>FR997840.1:5000000-10000000 GCA_905475405.1 Schrankia costaestrigalis | reverse complement strand
AAGGCATCCATAATACTGATTATAAATCGATTTTCATAATTTTCTGGCACTTCATGGTAGTAATTTTAACTATAGTTAAAGAAAATACTTTTTACATAAGTTTTTTAGACAACACTAACCTTTTAACAATATATATGTATAGACTCATTTAAATGTAGAAGAAAATACATTGCTAGTAGACTCTAGATTTTGAATCGACTTGGACGGGGTATTTAATTGGAATTAATTATTATAATTTTTTATCACTATAAGTGTTAATTGAGTCCTTTTTGGACAAGCTAATAACGGGTCTTATATTATAAGTCAAGATGAAACTGAGCTATATAGCTACCTTGATAATATTACCTTACCTTATAAATAGCTTTTTAACGAGCATTAATGCAGACATCAGACTTCTACGAAAAATTTAATTTTAATAATATATGTCAATACAACAAAAAAACGAAGGAATGTGATAAATACAGTATATGAAGATAATATTTATGTAAATACTTATATAAATAATGGAATGGTTACACTGGGAGTGTGATATTTAAGAATTAATCTCTTATCTGAGTGCTCCATACTTTATATAATAAACTTAACAAGTTGCCTTACAACAACTTTGGTATGTCATGTTCGATTTTCCACTATTAACTCGTATAACTTATAATATAAATTTTGTATAAATAAATTGTTGCTTATTAACTTATCATCCAGAGCGGGGAGGACCAGGCGGCATAGATTGATCTGAAACAAATTAAACAATTTTGAAAACATTCAAGTTTAATCCAAGATTAAAGCAAATTCTTTAAAGTTTCAAGATTTGTTGATTGCAGTGTAAAGTAACGATACGAAGCAACAACAATCATAAAAAAGCCTCTATTATATTCTTATGAATGTGGGGGAATACCTCACAAGGTAGACCCACAATCTGGTAAAACAGGTGGCTAAGTAACCAATGCATGAGGGAAGGTCATTTTTTTATACCATTGTGGTGGTAAACAGGCATGCGGTTCACCTGGTGGTAGTAGTTACGCCTGAAAGATTAAAGAAAGGTTGCCCAACCCTTAAGCAATCGTCGACGAGTGTCACTGCGCGCTTTTGAACCGAGTTTAGAGCCCCAATCTGGTACCCAGGCGCGCCCGTCTACAGATGACAGCCGTACTACTACATGAGGTCGGACCTGCGACTTATACAGTAGTAGGTAATCTTTGCCTCAGCGTGAAGGGCGGCTTTGCTCTATTTAGCACACCGTCGCCGAATCGTTTAAAGCTGGTCGATGTCCAGAAGTGGACTCTATTTGGCTGATATGACTATAATACTTTTATTATAACTAATTACTGAATATGTTAAGTATTTATATACTGACTGTTATGTTGCTGTACATGTGGCATGAGAGGCACGAGTAGCGCGGGCGGGCCGGCTCGTCTCAGGAAGGCGTGCTGTAACAGTCGCGAGGCAGACGACCTTGCTGCCGGGTCCCTCACTAGCGCTGCTTCTACAAACGATAACAGGTCTGCCGGGCACCGGGCCGCGCCGCGGGGCCGGGGAGGAGGCATGTCGCGGATACGTCGCATCGCCTGAAAGCAAAGCAATGTTTAAATTAAAATTTCTTATTGTATACATATACTGTAAATAAACAATTTAACATACATATTCAACTTAGGTAGCGATTTTAAATTGAGCCGCGCCGTGAATTAGTCGGCGCAGTCAGGGTGGGCAACATGTCGGTTCCGGCACTCATCAGTTTGATGGTCCGAAGCGAGAGTGTTTGGGAAGCCGCCGCTTCATTCGCAGAGACGGTTCTGTCCGTCAAGGAAGCGGCGGAAAAGGAGAGGGAGAGAAGACGTTCATCCCTCCCTCTCAACCCGCAAATCTAGGCGTCAAAGGAGGGCGTCTCGGGACGACCGGTCGGCGTCTTAACGGTCGGCGTCTTAAACTATGGCCAGTTTGTCGCCGTTAAGATCTAGCAGGCCAGAGACGACGGCGTGTTCCACGTAAAGGAAGGGCATGGTCCTGCACTTCGTTTTCGGAGCCCGCAGTCGCGTACCAGCACCCGACAGGACGGTTCGAGTAAGGCCAGACTTCTCGCCGTCTCGGCCACTTTTCGATGATAGAGGAACACCGTGGTTTTTAGTCGGTAAACCGTATACCATCTTTCGGGACTCCAACACACCTGCTCGCCTGGGTCAAAGGCGGGTCGACGGTCTAATCTTAAAGGGTAGAAACTATCTTATGCAAAAATTGCCTTAATGTCCTCGTTCCGGGTTTGAAAAATGTTTTGCCCGAAAGTTCTCTGTGTTCTTAAAAACCATGACTGTTGTAAAAGGCAAAAAAAACTACACTGATAAACTAAAATCTAACTTAAAAAACTAGTTACCTGCAAAGGCGGCTCGTTGAAGAAAGGCGGTTCTCCATCAACCATTTCCACAAGCATGATACCGAGTGACCACACATCTACCTCAGGACCATACGGCAATCTTGATATAACTTCAGGTGACATCCAGTATGGCGTGCCCACTAACGATTTACGCTTAGGCAGTTCCTGTGAAGGTAAATATTTGACTATACATATAATAAATGTGTAGATAGGACAAGTGTGAAAATGCAAAATGTTTATTTGTCTTAAAACAGTTACATTTGATTTATTCCCAGTAAGTGACAGTTAATATTTGTGTTTGGTCTAGTAGTAAGCTCAGACCAAATAAAAAATAAAGACGTAGCGCTGCGAACACTCGATTGAAGTATTCAAAACTACGCCTCGCTCTATACGTACAAGTTCACACGCACACATTTACTACCCAAACTACGCCTTATCAGTCAGTTGGCGCTAGTTTGTCAATAGAGTATGACATATAAACATTTTTCATTATTTATTCTGGAAAATGCCTAATTGTGACGTAAAAGGGTGCAAAAACAATTCTTCAAAAAATAAAAAGCCAGATGGAATCACATATCATACGTGAGTAAATATAAAAACTCATAATTTTAATTATTAATATTATTGACTTATGATGACGGCCTGGAACACAAAATCTCAACAAGTGTTGGCACTATAGTAAAGTTAAAATCTCGCTGCAGAGTCGGTCATAAATCATTCAAGTGTTTCGTTCTCTTTCCCACTCACGGGCCTTATGGGCAGGCCACGCCCACACGTAGTCCTGTGCATTACTGCAGTCGATGAGTGATATCGATAGTTTTATATATTTATACATGGGTGATAGAAATAAATACACATTTTTTTTATTTTATTATCAAATTTACTACAAAGCATTTTAACTATTAATTAACGAATTATCGGGATATTTACCATGTTTATAGTTGTTGAGTTTCCGATATTTCGGCGCTGTTACAAGCGCTATGATCACGGAGGAACTGAAGTACTTGCGGTTATTAATTTTTACGAACAAATGTACCGATCTACCCTCTTTCGCACTCGTTTTTTGCTACTACTATCGTCCCCGTTCTCACTACTTACTCGAACTCGATCGCGACACACTACACTCACAGTATCCACTCGCGTATTAGGTACACGCACTTTTTTGTTCACACATAGGTTAACCACTGGACGCCAGATACTCGACAGTTGAAACCCATCTTCGCGATTGAAGTTTTGGTACTTGTTAATTTCAATCGCTTCTCTAACCAGTCTTGGTATGTAGTGGCGTTCTGTCGAAAGTATCTGAGGGTTATGTAACTCAATCCAGTGGCCTGTACCCGACTGGAGTAAATGTTGCGCGATTGCAGACTTCTGTGGCTCGTTGTTTTTGACCGCTCTGATGTGCTCTTTGATGCGGCATGCTACTGTTCGTTTGGTTTGTCCTATATACGAACTACCGCAACTGCAGTCAATCTTATAAACACCCGGTTGTACCAAGGGGAAACTATCCTTCGGTGTGCGGAGATGTTGTGACAGTTTTGTCAAGGGAGTGAAGATAGTTTTTATAGACAATTTCCTCAATATGTTGGCGACCTTATCTGTCACTCCTTTGACATATGGTAAATAGGCTGGTTGCCTCTCCACCTTGAAGTCCGGTTGTTTTTCCTTATGCCTGGGTGGTTTTATCCGGCCACTATATCCGTTCCTCTGTAGAACGCCGCTTAGGTGTGACAGTTCTTTCGTTAAATGCTCCTCGTCACATAGGCTATATGCGCGGTCAGTAAGTGACGTTACAACGGAATTCAATAGGCGCGGATGGTGATGCGAGTCGGCATGTCAGTAGCGGTCTGTGTGTGTCGGTTTTCTGTACACTGTGTGGCTGAGCGAACCGTCTTCCCGTACACTGATGTTTACATCGAGGAATGCAATACTTCGGTCTCTTTCCATTTCGTATGTAAAGCTCATCTTGCCATGAATGCCGTTTAAATGGGCTACGTAACCCTGTGCAGTGCTCTCATCGCCCTCCATGATACAAAAGATGTCATCGACATACCGTTTCCAAAGTTTGACGTTGTAGGGCGCAGTAGCAATGGCTAAACTCTCAAAGTGCTCCATCCATATGTTGGCCACGACCGGAGCGACTGGACTGCCCATTGCTACTCCATCAATTTGTAGGTAGTACTCGTTCCTGTATATAAAGTAATTGGTGGACAGGCAATGATGCACAAGGCTGACGTATTCTTCTGCAATTCCATTATCCGCAATTTTCCGCTTCACGACATCCATGCAGTCAGCTATTGGAACGTTTGTGAAGAGTGACTCAACGTCGAAACTGACCATCACTTCTGTTTCTTTTATAATAGTGAAATTAATAGTGAATGTGACCATGACAGTTTAAATAAGCATTTTAAATATATAAACAAAAGAACGTTTATATAAAATAAAAATAGAAAATTAAAATTCTTCGTCTGAGTCATCGTCATCATCATCCACATGAATGATGAACTCTTCGCATAAATGTGCTTTTCTTAAATCTTCATCTTGCAGCAATTCTGCATGTAATTAAGTTTTTATATAATTACCTTCTGTTTATAGAATTGCATACTTAATGAATGCAGTATGTTTACGTGATAAACTTAATGATTCTATTATCGATAATGGCCTTGCGCGCGCGCAACTAGCGCACATCCCTACTCCGATTATGATTTATGACCAAGTCTGCAGCGACATTTTAACTTTACTATAGTAAGCGTCAGAATTTTCCCCGTTTATAGGGTAAGTACTTGTAAGTAATAGAAAAATTAACATTAGGTATATAAATAAAAAATAAAAGAAAAATATGGCAATGCATTTTCTCTTATATTCTCTTTTATCATAATAAAATATTTACAAGAAAATCCATTGCCGTATTTTTTCATCATCTTTTTTTGACAAGCCTCATGTCAGTCTCTTGTTTTAGAATAAAACTAAGTATAGGAAAAACGTTCGTTTTGCTTGTGCTCGGCTTAGGATTGTTACCAAAATCGGTACCATGTACATTTTTAAGGTTTCCTAGTCGAAATAAGATTGTAGCAAAGAAGTGGATTGAAGTCATTCGACTTAGCCGGAATGATGAATCATGGAATCCTAAGGCGCGCAGCGTAGTTTGTTCGACACATTTCGATAATGGTGACTTATATTATACACAAAACGTACTTCGTCGTGTGCTTAAACATGGACATCCAAAGGATATTTCCAATATGTCTATTATTGATTATTTCATTTGTACTGTACATCTTAGTCCCGCGTTTTGTCAGTGGATAAATCATACCATTTGTCGTTCAAGTGGTTATGTTTTTCCAGATTCCCTGAAATAGTTTAAAAATTGCTAGTGCGGTACTTTTATTTTTTAATAATCCAAATTAATTAGTATTTAAAATAGAATAACGTTCAAGAAATCCACATAACATATTATGTATTTATAACTTTTTCAAATATTTTTGTAAAACTTGGTAATATGGATCTTTAATTATTAATGTCATGTTTTGGGCCTTTCTTATGTAAAGTTTTAATAAGGGCTACCATGTCTGGAAACACTCCAGATTCTAACATACATGATTATTCATTTATTAAATGGTTTTGGAATAATTATTGTTTTATTTTTACCCAATCTTGTCGGAATAAACTTGCTATTATACCACCTCTTAAAAATACCTATATACAATTTTAAAATTTAATTTGTCCATAAACTCAATCAGTCTGCCAGTACTTAGATATTAGGGTAATTAGATTTCACTGCATGGCAGCACTCCTTAAATGCACACATGTTTACAAAACCTGCTTCATTTTTCAGTTGACAGCACTACGTCTTTATTTTTTATTTAGTCTGAGATAAATATAAAACATCTTTGAGGTTTCAGCACGAAAGTTTAATCAGAAGAAATTGGTAAAACTTCCTTCTTTGTCATGGAGATTTGATTGCATATAGGTTACATAAAATAATAGCCTCCTGGAATATGGATACCTTTAGGGGAATATAATTATTGAGCAAATGTGGTTTCTGTATGAGGGTGAGTGAGTGTGTGTGTGTTTGGATGAGTCAATGTGCTTCTGTGTAAAGGTGAGTGTGTGTATAGGTGAATGATATGCATCTCAAGTGTGAGTGCATGTAAAAACGTCAAAGTGCGTATTTGCGGGTATACTCTTTGGTTGAGGACCATCCACCCCACCACAGCCCGCGTAAAGTAGTAACTGTCGTCAGAAACAAACAAATCGTCCTCAACAAAAAAAAATTGCATGTATGTTAATAAGGCTGTTTAAATTATTCTTTTAACTCACCTCTGATACTTGAGCACAAAAACCAAAATCAGATAATTTAACACGACCATCTGCTGTCATTAAAATGGAGTCTGATTTTATATCTCTGTGTATTACTCCTTGACTATGTAGGAACGCCAGCGCCTGAAAATTAACATTACATAACATTAGTATATGTATTTCTCTAAAGACAAAACAAATGTAGCACTTAATAGCCTATCTATATATTATCCCACTTATGTGCTAAATTTGAGTTTGTGCTAAATTTGATAAGAGATATCTATTACTGCTACTGAATAATGATTGATAATAAATTATGAACTAGGGACAAGTGGCATACTTTTACTATAATAATATCTTGCAGATTGATAAATACTGTTTAATTATTATTACTCATAGTCTAAATAATAAGCAAATTTAATACTAAAACAAGTATACATTTACCTTCAAGCATTGTTTGCAAACTGTAGCAATTTGTTCTGGATCCATCCTCGCTCTAGTCACAATATCGGTCAGGGCACCTCCGGCCATATACTCCATAACAACCCATAGCTCATCTCCTACTAAGTATGATGCATGCATCTCTACTATGTTCGGATGAGGGTAGTCACGCATTATTACCTTAAAAAGTAAAAACAAATTATGTATTATTTTGAATCATATAACATAGTAATGGCATAATTTTTACAAAAGTAATTAGTATTATTTTAATATACAGCAACAGTGTAAAAAAGGCGATGTACAAAACTGGAGGCAGCTACAATCAACCTACAAAAAGCAGGTAAGACGCGATAAAAATAACTACAGCACAGTAATATTATTAATTACAAGAAAGGTCACTTCCTATCTAAATAGGATAGTTAATAAAACAAGGTTTTTTTTTTCAAGTATAAAATTTCATAATAATATTTTGTTATATTTATTGTTCAGGATTTTTTTATTGTCAGGACTGACTTTTTTTTATAATGAATGATATATTAAGTATATTCTTTTTTTTATAATGAAACTGTTGGTATGCGCTGATAAATTTTTGTATCATTAAAAAGTCTATTAAAAAAACTATAACACTTACAACTTCATTAAACAGCAGTTCCCGCCGCTGTTGCTTGAGTAGGTTCATCATCTTGACTGCGACACGGCGTCGCGTCCTCGTATCAGTGGCAGCGCATACAACACCTGTGCTACCTTCGCCAATCTTACTAAAACCGCTAAGTGTAGTCCGTGGATCTCCCTCGCTGACTACAAGACGGAGAGCCGCTCTAAACTGTTGAAGAGTAAAAATATTATAAACAAAATATAAATCATAAGTGAAGTATACTTATTGAGGCAAATATTTTAAGGGCGAATCCATAAAGCACTAGCTAATTGATGCTGATGATTACTATCACTGTATTTTTAACAAAGTTTGTAACCAAAAGAATGGTACCAGTTGAGGTAGCCCATGTAGTCTAAAAGAAGCATTACTGTAAATAAATGTTGTTTTTCAACAACTACAATGTACTACAAATAGGCACATGTAAAATCAGTCACCTTGTAACATAGAATCCATGTTTATGATCCCTAAACCTAATTCAATTCAACTTCTTTAAAACTTCACTTTTGATTACACTTTATGTTATGAAATACAACTAAATATATTACACTAAATAGGTGTGACAAATAAAACTATTTTTCACGTACCTGTTCATGAGTCAATCTCAACTCATGTTTAGAAGCCGCAAGAGGCATATGTGAAGCAGCAGTTGGAGTTCCCCCAGCCCGTGTCACAGAATAAGTATCCACTAAAACAGAAAATTCATATTAATTTAAAATTTAAACCATTAAAACAGTGACAAAAAACTTAATACAATATACTACTATTAGTGTCTAATAATTATACTGAAAGTTAAACAGTTTTTTATATGCATGTGAAGTGCATGCAATCATATTTATAATGTTAATACACAGCAGGGAAAAAAATGATATTCACTGTGATAACTTTCATAATGCTAATGTTATATCGCTGAAGTTATTAGTATTATTCAATTTCTGCTGTTATAACTGTTTTATAGCAGCCAGTAAGGATATAATAAATACTAATACAATATAATAAATTATTAAAAATTGGCATTAAATCCTGTTTTAATAAATTTAATTACTATTTGTTTCATTTAAATTTTTAAGTGTATCTTTTGTTAGTAATCCTTAATAAAATAAATAAACATAGTTGAAATTAATTTTTAAGAATATAAAAGAATACAAAGTATGTCACTTATCTTCTTTAAAAAGACAACTCCCGCACTAGGGATCATGCCCTGTGTCGCGGGGACTTTTACAAACATCAATTAACGGACACATATAACACCCAGACTCAGGACAATAATTTATGGATCTCACAAATTATTGTCCTGCGTGGGGATCGAACCCACAACCTCATGCGCGGCAGCCGCTGGCTTTACCGGCGCGCCACCGAGGTCGTCAACATTGCTGAGTTTTTCATTTCCGAGTTCATTGCACTTACCCATTGCTGAGTTTCCATTAAGGCCATGAGGTCCAGTATGAGCCATTGACTGAGGTGGATGATTATGATGATAAGGTACGTTAGCATTCTGTATATTTTGATATGTCATAGGTGTGTGATGATTATCATTAATCTCAGGCACATTTCTGACTGTTTCATGAGTATGTTGTCCCCATTCTGTAGGAGACTCTGCAATAGGCTTATTTAGAGTATAGTTACTATGTTCCCTTCTCAAACTCATATACTGCTGAGGTGCAGGTGGTACAGGGGGAGATTCTTCAGGGACAGAAGGTGGAACATTTGCTTGGTTTCTTAAATCTCTTCTTATCCTTGGTGGGCTAGTACTTCTCAAAGAGTTGGACCTAGCAACATTAGAAGTTTTTGGTAGTACAACACCATTTTGTACTGGCTGTTGTGGTATATTAGACAATATTGGTCTTGCTATTGATGATACTGATATAATTCTATGTTCACCTCTCACAATTGTTTTTAAATCTAGAATTTCGGTGGGTGTGATTTCAGATGGGTCTACTAAAGGTAAGGGTCGGTTTGTTGATTTCAATATCTGCAAATAATTGTTGTTTATTAAATTACTATAATTAGAGCTATTTTATTACATTGAATTATTGAACCATAAAAACAAATTACAATAAAATACTAGTTACAAACCTGGTTATTACCAACAAGTGAAGCCCATTGCAAAGGAAGTCCGACAAACTTTCCCTCTCGTTTATCGAAGCCAGTATGTACTCGATGTTCAAAATTACTTGGAGGTGAAATCAAAGGCTTTTTCTTCTTTTTAGAAAACATTATGCTAGCTAAAAACAACATACAACAATATTAATATTTTTATAAGTACAAATATTAGCTATTAGATATTAGTCTGTGAAAAAGAAAGCATATTATTACTTTCATTGAAATTAGAGATAACACCTATCGACTACTCGAAAGTCAATTAGATACGGAGATCACTTAGCCAAGCTTATGCCGTGTAAAACAAAACAATGTAACACTTATTTTAAGGTGTGCACCTCAACCTACGTATGTAACAAGTACAAGTACACAAACTGAATACTAAATCAAGATTCAAGAGCAATTTCCAACATTCCATAACAGGAAACCATGCTCGACAAGTACATAACAAATTAAATTAACGTAATGTAATTAAACAGTTCTTTACTTACAATTATGGCAGTTCTTTGTAAAAGGATAATGTTAAACGTTTAAATGAGATAAAAAGATAAGAACACGAAAATAAAGATTTAACCGATTCGATATTTCAGCACCCAACAACAAACCACAGACAACAGAGATAGGATTAAAGACTTACAATTAAACACAAGTAAAATTAGCCAAGAGAGTTATGTATTCTGTGGATTTTCAAAGAACTTGTACTATCTGGAATGCCCGCTAATGGACTCAAATGTAAGCCAAAAATCTAATCCAGAATGTCTAAATATAATTTTTAAATTATTACAAACACTGTAGATAAACGTTCCTAAACAGCATGTCAACATTCGAATGAGCTGTACGATAAATATCATATAATAATTAAATAAAAATCATAATATGATACAATATTATAATAAAATGTTAATAACTTATTTTTAAAGTCTAGCATTATACTGCGATAGGCTAGTTGATTGATGAATCAAATATTAAAGTATACTACTTATTCGAGATACGATAATAATATCATTGATTGTCAGATTTCAACAGTCGACAAATAACTTGGCCGGTCTGCTGAAGTTGTTGCAGATAGCTGCGTACAATTTATAGATGTCTTTTTTTACCCAATGGCGGGTGGCATGGGGCGGCCTGAAATTAGCTATTAGAGAATTACGCTCATTTGGAACAAAGAAAGCATCAGCTACCCACACTCCCCGTCATTTAAATAAAATGGCTGCAAAAGTTATCTGTGACTTTGGTCTATAAGTTCCTTGATTACCTCAATGGTTCCTTGGGTCTATCCTTGCTGCACTGCACAGAGTACATACATTTATTTACATTTTTGTAAATGTCTATTCTGTCTAGTGTTACCGAACTATCGACAGTATTCATCTGAAAAACAGCATCCTATCGATTGGACTATCGATCTATTCTATTATTGTTCACTAAGAGAAAACTAGTATCGATCCTACCGATAGTATCGGTGCTACCGATAATATCGATTATTTTAGAGTATCGATTGTCTGCGAACTTGCAATAGTATTGATTAGGTATGTTTTAACAGTAATTTAACTAAACAAATACCATAGGCCCATCATTGTAGTTATTAAGCACTAAGTTGAGTAATTATTGTAAACGATAAGTACTATTGTTAATTGGAGAACTATCGTTAATCTAAAACAATTGGTAGTATCGATAGTGTCAAAACAATCGATAGTTAATTCTCGGCGAAAAAGAATGCTATCGATAGTATCGATAGTTTATGCTTAGCGAGTTACAATATTATAAATAATATCGATAGTATTGCCCTTATTCATAGATAAGAATTATATACTGGAAACCCTAATTCGATAGTATTGCTTCATTATGAGCTATCGATAGGTCTATCGCTTATAATACGATTGGTCGATAGATTATCTATCGATAGTCGACTATCGCTCGGCCGGCAACACTAATTCTGTCAGTTTCTGTAGTTGGATGGAATACAGGAGTGTTATTTTAAGTTATAAAATAATTTAGTTTTAGGATTACTGAGTTACTATCTCATTTTACTGACGATGTATAAATCAAACAAAGACAGGAAACCTCAGTCTAAAAGCTCTAAATCCCGAGAGCGTAAAAGTAAACACAGGTCATCCAGCGTAAGTGAACAAACTTTTGTAAATTTGCAAACAGCTACGAATAATTTTATGTTTCTATTATTTTGTAATCATAGTAGAAAATAATAACTTATGCGTATTAAATAGATAACTATAAATGGCTCTTCACAGTTTCAATCACCAGTCACTAATTTTATAGAATATTGTTTTGATAGCTGTCCAATAATATGTTTTACTTTATAATCTTCCAGTGTAAAGAGAGTATGGGTTTTAATATGAAATAATTGTTAAGAAGGTCGCAATTTACATTGAACTTCTTTTTGATAATTCTCTGTGTTTCTTAGCAACAGTTTGTTATTGTCACCTTTGATATAAAACTATTGTCGTATAATATACACGTTTTACCTTACTAATTGTGTTATTTCTTAAAGTGGTAGCAGATATCATGGAAAAAGCAATAGTAAGTGCTGCAAAAGTTCAAATAGGAAACTTAGATCCTAAAAATTATAAAATTTGGAGATATAAAATTCAAATAGTGCTCAAGGCAATGCCGGGATGTCTGGAAATTCTTGATGGTAAGAAAACCAAACCAACCATGGCGCCAACAGCTACAGCTACAGAAAAGGCTGATTTTGTAAAAGATCTTCAAAGTTTTGAAACATTGAACAGTGCAATTTTAATATTACTTACGACAAATATGTCCGATAATATCTTACAACAATTTTTGCGTTTTGAATCTGCAAAAGAACTGTGGAATGAATTAGAGCGTATTTATGGAGGCTGTTGTGTAGATAAAACATACGACTTATGCCTAAAATTCTTCAGCTATCAAAAGGACAAAGATCACGACATTATAACTCATGTGTCAATTTTAAAGAATATTTGGAGTGATTTGTGTTTAGAGCTACAAAGCGAAGCAAAATTACCAGATATCCTTTTAATATGCAAAATTCTAGACACTTTACCCTCAGAATATCTTGGATTTAAGTCTAGTTGGCTGTTGATTTCTAAAAAGGAACGTTCAATTGAAAACCTAACTAGTCAGTTATGCGCACATGAAAGAGTTTTGCGTCAGAATGATGAGACTTTCAAAGACGGAGAAACAAGCGCTGCAGAAGCATTATACGCAAAGATGGAGAAGAATAAGAAAAGGAATTTTACTAAGGAGCTAAAGTGCAATTATTGCAAAGAAAAGGGCCATAGGGTCAGAAATTGTAAAAAGTGGATTCAGGATGGCAGACCACCTAAGGAATCAAACACTGTGAACATGAATCTGACAGTCCTGACATTACATTTGGCAGAAGGTTTTGGCGAAACTAAAGATGTTGAAAACTGGTACGTTGACAATGGAGCAACCAGCCATGTTACCAATAGAGGAGATTTGTTTCAAAGCTTTACCTACTTCAAAAGCCAGCACACAGTGACCGGCGCGAATGGCCAATGTATAGAAGCTCTGGGCACTGGTAATATCCTTGCGGAGGCTGATGTGAACGGCAAATTAGAGCCGATTCTGTTGAAAGATGTATGGTATGTACCCAACATTAGCAGAAACTTATACTCAGTCCTTGCCACCCATGATAGATCGGATAAAAGTTTTTTCGAATCCACTACACTGAAATGTACTCTGAAAGTAGATGGACAAATAAAAGTCATTGGCACTCGTGAAAAGTTTGGAGGATTATTTAAACTTAAAATGAGATGTCTGAAACCAACTGTGCAAGTGAACCAGTTGTGTACAACTACAAATCTGTTACAACTATATCATGAAAGATTCGGACACCAAAATAAGAGACATGTGAAGAAGTTGATTGAAAGGGAGTTCAACATTAAAGCGGAAGTAACCAATGAACTATGTGAAGGTTGCATATATGGTAAATCTCACAGACTGAAATTTGGAACCAGAGAGAAAGCAACACACGCTGGAGAATTGGTATACGCTGATGTCTGTGGCCCCTTCCCGTACTCCATTTCGAAGTTTCGATATTTTGTCTTGTTCAAAGATGACTATACAAGGTACAGATTTGTTTATTTTATGAGAGAGAAAGCTGAAGTACATGCGAAGCTGTCGCTCATGCTGTCTGAAGTGAAAGCAGCCGGCATCACAATGCAGGTATTGCTAAGCGACAATGGCGGCGAGTTTGACAACGGCAAAGTACATGAGATTCTCAGGAAGGAAGGCATTAAGCAGCGGCTAACGATGCCATACACTCCACAGCAGAATCCTACAGAAAGGGAAAACAGGACAGTTGTGGAAATGGCACGAAGTTTAATGCATGCACATGCCAATATTCCTACAGGATTATGGGCTGAAATGGTTTCAACAGCGGTGTATATTTTAAACAGAACAGGCGTTACCAGTGTTGATAAAAAATCACCGTATGAACTATGGCACCATAAAAAGCCTAGACTAAGTCACTTCAGAATAATTGGATCATACTGTTATCCACATGTTCCCAAACAAAGAAGAAAAAAATTGGACAAAAAGGCGAAAAAGGGAATATTAATCGGCTACGACAATGATGACGGCTATCGTATATGGCACAGCGATAGTTTCAAGCTTATACGATCGAGAGATGTCATCTTTGATGAGACACCCTTGGTAAATTTGGAGACCAAACAACCTGATGCATTAAGAAGCAACAGCAATGGGAATAAAACGCCTATTAGCCAATTCTTTAATTTCGGATTGCCTTCATGCGAAAGTTGTGATGACGTAAGCAATAACCAACAGAGTTCATCCAATGATGATAGACATTTAACTGAACCATCGTCTACTTGTGATGAATCTGCAGGTGAAGACCAACTGTCTGCAACTAATTCATTAGAGGCAGAGGTAGAGCATGATGTTTATGCGCCACCAAACGAACCAGAAGAGGACGACGTAATAGAATCAGATAAAGATGGACAAGCAACAGAACAGCGTGTTAACTCACCACTGTCTGAATCTGAAATTGAGGCCGAAGGCAGGATGACGTTGCGAGATCGCTCAAATCTAAAGCCTCCAGCTCGATACAAAGATTTTGTCTGTAACGTTTGTTTCAATGTTAATTCGGTTTGCGACAGGCCCCTTGTAGAACCCAATACATTCAAAGAAGCAATGATGTCAATGGATCGTGATGAATGGCGCAAAGCAATGGACAATGAGATCAATTCACTGAATGAAAATGAAACATGGAAAATGGTAGACTTACCCAAAGGAAGAAAAGCTATTCCATGTAAATGGATCTATCGTTTCAAAACCAACCCGGATGGATCTATTGATAAATACAAAGCTCGTCTTGTTATCAAAGGCTACTCGCAGAAGAAAGGTATAGACTACTACGAGACATTTAGTCCAGTTGCAAAGACTAGCACTATAAGAGCCGTACTCAGCATTGCTGCACAGGAAAATCTTTCACTTTCCCAGTTCGATGTCTCAACCGCATTTTTGTACGGGACATTAAAAGAAGAGATTTATATGAAACCTCCTGAGGGATACTCAGACAATAATGGAAAGGTTTGCAAGCTTACTCGGAGTCTCTATGGGCTAAAACAAGCTCCGCGTTGCTGGAACACCACAATAACTGAGCATATTCTAAAACTTGGCTTCAATCAAAGTGACAGCGATCCCTGCTTGTTCAAACGAGAACAGGGAAAACACAAGCTGATACTAGCTTTATATGTCGATGACGGTCTTATTGCCTCTACAAGTTTAGAAGAAACGGAAAAGTTTTTAAATGAGATGAAGCAACGTTTTAAAATAACGACAAAACCATGTACCTATTTTCTTGGAATAGAAATAGAACGGAAAGCAGATGGGTCGATTAGAATTGATCAGAAAGGTTACGCAAAACAATTATTAGAACGATTTGGCATGCAGGACTGCAAAGCAGCTGCAACACCAATTGTAAAGGATGCTGTGCCACTCGCTGACATCAATGAAGCCCATGTTTTTCCTTACCGTCAAGCTGTTGGAGCACTCTCTTACCTGATGGTAGGCACAAGACCGGACATTGCGTTCGCTGTCGGAATGGTGTCACGAAAACTTGATAATCCAACACCTGAAGACGTAGTAAGAGTCAAGCGAATCCTACGCTATATTAAAGGCACCGTTAATTACGCTATTGTATATAAGCCTTCCACTGCACTAAAAGGTATAAAGTGCTACAGTGACGCTGACCATGGAGGTGATTGCTCCACTGGACGCTCAACCAGCGGCATGATTTGCCTTTATGCCAACGGTGCCATAGCATGGCAAAGCAAACGACAGCAGACTGTCGCAATATCGTCTACAGAGGCTGAAATTGTCGCGGCTAGTGAGACTGCAAGGGAAGTCATTTGGATAACCCGAATAATTAGCTTTATGCAGACTGGAATAGAAAGGAAAATCCCTCAGCTATTTCTGGATAGTGAATCTGCATTAAGATTGGCTCATGATCCACCATTCGAGACGCATCAAAGAACCAAGCATATTAAGCTGAGACATTTTTTCATCAGACAATGCGTTCTGGAAAATGAGTTGGTTGTAGAGAAAGTTTCTACGAAGCTTCAACTAGCGGATTTCCTCACAAAACCACTATTTAAGCCACGGCTCCAAGATCTCTGTAAATTAGCTGGAGCCTCTGTATCTGATGCAGCATAGCACAACAGTTGCAGAAAACAGGAGAGTGGATGTTAAGAAGGTCGCAATTTACATTGAACTTCTTTTTGATAATTCTCTGTGTTTCTTAGCAACAGTTTGTTATTGTCACCTTTGATATAAAACTATTGTCGTATAATATACACGTTTTACCTTACTAATTGTGTTATTTCTTAAAGATAATACTATATGAACAAGTCACTACATCAAATTAATAATTTCAGTCATCAAGTTCTCAATCTGATGAATGGGTGGAAAAGGAGAAACCTGCTGCAGAAACACAGAGGGAGGATTGGATGGCAATGACTGGTATGATGAAAACATATACAAAAGATGACATTAGAAAACCAAGGGATGAAAAGGTCAAGAAAAATATAGATTCATATAATCCAGCCACTAGCAGTAGAGAACTTAATCCTTATTGGAAACAGGGAGGGTCAGGATTACCACAAACACCTGAAAGTTTTAGAAAATCCAATCCTTTTGTTAAACCAAATGATGATAACAGTGATTATTATAGATCTAGGAGTTCTAAATCATCAGATACTTATTCTAACAGATCTAAAAGATCTTTTATGAAGCCTAGTGATGATGATAGTTATTATTCAAAATCTTCGGATAGAGATTACAGCAACAGGGAACATAATAATTACAAAGATTCAAAAGACAAATATTTTGATAGAAAATCATATAAAACAGAAAGTTCTTGGAAAAAGAAAAGTGAAAGTAGTGAAAGGAAAGATGTAAAAACAGAGGTAGAAGTTGAACATAATGATCCAAAACCTAAAACTGAATCAATTGTGTTACCATTGGATAAAGGAAGTAAGTACCTAAGCGATGAAAAAATGAACAAACTGGCTGCAAAGATTGTGAAAGCTGAAATATTGGGAGATACAAAATTAGTTAAAGAATTACAGACTAAATTGGATGATGCTCGAGAGTATCGGAAACAGCATCCTGAAAGCAAAGATGAGGAGGATGAGAGGGTAATGTTGATATCAACTACCAGTTCAGGAAATAGCAGACCACTTGCTAGTGCAGCAAAAGGAGATCCTAGGAGTAAAAGTGGCAAAAGAAAGGCAGAAACTCATGTTTCAGGAGAGAGAGCTAAATACTTTGGCAATGATGACAAGTATGATTTAAAACAAATGGTAAGTGTTAAGTGATTGTTGAGTATATATTAAATATTCTCAGTTTTTAAACTATAGATACTATTGATTGTTTACAAGGATATTTTTAAAGTATCACATCTGAATTAGAATGTAATATGTTAACAAAAAGATCAGTAAAATGTTGGTTTAAAAATTGTAACCTGTTATCATCAGAGAAATAAGCATGCAGATATAAATAATTAAATTGTGAAATAGATTTGTTGAATCATGATTTCATGTTTAAATTACTTTCAGTTTGAAGAAGAGAAGTATGGAAGTAATTACAATGATGAAGCTGAATTATCTAAAATTGCATCAAAACATAAAAATCCAAATGATGATTTGGAAGATATATTTATGGATGAAATATCCAAAAACAGAAATGCTGCAAAGGATAGTGAAAATGAGAAACAAAGAGCTATTAACCAGCATATGAAGATGGAGAAAACTTTGGATGGATGTGATCTATGTGTTGACTCCAAGAGGATGTTGAAACACCTCATGGTTCACATTGGAAGCAAAGTTTATTTATCACTACCAGGAAGGAAATCTCTTGTGAAAGATCAATGCATTATAAGTACAATACAGCATGCAACTTCTGTAACATCATTAGATGAAGATGTCTGGGAGGAAATACAAGTGAGTTCCATTATTGTCATTGTACAATTTTTTTTGGTGGTAACTTTATTAACTGCTGTAAAATTCAGCAAAATTAATTAAAACATTATTTAATTTTGTATCATTGAATGAAACACATAACAAGAGATTTATTATTGTAATAATTAATCCTAACTCTGTGGTATTCAAATTGTGTATGTTAATGTAACTGGTCTTTCTAGGTTAACATAATTTACTAAACTACATGTATTTCTTTCTTGCAGGATTATAAAAAAGCCCTTACCCAAATGTTTAATTCTCTAGATCAGGATGTAGTATTTTTTGAGACAGCTATGAACTTACACAAATATCCTCATTTGAAAATTAATTGTGTACCACTACCGAGGGATGTTGGTGACATGGCTGCAATATATTTTAAAAAAGCAATTCTAGAATGTGAAGGGGAGTGGTCTATGAATAAAAAAGTTGTTGATTTAAAAGGAAAAAATATAAGGAAAGGAGTGCCAAAAGGCTTACCATATTTCTGGATTGATTTTGGTATGACTCCAGGCTTTGCCCATGTTATTGAAGATCAAAAACTGTTTTCAAAAACTTTTGCCGAGGTATTAAATCTTTTTTTCTACTATGTTTAGAAGTAGAAATATGATATTTGACTATATTAGATTTTTTTTTCTGTACAAACTATTATTATAATAACCTGTTATAAAATCTAAACTATGAATTTTGTTCTTTCCAGGAAATTATTGCAGGCATTTTGGATCTAGACCACAGTCTATGGAAAAATCCCCAAAGGGAGCAAGGCGAGATGCAAAGGAAAAAAGTAATTGATTTCATAAAGTTGTGGAAACCCTTTGAATTTTCAAAAAAATAAAACAATTTTATAATCAATGATTTTTCATTAATGTTCAATAATTTAATCAACAGTTATACTTCTTATTGTTCCTCTTCTTTCATCATTTCTTCTATTAACTTTTGCCTTTCTGCAGCTTGTCTCATTTTTGTTAGAACTAGGGATTCATAATCTCTGTCTGATATTACAGATGAGCTTTGAGCCACTTTTATAGTAGTTAATACTGGTCTCTCATTTAACCATTTTAATTCTAATGGATTATCTGGTAAACCTAAAATATTATAATAGATTAGTATTATTTCTATAGATTAATCATAACATAAGCATATGCACGAAATAAATTTCTTTGATACTTAGTAAAAGTTTGATTGATTGAGAATTGTAATTAATTTCTTATTAAAAAACTAGATCAATGATACCAATTATAATACACAATTTCTTTTACTTTCATGCAGTAATTTTAGATAAATAAAAATTACAAAACTATAATGAAGTTTTTGCTCCGTGTAGTGACGGAGTAAGAATACAATATGTCACCACCCCATCTCATCCCATGGGTGTCGTAAAAACCGACTAAGGGACTATCCGTGAATGGTATCTTTACAAAATAAAATGAAGGAAAACTTGAAATTAAACCCTATACCAATCCGTTTGGCCAGCGTGGTATTAGTAGGCCAAGTATCCCTCCATCATAGGAGGAGGCCCATCCCTGCAGTGGGACATTAATGGGCTGTTATGATGAATGAAATTTTGCTGGAATATCCATGGGACCAAATATACCAAACAACACTAATGGTAATCATACAAAATATTGCAGACAAACAAAATACCTTTTTCTAGTTCTAAAGCCATTTCAGAAGCTTCTTTACTTGCAAATTCAACTAGTGCACTACCATTCTTTTTAGCTGATATAACAAGAACTACAATATCACCATATTTCTTCAAGAACCTTCTTAATGTGGCTTCATCGTAACCACCATTGGTAGTATCAGTTTTACTTGCTTTCCATTTGATTTTTATTCTGTTGAGACTAGAGCTCCACACTGGTTCAGACATAAGATTCATAGTTTTCTTAATTTCTTCTTTCATTCTCTGTTGTTCTTCCTGTAAAAGTCTGCTGCCCTCTTTCTGTAATCTTTGAATTTCTGCAGCTAACTTTTGTTCATCTGTAAGATTACTTGTACCTTTACCTGATTCTGCCTCTCTTTCTCGTCTTTCTAAATCTTCTTTTAGTTTTTGTCTCTTACTATCTAATTCTTGATGCCTGAGTTTTGCAGCCTCTTTTGCTCTAAGCACTTTGTCGTATGCAGATCTAGCTGAGACATCAGTTAAGATTTCCAATGCTCGAGAAAGTTCGTGGAATGTTTCAGCAGCTTTAGGGTCGTCAGGGTTTTTATCAGGATGGCATTGCAGAGCTTTCTTACGGTATGCTTTCTTAATCTGTAAATAGAACAATATTAGTTATTAATCAAATAGGTAAGAGTAAAATGATAAGGATTACAGGGTAGCAAGAGTCAGGATTGCACATTGGGTTTGTAAGATAATGTAACACTAAAAAAGTAGTATACCTCTGATTCTGTGGCTGTTATAGTAAGATCTAGTATAGCATATAAATCAACATCTTCAATATTCTTTTTGGAACCCATTCTTGAGCGACACTACCTATATTCTTTCCAATAAAACAGTAAATAAACAGATCCATCCAAGGAAGTCCGATTGTCTGTCACTAAAGTCGTAATTTGACATCCCGCAATATTTTTTCATTTAAGGAGCTGGCTTAGGTGAGTGGCGATTCTGCCTAAACAAAACTTTCAGTAATTTTCAATTAATTCAAAAAAGTAGCCAAAACCGTAGAGCAGAACTAAGAAACTTATAGTTTGATAATAATATCTAAGTTTCTCTCTCCCCAGCGGGGAGTGAAAAACCATTCCACCTTCGATGAACATTGTTATACCGATGCATTCCACTTGTTTTCTATTCTATGTATTCACTATTCACATCAGTCAGAAAGAAACAACCTCAAAATTTTAATGCTCAACTCCAGCTGTCATTCCATCTCCTTGATTGTTATGTTTTAGTAACATTATTTTATTGTTACTGGTTTATTTAAAAGTTTTAATGACAAAATAGTTATAACATAATAAATTAAGGAGTTTAACGGAAAGTTGTGTTATTTTCACAAAAATGTTATCATTTAGTGGTATGTGTGTATCAAAACTATAGATAAAAATAGACGGTATCCTCAACTTCTAAATTAATACTATTATTTAATTTTAGGGCTTCAGTCCCTCAGGCTCGTGACACCTTTACTACGACAAAGATCTACTGCTGTAGAATCAGCTACAGAACCCATTGTTGAAGGTGAGATCTTTTTTAATTTTTATTTGTATTGTTATTCTTTTCAAAAGTAATTTAGTGAAACTTTAAACTATTTCATTCCAAATGTTTTCTTTAAATCATACCATAGACTTCTAATTTCATGTTACCTTTGTTTCAGAACAAGCTAATAAGAAAAAGCCTCTTGATCATCCAGATTATTTCCATGTTCATAACTTATTCACAGTGAAAGATTTATTTGATGCCAGAGTTCACTATGGACACAAAGAGGGGTCTCTCAATGATTACATGAGGCCTTACTTATATGGATCAAGATTAGGACACTTAATATTTGATTTGGATATCACAGCTGAACATCTGAGGAGATCACTTAATTTTACAGCACATGTAGCATACAGAGGGGGTATTATTTGTTTCTTCAATAGAAATGCTTTAAATGCACATTTAGTTGAGAAGACAGCCCTAGAATGTGGAGAGTATGCTCATACTAGGTTTTGGAGAGGTGGTATTTTCACTAATGCCAATCATCAGTTTGGAGCAGTTACCAGATTACCTGATTTATGTATATTTTTAAATACTCAGAACAATATCTTGAACCAACATACTGCAGTAAGAGACTCTGCCAAGATGCTGATACCAACAATAGGAATAGTTGATACAAATTGTAACCCAAATCTAATAACTTATCCAGTACCAGGTAATGATGACACCCCATCTGCTATTGAACTGTACTGCAAACTATTTAAAGAGGCAATTCACAGAGGAAAAGAAGAGAGGATGAAATTTTTACAAGAAAATAATTAGGTGATACCATAAATATATTAAATTAGGTCATAGTAATTAAAATGCGAATATTGAAATTTATGTTTTATTTATAAACTGAATATGAAAATATCACATATTGGCACTTACAGATGACTAAGGATTAAATTGCATAACATAATAATTATCATGGTCCCATATTATTTATCAGTTCTTTAGCAGAGCTATTAGGATACTCTTAAAGAAAATATACTAAAACTTATATTGTCAGAGAGTGATATAACCTAGTTTATTTAGAATTTAGCTTAACATTATTTAAATGATCAATAGATGCCTATTACAATACAATAAACATAACAATCAATTAACGAAATATATTCTCTCTTAGTGTTAGTAGAACTTATGAATTGTCATAGTAAAAGTATTATTTTAACAAGTTAACAGACTTAACCATCTTCTATAAACTGAAACTGAATATTTTTGCATAATAATCTCTGGAAACTAGTGAACAAAATTGATCATCGACCCAAATGCTTGGCCTAGTTAGTGGCTAGAGACATTCTTTGAGCTTCTAATATTTTAATTGTTTTTCAGTTTATTTCAGTGAGTTAGCAGCCAAAAATATCATAAAGAGCTTTTTATTACGAATTTATAAAGTTAAACACTAGTTTGTTCATGTCTATTTTCTTTGACTAAATATTGTTCAAATTAAGCTAGAGAATTAAGAGATACAATTTAGCATGCTTAACCAAGAAGAACTTTTCGCATCATGTGAGGATGTGGGTTGCTGTCTATTTCGCGGCTCTCCCAGCTACCAGTGATACATTTTGAACTGCACAAGTATTGTAACAGCGGAATTCTGTACTTGCCACAGAAATCTACGAATTTTATATGCTCCACGCGATTATCGAAGAAAACACCTGAAAACAAAAATGTAAGTTTTGTAATTATCATCTCACACAAAAGACTCCTACTGTTGGTCATACTATTGGAATAGTACCTATTTTTATACATAAAGAGGTTCTGCCTATTCGGGAAGACTGGATGTTTTCGGTCATTACGAGTTATAGAGGTACGTGGCCATTGCTTTAAAAATAACATTATAATTATTTACATTGTTAGATGTCATGGTGGGAGAGTGTCGACGTTGAAGCGTAACCGGGTACCTATACCTACCTTAGATACGTAAAGCTCGCTTAGTTTTACGGTCTTACTTGGCCGGATTGAAGTTAGCCGCCAGTGACAAAGAAAACATACGCCCGCCATTAAAAAAATGACATCTGCGCAACTATTTGCAACAACTTTAATCCGACCAACTTAGATTGCGCGTACAGTACGCGTAACTTTAGTTATAGGTATACCGACCGCTTGGTTATTCTTTTTTTGTTTGTATCGATTTAAATTTATATCTTGGTTATTGCCACTTATTTTTGACTTATTAGCATCGTAGCACATTTAACGTAACGTAAACGGAACGTCACCGTATCAATCCGAGCCGTTCAGTATTCTTTGTATGAAACTCCTTACTGCACCGCACACTAATCGGATACGTAACGTAATCGGATTTTTGACGTTTGACACCGAGGAAAAAGGCGAGGCGATGCCGATCCGTTTACGTTACGTTGTGCTATGACCCTTAACCTGACAGCATCTTCGAACTGTTGCTTGGCTTTAAAATGTCGATAAGAATGTCTTTACTTAACTTTTTGGACTCTTAACTTATTCAGAATATGGATATTTATACCTACTTAGGTAATCATATAAGTTTTTTAGGCTTTGGCTGTTAATTTTAATTGTTTTCCTAAGTAGTTAATTACATTAACATTCTCGTGTAATTAACTTTTCCTTGTCTGACCCTAAGCCTTGTTCGTTTAGTTCATTAATCACATTCTTGAACTAGAACCTACTTCGTTCCAATAAAATGATTTCGATATCTTTATAAGGCTTTAGGTAGGTAGGTAATATCGTAAAGTATTTAAAATTAAAACAAAAATCTCTGTCGTAAAGATATACAAAGGCACATTATATACCTACTCTTTGTGCATGCATGACCACTAAGCTTGTATTTTATTGCTTAGGTACCTACTGTTATGGATAAAATCTAATCATTGGTAATTACTTACAATGTAACATGCAGATATATTTTCCTTACAGAAACAAATACATTAATAATCTGGCAATAATAATAATTTCATAATATATGAACAAATTGCTAACTGCCGCGTTGTCAACTCATAAACAGTCGTCCAGATAAGGTAGATGATTATATAATTTATTTTTTTATATATCACTTAGCGACCGTTCGTGCTTCAATATAACTAATAAAATCTATATTTGTCTGTGATGGACGAAATAAGAAAAGAATATAGAACTAAGTAGGTACCCTTCATCGTTCAGTGGGTGTCCTAAAATTCGATTTAAAGACATAGCTACAGAAAGACCCATCGCAGCAAATCCTGTAACAATCTGTCTAGCCAACGTGGTGTTTAGAGATCTAGACAACCTCCTTCATTAAAGGATTACTGCAATCCATATACACAATAGTAATCGTCAACATAGCATTCATAGACAACAACAGAGGCGGCAGTGATGTTCCCCACACTATGCCAAAGGTTCCTCACACGGCGAAAAATGAGTTGCGGGGCTCCCGATTGTAAGATCCCACTACTTACTTTTACTACTACTTTTATAGACAAAATTCTTACATTATACGTGTATACGTGCTAGTAGATCATTCAACGAATGTTCCTCTAAACTCGATTTAGATCTATTTAATACCAGTGTTCTCAAACTTAAAAATATCTTAGTGCAAAATTACTTCGGTTGATTCTTTCTTTTTTCTGTACTTATTGACTGCTGTTATTCTTATCCTATTACATACTCTATCAGCGGAAACTTGTAAATGACCTTCATAAATCTATAAGTTACGTTTATTGTATATGCTAGTTGTAAGTATCCCAAATAAATGAAAAATAAAATAAAATAAAATAAATACTTATCATCTACTTGGCGCTCAGTAGTCTGTCTACCCTCATGCGAGAAAAGCGTTAGTTTAGCTATGATTTATTAACATGTAAGACCAAATTTTTATCCCTAAACTAGCTGATGCCTGCGGCTTCACCCGCGTGGTATAGGTAGTCTAAATGTTATTCTACACCCTAAACTACTTACTCCAAATTTCATCAAAATCCGTTTAGTAGTTTTTGCGTGAAAAAGTAACAAACATCCATCTATCCATCCTCACAAACTTTCGCATTTATAATATTAGTAGGAAGGATTATCACTGACATGACTGTTATTTTTTCTAGAATAATCAAACCTATCTATCGCCTTTTGAAGGTGACTAGATATTGTGAATATTTTATATTACAAGATAAGATAGATATGAACCTGCAAAGTAAAGAGCTTCTTACCCAGACCAAAAAATAACATACACTTGTCTAGATAGATACATAGCAACGCATTTATATTTTTATCATGTTGATACGGACACTGTAACAACATACACCATACGTCATAATCACAGCAAAACGCGAATCTGTAGATTATCTACACCGATAGGTCTAAAAGTAATCAGAACTGCGCTTGAAATGAAGTAAGAGGTAAATTTGCAAATGACAAATTATGTGATTTTGAGATCGAATATGAATAAATTCGAAACCTAACTCAACCTAAGTAATTCAACAGCCAGTCCTTATTAAAACATAGACTGCTATTCAGCTATTGCTATCAACTTTCTTTAGTCCTGCCAAGTTATCAACACTAGACCTCTACTTCGGGAACTTTATTTGCACCTCAGTCGTAATTGGCCAGCGCATGCAGCGTGGTATGGTGATGGTTTTGCGTAACCTCTGCTAGCTGCCACTTCTTTTTTTTAATGTTACTTAGGTCCTTTTCTGTGTTTTGTAATTAAAGTTTCATAGATGACAAACGAAGTTTTAGCAAGAGAATACCAATAAAAAGCCACCTAATCTTTAAACACCCATGTTAGATAAAGGCTTCTTTTTCGCCTTCCTTTGATCTTTTAACCCTAATTAAAACTACTATTAAGTAGGTATACCTAGTTAGTTTTGTTACCTTCGTACACTTTTTCCCTTACGTGTCATAGTTTATAGGTAATCACAGGCAGGACAATAGACTATCTAAACATATTTTATGCTCTTTTAGTCTTTACACGATAAATATTAGTAGGTACCTACACGTGGATGCAATGTGGTACCTAGGTATGTATAATTAATGAGTAGGTACGTAGGTATTATATAAAATCATACCTAGACCCATACTCTTCATTTTGAATGAACAAAACAATAACATAATACACAATAACATATTTATACAGAAACATCAGAGGTGAAATCCTACATTACGTCACATTTTACGATTTACAAGGGTAAAGTTCACATTATCGATATCTTCTTCATATAATATTGCGAGATGAAATGGCGATTTTGTAATGTTATATAGTAGGTTTTTCTGTCTACCTCCATGGAAACAAAGCGTTAACTTAGATGTATGTTAATATATACAGTGGTGGTCATATAATTAAGAACGCTGATATAAAGGGAAGATTTTTAACAACTAAGACGCGAAACTCGTTGCCTGCATTTTTTTTATTTCTCTCGGTATTGTAAATTTTTTCAATAACACCACTGTAGAGTACGTTCACACAGAGTATGTTCTGATAGTAAACGATACGTAAGACGTCCCCCGAATACAGCATTCGACCCTTAATATACCAAAGTTACTTTAAAGCATGGTGGGGGAAATGTGAAAATTTGGGGGTGCTTTTCTGGACATGGTGTTGGACCTGTAAAGTTGATAGAAGGTAACATGGACCAGTTCCAATACAGAATTAAACTGGAAGAAACAATGTTACCTTATGCTGAAGACGTTCTTCCAGTTATCTGGACATTCCAGCATGACAATGATCCAAAGCACACGGCACGCACCGTAAAGGATTTTCTAACAGCACAATCAGTTTCTGTCCTAGACTGGCCAGCTAATACCCCAGATCTAAACCCAATAGAGAATTTGTGGTTCGAAGTAAAAAAAAAGGTTTTTAGAGATATGGAATTGTATTTTTCTTGCGAAATGTCAAAAATTAATAGAATCTATGCCTCGCCGGTGTAAAGCAGTAATTAAAAGCCGTGGATATGCTATCAACTATTAATTTTAGTTACAAATGTATTCAAATGCTTTTTAAAACTTCCACGCTACATTATTATTATATTTTTTTAAATGTAAGTGTCATACAAAATAATTTCCGAGTAGTGTATTAAATCGTTCTTAATTATTTGTCCAGCTTCAGTAATATTTGAATGTGTTACTTTGGTACAATAAAATAAATTGTCAATAAAAAAAAATGCGTATTTATTCTTTATTACTAAGACACGTTGCTCTATTAATATGGCTATTTTATAACATAACTAGTTGCTTTTCAGAAGGTACACATCTCTGCGTATGACACGATTTACATGAAAAACTCCTAGAACTCCAAATTGTTCTTAATTATATGACCACAACTGTAAATACATAATTTTCATTTACCTCTACATTTAGGATTAACGCAACACTGAGCGGCACCCAAATATTTCATCAAAGTGATAGGCAATTCACCGAACCGGACCGGGATTTCGTGCAGTTTTATAGTGCGGCCAGCTAGCTCTAGCAAAGAGGGAGGTTGCAAAGTCATGTCCCTGACGAATCTCACCACAAGCGGGTTGTCTCGAAGACTCAACTGCAATAGAGTAAAATTTACATTAGCGGTGTAAGTACATATGTGCCCATATTATCTATACAGTCGTCACAAAATAAAAGGACCGTAGTAGGTATAGGGAGATTATAGTGCGGAGATTTTTAGATATGTATCTGATTAGTAAATAAGTATCTGATTAGTAAATAAATATTCGTTATTTTAAATCACATCAGTCATCCTTATATCTTAATATTCACAAGCATTGAAATATCTTTCGCGACTTCTTTATACATTAAGTATACCAACATATTCTAATGTGACATAGTTATATCACTTAGCACTTCATTATACAGTTTCATCATTGGATAGTTCAAGACTTAACACACACCCAAACGCGAAGTACCTAAGTTATATTTTGAAGCTATTTTACTAAAGGAGGCCATACTAGAAAAAACGAAAAGTCACCTTGTAGATCACAAACAGCGCTGCCAATTCTTTTTGGCTGCGTTAATTGATCAATATAATATTGGAGACATCGTGGGTCCGTTTGGCGTCTTTGGGGATGGGGAAGAAATAAAGTAACATAAATAAAGCAAAAGATATTTAAAAATCGAGATTCTACTCTACGTTGTTTCGCAGTTTTTCTTAATCAATAAACCTTTGAAATCAAAGACTGGAAGTAAGCTAAAACTAAGCTGATAATTCTTACCTCTGTTAAACATTTTAGTTTAATTATTTGAGTAGGTAATGTCTTCAATCTATTCTTGTGTATGAGCAGCGACCGTAGTTGCTTCAAATTAGCTATGCTGGCTGGTAGCTGTTCTATAAGATTGTCACTCAATACTAAAGCTTGGAGACCAGTTAGCCTGCCTACTGACTCCGGGACTTCTAGAATTTGGTTACCTCCTAGCGCCAAAATGTGCAAGCTATGAACAAAAAAACATTTGATAAGTCAGAAATGATTGCTGGCATTTATTTATTGTTAATGTAAAGAAGAAGTAAGTGTGAACTGGAAAATATATCTGTTATTTACGCGTTCAAATATTCAGCTAAGTATGAATATATCGCCTTCCCAAATCATTAATATAGCACGGACGAGTCTTCAATTTGTGAAGTACCTAGCAAAGGTTGGCCATATAATACGGCGCTTACTTGATAGACTGGAACTCCTAAGTTTCACATTTCTTGCAGAGAAAAACAAGGAGGTACTGTATCAATGCCCCGAGACATGGCAACTAAGAAAAACACCGTGTGGTTCTAGGTCATCACATCACCTGTACCATGAAGTCCGTTTGAGATATCCACACTCATAAAAAATATCCTATGGTCGATTATACAACGCTTTTTTGGGAAGATTGGGTAAATATAAGTACATTTATTCCACAATAATATTTTTAGGTAGGTAAAACCGTCATTTCCAAATGTCCACTGTGCGATGTTCTATCAATCAATCAATCATTTTATTTGCAAAAATAGGGTACATTTTGGTGTTACAGATTAGTCATGTTCTAGCCTAGATTTAACTGTTTTATACAGCGTGCAAAGTTACAGGAGCTTACAAACTAAACTCGTTCTACTCGCAAAACAATAGCTATTGATAGCTGTGACTTATAGATTATTATATTTATGCAAAGACTGTTTTTCTTAAATAAATACCTACGTATTAATAATACTTAAAATTGTTCCCATTTGTTCTGAACTTCTTTATGAGAATAAGAGACCTTACAATATGAGTCGCATGTAACGTGTCATTCCAAAATAACCTTTATGTCTGGACGAATTGCGGAAATTGATTAGAAGCGTTTTGTAGCCTTATCTGTTAGTTCAACAAAACAATTGTATAATTTTGTTTATTAATTTATGAAAATAGGAAAAGCGGATAAAGCTTTGTTACTTCTTCATATCTACATATAGCGCGCCCAGGGCTAACTTACAGGTCCAAGTCGTGATTATATTTCAGGTAGAATACTTTTTGAATGAAAAGACAGTTTTTAATCCAGGAACGAATAGCCATCTGGCTTCGTTGGTAAATTTTTCGAACTGGGCCCCAATTTGGCTAAACCGCAAAAGTATAAAGCAAGTCTATTGTAAATTATACTATGTATCTTTAAACACTAGGTACTTAGGTGGGTTAAATATACATACAAAATTGTATTCTAAATTACTCTAGCCATATGGCAAATGTTTATTTGAGCCTTATCACTGCAATTAAACTACTTATTTCCTATTTTGATCTCGAGTGTACCTACCTATGTCAGTTCTTTCTATTATACCTAAATTATTTTCACAATACTTAAATATGTTCTGCATGACAGCATATAAGAGCAAACAAATATGTTATGATTAGCGTCAGCTACGATATTCGTTTCCACGACAATCGCTATTGTTATTAAACTTTTAATTAGCTAATCTATTGTAAGTAATGAGAATTTTCCTTGGAAAAGTTTTGATATGATATGTGCTATTAAATTAAATAAAACAAATCACATTCTAAACATTTTGATTAAGTATCGTCTACTACGTAATAAAAATACTGTCCCAGAAAGATTTGCAACCTAGTTAAGGATAATAAAAGTCACGCTGAATAGATTATTTATTTATAGAATTGTTGTCCAAACTACGCATTTAAAACTTGGTATAAGTATTCATTTCTGAAGAGGACACACCAAGGTGGTCATGGCAGCAGATGTAACGATGTGTGCTATTGGAATAACAATAAGTATTAGCACAAAACATAGAGGTAATATAAGTTAAGTAGATAAATCGATCGTTGTCTTAGTAGTCTTCAATTGCATTTTTTATGCATCAAGTATGTCAGAACACCGACTTCTTTCAGCACATTATGGTATAATACAACCGTTGATAGGTATCCAGAGAAACTGTGTACTGTCTGTTTAATAATTTGTACTGTACAGAGTATGTCTGTTTGAACCAAGTGATAATGATATCAGTGTCGGAATGATAATGCGAAAGCCGACAGCGACGACGTAGAGTGGTGCGATACGGATCGTTTGTCTTATAAAAAATATTATGCTAAGCTTTATTGGACATTATACCTACTTACTTTGTTTATCTATTTTATTTTCCGCTTAATGAACTTTAAATGACAAAGCAAATATTACCTACTGGGTAGACTCTATTTTTGATTGTAAGTAGGTAATGCTTCATTACGAGTTAGCTTGATGTTATTTTATAGAACGTAGGTAGAATGTCCAAAATTAGATATTTTATAAGTTGCTAAGAAGACAAAGATAGTTTTAAACAAGAGGCAGGCTGTTATCTTAGTCTGCGAGAAGAAGTACAAAAAAATAGGATACAATTATGATTAACATAATCTGTGTGCCACTGCCATGTAAGTACAATATTATTTACTAGCAATTTACCTAATCTATCTAATATTACAGAGTTCTAACATCAAAGTACCGATGGCACTTACCTATTTAGTTTCCACACATCCTTTGGTATGTTGATTATGTTATTTCCACCTAAATAAAGATATTTCAAAGACACTACATCTAAAAGTTGTTCAGGAAAGAAATTTAACTGATTGCCACTCAAATTTAGTTCACGCAATGAACTCTTATTACTATAAAATAATTTAGGAAGTGATTCATTGGTAAGTTGATTGTGTTTAGCAATTAATGATGTTATAGGGCAATATTTGAAAATATCAGGTAGTACTGTCAGCCTGTTGTTGCTTACATCCAATATCTTCAAGTTACTAAACCTACTTATTGTCTCAGGCAGTGTCTTTATTCTGTTGTTATATAGGAGAAATATCTCATAATTTTCTGCGCAATCCTTCTCGTCAACAATGCCTTTCAGTTCCGATGATAGCCTCTGCGTTTCCAATAGTTGATTCGATAAGTCGAGGGTTTTTTGTTCTCTGGTGTCACTGTCACAACTGTCCGACGTATAATATTCCATATTTGCTAACTGTATTTTGCTAAGTTGGTTTTTGTATCATTTGATCTGGTACAAGTGAAATAAAATCACATTTTACGCCAGTCTTTTCAACAGCAAGCGAACCGCTCGCTTCAATCGCGGCGCACGCGCAACTATTCTTTACTCTTGTCTTGTGGGCCTTGTGGCTTTGGATAGCTGCGAGCGATAGCGTCTGTGTCCGGCCTGTGTATTAGAGTAATCGATTCAATTCAAGTTCCCCCCAAGAACACGCAGCGATTACGTGGTTTGATGTACATTGCGCGCTTTATAAAAGTGCTTTATATTGTGTTGTAAGGTATAGTGTACAATGTACAAGGTGTTGTTTCAACTTTACTATGAAGAACATGTGGTTTTATAGAGGTTTGATGCTGTGTGCGTTGCATAATACAATGTAATAATGGTTTTATTGAAGGACATGACCCATTAAATTAAGTCAAACGACAATGTTTTAACTATTTGCCTTACCTACGTATAAGGAATATGGAACGTAGATAACAAATTGGCGACGGGTTTTAATAATGTTGACTTTATCTGTTTACATAGATAAATAAATTGATACTTAGGTCCAACAGACATACGCACTAGATCATGTGGTTATTGCTAGATTTACATAATACATTGTCGATCAAATAAAATGCAAAGTCTGTTTTCTAAAATCATGTAACACTAGACTTCTATATTTAGACATCTTAACCATCGTAACAGCAAAATAATGCCCCACTGCAGGAACGGGTATCGTAAGGTGACGGAAGTTTTCCTTTGATTGTTTTGGTAGAGGTAGGTAGAGAGGTAATACCTGGCAATTTTCCCTTAGTCGGCTTTTACGACACCCATTCCAAGGAATGAGACGTTGACGTGATTCTTCTATTCCGACTCCAGTACGAATTGTTTTGATGAAATATTTCTACTTAAGTCATGTTAGGACAAATATCTACAATGTTTAATAAAACTGCGATAGGACTTTTTTTTATTGAGTTCTTATCTTAGTCGTAGCCTCTTGAGATAACTAACCCCCTTATGTTATAAAACAAAGAGTTTAAAAAAAACAACTCCGATAGTCAGAATTCAGAATCATTCCTGTGTTCTGCGACTTTACGACGTCATAATCAAATTGTAATCGCATCGGACTAAGGACAATAGGTAGTTTATGAATGGTTTAGTTATTTATCCTGCATGTGATACAAATACACAAACAGGTACCAAATAGGTACCTACACGCCTTATTTATGACCAATGCATCACAGACGCTATCAATAATTAAGTATTTATCCTTGTCAACAAGTAGGTAATATGAATAATAACAATAATCTTCTTTTTATTTTTCCTGCCTATAAGAAATTAAGGATAAAGAGGTTTTGTTTATCCCTATAAGGGCGGGAGAAGGATAGAAAAGTGATCGTGGGGATTTTAGATGAATCCTTAGAATCTTTCTATGCACAATGCTACTTGAAATATTTATTAGTTATGTAGTCAATAGAATAGGTTATACAATAACAATTATTGAAATGGTTAAATTATTCGTTAAAGGTCTGTATCAGTGGTACAGCGGTTGTGCACGCGGCTGCAATCCGAGCAGTCCCGAGTTCTAATTTATTCAACGGTATCTTTATCAGGTTTAGATAGCTACTCAACACATGATTTTACGTTACTGTACGTGTTTCTAATTTAGTACCTAACTATCTACCAGTTGAGTATTTTACGTTATTAAATACGACCTTTCTTTTACTAAGTAAATGTATATTTGCATGCTGAACTAGGCGAAATATGTTGAACTATATTATTACCAAATAAATGTAAAAACTGTAAAATACCCATATTTCAAGCAAATAAAGTAGGTAGGTATATTCTATTCTATTCTTCTTGTATTTTTAATACCGCCTGTGAAAATCTTTGTTCAGGTAGTTAGTAATTTAAACAAGTAGGTAATAAATGAGCTTCAGCATCGTTTCCCACTCCAGATACTGTCCTTATCCAGTCACATACCTATAGCAACTTTGGCCATGCAATACCTAGCCAGAGTTTTAAATCAAGTTTTCTTTCTTTATTTCGCAGCTTTTGTGGAGGTTCTCTTTTAGTCTCATTTTACGACTGCCACGGGATAAAACTAGGTAGGTACATGTAGGCATAGGTATGCTGCGATGTTGATAGTGATAGCTATACCTACATAATTAGGCGTATTCTAATTACCTAGGTACTTTGTAAACATGTTTAAGTAGATTGATTTCAGCAGAATAAATAAATTAAGTACCTACTTAATTAATTATACGGGTTTTGTCATGTTGCATGTCATGAAACTAGGACAGCCTAATTAACCTTTTTAATGTTAAAAAAACGTTTAGTTTAATAATTATTCGCAAAGCACAATGGTAGTGCAAGCAGCAGCAGACCTGATGCGCAGCATACGAACACTGTATCTTATTGTAATTCTGCATATCGCAATATGCCTATTTAGTTTATCATAAGTTGTAAGTAGACTAAATGCAGGGTAAAGGCTAATTTTATTATCTTCTTTGGATAACGTTTTATTATTGTGTTGAAATTAGGTACGAACAAATCCTTTAGATCCAAGCTAAGCAAAGCTTGTGCACAGAATATTCCGTCAACACTCCCTAATGCCTTATTATATTCAGATAAGATTGTAAACGCATAGCTTGATTTTTCTATGCGTAATCCTATGAATTCTAGATCAAGGATAAACACTTATTTATTCTGTAGGTAAGAACTTGCATAACTTTTTTTATTTATACCTCGTCACACATTCACAATGTCATCTAATCCCGAACTAATGCCCGATTTACACATCGACAAGTACAGTAGCGAGTTAAGTAGTAAGTTGTTGATTAACTTGATTTAAATAGATTTCCATCCTATTTTTTGGCAAGTTAAGTTGGCGAGACGCGAGAGAGGGGGCTACTTCGTACTTAACTCGCCAAAAAATAGGATGGAACTCTATTTAAATCAACTTAATCTTAAAATACTATTTAACTCGCTACTGTACTTGTCGATGTGTAAATCGGGCATAAGCTGAGCTTGTACGTGTTTACAAAACAACTTACTAACATAAGTAAGTAGGTACATAACATTGTTTTCATGAAAATGAACATATGCAATACCCAACACGATGAAAACATTTTCATGCACATAAAATATTCCATTCAGCGGTACCTAGGTTGCAAACGATTTTATACTGCAGTGGTCATTAAATGTAAGTGTAAAATGAGTTAGAATCAATTAGAAGACGGGTGTTGTAATCTAGGAGGAGGGCATATGGAAAGCTGCAACGTCAAGAGGAGGACTCTTAATTTCAAGAAGAAGAAGTGACCCAATCCCTTTTAATTATCTGTGAGCAGTCCTCCTTAAGTCCTTTCTCGTTTTATGATCTTTAATACATATTTGTAATGTATGCTATGTACCTTCTTTTATTCAATAAAGTGTTTTATTATGTACATATATTTTCTGATTCTAAGCTGCGTTACTTCGGTTTAAATTTTCGATAGGTAAACGTTTAGGGTTCAGCAGAAAAAATAACAAAACCATAGAAATTGTGACAATGTCGCAAGGTAAAGGCCAGTGTAGTTTTAAATGTTATTAGATGGTTGTACCTATCTTTAAAAAATCATAAAGCAAATAATCCGTAAAGTTAGTCTGTGCATAGGCTTATAGATTAGGAATTTGGGCCGAGTATTGTCGGTTAGAATAAAAACGTGTAACACAAATAGACCTTAAATAAACGAATGAACGATTAAATAAAACTGCACAAGCAACTGAATTTGTCCATTACGTCGAGTTATGTATGACGCATAGATAAGAATATCGCGTGCTTCAAACCAGAGGGGCGTATGAACAAAAACGCATTTTTTTTTTATTACGTCAATTTTTAGTACTTTTATCGACACACAACCTCTTTTATTTTTTTATTTCTAGCTATATTATTTAAAAAGATATTTAATAAAATACTTTTAGACGTATGCTAAAGATCAGTAATTATCATCGAACCAGACAGGCGTACAGCGGCCGTAACTACGCCTGACGAAATGTGTATCTTGCCACAAAGACGTATGTGCATACAACTATCTATTTTCACTAACTTATTATTAAAATACACACATCAACACTGTCTAGGGGTATTTTATATTTGCTTATTAATTAAGAAAATATAAAATACTAACTTATACTCAAAAGTCACGACATTATATTTCAATAAAGGCAGTTTAAACTATTTTTTTTTTGCGTAAATAATTTTTTATTCAAATAAGTAAATAACTTGAAATAATAGAGATAAGACAATTAATGTGTTTCTTAAGCAAAAGCTTTTGCTTATTTTTAGCAAAAATTAATCTGTTTTTAACTGTTAAGTGAATAATCAGTAGTCAGTACACCCAAAAAACGGTAAATAACGGTCCTGCAATGATTTTTTATGCTTGGATTAAGTTATTCAGGCTTTGGTGCAGTATATTCTTCCAGGTCCGACTTGTATGCAAAAAATGTTGATCTTCCATCGCAATTTTTTGCATTCTTTGGAACATGTCTTACGCGTGTTTAATTGTTTTGAGTTCAGGCAATTGAGTAGTTCAGCTTAAAACCGATACGTCGTGCTCCTGCAACCAGCTCATTATCACTCTCGCTTTATGCGGACGGGTGTTATCGTCCATGAGCTTAAAAATTGGCCCAATTGTAGTCTACGGAGGTAGACTATTATAACTAGCACCTCGTTAAGCTATTTTTCAGCCGTCATGGTGCTTTTGATCAAAACGTAGTCCGTTGTTCGACCATCACGAATTCCTGTCCAATAATAAGTAATTGTTCCCTCGTGGTATGAACAGATTTCCGGAGGATTTTGTAGATGGCTATCACAACCAGGAACTCGCTAAACACGTTTTCTACGTGAATCCGAGTGGAAACCGAAGCTGGATTCATCATAACAGGTTATCTTTCCAGAGCAAATGTTCATGAGCCCACTCTAGTCGTCCTCGATTTGCTTGGCATAGTGCTGGAGTACAAAGCAATATGCGAGCATAAAGGTGGACTTTATGCCAACTTCTCCTGACAGTTTGGTCCACACGACAGTGGCGCTCTTTCTGGAGCCTCTAAACCAGTTTTTCGCTGCGCAGCGCTCTTTCATGTTTTGTCTTGTTCTAATCTCATATTCATTTTCATATCTCAAGTCATACTCCACTCAGTACCCGCAGCTGGGAGGATGCCTACTGCCCTAAACATTTCTTCTCTGATGAAATGGCGCTGCTGCTTGACGCACACAACATAATTTATTCAAAATAAACCTTTAAATTGTTATAAATTTAAATTTGACACAAAAAAGCAGTCTAAACCTACTGTTGGTAAATGAAACCTTTGGACTTGACTTTCGTTATGCCGTTAAAAGTTTATTTCTATAGCGGTTTTCGCAGTCTGCCTGCCATTTTTCATGTACCTACTTATGCTACTTTTCTTAGCTTGACAATTCTGATTCGTCACCAATAAATAAATATTTCTCACACATTCACACAACATCATCTAGTCCCAAATTAAGCAGAGCTTGTACTATGGGTACTAGACAACGGATAAACATACTTAAATAATTTATTTTTGTAAATACATACAGATTATACATTGAAACACTCAGACCAATGCAAACAATCATGTTTATGCACACAAAGATTTGCATTGAGCGGGAATCGAACCCGAGACCTCTGCGTAGCAGTCATGTTATATAACCACTACGCCACAGAGGTCGTCAAAATAAAAACAAATATAATAATAATAAGTTCCTTTTTTAATAAAATTACTAACAAAATTTACTGATTATTTGTTGTTTTATTTAAACATCATCGAAATTAATCCAATTATAAATACATACGTCCGTTCTCTGAACAAAACTTTTAACACATTTTTGACAAGCCAAATAGACGTATAGTCTCCAAAAATAGTACATGTAGTGGATTTAATTACTTGGAAAAATAATTTTAAAAGACGTTTTAAGATAGTGATACTGAGTTACCATCTTTTTTAAATATCGCATTACGTATAAAAGTTTTGATATATACGTCCGTCCAATATAAGCATATTCTGAAAAAATATGGCACAGGTTTTGTGCAATATTGTTGAGCTAAAAAGACGTAAGTGCGATATTTCGAGTTTTTACATACTTACACAAAAAAATAACATTGCACATAAATAAAAAGTTATTTTCATAAAACACATCCAAATTTTTTATCAGGTACATTTATTAGAAAAAAAGTTATTAACTTTTTTTATTAAGTTTTTTGCTGTTCCTGAAAAGTAAGGGTACAGCGTATACGCCCCTCTGGCTTGAAGCACGCGATATGTACTAACGTACATGGTATGTACATACCCTGTGTTTACATACCAGACAAACCATACATATTTTTTTACATATTTATCACAACGACATCTTGTACCCAAAATAGTAACTCATTTAGAATTTTATAAACTCCAAAGAACGGGTTTAGAACTCGTTAGACAATGTTGCAAGCCCTACAGTTTTAAATCTCCCAAAAACCATTTTTAAAGTACCGATTTATAAAATAGAACCAAAAAATACATCGCCAATGTATATTATAAGTTACAAAAATAATTAATTTTAATTATGTTAACATATTACTTGTGTACCAGATCTGCAGGTACATAAATAAAATAGCCGAGAATATTTGCTGGGATTTAAAAACCAAAGAGAATAGTGTCTTGAAAGGTTATTGTTATCTGTCCCTGGGAACTGTTTTATTGTGAAAACTTTTGACAGCACCTAAAACAAAAATAGATGGCGCTATGAATCGTTTACGTGACGTCATCTTCGTACGTACAGTGATCGAAGGTCCGAGCGAATGCCGAAAGTACCCGAACGAGCAAGTAGAAGTCTGACTGACTGAAGAAACTAAAATCTGTCGTACACTTTTAGTGATGTAAATTTTTAAAAATTAACAAAATGATATTGTAAAACCGTAATAAGATAGTCTTATTTTGATTTCAATTGTATCTTAGTGATATTGTTTTGACTATACCATCTTTTTCTTGTATTTTGTCGGCGTAGTGAGTTCAGTGCGAGTGCAAGGGTGGTAACGAGAAATGTGAAGCATCTATGAAGTTCAGGATTCTAAGGCCGTTTATTTTATACCTATAATAATGAGCGGACGCCCTAGGACCACGTCATTCGCCGAGGGCAGCAAATCCGTTCGAAAGACTTTCGATAACCAACCACCTAAACCACCTCTCGGAGGCGTAAAAATCAGTAGTAAGTACCTACCACCTAACCATTCTTTTGTCGGCCATCGTGATTTCTTACGCCTGTGACGTATTTCAACACTGACAATTTTAAAAATGGCTGCAAGTTGCCACAAATCAACTTCTAGCCATGTAATTTACGATAATTTGTAAAATTAATCAATATCGACAGTCTTGTCCGCAGTATTTCAAAAATGGCCACAGGCGGCTCTGCCACATATGCCTGGCGTGTGACAGACAAATAATGTCAAAATATCCATTCGAGGAGAAATGCGTCGTATTCGTAATTAACTTTTAGTTATATTTTATAGTTATACTTAATATTTTTTTTTACATTTAGTCGTTTTGAACTGTCATACAAATGTCGCCCAATTTATGTGGACCTTAATTAGTTCCAATTAATAAAGAATCTTTGAGGTTACGTACTATCTATCATGACGTAATAAATTAAGGTTTTTGTGGTAAACCAGTACAAATTAATTACACTAAAGTATCCTATAGATTTATGTATCCTCTCCCCTCTTGTAGGGCTAGTGAAACTACGTAGTACATGCTCCTCATGGCTGCTACGAGGTGTAAATCCTTACTAGTTGTCATAATAATATACTAGTACCACAGCTTTGGAAGATAAAATACTTAGATATGTGTGTAATTATGAACTTACCATGAGTTGACTATGCCTCGGTATATGCTTCATAATCTCACAATGTTTAAATGTCTTTTATCCTTAGTGTAAACCTGCATGGGACACCTGCACACTAGTAAATGATTAAAGTTTAGGGTTTTTATTTGATAAAATACATAACAATATGGTTGCCTAAAAAAGCAGCAAATCTGAGTACTACATTATTTATTTTACTTTCACTGTAAAACTTCATTTACAAGGTTTTACTGCGAGTTATTGTACTTTTCTAACATTTGTTAATATGTTACTTTAATGTAAAACCACTAAGCATTGTTTTCTTTATTGCACACACCTTAAAATATAATTATGCTAAATATATCAACTAAAACTTAATACTATGTTATTAAAAGTAATAAGACTAATTAATTTTAGTATAAAGCATACACCCCATAACTTATTTACAAAGTTGCTTATAATTTTCTTGGAATGTCCTGAAACAAAGAAGCTCTTTCTTTGTTTCATAACATTACAAAGATCATCTAATATCAAGTCTTACACTTCAAATAAGAGCTAACAGCAGTTCATATCACTAAAACCTTATGTCATTTTTACAACATTACATGAATTACTTTATTTCCTGAAACAGTTCAATATTGTGTTCAATAGTATTCTAGGGCTTTAAATATAATTTTATTTAATAGCAGGAAGAGACTGCAAAAATCTTAATGTCTCTCTTGTAAAGCTTTGCAATAATAGCACAATATGTCATCTAAGGATAAAAATGATAATTATTGTAAAACTTGTATTGTAAAAGTATAAATTTAAAACAGTAAAACTATACTATGAATCATACAAAAACATCATATAACAGTGTATGGCTTTATTTAACAGTAACAATGTATATTCCAAACATAATAATGTTATTGAATGATTTCTGGAACATGCACACCCCCACCACCAGCTAGGCTTATTAACTTGTTTTGTACCATTTAAGTGTTTTACTAGGTCATGTATTACAATAATTACATTATCTTAATTATATATGTTTAACAAAATCATTGCGGCTGGAATGACTCATATATAACTCATAGTTACCATTGACACATTTAACATAACTCTCACACAAATTGAGTTTATAAGATTTGACTTTTCAATAAAACATTCATTATTGATTACAACCGCTTTAACAAGTAGGAGTAGGGTAACCCTCAAGTAGGAGTAGGGTAACCCTGATAAGTTGTACTTAGTATAATCGTCTGGAATTAGTCTAAACTTTACCTAATTTTTAAAGGTGCACAAGTTGGACTACTAGAGAAATATTTAGAACATTTTAAAATAAGTAGTTAAAAAGTTTATAATTACTAACTGTTATATATAAAATTATTTATAATATAATAATTAGCAACAGAAAATTTAAATAAAATGCTTTTTTAAATAGTTATAGATGTGTTGAAGTGAACTTATGGAAAGTTGAACAGTAAAAAAAACTTAAGGGCATTTTATTATTTAGGTACATGGCACATCTCTATGGTACTTGACTAAATAACAAATCAGTTAAGTTGTAATTATAAAATATTTCTTATAGTTTTGAATGCTGAATATTGTTCAAGTTAAAAACAGCTTATCTACATAAAATGAAAAGCTATTAATTGTACCCTTGTGACATTTTTTTTCTCTTTATTTAATTGGAGGCTTTTGTACAGAAATACCTGGCAGTCCTATAGGTAATATCTTAAACTTATTCACTAAATGTAACAAATATTATTTTAATATCCATTTAACAAAATGAAAAACTACAAAGCCATACAACTTTTTGGCTGCATCCTTGTAAGTTAATTCTCTGTATATAATTTCCCTCTACCCGTGACTGAACAATTACAATGTCAAGAATAATTTAGAAGAATCAAACCTATTGATAAAGATAGCTAACGTAAGTAGATGTCTAAAGTCAAAGCACCACTGTGGTATCTTCAATAGTTTTAGCTAGCTATTAATACATTTGAAAAATTCGTGACAATTTGTGTATCTATTGTTTTGAAAAACTAACAAATACAAAAGTGTAAATCTTACTTCTAAGAAGAATCGGAAGTGAACTTACTATGAAATTTTAAAAAAATTGGTGCCCAATTAGGCCACTTGAAACCGGGAATTATTTAGCAAAGCAGGTAAATAATGTACACGCAGATTAGGTTGATTTCATGTTAGTCTTAGAACAAAAATTTAACTTAACTAAAAATCAAAAGATTATAAAATTGATAACACAATCTTGAAATGTCCATTATATTTTCGACAGATTGTACCTATTTCTTCATCATTCATCCATAATTAGATACAATGACTAAAATTGTATAGAACGTATTTCCGTTAACTCTATCTAGTTAATTAGATTTTTATTTTTTGTAATTTGTTTTTATACCAAGGCCACATGCTTTTGGTAATTTTTGTGCCTTTTGGCTTGTCCTAGTTATAATACAAAACAACTCTAGTTACAATACAACGTAAATTTTTGTCTGCATTCTTGTTAACTTGTACAGTATATTACAGTTCTGTTGCTATTGACTATACAAGAATATCAACCAAATAATAAAGGCTTTATTTTAAGAAAATATGACTACTGACAGTGTAAAGTAGCCATTTGTAATAAAATAATAATTGAAATAACAATTTTTGAGTTACAAAACTAGTTTTTCTACCTCTAAACTGTTAGTTACGTGTGTTATGTTTACCATTGTTTTCTTTATTTACATTAATCACATTTAATTACATTTTTAAATATAGATATAAAAAATAAAAACATTTAAAAATATAAAAAAAAGGTATATTAATATTCATTGTTTTATTATTATAAAACTTCAAAGTTAGCTATAAATTATCGGGCTGTCAACAATGAATATGTTGGTCAGTTTAACAGTATCAGTGAAGCATTACACGAAAACTTAACAATAATAATTATAAGTCGAGCAACTCTGTCACTAAAATCTAAAGAATTAGATAGAAAGTAGTAGTACATTAGGTTTATTAACTAGTGAAAGTGCTATGATGTTGAAAAAATACTCTAGTAGTAGTTCATATAAATGTATGCATTCTGAATTTTTATAGCATAGTAACACAAACTTTGCTGCACTATTCATACCTAACTACGTAGATTACTGTTACACTGTTGCTGTACTGTTGCCTTATATCATCACGTTACTTAAACACAAACTTATCAGTTTGCAATGCTTTTAGTCTATTGGGTATTAGCCAACTGTTGACGGTTATCGGTCGCGTTATCAGTGACTGTCGTCGATCTTACTATCTCGCGAACAACATGACCCACCATCCTGTCATTCGCGGAAGAACCGTGCCAACGCACTCTCGGTTTTTAAGTTGCCTTTCGCTCGGTCCGGTCACAGTCGACCGACGTAGTCACCAGAGCCGCTGCATGTTGCAAAATTACCAATTGGTTCGTTAACCCACTTCCTCGGTAGTGCGCCGTTGCGGCAGTTATCCAGTATGCGAGCAATACGAAAACAATCTGTGGTTTAAACGGTGTATAATAACTATATAAAATATAACAGGGAGTTTAAGTGATAGATATTAATATTTTATTCGGTGTTCGTTTGTGAAACATAATGTGAAAAATATCACCGTGAAAAGTTCAATGAGTGATTGTAATCCGTGTAGTGTTACTTGTTCAGTAACACTACACAGCGCGTCCTCGCTTTTGTGCAGACATTAATTAAAAAATAATGTTACGGAGGCGAGGTACTTACACAGTTAATGCTGATAATCAGCATAGCAAAGTTAAACAGGCGGAGGCTTCTACATTTGTTGTAAAAAAAACTGGTAGGTAACATATTAATTTGTTAAAATTTACATAAACCTGTAAATTTTTCAATTGAGCGGGTATTTTATACGTCTTTGTTGCCATGTACATAATAAAGTATATTCTTTTTGTATTTTGTATGTACATTTTTGGAACTTTTACAATCATAGTAAGGTTTTTTGAACTGAATAAGAACCCCCTCTTTCAGTACAATAATCATATCAACTAATATCACTAATTAATCATTTTGAATTAAATATAATGAATAATTAATTCTAATTATTCATTATTTCAATATTCCCGTGAAATCTTCAGCATTGGAAAACCTGCTACATTTAAAATAGAATCAACCTGACGTAACTAGCAAAACAATTTAGTAAAATGAGGTTGGCCGTTCTTGTTCGTTAATTGTCATACTCTTTTGGGAGTTTTAATGATTTAAGCAATGAATAACCCGAAATAACTATGCCCATGCATCACTTTGATATGAAAATATGGATTTGCCAATATGACATTCTGTTGATTAACGAAAATATAAATACTGACAAACATGAGACACTCAGAAACTCTTTGTACAAGTAAGCTGAGACCGATCGTGTTATCAATTATAGCCTTTAAAGATCGATCTCGAATAATTATTCTTTTGCGCATAATTTCACGGATGTTTTCAGATCTGTGGTAGATAGATAGTACACAATTTTAAACTCAAATAATATGTTAAGTAACTACAAGGAAGATCACTCACGTGTTTTGTTGAAAATGCCATACAAAATGTATTTATTACTATTTTCACGTTACTTTGTGTCTTCTTCTGATGGCCTTACTACCAAGAACTTGAAATTTGTGTGCCAACAAGGGTATAATAATAGTTCACAGTTTCTAATCAGAATTGATCACAAGATTGAAATGGTGATTTTTATTTTATTTTCGTCCATTATATAATTTTTTCGTTCAATATCTTTATTCAACAACTAGCTAAGGTTGCGATTATCGCCGGGGCTAAAATTTTATAACTTCAATTATTTATGGATCTTAATAATTCACGTCATAACATTTTCATTACATGTGATCCGATAAGATATTATACATGTTTTACTGACAATATTGTATGTAAAAGTAAGCAGTCATTCTGTATTATTTTGTAACATTAGCAGTACATATAGGTACACTCAAATATGAGAGTCACGCATGTCCTTTGTGCTGTTGTGCATCAGTTATAGTTGCTGGCTCACGCAGTACTCGTATCATAATTACGAATGCAATGAAGAATGAACGAGTTTCGTGTATTAAAACTTAAGTGTTTCCTAATGATGCGATACCTATACACTTTAATTAATCAACACATTTTTGCTATTGAAACGTTTGCTATTTTATTACATGTTATAGATAAGAAATTTATTGCGATGTCTATCATGTTTAAGTTTGACCTTTTCCTAGGCGTTAATCTGCGACAACACTATCGTCATTACCATGGTCTGCCTTGGAAATACGCCCAGAGCGATGCGGTGTGATAAATCACTCTGTTATTATTAGAAATGTGACGTCATATTTTAAAGAAAATAAATCTCCACCCATTACCGTAACTAGGGAAAGCTATTGTATGTTGTTTTTATTGTAAAGCAGTAAGTACTTTGTTAGGTATGTAATATGAAAATAGTAGCCCTGGACTTTCCACAAAATTCATCTTGTCTAGCAGAATTTATAAACATCCTTCTAGACACCTTACAATTCTGTTTTATTTCATTTTAAGCGAAGAAAAACATTATGAGCTTGAATGTATTTTTACCTTACAAATAAAAAATACTCGTAAACCATCCTAAAGCATAACAATAAGAGGAAGTTAATTTATGACGAGGCATCATTTTTACGAATTCGAGAACCGAGAATCATTTTTATAGTAGTTTTACGTTCTGTTACAACTTGTTTGTGTACCTACCTGCGTATACTAAAATCTATAGAAACTAAAAATATAAAAAAACTGGGAAATAGATATTAGATACGTACCCAATTACATGTATACTTTTAAAACTAATATCATTGACTTATTTCAATACATTAAACACATAAATTTCGAAATATTAAAACGACTTCTTATCATCAGCTCATTATACAAAACACCACGTAAAGGGCCTCCTCAAGTGATGCAGATAGTTATTGTTTAAGGGTTTTGTATCAGTGTCAAGTTCTTTCTCGGAAAGGTCTGTTAATTAATAGTAGACTCTTGTCGAGTTTTACTTACGAGGCCGTGTGAAGACTTTGGTGTATTCAGCCTGACACCTAACATTTCGTTAGGTCTGACACCTACGCATACAAACTTAGTATTTACTAAATATTACTTATATGACTGATAGATATTAGATTTATTAGTCGATATGGGAAGAGGTAATGCGTAATAGATTAAAGAAATGAGATTTAAGTTCTTTGCTCAGATGATCATTAGGTGAATAAAAATTACTGTCCTCATTTATCCCAACGAGATAATTAATTTAAGACATCATTTTTTATACTTTTTCGTAGTTTATAGTTACTTAGTGGAATTTTATTTTCGTTTAATCCTAGTTAAAAAGGTCCACCATGTTTCATGTAAATAACGTAGCTGAGCTAATGTGAAAGTTTTCAATGGGTACTAGTTTCATACTCGAAACTTATCAAATAACCCCTAGGTTATTACAATAATTTCTAGGATATTATAATGCAAATAATGTAGTTTTCACTTTCAAGACATAATTATAGTGTACCTATCTTATGTGTAAGTATTTCAAATTCAAAAACGTCCTTGAAATAACTAACAGCAATATTTACCTATAGCCTTGAGGATCTGGCAAAATGTAGTTCAATAAATGGAGGTCAAAAATATCGAGATATTTACGTAATGAGTAACAAAGAGGCGTTCCATGCAACCCGAAATTTATAAATAGCGGAGTACACAGTAAGGGCATATCTATTAAGGGTGGTGAGAAATCGATGCATTAGGAGGGTCATAATCGCGCAAAGTGACACATCACACGATTGAATCAGGGCAATGGTCAGCCAATGGTGTAACATCTTAAAATATTATAATTATAAAAGAGATTCGTCAAGATATATTATTAGATACTGAAAGTAAAATACTTAACGTCAACCGTAATCAAGATTATATAACCGTAATCATATTTTGAAGTAACAGTTCTCAAACATAACAATGGCCGTAGGAGAACTAGAAACTCAATTAAAGAGTAATTATTTAACAAAAGGTCAAATTTTTAATTTTAAATATTTGGGATACAGGCAATCGATTTAAGTTTTATTATGGTAGATTTTTTTTTATAATTTAACTCATTTGGTCTTTATAGAAATGCGCAATAATTGTTACTCTTTTTCTGAATGCTATTTTTAGGACTGAATGGCTATTTTAATTTTACAGAGTAAAACGCTATTCGTTACCCTTTGAGATACCGTGTCTACGTTTTAAAATTTAACATTTCGACCTTTATTATTGAACTTAATATATCCATAATCCTAAGGACATCTATGTCGCCGCTACAGTTAAAAGGTGATTCGGCTTATACGCCTCTTTTGGCCATAGGTTTTACATATAATACAATACAAGCTTCACATTAGTCCGAATCGCTGATTTAGCCTTGGTATGTCCGACGTTCAAAAAAGAAAAACTAGTTTATAAAGACCGTACCTTAGCAACTTATGATTTAGCTAAAGCTTAGCCGTTGCTGTGCAACATCGAGATTTTATGAATTAAAAGTTCTATTAAACTTAATTACAAAGTGAGGCGTTGCTAACTGAAGTATTTAAAGTAGTACATGGGAATATAACGCACAGGGGAATGTGTTCTATTTAACTAGGTTAATGTAAGGAAATGGACTGCGTCACATGAATGAGAAGGACGGTTTACTCCTAGCTTAGTAACATAGAGACGCATTTTCTAAGGTGGGCGCTGCGTCATAGCGCTGTCGCGACCGGTTCCCCCCATTATCTGCGGTTAGTCTCTTGCAACAATAGGGCCTTGGTCGAATTCATAGACTTAGAGCGTGCGCGTTAAGCGTAGACAACCGCAAACACGGTGTCATTTTTCACGAACAATGGTATGTTGTACACCACAATATATAACACAATATATGTAGCTAGTTACAGTAACCCCAAAGTTCAAAGTAATAATAAAATGATTGATGTTATATTACTTTTTTTAGGAAATATCATGAATGAGATTTTTTAAATTATAATACGTAACTTATTTTGTAGGTTTCTATTGTTGTTTTGATTGCGTAAGGGTGTCAGGCAAGCAAGTTTCCAGTTTGACAGTAAGGTCGTAACCACCGGTCGTGGGCGACAGCAAAGCAAAAATGCCCATCCATACTTTTGAAAAAATAATGGTTTTGTAAAATAAACACGTATTTTCGAGAAATCTTTTGGTGTCAGATATATTTCTTAAATAGCACAAACTATCATTTATAAGTTCATTGATTAAAGTTAGTTTTAGAGTATGCCAATAAAAATAATCACATAGTATTTATTTATTTATTTATTTATTTTAAACTTATGTACAAAATCATGCACAAAGGCGGACTTAATGCCAAAGGCATTTTCTACCAGTCAACCTTAGGATGATGCAGAGACAGAGTATTACAAAAACAGGTAGAAGTCAAGCTTTAAATCATTATTTTAATTTTTTAATTTAAATAAAATAAACCTACACATATAGATATCATAAAAAGGTATAAATATTTATATAAACATACATACTAGAGTATAGTACACATATAAATATGGAAAAAAGAGTAATATTTTATTCTGCTGACTCATTACTAAACAACTGCCTAACTTTGGCTTTAAAAGTAAGACTGCTAGTAGACATCCTGATTTCGAGGGGGAGTATTTACCTAGTTGTTTCTTTCCTGTCTCTCAATAGGTGATACCACAATTACACAAGTTTTTAAAATAAGATTTTTTAAAACATACTTACAGATTTTGCTTAAGTCTCGTAAAATTTACAATAAAATTATATGCGTATTCATAAAAATTTGCAAAAGTAAATAATTACAGATAGAAAGATGAATAATTTTAGCAAAAACCAAGTCAGAAACGTTATCAGGTCATGCTTTTTAGAAACAATAATTTTGTTTATCTGTTACAATTGTATTAGGTACAACTTAAACTGTAGAAATACAGTATAAACTAAAATCAAATGTCAATAAACTAAAATTTCATAACTACCTGAAGCGTTAAGATCATCCGAAATATTAGGTTGGGGAAAAAGTCTTTTCGTATTTTTGTATGAAAAGTCAAGACATTTTTTTCAAAGTTTATTTACATTTATTTACAATATATATGTAGCGTTTTGTTGAACAACTTTCTGCCATTTTGTGGGCAGAGACATTATCCCGTTACTGTAGAAACTTTGGGACTTCTGATCAAAAAAACGGGACAAATAGTTTTGGCAGTCCTCTCTTGAGGTCAACCTTACAGAACCTAAAGAATTCTGAAGAGACCGAAACAGATGAAAATCTGAAGGCGCAAGGTCAGGGCTATATGGTGGATGCACTAGGACCTCCCAGTCGAACTCTCTTAATTTTTGCTGAGTGGCTAAAGATGTGTGTGGTCTAGCGTTATCGTGATGAAAGACCACACCCTTCCTGTTGATCAATTCCGGCCGTTTTCTCTCGACTGCTTCCTTTAATCTCATCAGTTGCTAGCAGTAAATATCAGAATCGATGGTTTTGCCGGGCGGTAAAAGCTCATAATGAACAATGCCCTTCCAATCCCACCATACACACAGCATCACCTTATTACGTGTTAGGCCAGGTTTGGCCACAGTCTGTGAAGCCTGGCCAACTTTCGACCACGACCTTTTTCGCACGTTCTTGTCGTACGTGATCCACTTTTCATCGCCAGTTATCAATCTCTTCAAAAACGGCTCGGTTTCATTACGTCTCAATAATGAATCGCAAATGAGTACACGGTTCATTAAGTTTCTTTGAGTGAGCTCGTGTGGCACCCAAATATCGAGCTTTTTTGTATAACCAGCTTTCTTCAAATGGGTCAAAACTGTTTTGTGGTCAATTCCCAGTTCTTCAGCTACATCGTAACTACTAATATGCCAATCTTGCTCCACTCTTTCAAAAATGGCGTCCATTTTATTCGTAATAGGGCGACCAGAGCGAGGTGCATCTTTAACATCAAAATTTCCGGACTGAAAACGTTTGAACCAAATTTGTGCTACTCTTACTGACACTGCATCAGGTCCATAAACATCACAAATTTTTTTCACTGCTTGAGTTGCATTTTTGCCTTTTTTTTAATAAAATTTTAAAATTCGAATTTCTTCATTAGATTCACTCATTTTTACGGAGAGAAAAACAAATGAAAAATAGCGGGAAACAACTTTTTTTTATTTTTTTCTTTTCTTTATAATGTAACCTTTTTAATGTTACCAAAACCAGCCAGCCACAAGTAGTACAGTCAAAGAAATTTTATAATAAGTTTATACCTACGTTATGCGAAAAGACTTTTTCCCCGACCTATTATATTGCAATCGGTAAATGTATCTGCCGATTTATGCCCTGTGGGGAATGTGGCTCGTAATTGCCAATAACTAGCTAAATCCCAGAAGTGATAATGAGGGCAGTGAGTTCAATGGTTTTGGAAGGCACAGGACTTCTCGAAAACATATTATAAATAATAATATAAAGATACATTATGTGCATCCGTGTCTTAAATTAGGTTTCTAAAATTTGCATATTATATTTTATGCATGTCATCATCTTATTCTTTGTTTCACAAATCATTTAGAAGATATTGTTGATGAAGAGGTCGTTTGACTAAAATCAGAACTAGCTAATAGTCTTCCACCCATTTGAAATTTAAGTAGGGGTGCGTGATCCAATTCACGTGTCGTGAACCCAACAAACTTCGCCAAAAGTTCTAATCCAATTACTTGAATGTCCATGGCGACCTATAATTCTATTACTGTGTACTTAAATAATCTCTATTATCAGAATTGAAGTTGATACATTTTTTATGGTAGGTTACAGGGTTACAACTAGGGCATGAATATCGGAATATCGGAATCTCGGAACGCAAAGTCCGATATTACAATTCCGATACTGGGTGATCGAATATCGGAATCTCGGAACTCGGTCATTTTTCTATATTTTGAGTTTTAAATTATGCATATATCGATCCTTGTGTATCGCCGAGCAAAACAGTAGGTACCGTATTAATGTTGCCAGCTCGCTATGCATGTGCTACAAGAACAATAATATTGTTACCTGTTTCGCTCACTCTTTACCTACTCTAATAATATGTGATATTATTGTAAAGTTGTTAAAACGCCTCAAATATAAACAAAACGATACTAGCAGTCTCAACTTCACAGAAAGAAAGACTGAAGCACCGACAGCTTCTGTCTCTTCAGATGAACTTACACTTATCTCACATAAATTTTGCCCACCAATGTTGAAAGTGAGCATGTTTTTTCGTCGGGCGGTTATTTATCCGACAAAATGTTTGACGTTTTGTTGTTTTTGAGAACATATTACCAAGAAAAACGAGATTTTAAAATAAATATAAACCTATGTATATAGGGAACCTTTACTACAGTTGATTGTAATTTAAACTACTAAACTTAGAATCAACAAGACTTCTTAAAGTTTTGTTGATTCCGAGTTTGTTAGTTTTATATTAGTAATGAGTATAGATAAAAATTAGACAAAAATATTTCCAATAATTATTGTTGTTGACATATTATATAATTAAATAAAAATTAAGGTACTATACTGTGCTCTCGTGCGCAGTATCCTCGAATACGCATCAGTGGTATGGAACCCGCTTTATGACATTTATATTGAGCGCATTGAATCCGTACAGAAAAAGTTCCTAAGATATTTACAGTATAGGTATAGGTGCATCGATTATGGGTATGAAGCAAGATGTAAGAGGTATCATTTTATGCCCCTACAAAATAGACGATACAATATCTGATGTTGTAACAATTGTAAAAATTGTCAATGGTGGGGTTGACTGTCCAACCCTATTTGAAAAACTAAACATTTGGGTCCCTAGAAAACTGCCAGTTAGGCGCAATCAACCCTCAGCCAACACTAATTTTAGACAAAACTCATTTCTCATTCGTGGGAGTAGTTCCGTTAACAGCATTGCCAAAAGGCATAGCTAATTTGAGATATTTAGGTCTAAGCCAACAGTGGTAAAGAAATTGTTTACTACAGATTATTTTGGTCCCAATCCCAGAGAAGCAACAAATTAAATTTACAATTTATTTTGAACTATTTTTTTTCTGTCATGCAATGGTTTTATGTTTAGTTTATATTTGCGAATACCTGTTAATAGCTGTGTATAAGTATATTTATGTAATAACCGATTGTAAATTATACTGTTAGTGTTCCGAAGAAAATAAAATAAATAAAATATTTTAAATTCTAAGAAGTTCGTCAATTCAACTTTTAAGCTTTGTTGATAAGTTTAATAAGTAATAAGATTAAAGAATAGGATATTATAAATTACTTTTTGTTCCTAATTGTTGATTTAATTTCAGATTTAAGTCTCTGAGTGAGATAGTTAAACTAAGCAATAAGTACAGAAAAATAATGAGAAATATCTGATTTAGTAAATACTGTGGGTAAAACTTAAATACGAGTATAAAACAAGCAATCCAAATTAAATAATATGATTTATAAATATTTTTTATTGCATTCAATCCAACCTCACAGCGAATTTGTGCATTTTTGAACAAAAAGTGCAATTTCTAAAAAAAATACGCAATTTCGATATTAATATCGGAATTCCGATATTGAGATCTAATATCGGAAGTCAGTATCGGAATTGAAAACCTTCCGATATTGCATGCCCTAGTTACAACAATGTAACATTTGAATTATTTGACCTTAGCATTATCAACCGTCATACAACAATGCTATTTGCACTTTTTTCGCGGCAGATCTAATTAAAAAAAATCTAGAACCTATACTGACATTAGATTATGTTACGATCTAAACTGGCCGTTAAGCCAATGAAACATTTAAAGCATATTACAAGCCAAAAGATAAGATAATTGTGCTTATTTGGTCGTATTGACAGGCCAAAAAAAATGTTTTGGGCAGAAATTAGTAGTTATTAATACTCTATTACATGTAGAATCGTAGTAGAAGTCTAAGCAAAATTATTCAGTTTTCCCTGAAAGACTCATGAACTTGTCATTGATGTTTGATTAGCTGGGCTGCTGCTTAGCCGTCATGTTACAAAGAACATTCAAAATACGCCGTTATCATAAACACAGAGTGAATTGTCTAATTTGTGCTGTTTTGTGGCTAAAGTTAGCAATCACCAACAACAATCCCTTGTTCTCTTGTCTAAGAATGTTCAAAAAAATAGACTACTGATAATTTCTTTGATATCCCTTCGAGACTACTTAATTACTACTTAAACAAAAAATGTTTTAAAATTATTTATGGAACAATGACAAGTACTATACATGGATTGCACTAGTTTCTGGATGTTATTTATGTACATAGTTATTTAGATGAAAATTTATGTTCGCAGTAGCGACGTCACATAAAAATTAACACTGTTTGTATAAAAAGGTAGGCACGCGTTGTTACATTATTATATTGCATGATATGTTCATGTTCACATCAATGTATCATGTACATCCCATTATATACTAATGAATTTTAGTTTAATGGCGTTTCCTTGTATCATATAATATAATTCAAACATATTTAAATGTTCTTTTACCACAATATTTCTTTCTTTTCGGGCAAAGACAAAATCCTATTCTAGTATTTTTTTTGCGTTTTTAGTTTCATAGTTTGTTAACTAATTATTATCAAGATTATTAAAATAAATCTAAAATATTGTATATGTATCTATGTAAATAATATTTCTTAGTTTTCCTTTCTAGCATAAACATGGTCATTTTATTTATTTTGTTGCTAGGAATGACTGTAAGCTTCACTGTTCATGTCTTTGTGTGATCGTTTTAATAGCAGATAATATCTACAGGACGAGTATTTATGTTAAGCCGTAAAGTCAAAACCACATGCTTTGTTACGAGGATCGACCTATGCGGGGCGGGACGGTGCGGTGTTAGTCTCCGCGCGTCAGACTTACCGGCAGTCTTGTACAAGGCGCGCTCGTGTACGATTCTCTGTCAAACTGGAGTGTTCCGCAGGGCCGGTATGCTTCGCAAACTTAGGAGTTTCAGAAGGTCCCGCCACCATGGCCGTTCGCCCTGTTGGAGAGGTGGCAGTGCGTTCCGAACCCTCGTTACTGCGGTTACTTGATACCGAAAAAAGTGGCCAATTGAGCCGCGCCCGTGATCGTCTCTCTTCTTTTTGTAAAAAACTACGGCGTACCATCAGTGAGTGTTTACATAACCCAGTATTGACTTAAAATGATCGGTTATTATTCGTTCTCGTCTGTGTTAGTCACGTGCCTTGTATTGCACTACAATTCGTATAAATTATACCCTTGTCTATGTATTTTATTCACCATCAATGTTCTAATGCTGCTTTTGTGTTTCGACGCGACGCGCAGGCGACGTGGATGCCCCTAAAAAGACAGAGCTGGCTCCAGAAAAGAAGGCAACCTCTTCACATCGTAAGTGCTAGATTTGGCGCACATTAGTTCGGGTGTAGTGCCACTGATACTGTTAGAAATTTCACTCTCATTTCACTTTTACAAATAAAGCGAGGATCTTCTATCTATAAAAAAAATATCTGTAGAAACCGATTACCGTTAATTTTGAGATTCATTAAACCAGATAAGATCGGAGGATAATCGCAATGTACCATCTAAGAACAAACAAGATATCACATTATTATCATTTCTGGTCGGTGTACTTTATGTATTTGTTCTGACTGTTGATGTTGTAGTGTGTTAGTAGAATGTTATGTGGGTTTTGTATTATTATTATTTATCTAATTCTTGTATATACCTAGCAAATTCTTTTCTTCTTAAACTTCGTTATTATGTGTGTAAATAAACATAGTTCTCTTTGACAATATAATATTATGTTATTTTAAAAAGTTACTTTACCATTTATGTATTAAGTTTATAAAATAAGATATCGTGTTCAGTAAAACTAAACAGTCATATTGTTATTACTTCAGAATCAAAAGGCACAAAGACGGAATAAAATTTACGTACTTTAAAAACCTTGAATATAAAAGTATTATCCTCATTCACATAATCGTTTTAATATTGTATAACATTAATTTGAATAACATCAGAAAAGAATACTCTATAACTGCTGCTAACTTTATTTACTGGGTTAAATCATATTGTCGTCAACGAGTAATGTAATTAAGGAAAGGCGAAATATGGCGTTGATAAGCTACTGTACTGACAATACGTATTAGTTCTGTTTGAAATGGTTTAGTATCTTCCTCTTTGTTATACCTGTCGTAAAAGTCTTAGCGTAGTAATAAGCAGAAGTATCATTTTTAAGTGATTTACTTTGTTGACCCTTAAATTGTCAGCGACTTTAACGTAACCCTTAGATAATCGGTTAGAAAGAACATGGTTTTCAATGGTTATGGTTATGTTTATGCAAGTAGGGATATTATGGATGACAATTCCGGATGTGGTCAAATATCACTTACATAGGATTCAGATGAAATTACAAAGAGTATATTATTTAGCGATTATATCAAATATTATAAATCATAAAATATATCGTTATACTCCATGGAGATACCACACTAGCAAACTCGAAATTGTCAAGCAAATACCAGCTGTACTTAACATAGAATCAACCACTGTTTCCGTTTATAGGCCATGTATTTTTATTTTATTTCGCCTCTGTGCAGGTGACATTTAAGTTAAATCCTTCTTAACAATTAAATGCCATGAGGCGCAGTTCATGTCGTACATAATATAAATTTTACAGACTCGAACTGCTGAAAAAAAACTGATATTTGAAGGTTACTAATTCAGCTGCCATAATTGGTTTCACATAGATTTTAATCTCATAGTTCCGGTAACAGTTATAGGCGCTTATCACACTGCCACGCACCACGCTGCATGTTGCGTGGATGCGTGTTCTAACGTTGCTTGTAAGTACCTCCATTTGTATAGAAAACACGCGCAGTCCAACACACAGAAAATGCATCCACATGCGTTCATGCAGATCACGCGGCGAAACACGCATCCACGCGCGTGAGTGCGGGGCGAGACGCAAGATATGGCACACCGAGTCCCGCAGTGCCGTGCGTGATTTAGGAAGGGACTGACGTGCGTTAAAGCACTAGCGAACAACTTTGAATGAAATGAGTCAGAGCCGGCGTGAATCCACAAAACGCAACTACGCGCGTGAGTGCGTCAAAAACCCGCACGATGATGCAGATCTGCACTCCCGCGTGTACGCGCGTAGGCGCGTCGGAACGCAACATGCAGCGTGGTGCGTGGCAGTGTGATAACCGCCATAGATTAATTACTGATAGGATAAATTAGACACATATAAATATAATAAATAGATATAATAAAATATATTGTCAGCAATTCTAGTCATAAACTAAAACATTTCATAATGCAGCTGCAAGAAATGAAAATTCCAATCGATCTGTCCCATTTTATCCAAACCGTCTTGCTAACATGGCAGAGACGGTCAGTTTTCATTTTGGCGAGAAATCCGCGGACATAATTCAAGATCTGATGAAGGAATATTGTCATTGTGAGTACATCTTTAGAATTTACTTGTTACATATTAATTCCAATAATTTGAAGATATCTAGAAGATAGCAAGCTCCAAATAAATTTTGACTTAACCCCCTACCATATACGAATAACATTCTGCACTGTAAAAAACTGATTGAATTATAGATTTATTAGTACATATACCTACCATAGCATTAGATGTATTTATATGATAGAAACGCCTAAGAGTCAGGTATAGGTACACATTAAAAACTAAAGAACTCAGTTGTTTTGAACAGAAGATTTTAAAGTGGATGTATCTTATATAAAACGTTTTAGTTTATCCAATTACCTCTAACTCTGATACAGGAGCTTCACCGTACCTTTTACTTTGAGCCTCGTAAACTATGTAGTTTATAGTATCAGAACCTGACTAGTCGCACTGCAGGTTGTCGTTACATACAATACACCTGAATACCACTTATTATGTTACACGTAAAACGTGTAAATGTATAATAAAGGCGCGGGCCCACCGCGGCGCATGCTGTACACGGGCACGCGGCGCATTTTAGCTGGGTGTATTAATTTGTTTGACAACGTGGGTCTACGTTTCCACTGGAGTGCACGAATATGACCCACGACTATGTATAACGTGGCACGGCGCACGGAGAGGCTACGCACGTGGCACTGCAATCCACGGACGAAACTGCGCTGCGATAAGTGAGCTGTACATAGTCGACGGTCATATTCGTGTACTCCAGTGGAAACGTAGACCTACGTGGACAGCGTTGAGCTATGTAACCGCGTATTCGAGCAAGACACGCATGTATCAATGACGTCAATTCATGCGTAGCCTCTCCGTGGGTTGCAGTGGACACAACCAGATACATTTTCTTTCAAAGCGAAGCTTAAAACACGTGCGTAGTCTCTCCGTGCACCGCGGTGGGCCCGCGCCTTAATTGATATACATATTCTTAATTAACCTACATTATACGAAAATGTTTCATTGTTTTTTTCCATTTCGATATTCATGTCATCAGCATAACACATCTGGACGGCTGGAGCAGCGGTAGAGACATTTATTTTTCTCATGCAATGGGTGTATTGGGGTCATCTTCATCGGGTCGTTTGATGATTTAAATCATTTGGGCTCATCTAACATCTAATCCGTCTGTTCAAAGACTAGAAAGTTACCAGGTGGGAGGCCTCCTTAGCAAGCTCCTTTATTTTTTAGGGGCAGTTAGTGAAATGTCAATGCTAGAAATTAAGGTAGGCAGCGGCCTGACTGTGCTTTGACGTTAATAAGTGGCGGTTTTCACTTGGTACAATTAGTTTGTCTGCCAAATTCCTAAAAAAGGAAGTAAACTTTGCACATAAACCGAAATCAATCGTCAGCCAGTGTGGGATTTGTAGGCTAAGTTTTCAGTTTACTTATAGAGGAATCTCGTTGTATGATTTATGGTCAAAAAATATTACGTGACTGATTTCCTAATAGGCGATCCTAGGTGCCAATAGTGACAAATGACTTATACTTTCCTGATATCTAAGGATGATATCAGCTATCCTTACAGATAATAATGAAAAAAAAAGTTAAGCATGGAAGAAAAATAATTATTAGGAAAAAGGAATTAATTATTTAATTAATTGTATGTTGCTTGTTATAAGAAAAATCTCTTAAACTTTTAATAAAACAACAATTTAAACTGGTCACTCAATTGTGGAACCGACTACACACAAATTATTTTCCTTATTGCTTCCTGTTTATGGACACGTGATCGTATGTCTGTACTCGTAAACCACAGCGTAACGAACCTTCGTCTTTACTTTCTAATGTATTTATGCTCATGTTCCAAACTATTCACACTGGTAATACGGCTACGGCACGCCGTTGCCACTCTATTATTAAAATATGAGCGTTAAAATTGCAGGATTGCACAACGTGTGACGTTACTATGTTAACTGTAACTTAAATCTATGTAGAACTACAACTAATTAGGTTTTAACTTGTCACTATGAACCAGATTAATCTTGAATTATTTATGATACAACAAAACACAATTATGTATTTGTATTAATAAGCAAGTTGCTAAGAAAACGTAACATCAATTGGAAACCTTACTTAGATAGAAAGCTGATAAACAAGGGTGGAGTGCCGCTAGGTTTTACGTCAATAAGGGTTGCTATGGGTGTGGCAATACTCACAGTTCAGGGCGGGCATGATTGAATAGTTCATTCCTTACTATTAGCATTGCATCACTTACTCGAAGCAATTATACTATGACGTTTACAAGCGCGCCGTCTTCATTTATGTCTAAAGATATTTCACTTAAGAATTAACTAGTTTGTTTTAGAAATGTTTAATCACTGCAGTTAACTAGCTCTGTTGCAAGTACCTAGAAAGTATCGATCAACCTATCTGCTGTAATTGGAAGACGGCTATAATATAATTTATTTAAGCCGAACTTGTTTACTGACAGCTCTTGCTACCGACACTAACAACTTGTTCGAAAAGTATTTTGGTTGCTTGCTATAGGTTAGGTACATTTACTGAGTTAATTCCTTCCTTGAGTTATTTCATTAGGAATTTTATAAACATTTGTGTAGTATTGATCTACAAATAAATAATATAACATCCATTCCTACGATGTTGTCAAATTGGATTAAGGTAGCCTATAAATTGTCAGACCTGCATGGTGTACTAAATCAAAGTAAACATAAGGAATATTTTTTAGTTGATGGGTCATTTTACTGGTTTTGTAAATAATTAACATTTAAAAACAGTCTTTGTTCTGTCCAACGTGGTTAAATTAATGACTAATATCAGCTAATTTTCTCCACTAAATTAGTAGAAGGTTTAACTTAATAGATCAGACTGTAGTTTTTGGTGGTACAACCCGTCGAAAGCTTCTTTCTTATTTCTTTCTCTGTCAGTAGTTTTAAATCTTCATATAGTCCTTCATCGATAATAATGCTACTTAAAATTGCTACTTAATCAATCATACCAAACTTTGTATGCTCCACTGCGGGGATGAGCCTTTTTTGTATGAAAACTACATGCACAAAGGCTTTGATTCTTTTTTCTGAATTATTACTTGACGTCGTAAAAGGCGACTAAGGACATTGTGGTGATCCCACAGATTCGAAAGAGTTGATAACATTTTATAAGCTTAGTCTACATGGAATCATTTTTCAGAAATGATTTTGTATTGAAAAGACTCGTTTTACAGTGTTTTACGCCCTGATATTTCAAACCAATTAATATAATAACTCTTTCTCGCATAATAAAATTGTTTTGTTTTAAGTGCTGAATTGCCTGTGAATGTAGTTTGTATATCAGGTTTATGTGCAACAATCAACGTCGAAATGATAACGTTGAAGTGTCTCAACTCAAAGAGCTTAGTTGTAATATTAGACTACATACATACCAAAAGCATTACTGAACCACACCCAAGCCTCACTATACATGTGACATAAAAAGAGGTACAAATATCCATTCATTGCAATACTATTTAATCGTACCTACTTATAAGTTAACCCGTATTTAGTACATAAAATTGTTCTTTATATTTATATCATTCATGTTCAATCGGTAAATGGACAGTTGACACAAAAAATCTCCAGTTGGTCAAGATTTTATCAAAAATGAAAATTTTAGAAAAAATGTTATACCTCTACACTATTCATCTGTCATGTCTGTAGTTTTATTTAGTGTATAAAAGTATGATGGATAATCAATTACACTTCAAAAAAATATATAACTTAAACAAAAATGTTGACATAGAAGGTTAGTCCAATAGTAGAATTTTGGTTGGTTTAATTTGAAATTTATTGGCAATTGGAATAGGTATACAATTAATTATACATGGCTTATCACAAACACTGATTGGAGTAGTTTTTTTACTTTTATTTCTTGGCAAATTATTGTACATTCGCTCACGCTACCTATTTATTATCTCGGATTCCTTGACGTCACAACGCAATTGCATTAGAGAGGCCATTCAAATGGCTGCGTTAGATTTTTTAATTTCCCTGTATTACCGACTTTCAGTAGAATATTGATTAAAGAATTAATACTAACTCGGCCTTACACAAATCTGAATAAGAATATATTTCTACTGTGATATTTCTTAAAACTGATAGTTAGATTACTCCGAACATAGAGATATATATGATATTGTGATGTTTCAGGCAAGGACGGCTCAAAGGTGACGACCGTGGTAGCGACGCCGGGGCAAGGCCCCGATCGGCCGCAGGAGGTCAGCTATGCTGACATGAAACTCATCGGAAACGGCAGCTTCGGCGTCGTCTACCAGGCCAAATTATGTGACACCGGCGAGCTCATCGCCATCAAGAAGGTGCTCCAGGACAAAAGATTTAAGGTATGCAACTCATAAATACTAATTAATCTAAAATACCCATGGGTTGTTTGTAGGATACATAAATTAGAAGATAATGAAAACTATTAGTTTCTGCTAAATACTTGGTTATTCTATCAGTGACGAAAATGTATTCTTCAGTATAGAAGGATTAATAATATTTTTAACTTATAAGCTTCTCCCGTAAAAAGGAAATCTAGAAAGCCAAGCGTTATTAGTTGGCCAGTTGGTCCTTCCTTATTAGACCTAACACCTTGCATAGATATTCAACAAAGCACCAAGTTCTTTTGCAAATGCTATCAACAAGCGTTAAGCTTACCGTCAGACAAGCGACTTGTTCATCTCGTCACCATCTCGTATAAAAAAGCGGAATTGAGAGAATATTCTAGTACTTACATATAAATTCTATGAACAAAAATCAATAGATCTTGTAGGTGTGGTTTTTAGGGTAATTTAACTCAATCGTCCAAGGATACCGTGTCCCGTTAAATGGAACGTTGGCGTAGTGATAAGAACATCTGTTACTTACTGCACTTATGATAATTTTCCTTTATGTATTTTAGCTAGATATGTAAGTTATACCCTGTTCACCCCGTCATTGATTTGCGCTTTTATGAGTATTTATACTGTATTAAATTGTATTTTGCAGAATCGAGAACTTCAAATTATGCGACGACTGGAGCATTGTAATATTGTCAAATTGAAATATTTCTTTTACTCCAGTGGAGAAAAGGTGAGTTATTTGTTTGTAGTTTCCAAGTTTCATGTATATCTCCACGGATTTGATATAGTTTTTTTTTATTTATTTTTAGTAGTTGATTAATTGATATTGAACTGATCAGGATATAATACTTTATTACGAGCCTAAGTCAGTGTAGTGTTTAGAAGGCTGTCTGAAATAGAAAAGGAGATATCTCAGTGTAGTCTTTCATACTGTCACATATGTGGATATAGTAATTGATTTAATTAGGTTCATATTTATATATTGTAGTTGATAATTATGTTGTAAGCTTATTGTGCAGGTGGCTTCTTCAATGACCAACAGTGTGGTGTCATTATCGTAACAAAGACGTGCATCATTAGTACTAACATGATATATCTCCTTTATACTCCCTTATAGTCCCAATAATAATAATAATATTTAATGTGTTTTGATTTGAAATAGTTATATTTTTGGTGCGCTTTATTAAGGGTGTATTATTTCTGTTTTATTCGGGGGAAGGCGGCAGTGCCCGCAGCAGTGAGCTCAATGTTAAACGCAATGCAGACTCTTGATGTCACAGTATGTTTATGAATCATTAGATTGTTCCGCTAGTGTGCTAACGCACAAATTAGGCCTACCAACTCGGACTGTGGCTACCGAACAATATTTTTGGTGTGCAGTTTGTATATAATCAATTTACAATTGGTTATGAAGTATCGTTCGGTAACCTTAGAAGTTCCTCAAACAGTTGTGTGCATACATGATTGAGAGCAAGTCTGAATCACGTCATAAGCCGTAATCTTTCAGCCATGAGCTTGTACATCTGAAGAGGTTTATGCCCACTATCTTCATGTCATTTCATCTTTAACTTGTTCTTTATTACGTCATCTAAGTTGTGTTTATATGATTCTAACTGCTGCTTGCTTGATACATATCGTTTTCCTATGGTTAGCTTCAGTGTTTCATTTTTTGTACGTGGATTATTTGCACTCATCTATGAAAACAGCAAAGTATTTGTTACTCAAAACGTAAAATATTTGTAATGCATAAAGCATATATTTATTATATAAAATTAAGTATATATTTGAAGATATATATCTATTCGTCGAATATGAAGATCGTGAGAATAAATTAGTAAAATATTTATTATGTAGTATTAAAACTAAACCTCTATTGTAAACATTGAGATAGAATAATAATTGTATATATTTGATGAAAGTAAAGCGCGAGATTGAACACCTTGCTATTTTTCGATTTGAACATAACTTTAACTGAGATAACCTTTGTACTAAAGCCAATGTTCGAACCCGCATGTATAATTATTTTGATCTTTTAAACATTGACTCTAGAAGAGCTTCCTATGAATATATCTTCCTTGCACCAGGTTTGGTTTTTATTTCATATTTACCAACAAAATCTTTCAATTTTGTTTCTAATGGAAGCTTTGTGCTTTTGTTTTTATCATAGGGGTGTGTTTAGTTTTACGCAGAACGAGTTTCATACTTACTTATCATGTATATTATTTAAAAAAAAAAACATTTTCTCTGTATGTAAGCATTGGAATATATTTTGATAGTTTATATGTCTAAGTAATGTTTGGGTAATTATATATTGATAAATCTCTTGCAGAAAGACGAAGTGTACCTGAATCTGGTGCTGGAGTATATACCTGAGACTGTGTATAAAGTGGCACGTCATTACTCCAAAGATGAACAAACCATACCCATTAGTTTTATAAAGGTAATTAGTATTAAAAACAACGTACATACTTACTTCGACTATGATATACAAGTTAACAGAACTTACAGTTATTTTTGTTATTTCTCTTTTCCAGCTATATATGTATCAGTTGTTCAGAAGCCTTGCATACATACATTCGTTAGGCATCTGCCACCGAGATATCAAACCACAGAATCTGCTCCTCGACCCGAAGACCGGTGTACTCAAACTTTGTGACTTTGGATCGGCGAAGCATCTCGTCCGCGGCGAGCCCAATGTTTCATATATTTGTTCACGATACTACCGCGCTCCAGAATTAATTTTTGGAGCCATAGACTACACAACTAAAATTGGTAAGTTTTTTAAATAAACAACTATCTTTAATATCTATTTCACCCAAAAATGTACTTATTTGAATCAACATTTGGTTTTAATGTTAAAATTTAATTAAAAAAAGGCTCGTGATTTTTTGAAGGGCTTTTTTTTTATAACGTAATAAGGTAAATTCCTTGAAATATTTATAACATGCTGCTATAGTGTTTGTTCGTGTTCTGCTTCTGTCCACTTATTCATATAAAGTGAATAACTTTCACAACATAATTTTTTACGCCTTTAAAAATATTTTTTCTTGTAATTTTATATTACCTAGTAAAACATGTCAATCTGAAATTTGAAACGATTAGATATTCCACCAGTCTCACAAAGATGTATTTTGCTATCTGGATAAGAAAACACGAGTGACTGATTATTGTTATCGATATAATCGCAATTGGTTATTGGCTTTAATCAGCACGTCATTCCCTTGGCTTAAATAGCTATATATAAAATAATATAATCCCAAAAAAAACCCCAAAATATTGTTTTTATTTTTATAAAGCTACTACTTCGCTTATCATTTAGAAGCTGTCTGTCTAATTCTGTTACATCGCCCCCATCGCTCATCTTAACCCTTTTAAAAAATACCTATTTTTTTTTTCATTTCGCTTTCATGCGTTTTCTTTCCCTAATGTTTTGTTTTGTAACTATATCATTTAAAAAGTTAAGTAAACGTGGCTTTGCTATGAAAGATTTTCTCAAGAATTGACAAGCACGACATTTTAACAATCCATCTTAGCATTGATTAAGTCTCCGGCAAAAATCTCAAATTCCCTCTGCACAATTATGAATACGTCTATGGTTCCTTCAGAAGGTTGTCTAGTGTACAGTCAACACTCATTCACCTTATACATGCTTCTCGATCGCAACTTAGACGTCTGAAACTTTTCAACAAACATATTCACTGTAGCTAGCCAGCGTAATTGTGCCTGTCTTCAAGTTTCGAATATTCTCTGTTGCATCTATTTGTTTTAGTTTTTATTTACTAATAAAAATAACGTGTGAATTTTGTTTTGATTTGTGCCATAAAATTGTACTTCTAAATATCTCATAAATACTTATAATATTAACATTGTTGTTTAGAATGAGCATCTATAATCCTATGTAATAATATTTACCTCCAGACTAAACCAAGTAATACCTATCGTAGAAGACTATGTGAAAACGTACAATATCTACAAGTTAATATATGTATTTGTGTAACAGATGTATGGAGTGCCGGTTGCGTAGTAGCGGAATTATTATTGGGTCAACCGATATTCCCAGGCGATTCAGGTGTCGATCAGCTGGTTGAAATCATCAAGGTATACATTTTACATTATAATATTTTATACTTTGAACTTTATCAATAATGTATTAGTAAATTGTACTTATATTATTAAATCATTCGTTAATGTTTAAGGTTTATTGTGTAATCTCCTAATAAAATATTAATCATAGAAGTTAATAATACTATGATCATTTATCAGATTATTCATACAACTGTAATATGTATTTATTTTACTTAAATAATACTTAATGTTTTTTGTTTCTACAGGTACTAGGTACACCAACACGAGAACAAATTCGAGAGATGAATCCTAACTATACAGAATTCAAATTTCCACAAATCAAGAGCCATCCCTGGGCTAAGGTAAAGCATTTTGTAGTCTATTACGTATGGAATATGTTATATTCTAAAAATCTTGTTATAATTAATATTGTCTGTTTAAGGGTCGTAGCACATATCAAAACGTAAACGGATCGGCACCGTAGCAACTCGAGCCGTTCAGTATTATTTGTATGAAACTCCTTACTGCAAAGCACACTAATCGGAATCGTAACGTAATCGGATTTTGTCGTTTGACACCGAGGAAAAAGGCGAGGCGGTGCCGATCCGTTTACGTTTTGATATATTTGCTAAGATTTATGGATTAAACAGTACAGTTAAACAGTCTTAGTACTTTAGAAGTAGTAAAAATATAGTCAAGGCTTCGACCTGCGTAATATAGGCAAGCAATGGGAAGATACTATGTAGTATTTACTTGATATTGGTCATTATTTTCCAATAATTACTAAGTGCTTATGTCAGGATTAAAGAATAGGTATATTAATTTGTAAATTGATTTTTTGTATTTCATCTCATCATCTTGACAAGTTACTTACCTTTATCTGTCGTATAGATTTACTCGTACTTAGTTAACTCCTATGCTAAATGTCAGTTCATTTATAGATTTAGAGCAATTAAAAAAATCCGCACTACGTATGACCTTCGCTTAGGTATTTCGTGTGAAGTCACCTTACTATAATAACGATCGCATATTTAAAGAAAACAAAATTGATTCTTAACGACGAAGATATCTTAACTTAAGCACATTGGTTGGATTACCTAAGGTTTTTTTGTATGAAAGAGAATGAGTTCTCGTGAGTTTGGATAGTTCATATCAGAGGGAATTAATTAAACTTTTTTCTACGATTACATAAAATTATTATGTCGAATGGAATACAGATACATTTGCATTCTTTCTTATATTTTCATACAATTCAATTGCAATGTATAATATCATTACTTCATCGCAATTTGTTTTTAATACGTATAAAATAATTTAATTAAAAGTGCGCGTCATTGCAGTACATGTTGGAGCGTATGTCCACGCCCAAGTGTGCCACTGACCACCAGCGCATCCGAGTAAGATATCGCTCCACGCGCTATCTAGATGCTTTTATTCTATATTTAATTCATTAATTGAATAAATACGTTACTAAAACTATTTTAACTAATGTTTTGAAATAAATTATCAGAATCAAGGCATTTAGAGGAACTACGAAATAGCCTTGGCATGAGTTTATCAGTATGCCACATATAACTAATCGGTTTAAGCTGTTTCTTATTGCAATTTGTTTGTTGGTGTTCAGTGTGCATTCGTCTTGTGCGACTCTGTTTCCAGTTTGTTTCTCTTTCATCACGTTGGACTTTTAACATTACAAATTTTCTAAAATATTAATATAATTTACAAGAACAAACCTGCAGCGTGGCACTCAATGGATAATTCTAATTGTTTACTCGATCGATAGGTACAATTTAATCACTTAATCGATAAATGAAGTAATCGTTTTCTAACCATTAACATTGTAAATATGGTTAAATTTCTTCTACGTGTGCATAACAGGAATAATACCGAGGTGCTAACACGATAGCGGACGCGAGAGAGGCTCGGCTCTAGTGGGCAGGGAGTATAACCGTGTGTAACTTGTCTGTAGGTGTTCCGCGCGTGCACGCCGCCGGACGCCATCTCGCTGGTGTCGCGGCTGCTGGAGTACACGCCGGGCGCGCGACTGTCCCCGCTGCAGGCGTGCGCTCACTCGTTCTTCGACGAGCTGCGCGAGCCGGCCGCGCGCCTGCCCAACGGTCGCGCGCTGCCGCCGCTGTTCAACTTCACGGAGTACGAGCTGAGCATCCAGCCCTCGCTCAACGAGTTCCTGAAGCCCCGCGCGGCGGGCACCGCGGCGGCCGGGGCGGTGGGGGCGGCGGGCGCGGAGGCGGGCGGCGCGGCGGAGGCGGAGGCGGCGGCGGCGCCCTCCGAGCCGCGCTCGTAGGCGACCTAGTGATAGTTACTTTCGTGTTGGCCATCGGGAAAATTACATGCATAATAGGTGTTTTCGGCGAGTAATCGTGTGATACTGTAGTGTAATTGTCGATAAAGCTTGAGCTGTCGTAGTCGGTGAGAAGGGTAAATCCGTTGTAGATTCTAAAACCGTCGCGATGTGATTACTTTGTACTTTTGTAAGCTCAAATTGTCCCTTATGTACATACCTTATATGCTGAGTTTGAATGTTTATTTAGTAAACGACAGATAATTACCGTCTGGATAAATTGTTTTGTTTTATTTACATTTTAATATCTCGTCCGTTTCTGTCTCTCGGAAATGATTCTGCTTGTATTTGTAGCCTTAATGTACTCGGTGTGAGACGTTTTATCATAGAGAGGTTAGTCACCCGTTTGTTTCACGCGAATCACCTATCGAAAGGTAGACACATGATACTTACCTTGCTTGGGCCGTGTAATCAGTAGGGAAGACATATTCAGTAGTGTATTAGAGTATTTATTGTTGGAAAGTATCACTAACGTCGACAAACTTTTACGAAGCGTATGCCTAGTGTTATTTCAATGATGAAACTTAGCAAATGGAATATTTGTTGCAACCATAGATCGCATTGTAAATTTTTATAACTAGCGTATACTGATCTCTCAGATAATTTATAATGATAATGATGATATATCTCAGAATATTTGTATAAACAACTCAGAGAATATAAATTTTAGATGTATGGCGCATTATATATTTGTTTTCGGCAACTTCTATGTTTAACATTATTTGCTGTGTATTTTAAATTATCCAATGTTGGATAAATGTAATGTACCTATTTAATAGCACTGTCGGTGTCCTAATTATAACGACATAGTTTTTTGGATAATATTGTATTCTATATTCAATAAATGATATTTCTATTATATGAAATTTGTCATTGAGAACACTATGGTTATTAGTAGTCATTTATGAAACGATGTTTAATAATGGTAAAATTTCATTGTCATAGTTTTAAGTATTCAAGTAATTTCATTTTGCACTTCGATTTTGAATACAGTTACAAATTAGGGAAGGTTTTAAAAAACCTTTAAGTATTGACTAACAAAATCTTTTCCTCATGGTGTAGAAGTAGCCTAAACGCATAAACTTATTGGTGTAAAATCGGATACCTCTTGCACCATTATTTAGAAACAAACCAGAAATATTAAAGGCAGCTTATAAAGCACGATTTTGCATATAATATTATCTTATTTGGACCAACTCTTAGTCATACATCAGCTTTGCAATAGCAAAAATTTGTAACACTGCCCTGTTACTAATATGTATTCAAGTTTTAGTACTGTTACATTCTCACTAAAATAATTTTAAACGCTTAGCTGATAAATGTAACGTTAACTATCCATATTTTTCTAGACACAAACCAGGGCCCGACCATTAAATTAATTATAAAGTATCATTTATTGTGTACGAACATATAAACAGGACAAAGAGCAGAACTCGGTCTTACTTCTTGACAATAGTGTGTCTGTGTAGACTCGAGCCTTTTTCTTTATGCACGTAGAGATGTGTTGAGTGTGAGAGCGAGTTCCGTTGTAGTCGAGCCTGTAATTACTTATAAATTATTGTACTTGTAAGAGAGCGCCATGCGCGCGTCGCTTTGAAATCACATAATAGTGGATCTTAGTTTTTGTCGTTAAGGCTATTAATTTGCTGGAACACCCACATAATTCGTGTAAATATATTATAATTATCTTTATGGTATGACTCTTGGAGTGTCGGTGTCGGTGCACACTGGCTGTCAGTGTCGCTACGGTACCGCACCGCACTCAGTAAGAGACAGTAGTTTAGATATTACATGTATTTTATTAAGTCTATCTATCTAATATGAATTTTGTAATCGACGTTGCTTCTTAAGACCTTCTGTGTAAAAAGTTATAAGACATACTAGTGACCTGAATATTTGAAGCGATGTTATTAAAAATCTTTAATCCACTGAATTCTCACTTTCACGATTTGCGTGCACATTTACAACATGAGAATTTCTCGTAAAAACATAGTTCGAAATGGAGTTATGACTTATTATATAAATTATTTAAAGTAATTTTTCTTACTACTGTAATAATATTAAATTTAATAGTGAGTGAAATTTGTATTTTGTTTTCATATTTGTTTTACTGAATTTAAATACTTCATAACCCTCATATCGTTGTTAGTTATGAATGAAAATAACATAATTATTAAAAGTAAATAATTAAATGAATAGTAAGCATGGCCTTTTTATTTTAAATATAGTATATGGTGACCCCTTATTTAAATAAATAAATAAATATCGGGACATTTTCGTGTGATTGTTGTTTTTGTCTCGCCTATATTCACAGATCTTTTTTAATTATTTATCTTGTATTTTTTGAAGGCCTGTATAATTCACTGTTGGTATCTTATTTACTGATATTTTGAACCAAAGACCTAAGAGTCGGTAGCTGAATAAGGAAATGGTTCTAGAAAATATTTGCTAGCAAGGTACACCAACAATTCGGTATGTAAAGATTTTTTTGGTATTGATTTTATATTTTTATTTAAAGGTTCATTCATTATAAACAACTAATTAGAGTATTTTACTTTCCTACCTATAGTTTATGTTTAATAAATATTTTAAGTTATACTTGTGATGACGTCATGCGTACGTCTGAATTCCTTGAGCAATGAAGGCAGGGACAAACTTCTGTTCAGCCGGGCCTACGTCATTTAGAGGTCAAATGAAAGAAGTAATTCATGTATAATAATTTTAAAAATAAACACAATCTTGCGGTTTTTTGCACTAATAATATGATTTTATTCCCTACCAATCTAAAATCTCTAAATGGTTTTGGAATCGACATGTAAACTTATACCTTACATACCGAATTGTTACTACCGCGGGCTTGAATTTTGGACATTATCTGTGGATTTTTTGCAAATGTTATTATTTTTATTATAAAACTAGCTGCTGTGCCCGCGACTTCGTTCGCGTGGCGGATGTTACTTACTTCGCAATTCGATTTAATACTGAAAAATCGTTTTTTAAACCTAACAATAACAAACAGATAAACCTACAAACGAATTGTAAAATTAACGACCGAACCAAAACCTTTTCAAAAACAGACTTTTCAAAGACAGATCTATGAAGACTGCGTTATACTGAAAGACATGAGCGAACGTCATTCTTATAAGGAAAATCTTATAACACCGCGATACTGAAAATGACGTCACAGGCACAATGCCATCTGTTGTCAAATTTGTAAGTTAAAATAAATGACATCGCTTATTTCATCATAACAGCCCATTAATGTCCCACTGCAAGGACGCGCCTCCTCCCGTGACGGAGGGATACTTGGCCTACTTATACCACGCTGGCCAGTCGGATTGGTATAGGGTTTAATTTCAAGTTTGCCTTCATTTTTATTTCGTAAAGATAATATTCACCTTATAACATGGTCACCCTCAATAGCGAATCCGTAAGGAATATTGAGAAGTAATTTCTTTTTCAGATTCCGATCATATACAATGTTGAACTGTACATAAGTATATAGTAGACATTTATACTAAACGTTAGTATCTTTGGTATTCTATTCCGTTGTGATCTCAAGTAGGTACAGCAAATTATTTATTAAGCAGACGTCAGAATTGAGGAGCCAACTAAAATGCGTTAATTTACTAAATTCACTCAGTTCTACTACTTTGTCCATTTGGTATAAATTATTATTTGGTATGTTATTAATTCGTCAAAAAATAGGATGGAGATCTATTTAAATCAACTTAATCAACAACTTACTACTTAACTCGCTACTGTACTTGTCGATGTGTAAATCGGGCATAATTGAGATCCACACAAACGAAACAATAATATAAGGTCAGAATCGCAATGGTATATATAATGGTATTGTATAAATCTACCCTCCAAGTGTCGTTTAATTTTTGTTTTTATTACATCAAGTTTTAATTTGAATTATGATTTATTAGCTAATAATATGCATAGCTACTTGAAAAGTAATTTAATACAATGATAAAATAGTTTAATAAGTAAGTACCATTGCATTTACAATATATTTTTCCTCTTCCATAATAAGTACTTATACTAGATACTGCCTAATAAATAAATATACCTAGTACAGAGTGATATTACTTGCTAATAAATATTGTCAAACGTTTTACAAATGAACATTTTAAAACTGCGAAAATAAATAAAACAATTGAATGGATAAGGATTTTTTTTACACGTACATAACAAACAGTATATACATCAATTTTCATGAAAACCATTCCTTTACATCTATCCTAAGTGCTTTTTCTAGGTGGGGCTGCCAGGGAGTATGCTCTCTAGCAGAGCCACTTTCAACGTACATTATTCCTCTATTCTGTATGCGTACAGTTATATACAATGCACGTACACTATGTACGTTTCACGTACATTGTTTCGAGGTAAACATGACCGCGATTTATGAAGGTGGCTCTGCTGGAGAGTATGACACATATTTTACTACAAATTTCAGAATTCCGCCTACATAATTATTTACTTCCCTACTAAGGGGGGGGAGGGTTTCCTTTTATAATCTGAAGTGGCTCCTCAATCCATACGGACGTAGTTTAGTATATAGTTAATTTCATTATCATTTAAAAGGAATAACTTATTAATAGCGCTTAATAATAAAATAGTTATAGATTATTTAAAAACTCATTTATTTTATGATTACTACTGGTAACGTCATCTCGTGAACAAAAGAAACGAAATTTAAATTCATTCAACATTGAACCAAATCCATTTTTCATGACCCTTGATTTGTATTGGACTGTTCTACTATAGAGATCTAGCGATATCTCGAGTAATAGGTACCTACTTATCCGATTTTGATGAAACATACCTCAGTTTAAGCCTAATAAGAAAGGCTACAATCACAGATATCTGAAAAAAGGAGATGTGCCCTGAATGTCATTTTGTATGGAAACCTAATGTCGCCAGTTTTATTAACACACACAGCAATAGAATATACGAATAGACTACTGTTCTCAGTTACATCTAGATATCAATGAACGCAATTACTCTGTCTCGTTTTTCCTTGAAATATCTCCCTTACACGGTGTCACAGCGAACCAATCAGCGCTACTATATTTAAACAAATAAAACAAACTACAAAAAATTTAGATAGAAGAACTACTACAATTTAAAACTACTACATTCAAAAATATTACATTTATGCTAGGCGTTGACCTTGTCGATAAATAATTAATAAAATTTATCGATAGACAAGACTTATATTTTATTAAATATTAAATACTTATAAATATAAATAATAATTACTTTTTGAGCATGCCAAAATAATAATAATATATAAATATAGCAATATTGCGCCTAGATAAAATTAAATCAATAACATGAATATAGGGATTTATAGATGAGCATTTAGACTGATATAAAGCAAATCTGATAAAACCAGTTAAAAGCATGATTGTGTGTGCTAATAAATGGATGAGCGTTAAAAAAAACCTTTAAAACCACAGTAATCAATATTTTAAACCTTTATGTTCTAGAGTACTTACTCCACCTTTGATTAAGGATATTATTTCAACATTGAAATACTTACATTGATATAATTTAACATTTAAAAAAAAAAATTCATTTAACTTCCTTCCTACAATATACGACTTTTTATCGAAAACGATAGATAGTCGTAGTCATGAACAAGTCGTCACTATCGTTTGGTTGTTAGAGCGATCACGGTTAGCAACCACTGGTCATACGTAATATCGTTGAGCGAATACACAGAGTAAAGTAATATATAGGAAGAAGAGAGCCCTCTCGCAAAATTTTTCGTAGCCTAGCTTTGAATGGTGGCTCTGTCTGGTATCAGAATCCGACACTAAGCTATCAATCTATATACATAGATAGGTAGGTACAAACAAACCATTATAAATATATATAGGTACTTATACTAATGTCGTTACTTATACAGTTTTATGATATAATTGCAAATTATTGCAATTATTTCAAATAACTGTACACATCTTGCTGATCTAACATGATAGAGGTGTGATTTTGTGGTGTTTGTATCAACTTAACACAAACATGGTGGGAAATTCATAAAAAAGATGATGATCGCGTGCGCACACAACAAACATCCACCATTTTGTATTTTGTAAGTTTATGGTTTCTTCACAAACATACCAGAAGATTTGTCTATGGTGAATATTTAAGTAATAATTTTAATATAAAATAAATATTTTAAAGTAATTGTAAATCATGATAAAGTATAGTTCTTATTTTAGAATTATCAAATAAGTATTATATTGGTAAAAATCACATATTGAAATAATCTACTCCATTTAACGCTATCTAGCGAGGACTTGGCTAAACTTGTTTTTCGATTCTTGTAACAGATGACACTACTTTCTTTGTCTCCGGCCATTGTTAGGGAGCGTACTAGGACTGAGCGAATAGTTCATTAGGTACTTCATATATTCATTGACCCCCTTACTCATAAACGCCGCTTAAATTTAATCACTGCTTAGCGAGATTTTTATTAGCAAAACCAACCTTATACCAAACAAAATCGAAAGAATTTAAGCTAATCAATTGACTAATATTTAAGAGGCGTTTATAAGTAAGGGGGTGAATGACTAGTTTAGACGGGTGTCATAATATGTCATTTCGAACGTCACTGTTGCGACACACGCTGTTGCGAATTAATTTTCGCTGCCTCATAGGTTCGAAAGCTTATGGACTCGAATGAAGTAGTCGCGAAAGAAGCTGTTTCGAAAAACATTTTTACTGCCTCATACGTTCGAATGCTTGTGATTTTGATTAATTAGTCATAAAGCGTACAAAAAAATATTCTTTTACGTTTATTGTTGTTTGTTATAACATCGTACATGAATATACATACCAATCTTTTTACTGAAAGCACTATTTATCCGTATATTTTATGGCTGTGTATGTATAAAACAGAGGTTTGCCTAGAATATGACATACGTGCAATTTATCTTTAGTTTTGATATCTTTGGTTTTGTAATATCTTATTTCAACGTCGTAAAGTGTGATGCGAGTAATAGAAAAATGAGCGTCAATAGTTTTTTTCGTCCTGTGACTACTCGATATGGTAAATGTTATCTAATCAGAGATATTATGTCCCACAATAAAACAGTTAAAAATGTAGATTGAAATGAAATGAATTATTTATTATTAATTCAAAAATGTATTAATCATTATTGTTTATTAATTTGTTATTTTTATTTAATAAGGGCTTGAATACTTTTCTGTACACTTTATGACTAAGTTGCTGTCCTGTGCCCACTTCGTTGGGCGGCGAAAAACGCGTTCCGTTTTTTACATAAGTATTTTATTATCATAGACTTAGAAATGGACTATTCAACACAGATATAATTTTAAAATCGGTTTATTAGATCCAAAGATTATGTAATCTGTAAATGTGTATTTGCGACGTTGTACAACGTCGCAAATACACAAACTTTCATCATCATAACATCCCATAAATGTCCCACTGTAGGAACGCGCTTCCTCCCGTGAAGGAGGGATACTTGGACTACTAATACCACGTTGGCCAGGTGGATTGGTATAGGGTTAATTTTAAATATTCCTTCTTTTTATTTCGTAAAGATAATATTCACGGACAGTCCCATAATCGGTTTTTACGACACCCATGGGATTAGTGGTACTCTTACATTATTGTATTCTTACTCCGTAACCACTCGGAGAAACAATCATTACCTCTTTATAATATTAGTAGAAATTAATCAAAATCACAAGCATTCGAACGTATGAGGCAGTAAAAATGTTTTTCGAAACAGCTTCTTTCGCGACTACTTCATTCGAGTCCATAAGCTTTCGAACCTATGAGGCAGCGAAAATTAATTCGCAACAGCGTGTGTCGCAACAGTGACGTTCGAAATGACATATGACACCCGTTTAGACAACATTAGAGAAGCAATGTATATGTTACAAAAATATTATAGTACTTAATTGTCCGAACATGAAAATAACATAGTGAGGACATCGAAGATTATTTTTTCATGATTTTAGAGGTAAATACAATAAAATACATGTACTAACATATGGTAAGTGATTACATTATTAATAAAGTTTTTTTTATTGCTCTTATTTTTACAGACAACCACTGAACCACTCGGCATTTTATATGTTATCCCGGTCGTTGTCAAAACACAGCTAAACCTAGGTGACAGCCATTTTTAGCTATAACCCCCTTACTTATAAAAATCTCTAAAGCAAGTGATTAGCCATCTCTTACATGATCAATTCTTAAGCATTTAAACAATGAACTAAATTTGTTTACTTATAAAAACAGATAATCTGTTGCTTAAATAAGATATGATGTAAAAGAACAAAGAACGATACAAAATGCGGTAACCACAGATAATTGATGAAAAAGTCGACTATTTTCGTAAAATCGGATATATTCTCTATGAAAAATTGGATTTTCTACGTCTATGGCGATATTATGACACATCGTGATTTTGACAGATAAGATTTTCAAAACATAACCTATAAAAAGAATTTAAAAATTATAATATCAAAGTTATTTCTTATTTAATTTTGTGTTGCCAAAACTGGATGGATTTTTAAATCTATGAATTTATAATTCAATATCCGTAACCCACAACGATCTTTGTAACTGCTTACTAAAGCTAGCTTGTGCAGTATAAAAACTACTATAATTCAAGCACTATTTGTTTTAATCATAATAATGAAATATGCATTGTGATGGTGAATAGCTGGTGGCATCGAGGTCACGCTGTTCCTGTCTCCAATATACGCGTTCCCGTCAAATTCACCTGAACAACAATGAAAAGTGAAGCTTAATCTATCGCAATGCTGGACATAGGCCACTCCCAACATGCCCACAGAACTCGGTCCTGCGCCAGGTCGTCAGTCCACTGGGGGCTTTTTGATGTCGTTTTTAATAATTTGTGTAAACTTTACTCTTACTGAATGTATTTTAACCTACTCGACACAGGCAAATATGATTAATGTAACACATGAGCTATTATAAATAGTATTTGTTTTGTAACTTTTTATTTGCTGGAGGAAGAAATGCTTGTCTCAAATAAAAGATGATTATACAACTGTAACATTTTTATTTTAATAATTGATTTTAACAATTATAATTTGTGTAATGTCAATAGTGAATCTTTATTAAATGAATATGCATAGGTGATAATAGATTTTTATTATTTTCAATAACAATATTTCTTATTTTAATATGCATGCAGACTATAGCACCATGTATCCCTTGAAGAACACAAATCGCTTCAAATTATCTACATTTCTTTAGTAATATTAAAGTAAGTTTTTCCACACCAATGCCATTGCCACCTTGTCTGCTGGCTCATGCTATGGATGTCAGTGCAGTCTTCTTAAATCTAAAAAGAAATATCAAAATTACAATATTAAGTAGTAAGTATTCAATATAAAAATGTTCTCATCAATACAGTTCTTAATCTCAAGTTTCTAGGATTAACGATAGATGATAAACTAATTTGAAAGGCTCTATAGAACAATTATCTGAAAAAATAAGTAGTAGATCATTGCTCTTTATAAACTTGGTCAGGTAGTCAATGAAAATTCTTTGCTTACGGTCTATCATGGACTGATGGAATCTTTACTTAAATTTGGTATAATTTTTTTGGGAAATTCTGTAAATTAGGATATGGTTTTTAAAATCAATGTCTTAGGAGCATGTTCGGGCTTCAAAATACAGACAGCTGTAGACCATATTTTGTTAAATATAAACTCCTTACTCTGGCATCATTATACATTTATTATGAAACAGCAGTTTTTGTAACAACAAACCAGGATGGGTTTTACAAATTGTCAGATGTTTGTGCACGCATTCAACATAAGGATACTAAATTAACCTTGCATGCCTCTAGGACTACCTTAATGAACAAAAGCATTTGGCATGGCTCCAAATATTTACAATAAGATACCTCAGCTCTACAGGGAACAGAATACAATTAAAAAAAAATTACATAATCTAATTAATGAAATGTTATTACAATATAGGTAAATGATTTTCTTAGTGATAAACTTGTATATATTTTCATTTGACTAGTGTTTCATGTTTATTTTCATTGTTGCATTGGATGTATTAGCTTTTTTTTTGTATTTTTCTATGTTTTATTGTTTTTAAATCTGAATTATTGTTAATAAGATTATAGATAATATAAGATTTCTAGAATGTCTTAAATGTGACACATTTGTGGCATACAAAACATTCTTGGCAGAATATGAGTGTACTACTTAATTTAAGATCTTTTCTGTACTTACCATATTCTAACAAATAAAGAAATTTGAATTAACATTACTATGTAAAAGTATTATTACTTATTTAAGGACAAGGAAGTTGGGAGGAGGCATATTATGTTCAGCAATGGAGGACCATAGGCTGATATGATGATGGTAAATTAAAGAAAGAAGGATGCACATGTAATTTTGTAACTGTACCTACTAATAAGATCAGATAAGTACTCACCTCATGACAACTCCTATATCTGACTACTGCCATTACTTGAAAGTCTCCGGAGATACCTACACCTCGGGTATCACCATGGAGATCAGGTCACTCTAATTCAGACTATTCCTGTAATGCAGCTCATATTATTTTTGCTAAAGCAGTATTTCAACCCCAACTCTTCACCTGATTAATTTCGTAGCGGATCGAAACTAGCTTTGTAGGGGTTTCTCTTTAATGCAATATCATTTTAAAAGTCTCCAAAATCCATGTTTATAACAACAACCCGATTACAATGAAAAAACGTAAAAAATATACTATCAGTTCTGTTGTCAAACGAACAGCTGATGATATTGAAACGGCCATATTGCCTTAGGCAACATCTTAACTAGGTCGAACGAGTGGTTAATTTTGACAGCTCTTAATCAATAGATTAACCACTGCTTAAAGTTAAATTGTTTTTATGAGTAAAGAATTGCGTTAATCGATTGATTAATATTTAATACGAGTTTATGAGTAAGACCGATAATCGTTCTAATCATATTGCTTTGGCACGAAAACCCCGTCATACCACTTCTCCTTTTATTTAGATTTCTGTGGCTACAATACAATGTATTGGTCTTAAGATTATATTTTAATTCGTTTTAAAGATGTGCGGTAACAAACAGACAGACATACAGATAGACATTAATTCTTAAATTGTAAGTGTGTAGTGTTGTTGCTTTTTGACTTTTTTCTAGATTTTATAGATAATTTTTATCTGAATTTTCGAAAAGAACAGACATTTCGACCTCTACAGTTTTATTATAGTATAGATAGACAGATTACCTACTTTAAAAATAATACCTAAAAACTACGTATCTATGTATTTTAATATCTAAAGCGCGCTATTCCGAGAAAAGTCAATAAGAACCACGTCCGTTCGAGTTGGCTTTTCGGACGTTAAACAAAAATCAACCGTACAGCCGTACTCATACTGGCGCGGCGACATTTGGAAATTTTCTTTCATCTATATCTTGTGTGTTTATAAACCGATTTCTATAATGTTTTTTTTATGAATAAGACATTAAAGTGTACTTTTGAAATATGGGAGTTTGAAAAAGATATGTCTATACAAATTACAATATATTTATGTATTTAATACACTTTGAAGAAAACCCTAACGATTAAACACGTTATTGTGGCTAATATATAAAAGATAGATATATACTATTAAGGACTTTTTTGTACATCTTTTGAAGACCATTATTTTTGTAATACATATTTTTGGCGTATGATCAACGTATGCGATGATAAGAGCTCGAACGCGCGTTTTTTCAACCGACTTGCTTCAAACTTTTTGTCACTGCTCAGCTCCTATGTGTCTTAGCGTTATGTTATACAGCCTATAACCTGCCCAGGAGTATGGACTACAATCGTACCAAGTTTGGTTAAAATGCCTTCAGTAGTTTTTGACCCATGCGTGCACATACAGACAGACAGACAGACAAAAAATTTATTGATTGCATTTTTGGCATTAGTGTCGATCACCATTCATCCTCCAATATTAATTTTTAACATATATTCAATGTACAGAATTGATCTCTCTACAGTTTTATTATATAGTATAGACAATCGAGAATTTGTGATATCGAGACAAGTTCTCGGGTAGCCGAAGCGAGTAAAGGTGTTAACCTAAAAGATGCTGGTTCTGCCGTGGTGTTTACAAAATAATAATGATAATTAGTCGCATTAGCACTCCCAAAATGCTTTTCCAAACACTGTCACTTTGTTATCATCTTTTATTTTTTGCCTTTGAGACGAGAGGAAAAGGGAGTCGCTAGAGATCTGGATAAGAGGGATGATCAATCAACTCAAAGCCTACTTCTCGATTTGCAGTTTGCACCCGCGCACAAAGCGACAGTTTAACCCTTCCTTTTTTCCTTGGTAGCTTCCCAACTTTAACTTAGCGCAGCGTGGTAAAAGGCTTTTATAGTAGCTCCGTTTTCCAGGTAGATAGACAAAGTCCAGGACAATAAAACTTGCGGAAATAAAAAAGGGCTTGTAGCTACAACAGTAATTTAAACGCATAGATTCAGATCATAACAAACTGTCATCTTGCAATCGATTGCCGATGGGATCCTCTCAAATAGCAACAAACTCCGCCCTGTCGTGACAACGCCTTGCATTCATAATTGGTGAGTATCACGAAATCGTCCGTGTGGTACAAACATAGAAGGGACTTATATCTAAGTTTATTCGTTATATTTCGTAGGATACTAACGTAAGCAAAATAGCTAGATTGCCCTGAATTTCATAAAAATTGGTTCTAATACCTAATTTAGTTTTTGATGTAAACCTCAAGCCTCAGTATAAATCAGCATTAAAAAAATAAATTGACGTTGTCAACTGTCAGTTTGACGGTTTGACGTACAGGTCTTTATGATGATACATTTTTCTGATGATTGCAGAGTACCTAGATTTTATTTTTAATGTTTTTATTATCAGAAATTATATGTGGTATCTGTTTCCTGCAAAGAACATAAGCAATATAGCTGTAGTTTATTTCGATCTTTAGGGGACAGTTAAAAAACGATAGTAATCTTTTTCATGTTCAAGTGTAATACATAAAACAACAATGCACGAAGCTTACGAGATATTTCACTTGCTAAATGCTACTGTTCAAATAGAAACAATCGCTGCTTATGGTAAGTAAAACATGTCGTGTATTATTAAATATTGATACTTGTATCGTCACTTATTTTCTTATAAGAGGTTTATAGTATTATTGGTTCAGTGTTGTTCATTGCGTTTGTTTGATAATGCAAGAGTTTAATTTACAGTAAGAAACACATTGTAAGGATGGGTTGTCTGCATTTAAGGAGAGATTCTTAGCCTTACAGAGACACTGGCCACAGTGATATTGCATCAAGTTCTTTTTTCCCAGAAATTCGAACTTTACCCTGAGTCCTTGCACCAACAGACTCACAAGTCACAAGAATCTGTTTACAAACATGTAAGGTTGTGGGTTTCAATCCCTCTCAAGATAATTATTTGTGTGATCCACTGTATATTGTCTTGAGCATAAACATTCTATGTAACTGTTATCTTCATGTATGTAAAAGTCCGTGTTACACACAGCTTGATCCATAGTGCGCGAGTTGTACAAAAAAGGAAAGAATTTGAGATTTTTAAGTTTGACTTCAATAGAAATGTGTTTCATTTGTGGAGGTTTTATTTATAAATTGTTTAATGCAACACCTTTTTATAAAGGTCAATAAAACAGCTTAAACTATCTATCAAATATTGAGGCCATGTGTGATATCAATAATTTAAACCAGCACTTAACTTTGTTAAACTCTTTTTCAGATAATAATTTATTGATTGGTACCAGACAAGGTCATTTGATGATGTACTCATTATCAATGACAAATGGTAATCAAAAATATGAATTGCAGCTACTTAGATTTTGTAAAAATTTTAGCAAAAAACCTATACAACAAATTGAAGTTATACCAGGTTAGTTTAAATTTAATATCTTTTGTCACATTTGTATAAGTGTTAAATAAGAAGGAGTTATTTCTGTATAATATACTAATGTCAATAGTCAGCTGTCTTAAGTTGGGTAAAGAGAAATGTATCTAGGAAGAAGTAATTTTCAAATAAGATTAAGTTGATAAATACTTTAGTTGAATAAGAAGTAATAAGAAACTTTAGGCTGATTCTAATGCCTATGAATTACTTGTTTAACAAGATTCTGCTTTTACATATTTATATCTCAATGGTTTCCAAAGATGAAGAGCTATATATGCAGGAACTCGCCAAAATATACACAAAGATTAAACTTAAATTATAAATTGTTTATTTTATTTTTCAGAAGACAACCTATTACTGTGTTTGACTGATAATGTTCTTTCAACATACAACATGAATGGTGTTAATTTTCCTTTAGTCAAAACATTTGATCAAGCAAGAGGTGCTTCATTATTTGCCTTAGATAATAAGGTAAGGTATAAAACCATCATGTGAAAATATAATTTAGAAAAATAGTATCAGAACAATTATACTTTTTAAATATTATTAAAAAATTACACTGAGCTTTACTAGGAGTTAAATATCTTACATGTAGCTTTAAAGAAAAACATCTCAATTTTTGTATTTACCTAATAGGACTTCTTATAATATTTACGAAGATAATTATGTCAATGTTGTCATTCCTAAACCATAGCAGTTTCATTTAAAAATAATGCAGACAAAATTTATTTTCAGCCAACAACATCGATGTCAGGCGAGTCAAAATCTCTTGTGCGCCTTTGTGTTGCTGTGAAAAGAAAACTTCAGTTATATCAAGGAATAAATGGAGAGTTTAAACAACATTTATATGATTACACGATACCAGATGTGCCAAAGGTTATGTCATGGGGTCAACAGTATTTGTGTGTTGGATTTAAATCAGAATATGTTATGTATGATGTAAGTCAAAACTTTTCTATTTGATTTGCTAGATTTCAATTAAATCTTGCTTTTACCTCACTAAGATCAAGATTGATAATTTGGTGTTTATTTTTTAAATTACGGACTTCGAATTAAGTTTCCCTAAGAGATTTGTACCTCTCTCATTCATGGGCATTGCACCACTTTTGTCAGGTGTTCAGAAAGATTTTATTTTTAAAGTATCAATTTGGTTCTTTTGACTAAAATACGGGTTAAACTTTTCTTGCGAGCTCCACATTTATTGGCATAATTACGAATTTCCGCGACCATTAAACCACCCAAGCATGCAAGCAAGTAAATGTTTTGTGTAATTTTCAGTTATCATCTGGAAATCCTAAAGAGGTGTTTCCGACAAGCAGTTCAAAAGAGCCAACTATAGCAAAGTATTCAGACACTTCATTTCTACTTGGCCGTGATCAGTCGTCAGTTCTTGTAGAAGAAAGTAAAGATACAAAAGACGATAGCGACTCGAAAAAGAAATCCAAAGATATAGAGATAAAACAAAATATAAAATGGTCTGAAGCTCCTATAGCTGTAGGTAAGCGTTAACATGGACTATAATGTAATAGCTATAAGTTTAAAAATCGTAAAATCCGTCTAAATTGCGAAAAAACCTAAAACAAAACATTACACTAAAACATTTGGCCAGTGATCTACTAGTATGCCAAGACTTTTCCTTGGCCCCTGTGTACTATACAGTGTATTTATCTATACAGTAATTTTTTTTTGTGGTATGTATTTAAGAAGGTTATGTTTTTTTTTGCAGTATGGGATGAACCATTTGTACTAGGATTGCTAGGAGATCAAGTTATTGTACAGACTGTCGAACCTACACTATTTATTCAAACTTTACCTGATTTGAAGCAAGCAAGACTTATGTATAGGTATGTTAAATCATTTATACTTGAGGCTTTTATCTCACCAATCAATAGATCTATAATCGATGATGCTATCGATTGGTATTCGACCAATTGGTGTAGTAACACCCTAATTAACATGCATCATAATCAGAAATGACTTTTCCAAATCATAATCAAAGATTTTATATCTTTAGTATACAGTAAATCCTCGATTTTTACCAGTTGAGTTTGACTAAACACGTAATATCTATTTAGCCATTAATATGCAATAAGAATGCTAATTCTAATGACGTTATTTTCAGATGCAAGCGTGGCTTGATATTTGTGTCTTCTGTGGGTCAAGTATGGTGTATAAGCTCCGTTGACGTCACAAAACAAATTCAGCAGTTGTTGAAAGACAAACAATTTCAGATAGCTATTGAATTAACGGTAATTATATAAAGACTATACGAATTATAATAAATTTAACACGCGAAAAATCGCAATTATGTAATGAATACCTATGCAGGATGCGAGGAGTCGTATTGTATAACGCTTAATGATCTTAAAACAATTGTATTCCCGTTAATAAGAATATCTTTTTGTTTTAAAACAGAGCCTTTCAGATTGTACAGCAGAAGATAAGAAACAAAAAATTCATTCTATCCAAGTTCTATATGCTTTAGAGTTGTTCGATATGAAGCAATATTCTCAGTCTATGCAAGAATTTATTAAATTAAACACTGATCCAGCTGACGTCATCAAACTCTTTCCCGAACTTGATAATAAGTCAAACGGAGAGAAAGAAGATGTAAAAAAGTTAAAAGGAAAAGATTTGGAAAATGCTTTGAATGCTTTGATAGAATATTTAGTGAAGTTAAGAGCAAATATATTAAAGAGTTCAGAGAAACCGAGCAGTAGTCAAAGTGAAGGAGGTGGGAGTCAAAGAAATGTTACGCAGCAATTAGAGTTAATTGACACAACTCTGTTGAAATGCTATTTACAGGTAAATATTGGTTTTTATGCCTTTGGAATTTACCGTATTTATGTCACAATCGTTAATTAAGGATTCTTAATTAATTAATTCTTCCGCGCAAGGTGGCAATACTTGGAGGAGGGCTATGTCCAGCAGTGGACGTCGATTGGCTGATATGATGATGATGATGACACAATCGTTATATGAAAAGTTTACCTTCTATATAAGTTAAAATAATAAATTACATTATTGAAGTGTACACAGTCACTTTGTATAAGTGACGGATACATCTTTTTTACCCGTCACTTATACATTATCTATTGTAATGCCAGATCGGGTAAATACCTTATTGCCCTCAATAGTGACTTATTATTCTCCTCTATCTCACAATTGTTACTTTGCCATTCGGCATAACAGTAGACGTAAAGACTTATGTAGCATGTTAGATATCACACAAACAACTTTTAGGGTTCTTTTAATTTAGCCGTTTTGTGACGTACGGCTGACGTGCATTTTTCCGAACGGCAAACTCACGTTCGTTTGTTTTCATACAAATCTTGCCGTGCGGCGAACGCTCGACACTATAAATATGTACTGTCGTACGGCACGAAGCGGCTAAATTTAAAGAGCCCTTAACTTCATTAACTTGATTTTTACCTTACCTATGAAATTATCGGCATAATGCCAATAATTTCATTGGCACACGAAAATGTAAAAATATAAAAGCTTGCTATTTTTTAATTTTGCAGACAAACGACGCATTTGTAGCTCCGCTATTACGACTTAATAATTGTCGTCTAGAGGAAGCTGAGAAGACACTTCTTCATCATGGGAAACATAGTGAATTGATAATATTATATCAGACCAAAGGTCAACATATGAAGGCTTTGCAGTTGTTGAGGGAACAATCGAAACAGCCTGATTCTAGTCTCGAGGGATTCAGAGGGACCAAGAATTATTTACAACAACTGGGTAAGATATTGTCAATATAAACACTAGTAGCTATGGAAGAGCGAGATCACCTAACACAGGCATTCTTTTGCTTAAAAGGTGATCTCATTAACAGTTTTAATAATGTAAAACTTTTTAAAGAAATAAATTATTTATTTAATATTTGTCTAGTTTGCTTTTGCGGCGTAAAGTGAAATGAAGGCATTAAAGTAGTGCTTTTAGTTAATTGTCATCATCATGTTAACTAATTGATGTCCTCAGGACTGCACATAGGACACAGGGCACCATCTTTAAATGTATTTCCAACTTGCGTGGTCTTGTGTTTCCTATTTATAAATAAATAGGGCGTTTCTATCGTTGTCTATTAACGAGGAAAAAATAATAGTGTTAAGACAAAATTATAGATCGCACTATTGCGTTCCTTTTTTAATGTACTTAATGTTTAATTAACAGGATCAATGTTATAGCTGTCGTATTATTTGTTTCCTAACAATACGGTAGAATAGACGGCCGATATATTATCTATCTTGTTTATTAACAAAACATAGCTTTTAACGCCTTATGAAAGTTGGTAAATAAGTATTACACATTTTTAAATGTAAAATGCTGGATTAACAAATGATAATTATCTATACTAATATTATAAAGAGGTAAACTTTGTGTGTTTGTGACGTTGTAATCTTTGGATCTACTGAACCGATTTTAAAAATTAATTATAGTATCACGCTATGACTAATAGGAGTGGAGCAGTAATTAAATATGTTTTAAAAAACGGACGCGTATTTTTGCCGCCCAGCGAAGTGGGCACGGATCAGCTAGTGTTTATTAAAAACATTGTTTTTTACAGGTACAGAACATATTAATTTAATATTCAAGTTCTCAGACTGGATACTTAAAGAACATCCAGAAGAAGGCTTGAAAATATTTACTGAAGACATAGATGTTGTAGAAAAATTACCCCGTCCAAAGATTCTAGATTTTCTTCTAAGAGAACATGAGACTTTAGTTATACCATATTTAGAACATGTTATACATACATGGAATGATACGAATTCATTATTTCATGACGCTTTGATAAATAGGTACAGAGATAAAATAACTGTTAAAAAGGCAAATATAACTGAAGAAGAATTACAACATACGAAGTCGAAATTAGTTTTGTTTCTAGAAAAGTCTGCACATTATACACCAGAACGTGTTCTGTTACATTTTCCTACTGATAGCTTATTCGAAGAGAGAGCTATTGTTCTAGGAAAGCTAGGCAGGCATGAACAGGCGCTCGCCATATACGTTTTAATATTAGGTAAGTGATTTTATTTATTCTATTTGTGCTTGTTAAAAGTAAGAGCCTTTTAGTACTCACGTCCGTCATTCGCCACCACGTGTACGACTAAGTGAATGTTTCGTGATGACTGACTTTTTGCAAAAAAAACTGTGATTTATTATAATATTATTATAATAATTTTCGATAATTAATATGTGACGTAAATAATCTTATTGTTTTTACAGGTGATGTTGATCGAGCATTACGCTACTGCGAAAACGTGTGCGCCACACAAAGCAGTAACAGTCAAGATGTCTACGTAATACTGATGCGGATCCTTATGAACCCAGAACAAGGCAGCTCTCTTAACGGACCTTTAGCTAATGTACCGAGACATCCGAAGACCTCGGTGGCCGATTTGGAAACTGCTCTTAATATTCTAGAGAAGCATGCTGATAAAATATCGCCGTTGAAAGTATGTTTTATTAAATGTTCTTTAAATTTTTAAAAATTTCTTAATAAGAATAAAATATTTAAAATATAAAAAAGGATAGCCTCGTTCGCAACGGGTACTGTGGTTAGGTCTCACGGAAAAGAACCTCTTCACAACCAGTGCCGTGTCAAGCAGTACTGCCTTCTGCATCAAACCTCTGATTTAAATGCCTAACGCGAGACTTGTTAGGGGTTGATAGAGACTCTTTGTAATTAATTTATTAACCCGAAGTACTATTATTATTACTAGATTTGGTTTGCGACTTCGCTTGACTTATGGATATCCTTAATTAATCTGACTTTTGTAATTTTCAGGCTCTATCAGTGTTGCCAGATTCAGTACCATTGACACGTTTGAAACATTTCTTGGAAAGCGCTCTTGACGGTCAGCTTACATTGAAACGGCGTATGCAAGTGCTAAAAGGTTTACTGTATGCAGAACATACACAGGTAAACTAATGTTCATTATAAGTAATTTCACGTTTGGACCATCCTTACAAGCCCATTAAAGGTGCCGCAAGCGATTATTTTCTTTCTTTGCTTTTATTTAGTTGATTTACCACTGACTACGATTTACTACTTGCCTACGTAACATTTAAGTATAAGGCTAGTTAAGTTACATACAACTTGTTTGTATGTAAATGTGGGATGAGATGGGGTGAGGACATCGTGTATTCTAATACGACACGAACCATTCCAGTTCTTGATTCTTTATCTATTAAATTTATAAATTTTCTTTATTACAGGTACAAGAACTGAAACATTTCCAAGAAGCAAAGAGCATTGTAATAAATGACTTTAAACTGTGCCCCGTTTGTAAGAAGAGGTTTGGTAACCAGAGTGCCTTCGTCAGATACCCGAACGGTGATATTGTTCATTACGCTTGCACAAACAATACATAACTCAGCAAACTCAGCTAAGTATGTACTGTAAAAATGTAATAATTCTTAAGAAACAGTCTTTGTGACTTTTTACATGTGGGGTTTCGTGGGAAATCTATGCTCTAGTGACGTCACTTAGGAGACATTTTACGTTGAGACCATTTATGTAATGTTATCGTTTTCATTTATTGGAGTTGACTGCTACTTTAATGTAATTATAAATAGTTATAGTATTAAAGTATGGATTGTTTACGTATTTGTCTTATTATAGTTTGTTTGGAGTAGAATTTGCTTTAATATTAATCGCAACGAAAGTTCCATGAAATTGTATTCGATATAAAATTATAAACTTTTATTTTAGTAGTACCATAATAGAAAATGAGATATTATTATATTATTTATCTGCGTAATAGGTCATGTAATATATCAAAACCATATTCGGGGCATACATTCTAAAATGATTTTAATTTGAGCAAAGTAACAACATACCTCTTCTAGACAATTTGTTGTTTATTGAATACTTTATGGTTTTTATGATACACAGAATCGATAATTAGTAATCAGTATTTTTTAATTTCTTATATTAAACTTTGAAGTGTCGTCCTTTACTAGAAACTATATTGTTTATAGACTTCCGTTGGCCCTGAATTGCTTTTCACTGTACATTCCACGAATCAGAGCCCTTAACGCTTTTCTCTAGACTATATTGTTTACAGTTGGTAACATCGGTACTACTAAGCGAGTTTTATGATTCTAAATTTTATTATTTCATTTTATTATTTTTTTATTATTTTATGAAACAAATGAATAGAGGCTATGTTTTTGGCAACATATATTTTGAAATTAATTATATTTTTTGGGTTTGAGTTTGAATCTTTTATTGGCTGTGATTTTGACCACGATGTAGATGACATGAATGTACCTATAAAAAAGTACGCAAATCCACCTTATTATTTGAGATAAATGGTATTAAATGTGCTGATTCTAACTTTATATGGACAGAGGTAGGTATATTATTTCTACCTCTATATAGAGTGTACACGATTGTCCACGCGTGTAATAATTTGTAATCAATGCATTAAAAATGGCATATCTGTATAGCTTCGATAATGTATAGCTTCATTTGTTGCTGTAAGACCGAGCATAAAATTTGATTTTAAGTATACCATAGCATAGCATGTTAATATTGTTCTATCAATCTGTATTGTAGATTTGTGTATATTTAGATTCTTAAAACGCTAGAATAACTATTATCCCTTAATTATAAATGTTTAAACATTGTTTAGTGTAGTTTGTACAGTTATTTCATACGTTTGTAATTATAATAAAATGTACAGATGTGTGATGCTATATTAAAGAGATATGTAGTCATTATACTTATATTAATTTATTACTATGTATTAGCTATGCCATGTATAAAAGTAATGAAATTATATAACATTTTATGCAATTTTTTATTGTTTTTATTTCAATGACCAGTATGTGAACAAGGTTGTGAGTTTGAATACCACACTGGGCTATATTTTACCTCTACTTATATGATTGTTCTGTATTAGTAACCTATACAATATTGACGACCAGATGGCGCAGTGGGTAAGGTATCTAAAATGTAATAGGCCTTTATTCGCATAAGGGCAACTTCTCAGAATGGCAATTTCTCATGACGGCAACTTCTCAAAAGGGCAAGTTTGCACAAAGGCGATTTTGGTACAGTTTTGCTCTTAAGTATAATAAATAAGTTACTAATTGGAGGAGAATATAAAACTGTCTTAGAAGATTTATTACAAATAAAAAATTAATTTAGTACAATAGGTTTAGAGCAAAATTTTGAAAAATGTGAGTTATTTGTTTCTGAACGAATTGATCCAAATTTAATTTCACATATTATTATATGTGTGTCAAAATCCGCCCAGCCGTTCCAAAGATTACTGCTATCAACGCGGTGAAAACTGTATATCCTGGAGCCGAGGTGCGTGGTTGCTATTACCACTTCCAGCAGGCCATTTGGAGAGCAAGTAAAAAATTTAGACTTTGCGACTCCAGCGAAGGTCGTCATATAACTCGGTTGATAACAAAAATAGCATTACTACCTCCATATAACATACCTGAGGCTTATTTGGCCATTCAGGAAATGGCTCCTGACAGTCATGAATTTTCTGAATTTCAAACATATTTCACAATGCAATGGATCAAAATAATCACAAGCCAAATATTTAATTGTTACGGAGAAGATCACAGAACTACGAACGCCGTTGAAGGGTGGCGTAGAAGATTAAATACCAAAATACCACCAAAACCTTAATTACTACAAGCCATTGCAGCGTTAAAAAAAGAAGCGTTCGTACAAGATACCAAAATATGCCAAAAGGGTTTTAACTGTGGTGACAAAAAACGAAAATCTGCAAATTTATTAACAAACAAAAATATAAATGGTTCCTCTACAGTAATAAAAAACAATGGTCACTTTCCATACATGCCTGTACCATATTTTTTTAAATATTATATTGTAGTAGTTTGTTGCAGTAAAAGTTTTAATTTGAAACACTTTTCGTTTACATTATACTTTTGCCTTTATGCGAACTTGCCCTTTTGAGAAGTTGCCGTCATGAGAAATTGCCATTCTGAGAAGTTGCCCTTATGCGAATAAAGGGTAATAGGGATCACGCCGCTACACTATTCCACAACTTGGTCTGCTTAATACACCGACAAAAAAAGGAATACGCCGAACTTTTTGCGAAACGATATCGAACTGGCCTTCCAATACACAAATGTCACTGACATGAATGGTCTTGTGGAAAACAGAGATGTCCCCTCTTTGTGGGATGCAAGTATAACATGTTAAGAGACGCAAAATCCAGCGATTCTGCGTGCTTAATGATTTTTACGTTTTTATTATACGGGAAACCATGGCAACATGGCAGTTTGTCGAGGGCTAATAGGAGACCGGCCTAGTGTGGTATGACCGTTACGTACACACCACTGGGACATGATATTTCAGAAAAAATGTCTGCTTTTTATAGAGCAAGTGACTCAATATTAGTAGGTAACTATTATGCGATGACTTTGCGACGGTATTAAGTTTAAATTAACCGTACGTATTTATAACTTTACCGCAAAAGAGACCACTGATTTTTATACTGTTATTTATGTAGTTAAGTATATGTATTTGACACAAACAATAACATGAGTAGAATGGGGTAATGGAATCGTATATATAGGTAGAGTTAGTACTTACACAATATTCTGCTGTCGTTGCTAATTTTTTACTATCGTTATTCATATTAACCCAATATGAATTATAATATCGATATTAGGGCTCTTACTAAGAATTGCTAAATAGGTCACCGGACAAATGTTTATTGTGTAAACTTAATTTAGAGATGACCGACAAGATCGAAGCAAAATAGGATTTTTTATTAGTTTATTTTTTAGTGTGTATGAAAATATACGATTCCATTTCTTACATTCAATGGTTTTATAGAGCACACAACTATATTTGTACTTCAAACTAGTCAGTTTTCCCTAACAATTTAATTAATATACTTTTCCTTAATACATAACTCTATATTGTTGTCTTGAAGTGTTAGCGGACAGTGCTTGTATTTCATTTGATTTCAGTGTTTGAGTTTGAAATATAAAAATAATACATAAATATTATCAAAGTATTCTTTTCTATTAAATTTGGAAAATGTTAAAAGGTTTTATAGCAGTGTTGTTTATTTGAAAATTCACTTTATGTATTGTGTTTTTTTTAAGAATATGAACATGCTATGTTAAGGAGGACAATGATCTCAGGATACATTTCATTTTCTATAAATATTTGATATTTATGTACAATAAGGGAAGTGTTCTGTTTCGTTAATGTAGCAATGCTAGTGCTTATGGTTTGAGGGGGAAATAATAAATTATTGTTTTGCGAATAGAACTTATTGGTAATTAATAGAAAGTATGGTGATGGATGATGGTTTCTGGAATAAGATATTGTTCTACGAATAGGTCTCTCTGCTGGTCAATAGAAAATAATTACAGCCCTTGGTATAAGCTTAATAGTTACAGCACAATTCGTGATAAGTTATTGCGCTGTTCAATAGAATCTAGCTTGGTTTGTGGGATAAGTGGTGAGTTATTGTTCTACCAGTAGGTAAGCAGATAGTATTTTTCTGTGGGTAATCAACGCTATGTGTAATGATTGTTCTAGAAGACGGCTAGGATTCTGATATGCACTAGGTATAACAAGGCAGGTGTAAGAATTGCCATTAAACCTGTAAATGGTTCAGTTTTCTTAAAAAAATATTCAACACCAATTTCACTTTGAAACTCATGTTGATCTCTATATTTGTACACGTCCTTTTTGATATAACGAGGAAACAACTAATAGTTAATTAGCAAACAATTTCGATAAGCGACTATGATGGTTGATAACATTTCATCAGCAAGGGATAGACGTGTTTTTATATTTAAATATTACTATGTTTACAACAAAAATAAAAAAGCGACAAGCTAAAATTATTAGTTTGCTGAATGTAAGTGTAACTTCAACATTATTTATACAATATTGTTGCAATTTTACCGGGATGCCTTGGTTTCTGGTTTAATCATTTTAACTATTCACTGTGTCTTAGCTCATTCCTTTTAGGCACAAATTTAATTGTTGAATTCTTATATCCGCATCTTGGAAGTACATAAGTACTTCCAATCTACTGGAAATTTTAGTTCAGGTCTATTAGGCTTTTTTGGTAGATGTTTGGCTTAAGTACCTATATATAGATTCATTTCTATTTGTTTTTGAACTAAACACTTCAATACGTATAGGTAGGGGAGCGAGGGGCTTGTTGTAACAGTTTTCATTAAAACTAATATATCTTGAGATCTATTGATTAAATGTCTACTAAATAAATATGGATGGATGCTGTAACTCTTCCTGAACTAAATCAAGTAAAAATAATACCATAACTATTCTTCATTATTTTACAATAAATTATTTTCTGGAAGAAGTGCGGTGTTACAACTTACCTCGTGCTTGGGGAAAGTTGTAACATCTACAGGGGCAAGTAGTAACGCCAAAAAAAACCGACAATAATACCTCTAATCATTTATTATTTGCTTGTTTTTAACAAAATTTACATCTCTCTAAAGTAAGTATTGTATAATTCTTATCAAAAATCAACGTAAATACACTTTTTTAGTAATCAACACTTAAAACTTAAATAATTAGCAGTCTTATTTAGTTAATCACTACTTTTAATCATCATGGCACTTTGAAATCTTTATTTTTTGTTAACTTACCCTTCCCTACCCCTTTCCTTTGACTTTTTCTTTAATTTTGACATCTTTTTTTTTATTTCATCTTTTCCTCATACATTTAACATGTTACAACAAGCCCCCGAATTTTGTTACAACTAACCCCATGATATGATTTTTAACATTTATCAAGATAACTATTTAAAGAATTTAGCAATCATAAAAACTGTTACACATTATCAGAGATTAATCAATTTGAATGCAAATAAGACACAGAAAATTTGAAATTAGTCGATAATAATAACGCAAACCGAAATTGTACGACAGTACAATTTTATGTCACCTGGCAAAAATGAAGCGCATGCACACTTCCACCCATTGCGCCAGCCGGGCAGGACACTATCTATGGTAACATGATACGGCGTGGTTTATAGGTTAAATCTAGTCAAAGAAGTAGGTCAATTGCGTTTAAGATCCTAGTGAAAAGAGCCTGTTACTACTTACCCCTGTTACAACAAGCCCCTCGCTCCCCTACGTAATGGGATAACCCGATTATAGTAAATCGTACCAGTACCTTCATTATAGCTTATGATTATACGTACTAGGTACTATTAACCACTTACTAGGTAAATACCTACAAAATGCCTTTTAGCATACACCAAAGTAATCGACAAGAAACAATACAGTTATTGCTTGCTGTAAGTGTCAAGTATCTCTTATTGCTTAACTCATAGAATACAGCTGTTAATTAAACGTTTTTTTAATAGTTGTTTATTGTTTTAAACATTTGTTTTGTAATAGAGTCTGTCAGAATGTACGGCTGAAGAAAAGAAGCAAAGAATTCATTCTATTCAAGTTCTATATGCTCTAGAATTGTTTGATATGAAACAATATTCACAGTCCATGAAAGAGTTTATAAAGCTGAATACTGATCCAGCTGACGTCATCAAACTCTATCCCGAACTTGATAAATCGAACGGAGAGAAGGCAGAAGTAAAAAAGTTAAAAGCAAAAGATTTGGAAAGTGCCCTGAATGCTTTGATAGGGTATTTATTGAGATTGAAAACGAATATATTGAAGAGTTTAGAAGAGCCTGAGAATATTCAAAGTGAGCCAGACAGTAGGAGTCATGGGAATATCACACAGCAATTAGAGTTAATTGACACAACTCTGTTGAAATGTTATCTCCAGGTAAATCAAATCTTCTCGTCATTTCAAAATGCAATATTTCTAGTATTTTGCCAATTAATGATGGATGCTCAGCTTAATATTGTACATACAAAAAGAAATATTTTAAATTGGTAAAACTTAAAATACTTTAAAGTAGACTAAAACTGGTGGAGTTAAAATATTCCCACAAGAAGGTTATAGCAAGTCATATGTGATAAAGCTCGTTGTCTCTAGACAACCATTGAAGTAAGCTACCTAGAAACCCATTGGGCACTTTTGAATTAGTGTAGATGTAATAGTAGTATGAAGATATACATTGGCAGGATTAGAAAATTTATAAATTGCGTGCCATATGTTTTGACGAGAACCTAAATTTATAATTTTGCAGGTCAATTACGCATTCATAGATATTCTGCGACTCAGTAATTGTAATTTAGAAGAAGGAGAGAAGGTACTCCTACATCATGGAAAACATAGTGAATTGGTAATACTATATCAGATTAAATGTCAACATATGAAAGCTTTGCAGTTGTTGAGGGAACAATCAAAACAGCCTAATTCGGTTCTCGAAGGGTATAAACCCACCAAAAGTTATTTGCAAAAGCTGGGTGAGTAAATCTACACAAATTAATTGTAGCTGACTAGCTAACTTTACATATTTAATTTATTTTCGTGTATTAAGTATACCTACATAAAATAAAGTTTAGGTAACAAAACTTCCTAAGGAGAGAAACGATATATTATTCAATGATAATAGAATTGAGCCTCACCATTAATCATGTTATACTTATTTATATTTTGCAGGTGGTGAACATTTGAATTTAATCTTCCAGTTCTCAGACTGGATACTTAAAGAACATCCAGAAGAAGGCTTAAGGATATTTACTGAAAATACAGATATACAGAAACTATCCCGACCAAAAATTTTAGATTTTCTTCTAAGAGAACATGAGACTTTAGTTATACCATATTTAGAACATGTTATACATACATGGAATGATACGAATTCATTATTTCACGACGCTTTGATAAATAGATACAGAGATAAAATAACTGTTAAGATGGCAAATTATATAACTGAAGTGGAATTGCGACACACCAAGTCTAAATTAATTTTGTTTCTAGAAATGTCTGCACATTACACACCAGAACGTGTTCTGTTACACTTTCCTACTGATAGTTTATTTGAAGAGAGAGCTATTGTTCTTGGAAAGCTGGGAAAACATGCGCAGAGTCTTGCAATATATGTTTTAATATTAGGTAGGTTTATTATATACATTTATTTGTAGCTGCCTGATACAGAAGTGCAAAATAAGATGACTATACTCGTGTTTATCAAACTGATTAAAATAGAACTGTACATTCTGTTAAAGGTGATGTTGATGAAGCAATACGCTACTGCGAAAAAGCTTTCGCAGCACAAAGCAGTAAGAAGCAAGATGTCTATGTAACTTTGATGCGAATTCTGATGAGTCCAGAACAAGCTAGCTGTCTTCTGGGACCCTTAACCAATATACCAAGACACCCCAAGGCAGATATAGCAGATTTCGATACAGCTCTTAAAATACTAGACAAGTATGCTGATAAAATATCGCCGTTAAAAGTATGTTCGCATTGTTTCTATCTTATTAGTTATTTAAGGTGTCAGCGATGTGCCTTCTATTCGTAATAGGTCTTATCAGCAAGCTCTTTTGCCCTAAAGTTTAACGCTGCAATCGACTCAATCTCCAAATCACTTGGATCTGAATTTGATGTCTTACTTTTTTTGGTGCTTTTAAACTTCTTCTATTATTTTCAGGCACTATCTGTATTACCCGATTCAGTTCCCCTACCCCGTTTGAAGTATTTCTTAGAGAGTGCTCTTGGTGGTCAACTCACATTGAAACATCGTATGCAAGTACTAAAAGGTCTACTATGCTCTGAACACAACCAGGTAAATTTGGTCAAACTAAAAAACGTACGAGTATATAAATATATGATTTTGATGCTGATGTGTTAAAAATTGGCATATTTTTAAATTATTCTGATGCATAATGCAATGTGGTAAACTGGTGAATCAGGCCGACTAAATTGATGGTAAATGCGGACAGAATAAGGTACAACAAAGTATAGTCTGGATTAACAATCTGATCTAAAGACTTTTTTTTGCGAGCACCACGCGATATCAAATTCAATTAGGTTCAAGTTCAATTCCAGTGCAATTTAGAGTTTAGTGATAGCTGCTTAGCATGTGGGTGTCAGTACAGAAGTATATTGGTTAATGATTTTGTTCCAGGAACAAGACCTAAAAAACTTTGAAGAATCAAAGAGCGTTATAATAGATGATTTTAAACTGTGTCCCGTGTGTAAGAAGAGGTTTGGAAACCAGGGAGCTTTCGTCAGATACCCGAACGGTGATATTGTTCATTTTGCTTGCACAAACAATATTCATCTAGGACACTAAACAATAATATCATCAACGACGACGTTAGTTCAAAAAATATAAATAACTAAATTATCTAGAGGAAAGATTTCTCGTTTAATGTATGTAATCACAAATTAATTTAATCCTTCACGCTTTATCTTTGCTTTAAACTTAAACCTTCTCTTTAATTTACTAAAGAAACGTACAAAATTTAATGACTATAGCGGAAGATGAACCTTTTTTTGGATATACATCCAAAATGCCATGTCATATTTAAGGGATAGACTTTTCCCTTATAAGTAATGGTACTGTACTCTCAAGTTGATTCACTGACATATTCATTTCACTGTAAGGTTGCCTATTCATTATTTAAATTATCCCACTCGGTGTAATAATTTAAATAACCGTGTGGTTCTCGGTTAGAATAGGACTGCCCCAAGGGATAACGGGATTAAAATACAACTGTACATTCTTATAAAGGTGATGTTGATGTAACACCTGTATAGGGATTAAGCTCATGTCACATACTATGAAAGTATGGGAAAAGGTGATAGAGAAAAGATTAAAAGATGAGAGTGAGATTACCCAGAATCAGATTGGGTTCATGCCAGGGCGAGGGACAACGGACGCCATATTTGCACGTGTTCACAAGAACTAGAACATGGAGTTCATTGACCTCAAAAAAGCGTATGAAAGGGTGGCTCAAGAAGTGTTGTGGTGGGCCATGAAAGAGAATGGTGTACCTGGGAAGTATGTGGAGTTAAGTTGTGCTATGTACAGGCAATCCACTACATGCGTCCGATCGTCTGCTGGCAACTCCGACCAGTTCAGTGTGGCAGTAGGCTTGCACCAGGGGTCGGCTTTAAGTCCTTACCTCTTCCTGTTAATTATAGACGCCTTGACGGTAGACATACAGGAAGATGCACTCTGGTGCATGCTGTTTGCCGATGACATTGTTCTGGTTGGGGAGAATGAAACATAGATCCAGAGCAGATTGGAGCATTAGCAACAGGAACTGGAGAGTTTTGGCTTAAAAATCAGCAGAACCAAGACAGAACACATGTTTTGCGATTTCGTCGGTCACTCTAGTCCTGAAGACATAACGCTCGACGGCGTGCGCCTTCCAATCTGCTCCAACTTTTGGTATATCGGTTCTTTCATTCAAGGAGATGGCAAAGTAGACCGGACGGTCAAGCACCGAATTAACATAGGATGGATGAATTGGAGGCAGGTCACAGGAACCATCTGTGAACCCGGATAAGACCCCTATAAGACCATGATCAGACCTACCATCCTGTATGGATCAGAGAGTTGGGCCACAAAAGAGATGAATAAAAGAATTGCGAGTAGCTGAGATGAGAATGTTAAGAGGAATTTGTTGTGTTACGAGAGTGGATAGAGTAGGAAATGAATATGTAAGAGGAAGTTTGAAAGTGGCACCGGTGACGGAAAAACTACGTGGCAACTGGCTGTCATGGTATGGGCATGTTATGCGGGGGAATGAGAATCATGTGGTTAGAAAGGTGTTAAACATGAAAGTGGATAGATATAGGGGAAGAGGACGACCAAAACACCGATGTATAGATTGTGTGAAAGACGATATGGCTGCATAAAGTGTTACTTGTAGTTGAAGTGCGATAGGAAAGTATGGAAGAAGAAGACATGCTGCACCGACCCCAAATAAAATTGGGATAAGGGCAAGGAAATGATGACTCGGTACTGTGCCACTGGTGAAAGTAGAATATTAAATATTACATATTATTTATTATTATAAGAGTGTATCTCTACTATGGAGCTACATTCATAAGAAACGATAATGCAAGTGACAAAAAAAATATTAATATCAAATTGTTAATGTAATATTTTAGTAAAAAATATATTTGTATATTGTTTTTATTTTACATATTATTTTATTTTTATTCATTGTAGAATGGGGGAGTTTTTGCACGAGTTATGAGAAACCTGTTTGAATGCATAACCAAAAAAAATTAAAAGTGAAAAATAAGAAGGTTATAATTTCCTTGTTTTTTAAGAGTAAAATGTACCTAAATACTGCTACTATAAGACACATACATAAGTAATTTACCTACAATACATAATCATAATATAACAAACGCCTTGACAATAAACGAATGATGACAATAGTTCGGTTGTTAGCTACTTAATTCCAATAATGTCGGCAGATCTAAAATTAGATTTTCTCTGATACTTGTTTAGTTAGGTTAACACGTCAGTGACAGATGACACGTGTGTTGACTCGCCTACGGATTTTTTGTAAGGTCTTGACCACATTGAATATACAGTAATATTTTATACTGCATATTCAATTAACATCAGCATAAAAAGCTCTTTAATAATACAGTGCTGAGTTAGGCCTCCATCAGTGGTGGTTGGGAACTTGACTCAGTTTACCACGTTTGGTTAGATGCTATAGGGTTTATTTCGAGTTTCTGTTTCTCTATGAATCATTGTATGATTTTCTAATTTTCTTTTACGACTCCTTCGAAAATGGGGGCGTCATTGTATACACTCATTAGTACCTACCTCATTAGTTACCTCACAAGCAGATATCTCAAATTATTAAAAAAATATTCGTTTTCGACCTAGCTTTGGTATGTTTGTGATAATTCAGAATTTCGTTGTATGCCTTAAAACTCTACCATCAGCATACCTTAGTAGCAAAGTTTTTATAGGTTAGGGTTTTTATTAAAGTACTCAAGGTACTAATCTTCGGCCGTTCAGAGAATGCGTTCCTGACACGTCGCGATTGAACTGACGCAGTAACTTTGTAATGGCGTTGCAGTTACGATAAAAATATTTTTGCTGGTTGTTTATCGTTTTAACTATTGATGAGCATTAAAACAACATTATTATATCAATAATTAATGAATGTTATAATGTTGTGTCAAACTGAGTGTCAAATAACTTGGTAAACAATATTTTTCTAAATCTACACTGCGCTATTACAAGGTTATGTCAGCGCTTTATATTTGTAGTGCTGTGCCAACAATAACAGTGAATAATAGTATCGTAATCTGTTCTTATCGATACAGTTATACTTTATAAAATAATACGTTTTGTTTTTCTTTTCAAGAATTTGAAAATAATGGACTTTAGAATAACTTTTATTAAATATAAAAATAAAAGTACATTAAATACAAAGTAGCATTTTTATATTTAGGTTGAAAATGGTAACCCCAAATGGCGTTATGGGCCGCCATTTTGTGACGCTGAAACAGTCGTCTGTTGTCGTTTCGTGCGCATAGACCACGTTCTTCAAGTGTTTGCGATCTGTTGTTATTTGACTTTGATTGTGTCTTATATTGCGTTCTTTTTACTTTTGGTGCATAATAATGCCTAAACGTGGACAAACATTGAAAACTGGAGCCCGTGAGTTAATTATCAAGCTGCAAGATTACTTTGAGCGGGAGCGGCAAAATGGCGGACCCCTGGTTCCTGTCGAAAAAGTACAAGAACGCGTCTCTCAGGCGCTTGGAGTTAGCAAACGAACGATTACAAATATTAATAAAGAAAAGTTCGGCTCTACTGGCATGGAAGATAATATTTTACGTACTCCGAAGAAGAAACGTAGAACTAAACCCGTGACAGATATTGATACCTTTGACGCCGATGCAATCAGAAATCATATATATGGTTACTATTCCAGAAATGAATATCTCAACAGGATGAAGCTTTTGGCGTCGTTAAGAGAAGCTGGACTGTTTAGCGGGGGTAAAACTGCTTTAACGAAAATCTTAAAAGATATTGGTTTTTCGTATAAAAAAACAGACAAAAGAAAAATTTTATTAGAACGATACGACATCATTTTGAAACGGATAAGTTTCTTGAGAGAAGCAAAAAAAATTGATAACTGGGATAATGTCGTGTTCATTGACGAGACATGGCTAAACGCCAATCACACGGTTTCCCGTTCTTGGACGGATGATACACAAGCGTCGACGTCGAAAGTACCAATGGGTAAGGGGGCTCGTCTGATAATATGCCACGCAGGTACTGCAAAATACGGCTTTGTGGAGAACGCTTTACTGGCATTTCAATCAAAAACCACAAATGACTACCACGAGGAAATGAATGCCAGTACATTTAAAGAGTGGTTCCAGAACGTGCTTTTGCCCAGCCTACCAGAGCCTTCTGTAATATTGATGGATAATGCCTCCTATCACTCGTTTCAAATACAGAAACCACCTACCCAAGCTAATAAAAAAGAAGAAATGGTTGCTTGGTTACAAGCAAAAGGCATTGACGCAAATATGCAGATGCTAAAAGCAGAGCTAATTAAGTTAGTGAAAGAAAATAAAGCGGCAAATGTGCGATACGAAATCGATGAAATGGCTTTGGAGTACGGTCATCGCGTTCTAAGAATTCCACCGTATCATTGCCAATATAACGCGATTGAGCTAATCTGGGCTCAAATAAAAGGTTACGCCGCCCGCCACAATACTTCCCCGCCATTCAGCACGAAAAAGATGATGACCCTGTTAAAAGAAGCCTGCGGGAAAGTCACAAGAGATGACTGGGCAAAGGTTGTCGAAAAGACTAAAAACCTGATTATGGAACATTTTGACCGAGATATCAGGATTGATTCTGTAATTGATAATAATATAATTATACATGTAGGCGAAGATGATGATGAAGACACCACCTCCTCAAGCGAATCGGAGTCTGATTAATATTCTGTACGCACATTTAGTTCAATGTACTTTATTCCATAGAAATACAGATTGTAACTTTGTAAAAAATAATAAATAAAACAATTTTATTATATTAATATTCCCTTTTATTGTTTCCACGTAAAGAACTAAAATATAAATTTTAAATGATTCCGCCAATTTAAAACGGTCTAAATCTAATCATAAAAATAACGCGGCGGTTCATTTTGGAGTAACGGTAACGAACTCGGTATAATGTTGTGTCCATCACTAGTCGTGACTAACTGATAAGTGTCAGGAACGCATTCTCTGAACGGCCGGACATTACGAGTATTACAACAGAGTATGACCTCACCGACATAAAATCTTCAACTATTAATTTTGATGACTAGAATAATTCGTGACTATTATGATTGTTACAAACAAAAAATATAGAATGCATACATTACCCTATATTATTAAACCAACAGAGAGGCCACAACATAATCAAAAACTGTTTTTGCATCACTGAGTAAGAATATGTAAATACTTGGTGTCATCACCGCAAATCGTCCAACAGTAGTAGTAAAAGCAGATCAGGGGAAACTTTTAAAATATATACCTACTTACTCTACGAAAACAAAAACTTTCCTTAAAACTCTATTTTAATCCATACCCAACCGAAAGGTCAAGTTTTTCTTCCTGATTATTAACGGCCTGTTATGATAATTATTTTCCGTGTGGTGACGGAGTAAGAATACAAAATGTCACTACCCCATCTCATCCCATGGGTGTCGTATAAACCGACTAAGGTACTATCCGTAAATATTCTTTACGAAATAAAAAGAAGTAAAACTTGAAATTAAACCCAATACCAATCCGTCTGGCCAGGCGTGGTATTAGTAGGCCAAGTATCCCTCCGTCACGGAAGGCGGACCGTCCCTGCAGTGGGACTGTTATGATGATGATAATTATTTGCCTAAAGAAGGAAGTATTCAAAATCTAAATTAAAAGCACCATTTCTTGTATTTCTTAGTACATATAAGTAGGTATATGTGGAATACGATACTTCCAGTAGGACGCTCTACCATGGTGGAAAGAAACTTGATTGTTTGATTAACGGTAGCCGATAAAAAATTGTCAATGAAAACATTGTCGATAAGAATTATCCATATCGCTAATAACATTTATGATATTTTCAATAAAAATATATACAATATAATATAATCGAAATTATAGAGAGAGAGAGTTATGATCGTCAATCGTGCGTGAGACGTCCCTTTTTATCTGATACTTGGTAAAGTTCATGAAACTTCGCGATTTAACATACAAAAACAATTTCCTATAGTCTAATTTAAAAATGATCTCTACCAAAACTAAAACTAGTTTCTCTACCATTTTTTTTTGACATTTATTGTATTGATGCTTACAAAAGTATTTGTACTTCATATACATGTCAATCAAACAGGTTTTAAGCTTGTTTTCAATTTAGTAATCTTGTAGATAAGTAATTAAATACTATGTATGAACGCAGCCGTGATGACGTAGGCGTGACGCAAGCCCGTCGTGCGCGCTTAGAACGGGTGCCGCTTCTAACGTGACATCGTCGCACGCCTCTGTGGCCCAATGGATAAGGCATCGGCCTCCTAAGCCGAGGATTGTGGGTTCGAGTCCCACCAGAGGTACATAACACTTTTTGGATTAGTATTTAGTTTGTAAAAAAATGTTACTATTCTTGTCTATTATTAAGAAAGTTTGGATATCATTGTACTTACACAGATTAAATAATTATTTTTGTGATGAGGTTTTTGATATGATTATTTTATATGAATAAAGATTATTATTTATTTATAAATTAAACAACTATGTTGTCTTTTTTAAGCGAAATGGAGGTGTAACAATAAAATTGCACATTCGATGGTAAGGTCTATGTCCATATCAGATGCAAAAGAAGTCAGTGCTTTACAAATTTTAATAATTAAGCTCATAATGCCTTTGTATCGCGTTTGTTACCCTGCGACTAAAGGAGCTAAGTACTAAGTAAACCATAGCCGTGTAATTTCTTTCGTGTAACTTAATATGTTTTAAATAAAAATAAAATAGTAAAGATTCTGAAGTGTTTTTTAATATCTTTGTTCTACATGTCTCTTTTTCTACTTTTATATACTGGGTACAAGAGTATTTACGTAAGGCTTTCGTGTACACGTAGCATTATTTTAAGTTTGTGTAAGTTAGTATCTCGAGATTGCCTCTAAAACCTCAACTTTCATGTGCTTCCTTATTACATTAGAAGCGTGTTAAGCCTGGCATTCATCCATTATTTTACTTAGTGTTTTCGTTTAAGAAGTTTAAAGGCTTTTTTTTAAAGAGTATCTTATGCTTTTATGCTCTGTGCGGGAACTTTTACAAAAAAATAAGTTTACATCCAGGCTTACTCAGAACAATAATTTGTAAAGGTCACAAAGAGTTTCTCTTGTGTTCAAGCTTTGCCAGCTACCAGTTAAAATGAGAATAGAGTATACAAAGTGAACGTGACTTATATTGAACCTGTCCTTATATTTATCTTGTATTCGTCACCTATTCCAGGATTTCATAACGTCACTGAACGTTTAGCCTATACATAACATCTGACACAGATAAAGTATAGTTTCAATATCTGTTATAATCTACGCTACGATATTGTCGTGGTTGTGAGCTGTCGAAGGTACATATCATAAAAGTCCCATATCGCGGGGGAAAGCTATTTGATATGATAACGATACAATTTTATTGATAAGGACCGGTGAGCCATCGATCAGTAGATATGATCGGTCGCAGTCCCTCCGTGGCTCTTCATGATTGCACAAATCATTATGTTTATAAGAATTAACTTTCGTGTTGTTTAGCCTACCGATGTTTTAACACATTAAGAAAGCTTTTATTTTTAAGTGCAGTGTGATTTTTTTTGTGAACTGCGTTTGTGTATGATGAGAATGATGGGTGAAGCTGATATGGGTTACGGAGATTATTATAACTATGACAACAACTGGTCAATCATACCGCCTGATTATGGCGCCGATCTCGGTTATCAAGTGCGACAACCACAGGTGGAAGAAGATTACAGATACAATTCTTACGCGTGAGTATAATTCTGTTTGTTTTTCTTTCTCTTTTTTTTAAAGGCAACTGCTGCTATATGGTTCATGTCTTGTGTCGCGGGGACTTTACAAATATATTAAAATGGCTCAATGAACATCCAGACTCAGGACAGGAATTTTTGGATCGCACGACTTACACTCGCGGGTTTCGAAACCGCAGCCTCATGCACGGCAGTCGTTACCGCGAGCGCCGCGCCATGCTATAGTCATCGTAACAGCCCATTAATGACTCACTGCAGGGACGGGCCTCGACCCGTGACGGAGGGATAATTGGCCTACTAATACCACGCTGGCCAAACGGATTGGTATAGGTTTTCCTTCTTTTTATTACGTCAAGATAATATTCACGGACTACTATAGTATTTTCTATTATTCTGTAACATAGATACTTTCAAGTGATAGTATTATAACTAGATATGTATGAGTATAAACTTAGAAAACGAAGTGCATTGTATGCCAGCACGCGATTGTGACAATGTCGTTGAAAAATATCTTGTGGACGAATTTAACTGAGTGCACTGAAATTGACTACGAACGCGATAAAACAACTTTATATTCCTTCAAATAGGATTACTATTTCTTCTTTAGTTTTAGTTTAAATTATGGAACCAGTTAGAGTTTTATAAATTACTTATGGAAATACAGGATGGGATGGGCTTTAAGTTAATAGAACGATCTATTTTGATTCTTATTTGTATAAGTTAGCTTTTAAAAATACAACAGAGGCCTAAAGTGAGTTTATATCAATTTTTGTGTTGTTTTTTTCATACTTATGGGACAAATGATTTTATTAGTGATCATACAGTTACATAGTTTCTCTACCATTATGCTATCATATCTTTAAACTGTCTAGTAATTTTATTTAAATATTAGGTATGTACCTACTTTTTGATATCTCATCAGTATTTCGGGTTATAAAATACAGAGTAAATGTTAGGTAGCTAACTATTTTTATTGATGGTACCTGTAGTTGTAACGTTTCGGTTGAACGGTTCTAGTTCGCGTGTCGCACACTTATACTCCCGTCGGCGATGAAACGACGCACTGAGTACCATCGAGCTCGTAATCCACCAGCTGCTAACTCTCCCATGCCTTCGTGGAGCCCTTAATTGGTTTGGAAACCCTCTTCGCAGGTTCGCGTGCTTATACCCATTTAGGCTCAGTGCGCCTAACCAGATTGCCATAACGAAAATATTCGTGAATAACACATCGACCTGCTCTGTTCACTCGCGAGGCGCACAACTTGGATAGCGGGACATCAACGCTCATAAATCTGTTTTAAGTATCATAGGTGCTGACTGCCGTGTTGTATGGTGCCATTTGTTTTTTTCCACCGCTTAATCTAGGTCACGAATGTGGTGTAGCACTTTCTACATAATTCATGTTTATTACACAGTTATGCGAACTTTAATATCCTTGAACTCCCACATCTTAACCACATTTTAGTCTTCATAATGTAAGATATTATGTCAAAGTTGTGTAGTAATTTGTCGTCGGTACACTTTGTAATGGCAGCAGCTTAGTTTGGTCATGAGGTAATTTTTTTTCTCATGGTGTCGGCGCCGCTTGGTACGACCGCCGCGACTCCTCAATACGACATTCTACTTTTATACAAATTACATTTCTATCGTGCTCACTATCAACCCCCATTATTTTATCATTAACCAATGCAAATATAAAACGATCAACATTTTATATGGTGAGTGACTAATTCACGGAGCATTAGAGTAGGTATATTGTTGTGAAATGTTAAGGTAAAAAGTAACACATGCATTGAATTAGATTTTATTTTAATATATAATAATAATATAGTCCTTAAACAGTTAAAAAGAACCAGCCCCCTCCTGCAGAGAAAAAAAATAAAAAAGCTATCTATCGGAGTGATTGGTATGAGTTTTTGTCACAGTTTTATTGGTAGAGCTAATTAGCGGCAATATATTTCTCTACACTCAACTCACCTTCCCTCAAAATGAAAGTTGACTCACTATAATTATGCTGACAAAGGTATTTGCATATTGGATTCGAGATTCTGTACCTAACTGCTGCATTTCTATATTTCTATAAGATAAGCTATTCATTATTAGACTATGGTTGGAACTTACTAACTCTCTTGAGAGATAGAAATATCTAGATAAACTCTTTTAGTCATCAGTAGTATGATATTAAGAGTATAGGGTACCAAGTAGCCAAAGCCAAAAATATGTATTAAACAATGACTCATTAATACAACGCCCTTCTGATTATTACAATTGGTGAGCTTATTGCACCTGGCAGATGAGTACGCTTTAAAGTATACCCTCCTATTTAAATGTTACGATTTGATCTATGGTAGGTAAATGCTATTAATACTCTTATGAAATGTATAATCATAAAAACAATCAATGGCTTAAGTAGCCCTTTTGTTAATGGCTGGAAACTCTGTCTTGACGTTATTTATGTTTGTTAGAGTCATAGATAAGTCAGACTTACCAATTGTAAAATCCGTTACCATAGTCATCACAGTCCATGGGCTGACTCCTTCCTCCCTGTCCATACTTATTGATACAGTTTTTCTTCTTGCGTTTTTGTTAAGATAACATCTGCAAATTTATTGACGCCTGTGAGATGGGCAAGTACTGAATATCACACGAAAAGTACTAAAATAGTTAAAAATAAATGTAAATTAGTTAATTGGTTGTTGAATTAAGGACGTACAATAAATTGTACTGGTGGGAGATCACAATGTGTTTGAGTAATGCTCGTGTCTAGTGATCCGTTTGACTGAGGGCGATTGCACCTGCCTAATAAACCTCCCCTCACAAATCTGGCCCTTGCAGCTTACCTCTTCTATACAGTATATGTAATGTGAACGATAAAACATGAAATTAAGAACGTACTGTGAATAATAATATGTGTATTCCTTAATTTTATAAAAATCAAATCATTATTATAATCTACTCATGATAACGAATGAAATTTTTGATTTTGTGTAACTTTCCGATTTTGGCTACTGAAAAGTTCACGCTTATGCAATTATGGTAAATTTCAGTAAAACAAAAAACTTTAATTGTTGTGCGATTTACAGTAGGTTATCCTGTATGTAGATGTTTGTAAAAGACCCCGCGAAACATGACACGATTTCTACACGAGCAGTCCTTGTAAAAGAAAATGCTCAAGACCAATTTTAAAAGCCATCATAAAAGATCAGTTATCTTTTTTTCGATATACCGAGGACATAGTAAAAGCAGAGGGTACCCCGATCGTAGCGTTAGATTTAAAAATTCGTTCTCAATAAGTCAATTAAACATTTGGTGAGCTGCACGCCACTTAGGGTCGTTCCCAATATAAATAATTGCCCTTTGTTATTGCTGCTCTTTATTGGGGAAAAATGATGCGTACACGCCAAACTTAGCGTGTTTTGCTTTATTCATTCAATTATAAAGAATATATTATTATCAACCCTTAAAACGATACTCCAGAACCGAGCTTGCTTCAGTGATGGGAAAATTTGACCTATTAATGCAATGCTAAATGCGTGTTAAATATGTTGGTTTAAATATATTATATGCAATGATAACAACACGAGATCGTGGGTTTAAATCCCATGCAGGACAATTTTATGTGCGATTATTTAGTCTGAATATCTCTTGATATTAACCCGTATAGACAGGGTAGCGTGGGATCTACAGGCCTAGTTTTTTTCATATATTGAAGAGTGTACCATGCACAGGGTAGGTACGTTAACGGGCTACTATAATATTAGGTAAGTATTAAACGTTCCAAAAATGCCGTAATTAAACTTAATAAGAATAAAAGCGGCTAAGTACTAAAATACACTATTCATTGACACTTAACAGGTAATCCCTCAACTAAAGTCCTATTGTTTAATACTTAATCACCGATTGCACACCTGCATGTCGTAAAACATTATTCTATTGTCTAAAACAAAAGACAACAAAATACTTTACTGTTAAATAAAGATTTTTTTATGGAATCACTTAGAAGTAAAACAGTTGAAACTCCTTTTTTTTTAAACTGGCAATTCGGCCGGGTTCATGTAATTGACTAATGTGGAAAAGTGTGGAATGTTTAATAATACTTTTTATTATTTTTATGATATCCGTGTGATAACGGAGTAAAAATACAATATGTCACCACCCCATCTCATCACGTGGTTGTCGTAGAAACCGACTAAGGGACTATCTGTGAATATTACCTTTACATAGCAAGAAGGAAAACTTGAAATTAAACCCTATAGCAATTCGTCTGGACAGCGTGGTATTAGTAGGCCAAGTATCCGTCCGTCACGGGAGGAGGCCCGTCCCTGCAGTGGGGCATTGATGGGCTGTTATGATTTTTATGATGTGGTGACGGAGCAATATTACATACATGTCGTCATAACCTCGTTTCATCCCACAGTATCGTGAATACTAGTCAAAGCAAAGGCTGAAGTTATCATAATCTCTACGAAAACAAAAGAAGGAAAACTTGATTTAAATTTTCCGTCTTTTTATTTTTGTTAAACTAACTTTAAATTTAATTGATTAGCTATATACCAAGTTGTCTAGCCAGTATTTCTTCTTCAAAGGGTTACTCTTGAATTAGTGACTGTGCGACATAATCTATATCTATACTATATAATAAAACTGTAGAGAGATCAATTCTGTACATTGAATATATGTTAAAAATTAATATTGGAGGATGAATGGTGATCGATACTAATGCCAAAAATGCAATCAATAAATTTTTTGTCTGTCTGTCTGTCTGTCTGTCTGTCTGTCTGTATGTCTGTATGTGCACGCATGGGTCAAAAACTACTGAAGGCATTTTAACCAAACTTGGTACAATTGTAGTCCATACTCCCGGGCAGGTTATAGGCTGTATAACATAACGCTAAGACACATAGGAGCTGAGCAGTGACGAAATATTTGAAGCAAGTCGGTTGAAAAAACGCGCGTTCGAGCTCTTATCATCGCATACGTTGATCATACGCCAAAAATATGTATTACAAAAATAATGGTCTTCAAAAGATGTACAAAAAAGTCCTTAATAGTATATATCTATCTTTTATATATTAGCCACAATAACGTGTTTAATCGTTAGGGTTTTCTTCAAAGTGTATTAAATACATAAATATATTGTAATTTGCATAGACATATCTTTTTCAAACTCCCATATTTCAAAAGTACACTTTAATATCTTATTCATAAAAAAAAAATATAGAAATCGGTTTTTAAACACACAAGATATAGATGAAAGAAAATTTCCAAATGTCGCTGCGCCAGTATGAGTACGGCTGTACGGTTGATTTTTGTTTAACGTCCGAAACGGCCAACCGGTACATCTATATAATTTCATTCACATGACTCTTAATGCGAACGGACGTGGTTCTTATTGACTATTCTCGGAATAAGCGCACTTTAGATATTAAAATACATAGATACGTAGTTTTTAGGTATTAGTTTTAAAGCAGGTAATCTATCTATCTTCTATACTATAATAAAACTGTAGAGGTCGAAATGTCTGTTCTTTTCGAAAATTCAGATAAAAATTATCTATAAAATCTAGAAAAAAGTCAAAAAGCAATAACACTACACACTTACAATTTTTAGAATTAATGTCTATCTGTCTGTCTGTCTGTTTGTTACCGCACATCTTTAAAACGAATTAAAATATAATCTTAAGACCAATACATTGTATTGTAGCCTTTCTTATTAGGCTTAAACTGAGGTATGTTTCATCAAAATCGGATAATATAGTCGAGTCTAAGTTAGTCAAATATTTTTTGCTAGATAGTAAAAAGGTGTTAGGTACAATAATTTATTTCAGCATTTTTTTTTACAAAAGACAAATCCTACACTAGCCTTTAAAAATATCAATTTAACGGACACAAAGAACATCCAGACTAAGGACAATAGTTTGTGTATCACAATTGTCCTCCATGGGAATCGAACCCGCGACCTCATGCACGCCAGCCATGTAATGCGACCGCCGGGCCACCGAGGCAGGTAATTCTGCCGCACCATAACGTAGCGTGCAAATGTATTCATTCATAATTAATTAGCGATTATCCGTGTGGTGACGGAATAAGAATACAATATGTCACCTCCCCATCTCATCCCATGGGTGGCGTAAAACCGACTAAGGGACTATCGGTGAATATTATCTTTACGAAATAAAAATGAAGGAAAACTTGAAATTAAACTCTATACCAATCCGACTGACCTGCGTGGTATTAGTAGGCCAAGTATCTCTCCGTCACGGAAGGAGGCGCGTCCTTGCAGTGGGACATTAATGGGCTGTTATGATGAAATAAGCGATGTCATTTATTTTAACTTACAAATTTGACAACAGATGGAATTGTGCCTGTGACGTCATTTTCAGTATCGCGGTGTTAAAATTTTCCTTGAAAGAATGACGTTCGCTCATGTCTTTCAGCATAAGTTTAGACGCAGTCTTCATAGATCTGTCTTTGTAAAGGTCTGTTTTTGAAAAGGTTTTGGTTCGTTCGTTAATTTTACAATTCGTTTGTAGGTATATCTGTTTGTTATAAGGTTTAAAAAACGATTTTTCAGTATTAAATCGAAATGCGAAGTAAGTAACATCCGCCACGCGAACGAAGTCGCGGGCACAGCAGCTAGTACCTAATATTATACAATGAAAGGACACGGCTACTGCCAGTAAGCTACCTCTCCGAACCGATACGACTCCGGACTCCGACGGAGGCAACGGCCACTATTTCACCGTGAAATTTTAGCAGACAACTCTAAAATTGTTTCTTTTAATTAAACTGTATTGCTTAAAAGAGCTTTTAAATTAAACATATAAGTACCAAATCAAAATAGTTTTTAGAACTTTGACTTAAGCACCCATCTGGCTAATGAAAAAGACCTTATGAACTTAAGTGTAAACTATAAGAGGACAGACAATGACCCATGTTAAGTGGAAATCAATATAAACAAGAATAATGGTAGCGCCCTTTCGCCTGATGCATCTAACTGCATACACCACCTATGTAATAAGAAACTGACCTAATCGTGCCACTCGATTTTTTGTTTACATTTCGTCAAGAATGTTTATAAGAGAGTCAAGTGGTGTTTTTTCGTTAGTATAAGCAAATGATTTGTTACATGAATAGGATGTTGATAAGAATGGTTTATACATACGTTGATAGTTACGTTTAAACAGTGACCGTTGTGTTTTTGACGATAATAAATGAAGGACTTATGTATTACTTGTGATTGTGTAAGTGTTGGATAGCAAATTTTTGGTGTATATTGATGAGCCTTTACTATCTTTCGACTTAAATATAAGCAAAATTACGTGTTACCTTCTCTTATTTTTTTAAAACATGCCCTTCTTTTCGGTCTTTTATTGATCTACCTTATATAAGAAAGGCAAAGATCATTCAGGATCAGTACAATCAGAGTAGGTATCACGACAATCGCCCTTCGCGGGATTTGACAGGACTTAACGCACGGCGGCAGCCGGATAACGCGACATATCGGTTATAAACAAATTTGATATGATAGATGAATCTTGCATTCAGCTAGATTATAATATATTATTATAAAAAATTAATTAATATTAATTATAATAAAATCTTCCTACACTTTAACTAGGGCTGATCATGTCAAGGCGACATTTCTCCTCAAAACAACATGATTCTACCATATCCAAATACCCCGTATGTTGACCAAGTAAGAATACCTATCTTCGATACCCAATTCATCCTATGGTTCTCGTAAAAGATGACTACGAGAGTCTTCGCAGTTATCTCTAGGAAACAAAGGGGTATTACTTAGTATAATACGCAACACCTGTTTCCTGAGCATGTAGACAATTGGTTGGACTTACAAGTTTTCTTATAAAAGAGACCAGTCCAGACCCTTTCTCTATGGCTATCATAGATGGACACCGTAAGCCGTCGGCAACTGTAGTAAACGTCGGCAGTAGACTCACGCTTTTAACTTTGGGCTAGTTACAGTCCCAATTAAGCAGTGATTGTATACTTACCTAAATCTGATTAAGTACATCACTTATAAAGAGGGCCTTATTTTAAAGAACCAGGTACGAATACACGAACATAATTGTCAAAAAGCCATTGTATTATTCAACAAGTCGAAACATGTGTTTAAACTAACTCTATGAATTGATTATTTAAAACGTTAAACAAAACACAATTGCCTTTTGAATAAAAGCAGGATAAACAATAAATTTGCGCACACGTGCAGACCATAAACTGATAACTGACTCTACCTGTTCTTAGAAAGACCTTATTGTTAATAAAGTTTCAATACTGTAAGTACTTCAACATGTGTTAAAGATTTACTTGCAGTATTTGTCTCTATGGTATTTCATTTTATTATCGACATAGGATAGGGCTGAGAGAAATATTGTAGGAGTGGGTAGAGTTAGAGAGTGGTTGATTCACTGGAATTACACACATGCCAGTTGGGCCAAAAGCGCTGGGTTAAAAAAAATAGTATACCTAAACTTTACAAAAATAATTTAGTTATAACTCCTTGCCTATATTAGTTAGTTCTTCCTATGACGGACTATTATAATAAATGCTGTCACCGCCCTAACCATTCCGCGACCAAAGGAGAACTGATAATAGAACATTAGCTACTTAAATAGATGTAAGAAAAAAAACAATTGAATATTTGAATGTTTAAGACGGTCTCGGTGTTGGTAAAGCTACGAACTTCGAAGTTAAATTCTACATACTGTTTACGCATATAATATTATCGTAACTTTTATTATTTTCTCTCTTTTCAAAGCAGTGTACACTGCATGTAAAGTACATGGACGCGATACATAAACTTCTTTTTCCCTATGCCGTGTTACTAATACGAAAACTTGAGTTTTCTTTGGTCTTGTAATAACAAAATATATCTTTTGTTATAAGACTAGCATTAAAATAAATAACGTGTGGAAGAAATATTTTGAACACGAGAAAGCTTTTAAAGCTTCCCACTTCCTAGGTTCTAAAAATTTATAAGTAGTTAAGTTGTATTTCCCATAACCAAGTTACTTTATTAATGAAAGTCGAATTATACATCCCTAGACAGATTGAATATCTCTTTAGGGTCCTTTGCGTCTTGCCTTTAGGCAAAATACGAGAATAAGAATTGAGTCTTAAAAAGATTTAAGCAAGGAATAGTGCAATTTTAAATTTCTTTACAAAAGTGTTAACAACGTACACATAACCTACAATAGAAAAAAAGTATCAAATATTTTGCTAACATCGGCTTACACGGGCTTATTAAAACACTCTAAATGAAAATCGTAGTCCGGGCATTGAGCGGCGTCCATAACGAACCCGGCCTCAACAATGGGCTTAATGCTCGCACTCATTACAAAAAGCGACATAACATAACGCGCTACGTTGAAAGCTCCTCTATTCAAAGTGTATACTCCAGTTTTTTTTGTTGGGAAGGCTTCAGCTGCGCTGCGATTGGTTGTCGCGAGGCCCGCCCAGTTAGCATCGCCGCTCTATTGGTCGAAGTGAATGGAGCACCCTCGAGGCTAGTCCGCAGCTGAGTAGGCTGTCGACGTAGAGGGCGGCGCGGGGTGTTCTTCACCCCGAGGACCACTCGAGGGTTGTTTAGTGCGGACGCGGCGTCGCTAGGCGCAGCACGTGTTCTCGCGAGTGTATCTATACCTATCAAAATTATCCCGAAAACGAGTTCTCCCGCCGGACGGGAGATGAAGTGCGAGGAGGGTGAGAGTGCGCGCTCTCCGCCACCGCTTCTGCCGCCAGCTTCTCTGTTGGCATGGAGTCCTATCTTGTTGCCGCCATGGGGCCCGGCCTTTCTGCCGGCTCTCTATCCGGCTGCCTTCCGGTCAGCTTTTCCAGGGTGAGATTCGGGTTTTGTGATATATCTCTTGTGAAAGTGATGAGACAGTGTTGAAAACTTTATATATGCATTGAATCTTACGGTAGCTAATTTAAATAACTATGATTGATTAACTTATTTACATTATGTGGCTTATTTAATGTCACGGTAAAGTATTGTTGGTATGTTTATAGCACTTTAGGTATAATTAATAATATGCAAAATACTATCGTTTGCCCAAGATATTTTTACCTATACGCCAATCTGCTATTGAAAAAAAAATACTTTCGTAGTTGTTCATGCTCTGTTCTTGAGGCCAATAATGCCCATGATCGTGACATTCCATGTGATAGATTTGGCACCTTTAAGTGAGAGTTTGTTAATAAGTTGTTTACAACCTGCAGGCTCTTGTGCTCGCCGCTCTTTCAGTGTGTCACGTACGATGCACCGCGGGAACTTCACGGGGACATGTAATAACGTTGTGATTGACACAGCCCATGTTCTCTGCTTAGAAACATTCTATTATGAAGGTCACGTATTCTCGAGAGGTCCTCTTTAACAACAATAGAAGAATTGATGGAATTTCAAATGTTTTCTTTCAATTATATGCGATCAAGACGTGCTTGTAGCTTTGAGTTTATTCTACTTGTATGAAGTTTGTTTGAGAAGGGAATGTGGGTGCTTTGACAATGTTTAGAAATGGTTCACTATTGACTTTGTTCGTGTTTAGAAGAGGTAGGCGTGAGATTATTCATTTAGTTTAGAGTTAGTCGTACTTTAATTTAGGTGTAGTAATGTAAATACTAAAAGTACTCAATGTAGTCATCGTTTTGTGATTTTCGCTTTAAATTTTAATTGAACTAAATATATTATTATTAAATAATTAAATTATAGTTGTTACATACATCATACGCAAACTGAAGGTTCAAATAATTTATTAAACGAGGATTGCTAATAAACTACTTTTTATAAATAAGTTAATTATTGCTTTTAAATATCAATAATAATATTGGAAGTATTTATTTATATAAATCATACTTGGACTACTTACAATTTTGTAATAATAATTTAGCTTGCTGTTTAACTGTTCTTTATGCACAAGTCAGCCCGTAGCTTAGGTGGGCTTTACAAGACATTATTAGAGGTGTAGGTATTGAGTGAGTCTACTATATCACAGACTATATTGTGCTGGCTAAACAGATTGATAGATCTTTTTGTTTTTAAATAAACTATCTTGATGTACTACTATTTTGTATAATTTATTTACGTATTACTCTTTTCATAATCTTCTTATAAAGAAAGTCAGACTATAAGAGGTATTCCTCTAACACTTACCCTTATGGGGTATTTTTATATAATGTCCTATTATCATATTTATGATATTCATGTGAATTTGACAAGCAACTGTAGTAAAGAGTACAAGTGTACAAGTTGTCTAGTACCCATAGTACAAGCTTTGCTTAGTTTGGGACTAGATGGCGTTGTGTGAATGTGTTAGGAATATTTATTTAAGTATGTATATTTATTTTATATTTAACTAAATACATATTTCCTTTGTTACAGGCTGTTAGACAGTATGAAGATGCCAGGTCAACGGCCTGGGTTCCAGATCTCAGATATATTGGGTCTGAACGAGGGTAAAGGGTTGGAGCCTACACCAGCTCAAAGCGCTATCGGTGGGTGTTCGCTAGAACTACCTCCGTACGCCCCGCCTCACCATCCATACTCCCATGAACTGCTGAGACATCACCAGCCCTGGTTATCAGTTGATCATCATGAAAGTCATAGTGGATGTGAGTCTTTATACTCTTTGTTCTTATTGTACTAACTTGTAGTAACTGATTCATAAATTCGATTTATAAATAATTGTTTTGTACCTGGTTCTGGATGTTTTGTGTGACCGTTAATTTCATGTGTGTAAAAGTCCTCGCGATCCAGGGCCTGGTTTCTTGTCCAGGAGTTATCTTTAAAATTTTGTTGTCCCGAAAATAGCTTTTCTCAAAAGCGAGACGCTCTACAAAAGGTTTCCCGCTGAAAATATATACCTACACTCTAAAAATAGTGGCAAAGTAAGTAAGTATTTGTACTTAAAATCACCGTAAAATTGTGATTATTGTATTCATAGATCAGACTATGTATCTATTTAACGTTATTAAAGGGGCTCTGCCTAATAGGCACCCGTGGCCATCTATAACCTACTGTGCTGATAAACCACATTCTTCAATCAAACCACGAAATACATAAAGTAAAAATAAATTGATCGTTACAATAACAAATAACTTAATTCTTATTTTATTACGGTAGTAATTCTTTCTTTAAGTTATTCTACTGATTACACTGACTTATTTGTTTATTTAGTGTCAAATTTAAAAAGCACAGCGTTCTGAATAGAACTATTTAAACAAACACGTACTCAAACAATTCATATTAAATTATACTAACAAAAGCTCTGGTTTCATTAAGCAAATTGACTATTTTGACTGCGATGGTCTGATTGCGTTTTACACATATTCGTACGTACGTACGCTTATAGTCTCTTATAGTAGGTACCTGGTACAATCAATCAACTAGCTTATCGCAGTCCACTGCTGGACATAAGCTCTCCTAACAAGCGCCTCAGAACACGGTCCTGTGCTTTTCGCATCCAGTTTCGACCTTTTTGAGGTCGTAATTCCACCTAGCTGTGCGCCCGTTTGTAGATTTTATTTTCTTATAGCAAATTTATAGACTTTTTGTAATAACATTAATTACGCCATATTTTACTTCTTCTTTTTTCCTTTACAAAAGACAACTCCCGCACTGCTACTCATGGCCCTGTTTCGCTGGGAGCTTTACAAGACCTCGATTTAAAGGACAGAAAGGTCATCCAAGCTCAAGAGAATCTTTTGTGGCTCGCACAAACAATTTACCAGCACGGGAGGTGCATATCGCAACCATCGCACCACCGAGGTAGTTTATTGATTTATAACTGACTAGCTTTTGCCCGTGGCTTCGCTCGCGTTAAATTCGGGGTAGCACTGTTTCCCTTTCCTGGACACATAAGAAAAAAAATTTAAAAAAGTAGCCTATGTTAATCACCATCCCTTCAACTGTCTCCACTTAAAAAAATCACGCCAATTTGTCGTTCCGTTTTGCCGTGAAAGAAAGACAAACAGACAGACACACTTTCCCATTTATAATATTTGTATGGATTTCCAAACGAGGAGGTTTTTAATTCGGTTTTGTTATGTCCACAGAACTCGGTCATTTCTTGACCAATTTAAATACGACCCTTTTATTCCAAAATTAGTAAATATGCCCACTTCCAAGTTTGTTCAAGTGATCAAGAAGTCGTGGATACACATACTTTTTTTTATAAATAATTCACAGATTTAACACCATGTATGTATCGTATCTGAAGGAAATTGCAAATAGAGTTCAAGAACGGCAGTTGATAGGCGAAATGCTACAATAGGCTTTTATGACTATAAGTAGTTATCGAATAAAGTTTCAGTGTTATTTCCACTTTCACTAGTCAAGAGTAATGGATGTATGATCCTTCATTCAAGTTATTAGCTTTTCAATCATAAGTAGTACTAAGTATGGTAATAAACACTATTACAACTAATGTATGTGTAATAAGTGGCGCTTTTGACTATTCAAACATTCTCTCTAACTGAATTGTTTAATTAACCACTTATTGAAAGTGTACAACAATATTTATTAATTTTGTACAATATCTATACTTATTTAGAAACGATGGATGGATTGTGTGAAAGGCGACATGGCTGCGAAGAGTGTTACTTATTTCACAAGTATCTAACACTCTTCGCAGCCATATCTTCGACGTCCTATAGGAAAGTATGAAAGAAGACATGCTGCGCCGACCCCAAATAAAATTGGGATAAGGGCAGGGGAATGATGAATATCCATATTTAATAATGATTTATGTACATTTTTTTAAAATAAATAAGCTCTCTACTCATGGCTGTCGTAAAAGTCGACTAAGGGAAACTTAGCAGATATTATCAATACTTAATGGACTTACTTAAGATCAAAATCTTTACCATTCCAACTGGTCAGAGAACTATTACTACGAGTACTTCAAGTTTCTCTCCATCTCTGGAGAAAGCCCGTCGCTCCATTGAGACATTATTTTGCCGTTCTGAATAAGTATAGGTAATATTAAAGTAAATAAGTACAAAATCAATCCCGTGGTAACTCTTATCAGAATATAACGACAAAGATCACGCCTTATTTTGTTATTACTGCTAGGTATAGTTTATACAGTTGACAGAGATATTTTTATCCATAGATAATTGTGATAACGTGTGATAATTGAACCTTCGGAACAACATAACACTATTTGTTTAAAAAACATAATGTATTTTTGTATTATTAGTTAGTAGGTGTATAAATGTTATGAAATTGCGACGTAGATATAACAAAATCAGAGTAGGCAGACCAAGCCTCATCCAGTGACGTAGGAAAAGTTGGTCAATCTATAATAACCAAGCTGGCCTGACGAATTTTATGTGTTTAATGACAAGTTTTCTTTTGTTTTGTAGAGATAACTGCGAACTTTTCATTAGTTGACTGTGACACCCATGAGATGAGTTGGGCCCGGTGTCACCTTATATTCTTACTCTTACTAATCCAACGCACTATTTTAAAACTGATGCTATGAAATTCCACCTTTATGCAATGCCTGCTATCAGCAACATTTATCACCTAAATTGTCATCTCGTGAAGTATCGTACACAAATAAGTTGACCCACTCGAAAATAATGTGTATTTGGTAGCTGTTGGAGAGGCAGAGATTATTTTTTGAAATGCTCCTTCATTCGAGTGCCTTCACCTGCTAATCTAGTGTTGGCATTAATTATTTTTATCGCTTATCTAACACTTTCGGCATACTACACGCACTCGTATGTTGAATTGCTTGTACAACAACTATTTGGCGTTGATTGATCAGATTTTTAAGAGTTTTATTGATCTACTTACGTTTACAACGCTTTTATAAATGCTTGTTGAAGTATTTAGATTTACTGACAAGTAATGTTGAGTTAATAAATAAGAGTGTCGGGCTCCATTTATTTCTAGATGTTAGATGAAAAAAAAGTAACCTGAAAGTCTTTGGTACCGATTTGTTCACAATCAAACCTTATAGATCTTCGTTTTTAGTAAATTTAATGGGTCTTTAGAATTATCTGATGTTAAGTAGTAGATATTAAATAACTAATTCTACTACTTACTGTGTGCCATATTAGTAGATATACAAAAATAAATAAAATCTCATGACTCTTTGTATGGGGTTGTATGCAGTTCACGCCCTAGAGGGTAATTTGGGGTGCTACTGTACACGGCAATTGTTTAACACGAAGGGTGAGATGTGGAACGAATTTGTCACCAATAGACAAGCCTCACGATCATGAACACTATGGCGGCAGCTGTCGGCTATCAATTACATACTGTTTGCGGTTGTTAGGGATGCAATTTGAACATTATTTGATGACAGTTATAGATTTTATTGTTTAGCTTATATCTAATACAGTATGTTACATTACCTAGTACCTATTTGACTCATAGATAACTGCATTGGTTATCATTTTATTGTATGTCATCATTTCTATAATTAGTTTAGTAGGTACCTACTTAGGTTTAATAAAATTAATATTTCTATAATATTTATAATTTTTAAAATTTTATAAATTACGATAGATAAACGAAAAAATATTTTCTCCGTAATTGACATTTTATTAGTTAATCTATAAAAAGGTTATATATTACTTATTTTATTCGAGTAAATTAGGTTTCCAAGTTCACGTAAAGATAAATGTGACAAACAAAATGTTGAGAAGTAACTAAGTTCGAAGATAAAAGAAATCCGTGACTCGATACTTTTATTAAAATTCCTGGATGCGCTTATGAAGGTATGGAGGACGATCGTTGATACAAAAACTAGCAGCTGCCGGGGGATGGGTGTGGCTCACCCTGTTTCACCCCCCACCCCGTCCTTCCTCATACACCTCCGCCCCGATGTCCACCACGCCCAGTCGTACTCCCGCCTGTATTATCATATCCGTGTGAAACAACTAAATGTTCGAGGGGTGAATAATGTTATATTTGTTGAGTTTTTTTTCATCGGAACATCGAATGTAGTTAGGGTTAAATAGAGCGGAACCCTCTTAGAGATTAACAGAAGATTTAGATGTGAGTGTTTAGTACAGTCATGTCATAGTTTTGTTAACAATTTATTGCCGCTTTTGTATTAGGAATTAATTACCAACGTTTCTCACGCTTGTTGAAGCGTTACAAACGCTTCAACAACTTCCTTCCAATAAATTTTTGATATTGTGCTAAAAAAACAAAAATCCCTTCTTCTTTAGCAATGGTGTTATGTGTACATTATTTTCCATAATCGGGTTTTACAAAAACTAAGTACGGCACAATTAACGGTAGAGATTTTTTTGTAAGTATTAGTAGTCCGTCAATACAACTCACCATTCTGAGTACCTAAATAATTTTGCAAATTAAACTAATGTCCTGTTTCTTTTGTCGTAGGTGTGATTGGCCAACAAGCAAGCCCAGACAGCACCTCCCGTGCATCCGAGCTGTCTTACGTAGGTCCATCAGCTGCCTCACCTCCTGTGACCGACCCTCGCAACGAACACGACGACCACGACCAAGACGACACTGAGATTGACCACGATGACGACCATGATCATGAACCGACGGCAAACGCAAGCTCCGACCCGAACCTCGCTCACAAGAAACGCAAACGACGTGTCCTTTTCTCTAAAGCACAAACATACGAGTTGGAGAGACGATTCCGCCAACAACGCTACTTATCCGCTCCCGAACGAGAACATCTGGCCAGCTTGATACGATTGACACCTACACAAGTAAAGATTTGGTTCCAAAATCACAGATATAAGACCAAACGAGCTGTTCAAGAAAAGGGAGCTCATGATTTGAATGTCGTTGGGTTGAATTCACCGAAGCGAGTTGCTGTACCCGTTTTAGTGAGAGATGGCAGGTCCTGTGTTGGAAAGCCTGATGGATTGCCACCTCTAAGTATGTCTTTACCTACTTACCATCAGTCAATGCATCATCAACCACCTGCGGCCGGACACGGACCACAGTCGGGTGGTTGTTGGTGGTAAACAGTGAAGGAAACGTTGTATATGTTTTATGTGATTTACTAGTCGATATGTTGCAGCTTGTATGCTAAACTTAATTTTATATTGATTTTTGAAAAAAAATATTATAGGTAACGAAATTTAATTGAAAGCTATTCCTATAACTATACCTAACTGCTACAGCAGTTATAGTTTTTAGGACGAACAATAATAAGTAATATATTTTATCTCTCTTTCTTCTCATCGTCCCTTAAGTGTCTCAGTGCAACCACGTTACCACGCTTGATTTTCCTTTTACCTTTACAAATAATAAACCTAAGTATATAAACTTAAATTTAGCATATCTATAACATTTAATTGTGAGCAAAATTTTCTTAGCTTTTCGTTAAAAAATTGTTAAAAGTATTGTTCGAATTAAATAGCAACTCGAATACCAATTACAAGTACATACTATTATAGTACAGACTTAAATTGGAAATTTCAAGGTATCTGGAGTTCCTACTTATTTGTAATATAGTTATTTCTAATAGTTGTGAATCAAGGGGTATATAGAGACGTTGATCGTTTCTATATTAACCAGAGATATCGCTAAACTAGTGATTAAATGCATTCCATTTTGGAGTTTGTATATTTGTGTAAAATACCTCGTGTCGTTGTCAAAGCGATATGAGAAATGACCAGATTTTATCAGAATGCAATACCTAGTTATAAGTTTCAGTATTATTGTAGTCGAATATACCTAGTTTATAGTTATTTATGTACATTACAAATAAAAGTTTTATATTATATAAGTTTTAATAGATAAATAAAAGTAAATGTATATTGTGTACATATTATATTATGTGTGATCAGTTACCGATAACGAAGTTCTTCATCTGTAATAATTATACTGATTCATAATTTTCAGTTGCACAAGTTATAAATATTAAACATAAACGGAACATTAATGCGGTATGCCATTTTCCACTTTTATTGACGTTTCAACAAAAGTCTTACGTTGACCTGAAATGTAATTAAAAAAATAATACGTAATTTAAATGCCCGTTAATTTTTAATATTTTATAAGCACGATAGTTTAAAAAGCTATGCATTTTGAAAAATGGCTATTAACGCTATTGAACTAGATAATTATGTAAAATTATATAAATCTATTGATTGCGTTTTTACCCATTTTTTATTAAATCACAGTTCAAATCTTAATTCCTTAGTTTGAATTTCTATTATAGTATATAATATATTGTGATGTTGTAGAAATTAAACTAATAATAATATCTTTATATTATTACATGATATATCCATTTAATTATAATCACACAACTTTTAAGGTGTTCCACCATCATAGATGACATACCTAAGCGAGATTGTAAAAATGTGTTACATATAAATTATTATCAAACTATTAAAATAATTCAAAGTCATACAATGTTTTATTAAGAACTTATCCTAATATCCTTGGCATACAAATGATGTAGATTATTGTAGATGGACTGGATTTTGCGTCAAGTTTCATAGAGATAATATTTTTTTTTTTTATATAATGGGAGGCAAACGAGCCAGCAGGTCACCTGATGGTAAGTGATCTCCGCCGCCCATGGACACCTGCAACACCAGAGGAATCACAGATGCGTTGCCGACCTTTTAAAAGGGAAGTAAAGGGAGGGGGAATGGGCTACCGGACTCTCACTCACCGGACGAAACACAGCAGTGACAAGCACTACTATTTTACGCTGATTTTCTGTGAGAGCGTGGTATTTCAACGGACGAGCCTGCCTATGCGTGCCGGAGCCAAAGACTGACGACATGGCTCTACCATTAAAAAATAGGTATATCTACAATAATATCTACGAATTTTTGACACTGAAAGTGCTGAGTGCTATGATTTATTTACTTACTAAAGAAACTTATACCTAAGCCTCATCCTCATATTTTAAGAAATAGCTATGTATACTTACATATTTAATAGTATATTAGGGATATTTGAGCATATGCATAGAGCATACCTGTGGCTTACAAATAACACAACTAATGTAGTTAGCCATGAATACATATAGGTATACCTAAGCATACAGTACCTAAGGATCTAACTACAGCGCCGATTACACTACCCTAATGTAGGGCCCTACATCTTGTAGAGCACTACATCTTGTAGAGCACTACATGTTGTCTAGTGTAATCACATGTAGGCTGTTAGGACACTACATATCAGAGATTGGCAAGTCCCGACCGCCCTACATCATGTAGTGCCCTAAAAGATTTAGGGCCCTACATGTAGGGTAGTGTAATCAGCGCTTACTTCTCGTTATAGGTACCTACTTTATATACATTCACAATTGATAACATGGTTACGTGAACAAGATTGTGAAATTATATGAAATAATGTACCACTATCTATCAATAACGGTAAATACGTAGTACTGTTAGAGTTTTTTCTGAGTTGTCAGTCAATTAACCTGTGATTGGAAATATGTAATAAGAAGTTTAGAATCTTCAGAGCGTTCATTTTAAAAATGTGTGACAGTTTTAGGGAATTTCATCTAAGCGCCTTCGTGGTTAGGAAGGCTAATATTTTGTACGAAAGCAATAGAAGAAAATCTGGACGAAACACGCTCTATTTCAGAAATAAAAAGTTATTTCGCTGAAATTTTTAAGTTACTTTAGTTATTTGCATTCATTATATTTGACTTAAAATGTTTTAATTTGTTATATTTTAGACTTAAATTATTTTGTTGAAAGTCACTGAAAGTAAGTTTTCTGTTACATAATCGGCCGGTTTCAGCAAATAATTCAATTTTCAATCACTGCTTTGGTGCCGGCCCAAAATTTGAGCACTCTTCGTAACAGCTCTAAGTATAGGAAATTTTGGATCTCTTATTTGGTCGTCAAAGATTCCCAGTTGAGTTTTACAGCCAGCGCAATTATATTTACTACATAAGACCTCTGTTCTTGGTCCTTATTATTTGCATATTTTTATTGCTCTAAGGATGCAGAAGAGCAAAAGGTGCACCTGATGGTAAGTGATAACCGGCGCTCTCAGACGTCGGTAATAGTAGCTAATACTACCTACTATGTTTCATATACCCGTAATTTCACTAGCTCCTGATAAGTACCATAACATTTGCACACTACTGCTTAGAGGTGGAGTAAGCAGTTAGGTACAGCGGGGTGGCAGCGACTCAAGAGACCTGGTAACAGGTTAGTTTCCGACTAGCGTAAATTAACTGCTACAGTCAAACCTAAATTCTTTGTAATTAAGAAGGCACTAGAATACCAAAACCGTAAGTTTTATTAAATATGTTTTGTCAATAAATGTACAAATGCGAAAATATTCCACATGATCCAGTATAGTGTCAAGTCGATGTATGACCGATGATTGTTTACAGTTTCAATATTTACTAGTCCCGGGCGTTTATCTAATCGCGGGCTGCCAACCGCGATAGCTTGCGACCCGGTTACTGAAATACCTGTAGCCGTAGTGTTTTCTATTCACCTGTTCTATTTATTGCTAACTATCTATATAAATATGTATGTTTTTTTCAGAATTTTGAGGCCTCACTGCAGAAAGGGGGCTCGTCCTGTTAACAATGCCGGGAAATGATGTAGGGTTTGTTTCAAGTTCTCCTTTACTAGAAAAGATACATTGTTTTTCAGCAGGTGTGGTGACATTTTGTAAACTGACTCCGTCATGGTAGGAACATTTTATATATCCAATGTATTTAGTAAAAAAAATGTTTTTTAACCAAATAACAATTTTTGTCTTAAGTAATTAATATCAGCAAGATCTAAAATAATAGACATAGCGGCCAGGTTTGCCCAATAAAAATAGAGGTGGGATAAACGACGGCCGTTACTTCAAAATTTCTAGAATGGCGATCAAGAACAAACTACCTACGAAAAGAAGAAGAGATTCACCTCAAACTCGTCCCACAACGGACCTACGGGAACGACCGAGTCAGATATGTTGAATTAGTGTTGACATCATTATCCCATTGCACGAGATGCCTTCCTTCTGTGACAGTTGGAATGTCGAATGTGCTATATTTATATGTCTCTCATGCGATGTCCTCCGGATGGAGGCTTCTTCCAAATGTTTGCTCGTATCGCCTGTACTAGTTATATGTTCAACCTTCTTGTTTTAACGAGTAGAGGCTTTTAGCAGAAATCTGGTCGGTACGTACATTGCTACTTTAATCGGGCTCAACATCAGACAGGTCTAGAGCGTTCGTTTATTCTTTCTGAAAACTGTCTCCATATTAATCGGTAACTTTTTATAAATAGTTTTTATGACCATAGGACAAAATAAGCTCTTGGTTATAATGCTTCACACAGTAGTTGCAATTTGACATATTGGATACTTTACAGTTATATAAACTCAAACAGAAGGAACGAAGATTTTCTTAACAAACATACAGCATGTTCATGAAGCGCATGAACAAATATTTACTTGCACTTTTTATATGTCGGAAACTGATGTAAGCCTTCTCTATATAGCCTGATTATAAGATGTGTGAATCGTCCTTTATAAAGCTAAGAATAAGCCCAACCCCTCAATGGCATTGATCGAAAACATTTTAACAAAGAAATGTCGCCGTTTATTAAATAAATAATAACAGTGCACAAAGGGCGAAGTCGTCGGTAGCTCGACAATGGCCAAACAAACTCGGAGATATTTTCAATAAATCTACGAAACGCCTTCGATTCTGTTGTGCCCTTTCACAAGGGCCCAATGGGAGCAATTAATTGTTGGTGCGAACGATAAGCCGATTAGTGTAATACACAACATCAAGATATACAGACAGGCGGTACCCGGCTGCTGACATATTGTCAGTTTGTTTTTATAAACGTTCGTGTGGGCTTGTCATTGAAATTTTAAATAGTTGATTAAAATAGCAAATACTTAACACTTCGCTCTACCTATTCAACTCAAAGTTTAGTCTCACCGCTATAACGCTTCAACAATGTATTATTAATATTATTTTGTGCATTCTTTCAATCTGTTTGCATACTCTTTTACATTGGGCGGTGCTTACAATCATCATAACAGCCCATTAATGCCCCACTGCAGGGACGGGCCCCCTCCCGTGACGGAGGGTCACTTGGCATACTAATACCACGCTGGCCAGACGGATTGGTATAGGGTTTAATTTCAAGTTTTTCTTCTTTTTATTTCGTAAAGATAGTAGTTACGGTTATTCCCTTAGTCGGTTTTTACGACACCTATGGGATGAGATGGGGTGGTGACATATTGTAGTCTTACTCCGTCACCACACGGGTACGCTTAGTGCTTACAATATGAAAATAATATCATAAATTAGCTTTGAGTATATTGTACAAATTAATTAATCCAATAATTGAGATATGGCTTACTATTCATTGTTAGTACTTGACTACTATAATATCTACACTCTTATATATTGTTATAGTAATCAAGTTTAAAGTCAACATAACTTTTTAGACATAATGTAAGGAAAAATTAATGGTTTTAAATAAAAAATAAATAGTTTTTTTTTTAATTATAATTTACTAAGAATTAATTATTAATTTTTCACAAAAAAGTCTCTACTATTTTCTTTTGCTTATAAAATGCAGAAAATGATGTTAGGTACCAACTAACTCTGCTCGTAGCTTTAGTAAATGCCGTATAAGTAAAATTTCGTAGATATTATCTCTAACAAAAAAAAAACAGAAATAGCTGATCTTTGCAACTCGAGGCTTTGTAGGGAATCGCAATGTATCTAGTATAGGTAACATTATTATTATGGTCACAAAACGTCCACTGCTAGCCTCCTCCAACTCTGTTTTCACCGAGGTCTATTCAGTGATAATGTGCGTTTGACATAAACCAGTCAAACCATTTTCTTCACAGCAAGAAATCAAAATAAACATCTCTTTATGGAGCTACTATTAGCGTTATCCCCAACCATTTGCACATACTGTAAACACCATATGACCTAATAAGTGCTTCATATTTATGACTTAGCATGTTATAGCCGTTTGGACAAAACATTTACCAATCTGATCAAACAATTATTCTAAAATCACTCTTTGTTTCTTCCAAATACAATTCAAAATCCTATGGCATTGTGCTATGCCGATAGTGCAGGGATTGTTCTCGGAGTCATGAGGGTGTATTGATTTTCGTGTAACAGAGTATTGGATTTTGAATCTTTTTGAGTAGTTAGTAAGGTTTGGTATCAAGTGAAGGATTTTTTCGAAATAGAAATATGAAATACAATATTGTCGGTGTAAGCGTAATATCGTTATGATGGACGAGCGAGTGCGATGGTGTGGCGGTCAGCGTGCAGTCGACCTGAAACAGATAACGTGGATAAAGCGAGGATGCACCTGGAACTAAGGAGGGTGCAGACATAGTTCCATGTTTTTAACCTTTGTTTATTGACAGTAGTAACAAAATGCGTAGTTACTTTTCATTAAAACAATTAACTATGTGTATAACTCCATAATGTTGGAAGGTGCGTAGCACTCGAAACAGACGAGCGTTTTATGAAGATTACCTATGTATGTAAAAAACTTAAAAATCCTCAAGAGTCAAAGAGGTTTTTTCTGTATCTACGTTACTCATTCTCTGTATGGTGAAAGCTACGAGTACATATTCACACAGGAGATTTTTCACCCTATCTAATCTGCACATTAAAACTTTTTAATTTAGTAATTCTCATGTCCCCGACTCATTTCACAGCGGATATAAAATTAATAAACTACTTCTAAATCCAAATTAACCCTAGTCACGTGTTAGTAAGTTATTTTAACAAAATATACTAGCTAATCTGATCTGATAGTAAATCACCGTCATCAAATATGTTAGTAGGATCTGAAGAACATCGTTAGAGCTTAGTCGGCACGCGCTGGAGCCATTTTGCGGCTAACCCAGAGCCGCGCACCCTCGCAACCAAGTGGATTTATTGCCCTTCTCTAATAAACACGTTATGTTGTATACCTAACGAATATTAATATCCTACTTCCTGGAGCGCCCGATGATTTTCATTTTTGTTATCGCATGTCGTCACGTCTTTACCAGATTTTATACGGATTAACCATAGCTCCATATGAATATACAAACGTTAAATGAAATGCAGTGTAAAGTTCACTACAAAATCTAAAACCAACAACTTCTATGATCTCCCAATCTATCTACAAAGTTGGAGAAATATTCCCAAAGCAAAGATGACTGATTTTTATATAGATCGTAGTTTTTTTTACATCTGTTTTATTACGCGAGTTATGTTTTATATCGTAATAATTCTCTTAGTATCCACAATTCGCACAAAAATGTTTTAGTTTTCCTATAATATGTATCGCAACAGCCATTTTTCACGTGCCAGCAACAACGCACAGACATAAAGGTTTACGACAGGCCGTCATATTTATGGCGCTGGTATTGTGATATATTTTTTGTTGTGCGCATTAGGTTTTATCTGACTTTCCGCTAAATCAAGTAGCTACTGGCCGGTGTCAGGAAATACCCTCGCATATATCATCCCCGGCGGATGCAAGCGTTTTGGGGTTATGTCTCGATTCCGCAGGGCGAGCCCGAAGAATGATTAATTTGTCTTATCGATTGGAGTAATGGCCAATTTTCTTATTTGCACTGAATTGTATTAATTTTCTTTTATTCATAAATTGATAGCTGAGAATGATTTTTTACATTGAATAAACATAGTACTTTTCCCGTACTCACCTGCATGTCAATTCTCGTATCTCTCTCTCGTATAATTTAACTTTTAGCTGTCAAATTATTACACAATTGGTATTCTTGTATTAATAATTTTTTTTTTAAGTAATGTAATCGTTCTGTAACTAAGCCTAAAACGGCATTCTTGTAATTTTTAAAGTGACAGTTGATGTAATCTTCTCTACTAAGAAATATCAAACTTGACGTTTATTTTATCGTTTAGCTTTATTGTTACTTTATTTTTAACGAAATGTTTAAGAACTAAAATACCACAAAGTTAAAATGAAGTTGAATTAAATTGTATGTTACGAGAATCGACCTGCTGGTTAAAAGTTATTTGTAACATCTTTGTGTTTTATGAAATTATTTGTATAAAACGTTAGGCAAAAAATTAAGTAACATAGCTACTACTAATATACTAAATTAATCACATTCGAAAAGTTAAAACAAGTTAAAGTTCTTAACCACATGCTAAAAAGGTCCCCTGCAAATAATTTAGACGCTGTGAAATGTTGATATTTTTTATCTGTGATGTTGGCCCTCGCCCTCGACAAAGTAGATACCTCGATTAAGACATATCTTGCCCTTTTTTCGGTAAAAAAGGGAAAATGAATAGTGCGGGGCGGAAATATTACGTAGTAACGGCATTTCCGCACAATAAATCGGAGTCCAATCAAAGGAAACTCTGTTCAGTGTAAGTCATATATCTTTGTTAATGCTACACTTTATTTTATTGGACTTTTTATCTGTTGTATTGTTGTTATACGTTTATCTTAATTGATAACTACTTGTACAGTTGATGTTAAAGTATTATGTTCGATTTTTGTTAGCTTGATTGTTAATCCTTTAAGTGATATGATTTTTTTATCTATTCATTGGTAATTAAAATTGTATTAAGCTGCAATTTAGATTGATTTGATTGACTGATTGTTTAGATATAATTTATATTTAAACATTCACGTGGTAAGTGACAAAGAATATCTTTCAATATTTTTACGTATATGTATTTGCTACTTGCATCTCCTGCCCGTAGAGTCAAAATAGTGCTGACTAAGAGCGATGTCTACCAAAAGGTTAACATGAAAATGTTCACCAATACTTTGACATGTTCTTTGAATGAACAATGGCTGGCTATTGTACTAAATGTTGGCCATTCTTTCTTTTATCGTTTCAAAAACCATGTTCATGTAGTAGAAAAGTTCTCTCAGTGCGGGTTATCAATTCTAAAACAGAAACTTTTTTCACTTCGTCAAATTCTGACTACACATAAAGGTATAAAACGTATTAACGACAAATTATTATAAAAATGTCACATTTTAAAATAAAGTGAATCAAAGTAGGTGAGTGTAGGTGCTTACGTGTAAATAGAGGTGGCCTGTTACCTGTCGCTGTTATCTACAGGGGGAGGCTAAATCAGAAAATCGATAGCCGTAGTGACTACCAAGCGTTTATTACATGTCGCCGTCGTGCGTCCGTCCAATTTAAAAAGTTTCCACTTTTGTCTTCGGCCCGACGACATCGACTAAATGATTTTATTCTCTTGTTGGTTTTGTTCATTTCTTTTTGTTTTTATTTGATTAAAAAAGTTACTAAAACAGTGATGTTATTTTAGTTTATTTTTGTATTGACTACTATAAAGTTGGTTGTTAGGAAAACTCGTTTAAATTTAATTTATAGTACAATTATTGAAAATTTCAAGGCGAATTATGTATTTATTGACTTTTGTCTGGGAGTTAATCCTTGCGGAGCTTTTGTCGCTGTAATTTTTAAATCAATTTCGGGAAATTAATTACCAAAGTTTCTCTAAAAATACTTGATCTACAGTAAAGATTGGATATCTAAGTATTAAGTTACACCTCCAACTCGTACTAACACAACAAGCTGGCAATTTTTCACCACCACCTACCGCAGTCTGTACTGATCGTAAAATATTAAACGGTTAGCAATAAATTAAGTTGACAAATAACACAACCATCCAGTTACTTAACAAAATGAGTAATATTCTTAATAACAATACAATGGCGTCAGCACGAGGCAGGAAATGTGGAATTGAGATGTCAGAGAGAAGCATAGACGCATATCCGGACATCCATAATGCCACCCCGCTGCTTGTTTTGAATGAGCTGTCAAACATACATTAATGAGAATCGCGTTTGCTAAGCAATAACTAGACCACATTTGGTTGAAGCTGCAACTATGTGGTGACCCACTGAGTGACCAAACTTGAGCGTACACGTGTCTATAGATATGTTGGCAGCTGTTGATTTAACAGAACTATACGTCAATGAAAACAGTTTAATAAAATCACAGTATGAAAGCTATATATTTACTTACTGATAATATAATTTTTATGAGTATTTTTACAGAGGTAAATTGACAAAATGAAACGATTAAGGTAAGTACGTACTATTTGAGAGAGGTAAATATAACGATTCGTATTTGGTTGGACAATATGTCAGCAAACCATCTGCTCTCTCTAAAGCACGGAGACGATCAGACAAAATTCTACTACAACCCTACTACCATTCTACAACGGTCACCCAGCTATAGAGCGATCTTCCCATACATAGCCTTACCATCATTATCGTTTATGAATCAGTCTTTGCCACCTATGAGCGCCTACTCCTCTAAGTACCCACTAACCATTCAAAGCTCGCTATTCACGTTATTTTAGAAAGATCTACGGTTGATTAATCTCTATAAACACTATTTAACAAGTGCTCTATTGAGGCTGAGCGTTTATCCGGTAGATACGACCACCAGGGTGCGCTGACTCAGCATATGTGAGCTAATGGTCATCGGTCTGCTGGCACATGATTAATTATCCTTATCAGAGCGCACCCGATCCCAACTGATGGCTCTATGATGAGAGGTGGTTGTAAAACACAACTAAGGAACGGCTGGATGCGGTGATTCGGAAAGCTTGTGTAAATCATTCGGGAAATAGTTTTTGTTTTATGCTTCTAATATTTTTTACTACAATCGTAGATAAATTAACGTTATTAAGGATGAAAATTTACATAAAAAGTTCTCAAATTTTTTTTTAGTAATCGTTCGTGTGTCAACCCTTTATTTAAAACTTTAAACTTTGCATAAATCACTAAGAAGAAAGAAGGCCAACTTGATAAAGAAAATTATAACGATCACTTTGCTAAATATCATCATAACAGCCCATCAATGTCCCTCTGCAGGGACGGAGGGATATTTGGCCTACTAATACCACGCTGGCTAGACGCATTGGTACAGGGTTTAATTTCAAGTTTTCCTTCTTCTTATTTCGTTAATATATTAGTCCCTTAGTCGGTTTTTACGACACCCATTGGATGAGATTTATTATAGACTAGCTGATGCCCGCGGTATTACCCGCTTAATTGTTATTTTACACCATAAACTACCTATATTCCAAATTTCATCAAAATCCATTTAGTAGTTTTTGCATGAAAGGGTAACAAACATCCATCCATCCTCACAAACTTTTGCATTTATAATATTAGTAGGATAGGATAAGCAAAGGTGTGCAATAGGATAAGCACTTTAGTGCCTAACAAATAAGGTGAATATTATCTTCACTAAATAAAAAGAAGGAAAACTTGAAATTAAACCCTATACCAATCCGTCTGCAAGCGTGGTATTAGTAGGCCAAGTATCCCTCCGTCAAGAAAGGAGGAAGATTAATGGGCTGTTATGATGAAATAAGTTGACAATTACGAATTTAAGCTCTCTAGATATATCAGACCCACAGCTTAAAAAACCGGTCAAGTGCGAGTCTGACTCGGGCACCGAGGGTCCTGTACAAACCTATTTATTTTCGCGCCAAATTGTGATAACGTCAGGATTCAGCTGTTTAAATACTATTTTTCCCGCCAAAATTCAATGACGTCACGACTTAGCTGTCAAAATATATTTTCCTGCCAAAATTCTGTGACGTCACAACTCATCTGTCAAAAATTCTATGACGTCACGCCTATCTGTCAAAATTGACAGCTGTCAAAAGTGACAGAGGTATCAAATATTTTCCCGCCAAAATAATATGACGTCACAAATCATCTGTCAAAAATTCTGTGACGTCACGACTCATCTGTCAAAAATTCAAAAACTTCACGGCTTAGCTGTCAAAATATATTTACCCGCCAAAATTCTGTGACGTCACGAATCATCTGTCAAAAATTCGGTGACGTCACGACTCATCTGTCAAAAATTCAAAAACGTCATGGCTCAGCTGGTAAAATTTAATTCTGTGACGTCACGACTCATCGTTCAAAAATTAAATGACGTCACGACTCAACTGTCAAAAAATATTTTCCCGCCAAAATTCTGTGACGTCACGACTCATCTGTCAAAATTCTATGACGTCACAGGTCACGTGACACAGCTTTCCCGCCAAAATTCTATGAAATCAAAATATAATATGATTCTAATAAAAAGTAGCCTATGTTCTATCTCAGGGTCTAAAGATTGTCTGTACCAAATTTCATCGAAATCCGTTCAGCCGTTTAGGCGTGAAAGAGTAACAGACAGACAGACAGACAGACAGACAGAGTTACTTTCGCATTTATAATATTAGTATGGATTGGTAAATATGGAATCAGCAATCTAAGTAATAGAGAGGAAACCTCCTCTAGTAATAGAGGTTGTCTATTACTAGAGGAGGTTCATGTCCGCATAGTTCTGGACGATGACGAAGCCTCTGTAAAAAAAAAGTTTAATAACTAAACCTTCTATGTGATATATAAACATATATAAACGGTAACTGCATATTATACCCATTGCTATCTAATTGCATTTTACTGATAATATGTCGTATCAATCTTATCTGATGCACAGACAGTAATTGTAACCTATGATAAGGGTAAGTACCTGTTTATATGTATAACTATTTTCTAGTCTCGTTTTATTTTAAAACTTATTCCAGTCGTCCTTGCAATATAATATTTATTTTTAAACCTAAGAAACAGCACAGAACAGACAAAAAAAAAGTTTTATAGGTCTTTGCATTATGTAGCTTTGAAATTATGACTTTACTACAGCAATCTCTAGAAAATGTCCCAATGATACGTGTCATCTGCAAATCATACCTCATATTACATTTAGTAAACAAGTTTTGATGAAGTAACTAATTTACAAAATTATAATATTATATCATTATGTTTTTTAAGTCACTTAACTGTCACCCAATAGTCCTAGTATTTTAAAAATAAAGAGTCATCTTCATTCCACATCTTATTAGGTTTAAACGACATATTGCAAGGTAATATGAAAGTCTTTTCGACAGACTACTAATACCACGCTTGCTAGACTACAACGTTTTCTTCTTTTTTGGCTTCTCCTTTGCTTTTCTTTTGTTATTTTTTAATCTCGCTGTTGTTTTAAGTTTTGACTCTTATATTTCTTTTTTAACGTTACTTGGTTAAAAGTATTCATAAGTATTACGTAGGTATAAACTTTCAATTAAAAAAAAGTAATAATTTTAAATATTCATAACTTAAAGTTTTATCAAGGTTTCTATTCTACGATGAAATACCTAATACATCATTTCGACACATTCGTCTTACACTAATGACTATACAGGAGCCTTAACTCTCCACACATTGTAATAAAGCAAACTAAGCAAGTGTAATTTATTACCTCTCAAAATATTCTTAAGTATAAATAAAAAACAAACAAAACGTTATAACTTTAGATTGATCCGTACAAAGGGATGAATTAGATTACCGCGGGGGTCTAGTAAAGTTCCGTCTTCTGACAAAAGCAACGCTGGACGTTATAACAAACGGTTAAAAAAAGTTTTGTCTTCAATAAATCGCACCTTGAAAACAAAAGTGGCATTATGCCAAAAACGTTGATTTTGAGTTAAGGACACAGTCTAGTTTATTTCAAAAAAGCGCTTCGAATGCAAAGACATACGTTCTAATAGTTCCAATAGTTTTGCCTAGATGTCGGTAGTGTCAGTTTTTACTTTTAGGTTAAGTGACGACGTGGTAATTGAAAAGGTGGCACTATATCAGTTAGAGCCAAGCATCCCAGTGGAAACGAACGCTGCGGTGAGTAAAAAAGTGACATTTTATGTTTAGTGACATTTTAAACCTAATTTACGTAAATTAATTCTCTACATGAAGCAATACATAATTGGCACTTTAAGTATAGTGCCGTTTATGTAGTTTAAATTTTGCCGAAATAAAATATTTGATTAATTAAAAAATGACATTATATGTTTAGTGCCTTTGTTAATGTTATAGTATTGTAATAATCTTTTAAACGAATAAATACATAAATGGCAAAATACAGTACTAATTACCGTATTTTGATGATTTTTAAATAAAATAAATTTAAATAAAAATTTACAGAGCTTGATTTGACTAAACGATCAAATAGAAACTCCAGAACTTCAGCCGCTTTATCTGAGCAAATTGGAAACCGTGACCCTTGACCATAAATTTGTCGCAATACTTCGAGAGATCATCCACAATCGCCGCTCTCAGGTCTACCTTCTCTCAGACTAAAGTCGTGGGAGATCACAGAAGAATGGCCTACCATAAGGTAGCGTTCTGGCTCCGCTTCTTTTTAACATTTAAACCAACGACCAACCGTCGTGTCCTAATACATCCCGCTTCTTATACGCTGACGATCTCGACGACTAACAAGCAACAAACTTCTCAACTGGCGCTTGCTTTCTCGGCTGGAGAATATACGTACGCAGTTTGGAACCGATCAGCTCTAGCTAGGGTGGTGGATACAGCTTTGAACGAAACCTGCCGGATTATTACAGGTTGTCTCAAACCAATACCGGTCAGACTGGTGTACCATGGCTGGCATCGCGCCCCCAACGATGGGATGTGGCAGCCTCCCTTGAGAGGAGCAAAGTGGATAGCGACCCCCGGCACCCTATGCACGGCTATGATCATATCCTATCACAGCAAAGGCTGAATAGCCAAAAGAGCTTTATAAAGTGCGTCCACCCTTTACCCAGCAAATGCGAGGTGCAATCTTGAAAGGGTGTCTCTGCCGGAACTGTTTGTGCCACTCTCTGAGAGGCTTCCGCCCGGACATGAGTTACCATGGGCTACCTGGAAGTTCTTAAACAGATTGCGAACCCAGGTATGACGAAGCAAGAAGAACATGCTCCGGTGGGGCCTCACGAACAATCGCGGACTGAGTTGCCTGTGCGACGCCCCCCAAACTATGACCTACCTCTGTCCTGGATGCCCTAACACCTGCACTCAGGAAGAGCTAATAAATGACAGCTATAACGCAGTCAGTGTCGCAGAGTTTTAGGGTACATCAATTTATTCCACACGTTTTGCCACCGATACGCTAAGAAGATCCTTAATGTTGATTATTTTTCAATTGTACTGATTGTAACTTACTTTACTTTTGTCAAATAAACATTTTATCTTAGTATTATCTCATAATTTTGTTTTATTTATGTAATTATTATCATAAGATAAGCTATAAATTGCGTTTTTATTCTAAAACAGTAACTAATAAAAAAATCAAAAGTGGCACTATACTGATATTTTTTTTGAAACAGATTTTTCTAAATAAGTAACTTAATTACTCGCATGTTTTCAATAATTATCTAAAAGCCAGATAGTCAAACTGTTAGATGAAACTTATAACCGTGTTATATTTCAGTTATTTGTATTAGATATTGATCACGGTATTAAACCAAAACTTTAAAATGGCCGTACTGAAAAACTACTGTTTTTGTATAACGCCACTTTTGTTTTCAAGGTGCGAAATGTTAAAGAACGTTTCTTTAGTTCACAATTTGACGTCACACTTGGGCGTCATCGGTTAGCACCTCATGGCATTCCTCTATTATATAATTCAATCATCTAAATTACGCTAATCCCTTATCCTTTCAAGCGCGTTTCTTTGAAATTCGGAAGCTGTATTAGAGGGCCTTTTTGAGAGGCTACACATTCGTAATTCTAATAATTGGTTCTTTTATTCGACGGTAACCGGAAAGGCGACCCACATGAATGAATCGCGCGTTTAAAAGGATTTGCTATGGTAAAAATGAACTGAGGATATTTATGTGCTACTATAATGGGTAGTATTCTGTACTACAGACAGTGTGTCGCCGTCGCGTCGTTCTTGTACAAAAAAAACGGCGAATGGAGATTCCCTAAGTTTAAGAATGTATAGAAATCGTTGGAGGTCTTACGGATTAGTAAATAAAGATGACTTCTTTTAGACTTTCTTGAAATTCTGATGCAAATTCTTCTTAGCTTGGACTATAAGAACGTTTATTCATAAAAATTACAGATTTTAGATTGAAATGTTTTTTTGCAACGAACGTTATAAATGGTATACGACATCGGAATTCAGACCTTGGCATTAGGTCATCTTTAAGAAACATTACAAAATAATATCCGAATATAAATTCTTACAATTATTATGCAATAATAAATATCTGTAATAGACACAGGACATAATAATGATTACATACTATATTTTGTTAGATAGAGTTTACTAGATATTCCATAGGTATTGTTGAAGAAGGTAGTGATAAGAAATACTGATATTATCTTTAGAATGAAGCACTCGTTTTTACAATATATGTAGATAAAATAAACAATAATGATAACAATAATTTAATATCAATCTATTTGTATTGTTTGATAACAGTTATCGCAATTATTGGTAATTGGCAATAGGTACCTTGATTGTATATTGCTACTTATTGTATACCTACTACATACAGCTTAAACTTCTGTACATACTGATTCAAGTTTAAAGGAATATGAGTCTTGCTAGCTGGTAATAAGGTCGTGTGTATTATGTTGCTGTGACATGTATAAACTATTGTTCAGATTAGTCACACTTCACAAGAATCGACAACAAATATTCCACAATTTAACTCAAAATACTAACATCAATTGAAACTAAATGGTCATATTACACATTGGGGCTTACAACAACAATGAAATTATATTCGTATATAATCTCAAATGACATTTTATTCGGTTAAATAGAGTCCCTGATCGCAGCCATATTTCCACAGGGCTTATTGACTAAAGGCGTTCATTCAAATAATTTGTTATTTTGTGTAAACCGTAGTGCAAAGATGCATTTTATTTATACTGAATGTAGTTTTATGCAACGGCGTATATCCGTGAAATTGATTTCAATCTTCTGTATTGAAATAGCGGAAGCGTCTACCTATGATCACATTCATTGACAAAAATCATTCATAAAAATTTACAACTTTTACTACAGAGTAAGTATCGCAGGTAGAAAAATAATTTATGAATGAACGTATAGTTTATCCTTTAGTTTGTTTTGTTGGTCAGTTCGATTGGTAATTATTTTTAATTAGAAAATATTTTTGCCTTGCTTGTCAACTGAATACTGTGTTTTAAAACTTTCAAAGCCGATATTGCCTTGTAATCTTTATATTATTTTATTTACAGAAAAACTGGTTTTTAATATTGCATGTTGTTCATATTGCGCTTAAACCCATAATAATATCTAGTATTGCAAGTATATTGTTTATTATATTGGTTGATAGATTTAATAAATGTGAACAAACATTTAAATATGGATATTGCGTGGTAAAGTTTTTGGGGACCCTGAGATAAATACTACATTTTTAATTAACGAAAATGAACTAGATGGTTATAAAAACTGTAATACTTTTCACTACAACTTATGATTGTTAGTATTATTATTTAATCTTAATTATGTTAACCAATAAAATGCTATAAACAACATTAACTAGGTATGTTGTCTCCAGGCACCTACCACCATGTTTAATCACGTCATCAATCAAATTCTTGTAAAAAATATATAATTTATTAATAAAATACTCACTTTCGCTTTGGACACTTAATTTTGAAGAATATGGAACTTCACTTAAGAACAGCAATAAAATCAGGCTCATTTGTTTCAAGTTCACTTAAGTCATTCATACAAACAAATGACACTCGTCGCTAAAATGTTTTTAAAATGCCGACACTTAAAACATGAGATTATTGAATGGACACCCATTTAGTTAGAGTTTTACAACGAATGCAAAAAGTTTAGTCAGGTACAATCCGGATGCGAACGCTAGAGATTCTAGTTTCCCACGCGTGGACAGTTACTTATTACAATAGTTTATGAAGTGACAAGTCCAGCACTTGTTTGTTTCCCTTTTTATTTGTTTCGGAGACCTTGTTAAGAACAAAGCGCCATGTGTTTGGGATAGACAAGCGATTGTAGCTTGGGCAACAGATGTTTAGGTTTGCGTTTTTAAAAGAAATTACCACTTTCAAACAAAAAGTTTTACTAAGTATGCGCCGTCAATGAGATGAAAAAATTGTAGAGAATAACACTTTTGTTGTATTGTTTACTCATTAGAATAAACCAAAATTCTTGTGCTTAGAATATTGCAACAATTCTTCGTCAGTGAATCATCTCTTACTTTTAGTGTGGATGTATGTGACGATGATGTCAGTAGAAAGTATACCTTCTTACGTTACAATACAATCCGTGTTTTTCTCTACTTTTCCTTATACGCTAAGAAAAAAATTAGCCGTCGCGTCACCGTAGGTTTTTGGAATGGAAGAGGCCTCTCCTTCCGTATTCGCGAGAGTTTTATTAGGCGATTTATAGAATTTCAATGACATTTTTTATCTTTAAAGCTTGATGATCAATAGACTAATTAAAAGCGCTATGCGCCACCACAAAACAAAAAAGCTTCCCAAAGCGATGTATGGATAAGGTGTTGGGATTATTTGGTCCATGTGCATGTGGCCAACCGGTAATAGGATCAATCGTGACTACCATTCGTCGCCTTTATTTCTAGACTGTATTCGGCCTTTCTATTTGGCTCGATACATTTTATTAATGCCGTGTCTTATGTAAAAATCTGTTCGCATATTTTGTTCTTAACAGAAATATGGACAATGTTGTATGACATGGTATGACAACTATTTTCTTCCAATAAAAACAATAAAGTTATTTATTCTACAAGTTCCGAATTTTGTTATTTATTCAACACTATTCCTTGGAAATTTTCATTTCTTGTATCTTTATTTTTACTTGTAAAGCTAGAAGAATTTTCGATCTATATTATAAATTAAAATCTTTTATACAAAACCGCAATAGATATTCGCATATAACATCCGTCCGGAAATGGCCGGTGAGTAATGTCCGCGTCTGTTTACACAGTTACCAGTTCCAAAGCTGATGAATGAATGAAATCTACGACCACCCATAGTGTACGCGTCGAGTAGCCAATTACAATGTTGTACGACTACAAGAAAGTACGGATTCAGCTCTTCCTTATTTTTTCGCTTTTATTCATTAATGAAATGATTATAATACCTATACACTATTATCAGTAATTAAATATTTTTTCATTACTTTTTTCTAAAACTACTGCTATTTCTACAGAGAGAATTCTTGTATCACAGTTTGTCTAGCCAGCGTGATACTAGCAATCTAAGTTACCTGCCATCACTGCCAGAGGCTAATTCCTACAGACATGCTTAAAAAGCCTGTCAAGGTGAAGAAGAAGTATCTGTTTAAAATCGTATATTACTCGGTCTAACGTACTACAGTCACTAAATTAATCGTAAACATAGGTAATCAAATTACCTTAGCTCAAAATACTAACTAAACAGCATAATGTAGTTATTTCTGTAATGAATACATAATAAAACAACACAGGTAATCGTCTCAATTTCATTTAAAATATTTTGCAGTAAAGTCGATTGTTGTTTTTATGAAAAGTTGGCACGAAATATTTCGAACGTTAAACATTATTTGCTTATAATTGACCGTTCAATGACAGGAACTGTTTCTGAATGTTACGTATTCAATGACGACGGAAAACGTGCCAACAATTTCTTCGACCTTATTTTACAACATTGTTCCAGATTTCTGACGGCCAATTTATTTTTAATATGAACATTTCATTTGATTGCTCTATATTAAAAAAATATTCTGATAAGATTCGTTATGCTTGCTTTATATTATAAACATAATACTTACCGCCTAATACATTACAAAGAAAGGAAAGAAGATTAGGTAGAGCAGAATCAAAATTCTAAAGATTATGTAAGAGGTTCTAAAACGTATTAAATTGATAATATTGATATCGAAAAAACTCAATAAACATTAAACAAAGATTTAAGTAGGGTTCTGTGAAATATATATAAATAAAATGCTTTAAAAATAAAAAAAACTGCTAACAGAAATAGTACAGGATTTGTAGAGCAACTTATATTTACGGCTAAGTACCTACAAAATTAAAACAGCGGCACTTTCGTGCAACAGTACCTTATTTTCTAGTGTCCGTTTACTACGACACCTTTAATTCCAATTCACATTTATCTATTGTGGACAGGCGTTATTCTGTAAACTCCTCATTATAACGCACACTTTGTATAAAAATATGTGCTCCAGTATAAAGGTAAACATTGAGTTTTTTCTAACGCTTGAAAGAATACATGTTTGGGCCGCCACTGACAGAAATACAAAAGGGACAATAAGAGATGATCTTGAATGGAGACCGCACACTCGGTGCGTACGCATTACTACCTACGTCATAGGATGGAGAACTCTTATAAATTATTGCAATGACTTGTGGTAATAAAAACTATTTAAATTGTTTGCCCTTGGGACTATATTCAAATAAAAATTTCGTGTGGGTAGATACTTCAATATGTCATATTCTTTACATTACAAAATTTGTAAAAGAAACTTGTTAGAACATCAATCTACCTTCATCGTCATTCCAGCCCACAAATATACAGTAATGCCTTGTGCACTGCATACTTTCCGTTGTTTGCAATTAGGTCTAGGTGTATCCAACCCCGTATAAAGAAAATTGTTGGTCCGTTTCGTCGTAGCAATGTCCGGCGCAGTTTTGTGTTCTTAGCCCGTTTAGGTCGTCTACAAAACAATGACCGATAATAGGTATTGTTGTAACGGAGACGTTTTGACTTGACCATATGCCTGATAGTCCTTTCAGCGTACTCGCCGATGTAGGGTTCCGAGTATTATAGCGTATTAAAGAAACTACTTACTAGAATCTAGTTCAAACTAATTTGCGTTGCAAGTTTGCGTGGTAATTTATATCATATACTTTTATTTTACAGGTAAACCTCCAAAGTACTGTACTAAAACCTAGCCAGAAATCGCGAAAAAAGGAGAAGAAAGCAACCGGTAGACCTTTGTCCAGCAGAAGGACTTGGAGAGGAATAGGTTATAATGTATAATTAGATATTCTGTGTATTGTTTCTCGGTTTCGTATTTGAGAATCGCGTTATTAATAAGAACAAAATATTAACCTAATCTTTATAAATAATAAAGATAAATAATTGTTATTGCAAATTAAACAAAGATTTTTTATACCAAAACAATATATCAACATATTTATTTAAAAAGCTGACAAAATGAAATATGTTTCATTGACTAAAAGCGACAACGGTCACAGAAGATCACACCCACTCTTGTGAAACGACTTCTCCGCCCATGAGAGGCTCGGTCATCACTAACTATTACAGCTGGCACTGTAGCAAATATATTTATTTGTTCTTTTTACCCTTGAGGTTTTATATCAATTATCTATATAAAAACTTTTTTTTCATAATCTTCTTTGTGTGCCAGTATAGGAGAAAAGTTGATGGCGACTCGCATTTGCAACTATAGGAACAAAGATATAATGAACTTGAATAAATCTTCATAACAACCAACTATTGTTCCACTGCCGCCGGAACGATGCTCCAGAGTTATGGTCAAGTATTCGTAGAGATTATAAATAATTAAAACTTTCTGATACACACGGGAAATTTAAATCAGGTTTCAAAACAATCCGAATTAAAATTTGATTACGCAATCAACAATTAATTGAAATTATTATTATTGAATAATATACCGTAAGGGTGCCTCAAGCATTCTAAAAATATATTTATCTTCTAGATAAGTTTAATAACAATCTAATTTTATTTCTTATAATAAAATCACTATACTAAAAGCTTTTGAGGATTTACCTTCGTTAAGGTGCTTCCGAATTTAGCAGATTTATGTGCGGCCATCGGTTGCTAGAGCGAGACAGAATACCATATAGGCACTTACTCTCTAACAAGAACAAAAGATTGTCGTCTCTATTAGCTACCTAACGAATCGCGTGGCGACGCATAGTACAGCTAAAATTTAAAGATGCTGACAAAAGTACCTATTTTTTTATTAAATGTATGATTTTAAATTCATCATCAACATCGTTATCATAACAGCCCATTAATGTCCCACTGCAGGGACGTGCCTCCTCCCGTGACGGAGGGATACTTGGCCTACTAATACCACGCTGGCGAGACGGATTGGTTTAGGTTTTAATTTCAAGTTTTCCTTCTTTTTATTTCGTAAAGATAATATTCACAGATAGTCCCTTAGTCGCTTTTTACGACACCCATGGGATGAGATGGGGTAGTGACATATTGTATTCTTACTCCGTCACCACACAGAGTACATAATTATGCTTGCATATATTTGAGATGTCAACTCCAGTAATATATGTTCATCCTGCTTTGCTCTACTTAGTTTGGTGTTTGATATAGTATTTGTTATGTAGGTTAAGGATTAGTATATAAAAATAGTAACATTATACAAAAATATTTGAAGAAGTAAATAATAACATGTTAGTATATTTATTTATATAACTGCTTATTAGCGTTCAAATCGTAAATTTTACAAGTTACACCGACATTTATTTCCTATTTATAATAATTTTGTCAAATAAATCATTCTCTTTCTTTTGATCTTACTGTAAAAGAAAACAAACAGCTGTAAGTACAATAAATATGATTGTTAAGAATACAAAATGTCATCGAATCCGTTACCTACGTTTCATTCCTAGGGTTTATTTTCATCAGGGCATTCATAAGGTTCGATGCAATTACATTGGCGTGTCATAAATAAGAAAAAAATGAGCAAAATACCTGTACAGTAAAGGGGATGATATTTGGCCAAAAGAAATTGTTTGCTTATTTGTATGAGACAAGGCAAGGTTTTGCGAATCAGGTAATTAAGTGTAACACATTCATCAATGTCATATCATATAAATGTACTTAAGCTCTTGCTCTGGTTTAGGTCATCATTACAGTAGATTTTAAAAGATTTTACTATAACCTATAACAGTTTACTTCTAACAAAGCATCTTTTTTCTATAAATATACTACGACAAGCGATCTTATGAAGCTCTGTAAATCCGTCTCGAGTAAATTGAAATTGGAGGGAGACAGCAAAGAGCAACGGTGTAGGTTTTCAGTATAAGTGTGAAAGGGACAAAGACAATAGGAGTGAGAGCTCAATAACGAGCGAGCCAAGGGTTGGCTGTTTCTCTTACAGGTCTGGATACTCGGTGCGAGGCAATATGTGGAGATTTATGTATCTCCCCGGCCATGTACCGAGAATGCTTAGGAGGAAGTCTCCTGACGCAACTTACTGCCGTTCTTGTAGCTAATATTATGTTCACACCTAGTTACAGTCTCGTTATATTAAAAAAAGTATTGTTACATTCTGACATTTCTATTTGTAGAGATAAGTCTTAGTAAAATAGGTATTTAGTGAAGTCAATTCTTTATGATTAATTTGTTTGGATTACTTTTAAATATGTAGATGGAAAAAATGGAAAGAGTAAACTTGAATTACTTATTAGTGATATGGAGAAGCAACTTTTGCCTCATTTTATTTGACTGATCCAGTAGTATCGTTATGTTTTTATAACGCATATGATCTCTTAAAGTGTGAACAATTTAATTAATTTAAGGTCCTAATAGACTTATTCTAAGTGTCATCCAGATTTATGCATTACTTTTAAGAAAAGCAATTACAGTAACTACATCATTTAAACGCAGTATTTATAACTTGCCACTGCATACGACATAAATGTTAGATTTGACATGTCTATTAAACATCGGTAATTGCTATTCATAGACAGAATTGTTCTGGCAACATACCCAAACGGAATTTTAAGAAATATAGTTTCGATAATTAGGATCCAGGGACACGAGAAAATCATAGCTTTGTACAAACTCTATCAATCTTTCCGGTCAGCAGCGTGGCTTAGTTGTAGTTGCTCTTTATATTGTTGGAGGAGGACCGTCCCTTCCATCAAATATCAAATAATGATCAGACAGCTTCAATAGCTGCTTGCAAATTATCTAGTGAAGCAACTACGCTATAGGCAAAGGCGAATGATAAACTTTATAGATGAATATAAATTTCACAAATGAAACATTCATCAGAACAGCGTATTAATATCCCACTGCAGGGACGGGCCTCCTCCCATGACGGAGGGATACTTGGCCTACTAATACCACGCTGGCCAGACGGATTGGTATAGGGTTTAATTTCAAGTTTAACATACATAAGTCAGTCCGTGTTTAAAGGCGTTCTCGTGATTTCAACTCTTCGTATTGATGACGTGACCTGAAAGATGATAAAAAAATACAGACAGGTTGATATAACTTTCCTGATTTTTAATTGCCCTATTCCTAAGTTTTATCGACACCCTTGACAAAAATATTCTCACAGTATAGTAATACTTAGTATCTCTTACCATTATATCTTGAACTAAATATAGCGTCTACATTTAACCTAATGTTATTCGTGAGGATCGTGCCATCAAACGAGACAGAAGGGCGCCTCTCTCTAATGATTATAGATTGTGTTGGATATTGCACGCCGATAATCCAATGGCCCTACTATTGTCGTTTTATTATTTTATCATCATTAATGTATGTAATATCTTATATCTTGGGTCCGTTTGAGACCTTTGTAAGAGATAGAGACCGTAGTCAAAACGTTCAATCAACTACTATCAAATTTAACATTCAATCTAGTTAGGGATATACTAGGCAGATATTATTTTTGGTTGGATTTCATTCAATAAGTACAGTCGAAAACGAGCCTATGATAGTGTGTGTTAGTTAAATGAACAAACAATGTGTCTACCTAACTTTAGAACTATATTGTTTAAAGCTTTTAAATATTATAGTAAACGGGATATTACAGCAGTGCTTGTGTAGCAGTGAACTTAGGGCCAGATTCAGAGACCGCACTTTGTTTTTACTTTAGCAAAGTCTAGTTATTATCTCTGAATTTGAACAACATTAAAGTAATTTTTCGCATGAAAAAGTTTACTTTCATTATTTATTACTACAAAGTAAACTTTTCATGCGAAAAGATTACTTTAATGTTGTTCAAATTCAGAGATAATAACTAGACTTTGCTAAAGTAAAGTCAAAGTGCGGTCTCTGAATCTGGCCCTTAGACTAGGGCCGGTGTAAGCTTTGCCGAAACGTCAAGTAAAATAAAAGTAAATATCATACCGTCATATTCTGCCGTTAAAGTCTAATATTTATAAACAATGAGTCTGTTACAGAAGAAAGCTTATCACAATCTTACACATCTGTTCAGCAATGGATTAGTAGATTATAAATCTTTTAACGACGTTTGTATATTGCGCAGTCGGTATATTACATATTACATGGCTGCTACGCAGAGGTCTCGGATTCGATTCCCGCTCAATGCAAATCTTTGTGTGCATGAACATGATTGTTTGCATTGGTCTGAGTGTATTATATGTATGTATTTACAAAAAAAAGTATTAAAGTATGTTTATCTGTTGTCTAGTACCCATAGTAGGTACAAGCTTTGCTTGGTTTGGGACTAGGTGGCGATGTGTGAATGTGTGATGATTTTTTTTTATTTATCTTTCTTTACACGGAGGCTTACAGTGGGGCGTTAATGGGGTGATACAAAGAACTTAGAGTCGTAGTAGGAGCACTGGGCAGCTAGAGCGTAATTAGCATCTTGGACAGAGTACTAATGTCTCCAATAAAACCATGACTGAGTTTCGAAACGTGCTAAATATAAATACGACTGGTGACAGTTTTGTGAGATTGAACTTATTGTCTGGCTCCGACGGGTCTTGCCATGGCTGTGTGATTCCTACTACGTACCTAATAGTACATTTATTAGTTATTTATTTATTTAGTTTTTACATGATTTATTGACTTACAAAATAGGTATTTTAGAGAAATTGATAGGAGGGATATGTTTAAGACACATTTTGTACACTCGAAACATGCGGGATATGAGGCCGTGTATTTGAATTCTATGCAGGACGAGTCTTTGTGGGATTCACAAATAATAGTCCTAAGCTTAGATATTCTTTATTACCGTAAAACGATTTAACACTATCTAATCGTTGGTATATGATTTTGTATTAAATTTTTTTTCTCTACCAGAAAAAAATACTTAAAAATTGTTTTCCTTTCCTGACTTCATTTGCCTTTCTAAGTCAACGTTGCTGCAAATGACATGGCAATCATTCCAATCATCCCTGGTAGTAGATCATTAGTTAATCTCAAGACCTAGAGAGTAAATCACATAAAACTATTTATTCTTTGACTCAATTAATAACAAAGCAAAAATGCTTATGTAATTTCACGTAAATTTTTATTTAATAATAATAATAAATCTTACTTAGTCTAAATTCACACCCTCTATAGTCGTTGTCCCTCCCACTTAATCTCGAAGTATCACTAACAAATTTAATATTTACTCGATGTGACTTATCCTTATAAATCGGCAACAATATTAAAACCGCTAGTACATTTGATTGTTGTGTCGGTGCCACCCCTATGGGTTTTTGTATGGTACAAGTCTTAAGCAAGTAGCGGGTAAGAGTGATATAGGAAACTTAACGTTTGGATAAGTTCAGTCTGTTGGTTCAAACATATCTGTTTGGTTAAGCTATCCAGCTTGTCCTTAGAGAGATACAACCCCTGAAAGATGATATTAAAATCAAATAATTTCTTTAGATTTATCTGACAGGTAAAATAATTATTACGGAGAGTTACCCCAAAACAACATGAGTATACATATATGTATAAATAAGCCATTATAATATTTTACCAAAACTATGATAAATTATATAAGAAAATGTTAAGTAAATTACTTTATAAGGCTATCAATTAGGTATAAATTAAATATAAACAAGAAAGAGAGCAAACTGCGAAATACAATTAATATCTATCAATTAAATCCTATCAGAAATAAACGTAGGGTAGACCGGGTACGTTTGTAGCAGGGTACGGTAGTACCATCGCGAATATTTCAATAACTACGCATCGCACGCACATTCCCCTCCCCGCAGTCGACCCCTGTAACGCATGCCGAGTAACCGTCAATCGGCCGCGCCCATGGTTCTACGCGGACACTTGTGGCAGAGAATAGAAATTCCCGAGCACTGAACGTAACTTTTTGATAAATTTTTAATTCCTTATAACAGCAAATCTAAGCTACATTTTTACTCAATATTGGTTTTAATCGTTTCCTAGTGTTGTTGGCTTTACATTGTTAACTAATCTGTGTAGTTTCAAATTCAAATTCAGGAGATATTTTACTTTTTAATAAAATGATCCAGTGGGGACGATTGTAGCAATTTTGCGGGGACGGTTGTACAGGTACAAGTGTCCCCGTGGTAGAATTGACCCCATAACATTATTTCAAGAGAAAATTCAACGGATGAAGCTGTAGTATCAATGGGATACAAATCATCAAAAAAAGTGTTTACAGAAGACCAAGAGGCGACTATTGCACGTTAACTACAACGATCGGCAGATATTTACTGATGTTATTCCAATAATGAAGACTGATTAGCTAGAAGTAATAGCAAATGGTGATATTCTAGCTGGGGATAATTGTACCACGGGGACAGTCGTTCCAAATGTTTCGCCATATAAAAAGCTGTTTTTTGATTTTAGTTATTTAATGCTAATTCTAAGTTCTACGAGTACAAGTGAATAGTCTGCAAGACTTAAAAAGCCTTGTTTTATAATCTTTGTCTTTATAATCTTCGGTTATACTTTTCAAAGTCTAGACAAGTTCAGTTTCCTGTTTTTGATTTTTTTGTTAACAGTTTTTAAGAAGTTAACTGTTTTTTGTTTGTGGTTCGCCTTAAGGCTAATTTGGTGAGGTTTTACCATTTTTGAATACATATTTTTCTAATTAAAGCACTGAGTTTTATTACTTCGAATTACTGGTACAATTGACCCGGGATCGGGGATATTTGTACCATTTCACCTGATCCTCTTGGAACCCAAATATCTAACTTTGTATGGTACTTATACGACTAAAGAAAACATAACGTTATAGCCGAAATAACTAAATATCACGGGGTATAAGCACGATTGCCATAATACTGTCGGTAAACTCAAAATAAAATATTTAACCAAAAATGGTACATCTGTCCCCGGTCTACCCTACTTAAGGAAAACATGAAAAGAAGCTGCGTTTGTGCAAAGATTGTGGTCAATTTTGTCGCAAAAGCATGAAGAATTCATAAAAGGCTAAGACATCTCAGGCCTCTGTTATTTTCCCATTAAGTCAGAGTCAACATCTATATGCAAACGCAATTAGTTGCAGTTAATATCGTCAAACTAGCTGCGATATTTCTAGAAAAAAATAAATCGCACAAATAATTAACTTAACGTGGTACGAGTATGAGCCTGCCAGAATAGCGTACTAATACGCTATTCTGGCAGGCTCATACTCGTACCACGACCCTCACGCCATGTAGCCTTTTTTTACATTTTATTTATTTAGAGACGATATCTATAATTTTTTTTTTAAAGCATTCTCTTGAAAAAACGCGATCGCTCATTTCTTGTACGCAGTAGGACGTAGCTTTAGCACCCTCATTCTATGCGAGTCCATGCACGGATTTGCAACTAATCCAAGCTGAGTCTATAGCTCTCCAATACTTTACACTGTACTATGTGCTAACTTTATTAAAACGTTACGTTTTATTTACGATCTGTGACGCTAAGCGGCGTTTTGTTTATTTTAAATTTGTAATTTTAAAAACGTGTAAGTGTGTATAAGTTGACACTTCATCAAACAGGGACTCACTTGTTGTAATTGAATGAGATTTACAATATTTATTATATTTTTGGACTCTAATAAACAAGACAAGAGTGGATCTCTAATTTTTATTGTTTCTGAAGACTCATGCAATAGAATAAAATATATTTTTATATTTATTTTATAGGCAAAAACTTTCATAAAATAAATAATCTGCAATAAAAGAATTTTTTTTAGACTGACAAATAAAAATTTATAAAAGCTTTTACAAGTTTTATTTTTCAATACCATTTTCAGGTGATTTCCTGAAGACAAGGCGAAGATTTTAATCAAGTCGGCGACCGTAATCAAACTGACATTATGAGGTACGATGTCGCCATTAATTGATCGTAGAATGAACAGAACCGTTAACGTTTTAATGTACTGTAAAAGAAAATATACATTAAGGTATAGTATGTACTTATTGTGAAAGAATTAGGTGTAAGTACCTATTCACGCGATGATATGTAATGAAAGTGTAAGAAGATGCTGCTTTAGTTGTTTCATTTCCACTGTAATCTATTAATTGGTCCATATTGTAACAGATTAGGAATATTGTTACTAAGGTATTATCATGCTTTTTCATACTGTATTAAGGATAACTAAATAGTCACTCTTTTTAGCAAAGAAAGAAAACTTAACTGAAAATTAAATAGTAACCCGTCGGGACAGTGTGCTGGTTTTAAGTTAGTTTTCCTACTCCTATGACGAAAACCCATCCTTGGAGTGTCATATAATCTAGTTTATTAATTTTTCTACGTCGCCGTCGCGTCGGTGTGAATGATTTTTGATATTTCTAAATTAACACCTCTTACTTCTAACATTTGATTTTGTCTTGCTATCCTCCTCGTCTCTATCTTCGCTGTCTATGCTCTATTCTGTAGGGAAAGTTGACCTTCAGATACTTGGAAGATGATATGATACTTACAGTCTTTATTCCAAGAATCTGGAAATGATAATACTTTCTTGTGCAAATTGCCTTAGTCGACTTTTATGTCACGCACCAAATATGGCCCCACGGACCCGTTTAACGATTTATATTTGGAAGGTTTCGTATTTACTTTATTTTGATATTCACCTGAACCAAAAGGTATTCTAACCAATGTAGAACACGACCCAATAAACCTCTCTACAGCGCCATCTAGATTGCATAAAGTAACAAACAATGTAAGATTTTTGTATTGGCTCTACACTATACAATGTGGTAGCACTCTAAGCGCAATGGAGGCCTATTACAACTAACATATAACAATTACAATTCACTCGACGTCAGAAACTTATATAGATCACTGTTTACCAACAGATGTATATAAATCTAATTATTAAATCAAACTTCTACGTACATAATTGTAAACCCTCAACCTGTTGACAATGACTGTCTAATTAAGTGAATAAAGGGTGACACCACAAAGCTGGTCTGATGGATCCCTTTAATATAACCTTTGTTAACATAAGGCTACGCTTCGTAGAGATGTCACGCCTCGCGTAATCTTCATTTGAATATTATATTACCCAGAACGACACTTCGTTTTAATTTTAAACTTTATTTTTTACCTGTACTGGGAAAATATACAATAACCATGGGGTACGTCTTAGCATAACTTGCAAAATATTATTGGCCAAATTAAAGTATATACACACCAACATATGAAAACTCATTTTACTATTATGACTTAAAAAGTTAGGTAATGACGCAAATTAAACTAGAAAGCTCTTCCGCCATACATAAAGAAGTATCGCTGTATGTTTATTAGTTATCTAATAAACATTTCAAACTTAGTTTGGAACTAGAGAACACTGTATGAATGTGTGAGTAACATTTAACCATAAAATTAGCTTCTAAATCGAAACTCAATATAGAGTCTACCGAAATCAGATGTCTGATCAAAATAAGTGAAGCGCATTAAGTAAGATGTAACAGCAGGGGTCGGAGGGTGAGGCCGAGGGTTCCGCAGGATATTGCCTAATCATTCCCGCCTTCACACCCTACTAACTGCCAGTTGTTTTAGCATTCATCGCGTTTATATCGCACCCCGCACCATAGAGATTGATTCCCCATTGTTACAAGCGCAAATGTTTACTAAAAAGAGATTTAAATTGTCCGTTTACTTTTTTAATATTCTTTATTAGTGTTGTGGTGTTATATAGTTGGTTATGTCGAAATTTAAGTTTTATGTTTACTCGTTTTCTGAGTGTGAACTTTGTAAGAATACATAATAAAAACACCTTATCCCATCCTATAAGAGTCCTAGAAACTGACTAAAAGAAAGGTAGAAAATTGTCACTTGAAAACTTGACATACAAACCTAAGCCATTCAAACTGGCCAGCCTAATACTAGTCTGCTATCCTTTCGTCACCGAAGTAGTCTGGTCTCTGCAGTGGGACATAAACGGGCGATTATTTAAAGTATCATACCCAACCATTGATTTACAAAAAACCAAAGATACACACTCCACTTCCCAAAAACGTCCGCAACAAATGGGCGCATTGTGCACTCTTTTCAAATTAGTATCGCGTTGTTCTACCGGCAAACGTCAATCATTAAATTTTATTGCTTTATGTGCATTACTTTTTAAATACAACTTTATGTCATGCGTGTAAGATTGAATTTGAAAAAAGAAATATGTTTACGATATTACTATACGTATTTATTGCGTATGTTTAATTTGGTGACACTTTTGGCTGTTAGTTTTGTTTGAAAATGTGCATCTAGGGTTTTTTATAAATCAATGTACCCAACCATCTTCCAGTAGTCGTTAAATTAATTATTATTTTTTCTGTGATAACATTTACGTAAACAAATTTACTTTGAGATGATTTACGTAATTGGATTGCCAGGTTAATAATGCGTGAAACAATCTGGAAATCAGAAAAGTACAGTTAGGAATGTACATGTACATTGAGACCCAGGATCGGGTTCACGCGCTATTAATCCTGACAAAGTACTACGGAGCTTGTCGAAAGGGTTGCTTTGAGAACGGTCACAAAAATGTTTTGACGTTCTGTTATAATGTATGAAACTAATTAATTCTATTCTGTTTTTACGTCACATTATACAATAAAGCAATTTTATGCTTTGTAAATATCTACACAATAATGTTCTTAGCAATTAAAAATTTAGTAAAGATTGATTCAACTCCTAATGTTCAGCAAATACTGAGTGTTGTGCAATAACATTACCAAATCAAATGAGATCGGAAGGAATGACACGCAGCGAATAGACCCCAACCATAATATATCATTCGGTCAATGAGATAGTTACAATTGAACAACAAGCTATTGAGCGTCCTTTTTATTGTGTGACGTAATTTTATCAAAAATATCGGACATGACAATGGAACGCGCCGACAAAAGTCGGAAGAGCGGATACGATTCGCGTCGTCTCACCGACAAAAGTACGTGAAGATTTTTTTACGCAATCTACAAGGACACAAAGATGTGTCGTTTGTCGAAGGGGATGTTTCCACCCACAAGTCAGCAGTACACGCTCATCGCTCATTACGGACAATCGGAAATGACTTTTGGAACATTCGGAACTTTTGAGCCACTTGTACGGCATACATGTAAAAAATACTCTTTGAATCTTTTGTAAATAAAGTGTGGCGTGTATACACAGGTGAGGCAATTCTTTTTAACAGCTTGAGTCTTTTGACGAGGCGTTCATTGCAGGATTAATGTTAGGCACCGATAAACAACCTTTGCCGAAAAAGATACGTTGATCTTCACCAAATATTTTACAAAGTTAAATAGACGAATCTGGTTTATGTTTTGGTGTAATTTAACTTCCCTAACCCTTTTCGTACCTATACAATTAACTATAAAACTGGAAAGTATTATAGCGTACCAATTAATCCCGTTGCGGCCATTAAGAAACGGCGACAAAGTTGACTCAATCGTTGTAACTGGCTATTATGCGACTTTTACTGTTATCGCAAATCGTAACGCCCGCCGTGCGCGATGTAATTAGCCAACAATACCACCATCTCATTACCACGGCAATGAATCAACCCTAAACGATTTTATTTTTAGAAACCAATGCTCCGTTAGTCCTAAAAGTTTGGATAACACTCGAAGTAATACAGTATTGTATGATGTAGAAATTGACAGAGACAATTACAATACGAACCCTCTGGTTGCATGTCGGGGTCAGCAGACAAAAGCGATAGTTTGGTCATTGTAACAATGCGATGGGCATGTCTAGATACAATTGATTTTCTGCTCGCTATTTAAGTCAATGTTACGTATTTAGTTAGGGTAGACCGTTTCCGTTTTGCTGATTCGGAACACGTGAAATGTTGCTAAACGCTCTTCGTTTTTCGACGTGTAGCAACGGACCAAGAATATAGTAAGTTACAATACCAGTAAAGTATCCGTCGCTGTCACTTTTGATGGTCTGACCAATGTTAGCAAAACGTATTTTTTTTTTAATCTTTAATTCAGTCACACTGCCTTACAGAGACAATAGAAGAAATTCTAGCTTAAAGTAAACTCAGTGCTTATTTAAAAATTTTCCTCTGTCGAACTTTTAGCTTTCCCCGCTGTAGATCCCTGCTTACAGAATTCGCAGTCGTGTAAAAGTGGTGTGATTTATCCTATAAAAATTTACGGCATATGAGAGCATTATATAATCTTATCTTACTCTGTTATATTATACTATTATACTTAATTGGAATAAATAAAACCCAAAAGTTACACTTGAATCATTAATTTCTTTATTAAAAAAACAACCCAAACTAAGACCGGAATCCCTAACATGATAAAAGCACTTTATAAAAGTCATTGCACAAATGACAATAGAATGTCGGTACCGTACAAGAGCTACGCCCTCTTTGACTTACTGACCGTCCTCATACAATACAGATTCTCTCCACTATTCTCCCAACTGAAGGAAGGAAGTGAATAATTTTTATTCGATTAGAATTCGGAGACGGCATTGCACAAAGAGATCGTATACAATAGAGTTGCTACGGTTGCGTGGCACCCAAAAAAATAATGACTCGACTATCAATCAATAAGTTCTATAATCGATTAGATTTGTGTATATTTTAGAGATTAAGTGAAAAAAAAGCAGTTACGAACTTCAAATAATGCGGTTCCGTTACATAGGTTACGTTAGACCCTGTGGCATAACTACATAATAATATTTAGTAATTGAAAAGTCTGGAATAAGAAATTAAATGCTAAACCTAGTAAATTAAGGTTTATTTAGTAATAAATTAATGAGTGCAATTGTGCCTTTCGTTCTCTTTTTCTCTACAATATAACTTGGTATCTAAAGTTTAGATACCAAACATAGCCTATTTTTTATTGCTTATTAGAACAGAGCCATGCCGCTGCTTATCTTAGATTGAAGCAGCTATGTCTAAAGGCCCTGTAATTTCAATATCTACAGTACACTTCTCCTTGGAGTTGGACAGGAACTGCGGTGCTACCTTAATTAATAAATTTTTGTTTGTCTGCCTATCGTAAATTGGAACAATTTTGGAAATTTTGCAGGAAACAAAAATATATAAGTAGGAACCAGTAGGAACATACTATATACAAAAAATAAAATTAATGCATACCTACTTAATAAAAAGTATCAACACAAAAGTCAAATTATCACAAACAATTTTAAACTCCGTCAAGTTAAATGAATTCAAGGAAGGATCAACAAGAACGATCAAATTATTAATAAAAGAAAACACAAAATTATGTTAATCTTACCATTTTACATACACAATGGATCAATTATCGTATCAAAAGTACTGGTTTACAGTTGAATTGTTTGTAAGGAGTTAATTGTTCGTGAATAACACGCTAACTAGCCTACTGACGTGAATACTGAGGAGCGAAACCTTCGTAACTAATAGACAAACCAACGTAATTGAAACTTAATTGAAACGGAATGAGCTTTAGTATTAGTGGTTTGTGTTTACTACGTCAAGTTTATTGTTTAGAACGTAAAGTAATCTGTACTTGCAACCAAATATAATACTTATTATTTTAATTTGTCTGTATGTCGCGCTTTCACCTTATTTAAGGGAGAAATTCTTATGGAGTTTTTCCGAACCGGGAAGAACGGAGGACTCCGTCGGACTTCGACTGAGCCGTGGGCCGCGGGAAACCATGATTCTTACGCAGCATGTCATGCTTCTATGTCTTAACTATTTATTCAATTTTAATAACATTTAGTGCGAAAAAAAAATTCTAAGTGGTACAGTGGCCGAATAAAGTTGTAAGCTAGACCACGAAAGACTAATTTGTCGCGATCCAAAAATTTGGCTTGCGTTTATTTAATGTCTGTCAAAGAATCCATTTTAATGTATTCAAATAATAAATATTAAGAACAATGTGTAAATTAAAGGCTATCCGGAGTTGTAACAAGCGATAGAGTACCAGAGTAGTAGAGTAGAAAATTTAACCGCAAAAACATACCTAACTCAAAAAGTTTTTAATTAATTACCAACTATATATTTTTGAAGACTCTTGACGAATGTTCCCGAACACCAATGCACGGTAAAATTGTTAACATAAAGGGCTAGTTTTTATTTTGAACAATTAGTTATTATAGACTTTTTATGACTCATCAACACAAAAGTCAAATAGGATTAGTAAAAAGTATCATCGTTTTTATAGGCATTGTCATAAAATCCAGTCCTTTTATATAACACAATGATAATTTGTCATCCAAGAATGACTTGAATAAGCACCTGGCATCCACGCGACCCCAAAATGCTACCCTGAGGTACGCCTATAGTTTGATTCGCAACGCACCTACTTTTGTCAATGATTGTTTAATTTATATTATGTGATCTTCAAATTTTATTTAAGTAGTTCTTTAAACATTTGCAGATGCTACAGTGGGCGGGTCTAAGCTTGCAGCTGCTGGGTTCCCCTTCTTGCGGTTTATGTATTTTGACGCTATTGCGTATAATAGGATGACATTGGAAAACGTTACGAGTTTGCTATTTACCTTGCATAGTGCATTATCTCTGCTGATTTCTAATCATTAGTCACACAGTGTTAGCTGATAAGTAAGTAGGTAATGCATCAATTTGACGTACCTGCTGTTCATTGATTTTCCGTTCACAATTATAATTATTATACACATATTATTTTTCATTGTATAAATTTAAAATTATATTTCCACCGTAAAAATATATGTTATGCACTGTAAAAATAATTTACATCGCAATATATTCTTTCCATACCGTTAACGAATGGTAAAGAAAATTTAAAAAATAGCAACCCGGCCGGTGGGAATCTGACAGTGGCGCCGACAACATTCGCGGTCGGCGAATCGACTTCCTGCGTACCGTTTCCCGCCAAAATGGATCGCTTCCGGACCGTATTTGTCATTTCCAAATCACACAGAGGAAAAAGAGTCGTCATTGACTAAATATATTTATTTTAATCTACAAGGAGTAAATGGACAATTAACGCTTTAAGGGCCAGTTACCTAAGTTGATTGTGATGGTTCACTATAAACGTAATCGTATGTTTATACTAATTTATATTTCATCAAATAATATTTGTACATAGTACGTAGTACATAAATGTTTGTTTCTGAACCTTTTAACGATCAAACTCAATTTTTACTCTATTTTGTACACAGCCTTGTAATTATTTTCTTTTTTAACGTGAGAAATTCTTTAGGAGTCTTCCACTCGCCGTTAGCCGAAGAGGACAGATGTTTTGGAGTCCTGATAAGATACAAAACATGGTGTACCGGTTAAAAACCACGGTATTTTTTCTCACCTATAAAGAGTCAGGAAGGGGAGAGACTCAAGAAGACCGGCGGTTGCTGGTTACCAAGGAGGACATTAAAACGTATGCCTAAAGCTGGCTGTTTTCTGGAGCAGAAGCGGTACCTATTAAGCACTGTTTATTTCGTCTAGAGTACTGGCTCACATGTCTCAATTGCAAGGACATACATACATATTATTCAGACGTCAAAAAACATTAACCTTCTTCTGCGTCAATCAAGCCAAAAAAATAAATTTTTTAGTTTAAAACTCCACAGTTTTCTTATTCCAAATTGATATCACAGTGCTTTAATCCGTTTGTTGTTAACAAACACAGTTACTGGTTATGTCGTACCCGAGCAAGATTATAATTTATCTGAGGGCCGCACCCTAACCACGCTTGCAGAGATCACTTTAAGGTCAATACTTAATGATCCTTAGAAACAGGGTGCTAACACTAAACGTTAAGGATTTAGTTGTTTTTGTAAGGAAATCTGTTTTAATTTTCATTTGATTGAAGAAAAAAGGTTTGGAAGGAGACGATGCCACCGGCGTGATATATTTACATAGAAACTGGTTGTGTCTCATTGATAACTGTCTACGGCTGGTGTTTGGCTACAAAATCATATCTTAATCGAAAAGCAGCATTCACAATCATTCTCTATGTGGAGAAGTTCATGACTCAGGCTCGCACTAATCTTTGTATGATCATATAAAATTACATTGAGCTGGTGTTTAATATCCTAACTCAGGAACGAGCAAACTCCAATTATGAAGAAGCACCTGACCTCCAGCTACAACGCTGACCATGATTGCTACAGGATTTGTTTTATTTTTCGAAACTCTAAGTTTGTATTCTAACTATACCCCTTCCAGCGTAAGTTTAGCTTTTTGACAGTTCACGTCCATGAAGTTTCGTAATACTTCTACTTAATTTTCAAACAAATAATATTGTATTTCATGGACGTACCCATGTTTTTTTCAGTTGCCATGGTTACTTAGTGATGGACAATCATAACGATTACCACCATTATGAAACAAATTACAAATAATCGGTAGAAATAAATGCTATGAATAAACCTGAACTCTTCATAATACGTTTATAAAATGTAATATGATATTTTAGATTAGCTATAACCCGCGAATGTGTAACGGTAAATTATGTATTTTAAATAATACCTACGCTAACTATAATTTTATCATTTTAAGCTATAGGCTAATTCTCTTTACATAGATAAAGAAAGAAACAGTAATAAAATGATAATGTAAGTTGATATAAGGATCCAAATGTGTAAAATAAAGTAATTTGATAAATCGAATAATCGCTTACAATCGATTGGCATTACTTTCGAGATACTGCTGAACGTCACTAACGTCAATCTGTCAAATGTCGTTAAATATAGTGGAAAGGGTATAGTAGCATACATTTTCCGTCTAGCACAGAATGCCGCTTTTAATCTTGTGCGACGTTTTCACATTCTAAGCCCAACACAACACAGAGGTTTCCAGCTTTATAATGCAGATTATAATATAATGTTATTTTATATACATGTATAAGTAGTTATAGTTAGTACCTACGTGCAACGCAGTCGCTATCATTATCTGTTAACTTCACACGTTTATTTTACACGTGTCGGTATAAATACATTCTAGTGACGTTGGTAATGTACCGGATATTGAAAAGAAAATACAAAAATATATGTTTACTAAAAAGTATTTTAGTTAAAATAAAGTCTGTAGTTTCGTTGATGCTGTCATTCAGAATTTGTCTTTTATCAGGACTGTGTGTGACTCATTTCACTTAATAATAAAAACTCCGTGGTCAATTGCGTAATTACATAACTTAAAATTTAGGTAGAAGAGAGTAATAGACAGTGAAATAAACGAAATGAGTCCAGCCGAATTTCTTACTTAAGGCTGCTCAATCGGGTTAAATGTTTTTTTCCATGGTGCTTACTTACTTTACGTAGCTATAGCTTTAAGTGTAGCTTTGGGCATTGGTAGGAGGGAAGGGTTATATAGCTTGAAGATAGAGAGGATAAGTTAGCTTTATTTTAGAAGAAGATAAATTAGCTTTACCCTGGGACTCACCAAGATCATGCTGCTTTGTCGAGGTCTAGCTGTTCATCCTAGCTTATTTGAGAAGTCAAAATTATTAAAAAGAGGGTCCAAAAAACAATCGGAAGCACTTTCTGTAGATAAAAGAGCGAAGGGCGGCTGGTGTCACCGTGTCACAGGTAATTGTGAGAACTGATTGTGTAATTAGCGCGACGAGTCATAGAGGGCGCGGGAGCGACTCACCCTCACTCAAACTGTTTTACACCCGTGTGACTTTTTAATTATTATTGTTTGTACATAATAAATATACTATTACGTTATTGTTTTATTAATTCATCATGACCATCCATGATGTGTCACTACTGGGTTCCGCCTCCTCCGTATACTCAATAAGAGACGCTTGGCTTACATCATGTTGTCCAGACAATTTGTTTTTGTGTTAAGTTTTGTTGCTTAGCTAGAGTATGAAATAGGTAATTACTATTTGAAGTGGTCTTATGTAATGATAATTTATACATTTTGAATCTTTCAGATCAGATCAGCTACAAAGTAAAATGATTATTGACTAATCTTACCAGAATTTAATAAGACTAATGTAAAAAGACTGGCTAAACGTAGCAAAACAAAAGCCTCCCGGAAGTTGCAAATGAGTTTGGACTTTGGCGTGCTATATCATGAAGCGTAGCAAGCAAAGAGATTTGTAGGTTAGGCAGAGACAAGGGAAAGCCTTGTACTAAGATATTAACTGCGCCATAATTTGTTTTGCACTTAATTAGTATTGTATTCTTTTTAGTTTCGTGTTATCTATAGATTAATGTAACTTAACCTACGAGCGACGGTACGAGAAAAGATGATGATACATTGGTTTCTTAGTCCGCTATAATACTTAAGTTCATTATTTTAAAATCAAGCAGGTACGCTTCATAACATCTTAGTGAATGACCTGCGAATGTTATTGTAAAACAAAATAACGTGAGTGCATCAATTTATTTCAATTTACACGATGGTATTGTTTTGGTGGGTGAGGGCGGCGTTCGCGCGCTTCCGGACGACACGGTTCCGCCACGAGCGCGACGCGTGCCGTGCCATCTTTGTATTGCACCCTATAACTAATGCTGTTTGTTGCCAGAAACAAAAATACAACATTATTTAGGGAAACTTATTCAAATTTAAAACCTATCTCGATTATACAAAGCATAATTTTAGTTATTTTTCTAATAATCCGTTTCGTCATTTCGGTTTTGTAATAGTAATTTTTGATTGTTTTGTCTGTTCTGTTAATGTTGTATAATAATTATCTAGTACATGTTTCGTGCATCGGTTGTATTAAGTAACGGACGTAGCTTTTAGGAGGACTATAATTTGTATTAAAAGTCATGTCGACGACGCTTTCGTATGTAATATTTTGGCAAGTTTTAAACAAAGTTTTGAACTTTGGCAAAACGGTTGTGTATGCGGCTGCCGTAGTTAGAACACGGGCTCAAATTCTGCGCCGGAATCACAGATGATGGTCTAAAACTTGGCAGTACCTTGTGTCCATCAATTGTATGTCTGTAAAAGTCCCCGCGACAATAGGTTCGACCCCTAGCTCTGAACTCATCGTCTTGTAAGAAATGTCTGTATGAAAAAGATATAATATATGTGAGGTAAGAAGCTAATTAGATAATATTTCCGACAAGAAAGAAGATAAACCGGATACAAAATCGTACACCAATAAGACAGAACGACATTAAAGGTTCTTTGTTTGTTTGAAATGTTTTCTAGCGCTTAAGAACAGATTCCGTGCCAGCTGTTATAAATAGATGATGTACACATGGCAACCATTTAGCTTTGAATGGTTAGTGTGTCTACTTGCTACTCTGGAGGCCACGGGCTTTACACATTAGAAACATTTGTGTTCATTATTTGTTGTCATCTGCTTGAATTGCTCTGATGCAAAGGAAGATTTGACATTTGCGTAGTACTTATAGTACAAAATGCCGTTAGTTAAAAACGTATGAGGAATATAACGCTGCCCTTCGTAAACGTGCTGAAGATTTAATTGCTCCCATAAACGACAATTACTAATTTTTCACTACAAAAGCAAACTTGAAACATCCATAACAATAAATAGCCGTTAAATAAACAAAATAACTGTCAAACCATATGAGATACATAATCGTAGTATTCACTCGTGTTCAATACAAACATTATTTGACCTTACGGAAAGCAATTAAATAGTCCATTACCGTAACATATAGAGTAAACATGGAGGTGACGATGTGAGAACTAAACTGTGTTGCTTGTACAATGCACGGAGGCGCTGTGTGTCATCAAACATTTGCCGAGCCACTCCCTGTGTGTGCTCTTGATCATTTTATTTGTTAACTATATCCACGTTTGTGTTTTCTACGATATTATTCACTTACCTATTTAATGTGTTATAGTTTTATTATGGTTATAAGTATACCTATGATATACCCACTTTAATACTAGACAATTCTTATCTTTCTTTTCTGAAACAAAAAGCTATATCAATACACGTAGCATAAGTGTAAGAATACCTGTTAGTGTAAAATAGATATCTAGTAGCAAAATCTAACATGGTTTCTTTATTGGATTTATGAATATCATTCTGTCGAACCTAACTTATGAGAACTCTTACTCTAATGGGAAAAGGGGAAATGTACCAATAAGCCTATTAACAGGATTATGATGGTGAGAAATTTCTCTTTTTCCCAATAAAGTATTCTTGTGTTTGTCTTATTTGTTTAGTAGGTACTATGTGCTAAGAATGTGGTAATGTACCATATCCTTTTTATTTTTGTAATGTCCCCGTTTCTGAGAACGGGAAGAGAGAGCGTGAAACTCAGATTCCCGACCTGGCCTCTAGCAGACGCATACACACCGCTGACGTACTGAAGCAGTTGATGATGCTCAGTTTTCATTAAGCAAACATCATTAGATTTAATTATTAAATGAACAATTAAAGTTTTACCACGAAAGTCAAGTTCAATCATAACAGCCCATTAACGTCCCACTGCAGGAACGGGCCTCCTCCCGTAAAGAAGGGATACTTGGCCTACTAATACCACGCTGGCCAGTCGGATTAGTAGGTATAGGGTTTAATATCAAGTTTTGCTTATTTTTACTTCGTAAAGATAATATTCACGGATAGTCCCTTAGCCGGTTTTTACGACACCCATGGGATGAGATGGGGTGGTGTCGTATTGTATTCTTACCCCGTCACCACACGGACACCAAGTTTAATGCAGTCAATGAACAGTGAAATTCTTACTGCAAGATTAAGTCCTTGAAGGTCCTATACGGACTAGTACAATGTTTAAATTTTTTGCTGAATATAGTGACTGTTAAACAATCTATATCGTTAATTCATCACTGCACAGACGTAAGAGTTCTATATAAAGGTTCTATATAACTTATTGATAATATTTTGCGTATTATGTAACTGAAAAAAGCAGACAGAAAGAGCAAACATTATTTTGTAACTGTATAAAATATGATACTACGCAAACGACAGAAGATCGTAGGTAGCATCAAAGAAACACTATGTTTTATGATCAGAAACGTGGTATGTACTTAATCTAAAATGCCAAAACAGTGCACACAGTCTTCGCGAATAAAATTGCATTTCCTGAAATCACAATACTTTACAATTTTGTCAATCTGCCAACTGGAATGTAGTAAGTATTCAAAGATAGGTAAATTTAATGACTTCGATTTGTTAGAAGAAAACTAATTGATAATTTATAATAATGTTTTAATAGGAGAATCTTATAACTTTGTTCATAGCCTGATTGGTTATTAATTATTATGTTATTACCTGAATACTTATAAGTTCACTGTTAGATTTGTAAATCCGTACTTGTGCGAACTTAACTATACGTTATGTTAACGTTACATATGTTATAAAAGAAAAGATCGGTGCTTGTACCTATTTAAACACTTGTTATAACAAAACCAAGTGCTAAAATCTTACAGGAAAATACAACAGAAATAAAAGAATTAACTCAAAATAGTTAATAAAATAGTTTGAACATAATATATCAGACAGCGCTTTCAAATGTTCCGATACTTATAATAAAACGTATGCTTAGAAAATAGTGCGGCAAGTTTTCTGTTTATCGAACAACTTGTGTGAGAGGAAACGTCTGAAGAATTACGGGCTGAAGTACGCCCGCTAGAGGGCATTACGCTGGAAAAGTTTTGTGTAACAATGTATAATGTTGCCATTTCTATGCGCAAATCTCCCGACCGGACGTAGCGGAGCGCGCTCGTCTCTCCCAAGATTCGGACAAGTTCGCTATTGTGGCGCCATATACAACTGTCCGGGCCACTGACGTGTTTCCGGCTTCTCTTCAAAAAGTCTTGAGCTGTCAACTCATGAGGGGATATCTTAGTTTGTTTGAGAGTCTTTTTACTAATTCTCAATAAAAGATTTATTAGTATGTTTGGATAAGATGATGGTGCAACTGAGACTTATAATAGTACCTATTGCCAAACTGGTCCAAATAGCATGCTGTTATCCCAATTTGAAGTTTATCTTTATGGTCGTTTCGTACTCCGTAATTTGGGACTTATTAGAACTATTTTACTACGAGTTTTGGCTGTTTGAATCTTCCTATTAATTTGTGGCCACTAAACGTGGTTTACGGACTAAGATAGAACAATTAAGGATAAGCTACAATGAATTTCTACTAATTGTACGAAAACACTGTATAATATAAATGTTTTATTGTTATTTAATTCAGATAGAAAATCAAGTACAGATAGTACCTAGACACAAAACAAGTAACTAAGTACAGAAGTCAATTTGATTTCACTTTTCATATCGTGATATTGGCACTCGTATCGTATTTTATTTGTATTATCGTAACTCAGCGCGCTTTTTACGTAGATGAACTTCTATCAATTTATTTTGTGTCTTATATGAGTGAATAGTAAACAGATAATTATGTGGTAGCACTAAGCACTTGAAATTGTTTAGGCCACGGTCGCTGGCGCGTAAATACAATTTGACCTGATTTACCCACTTGTATAATTCAAAATATAATATCTTCATTTTCCTTCATAATATACGATCTAATTAGTCACCTTAACATGTTTAGTAAGGTGTGGTCTAAATCCAATTGAAACAGGTAAATTAAGTCACCTAATAAAATACGATGTTTATACGAAAACTCCGAATGGTAACAGAGCAAGAATACTTACGATTTCGTTTGGCAATTGTGGTATTAGTAGGCAAAGTTCTCCTTAGCCACTGGAAGAGGCGTGTCCCTGCAGTGTGACATTAAAGGGCCGTTATGATGACGAATATACATAATAATTACTCACAATTTGAATTAAGAATCGTCAACAAAATAATGTGTACTCATAGATGCCAATCTACGTAAGTGCCAGAGAATTTGAGTCATCTAATTAAAAAAGAAGTTACTTATGTGCAAATATTACAAACAGTGATTCATCATACATATTATATACTTACGTATAAGGGATTACTAGCTGATGCCTGTGGCTACGCTCGCGTGTTTGTTGGTTATCGCTAAATCTTAAATTTTGTATCATTAAAATCTGTTTATCTTATGTATTCCTTACTTATCCCGCAATATATATCTTGGGATAAAAAGTAGCCTATGTGTCAATTCAAAACAAACTCCCAATAGGCTTTTTTTAATACTTATTATTGGACTTTTTCACACTAAAATTTTAGATATTAGATATGTTTAAAAATTCAACCACCAATTCTCATAAGTGTTGTTAAAGACCATTTCAGAAGACAATGAATTGTATACTAATCCACCCTACTAATCAGGGTTTCCCATTAACGGCAGGGAAAAACGCTAACTTTTTCCCTGCCGTTAAAGGAAAACCCCTGAAGTGCAGTATGAAACACCGTATGTATTAGTAAGTCAAGAGCTTAGTATGTCGTTAAAAACAATATTTTTTTATAGCCAATTAAAAATAGTTTAAATAAAAATGTTTTTCGATTATGACATTACTAATCAAAACTTTAATTAGCAAAATATACATTTGGACGTTTGTGTTATCAAACTAACTAAATATGTTATTTAAAATAGTGAGCAGTGAAACGTAATCATCAGTCTAACCGTAGGCGGGCACTATTCGTAGCAAGGTCAAGCGATATTATATTTCAGCGTACACGAACCAATTTAAATAGATCTCTTCTATTTCTTACTGAAACTACCTTTGTATGTATAGAACAAGTAGAGTTGGGGAATGTGGTAGTTCTAATAGTGCTGGTCATGAATAATGATCGCTGTAGTGTAAGCCTGCCCACGCTTATCGACATACGCGTCATTCCTTACGGATAAACAGACGGTGTTATGTTGCTTTGATTATGTACAAGTTATCTATAATAATCTTATTTTACAGCTCATTTAGCGGAAAGCACTTTCAGTTCCAGTCACATAAGATATGGTAGTAAAACTTTGATAGATTCAGCCAGCGGGTAAAAGACGATAGCAAGCATCCAATTTTGGCGCCACCTCTATCAGTTACCTACTTCTCTCATATTCTGATTTATATTAGTCGATGTACGTTACTTTTTACTTAAGTGATATGTTGATCTGCCAGGAGTGTGAAGTTAATCTACGAACGTTTGCCATACTTACCAATTTTTATAGTGGAACCTATTTGGATTCGCATATTGCTAGGAAAGGAAAAAGCTTTTCCGATTTTGTAAATTTTCTTCTGATTGATTTTGATAGAGTTTTATTCTGTGCGACTATTGTATGGTTAGTTACACGTTATTAATCTTAAATGACAGGAGACACATTTCACAATTACAGAAATGGGTGAGTGATAAGTCCATAAACCAACCCTATTTGTATATTTTTTAAATGCGTAATACTTAAATGTAAGTCAACATTTATTACATTCCATTTTTGAAATTTATAAAACACTTTAATGGTCGTGTGAACGTGAAGTGGTTGTGTGTGAGGTTCGCTGTAGGTACTTAATGGCTAAACACGATTACTTGTCAATCTCGAACATGAGTATATGGCTATATTTGTACGCTTCACAAATCATGGGCCATACTATTAATTTTCAATAGTAGTTTGCTATATATCTGTTAATTAAAAAAGTAAGTTAAATTACATTTTAGTATTAAAGACATAAATAAACTTCATAAAAGGATATCTATCTAGGAGTTGTTACACTCTTATTTCATCATCGAAGAGGACTGACGCACGACGTTTCATTGACGAGGACGACGAATTCGTACACAATGCAAAACTTGTGCATGATCACGAGGATTGCATTGTTCTGATCGTTTTATATGTATTTGCAATGAGGTTTTACAAATACAATACTTTTCTAAGCTACAACATTACAAGCTCTCATATATAATATAATACCTATGAAATTGCCGTTTTATTTCTGCGCAGTCTATTGACTCTATATTCTTTTAAAACATATATTGATTACATATTTTTTGTTATTTAGGAAATATAGGATATTACCAACATATAACAAAAGATGCAAATAAAAACAATAATTATTTGTATTATTAATAAACCTGTGAACATGGGTCCAATTTAAAACAGCATTTCCATTTGTTTAAACTTCTGATAAAATCTTCATACAAAACGGCAACTTCGTAGGTAATAATTCAATAATCGAGAAAGATTGTCACGCATGCGGCTGACGTTAATGAGGTTGGGTATTCAAATTCCAAATCGGACATTATTTACTTCGCTTTTCGACATTTTAGCCCTTTAAGTGCTGTAGCACTTAAAGGGCTAAAATGTCAATGTAAAATGTAAAATGTCAATGTAAGAGCCGTTCCATCTTTTCCGGATTGCGATCATTTACCCGCCATGCTATAATATTACAAATACATTCGATAAGCCGCAAGGCAGGACATTGTGCAATTCCCAAATTATTATCCCTGAATTGAGCTAATTACCACATTTATTTATAAATTACCATGACACAGGGCTTAATGATCCCTAGTACAAACTTCTGAAAAATGTGGCCTCTATTTTTTATATTTATTGTTTGCCAAAATATTCATGTCTCTAATGAACTGTAAAGAACAAATTGACGACATCATAAACAGATACATAATTATTTATCATGTACACGCTGTTGTATCTCTGTTTAGTGTGAACGTAAATCATGGCGTGTATTAACGAATCACGGGTCCCGTCACCTTTATTCTTATTTATTGCTGATCGTATCGATGCCAAAAACAATACAGATATTGTTGTTCTTACATATGACGAACTTCATTCAAAACAATAAAATCTTCTGTTTCTACTAAAGGCAAGAAATGCGGCAATAAGCAGCAGCCTTATCTTAAAACGTAGGTAGTATCTATTATAATCAGCATATTTGCATATCAGCTGAAAGAAGCGTATAAGTATATTATGATGAGTGTTGGGTTATGAGTCATCTATTTGCAGAAGAGCACTTTGATAGAAAATTGCTTAGGCCTTTTTGCATGACATAGCAGAAGCTTTTTTTTAGGGGTTATAAGACCATAAAGATCCATAATAGTCTGTTGCATACTATAACGCAAGCGGCGTATCCAAGTCTGATATCCAAGTCTGCTTTTAGATAAAAAAAGTATTGTTGTAAACTGATCTCAATAAATGCGCATATATAACTACTACAACTTTGTAGCTACAATTATTATTTTTCAATATATTAAAGATACAATTACGGACGTTATTGAAAAATCGGAGAGAACCAAATTAAAAGCTAGGGAAAAGAGCAAGAAGATAATTTCTCGGACGTAAATAAATATGAGCAGAATCCACACACACAATTGTAGTAAAATATATCATCCCGTAATATGAATGTCCATGATACGAGTAAATCATAACTAATTAGTAATAATTTAGTTCCCAAAATATTTCTAAATTACGTTACTAGTGCAAGAAATATTTTAGATGTACCATCTGCATTATTTATTGTTTCGAGTAGTTTATCAAAGAGACGTTTATAGATAATAAAACGTTTATTGAAATTCAAACTCATAGTTGCAAAAGTCATGTGCATCCAGAAATGTGAACATTAGCCGCCAAAATCAGTAATGTAAACAATTACTGCTTAAATAATATGGTGAAGCAGTAATTTGTGTATTTGTAAACGGAATAAGATTACATTGTTGCTCTTAATAGGGAGATTTAAGTATCATAATGGAGTTTAATGAAGAGAAAAACTGGAAACAAAGCTCGTACCAAGTTTTCTTGATAACAGTAGTATCAAGAAAACTATGATACTATAATATGTCCCTTCATCTTCTTCGTCCGTCCATTAACGAAAGAAGCCAAATCCAGTGGTAGAACATTGTAATATTCGTAAAAGAATTATTTGTCCGTAATAATAAAACAATGTCACTACTTCTAACCCCGTTGTTATTATCAAAGTAGACTAAAATAAATCCAACTAGCGCATCGTTATTATTTTTTCATACATGACCTGTCATTATCATCATAACAGCAGCCCATTAATATCCCACTGCAGGGACGGGCCTCTTTCAGTGACGGAGGGATCCTTGGCCTACTAATACCACGCTGGCCGAACGGATTGGTCTATACCAAAAGAAGGAAAACTTGAAATTAAACCCTATGGTTTAATTTCAAGTTTTCCTTCTTTTTATTACGTAAAGATAATATTCACGGATAGTCCCTAAGTCGGTTTTTACGACACCCATGGGTTGAGATGGGTGACACACTGTATTCTTAATCCGTCACCACACGTAAAGAATTATCTGTCTGTAATAATAAAACAATGTCACTACTTCTAGCCCCGTTGTTATTATCAAAGTAGACTAAAATAAATCCAACAAGCCCATCGTTATTATTTTTTTATACATGTCCTGTAATACGACCTTATCGAGCTTGGTAGAAAGCGCGTATACATCTACGAATATAGGCAATGGATGGTAAGGTAGTCTTTCGACTACTATGGTGATGCTTACAAATGATGGAGTTGCTCAAAAATCATTATAGAGACATTCGTAAAGCGCAAAATTAATAGAGCTTTTAATACTACACCAAGATGTATTAACGTGGGCAGGAAAAAAATAAATATTGTTTAATCAGAACCTAATGTATGTATCTCTAGATCTATAAATAAGGCAAGGCGAGAGTGATGCATTCAGTTAGCTATAAAGTTGTCTGTTCATGTGTCAACAAATACTATGTCTTAATACATATTGCGTACGTTTCTTATTTAAACGCTAATTTAGGTACTCTGTTATTAAAAGGAAAACCGCTTCGAGAAAATGTTTTCATCCGAATTTTAATCGTTTGGAAACTGTTATTATTTTAAACCTTATTTTCATCATTTACATCCATCTAGTTTTTATCAGCAGCCTAATAATAGCCAATTTAGCCATGATACATATTTCTAAAAATACTCATTATTTTCTTATGGTTATAACAATACAACCACAGTAAAAAGTTGCTGCAACAATGTAGTACTGTGAGAGCTGACAATATTGTTCCCCACGATAAATAATGTCCTAACAAACAAGTGAGAAAGAAAGTGTTTAGGAAGCGCATTGATCCACCTCTTGTGCTTTTGAATCACTGATATATACTTGTTTTCTATATATTTTGTTGTTAAATTGTTTGTTACTACTTTACTTGGAAAATGTAGAAGCTAGGGGTCCTTAAACACAGGCCTAAAGCCTAGCTTAGGCACCAGTCTCCTACAATATATTTATGGATTTTGTTAAGTAAAATTAAAAAAAAATGTCAGTAATATGTACCTATATTGTAGAAAAAATAAAGTATTTGATTTGATTTAATTGATATGCAGAGCTGACTCCTGTGCTGAACCAGCTAAAACTGGAAATCGCATAAGTTAAACTCGTTATTTACGTGTTTTGCATACAAAAAGACCTCGCCATTTGATAGTAATCGAAACACCAAATACATCGTAGAAGCGTTGCCTATCTTAAATAATATATAAAAAAATAAATTAAAATGTATAGAAAGAGATCAGGAGAACTTTACAGTTTCTCTCAAAACATATACGTCACTTTGGTCTCCGTTCATTAAATTGTCACTACACAAAATCATAATTAATGGTTTCCGTTTACTTTTCAAATACGTAAACTTGATTATTTATAATTATGTTTTTTAATACATTTCGTGTGGTTGTAGAAATAATTCAGATACTATTGCGACGTAATCTGTAAGTATCAATAATATTCCAAAAATATAATGAAATTGAAGCACTGCCTGGTAACATTGCTTCAACGCACTCATGTCAGAAACTGGCTCATTCTAAACAATAAAATACTGACTATTTTTTTTGTATTTTTAGTTTTTTTACCGATTTGTAATACTTACTATAAAGTCGAGTCGATTTTATATGAGAGCATATAACAATTTATTTTCAAACATCAAAAATCTGCCAATTGTACAATTTAATTCTTAAATTTCCATCTCTGCGTAGAAGCCACGTAGTACACGACTGCTACGCCAAAATCTTTAATTCATTCCGCTCTATGGAAATTTTTGTGTACATGATTCAGTGTTGGCAATACTCTGAGTGTTACATGTAGGTAAAATAGGTATGTACAAAAAAAGTACACACACGTTTCTTAGTTTGAAATTAGATGGCGTTTGTGTAAGGTGTGTTATTATATTACATTATAGATTTGATAATGTAATGACATGAAATGACATAATGACTTCTATGAAATTTCCCTTTTTGGACGCATTTTGGATACAGGGTACACTGACTGCTGTCGAACGCCTATTTTATGATTAGTTTTTATTTTTTATTTTTTTTATTTCATGAAGTTTCGGTTATTACATAAACTGCTCATAAATATTGCAAAATGTATAGTAATTTTAATGTATTAATGAAACGCACCATTTATTTATCAATTACGTTCATTAATATTTACACTGTAAGCCAACTCTCCTTGCTCCGTTTGGATCAGAAGCAAATCTCGTAATCAATTCATATCATATAGACAGACACTAGTACAAACTCACTAATTGACCATGTTAAACTATTAACATTAAAGACAAATAATAATTACTGTAGTAACAATTTAGAATTGTTATTGTTAGGTATATTTTAAGACTGGGCTTCATAAATACTACAATGTTTTGGCAACAGTGGTGTGACACTATGATAGCAATTAGTACATAGAAGATAATACCTATCTACGTACTTTATTCATCAGCACTATTACACATTATTATTTATAAAACTTATTGCCTTATGCATTCATCAGTCTAGCGTAGAGTGGTGCAGAAATCAATAAGGAATGTTAACAAATAAAGATAATAGGTACTTAAATTCATGAACTACATGTAATTATTAAACCTTAATAAACCTAGCTGCAAATATTCCAAAGAGAAAGTTATATCTATCTATCCTATCATCATACTTTAAAGAGGCCACTAGGCTTTTGAATCATTATCTAAAGTTACGAGTATAACGTCCTATTAACCTAAGGCCAAATGCCATGAAAATCAAAGATTTAAGAGCTTCACTTGCTTATTGATACCAAAAGGAGAAAAAATAACAAAATAGAGTGCACAATGCCAACACATCGAAGACAAATACATGACCTTACTCAAACTATTGTCATATGCCAGCCAATTATTAATAAAGATAATATTTTTAACAATTGTTTTCAATGATAGGTCTTCCTGTAGGTATAAATAGTGAGCCAATCAATGATGATATACGTCATGTTACAAGTACGTCACGTACGTAATGCTCGTCATTATTCCGCGTTGCCAAGAATCGATCCGAAACATACCCAAAGGAGTAGCAACTAATTAGATCGAGTACATTGGAATTTTAAAAATGTTTTATCGCCACTATCATCATATCAGCCAATTGACATCTACTGGCGGACATAGACTTCTTCTAAATGAAAAATGCCTCTTCAAAAGTATTATAAACATTTGATTAATTACTACAGTATTTTCACACAAATGCTAGTTATCCGCTAGTGCCGTAGCTAATTTTACTTTTCACTAATCATATTATTTAAGGTGCACTTCATACTACGAAACTGTATATGCACACCCTATGTCAAAATTAATTAATTCAGGAAAATTAATATGGGTATAAATAATATTCTACCCAATAGTAAGAATTAAAGAAGAAAGCTCAGTTTAGTTTCTGTATATTCATATAAAAAAATTATAAATATTTATTAGCAATTTTAACATATCAGATTCGGTATGCAATGCTTGAACAATTTGTCCCAGACGTTACATTCCTGCCATTTCACGAAGTTTCCTACTCTATTATTAAAACAAACATTTTTTTCATTGTTCACCAACGACGTAATTTTAGGACTGTCTACCCGTTGTTTTATAAAACTGCGTAACAGCTGTATCTGACATGTGAATAATCAACAAAACAAAAAGGTATAACTTCTAGAAACTACTTATTTCCCGTAGATTTTTTTTATTTGTTTCAAAAACAGGACATTTCGTGAAAACTTTGGGCACTTTATGAACAAAAACTTCTTACCCAGATGTAAAAAGGGTTTACAGAGGGTAAAAAGGGTTTAAAGAATACCCTTTCCACTCTATCTTACAATTAACTACCAAATATACTTCCTATAATGAACTGAGGTAAAGAGACAAGACAGAGCAAAAAGTAAGCCTGATTCTTAGATCTCCATCACACTGAAACAGTAAGTACCTAATGTACATACATGTAGCTTTCGTCATCACAGTCATACGTCATTTTCTTAGTTAGCAAATAAAATCAAGACTCACATGAATGGTACTGTTTACAATTACGTAAAAGATATTCTGCTTAGTAATGATAAACAACGATCAAAACTGTACTTTTGATTGAAACTCAATTAGAACCTTAATACAAACAAAAGGAAACATATTATGCCTACCATCGGAAGTTGTTTTAATGTCTGCGATCTTCAGTGTTGTTTATAGCAAATCTATTTTTAAATTAGTTGAATACGGGCCAAAATTCGATAAAACGTGATGTTTCAGGCAGATGCACGTGGGATGAATGACGCCATAGAAGCAGACACAGATACCTAAATAAGTAGTTACCTCATGTAAACATAGGATATATAATAATGTGTAACATCTTAAATGCCAATTGATTGCATTGTTGTGTTTGTTATTCTGGTATGCATTCTATTGTTCTTTAACCAACATTTCCTTATTACCGTGATTGCTGAGTTTCTTGATTAGCATATTTTACAGCAAACGTATTGACAGGAAAAATACTAGGCAGTGTGCGGTTGGAATTTTTAAAGATTTAGTTAACTCTAAAGGTGAATTACGTAAGTCACAATCGGAGGGTGTAAGAAGGAAACTAGAATCACTGAAAACGAGATTTATTGTTCTTATTACAATCTAATTAATCTAAAGATGAATGAATTCGATGTTAGAACTACATTCTATCTATACTAGCTACTAACTTACAAGTACTAAACTGAATTACAACTTAAGATACGACTACATTATAACTGATGATTCTTCTCTTGAGATGTCTTTATAAAACTATAAAATTATAAGGTCGAACGTAATCGAACTGCAACTGGTCGGTCACACTTGCTGATGCTGCGCCTCGTGCTTGATTTCTTAACAACTGCTGATTCTGCTGATTCAGGCCACGAGAAGTGATTGAGGTCACGGAACGAATGTACGTAGTAGCACGGATACGTAACAGGTGTAATAATATTTAAAAAGTATTATATGCTTCAGATTTTAACATGCCTTAACAAAAGTTCAGAAATTCGTAATAACAATATCAACTAGGCTTGTCTCCGTGTATAAAATTTACTGCACGTATTATTTCAGTGGTATTGTGGTTTTCTACAAACATAAAATAAGAATATGAATGTAAATATTATTCTTTTTTTATGTTTACCTTTATAATGGTATAAAGGTCGTCAACAAGGTGACTGCTTTGTCATTGAAATAAAGTTAGAAAATAAATACGGTTCGACGATGGATAATCACATCATGCAGACAGTAAAAATATATTTTTAGATAAAAAGTTTCTGTTGTTACCTGAGCAAATTTATTTTATCTGCAAAAGCAGAACTAGATTTATTACAGGCATTTTATAGCTCTATGTACTCAACAACTTCAGCAATTTCATCGACAGACGAGAGAGATTAGTTCAGACGATTATGCATTTTCTCAAGATTTATTTGTTAAGCCAAACTAGTCTTTGTATTCGACACAAAAAAATTAAAGAAAAATATATTTAAATATAATGATACAATTAAAGCTCTCGAAGCCATGGTAATACGAAATTCTATTTTTCTTGAAAGTCAATAAGCTTTCTATTTGTCAAACAATGAAAAAGAAAAAAATCTTTAGAAATTAAGTACTGAGTTGTTTTATATTTTTCGATGAATTCATACTATGAAATATAAAATAACATTATGTGAAATTATTCTTTAACCATATCTAAAATAACATATCTATTTTAAATCATGCTCTTGAAACTTAATCTGTTAGACTTTTCATTAGCTTCATTTATATATTTATCAGTAGACCCCCATTGAGCGATGGACGTGGACCTTATAAAAGCGGCAATAAGTCTTTAAGGATAGGAGTGGACGTCTTTATATTCTGATAATTTTCCTTACCTTTTTTTTAAGTATTAGTAATATCAGAAAAATGCAGTTGCCTCTAAAATGTATTAAAAATAAAAACAAAATTTGAGGTTTAACTGTCCTCGGTGGCGCCAACCTTGGTTAATGTTTTACAGAAATAAAATCTACGAAATTCATCACACGCGTTTTTGTAACTTGTTATAATAAATTACACACGTTCAAAACAATCTAAAAATCAGGATGTTCAAAAAATTGTGACGTTTTTTATTTACTTTATTACAGTAAACAGACTACGTCGTTTGTATTTTGGGTTGTGACTTGTTAGGTAAAAATGGACAAGATATATAATATGTACCTACTATGTATTATGATTATCATCATACATTCAATCAAATGCTCTAGTCACAAACGAGCTTGGATTGTGGGTACTAGACAAGGGCCAAATATTCTTAAGCACATTTTTGTAAATACACGCCATAAATAGAAGATACGCAAACCAATGCAAACAGTTATTTTCTACATGCACCAAGAAGGAACCAAACCCAGGACCTGTCCATAGCAGTTCTGTAAGCCACATACGACCACTAACGGCACGAACGACGTAGATTTACAAAGTATAATTATTTTAGAGATTTATAATTCAATAGATTTGATCTATAAAGTGGGTAGTTTAAAGGAATTGATAAGTACTTGCGGTAAATGGCTTCAGTTTGATCTAACGCAGTGAACTCCAATCCAGTTTCAAAAGAGATAAAATAACAAAAACATACTATGATATTTTAAATCATTGCTACTGGAAATAAACTAAACAAATAATGAGCAGCTAAAATTGAAAAGGGCACTTCATTTATTTTACCTATAAATAAAGTATCATCATTTATTATTACTATGATCTTTTTTGGCAGCTAGATTATTGTTGTTTACAGCATGACCATAGTCGTAATAAAAACTTGTTGATGTAGGTATAGGTATCTTTATGAGTAAATGTTCATGGTAATTAATGGTGTATGCCAACTTTATGCGGACTTCTAGAAAAAAGATCTAATAAGTACCTACTTTTAATTTATTTAAACTGGCATGATCACATTCACTATTATTAAACGAATTAACGGGATATTTACCATGTTTAGAGTTCATGTCGCATTGTAACAGCGTCGAAATATCGCAAACTCAACAATTCTAAACTTGGTAAATAGGTACTTTTAATTTTTTAAATATATTATTTTTCTATATACAGTTATCTACAATTTTATTAAATTATAAATTGACGTTTAGAAAATGCAGCGGGTAGAGTTTGTTACGCCGCCGCTGCTTCCTCTCTAGTAGGGCTCTGGAAGCGGTGGTAAAATTTTCTAAACTTGAATATGTATTTAAACTTAGGGTAGGTAGTATAAATTGACGTCATTATGCTATAATGAAGGTTGTACTATATGATTAAAATATTATGACTTTGACTTTATAACACAACTTTTACATTAATCAGTTACTTTTCTAGTTTCACCATTACTTTTCTAGTTATAAGCATATACTTACTTGAATCTTTCAAATTAATTGCAACAATAATACTATGTTTCGTCGCTTTGCTAATACGGAGAATTTGTGATAAATTAAATAAGCTTAGGTTATGAAATACCTACGTGCAAGAGCGATAATTTACGACCATCAAAATACAGTTTACATCATTTGAATATACTAACTATATAGGTTAAGTTAGTATATAGGTATGTTAGTTAAACTAGGTAGGTTTTATCGTGCATATAATATCATGTTTGAATTCGGATTATACGATCAAAATTGTTAGGAAATATTGTTTCAAAACATATTAAATGCATGCATTTGAGATGCATTTGTATGATAAGACAAAGTAACTTTAAATTAATTACACATAAAATATATACATTATGTATAAGTTTAGCTATAAGTTAGTTTATAGCTGTTTTGCTATATTAGGGCCAGTAAGAAATCAGTACCTGAATATCTGACTATGGTAGACCTCTGAGAATACGGTGAATTAGAAATCAAATTTTTAAACATAGTAGAATGACTTTGTTACAATGTCTAGCAGAATCAGGATAAGTGTGAGCTTATGTTTTTATTTTTATCAAATAGAATGTAAACCCTACATGGAATATGCTCCTAGAGTTCTTTTCACTCTTTTGGAACGCTTCAACATAGAGTTTCACGAAAAACGCCTTACACAAAATACCATTCTTGATACTCGAAGGAAAACTAAATCATAATTCATCACGTATTGAAAAAACAACATTGAAATATTCATCATAATTCTAATTTAAATTTGGCGAGAAAAATCGGTAAAGGATTTAATTAACGTCAAGCTTTCCTTCATTGACTTTTGTGCAGAAAATATTTGCCAACTTTCTCTTAATCTTCATTAGTTTATCTACAAACAAAACTGACTCATTATTGTGGTATGCAAAGTTGAATCACCCACAAAATTGTATAATCTCAGGTGCACGATATACTGTTGCTATTTCAGTACTTTAAGTATCTGAGTAAAATTATACGTAAGGTATTTATATCTTCATGGTTTGGCTAATTCTACCATAAATAAATTGTTCATCGTTGAGATTCTGAGTCTGTCGTCCAATTAAAGAGAATCGAGACTGTACTTTGAAGTATCTAGCAATAAGTAATAAGTATCTAAAGCTTTTCCAAGTTATGTTTACCATTACAATTTAAGTAGAGCGGGGGCTGAAAAGCGACTGAAATTCGTGTAATCTTTTTGTTTGGCAATACTTTTTAAAACCGCCTCTTGAGTATTATGTGCTTGTCCAATAAAATATGATTATCTATGTATATTTAATGCATGTATAGTATTCGTTCTTGATTCTTCACGTAGTTTATACTATTGAACTATTGAGCGCCCGTTACTGAATTGGAAGTCTGAGATTAAAGATAGGATTTACAAATAAACTGCCTTTATTAGCAATTTGCTTTTCAAAAAAGCAAGTCAAGAGACCTGGTGAACTACTACCCAAATATTCTTTTCGTGAACGAAGTCGCGGGTTACAGCTCGTCTTTTATAAACTTGGAACACCTTGAGTATACATCAATGTCCCGCCCACTTTAATGATATTTTCAATAACCATGACCTATATAAGACAGCGTTTAATCATTACTGGTAGCAAAAATAATATCTGTTTCGCTTAAATATTTTTTTCAGTCAAGGTTTTATTCTGTTAGCTATGTAGCTCCCTACCTAGTTTTGAACTGTGCAATTGAAACCTGTTAGTGAGGAGTACTTTTGCCTTCCGTAATAATATAACCAATAAGCAATAGAGAAACCCTCCGTGTGGTGACGGACTAAGAATACAATAGTCACCACCCCATCTCATCCCACGGGTGTCTTCAAAACCGGACTATCCGTGAATATTACCTTTACGAAATAAAAAAAAGGAAAGCTTGAAATTAAACCCTATACCAATCCGTCTGGCCTGCGTGGTATTAGTAGGCCAATTACCTCTCCGTCACGGGAGGAGGCCCGTCTCTGCAGTGGGACATTAATGGGCTGTTATGATGCATAGAGAAATACCTCTTTTGCGACATGGCGACGAGACGAAAAAAAGTTGTACTGATAGTAAGCTTTACTATCTGAACTCGGTGCTTTACAAACATAAGACTAATAGTGCTTTAGAACTGCGTTCTTCGCTCTGATACATAAGCTGGTTTCTTTGGCTTGTAATTTCACTAGATACGGTGCACCCCTCCACCTAAACACTATACTACTTGGAGCTGGCACAGCAGTCGTGAGTCGTGGCCATCTAAGCGGAGACTTGCTGGTAGACTTACCACCTGTAAATATATTTACAGAGTTGCAGCACTCTTACTAGACTCAAGGTTTTAAACGTTTCTACAGTAGATGTAGAGTCACAATAGATAAATTAATTCTTGTTCTGACATAATTGTAGGAGCTATAAAGACTTACACACAGTCTCCGTCTATAACACAGGGACCAGGTGTCTGTTAAATTACTGACTGAAGTCCGTACATTTTTACAATTACATCGTTACAATTTACCAGGGCGGTCATTCTTAGTGAGAGACTTGCCCACTCTGCAATTAAATGATGATGGTTATTCTAATAATTTCCTTGCATCTCCTAAAAAACAAAAACACATTTTATTACATCGTTTACCAATAAAAAATTGCATCCGGGTACGCAGTTATATGAGTAGTTAAAGTCGTACAAAATAAAATGTTTATTGAATGCTATGGGCGGCGGGCGGCGGGAATGGGGGGTAGTGCGGCCGGCTACCACGGTCTGCGTCCGCCCGCGGCCAGTGCGCGCCCACCCCGGTCCGACACTCGACGTCGGCTCGTCAACGAAACCACACTACTCTAGTTATTAACGACCAATATTTAATCGGTAAGACACTCTCCAGTGTTCGAAATTTAAATCTCTGTGTCAAAGTGTACCTTGCGCGGTATGTTCGCCCTGCGCGCACTTTCATCCCTAGTGCGTATAGCTGTCTCTCTCTAAAGTTGCGCAATTGTATAGTACGTCTCGTTCTTTTCGCGACAATAGTTCGTATTCTCGCGGGTGATTAGTCGAGATAAACGGAGATAGACGGTAACGTTACAACAGCACGTAAGTTATTCACACGTAATTTGCTAATAGATACATTTATTATAACAGAAACGTGAATGGAAATGTATCTATGGCATATCTGATACATAACTTCAAGACAATAAGTTTCATGAATATTTTGAATATGAAGACTTTCATTCTATACATCAGGATTGAGTTCTTTTTGTGACTTTATTATTGTAATATTATCTACTGTCTTAGTTTTAGCTACTAGTATTATTATTGAAGCCTTATTAGCAACGTGTAACGTAACATCATTTAATACTAGCACACTGCTCAAAAACCTGCAATTATTTTTTTGTAATCTGTAAAAAAGTATTTTCTTATTCATATCATGTAAACATATCATGTGTGTATATATTATACAAGAAGGCATAGACGCCTCACCTGTGCCTAGAATGCTCCGGATCCGGGAATGCTGTGAATCCGATCCGCCCGCCCGCGCGACTATTTTCGGCCACACTCATCCCGCGCCAAATTTGCAATCCCGCCAAATCGACGCGCCTCTATGTATTTTTGTAAGCGTTTCACAATCGAGTAGTTTTAAAAAAAAAGATTTTATCGATGCTCCGAAGTAACCAACCGATTCAATTTAAACTAATTGTTATGCATTTTGATGATAAAAATTTGATAACTTACGGTTGTAGACATCTTGGAATTCAACATGGAATTGGAGCCAAGCTTTGACATTGGCCTTCAGTCTTGACCTACTTTGTAATTTATACCTGAAATTAGTCATGATAAACTTTGTAAGATAGAATCAGTAGGCCCATGAAAAAGTGGATCGATGACCGAGTAGGAAATTAAGGGACAAGGGCGAATCAGCACACGCTAAAGAGGATATTAAGAGCTTTCTAGAAGATTTAATTTTATTGTTTTAGTCATAAAAACAACAAAAGCTTATGTTTCATATAAGATGAACAGCAAATCAATATTACGATTCAATGGTTGAGGTTGACAATACTATCACTTGTTGATAAGATAATGTGAGAGACAATTATCATGTGAGAGCAAAGGAAAGTTGTACCTGAAACTAACAACAAAACAATCATTTAAAGTTTTTGTAGCATGCAAAAGAACCCCTGCTACCATAAATCACTATTTTATTTACCAATAAAAATTAATTTACCAATATTACCAAATTTCATAGCTAACTATAATAATATGTAAGTATTATGTTTACTCTGTTTAACAGTTAAACTTTAACTATTATAACTTTAGGTGGTGACGTAACAAGAATATTAAATAATACAACAATTTTCTAGAGCGGTTACTGCTCCACATATTGTTAATAAGTTGATCGATATTCTATATTACGATAATAGATAAAACTTTCTTAATTAATAGTAGTCTTACAGTGAATAATCTTTACCTACATCGAGAATTTAACTCTGAGGTGAAAATTAAACTCTACTTTTGTCCAATAATGCTAACATACCTATTACTTTGAAAATATATATCTACAAAATAATCAGATTCAAGTTCTTGTGATGCATTTACGATTTCGTTTGAAGATATATTTTCAGTCATCGTAACTTTTACCTCACTACATTGTAGATGAGAATAGAGGCAATACTACGAAAGCTACTACAGAATACCTAACTAAAATTTCTTTAAAAACGTACAGTTTTTAAAGAAAATCATATAATGTTTTTCCTAAAAGAACCTAATTTTTGTTGTGGAAAACTAATTAAATTGTAGTAGCAAAGTCGTATTAACTCTAAAACTAAAATGGTTATTACACAATTCAATACCATTGTTTAGTTACTTTTCTCTTTCTGTACTCTATAACAGTCTTCCATAATTAATCTGCTTCAAGTGGCAGGTGTGGTAATGAGACAAAACGTTTTTATGAATATCTCAATAATCTATTATAACGTTTCTAATTCTTAATCTATTAAAACGTTTTTATGAATATCTCAATAATCTATTATTGAGATATTCATAAAAACGTTTAAATAATAAAATAACCAAAAATTGCCAATGCGACAAGCACAGTCAGATTACAATTTATCTTGTTCTGTTTAGCTTACATTAGCATTAGTGGAAAAGCAATTGCGTACATATATAAAGTCATACTTATGTTATAACTATTAAATCCAGCGATTACTATTCTTGCCAACTTTTGCTTTTCAAAGAATTTGTCTACATAATAATACTGATTTTATTATGAAACCACATTGTCTTATTCAAACTACCTAAAGAAACAATATCAACGTAAAGAATTACATTTAAAAAAGTTTAAGAAGGAGTAGGTATAGAACATACCTCGGGATAATAAATGATCATTCCATTCGTTCTAAATTGTTTGTTCTTATTTATACAAACGTCGATTCTAACTGAAAGGCAATGATTAACGTTTATGTTCCTAAACACTATATTTAAACCAATGACGTAACTGATGAAAATTAAACAAATCCATGTTTTGCATTCCTTTATTTTATGAAAATACTTAGGCTAGTTTATAGATAAAGACTAGTCTCTTTAAATAAAGCAGTATTGAAATAACAAAATACTACAATAATATGCAATTAATTTCAGAAGTTATTATAACTATTCAATATTCATTTTTTGTCAAAAATCAAGAAATATCTGAATACAATGACTCTTCTTGAAAATACAATATATATCAATTTCCTACATAGTGGCAGGATTTTGCTTACAATCTTACGTAGATAAATATCAAATTATATGATAAAACAACTGAAGTTTAAAATGCAATCGAAATAATTAGTATTGAAACAAAAGAACAAGAATGTTTAAAATATGCCACTGAAATACCCCGAGGTCAATGCGTAGATCCCCTATCAATTCATGTTCGCGTAGATACTTAATACAGGAGCTTACGTAATTAGAAATTGTGGCAGGCCGCTGACTTAAACTCATCGTAACTCGCAACAAGGTCGTCACAAACTCGAAAATAGCCAAGCAATGAGTAGAGATTCGTAAAAACGACTGTTTTCAAGTTTCTCCTCGACACTAGTTAGATTGGCGAGTATCCAAGTCCACGGACTATTCGACACGGCAGCCAGCCACCGCGACGGCTATTTGCGTACCCGCTGGTAACACTGCGTACGTCACTGCTCTATTTAAGCGAACGAGCACACTATTGTACCCAATTATGTCACCTGGACATTTTTTTAATAGACACATTGCCAATCTCAAGGTTAACTTTGCATACAGCAACAAAGCTATGACTCAATAAAACACAAATGCATTATTACATAGATGATTTCTGTTACAGACACGAGCACGACATAAACTGCCAAAATGTTTAAAAATCATTTAGAAATGATTGGTAGAAACGAGACGCCGTCGAAGAAAGCCAGATTTTGGCAATCCTTCGTGCGTTCTCTAAAAGGTAAAAGCAACATTTTCTTTTAATACAATAATGACTCATAAGTTGTTTATATTTAAAGATGCCAAACTATGCAAAAGGAAATATATTGAACGATTGCGTTTTGTCTATAGGATCAGAAGATATCAGAGCCGAAGAGAGGTACAGGCCTTCTCGCCGCAGTGTGTTCCCTGAACTCACAAGCTCTTACCCATACACCAAGTCGATCTATGATGACCCTATTGCTGCCGCTGAAAGGATAACCGTCCCCGGATACCGTTACCTGCCCGTCCACCGTGAGACCTACGGATACTCACCACGCCCCATCTATGCCCACAACTATCCTCGCTCCATTGAAGCGTACAGGCCAAGTTAGTACCATTAACGTAACACCTATAATGAGCACACATGCACACACGCTACACTAACCTACTTGCCAATTGACAACCGATATTGAAGTATTTATTTATTGCTACGAAGTGCTTTACTAAACTAAAATAGATCGTGTTGATAGATCACTCTTGGATGTTGTATAGGTAATCGATTGGCAGGTGCATCACTAAGACACTTTAATTTGGCAACAAAGGTATATAACCTTTGACCAATGTGTTACTATGTCTAGAGATAAAACACTTAATATGTTTCGTAAAGACATGTATTCGTTAGAAAAAAAATTGTTTGCTATTAACTTTTCTTTGTAAATAGTCAGAACTGACTTACTTTGGAGAAATGATACTGTAAGTAGTAATTCAATAAGTAATGTGCTTACAATAAACATCAGACTTACTTTAGTAAACTTTACACTCTTGTCACTAAATATTGATCAACCATGTTTTGTTCAGTCCTATGGAAGTGCCTACAGATGTAGAACTATGTCAACATTTTGTTTCAGCGCGTAAGGTGTAGTCAAGTCCGAGGCAGTGTAAATAAATATCAGGACTCCTAATATTACAAATTCAATGTATAGTTCACATTGTGAGAGTTCATATATCATCAAAAAACAGCGATAACATCCATTATAAAATAAAAGAAGGAATTTTTAATAATTTTATAACAAGTCGTTGCGGGCTTATCATCTGTCTGTATATTTTACTATGTAAAAATTTTATATTATAAATAAATATATAAAATTATAATTGGATACTGTACAACCTGCCATAAGCTCGGAGATTCAATTGGATACATCGATTTAACATTACATGGAACATTCAATCACAAACAAAAAAAGGCTTATTGTCTACGTACTTACTTACACATAACGCAAATATATCGAACACTGCCGTATGACAAAAAATGTTCTAAATACCGTCTTCCATGTATACGTTACTGATTCGTCTTCATGTAGTGTGTCATCATTTTTTAAAAACGTGGTTCAAGAAAATCTAGACGTAATACATAGATGTACTGGCTGGCATTCAATGTTGTTGCTTGTGCAAGATACAACTTAATTACTAATAATTCGCATGTATATCATCTGATAGAAATCACCTCTTATACATAACATCACTTCACACTTAAATAATCCATGAATGTTACATCGATATCACTTGAAACTGGGTTGATCTTCTAGCATTTGTCAGGTGGTACACATTTATTATTACCCTCCCATTTTGTACCTATTGTAAATATATAAGCTCACAACGGTTTTACCAAGCCCTAGCGGCAAATCGAGAGGTGAGTTCTATGAACAAGTTCCCGTATTTAATTTAATTCCCGTGTCATTCTCATGATGAAATAAAGCTTTCTGCTCTGCATGTACTAACGACATATTAACCCTATCTCGTATTATAAATATTTTATGGCTCTTTATATTTTTCCTCTCTATATCTTTTAATTCCACACGTGAATGGTCTACCTACTCTATCTTTCTCTATTTCACGGTCACATTGTTTTCTATCTACAGTGTATTTATTTACACCAAATTCCTACTGAAAGGATACAAACGTATTAATGGATTGTCCTTAAGTTTTTAAATATTTAACCCTTAATAGGGCAAAGGGAACTATGTTACCACCTCATTAGCAACTCTAACGACCTTGTAATAAAGGTCAAAAACAATGAAAAAACTAAGTTACTTGTGCCCGTTTAAGGGTTAAAGGTTCTGTAGACGAACCAATCGTTTGAGGAAATAATACTTTTGAATTTGAATTACAGTTATTGGTTTCGGGTCATCAATTTATGTAAAGAAATCCTATATTATTAATATTGTAAGACAGAATGAAGACAGCCCGTGTAATCTCTATCCAATCAACTGCAATTCGAGTGTGTTTATGTCACAAAACATTAGCGTAAATTAAATTAATAATTAACTATTTCTTTCAACAGTTTATCATGTACCGAGGCGCGTCCGACGAGGTGTCGATCCCTTCGACGCCCACAAGGCGTGGCAGGACCATCTTGACAGACTGGCAGCTATCGACAGGCTGTATCCCTCTCGCTACGGTCTCTATCTGAAGGACCGGGCATACCCCATCACCGACCTCAGCGCTCCCATTACCACGCGCCCATTGGAGCCCAAGAGCCTTAAAGGCATCGAGTATGAGCCTGATAACAAGCCGCACTGGGGAACAGGTAAATTATTCTAACAACATCTTTGCACGAACAAACTAGTCTAAGCTAGGATAAGTCCTGCCGCGATTTATCTGTACATGGTTTACTTCTGCAACTCGTTTATGTATTTAGTCGTCTTTAGTGTCTGAGACAGACTGATTGTAAATAAAGTACAGGCCAATCTCGGCATGTTAATACTGTTCCATGGTCTCTGCTATCGGATTACTAGTTATACAAACAAATTATCTAGAAAAAGGTAACACTTGTAATTGGTATATCCTAAAGCACTTGCCTTATGGATACAGAATTGTAAAAAAACATATTTTGAAAAGCCGGTCACCCGTCAGATTCAATTTAAGTTGAATCTGACATGAGTGATGTAACGCTGACCTAAATAAAACTAAGAAATTTATAACATTCTCTACAATTACTTAGACCTAAAGAAATCTATGTTCATCTGTCCGCAACTCATACAAATATACTTGTCTTATTGCTAAGTTATAAATTAATGATTTCGATCAAAATTCTAAATTGTATATAGAGCTACGATTTCGATAGGTTATATAGCATTAGATCTGCTATATTTTTATTGATATCCATTGTAATATATAACAAAAAAAGGTTATTCTTGAGGAGTGAAATTCAATTTTGTATTTTGTTACTTATATACGTAGACATAATTTTATACTTTCCCATAACTTGTTGAATAGTACAAAGGTTTAAGAACATTAACTAACATTACCTATACGATATATTTGTATTAAAACATAAAAGACGAACCCGTGTTTTGATTTAGTAGTTTAGTACCTTTCCGCGTTACCCAAGCTTTAAAGTGCAAATATTAATTGAACATGAAAATTCCTAAGCGTTGATAAATTGTTTGAGGCCGATGCTTATTTATTAAATCATGTTTGTGTTAGAGCAACTCTCCTAATTGTTATATTTAAGCATTATATCGAATTGTGCATCTACCTCTTGAATTTAGCAACGTTACTAAATGTTCACGAGTCTATATTTTGAAATATGTTTGCATGAGCTGCATTGTAAATATGAAAAGCAACATTCGCTCCGGAATGTTTATTACCTACGTTCATGCTGAACATAAGAACACTACACTCTACAAAATAATAATAATCTTTAAGTATAATAGTATAGTTTGTGTCTCGCTATTTATAATCTCGATCGACGTGGTAGGTGAACGGATTTTGTAACATTTCCCAATGTGTTCCCTTGAAAATTATATTGATTATGAGACTTGCTATGAAGGAGCGTTGCCGGCGAGGATATCGGACGTGTTTCAAAAGGATCCATTTTTCGCTGAAGCCGAAAAATGGGCAGGTTTTGATCGCTCACTCCGAGGGAAGTCCCCAACACCCGTGAAGCCGAGGATTAGCCCGCCTCGTGACTGCGAGGTCGCGTACGATGCCGACGGTAAGGGCAACAGACCCTATTTTGTACACCCTGTTACTTCGTCAGGACCTACTCTTTCGTTTGGATAATACTATTGTTTAATGAATATATGAAACCAAACTCTTTGCGTCCGTGGCCTGGTGTAGCACCTAGTTTCTCAGAGCTGTGTGGAACGTAGCGTCTGTAGTTAGTGTAACCAATTTGTATCTATCTACCTGCTGGTACCTTTTTAATTTTATATGTGAATGAGAAACAGACAACTTTATTCACGAATATTTTCTAATCTAAATCCGTTAAATTAACAAATTAGATAAATCCTGAGTGTACGTGTTCTTTATCATCTTTGCTTATACTGCATGTTATAAATATTAAAAATTGCAAACTTACTATTAGCTAAAATGTTTAGCTGTGTTTACTAAGTAATAACAACGTAACTTTAGTAATTAATATATAATTTTAAGAGTCCTATCATTTATTTCCATTTGTAAAAAAACTGCTATTGCCAAAAAAGTATTGAAAAATAAGAGCTTTTAGTTAATTTTCAACCCAAAAATATTAGGTACTTAATTCTTTACAAAATTATTGCTTAACATTATATTTTTTAAGTCTGCATAATTTAGAAAATTGCTTATCATTGTTATAGTTAAATGGTCGTCTATAATTTGTGACGCAGCCTTAAATGTTTATGGGACTCTTAAAGAAATAACATTTTAGTTAACCGCAATATCACGCAGCAATGTTGAGAGCTTAGCTTAGCTAACACTGTTTGGGCGGGCGATGACGAAGTACAGCTAGCATCAAGTCTGTTGTCCCGGCAATAAACGTTCTAGTTATGGCGTATAGGTGCACCGCTCTACAATGCCGGTGGACTCCGAAGAAGGCCATGGGCTGACATTTTCAATCCGAGCCCTTCTCTACCAATCTCGGCGATCACTCGGGACCCCTTCTGGTACGACTGGCCGGAGCTGAAGCCTCTCGCTAGATGGGACCGCAGCCCGTCATACATCCGTGACTCGTACCTGTCGCCAGTCAAACGCACCTTCCTTTGGGACAAACATCCGATCAGGCCCTTAGGTTAGTGTCTTGCTGTAAATATGCAAAACAATATTTTTACAGCTTCTTTGATCTTAGAGCGGTACAAAGAGGCCTAGAATACTTATTCATTATTTTATTATCATATCTATATCATTTCAAATCTTCATAATCTTTTTAGCAGATTGCAGTTGCCACAAATTAAAAATACTTATTCATATTGTTGCATGGTAATCAGTAACAATTTATATTATTTTCATTCTTGAAATTTTCACAGCACAACGGGCATCTTTTAAGTATTAATATACATTATTTGATTACGACAGATTTAATGGTGTCTGACCAGTTCACCGTGGATGCACTAAGCAGGACTTTACCGTTTATGCGTACTCTATAAAATATAAACGTTAGCAGGTATCTCGCAATACTTCGTATTAATGAATGTAGATTGAATCCTGCATTTATCAGGTGTTATTCCTATTCATTTGTGGTTGTTACCATAGATGTAGTTCACCTACTATTTAGTTCACGATTGAATCATTTTGTCCATTACTTGTGAGACACAGGATTGCTGTTTCAAGAATGTTTCATCCAATCATTGGTCGCAAATGTTTAGTGCAGTTGTTTATTATTTCTATCACATTAAAGTCATACATTTCACTCTTTTCTTACTTCATATTCAAAGTTAGCACACATATTATACTCCACGGTCACAATAATTTTCAAGCACGCTACCACGTAACCCCATACGAAATAAGCATTCTTGTAATTTCGTTCGCTCGAAATACAGTTTAGGTTCCAGTTTTCTAGTCTCAAAATAATCCTAATGTCAATTATAAAACATTTGGGACGCTAAAACTAAACCGAAACTAAACCAGAATATTCGAACAAATAAAATTACCTACTTTTTAGTACCTACCTATTTAATTCTCTGTATATTAATCATGTTATCAATCATGTACATATTTCAACAGATGGGAACAGTTTGTACCTATAATAGGTACGTCAACTATCCCAAAGATAGCTAAATAGAGCTAAATTTCAGCTACAAATGTATTTTTAATTGTCTTATTTAAACTTGAAAATGATATTCAGATTTTACAGTATATAAAATGTTATTTACTTTTAATAATATTTTTTCAAATATGTTACCCAAGTATAAATGCACCGTGATCTTTATAAAATTTGTGCGTTTTACGTTTATAAAAAATCATTAAAATATCAACAATTAGTAGGTAAAGTTAGTATTATATTAGAAGTAAAGTTTTCGCCCATATATGATTCCATCATATATTGTCTTCTCGACGATCATCGATCGTAACCTGAATTACGTGCCAGTTTGTCCTCTTCGAAGTTTTATATCAGTCAACTAGCCAACTGTTAAAGGCATGTAGACAATAAAGAAATCAATGGATAAGCTCTTTAAATCAATTTAACTAGGTATGTAAGTCAGGTGACTTAAATTGATTTGTAGAGAAAAATGTTCTATTCCCAATGTTTTCTAATCAAACTTCATTAGAAAACATTGGGCATAATGAATGTTCATTAGAAAACATTGGGCATAGAACTTTTTCGCGTTGTTAACCTGATAGTAGAGCCCTTGACGTGTTTCTAGATAAATCTAAGTTTTTGCTATAGGCACTGGGTACTGATTGTATTTTTAAATAGACTGAGTTGGATATGTAATGTACTCAATTACCTATCTAAATGTAAAAAGTCCATCGAAGTATGTACTAAGTTTAAATTATACGAATAGTTTATACCAACCTGTATGAGATGACATGATTTAAATTGATTTGCTTAACTAGGGGCTAAAAAAGGTAAGCATTCTTCTGATATCAATTCAATCTTGTCATCTGGCGTTTTCGTACAACAAACCTAAAACGTAATAGTAGGTACCTACTTAGGTAGGTTCGTTGTTAATTACAATTAAAAAATACTAGAAAATATTTTACAATGTTACAGCATAGGTACATAAAAGATAACATTTATTTCAATATTTTTTTTATAAAGGCAACGGATTGCCTGACACTGTTTTGTTTTTTTTTCAGCCGCTGCTTTCTAAGGGAGATGACATCGAATCCACAATAACATAAGATACACACATCGTTATAAGCTCTTAATTTATACTTTATAAACTTTGACTATGTTAAAAACCATTATATAACTGTAAATTACAAAACTAAGTAAATTATATATAAATATTATGATGATCAGTGATCACACAAGATCTCAAAGACTGCAATAACATAGTCACTGCCACGTACAATGAAGTTGTTACAAAATTTTTGATTTATTACATAAATATTTTTATTTATTACATAAATTTACAAAAAAACAATAAAATCTAAAAAACTTTACTTTGTTTTATTTTCTTGTTATTCCTATAATAAGTAAGTATACCTACCATTTACTTGACTACGGATTCTTAACCTGCTTTCCTACTAAAATCACTCAATTCTCTTCGCCGCGCGCTCTCGTCGTACCCGCACGTCGCTTTGTTTATTCAGTACACATCGTTTACTGCGTTCTTAATATAGTGATGGGACAAGTCGATAAACACTTGTCGATAACACCTAAGAAATGGATCGGTTCCTAACACGTTCAAATTCAATAGGCAAACGTTCTCTAGAGGGACCTGTTGATACTAGCCAATGGAAGATACCGAAGCATACCGCTCATCCAGCTGAACTGCGATCACCTACCTCTATCCAGACGTCGAATAGGTTTCAGCAGCTAGAAGGTGAGAAACACAATTCCATTACCCTCACTAAGTTCCGGGAGGCTATTGTTCCTAAGAAAACAAGCCGTATTCCACCAATCATTTTGAACATACAACCCACCTGGACCCACGAATCCATCAAGACCATCATTGCTGAAACCTCAAAAAGCTTTCACTTGCAGTATCGAGGTAAAAACTCGCTAGCTATTTTATGTCACAGCTCTGAAAGCCACCAAGCTGTCAAAGAGGGTCTCCTAGCACGCGATATAGCTTTTCATACTTTCTCACGCAAGGATGAGAAACTTTATAAGGCTGTAATATTCGGACTGCCAGATTATGTCGAACACCTCCTTCCAGACGAACTTCAATCACTAGGGTTTAATGATGTCACTGTGCGCAAAATGAAAGTACCTAGTTACAAACCTTGGAGTTGCATCCCGTTTCTGGTTCAACTTCCTGCAAACACAGACTTTGTGAAATTCCGACAAATCAAACTCCTGTGTAATACGGTGGTACAAATACGCAAGTATCAGAGCAACAACCGATATGGCACTCAGTGTTTTCGATGCCAAGGCTTCGGCCACTCGTCTCGAAATTGCAACCTACCACCGCGCTGCGTAAAATGCACGGAACAACACCGCACCGAAGATTGTCCCAAGAAAACCAGGGAGGAAGCGGCCACATGTTGCAATTGTGGTGACGATCACCCTGCAAATTTCAGGCAGTGCAGGGAGCGAGAAAAATACCTTGGAAATCTAAAGAAACGTCAAGATCAACTCAAAGCTTCAAGAACTATCAAATTTAAAAAATACAACCACGTAGACGATCGACCCTGGAATACTGTCGTTGCTGGAAAACCAGACTCGGAGCAGGTAGAATTACCCATTGCTACAAAATCAACTCCCTGTTTAGAATCCCAAGACCAGGCAACGAAAGATATCTTAGAAATCCTTACGACCATTAAGACTATCAAAAATCAATTTGTTAACTGTCACAGTATGATTGACAAAGTTATTCTCGTTCTGACGCATCTTGGTCAATATGTCTAATAGTAATAATATTAAAATACTGTATTGGAATGCTGATGGTATTCGTCCAAAAATTACGGAGCTGCTTAGTTTAGCAGTAAGGCTTTCTATAGATGTGGTGGCTTTGTCTGAAACTAGGCTTTCCCCTAAATCTAAATTAGACACTTCTGGTTACACATGTTATAGGCAAGATAAAATACAAAATAATTATGGACAGGGTGTTGCTATATTAATTAAATCAGATATTCCCCACACTCTTCTAACATTACCTCCAACTAAACATTTGGAATGCGTAGGAATAGAAATCCTTATATCAGGGCGTAAGACTGCTCTTATCTCAGCCTATCAATCTCCCAACTTGCCATTAATCTCTAATGATCTTGATTTAATAATAAATACCCACAAGTTACTTTTACTCATGGGTGATCTGAACTCCAAACATCCCTATTGGCATTGTCTGGCTACTAACATGCGTGGTAAGACACTTTTCAGTCACATGTTAACTAATGATTATGAGGTACTAGCCCCTTTACTACCCACTCTTGTCCACTATAACAGCTCCAGCACAGCTTCTACCCCTGATATTTTGATATGCAAAAACTTTTTCTACCTTGGCGAGCTTCAAACTTTAACAGAGTTATCCTCAAATCACTTACCAGTCACTTACAATATAAACGGAACTGTACCCCGGGAGGAAAAAGTGATCTTTAACTACCATCAGGCAAACTGGCATGCATACAGAACATTTATAAACAAAAACCTATTTCTTACCACTAAAACATTTGATAATACAGACTCTATTGATGAGTCATTCAACCAACTGACTAAAGTAATTCTTCAAGCTCGCGACGTGGCCATTCCAAAGCTTAATATGACAAGTAAAATTAAACTCCCTCGAAGAATTCGTAACAACATTAAAATAAAAAACTCAGTTAAAAACCAAGCTCTTAAAGAACAAAGACACATCAATAGAAAACTTTTATTTACTACAGTTCTGCAACTGCAAAAATCTATTAAAATTGAAATACAAGCTTTCCACGACAAAATATGGAACAATAAACTGTCTAAAGTTGACAATCCTTCATCTGACTTATGGCGGGTGGTTAGATCAGTCAATAAACAGTCCCATTCCATTCCTCCACTTAAAATATCTGATACACAATACACTTCTTCGGTGGTTGAACAATGTGCAGTCCTTTCAGACACTTTTATGCAGAATATGGAACTTACACATCGGTGGGTTAGTAATGATGAAACTGAGTCTGCTGTAAGTGATTCCATTGAACTCTTAAATAATTATTCAACTTCAGATATTATTAAGCAGGTTAGTCCTAAGGAAATACGTAAGCTTTTGAACAAATTAAAACCGAATAAAGCTCCAGGTCATGATGACATTGGAAACTTATTAATTAAAAACTTCCCCCAAAAAATGTTAGTTCAAATTTCAAAACTTTTTAACGGCTGCCTAAAATTACACTATTTTCCTCCATCTCTTAAAATTGCGAAAGTCATCGCCATCAAGAAACTTGGTAAAGACCCTTCAATACCTATCAACTATCGACCTATAAGTTTATTACCTAGTATAAGCAAGCTCCTCGAGTCTGTGATTTTGTCCCGTATTGCGAAGACTGCAAATAATATACTTATTCCTGAGCAATTCGGATTTAGAAGCTCACACTCAACCACGCAACAATTAACAAGAGTAGCTGAACACATAACTCATAACCTTAACCTGGGACTCTCCACTGGAATGGTTCTTTTGGATATTGAGAAGGCATTTGATACAGTCTGGCATGCTGGCCTCCTACACAAACTTATTGTTAGTAAGATTCCTCTTCCTTTAGTCAAAATAATACAAAATTACTTGCAAGATCGTACCTTCTCTGTCCACATAGGTAAAACGCAATCCTCGCCCTCTGTTATGCCGGCCGGAGTCCCACAAGGCTCAATTCTTGGTCCATTTCTGTTTATCTTGTACCTGAATGATGTACCAAAACAACCTCGTTGCCACCTGGCTTCCTACGCGGACGATACCGCTACATTTACGAGTGACCAAGACGTTAATATTATTATAGGCAGGTTAAAACTATCTCTGGAACTATTAAATAATTTCTTCTTGACATGGAAGTTAAAACTCAACTCAACTAAAACTAAATCTATTTTGTTTACAACTAAACGTTCGTTGCCTAAAAACTTTATAAAAATAAACGATTTTAATATTCCTTGGAGTCTATCTGTTAAATATTTAGGAGTTGTCCTTGATAACAGATTAAATTGGAATAAAAATACTGAGGCACTCATTGAGAAAAGCACTAAAGCACTAAATTCATTGAAACCTATACTAAATCGTAAATCCCCTCTTAGTCCTCATACAAAATTACGAATTTATTCAACACTTGTACGACCATGTCTTACCTACGCGGCACCGGCTTGGTGCTGTATAACTGATACTAACTATAAAAAACTTCAGGTTATTCAAAACAAGGCACTTAAAATCTCCTATAATACGCGTTTTCGCACTAATTTAAATAAACTCCACAATTCTATAAAATTCCCTCTGTTAAAAGATTATATACTAAAAATATCCAGAAAATTCTACCAGAAAAACAAATACAATAAAAATCCTCTAATCTCTAATATTGGCAATATCAGATTATCAACACTACCGCACTCGACAAGATATCGATACCGCTTACCACATCACTATTTCCTCGATACGTCATGACATTACAATACCTACCTCAAGACGCAGTCTTAGTTAAGCTGCAAAATTGTTTTGTAAAGTTACCCTCATAACTTTTAATACTTATAATAAAATAACTATATTGTAATTAGTTATTATTTCTTGCTACAAATAAGTGCATTTTTGTATTTACATTTTTAGATAATAGGTAATTATTCGTTAAATATAATGTGAGTTCCTTCTAAGATGTGCACATTCCATTGTTTTGTATGATACAGTGTTAATTGTTATATTTTAAGGTATGTATTGAAACTCAACTTTGTAATAATTGAAAGACATATATGTTCTAAAGGCGTTTAGTCTAATGTTCATAATAAAATCATGTAAGTGTATCAAAATGAATAAGATCTTTTGTTAACAAATTTGTAAAATTTATATTAAATAAAGAAATTTTCAAAAAAAAAAAAAAAAAAAAAACTCAATTCTAGATAATGATTAAGTCAATTACCATAATCTCTTTCTTTTTATTGAATTTTTAACAAAATTTAATAAATATCATACAGAAACAAAGGTAATACTGCTACATAATAGCACGATTTATTCCATTCTAATACCAAAAACTAATACCACTGGTATTTGTTTCAACTCATATTTTTTTTCTATTCCGAACCGATACCATTGTTTAAACTAATACCAAAACAAGTTCAAAGATATAGGTACAGTCAGTAAAAATGCTTTGTATGTAAATATAAGACCTTTAATTGAAAAAAAAACAGATAACTCCAAAAAAAACAAATTTTGTTACCAAACGTCTTGTTCAATGATAAAATATCACTTAAATAAAATATAATTTTAGTTCCTCTCTATACCTGTATAATATTTTTTTTTGCAAAAACATCAAACAGGAAGAATTTACTTACAATCTAAAAATTACAAAATATCTCAAAAAATTAACTCTTAATTTATATTGAAATTTATCTGACATAGTTATTATTAGATAGGCACGTAATTATTCACGTCTACCTATCTCATAAAAACTATGTCAGGTAAATTTTTAACAAAAATAAATCACTTTTTATCTAACAATTGTAAAATATCACAGAAGATCAACTTTTTGTATAATCTAACTTTTTGTATCCAGTTTTATTTTCCCTTTTTTGTGTAGGTACTGGTAACCAGTCTCATTAAAACCAAGCCACCATTTCTTGTTATGAAAGTCAAGCTTCCTGTTTTTCCCGAAGATGTTGAGGGCTGATTATCAGCTTCCTCAGACATATCTAAAAAAAATTATATATTGTATGTAACTTTTACATTTGATTGGATTATGATAAAAAAATCAAATAATAGGTATTTCAAATAACACTAATTTTAATAAAGAGAAGTAAATTATACAAAAGAACAAATTAATATACTCAACTTGTAATAAATAAAAATCACTGTCACTCTGATACCAATACGCCACCGCCACCGCACGGAAATGTACTGAGGAATTTATGTACTTAGATAAAATTTCTCTCCGAGTCAAAGCACAACATTCCAGTCACACTTGACTCTGATTGGTTGTTTCGAATTTTGGAACAATAGAGCAAACTCACCCTTTCTCGCAGGTAAAAAAAATAGCAAGATGATTCACTAAAACTACTCTTACCTATGCTAACCTTTGTAAAAATATTGGAGTGAAGTGAATTTGGAAAGTTTTAAGCATTATATACGATTACATAAAAATATTGAAAAACAAATTTACTTTGATTAGGTTTGACTGCGCTGACTGTACCAAATTCAAGTTGTTGGTATTCGTTCGTACATTAAATTAAATTACTTATTTAAAAAGTGGTATCCGTTCGGAATAGAAAAAAAATAAGAGTTGAATCAAATACCAGTGGTATTAGTTTTTGGTATTAGAATGGAATAAATCAATAGCACAAAGAACGAAGGTACCTTCATTCTTTGTGCTATTATGTAGTAGTAGGTATATACTAATATAGTATATCTGAACTACCAACTATCCCTTAAGCCCGATTTACACATCGACAAGTATTCTATTCAATTCTATTCAAATCAACTTAATCAACAACTTACTACTTAACTAAATCATCTTTTACTAGGTACTTTTACGATATCATAACAGCCCCTTAATGTCCCACTGCAGGGATGGGCCTCCTCCCGTGACGGAGGGATACGTACTTGGCCTACTAATACCACGCTGCCCAGACGGATTAGTATAGGGTTTAATTTCAAGTTTTCCTTCTTTTTACTTCGTAAAGATAATATTCACGGATAGTCCTTTAGTCGGTTTTTACGACACCCAAGGGATGAGATGGGGTGGGACATATTGTATTCTTACTCCGTCACCACACGGAGATCCTCTTACGATATGGGATAAGGTAATGAGACCTCGAATCCGTTACGCCAAAGAGACCTGGGTGTCTCTCTTTGCTATTATGAATAACGTCTACTTATGCGTTAACTTAATGCAAATCTTACTGCACTTATATGAATATAAATGTTTTAGTCCTTTTATGACTTTAAATAGTGCTTAGTTTGAGACAAGATGGCGTTATGAGAATGTGTAGGTAAAGATTATTATTACTATTATTTTCCAAAAAAAATAGGTTCTTAGTTAAGTATTTCTTAGAATAGTGCAACAATAAGCACGTGCATAGTAACTCTCATTTCTTAAGATAGATGAGAGAAAGAAGGTGGAATACGTCTCTGTGTTGCCGGATAACAAAATGTTTCAACTCTGTCCAATCATAGGGCTAGGGTAATGGCTCCAGTGAATGAACACCCCCCAGTGAATGAACAAAACGCAGTTTTTCCCAAAAAATAAGAAATTAGGGCATTTCTACCAAACAGAGTATTTTTTTTAGTAATAGTAACGGGTCCATATTGGCTCACCTAAAGTTCTTCTTCCGAAAATGTTATTCCTAACGATTTGTAATCCGAATGATCACTCTTCCTAAAATTTTTAATCCTAAAGTTTTCCTTCATACTATTTGTATTGCTACCGGCGATGTTCATTAACACTCATGTTTCCGAAAGTCGTTATTAATAATATTGTTATGTAAATATATTTAAACTCCTAATGTTTTTTATCATAACGCTTTTATCCCTAAACATTTTCACCATAATATTTTCTCTCATACTTAAAAAGAAATATTTACCAAGTGAAAGTAATAAAAAGTTTTGTTTTTATACTATTTTTTGTGATTACAAAACAACTTTTTACATTTTTACATTAATCCATTTTTTAAAAATTAAGTATTGTTTATTAAAATTATTAGAATATTTTTGTCCTAAATGAATGAAATCCATAAAACAGGACTCGTTCACGGTTATACTTGTGGCCTGAGAGTTTACCGTAACCGTAACTAAACCAGTAAGTACCTAAAGGACCAATTCGGTTCTGGCACTTCGCCGGCCGCTGCCGCGGCACGCTCGCTGCGCTCGCTCGGCTCGTGCATTGGGGTCACAGTTCTACCATAACCTAATACAATAATTATAAATAGGACCCATTTCTTTTTAGGATCTTGACTGAATGATTGGAGAGGGACTCTGGTTTTGCTCTGGTCTTTGGTATATTATGTTATACGTAGGTATAACATATTATATGTTGTCAACAAAGTTACGCAAAATTAATGTACCTATATAATACTTATTGATTATTATGAATAAAAAGAAATCTAAACAAAAAAGATATGACTTTAAATTATAGTATAAACGATGGTTATGTTGAGAAAATATAGGAAAAGAAATAATAGTATAATAGATGTTTATTGCTACTAAAATTATGAAGTTGAATGCTTCGGATTATTAACATTAGGAACAAAAAAATTAGGAATTGCGATTGTTAGGATGAAAAATGTTAGGAAGAACATTTTCGGACTTCCAATTATAGGAGTTGAAATTTTAGGTGAACTTTGGCGCACCCAATAGTAACGATATTCCTAATATTATTAGCAACATTGATTTCTAAAATCACTGTTCATTTCAAAACGGCGAGCGTCTAAAGTGGTAGGCAACGTGAAACTGGGAATTTGTTCGAGCCGGAATTTACGTCACAGGTATTACGAACCGTTTATGATTCGATATTATAACCAAACCTGCAGTATTTTAGTCAAGATATTTGTTTATAAATATAATAGAATAGCTAAATAATGCATTTCAAATCAATTTAAACATGTATATATTCCGGTACAGTATAATATTAAGTGTCCCAGCATTGTAACTCAAAATCTTGTAAAACCCAATTAATGAACGGCCGTTCATTCATTGGGTATTGACGATTTTACATTTTCGTAAAAAAAAGTATTTTATTTTAATGCTGTTAAGTTCACATTTCCCAAGTCTTTTCATAAATCGATTTCTGATCTTTTGGCCAGTATTGGGACAGGGGTGTTCATTTATTGGTTTTTAAAATCTAGTAAATGAACCAACAATTTCCATTGTGTTCATTTTCTAGTTTTAAGTAAGAAGACATAACCATAACACTCGAAAATGAGTTTTATACTCAAGAGGGTAAAGATTTAATTCATTTGTTGGTGTTTACTGTTTGCTGGTTATTAACCAGTAAATGAACATTATATTTTTGAAACTAAATTGCACATTAAAATCCTTCAAATCTTTAAGCTCTTCATGAGTGCAGGTGTTAGGGCATCCAGGACATGATGAGAGGTGGGCCATAGTTTGGGGAACACCGCACAAGCAACTCAGTCCGCCAATATTTGTAAGGCCCCACCGGAGCATGTTCTCCTTGCTTCGTCCTAACTGGGTTCGCAATGTGTTTAAGGACTTCCAGGTAGCCCATGGTAACTTATGTCCGGGCGAAAGCCTCACAGAGAGTGATACAAACGGTTCTGGTAGTGACACTATTTTCGCGCGAAAAGTTACACCTCCCGTGTGCTAGGTCGGTACTTCTAAGTTCTAAGTTATTGGGGGGTTGGTTTCCGCACTTAGTCCCTGAAGTGGACCATTGTACGTGAGGGGTGCTCGTCATTCCAGCCAGCCCACCTCCCTCCAGAAGCGTGTGAGGTTACTGATTTTGTTCAGGCATTCCGTGATGGATTTCGGGGTTCCTAGTGTGTTTCTTCGTGTGTCAGCGACACCTGTGCACTCAAGGAGCACATGTGACACCGTTTCCTCTGCCTCCATGCATGCTCTGCACAGGGGACTATCTGTTATGCCTATAGTGTGGAAGTGTTTGTTTAGCGAGCAATGACCTGTGATGGTTCCGGTCACCAGCCGCAGGCTGTTTCTGTCCAGACGCAGTAAGCGTTTGGTCAGTTTGTCGTTTAGGAGAGGCATGGCCTCCTTCGACTGCCTGCAGCCTGGGGCTGATGACCATTGCTCTTGTGTTTGTTTGCGGGTAAACTCTTGCAGCCAGCTGCGAATTTGGCTGAAGGGGATTGGTGTGATAGGTTCTGGTCCGAAGACCGTCATGTCAGATCCCCTTCTAGCCAGAGCGTCAGCCGCATCGTTTCCCAGTGATCCGCTATGTCCCTTTATCCATTGTAGAGTCACCGAGTTCCCATTGGAAGTCGCAATCCGCTCTAACGCATTGTGGCATTCCAATATTAGTCTCGAAGTGACATGGGTTTTATTCAGAGCTTTGAGTACCGAAGCGCTATCGGTTATTATGCGGATTCGAGAGTCTGAAATCCTTTTTGACTCTATGGTGTAGGCTGCTAGGATAATCCCTACGCATTCTGCTTGGAATACGGTGTTGAATTTGCCTAGCGGTTTGGATATATTTATCTTGAGTTCGCTTGAGAATACACCTGCCCCAGTGCCTGAGTTTGTCTTGGAGCCGTCGGTGTATATTCTGAGCTCTTTTGGGCTTGAGTAATCTTGTGATTCCTCTACGTGTTGTATGGTGTAGTGCTTATGGAAATTGAATTTCTTCAGAGTCCTGTCATTGGGTGATGTCAGCATGGGTTGATAATTGATCCCTCGCTCACGTATCCGTGTGTGTTTAATTCTGGAGTCTGTCCCCAGTGTCTCCGCATTTTGGAGTCTGAATGTCGCTAGCGCTGCTTCCTCTTGCACGACTAGGTGCAAGGGTGGCAGCCCCAACATAATTTGTAGTGCGGCTGTGGGTGCGGTTCTCATGCTGCTTGTGATGGCCACGCAGGCATATCGTTGTACTTTTTCTAGTGCTTTTTGACCGGTAGCCTGGTCTGTTCTGGGCCACCAGACTAGGGAACCGTATGTTATAATCGGTCGGATAACTGTAGTGTATAGCCAGTGAGTGGTCTTAGGGCTGATGCCCCAATTTTTCCCAAGCAATCGCTTGCATTGCCACAGCGATATACTGGCTTTTGTGGTAATGTAATCTGTATGTTTAGCCCAGTTCAGTTGTTTGTCCAAGTAGACGCCCAGATACTTGGTTTCTGATGTTAGGCTTAGAGTAGATCCGTAAAATCGTGGTAATTGCAGGTTTGCTAGCTTCCTTTTTTTGGTGAAAAGGACTAGTTCTGTTTTAGTGGGGTTGACTGTTAGTTTGTGCTCTTTGCACCAGTCCTCTACTATTTTCAAGGCTTGGCGCATTAGGATGCACAGTGTGTTTTCGTGTGTGCCATTTATTATGATGGTTAGATCGTCGGCGTATCCTACGGTGAAATAACCTTTGTCGTTTAAGCGGTGTAAAAGGCTGTTCACGACAAGGTTCCACAGGAGAGGCGAGAGAACGCCCCCTTGTGGGCATCCTTTCGCTACGATTGCTCTCGTTGTGTCATACACCGTAACCTGGATGGCCCTCTGCTTGAGCATATTGGTTATCCACCCGCACAATGTCGGGGCTATACCATGTCTCATGAGGGCTGTGTCAATACTGTGAAACATTGTTTTGTCAAAAGCGCCCTCGATGTCTATGAAGGCGGCTAGTGCAGAGTTTTTGTGATGTACAGCGCATTCGATTTTGGAAATCACGCTATGTAAAGCTGATTCTGTTGATTTCCCTATGGAGTATGCGTGTTGTTGTTTGTGTAAAGGTGTTGTGCGTAGGGGTCCGTCTCTGATGTGTCTATCGCAGAGTCTTTCTAGGGTCTTTAAAAGGAAGGACGTTAGGCTTATAGGTCTATAGGCCTTTGGTTGTGTGTAATCAGTTTTTCCTGGTTTAGGAATGAAGATAACTTTTACTTCACGCCAGGCGTGGGGTATGTATCTGTGTGCAATGCAGGCTCTGTAGACCTTGACCAGCAAAGGGGTTAGAGGATCTATACCCCACTGGAGAAGGGCTGGCAAAATGCCGTCCAGTCCCGCGGATTTGTATGGTTGGAAGGATTCGATTGCCCACGTTATGCGTTCAGCTGTCACTATGTCATGGGCCACGGTCCAGTCGCTGTTGGTCGGGTTCATTCTTGTGTCATCTGCCCAGACCTTATCTTTTACCAGGCTGCAGTCTGGGAAGTGTGTCTCAAGGAGGACCTTGCTTATTTCGTCATCTGTTTGTGTGAAGGTGTTATCAGGTTTTTTCAGCGCACCGAGGCTGCGATCTTGATCGCTAGAAAGAATTTTCCTTACTCGGGCAGCTTCATTGTTTGACTCTATTGATTCACAGAACTTTCGCCAGGCAGACCTCCTGGCGTGTCTGATTTGTTTTTTGAATTCGTATTGGGTTTCCTTGTACTGGTCCCAGTCCTCAATTAGTCTTGAGTTCTTGGCTCGGTTGAATTGTTTCCGTAGTTTTCCTCTGAGTTTTTCGAGTTCGGCACTCCACCATCGGTTATTTTTACACTTGGTAAGCGGAACTTTAAGTTTACAGCATTTGTGATATGCTTCTGTGATGTATTGTGTTAGTTTTGTCACTGTATTTTCTATTTGTGATGGGTCTGTTATTGTGTCGTGTGGTAGATTACTGGCGATAAGGGAAGCGAGAAGTCGCTTGTAGCCAGGTATATCTGTCCGACGCGGGTTACGTTTTGGGCTGGGCGTTAGTGTGTTTATTGTTATTGTAAAACGGATTCTCCTGTGATCTGAACAAGAGAGCTCGTTGGATACTCGCCAGTTTGATATGAGTTTTACTGCATTATCTGTGCCTAGCGTTAGGTCAATGATGGATTGTCCCCTGGATGTGACCCAAGTGGGTTCAGATCCTCTGTTTACTATGTTTAGGTTAGTTGAGAATAAATAAGTGGATAATACCTCTCCTCTGGTGTTTGAAGTGTTGCAACCCCAAAGCTGGTGATGCGCGTTTGAGTCAGTGCAGATGATGAGATCCAGCTTGGCGCCCTCGCAGTATTCCACGAGGTCGCTCATCTCTTTCGGTGGGCAGTTCTCGTCGTCCCCTGGCATGTACACTGAAGCTAGTACTATGTCAGGGATTTCTCCGGCATTCTGGAGTCTGACAGCTGTCAGATCTCTGGAACAGAATTGTGTTAGTGTTGTGATCGGGATATTATTTGGTATGTAAGCACATGTTCTTGGCTTTTCTGTGTTTTGTGTACTTTGGATTAACTTACCTCCGATGTTACTGAGGCCCCATATCTTGTTGTTCCTGATCCACGGCTCTTGGATCAGTGCTATGGTTCGGGGGTTTGTCTCCAGTGCCCTGCGCAAGTTGGCCGTGGCAGTTTGGCTGTGCTGGAGATTCGTCTGGATGAAATCGAGGGGAGTGGGCGTGGGTGGTGGGGGCAAAGGAGAGGGGCTAGTCCCGGTTCGATCCATTGGATCCATCGGACTCGTACTGCTCCTCAATCCTATGCCTACCATCGCCCGGCGAGGACGAGAGGAGCTGGCCCGTCCACCCCGGTGATGTGGGTGGTAGCGTGTCCGTTTCAGCATCCTCCATCGCCGCCTTTGCCATTTCCTCCTCGAGTTGGGCCATGTCGTCGGTATCCGTCTCAGTGGGTGGTATTGTACCTGTGGGTGTCGGTGTTTGTGTCGTGGTCGGGGCTGCAGAGGGAGTGTTCTTGGGGTAGAAGCGGACGTATATCGAGCCGAGGAGGTACGATATACGCCGCTCCCGCGCCAAAACCTTCTCCGCCTCTTCCGGTGGGATCCCTAGGGTCAGGTATGTCCCTGGGTTCGTACCACCAATGGATGTCGCTCTGTATAGCGACCACCGGCCGATGTCGTACCAAGTGTTCTGCCTGGTCAGAACACTGTGGAGCCGCTCTATGTCCCCCTTGTACCTGGGTACAAATAGCGCCGCTCTAACACGGGTCGGTACGTCCGCTTGTCGCATAATCTGGAGTCGTTCATCTGAATTTGGAAGCCGGATCTTCGATATGTTCTCTGTCAACCAAGTCAGGGCAGCGTCATCTTCGCACCACATCTGCACCGTGCCGTCCGCCACGCGTGGGTAGCCGCGGAATGCCGGGAGAGCTGTGCTTGAATCGGTGTCCATGACGAGGTCTTCGAGTCCATTCTTAATGGATTCGGCTTCATCTTGTGTCAGGTCTCGGGTTGGTGGGGAGAGGCAAATTGCTACGGCTAGCCTCGCAGGGATGTCCTTTGTGGCCAGCGCGTATGTTCTTTGCCCCCCTTGAGGAGGTTGGATCCGTACTCTTTTCGCGTCGCTTTGGAGAGTTCTGGGTGAAGCAGTGTCGTCTGGGCGTACTCTCTTCGCCACTCCCGTGCCGCTAGGGCCTGGTTGTGGGTCAGAACCGTCTGGCCTAGGTGTCATGGCCAGATACGCCTTATGTAGGTATCCGGACCGCTTCCCCCTTTTGTTCGTGCGGGCTCGGCTGCCATCGCTCCTTGGTTCCGACTCTTGCAGGGATTTTTCGCGCTGGGTTTCCCCTTCGCGTACTTCTCCTTGCGTGAGTTTTTCCGCGTCCGGTCGCTTTTCGCGCTGGGTGGTCCCTTCGCGTACTTGCAACTGGTCGCGTACTTGTGTTTCAACGGCCCTTTGCGCATCGCGCTGACTTTCGCCTTCGCGGATGCTGCGCATTGGGTCGTTTACTTCGCTGCCCCTGTTGGTTTTTCCGCGCTTGCGTACTCTACCGCCAGGTGCAGAGGTGGAACTGCTGGGGCCGGCCTCCTCGTCCGCAGATTTGTCCGGGTCGTGGGTGTAGCTCTTCCTTACGAGGCTCTGTTGCCAGATGCTCGCGGAATGCAAACCTTTTTGTGTAGGTGGCGCGTGTGTCGCAGCCGGTTTTGTGTTTATAGGCGCGTTAGTCGCAGCCGGTTCTGTGTCTAAAGGCGCGTTAGTCGCAGCCGATGTGGTGTGTGTTGGCGCGTTGGTCGCAGCCGGTGTCACGGGCGCTAGCGTGCTAGCAGCCAGTCGCGCTTTTTGCGCTTTTTTAAGCGGTGAGGTGCCCCCCCCCAGATTACGATGGGAGCTGACCATAAAGGTGTGGGATTCCCCGGCTTGGCCGGGACCCACCTGGGGATTATTTTTATCTTCCGCTTGCATGTTGGAGTTGTTGGTGGGCTTTTGGGGGATATGAGGTTGCCCTTCCTCATGGACCGAAGGGAAGAAGGGGAGAGAGGAGGGAGGGAGTTTAAATTGGAAAAAGATCACGGGAAAAGGTATAAAGGGTCACCCTTGGTCTGGGATTTGACTTCAGGGAGCTTCTCCTGTCCGGATCCGGCTTAAGCCGGAATCTGGCTATCCGCAACCTGCCAACCCGCTCGGTGGCACGAGAAGAAATGCCTGACTAACCGAGTCGACTCATCGTAGCTGCACGTATGTCTCTACGAATCATCGAACCAGCTCTGTCCCGAGTGTCGAGGTCGGTACTTAAAAGGTAGACGTACTTTATGAAGATCTTTTGACTACGCAGCATTTGCTGCACTGGAACATAGCCGTGCATTGGGTGCCAATGGTCGTCATCAATTTTGCTCCTTTCAAGGGAGGCCTCCACATCCCTACGGACATCGGGGGGCGCGATGCCAGCCAGTGGGTACAGCAGTCTGACCGGTGTAGGTTTAAGGCAGCCTGTAATAATCCGGGAGTTTTCGTTCAAAGCTGTATCCACTAACCTAGCATGAGCTGATCGGTTTTAGACTGCGCACGCATATTCTCCAGCCGAGAAAGAAAGCGGCCGGCCCAGAAGTCCGCATTACCGGGGGCGAAGTTCCCCATTTTCTGGAAATGAGCCGTTGCTACGAGTTGTTGCGAGAATGCACCTTCTGTTTAACATTCTGACAGTGTTTTTAAGTGACAGTGACCTGTCCAGAGATATTTGAGGGAGTCATTATGAGCTATCGGGATACCTATTTAGCTTGCGACCCGTTTCCTTGTTCCGGAGGTAGAAGGAACAGGATTCAGTCTTAGATGGATTAGGCTTAAGCGAGTTTGCCTCATAGTTACGGCTCAGATTGTTAAGAGCTGAGGTGAGATTGGACTCAACTTCGATGAAGTTTGTTGCTTGGGAAGTTAGCGCGAGATAGTCAGCGTATAAGAAGCGGAAGAAGCAGTAAATGGTAAAAAGAAGGAAAAAGAAGGCCGCCGATATGTCCACGAATACAGCACTGGTTACTCTTACCATCTCAAAACCATCTTCAATGTGCTGCGTAAGTTTAAGTGTCTGGTTGCAGCACAATTTCACCGGCCTGAAACCTGATTGCTCTAAGACCTTATCCCATTCGGGTCTATAACCTTTGTGAGCCGGGTCAGCAACAATCTTTCGAACAGCTTGTATGTGTGGCACAGAAGACTTATGGGCAGAAAGTTTCTAGGATTGTCAGCTGGTTTTCCCGGCTTGAGGATGGCTATTATGACCTTGAGATTTGCCGTCCTTTAGATTTATTAATCTAAAGGACGGCAAAGAAAAAACTATTTAATATTATTATATTAAATAGTTTTTTCTGCTCTTGCCCATGTATCTTGTTTTTCTTTCTTTCTACCTATGCAAAATTTAATAATTTTGAACAATAGGTAGATTTTTTTATTGTGTTTGCTACAATAATTACTGTTTTATACGATAATTAATAAAAACCAAATCATGTTCATTCATTGGGTTTTTTTCTGTTCATTTACTGGAAATTTGCGTTCATTTACTGGGGTTTTGGGGTATTCTTCTATATATTGCTAAATATCTTACAAACTGAGTATCCTAAAAGGTAAAACGAGCCTGAAATATATTTTTGAATAAATCTTCTAAACGAAAAACTAGCTCTGAGGACCTATGCATAAGAAAAAACATATGTTTTTATTTTTTGAAGTTTGAAAATTGCTTAAGTGTTCATTCACTGGAGCCTTTACCCTATATACTATATTATAAAACAGTGATGTAAATGCCAAATAAAGAAAAGGCTAAGTGAAACCGTGAGTGAAACAATATGCGAAAAAAGAAGGGGAACCTTCTTTATCTTAGGACCAGTCAAGACAGTTTGAACAGGAACTATTTCCTGTGGCACTGAGGAATGATCCACCGTTATGACCAATGCTCGTAAAATATAACACTTGACTCACGCACGACGACTGCCTACGCTTGTAAGTTTATTACTTAGGTCTCATTAAATAATTAAACTGGGAAGTTAAATACTAATAAGCTAATAGGAATACCAAAAAGGCTAATAGGAAGACTAAAACTAATTGGAATTAGTCTAGAACAGGAAATTCCTACTAAGTAGGTACGTGTATAAAGAGAAATTAAAAGATACCCCGCTAGACGAAGGTTTCTTTAGAGAGGTATAATTAATGAAAGGAAAGAGATAGACCTAATGTAACTGGGTAGGTACACATTAGCTGGGTAGATCTAATGTAGCCCTAATTATCTGGGCTAATTAGGAAATTCTGGTTTTAGTAAATTAAAGTACTCCGCTAGGTGAAGGATGACTTCAAAAACTTTATTCTAGAAAAAAACCATGGCACAAATTATGGTCTAATTTTATATCGCTGTAACAAATCCGTAGCAAAATATTTATTGTAAGTATACATGCCATCACTAGAGTATAAGTTTTATGTGCCGCGCCGTTAAAATGAATGCTTACGACATAGGTGAAGCTGTGTTTTGATATCGACTATAACATTTATCCAGAGGTGATTCAAAGACATAATAAGTAGTGTACAAGATAAGATAAAAAAAGTTTACAAGCAAATAAATGTACGTTCGTGTGAGTCAAAGTCACGCTAAACGATCGTAGATACAAAAACGTAGTCGGTATGATGATGGGTATCAGTCCAGAAAAGCTTCTTGAAAAGTACGACACCGGTTATTCATCATAATTAGGTACAATGGGTGACCGAAAACGTCCGCCAGTTTTCTTTTTCATTCGTTTGTGAAGCCTAAGGCCCGGATTCCTCTGTCGCTGACGTCGGTCGCGTACCGTCAGTCGCGTAGCGCGCTGACCATCAGCGCCAATGAAAACATCCGTAGTGCGATACTGACCGCTCCACGGTACAGGCGTTTCCAAGTTTTTTGTGGATTTGTGAAGCGAAGTTTATTAGGGATATTACTATGAACCCGTTTATAAATTGTTTCTAAACAAAACCGTAAGAATTTAAGTTAATCAATTAACTTAAATTTAAGAGGCGTTTATGAGTAAGGGGGTAATCTGTATAAAGTAATTCCTAGGAATACTGTAGTGTTAACGATTTCTAATTCCTCATCATTAATCTTAACAATTGGATTTTTTTATTTTTTATTTATGCAGAGTTTTTTGGCATAGTAACCAACTCGATATAGCTCTTGTGTATGCTACCATAACGGACACCTACCTGCTGTCACGAGTTTTGACGGCAGTGTCATAACAATTCGAACATTATATTTTTCTTTAAGAATTTCATGTTCTTAGAGTATTTGATACATTCCGCTAGATGTCATTTTTCTCAAAGTTACATTATAAAAACACAAATAATGTTCCTATTTACGCTTAAAACTATACAACAATGTAAATACTTTCTTGGAGTTGTAAAAAAAACTGTCTTTTAATAGAAAACTGCTACAGCCGCTCGTGCAGCGACCAGTACCAGCCAAATAACTTAAGTACATTGCGTCAGATGTCGCTAGTAGCTACATCATAGACTGTTTATTCTATACCAGTATTTATCATGTACTTATATGTCCCCCTCTCGCCGCGCGCATACCTCAGGAGGTGCACAGCTCCTGTGGTCACACAATAGCACGCCGCGCAGGAACCAGGCAGTAGAGTAGCAGACTTTTTACTTTTCGACAAATACTGGCTCAAAAGACCAAGGTTCACCACCATCCAAAAAAGTTATACATCCGTTCCATCTTAATTTCGTAATGTCTTTGTTGTATGAATTGTCAATGTCACATTCAAAAATAAACGTTTATTTACTTTGAATTTGTGTTTACTGAAAGTTTTGAGTTCGCCAAATTATATCCTAACGTTTAAATAAAATGAACGAACAACAGAAAGATAGTGATAATGATGTGGATTTAAACAATTCCGAAATTACTTTTGATAATCTTACAATTCTAAAGGAGTTTGGGAATATTGTAAACCTTGTACGGTATGTAAAACTATCGTTTTCTATGCAACACAATACAAGTTGTACTTACTTAATGTATTATATGTTATGTACTATATAATTTTATACAATTTGTCTTTGTTATCTTTATTTATAGGAATGAAGATTTTTTAGAAACAGTCCCAAAAGCAAAGCTTAGACGTGTAAAATGGATGCCCATGTTTAATTGCCTAAAGCAGGGAATATTGGATGAAATGGTCCAAGAGTTGAGTTCTATGTGGGAATACGAACATATGCCTGCTAAAATCGAAATACTAGAAAAACAAAAAGAAAAATTTGCCGATATTGAATCTGACAAAGTATTATGGTGGGTGTTGTTTTTTTTAATTGTACTTCTTCGTACATGTATAACCATCAATGTTATTAACCAAATTAAATTATGATTATGGACATATATTTATGTTGCAGAACGAGAATAAAATTATTTATTTTACATTTGAAAGGCTTAAAATTACTAAGCAGTATTTTTTGGCAGAAGTTTGAATGGCATACTTTTGCAAAGACATTATAAAATACTACCTGATGCCCGCTGGTTCACCCGCGTGGTATAGGTAGCCTAAAAGTTATTCTATACACTAAACTACCTATATTCCAATTTTCATCAAAATCTGTTTAGTAGATTTTGTGTGAATGAGTAACGAACATCTATTCATACATCCTCACAAACTTTTGCATTTATAATATTACTAGTAGGATGATTCTTCAAAGGTTTGGTTTTGTAAGATAAGTTCTGGTAGTATTGAGACTTTGCTGTGCCTGTTACACTTACTTTATCATGCAAAGTTACCTAAATATTGATATACTTACATATTTAGACAGTTTCAGTTCATTCAGATTCCACTGGAAATTGCCATGTCCTTACTTCTTAATGTAGATATTTTTTTTGTTTGTGCGATCATACTTACTGTAGTTGAACCTTATTTGATGCATGTCCATTGATTTAGTTAACTTTTTTAGAGAAAATAGAGGTGTGCCAAAAATCTACTGCAGCATTATCCAGCTGGATGCTGCAGTAGTTCTTTTCATCTGAGTATAGGCTGAATAACAAAATTGTTGATATTACAACATACTGGTGTAATTTTAAAAAAATGTGCTATTTTTTTTTTGTAGATAAGTTCTTATGCTTTTATGAGTCACCAATTACATTGAATTACTTTTGTCATTATAGGCGCCCACAGCTAGCAGATGTTAAGAGTCAGCTAAGAGCTAATGATGTTGCTAATCTGAAGAAACAAAAAGTATTACTTGAGTCATTAGCAAAGGAGTATGAAGCTAGAGTAAATAGACTTAAGAAAATATTATCAGCCAAGAGAGGTTATTTAAAAGCACTACAGCTAGATATACAAAAATATCAAAAGAAAAATGAGGAGTTGGTATCCAAAATGAGTGATAAGTTAGAAAATCATGACAACTTGATCAAGGACATTATAATAGACAATACTGATGTAGAAGATATCTGCTGGAAAGAGTTAGACAAGGAAGTGAATGAAATAAACTGATGATTTATATTATATGAATAAAATTTATATTTCAGAAAATTGTACACACCTGAGAAAAAGTACAACGAAATTTATAATAAGTTATATAATTTGAAACTCAATTGTTATCGAAACTTATCTCTCTCTAAGTGTAGAAGAAAATAGAGAAAATCGAAAATGTTAAAGTGACAATTACATAATTCTAATGTTGCTGCTATCTGTACCAGCTAATTATATTACACAGTTACAGTAGATAAGAAATATAATAATAAAGCAACAATACTATCAACAATTAATTTTGTGAGTGATGTAAAATATGAAATATATTAAGTCACATTAGTTTCTAAGGTCCAAGTTCACCAATTTACAAACCATTGCTTAACATTACATTAACCAATTATAAACCATAAATCCACTGCTTTAACAGTGTTAACATATACATACAATTTTGGTAAACTCGAACATTAGTATTTAAACAAGTGTTAGTGTAAAAAATTACATTTTAAAATGCAAACCTAAAAGAAATAAAAATAAACTTCTTAGTTTAAATAGTGATATTTATTATTGAAAAATCATTTGACATACATAGCTAAAAAATAAAATTGTACAATGCAAAATCTGCATATAATTTTACAATATAATAGTAATAATAATACAGCAATTGCACTATTGTTGCGAGGACTACACTGCTTCTACCACATTTTACAAATTATATCAATTCATTTGAGACTTAAGAAGTATACTTTGAAATGAAAGCCTCAGTAGGGAGCTCATGATGAAATTCCATCGAATTTTGGACACCTACTTATCTGTATAATACTGAGTGCAACATAACATTAATTTCACTGGGTATGTCACTCCCTAAGCACATCACTTGCAATGGAGTCCTAGAACAGAGAAAACACTTATTGCTATGACAAGGTAAAGGTTAATGTCTTAGGCCAGCTCCACAACAGAGGTATAGGGGGGAAAATAACATTGACTACAATAATTTAAAGGGTCACAAGTTCATGGACGAGTATTCATAATATAATAATTTGTCTAATTCCATTCAAAAGAAAAATTTCAAATTAACCAATTGTCGTCACTTACTCGAGACCTATAATATATAATTTACATTTATAGGCACATTAGTTACAGAATAAACCAAGCGAATGTGCTTCCGATCCACTACAACTTCATATATACGAAATTTGAAAATGTTACGACGGTTTCGTTTCCAATGCCCGCATCTTTGACTACTTACCACTTCAAACTTTAAAAATTAACGAAACAATTACAACATCAACATGTTACAATAACACAACAGGATACAATACTTTTTAATAGACTGCCATATGGGCTGATAAAAATCAAGGTTCGAAAAAGCAATAGTCACCAAGGAATCGCCGAATAAGAATGTCAATTCGATATGCGCAATCTGTAGAACTAAATTCATAAATTAATATCACTCACATTAATCATAAAAATTAAAAATAAGAAGGCACAAGCAAATCGATAAATAAATTTTAACAATAAGAGACATATTATTCGGCTATGCCCAGTGACCATACTAAACAATAATTATAATACATGATATAATTATTTATTTGTAGCATTCCTCTCACTGTGCAGCACACTGGATACCAAACGTCAGTTATTTCTTCTTAGGTGGTGATCGCTGAGGTGTGGCTGGCCTCCCACTGTTGATTCCATTATACTGATATTTGGCTTTCTTCTCAGATGGCTTTAATATCTGTATATTTAAAATGTTAGTCAATCATAGTTTGGTGCCACTGTACTTGTTATTTTGCTTTCTTCTCAAATGACTTTAGTATCTTTACATTTAAAATGTTACTCAATCAGGGTTTGATGCCATTGTATTGGTACTTTGCTTTCTTCTCAGATGGCTTTAATATCTGTATATTTAAAATAATAGTTTTTTTAATCTCAGCTACTTAGTCTACAAAGTCAGACATACCTGGTTGTGGTAGTGTTATGATAAATATTTCAACATTGTTCCGATTTTTTCGGAAGTTAATCCGTCACCACTTTACACATATCCAAGATACGCTATGTGTATTTTGGTTAAAAAATTAGAGGTAATTAAAAAAAAAAAAGGTTAGTAAACAAGAAAAAAATTAATAAAAATGAGGGAAGAAGGATAAAATAAAGGATCAAAAAAATAAAGGTAAGAAAAGAAGTAACGAAATTAATCAAAAACTGGAATGGGTCTTACCTGGAAAGAACACATAAGTGTTTCATCAACAGACATCATACCACCAGCATTGTCAAACTCGCCGCAGTAGTTGGGCGCAGAAAACAAAGTCACCAATTGTCGTTTTGCAAAGAATTCATATCCATCTTCTACAACCTATAAAATAGTAATACGGAATGTTTTAATCTCATTACGAATACATATTGTAATGTTCTATGAATAAATATGCCATTGGCGTATACTTTAAGGTCCGATAATGGTAAGTCCATTGAAATAACAGCACAAAAGGCCCTGACTTGCTGTTAGGTTTCAAGGCTTTATTTTAAAATTATCAATTCTGTCTACATATTGGGCATACGCACTGCCGCCTATACTTTCCCAAACTCCATTATTTTTAGTCTCAGCTCGTGCATGTAGTTGAAACTAATACTAATACAGCTTGGTAAAATTGAGTTCTTATATTTTTGTATTAGAAACTGTAATATAATGTACAATATAATAAAATTGAATTGATATAAAACTACAACAGCCTACTGACCATTGTGGTATCGTGACACCCTGGAAAGGTATAAGTAAGAGCCTACTTATAAAATTCAATTATAATTATTGACCTTGATGTGTATGGCTAACTGCCAAGTTTTATGAGCTGCTTTATTACAACCAGTACGCTGCGCCACGCGTCGTAGCGTGTGTGCCCGTGGCTCACATAATTTATCACACAGTGCCCCTGGCTTCCATATGTTTGCGCTAAATTCTTGTTACTATTAGTAATTACTCAAAACAAACAGACTTACCTGAGCCAAGTTATTGACATAAATATTGAAAACCTATTGAACAAAGCAGTAAAATAATAATTTATCAAATAATTGACCTGGTTTATTGATTGTTTAGTAAGTAAAAAATTAATACATATCTGAAGGACTTTTAAAAATCAATATAAACGATATTTGTTAGTTAAATGACAACATACCTTAATATTGTCACTCATACCAATTTACTCAAATTACAAAACAATCTGTATTCAAGGTGAGACTGTTTAGATACACGCAAGGTGGGCTAAATTAAATTATTATACTTTATAAATAGAATAATAGTACATGGATATTTTATTTTAGTAATTTTACCTACAATATGAAACTATGTTCATCTACATGACATTTCTTATGATCTGTGTTAGTGTGTAGTATTCATGGATGCATGGAATTCTGTCTAAGTAATAAACGCACATGCATCAGGGGCACTGTGTAATGACAAGTTAAGTTGTATAAAAGGCATATGTGAGTCACGATCAAAGTGTGTCATGCATTAAAACTCACATTTTCGTCATGCTTACTAAATAGGTCAAACTACTTTTTCCTAGGTAAGGAAATGACCATGCATTGAATTTTGGAGATTTTGCAAACAATGATTTAAAGAATTCAAAACTAGCTGAAGCCCGCGGCTTCACCCGCGTGGTATGGGTAGCCTAAATGTTATTCTACAACCTTAACTACCCATATTCCAAATTTCATCAAAATCCGTTCAGTAGTTTTTGCGTGAAAGAGTAACAAACATCCATCCATCCCCACAAACTTTCGCATTTATAATATTAGTACCATGGAAGGAAAAACAATATTCTAGAATCTTTTTGTTAAAGACATGTGCTCAGCCCATACTGTTAGCAAAGCATGCCTTGATAGTGTTTTTATGTAACCAACCACATCTACAGCTACCTACCTCCAGTAGTTACTGCATCTACAATCTCTATTCTTGCACCTATAAAACTTTGTAGAAGTAGTTCAAATACCTGGTGAGCTCGACATATCAAGTCCAAGTCATGTCTGTTGAGGAATTTACTGACAACATCAGGTCCAAATGTGAATGATACGCCGCGATCGTTTTCTCCCCACCCTTGTACATCTTTGTCAGGATCAGACCAAAGGAGGTCACAAAGAAGTCCTGAAAAATTTAATATTTATAACTATTTATGTAGATGTACAAATGTAGCAGTATGATTCAGGAGATTTACCTAGCATTTTTATGGTAAGCTATTGCAAAGGAAACTGTTAATAAACTATAAACACCTAATCTAACAAAAACACCTGAATGACATCTCATTACTGAGCCCTATAATCTTAGTTAGTTCTTTTCGACATGTTCTCTAGTTTTGAAACGAAAATAAGAGTCTACTTAGTTATTTTTGGTAATAGGTCCTTCAATTTTTAAAAACAAGTTAAGCTCAAAAACACATACACATATTAAACAGTCCATAATATATTATTTTCAATCTTTAAGACTGATAAATAACATTGTTATTATTGTGTGTTATCAGTCAGACAGTTAGTTTGCAACTGATATATATTGACATACATACAATTCATATTTGTGAATACAAACACTCGCCTAAAAATAAAAGTAGATTCATAGTTATTTGTCATACTACTTTTCTCATCTTATCTTACCTGTGTCAGGAACATCAGTTGGTCTCATTATTCGCCTGATCTGTTCCATCCCTTGTAAATCTGGAGAAAGACCACCATGGCAGCAGAAAATTTTTTCATCAATAATAGCAGCTATAGGCAAGCAATTGAAGCAGTCCGTAAATGTCTTCCACAGCTTTATATTGTATCGGCGTTTACACTCATCATAAAAACCTGTTGGGGTAAAATATACATTACTGAGAACACTATGTGCCTATTAAAATAAATAGAAAAAAAGGATCTCATAATATACAATCAAGATATTGTTATTAAGAAAATAAAATAATTAACAATAATTACCATATATGCGATTTATACTCGCACATTCGTGATTGCCTCTGAGTAGAAAGAAGTTCTCAGGATACTTGATTTTGTAAGCAAGTAGAAGGCAAATGGTCTCAAGTGACTGCTTCCCGCGGTCTACATAATCTCCAAGGAATAGGTAGTTAGCTTCTGGTGGGAAGCCACCATATTCAAATAGACGTAGTAAATCTGTGTACTGGCCATGTATATCACCTGAAATTCATAAGTACAAAGTAAGAAAAAAGAATCATAACAAATGTATGGTTAAAGTAAAAGTATGAATTGTTCTTAGTTTTTATTTAACAGTTTCTAATGATGAAAATTATAACTTAATATGTTGTCTGTTCATTAGAAACTATGAGTCTATCTGATGTCTTGAGCATAATCACAGATATTACCTGTCAATTTTAAACTTAATAAAACATTTAAATGTGGTATTTGAACTCGTACTGAATAACTTCTACATTAGTAGACTTTAACAAAAACTGTTGAAGATAGAGTAGTGGTGTATAAGATAAATATACATATGAGTCACCAGACCAAGTTATACCCTAATATCATTTCAATGATTCATATGATTTTTTTACAAAATGAATAACAGTTAAAGAGCTTACCACAAATTTTGAGTGGTGCTTCCAATTCCAGTAATATGGGCTGCTGTAGAAATATCTCTCTTGATTTTGTGCAGAGTCCGCGAACCTCTGACTCTGACATCTGAACTGTCTTGCCAGGCCTGCATCCTCGAACTGTGACAATATTATATTATCTGCATTAATATAGGAAGATAAATTACATGAAAACAGTCTCATAATGCAATGTTGCTTAAACATAATACACAAGCGCATACATTTCAACAATACTTCAATGCAAATACAACAATTCCAATGGATGAAAATTTTATCCGATTATACATTATCATAACACATATAAACAACAAATGATGAATGAGAAATGACTCATTACAAGGAAGGTAAACAGCACAATATTTACTATTAAATATTTTACTTACAATACACAACAATGCATGTAGCTCATTAATTTAAGAACATGCTTACTATAAAAAAGCTGTCAAATTAAAATAATCAATGTTTTATCATGAGCTTCAAACTTTACCATACAAACAAGTATAATCAACTCACATTAAAATTCATAATAACATGCTCATGTACTTAAAAACAATTGAAAAAATTAATACACAAATATATTAAAAATTATGTGAAAAGGATTAAACCAATGATGTCACTTGTATTAAGCTTGATTATAACAGAGAGCACTGCAATGCTGAATACATATTAATAAAATACAAACTCATGTTTATTCAAGTATAACCAAAAAATAACAAAATGTTCAATATTATAATGTTTCAACACCAATAGGTTGGAATGGTAAAAGTAGGCTATTTATAGGACCTGTAGAGATTTAACAAAAAAATTAAAAATAAACATTTTATTTTAATGAAAACAAATAGCATGTGGGATTGGTCGCTAAAGGAAAAAAACAATCTAGCGATACTTTGGCAAGAATTCTGGATTTAATCATACATTCTCCTGAAAAGATGTCTTTCAATTTCCCTTTTCGCCTTGCTGTTTCCTGTTGCAGTCTGTATACTGCAGTAACCCACCAAAAAGCAGCATAATAAAGTGAAATAAACATGTTTAAAACATATAAAGTGATACAGAAAGCGAATAAAAGCTTAACAATAGCCCATGGAAGTGTTCCATGCTATGGATGGAATCTGACATCATAGTAAGAAGTGTGAATATCTAGAATATAGCTATGTTATAAAAACTATTTACAGTGTACGCTCTATTTCTAAGACGTAAATTGTCGTCTGCCAGTCAGCTAAAAATCTAACATCAAATGCAGAATCAGATAAGAATTGAGGATAATCGATTTATTTATGAGTTTGACATTTCTATACCTACATACTCGATGATAATTACGCAACAATAGCACACTGAGCTAAGATCCTTCAACTTATAACATATCTTTTAGAATCAGAGGACCAAAGTACACATCAGAAAACGTAATAAATGTTTCTTTACCTTCTAAAAGTCTGTGAATTAGACTGTCAACATTGAGTTCGTCAGCCATATTTACTACACGAATAATTTACGTCAAAAAGTCAGTCAAATCTTCGGTGAACACCACCATCGCCAAGCGCTTGTTTTTGGTTTTTAATATAAGCGTTTCGTTCTAGGCATAGGCTTTTTCTGTGTTGAACAAAATAATAGTAACGTTTAATAGTTGTATTAATTATATCTGTAAAGAAGACAATGAAGGCACATTAATTAGTGCATTCAAAATTGGAGAACTGAGTAGACAATGATGATTTTATGTTCTCTGTATCATAAACATTTTAAGCTGCCATATGGCTGCCATACATAATATACATTATTTTATCGTCTCTTAACATTTTAAATAACGTAAATTACTACAAAATTTATTCATCACATAAAATGCATAACACCTAAATCTATGCATTATCCTAATTTACATCACATAAATTATAGCTGGCAAATCCTGTAGGTAATAATAGTGACAGGAAACAGCACGACTCACGAGTGAAGAAACAATTTTTTAACACTGACTATTATTATTATTGATGCTCCTGATTAGCAATTTATATCATGTATGTATTTCATTATGATTTAGCCGACTTTTCAGCAAACTGTATTTTCAGGTCGTGTTTCGCCAACTATAAAAATTTTCCGCTATTACGGTTTTGTTTCTTATTATTATAAAAGCTTGTTTTAGTAGAAACTGGTATAGTTCTACAGATATTTCTCTTTTTTTATCCTCTGTATACACGTAAGCCCTTCCAAGGCCTTTGTCACATAAGGGACGTGTCGGTCGCGGTAGCAGCCGAAGTGTGCGAGGTCGCGGGATCAAGTCCTACATAAGACATTTTTTTGAGCGATCCACAAATTAATGATTATCCAGTGTCTGGAATTCTGGATGTTCTTTGCGCCGGTTAATTTTTTTTTAAATTTAATATTTATTTAAAAGAAAACCTATAAACCTAAACTCACGCACCTAAACTCACGCACCAAATATTGCACATCAACCTGTGGAAAGAGACAATCGGTAAATTTTGACTTCGTAGCGTCATCTCTGTCGCACACTATCAAATCATAATTTGTTTTAGGGTACGCAGGCTAGTTGCAACTCCATACAAACGGAGAAAGTTAATTGCTCCTTCATTTGATAATTTCATCATCAATCAATCAAGTATATATTTATTTTTATGTTAATATTATTTGTACGTAATACCCTTTCCCCAAAATTATTTTGGGCAATTTAAGCGTGCACGTTTTCGACAACAATCTTTTAGGCTCCGCCCACTAACAAGTTCGTGTCTGTGGAATGCGTACCCTTAACAGTTGCTAATAGGTACCAGACTGTTCTGTTTGTATTTCGTGCGACAGAGATAGTGCTTTATGAAGCCGAAATTGATCGATTGTCTCTTTACAAAAGTCGATGTGTAATATTTACGGTTGGGTACTGTACATACATGTCAATGTCGGCTGAGAATTTCCAAACATCAATTTATCGGACACAAAGAACACCTAGACTAACGACAGTCAAAATTTGTAAATAGTATAAAGAATTGTCCTACGTGGGAATCGAACCCGCCACCTTGTGCACGACAGTCGCTTCTTTAACTGTTGCGCCAATGAGGCAAGTCAAACTGATGTTTGCAAAAATCCTCGCTCGCTAGCCATGATCCCTAATGAGTTAAATGTAAATAAATAAATAAATAAGGAAAAAAAATGTTAAAACATTTCCGCCTTTTTTAAAAAACATCTTCCAAAAAAATATGTACAAATAGTCGACAAATCAAGATTGCTTAGATAAATACATAATTATACGTGGTATAAGTATTTCAGCTACTAAAACGAGGGACGGAAGAAAAAGTCGACAAATAGCGAAAGTTGGCGAAACACGATCTAAAAATACAGTTTGCATTTTTTGATCGAAGCGAATAGTCCTAAATATGTATTTAAATGTTGCAGATTAATACTGCACGTTACTCATAAACTATAAAACTTATAAACTTGTTTATTTCATTTCAAATTGTATACAAAAACAATAAAATTACGTTTATGGCGCTACTTTGAAAATTTTCGAGTTGCATTTGGGCGTGGCCAGAGAGGCGCGCGAATGAGACGGGAATACTCTCGCTCACGCGCCGCCGCGCCGTGTGCGCCGTCGTCGTCCCGCCGGCCCTCAAGGACATGTTATCGCTCTGTGCCACAGTACAAATATATACAGTATTTCAACTTCATAGAAACGGACGAAACGTGAGTTTATACCTACACGCTCACGATCGAGGAGAGAACAGTCGCTACTGTGCCGCAGTAACGAGCGGACTGTGGGCCAGATTCAGAGACCGCACTTTGACTTTACTTTAGCAAAGTCTAGTTATTATCTCTGAATTTGAAAAACATTAAAGTAATCTTTTGACATGAAAAGTTTACTTTGGGAAGATTACTTTGAAAGAAAGTAAAGTCACGACTCTGAATCTGGGCCTTATATGTCGTTTTTGTATCAAAGTCGAACTTTCCTTCAAAGTAAAGTCAAAGTGCGGTCTCTGAATCTGGCCCTAAGTGTTATAATTTGAAACTAAATATATTATTCATATGTCAATTTCAAACAAACATGGCTGATATAAATACCTACCTTACTAAATGACTAACGGCCGAATACTCAAACGTCTGTTAAAGTAAAGCGGCACTTAAACTAGACATTTGTATGAGAATTTCTAGTTTAAGCGCCGCTTTACTTTAACAGACGTTTGAGTATTCGGCCGTTAGGTATTTAATATTATAATATTTTTAGGAACAAGGAGAATTTGTTAAAAAGAACAAATAGGAACCTTTACAAATTATAATCTCATTAAAAATAATTAAATAACAATCTAATACTTTGAACTTAAAATGACAACTATTCATTAATTCCCGCCAATCTAGCAATAGCCATAGCCACCCCTTTTCTCTCCCGCCAAAACACAATATTCATCAAACCATAGAGTAATGTCATTTTTACTCGTCGAGCGGTAATGTTACTAAAAAGTGGCCAGCTATTCTTCTAATTCTCCTAACACGGCCTCTCCTGACAGGAGGACGTCCTCGTGCTCCCTATCATTCGTGACAGCTCGCTCAAGCGTGGACTCCTCATTTTTGTCATTGCAATCTGGGCCTGAGAATACAAAAAAATATTTTAATTTTGTTTTTTATATTTTTTTTATATTACACACATGAATAGTAGTGAGACCACCACCACGAGTACAATTTTAGAATAGCTTGTGTGACATAGGCACGACGTTAGCTTATCACACAAGTAAATCAATATTCACACATGGCAGAGGCACGACGTTAGCGTACCATGCGGCGTCCTCATTTGTATGACATAGGCACGGCGTTAGCTTATCATACAAACTCTGCCTGTGTGACATAGGCACGGCGTTAGCTTATCACACCAGAAAAACAATACACACAAATAATTATGTTGAATCGGGACACCGGTCGTAACCAATGACACATCGATTCACAACAACAACTAGTTTGGATCGGGCTTACCTTCATTGCTCGGCTGTACCTGACCTCGACTACTAGTACGTTCTAGTACAGACGCACCGGCACACGGCATGTGGCAGCTGTGGCGCCATGCAGACGCACCTGCACACGACGTGAGGCACGACGTGCGGCTGCTATGGCGCATCTGCAGACGCACCGACACACGGCATACGGCCGCTGTGGCGTCATGCACGACGACACACGACGTGTGGCACGAAGTGCAGCCGCTGTGTGGCTGCTGTGGCGCATCTGCAGACGCACCGACACACGGCATACGGCCGCTGTGGCGTCATGCACGACGACACACGACGTGTGGCACGAAGTGCAGCCGCTGTGTGGCTGCTGTGGCGCATCTGCAGACGCACCGACACACGGCATATGGCCGCTGTGGCGTCATGCAGACACGACGACACACGACGTGTGGCACGAAGTGCAGCCGCTGTGTGGCTGCTGTGGCGCATCTGCAGACGCACCGACACACGGCATATGGCCGCTGTGGCGCCATGCAGACACGACGACACACGACGTGTGGCACGAAGTGCAGCCGCTGTGTGGCTGCTGTGACGCATCTGCAGACGCACCGACACACGGCATATGGCCGCTGTGGCGTCATGCAGACGTGCTGACACACGACGTGTGGCACGAAGTGCAGCCGCTGTGTGGCAGCTGTGGCGCATCTGCAGACGCACCGACACACGGCATATGGCCGCTGTGGCGTCATGCAGACACGACGACACACGACGTGTGGCACGAAGTGGAGCCGCTGTGTGGCTGCTGTGGCGCATCTGCAGACGCACCGACACACGGCATATGGCCGCTGTGGAGTCATGCAGACATGCTGACACACAACGTGTGGCATGAAGTGCAGCCGCTGTGTGGCTGCTGTGGCGCATCTGCAGACGCACCGACACACGGCATATGGCCGCTGTGGTGTCATGCAGACACGACGACACACGACGTGTGGCACGAAGTGCAGCCGCTGTGTGGCTGCTGTGGCGCATCTGCAGACGCACCGACACACGGCATATGACCGCTGTGGCGTCATGCAGACACGACGACACACGACGTGTGGCACGAAGTGCAGCGGCTGGGGCGTCTCCGCAGACGCACCGGCACACAGCGTGTGTCACGACGTGTGACCGCAGACGAACGTTGCTCTTCCATTGCAGTTAAACGATCTTAAATTTTATGCATTTGGTTAGTTAACACGTTAAGGAAATCATGTCTATGTGCGCTCCGAGAACAGAGTGACTTTCGGTGCCTAAAACTTGAATCACTGACGGTTTCATCACCGTACATTATTCTGCTGATTCGGTGACATCATTTCACCCTACTCACACATAGGCATTACTAGCATACAACGTAATTACTAACCAAATAATTGTGTATAAATAAGATAACAATAAGCATTTTAATTGTAGACCATTTATAGCCGTGGTTCTATCCACGTTACAACATAATAAACTTTACTGAAGTTTGTGACGTGTTTCTACTCAACAACATCCTACATGTACGGTAGGTACCTTACAAGTCCGTACAATCACTATTAACATCACTATTACTCTCAGAGTTAAGCATGGTTCTAGAACGCGAGTTACAATTTCTAAAGCGGCTTCTGCTTTTACTACTATTGTTAAGCATTTTAAACTAAGTTTCAATTTTTAATAAAATTTATCAGTGTACAGGTTATAAAAATAAACAAGAATCGAACTTGGTATAGGTACTAATGTGAAAGCAAAACAAGTAACATTCACATGTACACTGAGTAATTACAAAGTCATATTATGTAATCATAGCCTAAAGCAAGAAAATATTTTGCCGGGCAAGTAAGTACCCATACACGAAATAAAAAGAATCACTCTATTGCAAATACTGTTTTACAAACAAATTGGAACGTACTCACCAATACTTATACAGCACTTACTACAATTGAATAGCCAAAAGCGGATTAGACACGTGAATTTCTTATCCCACTTCTGATTTTAGGAACAAGGAGAATTTGTTAAAAAGAACAAATAGGAACCTTTACAAATTATAATCTCATTAAAAATAATTAAATAACAATCTAATACTTTGAACTTAAAATGACAACTATTCATTAATTCCCGCCAATCTAGCAATAGCCATAGCCACCCCTTTTCTCTCCCGCCAAAACACAATATTCATCAAACCATAGAGTAATGTCATTTTTACTCGTCGAGCGGTAATGTTACTAAAAAGTGGCCAGCTATTCTTCTAATTCTCCTAACAATATAGTATTTTGTGTATAACACGAAAAAGGTTTGTTGTACTTAGGTCAATAATAATGAAAATTTAGCCCCTCTTTATGTAATCCCCTATGCGTGTCTTTCACTTTGATCTAGGTAAATTTAAGCAATGACATCGATGTCATTTTTTGAATGGATTGGTCACCCATCCATAAAGTGACCTCGATGCCTTTATTTTGACGTTAAATAGATCTAATAGACCTGTTTAAAGTTTGGTTTTGGTTATCGATAAATTCAATTTCAAACAAACATGGCCAATATAATAAATGCAGTACCCGGCCGTAAATATTACACATCGTCTTTTTCTCTGACGCTCTACGAATCCGAAATTGACCAATTGTATTTTTCTATAGGTTGATATGCAATGTAAACGGCCCGGTACTGTACCTACTTTACTGAATGACTTGTTAAGTACCTTCTTAATATTATAATTTAGTATTTTATTTATATCACAAACATGGTGGATATAAATACAAACATATACATGTTTCTTTAAATTAAATGTATCAATCATAAAACAACACGTTTTTTACAGAACACTTCCTATTTATTTAAATATAAAATAGAAAAATAAAAAGTATTAATTTACAATTACAAAACTAAATGGAACCACAAAGTAGATCGCATGTTTACTATTGTTTACGTACCGCGCACCCGTAGGCTAATAAATATTCGGCCCAGTTTGACTACTGGTTATACTGTGACGTCAGTCCGCTGTAGGTAACAGAAAATTTTGTTACAGAAAGACCTACTATCTACCGGTCTATTATGTTTATACATGTAGCCCCTATTTTTTTTTAAATTTACACCCGCGCAAGGTATTATGAAGGCACAAAGCACATCCACATTCAGGACAATAATTTGGGGATCACAAAAATAATTTGACCGCCTCGGGGTAGCGGTCGCAGTGCACGAGGTCGCGGGTTTGAATCTCACGCAAAATAATAGAACTTTAAAAAAAATACAATAGCCCCACTATGTATTGTCCTGTGTCGCGGGGTATTTACAAACATTTACTTAGCTGACACAAAGAACATCCAGACTCAGGACAATAATTTGTGGATCGCACAAATAAAATTGTCTTACGTGAGATTTGAACTCTAGGTGATTTTCCACCAGAGGGGCAAAAATTGAAATATTTATGTAAAAATGAACCGTATTGCTTAGGAAATAGAGTATACATAGAGTATATATAACTTTGTAACAAAAACACTCGCTTCTCGCGATAGGCCTATATAGGATAGGATAGGATATTGTTGTTTGTTGCTACTTTTTGTTTGTGTAAAAATGAACCGTATTACTTCTCTTATAGAGTTCAAAATACATTAACAAGAAACATGCATGTCGCGATGTCAATTTTTGGTGGAAAGAGTTCGGTGCGATTTCAATTCTCGTCTCGTCTCGCCCTTCTGGTGGACTCTTCATGCTGACTTAGGATTACCGATAACTGCGCCCGCCACTGCCTAAGGCAGACAGTTTTTTTGTGTGATACACAAACAACAGTCCTGAGTCTGGACGTTCTTTGTGTTCGTTTGTTTCATGTTTGTAAACGTTCCCGCAGTGGAGTGCATGAGAGTTCAAATCTCACGTAAGACAATTTTTTTGTGTGATCCACAAACAACTGTCCTGAGTCTGGACGTTCTTTGTGTTCTTTTGTTTCATGTTTGTAAACGTTCCCGCGGTGGAGTGCATGAGAGTTCAAATCTCTCGTAAGACAATTTTTTTGTGTGATCCACAAACAACTGTCCTGAGTCTGGACGTTCTTTGTGTTCGTTTGTAAAAGTTCCCGCGAAAGTAAAAAGTATTATTTAGATCTTATCAGTAAGTACCTTCCTACCTAAGCTTGCAAATAAAATAGGTAAGTAATATTATTTCTTTGATTTTTTGAGTTTCACACAGCTCCTAGGTATTGTCGCGGAGACTTTTACAAAGAACATCCGAACTCAGGACAGTAATTTGTGAATCGCTCAAACAACATTTTTGCTTGGATTCGAGCCCGCGACCTTGTGCACGCAAGCCACTACCGCGACCGCGCCGCACTGCCCGCGCCACTGAGGCCGTTTCAATTACGTGATCTTGACGAAAACGGTTATAAAACTTATAACACTTGAGCATATAGTCTAAAATCGCTTATATAAACAAACGCTTGCATTATCAAAAGGGTCAACAGTAACTAGGTACTTAGCCCCTCAGCTGGCAGGCACTTAAAGTCATTATGACGTAAACTGGCAGCCCTCCCCGCGGGGTAATGGCGCGCGCCGACTCGGGTTACATTGTTTAAGTTTAACTCGACAATCATAACAATAACATCCTTGATACTTATGTCTACGTAATCGTTATGAGTTAGGCTAACTGATTATTAAATAATGTTAACACGCCTAAACAACAGAGCCTAACGATTTTTTCCCAGTTTCTTTTATTAAAATACAAATACTGAAGAAAGAAAACACTATACTAAAACGGTATTTTGTTTATTTACAATATACATAACTATTTATTTATATTCTATTAAAAAAATAGGACTCTCAGAACATTTATTTCACACAGTCGTCTTTGAAAGATTTACTGATTACGGGCCACTTAAGCGCACGGCACAAAAAAAAGGGTCTCGTTTTTATGACTTGTTTGTCGACACATGACCTCGCAGCGATAAGACGATTAGTTTGTTTCAAAGCTTGCTTTGTCTAGTTAACATAAACAATATATTTCATTCAATAGAAATGATTAGTTTAAATTTATGACCCATACAACAAAACACATAGAGTTTCGAAGAATTTCTCACCCTAGGAAACTTTGTATTACAGAAGAAATTCTAAAACATTTTATAGGAGTATTTTATTAAATTCTATTAGAACACTTACCCCCTTACTTATAAAAATCTCTAAAGCAAGTGATTAGCCATCTCTTACATGATCAATTCTTAAGCATTTAAACAATGAACTAAATTTGTTTACTTATAAAAACAGATAATCTGTTGCTTAAATAAGATATGATGTAAAAGAACAAAGAACGATACAAAATGCGGTAACCACAGATAATTGATGAAAAAGTCGACTATTTTCGTAAAATCGGATATATTCTCTATGAAAAATTGGATTTTCTACGTCTATGGCGATATTATGACACATCGTGATTTTGACAGATAAGATTTAATTCAAGCACTATTTGTTTTAATCATAATAATGAAATATGCATTGTGATGGTGAATAGCTGGTGGCATCGAGGTCACGCTGTTCCTGTCTCCAATATACGCGTTCCCGTCAAATTCACCTGAACAACAATGAAAAGTGAAGCTTAATCTATCGCAATGCTGGACATAGGCCACTCCCAACATGCCCACAGAACTCGGTCCTGTGCCAGGTCGTCAGTCCACTGGGGGCTTTTTGATGTCGTTTTTAATAATTTGTGTAAACTTTACTCTTACTGAATGTATTTTAACCTACTCGACACAGGCAAATATGATTAATGTAACACATGAGCTATTATAAATAGTATTTGTTTTGTAACTTTTTATTTGCTGGAGGAAGAAATGCTTGTCTCAAATAAAAGATGATTATACAACTGTAACATTTTTATTTTAATAATTGATTTTAACAATTATAATTTGTGTAATGTCAATAGTGAATCTTTATTAAATGAATATGCATAGGTGATAATAGATTTTTATTATTTTCAATAACAATATTTCTTATTTTAATATGCATGCAGACTATAGCACCATGTATCCCTTGAAGAACACAAATCGCTTCAAATTATCTACATTTCTTTAGTAATATTAAAGTAAGTTTTTCCACACCAATGCCATTGCCACCTTGTCTGCTGGCTCATGCTATGGATGTCAGTGCAGTCTTCTTAAATCTAAAAAGAAATATCAAAATTACAATATTAAGTAGTAAGTATTCAATATAAAAATGTTCTCATCAATACAGTTCTTAATCTCAAGTTTCTAGGATTAACGATAGATGATAAACTAATTTGAAAGGCTCTATAGAACAATTATCTGAAAAAATAAGTAGTAGATCATTGCTCTTTATAAACTTGGTCAGGTAGTCAATGAAAATTCTTTGCTTACGGTCTATCATGGACTGATGGAATCTTTACTTAAATTTGGTATAATTTTTTTGGGAAATTCTGTAAATTAGGATATGGTTTTTAAAATCAATGTCTTAGGAGCATGTTCGGGCTTCAAAATACAGACAGCTGTAGACCATATTTTGTTAAATATAAACTCCTTACTCTGGCATCATTATACATTTATTATGAAACAGCAGTTTTTGTAACAACAAACCAGGATGGGTTTTACAAATTGTCAGATGTTTGTGCACGCATTCAACATAAGGATACTAAATTAACCTTGCATGCCTCTAGGACTACCTTAATGAACAAAAGCATTTGGCATGGCTCCAAATATTTACAATAAGATACCTCAGCTCTACAGGGAACAGAATACAATTAAAAAAAAATTACATAATCTAATTAATGAAATGTTATTACAATATAGGTAAATGATTTTCTTAGTGATAAACTTGTATATATTTTCATTTGACTAGTGTTTCATGTTTATTTTCATTGTTGCATTGGATGTATTAGCTTTTTTTTTGTATTTTTCTATGTTTTATTGTTTTTAAATCTGAATTATTGTTAATAAGATTATAGATAATATAAGATTTCTAGAATGTCTTAAATGTGACACATTTGTGGCATACAAAACATTCTTGGCAGAATATGAGTGTACTACTTAATTTAAGATCTTTTCTGTACTTACCATATTCTAACAAATAAAGAAATTTGAATTAACATTACTATGTAAAAGTATTATTACTTATTTAAGGACAAGGAAGTTGGGAGGAGGCATATTATGTTCAGCAATGGAGGACCATAGGCTGATATGATGATGGTAAATTAAAGAAAGAAGGATGCACATGTAATTTTGTAACTGTACCTACTAATAAGATCAGATAAGTACTCACCTCATGACAACTCCTATATCTGACTACTGCCATTACTTGAAAGTCTCCGGAGATACCTACACCTCGGGTATCACCATGGAGATCAGGTCACTCTAATTCAGACTATTCCTGTAATGCAGCTCATATTATTTTTGCTAAAGCAGTATTTCAACCCCAACTCTTCACCTGATTAATTTCGTAGCGGATCGAAACTAGCTTTGTAGGGGTTTCTCTTTAATGCAATATCATTTTAAAAGTCTCCAAAATCCATGTTTATAACAACAACCCGATTACAATGAAAAAACGTAAAAAATATACTATCAGTTCTGTTGTCAAACGAACAGCTGATGATATTGAAACGGCCATATTGCCATAAGCAACATCTTAACTAGGTCGAACGAGTGGTTAATTTTGACAGCTCTTAATCAATAGATTAACCACTGCTTAAAGTTAAATTGTTTTTATGAGTAAAGAATTGCGTTAATCGATTGATTAATATTTAATACGAGTTTATGAGTAAGACCGTATATTTACTAAAGAAATAGTGAAAAACATACAATGTGATAGTACAAAAATAATCAAAATACAGTTTCCAAAAACAACCCAAAAACGTAAGAAAATTTACTAAGTACGCCATGGAGCGCGTGAGCCGCGAGGGATGATCGGATACGGCAATCGCGCACTGCCTTTCGAGTACTACATAACATAGGAGTACATGTACTGATATACGTAATATAATATAATGTAATACAAATGATTCGGAGAAAATATTGAAGTGAAAATTGATACAAATTTAATGGCAAAAATTGTTCGTACTTCAATTCCAACTACGCTCACGATGCCGCGTTTTACGTTATTCTCCTTGACAAAAAATGGCCGCCGTCCGTGCGCGCCTGACTGGCAAGGCAGACATATTATGTCTTTTCGATCGACGGGTGCTATATTTTCGCTTTTAATTTAAAATTTATAATGATCTAAACCGATTTTGCATTTAAACAACATAGTTAATTAGTTAACGAGTGATTTGAGTGCCTGTAGCGAGTAGTTTACTAAAGAAATATGATCATAAAACAAAACGTAAAAGTTGGAAAAGTTAAAAAAAAAAAAAAAACAAACTCGAGGAGCTAGATCATTTTGGCAAAATAAGGCATTTAATCTCTTGAAATAAGTAATGTATTAATTTAAAATAGTTTGTTACATTCCTATCCACGTTCACAGTAAATTTCACCCTTTTGCTGGCATTAAATTAATTAAAAACACGAAATAACGTACGCGCTTTTAACTGTTGGTAACCGCCGTAGCAAACCTTTTTTCAAAGTGTCATAGTTAAATAAATTTCTTGGAACCGACGTCTCCTGTCGTAATGTATACTATCCTTGTTTAATAAAGATGCTTTTACTTACTCACATTAACGGCTAATTCTTATGGAAATGTTAATATAAACAAAAGTTTGGCACATTCCGGTCGCAGACATGTTATGTCTGCCCGCCAGTTTACGCACTTTTTTTTGCAGACATAATATGTCTGTCCGCCAGCTGAGGGGTTAGTTGAGTTATGGCGAACTTTACCTAAGTTTTATAAAAGACATAACTACAAAAATATTTTACGATACAATGTTATCGAAATAACTATTATAAAATAATACTATTATTTACTTATAAAAGAGAACAAAGTATTAATAAAAACTTAGGTATAAATATTTTAAACCTTACCTATATATTTTACCTACGATTAAAAATTACGCGATAAAAAGTACGAACGGTGAGTCGACATGCACAGGTCCGGCGTCGAAGAGGGCCATCGCCCGACTGAATCGTCGACCGTACTCATTCTGTATCGATCGTTAACTTATCGGTATAAGGTCTGAAATTGCGATGCGCCCGCAACGATCCGGAGCGCTTAGAAATTGCTTAAAATCTTATTTGATTCATTAAAAATTATTGGTTGTAGTTATGTAATGATATTCTACAGTAATACTAATATTCATGTTACGAATGTATTTGAGTAATTCCTAAGCATAATGATAGTGTACTTTCCGTGTAATATGTAAAAAACTGTTTTTGTAGAGGTGTTTTCAAAAATAAATATGATCGAGCCAAAATCAAGCTATCGCGTTTTCGTAATTACAAAAACCTAGTTAAAGGTATCAATTTACCTATATTAAAATTCTAGATCAATAGGTCTTTTCATATTCCTGTAGTAGTTGATGAAAGATAGTGCATTTTATCAATGTATCATCTTAATAGATCAAAAGATTCGAACAATTTATTTTATTTTAACATTAGATATCGTAGCTATATGATGAACTTGGTTCACAAGTTATTTTATACTGAAGAATGTAATGTTAATTAATTTTTCATGTTTTTCGGGAACTTACAAGAGTCCTTGTTTTTATTATATACTCAAATCACTGTTAGCATAGTTTGATCGAAATGTTACAACAGCAGTAAAAAGATCATTTTAAGGGAAGACCTAAACTTTTTTGTTTACAAATAGTTTTATTGATCACTGAATTAGATTTTTTAGGATCTAATCAGTTTTTTGATAGAACAAGAAAGATTCATAGACAAGAATGAGAAGTTTCAACATAGAGCATCACTTTTTTATTTTTAAATTCTATTTTGCGGGCAAAATGTCGCTGTTCTTGATTGTCAAGCTATTTTCTCATCGTAATGTTCCGTTCTGGCGCATAGTATGTATGAAACGCCGTGGTTTGGCGTGTGCGTTCTATTTTATTTTAGACAAGACTTGACGGCTGTTTAAAAAAACTTCATGGCTCTTTGTTCGAGATTGTTAAACTATTGCTTAGGTTTTTCGTAAACAACAGGAACAAAACAAGGTGAAAATTCAATGAAGTGGGTGAAAAATCGTTATTGTGTCCTGTGATAAACGTAGGTATTTCATCAAGACTTCCTTTTGCTTCACATTCCGTCCGTAGGATATGGAAGATAAGATGGAGAGTGAACATAGCTACAGTGGGGACAGCAGCAGCTCTTCTGAATCATCCAGTGGAAGTTCAGAGGGTGATGATGAAGTCTTGGAGCCTGTTCGTATACTGGGCCAGTCGCTGGAACTTCCACAAGAGCTCTGTGAAGACTATGCTGTATTTAAGGAATTCTTTTCTATGAAAACTTGGGATGCTTTAGAAGACAAACATAAAGAAGAACTTAGTAAATATTTACCAAAATTTACTGAGAATGAAGAAGAAGAGAAAGAACAAACTATTAAAATGCTTTTCAATCATGAGCCCTTTCATTTCACATCACCTCTTGGAGATTTTTATAATAATTTAAGACAGGGTAACTATAGACCAGATATATCAAAAATGAGAAAGTTTTTAAAGAAAGCAAGAGGTAAACAACAGAGACACAAGGTGAGTTAAATTACCAATAAAAAAACTTCAATGTTTGTACAAATTTTATAATATGGTATTAATTTCAGATTAAATCTTACTATGCTAAATTATTACCTGAAGTTCTAATATCACGAGAGCGCTTATTGGCAGCTGCAAAAGCTGCTCCACCTGGGCCTGTTCCTCGGTTGCCATTATTGCCTCCTAAACCATCATCTAAGAATAACTATAAGCCATTGTATTTAAGAGCAAAACAGAGATATTTTGAAGAACTGACAGCTATTAGAAGTGAAGTTGGGGGAGATGAATCTGATGATGAGAACTACCCTGAAGGCCCTCCAGAACAGGCTGTGAGGAAACGTAAACAAGTATCTTCAGGACAAGTAATTTTATTACTATTTACAATTGCTTGTTATTATCGGTAAATTAGTTACTAACTATATTTTGTTTTAACTTTTAGAACACTGATGGAAATGTATCTGGCACTTTGGGAGGGTGTGATCAAACAAGTTTAACCTCATTAGAATGTTTAAAAAATGTGCTAGCAACTCATAGAACTAGGAGGCAGTATAGAGAGGTAATGCTACAGATGGTCATTGTAATATTAGAGTTATATTATATACTATTATTATGTCCTAGTAACTATTGATGCTTAAAAAGACATTTTAAGATGGAGATCTTCAATGTAAACTTTTCAGAATCATCCAGAATTGAATACATCAGGTATAATATTAGATGATATTAAACAGAGGGTTGCTCTTGTAAATGGTGCCAAAAAACTTATGTTTGGTGGTCAGAAAACAGGTTCACCAATACAAAAATTAAGAAAAGGAACTAAAAAAGATAGTCAAAAACAGAGTAAACCAGAAAAAACCATTAAAAGGAATAAAGAGGAATATGATAGTGTGGAGAATAAACCTTTGTTGCCAAATATTAAGATTAAATGTGAACAAGAAGAATCTGACTCAGAAAGCTCATCACTTGTAGATCCTATAACAAGTCCTAAATCAGGGAAAAAACTTGATCACATAGAAATTAAACAAGAAGTTGATGCTAAGTATCCTAGCAATATTACAAAGTTAGTATCTTAGTTATTCTTTATCACTAAGTTACAGTTTATCACTAAGGTGTTGCTCTGTTGCAAGTATCATGTTTGTGTTATTTTGTGTCCCGCGATGTGACAAGAAGAGTGTGATGGAGGAAAGCTTGGTATACTATTACCTCCTACCATTAGAACACTAGCCAGGCAAATAAATATAGGTTTTTAAGAAAACCTTTTTGTACCATGACACAATTTTTCTCTAAAGTGTCTATCTAGTTTTTTTAAAGGTGAAGTATGTGTGTGTGCTTGTTTTTTCTGAACTCTTAAAGACACTTGCAAGAAAAGTAGTGGTGCCTTGTATGTCACATATTAAAACATCAAATGCTTTATCTATCTTGTTACATACTCTAAAAAAAAGCAACATACAAACCTCATAGTTATTTGTGGTTTCTTATTCTGAAGTAAGTAACTACTACTTAGTAAATGTTGATTGATGTATTAGCCACTTTGTATAATGTATAGGGAACTTTTTAACCTTAACAATGTACTGCTATCCCATGGCTGGGTAAAGTTTTGAGAACTTATCTCTATGCATTGCCTTGGTCTCCCTGTATTTAGTGAACTTATTTAAGATGTCTTCCCTGTACTATAAGGGACTTAAACTTTTATTTTGTAATGTGTTTTTTGTTAATTGACATTGTTTCATTTAATAATATTTACATTGAATAATTTTCTAGCCTTAATTACAATGATCCAAAGTTGGAGAGTATAATAAAACAAGAACCTATTGACAATGTTCTACAATTACAAAATTCTAGAGTAGTTCAACCTGTTCCCATAAAATTGGAAGATTTAGATGGAATTGGTGAGTAAAGATTTGTGTTAATACATGTATGATATTTTAAAATATTTTATAGTTGATCTTTTACTATTGTGATGATAACAAGACTACCCACAAGATTTTCTCACCCTAAGTGCATACAGAGAAATATTACAAAATCTTTGGAGATATCTAGGTGTGGCATTTGAGACTGGACATAATCCTAATCGCTCCGGAGTACACATTATGTGATTTATAATTAGTCTACTGTAGTTTGATAATTATCCTTTCAAGCAAAACAATTTTTTATCTGAGAGGAAGATGACATATTAGATAGAGCATTACCTGTGATATAGTCCGGCCTAAAAAAAGTCCATTTTCTTTTAATTAAAACAAACTTTAGTGTTTTTTTTTCGTAGTACAATATAGTAAGGTTCCTTATAATTATGTATATTATGATATATCTCAATAAGTAGGTACATGTAGTATTTTTCTGTAGTTTTTATTAATATGGCCAGATGGACTCTGGACATAAATAATTAAAAATAAAAACATCAATAATTTTTTCTATATACATATTTGCAATAAAACATAAGGCCTCTGATATTGGAATGTGATTAACGTAATTTCAGATATGATGGCACTACCAGTAGAGTTGGCAGACGAGTGTGGGGAAGTGGTACAGGAAGTGTCAACGAGCGAGGGTGTGGGCGGGACGACGGCGGGCGCGGAGGACTCGCTGCTGACAGAGACGACGCACGCGTGCTTCCTGTCGCTGGTGCGCGCTCTGTTCCCCGCGCGCGCCGCGCACCGCGCCAGCAAGACGCAGCTGCGCGTGCGCTGCGCCGCCGTCATGCGCTCGCCTATAGCGCCGCTCAATACCTGGTATAACTGTGAGTGTTACGATTTCATACGTTTTCATCATTAAAGAACATTGAAGTCCAACCATACTTCTTGGACGGTGTCAACTATTAGTTCCTAATTCTTAATTTTCCACGTGTGTAATTTTACCAATTCTTTTATGGACGAATTCTTCTTTATAACCATTCTTAATTTTACATATTCTTATTTTTCCGAATGCTTTATTTTCACAATTATAAAAAGTACGAATTCGGAATATTTCTAATAAGTACCTGCCTAGTCACAAGTGCAAATATGAATTTATATTGATTATATTATGTAGGCACTTTTAATATAAATCTGAAGAGTTTGTTTGTTTATTTGATTGAACGCGCTAATATCTAAAACTACTGTTAGGAATTGAAAAATTTTTTCAGTGTTGTTGTATTTTTTTTCGCTCTGTTGTGTGTGATACATACGAAGTTTCAAGGGGGTCAGCTAGTTATTTTATTTAGGGTGACTATAAAACACAACTAATTTAAATGAAATTTAATTAAACAGAAGTAGAGTCTGTTTAAAGTAGCCTTACGTGCGGAGTAGCATACGTCTTTTAATGAGCTGAATGGCGGTGGTTCCAAGTTTTCGCTTGAATCCGAATCGCTGTCTACCTTCATAGACTCTTCGTATTATTCTGAAATTAGTTTCCATTCTGTGCAGCAACGGTTTTTTAATTGATTAACAGCAAACGCTACTTTATTTTTTGAAAAGTCTGGTTTGCACGTATGGCTACTTTCCCTTATTATTAAGTTCATTTCAGAATTTAGGGTTACATGCATTGCTACTTAATATTTATAATTAAACATAATTACACCATGTACTTCCTTGTGTAAAAAACAGAATTCGTACTTTTTATAATTGTGAAAATGAAGCATTCGGAAAATTAAGAATGTTCATAAAAAAGAATTCGTCCCTAGAAGAATTGGTAAAATTACACACGTGGAAAATTAATAATTAGGAACTAATAGTTGACTTCTCTTGGACTACTTGTTTTCGTTATTTTAGTTTATAATGAAATATTTTATTCTATACTGTATTTCAGATCTTATGGGTACGGTGACGTTTAGTATTTGTCATTACTAGAGATGTAGTAACACTAAAATCGTTTTTAAAAATACCGATTCTATATCTAACCGATATAATTTACAAACAAGAATAAATCGATTATGGTTACAAAATAAGAAACTAATCTTTTTTTAAATATTTATTAATTATGCCGAATCAATGCGTGATTCATCTGATGAACAGCTTGATGAATTACTTGATAAGTCACTTACATGACATAATAAGTTAAAATCTACTGAATTGTCTAATCTGATGTCTCTTCCTCTCACAGTCATGAAGTATTAGATTTTTGTTTTTTCCAATCATCGGCAGTTACGTGGTCATAGGTTACAGGCCTCTTTTAATAATGACATCATCAAGATTTTATCGCTATGACGTACGAATCCTGCCAAAAAAAAACTTGCGGCCTATCCTCGTAAAAACTAATATTGAGTTATAAGACAACTGAAATTATTATATTAATTTCTATGATTATAAAAAAAAAATTATCGATTTAATCAATTTTATAAAAAACCATTCGATTTTAACAATTTTATTGTGTCAATCTCTATTGAAATTCGTTCCGAGTCGCGCATACGATTTTAAAATTTATATGTTTTTATTTTACATAATTAGGGTTGAAGATGGAATATAAAACAAATATTTCATATAATTTAATTGTATATAAACGTCTAAATAATATTTTTAATTTTTTATCAGTTCGGATTCATAAATTGATAGCTTTTATTTTTAAATTCTACAAAAGTAAACTAAGTAACATGGAAAAGATCAAATGTCACCGTACCTTTCCTGTCTGATAAAGACTATAATGACTTTATTTAATTTTGATTAAACTAATATAATTATGATATAGTATCGATGGTTATAAGGCTAATTAGTCTAAGCGACTTTTTTGCGATATTGAGTTCTATACATATTTGGAATCAGCGAATTTTTCCCCTATGTCCACTAAAATCCATTAAAAAGATCCATGGATCTTTTTACACTCAAATCACACAGATATGTCCACTTTAATCCACGATCCGAAAATATTTTAAAAATGGATCTATTTATAATCCATTTTACAGCTGCATCTACAGTAGCCATTTTCCATAGGTAAATAAAAGACTAGAAAACCAATCAAAATTTTAATAGTAACATATGTATAAATGTTTTTTTTTATTTATTTGAGATGGGGTGGTGATTGATTGATTGGTGTGAGCAATATTTGGTCCGTATTTAGTGAACGGATGGTGATGATTCTCCGTGTGGTGACGGAGTAAGAATACATGTCACCACTCCATCTCATCCCATGGGTATCGTAAAAACCGACTAAGGGACTATCGGTGAATATTATCTTTACGAAATAAAGAAGGAAAACTTGAAATTAAACCCTATACCAATCCGTCTGTTCAGTGTGATATTAGTAGGCCAAGTATCCCTCCGTCACGGGAGGAGGCCCGTCCCTGCAGTGGGACATTAATGGGCTGTTATGATGATGATTTGGTGAAAGCCACCGGACAAACAATTTTGTTTGGAAGAGTGGCAAACAAGACTTAAAAAAAAATTGGGCAAGAGGAATAGAGCTATTTAAGATTGCATGTGTCACCCGCTTTATTTTTTACAATGGATTAAAGTGGACTTATGTGTTTGATTTAAGTGTAAAAAGATCCATCAATGGATCTTTTCAATGGATCTTAGTGGACATAGGGAATTTTTCTGCGTCTTTTGAATTAATAAATAAATAATAAATAATAAAAATTTCTTAAATTAGGTTTCAAATTTTTATGAGCATATTTTTGGCGCTTGAACCCTCACTGACTTTGCTCTCATTTTGGACGTCTAAGATCTAACCGCCACAAAATTTGAGCGAAATTTTGTAGTTTACTTAGACTAGACCTTTCATACGTCGGTTGAGTCATTTTTCCTACAACTTTTGAATGACCAATGCGCGTTAGAACATTTGAGCTTTTGCTCGACTACATGGTTTTGGCGCGTCTAATATTTTGATAGTAAGGATTAACTTTACTTGATTCTACTTGACTATTTGTATTAATTTACTTTACTCCAGCTCAAGTTCACGTGTTACTTAAATTCTTTTGCAACAAAAACATGCTAAATGCATACATACAGGTGTATTTTATGTTTTTTTTCCTTGTTCTGTTTCATATCCATATCTACATTTGAACCTATCTACTTTAAACTCGAATATAAACCACTGGCAGTGTGACCATTTTTCCTTGTTTAAAAAAAAATGAAACGATGCATTTTGAGTCAAGCGACATTTATTTTATAAATAAAATAAATTATTTATTTCATAATTGAAATAAATGTCTATGAAAAAGCCTATATATTAATGAGCACTATTTAGGAAGGAGTAATATGTATTTACGGAGATACTGTATTGATTAGAACAACATCTACGCAGTAGCTTTTTTTAATGATTTTTTTCCGAAAAACTAAACATTAAATTGCACTCCTGTAACTTTTAAAAAATGTCGCTTAGACCAATTAGCCTTATAACCGTCGGTATGTAGCTACAAAACATAACAATATCGTTTTCCTTAAAAAAATCTTACTATTTAGTTTTGGTATTTTATTTCAGTGTCTGACGACTGGTGTGCTGAACTGGATTCTGCGTTGGATTTCCTAGCAGGAGAAAGAGGGCAACACCCAGATGATTTTGTACCCTATTTACAATATTTACCCGAAACACAGGTATGTTTTTTGATAAACAAATAAAGACAACAATATTACAAGTCCCGCAATCTCACTTGGCCGGCCTAAAGTTAGCTATCAGAGTCGTTCGTGTATGTACAGGTACTAAGGAAACATCCGCTCTCCGCGATTCTCTCCATTTTGTTCCAAAAAATGACCTGGGCAACAACTTCAAGCCGGCCAAACTTTGATCTGGAATGAGAGTTTTAAGGCGAAAAATGTTTATTTTCCACAATACAGTTAACAATGTTTATGTTGTTGACAATGTAAGGGTGGACTGTAGCCTAAGCTAGGGAAACCCTGTATTTCAGGACTCCAGGTCACTCGCCTACGAAATAGACAAGAATAAATTAAAAGTAACAAAAATTAGGTAACAGTAAGGTGGATAAGGAGTGGAAATTCGGAATTGTATGTGTGTAATGTGGGGGTGTGTGTTCGCATGTATGTGTAATGTGTGCGTGTGTCTTTGTAATAGTGTGTGAGTAGTGTGGGCGTGTGTGTTCACAAGTTTGTGACCCTGTGTGTGTTTAATGGGTGCGAATGTCTTCGCTTGTGTGGGAGTATGTGTGCGCGTGTGTTCATAATATGTTTGTGTATGAGTAATGTCTGCATGTATGAGTGTGAGAGTTTGGTGTGTGTAGTTGTAAGAAGTGCTTATCTAATAACGGTTATGAGAGATTCGGTGTCATTATAGTTTAAGTTTAGCAGGTGGGTTATGATTATTTTTTTACATGCTTTGTAAGTTGTAGGATAAATATTCGAAAGGTGATTGATTTTATTATATAGATATGGCGCGAGAAAAGATAATTGTCTTCTAAAGAATGCTGTGTGATGCGTGACGGATTCACAAATTCTGTTTCTTCTACGAGAGGAGCAATTGTGTCTGGGATCAAACTCTAATTTTTTGTGCTTTCGAAGTGTGACGTGCAAGACAAATAACTGCCTTACTGTTAAAGTTTGCGCTTCTTTATACAGCGTGTGCGTAGGGTAACGGAACGGTTTACGAAACATTACCTTTAGCAGCGATCTCTGTGCGCGTTCGACTAACATGAAATGTATCTTACACGCCCCACCCCACGCCGGTATGCAATAATGGATAATGGACTGAACTAGAGAGTAGTAGATGCTTTTTAGCAGTACCGGCTTAGCTACATTTCGAAGTTTTTTAAATATCCAGATCGACTTCCGTATTCTTGTTGATACCTACTAGGTTTAGTTGAGCATTCCATGAAAGTGAGTAATCGAGTTGCACACCCAGGTACCTTTCAGAATTTGTTCTGTCAAGGTGTGAACATGAACAAGTCGGTGAGTCACTATTAACACAAGTATGTTCTCTAAGTGAAAAAATATTGTCGGGTTGTGTGGATTTATTCAAGGAAAAAGTTATATACCTAGATTTTTTAGCATTTAGTGTCAAGAGATTTGAGTTGAGCCATTTTGTTATTTGCCTGAGGCCCTTTTCAGCAGAAGCACGCGCTTTTGCCCAAGTCTCCCCTTGGAATAGGATGGCTGTGTCGTCGGCATAAGAATAAATTTTACCATTAGGTAGAACGTAGGAGCACAGTTCATTAACATAGATGACCTTCTTTCAGTTTAAAATGTTTACCAACTAAACATGTTTATTTTAGATGTATCAATGGATTGGTGCGGGCCGTGATTGCGACGCGATCTTAGGTCGTTTATGTGAACGTTGGCTAAGAGCTGCCGAGCCACCCCCTCCTGCTACTGAACCACCACCTTCTAGGTAAGAATGATACACCCGCGGTTTCCGAATAACTGATCAAGTAAAAATCAACTAATCAAGTGTCAAAAGTATCTTTTTAGTTCCTGAAAATTATAATTTTGACACTTGATTAGTTCATTCCTTGATCAGTCATTCGGAAACCAGGGGTTATAATTTTTTTTAACTGTAATAAATATGAATAAGTAATGCTTTGGCAAAGTTCTTATCGATTGAAATTTTAAGTTTCAGAGTAGCTTTTCATAGTATATTTTAATAATGAATATTTGGTTTAGGTACCCGACATCATGGTCTGTTCGAACGGCTACGGATGCCGAGTTAGCAGAGTTCCGTGCTCAAGAAAGAAGAAGATTTTCAGCTGCTGCTAAACCTTTTACTTACGTGCAACATGGGTTAGTTATTTTTTTAATATACAACTAGCTGTTGCCCGCAAGTTCGTCTGCGAGTTTTAAATAATTCATACAATATCCTTATAAATTGTAGCCTGTGATATTCTGATGTTTAAGCTATAATATTGTCAAGTTTTATTAATATCCATTCAAGAGTTTTAACGTGAAAGAATAACAAACATTTTGAATTGGTTTTTGACTGTGACTTTGATATTAAATTTGACTTAGATTTTGACTTTTACTTTGACCTTTTTTGATTTTGACGTTTTTGATTTTGACTGTTACTTTGATTTTGACTTTTACCTTGACTGTGACTTTTACTTTGTTACTCTGATTTTGAATGTCTGTCTTTAAGACGACGCTTTGAAAATTTTCGAGTTGAATTCGGCCGTGGCCAGAGGGGCGCGCCCCTCGGCGCGCGAATGAGACGGATATACTCGCTCACGCGCCGCCGCGCCGTGTGCGCCGTCGCCGTCCCGCCGGCCCTCAAGGACACGTTATCGCTCTGTGCCATAGTACAAATATATACAGTATTTCAATTTCATAGAAACGGACGAAACGTGAGTTTATACCTACAAGCTCACGATCGCGGAGGGAACAGTCGCTACTGTGCCGCAGTAACGAGCGGACTGTGTGTTATAATTTGAAACTAAAAATATTATTCATATGTCAATTTCAAACAAACATGGCTGATATAAATACCTACCTTACTAAATGACTTAGGTATTTATTTAATACTATAATATAGTATTTTGTGTATATTACGAAAACGGTTTGCTGTACTTAGGTCAATAATAATGAAAATTTAGCCCCGCTTTATGAAATCCCCCATGCGTGTCTTTCACTTTGATCTAGGTAAATTTAAGCAATGACATCGATGTCATTTTTTGATTGGATTGGTCACCCATCCATAAAGTGACCTCGATGCCTTTATTTTGACATTAAATAGATCTAATAGACCTGTTTAAAGTTTGGTTTTGGTTATCGATAAATTCAATTTCAAACAAACATGGCCAATATAATAAATAAGTACAGTACCCGGCCGTAAATATTACACATCGTCTTTTTCTCTGACGCTCTACGAAGCCGAAATTGACCGATTGTATTTTTCTACAGGTTACGAAACGGCCCGGTACTGTACCTACTTTACTGATTAAGTACCTTCTTAATATTATAATTTAGTATTTTATTTATATCACAAACATGGTGGATATAAATACAAACATATACATGTTTCTTTAAATTAAATGTATCAATCATAAAACAACACGTTTTTTACAGAACACTTCCTATTTATTTAAATATAAGTAAAATAGAAAAATGAAAAGTATTAATTTACAATTACAAAACTAAATGGAAACACAAAGTAGATCGCATGTATACTATTGTTTACGTACTGCGCACCCGTAGGCATTTATAATAAATATTCGGCCCAGTTAGACTACTGGTTATACTGTGACGTCAGTCCGCGGTAGGTAACAGAAAATTCTGTTACAGAAAAACCTACTATCTACCGGTCTATTATGTCTATACAAGTAGCCCCCATTTTTTTAAAATTTACTCCCGCACAAGGTATTATCAAGGCACAAAGCACATCCAGATTCAGGACAATAATTTGGGGATCACAAAAATAGTTTGACCGCCTCGGGGTAGCGGTCGCAGTGCACGAGGTCGCGGGTTTGAATTTCACGCAAAATAATAGAACTTTAAAAAAAATACAATAGCCTCACTATGTATTGTCCTGTGTCGCGGGGTATTTACAAACATTTACTTAGCTGACACAAAGAACATTCAGACTCAGGACAATAATTAGTGGATCGCACAAATAAAATTGTCTTACGTGAGATTTGAACTCTAGGTGATTTTCCACCAGAGGGGCGAGACGAGGCAAAAATTGAAATCTTTATGTAAAAATGAACCGTATTGCTTAGGAAATAGAGTATATATTAACTTTGTAACAAAAACACTCGCTTCTCGCGATAGGCCTATTGTTGTTTGTTGCTACGTTTTGTTTGTGTAAAAATGAACCGTGTTATTTCTCGTATAGAGTTCAAAATACATTAACATGAAACACGCATGTCGCGATATCAATTTTTGGTTCTGGGCTGAGTCTGGACTTTCTTTGTGTACGTTTCTTTCATGTCTGTAAACGTTCCCGCGGTGGAGTGCATGAGAGTTCAAATCTCACTTATGACATTTTTTTTGTGTAATCCACAAATAACTGTTCTGAGTCTGGATGTTCTTTGTGCCTGCAAAATTGATGTTATGTTCGTTTATTTCATGTCTGTAAAAGTTCCCGCGAAAGTAAAAAGTATTATTTAGATCTTATTAGTAAGTACCTAAGGTAGGTACTTATTTTTTTGAGTTTCACACAACTCCTAGGTATTGTCGCGGAGACTTTTACAAAAAACATCCGAACTTAGGACAGTAATTTGTGGATCGCTCAAACAACTTTGTTGGATTCGAGCCCGCAACCTCGTGCACGCAAGCCACTACCGCGACCGCGTCACACTGCCCGCGCCACTGAGGCCGTTTCAATTACGTGATCTTGACGAAAACGGTAATAAAACTTATTACACTTGAGCATATAGTCTAAAATCGCTTATAAACAAACGCTTGCATTATCAAAAGGGTCAACAGTAACTAGGTAGTTGAGTTAGGCGAACTTTACCTAAGTTTTGTAAATGACATAACTACGAAAATATTTTACCAAACAATGTTATAAAATAATACTATTATTTATTTATAAAAGAGAACAAAGTATTAATAAAAACTTAGGTATAAATATTTTAAATCTAACCTATAATATTATATACCTACGATTAAAAAATACGCGATAATATTTAGTACGAACGTTGAGTCGACATGCACAGGTCCGACGTCGAAGAGGGCCATCGCCCGACTGATTCGTCGACCGTATTCATTCTGTATCGATCGTTAACTAATCGGTATAAGGTCTAAAATTACGATGCGCCCGCAACGATCCAGAGCGCTTTGATATTGCTAAAATCTTATTTTCTTAATTAAGGTTGTAAGGTTGTAGTTATGTAAATGATATTCTACAGTAAGACTAATATTGATGTTACGAATGTATTTGAGTAATTCCTAAGCATAATGATAGTGTACTTTCCGTGTTATATGTAAAAAGCTGTTTTTTTAGAGGTGTTTTCAAAATTAAATATGATCGAGCCAAAATCAAGCTATCGCGTTTTCGTAACTACAAAAGGCTAGTTAAAGGTATCAATTTACCTATATCAAAATTCTAGATTAATAGGTCTTTTCATATTCCTGTAGTAGTTGATGAAAGATAGTGCATTTTGTCAATGAGTCCTCTTAATTCCGATATTCCGTGGAGAGTATTCCAAATTGAATGTGTGCTTCTTCTCATGATCGATGAGCTATTTATCTCCAAAGCGATGGATCTCAGTTATTATCGAATAAATTTAAATGTTACTTTTATTGGCTACTAATGTTATATTGATTGTTGTACAGATACCGCTCGGTAGTGGGCCCATGTGCGCGAGGTGCCGGCGGGGGCGGCGGGGGCGGCGGAGTGCTGCTAGGCGCACGCCCCCGGCACGCGGCGCTGCCCGCGCTCGTGAGAGACGCTCTAGCGCGCCTGCCCAACGGGGAGGGCACGCGACATCATGTACTCACACTACTCAGGTAACTACTTAAACTTCATCATATCAACCTACCGTCACTCACACTAAATGAGCATTCCTGAGCGCTGTGTCTATCGTTTTTTTTAATGTTTAAAGACAATTTCACCACTAGAGATTTTCTTACGTCATATTTTGTGGGACCTATTTCCATTAAACATTGTTTAAACATTTATAATGCGGTAAAGTCTAAGTCGAAACTTTAGCTCGATAGTGTTGAATGACATCTTGTTTTCAACAAAAACGGTAACTGGGTGTGTTACCGTTTGTTTTACTTACGTAAGGCGTACACATGAAAATTTATAATAATGTTAATATTGTTTACAGAATGTCACAATGGATAGCACCTTGCAGTGATCAAACTCTATTGAGTGCAGTATCGTCTGTATTAGACAGACTTTTATCTGCGAAAAGAGATCCTGTTGTCAAATACGACCAAAGGACGGCTGTCTGGACTTACTTACATAGGCACAGGTATGAATATTATGTTTATTTTTGTATACAATCTTTGTTGTATAGTTACTATTATAAAAAAAAATTTACATACGCATCACACTACACCACAATACTATACAACACACACAACAATACAGGATGTATGTATTACATCGTCCTTCTTTTATTTTAATTTAGAAATAAACAAATTAAATCAACTCCAGGAAACTCAATGTTATGAAATCTATTACATCATAGCATAGCGCCATTTTGAAACTGATCGATAGCTTTGTTTATGCTTTGTGCTGTACTGATTCGTTTGAACCTTTGTTTGCTCCCACACATTGGCCAATTAGCGAGCTTGAACGACTTTGCTCTTGCGTCTCGTAACTGGCGCCAAATTTTAAAGTATGGGTTAAATAAGATTATGTGTGGGTTGAGTTTTGTTTCACTGTGGTTTTCTAATAACTCTGATCTATTGTGTGACTGGTTTTCTGTTTTATTTTAAGTTTTGTGTTTTTCAAATTTATTGTTTGTTTGTTTTATTGTTATTGTCTACTCCCATTTATATTGTTCCGCTCGACGTCCGTGACGTCACTAAAGGGGCCAGTCAGAATAACAGCGCTGTAAGCTACCGCATTAGCTGCAGCATGATGCTGAGACTGGTCCTAGTTTTTGAACCTCACGTGACTTATGCACCTACTGTTAACTTCTTATGTCTAAATGTTGTATAGTTATAAGACATGTAAGGAACAAAAATAAAACTTATTTTATTTTTATTTTTATTTTAAATGCTTAAGAAAACGACCTAAAAACACAGTACGTAGCAACTAACTCGGCCGGCTTGAAGTTGTTGCTAATGGCTGCGCAGATTTCAGTTTTGGAGCTTAATTACAGGAAGCCTGTGTTTGCTTCATGTGGTGACGGAGTAAGAATACAATATGTCACCACCCCATCTCATACCATAGGTGTCGTAAAAACCGACTAAGGGACTATTCGTGAATATTATCTTTATGAAATAAAAAGAAAGAAATCTTGAAATTAAACCCTATATCAATCATTAGTAGGCCAAGTATCCCTCCGTTACGGGAGGAGGGCCGTCCCTGCAGTGGGACATTAATGGGCTGCTATGATGTGTGTATATGTGTGTATTCTTTGTTCCTGTTAACGCACGTACTTCTTTCGTTCGTTTACAATATGTGGCGCCAAAAATCTTTCATTTTGTTTTTTTATATTTTAATATACCCACTCACTCTCACCGTAAATAGGAATCTAACGACTCATACTAAAAGCCATCTAGAACTTCTGATCAGACTGCAGATTGTACGAAAAAATTATACATACATACATTACAGACTCTTAAAATGCAATACCCTTCTCCCGGTGGAGTTGGGTAAAAAGAACTAACAATTTTTTATTTTTAACTATAGAAGTGAAGAAGACTGGTTAAAGATAACGAGCGGTCGCGGTCGTAAGTCGTCCACGGCATCATTACCTCAGCCGGGGACTACGTTGCCGGTGCCTCCTCTTGTTAAGACGACACCAAGTAAGGACACGGCACATAGCACCCCGCCACATGGAGTGAGTAACGTTTACTTTTTATACCATAATATGTACTGGTAATAGTATCTTTTATTTAAAATGTAACTTTGTTTTTTTTTATTATTTCATGAACATTTCTATGTAACATAGAATTTTGTAAATAAGTTTGGTCTTGCTCGCGGTACATTATTATACTGCACAATATAACACATCGCGGAGGGAGTGCATCAGTTGGCCAAAATATCGGAGATATCGATTATACTTTAAATATCAGTATACCATATACCGCGAGCAAGATTCGACTTACAATATTGTATAATGTACCTCTTCTTTAAATGTTTCCACGTCCAAGGACGAGGCCTATGATATATTCATCCTTATTACGTTAAATTTGTAATTGATTAACAATTCCCAGATGGAGCTAGAGGTCGGCAGCGTAGAAGAAGTGATCGATAATCCATCGGACAGCGACGTGGACGTCGATGACAGCAACGTATCTTCTTCTATACCACATTTGTCTTCCGCACAACTGTTAATGCAAGCAACACAATCACAAGTGAAACATGTCACATTACCACCGAAACCAAAAGGAAAACTCGTCGCAACACCACCAAAGAAACCAGCCGCCACTCAACAGAAACAGACTGCCAAACAACCTGCTGCTAAACAAGCAGTACTTATGTCACAATCTGCTAAACAAGCGAACATATTAGCTCAGGCAGTAAGACAGAGTAATGTCCTAACAAAACAACCCACCGTTATACAACCAGCCAAGACTGCTGTTCTGCAATCACCGAAGCAAACAACTACGGTCAAAACTGCTGTACCGCAAACACAGAAGCAATCTAGTGTTATAACACAAGTGGTTAAACCTAATATTACTAAACAGACTGTAAGTGCTAAGCAGACGAATCAAACCCCGTCTGTACAGTCGCCCAAGCATACACAAGTTACGAAACAAGTAATTGTGAATCAACCTTCTAATATATCTCAGCTTAGTACAACTACGCAGCTATCTAAATCGTTACCCACCGTCGTACCCACGCCACATAAATCACCTCTAATCAAACAGCGGCCCTTACAGAAGATTGAAGTCACACAGCCACAGGTAAAGAATATATAAAAAACATTAAAATAAAGCACAGTGTAATCAATTTAGAAGTATAGATAGAAAACTTCAATTTTCAGTAGAGATAGATTTCTTAATGTCCACTCCTTTTAATGAAGGACACTGCGATATGACTATGGAACCTGATAAAAAACGAGAGTACAGTCCAGGAATAAAGTCAAAGCATGATACCATGGTTTTGCAAAGACCACACATGTGCTGGATGTACGACTGATCCAATATACAAGTGCAAACCGTATGGTGGGTTTTTTGCTTAAGTGTACGGTGATTGCTAAGCTCAAAAGAAAAAATGGACGTCGAAGCGAGATGATCGAATATATAGATAGAATACTAAAGACGTCGCCTCACTGCCAAAAGTATCTATGTTTCCTTTGCCTTCGTTCGATATGTGATTAATATCCCGAAAGCTTAGGAAGCATTCGAAACTTTTGGCTATATACAGCATACCAACATACTACCGCTGCCTGACATTTATTTAGCTCAATATAGTTATATTATATAAGCTATTATAAATACAAATTATTTAGCTTATAGATTATAATAATCATTGTAGCTATTAACAGCGAATGTTATGTATGCAAAGTAATGTCTGTACTTAACAAATAAGGCAAAAGTATTTTATTTGAGAATTGTAATGTTAGCTTTTAATATTCTCATTACTTTACATTATTTCACTGGTGCTGTTTTTACGAAAGAAAATTACATATTATTTGTTTATAGGTGTCCGCAGCGACAGTTCCTAGTTTGCCAAGCCCACAACCTCCTGGCTTAGTTCCTACTTCTTCAAGCGTAGTTCAAGTTCAAAATAAGGTATTTATTAATTTTTTTCTTGGATTTATCATACCTCAGCGGATTAAACTAACGGTGCACAGGACACATAGAGTGAAAAACTGACAGCAGTTAGGGCAGAAAAGTTCTGGAATGCCGACCGCGTACCGCAGGGGTAGGGTGGGGAGATCTATTACACGGTGGATTGACAACTTAGTTTTAACGACTGGAGGCCGATGCATGAGGGAGGCACGTCACCGCATATGGTTGAATTATTTGGAGGAGGGCTCTGTACAACAGTAATATGATCATGATGACATATAGAGGATCAAGTCATTTATGAAAATATCAGAATTTTGCTACATACCTTATCAAGTGTAGTATAGTCAAGTCCATGCTAATTATTATTGTTATATTCAGCAGGTAACACAAGGTACGAGATCGTTATTAATAAGGCCGACTGCAGTGCAAACTACAGTAACAGCGGTGGTCAACACTCCAACATCTGCACAGGTAAGCTTTACACAATTATTGTAGAGAACATTAAATAAAAATATAAAGATCAGAATCATTCACCCAGAATCACTTTACCTTTTAGTGCAGTACCTTGTTAAACATTTTTATTTTCTAATGATTCTAGTTTGGAATGGCACATTATCTTGATGAAGCTGCTCTAAAATTTTATAAAGGATGGATTTTTCTGTCTGTGTATCTTTTAATAATTCTTTTATTTGATTAAAGTTTTTTTTTAAATAAGTAATAAATTGTTGTACAGGCAACACCAACAACAAGACGTGGGGTTGTTAGAGTATTAAGTCCAGCAACTCCGGCTTCAGGGAAATCACTCATATCACCGCGGGCATTGATGCAGCAAGGTAATTGTAAAAAAAAACATTTTTCTTTTACCATTATCATCCTAGAAACCTGGACGATAAGTGTGGACGTCCACTGCTGGACATAGACCTCCTCCAAATATATCTACATTTCGTGGTGCAGAGCATCCCCCTATCCGTCGGCTTTTCGCCGTCCTAACACGTTAGTCCACCTTATGAGGCTTAATGTATTTTTTAATTATTCTATTGTAAATTTTTCCTATGTATATCATTGTTCTGATTGTAGGTTCTGCTGCAACGGCAACCAAAAAGCGAGCAACTGTACCTGTTACGGCATCGGTTACTACGATAGCTCAGGTAAAATAAATAAGATAAGATAATGTTTATTCAGGAAACTTATGAGCTAGAATTTACATGGTATATGAATTTTACTTAATTAGTTCACATTTATTTTATTTACCTGAACTAGGCGAATGTTTGTTGTGAAATGTTTTGTTCTTAAAATTATGTGCAATGTCCTTAGGCTGATAAAAAAAGAACAAACTTTGTTTACTAGACATTGTTGAAAATCTTAAAACTATGTATGTATAGTTTTTGATGCCACAGTAAATTTAGTTTAAATTAAACAATACATTGAAAGAATGAAGAAGATTTATGAAATAGCCTGTTGATTGCAGACTATTTACGCTTTCACGTGTTTGTGTTGCAGAGTATATTAAAAATTTAAAAAAATTAAGTAATAAAAAAATAATATTACAGAGTACGGCGAGTGCAACAACAGTAGTAAGCAGCGTCCCGACAGTAGTAACTTCAGCGATGACCACGCGGACAGTACAGCTCGCGGGCGGACGAACTGTCCAACTCGCAGCCAATCAAACTGTACACCTGCCTGGCGGACAAGCTGTGCAACTCACATCCGGACATACCCTGCAGTTATCCTCTTTACAATTGCCTACGCACAGTGTCAGACTACCAAGCGGACAAACAGTTCAGTTAGCATCACCTCAAGCAATGCAAGCAGTTCGAGTGTCAACAACAGCCGTAAAAAGTCCCACTCCAAGAGCACTACAATCAACACCAACAGTTAAAACAATACAAACCAGCCAACCAGTACAAATACCAGTGTCGACAGTGCAGTTAGCTGGACAGACAGTGCAAATTGCTGGACAAACTGTCCAATTAGCTGGACAGAGTGTACAGTTAACTGGACACACGGTTAAATTGCCTAACGGGCAAAGTGTTCATGTTGCTAGTCAAGGTGTATTACCATCACAAAGTGTTCAATTACCCAATGGACAAACTGTTCAATTAGGTAGTGGAAATATACAAACGGTGCAATTAGGCAGTTCAAATATGCAGTTATCTGGTCAAAGTGTACAAATGCCCAGTGGACAGACAGTGCAGTTAGGGTCACAGACAGTGCAATTAGGTGGTCAAACTGTTCAATTGGCCGGTCAGGCAGTACAACTGCCGAGTGGTCAAACATTACAGTTATCCAGTGGTCAAACGGTTCAGTTGTCTACTGGGCAAACGTTGCAGTTAGCTAGTGGGCAAACGGTGCAGATAGCAAATCAAGCACAGAAAACTACGGCGCAGGTAGTAAGAGCACAGACACCAAATGACAAGACTACGGCTGGGCAACCGATCGTCGCTAAGCTTCTGACGAACGCGCAGGTAATCATTATTTTTATTAATATTTTGTCATTGTAATTAATTACCTGTATTGTCTTGAATATGTGTACAAATTAACAAACTCCAATGAAAAATCCTATCTCTTCGAGTTTATTTTATTTTCTTATAAAAGACAACTCCCGCACTAGGGGTCGTGCCCTGTGTCGCGGGGACTTTTTACAAACATCAATTAACGGACACAAAGAACACCCAGACCAGGACAATAATTTGTGGATCTCACAAATTATTGTCCTGCGTGGGGATCGAACCCACAACCTCTTGCACGGCAGCCGCTTGCGCTACCGTCGCGCCACCAAGGTCGTCAAATTTCTTTCAGTTCTTTTATGTATTGTTTTGATGGTCTTACAACGAAAGGTTTTCTAGAGGTATGTTATTACTTCGGGGTCAAAAAGAGCGGCTTGCCTCGCCGCACCACTCCTAATTGGTTATATGAAACAACAACTGAAACTTATTGTACATGAATTAAAGCCTTCGGTTTTCCTGTAATAAGTAAATGCAATGTTGTGTGCCGTGTGCTGCAGGGCGCGATGGTGTCGCTGGAGGGTCGCACGCTGCTGGGCGCGCGGCGGGGCGCCGTGAGGGTGCTGGCGCCCGCCACGCGCCTGGCGCGACCGCTGCTGCTCACAGCTGCCAAGCCGCTACACAACTACATACTGCAGGTTAGTGTCGCTCTACCTCAATACCCAATACTATAAGCGTTCCACAATGTTGATATACAAGATAGTAAAGTTAACAATAGTTTAAATTACATTTTTATATATTTTATCAATTTATAGTTTTTGCGTTGAGATGTTTTGTGGATGTGTTAATCCACTTTTATAGTTGACTGTACCAACATAAACGGCTTTTTTCTGGTAATTCCTGTAAATGACTGCTGCAAATATGGGGTCCATATTGGCTCACCTAAAGTTCTTCTTCCGAAAATGAACGATTTGTAATCCGAATGATCACTCTTCCTAAAATTTTAAATCCTAAAGTTTTCATTCATACTATTTGTATTGCTACCGGCGATGTTCATAACACTCATGTTTCCGAAAATCGTTATTAATAATATCGTTATGTAAATATATTTAAACTCCTAATGTTTTTTGTCATAACGCTTTTATCCCTAAACATTTTCACCATAATATTTTCTCTCATACTCAGAAAGAAATATTTACCAAGTGAAAGTAATAAAAAGGTTTGTTTTTATACTATTTCTTGTGATTTTACTTAACAACTTTTTACATTTTTACATTAAACCATTTTTTTAAAATTATTGTTTATTAAAATTATTAGAATATTTTTGTCTTAAATGAATGAAATCCATAAAACATGACTCGTTCACGGTTATGCTTATGGCCTGAGAGTTTACCATAACCGTAACTAAACCAATAAGTAAAGGACCAATTCGGTTCTGGCACTTCGCCGGCCGCTGCCGCGGCACGCTCGCTGCGCTCGCTCGGCTCGTGCGTTGGGGTCACAGTTCTACCATAACCTAAACCAATAATTGTGAATAGGACCCATTTCGTTTCTGGATCTTGACTGAATGATTGGAGCGGGACTCTGGTTTTGCTCTGGTCTTTGGTATATCATGTTATACCTACATGTTGTCAACAAAGTTACGCAAAATTAATGTTATATAATATTAATTATTATGAATAAAAAGAAATCTAAACAAAAAAGATATGACTTTAAATTATAGTATAAAAGATGGTTATGTTGAGAAAATATAGGAAAACAAATAATAGTATAATAGATGTTTATTGCTTCTGAAATTATGAAGATGAATGCTTCGGATTATTAACATTAGGGACAAAAAAATTAGGAATTGCGATTGTTAGGATGAAAAATGTTAGGAAGAACATTTTCGGATTTCCAATTATAGGAGTTGAAATTTTAGGTGAAATTTGGCGCACCCGCAAATATGTGACTGATATAAAACTATAGACAAAATTTTGTGATATTTCTAAATTGAGTTTTACACATAGTAATGTACATTTCATTTGTTGTTAACAGCAAAGCGATGGCAATACGATTCGAGTGACTGGCAGTGGTGCTGCTAGTACATCACAGACTTTAGTTCTAGGCAATATTGGTAAGTAAACTTTAATCTTTAATAAACTAGTAGTTTTTGTGAGAAACTTGCATTTAACTTTCATGCAATATGTCGTATTCCAAACTAACTTTCTGTTGGTTAATTAATAAAGGTAATATAGCATACAACTTCATTTATTTAAAACAACTTCATTTTTAGGGTTCCGTACAAGTTTTGAAAAAACGGAACCCTTATAGGATCACTTTGTTGTCAGTCTGTCCGACTGTCTGTCAAGACGATTTATCTCAGGAACGCGTGGAGCTATCAAGCTGAAATTTTCTGTTTGTGACAGCTGTCACTTTTGACAGATAGGCGTGACGTCATAGAATTTTTGACAGATGAGTCGGGACGTCACAGAATTTTGGCGGGAAAATATATTTTGACAGCTAAGTCGTGACGTCATTGAAGTTTTAACAGATGAGTCGTGACGTCACATAATTTTTGACAGATCAGTTGTGACGTCATAGTATTTTGGCGGGAAAATATTTTTTGACAGCTGAGTCGTGCCGTCATTGAATTTTGGCGGGAAAAATAGTATTTAAACAGCTGAACCATGACGTTATCACAATTTGGCGGCAAAATAAATAGGTTTGTACGGAACCCTCGGTGCGCGAGTCAGACTCGCACTTGACCGGTTTTTTTTTATTTTAAAATAACTTCATTTTTTTAAAACAACTTCTTTTTTTTAAAACAACTTCATTTTTTTAAAACAACTTCATTTTTTTAAAACAACTTTATTTTTTTAAAATAACCTAATTTACCAAAAATGAATTTATTATGTTGTTTGGGACATTACACAATATTTTTCCTTTTTAGAGGTGTGAATAATTTTTAAATTGGTATTTCAGGTGCGCAGACAGTGACAACGCCCTCTACAGCGGCACCTGTTTTAAAATTGCAACAAGTAAGTATATTTCATTGTAATAGTAGCCACATTATACTGCTCAATGCACACATTCTATGAGACAAGGACACATTACACGAGGTCAAGCGTCTTAAAGATAATTTCCTTTAATATAAACTAATTCAAAGTTATAAACGATAGAAGTTGTTGAGACCACCTTTACTTTGGACGACTAGCACTTGTGGCTCTGATCTAGAGACCTAAAGCGACGCGACACTTGTCTCGTAGAGCGTCGCGACGCCTCTTGACAGGCGAGCCACATGTAGTTGGTACACACTTGGTAGTCGTCCTAAATAAAGGTGATTTTGGTGTCTCGCATAGCGATCTCTACGAAACATGCGACGCGCTATTAGAGACGTCCACTAGTCGCCTTGCTCATCTTTAAAAAATATAGGAAATCATACACCTGACATTTTCTTACTGTTCAATGTAACAAAAAAACAAATCAAACGTACATTTTTGTAAACTATTGTGCTCAAGCTAAATATTGGCTAAAAACTGTGTTTTCAATGTTAAAACTAGTTTGTATTACTATTTGTTTATAATTATTTTAGGTGAATCCGATGCAACAAGTTAAGCTCGCGCAGGGAATTAAAATTCAACAGGTGATTTTTGACAGTATGCATGTGTAATGATGATTGCTTCGGTCATCGAGTAATCGTGAATACGTAGTTAGGAATTTTTTGCATGAGGAAATGATGAATTAATTGCATGAGCGATGAACAAATATGATAAGGAGGGTTGAGGTGCCTTTAATATATGACAATGCAAAATGTTTCATTATTTACACTTTCCTTTTTACCATAATTATATTTTCCTATGCAGCTAATAAACTCTGTTAAATAAATTATATATTATTAACATTTATTTTGGTTAAAGCATTCAAGCCTGTATTCACTTCTATGAATTTCTTTGACTGAAGAATGATATATAAACGAATATCAACTAAAATATCTGTTATTTTAAGTTAAAAAGAGTTGAGTGTAATAGAAATTCCCTGAAAATTATTTTGTGACAGTCGCGCTCTTATTACTTAAAGCACATTATGATCTACTTCTCTTCCTAAATTAATTATTTTAAGTTTAAAAGTATAATAGGAAAGTGTAATGATACAATCTTTTTATGGCACATGACGTTAAATGATTTTGGTCCAGTGTACAGCGACGCCAAAAGACTTTGACTTTCTCTTGTAAAGATCCTCAAGCGTACACAACTCTGGGTTTGCAAGGCATGTTAGTAGAAGAGCGGATACGCGAATAATGTAATAAATTGTAATGTTTAACATAATTGGTACTAATATAAACATGTAACACTTATAACTAATATTACACTCCAACTTCACGAGTATGCTTTTTACATTTACCTAATACCAGCACTTTATATAAAAACACAATATTAAAATGTAGATAAAAAATGGTGGCAGTTTGGTGAAATCTAAAGAAACTTTTTGTTTACATACATTTACTTTTATTTACCTTAATACTTGTTTGTTTGCCAAAGTGTTTTTACACACCGAAACAATTTTCATTAATATTTTAATTCATAATTTTAAAAAGAACTTTAACTTGGACCATTTTGATAAGCTTTAAATATTTAAATTACCTTTTTAAAGATCGTCAAGGTCGGTAATGTTAAATTCTCAGGAAGTCTGACCAACTAAAGGTCAACCCCTATCCCCCGATCTGATAATAATGATTTGAGAGAACTTTTGGTCTAATATATTTATAACACTTATTTAAAAAGTTGACATCGCTTTCTTCGCTATGATCTACCATGTCGCAAGATATTAACCATAATTTTCTCTGAAATAATTTCATTACTTATTTAAAATAACTAAGTATAGTACTCTACATATTCCAGGGTACAACAAATGTGACTCAGCCGTCAGCTAGCGGCGTGCGAAGTGTACTAATGGACGGCCAGCAGCTGAAACTTGTTGGTGGCCGTCACGTGCTCGCAAGAATATTACGACCCGCCCATCCGCCTCAGTAACATTGAGTATTACCATATCATTGTGTAAATATATATGTATAATACTAACTATAATTATAGCGGGGAACCCTGCTTAAATGATCTAAGTAGATATTGCATTAGGATATTACAAAACTATCTTTAGTAATTGTAAATGATTAAGATATCCTTATTTCCTAAATAAAGTTTGGTAAATAGTGACCGATCGTTTTTTAGCCAAAAAATGTGCTGTGCTGTAGCTCTTCTAACAAATATTCAGGTATCCTGTCTTTATAAACCTATTGGAATTATTATGTCTTGGTTTTATTTCTTCATCGACATTTATTATTCGTATGTAAAACGTTCTTTTAAATTTTAAGCAAAATTTCAATGAACTAAGTTATTTATTTGATGTTATTCTCATCTCTGGTTTATTCTAACGAAACTAGGAGTAAAAAAATATGCCTTTACGTCGAGTTTGGGTAAAAGCATGTGAATTCGTGAGAGTGCGATTCACTATAGTGTATTCACGGAGACGAGTTAGTATAGCGCCTTCTTTATCGCACATTATCATACAAATGACAAGGACAAAAAATACTTTTTTAGGGTCGGTGGGCGTTAACAAAACCTTAGAAATGTAAATGTGCGTTCACACTGCGCTTCTTAAAAGTTCGCTTAGTTTATTACTGCGGCTTCGTCTGTCGTATAAATTGAGAGACATTAATTTGATAGATTTTTTTATAAGTACCTACTTTTTGTATATCTGATGGATATGAAGGAAAGAAATAAAATCGAGAGTTAATGATTAAATTTTCTTTATTATATTATAATTTATAATTTTTTGTATATGACTGTTTGTTCCTAATATAATAAATAAATAATATCTACCTACTTATACAAGTTTATAACATATCAGGATCATCACCATCACTCTCCGTACTATCACTACTGTCGTCGTTATATTTTTTTCTCGTAATCAATTACAAGTATCCTGTTTTTTACGTTGGGCCGTTGGGATTTGCTCTATTTTTCTAGAGTGATAAGAAGCGTTATCCATGACTATCACAGAATTATCACCTAGCTTATTTAAAACTTCTCTAAACCAATTTTCAAATTCTTCGGCATTCATCTCCTTGTGATAATCGCCTTGTTTCTTCGACTCAAACATATTTAGACCACCTTCGACAAATCCATCCTCACTCCCAATGTGAGTAATAATTAGTCTTTTACCTTTTCCTGTTACACGTACACCTTGTTACTACTTGTACTACTGTACACCTTTTATATAACACGTGTTTCAACAATGAGAATATAACAATAACTTAATGATAATAATAACAATGGATATAGCGCACCAGTTTAATATACAAAAATTTGGAAATAGTATTTTACTATGGTAATGCTCATTTATGACAAAAGAACAATAAACGGGTCATTAGCACACCTGCGATGCTTAAAAATTGAATGAACAATTTATTAAAAAAAATACACACCTGAAGGTGTTTTCAAGCCAGTCGTTAGTCTATTAATAAATTATAAAATCCAATAGACCAGCCGGTTCACAAGTCGAGCATACAGTCACAAGTATGAGCACGTCTGCACAGCACGGGAAGTATGAGTAGACTAAAAAGTACTCGTACTGTGTACACCGCCTTAGCGTTTATCACTGACCAATCGCAATTAAAAAATTGTGTGAGTGAGATAGCGCTCTACTAACTCGTCTGCGTGAATACACTATAGCTCTATCTCTGTATAGCTGACATGACATGACATTATTTTTACCAAGTAAGCAACTTTTAACCTTATTATTGCACTATATTGATGAAACTAGATTAGGTAAAAAGCGCTGTTCAAGAAACTATCCAATGTCATTCTTAACTAGAAATACGATCGGTCATTATTAAAACTTTTACATAATTTTAAATGGAACTGTGATGTCTATAAAATGTATTGTCACGCATTCAATTTTGATTCTTTTGACAAAACAAACATAAATTCTCCAGGACGTCATTCATATGATTGGAATGAAAAGGTCAACGTTGGTTTTCTGATTATATTATTTACTTCTCGTATTGGGCGATGCCATTACATCACAGATATTTTTATTTAAATCTTTATTCTAAAAGAATATTTTAAAAGCCCATATTGGTTGTTGATAATAATTATTAAATTGTTTATTGTAATAATATTAATATAACGGTACTGATGTACAAAGTTCAGTATTTATGTATAGGGTCAGAAATAAGATTTCGCAAGTTCAAAATATTTTACTTAGGTATATCTTAAAATAAATTATATATATAAATAATTTTATTATTTACCCAGTTATTTATTTTTGACGAACTAAAGTATCACTGAGTTTATTTCGACTCGAAGGGATTATGTAAATAGAGTTTTAATGAATAAAATTAGGTAATAAAAGGGGAATACTAGAAATGGATTGTAGTTTGTTATGTTTATACCTATTTATTTAATATCTTATGTGTATATAGGAAGATATTTTAAAAATGATAATGTTTTGTAAAATTCTGTTCTAAGTTATATGAAACTTTATGTATCCTTTGCAAATATACTACCTAACTGTTGGGGTCAAGAACTAAAAGCGAGATGTAATACTATGTTGAGAAATGTACCTTACTCATTACATAAATTAAAATGAAGTCTACTCCTTTAAGTTTGAGATGTCTTTGGGATTTAGGAAAAATAATGGGTAATTTTTCTTACATATACCAGTTTAGGTTTAATGTTAAAACGTTTTGACGATCTAACAGTTAAGTAAACCTGTATTTTAATAAAATCTCGAATTAAAACGACTATAGAAATCAACCAATGATATACGTGAAAGACACGAATACATACAGAAGTGATAACTTGTAAATTTTATTCAGAAATCTCCACCTACCATTCAAAGCCGTTGTAACTACTTGTAAAGTATAATAGGCTATGTGTTGGTACAACAAAGTTTCAAGAGATGGCGCTAGGTGTAACATGAGCGCTAAAAGATCTTATGTTATTTGTTATTATTATTTGATTTATTATTGATTTGTTGTTTTATTTTTGTATATAATGGGCGTTATCCCCTTTAGCTTGTAACAGTCAATTGCTCTAACGAGTAAAACTTGTTTATAGAATATTAATGCCAATTTAAGATGTATGTTTATAGCTTATAAAATAAAACTTAGGTTCATATTGCACAGTTTTTCACTGTTAGATAACAAAATAAAAATATGTATAAATGTTAATTGGTTTTATTCCATTTTCATCATCATCATATCGGCTAAAAGATGTTCATAGCTGAAGATGGACTTTTTCAAATATTTTCACTGCACATAGTCTTGTCATCCATGAATGAGGTTTACAAGAAATTAGGCCTCAAAATATTACTATGACATCTCAGATAAATGCCGCCATACCCGGGCCTCCACCAGGGAGGGAAACTTTTTACACTGACCGGACGCATTTATGTCACCAGAAAAAGTATTTGCGAAGTAGGCAATGAATATTGACGGTTAAAAACATTTTAGACAATGTTGTTAAGTACTTACCACTTATGTACCGATGCGATGCTATAAATAAATAAATACACATTCTGGTGAGAAAACATAATTTATTTCATTACTTATGTACATGGTGTGAGTGTTCTCAGCAATTACAAAATAATCACACTGCTCAATGCATTCGCAGAATATCTATTCTAACATAAAAGCTAATTCAAACAAACACGAAGTGTGTGATTTTATATTGCATGATATAAAATACTAGCATGATTTATAACGATCCATGTGTTTTAATATTAATATCCAATCTTCAATAATCACTGGGTTTAGGTACTGACGCGTGATACAATATACCTTATATCTAGGTAGTATATTTTTTTTATCTGATCATGCGTAAGTACCCACACAATTCCTTCTACAGGGGAACAACAATATCCAAGATACTACAGAGGTATCACATTTTAATTTCTAACTAACACCCCTCTCCTCTCACTTATGATTGTACAGTCATTGTTAGGGTTGCCAACTCTCTGTGTTTGAAAGTAATTAGTAGTTTTGTAACTTTAATTACCTTTAGTGATGGATTAAAAACACATAGTATCGCCACCCCGTCTTTTACCGCGGGTGTTGTAAAATGCGACTAAGATACCAGGAAGTATTTTTTTCATACATGAATGAGGTCTGTCATTGCTTTAAAACATTCGTGGTTTGGTCTACACGTTAGTAAACATTTATTTTATTTTTTTATGTAATTTTGTTTGTTTTTAATTATCATACTGCGGAATACTTTCTATTTCTATGTGAGGGTTGGCAACCCTATTCACAGTAAGTATACTAACATTGAGTATAATCTAACGCGAAGTGCTCATATCATTATTAGCACACAAATTTACTCGCAAATTGAAACAATAGTGCCGTTATAAAATAATAAGTATATGTAACAGATTACATGTCATAATATACGTTTAAATTAACCTTACAATACTAACAAATAAATCATAATATATCAGTCTTATAACTATGTTATTAAAATTATATAAATATTCTATTGTGTTGTTATTTATGCAGTTGTAATGTATAATAAAGAACGACGATAAACACATACAATATTACATCAAGATTGATATTAGTTTATCTTACGCTAACCGACTACACAAAAATAAATGCGTATGCTTATTATGTAGATTAATAATAACACAGGGTTCGTTAATACTGACGAGTTATACAATCAAACTTTCAGAGATATGATATATATAGCACGATCTCGTTCATTATCTACTGACACTGTTCTATAGTAGTATGACATCCGACGTTGTTTGCCATCTCTTGTATTTGTGTATAACGTCGGAGACAGTACCACCTATTGATAAAGATTATTCAGATTGCGTGAATAACATTGAGTCGACTGTTCGCGACCGTTACAACGTATCTACATGTATTAATAATGAATGAACAAAATGTTAGAATGGTTCCACAATATAGTTATGTACTAGCAAGCTCATGAGAACACTATCAATATCTAAGTATCAATGATCCATTAAGATGTCGTATGATTTTTTTATATCAAGTAAGTTAATTTGTAACAAAAATAATTTTAGCAACTTTGGCATTTGACACGTTCCTAATTTTATATTCGAATATCTAGTGCGTTTACAAAATATACTTACTTATATCGTATCTCTGAACATGGAAACTTTTCGACCTTCGCTGGCCAAGAACCCAGCCGAATCGCACGTTATATACAAACAATAGGCACTAAAAGTTTGAAATATGATCCGGTGAGTTAGTAGACGAACACGAAGAGGTCTTCTAATTGTCTTTGAAAATACACTATAGCGGCTAAAACATTACGAAGTGCGTGGAATGCCTGATGTACAATCGAAGTGACAAGGACGCTTGCGCACAACATAACACCGATATTCTCGTTGTCAATAAACTTTTAATTATCTATTTATATATTTTCAAACTTTATTATCAGTTTTAACACGCATTTAAGTAAAAATTTAGTATTTTCTGTGTACAGTTATTATTTAAAGGGAAAAGGAATTTTAAGTAAATCATCTCTTAGGAACAGGTACAACTTTGTCAAATGGCGTAACATAGCTTTCGAGTAAATGGTTATTAGGTAGTTAAGCCTTGGTAAGCGTTTAGGTGGTTATTAAACATGGCTAGCATTTAGCGAATAGGCGTTTGCTATATATTCCATTATAATAAGTATAAATATATATATTCTATCATTATTAAATAAAAATTTGGTAATAAGTATTCATTTGCTCTTAATGCATAAAGAAGTAGATTTATTCAATTGTAGATGATTGTGTAGTTATTATATGTTCGATATGTACCCGAGTTGTACACGAGGCATCCTGATGGACTGCTGAATAAGCTAAAAGCGTGCCTGACGGAGTAGTTCACTCGTCGGCGTCTTCAGCGTTCTCAGCGGTTAACAAATTGGTGTTGTCATCAGCTTGAAGATCGGTGGTTAACTGCTAGAACAAAAGCTCTGATTATGCATTGCCTGCTGAGCGTTTTAGATACAAAACTATAATATGAAGTCATATTTCTGCCTACAATGTAAAATACTAAATTGTTAGGATAAGCCCTTTATAATTTATATTACATATATTATTTTTTTAGGTCATTGATAATTATCAATTAGAAGTAAGTAAGTATGTAAGATTATATCATACCCCAATCTGTGCGGTGGCAGTATGTGTGCGCTTGCGTCGTCGCACTGCAAGCGCGAGTAGCAACACTAGTGCGATTGATGACAGAGCTGCTACAAGCAGTGGCAGTAGCAAATTGTCACCTGGCGAGTAACCCTGTAACAAACGAATATAAATAAGTTTTTGTAATAGAGTAAGCTATTAGAACGAGAGACACTGTGGTGACAAAGTTAAAACCGTTTCTCAACATCCATGATTTAATAGATCCTGATTATGACGCCTACAATTAACGAGCGACTAATATAAGTACCTTAAAAAGGTCTCTGGGTCGGACGGACTGCATGCGAATGGCGCAGACCCGGGTTTAAAGGCGCGTGTTGGGAGAGGCCTGTGTCCAGCAGTGGACTGCGATAGGCTAGCTGATTGATTGATAGATAATCTGAGTCCCCGTAAGTTGGAATTATTGATCTCTACTACAATAAAAACAACCCATCTAGCTTGCGTGGTATAAGTTAGGTCAGACAAAGCAAGTCAATCATATTATTATATTAAATGTTGAGCGATAGTATATAATTTCCAAAACAATCTTTAATTATTGAATATAGCTTCAAAGTTTATAAGTATCTGTTGTCAATCTATCAACGCGCAACTCCGTAGTTAATAACATTTTTTTCGTTAGACGAAACGTGCTTACCTACAATATGTTTATACTAGGTATTATAATAAATATTATTAGGTACCTACATAATCAAATGATATGATGTATTTGTATTCTATGCTAATATAATATCGCACAAGCCAACAGAGGTCTATTATTGCTGCAAATTTTCAGAATTGCCTGTTTAAAGTGGCGGTGGGCAGGGCTTAAAGCACGAAGAACTGACAGCCGTTGGTTGGCCGTTGGAGACTCTTCGTGAGGAGTCTCCCTACGTCAACGTCACGGTGGCCTGATTACCTGGTTAGGACAGCGGGAAGTCGATGGATAAAGGAGGCACAGGACCCCACAATATTTGGAGGAGGCCTATGTCCAATAGTGGACGTCCGTATGCTGATAAGATTATGATGATGACATACTCTTGTATATCAATTGTTTATTATTAAAGATGTTTGATTCATAATGCATGTACCCATGAACTGAAATTAACATTTAAGTATAGATTGCTTAAACTCTAATTCAAAAAACCTAATCTAAGGAAATGAAAAATAACGTAAATTGTACTCAAGAAAACCGAAATAGGTACATAAGAACCTAAAGACAATTTCTTGTTGACCCCGAACCAAGAATTTGATTACAAGGCAGGACTTACGAATCCATTTTTATTCTTTTATGACTTTACAGAGAAATTCGAAGTACCTACTCGTATTTTTTACTGAAGTACTTAATTTGTGTACGTATTAAAGGTACGTATTACATTAATTTAATAAATAATAATTTATTAAATCTTATAAGGGCAAAAACCTTTGAGAACCACATTTATTTATGTCATTGTTTATGAATTAAGTACAGTATGGAGACATTGATATAATTGGTTTTTAAAGAAAGACAGCAAATCAATGAGTAAGGAGAGTATATCCGATTACCGAAAATAGCAGAATAATTTATAGCATAAGTTTTGAAAATTATCACATTAAAATGTATCTTATGGCGTTCGGCATAAAGTTGAAATTATAAAAGATTGAATCCCTACTTACTTCTATTTGCCATTGTATGTTTCATCTTGTCTTACTAAGAATTTAATTATATTCCAAGATCTAGGAAGTGCCAAACATCACTTATTTTTCTAATGAACTAAATATACACGAATGGGTAGTGGTGGGGTGTACTATCATCGTATGACTAATAGCTAACTTGCCTAGACGGCCACTTTTCTGAATGAACTTCTGAAATTTCTGAACTTTTCACATTTATGAACGTCGGAGTTTTTATAGTGATCACAGCACGTCTAACTTAACGGCTAAGTTTACTGAGGGTTCGAAACACTACCATGACAGAGAAGACACCCACAAGAAACTCTGTTGGGTTCCTATCGCTCTTTTAGGTGATCACTTCACAAATATTTTATTAAGAAAACAGGACAATTCAGATCCAGGCATTTTTATCGTTTAAGTAATCCTTTACACTGTAATATGATTTCAATATTAACTTATGTTTAATGAAAGATTTAAATTTATTAATTGACAATTCTTTAACTTCCATAGGGAGCTTATTATAAAAACGAATACCATTACCAGCGAAAGAATTACTTATTTTATGAAGCCCAGTGTGGAGAACAGCAAGTTTATTTTTATTTCTTGTATTAACATTGTGTATATCACTCATTTTTTTATATTTGTTTATATTTTTGTGTACATACATTAGATTTTCAAATATATACTGGCAATGCACAGTCATAATCTTAATCACTTTAAATTTATCTCTAAGAGACTCTCTTGAGCCCATATTATATATACAACGTACCGCTCTTTTTTGCAATACAAATATTGTGTTGATATCAGCCGCACTACCCCACAACAGAATACCATACGACATAACACTATGAAAATAGCTAAAATAAACTAGCCTAGCTGTTTCTATGTCTGTTAACTGACGTATTTTTTTCACTGCGTATGCTGCTGAAGAAAGCCTACCTGACAAGTTTTCAATATGGGGGCCCCATTGTAATTTACTATCTAAAGTAATACCTAGGAATACTGTAGTGTTAACGATTTCTAATTCCTCATCACTAATCTTAACAATTGGATTTATATTAAGTACGTTTGGCAAGGTAAATTTTACGCATTTTGTCTTGGTTTTATTTAATAACAAATTATTTGAATTGAACCAATACAGTATTTCCAAAAGAGAATTATTTATGTAGTCTACCGCAGGTTTTCGTCTATTAATCTTAAAAATAAAGGATGTATCATCGGCAAACAAAATTATCTCGGGGTTCTTTTTTACTAAATATGGCAAATCGTTTATATATATGAGAAATAGAAATGGTCCTAGTACTGAGCCTTGGGGTACCCCCATTTTAACAACCGATCCAGGCGAACGCTTACCATTTACATCTACTTTTTGTACTCTATCGCTTAAATATGATCTAATAATTCCTAAAGCATAATCCCTAACACCATAGTGACCTAGTTTTCCCAGTAATGTCTCGTGTTCGACACAGTCAAATGCCTTAGATAAATCGCAAAAAACGCCAAAAGCATCTTGTGATTCTTCCCAGGCCTCAAATATATGTTCTACTAAATTAGCTCCGGCATCGGTAGTTGAACGACCACGTGTAAATCCGAATTGCTTATCGTGAAGTAATTTATTCTCATTAAAATGACTAATTAATTGATTAAGAATTAGTTTTTCAAATATCTTACTAAACGTAGGCAACACAGATATTGGTCTAATATCATATTATCAATGTCCCCATACTGTACATTTGTTTGCTTTTTTCTTACTGCCACTACTGGAAATTTATCGGAAAAATCTATTTAAATCATTCGGCAAGCTTGATAATATTGTGATTAGTTTCCTTTCTCGAAAGAGGTCCTTTCGTGCAATAGGACATTAATGAGCTCCGTTGCGGAATTAGGCTTAAGCGCTCAGTAAGCTTAGTTGCCATTGTTGTGATGATCATTATTAGTTAGTTCAGATTCTTCATTTTATGACTTGCTGTAAAGAGATCAATTCATGTCCTTTCTATTTCTGTTTTTTATTACTTTCATGAATATTACTAATGTAAATATAGGAACTAGATACAAACTTAAACAATCTAACCAAAATGATTGCTTAACATTGGTGGATTTTCATGTTAATAAAAAAAAACATCCTTTAATCTGTGTAGGTAGGTACGTCACTCAGATACGTCTTTAAAATAAATATAAAAATGCATACGGCTCTATAACATAAGCTAAATAATTAAGATAAACATCTTTTATTTTAAGACACACAATATTTATTTTCGCGATACTTTCTGACATAAATATAGTGCCTAAGAGAAATAGGTCTCCCTATGAATATCTAATGTTTCAATACGAAGAGAAGAAAATGGTCATAAATTGTATCTTCTTCAAATTATTTTTGGTTAAAAGTTTATGCATATTTAATTTCTTACAGAACTATAATGTTTAAATCATTGTTCGTTAGTTGTGTTTTGTGTTTGTATTGTCATTGTAAGAGTAGGTAGTGGAAGTTTAGGGGGTCATAAGAGAAGAAAAGTCTGAGTATATACTTAAACTGGAAGACTAAAAGAAGTGGCTTAATGTAAATAACGTATTATGTTTGAATTGTAAGAAGACTTTTACAGCTTCAAAATTCAACTTTACTTTTGTTAAAAAGCCTTCCAGATTCAATTCTCGTGAATAAAAATTCATTTAATTAAGTATAAAAGTTGTTCGAAACATCTGAACAAGACAATATGTATTGCTGTAATGTTTCTTGTTTCCTACAATTTAAAAAGAATTAGACTGGCTCTGTAGCAAAACAATAGAGAACTAAACATTCGTGTAAGAGAAAGAGACATCGTGCTTGTGGTTGCCGGTTCAAATCGCAAGCTATACGACTATTGGGTGTAATACTTATCTTACTTAGAAAAGTGTAACAAGGGATATTCACAAAATTGTTCTGAGCCTGTAAGTATGTTATTTTTTTCAATTAATTTGAAGTCTTTAAAATATACCACGACACAGCCTGTATCTCAGTGAAGCAAATGTCTCTTTTACAAAAAAACGCAAATGATTGTACTGAGTTCTTTATGTAGGTAGGTACTTAAATTGCATATCCCAGTACAAGTCCCCGCAACATACAAAGGGCGTGATCTTTAGTGCGGAAATTGTTTTTAAAACCCAAAATATAAGTAAGTAGTATGTTGCTACGTTAACTATAAATGTCTGAGTACTTATATAAATTCGAGTTCATCCACCGAAGGGGTTCATATAATATAAGTACTTGTACCGCGTACGTAACAGAAACGCTTGGTAGTCCCAACGTGGGTGTAACGTTAGCTTTTGCTAGCATTATTAGTTTCTTCGTTTCCTTTGGTATTTTATTTATTTATTGTCTTTATTGTACTGTCAATTAAATAAGTAAACTTCACATAAGACAAAATTTATACAGGAAGTAGGCACAAGTAGTGGTTCTTATGGCTAACTCTACCAAACGAGCTTTGATTGATATTGTGTAGAAAAGTTTAGCTGGACTGTTGACGGTGATAGTTTATATCATAGACGAGGAAGCAATTGCATTTTAAATTAATATTATTAAATATCAAATTGTGTGTACCTAGTGTGGCGTACAATCCAATTAAGGGAAACTTCCCGGATCCTACGGAAACTTGAAATCAATCACTAAACCTATCCTAGGTTATTATACTACTATATCACTATGCTAGCATGGTATTTTTAGGCCTAGTTTCGATTACTGGAGGAGACCCATCCCCTGGAGTAGAAAAATTATGAGTTGTTATGGTATAAAAAGGAAGACCTAGCTAACTAAGAAGAGCTTGTACTATGGGTAGGTACTAGACAACGGATAAAAATACTTTGTTTTTGTAAATACATTCATATTATACATAGAAATCACCCAGACCAATGCAAACAAACATGTTCATGCACACAAAGATTTGCATTGAGCGGGAATCGAACCCGAGACCTCTTGTTATATAACCACTACGCCACAGAGGTCGTCAAAGCCTATGGACGTCCACTGCTGGACATAGGCCCCCTCCAAACGTTTCCATCCTGCGCGGTCTTGTGCCTCAATCACCCATCGGGGTCCTAACTACTCCTATAACCATATCTCAGTGCTACGTTTTAAATCTAGGTAATAAATAGACCAGCTTAACATAATCTAAAAGACAATGTCAGATTACCTAATATATAGTATGATCACGTGTCCTTTGTGTTCTAATAGTGAATTTAGTTAACCCAAGGACAAACGTAGACTAGAATTTTGATGTGGGCCTTTACCAGTTTTAGAATGTCTATATACTTATAATAAAACTGTAGAGAAGTCAATTCTGTACATTGAATATATGTTAAAAATTAACATTGGAGGATGAATAGTGATCGATACTGATGCCAAAAATGCAATTAATAATTTTTTTGTCTGTCTGTCTGTCTGTCTTTCTGTCTGTCTGTCTGTCTGTCTGTATGTGCACGCATGGGTCAAAAACTACTGAAGGCATTTTAACCAAACTTGGTACGATTGTAGTCCATACTCCTGGGCAGGTTATAGGCTGTATAACATAACGCTAAGACACAAAAGAGCTGAGCAGTGACGATAAATTTGAAGCAAGTCGGTTGAAAATGCGCTTTCGAGCTCTTATCATCGCATACGTTGATCATACGTTAAAAATATGTATTACAAAAATAATGGTCTTCAAAAGATGTACAAAAAAGTCCTTCAAAAGATGTACAAAATAGTATATATCTATCTTTTATATATTACCCACAATAACGTGTTTAATCGTTAGGGTTTTCTTCAAAGTGTATTAAATACATAAATATATTGTATTTTGCATAGACATATCTTTATCAAACTCCCATTTTTCAAAAGTACACTTTAATATCTTATTCATAAAATAAAAAGTTATAGAAATCGGTTTATAAACACACAAGATATAGATAAAAGAAAATTTCCAAATTTCGCCGCGCCAGTTTGAGTACGGCTGTACGGTTGATTTTTGTTTAACGTCCGAAACGTCCAATCTATATAATTTCATTTACATTGACTCTTAATGCGAACGGACGTGGTTCTTATTGACTCTTCTCGGAATAAGCGCGCTTTAGATATTAAAATACATAGATACGTAGTTTTTAGGTATTAAGTTTAAAGTAGGTAGGTATTCTATCTATGTTCTATACTACGTGTATAATAAAACTGTAAAGGTCGAAATGTCTGTTCTTTTCGAAAATTCAGATAAAAATTATCTATAAAATTTAGAAAAAAGTCAAAAACCACGAAATTACAATTTTTAGTATTAATGTATATCTCTCTGTTTGTTACCGCACATCTTTAAAACGAATTATTATAATCTTAAGACCAATACATTGTATTGTAGCCTTTTTTATTAGGCTTAAACTGAGGTATGTTTCATCAAAATCGGAACAGTATTACACAAGATATCGATCTCTATATTAGAACAGTCTAATACAAATCAGGGGTCATGAAAAATTGATTGTTGAATGAATTTAAATTTCGTTTCTTTTGTTCACGAGATGGCGTTACCAGTAGTAATCACAAAATAAATGTGTATGTAAATAATCTATAACTATTTTATTATTAAGTGCTATTAATTATAAGTTATTCCTTTTAAATGTTAATAAAATTAACCATGAATCGTATGTGTAATATCAATTATAAGTCTTATTAAATTAAATCGATTATAAGTTTACTTGATTGTTATATTTTTGTGTTTTTCGTAAATGAAACGCAATTTAATTAAATATAAATTGTATTAGTAAGCTATTAATCTAAAATATCAATTATTATTTTGGTATTAATTTAGTTTAAACTGTAGAAGTTACTGGTCAACGTAAAAATATGCAACAGACTCCACCTGTTTTTAAAATGTAAATAAATACAAATAACCTTTATTAGTTAATCACAGGTACAAAACATCTGACAAAAATAAATAGTCTTTCCCTGTTTTGCCAATATTGGCGTACAAACTAATTTTTTAAAGTTAAATTATACCTATCATCATTACAGCCCAATAATATCCCACTGCAGGGACGGGCCTCCTCCCGTGAAGGATGGATACTTGGCCTACTAATACCACGCTGGCCAGACGGATTGGTATAGGGTTTAATTTCAAGTTTTCCATCATTTTTATTTCGTAAAGAGAATATTCACCGATAGTCCCTAACTCGGTTTTTACGCCACCCTGGGGATGAGATGGGGAGGTGACATATTGTATTCTTACTTCGTACACACGGATAATCGCTAATTTATTATGAATTACATTTGCACGTGCGTCGTGTCTGTCAGTATGAGTTTAGAAGCAGTCTCTAAAGATCTGTCTATGTAAAGATCTGTTGTTAAAAAGGTTTTGGTTCGTTCTTTAATATCCTAATTCGTTTGGAGTATATTCTTTCGTTACAAGGTTTAAAAAACAATTTTTCAGTATTAAATCGAATTGCGAAGTAGTAACATCCACCACGCGAACGAAGTCGCGGGGACAGCTAGTTTAGTAATAAACCTATTATAAATATAACTTCGCAGTTGGTCTGTGTAGTTTATTTATTTGATACTTAATGCTTATTCAGCTAGAATGAATACTACAACTTACTATACTTTATTGTATTATTTTTTACGTATTAACGTTTAAGTACAAAGAAATTATCTTAAATCAAGATATTTTTAAGTAATGATAATATTTTGTCTAAAAGTATAGTAAGTATCATTATTGTTTAAAATCTGTTTAAAATGGCAGGGAGGTTCTGACGTGGCAGCAGACGGGAAAACGCAGAATAAGGAAACCCCTCACCCTGAAGACTGACTACCTATCTGATCACCTATTGCAGAAGGCCAATGAATGAGGGGCACAAGATGTAGCTACAAGCCGTTAAAGGAGGCCTTGTGATTTTTAATGTAACACCTGGTGTTAAATGATTTCGAAAATGTTTAATAATTCAATATTATAATAATATTTACTAATATTTTCCCTTCTATAAAAAATCTATTTTAAACCAATTACTTAACCCCTTTTTTATGTTTAAAAAATACAACTCAATTTTGTGAAAGTCGCTAGATGTCATGTTCAAGACAGTAATGCGTAGGATTTAAACCCCCGGACTTTGGACGTCGCATATACGACCACTTTGCCACAGCGTCAGATGAACGCTGTAGAAATATAACGTCATGTAATACAATAAACTTCAACGTGTGTACGAGTTGAATAAATTCACAATCAATTATACATAAAATCAATACTAAAACCTGAAAGGCATTGCGCTCTATTATGGAAAATCTATATCAGTAATCAGAAACGCATTACATAAGTACTTGGTCCGCAATAAATTTCATAAAGCTACGTTTTCCATATCCGCCTTTATTACGCTGAGGGTTACCGAGCTGTTACTAAAGGAACTATTACGATTTGTTATGTAGTGCACGCACTAGTATTATGATTGAGTAAATAAGTACATCATAGCTCAACATTACATAATGCTGGTAGTACGTACCGTCCATTGGAAATACGATGACGTGTCCACAAAAGGCCATCTTGCACCGTACCATCCACCATCACCGGCTTTCGACACAGTCACTTCATCTGAATCTGTGCCCGGAGCTGCATAATCAGGCTTCAATGGTGGTAAAGAAAACACTTCATCCACTTCCAAAGATTCTTTAAATTCATCATCATCATCTACAGACAACATTGTATCTTTCAAATCTTTGAATTTATATGATTCACTAGTTGTTGAGAAGTCCGTAGACAATGGAGTCCTTGTTGTTGTAGGTTTAGTCGTAATAAGGACATCGTCAAATGGTTTTGTATTAGTTACTACTGGCTTATCTGATAGGATGTATGATCGAGAGGCATATTTAAATACGTTACGAATAGTAATTGTTTCCGGGGTGACAGTTGCCCGTATAATAGTATCTTTTTCCCATGATTTTAATGAACTATCATGATTGATCGGATGGTCGTATTTTGCTTCCGTTCCAACAAGCGGTATCTCGTTATCTTCTGTTGGTAGAGGAGGAATAGGAGTGGATGAAGTAGAACTTTTCCACGAACGTAAGGCAGGCATGGTCCAGGGAGGAGTTGTGGCCTTTTCAGGCGTTGCTGATGTTGGCGCAGCAGTTGTTCGAGGCGCCATCGTAGTAGAACTTAATTCTGAATTTTGGCCTAAAGTTAAAACAACTTCGGGAGACATTTTCAATTCTTTTTTCCTAGATTTTGCCATTTCACGAGCTGCGGGCGCAAGTGGGGCTGTTGTAATAACTTCATGATGATTCAGCTGATTTCTACGAGCTAGTAGCGCTCCATTCATAACATAAAGTGGAACGGACGCTAGAGCTAGCGCTACGATAACGCCAAATATTATCAGTAAAACATATTTTACAGTAGATTTTCTTCGCGATCGTCGTACGTGAATCGAGGGGCTGTAATCCCGGCCCTTCCCCTTTATACCGCTGTTATTCAACACTTCCTCGGTTTGCGGGAGGATGGTGTACTGGAGGCTATTCTCACCATGTCGCACTGTCTTGTACATTTTGATAATACCGCTACTTAGATATCACAAAAGGAAACACTACTATTACGTTATGTATTCACACTAAATTTTTTCACATACTCGTTTTTTTTCACTTTTTTTGTAGAAGTTCGTGGTGCAAATGTAATACGGTTTTGCGAGTCATCAATGTTGGTGTGAGTTAGTGCGAGACATCGCGGATACTCGCGCTTTGTGCAGCGTTGTCGACTTGGTGTTGATAAGGAGCATTAGGCGCAGGCGCGACAACATTGAGCGGCTGCGCGCTCCCCTTGTGCTCGGCTGCTCGACGGCCCTAAGCTTTTGAGGTTATACGACTTAGAAGCCGGCTTCTATTTTACATCACGCCGCACGACAATAACAATAACATCACATACTCTTAACGGAGCTGTCTGTCTCTGTTCATTAGCGACAGATAATTTCAAAGGCACGTTTCATTAGAGTTCCAAACAATCGAGCTTCCAACATATTATACGTTCAGTAAATTTTGTCGCGAAACGGAAAATTACGTAGGGTTCAATTCACAAATGTAATCGAAGCCAGTTCGGTAAAGCTGTTACATTCAAGTTTATTCGATTCTGACAATACATTGAACATGGAATGAAAACTGTAATAACTTCCAGTTTTTTGTATAAGACTTTTTTATCGATAAGCCTCGAACGAAATATGAGTCAGCGTTTTATTTCTGAATGTAGATGATTAAGATTTCCCACAAGTTCCATCCCGAAGTTTTTGTAGGCATTGATCAAATGCAATGACGGATAATTTATCATGTGGATGCGGTGGGTTTTAGCATTCGCATTCGAGTTTACTTTTATGTATTTTGGAAATTCGTTGACACTCGCATTTTTTATAAGAACCCAAATGTTTTTAACTTACTGCCGTCAACAGAAATGCCGCTGAGGCTACAAATTTTTTTTCAGAAGATATCGTTACTAACGTAGGTTAGCGTCTACTTTGAAGAATTTATTATATATTTTTTCCTCTATGCGAGTAAAACAGGGAATTTAATTTAGTATGAAAGAAAGTTAATTTATGAATGCTTGAATTGATTGAAAATTGTAAGAAAATACCCATGGACTTCTCAAGACCAACAGGAGCGAAGCTAACATGCATGGCTATGGGTACAGGTTGACATAATTACATTGGCATTTAGGAAAGCAATAGTGATAATTTCGTATATCTAGTCGTTCACTCTACTTTCCTAAATGTCTTATGAAACCTGTTTCTACGTAATAGGTGCAGTATTATTAACTAGTTTTTTAAATTTACAGCTGATCTAATCGCATTTTTATTGTATTTCCCAAGCTTTTGTTACATAATATTATTTAAGTGCTCAGTACAGACAACTGGCAGCCACCGTCTCTAATTTAAGCTTAGAAAAAGTCCACAACGAGTATATTAACATTTTTTTACTGTCGGTCAAGCAGCGAACACACCATACGAATACTAATTCAATCGACCTTGAACAGAATCACGTTTCCTTTCGAAATTGGTTCGTGAATGCTATATTTATAAAAAAAAAGTATAAAGAGAACGGCCAAACAAAATAAAAGGGTTGGTCGGACGAATCGTCTCGATTTTTTGTTAGTTCGTCTTTTTCAACTTAAAATTTTGTAAGCGTCAAGTTAGATAAAGGTATACTTAAGTTCGTAAGGTGTACTGTCTTATTATATTCATGTCGTTTAACTTAATTGATAGGGACTGTCTGCGTAGGCGTCGCACTTGATGTTATCGTTTAATTTCACTTTAGTTTATAACTTAAGCATAAGATGGTTATAGTTGTAGTTCACAAAGATCCCCTTAAGTCTTCTTAATAATATAATAATGAAAATTTGTGACTCTGTGTAAGTGTGTGTGTTTTGTGCGATCATATTTAATTTAGTGTTTGTACGTTTCACACTCAATCAGCAGGATTAATTTGGTTATAATGGTTGGAGGTAGCTTACGCCATGAAATAAGACATAGGTCTTATTTCATGGCGTAACTTACTTTTTTATTCCGAAAACTAACGTTAAAAACAAGATGGCTCTTGTGAGATGAGGAAAGAATTAAAGCAGGCGTTGTACTTAACGTTTACTTTGTTACTTAAATGTTAATAAAGTAAGGAAACTTTGGCATGCAAACATTTTAATCGTATAACATAAAACAGAATGGAACAACCGAACGCATGTATCAAATTAATTCTAGAAGCGTGTCGAAAACATTAGTTGTATATTGTCAGTTCATGTGTATTAGATAACTAGAACCCCACCTTGAATTAGATTTATCACAGTCTGTCGTATGTTTAGCATATAGAACAATTTGTGGGACACATAATTAATGGCCTGGATTGTGTAGTTAATAAGTAATTTTTGTCTGCAAACATAGCCGAGCCCAAGGAGTCATCGTGTTTGCCATCGTACAACCTTAACCTCTTGTTATAAAATACATTTTCAGTGATAGAAGTAATCTCTTTCCACTAATAATTAACTGACAAGGCTAGGTTCAGGTTCATTTTGAGTTTTACCCCTCTTTTATCAAAATGCCCTACAAAGATATGGCTCTTTTCCATGTAGGTATGTAGAGTTTGGCCTGCAGATACAGTATAGACGTTTGGTATAAGTATTTGTTTTTTATCTTTTGCTTGCGATGTTGACTAATAGCTAGTGATTTTTTGCAACTATTTTAGGGCTCCCTTGAAATGACATACTATGGTGACATCCTATATTCTTAATTCTTTACCATACAGACAAGTTTTTAAATACAAATTGTTAACTATTCGCTTCACAGGAATATAAAATGTCGTGTTGATAGTGTATAAAATAAATATCTAAAAAATGCACGGAATATGAAAGACATATCAAACTCATATTTTAAAAAACTGTTCCTATCTAAAACTAATATTTGTTGGCAAGCATCATATCTACAAGATATCATTTTTATTTGCTTTGGCTTCGTATATGGCATTATCTTGACCTTATAAAATTATTGCTTTTATAGTTAAGGACGGGAAACGATCAGACATTCACCTAATGGTTGGCGTTGACTGTAATTTCTAGAGATCTAAGACGTCAAAGATATTTTTGAACGGACAGAAAGTGAATCGTCAATTTTTGGTATCAATTACTTCTTATATCTCTCCTTCTTTCCTTTATCGAAGCAACTAATGATATTCCATTGGTGAGACAGGCGAACCCCAGCGAAGAAGAAACTTGGCCTTCTAATACCACAGACAGACGTATTGCTAAAGGGCCTACCCTTAAGGTTTCCGTCTTTGCATAGATGTATTGTTTATGTTTTGCGACCTCCCCCTATCCATATAATTATTATAACGATTTCTATTCAGCATGTATGCTGTGGTAGAAGCATTCATAAGACAAGACCACACAAGGATCGAGAGAACTATACCAAGGTGGTTTAGATACGATGACAGGTTGATGCTATAGAAGACCGCTAATAACACAATAACAATATGAAATTATTATCGTTTTAAATTAAACTAATTCGACAAATAAACTCTCGCTGTTATGTATCGATATACTTAATTAGAATCGAATCAATGAATCGTGTAGTACGGTGGAACCTACTGTAATGTGCATTAGGGCGTCGTTTACTCTAGTACAATGACATCGACAAAGCAGCTATTTTAGTAAGCTGCTGGAACACGGCCAGCTCTGTGGGGCATCGCGTAAATAGACGTACATGACAAACGCATGTTGCGCTCTCTTCAGAGAGATTTGGACAAATTTAGTAATGCTCTGTAGGAAGCTATTGACACAATATAAGCCGTTTGAAACAACTGTTATTGTTGTTTCGATAAGTTGTTGAATGTTTGGTAGGAAGAGACAGATTTAAGTTTTAGTAATTTATAAAAAGGCCTTTAACTGGTATGGTAAAGATTAATATCTGTACTGATAAAAAGCCTGTACATTCATAATACTTTCATTTATTTCTTTAGTAAATAGTTTTGAAAACATGAGAATTTTTTGGTAATAAATTCAAAGCTGTGTTAAACAATATCTATGTTAAGCAGCCATATCATCCTATCCTATTCAGCCTTGGTCATGCAATAGCCACAATTAATTATGCCTATATATTTTTAAAATAAGTTTGTTGCCATCTTTTTGGAGTTAACGTCCGTCTGGCTGTCCAAATGTTAGCAAAGAATTACAATGCAATAACTTTTATTAAGGTGTAGCTGTTTCGTCTCTGCTCAAATTAATGTTTGTTACATTCCAATCAATTTATTAGTTTACGAGATGAAGCTGGAAATATCATATCAATAAATATTGGTTCACTTACAAACGAAACAGGGATCTTTTGTATTTCTTGAAAATTCCTCTTGGTTGAAACTGCAACTTCAGCCTACATTTCATCGCGCGTGGCGTGGGAGGTTGACGTTTTAGTAATGTTATGTTCCTTCGGCCACTGGTTTTTCTTGCTTTGTGTTCTGTACGTCATCTTGTATGTTGGTCATTTCTCTACATACATACATATATAAACTCACGCCTTAACCCGTCCGGGGTAGGAAGAGACGACAGAATGCCACTTGTCACGATCCTGGCAAACAGATTAAGCCTCGTCCACATTCATTATTTCTCTACGTCTTATTGTTTACTTTGATTCTTTTGAATTTATTTAATCGAGTCTATTTGCTTATTTTATTCTACTGAGAGATTTTGATTATTTCTTTTTTAATTAAATTGTTAAAGATAAGCACCTCATGTTTGTAAGTTAGGTCTACTTTATGGGTTAATAAGAAAATCACAATATTTTTTACCTTACTCTTATGCCATGGTTATGGTTTGCTGCAATGTCAAAATAGCTCTAATTAGTTACAATGTATTTTGGATCGAAAGAGTTGGAGTCGGGGTATCGTATTTTTTTGTATATTTTAATATGATAAAAAAATTTGTAGCTACATATATTAAAATTGTCAAGGCCTCTCGGGCTTCCCCAAAAAAACGCAGGCAAGATTGCAAATCCCTTGAGCCTTAAATTTCATGTTTACTCTCTTTGGAAAAATCGGAAAATGTCAATGCCACCTAAATATAGATATTACGAGTAAGTAGTAGGTATTTCACATGAATTTCTTTGTGTGTCACCACTTACGTAAGTATAGATGAAAGAAAGACAAATCATAATTAGTTTTCGAGAAATACTTTTAAATCGTTTCCAGTAGAAGACATCGCCTTACTTTTTAATGTGTATTTATTTTTAGTTGGCTAATTACATTTTTTTTATTTCTTTAAGAAGGCAGTTCAACAATAGGCTCATCTGAAGGTAAGTGGTAACCGCGGCTTATGGATTCCATGAATCCCAAAGCAAAGACAAGGCGCAGCTTAACGTAGACAGAAGTTGTTAAGTCTCCCTCTCACAGTCCTTTATTAAACGCACGCCTGGGAAATAAAACAATAACCCCCTTACTCATAAATGCCTCTTAAATAGTCAATAGATTAGCTTTAATTCTTACGGTTTTGTTTGGTATAAGGTTGGTTTTACTAATAAAAATCTCGCTAAACAGCGAACTAAATTTAAGAGGCATTTATGAGTAAGGGGGTAAGAGTTAGGTATTTTGTCCTCAATTCTTAACAGCAACACTGTTTTAGGTTTAGTTTACTAGGTTTTCTTTGTTCGTTTATTTGATCACTTTTAAAATGCATTATTGCCAGGATTTAAGCCTAACTCCATATAAAAATTATGTCCCTACCTAATTTTAAAAAAACCAACTAGAATGTATATGCCCATTTCAAATAAAAAAGCGATGAATTTCATTTGAATTGGTCAAGGAAGTTAGGTAACAAAACAATAACACAAGAATTATTGAAGTCCTCGTTAAAAAATTGGTTAAAAATATTATTGACACAAAGATTTAATTTCAAACAAAACATACAAATACTTTTTTTTAAAGTAACAACATTAAACAATTGTACAACGTTTTAAAATGATGAAGTACCTAAATTTAAAATAACCTGCACAACCTTGAGGGTTCAGAGCACATCCTGTCAGCGAGTTTTACGAGGTTTGCCTAAATAAACATTTTCACAAAACACGTGTCGCTAACGTTAGTACGAGACAAGCGCGTTTCGACCGTCGCCTTGCAACAAACCAAAAAGTCCTTTGTCCATAACATTCTATTTATTGCCACACGAATATTGTTCTTTCATCCACTTACAAAACAATTTCGTCGAGAGAAACTATACGTCACTTTATTACCTGCTGCGCTGTAAATGGCACCACACGTTTTTATTATACTTTTTTATTCAATGCTTTCTAAATATTGTTTCGATCCCTAAGGACTTAATGTAAGTCTTCTCTCGCTTATCTTATCCCGAAGGAGTTTGAGTCAAAGATTGTTTTAGACCCAATCTTGCATAAAAACTTTTTCATTTTAGACGTTAGAATTGATATTTATCTACCAGTATCTTAAAAGTTTTAATTAGGGTTTGTGTGAGGTTTTTTTTTGCATTGGAACGTAGTTTGTTTAGGTTAACTAACATTGTTTATCTTTTGTTGGTGTATTGATTGATCGTCGGATCGGTTTGTAAGCGGTTTGTTTAGCTCATCAGCGTGACGGTACGGTGCATCGTCCGCTCCTGACCCTGGCTGGCCCAATGCCACGATATATTCGCCATAAACCGCACACCGGCGCAGTGGCACAACGCCAATTCCTGGACCCTTCCGCATCGTTAGCAAATCATCGTTCTGCGCAAACTGTTGAGACTACTATTTTCAGGGACCGTTTAGTAATTCTAGAAAGTGCTGATTCACATGACATTTAACATGTTACGATTCTTTTCCTTTGTTTGAGAGATAATTCTGCTTCGCTACTGGGAAGTTGTATTCGTTATTATAATTATAACTCAACAAATGTTCTTTATGAAGTAGTCGTGAATAATTTAAGTGGTCCAGTTAGCAGGAGAAATGTTGTATCTTATGTAACAAATGTGCGAAAAGTACAGACGATGTTGAACATTAATGTGGTTTTAGTGTTTTATTTGATAAGGGTATAACTAGGAAGTGGCAAATTAAAACGTTGGCTCTTTAGCATACAGTATGAAACACGATTAAGACGATTCTGTTAAAAGACAAGATGACTGGACAAAAGATAGAGGCCCTGTGTCAAGGACTTTACAGACATGGAATTAATTGACACAGCAGCACATTCAGGCTTAAATCGTTTTTTGTTCTGATTAGCTCAGTACTTTTCGTATTATAACACATTCTTTCATTATCTAAACCGCGCTAAAAAGTTATCTCCACTTGTAAAAAAATATTTCTGTTACGAAGAATTTAATCGCCCAGTTATTCATCGATGGTAGGTTATTACCAGGCTATTAACTAGATGTTATTGGCAACAAGGAGAGTTGGCATTGGCATAGGTTCAGTGCGTTCAACCCGCACATGTGATGTATAACGTCTAAACGTAAAACTGAGAGTGCAAGTGCATTGTCCGGTCTTGAAACTAGTGAATTGAGACAGGAGGTTATGGTAACTTTGCATTTTTTTTGTGTATTGTCTTTCCTTACCAGACCTTAAATATACCATTGAAGAAACTTGCTTTCTTCCTGATGAAGGTCAGCTTGAACTTTTTTTTAACGTATGGAAATCTCGATGGGATTGCTTGATACTAAGGGCTGTTAGTGTCATGGGCGTGACGAACTCAAAAGGTTTGGTACTTTTGTTTATAATTTTAGTTAAGTTAAAGTTTTTACTCTGGATATGATCTGACCACATGATTTTAACAAAAGAAAACAAAAGAAGGAAACCTTAATTTGCATTGTGCAATGTAACAACAATGTCTCAACTGTATAGAGTATGGCACATGGGTTATTTACGATCAGAGGTAATCATATTATTCGAAAAAGTCTTACTAGTTATTCTGTACTGGGAATACTAGGATGGATTTATACAGGGTCCACCATTCTTGTTTTGCAACAGTAACGTTTGTTTGTTTGGAAGTCACTTTTTGTGGAGTTCCTCCGCCCCGGGAAGGTCAGAGGGATCTGACAGACTTTTACTGACTAAACCCCCCTGTATTCCGTATCTCACTTAGAGCGGAGGCCGAGGGCAAACATGATTCTTTTGCAGCTTCAGACTATTGCTAGCGTCCTTGGCAGGCCCCATCTCGAGAGTATCTTGGAGGTCACTTAGACGACTTTATTGAGATACTTTTCTAATAAAATGGTGTACTGTGTATTAATATTTTGTACCCACAGACAGTTGCAATAAAGTTATGAAGGTGAAATTGTGAATAAAAACATGACGAAAAGCATAAAACTGCAGAGTCACTTCAGTAAACAAGTTTTGGGTGGTACAGAGTGTGCTAAATATATAATGATTATTTTGTTTTTAACTACAATTTGAGCTATGTAAGATGACTATCAGTTTTTGTAAAACTATCTAATTACTTAAGATTTTCACGCTTAAGTAATTTTTATTGTAGACATTTCGTAAGATCTTTCTTAAACATCTTACGATGGCATTGGTAAAATAAGTCTAAAATAAGTGTTATGTATTTATTTTTAAAGACGCCATTTTCGATATATCTTTTTTTATGTGGAAAACCTGTCGGAACCCGTCAATATACTTACTCGTAGCCTCGGCGCACGTAGGTGTGTTGCACTGCGCATTACCGGTTGACCTGGCAGAACTCAGAACTCCCGCTGTCAATCTCTATTTTGGTAAGCTAATAAAGAATAAAAATTAAAAACAAATTAAAGAAAACTAAAATTAAAGAATACAAGAATAAGTAAATAGCAGGCCATGAATGTCTCCCTCTAGCTACTAACGTTCTCAATGTATGAAGTAAAGTTTTCCTTGTCTGATAGAGATATTGACTGTGAAGTAGAAGCAGTGATGAAGTCCTTTTCACTATACCATTCTCGTTTCATACTATTTACATTGGCTTTTGAAATATTAAAATATAGACCAAGCTCCAGATTAAATTTAAATAAGTATATGTATTTCAGTAATAATAAATTTCCTCATAGATTTTGGATTAGGGCCAGTCGCGTCAGTGAGTGTTCCAAATACTTCACCTTGAACTTGGCATGACATTGTGACGTCATAACACCTGGCAGGTGCCAGACAAGCTTGGAACATACTCACAGACAGGTTGGCACTTTCCTTTACTAATTTTACATAGAATTAGTTTGTTTGATTTTCGTAATTGACGTTAACACGTTTGGCGAGATGTGAGTCACGTTTGTGTTATATTTTAAATACTTTTTAAATGAAAATTACTTGAGAAGTATATCTAACGCGTAGTTGTGTTGCGTTTAGTTGCACCTTATTTTTTTAAACGTGTTTTATTGCAGATCTAAGTGACTTCTCGACCTATTTCGATAAAACTTTTTTTTGTTAGAAAGGGTTTTCAAGTTGGTCCCATAGAATTGATTAATTTAGTTACACTTTGTACGCATGTGGTGAGCAACTACATCAATGCAAGAGAGACAGAGAGAGAGAGGTAGAGTATGCTAACTACAATTAGTTTAAAATTAGAGGATAAAACAAGAACAGAGTAAGCGTCAAACACTGCTGTAAACATAAATATCTAGACATTTTAACTATATAGTGTTATTTTCTCGATATTATTTTTATTGAAATATATTCATCATAAACTGTATCTCGATTTATTGTCTATGATTTATGAAACAACCATGAAATATCTGGTATGGGATTCGAAGTAAAATGTATGATCGGGACGACTGCTTGTACATTATACAATATATTTAATTGATCTTCAGAAAAACTCTAGCATGCCAAAAAAAAAACCGAGGCATTGGTTTGATTGAGGATTTATCTGGAAGGCAAAAGTAACCGATCATTTTTAATAGTAAGTATGACAAATCTAAACAAATCTATTTTGCAATCAATACTATAAATTCCGTACATTATTTTACGAACTACTTAATTAATATTGCGAAGTGTTACTGTACCCATTAAACACTTGTTTAATTTAGTTTACAATTTAAACGTGCAAGTGTTCAGCCGCCAGAGTGCGGCATAGATCGTGTTAACTAAACGTTATTATTATTATAAACGTCACGTAATATGGTTTAAGATAAAGCTGCGGTCCATATGTGCGCTTGCGACGTTCCCACGCCTCACCCCACACCCCTCTCCTTACACACCATGTGTTCATAACCATTGTAATATGAACCATCCCTTTTTAACACGAGTACAAGTGTTTTGTCTTCATATGTGATGATAGAGGTCACGTTATATCGGTTTGTTTTCTACCTCCCGGGTTCTGTTGTATGTTCACGCCTAGGGTTTCAGGAGTGACGGTACGAAGATAATTGATAGACGGATAATTGATTAATGAAATATGAAAGCGAATGGGTTATGCATCCTGCTGAGTTTATCCAAGACTGCTAATTTCATTACACCTTCAATCAAAGAGGAAATTATAAAAAATCTGTGCTGTCACAGCTTTTGTTCATGATGTAAATTTCTTGTAACAATTTCACGAATGCCGTTTTGCACTTGGCCGTGGTTAGGCATTCGCAGGGATAAGGCAAAACATTTCCTTAATTTACCATTTTATCAACCATGTTTTTTACTATTTTTTAACGATGTTTGATATCGTTTCCTCGGCAGCTTAGTGATGATTTACAAAGGACTATTTATTTAATGTCTATTTCCATTTTTATCGAGAACATACATCAGTAGTGGATGAAATGTATTCGAGTCCTATAAATACAAGTACTTTCAGGACTTGAACGTGAATAGAACTAATATGGGCGTGTGCCATCAAACTATCTCAGTCGAAAGTTTTATTCGAGTTGACGGCCTGAATTTTCGAATAGTATTAAGTAGGTAAATATATTAGCTTATAATGGGACTGACTTATCTATATTTATAGCAAATATTGTCCTGAGTCCTGACTGAGTCATCAACGCATAGCTGATGATGCAGCAACTGGGGTTCTGAAATAAAATTTGATTGTTGATGTATTTTACGATAAAAACATGCACTTATATACCTATTTCGTATAATTTTCTATATTTATATAAGAGTCCATTAATTTGACACTGTAGTAACTAATGTGATGGCAAGACGATTTGCTACAGCGCTTTATGTCGTTTTCATGCTTTTGTTATCTTCGAACTTTTATTTAGTCGGGGTTTAAGATGCCCACGGGAGGTGGTAAAATGTTGTCAACTCATGTCCCCACTTCATCCCCACACAGAGAAAGAACGCAAGTATTCTGGTTTCAATCATAATAAATGCTTCTAATTCCCTAACAAACGTTTGTAGAGTCGTTTTATTACAACACAGCAACGCCTAAAAGATTATGAAACAATTTGTTCTCTTTAAAGAAGTACAAGACACAGTGACATTTTGTTGATAGATTACGTTATACGTTTATGTTCCGTAAGCGACAAGTAATAAGATGATAATGGATTGTCGTAAGGGCACACATTGTTCGTGTTAATATTTAGGATACGGTTCCACTAGAACTGTGTACGAAGGTATAATACTTAATTGAATTGTATTTTGATTTGATAGTAATCCTGTTTTCATCATGATTAATAATAGCTTAAGCATTTGGTAAATTCTAATAATACACACATTCACACAGAGGCATCGGTCACAAACTATGCAGAGCTTGTGCTTACCTAGCTTGCCCTAAGCCATTTTTATTCACCAGCTTGTTTTAGTCCTCAGCCTAACGACTTAGATAATTGTGTACATTTTAGCTTCCACTTTAAAATATACTTCTTTACGATGACGTTACAGATACTTATTTCACGGACGCATCGAGTTAGAGCAAATCATTTGTTAGACATATAAATAAGAACCCTGTTTAGGTCAACAAACGACTATCTTGTGTTAAGTTGTCAGTTAAATACTGCAGTCACTAAAAGCGACTGAGTTGAATTGTATATTCTAACCTAACCCACGATATCATGGCGTATTATCAAATGTTAAATACGATACATGAAAAATTTATAAACTTTATATAAATCGCTTAGTCTAAGTGCAAACGTAGCCTAATAACGATCATAGCTTACATAATAGGAACCAGTTGCTGTCTTAGACGGGACTAGAACAGCGTTTTGGGTCTTTATTGAGGTGAATTATATTATCAATCTTGTAACAATAAAATTAAAAAATAGTTAATAATAGACGATGTTGATATAATTTATCTAAAATGTCGACTAAATAACAATTAACAACCTGTTTTCATTCTAAATTATGAATCTTGGTCTGCATGGTTCAGAAAAGGTCATGTTCGTCTAAGAATAATCTGCAAATTGGTGATTTGCAATTTTTTTTTAAATATTCCTGACACTTTCGAACAACGTCATCTAGTCCCAAACTAAGCAGAGCTTGTACTATGGGCACTAGACAACGGATAAAAATACTTAAATACCTTATTTTGTAAATACATACATATTATACATAGAAAACATCCAGACCAATGCACACAATCATGTTCATGCACTCAAAGATTAATTTGAATTGGGCAGGAATCGAACCCGAGACCTCTGCGAAGCAGTCATGTTATATAACCGCTACGCCACAGTGGTCGTCTCGAAAATATTTTCAATTCAGTAAGCATGTATTTATTATATACTATGTGCATAGTCTTAAAATAATAATTTGGTGTGAGCAGGATTTGAGCTCCCAAAGAAGCTATTCAAAGAGCTATCGAAGTCAGAGTTTAGGCGAAAATTATAATACCTACTTAAAAAGCTGTATAAACCTTTAAAACAATTTATTTGTTAATTTAAAAGCCTGGCCTTTGGAGCATGAAGATAATTATGAAAATAAAAATAATAAGAGATGTTATATTCTTGGCGACGAATGAAACAGTCAATTAGCATTCATGGCTTTTAATTGATATCAGTCTGCCGTTGTGCAGCATTAAATATTATACACAATTAGTTTGTATAGCTATTACAAAGTCGTAAAATGAAATGATATGAGTCAAATAACAGAAAAAGAAGTGAAGACAAGCCTAATCTAAATTTTTTAGCAAAAAGAGAAAACTTGAAACTAAATCTTACTAAACAGACTGGTATTATTAGTAACACAGCCTGTCCTGTTCTTATTGGATTAATCCTATTGATAATGCAACTTTAAATACATAGAATAGGAATAAAACGAAAATCATTTTCATTTTTACTTTATAATAATTTGTTAAGAAAAACGTCTATTCGTTACAGAATCACCTTAATTTTGTTTAAGACTTTGTTATTTTCCGTACTAATTAAGTAAGGATAATGAGTGGGCAATAAAATAATTGAAGCATGCATCCTTTACTTACAATAGGCAGATGTTTGGTTTAAAATCTTAACGTTATTTTATGGCTTCACAAGATATTCTGCGCTGTTTTTGTAACAATTTTTTGCAAATACTATTATCGTTATTTAGCACGAAAGGAAGTAGAAACACAAAACTAAATTGGTATCCCTTAAAAATGAGGAGACTCAATTCTGTTATAGTTTTGTTTAATGTTTGTTTCGCTTAGAACTCAGTCATTACATGGACAATTTCTTTGAAAGGGACCCAATATCAAAGAATACGTACCCATTGTGTGATGACTTTAGTATATTTTTATGTGTGTAAGCTCACGTCTTGGAATCGATATTTATTATAAAATATTTATAAACAGTTGGTGAATGTTAATGAGTAGGTAATGCATTAATCTTATTTTAAATATCTGTCATAATATTTGTTCAAGCGATCCATTACACATAAGACTTATTCCATAACATACATGTCGTCTTTGCCAACATTTTGTAGAATTCCTTGAATGCAACATCCATTACTTCAGACAAACTTTCCAAGAACTTTTTTAATCTATTTTAATGCGTACACTTGTGAATTCAATCGTAAATTATGTCTAATTTTCAACATTTTACACATAATAAATGTACCCAGATGAATGTTTAAGTTAAATTCAAAACACATCTTGTGGCACTTTAGTTGAAAGTATTTGGTGATGAGCAAAAAAAGCTTTGAACAAACAAAGAATGATTTGTACGTTTGTGTGGAGAATGTGAGTGTAGGTGCGGCTCTGTTCGTCATATACATGTGCAGTGGAGTGTGTCACCTGACCTAACCCAACCCTGCACTTGTGAGTTTGACTCCCGTCGACATCGTAGTGATGGGAAACCTTTATTTTAGATAATGTCGAGAAATTAATTCACCGGAAATTTTAGCTAATACTGTAATATATTTTTAATAAATAATGCCGTTTACGATTCTCTTTACAATCACAGCATTACTGACAACGCTCATTGGCTTCCGACACTGGTGCAATGTGGAAGAGATTAGCAGAAAACCAATTGCATGAGAGTCGCACAGGGTCGCGTATAGAAGGGCTATATCCAATATTGCACGGCGAAGGGGTGATATGATGATGAAAATACCGAGTCCTTGTACATTACACCTTATTCAACTTTTACTACATCCTTACTATAAGATGGCAGAAGTGTATTCGTAGCCAATCACCTGAAGCACTAGACTAGTGCACGCTTCATCATCATCATCATAACAGCCCATTAATGTCCCACTGCAGGGGCGGTATAGGGTTTAATTTTATGTTTTACTTCTTTTTATTTCGTAAAGATAATATTCACGGATAGTTCCTTAGTCGGTTTTTACGACACCCATTGGATGAGATGGGGTGGTGACATATTGTATTTTTACTCTGTCACCACACGGAGAAGTGCAAACTTAACATAGTCAAACTAACAAGCGGCATTTAGTAATAAATGTTTAAATTCGATAAATGATAAGGTTGGAAGGTTAAAATGTACATCACTAAACCTATGTTGTTTTCAAAGTGAGCGGGGTTGACGGGTGCTACAAAAAATACAGCATCGCTATCGTGACAACGGAAAAAATATCTACGACCCTTCAGAAGAACCACTTTTGAAGATTTTTGTTATTGAATTTCTCACCCTTATGGGACTTGGGTACGAGGACTAATGGCTCATAAATATGACTGCGCGGTTCATAATGAATTTACACTTGACAACGTAAATTGGTTTTGCCTTAATGTCGTCATTTTAATTATAAATTTTGTAAAGCTACTATGTCACACTGAAATGACATTTTGTTAAGTAGGTAGGTATATAATGAACATTAGAATGGCTGATTATTTTACTTGAAGATCGTTACGAAAAATAAGTAGAAGGAATGAGGAGTACATGTCCTGACTGATACATAACTGGACACGTAGGTACACTGTGATTAAATATATTTGGATCCAGAACAGTTCTAGCCAGAAATAAGCAGAATAATGTTAGTAAGGGGTTGTCCTGCAGTAAAGTGCAAACTTTCAAGTTGTCAATAGTGTTCGCCCGGGATTCAGGTGTTGAAAAAAATCTAGTATTTACTTTACAACCATACAATTAAAGTTCATTTTTGATTGTCTTGAGTACTCTTGGCTGCTAAGAAGAGCGCTTATCGTAGTTCTTTTTTACTTCAATTATTGCAGGTGACCCGTATGCCTGTTTATTGTCCTTAGCCAGTAATATGTTTGTTAAAACAATTTATTCCATTACTTATATTTACTTATTGCACAGCTTTGCACAGTTCATTGTCCCCTTGTGCGGTATGTGACATTTATTAGATCCGTATTAGTTTTGTTTTTCTTATATTGGGAGATATCTCGTTTTTGTACGACATAAGAAACGACTGCTTGATATTATGTAACGTTTGCATTGTAACCACAGATATCAGAACAACAGATCAAGCTAATATTTGTTTAAAAATGTTTCTTATTACAAGGATTTAAGGTATAGGGGTTTGCAGGTTGATGTGTTGCTGTATAATAAAGTGTATATGGTTATGCAGTAACCAGATTAGCGAGATTTTTTTAGGAAGAGTTGAGTTCCTCCTTAGATTCAGTTCTCTACCACTCCTTTCCCGTCACTTTTCCACACTCTCCCGTCGGGAATGGCTATCTCACAAGCTACCTGACAGCGACCGCCCCCGATTGTCCGTATGAAAAGTGAACTGCAAACAAATATTTGATTGACTTCTGTATGTTTCTCTTTAATGTTACAGTTATCTGTCGAAACCAAATGAATAGTAGAAATCGATAGAAAAGTATTTGCTGCGGTATTTGGCATTACTATTTCACCAAGAGGAAATTCTTACGACTGATAATTTCACATAATCGCAACATGTTTTAGCTTACGCGAGGATTAGCGAACGTGTATGTTCTTGTAATCGGTGTAAAGTCCACTTACAGTTTAAGTATAACGTATGTTATACTTAATGAACCCTTGTTTTGTACTGTAGTTCACGATTCTGTGGGAAAACTACGGAATAATCTTAGGAGATGTTAATAAACTGGTATCTACGTAGAAAATCTAAGGAATTAAACTGAAATAGAGTGTTTAGTTAACACCGACTTCTTGTATATGGGAACCGTGCAGTAATATAACGACAAGCAGTTTATTGTAAGCGATGGTTATAGTAGTAACTCTATATCACTATAGGCAGAAGGGAAACTAAGATATTTTAGCTTCGAACTTGCCTTAGTCGGATTATACAATCCTATCTGATAAGATCACATTCATGTACTAATTCTTCTAGCAATACTTCAGCTAATCATTCTGAATTAATAAAAATATTTAAAAGCAACAAAGTCTTCTGAGACAAGATATCTTTAATAACAGAACCACTTTATAAAAAATGATCGTGACTGTACATTAAATGAAAAAATATTGTTATGATCACGTTTATTGTATAAATGAAGCTGTATTCTTTAATCTTCCGACATTAATTAAATCGTATACATTAATATAAGTGTCCGTATCCGTTTAAGAACGATGACACCCGCATGACGATAACAAAGAAAAAACACCATCTTGTTACTTCCTTATGTTTATTAAATAATTGTGAATATTATTACTTAAAATATTTAAATAGAAGTTAACTGTTAAACTGGGTAATACTTGTACCCATAGCAACACTTCTAATCCAGTTATCATTCAAAAATATGCCCTATAACAAGGTATTAAGGTACACGAGGACCTAAGTTGATAACGTATAGTTTGCTGTTTATTATTTAATTACTTTTTAGATGATACGTTGCGCCATTAAACAGCGGTCGGGAACCGGTTATGAAAATTTTAAATGATTTATTTTCTTTAAATAATATGTTAGAAGGTTACTGGGTATCGTTTTTATTTTAATAGCTGTTTAACGAACTGTATTCAGATCTCAGTAATGATATATAATAGTGATGTGCTATTTTTTAACAGGACACAAAAAGACGTGGAGATTCTCTATTGGCAGTTGGCTTTTTCTTAAAATGTTTCTTGCCTCAAAACTCAATCCATGTGATATTTTGTTTTTCAAAATTAGTTAAGTGATTTAGTTTTTATCACATAAAGTACGTCATTAGTGTACAGTGTAGTAAGTTACGACTAATTTTTGAATTTATATGTAAAAATAAAACGCGGGAAAATTACAAAAAATATAATAAACGCGAACATAAAATTGTGTTTATAATAATGTGATTGGTATCTAGCCTCAGATACATTCCTGCTTCAAATAAAATAACATAGTCTTGGATACTTGGCTATTTAAATACACTCTTAACCCAAACACAGCCTTCTTCCATGGTTACGCAAAATCGTTTCCATTTTGAGAGCATCCATTATGGAAATGAGCGTACCTAAATTAAAGTTATGGTCAAATCTTGAAGTTTAATTTAAACTTACACGTCTACTGAATTTTTTTTACGTTCTTTTGATGATGGTTCACAAATAAGTACCTACTAATTTGTGTACAGTTGGTACTTGTGAAGCCATAACAACTTTGAATAATCTTTCCAACCTAAGGCATTTTAAATGAGACAGTCGTTGTTGATATTTGGTCTGTTTTTTTTCTATAGTCTGTTTGGAGTTGGTATAGGTTTTTACATCGAGTATTTTTTTTTGTTTTTGTACAAATAATATTAGGTCTTTTGAAATTGCCATTTTGTATGAACAAAATTAAACGATTTTTTTTAAAGTATTTTTTATTTGTATTAATCTAAGTAAGCACCCATTAAATCAATGGATCTTTGCCAACGCAGCGGCAGTTTATTTATGCCCTTCTTAAAAAAATCAGCTGGACGGGAGGCAACAAATTCTTCGCAGGCATTTTGTACTGCCTCTTGGATATTGAATTTTTTCCAGACAAAAAGTTATCCAAATTTTGGAAAAAGTAGCAGTTTGTAGGCGCAAGATCTGGAGGATGACGAAGAGCTTCCAACCCTAGTTCTTGCAACTTGAAGATCGTCTGCTGTGCAGTATAAAGTCGGGCATTGTCGTGCAGTAGCAGCGGAGACGAGCGATTGACCAATGCTGGGTGGAGATGTGTCAGCTTCTCCATTATTGTGTTCAGTTCTTCACAGTACACATCCGCAGTAAAGCTCACCCCGTTTGCTAAGAAGCTGTGATGAATCACACCGGCGCTAGAGCAGCAAACAGTGACCATCACTTTTCTAAGGGTAAGTTTTCGTTTAGGGCATTGTTTAGGTGCTGAACCAGGACCCAACCAATTTGCTGAGCGCTTATGATTATCAAACAAAATCCATTTATCATCGCTAGTAATAATGCGGTTCAAAATTCCTTCATTTGTGTGTGTGTTGAGCAGTGCAAGGCATGTCTCGACGCGTACCTCGCGCTGGCGATCATTTAGTTCGTGGGGCACCCATTTGTTAAGCTTTTTTACCTTGCCAATTTGACGCAAATGGACCAATATTGTTTTGACGTTAACATCGAAAGCTGCTGCTAATTCAGCCGTAGATTGAGTATCATCGGCTTCCAAAATCGCCTTTAATACGTCATTATCGACAAAGTCTTCGGACGACCACGAGGTCAATTTTTCGGGTCTACATTTCCAGAACGGAAGCGAGAAAAGCAATAACAAGCGGTGCGTTTGTTTGTAGTGCTAGCTCCGTAAACGTCGCTGATGTTGCGTGCCGCTTGTGCCGCGTTGCTGCCACGACGAGACTCATATTCCAATATTACTCGATTTTTTAATGTCTCCATAACAACGAAAACGATTGAAATGCGATTAAAACGTAACACTAATCAATAAACAAATGACTACTTTTGGAAAAAGAATTCCATGTTTTTAAAATAAAATTGATTTGAAATTAGAATTCTTAGCCAAAAAAAAATTATTTTAATTTGAAATTGTCAGTACTGCAAAATGGCAATTTCATAGGTAAAGACCTATTAATATCTGTAAATTTTCTCTTAGTCGGGCTTTTACATAGATGGAGGAGAGCTACATATTGTATTCTTACTGGATTATCACTCGGTTTAGTAACTGGGTTTTTTGATTTTCTATTTTAAGCGGTACTGTAAGAAACTCAACATAAACTTTAGTGTCCACTAATACAAAAATCTATGTCATTGTTTGACCCTACGATCACGATTACCAGGCTGCTTATGGGCCAAGATAGGGTTAGATATAAAGGAATTAAAGTGCGTCGGGTCTGTATTCTTTGTCAGTCAAAACACGGAGAAGTAGTAAATAATGTAAAATATTCTATGACGACAGTACCTGTTTCTTTATATATTTTAATGCCACATTGTACTCTTACTATAGAGAAGAGTCGTTCGAGCTCATATACGATTTAACAAATACATAATAATCCTAAGCTTACATAAAAGATAAATCATTTCCTGTGTTTTCTGTGCAATGTTGAAAGAAAACAATACGTCTTTTAGGTAACGGATTTTAGAGGTGCCTTTAGCCATCTTTAGCTGTAAACGTTAGCGGTTTTAGCTGTAAGTACGTATAATCATTTGCAAGTATGATGTTACACGAGCATGACAATGAAGAACTTACCATAAGATAAATTACAGCTGGGCATAGAGCTATAAGATTTTTTTTAAATACCATTGTCTCTACAATAGAACATTGAAGGGCTCGTAAAGAAGGAATTAAACAAAGTAAAAACGGACAAAATGTAAATATCAAGTCCGAACTCCAACCCGCATATTTTGCAGAAAGTACCAAATGCCTTTACAACTTTGGCCACCCCAGGACTTGCCACGATGTCCATAAGAGGTTTTCTTATGTTTTGTTTAAATTTATATCGACGATATATTTAGACTTTAATATTTTATAGTTTTACGTGCATATTTTGTCAGCCATTGTTATAAAATTCCGAGAAATAAAGAAAGAAGGTTACATCTTGAATCTAAAAGGAGTTTTTGTTATTCATATGCAAAATGAGTTCGTACAAGGAGGTGCGTGTTTTTTAACGAATTCTTAAATTCCAATTTTAAATGTTAACCATAAATCGTGGTTTCTTAAGCGGTCATTTTATTTTTATGTGGAAGTTTCATTTTGTGAAGAGTGTAAATCATGGTAAGAAATAAAATCTCAAGTATAAAGAGTGTTTAGCTTAAAATATGTTTAGTTACTGCCAATTGCAGTAGTCAGTGGGTAGCAGTAGGGTCATTTGATGTTTTTACCAGCCGTAGTGTTTATTTGTATTTGAAGAAAAATAAAAACAGGTATTTTATGTTTTTATTTTAAATGCAATGTCTTCTGAAAAATTCACAAGGTTAAGTCAAATTAATAGATGGAAGAATCAATTCAATCGGCCTTCGTGTTTGGTCTTTTTAGTGCCACAAGGGAAAAACACATTCATATTTTATAGGCTGGTAAGTAGTCTTTAATCCTGGGAAAGAAGGGGAGCTAGACATATAACTTTTATCAAAATGATATTGGTAAGCAAACTTGAGAGGAGCTTGCTAAATAGCTTATATAGGTACCTGAATAAAGGAATAGTTTTACTTTCTACGTTTAAGGACTGATATGATAATATCATACCTTGACTGTACCGTCAACGACCAATGCGCTGATAAGCTGCTATTTAAGCTAACCGTGTGCTAAACGAAGCATCAATACCAACATAATAAGAATAAATAATGATGCAGTTATAGGTAGTGTGTAAATATGTTCAGATGACGTAGTATGATTTCCAAGAGGTGTACAATGCACTTTTATAGTATGCCAGCCGCGTGAAGCACACCGCAAAAGTGTTGGGAAAATCTCGAGATTATCGATATTATTATATCTTTGTTCGCCTTATTTTTTTAAATAAGTCTAATTAAGTTCTATTTTCTCTGAATATTGAGACCACAACAAGCAGACTATGCTTTATATTATTGTGTACATTATAATTTATTAAACTACTAATTTTTTTTCATAAAGTAAAGGTCAAGTTTCAAAATCAAAAGGATAGAGATAAACTTACCAAAAGAAACCGTAATTGCTATTGTAGTACCGTTAAATAAGCAGGTAGGTACTACTAGGGAATGCAAATCCGTTCTGTTTTAAAATCCGGATTTATAAGAACGGATTTTTGGTCCGATCCGGATTATCCGGATTTTACGGATTTTCTTTTAAATTAAACAAATTCACTTAAATCAGTTTATAAATGTGATGTTTTTTATACTTGTGTAAATGGATTATAATGAAAACACTGGAAAATCAAAACATATTAATATAATCGATTTTTATTTTGTTTTTGTTATTTGTAATTAATCAATTTCAAATCAAAATAATAAGTACAATTTAAAATAAAACTTTGAAGATCAAAAATAAGACTATTAAAACTTCTCCTCAAATTAATAAAGATTACACACGGAAATAATTCGCATTATTAAAATAATCTGTGTATAGGTAACTCGTGAACTGTCAGCTGAGGAACGTCACTAAAACAATTAAAAGTTAAAATAAATAGAAATTCAGGTAGGTAAACATAAATAACTGACTTCTTGAAAAATTAATAACATAACAAAAATAACAAAATAATTTTACCTATTTTTATTTAACTTAATTATAAAAGACTGTTATTTTATAAGACATAAAATCGATGGCGGCCAAGTTAATGCGTAAAACTACATTTCTGCAAATTTCTTTGTTTTACGAAAATGAGCCTTATATAACCTTACCTAAAGTTCTGCATTAAATTTATTTTAGTTAAAGTTATATTTTATTTATAAAGAAAAAAATGCTTTGGAGCATCCACAGATGATTGTAACCTAAATAAAGACAACAGTCACTTGTCTTGCTTTTGCGCGTACCGTTTTGTTGTCTTTAAAATGAATTTATTTTGTTTAAAGTTCTTTCTTACTCTAAATAAAGTAGGTACTTAGCTACTTTATTTATTTATTTAAACTTAATGTACAACAACTTTACATAAATATAAATGTTATATGCAATGTAAATGAAGACATCTACAATATTTTTGTTAACAAATTTAATATTGTTTTGTTTTAGAACATCAATGGAATGTTTATGTCGCTTTTATAACATTAAATATCCATAAAAGAAAGTCTCGGAACTTATTACTCAGTTTATATTATAATATTTTATATCGAAATTACCTCTTTTGTGGCGACTAATGACGTATGTACGATTATTAGGTAGATATCTTCTTCCACGTAAGATATCTTTCTATGTATAAAAAGACTTATATTTATATCCTATTCTATTAGAATGCAGTGACAGCCCGCCGTCTAACCAACCAAATTTTTTAAAATTCAAATTAATTGAATTTTAAAAGATTATATTGGTTAGACGGCGGGGCCAGGTCGGTGGACAATGACAACTCACTGCATTCAAAATGCGAATAGAATATAGGTACATTATTTCAGTAAAATGACAACATAGGGATAAAACTCTTTATACAATAGGTATATAAAAAGGGTTATTTTAATTCATTTTGCCAACTTTAATTTTAATGGGTTCATAATTCTCAAAAGATAACTTTTTTTTACTAAAACTGCTCTCCTGTAAAGTTGCTATGTTGTAAATGTCTGTATTAACTTTGCTGCCATCAATATGTGACCTCAAAAATATTAAATCATCTAAAGTTGTGTAACCTGCTGCGAATTTCAACGCTTGTAGGGAATGCATTAAAGATGCTTGTAAGCAGCCTTCTAATAACGTCCTGGTGAACCACTATCCTCGAATAACGCCATATCCACTCTAACATTACAATTTCTTATTATTCAGAAAATCCGCGGATTTAATTTTCGAATCCGGATTTACAATACGAGTAAAAATGGGCGGATATCCGGATTTTTCGGATTACGGATAGTCCGGATTGCATTCGCTAGGTACTACAGAGCCGTTAACTTATGTTTCTTTTGTTTCTAAAATTTAGTGCACCTTCATACTAACCGTTCGTATTGTAAACATGTTCTATTTAGTCCTAAAGAAATATAAATTTATTTGAAATGTTGTTTTTGTTTAGCTTACATGAAATAACAACTAATAAAATTACGTCATCAACGGCATTTTCTAGAATACCATAAAGCTATCGTCGAAGATTTGGTGACTTCTGAAAAGCTTTTTGACGACAATATTAAATTATCGACATATCAGTACGGCTCACAACAAGACACGCGTTACGTCCCTACAACGACCGCAACTTGTAAAGCTGGTCACGCACTTCCCTAAACGCGTCCCGTCGCATTGTCCTCCAGACGTTACAGAACAACTCACATATTATTATGTACAACTTGTGTTTTTAAAAACCTATTCAAAAAAACAAGTAAGTATAAATATTTTAAACGTATAACTGAAAGCGGTCGATGGGTTAACATTTACGTTAATTTTAGGCTTGATGTTGTTACGAGTGTATTATACATTTTGTTCTTCTCGGCAGCTTTTACAGCTTTTGTGTCAGTCTTTAACTAGATGGACGGAAACCTTGGTGTATAATTATTATTGATAGCTGTGGTATAAGATTTGTTATCAATACAAGGTGTGCTGCAAGAGACATAATACTTGACAGAAAACCATCGGCTATCGGTTTTTCGCGCAATGAGTATACCCCCTGCCATTTTACAAGGACAATCCTGAGCGCTATGTCGGACATTTTGGTCAGGAGGAGAAATTTATGTAGTGTATAAATCAATGTAATAAATATGTAATAAATATAATGTTAATAGTGGTATTTTATTGCTGCATTATATTATTGGGTTATGTCTGTATGGTGACGGAGTAAGAATACAATATGTCGTCACCCCATCTCATCCCATGGGTGTCGTAAAAACCGACTAAGGGACTATCTGTGAATATTATCTTAACGAAATAAAAAGAAGGAAAACTTGAAATTAAACCCTATATCAATCCGTCTGACCAGCGTGGTATTAGTAGGCCAAGTATCCCTCCGTCCCGGGAGGAGGCCCGTCCCTGCAGTGGGACATTAATGGGTTGTTATGATGAACAGGACATGCATATTTACACGTATGAGTATAGGACTACCTACTTGAAATATTATGCATGAAACAGCGTTCAAGATTGCTCCGTATTGATTCATAAGCATAAATTACTGTTATGAATAAAGATTGCAATTATCCATATAAACTGGTGGCTAGTTCATCGCTAAAAGCATTAAGTGGCCGTTTCCGCAAGATGTCTGCTGCTACTTGGGTGGGAACAATTCTGACTCACTTACTTACTTATATGGAAAGAATATAAAAGTTATGACGCTTATTGCATTGTGACAAGATAAAGAGATATTGTTGAATCTTAACGAGACTAGTTTGTTAAAGTAATAATAGTTTGTCACCTAACAATGTGTTCTTAGAAAACTTTGACGATTGCTATGTTCGTGCTAATGTAATAATATTTCGGCATAATTTGGCATAAATAATTTGCATGTCCGTATTCCCCACCTAGCAGGCCAAGATTTTCCCTCCGCCACTGCAGGGACTGCAGAGGATCATTAAGGAGTTGATTTGAAGGAGTATAAAATTATGCCTCCTTAATCTGGATCTGGAGAGATTGTAGTAAAATACTGAAATAAAAATTCAGCAAACGTAAATTTTTTGCAAAAAGCTCAACGCTCTGAGTCTGCTTTTTTGCATTCTGGTTGTAGACGAGCAAGCCGCTTACCGGATGTTTCGTGGTAACTGCCTCTTTTGGACAGCAGCAATAACCTACTCTGGGAAATATACTAGATGTGTCATAGTCAGAATTTCACTAGCTACTATAAACTTCCACCTAAACACAGTAGCATTAGTACCTACTACTGCTTGGAGAGGAACGAAGCGGCAAAAGAGGATGAAATGAAATCTGCTGGAAGAGAAGTGCCAAAATTAAAATTGAATTACAAAAATGTGTATTGCAGAATCAGCAAAGTAATATTTTTAAGGAATAACGTATCTTCAACCAAGACATAAGTAAAGTGCATTCATTACCGCCTGTTAAAAATGTGTGCGGTTTAAATTGAGAATGATTACGTTCAGTTATAAGCAGCATTTTTCATACATATTGTTTTTTTTGTATGTTGTTACGTGAATTGAATGCCTTGTTGTCTTAGCGGTTTTGTGGTTGTCGTACGTGAGGATATTAGTTCGAATCTCATATGAAGAAAAAAAATGAACTAACCTTTGAAGCTAGAAAAACGAACAAATGTTTTAGGTTTATTTTTCTTTGTACTAGGCTCTAGTTCTTATTATTTATGATTGATGTTGCATAAATTAGTGAACAGTTAATTAACAAGACTGACAGATCTTGTTATTGGTTAGTCAGTTACTATTTAGACATTTATAATGGGTTGAATAAATATTTTCAAAATTTATCTACCTTGCAATATCATGTTTTAAATACCTGGTAACACACACTCTTATTCCTGAAAGTACCAAAAGTTTACAAATCAATTACTAAACGAATTAAATTGATATATTTTCAATAATATAGTCGTCAAAATAAAACATAGCTTCGATATAACATAACAAATTTCTTCTATAACCGACATGTACCCGGGTAGAGTAGAGAATAAAATCTATGTCTGTTACCAAATTTTCAGAACCCTTACTATACCTTGGATTTTCGGTGGCTTATTAAAGCCCGGAAGCAAGTACCGACAGTTGCTTTCGAGAGCTTAAATCTATGCCACATAGGTATTACACCCGAATGAGACACTCTTAGTAAAAACTATCCACGGTCTATACTTACTTAAACTAGAAGTAACACGTACATTGCTTCAGGCTAGAGCGTACTTATTACATGACATGAAGGATAATAAATCTAAGTATATAGTGTGGTACTGTTATTCCACTGAAGAGACTCATTTGTTAAACTCTGTACAGGTAAGAAATAATATATGTTGGAATGAATAACATTACTATGGAGTTAGTAGCTAAACCTCCACTACTCTCGGTTTTATGTGAGGAGTTTTAGGAACAAAATGACAGCTTCCGACATCCTTCAATAAGCCAGAATGGAAGAACTCGAAAATAGTGCATCCTTTGAAAATAAGCAAAATGTAAAGCAATAATATACATAATGAAAAATCCTAAAATAACTTCAATAAATAAAGGATTATTATTATTATTTATTATTTTTACCGACGTATGCTCCAAATAAGCTGGGTTCAAAGAGTCAGAAATGAAGAAGTACTTCGGCGTGTCAATAAATCCCGAGAACTCATGGTAATCATCAAGAGAAGAAAAGTAGCCTATCTGGGACATGTATTAAGACATGAGCGCTACCATCTTCTCCAGGCAATAATGATGGGACAGATTGAGGGGAAAAGGCGCGTCGGAAGAAGGAAAATGTCTTGGCTTCGAAACGTTAGACAATGGACCGGTATCGCCAACGTAGAAGAACTGTTTCGTATGGTGAGGGATGGGAAGAGATATGCAGAGCTGACGGCCAACCTCCAGTAGTGGAGAGGCACTGAAAGAAGAAGAAGAAATAAAGGATTAAAAGGAAAATTTCTTCATTAACTAATTCAGTTTTGAATAGATTTTGGTATTTATTTTTTTACTTAAAGAATGCTTAATAAAGTATTTAGTGACGTGGTTTAACTACACTTAATACAATGGCAACATCCGGGACCCACTTATTATAGGTAGGTAGGTATACGTAAAATATAAACAACAGCCAAAATCGATTATAAGTTACATCTCTGTATAAAAATACAAACAGAGCTAATTTTAGACTACCATTATTGATTATGCAGATAAACGAGCAAGAGGTAGCAGTTAAATCGATCGCTTATGAATACCTTTGCCAACTGTTCTTACTCGTTGGTATTTATATTTAAAATGTCATGGTACTTGTATGTATCGTATCACTATAATTTCCCGCTATTAATAAAAGTAAATAAGTACGTAAGTAAATGTTTATAAAAATAACGATGTTTTGTCATTTATACATTGCAATACAATTAATCGTCCCAAAATTAACACCAACAGAAATACTTTCTATCTGCCTCGGTGGCAAAGGGGTTGACGTCGCTGAGGTCAAATGTTTGAATCCGGCAAGATTAGCCGTGATTATTTATCTTGCTGGATAGTTATCTAGCAAGATAATTTATATTTGTCTGATCCACGAAGTATTCTCTGTTTCAATTTTAATCAATTTTATGCCCTCACAAGACTCGATCACTAGCGTTGTCATTTTAAATAAACAAAAAAGTCTCCGTATCCGAATAAATCAATATTCATCTCATCACTAATTATTACAATAAATAAAAATAAATCACAAGATAGATGAGATAGGAAACAGTAACGAAGCAACGAATAGTCAGGAAGGTAACACGACCTTGCACGCATCCGTATAGGAAGCTAATATATTTAGTTCCTACATTTTATTGTTCACTGTCGTCTGCATAATTGCGTACGCAAAATTACTACAGTGACAAACATATTTCAAAATACGCATGTTACTTATAATGCAGAATAAACAGAAATGCAACGAGCACATAGATATAAATTGATGAAGGATATTCATAATCTTGTTAGAATATTTATAAATATGAACTTCCTATTGAAGACGATACCAATATAAATATCTTTTCAATTCATTTACATTAAGGCACAAACACAAAAGCTTTATATAGCAATATGTATTATTAATATAATATAAGCAGATCGTTAAATATTTTATGTAAATTAATTAGGTACCTATTATCTCCGTCTTTCGAAAGATTAGTTTAGACTTGCTAATGTTCTGATGCACAAAACAAGTTCGGGCAATTCTAGTTAAGCATATCTATTTTTTACACACAGAAGCCTTAGGCGGTATTCAAACCAGAGAAGGCCTAAAAACTGGTTGTACCACTCGCGGCGTTCTTTGATAATTCCAGAGAATGTGTGCTCGGTCGAAAAGCGCCAGTTCCATTTAGGTAATCAGTTTTGCAGTTTTATTTTTATACTAGCTGCTGTGCCCGCGACTTCGTTCGCGTGGCGGATATTACTTACTTCGCAATTCGATTTAATAATGAAAAATCGTTTTTTAAACCTTATAACAAACAGATATACACGAATTGTAAAATTAACGAACGAACCAAAACCTTTTCAAAAACAGATCTTTACAAAGACAGATCTATGAAGACTGTGTTTAAACTTATACTGAAAGACATGAGCGAACGTCATTCTTTCAAGTAAAATCGTAATACCGCGATACTGAAAATGACGTCACAGGCACAATGCCATCTGTTGTCAAATTTGTAAGTTAAAATAAATGACATCGCTTATTTCATCATAACAGCCCATTAATGTCTCACTGCAAGGACGGGCTTCCTCCCGTGACGGAGGGATACTTGGCCTACTAATACCACGTTGGCCAGTCGGATTGGTATAGGGTTTAATTTCAAGTTTTCCTTCATTTTTATTTCGTAAAGATAATATTCACCGATAGTCCCTTAGTCTGTTTTACGCCACCCATGGGATGAGATGGGGAGGTGACATATTGTATTCTTGCTCCGCCACCACACGGATAATCGCTAATTAATTATGAATGAATACATTTGCACGCCACGTTACGGTGCGGCAGAATTACCTGCCTCGGTGGCGCGGCGGTCGCATTATTACGGCATTGAAAGGGATTTTTCAATGCCGCGGACGTTTGCCATGACGTCCAGGTCTGCGTTAGCCATTACATGGCTGGCGTGCATGAGGTCGCGGGTTCGATTCCCATGGAGGACAATTGTGATACACAAACTATTGTCCTTAGTCTGGATGTTCTTTGTGTCCGTTAAATTGATATTTTTAAAGGCTAGTGTGAAGACTTATAAATTGATGTTACACATACGATTCATGGTTAATTTTATTAACATTTAAAAGGAATAACTTATTAATAGCACTTAATAATAAAATAGTTATAGATTATTTAAAAATTATTTATTTTATGATTACTACTGGTAACGCCATCTCGTGAACAAAAGAAACGAAATTTAAATTCATTCAACATTGAACGAAATCCATTTTTCATGACCCCTGATTTGTATTGGACTGTTCTAATAAAGAGATCTAGCGATATCTCGAGTATTACTTATCCGATTCCGATTGTTTTATTATAGTATAGATAGATACCTACTTTAAACTTAATACCTAAAAACTACGTATCTATGTATTTTAATATCTAAAGCGCGCTTATTCCGAGAAGAGTCAATAAGAACCACGTCCGTTCGCATTAAGAGTCAATGTGAATGAAATTATATAGATGCAACGGTTGGCCGTTTCGGACGTTAAACAAAAATCAACCGTACTGCCGTACTCATACTGGCGCGGCGACATTTGGAAATTTTCTTTCATCTAAATCTTGTGTGTTTATAAACCGATTTCTCTAATTTTTTTTTTATGAATAAGGTATTAAAGTGTACTTTTGAAATATGGGAGTTTGAAAAAGATATGTCTATGCAAATTACAATATATTTATGTATTTAATACACTTTGAAGAAAACCCTAACGATTAAACAGGTTATTGTGGCTAATATATAAAAGATAGATATATACTATTCAGGACTTTTTTGTACATCTTTTGAAGACTATTATTTTTGTAATACATATTTTTGGCGTATGATCAACGTATGCGATGATAAGAGCTCGAACGCGCGTTTTTTCAACCGACTTGCTTCAAATTTTTCGTCACTGCTCAGCTCCTATGTGTCTTAGCGTTATGTTATATAGCCTATAACCTGCCCGGGAGTATGGACTACAATCGTACCAAGTTTGGTTAAAATGCCTTCAGTAGTTTTTGACCCATGCGTGCACATACAGACAGATAGACAGACAGACAGACAGACAGACAGACAGACAGACAAAAAATTTATTGATTGCATTTTTGGCATTAGTATCGATCACCATTCATCCTCCAATATTAATTTTTAACATATATTCAATGTACAGAATTGATCTCTCTACAGTTTTATTATAAGTATAGATATAGATTGTTTTAATACCTTGTAAAGCGAGATATTAAACTTTTCGCATCAACAATCTAGAATCTTTATATTATTAAAAGATCAAACCAGTTTCATCAATATAACGGACATAACGAAAATTCATGCTCAAAACAGTCATTTGTCTATTTCACAAACAATCTGTTCTGAGCTGGATTTGATGCCCCTCCCGCAAACGCCCAGCGACAAACGGCGAACCCCAACCATCGAGTTACTTGTACAATTCTAACGTAACTAGTGTTTATTGACGTCTAAAATAAATATAATGTATCTCGTTAGTCAGTTACGCCTTCGTCCTTGTTTGTATACTTATTACAAGGTAATATTGTGATAAATTCTATTAGAGGAATTTTGTCCAAGTCCAGCATTATCAGATCAACCAAAATAGCAACGACGTGCCAAATTTTCGCAAGAAACAAAGACTTGCCTGTTTCTCGTTCCGTCCGCTGAAGTTAATTGGTGCGGCGACCGACAAATACCAAGAACTTTGTTCATTTATAGTAACAAAGCTTATATAGAACGAGTTTGCGTTGTGAGTACAATATGGACCAAACTCAAAGATGAAAGAAATTTATTATGCTTCGAATTTGGACATGTTGTAATAAGGTTGCTCAACTTTAAACGGATATGGGTAAATGTCGTTAAAATGACATCTATTTCATAAGATTGTAAAATATTTTGTCCGTAAAGTGTTTCTTCGAACCAGTTATTATTGAAAATAAAGTAACGAATAGATAGATGGTTTTAGTGTTTCGGTGCTCTCTGTTTAATCCCATAGGAGCTATGCAGCTAAAGCAGGAACGGGCATTCTCTCGCGTTGGAGTGATTATTTTGCCTTCTAGTCTCTTACCATTATTAGATGATTTGTCTTCCTGCTTCATCTTGTAGTACTTAGTTGTCAGGCGGACACATACAGTTCCTTCCTCGTTCTGTCACATTTAAAAAAAGGTTTTGTGCGAGTAGTTTGAACTCACGCATGGCACACAAAGGGGCCTTGTTCGTGAACCACCGAAGGCCAACAAGGTTGGCGACAACGAGTTTTCTACATGCACTAGCAATGTACTCGCACATACATTTTGAGAAGTTCATGGCTACTTTTATTTTTAAATGAGATAAACTCGGATCACTAAGGTCAAGGACTTTATTTTTGGCGGATGCTCCGCTCTGTTGTTGCCAACGACCTGCTTTTAAGCTTTCAGTTGTTTATCTTTCTCCAAATGTTGATGGCTCTCTGTTTATATTAAATGGAAATACACTACGTAGTAAACATAGTTTTATAAATAAACGCCATTAATAAAAATGAGCAGTATTGAAGTTGTTTGAAGATCTAGTTCAGTAGGTTCAAGGTAGATACCGCTGTAATTACTCGTATGCCTGTATTTGACAAAATTATCTAGTAAACTAACCAGTTTTCATTGAAGTTTGCTCGTGTCCAAATGATAATTAGCGTGTGTAATTGGTTGTCGTTTGTGTACATATAAAGTATCAGACCGTCTTTATCTTCGTTATTTTCCTATGCTAGTCTTTTAGATACGGCAGTCTTTTTTTCTTAATATCGCATATGGTATTCACCGTAGCGAACGAATAACGAATTAGCATTTCGTTCGCAATTCGCCGGCGGCGAGTCGACTGTCCTTGGAATAAGGATGTGGCAAATGGGTGTCTTATCTGGCCATTTGAACTGCCAGTAGACTTTAAATATAAATAAATGTTGCTACATGCGCTTAGAGTTTAACGATGTCTTCTTTTGCATGTGTAAACACTGTCATTACATTGAGAAATAACTTTTGGAAAACCAGATTAATCCTTTATGATAAAGCAAAATACTTTTGCTTAACGAAATCTGATCCAATCATTGACCTACGTTGCATCCTTACAAAATGTTTACAAACACGCAATTAACAGGCACAAATGGAATTCACTCTCAAATAATCTTGATAAAAGAAATTTGTGGGTCACGAAAATAAATGTCCTGATTGCCATTCGTAATTCGCCCAAGGCAGTTGTATAAAAGGCGGCTGCACAAGCAAGTAATAAAAATAAAGACTTAGCATTACTTATCATAGTGACTATTAAGTTTCCAAGTAACCTCAGGTTTATTCAGTGCGTGATTAATGACAAGATCGTTGTACGTGAGAAGAGTGACTCATTAATTTCCATACATTATAATTATACAACAAATATTTTAGAAATTATGTATGCGAACGACATCGTTGAAACTGAATTGAATAGTCCAATACGCAAATTAACTATAACTTAGTTGCAAACAGGTAGTACTTAAGGTTTGCCGCAAGTTATATGTGGTCGAATGAAAATGTTGTTTTAATTATGGGTGGAGGTAGATGTATTATAGAAAGAAAGCAAAAGAGAGATATATTTAAGTTATTTATCAACTGCAAAACGGTCATATATACGCGGCTCTGGTGGACGAGGATGTGGGTTCGAATGCTACGCAAGATATCTATTTTTGCGATACATAAAGTATCGTCGTGTTCTTGAATGTACCTTGGGTTTATAAGATATAATATGTTTGTAAAAGACACAAATCTCGATAGTTAGCGCAAAAATTAAAAAAAAAACAATACAATTCTATGCAGAACCCTATACTCCTTACCTCAATACTGCATATATCGTAGTGTGTCACTTTGGTACGCTGAACCAATTGCGGGATTCCATTTTTTTTTTTTACTTTTAATTTATTTATAATATTTAATTTAATTATAATGTTTATTGTGTAAAAAAAAAATTAATCCTTACCATAAAATTATTTTCTGAGATTGTGTGTTTTATATAAAAAAATAATTTTCATTTTCATAGAATAAAAATGTTTTGCTACATTCAGTTCAATGTACTTTACCCAGCGGCATGGTGAATGGCGTGGTGTATAATTAATATACCACAAATATCTGATAATATTGGTGCACGTCATCGTGGCAGTAATTCTGAAAATCACTTTATTAAGTGGTGACCATTGTGCACTTTAGTCAGCAGATTACAGACAACCAGTAACCTAATTTTTATAATTTTATTTGGCCTTATTATATTTTCGTATGTCTCTGCCAAAATTGTAAACAAAGAGATAATTATTTTTATACAACTGTCCTCGAATGAGAATATATTTGCATGAAAATATTGCGTTTTATCTTCATCATAGCTTTGTGTGTAGACCCTCCATTTGATGGGAAGAGTCTCCTAACTACTACTAATAAGGTGAATCGATAAAGGATAGGTAGATGACTTTTACCGGGCAGATCGTTTAGAGGCTGGTGTATCAAGTGTTTCTGTCACACCACATGGAAGACCTTCTCCGTGTGGTAACGGAGTAAGAATACAATATGTCACCACCCCATCTCATTCCTTAAGTGACTATCCGTGAACCGTATACCCATCCGTCTGGCTGGCGTGGTATATTAGTAGGCCAAGTATCTCTCCGTCCCGGGAGGAGGTCCGTCCCTGCAGTGGGACATTAATGGGCTGTTATGATGATGATAATGATGACATGGAAGATATAATAATAATATAGAATATATTTACTTCAAAATTGTCATTGCTTTCTTACCTGTGTTAAAGAAATTTTAACATTAGTAATTTTAACTCAGATTTAGACTGTATGGTCCACGTACAGAGGTAACGAATGTTTGCTTCACAGTTCACTCCGTCGCAATCACTTACCGGTCTTGGCGAAATCAGTGTTCATTTAAATGACACAATTTTACAGGATGGAGAAACACATGTGTTTTCTGCAGATTTTTCTACAGTTTAATGAATTGATAGGTACCTACATAATGCTATTTCAGAAATAAATCTTACTTGTATGTGTTAAATAGACGTATTTGGTGGGCACTTTTTACCTAGCAACAGCTTCTCAACTCTTACATACATACCCCAGCCCTTATACTTAAATATCCGACACCGTGTTTAATTATACGAGATAACTACAACAAAAAACTATTCTTAAGAATATTTTAACACAAGTATTTAGAGCTGTCAGTTAGTTGAAGTGTTTCAAATATATTTTAATATACCTACCCATATCATTAAATTCTTTTTATAGTTAGCCAAAAAATAAACTAATCAAGTCACGTCTCATAAAATTAATGTTATTGTACTTGAAACTGTTTCAATGACAAAATAAATATAAGATATTTATTCGTATTAAAAATTTTACTTTTAAATCTTATCTTTATTGAGATTTTGTGTTATTGCTTAGAATGACAATTGAATAAGCTACCTGGGGATGATGGGGCTCTAACTCTTTCAAGAGTCAGTAATATATTGGCCGTATTCTTTATTCTATGTAAATTAAATAAATAACACAATGTCAGTAAGTCCATTTGGAAATGTTCATACTTTTTGTGAGAAATTATTAATGTTGTGGTGAAACCTTCATCTCGCGGGGGTCGTGGCAGCCGCCTTAGGAAACGTTCGCTTATAGAATCGTCACGGAAACTAAAGAAGGAAACTTTAGAAAATTATAAAACTAATCTATCTAGCTCGCATGGTATAGATAGACTAAGTTGCCCTCCGTCACTAGAGAATGCCCGTCCCTGCAATGGGATATTAAAAATCCGTAATGATTGGCGAAACTCCTTGCTCAGTTAGTACTGTAAAGTTTGTACTAACTTTGTTATGAACCATCAGTTGGCCAGTGTTTTAATATTACTTCTTTTATGACAAAGAGAATGTAAAAGTTGCAGGAATACTTGTTCTTCCAAGTTTAAAGTACCAAGGTATTTTGTACAACGTTGTGTCTTTACGATGCAACTTTAAGATTCTGTGCTTACAAATTGCGCTTTCAAATCATTGACATGTCCCTGAAGCTTGATGTCTAGTAGAAAACTTTGAATTAAAAAATAAAAGCTTTAGGTTGTGTTTTTATGATTTTATCTGAGACTAGCTGACCCGTGCCCACTTCGTAGGGCGGCGAAAAAAACGTGTCACTTTTTTTAAAAAATTTCATTACTGCTCTATTTCTGTTAGCCATAGCGTGTCCTATGACACTCCACGATTAATAGACTATTCAACAATAAAATAATTTTTAAAATCGGTTCAGTAGATCCAGAGATTACCCCCTACAACGTCACAAACACACAAACCTAACCTTTTTATAATATTAAGTATAGAAGTATAGATATATTATGTTTTAAAAGAATATAATCTGAAGTCTGGGCAGAAAACAATGTTTACTAAATGCAGAACATTGAGTCTCTCTTTACGACACCCCTCCATCATTTTACGCCACCCTCCATCATTTTACGACACCCTTGCAGTTTGACGACAACCTTGCAGTTTTACGACACCCTAGCAGTTTTACGACACTCTCCGTAATTTTACGACACCCTTCATCATTTTACAACACTCTAGCAGTTTTACGACACCCTCCATGAATTTCACGACACCCTCCGTCATTTTACGACATCCTTGCAGTTTTACGACACCCTTCCATCTTTTACGACAGCTTTCATCATTTCACGACACCTTAGCTGTTTTACGACACCGTCCATCCTTTTACGACACCCTAGCAGTTTTACAACACCCTCCGTCATTTTACGACATCCTTGCAGTTTTACGACACCCTTCCAGCTTTTACGACAGCTTACATCATTTTACAACACCCTATCTGTTTTACGAAACCCTCCATCATTTTACGACACCCTTGCCGTTTTACGAAACCCTCTCAGTTTTACAACACCCTTGCAGTTTAACGACACCCTTGCAGTTTTACCATACCCTTGCAGTTTTACGCCACCCTCCATCATATTTCGACACCCTCCATCATTTTACGACAACCTCCATCACTTTACGACACCCTCCGTCATTTTACGACACCCTTGCTGTTTGACAACACGCTCCATGCATTTTACGACACCCTAGCAGTTTTACGACACCCACCATCATTTTTCGACACCCTCCATCATTTTACGACATCCTTGCAGTTTTACGACACCCTTCCATCTTTTACAACACCCTTCATCATTTTACGACACCCTAGCATTTTTACGACAATCTTAAGTCTCTTAATTGTAAAACTTTTTTAAAGGTACAATTCTCTAATACATTATTTCAGTATATCTCCAGACGTTTAAGCAGTAGAAGCAAAATAAACGTTTTTAAGCGTCTTTTTTATAAACATATTTCATTACTGCTCTACTCCTATTAGGCATAGCGTGATACTATATAGCCTATGACACTCCCCGATAAATGGACTATCAAACACAGAAAGAATTTTTTAAATCGGTTTAGTAGATCCAGAGATTACCCCCTACAACGTTACAAACACACAAACACACAAACAAACAAACACACAAACTTTACCTCTTTATAATATTAGTATAGATATAGACTAGCTGCCCCGTGCCCACTTCGTTATATATATGTTTTAATTTTCAGCATTGTCGACGAAAATCTCCATGTTATCTGGCAAAAATATTTGCCCCTGAAATCACGATGTCCACAAACCGTTTAATTTTAAATTTAAAGTGGGGCAATTGTTTAGTGAGTCAGCAGAATACAATAAAATTTCATTTTATTTTAAATGTGCATCTCTTCTTATACATTTCTTTGTACAAATTATTTATATTTAAGTACCTTTTTTAATTTGCACAATGGGTTTTTTGTAATATTTTCAATTCTTTCCTGGTCTGTAATCACTCATTAGATAATATACTTAATCGATAGAAAAAGATCCGTTTTCGTATAACAAAAATAATGTACTTACAAGAAGATTTAAATACAAATAACACTAAAACGGGAGTCCCCACCTGAACAAATTATTATATAACCCAAGTACATACCTAACGCAAAAAAATAGGAAAAATACACTAGGGAAAAACATATTTATTTTTTTCATACCGGAAAACGGCTTGAACCGATTATAAACGACTAAAGCCTCAGGCAAGCAAATATGTAATTAGTGGACTACAAACCTGTTTAGTTAGTTGGATTACACTCGTGTGTCAGTATGTTGAATAATGCGTCTGACGTTAGCATTAAATGACGTCAGGAAAAATATATGACGAGGTAATGACGTATAGAGCTGTGTCTACATGAGATGAGCGTTAGATCACATAGTAGATACGTACAGATATTTAGGTCATTTATACACTTAAGATTATATACCTTTATATTGTGTTCTTTTGCATGTACTAGTTTTCCATGTGGCTGGTGTTTTGAAATAAAAATTTTTTACCTTTGCACAACAAGGCTATTTGTAATCATCATCGTCCACTGCTGGATATAGGCCTACTCCAAGTATTGCCACCTTGTGCGGTCCTGTGCCTCCCTCATCCATCGGCGTTCCGCCGTCCTAACTAGGTCGTCGGTCCATGGTGACGGGTCTCATCATTTGAAATGATCTTCAAAAAATGAAATTATTACTGTCAATTTTGACTCGTGCTAAAAAAAAGAAATATGGTACTTGCATTTAATTGTTTCATTTATTTTTAAGATATACAGGAAGGATATAATCCAACATAATATCCCTGTTAACTTGCACTGGTTGCTATCAATCAATCCAGTTCCAGATCGATTGATAGCAACCAGAGCAGGATATTGCAAGCATATATCCTCCATGTGTGCGTCGCTTGACCACACTTTATTAAATACATCATCATCATAACAGCCCATTAATGTCACACTGCAGAGAAAGGGTCTATATCCCATGACGGAGGGATACTTGGTCTACTAATGCCAGACGGATTGGTATAGGGTTTAATTTCAAGTTTTCCTTCTTTTTATTTCGTACAGATAATATTTACGGATAGTCCCTTAGTCGGTTTTACGACACCCATGGGATGAGATGGGGTGGTGACATATTGTATTCTTACTCCGTCACCGCATGGAAAATGTTATTTAATACAATCAGAGTTAAACACAATGTTACTTTGACTTCTGTGAATATCTCTATTTTGTGATTAGGTTGTTTTGTGTGATGAAGCGGAATAAATATGCGGAGAGAGAGAGAGGAGAGCATTTTACGTGTTTTGATCATCCAAAGTTAGCAATAAGGTTATTTATTGTCTATTAAGGAGAAGAGAGGAATAAGGACTAAAAACTATTAACCAATATGATGGCATAGCGTAAGGTAGGTCAGCTTCCACCTAGTTTATGAAACTATGAAGTAGAAAAACTAAAGGGTCTGACTGCCATTGGGGATGGTATTTTCTGGCTTGTTATCTACTATATAAAAATAAGTCGGATTTTCCTTCCTGACGCTATAACTCCAGAACGCACGAACCGAATTCCACGGTTTTGCTTTCATTGGAAAGGGTTCGGACTCCGTGAGGTTTATAGCAAAGAAAATTTAGGAAAAATTTCTATAGAAAAGCGGGAAAATAATGCCCGTGCGAAGCCGGGACTGGCCGCTAGTATGTAATACAAAGAGGCTCATATACAGCTATGGATTGCAATAGACTGAATTGCTTTGAATTTCTTGTGATTTGTTGCCAGTATTTTATGCAAAACGATTTGCATCGTGCAGTAGTTATCAAAAGTAAATTTTGAATGAAAGATGAAAACTGCGAATAATTAGGTAATTATTTATAATGAAGGCGGAAAGTGAAACGGCCTAGAGCAATATTTCAGGAAGTTTGACACTTCCGAGCGGAAGTCAATGAAGACGGAAGACTGACGTCACTTCCTATTGGGTTTAATGCGACGCCATATATGTCCCCATAGGAACAATGTGTACCTTATTTGTAATAGAGATAGGTAAATAAGCACGGGTCACCTCATGTTAAGGGTCTTACTTATTCCAAGTTTTTTTCTATTAAAACTGCAAGGTACTTACAGCCAGTTATCAACGATCAAATATATAGGTAGGTAGGATAAGCAAAGCAACGTCGTTGCGGTTATTATGTGCACGGTTATGGGTGAACATCATCGTCATTATATCAGCCAATCGACGTCCAATTCTGGACATAGGCCTCCTCCAAGTATTACCATACTTGTGCGGTCCTGTGCCTCCTTCATTCCTAACTATGTCGTCGGTCCACCCTGCGCTTTCCGGTACGCGGTCACCATTCCAGAACCTTTCTGTCCTGGCTGTTGGTTCTCCGGGCTATGTGCCCTGCCTACCGCCACTTTAACCGGGCAATTCTGAGCGCTATGTCGGTTACTTTGGTTCTCCTGCAGATCTCCTCATTTCTGATTCGCACGGGTGATCGATGGGTGAACGCTTAGCAGTATTTCTTACAAGAGTCAATAAATAAAATTTATTAAGTACTGTGTTAATTCAATTTTCTTTTCGCGCTGCCTGATGCCTGGTTAAAGTATTTGACCGCTGTGGATAGGTAGGGTCTGATCTGATTTTAGAACAATTTACATTTAACTACATGCATGGAAGTATGTTAGCTTAAAGTATAGCTGTCGTTTTATAGAATATTCTCTGACTACTTTGAACCTAGATAAGATTGGTAATTAAAACTATATTATGTGGATCATAACACAACTTAAGAATCTTGTACAAAGGTATAAAATAATATTTACGACCGCTAATATTTAATAGCAAATCCCCGTCTAGTTTATTAGCTTATAATTCATGTAAGATCGACATTACAAAATTGTTTATAGTCACTCAGTCTAGCGCCATTAACTTTCCTTGTGATGCAAGTAAAATATCAGGCAGTCTAGCTGTTTCAAGGAAAAACATCGCCAGATGCAAATAGTTTGGTAACTAACTTGCGGTTATTAGGTGTCCACTAAAGAGAACCTGAGCTTTTACAAACATTCTAACTTCAAGACCTGAAACATTTGTTGGTTACCCATCCATTACTGACTTTGTTCATTTGTTTTGATGTTAACTTCACATTGAAGCGTCAATGTATGTTGTGTTGTCGATGTTGTCGTATAGGTAGGTAAAATTAAATATGAATTGGTGATGGGTGCTAAGTGACGTTGTATAGGCGGGCGTTGCGTGGGCCTGCAGAACGAGTGCGACCGGTCCCCAGGTGTCTGCCTTGTTTACAGGATCGAACTCTGCAACATGTTATTGCATTATATAACTGTATTTTTGCACAGGGAATAAATACTAAATTGGTTCTTACCAAATTCTAGCAGCAGTAGTTAGTACAGTACATTGGTTTAAATTTTATAGTAAGTGCCCAATATTTTGCATTATAAATGGGTTTTACCTATCTTTAGGTCTCGATAACTAAGAACATTGATGTAGGTATCTCATAGCTTTAAAAGACTGGAAATGAGAACATTTAGTATTCATTTCATTTTTCTATCTGCAGGCATTCGTAAAAAGGATCTTGTCTGACGGGTCTATCCGTCAGACAAAAGTCGGCAAACAAAGAGCTTTTTCCTTTACTTCAAATTACTTTACCCTAAAAATAAGATTGATACATTATGTTAAAAAACTTTACAGGTAACGTTACACCCAGTGCGTGTCCTCAAACAAGTTAATTTTAATTAGTTGAATAATACGTAATGATATACACAGCGATACAACGATAGTACAAGCACTTCGACCAACTTCTACTGATAAAAACAACAGAATACGAAAGTTTATTATAATAGTTCTAAAAAAGTACGTGTGAAAGATATAATCATGAGTATTTGTATACATATCGCGTTGAAGAGGAGTCTCCATCAAACAGCTTTACATGCAACCTTAATTGTGTGTTTATGTTTGGAAACTTGTTTTACGTTACGTTAGAAATTATTGGATTTTGTCCAATATTTTCTATATAGAGAAACTGTTTTGTCCTTTTATTAATGTGCTTAGTTTTTAAATTAATTAAGGATCTTTATATTTTATTTTGTTACTTTATCTTGTAAAGTTTGCATGCCTATATAGGTAAAATATAGCAGAGCTCTATGTTTATTTTTAATAACTGTAATGTCTTTTATACCTATATTTGCAATATAAATATTCTATTCTAATAGCTAGTCTTCACTGATGGCGATGATTAGTTAGGTGTAGTGTGAATGCACATAATGCTCTCTAATCCCAAACCAAAACCGACGTTGTCCTATAAGTACTACTGACCACATAAACATATTTATCAAAATACTGTATTACAGAAAAGACCTATGACCTATCCATACATGTTCATGCACAAAAAGATTTGCGTTGAGCAGGAATTAAACACAAACACAGCAGCCATAGTCTAAAACCACTACGCCACAGATATATGCCACAGAGATATGTGTACCTAATAGTGGCGAAGTGTCCATATAACTCGATTCCTACCGGCTTACCTTTGCAAAAATCGCTTACCATTGTCTATTAATCAATTATAAATCAATGACGCAACATCTACTCAATACAAAATAATATAAAACAAAAAAGTATTCTCTTACGTAAATCGCAATAATAACAAATAAGTAATATAATAATTCTATATAATAATATTTATTTACGTACTCATAACGCCATCTAGTAATTAAAAATTGTCAACTAACTATATGTTTGTTATGGTTCAGGAAGAGAGTGAGGCGCGCATGCGCGGGGCGGCGGTAAGCCGGTCGCGAAATTAGGAATCCAGTACAACAGACTGTACGGAAATCGTACGGTCACGTGACACTTTGTCTTCGTCGATCTAAGGTACCATATAAGCCGATGGCCACCGGCTTATGACAAGGATAAAAGATACAACTACAACATTGCGAGAGCGAGAAAGCACTATTGTAACCAGCGGACCGACCAATTGAAACGTTTCATTTCACAGTAATTTGCCATTGACATTCCATTTTGTTTTTATTAATTATTTAAATCTAATAGAAATCGAGAAAATAAATACTTGGAGGAGGCCTATGTCCAGCAGTGGACGTCGATTGGCTGATATGATGATGAGGAATAGAAATCAGCCTTTCTTCTGAATTTTCAGCTTTTAATTATTTTTCTTTGTTTTTATATTTTTATTCTCTCCATCTTGACATTGGCAGAATCATCGGTAAACGATGGAACTATTATAAGAAAAAACAGTATTATTTATTTTCTGCAAATAGGTTATATTAAAATTAAAATTTGTTTTCTTGTAGTAAACATTAGTAAGTTTAATTATTTATGTTTGTGTATTAAGTGTTGTGCATTGATTGACATTATTATTGTCGTAGTGCGTTGTGTTGTGATCTTAAGGAATATTTTTGTAAGTAATTGTTTGTATTATTTATAAGCAAATTTAATAGTTTGTTGTTTTATGGAACACGTTAATAGTGTTAGATTATTGTCTAACATAAAACGTCTTGTTCAAAGTTAAATTATAAATATAAGAAACACGTAGGTACATAGTTCAGTTAGGCCCTGCACATGAATACATAAAATACAAACGGGCGGCGCTGGCGCTGTGGATTTACGAAACATTCTATAAATCTTATTTCGATACATATAAGTAAGTGGCTTACAGGCAGTATTCTCAGATTCTAAAAGTGTAGAATTATTTAGGATATAGCAACATAAACAATTTATCTAATTGCTCAAAGAAATATATTATTATCCAAACAGAGAAACATTTTCGTATTTGTATAACTTTTCACATGAGTTCAGAACAACTAGAATCGAAACATTTTCTTACGAATACCTATGAACTACAGAATAATAGTAATGTAAAGTAGAACGTTAATAAAAAGTAGTTCACGGAATCCTCGGCTTCCCTTTTATAAAAATCCACCCTTCGCCACTGGTACCTAATACCACAGATAGATAAATAAAAATAAAACTTTTTATTTTTAGATAGCTTTCGCTTGCGTCGCTTTAAAATAATAAAACAACGTCTTAGATCATTTACTAAGTCCTGTCCTGTACTCTTAACTATCCAAAGGGAGTCGCTAAGCTGAGAAGTCAATACGGTTGTTTGCGTAAACATTCACTGCATCAGCTGAGAACTCGCTTTAAAGCAACTACATACATTTACTATTCTAGTATCTATAAGGATATAATATTAGATCAGTATTTTATACAATATTCATAAGATTGAAACATTGAGAATTTGTAATTTCATTGGAATTGAATATATACTCGTAGTAGGACGAACTCATTCAGAGATGAGTGAAATAACTAACAGTAATGAATATATTATTATTTATTAATATTCCTCACACTTTCACACAACGCCATCTAGCCCCTGGCTAGGTTGTACTATGGGTACTAGACAACGGATAAACATACTTAAATACTTTTTTTTTTGTAAATACATACATAGAAAACCCCCAGAACAATGCAAAAAATCATGTTCATGCACACAAAGATTTGCATTGAGCGGGAATCGAGCCCGAGACCTCTGCGTAGCAGCCATGTAATATACCGACTGCTCCGCAGAGGTCGTCATCATTTAAAATTAGATGTAAACGTTAAATGCGCCATTGCTCCAGTAGGATCTCTCAATAAAGGAATCTTGTAATTAAGCTGGACATGAACATTGTTACAGCAAATGACCATGTTACATCCAACTGTGGTTTGAGACTCTGTACTCAAGTTCTCTTAACTCAAAAAACTAAGAAGAAGTGGGATAAGAAGGTCTTTGTGAAATCATACTGGTTGCTTTTACAATGGCCATTTTGTCTTGTCTTCTACCACTCTGTGTTGCCAGACATAATTTTCGGCCTTACTTGTCAGAAGACTATACATCACGCAAAAGACTACGCTAGGTGTTTCCCAGTTTATTCTAACCAGAAATAAGGAGATCCGACGGAGAACCAAGCGGACGTAGCATTTCGAATTGACCGTTTATGGCAATGGCATTACTGTCTGTATAGACCGACGAAGTTTAAAGCCCGCGGGAGATCGTTGCATGTCCCTCGATATCGGCACAATATCGTGTACGGTGGAAACGTTAGGACCAACTGTTCAGGACGAAAGACGGCAAAAGAACTACGTACAATCTTCATCTTTGCCGTTCTTGAATTGCAATCATGCTTAACATCAAATGTGTTGTGTTGCAGCTAATCGCATTATCATACCAGCCCATTAATGTCCCTCTGGAGGGACGGGCCTCCTCCCGTGACGGAGGTATACTTGGCCTACTAATACCACGCTGGCCATACGGATTGGTATAAGGTTTAATTTCAAGTTTTCCTTCTTTTTATTTCGTAAAGATAATATAATATCACGGATAGTAGGTTTTTACGACACCCATGGGATGTGATGGGGTGGTGACATATTGTATTCTTACTCCGTCACCACACGGAGAACTAATCGCATGATCCATACTAATATTATAAATGCGAAAGTAACTCTGTCTGTCTGTCTGTCTTACTCTTTCACGCCTAAACGGCTGAACGGATTTTGATGAAATTTGGTACAGACAATCTTTAGACCCTGAAAAAGATCATAGGCTACTTTTTATTAACAAAAAAAATTTTTTTTTTATACAAAAAAATCGTATGTTCCAGCATTTTGAAATTTTTACCAGTGTGGGGGTGAAATTGGGTTTGAATTGAAGATAAGACACTAAATCTTGGTACATAGGCTTTTTCTACAAACGGAATTCCCGAAATTCGAACTGTACGGATTCGGAACGGGAACTACAAAGCCAAACTCACATTCACTTCTCTCTCACTCACAACAAATTCTGATTCTGATTGACAAAAACTAACTTCACGCGGGCGAAGCCGCGGGCGGAAGCTAGTAAAAAATATTACGTAATTAATATTACTAAATGGTAAAGTAAGCCAGATAGAAAGTTACAGTAATCTGATTTATATTCGCTAGTTTATTGCTATCTTAGTACTTTAAGACTTGGCTATATAAGTGTTACGAAACAACTCAATAAATAAATAAAAAATATTGTAAAGTTATTATTTATCTCCGATTGCAATGACCCAAGGAAGAGGTTTGTGAAAGTAACTGTGTACTTTAATATTTAATCCTATTTATAGATTTTGCATTTCTTCCCACTTCAGGGATAATCTTGCTGCAGTGATAAAGGCAAACTTAGCCTATTAGTACTAGGTATATTCGCCATACAGCATTATGAAGGGTTTTTGTCCCTCACGTCACCTCAAAGCTGCCTATAAATGTCATAATGCAAGGAGAGACCTATGTATAGGTTTTTGCAAAATATAAAATTTTAACGTCACTTTTGTTTAGAATTGCGTGCTAGCTCTAAATAAATCAAGTTTTGTAATTAAATAGCCGCATACTTTAACGATTTCTTATATTGATGACTTTGAATTCTTATAAGTATATTATTATTAACCTGCACTTCAATCTCCTAATGTAGGACCTACTGGCCCACTGGTTGCTTGGCCTGTCGGAATAAACAATAGAATCCTTACAATTATAATAGGAGAATTTAGTATCAATGCGATACAATTCAGACTATGTTGATTATTATGTGTTATCAAAAACAAAATAGATTATGTGTGTAGTGATAATAGTTACGCTACTTAGATAATACATTAGGCTATCTCAAATGTACCAGTTACACTTTATTTACTAGACAAATATTCAGAACGTTGATAAAAACAAACAAATAAATAAAATAATGACATCAATTTACGAAAAAATTGTAGATAACATAATGACATGATATTTATTTTTGACCGAGTTTTCAGGCGAAACTTACCCCCGGTTTCCGAATGTGATGAAAATGATAGTTGACAAGAGTTTTGATACTTGATTAGTTGATTTTTACTTGACTGATCATGATTCATTCGGAAACCGGGGGTTAATGTTTGACCGAGCAGTGCTGATTAACAAATACAAGATAATACTATCCCATATTCATACCAAGGGTATCGCAAACGCCGACTAAGGAAAGGCTCGTACATACGAGTATGTTCTCTACAAAAAGAAGAGAAAAAAGACTTGACAAAATAGTTTTATCAATAAAGAGTTCTATTTAATTATTAATTGGAATAAAATAATATTAATCTATTCATCAGCTACACCTATACATACGTAGATCATATCCACCATTGATCACGGACTACAACACGACAACATACAGAGCAGGCAAATCGCATGTTCCAGTTACCTTCGTATTCGCTCAACGATTTTAAATGTTGCATGTTCAAAGCGTGTTTGTAATACGTAAAAGCAATTGCAAGTTTAATAAATCAGCAATATATATATCTATTGCGTCTGTTATTATTTGATTCAGTGGATTAGTTTCCCGATCACGTTTAACCAAGATGTAGAAATGTATCGGAGAATATCCGTGTGGTAACGGAGTTACTTAGTAGATATTTTTATATGCTACATTGTGACGAGACGTAATATTAATCGTTCAATGGTAAGCTTCTTTCTTACAGAAGCAGTGTTTTGAATAAGCTTAGAAAATTGACATATTAGTCCATAGTTCCAGGGGTAAATAAAATAAAATAGTTATTTCGAACACAGGATTCATATCATGTTAGTAACAATACGTAAAAAGTTAACATCCTATGCCAGTGCAGAGCAGTACTGCGTTCATCACCCCTGGAGTTAAGGACTAAAACCTAATTCATTTTTTAAGGGGTGAGAGGACTATATAGAATACAGCTGTTACACCAGTATTTCCAGCTCTATTTCCGTATTTCATTTCAGGTACCTCTTTAAACCTACCTCTTTACTGCTTGCCGACCGTTGAGAAAAAATGTTTTTTATTGTATTCATTAACTTTTTAAAATAATTATAATATTTTTAAATTATATTTATTTTGGTTTTTAAGTAAGTACCTACTTAAAGTAAACTACTTAAGTAAGTATCCCGAACCACAGTAGGCGATACTTGCACTTTCAATGTGGATGTAGGTGTACACCAAGGGTCAGCTCTTAGCCCTTACCTCTTCGTGTTAGTAATGGACGTTTTGACGTCGGATATACAGGAAGAGGCTCCATGGTGTATGCTGTTTGCCGACGACATTGTTTTGATTGCCGAGAGTGCCCTTGAAGTCCAGATCAGATTGAATGTATGGTGGGAAAGATTGGAGAAAGTAGGCATGAAATTGAGCAGAAGCAAGACTGAATACATGTTTTGTGATTTCGGCGGTCTCTCCGATCCCATACCCATAACTCTTGCCGGAACACCCTTACCGATCTGTTCCGATTTCCGGTACCTTGGGTCACTCATTCAAGGAGATGGGGAAATGGATAGAGTAATTACGCGCCGGATCAACTCAGGTTGGATGAAATGGCGACAGGTTACAGGAACAACGTGCGACCCACGGATGCCTCTTAAACTGAAGGGAAAAATATACAAAGCCGTCATAAGACCTGTCGTCTTGTATGGGTCGGAATGTTGGGCCACAAGAAAGGCGGATGAAAGAAGAGTACATGTGGCTGAGATGAGAATGTTAAGGTGGATGTGTGGTGTGACAAGGATGGATAAGGTAAGAAATGAGTATATACGAGGAAGTATGAAAGTAACGCCAGTAACTGAAAAGGTGAAAGGAAACCGTTTGTCTTGGTATGGGCATGTAATGAGAAGGGATGAAAACCATGTAACTAGGAGAGTAATGAATATAAATGTTGATGGATGGAAAGGAAGAGGAAGGCCGAAGAAAAGATGGATGGACTGTGTTAGAGAGGATATGAAAAAAAAGGGAGTGAATAATGATATGACGGCTGACAGGGAAGTATGGAAGGAGAAAACCATTTGCGCCGACCCCAAGTAAATGGGATAAGGGCAGGCAAAGAAGAAGAAGTAAGTACCTACTTAATATGAGTTGTAATTTTTTTGCCGTATTATTTTTTAATTACAATAAAAACAATTGTTTTAAAGTAAATTTACATACGTGCAGGTGTTCATAAAAATATTAATGCTTTTGTGACATTTTAAAATTTAGCACTACTAATTAACATGGTAATTAACAAGCGATATTCAGAGATTAAAAAATTAACTTGGCTTTATAAATGTTTTACCAAACCAAAAACACATACGAGTACAATATAAGAAGCAAGCATTGTCCTAGGTGGCCTGTTAATGAGTGACACTGCCAGGATGGACCAGGCTATATAAAGGGCTAATATGGCAAATAAATTTTGGCACTTAGTGAGAGTAGAATAAATAGAATATTATGTAGATATTAGTTTTAAGTTAAATGTAGATTACGATCAACGACGGGGATAAAATCCCCACAAATATAAGATTTGCAAATTATAAATGTAGCATGGACCTCCTTTAGTTTTAAAAGTAATCTAGTTATACACATAATACGCTGGATAGATAAAAGATTTGATTCAAATTTTCCTTTCCTGGTAGTGACTTTATTGTTGCTACTTATTATCAGTTTATGATCCAAAAGTTTTTCTATACCATGAAACAATCATAAGAAAAAAAATTGGATAAGGAAAGAGGACATAAACTTGTTTTGAATTTTATAGTAACCGAATCTAAGATAAGGAAAAATCATCAAAAATTATTTTTATTGTCAATATCAAAAATATTATTCAAATAGATGAAAATTCAAGTACATTACTAAAATCAATATGCTGATTAGGACTGCGCTTGTCTTTAGTGTCACAGTTAAACAGCAATAGCACATGGTGCTATAATTTTCCGGCATATAATCGGATCTTGTCTATACCAATGAAAAAGCATTTGGCAGGATTAGCAAAGTAATCGGAAAGGATTAATATCAGTAATTGAAGGTATACACAAATAGTTTAAAGGACTTATAAAGCCGGATCTTCATTGAGGATTCCTATATCAGACAACAGAAACATCCTAAAGAATTTATATAATACTAGAGGCTACATGATATCACCACACAGACATAGGAAGCAAGATAGAATACTATAAAAACCCGACAACACGAGCACAAATCATAACAAGAAATATGCCTAACAATATAATTATAATAAAAGCTTAATTACGTTGTATAATCTTAAGCATTTATCCTCTAGTATATTTAGAGCAAATAATAGTTATCTTAGCGCCAAGCCATGATATATTAATGCAACGAAAACATTAGTTCCAATGATATAGATAATCAGTATTAATTATAGTTATTTATCACCAATACGTTTTATGCCATAGTTAAATGGTTCAAACGCTACATTCATTTAGATACAGCTTAGATCAAGATTTTAATCATAATAGTTGCAACGTATACTTAGTAATAAAATGTGGTATGATGGCTGCACCTACCATTCACATAACATAGAACCGTGTAAATATAAATCTGCGTATTTAATATTACAACTAAATACCAGTTTCCATACACCTAGTTTCATTATAAATTTTGTTTAGAATTTACTAGTTCTCGAAATTAAGTTAAGTACTTTATTGTATAAATGACACAATTATGTCATGATTTTATTAATTCACATCATAAGTTTTTGCAGAGATGTTGACACCAAACTTTTTAGCAGAGTTGATAATAAAATCAAACATTACAATGTTTGAATTGGTCCCTACGAAATCAACTCCGATGAACTGATCGTCCTTTACGAAATTAACTCATATCATAGCACGCAGCGCCAGCGGTCGGTGAGTAAGGTTCTGGAATAGCGACCGCGCACCGGAATACACGAAAGATAAGAATGTACAGACAGATTAGGAAGAAGAGGAAAGAAAAAGATCTTTTACTTTATGTAACCTTGTCAACAAAAATATTTCATTCTGACTAGATCATACAACGTTATGCAGCGTCTTACTAACTTTTCATGTTTTTGGTAATGCAATTGTAACATTTCAAACCGACACTGAATTCAAAAGTCAACTAGTTGTTTGTCGTCGACTTAATATTAGATTCAATAAAGCAAATGACTTAATATTACAAGCAGTAAGTAACATAAAATAGATTGTATCATCAAGTCGCGCTCTATATTGCGCATTCCCCTTTCCTCACCAGTGATACCCTACACTTTGTTACGTTACAATTTGATCACTGCATGTCACGATTCTCCTCACCGTTGATGTATAATGTTTGACTCCGTTAAATTAAAGGCAAATGCGCAAAGGCTGCATCTCTCCGAGCTTTGTAAACCATTTATATAGAGCGAGACAGGGAGGCAAATGAGCGAGAATTGGGGACCGTACATGTGTGTTGCAAGTTGAGCAAATTTAAATTCAGTTTGGTTACACTTTTAGCTTATTCTTATCACATTAAATTTCACGATATAAAGCCCAGCACTGCAGATCCATTCCGATCTTACACCATCCCAAGCTATTATCCTAAACTATTTCTTTAATGCTTGAGCATCAAATCCCGTTCTACCTCTTTAAAGCACGACACGACAGTTTTCCAAATTTCTCATTAGTTTGTATTACTTTGTTTTAAAAACTTCGCTTTTCCACTCCATTACAATGGAGAAGATGCCTTAAGCTCTGTGATAATTTGTAATAAACATTGTTTGTTCAACTGATCAACAACATACTATTACGTAGTTACCATAGCATAGATATTTATCGATACAGTAATTAAATACCTAGTTACTTCGACATTTATCGATGAGGAAAACTTAGACGATGTTGTTAACTACATGCCTCATTAAACTTAAAAGAATTAATGTTACATATACGAAGGTATATACGAGGCCTTGAAGTGCGTTAATTACTTTATGTTTTTTTTATATCAAGAATCGTTACCCAAAATGTTAAGGCACTTTATACAGATCATTCAAAAACAACATGAAGTATAAATAGGCTAGTCAATTCGTGCTTTTTTTTATTCGTTTCGGTCAACATCTGAATGCGTTCGTGTTGGCTGCTATCGTGCCCGAGCTCCAATTGCTATATACATGAATATCATTTGAATGTTTATAAAGTTGCCCCAACACAGAGTTCGATTTAGGACGGTAGTAAAGTTTCTCAATCACACGATGGATTCGGTTATATCTATCACCCGTTGTCCTTAACCCTGGACTGTATTCGGAGTCGACTTCTACAACAAACGATACAGTAATTTAAAAAAATATAGCTTAACCGCATCTGCTAATCAGGCAGTAGCTTGCAAACAAAACTTAACATTCTTAAGCATTTTTTTAGTGAATTAATGAGTTGGAAGAGATGACACTCAAAAACTCAAATCTACGAATAACGATATATTTTTAAACTCGTTAACATTTAACATAAGTTCCTGTTTACGTATATCGGATATGTTTATTATAGTTAACTATGTGACTTTTTGTATTTTTTGCGCGATCTTTGTTTGGGCGAGGCGGGCAGACTCGCGGGCGTTACGGACAAGGAACCAGTTTGTTGGGAATGAGACGGCGAAACCAGTATATGTATAGTTCGCACCAAACCACTAAAGGTCCCTTGAGTTAGTCTCTTTTTAAGATGAGTGTGATATATATCGAATGAAATGCGTGTTAAGTATAGATGTTTACCAAACAAGGATGTTACGGATATGTAAGCGGATATAAATATTTGATTAATCCTGTACAGGTTGTGATATTGAACATGCTATTTTAGTTTGGTACGTTTTTATTTTAGAAAAATACGTTTGGGAAATTACCAACTTCAAATAAGAAGTGTGAGTGTAGGAGCTTCTGAACAAATCTATCAAAAAGTTTGTCTTAGTTTCTTACAATTCACAATTACGTTAACAATTAAACGTGTCGCCGTTTCTGTGATTAATCTGTAGTTACAGGTACTTGTGACAGCTCTTCTTGTTCGGGTAGACGGGAGAAATAAGTAAGCTTGTGAATGTGGAATGAACAGTAAATAACCATTTCTTTTCGAGTCTGTATTGCACTGCTTTGTTTTTTCCTGTACAAAATTATTTCATTGTTGCAATAATAATACGAGTATCTTCTGGTGATGATGAATTAATTTACTGAGTGTAGCGACACTTTAATCTACATTTAACTCAAATGGCGACATACTAACGTATATATTTTTTACTTTTGATAATTCTGTCGCATTAGAATAATTGAATAAAGTAAGAAACTCCTCTAAATATGGCTTATATATCCAATTTGTGCATAGTAAAATTAGCATATGCTTTCAAAGAACAATAAACAATTCACAAAAGGTATACCTACTAGAATCATGGGCTTGGCGATCGGGGTAAGATAACACTATGCGTAGGCGTATGATGTTTGCACACCTTTAACCTTATGTCACCCGTCCCTTCACTTACATAAACTATTCTATTGTCTACTCAAACTGCTGTAAGTGTAGTTTAGTTGCGATCGTCCTCTCGGAAAAACTTTTTGTGACGTACCTCTATGATGTTCTTCAGACATTCAATATATGTTTTTGTGGTGAATCCAAGCAGGATTGTGTCTTTTTGTATTGTGCAGGATAGTGTTGTTTTCAGGTGACACCGTTTTAGAGAGTACTTAGACAATAAAAGTGTTAGTTTAGGTGATCTAAAGTTTCTGTAAAAACGAAACTACAAATAGATGTTTAATCACTTAATATGATATACGAACAGGAAGATAACTTATGATTAACCAGTTTATTTTGTAGATCAGTCAATAGAGATGAAAAAAGGATGTTGTCTAGAACCGAGTGAAAATGTAGGTGTGTTTGTCGATCAAGTCACTATTTAGTCTTTATTATGCAGAAAAAGCCACAAAAGGGTGGAAAAATCTAAACAATATCTTAAACAAAGCTGTTCGTTAATCTATACACTTTTCCTTCCATCAAACGAGGAAGCTATTGTGCCGTATTTTACGTAAGTTTTAGCAAAATATGTAGTTCAAACAAGGCTTAAACAAAAAGCTACATGACGGGACTCATATTGAACGTCTATTATGTGCCAATAATGCTTTTTGTATTACAGAGAAAGCAGAGCTTAAGCCTGAGGTGTGTAATATAGCGCTTGAGACATGAATAGCAATCACGTCATGTAACAGTGCACAAGTATTGGCTTAGTACTCATTGAATATCAGCGACATTAAGTAATGCTTTCCTGTATTTTGAAATGTCCGTAGTTGTTTGTAATATTGTGTCTATCTATAAAATGATGAATTGATTTGTGTTGAAGATTGATAGTTTCTCTTACGTGATTCCATAATGTCACACTGTAGAGATCCTCTTCTTTCACAAGTTTGCACAAAATATACTGATTGTCACCATTTATTTTTGTATTTTTTTTTTTAATTTTTATTACCAATTAAAAAACATAACAATAACAATAAGGTTTGAAAAGCACAAATAAACCACTGAGGTTTGTCCTTATGCTAAGTATTTACATCGTAAGAGCATTATTAAATTGATGTAGGTACAAATATAATATGACACATTCACAAACAGTTACATTGTTAAAAAGTTTACATTTATTAACAAATTAAAGCGATATTACTCTTTAGACTCTAGAACCAGGTAAGTATGTGATTGAGGGACGTTAAATATTCATAATATAAAACAAAACTGTTAGAACTTAATAGTATTTAATATACAATTAATGCATAAAGCAGCTCAAAGGAGTGTCACTGCAAAACAATTGGACTTAAATTATTAACTAAATACCAAAAGTGTTTAAAATTGCTTTACAGATTCAATTCAAATTGAATTCATCCATCCGTAAATTAGCAGAATTCTAACGTTCGTGAGGTGTGATGGAATCTCAAACAAATAGCACGATGTGGCTCTGGTCGACGATACTAAAAGCAAAGAGCAATAGAACTACTTCACTTAATTTCAACAAACAATATTAAAAGATTAAGAGTTATGTCCTTCACGAGAAATTGTTTCACGCCGTATGACTCATCATAAGAACAATGCATATTTTTCTATAATACTAAATATTACTACAATCATCGATCTTGACCATGATGGTATATGGAAGGTAAAACATGACTAAACCACAATAACAACTAATCTTTCCAGTGTGATACGCAAAGTCTTCTTTCACATTTGGCTATTATCGTAACAAGACATAAATCACTAAAATACACAGGACTAGTCAAATTATTGTAATTTTGTATACGTAAAGATACTGCGAATTTTCCCTTATACGACAGCTTACAACAAGATGGTGACAACATCTATTATTATTACATGGAGAGTTGCTATAATAAGATCCTAACTGAAACCAAGCATTTGTCTTCACGGTACTTACTTACTTAAATTAAACCTCTCAACTCGTATAGAGTACGAAAGGAGAGCAACAATTCCGAATTACATTAAAGTGTTCTGCCAATATACTTCGTATTTCCATTACCTAATGAGTAATAAAACAATTTTCATTTAATTAAAAGGGTAAAAAGTTAGAAGCGTTCGGAATTTACTTTTACATTTCGTAACCTCTCCTAATCGCTTTCGATTTTGTTGATGAAACTGTCGATGATCCGTGAAACGAAATCCTAATTTCTGTTCCGTCCATTCAGTAGATACTTATGAAATGGGTTGTACGTAATTGCCTTGCCGAAGGGCGTTTTATTGAAATTTGAATTGGAATTATTTTTGGGATTACTCTTGGAACGATTGATAGGTATATTTTTTGTTCATTAGAGCCAACATATTTTAAGTACATAGTTGTAAGTATAATAGGTACACTATATCATAATATAATTTCGAGAGGAGCAAAACTTGAACTAAATCCTACTTATATGATGGATATAGAATTTAGTTAAGGCTCGTCATGAAGCAGTGTAGAACTAGTAGGTCAAATTTAGCTCCGGCTCTGATGAAGCCTCGTACCTAATGTCTGGAAAGGTTTCAAGAACTATAACTCCAGTCTTGATTAAATGTTTCACTGAATATATTTAGAATTTGAATCTGCTAACTACCAAGTTCTAAAATGCGTTTAAAAGGTGATAAGTTATTATAATAAAACTAATAATATGAACATTTGATATATATATTTTACATATGATTGTTTGCATTGGTCTGAGTGTTTTCTATGTATAATATGTATGTATTTGCAAAAAAAAGTATTTAAGTATGTTTATCCGTTGTCTAGTAGGTACCCATAGTACAAGCTTTGCTTAGTTTGGGACTAGATGGTGTTGTGTGAATGTGTGAGGAATATTTATTTATTTTTATTTATTTCGCCAACTTCTGCACAGTTAATTTTAGATGCATTTTTTATTAAAAGTCTTTTCATGTCACTAAAACTCAAAAGAGCGCACACGTATATTGCATTAATAACTTACCACGTTCGATTAAGTATATGGTTCTATTTTCACTGAAACACATAGTTTTATAATTGGGTACTTATGAACGATAAAATAGTAAACACTTTACTGCGTTTTATCTATAGCTTTATAATGAAATATATCCAATTCAAGGTTTCTCTGCTGACTCAGCTTTTGTTAGATGCCAATACTTTTTTATTGTTTCAAATAGAATCGATGACTATTTATGATTAATAGACTTTTGTTAGTTAAACTTTTTTCTGCAGTTTGCAGAAACGTGTTCAGAATATCCTTGAACAGAGACGGCGTAAAGCCTTTTATGATCGCTAACGTGAGGTACCTTTTATTGAGTGTTAGATATCTTTAATATGGATGAAGACAAACAGACATGGTTGTTAATGTTAGGTTGTTTCACGCTAGCGAAATCGTCACGTATACTTCGTTAGAGCTACGATTCGTAGAATGCCTGAAAGGAACTATGAGATTGTTGAGACGTACGATATGAAAACACAGCTTATGCTTCTGATTTTAAAACTAAAGCTTACTTACCTATTTCGTATAAGTTCTTATGAGTCTTTTAATATATTTCACAGCACAGTTACGTCACCTTATAGAAGGAAAGGATACCTAATTAGAATTATTGGTAGATTTAGTGTCGAATTTTCTACCTATTTCAAATATATTGGTTTAGTTGTATAGGTATAAAACTAAAGATACTCTTTAAATAAATGACTTGAGACAGAGAAAATACACACATCAAAAAAGTCTAAGCAACATGCATGATATTACAAATTTACCATTTATATTAATTTATTTTACCATTTATTTTAATTATAACGTTGTATTTTATTTTTAAAATAATATTTTTAGGGTTCTATGATGTAAAAATAACAGCTGTTTTCTTTATAAGTTCTTTTAATAACAGAAATTAACAATATTAGAATATACAGGTACATAAGAAACTAAACTTTTTTTTTACAAATTGAAATTTCTTAAGAAAATGAATTTATTGTGAAAGAATAGGACAATTTAATACAAAGTATGGCCTCCTCTGCTATTCAGAACTTGTCGGCAACGATTATTCATTGAATTAATGAGACTGTTTATGTCATCTTGCGGTATTCGCTCCCAATGGAATTGTAGCAAATCCTTCAGCTGTTGGGTTGTTGTCACTCCGTCCAAGTCCTTCAAAACACGTCTCTGGAGCATGTCCCATGCGTGCTCGATGGGGTTGAGGTCTGGCGATTGTGCAGGCCAGGGCAATACCTGGATGTTCTCCGTTGCCAAGTATTCACTGGTTCGCCGAGCTGTATGTGAACGCGCATTGTCATGCATTAACGTAAAATCGGAGCCAAAGGTTTGTGCAAATGGATGGACATAAGGTCTGAGAATATCCTCAACGTAATTTTCAGCGTTCATGTTTCCATTTACAAAAACGAGCTCAGTTCGCCTGTTCTTCATAATACCCGCCCATACCATAACTGTTGAGCCGCTGTATGGATGAACTTCCTGAACGCACCTGAGTCTTTCAGTATTTCCGGGTCGACGGTACACTCGCACCCTTCTTGTATCAGGCCTAAACCCGAATCGCGACTCATCGGAAAACATAATTTTATCTCATTGTTCCTGGGTCCATGTTATGCGTTCTCTACACCATTCATTTCGACGAGCGCGATTCCCGTGACGTATCGGTGGGCACCTGATAGGGCGTCGAGCTCGTAGGCCGTACTCATGCAGTCGATTTCGCACAGTTTGGGGACTTACATCAACACCACTTGAATTTTGTAGCCTCAAACTTATCTCTCGAGCGGTTAACATCGGCTGGCGTCTTGCAGTCAGTTGTATGTACCGGTCTTGCCGAGTGGTTGTACTCCTTTTACGGCCTGGATGCTGTTCAGCGGGTTCCCCTGTATTATTGTAGCGCTGCCAAAGACGACAAATAACACTTCTATGAATACCAAAATGTCGAGATACCTGAGATTGATTACTTCCCGCTTGCAACATCCCTACAGCTCTTTGCATTTCATCTGCCGTCAAATGACGTCGCTCCATGACGTAAAGAATATCTAACAATTCAATTTTGTCGCCAACTGTATTTAAATGGTTGGTAAAATTATAAAATCAAGACTAAAACGTAGCAATTAACATGCACTCAAATTCAAACAAATTCGCAATCATTTGAATTTTATGAAAAAAAACAAAACATAATCGAAATTTTTTTTTTACAACCAGCCAGTATGTCATCAATAACAAAAAAGTTTACTTACCTATACACTTTGAGTGAGTAAATACTTAGAAATTAATTAATATAAATGGTAAATCTGTAATATCATGCATGTTGCTTAGACTTTTTTGATGTGTGTAGAATAAATGAATTAATAAACATATTTTATAATTTATTTAATAAATGAATTAATAAACAAATTTTTGTATGCATTATTTTGCTATTCGATTTCGATTTGACAAACTCCGAGTAAGGGACGAGGGAATACATAACAATTTACTTTGTAATTTCTTCGCCTGCACAAAAATAGGACCATAACTAACATACAATAAAGTGTATCCCATATTCCATTGACAATTTATTTATTATGAGATTATGACATGCGTATGTGTGCAGTGTACAAATCCTGGATATGTTACGACTGCATAATACCCAGAGATTATGCAAGCCTGTTGTGAGAATGGTCGTTAAATCCGACGCTTTAGGAGCTGTTGCGATCATATGCCATGACCGATTTATAGCAGCAGCTAGGTTCATAGGTGATTGATCCTGCATACATTGTAAGATTAGTTTATGTACTATATATTTTAGAGGATATTATTAATGTAGTAAAACGTCAATCAAGAGAAAGATAGATAGTAAGTTTGTTATGGTTCCTTATGGTATTTTAACGATGACGATCTGTAGGCCGTTGTGGTATAAGTACCTACATGACTACTATGATAAGGTTTCGTTGAATTTCCGCTCAATGCAAAACCTTGTGTGCGTGAATTCGAATGCTTTCATTGGGCTGAGTGTATGTTTATCGGTTGTTAGTACCCCCGTATTGCAATGTGTGTATGTGCGAGGAGCATTTCAACTTAACACCACAGTAAAGTTAGGTATGTATTAAAACAAAACAAGTCGGATGCAATGTCATTATTGCATCTGAAACTGAGCGCGTTGTCATAGGTGAAGAGTAAAGGAATTATGTAGACAGTATTATTGTAAAGATGTGATGACTCCGTGTGGTGACGGAGTAAGAATACAATATGTCATCACCCCTTCTCATCCCATGGGTGTCGTAAAAACCGACTAAGGGAATAACCGTAACTATTATCTTTACAAAATAAAAAGAAGGAAAACTTGAAATTAAACCCTATACCAATCCGTCTGGCCAGCGTGGTATTAGTAGGCCAAGTATCCCTCCGCCACGGGAGGAGGCTCGTCCCTGCAGTGGGACATTAATGGGCTGTTATGATGATTATTGTAAAGATAATTTCGATACCACTAAACAGCTAAACGTCCCTCTACAACTGCAACTGTACTGTACGTATCCTACGTAGAACTATTATTTATACGAACTACAAATGATTGCCCAAAGTCTAGACATTAAATTGAGGCTTGTAGTCTCCGTAACACGCGATACAGATTGATGAACTCTAGTGCGGGTGTTGTAAAAAAACGGATATGTAGGCTTTACCATTAAGACAACCAAAGGCTAAGGTTTAGTTAGTAAAAGTCTGAAATAACAAGATGTTGAAACCTCCTTCCCTTAGTTACCGAGAGGTTGTAAAATTATAGAGACGTATAAAAAATGATGCTTTTTCTCTACTAGCGCCTAGTAAAGGTAAAGTTTGAAAAATTTTAATATTATTATGTAAACGTAGATTAAGTAGATTTAAAGTGAAGTCATTGTTATTTTGTAACAAAACATTGAGAAATAAATGAACTGAACTGAACTGTTGCCTAAATTGTTACTTACTTAAAAAATCTACTAATCTAAAATGTGTTTAATAATTCGTCTGATTTTGGAGTCAATTTTTAAATAAGTATATTCGTAGTTAAGTATAATATTTTCTATACTAACTGCAAACACACGATTAGCTTTTGAATGAGATACGGGGATGAGATTAGGACGCCACATATCCTCACTGCGTCAACACACGGATAATCATTTCATTACCTATTTACTGTATTTAGAATAATAGGTACAAGATATAGGTATATACTTAACGAAGAGGTAAATAACCTGCAAATGCGCTTTACAAGTATAAACATAACAAATTAACACTCATTCAGAAAGGTTTAAACTAAGAGGATTACATATTTACCCAAATAATGAAATAATGAGTCATACCTCGTCAATAGATTCTATTGAGTATTCATAGAGTTTCATAAATAAATGATTTGGTATAAATCATCCACGTAGGTTGTAATCATAATATGAATTGTAAGATGATATTACGTGACATATTAATATGTTCTAAGCGATACCTTTGGCATTATTCAGTTAAGTTTACCTAAGTCCCTTTGTTTATTGTATTTAGACATCGTTTGTGTCCTCGCTAGGAGTATAGTAGCAAAAAGGATATATCTCATAGATCGGTTTATCGTTTGCGACCTTCATAGTAGCAGTTATCCTAAGTAAGAACTTCAAGAACATGGTAACATTAGCTGATATTGCTCAAAGCTTGCTTCTTGTAACATGTCCATAAGTTTGGTTGTCATTTGGTCCCTATTTGGCAAAGTTTGCTAGTAAAGAAAATAACTTAAAAAGCCAATACCTTCTAATGATAGAGACAGAAAGGAGTGTTGGGTCTCATTGCAGCTATATCGTTCATCGAATTTGATGAGTCCCTATGATTATCCCACTACCTACATGTACCTACACTACAATAACATAGGATGTTATGCCATTAAACCATTAGAAAAACTGACCTTATGTAGTAACCACAGAAATTGAAGTGTGAATAGGATAAATCTAAAATAACCGAATATTAAATGTCTTAATTTATTTTAAATGGCTTACTTTATGTTGCGAAAAAATATATTACAAGTAGGTAAGTTTTTTTTTTGTTAAATGATGATGATCCGGATATTCAATGACTACTGTATAAAGCTACCATCTAGTTATGCAAAAAATTATAACGAGGAAGTATTGACGCAACATTAACAGCAGTCAAGCTTTATACATGATCAAGGATAATATGTTTAAAGTGATTCATATGTACATCTTTTAATAAAGATGTTTTGTATTAAATCTGCTTTTTGTTAGTCTGTATAATCTGTTCTTATTGATGTGTGTTTTTGTCCTTAGTAAATGGTATCTTATCTAGGATGGATGCGTATCATTCGTTCTTCTCTGAAACTACCGCAGTTCATACGGCTATAATATCAGGTTTTTACCTATGAAATTGCCGTTTTGTATAAAGATTTTATCAGAAGTTAGATTTTTCATACTAACGTTTTCTTAGATTTTTCAATTATTTTTAAACATAATAATATGAAATTTGGTATAAGTAATGGCGCACATAAAGCTTACTTTTGTGTTTAAAACAAAGAAAAAAAGTATCAGGGATGAAGTTACAATTAAACAAAATGGGAAAATCCGCTGTTTTAAATTGGATCCATGTTCACGGGCTTATTAATAATACAAATAATAATAATTATTATTTATTATCATTTGTTAGATGTTAGTAATATCCTATATTTCCTAAATTACAAAAAAATATGTAAGAAATATGTTTTAAAAGAATATAGAATCAAAAGACTGCGCAGAAATAAAACGGCAATTTCATAAGCAAAGACCTATTTTATACGGCATTTCAGTATTAATCAATTGGCCTTTCCTTGTGTATGATTTAAACCAGAACCTCTTGAAACAACTAGATGCTAAAGTGAAGAAAACATTGAAATCGTGGCTAGGGTTAGCTCAATCTGCAGACTCTTCTGCTCTGTATCGAGACACAAATAACTTTGGGATGAAACTAAAAAAACCATCGGAACTCTACAAACATCTAAGAGTCACTAAAATGCAAGTCTTATCAACATCTAAAGACGAAATTGTAAAATCCATCCCAACTGATAAAAATTCATCTGCGCTCGAGTCACGGTTACAATTCCACAAAAAGTTCATGATAGGCGCACAAACTAGTAGAGTAGGTCTAGGAAACACGGAAAGTCAATCGGACAAAGAAATTATAAGATCTTTCTTAAACCAAGATGAGAATAACAGCTATAGAGTGCACGCAATGAACCTAGAAATGCAAAATGAATGGGTTACTCTAGGGGACTACTGTATACCTTTAGCCTTGAAGTGGCGCACTTTGCTTTACGACTGGTCACCAGCATTACTTAAATTCTACCTCAACGCCTTTCAATTGACTCTCCCCGATCAAAGCAATCTTGTAAGATGGAGAAAAGCCACGGACAAAAAATGCACAGAATGTGGCAAAGAAATTGGTACGGCAAGACACTTATTGGTAGGCTGCAAAGTGCTTTTGGATAGGGGTCATTACTCGCAACGTCACGACAAAGTACTAGGGATTATACGCGAGGCAGTGAGTCTGTCGATTGCCAGAGCTAGAAAAGGACTGACTACGAATGAAAGACAAAACATCCAATTTGTTAAGGAAGGCACTACTAAAAAGACCACCTACAAGCCTTTTTCGGTCCTGAGTCCGGCAGACGATTGGACTCTACTGGTTGACACGTATGAAACAAACTACAAAATCCCGGAGGATATCTGCGTGTCGCCGTTGAGACCAGACATATTCCTCTACTCAAAATTGAAAAAGCGTGTAGTACTTATTGAGCTCACGGTACCGTGGGAAACTAACATCCCTAAAGACCACGCAATTAAGACAAATAAATACTTTGACTTGACAAATGAGATAACCAGAAGTGGCTATAGGGTTACTCTGTATGCCGTGGAAATAGGTGCGAGGGGTACACCAGCTAAATCCCTCTACAATCTATTAAAAGAACTAGGACTGCCGAGAACTTCAGTAAGCTCTCTATTATCACGAATGTCCAAAACGGCATTGTTAGGTTCCTACCAAATTTGGATAGGTAGAGGACGGAACATGGCAGACAGTGAAGGTGACCGCTAACGCGTTGTAAGGCCTCCTTAAACCTACATCTGGGTCGTAAGTCCCAGACGCTGTTACGCCAGTGTTCCGCCCTCTATCACGCGATGGACCCGGCACCCGCATGGAGAATCCATGGAATGCTAAGATTAGGTCTTATCTGTATATAAAAGTGTAACTTACGTATTTATTTCAAATGCATTGACGTTATTAAAACATTTAAGGGATAATTTAATATAAATTATCTCTATCCTACCGTTTTGGTTAGATATCGCCAATCAGCTATGCCATTTATATTTGTTTTTCTTTTATTCGATAAAAAAATAGGTAGGTATCTTAATTATTTAATAGCGGTTTCCAAACTTTAATCATTGTAAGGATCTCACGGGTATTTTACATATAAACTTAATGACTCAAATATTATAAAAAAATCGGTCAAGCAAGTGTGTTTCGAATTACGCACTTATTTGATTCCGTTCTTTCAATTAAAATATAAGGATTAGAAATCATTACATGGTTGTTATATTTTCATCAGTCTAGATATCTAATAACGAAGGTGAATTTAAGGCACTTTTAGGTCTTTCACTCTATTTTATTTGAATATTTTACCAGCTGATAATATACCTTTATTCTTGTGAGATACTTTGATACCTTTAATCGACGTTTACTGCTGGACTAAGGCCTCTTCCAAGTATTGTCACCTTATGTGGTCCTGTGAATTGACTTTATTTGTTCCAAAATGACTGATAGTATCTTACATATTTTCTTTAAGTAGGTATTCTTCTTCTTCTATTGTTTGTTTAGTAGTCAACCTGCTGTCGTTACTTCCTTAAGCTCTTAAGACTCTGACGTGACTTAACGACTGTGTCACTAAAACAACAACTGGGATTGACTTTTTATTACACATGGTGACTAAACATTAACTTATTTAAACGAAACTATTTATCTGTTTTACGGAACTCTAAAGAGCTGTCGAAATAAATCTCAATGTAACGCCAATTTACCACGAGGAGGTATAAAGGTACTCATACAGCGGCGCCTACACCTCACAATCAAAATTTGACCCTGAATTAAGATATAAAAAGAATTCTTTGTTCTCTATAACCAATTTAAATGTTAAAATTGTTCTTCTACGCAATACGCGTATTGGGTATCCACTTTGTTTACTAATAAGTGTTGAATGCGAATAGTTTTTTTTTTATATCAATCGTTGACCATTGAAGGAATAAATGCCTTACCGGTTGTATGTCACCTGTCACATATTATGAAGATAACTAGTTGAATGGAATGCTTCTCGATTGTAGAGTATTGAATGTTGGTCGAACACAGAATTGTGTAGTAAATTCCTATTTGTTTTCTTTGGATTATTGTTAAATTGGCGTCGATAAACGCTATCGATCTCTTGATTGCAAATAAGTAGGTCTTGTTAGTTATCTTAGTAGCTTACATTACATACATTTTAAACGTAATTAAAAATCCTAATAAAATACTGGTATACTTAAACTGAAAAACATTTTTGACGACCTCTGTGACGTAGTACATGGCTGCTACGCAAATGTCTCGGGTTCGATACCCGCTCAAAGCAAATCTTCGTGTGGATGGATATAATTGTTTACATTGTCTTGAATATTTTTAATATTATATGTATGGTACCCATAGCTCTCCTTAGTTTAGGACTAGATGACATCATATAAATGTGTGATGAATATCATTGTTGTATGAATTTGTGTTTGCAAACATGCAAACTAGTAAGTGATAATTTCACGTAGCGCAGTCCTACACACTCATGGTTGAAATGCAAGTATAATGCGCTCGGGGCATTAATGAAGTATCTTCGACCTCGCTGTTCAGAGTATTTGATTGAGAGACCTTAACAATGCAACGAATAACCCAAATTGTCGGTACTATGACAATAGCTTTTATTAAAAGATACGAGTACAGTGCAATGCAATCTGACTTTTATTTTTGTACAACACCGAGTTATACAACTGCAACTTGTATAGATTTTTTTAATATAACTTCCACCCTAGGGATCATGCTTTGTGTCGCGAAGACTTTACAAACACCAATCTAAAGGACACAAAAAACATCCAGCCATCATCATTTTTGAAACGCACAAACAAATTTTCCTCCGTGGGATTCGAACCTAACTCATACCGAGGTAGTTACATGAGCTTCTCATCATGTCGTATGCAAAAAAGTCCCTCATTAAAACTTAACTCCTTTACTTCAATTTCGTATTCAAACTTTGATTCCAAACACTGAAACAAAGAGCAAACGCTAAAGAACACTTCAAAGCTATTTTTGAGTTTGTTTTTGACAAACATCCGGCACCCTACACCTTGTTTTATTAAGTGAACAAAGTATAAATGCGTTGAAACCTTTTGTTTAAAACACTGAGAGTTTGCACTGTAGTTCATAATGAAGGGTTATGAGCGTTTCAAAACGATTTTAATGTCGCCAAGTCGCCTCTCGTATACTTACGCATGAATAAGCTAATTTGTACACTTAACACCTACTGTGATTAGTTAAGTTTATTTTCTAACACTAAGCCATCTAGTGGCCCTAAGTAGAGCTGGTGTAGGTACTAAAAAACTAATATACATTTGGTACTGATGTATGAAACAGAAATATACTCAGACCATATTAAACAGCCATGTTCATACACACAAATGCTTGACTTGCGCTTAGAATAAACCCACGACCACCATAGTAGCAGGCAAACAACGCCATCTGATCATCACAACAGCCAACTATCCTATTCTTCTACAAATAATATAACATTCATATAGACATTAAAACCCGATATTAATCTGCAATAAAATGAAACGTATTCTGTTATCAAACACGCAAGGCGGGGTTCTTTAGTAATACAATTCTTGCTTTTATAATAAACACTTATAAATATGAAGCCGTCCAACTGCTTACTAATGTTAATAGGAAATTGTATGCGTACAGGCAGCGTTCTTTGTTCCTAGCTTATCGACTATTGGACAACATGACACCAAGTGTCAGCCTTGAATTTCATTGCGGTGCTGATAAATGTACACTACACAGTACTGTTTATGTTAATTTATTTTATTATAGGATTAACATATCTACCAGTTTATTTTGTATATTTTGTTGAATGCATTCGTTTGTTTTATGTTGTAGGTAAACTGTTTAGTCTTTTGTTTTCCGGTGGCATATATCTTGTTCTACGTCGGTATGACCGCGGTGCATGTTCAACTCACCTCCAAGCAGTGCGTTTAGATGGAATGGTACAGTAGCTAGTGAAATTAGAGATATGGGACTTAACAGCTTAACTGGATAGCAGCTTAGGTATATTGTGTTGATGTCCGTGATCGGCTATTAATACTTTCCATCAGGTGGGCCGCGTGCTTGTTTGCCGATTAGTCCAATCAAAAAAGCAAGTGTAGAGTGCGTGAGCGGGAAACTAAACAATTTCTTTAGGGATTTGTTCAGAGTGCTTAGAGAGGCCCGGCGCCCATTATCGGCATCGGCAAGGAAAAGGATCCTTAGGCATCCTACTTGTAAGCGCACACTATCGGCTATTATGCTTTGGCAATTGCTGAAACGTTCTTAGGGATGACGAGGCGTCCTTAAGGACGCCGCACCGTCCTGTAGCTTGCCGAAGCTTCTCAATATCGTATTTCTCATCATAACAGTCTCAGAGTTGTTACAAGCTAGTTGTCTGAATTGTATTTAATATAGTGGCTAGTGTTCATAGCAACTCTTGCTGAAGAAGAAGAGACATCTTAAATACCCCTGTTACATTAATAACAGTGAACATCTAGCAGCAGCAGTGCCTACAGAAGGTTGTACTTAAGACCGAAATCGAGCTTTGCCTGTGACATACTCGTAATTCATTATTATCTATATATTTGTACAATTTAATACGTTCAGGTGTGAACCCTATCGTAAATAGGTTGTAGGCAGTTCTTTTGTTCGTTTATAGCAATTTGTTCATGTTTGTGTTCGGTGACTCAGCCAATTAAACTTATACGTTTTTCATTAATGCCATTTTTGTTAGTTCTATTGTCTAATAAAAAATATTATCTGTTACTTCCTGGTCGGCATTTATATGCCATGTTATTTAGGTCCGTATGGTAGCAGCAAAGTTTCTTTCGTCATTGGAGGAGGCAAGTTCAAGCATTGGGAGAGGAATTCCTATAAATATCCCATTGCTGGGACAGGCCTTTACAATTCACTATCTTTCACTTTTTTGTACCTTTAGTATCATATTTGTTACACAAAGCCATCTCAAACAGTCTCACACTAAGCAGAGCTTGTGCGAAACTGATGTATAATGGGTACTGAAATATTTTACACTAAGACCAAATTAAGACCCCATGGTCATATACGCAAATGTTTTTCTTGAGCTGGGATTAAACCTGCGACCTCCAGCGGGGAAGGCAAACTACGCCATCTAATCATTTGAGATTCCTATCAATACAGAGCATGTTCCTTCCTTACCACTTAAAGGTTTTTTTAGAAGTCTTTTACACAATAGAGGCACAATTAGTGGTTCACACTACAATTATAGATTAAGATTTATTCATTATTCAATTAATCAAATTATTGATTGATAAATGGTTGAATATTATGACATTTACTTCTTATGCAATTTTCCTTTCATTAGGTATGTATCCGACTCAACGTATTATCAAAATTATTGATAGTTCTAGTGGTCTATGAACTATTAAAATATACTTTAAACATTTTCCTTTTTGAATTTGTTGATTCTCCAACGAGAAAGCAAACGTAACTTCCTGAAAAGTTTATTTATTTATTTATATATTTTACAGAAAGCTTACAGTCTAATTATACTATTATACATTAATAAATATGGTTGTTGTCTATTGCTAATTACAAGCTTCCACATATTAAAAAACAAATTAGCGTACAAGTAATAAGATTTAAAAGAAAAAAAAGAAACAAACGAATCTAAAAACAAACATGCAAACACAAAACAATGCAAACAAAAAAAAAAGATATTATCTTAACTAATAAAATATACTAAGTACTAAGCTACCCTTAAAAAATATTGCTTACTAATAATTTGCCTCATTTTTTTCATTTTTTTTTTATCATATCAATCGCACATAAAAAGCTTTTAGATTCTGGGTACCCGTTCAAGAATGAACAAAGTATGGTTCATAGTATCATGACATAAATTTATAAATCACGAATTCAGACACAGGCCAACTGAAAAAAAAAACGGTACAAAGGTACGGCAAAAATATACTAAGGAATATTCTAAAGTGAAAAACGAGTAACAAAGATTAAGTCGACCATGCAATCATATCTAAAATCTAATCTGTCAAATCCCATACATTTTTTGCATGAGATCCACGTAATTGAGCGATGACGGTTGGCTCAGTGACCCCATTCCATTTTGTTTAGAATGTATTATAATTATATAATGTTTGCTTGGTTTTTAAAAAGTCTTTACAAATTCGTGAATATGAATTTATGGGTGTGAATCATAATGTTTCATAATTTTGTGCAAGTTTGTCGTACAGCTGACCAAGGGACTACTATAAAGATAATTACTCTTATTAACTAGTAATTCTGAATGATTATCTATTTAAAAAAAGATGTAAGTAAAAAAATATGCTTTTTATCCTTTTTGAATTATACACACATCAAAAAAGTCTAAGCAACATGCATGATATTACAAATTTACCATTTATATTAATTAATTTCTAAGTATTTACTCACTCAAAGTGTATAGGTAAGTAAACTTTTTTGTTATTGATGACATACTGGCTGGTTGTAAAAAAAAAATTTCGATTATGTTTTGTTTTTTTTCATAAAATTCAAATGACTGCGAATTTGTTTGAATTTGAGTGCATGTTAATTGCTACGTTTTAGTCTTGATTTTATAATTTTACCAACCATTTAAATACAGTTGGCGACAAAATTGAATTGTTAGATATTCTTTACGTCATGGAGCGACGTCATTTGACGGCAGATGAAATGCAAAGAGCTGTAGGGATGTTGCAAGCGGGAAGTAATCAATCTCAGGTATCTCGACATTTTGGTATTCATAGAAGTGTTATTTGTCGTCTTTGGCAGCGCTACAATAATACAGGGGAACCCGCTGAACAGCATCCAGGCCGTAAAAGGAGTACAACCACTCGGCAAGACCGGTACATACAACTGACTGCAAGACGCCAGCCGATGTTAACCGCTCGAGAGATAAGTTTGAGGCTACAAAATTCAAGTGGTGTTGATGTAAGTCCCCAAACTGTGCGAAATCGACTGCATGAGTACGGCCTACGAGCTCGACGCCCTATCAGGTGCCCACCGATACGTCACGGAAATCGCGCTCGTCGAAATGAATGGTGTAGAGAACGCATAACATGGACCCAGGAACAATGGGATAAAATTATGTTTTCCGATGAGTCGCGATTCGGGTTTAGGCCTGATACAAGAAGGGTGCGAGTGTACCGTCGACCCGGAAATACTGAAAGACTCAGGTGCGTTCAGGAAGTTCATCCATACAGCGGCTCAACAGTTATGGTATGGGCGGGTATTATGAAGAACAGGCGAACTGAGCTCGTTTTTGTAAATGGAAACATGAACGCTGAAAATTACGTTGAGGATATTCTCAGACCTTATGTCCATCCATTTGCACAAACCTTTGGCTCCGATTTTACGTTAATGCATGACAATGCGCGTTCACATACAGCTCGGCGAACCAGTGAATACTTGGCAACGGAGAACATCCAGGTATTGCCCTGGCCTGCACAATCGCCAGACCTCAACCCCATCGAGCACGCATGGGACATGCTCCAGAGACGTGTTTTGAAGGACTTGGACGGAGTGACAACAACCCAACAGCTGAAGGATTTGCTACAATTCCATTGGGAGCGAATACCGCAAGATGACATAAACAGTCTCATTAATTCAATGAATAATCGTTGCCGACAAGTTCTGAATAGCAGAGGAGGCCATACTTTGTATTAAATTGTCCTATTCTTTCACAATAAATTCATTTTCTTAAGAAATTTCAATTTGTAAAAAAAAAGTTTAGTTTCTTATGTACCTGTATATTCTAATATTGTTAATTTCTGTTATTAAAAGAACTTATAAAGAAAACAGCTGTTATTTTTACATCATAGAACCCTAAAAATATTATTTTAAAAATAAAATACAACGTTATAATTAAAATAAATGGTAAAATAAATTAATATAAATGGTAAATTTGTAATATCATGCATGTTGCTTAGACTTTTTTGATATGTGTAGTAGTTTCGGAGTGGATATCGACAGCCAGCTAGTTTTCGTATTTTGTGTTTCAAGATTCATTAGTGGGAGCTGCAGTTTATTATTGGGTCAGCATCTCTAGATCGCCATCAATTTAACCTTTGAAATATATCGGAAAGAAGACTTATCTAAGTACCTAAGTACACTTCATACATAAATAAAATATTTTATGTTAAGTAATCTAAGGGCCGATTTTTCAATGCTCAGATAAGCAGTCGGATAGCATTTATTCAATGGTTAACCCAAAAACGCATTTTTCAATCGTCAGATAGGCTTTAACTGACGGTTAAATGGCATAACTGAGGAATAAATTTATCTGTCAGTAAATCGGTCCGATAGCGTCTTATCTGACGTTTGCGTTGGTAAATACTACTGTTTTAGAGGTTATTTTGTGTGTGTTGTTTTATTATGCAATAAATTGGATATAGATATAGATGTTTTTGATGGTGTAGATGAACCAGCAAACGAAGAGAAAGTCATATTTAACCAGTATGTCAATCACTCCCATGAAGTCACATGAGAGGAAACCAAGAGTTGTAAGATCAAGAACGGATCATTTTTAATAATTGTTACAGCATCAGTTTTTTTAATTTTAACGCTCTCCTCTCTCGGATTCCATTATTAATGACGGAAATAAGATATTATATTAATTAACCTCTCAACTGGCGGACAGACATATTATGTCTGCGGCAAAAAATCCGTAAACTGGCGGGCAGACATAATATGTCTGCAACCGGAATGTACCAAACTTTTGTTTATAGAAACATTTTAAATAAGTAGTCAACAAAAATGTACGAAGTCAAAGTAAGTATCCTGCAAACCCGAGAAATACAAAAAACAACACGTTAACAGAATATGTCAAACAATAAAGCGACATGACACATGGCAGCAAACGTATTGTCCTGCTCTAACTTTAGTATGGCCAATATTTTTGTTTCATCTGCCTGAAGTGAGTGACGATTGCGGCGCGTTATTTGCTCAGTTAACTATCTATGGCATAAATGTCTATTGAAAAATTGGTAACAGGTTGTCTGTCTGTTTATCAGCCAGTTAAATTTATTCGTCAAATAGTTATCTGCAGTTTTATCTGAGCATTGAAAAATCGGCCCTTAGAGAACTAAAAAAAGTTTAAAAATTTAACTGTAACTTTAAACTAGGTATATAGAATAACCACGTAAAGAAAATCTTGGTCAATTCCTAGTATTAAGTGTAAGTATAAGCAAGCATGATGTATGTGAATGTGTTATGTTGCAACTGAGAGCCTAATTCTAGTGAGAGGTTGTTGCCCAACCGTGTTGGTTGCCAACTAGGAAGTGATGGTGTGGTGCGTGGAGCAACTGACCTTGTACGTGTTGGCGCTGGTTGCTTACTAATGTTTGACTACCAGTTTGCTGTCGTTTGAATGTAGCACGCCCCTTAATACATTCAATGACGGATCGAATTGAGATTGATGTTGTTTTAATAATTACTGGCTAATTATGATGAATTACACGTGGTTTGGAATATGATGCTTGATCAGGCTGTTTTGAATTTATTTAATTATGTTATTGAAACGATAGATTCGTTGTCCTATATATTGACTCTAGAGAATAATGAAATTACCATATTGGTTATTAGAAAGTAACTTATTTAAAGTGTAATAATATGTATGTATACCCAAACTGAAATCTTCGTTCTAGATACCTAAATTTATTAAAACTCTATGAAGTACGATCTGAACGATATCTTGTAAGATTATCTTTTGAGTAATTTAATAATGAATATGTAAATATATTCATATTAACTTCTTCGTACGTAATAATATAATTACGAGAATACCCGCTGTTATTTCCCTTGATCTAGTTAGTAATAAATCTTTTTGTCAATCAATTTATTTTATGTTTCTTCCCTATTATTTGTGCACGGTTTTTTAGAACCTTTCCTCTTAATGATCTTAATTTTAACTATATAATAATGACGGAAATAGAATACAAAACTAAGACCTAAAATAAGATGGGAAATATTCCCATCTTTGTAAACTAAATTTTCCTTCATCACTGAAAGAACGGAAAGTTATAAAAATCATGAGACAAAGAAAACCCTGCTGGCCAGTATTATAACAAATATTTTATTTTTAAATTTAAGAGTTTTGCAACACAGTTTTATAAGTATAAAATGTATGTAATACGGCCGTTAGCAATTTAAAATTTAGAACAGAAATATTATTGTCTTGTTGTTGAATATCTTTCAACTGTCATTTATAAATGTCTACTTTGATTTTTATATTCAAGCATGTTTGTTAACATTTTACCTTTTATCAATATTTTTTTACATCAAGGGCGTTTACTACGCATTATTCTGTACCTAATAAATGTTTATAGGAAATGGAGGGAGCTAGCTGTCATGCCCCGTTTATCATAGAGCAGTGAGATCATGAAAATACACTTCTCATCAAAAAAATCGAAACAGTTGCAAGTTTGTGTTTTATAAGGATTATCTGAAAAATGTGTATATTTAGGAATATGTGTTATATGTCATTTAATAGGGAATTTAATGAGGTTTTCAAATAATGATGTTAATGTTCTAAATTCAAATTAAATTTTCATAGATTTCGTATTTTGTTTAACAAGTCGTATTTGCCCTGTACGTAGTTTGACGGAAAATGATAAAATTAGGCACGTAAATGAAAAAAAAAGCTAGAAAACGTTTATTTATTAACCCGTATCGCGCACCCAGAGTTCCTCGCTCCCCTTATTACTGCGTACATGCTTTTTTTACTCGCAAAAACCGCCAAGTGGTGGCATTGCTGAATTTTGGACTTAGTCAGGTTAATACGGCTGAAAGATTGCATCTTAGCGTCTCGTCTTTTCATAGAATTTGCACACGCTATCAAGAGACTGGTTTATTCACGCGCCGTTAGAGATCTGGCAGAAAACAGGTAACTTCTGACCGAGTAGATCGATTTATAGTAACACCTTTCTTACAAAGTCTATGCCTTAATGTCTTTCAACCGCAGCAGCAGCTTCATGATGAACCTATGGTGGCTGTAAGTGACTCTACAATTAGAAGAAGGTTGAAGAAACGTGGACTTGTACCGAACAAGCCAGCAAATAGGGAGGAATTACCTGCAGATCTTTAAAAAGCGCGCCTTAACTTTTTACGTAATAACCTAAATTGGTCATACATCTAGTGGAACAAGTTCCTCCTTTCTGATGAGTGCAAAATTGTATTGTATGGTAACGATGGAAGGACTAAGGTCTACAGAAGTGATGGAGAACGCTTTGCACCATGCAGGATTAAAAGAAAAGGCCATCCATGGTGGCGGTTCATGGACTGTTTGAGGAGAAATTAGTGGCAACGACAAGACAGAGTTAGTCTTTGTGTTTGGGTCCCGTCTGCCCTTTTTTAACAGTCATAGGTACATCGAACAGTATCTTGAACCTCTTGTGATGCCCTATGAACATTTATTTGACCCCGGTTTGACATTTATGTACGAGGATGCTAGGGCAAACACCGCGAGCGTTGTAAGAGATTATGTTACTGAAGTCGATATCTCTATTATTGATTGGCCAGCAAGAAGCCCGGACATGAATCCGATTAAACATCTATGGGATGAATAAAAAAGACGAATTAGTGTAAAAGATCATGCCTCAAAAACATTTAGTCAGCTTTAAAATGCAATCCAACAGGAATGGAATAGAGCGCCACTATTTTAGATCGTGACTCTCATCCGATCGATGAAAAACCGTACAGAAGCAGTAATGAAAGGTCGGGAATGGTGTCCAAGTTATTAAATAAACGTTTTCTAGCTTTTTTTTCATTTACGTGCCTAATTTTATCAATTTCCGTCACACTACGTACAGGGTAAAAACGACTCGTTAAACAAAATACGAAATCTATGAAAATTTAATTTGAATTTAGAACATTAACATCATTATTTAAAAACCTCATTAAATTCCCTATTTAATGATGTATAACACATATTCCTAAATATACACATTTTTCAGATAATCCTTATAAAACACAAACTTGCAACTGTTTCGATTTTTTTGATGAGAAGTGTATATTTGAAATGCGAATAAAAATAACAAACAAAGAAATTATGTTTAACATGAAATACGTGTTTTGATTTGGCAACGATCGTTCTTAATTTAAAGTTTCTTTGAAATTTACTATTCTAGCACTGGGGCCACGTTTCAGGGTACAGTTTCAGGCGGCACTTTTCACTTCTAACGTTTCCAGGAAGCCAATGCTCAGCTATAGACTTCTTTTGAATGAAATGAGGTTCTATTGTTAAAGGAGTGTGTACTTTTTCCTCTTTCAATAACTCACTTAAGTACTATATCAAAGCTGATAAGGTGCAGTATTGAAGTACTGTCAATATAGTAATATAGCTGCTACGCAGAAGTCTCGGCTACTTACCTCGTGGATAGCCTTATATCTGGATACATTTTTAATTCATTATTTAAAACAGAATACACTATATAGAGAACAGTAGAACTCAAGCCGTTAAGGTTTCAATTTTGGTAGTCGAAAGTTAAACAAAAAAGCTAAAGTAAAAACACTATGCCTGGTTGCTTTAGTCTAGGTATTTCTATCCATAGCATATGTCTTTTACAAAAAATATGTCTAAATGTAGTCAAGTATCATAATTCTTTGTTCTAAAATCTATAGAACAAGTTCTGCATTAATATCTAATGTTTTAATATTACTCTAGGAGATGTTTGTGCTTCGATGTTGTCAATACTTAAAAGTAGTTCACAATCTCATAAAAATTTAATGCCACGTAAATGTTGTTATGAAAGAATATTTTATTTCAATGACAGTATATTGGACACATTAATATTAAAATGTTGATTTCAAAATATTGCGTCGAAGAAACATCTTGAAAAAGTACCTTCGATATTTATGTAATTATGTGTGTCAGTATAATAATATTTATTTAAAACAATGTCATCATTGTTAAGCCATGGTTGCCTAGCAGCAAGGAAGGGCCTACTTCTGTGATTGAGAGACAACTTATATCAAAAGGAAGAGAGAAATCATATCTGCGCATTTTAACCATATACCCGTGATGAGGACCTAATGGAAGAGAAATGAATAAATATTCCTCACACTTTCACATAACGCCATCTAGTGCCAAACTAAGCAGAGCTTGTATTATTGGTACTAGACAACGGATAAACATACTTAAATACTTTTTTTTTGTCAATACATACATATTATACAAACACCCAGACCAATGCAAACAATCATGTTCATGCACACAAAGATTTGCATTGAGCGGGAACCGAACCCGAGACCTCTGCGTAGCCGTCATGTTAAATAACCACTACGCCACAGAGGTCGTCGAATGTATGTAATTTATGAGGTTGAGGATATTGGATAAACAAATTAACGTGTAGGTAACTAGGTAAGAAGCATTCAGACACAATACTAGAAGCATTGTTTGTGCTTCGACGTCACCAGACTTGAGGTACAAAACGACGTGCACTCGCCGAATACTCCTCACACATTCGCACTGCGCCATCTAGTCTCAAACTAAGCTGACAAACTTAAATACTCTTTGTATACATACATACTAAATATTTCTTTAATATTTTAAACATTCCTAGTTTTAAATTACTTCCCTTATTCAATCCCACATCAATTTGATGGGTAGTAATTATCAACCACGGGTATCATTATTTTTTTATTTACGTGAAACATTTATAGGGCGTTTCATATTATTTTTTGCTAATAAAACGTGATCTTTATACGATTTTGTTATAAAAAAGGGGCTATCGTATTATAAAAACGTTACAGCAATTGTGTAGGGTCTTCTTTAATAACACTTCAGCATAGATTAAATTATCTAATACGTTTTAGGTGAAACAAAGTCTAGTTGCGACAGAATGTAAGTTTTGTAGCCTTTTCTACATGACACTAGACGATCTAGGAGTTCTACATTGCAGATAAGTTCCAGGAGAGCAGATTAAGAAGGAATAGACATCTCAGGAGGAGAGACCATTTTATGTTGGTTACCAGGGAATCGAGCAGTAGCTTTCCAGTGTGAAATGTACTCAAGACTTCCGGTGTGCGAGGTAGAAAACTACTTAATTCACGATCTAGTATTGAAAAAGGAGATTGTATGTCCTCTTGTTCGGTTGTTGGTCTCTACTGATCAAAGGAAACGTGGTATTTTTATACCACTATAGGTAGTTGTAATGCATTGGCAGGTTTGCTAAAGTCTACCTCCATTGCTAGGTAAGTAAAGCCCGTCCCTGTTATATTTTAAAAACTGGTATGTAATTAAAAAGTATCAACTAACATCGTTTTGGGAGTAAGTACACCCTTTTCAATACAAAACATGATTTCAAACTGGTTAAGAAATGACTAAAGAGATTATTATATTATTCCTGTATGTATTGTTATTCTTTTGTTATATAAAATACTTAACTAAGTTATTTTTTTCAGAACCGTACATTTATTGCCTTGTAAAGCTATAAAAAACAGCCGAGCATCTTGTAGGTACACTAACCATCTCCTATTTTAAACACAATTTAAAATCAAATCGCGTTTATCGTTATTGAGTCCTTTAGTAACGTAATGACATTTCAAACCACTATCTCTGACCCGAGATGACTAAGCGCGAATAAAACTGGTATAACCGAAGATGACGCCGAAGGGAAGTAAGAAAGAGAGACGTATATATAATCGAGCCTTGTACGAGAAAGAGACAAGTATATGATTCATCCCTCCTCTTTTTAAGAGGGAAGTGAGGACCGCTGCGGCTGCAACGAAAGTAAAAGTAAACTGTCTTAAGACGTGTACTCACGAACGCATAATACATTGTAAATGCGAACTCAGAAACTCTGTTCCAAAAGTTTGATTTGAATTAACATGGAACACAGGATACGATAAAAATTAGATTAGTAGTACTTACGTAGTAAATATCCAATAAAATAATAAAAATAAAATAGCTTTATTTCAGGCAATTATACCCATACATTACAGACACACAGAAGAAGAATTTTACACACTAAATTAATAAATTAAATAGAAACATTATTATAATTAATATACCAATGAATTTATTAAATTGAATTATTAAATATGTCAAACCAAGTTGTTAAATTAAATTAAATTGCAACATTATAATTATTAACAAATGAATAAAAGGTCTCTTAAACTTACAGAATTACCACTATTTAACCTGATGGTGACCAGCAGTATATAAGTATGTTACAGCCAACGTAATAAATATGAAATTATACATAATAACTAGCCATTATGTATAAGGGCTACTCAATTTTGATAAAGTGATAAATGTCGCAGAATTAATCACATTAACTAGCCATTATATATGTTATAGTCAAAACTCATAAGTGGTTTTGACTGGTTTTTTCAGTCAAAAGTGGTTTTGACCATCGGTGTTAGTTAAAACTCATTGAAATTTTACCTTTGAACTGGCAAAAATACAATATTAAGGCAAAAGTCAAAAACAGTTGGTAAGGTTAGGTTAGTATGGTGTCCAAAGGAATAGATTATAGTAATATGTACTATATTCTAGTTTCACATAAAAAAAGGCTTCTTGCACTCGACGGCCGCTACCGCGGCACGCTCGCTTCGCTCGCTCGACTCGTGCGTCCTTTGGTCACCATATTAACCTAACCTAACCAACTGTTTCTGACTTTTGCCACTTAAAAGGTAAAATTTAATGAGTTAATCACTTTATCAAAATTAAGTAGCCCTTATACATAATGGCTAGTTATTATGTATAATATTCATATTTATTACTTTGGCTGTAACATATACAGTGTTTAAACGAAGACCACCATTACAGTTGCAATAATTGTAAACACAACATGAAAATAGCCCTGTAATTTCACTAGACACTGTTATGAAAACACGTAATTTTTAAGCATGGCAATACTTAGTTGGCGCTACCTTTTGTAATATTTTATTTAATAATTGTCCCATAAAATTCTTACTACAAAAGCAGCTCGAAGGAGGAAGACAAACACTTGTTTGCATGACGATCTGTGTCTTTATTTGTTAGCAATAACACGAAGTACGTTAAATGTGGAATCACGCATAGCTGTATAGTAAAATGTGTATATGGAAATAAATATCAATAATATAGAAGATGAGAAAAAATTGTATTGTAGCCACTAATATCTTAAATAGTCTAATAGTCCAGTAAATGAGTGCTCAAAATAGATGATGATGGAAAAGTCGAAAGCAGAAAGTTTGACTTAGGAACTTTGTTTGGACTAGTTAGGAGACACACATACTAAAATTCCCTGTCCCTCCGACTCGAGTCCGAGGGTAGGGTGGGGAAAGAAGGTCCCGTTATTTGGTTTTTGGCTTATATCTCGAACCTCCCACGCCGGACTATAAGGCACAGCTTTTTTCTTTCAATGCATTGGTGTTACTTAAAGAATATGTTGTATAATGGTGCAGTCACGCAAACCTGGAATTTCGTAAAACCGGGAAAGCAACACACTGTGTTTGAATTCAATCGTGCATATACGCCTTTAGGACTTATTATGAAACTACAAGTAACTGTGTAAAGCTTTATAACTTCATCTTATTTATAATGATCGTCATAATGTAATAAATGTACTGTATTTCCTGATAGCGATAGAACCACGTTAGTTTCTATTGGAAATTAGTCGGCTCTTAATTCATGTAACTTATTTATGGCCGAATACTCAAACTTCTGTTAAAGTAAAGCGGCGTTTAATTTGTACAATTACCTATCCAGATGATCATACCAAAAGTCCTCAAGGGTGGGAGGTATGCTAAAGGTGTAAGTAGTGGTTGAAGATATATCTTTTTTCAGATTTTCAGCACAGTCTCGAGTCTTAGTACAAATATCATTAAGATTATTTCTGGTAAAAGTTTCAATTTATCTACAAATTTTGTCATATTGATTTTTGCTCTACGATCAATACTTTAGGAGCTACAGGGTGTGTAAGTTTATATATACAGATATAATTAATATAGGCTCTCTGTCCGCCAAGTATTAGAAAATGTTCATCTTGAAATATCCCTTCGTGTTATTTAGTAATTAGTATAAACATGTTTCTAAGATAATAATGATAAGGAAGTAAGTACATCCTAGACTATGTACCGTGTGAAAAGATTATCCTAGGTCAATAATTTCCGCTAGAAAAGCCTGTTCTTATGTATGTGTAAGTGGAAAAATACTGTTTTGCGTAATATCTCATTAGGTAACACTCGATTATGTAAAGTAAACAGGCTGTAGCATCTTGTGCATCATGCTGGGTTCGTGTATTATCTGTGGACCAGTCGCTGTTAAGGTGCTTAGTTAAAGAATGTATTAAAGTTTCTTAATACACGTTTATGTTAAGTGCTGTCTACGGGTTAAGCGCGATGTATGAGGTACTTACAAAGATGGTTCGACGTCATTTAATCACACTGATGAACCATCAGCTACACCGAATTTTCTGATTATTCGAGTGTTAAAGATCTAATACTACAAGGCATCATTACTCCTACAAGGTGTCGTAAGAAGAAATTACAGCTGATCTAAAAACCAAACTCTTTATAAGGTAGTATGTACTACTTCATTAGTAGGCAACATTACAATATAAAGCCATAGCTAAGGTGTCGTATAAAGCGACTAAAGATTATTAGAAAACTACACTGTATATAAGGTACTAGTAGGCCAAGCTACTCTCCGTTACAGTATCTTTCTAGTGGGCCATTGAAGGTCATATAACAAGCAAAGGTAGGTAAATGAATAGAAAGCAGAAGTGGTAAACCACTTTTACTTATTGTATTTGAATACAATAATAAAGATAGCGTTTATATAATACAAACAGGAACATATAACTCCCAAGTAACAAAACTGGGAGTGAGTTGTTCTCCTGTCTCATAATATCAAGTCTCGATAAACTGGTTTCAAACTGGTTGTATGACGTCATCAACGAATTCCCCGACTTATTAAAGATACGATCGAAAATACTAAGTGTTCGAACTGAAGTTTCTTTAATGCTATATTTTGGTTAACGATTTACCTAAAGGCTATGGTATTAGCAAACGTATCGATGTCCGTTCATTGCGTTGAAATAAACCCTACCTCTGATTATACACGTAAGTATTTTTGAGGTATTTCGTCGTGATTCTCTATTAAAATAATAATAGCCCTTAAGCAATTATAACGCCATCTAGTCACAAACAAAGCAAAGCTTTATACTATGGATACTTACTACACAACTGATAAACATCATCATAACAGCTCATTTATGTCCCACTGCAGGGACGGACCTCCTGCTGTGACGGAGGAATACTTGGCCTACTAATACCACGCTGGCCAGACGGATTGGTATAGGGTTTAATTTCAAGTTTTCCATCTTTTTTATTTCGTAAAAATAATATTCACGGATAGTCCCTTAGTCGGTTTTTACGACACCTATGGGATGCGATGGGGTGGTAACATATTGTATTCTTACTCCGTCTCCACATGAAAAATATACTGGTAAACATACTTTCTATTAATTATCTTATAGAGAAAACACCCAGAACAATGCAAACATACATGTTCATGCACACAAAAATTTACATAGAGCAGAAATCAAACCCGAGATCCTGAGAGCCGTACAAGCCATGTGTATGTACTGCCCACTACGCTACAGACGTCTCTAAGTTAATTTTCTCAGAGTGTTGACACCACGTATTCTTAGTTCATGGAGATCACCACGCGAGCTATTAATCATAAATAAGTAGTCATAATATTCGTGAGACTTTGGACTTAGAATAAATAGTGTCAATACTTCATTTAATTCCGTCAGTCTCTTAAAAAATTACTCTGAGATTTTATTATTTTATAAATTTACTAAAAAGAAGTATGTAAGTATGTTCACCCGTAGACTATCGTACAAGCTCTGTGTTTAGTTTTTTTTAGTTTGAGCCTAAAACAACGCCATATTATAATGTAGAGCCTCGATAATCCGAAGTGTCCCTCTATCAGTGAAAGAGAGTTGTCCTTGTTGTTACAAATTAATTAGGCTGTTTTAATGATTACAATGATGGAATAATAATAATACATCAATTTCATATAATCCAAGTTGTCTAGCAGGAACCATATATAGTCACACATTAAAGGAAGCCTATTAAACAATATCGGTGTGGGCCTACTAAATGTATTTAATAAAAGTTTGTGAGGATGGATAAATGGACGGATGGATGTTTGTTATTCTTTTACGCAAAAGCTACTGAACGGATTTTGATGCAATTTGAAATATAGGTAGTTTAGAGTGTAATATAACATATAAACAAGGTGGGTGAAGCCGCGGGCAACAGCTAGTATAACTATAAAGTATTGAGTATGTTATCTATTTTGTGCAAATATTAGTACTCACATTAGTAGTGCAAATGTGTACTACAAGAATGTAACACAGAATTCCACCTTGATTATTTTACTAACTTTTACCAAAGCGTGCATTCATCCGGAAATTTCTCTGTAAAAATTCAAAATGATAATGTATTTGGGTTTGTTCCATGCACGTAATGTGATAACTACTACGGTTATAATCCATCATAATCATAACAGCCCATTAATGTCCCACTGCAGAGACGGGCTTCCTCCAGTGACGGAGTGATGCTTGGCCTACTAATACCACGCTGGCCAAACGGATTGGTATAGGGTTTAATTTGAAGTTTTCCTTCTTTTTATTACGTAGAGATAATATTCACGGATAGTCCCTTAGTCGGTTTTTACGACATCTATGGGATAAGATGGGGTGGTGGCGTGTATTCTTACTACGTCGTCACACGGAGATAATACCCTTTTTTCGTTTACGGAGATAATAACTTATTAGTATCTCTACTGTTTCTGCTATCTTCAGCAAAAAGCCGTGTGGGTAGCTACCACCGCACAGTTCCTTATTACGACTCTGAGCTGAGTGAGATACTGTACCTAGAGAAATTGCTGGACTGTGAGACTTATCTTCGCTCTACGAAAATCGTGGCTTCGCGATGCTCTGTCATTTCTGCCGCCAAGAATTCCAAGAAACGACGGTTATCACTTTCCACCTGGAGGGCCGTTCGCTTGTTTGCCACCTAAAAGTTAGGGAAGTTACGGTGACACTTATTCTACTAAATTATACTAAGCTGGTCACACAGATTGGTACAAGGTATATCCGTGTGGTGACAGAGTAAGAATACAAATGGGTGTCGTAAAAACCGACTAAAGGACTATCCCTCAATATTATCTTTACAAAATAAAAAGAAGGAAAACTTGAAATTAAACCCTATACCAATCCGGCTGGCTAGCTTGGTATCAGTAGGCCAAGTATCCCTCTGTCACGGGGGAAGGCCTGTCCCTGCAGTGGGACATTAATGGGCTGTTGATGATATTTTTTCTGGCAAGTTCATCAGTCTACTTTTTGTTGTCTACTAAGTAGTTACTACAAGTTATTAACTTAAAGAAATAGAATTCACTTACTTATATTTTTTTTTCAGAATTGTAAATAACAAGTAAATATTCATCAAAATCTTGCATATCGATAATCGTATGTTTGCTATTTGGGCTCAGTCACTCACCGATGTCGGTTCAATTCTTATCAGTAGATAGCCTCGACCTCTTCCCCTGCTTCTTTTTGACGATATCTAAACGTACACATGTCATACCAAACTAGCTTCTAATTACTGAATGTTAAGAACTATATTGGTAGCAAATAAAAAGTCGATTTGTTGTACCCCTATCCTGTGTAGGTACATAACGTTGTCGATAGTGCACATGCAGTATCACGAAGTTAAAAAAGTTTTGGATACGATTTATTGATGTGAAACCGAAAAACAGTACAAAATTTTTAAAAATCTATTTAAATTACAGTCGTTTCTTCCTAATTAGATCGAAGTTAATATTTAAAAACAATACTATTTAATCAGAGCTTTCATGTTACGCAATTAGTTCAGGATAATTCACAGATGAGATCACCTACAATCCCTTTAATTAAAAATATACACTCCCTTCAAAAACAATACATTTAAAAATTATTATTGATAGCAAGGATCTAATTTTCAAGTCGAAATTAGAAAATTATTATAATATAGGTACGAGTATGATGTTACAAACAGCTGCTAGTTACATCCCTTCGATGTACATAATCAGTGTACCTAGTAAATCGAAAACCAGCCAAACGTCTTCGAAACAAATCAATATTTAGCAATCATGTCAATTCTCGAACCTTAAAATCGTTAAAAATTCAGTTAAGTTAACTTTAGTTGTCAAATTATCATATATGTAAGACAATTTGACAACTAAAGTTAACCGAATTTTTAACGATTTTAAGGTACGAGAATTGACATGCATTTGTAAGTTGCTATAACACTAATAATCTTATTGTAGACTAATAACAGAGCAACAATAGTTTGTTCATTATAATGATTGGCAGCATATTATGTGTTATTACCTATTACCAACATTAAAATAATTATTGTCAATTTAATACAACGTATAGATAATATGCCTATTTCTGATTTCCAAGAAGGTGTTATAAATTATAAGAGTTGCTAATGGTAATACAAGCTGAGTGGAATGGCTGCTATTATACACAGGCTTTATAGGTTTGAATCTCATGCAGAACAATTGTATTTCATCATAACAGCCCATTAATGACCCACTTCAGGGACTGGCCTCCTCCAGTGACGGAGGGTTACTTGGCCTACTAATACCACGCCGGCCAGACGGATTGGTATAGGGTTTAATTTCAAGTTTTCCTTCTTTTTATTTCGTAAAGATAGTAGTTACGGTTATTCCCTTTGTCGGTTTTACGACACCCATGGGATGAGATGGGGTGGTGACATATTGTATTCTTACTCCTCCGTCACCACACGGATGAATTGTATCTGCGATCCTCAAATTCTGATCTTCAAAGAGCCTAAATGTTAATTTCATTAAATGAATGTTATAGATTCTATTCCCGGATTCAGTGCATGATCCATAGAGATGCTAAAAACTCGTGTAGGTATATAAGCTCTAACCCCTTACTCATAAACACCTCTTAAATTAAATTACTATTTAGCGAGATTTTTGTTAGTAAAACCAACCTTATACCAAACAAAAACGTAAGAATTTAAGCTTATCAATTGACTAAAATTTAAGAGGCGTTCATAAGTAAGGGGGTAGGTATAATGTTGAACAAGCTAGTTACTCATATGTTATTATGAACAACTCTTTACCATAGTACAAATATACATATATACAGTATTTCGACTTCATGGAAACGGACGACACGCGAGTTATACCTACACGCTCACGATAGCGGTGGCTTTGGGAAGTGAACAGTCGCGACTGTGCCGCAGTAACGAGCGGGAAAGTAGGTAAATGTAATTAAAAAGCTGGAGGTGGGCAGCCCTATCGCATGTTTACGTACTGCGTAGCCGTAGGCATTTATAATAAATATTCGGCCGAGATAGACTACTGGTTGTACTGTATCTTTGGTTAGGTAAACACTAGAAATTGCATAAAGGTAAATGTGATAATTATTATGTAGTTAACGTAATAGTATATGTAGGAAGTTTCTAATTACGTTTCCCACTGTGATGGCACATTTAGCTTGTGTACAGGTAATACAAGATTTCTTTGTCGTATGATGTATCAGCATTATTTGACCCAAGGAACTTAGGGTTACACAGTTTATTTTTATCCAAGTTTTGAGGAAAGAAAATAGTTTAAAAAATTAGTTCCTCTCCATCCTCAAAACTGCGAGATTAAGAAGACGAATTAAAAGGGCTTGTTTAAGTAATTTAGTTGTTGTTATAAAAAAAAGTAATAAGGAATGGAGTCCAAGAGACGAAATTGTGTAAGTAGGTATGTTCTGGTTTTGGCATACGTTTTATAAATATATTCTTGTCTCTAAATAAGTATTGGCTAAAGAGAGACAAATTTAACAACCCTATTTTTAATAGCGTGATATTAACCTAAAGGTAGATAAGCCTAAAATATTTTTATCACCATACAAACAAAGTCCTGTGAGAACAATAAGTATAGTTTAAAGAAATCCATATTCTCTCACAATTTAAAGGAAACTAATATCTATATACAAAAGGTAGACTGTCTTATTATTAAGTTTCACCTGTTAATCACTTCTAACAATCACAGGAAGATATTGCTCTTTATTTTCTTTACTCGGAAATGAAGTGACATAAGGTAAAATATTAATAAGTTTTACCTGCTTGATATTATGTCCGTTATTTTCCTTTGAGTATCAACTGGTTTTAGTTAGCTAGTTTTAAAAATAAATATATAATAAAAATTAAATAAAATACATTTATTTGTCAGAATATTGTTACAACGTTGTTACAGGTATTTTAATGTCCATGATATTCTGCCGTTTCCGGCGTACAAATACTTTCACAATAAAATTAGGTATTAATAATCAGATCAATAATACAAATAAGTTCTAATTAATATTACGTATACATTATTATATTAAAACCTTTAAGCACATTATAAAGTTCGATTCGGGCTGAAAATGAGCCCTGTTTTGCTTATGCTGAATCAATGTGCTGAATCAAATAATTCGCGATGCATTAGTTGATTCAAAATTTTCGCCTTCCCTGTTCTTTAACGCAGGAATTATTGTTTTTGTCTTTTCCTAGCTTTTCTAGAAACATAAACATCTAGTTACGACATCTTTGGAATGAGACGAAGTGTGTTCAGTATGTATCGTTATTTCATCACGACGCCGATAAAGGTGTTAATGTATAAACACAAAATTACTCTTTCGCGACACTTAATAATACCACATCCATACTCAAAAAACACACATTTTTTTATCGTTCATCCGTGTAAATATGATGAATTTATCATATCATTTGCCTGCCTACACAAACAGACACACAGTCGGCTTAAAATATTTACTAAATATGATGAGACTCGTCAAGGACTGATTTGTGAACATACATTTTTATATAAATAACGACCGATATTATTTATACTTTGGTTATCCGCTTTTGATAGCGGCATTTGTAACTGTAACTCATGTACTTTGTTTAATTGGTTAGTTCGTTTTGATACGTCTCTTTGTAGTACAATAATCTATATTATATATTTATATAGATATTTTATATAAATATCTATATAAAAAACAAACTATAACCTGATCATTCATGCCCATTATATTATTTAAGCAAATTTTATTTACTTTGATGATTCGCGGAAATTCCATGTTTTTTTATGTAAAAACCAAACTACTTAATAAGTTATCTTAATAAAATTTCTATGGGAGCAGCTTGAAACTATATCATTGGTTTTTTAAACAAAGAACGATTGGAATTGGTTAAGAAATGCCTGAGGTCTGCAGGAACAAACTTCTTTTAGCAAACAAATAGCATCAACAAACTGATTTTTTTTTGCCGAAATAATAAATAATATTTATTTGGCGAGGGCCACTAGCTGAAATGATGATGTTGATAATAAAAAGTCCCTACGTCAATGTGCTTATTCTCTAATGCGGTGAAAGAGATTAAAAGAAAAAGTATAATATAAACTCGGACATTACAGCCAGGGCGCTCTACCAGAACAGAATATGTACGTACGTGAAGTACTTCACAACACATACTTCACGTATGTGAAGTACTTCACAATAATAAGTTCGACGTCTTTCCATGACGCTGCACAAATGTTCGCCAATAATACAAATATTAATACAACTGTTTTTTTTTAATAATGAGGAACTCTATAAATAAACATATTTGCAGCTATCCTTATCGGCATATGAAAGTGTAATATTTTGTGCGCATTTTCTTACCAAAATAAGACGTAATTGGTTACATCTTGTACTCTTCGTATTATGTTTTGCAGCAATTTTGAATTGTAAAATTAGTAACTTGTCCTCTATCAGTCAATCCTTCAAGCCAGCCACGTATTGTTCGGTTTGTTCTTTCACGAGTCGATCCAAGGGTCAACAATGATTTTACTATATTTTTAGCTTCAGAAGGCTTAGGTCTAATAAGGTGATCTAAGTAAGAAAGTATGTGTAATATTAATATTTATACGAATATTTAAATTTAAAAAGACAACTTCAACAATAGGGATCAAGCACAGCAAATTCTTTTACACACATACATTTGACGGACACGAAGAACATCGTTACCTACCAACAAGTCAATGGCTGACTCTACGTAGTATTCGAACCTGCGAATAAGAGCAGTCGCATACCTTGATTACTACAACTATTATATTCGTCAGTTTATAATGCAAAAAGTTACGACGTATATTTTAAATACATAAAAAGAACCTTTGCTCTTTGTTGCCATTTAAAAACAAACTGAATCCAGTTTATAACAAATTTGACACAAGGTTAAAACAAACAAAACAATTGTAAATGGCAAACGCGTCGAGCACAGGAAACAGTATAAATATGAAAGCTTAAGCTATATTATTTTCACTCAAAGTTGCAAACTAAATATGTGCAATGAGTTCGTTCTGAGAAAATGCTGTGATGGTGGTCGGACCACTCGTCGACATAGCCCTTTGTTTTTAAACGTGACTTGCGTTTTAGATGAACGCAAATTAACTAAAAATAGACTATTTACACTCCTACACTTAACGATATAATGCAAGCTTATGAGCCTCGTAAACAACATTTTATTCTTTGTTTATAAACGATTTAAGCTGTTATTATCTTTATGTTTACTTTCATCGCGATTTTTACCGTATATTTTACAAAAATGTACGTACTTATAATTTTTTTTAACTATTTTTAATGGTTAGTATTTTTTGGCGTATGGACGTGTAAATAAATAAAATATTTTATTTTTAACACGCATTTGCGCTTGAAAATAATGCATACAACATATTTTAGTAACAAGTTATTGCTCTATTTACGGTGATTTTATATTTATACCAGCTTAAAATACCAGCTTTTAAACTACAGGAACGGGACTTTTTCAGTTAAAGAGGGAATTATAGCCTAATAGTAGGTTCTGTGTAAGCCAAATGTAAATAAACCAGCAAAGGGTTTATCCCTTAAAACATAAAGTCACCACCTCACCATCAACTCTACGAAAACAAAAAAACTTGAAATATTACCTGATACCAATTCGTCTGGTCAACGAGGCCAAGTATATTATATAAGTATGGTATTTTTGTTGAATAGTTATCACACTACTCAAAAAGACCCTGCATCATGAGTAAAAGAAGTATCGTTTACGTATGTCAATAAATAAAAATAAGGTAAGTGCCATTCACTAAAACTCTATCAATCTCTCACAAGCGAAACAATGTTTAATCATAAATCAAATACCAAACCGTTATTAAAGTACACAAATTACAATATTTAAAAAGTTCTTTTGAAATTAAACTGTTGATGCATTTTAGTAGGAGAGCGACACCCTCTCGTTTTAAATAGCCCTTCTAAATAAGAGTAGGGGGACGTTAGGTAGATTGGCGTACCGCTAATAACACTTATATGCGGGTACTTGGTAAACTTCCCCACACGTATGTTTTTATACAATGACCGTTGGCGCGCGAGCACTCATTTACAATTACCATATTGATTTCGCCAAGATAAGGACGAGCCAAAGCAATAAATTATAGCATAAAATTACTTTTAATTGCTCCACTTGGTAGTCTTTATAATGTTTTACTGTATCCTTGTTACATTTTATAAGTTAATAATTCAAGATTTTAATGTAACCTAACAACCCGGCACAAATATGTTTCATTATCACAAGTCCAGTAGAGATTGTGTCAAATAATAATTTTTATGTGCTACGATGTTCTGGTTATGATGTTATTTGGGCTCGGTTGATTTCGGAAATCTTCGGCTCTTCTTCGTTAATTAGTATCTTCGGTAATTCAGTATAAAACATTTTTAATTTTAAAATAAGTTTCAAAAATAATTCTTAAGCAAAAAAATTAAGTTACGTTACGTTACACCCATGTGATTAGTTGGGGTGTACGCCACCCTAAAATGAACTATAATATGACGGGGAATGAAGTTATGCGGGTTCTCTATGAGTGGACCTACAATATACTTTTTATTAAGTATACTCTACAACACTCAACTATATTATGAACTTTATTACAGTAGCAGTAAGGTTGTTTATAAAAATAGCTGCAAGTTAATTTTAGCAATCAACCATTAATGGAGAAATCAAAACAGGGAAGATTGATGTCATGGGAACCTAACGTGGGATTCAGATATTTTTTATTTCAAGTAATTACTTATAAAATTAGTTTTTGTTAGAAATCGTTTTAAAAATAGAATCAAATTACAGCTGGCCGTGAACGTCCCGCTGCAGGGATGTGGCTCCGTTGGGTTGGGCACTAGCTTTGGCTACAGTCACATACCAGACAGATTGGTGTTGAGTTTTGAGTCTAGTTTTTTGCTCAAGATGTTGGCTTAACTACTGGAAGTCGCTCAGTCGCCTTTAAAGATATGAAAGATCTCCTCGAAATGAGATTGAATGGGGATTCTAGCAGGAGCCATTTTAAATATAGAATAACTTTATAGCAGACCGTGAATGTCCTAATGAAATAAAAATGTAGCTAAAGTATTTAGATGTATACTTTGTCTAGAGATATTCCAAAGGCCGAACGGGGAGGTATCACATTTTGTGTTCTAGTCAAGTTAACGATGTTTACTCGAAATGAAGACTGCGAGTCTCTCAGTCTCAAAGACACCTTAGATTAAAAGGAATTGTGACCCCGTTTATTCCTAGTCTGTCCCCATACGATCGACATAAATAGAATTCAAAGAAGTCAAATCATAAAACAATTCGCGTTGTAAACATCGACATTATTCCCGATTGATACAACCCTTGGCACGTCTAGAGGTCATTGAGTGAGATATTGAACTAAGCGAAGAACAAATCGAGTGTTCTTTTTTTAATGATGATGATGGTTTCCGAATGATTTCGATCATCTTATGTGACTTCTTCTCTGCCTCTATAGAGACATAGGCTCATAGGAATTTGCAAACACGGTCTAGGCTTGTAAGCTCTTTGTTAAAGGTACGTATATGCCACCAATGTACAGAAGTCATGAAGAAAACCATTTTTTTTATTAATATTTCAAAGCTTAAATGGCAGAGGAGCAATGCCAGACCACTAACAAATCCGATGCCTTGACTGAACTTGTTAAGGTTGACAGCTTTGTAATTTAACTAACTTCAAGCCTTACACAGCGTTGCACAGTAATATTCTCACACTACTGCTTGTAACTGGATTAAGAGGGCACAGGGACAGTAACGACATACACAGGCTCTAAAAAACGCTAAAACGTTAAACCTACATCTAGGCCATATGTAATAGATAACTCGATACTGTCACAATCGCAAATGTTCCTTCCTCAATCACACGATGGACACGACATCAGGACGGAAACTCCATGGAATGCAAAGAATCAGATCTAAAGATTGCCAGCATTTTAATTGCATGATATTAATTATTTATTATTATCACGTTCTCTCCAATAAGACTCATTGTATATCGACGAAAGAAGCAAACGAGTTGGAAATGCGATTATACGAGAATGCAATTCTTATAATTAAAAAGTTAACTCCCATGTTAAGATCTTATTGCCGGCTTTAGTTTTTTATAAGAATACATTACCGACACAATGTGGACGTATACTAAAGCAATTACACGTTACGGAAGCAATCTACTACGAAACTTATTACGTTTACTCGTATCGAGTACCTACGTAAGTTCTGTTGTAATATGAAGGCTATAACAATCGTAATTTAAGCCATTACTATCTATACTACTTAATAAAGACGGAGAGTTTGTTTTTGTTTTTACAGACAATTTATTATTATTAAGAAAAGACAACTCCCGCACTAGGGATCATGCCCTGTGTCGCGGGGACCTTTTACAAACATCAATTAACGGACACAAAGAACACCCAGACCAGGACAATAATTTGTGGATCTCACAAATTATTGTCCTGCGTGGGGATCGAACCCACAACCTCTTGCACGGCAGCCGCTTGCGCTACCGTCGCGCCACCGAGGTCGTCAATTCATGTTTTTGGGAATCCTGGGGTTCGAAACTGTGCACTACCTCAAGCACAAAGGCCGCCACGCTGTTGAGATTGTTTGTTTGCGCTAATCTCGGAGACAACATGTCCCAATTTCCGTTAAAACGAAGGATCAGTGAAATGAATTGTTGTGCTCTCTTTACTCCATTCTAAACAGAGATTTTTCGATGTTTCTATGTAGGTTAAAGAGAATAAGAATTAGTGAAATTAAAATGGCACTGGGGCTTATTAACTTTGTCTGGGGTATATTGGTAGTGTCGCACTCGTCAGAGTGCAGTGGAGAGAAAATTTAGTCAGCCAGCATCAAAGATTTGTTTGGAGAAAGTTTCATTACAAAATCATGAGTACTTCTGCTCCTGGGATAGGCAAATGTAGCCGCTCTACATTTAATACAGCTGATGCGGTCTGTAATACTGTAAAGGTAAAGAATTGATTTGGGTGTAGTCCATGTATATTCTAAAATGCACTACATTTATGACGCAGTCGAAATTGCGTGGGCACATACAAACCTTACGTAAAAATAACTATTATTCTGTAACTAATTTCTTATCAATCGTAAACCTAACGCGTAATCAGTAAGTATTCGATTGTGTGTAAATATTGAAACATTTCGATTAGACAATGGTTACTTCACAGCTTATTATATTGTTTAGGGATGGGCAAGGTATATAATAGCAGGGGTTACAGGGGTTAGTTGTAACGGTTTTTCTCACCCCTACGTAGGGGATTATAGGTTAACGTATTCACTTATCTAGCTAACTTACGCAGTTAACGAATGAGGTTGATCACCCGTAACGTTTGTTATATGTCAAACAGTTTTTGAGGTAATGTTGAATATCAATGTAGCAGTTATAACACTGATGTTGTAAAGGCATTAAGTTTGTGAGTGTGTATGTGAAAGAAAACAAATGTATGTATTATTAAGCGTTAGGTAAGTACTTAATTACGTAGGTACTAACTACTTCAAACTACTGTTACCCTTATGGCAAAAAGAAAGGTAGGTAAGTATTTTTGAAACAGCTTTAACAAGTTCAATGCTATTTGACGACTTCTTTGGCTTAGTGGTTATATAACATGACTGCTACGCAAAGGTCTCAGGTTCGGTTCCCGCTCAATGCAAATCGTTGTGTGCATGAACATGATTGTTTGCATTGGTCTGGGTGTTTTCTATGTATAATAAGTATGTATTTACAAAAAAAAAGTATTTTTTATGTTTATCAGTTGTCTAGTACCCATAGTACAAGCTTAGCTTAGTTTGGGACTAGATGGCATTGTGTGAATGCGTGAGGAATATTTATTTATTTGATAGCTGGCAGCAGAATACCTACTATTTAATCGCATAAAAAATTGTTTTCTGTGAAACCATAACACTCAAATAACCTCTCACACACCACACATAATAAAATAATAAATATCTCTCACACATTCACCAAAACACCATCTAGTCCGAAACTAGTCAGTGCTTGTACTTAGGCGCTAAACAACGAAGAAATATACATAAATAATTTTTATTTCGGTATGTGTGTAGAGCTCAAGAAAGGACAAAGTCTAGTTTTGGTAAATGGATTACAGTCGGATTTCAGAGACACTCCTATCAGTTGTAGCCCAATAACCTTATACCCCAGAAAATATATATAAGTAATTAAATTCGGAGCAGATTACCAGAACTTCTTAGATTATAGCATCAATTAAACAAAGAAATTTATTGTAAGCATATGAAGTAATAAGTTACAAAGAATAGATATGTAAATTGTAGGTTTGTTATCGAAATGTTGAATTGTTTTCGAAACTTGTTATTTTGTGGACTGAGTTAATAACTGTGTTGCACCAATAGATTTCATTTAAGATATTATCAATTATCAGGTTTTTGAGGCATAATAATATTCTTATATGTTTCAGTTTTAAATTATGTATATAACATTTTACAATATACATTTTAATAAAATAAATGAAATAAAACTAAACAAAAGTAACAAAAAACACTAAAATAATAATGAGAACAACAGACCAATTGTTAATCTATTAGAGTATAGTCACATACATATTTTTATCAATTCATAGCAATTACAAATATAGCCGGCATGCATGACATTTAACAATATGAGTTGTATTATTATCGATACACTAGGTATATTAAAATGATACCATAAAAAATAAAATTACAAACTGTTATGAAATTAATACTATAAAATTTTTAAGCATTAACTTTTTGAATGTATATTATGTTTATATTAGTGATTATCCCATTTACTGAAATCTTATTAAATAAGCAATTTCTAGACTACACAATTTTACATAACGTTTACATAACGTTATAAACCACATATTGACCATCTTTGCGCTAAACTAAACAAATTTGTTTATGTTCTCTACAAACTACGCCAGACATCTACTGAAAAAACCGTACTAGCAGCATACCACGGTTACGTATCTTCTGTCCTGAACTACGGTCTGGTAGTCTGGGGAAATAGTACGGACATAAATACAGCCTTTTTAACACAAAAAAAATGCGTTAGAGCCATCGCCGGGATACCACCTTGGGAAACGTGTAAACCGCTATTTAAAAAATTTGGAATACTTACCTTACCATGCATGTACATTCTGGAAGCAGCTAAATTTGTAAAATTAAACCCTAAATTATTTAAAACAGCTAAAGACATATTCCCGCGTAATACTATATAATAGACAGAATTGTACTGCCCAGACAACCTAGAACTACTTTATACCAAAAAAACTGTACTACAATGTGTGGGCGCATCTATAATGCCTTACCAGAGGATATAAAAAAATTGCCTACTAAAATGTTTTGTAAAAAACTAAAACTATGGTTACTTGATAAAAGATTTTATTGTTTGTCAGAATTTTTAAAATGAATCATTTAATTTGTTAATTAATTATGGATAATGTGTTATTGAATTATTTAATGTGTAAATTGTGTTTCTGTAAATTGTAAATATTGTATGTCACAAAATGACAAAATGTATACGGATCGACAAATAACCTTATCACCTTATGTACCTACATTTTATGCAATAAATTATATTTCATTTCATTTCATTTCATTTCATTTACCTAATTCAATAAATAAAGTCATAGCTTTGTAAATGCTTATTCTCGATCCTAAATAAACAGTTGTGAAAATTTTCGGGGAAATCCTACGTCAATAAGGAGGATAACAATCTTCTTTGGTTTCAATCTTGCCAGTTACATAATATTATTTTACGTCATTGACCATTACAAATAAATAACGTAACGTAATTTAAGCTATCGAAACTTAATAAGTAACTTCAACGTTTTACGTGCTTTTATATAATATATTAATGTATTATTTCTGTAGTTTAAATTTTCTGTTATACTTATAGCTTACCTAATGAGGTCCTCTATATTTTTGCATTAGTTACTAGCCCCCTTACTCATAAACGCCTCTTAAATTTTAGTCAATTAAATAGCTTAAATTCTTACGGTTTCGTTTGGTAGGTATAAGGTTGGTTTTACTAACAAAAATCTCACTAAACAGTGACTAAATTTAAGAGGCGTTTGTGACTAAGGGGGTAGGCGTTTAACAGTTTTAAAGCTTCTTATAAATTCCACGTTTAAGTTAACAGAATCATTAGAAGATATTCATATGTCTGTAAACCAATTCAAAGTTGGAATTCGCTACTAACGAATGTTTCCTATTTCTTAAAATCCTGAGCCCTTCAAAAGAGGCGTGATAAAACATCTAAGCAGCATCTAAGGTTGCCATTGTAGAAAACCTATATGTTACATTTGTCGTGTAAATAATAAAATCTTGGCCTAGTTATTTTTATTGACATACTCGTAACTATAGTCAATAATCCGGTTTGAAATATCATCAACTTTATAAAACATAAGTACTTATGTTCTTTGTTATGTTAATCTTGATATAAATGGCGATGATGATCTGTGATCTTTCTCACCTTTCATACAAAAGTAACCCCTTTTCATAACATGAAGAACACGACTGGTTACACAAACAGCTCATCACAAAGTTTATGCATGTTTCAAGTGTCGATTTAAACTTTTTATTATGTTCAAATTTGCGTGTTATGAGGGACACGCGCGAAGCACGCGACCCGCATGGGAGAATACCCTGAGGGTGCATTTTGTGAGAATTATTATTTTGCAAATGACAATGTTTGGTACTGACATTTTTGTTGAGTCGTAAAACAACTCAGGTATGAATATAAATGTATGTTACCTTCGTGGTTTTGCGAGAACATTTCCAGTTAAGTACTCAAGATGAGACATAAAGGTAAACCCATTAACTTGGTATATTACCATTTTAAAATTGTCCTTTTGTTCGAACAACTAGCCTCCATTAAAATGGGTTGTACTGCAGTCCCTTTTACTCATACATTAGTCTAAAATTAGAAGCAGTAAGTACCTAAGATAATAAAGCAGGCACTTGTAATGAATCACAAGTCAACGGCCAGATACAACGCTGTCTCCAACTATTTGTGTTGTAATTACGTAGTGTCCGATTACATTGTCTTAGCTTGTTAAAAGATTATGAATTTGATAAAATACTCATTTGTGTTTTATCGTCTGATGACTCCAACTGTTTAGGCCTTCTAATTGATAACGGTGCTATAACAACAGCCCAATAATGTTCTACTGCTTTCCACTCTTTCAGTAACAGATAGACACTTATGGTTTTATATAATTTTGTTTTCGTTCTTTTGTTTCCCTTTTAAGACTCATAGAATAAGATGAGATGGTGACACCATTTATTTTTACTTTATAACCACTCAAAAACAAAGTAATATGTAAGAATATATGAATGTATGAGAAGATTCAATCATTTAAACGTCACTTTATATTCATAACCTGCTTAACACATGGATACCTTGATTTGTTCTTATTGTTGTAACACATCAACTGATAAATATTAATCGTATTGTCGTAAACACGGGCTCAACCAATCCCACGGGAGAATAATTTTGCGCAGGAATCATTTTAGTTGTGGAAAATTTTAGAATTACAAAATTTTGAACGAGTTTATTTCGAAATCGGTCGGAATATCAGTCTTCCTTCAGAATTTATTATTCTTGTTTAACTGTATATCTGAATGAAATCGTGTCTGAATTTCACAAGTTTTCCTCATAAAATGAAAACAGGTTAAGTGAAGCAGTACTTTCTCTAATATAAACTTAATATTTTAGCCAATTCATCATGTTATTGTCCAATTGCTGCGATGAGCATTCTTCTATAATGGAGGATAATTACCACGCGGAGCAGTGGGATTGGTAGAGGATTTGTGTAAAGCTTTTTTTCTTTTGTAGAGATATCGCCAAATTTTTTTATTTATTTCTATAAAAAACAGCAAATCTAAGCTTTATAGGTTATTTTACCATAATTGCGTTTAATTAAAATTTTATATACCTTGTTAATAGTTTATTTTGTGTGTAAACATATTATGAAAATCTTCTATATATGGTCAATGAATATCGGATTCATATTAATTGTGTGGCAATAACATACTGTAGAAACTTGCGTTGCGCAACATATAAACCCGTCGGCCATCATTCCCAATGTGTCGCATCGAATAATGCTTTAAATGATGGCCGTTAAATTGATACTATTATATCTTATAACTACTTGATGGTGTAACCTTATTGTATCGGACTTGAATTCTTGATACATCGGAGATCGTAGGTTCAATTCCTATACAAGTCAATCATTTGTGTGCATGAATATGGATGATTGATTTGATCTGAGATATAAAAGTACGTAGGAAAGTTAATGTTTAATATTTGTCAAGTAACAAAAGTTAAGCTTATTATTGACGGATTTTATATTATTAATTTTAGTTAAATAGGGTGGTTGTACACACAGCAACACATCAAGTTAAACATTTTCATTTGAAATTGTGTCTTATTTCAAGATATTAAGGTACATGAGTGTCTAGGTTGAAGGTTGATTAGTTGCTGTGTGTACACTCGTAATATGCCATGATTATTACGACAATCACTTTTATAAACAAAATATCTATTTATTTACTCATTAAGTAATCAATGAATGGATTACACTACGAATATTTTAGAATCCATAGTAATTAAGATTAATTGACGCATTAGTGAATATCTCGATGTTGGTGCGAGTGTACGATTTCAAACGTCAACATTAAACACCCTTCGAAAATTACTAATGGACTTTCATTAAACAAATGCATATAAATAAAAACATGTTTATATTAGCAGCTCCTGAACGTTACACTGCTCGCTACTTCAGAGAATAGAGAAACTTTAGTCTCTGATCATATGAATAAGGAGAAGATGGAATTTCCGTGGCTGTGGGGGATAAGGAAAATGTAGTTGATTCCAAATAAAAGATGAGATAATATGATATACTTAACTGCTGGTACCAGACTTTTAATAATAACAATATACATTTATGTAAACTTAATTGTAATCAACCCTGTAAGGACTGGCTGCGCTTGCCAGGCAGTCAAGATTTTATTTTCCTTCTGCTTCAGCTGGAGATATCTTCGAATTTTACCTTAGTTCCTTTTACAACAGCAATAGCATGCGAAGGAGTAGTGACTGTCTCTAGACAGATAGACATTACAATGTATCGAAATAAACAATCATCATCATCATCATCATCATCATCATCATCATAACATCCTTTAAATTTCCCACTGCCCTCCCGTGACGGATGGATACTTGGCCTACGAAAACCACGCTGGCCAGACGGATTGGTATAGGGTTTAATTTCAAGTTTTCCTTCTTTTTATTACGTAAACTTAATATTCACGGATAGGCCCTTAGTCGGTTTTTAGGACACCCATGGGATTAGATGGGGTGGTGACATATTGTATTGTTACTCCGTCACCACACGACGAAACAGTACAGACGAAACAATCATATTTTTTGCGAAACATAATAAAATAGGCTTGTACAATCTTTTTAAATTTTTTACTTTAGCAACATGTAAATAAGTTATATTCTTTAAACTACGAGTATTATTAGATAATTAAATACGACATTGTACTGCTTTGATAAATCTTAATTACAAACATTAAAAGATGTATCTATCATGTTTATGTACGTTTAAAACTGATGATGACACTAACTACATGAGCTAAAACTACTACGTATGTACTATAATAGGTATAGTAATTAACTTTACCTAAAAAATAAACTTTACATATTAATTGATTTCCTAGTTAGATAGAGAAATTTTTAATTAGTTTTTATGTGTTATCGACAGCATTAAGGTAGACATTTGCGTGGGGTTTTTACATGGACTTTGCACGTGGAGATGTACTAATAAACATATGAATGGAAAGTCAGGGTGACGAAACTGATGCCAGCACCAGTGTGGTATTTGAAGGACGCTTTTCTACTGGTGTAAAACAATAGTGTAATTTAATGTTTTGATGATCTATTCTAAAGGCTGTGGTATACGATTAACAATTAAGAAGGCGCAGTCAGAATCAAAACATCAGGGTAAAAAGGGAAGCGGGGACTAACGCGTAATAGATTTTTATCTGTTTTGCTTGGAATAGCCTGTTTTGCTTGGATTTGTCATAGATCGCAATTTCGAGTTAACCAGGTTTCAAATATCAATAACTAACTCCTTTTTTTGAAATATTTTTATTAACACCACACGCATTAGTTTTAAAGTTATATTTAGAGTAAATGATTTTGAATTTTCCGACTGAGATACTTCATACGCTTATACGTACTATAAAGCATATCCACTGAGTATAATTAAATTGCTAACAAAAGATCAAGGTTGTGTTCGAAAGATATAACTTTTTGTTGTTATTCGTGACCAAACTTGAATAATGGCAAAAAATTACCGTGTAATTGTAAATAGGCCCCAGTAACGCAAAGTACCATATCGACATTTAAAGCCAGAGCCACACTAGGGAATAAATGTCACTGTCACTAGATGTCAGGCAAAATAACGCGACACGTGGCACTATCAACGCGAGTGAAGTAACGCGACGTTGCCAGCTTACACTCGACATATTTGGCAACATCGCGCGATACGTGTCGCCAATGATATCGCTTCGGACGATGTCATCAGACATGTCAAATAAAATCACCATAATCCGATCGGCATGTTGCTGTTACGTGTCCGGGATAGATGTAGTAGCCCTTTAATGTATAAAGCGTAATGCCCTACAGCGGAGTCAGGCCTCCTTAGTTTATGAAGGGAAACTCGGCCTATAGAAACCATGATGATCATACCACAAGACTACTTACTTAGGTACTTAGTTACTATCATACCTTATGTCAACTTTACCTTATTTGTACATTAACGTAAGTAAAGTAGCAGTGCCCTAGTGTATCCTTACCTTAAACTAAATGATGTAACAAGATAATAGAATGAAAGGGTAAGTAAGTGATGTAGGTGAAATGGCTGAACTAACGCACCGGTAAATGAGATCGAGAAGGTTGCTTGTACACTATTACGGTAGCTCTAACTGTTTTAAGAATGGTGAATGTTGTATAACGATCAGATGTTGTTGTGGTATGTGTTTGCCTTAGGCTATAGGAAGTCGAAAAATTCAAACATTTTTGTGATTAAGCATGTTGAATTTGGGTGCCTATTGCTATGTATAATATGTCATTATATCAGCCTTCTAAGGATTTCATAGCAGGGACGGGCCTCTTTATATGATGTTGGTAAACTGGGCCGACTAATTACTGGGCTGGCCAGACCCACTGGGACAGGCACAGGTTGACTCTAAATTTTTTAACAAAATTGATATTTATCTAAATCTAAGTAGGTACAATGTTAAGGGTTTTGATGGTGGCTATGTTATATGGCTGCCGTACATAAGGTCGCAGTTTCTAATCATAGACAGTTTTTTATTTCATTGAGTCTAGATGTTCTTTGTCCGTTAAATACCTGTAAAAGCCCTCGCGACTCATACAACCCTTTAATTCTATAACAGATGAAGTGCAATAAAATGGTATGCTATTAAAATGGTAATACCCAATTTAAAAAGATATAATAAGTACATCTAAATATAAATACACGTCATACAAAACAAATGAGTTAGTCCACATTATTAAAGCACCTAAACACGCCTATATACAATGTTCATCAAGATACGGAACACTTAGTACGGAATAAAATTACTGAACGAGTCTGCCAAGGCCATACACATGCGGATATACCTAACTAAATATTCATTCGCTCATGTTACCAGCCCACAACACCATTTTAAGCTTCGGTCGTCATCTGACGCTGCAGTATTCGTATAAGTCTTTCTTTACTAGTTATTGTGAAAATAATGTTAGTTAGACTTAATTTGAGGCATCGTTATAAGTTAATGGTTTATACTTTTCTACATATAAATAAAAAAAAAGTACTTATCTGTTTGGTTTTACTAAATAACTCTACATTAAAAATACTTATTTATTTATTTATTTATTTATTTATTTAAAGTATGGCACACTTACAGCAATACACACAAATTTACACAATAAAACTTACATAAACACAATATTAGGTATGTTTGCCTATTAAAAGTGTACACAGCATTCTTCTTTATAATAGGCAACATTTTACATTAGGTACATTTAAAAAACAAATGATAATTTTAAATTTAGAAACAAAAATAGGACACAACACAAAATCCAGATACAACGTATGTGACATAATACGAGTACAATACTAAAATATAAAGCTAACATTAAATAAAATAGAATAAAATAAATTAAAATAAGTAGAATAAACTTAATGAACACATTTTTTAATCGAGCAGTTTCAGCAATTCTGATTGAAACTTGGTTTCCGAGGTGTTAAATATATCCAAATCATACTTCGCATTATGACAGTTGTAAGTATTACAAATTCTGGCCAGGGGATAATGAAGACCTAGGTTGGTGCGAGCAGTAGGCGGAACAAAAGTTTTAGTTATTGCCTTCCTAGGGTATCGACTTGTACGTGTACTTACATATTAAACATACAATTAACAGTACAATAAGCGTTTTTTTTTTTTTTTTTTTTAAATAAAGCCTACCAGAATGACTTGAAATATTTTTACAAAACTATTTAGTTTTTAGGTATTATACAGAAGATCAACAAGTATAACAGCAACAATGTAATGTCAATTATATAATCACCCAAACATACGCAAGGCAAGCACAGCTTGTACTATAGGTAGCAGACAAGTTACAACGACAGGAACAATATCTCAAGACAATTGCGTAGTAATTGTAACCACTATACCATAGAGTCATTATATGTAATAGTTAACTATTTCAAATAATAACAATAAAACAAGCGCCAGCTCACGTAACTACTGACACAGATAATATTGACTTTTATAGTCATTTCGTATACGGAAAACACTTTCAACGATAAAACCGGTAACCTATTATATCAGATCAAATTAACCTTTTAGGGACAGGTTGGTGTTACATCGATTTTAAGCTTAAGAATTAAATGTAACAATAACTTCTTATGATCATTCCTTAGATGTCGCGCCTAGATGGCGTTGTACAGTTGAGTTCTAAGTTGCGGCCCGGCGCGGCGCCGTATAAAGCAATGGTTAAATTTGGTAGTTGAGACGGATTCTCGGGTGACCTAGTTGGTCATGGCGCTGGACGCGGGTTCGAGTCCCGCCTCGAGTACCAATTTTTTCCATTATCTTTCTTCTTTACGGATTCCTTAGATGGTTGGGTGATCGCTTAGTAATACATCATCTGAGCGTCTCCGTGGTTTAAAGGGGCCCGATAGTTAGTGCGGGACTTCTCTTTTTCAAGGCAGAAAGAAGAGCTTTAGAAAGAGTAGTTGTCAGATTCTTCTAGATTATCTCACGCCTCATCCCTATCATAGAATCTGGCGGTAGACAAACTGTTTTCATGAGGTACAGTGTAATGCCCTATGAATAAACGGTTTGATTTGTTTTATTCTTTGTAAAGTATATGTATCTCGGCAACATGTGAGCTCGTTCTGTTGCGTGTAGTACCTAATTATTGGCAATAATTCCTAGGCTATAGGAGAAGATGACAGCTTAATTATGCTTTTATTATTTAATTGTTTAATATATGCATCTTGTTGAAGACAAGCTGGGTGGGCACTAAACACTTATAGTGCGACAGTGAAATAAGGCTCTCAATTGAGGTTCGTGATGTGGCTAGCTACCATCAGCTTGGCAAAAGACCATATTTTCTGAATTGTGGTCCACCTAGGATAACAAGATTTGAATTTTTAAATGGCTTTAGTGTGTAGTGGGTTATTCCTTTTCTATCACTTTCAGGCTCATGTAATTATAGAATTTTGAAAAAAAGAGTGGTGTGTTGTGACTTTATAGTAGAGACTTTGTAATCTTAATTCATCACCACAGGTAGGGGTACTCGTCATCACATTGCTAGGATACGATACCTATCATAACTATGAACAATTTAATTTGGTAATCGTAATGGTCTATACACAATATGTCACCACCCCATCTCGGTCCATGGTTGTCGTAAAAACCGACTAAGGGACTATCTGTGAATTATCTTTACGAAGTGAAAAGAGGGAAAACTTAAAATAAACCCTATACCAATCCGTATGGCCAGCGTGGTATTAGTAGGCCAAGTATCCCTCCGTCACGGAAGGAGGCCCATGCCTGCAGTGGGACATTAATGGGCTGTTATGAATGGTCAATACACATAGGTAAGCAACGGCTTGGATGTGTCGACGTCAATGAGCGGCAGTTACTACTTATCTTCAGTTTGACTTGTCACTTTAAGACAATAAAAAACACGAAAGCGTTGGTTGGTATTTCTCTTAAAACAAGTTAAAATGAGTTATTAACATGTAAGGCTATAATAAATTCAGAATTCGACATTGGTGCCACAGTGTTAAACGGTCGATTTGCATTTAAAACTAATATTTTTACGTAATACCAAACTGGTATTTGAGTTGTATTAGCCTAATTAAAACGGGTATCGTCGCTATTAAATAATGTTAATTAAGATATCTAGTTTATTGTCGACATGACAAAAGGCTTAAATTGCTTATTATACGACTCATTCTGAAGAAGTGTAAAGCTTTTCACGAGTACAGTTGTGTAGGTACGTCCTTTACGTTAGGATCTCCTTATAGCCTAAATGTATGGACAGATTTTGAAATTTAAGATTCCATTTTTGGTATGAATAAGCGCGCAGCATAGTTTTCCTAAAGAATTTACGCAACCAGGATTACGCTCTATGGAGCTAGGACATTTATTTAAAGATCGACTTTAAATAAATGTCCTAGCTCCATAGAGCGTAATCCTGGTTGCGTAAATTCTCAGGTTGTTGAAGTCAGGACCTGATGTACAGCAGCCGATACAATTTTTTCTCAAACAGTAATTTACATTATTTATATACGTCATAGTTAGAACAATGTTCCGCATGATCAAATAACCGAAACAAATCATTCTAACACCTCAAGGCACGTAAACTAAAATCATTATTTTGACTTTTTTGTGCGTCCACTAATTTGTTTGTTGCAACTACCTTGGTCACGTATTAACTATATAAACTTATGGCAAGCCGTGAACTAAATTATTATGGTGAGACATATATACTATTATGAATTATGTAGAAGCATAAAAACATTGAGAAATGACAGGACTGAACAAGATGGAGACGTTTAAAGGAGGCCTATGTCCAGCAGCATTATGTTTTTTGGTTGGGTTGAAGAAAGGAAATTAGAAGATTTTTGTAATGGAGCAAGAATACAATATGTCACCACCCCATCTCATCCCATGGGTGTCGTAAACACCGACTAAGGGACTATCATCTTAACGAACTAAAAAGAAGGAAAACTTGAAATTAAACCCTATACCAATCCGTCTGGCCAGCGTGGTATTAGTAGGCCAAGTATTCCTCTGTCACGGGCGGAGGACCGTCCCTGCAGTGGAACATTGATGGGCTGTTACTTATGAAGTTTATTTTTTTTAAACTAAGCTAACCTATTTTACTTTAAGTATAAGTTTTTTAAAAGCTCTCTATTTCTTTTGCTCCTTATTTTTTTAGTTAGTTTTTTTCTAGCTTGTATGTATTGGCGTGACACATGTGACCCACCATGTATTTCTCTCTATCACTAAACTGAGAATTTTATACTTTCATACATTGTAATAGGGCACATATTCTACTGAAAATGCTTAGTCTAACATGTCTTTATGTACAAAATTATGGTGTGTTTGCTATTACAACTCGCGAACGAAACTATGAGCTCATGTGAGTGAACTAAATAAACTATTCAATGACATAACTAATAGATGAACATCACACATGAATGTTACACTAAATAATAGCGTGAAGATTTACCACATGGCGCAGCAATGGAAGTGGCTATCGTTTGCGAGTTTGTAGGTTCGAATCTCATGGAAAACAATTATATTTGTGTGACTAGCAACAGATTTTCATTAATCTGGATGTACTTTGTCTTAATATATTTTATTTTATTATAAGCTCAACGACCTTACTTACACCGAGATTAATTTGATCTATAATGAGTAAGCTTTTTTTACTTATATTAGTTACTTAAATAATACATATTCATAACATAAAGTAGGTTTTAGGATCAACTTTTTTGCTTTGCTTTACGACACAGAATAAACGCGTTAGTGTAGAGTTAGTGTTATTATATTCATTTTTGTTCAATAAACGTATAATATGTATAAGCTATATTATTGTACTGTTTTATTAAAATCCATTTAGTAATTTTACGTGAAAGATTAGCAAACATTCATATTTACACATTTTCGCCTTCATAAATATTAAAAGGATATAGCATCTTTGGTCAATTTGTAATCAAACTAAGGCAGGACCTAATAATTACTGTTATCAGCGCAAAAACCCTAGAAACAATAACAACATTAATTGGCTTAATAAAGTTACATGTAAATAGTTTGCGAGTGTTTCATTGCACTAGCACATTGTACTCGTAAATTAACTCGAGTTAATTAGATTGTGTGTTTTGTGCACTCCCCGTGATCAGAACTTTGAATTGATCAGGGATTTCACACACAATACACTACGCTGTCTAGTTCTAAATTAAGCAGAGCTTGTACTATTACACAACTAATAAAATTAGACTTTGTTTTTTACATTGTACATACTTAAAAATCGACTTAGAAAACATTCATGTTCACGCATACCATAATTCGTATTGACTTAGAATGGAACCTGAGACCTCTACGTAATAGCTATGTATCACTGTGCCAAATAGATATCAATTCAAAGCTTACAATCCCAATTAATTTTTCAATTAGTATATACGCTAGAAAAGCCACATTGCTTCATCAATACTGACCGACTGACAAACGTTCATTAAAATAAAATAAAAATAATTAGTACCTAAGTAGTACAGTTATAAAAAAGTAGTATCTTACATCACTACACATTACCGACACGACACATATAGTATCCGTTATTGAATAGTACAATAAATTAAATAAGTAAGTAATAATTATGTTTTGTCAGTTATTAAATGTCATATTATGTCATCGTGCAACCATAAAGTTTATTTTCTGCACTAAAAATAATAAATCATATACTTAGGACTATTTATTGTTATAATGATCCGCTAGTTTTTTACTTGTTTTGTCTTTTACATTTTGCAACGCCTGAAAAAGGTGCTAATTCTTGATAAATTGTTGGTTAAAAAGAACACATTGTAACATCATCATCATCATCATATGAGCCTATTTACAGGAGGCCTATGTCCACAGCTGGACACAGGCCTCCTGTAAACATTTGCACCCTGTGCGGTCCTGTGTTTCCCTCATCCATCGGCTTCCCGCCGTTCCAACTATCATACTAACATACTCGTATAGCAACAAAATAAGCGTTTATAAGTTACGCTTTAGCATTATAGAGCAACTTCCTATTGTGTGTGTAAGTGTAAGTATTGTAAGTAAGGCAGTAGCGTAGTGTTGTGGTATTATCTAACAGTGAAAGTGTGAGTGTGTGCGCGGTGAAGTGACGTAAGACGCCGGCGCATGGCTGCCTCGACTCAGTCCACTCTCACTGCCACTGATTTTCCAGTAAACAACTAGGAAGTCCCAGCTGGACTGGATATTTATTAATTCCGTATTAAGCTTAAGAGTTGCATTATAAGGAAATGCGTGAAATAACTACATTTACTTATTATTTTAAATGTTTAGATAACTTGACTTTCGAAGTCTTTTGATTGATGTCATTTTTCTTTTGTTATGTAACCTCCTTGTGCATTGTTTTCGTAATAATTTTGACTCATTGTATAGTTAGTTATGGTACAAAATAAGTTAAGTATACTTTAAATGGTTTATCATTAAGTGCTAGATACACTTTCCATTATTGAAGTGGGCAGGCCTTTCTGATATCCACTCTTGACAGCCCTTAAATATGTTACTCTTAGGGATTGTCCTAGTAGTATCATAGTGGTTACGAGGAAACCTATACTCGTAGGATTTGTTTTCGAGTTATCCTTACTTATGGCGGTCTCGTCACTTCCTTTGTAGACTTTTACCATAACCATGGGATGACAAGGGATAGTCTAACTGTGTGTGTAAACTGAGTCAGCAAAAAAATTGACGTTGAATGTAGAATATTTATGTTATGTAGACACTATGTAGCTTTAATATGAATGTAGGTAAATAGGTCACAGCAACAGAACACTTAATAAAATATTAATGAAAGGATCTCTTCTTCTTCTTACTTAAAATTATGACTTATTCCTTAACTTGACCAAGTTCGTCCAGGATGCAATAAAATCAATAATATGATTGATATTATGAAAAATGTTGGCGACTCAACCACGTGTTCGAGATTATAAATGATAGAGTGGGTAAACCTTATAGTTGTCAATAAAAATCTTTTAGAACTTACCTATATATTACTACTTACCTATATATTATTATTAAAGCTGTAGTTATGGGTCAGTACTAAGTATATGAAGTAGTAGTGAAGTACGCGATTGAATACTACAATATTTTGTCCTCAAAACAAAACATCACAAATGAACAAGATTATTCTTTCTATGTCTTCTGATCAGTATTTACTAATATTAAATTATCACAGTCTAGAAAACAAAAGAGTATATCTTTGCAAATTGTCGGTACTCAACTGAGGCTCTATCAACACCTGTCAAAGTAGTGTGATTACAAAACAACTACTCCAAGACAGTAATGTCATAGCGGAAAGACAGTCTATATGACCGAAAATATGTAACACCTAATCCAATACGCTACATAAACAATACCAAGAGTTTTGTGGTTATCTGTGAACCACAAAACTCTTAAAAAGATAACAAAACTTATTTGTTGTTTTCTAACCTAAAACCATTACTTAATACTTGTGTACGTTGTCGTAACAAAAAAGTATAAGACTGAAAATAGTTAAGTTCGTCGGAGCGTGTCCATGGCGTCTCAAATTGGGCAGTGCGTGGCCACGCTTCACTTCAGTGCGCAGGAGTGTGCTCAGTCATCGTCTACCCTCACTTAAAGAGAATTGTGGGACCTTGACGGTACTCAAACTGTGTTATTTATTACCGAAGTTACTAACTAACATTACGATGTTATTATACTTACCTATGGTTAATAATACGTTACATATATTATGTTTTTTATTAATTATGTTATAATATTATAACTAGTTGTTACGTCGATGATACTTATAAACGAATTTGCTTTCAATGTATGTTTGCATGACTTTTAAGATAACATTGATTCACTTGTTACAACCTCTCTCGTAGTCTACCGCGACGCCAGAGAAATCTAAATAGGGCATAGAAAGACTGGCCATAAACCGAAACACGTAGAAGTCAGGGCAAAAGGCCTTTGCCGTAGGATGATAAAGGTTAAAACTAACTAACTAATTGAATCACATTATAATATCTATGAAATTTAGTTTACTTGGATGATTTTTACAGACCAGGTACCTAATTCATCATAACAGCTCATTAATGTACCACTTGGCTTACCAAGACGGATTGGTACCTAATTATTTTTTTGGAAGAAAAACATGGTAACTCCTGCTCTTATCACAGAAAACTATGTTCCCAACATACTTAGTTTTTACTCAGTCGCCATGCGGAGAATTGACGCTCTTATTCAACATTAAACGTTGCCTTTCATACGACAACGACGTTTGAAATGTCACATAAGCGCACGCGATGACCTCAATCAGATGTTACATCTTGGCATTTAGAATAATATACTTTGTACCACCTATATGTTGAAGCACGTTTTATTTGTTTTTGTAATTGACCTTTTTTGTAGGTAAACTATCTAAGGCGTTATGTGTATGACCCAGTTTTCACTTTCATTTTGTCTTGAATGAGTTTTATGTTGTACTTGTACGGCGTTTTGTCTTTATATGTACGAGAACAGATTGTGTCCATCTTTTGTAACAGACAATTAATATCCTATTACGCAAATAAAGGAAAAGGAAACTTAACCTTGATTGCTACAGACTTTAGTGTCGTTTATATACTTTTGTTTTCGTAGAGTTGGGTTGGCAACTTCCCATCATCGACTTTTTTTGACATGGGTTGTTGTTGCTTGTTAATCCGTGATTAAACTTAATTTTGCATAATCTAACCATAACAAAATTTAGAAATTCCATTCTTCTGTTAAAAACATACGCGTATATAGGAGGATGGTAAATGGTCAACCTCCTTACCACTCAAAACAACTTAGAGCTGAGAATCTTATTTTAAAATACCCAAGATACACCAAAAGTAGAAAGGTAACACCCAAAGTTAATTAAACATTCACAATCGCCATAATAAAGTCATAAAGATTACTTAACACCCATAAAAACATAACGAACTTGCTCCAAATTAAAACCAATTATAATAAAATATATAACACAAAACATAATGCATGTATATAAAAACATTTAAACTAGAACATTAATTAATTCGAAGCACTAGGTCAAGTTACGTTATTAAGCCTCATCTGTTACAAATTTCATAAACACGATGCATACCGGAAGGCAGTAAGAAACATAAAGAAATAACAAGTTACAAATCAAAAGTCCAAAATTATGCAATATGTTGTCATGTGGTGTTGACGCAACGAGTGTTTTCGTGGGTCGTGGTAACTGTGCCGCAAACATTTCGGTCAGCCTGTGGCCCACTGAGCGCTCGCTATGACATAACCGAGCTTCCGCCACTTCGCTCGGTGAAAGGTACATTTTAACTCACATAAACAACTACCAATACACTTCTGGGACGGCTATTGAGGTTTTTGTACTAACTATAATAGGCAACCAGACCACTCGATTTAACCAGTTTGGTACAAAAAAGTGTAAGATGTTTTTTTTTCTAAAGATTGCGCGTTAACTTTAGTTATCACGGTATTCTGAAAGGATAATACACTGATAAAACTTATTAAATTATATTAACCACTAGCTGACCCGTGTCCACTTTGTTGGGTGGCGAAAAAAACGCGTCTCTTTTTTAAAGATTTTTCATTACTGCTCCGCTTCTATTAATAATAATAGCGTGATACTATATAGCCTATGACACTCCCTGATAAATGGACTATTCAAAACAGTTTTTTTTTAAATCGGTTCATTAGATCCAGAGATTACCCCCTACAACGTCACAAACACACAAAGTTTACCTCTTTATAATACTTTAGTGTAGATATAAATTAACCTAAAACTTAATTAATCTCCGAAGATGCAGGCATAAGTCCCGTCTCGTGTAAAAAATTTGGTGAAAAAATTTCCAGTTACTGAACTTATGTATTAAAATAACACGTATGTTTTTTACTAAATTTTTACCAGTGCGCCATGTGGCTATCCACTGGGTACTAAAGTATAGTATCATTATAATTAGTGCATAAATAATTACTCGTGGGAGTATTGAATAAGATCTTAAAAACCCACCCCTCTCGTCCCCTGGGAGCTTTAAAGTCGATTTAAGGAGATCCGTAAAGCATGATATAATTTTAAGGAGAAGTACAGCTCGAATGAAAAAGCTACCTGAGGTACCTTAAACATGTGAGTCCCAGAGGGGCATTTAAGGTCCTATTATAAAAAGATAAAAGGTTGGTAAATATGATCTATGCGTGGTGTTAAGACTAAGAAAAGTCATACAAGATGAATTGGCACTATTGTGGGGCCATTTTATCACAAATAAGTTACCTAGCCTTCCAGGAAAATTTGACTTAATATAACTAATTATCAAGTTTACTAGTATTAATGTATTACCTAAAGAAATAAACTACAAGTTTTCGTATTGTACCACTATGTCGCAAGCGCAACGTCAGTCTACTTGTTTATATCGACTAGTTACTGTCCTAACAAGACACTTAACAAAACAGACCAGTTAGCAATTTGTTACCAGCTTAATATTGTCACTTGAAATACGGATATAATTATGTACGGAACTAACGAAACCTGATTTACAAATACTTACCGGTATTTTAATTATCCTATTAATTATCTATTAATTATCCTTTCAATTATAAACAGTCTAATATTCTGTATTACAGTATTATCCTTCAAATTATAACAGATAAATGTTCTTTGTTATAACTAAATTTAATTACGTTTTCTTAGAAATGCAAGACTAGAGACACCATGTTCATGAAAATCAGCAGTTGTTTAATACTTAAATAAAAGGAAAGGACTTTAGTACTATAAAGTTTCTATACAAAGACCTACAATTCTACTAGATATATTAAATAAACATGGTGGAAAACAATACATGACAATAAAAACAATATAAGTAGAAATTGTACAAAAAGACACACAGATACAGATTCGAATCGCAGACAATTATTTGTGTGATCCTAGATATCCATAGATGTTATTTGTATTCATCAATTTCAACATTTGTACTAAAACATAATAAAACGCTTGCTTATCTGTCCGTTTCGAATAAACATCTCAACTCTTACTTATATAAAAAGCAATCTCAAAATTATTTCGGCTTAAATTGATTTAGATATAAGAAAACGCAAGTAATTTTCCGGTATTTGCAGAAATGTTGAGTAATCTGTAATGAAAAGAAAGCCTGTTAATTGGCGAAGAAAACTTTGTTCTGGTTTAGATTTTCCCTTCGTCATTCCCTTTTGTTATAGGGCAGTAGTTTGCACGTATATTTATGTTATAAAAGCTCCGTTTTGCTTGGGACTCGTTGGCGTTATGTGGAGAATACAATAATAAAAATATTCTCCATCTCATTTGGCTAGTTTTTTACCTGGTCTAGTAGAGACGTAGGTTTCGGTATGAATCGGGTTGTAGATGTTAAAGTCCTTTAAGGGACATACACAGGCTACTGTTGTGCAACCAAAGAGTTATCATGGAAAAGTAAGGTAATTATAAAAAGGCTATAGTTTTAAATGTTCGAAAGATGGAAAATTGGGCGAGTGTGAAGTCACGTGCCAACTAACTTAATCATACTTACCTAGAAATATAATTACTAAAAAAATATTGTAAGCACAGCCTTTACTTTTAAATATTTAGTAGTCAAAGATTAACAAACCTATGTATATAAAATATTGTCAATACAAATAGATTAATATACTGTAACACATTTGTATTTGTCTTTATTGTTTGAAGACCTTAGCTTAGAGGTAACATAAAAGTCAATACCAATTGTCGTAAGATGGATATTATAAATAAACAAATGCAATTGATTCTGCAATTCACAGGTTTTTAAGTAATGTAAAAAGGCTAAGTACAGTGGGTGACCGAAAACGTCCGCCAGTTTTCTTTTTCATTCGTTTGTGAAGCCCAAAACTCTTAGTACCTTTTGAAACTAAAGCATTGTATAGACAAAACACATAAAACTATGCTCACACAGTATGATAATAAGGGTCAAATTCATTTTCACCTTTGGTCTACGTCTAGTTACATGTCAACATCAAACCTTTTTAATAAACTATTTAGTCTGTTCTGTTCTATTTTTTTATAATGGCTCCTAAGTTAATCGATAATTCTGCCAACAGGCCTGTTTAGTCATTACAAACTTTTAATTTGCTGTGTTATCCTCTGTTTCATTGTCAATGTCTATTACTGTTTATTTATTACTGTTTAAATAATAATTTATTATACCTATAGCCACAGAATATAAAACTTGAATATTAAATAAGTAATATTAAATAATAATAAATATTATTTCCGATTCACGAGCTGTCACGAAGGACTAATTTTGTATCCTAGGTAACCGATATTGTATTGTCATTCCTACTAGTGACAGGCGACAATTGACTGCAATATTATGTCATATTCAATTGGTAAAGCAGAGTATCGCTCATACTGCATAAGCACACGAAAATAGGCCTTAAGGTGGCGGACCTTTAAATACCATGACTGTACATAATGTATAGTGACGTAACATACAGCTAATGTTCGAGGATGTCAAAAACTCCACCCTTTGTTGAGTTTTGTGATATTGGTTGATTAAGTTTATCTACCACTAAAGGGGGCCGAATAGATAGTAAGATGACTATGGGAAATTGATTTTTTTCTTTTTCTATACAAAAGACAGCTCTATGTTACGGACATGTGTTTAACGAGCACAAAGCCAATGTTTTGTGGATAGCACACACATACTAGATGGTTGTAGGCGCTGGGTTGATTGGTCAGTTAGATGGCACAAAAAATGTGTCAGTCCGGACATAGTTATTAGGTTAAGCCCGTTACCAAAATCAATGTATCAAGACACACAGAATTAAAAACGAAATACGCTCTAAGAGTAAATCGTTATTTGTATTCTTAGCCATGGCCTAGGCAAACAGTTATAAAGTACCTAACCATAAACACTTAAATTAATACATAAATAGCTTCAACACAGTGTCGTTGCTTCACAACAAATTAACGGCAATGGAGCAATGACATTAGTAAAGGATAGAATACCAAACGTTGCTTGATTGGTAATGAGCAATGTAATGATGTGACAAGCATTACAATGTTTTTACATTGTAAATCTTATCGTAGCTGTTTTAATTATGTTGGTGGAGTCTGTCTCGATCATCATGCATGTAGCGAGCTTTATACATCTATGTACTTGCATTGTTGGAGTCCTTAAGCGATTATTATCAACACATAGGACTTGAACTTCTCCGTATGGTGACGGAGTAAGAATACAAATGTCACTACCCCATCTCATCCCATGGGTGTCGTAAAAACCGACTAAGGTCCGTGAATATTATCTTTACGAAATAAAAAGAAGGCAAACTTGAAATTAAACCCTATACCAATCCGTCTGGCCAGCTTGGTATTAGTAGGCCAAGTATCCCTTCGTCATGGGAGGAGGCCTGTCCCTGCAGTAGGATATTAATGGGCTGTTATGATAGGACTTGATGTTAAGGCAACACCACACTAGCATAGTGTATGGTATTGGATGATGATGATGATGTCGACAGTCAAGTCGATGCCTACCCTAGAAAATTCTGTTCTCTTTAAAATATGTTTGAAGGAGGACATGGTCATCATATCAACCAATCTTGTGCTCTCATCAATCGACTTCTCACTAATGTTAATATGCAAATGTTACTGTGTTTATGAACACTGTGCACTTTGGACATATATTAAATGTAATGTAATTTTATTAAACAGTCATTTAATTTTGTTTTGAGTTGAGTGTGAATTGAAATGAGTTAAATTTAGTGAATGTGCATGTTTACAAAGAATTAAATGTGTAGGTATAGGTTAAACCGGGGTCATGGTCAAGGCTAGATCTCGTATTCTGTTAAGACGTTTTCATTAATAAATTGTTGTTCATCATTTGAATATAAAATTAGTTTTAAGGAACATACATTATTAATGCAGTTCTCATGGTTTTGTTTTATTCATAAGTACCTAAATAAAATTAATTATATTTGTTTATTATTTATTAGTGGACATTATAGATTCAAATGAGCGGATCCGTAGGAATATAAAAGTTACAGGAAAGTAAAGGTCTTGAAATGGAAATCTTGTAGCGGAAGAGAAGGTGAGAGTAGATTTATCACCAGACAAACCGACTATTAGGTAAAGGTTACGAACAACCGATGGATAATGGAGGGGTAGGATAGAAAAGGTAAAGACGTTTGAAGGAATTACATGAAAAGTATAATATACTGTCCTAATTCCTTTACGAAAACAAGGCAGAAATCACTTTATATGGGTTATGCCTGTCATATAAAATTTCCTAAAACATTTTGTAATATAATACTTTTACTACAAACAATAATTAGTTATTATTGTTTAAGCAATTACTAATTATTGATTACCCATTATGCACTATAATAAGTACTTACGTAATCATTAGTACTAAGTATTTCTTATTAAATGTCTGTTAATAATAGATACTTATTTAACCTATTACTTAATTAGACGAGTCATGTGTAAAACCTTTCATTATGTACTAGATGGCACACGACTGTTATTACATTGCATCACGCCTTTTACAAAGGAGGGGTCGCAGCTGTATATTTATATTCTATTCAGAATAAGTAAATTGTGCTATTTTGTTAGGAATAATATTTATTGAAGAAGGTAGTCATTTGTGTTAAATTATCTGGTGTTTCTTTGTAGAAAAACGGAAACTTTCTTTAGCTTAATTTATAATCGGTGTAAATTACCTAATGAATAAAATTTAACATTGATTATCAGGCAAGCACACTAAGCTTTCCCTTTTCCCTTTAACCCTAAACGACTGTGTAGCAGCAGTGACCCACAACTATGATGCCACAAAATTCTTCAAATTATACAAAAGAATTACACAAATATTACCTCTACACAAAGTTACAGTAAGTGTTATGTGTGAGTGGTTATGATATATTATGAGCGCGGAAGTATAGCTCACGACTCGCAACCAACAATTATATCACTAACTTAAACGTTCTTCAACTAGGCCTCTTACAATGTAACTACAACCGGTTACTTAGAATGTACTGAATTACTTAACGAACTATCTATCATCTAACAAAGACAACTTCCGTATTTCGGGATTCCTTTATCATTGGAGGTGTGCTTTTATAAACTTATTTACGTTAGGCCCGTCTTTAGAAGTTGAGCTTCAATAATAAATTATTATCTTACATTGTAATAACATTGCAACAAGTTTCTTTTCTCGTGAAACAATAGTAGTTTAACCGCAACTGACGCAACCCCAAATTACAATTATCAATTTCCATCAAATTGTGTTATAATTTCAACCAAAACGCAACTTGCTCATTTGACGCAACTATAATACGCAACGAGAAAATTACAAAAATATACGGAAAAGATTAGAAAAAGTTTGTCCTACTTGTTGTCATCAGTTCGGCAATCATTAGGTATGCCAAGTTCAATGATGAACGCAATATGCCCATTTGGCGCAAGAGTTACGTTGGTCAACATTAAAATTGCAAAATTTACGCAAAATACGATAAAATTACAAACCTACAAGGACTTGAAAGAATTTTAAGAATGTTTTCTCTTTTAATTAATTAATTTCTCAATATTATAAAAGAATTACAGAAAAAAATAGATAAGCAATCTACTATTAGTTTTCCTTATGTTGCAGAAAACATAACACATAATAGGACATCATCATATTATTCTGCTAAAAAATAAAATTAGGTACTCGACGCCGTTTTCGCGGCATTGTTTTTGAGATGTCAAAATGTAAATACTTATGATAACAGCATAACATCAGCAAATACAACGGCAGCATTAATTAAGGCCTTTTTCAACCGACTTCAAAAAGGAGGAGGTTCTCAATTCGGTTGTATTATTATAATTTTTTATTTTTTTTGTGTTTGTTACCTGATTTCTCGAAAACGGCTGAACCGATTTGAAAAATTTTTTTTTTGTTCGTATGGGTATGCTTCCCATTTGGTCCCATTGTCACCAGATCTGGATCTGGATGACGGGATCCCAGAGAAATCGAGGGCATCTCTTGAAAATTGTAGCGACGCATTGTGTAAAATCTTGTCATACATGTGCATCTCTGACGTCACTATCAAATAGTCAAGAGTTAGAACTGGTCAGATCCTGGAGACCACAGAGAGTTGAGGGAACACCTCAATGGCATATAGCAGCTACCTTGTGTTTGGGCTTATTTTAATTGTATTGGTGAAAACTTTATAAAACTTAACACAAACATGATTTGATGATGAAGAAGATTGAGGGTCGAGGGAACTCCTCAACGGTATATAGCAGCTACCTAGTGTTTGGGCTTATTTTATTCGTATTGATGAAAACTGTACAAAACTTTACACAAACATGATCTCATGATGAAAAAGACTGAGGGTCGAGGGAACACCTCAACGGTATATAGCAGCTACCTTGTGTTTGGGCTTATATTATTCGTATTGATAAAAACTTTACACAGACATGATCTGATGATAAGAAAGATTGAGGGTATTTGCTATATACCGTTGAGGAGTTCCCTCAAACTCCTCAACGGTATATAGCAGATACCTTGTGTTTGGGCTTATTTTATTCGTATTGATGAAAACTTTACACAACTTTACAAAACATGATCTGATGATGAAGAAGATTGAGGGTCGAGGGAACTCCTCAACGGTATATAGCAGCTACCTTGTGTTTGAGCTTATTATAATTGTATTGATGAAAACTTTACACAAACGTGATCTGATGATGGAGATGACAGAGACTAGAGGGAACTCCTCAACGGTATATAGCAGCTACCTTGTGTTTGGGCTTATTATATTCGTATTGATGAAAACTTTACACATACGTGATTTGATGATGGAGATGACAGAGATTAGAGGGAACTCCTCAACGGTACATAGCAGCTACCTTGTATTATTCGCTTATTTTATTAAATTGATAAAAACTTAACACTAACATTATGAATGTAATCGCAGGTATAGTTTAAGACTTGAATGAAGTTCTTATATAAAATTAAAATAGCAATTAATAACGGATTATAAATAGACAAACAAATTGTTGAATTGCATTTAATTTATTGATAATAATAATTTATATATTTATTTGATTTATTTTTATTTTCTTAATTTTTATTACCAATTAACCTTGCTGAGACGGTGGCTACGCTTTTCGATGTTCTCCCTATTTAAATCTTTTTGCATGTAGGTCCATTTTTGTAAAACTTGATTTTTACGTTGTTCACTAGTCTCTTTTGAAATGACATTGGAGGTAGATTTCCTACATTAAAAGGCGTTTCTCCCTTTCTTCGTTTGTTTCATTCAATCGGCGCTGTCTCATATAAGCAGCGCGTTTCGTAGGTCTACCCATATTCAGACAAAGTAATGTCCCACTGCAGGGACAGGCCTTCTCCTGTGACGGAGAGATACTTGGCCTACTAAAAACACGCTGGCCAGGCGGATTGGTATAGGGTTTAATTTCAAGTTTTCCTTCTTTTTATTTCTCAAAGATAATATTCACGGATAGTCCCTTAGTCGGTTTTTACGACACCCATGGGATGAGATGTGGTGGTGACATATTGTGTTCTTACTCCGTCACCACACGGATTTATAGAATTGGTATTATTGTACTTATTTCGTTGGCTGACACCGACTCCAAAAATAACAATAATATTACATTATTTGTAATAATTTGATTATCTTTTGAAGAATCTACAAATAAATATATTTACAGACTCTTCAAGAAATATACTTAGCAATACTTTTACAATAATGAAAAGAACCTATTCTTTAGATTAAAATTAAGTGGAAAGAATGGCTGATTTAATGTTGTAAAATCAAAATACGTGTAATTATTTATTACCTTTTAGTGCAATTTTTGTCTTTGAAGTCGGTTCTTTTTTTTTGTGAAAATTAATTTTTACTATTAACTATCTTCAAAATTATATTCCGAAATGTTTTTAAACATACAACACTCCGATTGCAATAACACTCGTTTTACCTTATTATTCTGCAAAAATACCAGCATTATACCAGTACCACATTGTGACCACTTTTATTGCATTGATTCATTCATTGTTTGTTTTCCTTTATTTTTTGTTACTCATCCATTGCCTAATAAACTGTTTTAATTATTACGTTATTAGCTAATTATTACTGTAACTTATGCATTACTCATATTGAAGTTGTCCGTATGGCCTTGTGAGACTAACATTATAGAGACGCGCCCTCTTTTTATTTCGTAAATGTTTTACTAAGGAAAAGCATAAATTGTCAAATTCTTCTGCATCTGCTATAGGCATACAACTCAACCATAACTTAGTAACTTAGTCTAGAACTTACTTGCCTGCCAAAATGAGGTTTAGGTAACGTTACCTAGAGTCTCAAATAACTTGAATACAATTAGACTTTGTATTTATGACTAATTTTCGACACCCTTCCTTTCCTTAGGTAAAATTCCAGACAGTAAATAAATAAAAAACTGCTTAAGGAGATTAATTGAGACGTAGGTATCTCATGTAATCTCCTGAAGCAGTTTTTAAAAGCAATAGTGCGAAATGAATGTTTTTTATTAGCATGTCTTATATTACAGTTAACATAGCCATTCCTGTTTTGTTGCAATATAAAAAGTAGATGTAGCACTTTTTGTAGAGTCCTAGAAGAATGTGGCAACACGTGCACGCTTGTGGTTAGAAACATGTAGTTAGCCGAACGTAACTGATTAACTGTTGTTATTAATGATTTAATTTTAGTCTTCGTTTTTATACAAGGGCAAAAAAATTAATGTTAAAAGTTAAATGTAGCTATTCTGCAGAGTAGAATGAGACGTATGACTTAAAGATTACCTATTACACAAATTAACGGCTGGGTATAACTCAATCAAGATTAAAATTATTAAACAAACCCTCTATTTTGCTAGACCTGTCGCCATTATTTACATGCGTTGATCGTGGTCTCAAGTTGTCAGAAGTGCGCAATAGAGTTGCTAAAGTTTTTAGTGATGGACTGTCAAGCAAAATTAGGAAGTGTGGATTACATTACGATAAATTGTTAAACAAATCATTACAAACATTTAAAGTAATTTATTATCCTATCCACACTTAACCTATAAAACAAATGATATTACTAAATTGTTACACAATACAGAAATAACTATAGGTACTCCTTGTTTAAAGTATACCTATGTAATATTTCATCTGTTCGTATAATATTGATCGTTTAATGGAACTAGATTGGGCGCAATGAAACAAGAGCCAAACAATCAGTACCCATATGTCTCATACTATAGAATTTCTTCTCAGAAATTATTTGAATAAGTTTCAACGTAGAAAGCACTTTGTCTAAATTAACCATTAATTTGTTGTGATAGAGAGACATAAGTATCATATGTTTTGACTCTGATTTAATTGTTACATTTACGTTTTCATGTTGTTTTTATTCACTTTGCGCAAACAAATTGATCCTTTTTATAACCAATAATTTTGAAAGAGGTAAGTAATGTAGGATGGGTAAAAAAGGTAAAGTAAAAGTACCCTCAGTAGTATTTGTGAAAAATCCACACACATCACATTACGTTAGTTTAAAGCAACGTGTACCTACGTCTTTCTCATGATTTCTGTTCCTTATCAGAAATAATCTTTACCTAATGGAATAAAAAGAAACTTAAGAAACCATAGCCATTTTCAAGTATCAACGCATATTATAATATCTACGATAACCACCAAGGGAGTAAATACTTAAGTTTAAAATTAAGGAAGTCGTTTCAGACTATTTCGTGCGCAGTAAGCTAATTCATGAATAGTAAAGATTATGCGCAAGAAGTTAAATGTATTCAACCACAAAGTTAACAGCGATTTTTTTGCGTTTATAGTTACTTAATGTATTTTATATGATAAGTTCCGAACGTTTAAAATTGTTTGAAGGTTAGACCATAGAGTATAAAATACATTTGAAGTTCAATATGTAAATACATATATCACCTGTTTAAGGTTTAGTACCAAAGGAACTTGTTTGATCTGAGTACTTACCTACCGGCTGTTTCAAATAGATGAAAAAGTTATAGTACTTAACACTTATTCTACGTAAATAACATATTTATTGGCTTCCAGCTTTAACATGACATCAATTTACTTCTTGATGGGTAGCAACCAAGTTTTTTGCGCTTTTTCGGCTACCAACCTGTAAAGGCAATTCGGAATAGTTTTTATCTTTTTAAAATCCTTTACATGTTTTTGGCAATGTTGTGCCTTTATCGTCTATAGATTATGTACATAAATAAAGTAATCTACGAATTTTACCTACGAATATTCAAACGTTACTACTACTTACGTATGAACTATTAAGTAATCTATGCTTCTACACCCATTTAAGTGGTTTATGCTATTTTATTACAAGTTATTGTTGCCTATATATACAAAAAATAATTACCAGCGCGTTAAAAATTACATATTTTAAGTCTTAACGTGATTAATCTACTTTTTTTGCACTTCAAAAATGGCAATCAAGTTTACGACTCGCTTTAGTAAGCATAGGGAAACTAAGGTCTATATAAGTACCAGGACAGTTTAAGTCTACACTCTTACCCCCTTACAGTTAAACGCCTCTTAAATATTAGTCAATTGATTAGCTTAAATTCTTAAAATTTTGTTTGTTATAAGGTTGGTTATGCTAATAAAAATCTCGCTAAACAGTGATTTAATTTAAGAGACATTTATGAGTAAGGGGTTTATGATTGGCTTTAACAGACTAAACTGGCCTTTGGTGTCCTGTTGGTTTGACAAAGCTGTTAGACAGTATTGAAAGACAAAGGTTTTCAAGGTTAATTTGAAGTGATATGCGGCATCCATTAAAGAGGGGTAACTTGCTCTATGAGAAATATTTGATCTGGACTTGCGCTGAATTGTCTGCAACTTCTTTTGGAGCTTGGAATTTAATTAGACAATTAAAAAATAAATATTATTAATACATTTGTATTCTCACGGTCAAATTAAATAGTAGTCATGCAACAAACAAATAAAAAAAATATTGCGTTGCATATTACCATCGGAGACAATTAACCTGCGACTCTTTTATTGTCAATTGTATTCAACGTGTACATGCATCAGCAATGAATACTACTTATCGACTGTTAAACAGCTGACTATACATCAAAATAAAGGTTAAAATACACACAAATTATAACTATTAAATACGCGTTTTGTAACAATTCGTATAACTTCGCAATACCTACATAGGCGAGGCCTACATCTCCTTCACAATTTAATGATGAGGGATTATATAACTTATGTGGTTATTGACTATAAATTATCATCACACTGTCTTGTTCTATCATGGATGTCATTATATTGGACTGAGAAATATTCAAAGGACAAATCTGCAAAATATAACCATTATAAAGAGGGAGCTGTTTAGAGACATGGAGTAATTCATAGGTAAATTCTCACTGTCAGAAGCCTTTATTTTAAATAATCCTCACACATCGCCACCTAGTCCCAAACTAAGCAAAGCTTGTACTATGGGTACGGGACAACGGATTAACATACTTAAATACTTTTTTTTTTATTATACATAGAAAACACTAAGACCAATGCAAACAATCATGTTCATGCACACAAAGATTTGCATTAAGCGGAAATCGAACCCGAGACCTCTGCGTAGCAGCCATGTAATATGCGACCGACTGCGCCACAAAGGTCGTCAAAACCATTATTTCTAGACACCTATGGATAAAATATATTTTTTGATTACAATATAACTGTCAGGTTTAACATAGCGGTCAAAGGGTCTGAGGAGAATACTCAGAAGATGCAGGGCTCCATCCCTGCCTCGAGCATCAAATTTCAAACATTGTTTTTCTATTTATTTCGGTAACATTTTGTTGATGATACCCAGTGTATTTCAGTCCTTATGATGATCACGTATATGCATGATGATCTACAGCAAGGCCATGGGTGTCACGTGACATACTAGCCAAGCTTGCCTCTGTCTGGGGTCAATTGGCATCTAATTGTAGTGTCGACGACTGAACTAAACAGTGAGTCGATGGCCCTCTCGTAACTATGTTGTACCTAATGTTTGAATCTGATTGTTTATTTGCTTTGACAGTATTGTTGACTCTGTAGTGTATATGCGTACAAACCTTATACATGATAATTATTTGTTTGTACAATCTTTGTTCTTGGTTTTATTACCTTTGTCTTTTTCCTTGTTAACAAGACTTTAGTGAAATTGGTGGTTGCTAGCCTACATTATAACTATATCTATTATCCTCTATCCACCCTTCCATCGACCTGAATTATTTGACAAAACAAAATGCAACAGAAGCTGTTTGATTCTCATGTTAACTTCTTCGGTGGTGTCAGAGCTAAGTTTTCGGCTAAATCTTACGAACTTATAAAGATATTATGGTACCTACTTATATTTGATTAGACATTAAAAAAAGGTCTGAATGACTATGAAAGCACTTTTGCTATTCTCATGTCTATAATATCACGGAAACAAAAGAAGGAATATTTATACCAATCCTTTGCCATCTCTGCAAATTGTATACCAATACAATTGGCTAGAGGAGTAATGGAAAGTCAAGTTCTTATGCTTCAGTCCCTGCAGCAAGACTCCTGCATCAATAATAAAATAGTCATCTTACTTATATAATTAAATAATTATGAATATCAAATACCTAATTTTGTTTAAAAAGTAATCATCATTGTTATTTACTTATTATCAACACTTACGTCACAACTAAATAACAGAATTACTTTCTTTTGTGACCTGATGCGACCGATAGCACTATCTCTACTCATTACAAAACAATCGTATATATTTAATACTTAAAACGTACAATAACCTTTACAAATAAACATCGGTATCGGATTTAAGACATTAATTAATTATCAAATAATATTGATAGTCTTTGAAATTATTGATAATCTATAGACATTAAATGCTTATGTGTCTGGTGTCGGACTTTGAAAACAATACAACACGCTCGCAACGATAAAAAGAGTTTCGACATGCTTAATACTGTTTCAATAGAAGTAAACTCGTAACAAACATAATATTAATATAATGAAAATAAAGAGAATAATGAAAAATAATGCCGTGTGGTGACAGAGTAAGAATACAGTGTGTCACCACCCCATCTCATCCCATGGGTGTCGTAAAACCGACTAAGGGACTATCCGTGAATATTATCTTTACGTAATAAAAAGAAGGAAAACTTGAAATTAAACCCTAAGTATACCAATCCGTTTGGCCAGCGTGGTATTAGTAGGCCAAGTATCCCTCCGTCACTGGAGGAGGCCCGGCCCTGCAGTGCGATATTAATGGGCTGTTAGGAATACCATAAAGATTATAGAACCTTTAAAATAGGTAATCCATATGAGCTGTGGTCTGAATTGCCCTTGTTTTTTCGAAGTACTTATATTTACAGTTGTTGTACAACTAGGTATGTAAGTTTTTTCAGCAAGAGGTCGTGTAGGTCGTAACCATACCTGGGCCTGCTTAATGTAGAAAATGTTACTGTCTAGTTGAAGGAATGCAGTAGCTAGTAAATTTTCCTAGCAATAAGACTTCGCTGTCTACGGCAGGCAGCGCTGCGCATTGTTAACACTCATTTGCAGTCGATACCAATAACCATCAAGAAAGGTGCTTGCTCGTTGTGCCACAAACCTAAAAAAAAAATTTAAACTAAATATTAAACATACTTATTATAAAGTATAATATTCCAAGTCAAATTCAGTTTAAACACAGTGCATATTATAACGAGTAATGTTCACTCGATATTTTAGTCGCTATCGGGCACACAGAGTGGGGTCGACGAGCTGTGATAAGCGCATATCGGCTCGGCCTCGCTCCTCGACACAACACCATATATTTCAATTATTAACTTCAATGATAAAGTGAGATTTTAAATCGATGTCATGTTCATTTAAATTGTTGTAAATGTTAACTAAATTGTCCCTTTTTCGTTTTCAGTTTGACATTTTAATACGATCAATTTTGTGTGGACTGTGGGGCGAATAAAACGATCATATGTTTTTGTACACACATGTTAAGGAATTGTAAAAGTCAAATGAAGTATTTCAGAAATTTATAATATAGACTTCTATGCTGTAGGTAATGATAATATGAGAAGAGTAGTACGCCTTACTAAACAGCGACAGAAACATGAGTTAACATGACTATTACATTGCCGAAAGAAACGTGGTTTCATCGAAAATATATTGACAAGATATCTAGAAGACAAATATTGGCACATTAGCCATTTGGTATTTCCATAAATGAAAAACACTATTAAGTTTTTTCCGGTCGATATTAAGATTAAGAAAAAAAACCAACCGAGTTTATATATAAACTTTGGTTGCAAGAAGTGCCTACTCTAGGAATTGGAATTTAAAAAAAAACAATTTAGAGTCTATAACGAGGGACACAAAAACGAGGGACACAAGACATAGTTAAGGACTAACTAAAGAAGTCTACCGTGGGCAGTAGAGAATAAAAGGAAGCCTACAAAATAGCTATGGGCCCTGAATCTGAGTACTGAATCACTAAATAACTTTCTTTGTATCTAATCAATTTATTTGCAGGACACAAAAATGAAATTTCCCTTGGGAAACATTTAATAACAAGCTAATCAACTCACAGATGTTTCTACCCATGAAATAAAATATTGAATGTAAGCATATGGAATAATAAAATTACCAAATAAATTGTAACAGTGTTCACATTTTAGCACATGCGAGACGTTGACTTCCGGCATGACATACAAAATGAGCAAATCAACCCGTTGACCCAATATTTTATTTAATAATAATGGCAACAAATGATAGCTTGATCTACGATTTTTTTTATTTAACTTGCTTTATTTTTAATTGAAAAAACCGTATTTCGATTTTTTTAATATGAGATTGACACAGTTCAGTTAAGTACCTTATCTTTGAATTAAGTACATTCAATCGTGGCTTCTTGTCGATATAGATAAATACGCCCACTTTACTTTACCTGTAACTTTTAAATAGTAATTAATGAATGAGAAGATTTAAAGAAGATCTACGGTGAACGAAATAGCACTTATTATTGTATAAAGTAACAGAGCTGGAAAAATATTGCAAAGTTAGCAGCCTCATTACGCTATGTAACAAAGATCTAATGAAAGAGGTGGGAGATAGATTTGGTTAGGTGACATTCTCAATTTGTAATAGAATATACAATAGTGCTTTTTTTTCATGTATCTGTCTTTTAGCAACGCCTTTGATCACTGTACCGAAGTCATGACTCGTTATGCAAAATAATGCAAACTGGATTAGGTATTCTAGTTTTTATTTAAACATAAAATTATTATTTTAAATTATCGGGAATAACAAACTCATGTTGTAAACGGAAATAGGAATAAGTATTAATATTATCGAACTATCACAGGCCAAACGGCAACCCACTTTAAGTTGATAAGCGCATTAATTAATGGTGTCGACGATAAACTCAGTAGTAAATTATTATTTATCTCTACGAAAGGGAAAACAATCCGTTTAATTTTGACACTAGATAAACTTGTTAATAAAAAGATGTTGACGAACATTTCCTGGAAAAAATCGTATGATTTATTTAAAAAATATGCACATTTTTGCAACAGAACTTTTTTGTAATTTCATGCACTCATATATGGTTAATTGCAGGATCCATTGGCGATTGTCACGGAAAATTTGAAGCTGCCTATCGAGAACGTCAAGACTTCTTCGTCAGGTTTAAAAAATACATACAACTGGCGATGAATTTTATCAGCAAAAAGCGACGGAGATCGAGAAACATCTATCTTGTCAACGACGGAAATACTGTACTACATCCTTTAAAAACGGCACAACGAATATTGTACATTCAGTGGCAGCTTGCTGGGAACCTATTTGTTCTAAGTACGTAGCGATTTGTATGCTAAATGCATTAATAGATAAATCAAGATACACTATGATCACGTACGAGTAAATATCGTGTTCTACGTTTTCCTCTACTCATTTTACAAAGCTAACTAAGTATCTTAATGCCACATTATGCTAATAGAATAAATTGTGTCAGGTTTGAATACAACCTCAACGAATAAGCAATACCAGTTTGTATTTATTTGAAACTCGAACAAAATCAGTCAACGTTGTAACTTGTAAGTGGTATCGAAATGCCGAGCGGTATTATGTAATATCCCGCTAGGCGACTATTTCATTTGCAAAAAAAAACAAAACATAAATGGCTGCTCTCATTGTTTCCGTCCACACGGTCGCGATTTATGAGGCAGTTTAAATGGGCAGGCCTACTTCAGATTGGACCTAAAAACATAACTTGGCGAATGCACGCTTTGTTCTCGTCCCAACTCTGCGGGAATCCGATTTTTTACTATCCCCTTTTGTTCTTAAATTATGTAACGTCGAATCTCTAACGAAGGACAAAAAATATTTGATGATGAATTGGTGCCTACGTCGTTTTAATGATGTTCGTTTTAACGTGAATATCGATGTTCACCGACCAACACTTCGGATACGTGAAACCATGCTATAAATTAACATTTTCATTTCTTTTAATATCCAATTCGAGAGAATGGCAAAAGATTTTAGTGCTTACGTTTATAGGCCAGCATCCCTCGATCGTAAAGTCGCGCTCGCGCAGGCACGCAGCTCGGCGCAGTCGCGTGATCAAACCGGTTATGGGGATAACATTGTTCATTATTCAAATTAGTGCGTGCTGTTATAATTCGAAGCGAACCATTCCAACTGCGATTAGTTGCTCCAGGTAACCAGAATCCACTGTATTAAACACTGTATTTAGCATTTTATACGAGAATGTCTAGATAAAGAAATTCTTTGCCATTCTAAATTCGAAACGTAAATGTTACTTAATTCTTTTTCTAGTGTAACATTTAATTGCTTTTTTTTTCATACGTTATCATAGTTCTTACAAACTAGTTTGTCAACTGGTTCCTGTCTAAAAAATAAAACAAAGAAATAGAACTGTATGAGTTTGTTCGAGCGATAAATATGTTTATATGTAGCAAAGATCGCGTCAGACAATCTATCAATACTTCCTAGTTGTAGAGTGTCAGTCGAAGGGGTATATTATAATAAATGGCATGTGTGGTACGCTGGCGACACTCAGTCGGTTGGGCAGCAGAACCGGTCCTAAACTTCCTCGTGAACGATCTGCGTTATTGGAACTATTAGCGACTCGTCCAGGCGACGCCTTTACGTCTTGACTGTCTGATAAAATATCTTTACTTTCATTGCATTTTATTGTTAGTTAGCGACGCTGTTTACAACACTGCTATAATTAACTGATTAAGTTTATCTCCGTGTGGTGACGGAGTAAGAATACAATATGTCATCACCCCATCTTATCCCATGGGTGTCGTAGGAAACGACTAAGGGACTATCCGTTAATATTATCTTTATGAAATAAAAAGAAGGAAAACTTTAAATTAAACCCTATACCAATCCGTCTGGCCTATTAGTAGGCCAAGTATCCCTCCAGTACGGGAGAAGGTCCGTCCCTGCAGTGGGACATTAAAGGGCTGTTATGATGAAGTTTTAAACAGTATGTCTTCATGCTATTTTTGTGATTATTGCTTATTAACAAATAGTCTGGCACGGGGTCGCGAAGTGCGGATTTGAATCCTAGGCAAGACAATTATTTGCAGTGAATGATTGGATATACTTTGCGTTCGTTAATTTAATGTTACCACTTTAGGATCAGTGACATATGGCTCGGTCTAGGGATACAGGGACATATGTATCGCGGAGAGGTTAGTATAACAGGCTGCCTCTCCCGCCATTAGACACAATAGTAAAACAATGTGAATGTATCATATACGATACATACACAGGGAAAGGCTTAAGCTAAGAAACTAATTAACGTTATATTTTGTTTGTAAATACATACACATTACTCAGACAGCTTTGTAAAAACCTCAAAATTCGACGCCTGTGCGGGGATTGAATTACCAGTCTTCGTCGTAGCACCCAGATACACTAAACAATACACGATCTAGACATACGTTGCGTAATCCTCTTTTATATACAGCTAAACACATTTATGGCTAACGCAGACCTGGACCTGAAATGATGCCGCGGCATTGAAAGGGATTTGTCAATGCCGCGGCATCATTTTAAAGCATAGCAATTTATGTCGTATTTCTGTAACAGTACGGTTGAATTTCCATTAGTAAAAATTAAAATGCTTTGCCATGCCGTCCAGGTCTGCGTTAGCCATTAATCGTGTTCATTACTATGGAAAAATACACACTACGTTCCGATCTAGTACTTAGACTGGCTTCCTTATATTTTTCAAACAGTTACCTGTTATTATTATGACTCAAAGTACTAAATGTCTTTACGTAGTACTTATAGTGAATGAAAAGCGTAATTTTCTATACTTTTACAGTTTATTTTGGCGTATATTCTAATTTGAGATTACATAAACAAAATGTTTACTCGTCAAAGCAGCGCTGGATTGACAATGGTGTAGTGGTTGTGTTAAGTGAATACAGAACGATGTAGTATATTAAATCAAGGTCCTTTGATTATAGTACTAAGCTTTGGTTTTATCACCATATCATGCAGTAAAAGTTTTATGTTATAAAATTAGATAAAACTTAGGTAAGTACTAAATAAATCAATGTATTCTAACTATTAGAAATATTGGGCTATAAGACTTAAGAGCTAATGTCTAGGGTAGGCAGCGACTTGGGTTTATTCTTTAATTGTGGACGATCAAGAGAGGCAGTTACTACTACTTGCTCAAATATGACCTTATAGGAAAAAAAAATAAAAATACATATCCTTATTTTAAGAGAGATCTTTTCTTGCTTCGTCTTTTTAAAATTTCTTATTTAAAATATTACAATTTACGCATTAGGGTCATAGCACATATAACGTCACGTAAACGGATCGGCATCGCCTCGCCTTTTTTCCTCGGTGTCAAACGTCAAAAATCCGATTACGTTACGTATCCGATTAGTGTGCGGTGCAGTAAGGAGTTTCATACAAAGAATACTGAACGGCTCGGGTTGATACGGTGACGTTACGTTATAATAATATGTGCTACGACGCTTATTCATCCAATCCTTACGTAGCCTGGTTCTACAATTATAACCTCCCAAGTAATCATCGAGAACTTACCAGACCCTCTACGGTCGACTAATTATTTATTACATACATACATATACATACCTTGACATATTTTATCTCATGACCCTACAGTTATGATAAACTCCAGAAAATTGATTTGGTGACCAAATTTAATTATCTTTTTTTTTTCTTGCACAAACATTCTGATTACAAATAGTGTTATATTTTATAGACTTCTGAATTCATGATCTAGTTATGAACATTTTTTTGCTGCAAAGTTACTAAAATGGATCTGATGTATGTACATCATCATAATAATACTTACTACTAGGCCTTAGAAAAAATGGAGATACATTTTAACTCTACTTAGGGTATCACAGTTGGGTATAACCTATTGAGTATCACAGGTGTTTTTGCGGCCTCACGATATGGGTAACAGAATAGAATAATCACATAAAAAATGTTTTGTCAACATTGAAAAACATTATCACTATGAAGTAAATATGTATTTATCACCTCTTGCAACACGTTGCGAAATATATTGTATAGTATCAATACATTTGTCTAATCATTCATTACGCTACCTATATAATGTATATAAATTACTCCTACCTAATTGTTGTATATATCGGGCATTAGCCAGGCGTTCGCCTTAAGCAGTCGTGAAACGATAACACCATGCGATACGGCGATTTATTATAGCATCCAATTAGTAGTACGAAACTATGTTAAACAATCGAATGTTAGCTAATTATATTCTTACCGATAGTACACCATTAAAAATAGGCTAACAAGTCCTTAATCAACTGTTTACTAGAGGAAAACCGCGCTAGTGAATAATGCGTGATCGCATTAAAAATAGTTCCTGACTACAGCGAAGTACAATAGCGAATAAAATTATTAATCATTAGTTTATAATTGCAACCGGTTGGTACTATCAGGGTCAAAGGATAAAACTCTTTATACTCTATTCATACACAATGCAGTTTTTCTACTGTCGACAGAACTGTAGACAATGGCCAAATTGTTGCTTTGTCAGTTTACAATCACTTTTCGTGTGGATATATTGTCGTAATGAACTAGATATATTTTATGATATAGACATATTATGTGCAGTGTCGTGCCGCACCAGAAACACGTTCGTTCCGTGCATTTGTTTATTTTTAGAGACATATTGATAGGTTCCAACTTATTGTGGTCCTACGAAGCCAAAATGGCTGTGACAATACTGAATATATTATCTAAAACGTATATCCATTTCGTACGACCCAAAAGTATGTTTCCTTATTTACAAAACTATATTATTTTGTACATCAGCCCTTAACGATACACAGTTTAAAACTGACTTCTTCAAGCACATGGGGAAGCTGGCCTACTAACTATACCACGTTTTTCAACACATCTATATATATAGTTTACAGTTTGGCGGGGATCCTTTATATTATCTATACTAATATTATAAAAAGATAAAGTTTGTGTGTTTGTGACGTTTTAGGGGTAATCTCTGGATCTACTGAACCGATTTAATAAAATATTTTTGTGTTGAATAGTCCATTTATCGGGGAGTATCATAGGCTATATATTATCACGCTATAAAAAATAGGACTGGGGTAGTAATAAAATATGTTTAAAAAAGGGACACGTTTTTTTCGCCGTCCAACGAAGTGGGCACGGGTCAGCTAGTACCCAATAAAAGTAAATATTATTCAAGAAGAAATTACCAATTTTATACTGCAAAATCTATTTAGTTTCAAAACTCATAAAAATTCAAGAATTGAAAGGTAAATAAAAAATAAAATTTGTGATAATTGCCTTACGTAGAATAACGGTGATATTGACAATACTGTAGAACATAGCCATCCAGTGCAAATATGAATTGCACTTGGCCGGTTTTTTAATTATCTGTTTTACGATTCTGTCGCTGTACTTGTTTTGTACTTATAGGGAGAGCAACTTAAAGTGGATCCACAAGTAAGCAGAAAATAAAGTATATTTAAGCAGTACTGACGTGTAATATATGTAGTATAAATGAGTATGTTGGAAACAGGTAATCAGCTCAATATTGTCTTATTGGAAGTCTTAATGATAATTTGCCAGGTGTGTCGAGGCTCCTCGCTCGTTTGTCTAGTCCAACTAAAGGGATTAAAAACCGGTTAAGTTTAATAACAATATTAATAGAAAACGAATAAAAAACAAACAATACTTGTTGGTATTATTCTGTATATTGCCGTATCTATACATTGGGAAAGTCTACCGCGACCAAACTTCCAATTTAAAGAATTCACATTTAAATTTGTAGCAACCAATGCAGACCCCAGGCTGTGGATTTCTACCTAGTCTTTGTATCCTACTTTGGAAAAACGCCCCTCCAGACGCATCCCTAGACCAGTATTCAGACGGCATATCAGACGCCAATCCTGACCCCAATCCAGACGCCAATCGAGACGCCATTTCAGACACCAGTAAAGATGCTATAAAGCCCGATTTACACATCGACAAGTACAGTAGCGAGTTAAGTAGTAAGTTGTTGAATAAGTTGATTTAAATAGATTTCCATCCTATTTTTTGGCGAGTTAAGTACGAAGTAGCCTCCTCTCTCACGTTTCGCCAACTTAACTTGCCATAAAATAGGATGGAAATCTATTTAAATCAACTTAATCAACAACTTACTACTTAACTCGCTACTGTACTTGTCGATGTGTAAATCGGGCTTTAGACTATGCTATAAGTACTACCTATACAGTTAAGCTGTGGGATTGATCAATAGGACGCCTATCCTGTAATATGAATACGATTACAAAATGAACAATTTCTCGATTTCAATTCGGTGTAGAGACGATACATTTCCAACAATTGAATCTCAATTATCTTTTCTGGGAATACTATTACCGGACACACATTAATGTCTTTTCCGGTTGCAAATTTATTACATAGAGTAAGTAAAGGAGGAAATAATCTTATCATCACTGAGTCCCAGCAAGCGCTTACTGCAGGGAGATTGGCCCACAAGTAGCACGGTGATTTCTGTTTCCACTAGTTCCTTTATTTTTTAATCTTTCTAACTGGCTCGTTATGACACTTACTGATGGGCGAGAAGTAGTAGTGATATTTTGTACCTATTTCTAGTCCCTTCACAGCACAGATATAATTTCCAAGAGAGATACATTATTATACTACAAAATAAACTTCCACTTTCACATTGATATTGTTCGTTCGATACCCGCTGGACCGCGGAAGCGACGACAGAGCACCACACCTTGCGGCCAAAAGGTCTCCTGACAAGTTATGTTAAAAGGTATATTTACACAATTGTTTAAGTACCTCTATCTAGTTTTAAACTCTATTGCAGTGTAAATGAATAGGAAATATCATATACCTACTAGCTGACCCAAGCTTCTTCACCTGCATCACAATTTAATAGAGTTTAGCTTAAAGTTTTCCCCGATAGACAATGCCGAATTTTAATTTGCAACTTTGTGCCCACTTCGTTAGGCGGCGAAAAATACGCGTCACTTTTTTAAACATATTTCATTACTGCTCCACTCCTATAAGTCATAGCGTGATACTACAGAGTCTATGACACTCCCTGATAAATGGACTATTCAACACAGAAACAATTTTTAAAAGCGGTTCAGTAGATCTAGCGCTTACCCCCTACAATGTCACAAACACACAAACTACCTCTTTATAATATTAGTATAGATTAAGACTCTTACCCATGGACATCAAAACCTTCCTTAATTAATTAGCTAATAATTATTAAAGTATGGAAGTTTTGAAAGAATTTTTTGAACACGAACCCTTTTTCAATTTCGGTCTTAACTAAATTTGGAAAGAATTCAGAAGCTTGATAACAGTTTTTATGAGGAAGCGGTTGAAAGTAGTTAATACCTACTAAGATAAGAAAAGACTATGTAGAGCATTCACCTATCCCCTTATCACTGCAAACAAGTGTTTACATTTTAGTCCCGACGTACTAAATTTTACCGCTTTTCGTACCGGATCCAGTAAAAGATAAATACCTATACATCAACCGTTTTATTATCCTGTTCAAGGTTTAAATGTTTCACAGTAGGGCTCTCTTTTACTAATAGATGTTTGACCTACTTTTACCACTCTGGCCAAGTCCATTGATAAAGGTTTCATTTTGAGTTATCAGGTCCTTTTTTGTGTCTATTGCTAAATGTCTCTTAGTCCTTCTGCCTTCTTCTTCTTGACTTTTCTCTTTCGCATTCCAGGCAGGACGGGGAAAACATAGACGTCACAGAAACATGACAGAAACAATCTAGTGGATGCTGGTACGTGAAATCAGGCTACAATATTCCAGTAATATAATAGAGTTCATTCGGTGTTATCAAAAAAAAGAAATAAAGAGCGTAGGTACATTAATTGTTTTGGCTACTTTTAATCTGTAATGTATATTATTGTTGGTTCGAAGCCTTATCTAACAGCGAATGTTGACTAAGCAAGTGTATGACGAAACGATTACGATAGCCTGCATGGGACTAATTGCGACGGATCACGTAAACCTAGTGTTTTTTCGCACACATTCGTTTTGTGTGCGTGCAATCGATGCACGATTTCATACACAAATATCGTACAACACATCGGCCATGTTGTAATTCTGTTATTATTACACAATAGCGGTAACAGCTTGAGTATTGCGCGTTTAATTATTATTAAACAATCGTTACTATAATATGTATATCGATCAACAGTGTCCTTTAATCGAATAATTTAAAATATGATATAATTTCGAAATCGAATTCGTAAAAGTGAATCGAGGATAGGTAGGTTGTTCAACATGATTTTTGTGCAATGAAATACATATAATTGCGATTTTTATGTACTTACAATATATAAAAGTAACTAGTTCAATGTTTGTCTACTGAAAGCAAGCGTAGTAGAGCGTACAAAATTATGGACCATATCTTAAAAATGTTATATGACAACACATTCAAAACACGGAACATATTACGTAAACAATTTTTTTTTACTTATTACTTCTGTATTCAAGAGATAGTTGTTATTTAATCAAAGCCCTCAGTTAATTGTTTATCTGGTTATGCTGTAAAATATAAGGAAACAGAGAAACTGGCTTCCTGATCTGCCAAATACGTACACAAGCACCTATTGAAAGTATCGCCCGTCGCCGGCCTCAGTTGGCCTTTCATCTTTTTTATTATTAATCCATTATGAATGTGTACAAGCAACGAGAACCCGGCAGTAATCAGGAGGTCACCAGCATCGGTCGTCGCGAGTTAATCGGCTAGCTGCCCTTTACAAACTGTCTACGCCTTAAAGGGAATGGTATAGGTCTGCCAACGATTTTGAACAAATAAGGAAGATGATGAAGAATTTGTTAAATTGAAACTGAATTGCGATCAAATTTTTAGTAGAAAGGGGCCGTGGTTTATCCAGTTGTTAAAATAATGATGTCACGGTAGAGGAAATTATACAGCAGTTCTGTGACGTTCATATTACTCAGATAATAACAAGCTACATATTACGTTACGCAAAGGTGGAAAATCAATAAAACTAGTTTTACGTAAGTAACTACCTGGTTGTATATAAATTATAATCAAATGTCAAACAATCTATTAGTATGAGCAGTGACTGTGTCACGTGTTTTATTCACATCACCCCATACGTCGCAGTCGCAGTAGAGAACGAACAGTGTTCAATGAAAGACAATATTTTGGGTTATAAATTTTCTAAAACGATGCAGGGCTAGATTTTGTCAAGGTATAGAGTAAATGGTAATGTTTCTTTATCTCTGAGTGGTAAATTTCTAATACACACGGTATCACCGCCAATGGAAAGTCAAGTAAGGGTAAGTTCCTAAATTTTACCTCAGAGAAAACAGAAAAAAGTAAACTTGACATAATTATAATCCTGTATCAAGTTGTCCAGCTCAGTATAAGTAGGCCTAATTTTCCTCTAGCAATAGAATATCCGTGTGGTGACGGAGTAAGAATACCTACAATAAGTCACCACCCCATCTCATCCCATAGGTGTCGTTAAAACAGACTAAGGAACTATCTGTGAATGTTATCTGTACGAAATAAAAAAAAGGAAAACTTGAAATTAAACCCGATACCAATCCGTCTGGCCAGCGTGGTATTAGTAGGCCAAGTACCTCCTTCACTTGAGGAGGCCCGTCCCTGTAGCGGGACATTAATGGGCTGTTATGATGAGCTTCAATTCACACACACTTCTGTCTTAAAGAATAAATAAAAAATTCTAAGATATAATATAAAGCATGTAAACAAGAGGTTAATTAGTTGTATAATACGATTAAACTCGACATTGTTTACTCGATATTGATTAATGACTAAAGGTATATAACAATGTTAATTAATACTATGAAAGGTAACACGTTGTGTTGATAATAATCATCAACATAACAGGCTATAAACGGCCCGATGCTGGGACGAGTGTGATGCACTGATAGTGAAAGACTTATCTTACAGACACCTCGTAAGCCAGACGTATAGGGAAGTTTAGTGTCTAATTTAACAGTAAAATAAAAACCACATAAAAATGCTAGCTACCCCAGCTTTCATCATTTCAGCCAATCGAAGTCCACTGCTGGACATAGGTCTCCTCCAAGTATTGCCACCTTGTGCGATCCTGTGCCTCCCTCATCCATCGGCTTCACGCCGTCCTAGCTTTTACATATCTACAGTAAATCTTTAAGAAGACTTTAAAGTGTATCTCAGACCTCTCTTTTGGTTTCTAGGAATTCTGTCCTATTTATGTCGGGTGTCTCAACAGACATTAATTTAACAGACAATACAATATGGACATTTTGCGTCTGAGCCTATCTAGATTCTGGGGAACAATTATAATGTGAATCATACAAAAATGTCGTGCGTATTCGATCCCGCAACCACGACTCTTACACTACAGAGGTAAATAGTCATTATGTATTATATTATCTCAATTGGTTATTAATGTGACAAATCGAAAGGCCTAGACTGTAATAACATTACTATAACTTCCTCTTTAGACAGAGAATGTTCACAAAAGAGTTTCTAAAAAAATACTGTAAGAAGTTTTTATACTCATTACAATTTAAACCTTATACGAATGATTATAAGTTGAAATATTGTTTGCTACTATATTTGTTACAAAGTAGCAGACAAGACAGATTGTATCGTGTCAATTCGTGTCTAGTAAACGAGTGTTCATACGAGTTTCCGGAAAACATGAGCTTGCTTGGTAACTTGTTTTACCACTAAGCAAAAGAAGCTATTTAACCAAATTTGGTAAAAGATTGCCTTTTTGATAATATAATGTCAAATGGGTAATATACTGTAACATGTAACAATAAAAGTTGCCAAGTTTAGAAGTTTATATCATAAGATACCGCTTTGCAGATTCATATCGAAGTACGACCTAAGAGTTATTATACCTATTCTTTTACTTGGTTTACTTCTTTTAATTCAGATTTCAGTCATCTAGATCTAAGCTAATCAGATGTTGTGCAGTAGGTACTAGGTATTTGATAAAATACTATATTATTTCACCTCACACATATTATTATTTTAATTTTCTATATTTACTTGTGAACATAGATACAGTTAAAGAGCTGGGTGGAATAATTAGTAAATAATCTAGATTGTGTACACAGAAAAGAGGGGCTAAACTCTTAGGTTCCTCTGGTTTTAAATATTCACCGTGTTTCACATTATTTAAATAAGTCATAGTAAAGCTAGCTTATTAAAGGTGATGTAATAAAAAGATAAAAGAGACCTAAGAAAGCAAATGTTTTATAAATGATCTAGTTATAAAGCATGTTGTATAAAAGCGGAATCAAAGGTGTTTCTTAAGTAAAAAGTAACCTCGACAAACTGAGTTAACTAGCCTCCGCTTCGGTGAAAACTTGCCCTTATTTTTTATTAAGGAATAGGAAGTTGTAGGTTACATAATGGTTTTTACTAGTCTATCTACAGTTCCTTCACTATGGATAACTGTATTTGCTTAAAACTATGCCAATTATAAATTTGTGAACCCCTACAGAACGTAGAACATAACATAGGAGTTGAGAGATAATTTAGTAGCTAATTACTCAAACCATTCAAACGAAACGCGTTCAAATGTGGTTATAATGAATTATTTTTAAGATCTATGTACACTATATAATTAAGGCATTAAAGTGGGTACATACTAAATTAGGTATAGTTCTACCAAAGTAGAAGAATACGATTTGCAATCTATTACGCCCGTGGGTATCGTATAGTCGACTGAGGGAAACCTAACAATCAAAATATCCAGAAAAGGAAAACTCAAGAGAAAACCTCTACCAATCTGCTGGGTCAGCGTAACACTCACCAGTTCAATCTTTGCACTGGATCTAAGTGGTCTAAGTCCGTGTGGTGACGGAGTAAGAATACAATATGTCACCACCCTATCTCATCCCATGGGTGTCGTAAAAACCGACTAAGGGATTATCCGTGAATATTAACTATACGAAATAAAAAGAAACTTGAAATTAAACCCTGTACCAATTCGCCTGGCCAGCGTGGTATTACGTAGTAGGCTAAGTATGGTTGGTTGGTTTAAGTATGGTTCCCTCCACAGATATCTGAAAAAAGGAGATGTGCCCTGAATGTCATTTTGTATTGAAACCTAATGTCGACAGTTTTATTAACACACACAGCAATAGAATATACGAATAGACTACTGTTCTCAGTTACATCTAGATTATCAATGAACGCAATACTCTGTCTCGTTTTTCCTTGAAATATCTCCCTTACACGGTGTCACAGCGAACCAATCAGCGCTAATATATATATACAACTAAAACAAACTTCAAAAAATTTAGATAGAAGAACTACTCAATTTAAAACTACTACATTCAAAAAAATTACATTTATGCTAGGCGTTGACCTTATCGATAAATAATTAATAAAATTTATCGATAGACAAGACTTACATATTATTAAAAATTAAATACATATCATATACTTAAATAATAATTACTTTTATATAAATATGTATTATATAATAATATATAATTGAACAATACTTTTGTAAAATAATATTCACGACAGTTTGTGTAAGATCGTACATGTCGTGAAACAAATTAATCCGTGAACTGATGTCGTAATATCGCAGGTTGAAGGAACTCAAGCGTCATACTTCTTTTGCGTCCTTATTGTCGCAGCAGTTTGTAACATTTTGACTGTTGTCATACAAAATTAACGCACCTATCGAAGTTGTATAATATAAGACTAAGTATACCGATTATTTTTTGAAGCAGGTAACAGCGTGTACAGTTCATTTATTCAAGCATGTGCATGCGCATGCCAAAATGCGCGAGCAATATTGCGCCTAGATAAAATTAAAACAATAGCATGAATATAGGAATTGATAGATGAGCATTTAGACTGATTTTAAGCAAATCTGATAAAACCAGTTAAAAGCACGTGTGTGCTAATAAATGGATGAGCGTTTAAAAAAAACTTTTAAAACCACTCTAATCAACATTTTAAACCTTTATGTTCTAGAGTACTTACTCCACCTTTGATTTAGGATATTATTTCAACATTGTAATACTTATATTGAAATTACATAATTTAAACAGCGTAACACAACATTTAAAAAAAAAACTCATTTAACTTAATAAAACTTTTACAATTTAAAATTCCTACAATACACGACTTTTTATCGAAAACGATAGATAGTCGTAGTCATGAACGGATCGTCACTATCGTTTGGTTGTTAGAGCGATCACGGTTAGCAACCACTTGTCATACGTAATATCGTTGAGCGAATAGTTCATTGCTTCATATATCATTGAATGACTAGTTTAGACAGCATTAGAGAAGCAATGTATATGTTACAAAAATATTATAGTACTTAATTGTCCGAACATGAAAATAACATAGTGAGGACATTGAAGATTATTTTCTCATGATTTTAGAGGTAAATACAATAAAATACATGTACTAGCATACGGTAAGTGATTCCATTATTAATAAAGATTTTTTTATTGCTCTTAATTTTACAGGCAACCACTGAACAACTCGGCATTTTATATGTTATCTCGGTCGTTGTCAAAACACAGCTAAACCTAGGTGACAGCCATTTTTAGCTATATAATCGGTCTAATCATATTGCGTTGACAAGAAAACCCCGTCATACCACTTCTCCTTTTATTTAGATTTCTGTGGTTCCCTCCGTTACGGAAGGAGGCCCGTCCCTGCAGTGGGATGACGTGAATGGGCTGTTGTGATGACTAGATCTAAAAAGCCGGTGAGAACCTTTTTCTTTCGAACTAGATTTACTGTATATTGAACCTAAAGCACGATTACAGTAGACAACTACTTCCTTAGTACTACTTACTATTACAAATACTACTAAGCGTAAATATTTACACATAATATAACATTAAAATTTAATAGCGTTATTTGTTATGTAGGCTTATTACGTAATTATGTAAAACAATATAATCGTATATCAGTCTGAATTGCAGTCTGCAATGTTTCGTGTACTGATAAACCGTTGTACCCGCATACATTTCATACTATGATGTAAAGATAACCCAACTCTGCTGTTTAGTCATAACTTTTTATATTTATAATGTACCGACAAAAATATGTTTTTAATTAATTTTGTAATTATATTATTACAATCATTAATTTGCACGCTATGACGTAGTGGTTAAAATAGTTTATGGAAAGGACTTGGTTTCCATTGATCAATGTTAATCTTTGTGGACATGTTTACGTTGCTGTGATTTCTATATCAGATATATATGCAGTTCCAGTAAAAAGTATGTTTGTGTTTTGTTCAGAGTACAAGAGTACAAGTTTAGTTTTGATCTAGAGGTACTCTAAAAAAGACATAGAAGACAAATGAGGTTCAGGCAACAACGTAGGCACCTATAATGTTCAGCATTTGATAATTATTTTTCTACTCTTATGGTAAAAAGTTAAAATTAAATATTATGATAATACTTAGGTAAGTACTTAAAATATAAAAAAGTATGATAAATAGTTTTAATAAATACATGAATAAATATGTAATAAAATAATTTTAAATTTTACCTAAACTGAAACAACATCGAGACATATAAATTTGAACAAAGTTCAATTTGTGATTCGATGGTAGCAGAAAACAAACTAGGATTATTCAGGATATTTTAAGTTGGAGGCCTCCTCTAGGTCGTTAGCCCTAGACTCTTTCATGGTCGCAAATGTTTCTACCTTAATCACACGATAAACATAGCAGCCGCGCTGAGAACCCATGAAATACTAATAATTACATCAGACTTGGCGACTACTAGGTAAATCTCGATATTTAAGTAGACTTCCGCAATATAAAGGCTGTTTTCTATTCAATTTCATTATTATATTAAAAAATATATAATGTTAGGACGGCGGTAAGCCGATGGATGAGGGAGGCACAGAACCGCACAAGATGGCAATACTTGGAGTAGGCCTATGTCCAGCAGGGGACGTCGATGATGCTGATGATATACTTAAATATGAAAAACTTTCTAAGAGACAGGCCAAGACACAATTTGCTCGTTGAGTCTACGACATAAGAAGGTAAGTATGTAAAAGAACCATGTAAGGTTTTATGAGAAAAACAACGTTTATTAAGACCCAAAATAACTTCTACCCTGTAATATTAGGTAAATTTAAACGCGCGCTGGTAAGAACTAGGAAAAGTTTCTGGAAGTATATAGAACTCCGTAATAAGCAACTACGTTTGCTGTTATACAGACTTCATCAGCACAACGAATTAAATTACAGGCACTTTGCAGAATTATATCGACGTATTATTATAACATTGACGTCATCTGCAAACACTTCTTCGTTGGTATCAATATAAGGTACAATTATAATAATAATTCTCTTGGCAGAGAATAGACTCGCACTTGGTGGTCTTTCTCTACTCAGTAAACTGGCAATCAGGGAGCTAGAACTAAATCCCTGACGTCTAATGTTTCTCTTAACACTTTGTCTGTCTGAGTCGCACTTGGCAGTTGAATCATAAGTCTGATGCAGAAGGCAGTACCGGTCGACACGGCACGCATTGTGAGGAGGTTCCTATCTCTGGAGCCCTAACCACCAGTAGCTTGGTCCCTTTACCCGAATCTACCTTCTTTTTATATTTTTAAATGTTTTTTTTATATATATATTTAAAAATGTGATAAATGTAAAAGAAAACCTTTGATTATACCGTAGAGATAATATTTTCAAACTTTTCCTTAGTCGGTTATTACGACGCAGCCGTATTTTAGTGACGCAGCCCTAGGTGGACTCTTCGCGTATTCTAATATCTATAACACAAAATAAGACTCTTCTTTATTGGAAGAGACTTCTTTTGTGCTATCTCACCTTAGGTCTCACGCTCACGCAAGATGTTAAATACCTTTTTTTTTTAATTATACATTGGGTTTCGGCCTCATACATACTTACTTTTTGGACAATAAATAAATAATATTTCATAAGTTAATTGTGAACACGCAAATAGCTATTTTTATGATGTGATCTTTTAAATACGGTTTAAAAATAACTTTATTTCTCAAAGATTACAAATCACTTACAAGGAGAAATAAAATACAAATAAAAAAATAACAAAATGCGTTGACAGGTAATCTTAAGTTTTTTTTTTTTCTTCAAACAATGTGGGTAACTACTAACTATTTATTAGCAAAGCCGGTATGTAGTGGAGGCAATACAAGGCAAGGCTTACATGCCTCTCAATAATGCAGTTATATCTATTTTCATATTTTTTAATTTTTATTATTTTAATGGGCAATAATAAATTGATAACAATCAATTTGACAATCATTATATTATCGATTAATATTATAAACAATATTAATCGTAAGAACTGAAACAATCATTATTAATTAATAAGTATGTATAATAGGTATACTACAAAATCTTTATACGTATAAAAAATGTACCTAACATTTTTTATACGTATAAAGATTCTGTATAAATAATGTCATCTATGGATGAGTTATTGTTTATTATTTAAGTATATTTATTTAATTAGTATTTAAGTGTTTGATTATTGTAAATATTTATTTTAAAATAAAATATATATAACATCAAAATATATTAATTTATTAAATGATAGTATTATTTTAAGATATTATTTATCAGTTTTTTTTTTTTTTTTTTTTTTTTTTAGTTTTTTTTAGCCAGTCTTATTATTTGTTCTTAAATATATGAATTTTTGAAAAATATCCTTTTTTAAGTCATTGCCAATTATTCATTATAATTAAATACTTCCATAAGAGAATGTAAATAATTTGATTTAAATTTTAGCCAATATCGTACATGATAAACAATTAATATCTTTTGTACTATAAATTAGTCAAAATTCTAGTAAGTATATGTTTCTCTTGGATTAGTATATATATTTTATAGTATGTAGTATATTATTATAGTACATTTGTTTTATGGGAACATAAATATTAAATTGATTTAGATTTTGTCTTTTTTTTTTTTTATTATTATTATCATTTTTTTTTTATTATTATTAGATGTATTTTGTTATAATGTGGTATCAGTGTTGGTGTTGAAAATGTGTTGCTTTAATAGGTTTTTTAAATACGTATATATATATATATATATATATATATTTTTTTTAATTTTAAATGTAACTATTTTATTATAATGTGGTGTCGGTGTTGGTGATGAGAATGTGTTGTTTTAATAGATTTTTAAAAATTGTCATAGACTTTGCATCTTTGATATGTTTAGGTAATGAGTTATAGATCTTAGCGCCTTGATACATGATACTTTTTTACCGTAGTCTGTTCTAGGTTTGTATAGTTTTATATAATTAATACGTCTTGAACTGCGTGTAGGTATGTGTATTGTAAATTTTACTTCTGTGAGTATATCATTGTTTAGAATTTTTCTTATTAAAACAATAACGTTATAGTGATAAATTTGGGAAATTGTAAGTAACTTTGTCTCGCTATATATTTTGAGTGTGGGTGTTAAAAAATTGTAGTGAAAAAGAACTTTGACAAGCTTGTTTTGAGCTCTTTGCAGTTTATTAATGTGTGTTTTAGCAGCTGATCCCCATACCTCAATTAAGTAATCAATATGAGGCTTTACCATTGAATTGTATATATTGTAGCGAGCATTTAAAGGGAGACATCTCACAATATTTCGCAGACTGCCTGTTAAATCAGTTTCTATATCTGATTAATAATGACTTTCAACCTTGACCGCTTCCTAAACGTGTTAGTTTTGCTATATTTTTTGTTTTACGTACTTACATAATAGGTACAATGTGTATTTAATTATTTATGTATGCATTCAAAGTCTTTTTACATAATAACCTACAGAGATATATATATGTGGCCGGTTGTGTAATAAGATATATATGTCCTCTTGACATAGTAGGGTAGACCGGGGTCAATTGAAACACGTCATGATTGCAACAACGGCAATTTCTCGAAAACCATGATAGCTACGTGTGTGACGCGTCGTTCGTTGCTGTGTCGGTTATGTTCGGTCTTGTGTTTAGCATGGCTCGAGTCAGAGAGCGACATAGTCGTGCGCAGAACCCCTTGACGTATTTCGCACCAAAAAGTAAGTAGTCACGAGTTTTTTATTTTTGTTATTACCGATTCAAATCCTGTTTTTTGACATAATACCTTAATTTGAAGCCTTGGTTAACTATTTAAGAGTGTGCTTATTAGTGTTAATTAATGTTAAAGGCAATATCTAACGAAATAATGAGTAATAAAGTAGAAGATTTGGTATGGGTACGTTTGAAACAACTGTTTGTGGACGGTTGAAACGTTTCAATCGTCCTCACGTTTAAACCGTCCCCAGTTTTTACCCTACAGGACAAAAGGAGGGTTGTGTTTTCTCGAGTGTAACAAAATATTAATAAATAGCAACTATTCATGTTTTTAAATTTGATAAATCGCTTTTTAAAATAAAGAAAGAATATATTAAACCAATAACTTTTACATATAAAAAAAACTATTAATAGATAACCCGATAACTTTGAACACTCTACTTTTATTTTTTTTGTTCCAGAGATGCCTAGGAAACGAATACATGTCACAGACAGAAGTTCCAGGAACATATTTGCTGATCAGTTATTTATTTATATTTTTTAATAACATATTTGTTTATACTTTTATAAATGTTATTTTTTTAATATATTTTGTAGCTTAGATGTTTATTGTTGCATAGGCAATGCACCTTTTTTTACTTGTTTTAAGATTTATCAAAATGAGAATTTAGTGTAAATATTGCCTAATATTAGGTAAGTTGTAAAAATCTTCCCGGGAATTAAGTTCCTCAAGAAGAGAAGCAAGAATTTACGATTGTTATAATTGAAACATTGCTATGATTGAAACAGGTTATTTTGTATGAGACTAGATTTCCTTATTTATCTCGTTAAAATGGCGTCATTTAAGCATTATAGGATATTAAGCCTGTCTATCATGTGTAATAGTATCTAACAATACCAACCAGAACACTTTAATTACTTAAATAAAATATATATTGAGGTATTCATGTCAGAGATGTTTTTATGATTATAATTTTCAAAATGTTAATGCTAAGCAGACTGATTTATCATGATCTGAATAAGTAAGTTAGTACTTTATAAATGTTGTTTAATTTAATTAAAACCTTTAGTAATTACTTAAATATTTGCTGTTTCAATTATCCCTACATACTGTTTCATCCGTCCTTGGGGTGGGGTCAATAGAACCACGGTACCCGATCTTGTTTAATGGTTGATTGCTCCTTAACTATTCGAGATAGAGGCATATATCATATTTAACTGAATTACTAGATAGTTACTCTTTCACTGATATGAATATAAGAGACGTATCTTCAATAGATACTGCACTGCGCATGATTTAAGGAAAATTGTTTCAATTGTCCCCGGTCTCCCCTAAATACTTTTTTATGTTCAACGATGACAAGAAAAAACAAGTGATGCGATTGTATGTAAGAAAAATAATAAGAGTTTCTGATACTTTATCATCACAATAACGTGAGTAGATCTAAAATGAATGAATGATGAAAAATATTACGCTATCATGTGACATTTAACAATAAAATTATCAAAGAGATTGAAATACGTCATTCGTCAATTAATTAGAGAATAATAAATTTAAGTCTATCTATTATATATGCATTATACTATTTAAAGTACTATACTATTTGAAGGACGTCAAAAAATACCAAAGGATGTCAAAAAATATATAAAAAACGTCAAAAATATTGAAAATTGTATTAATTTTGACTTTGACTTATCTCCTCTAATAGGTAGTTAAAAGCATCGAACATGAGATTGGGTTAATCCCGGGAAAGACTGTTACGTCTTAGGACATACAATTAAATTAACATCCAAGTCTCCTATTATAGGAGACTTATTTTGTTTGCTAGTTGGCATGATGCTTATTTTGCTTTACTCCCATATTTGTGAGATCCTCAAATTATTGTCCTGAGTCTTGGTGTTCTTTGTGTCCCTTAAATTGATGTTTGTAAAAGTCCCCGCGACACAGGGCATGATCCCTAGTGCGGGAGTTGTCTTTTAAAAAAATTATAAAGCTATTTTGAAACCTAAGACCCTTTACTATGGATAGTAAATAAATACCAGTTCATCTGTGTAGAATTTGTTGGCCACTATTCCCTCCGCAAGTGAAGGTGGCTGTCTCTAGGTGTTGGTCTCTGGCAATACCTAGAACATTAACAACTAATACCCAAAGCATTGTGTATATGAAACTTCCATCTGTAATGATAGTATTACTAAGTATTAACTTATGTATTAATAATATGAATAAAACAATAAAAGTGATACACTTAAGTACCTTCATAAAAATTTGTAACTATTATAATTAACAAATGACTATTAAGAAAAGTTAGGTAAGTACCTATTTATTTATAGTTATTTATCAAATTTGTTACAAATTAAGGATGGAAAGACGAAAGGGTTGGTAAGAAGAGGTTAGTAACGTAGCTACATATTGATAGCATTTTAACATGTCAATAGCAACTTTTAGGCATGGAATTTAGTTTGCCCAACAACTACTAGCAAAGTAAATTAAAAATATAGATGCTGTAGCTGTAAGTACGCGCTACTAACCTAGTTGATTATTTTATTAATCGATTTTAAAAACATAACTTACATATTTTTAAGAACCATGTTACTTACTTTTAATTAAAATATATTAAAACGTGAAATTAAAACAAGCATTAAGTATAGTATTTTTTTTAAATTAAATAATGGCCATATTATTTTTTAACACAAATTTTATTTTAGTTTCTTTATAATGTTTACCCACGATTGTTTTAAAACGCTATATTGCATTGTATACGGTGTAAAATTATTATGAAAGTTGTTTTTGGGTCAAAGGAAATCGTATTGTTTAAGTACAGCCTGGGTTTTATGAGGTGCATTTATACTCAAAGGAAGTAATTGTTTGGTACAGCGTAAAATCAAAGCTTTTTTTTAAATTATTTTATTGTTTTAGACCCTTCCTAATTGTTACCTCATTAAAAGAAAAATCTCTAGAGAAATTGTTAAATATTATTTGTTGATAATAACAAAATAGTCTTTGTCCGTGTGGATTTAAAATACAGTATGTCCCTTTTACGTCCCTTGGTTGTAATAAAAGACGACTTAGGGAAATTTGAAAGTCATAGATTTGTTTCTAGAGACATTATCTATAACTCAAAATTAACCCTCAACCAACCTGGTCAGCGTGGTGTTTGTATTGTACTTACATTATAAAAGATCAGATTTAAAATAAAAAATTAAAATTATTATTTATATAAATTGATATTAAATTTTTTTGGTGGGTTCCAAATCGGATACTATACAACCTAACAAAAATCTTTTATTTATTACATCCTATTGATTCAGGGATGGACCTCTAGTGACTGATAGAAACATGGCCTAATAATACCACGCTGGACTTTTTGTCAAGTTCGTCGTCGAGATCTTTCCCTTAGTCAAGATTCCCATGGGATGATATAGCATAATTCTATGTACTCTTACTCTTTCATCACATCCAAAAACTGTAATATCTTGTTTTACTTAAAAGTAGAACAATAAACATTATTTTAATTCATAAATGTCAGCTGTATTTAACAATTTTCGTAAAAATACCATGACCTTTCTAACAATCTGCATAAAATTATTTAGTAGGACATGCAATACGTAGTCTATTAACTAGCCTGCACATTCATTTCTAAAACAAATGAGGTGATTGTGTCATTAATTAATTCCAAGGTTCAATATCAAATAATAGCAGAGTGCTGATTCTCAAATTAAGTAGGTATAAGCTTTGTAAACACACACCTATTATCAACTAGGTATGTTTGCATACAATGTGTTGTATTACCAAGCGCCATAAGTTTAGGAGTAAGCACTACGTGACCGTCACTTGACACTGAACCATTCTATATTAAGACGTTTGTACGCTAATCATTGTATACACTTTGGGTTCCGTTACTTTATTTTTCTAGAGACACGGCAATAATTACCTGGTGAAAAGCATGAAAGTCGGCAATTCACCCTAAATGTCATTCTACTTTAGGTTTGCTTTAATCTGCCTAAATTATACTTGGAGAATGAGGAGGTAAGCGAAGAAGGCGTGAATTCTACTCAAAATTATAAACTTAACTGTGGTATAGTCATAGTTCATAGATCCTACGCAGAGGAGACCTAGGGTTCAAATCCCTTCCAATGGTAATCTTTGTGTAATTTTGATGATTTTTTGTGTTAATACCCTGACCGGGTATAAAAAGTACAAGCTGGCGTAGTTTAAAACTGTGAGACATATTATTATCATTAACGGGAAACGTTGGACGATAACGTTGAAAATCGCTATAACGTCAATTTAAATTACCTGAGAAATGGATTTATTCTATATTAAAAGATCCCTAAACACGATAATCAAGTTTAAATTTCAGCTCGTATTTCCAAATATTTCCCATGAGAGACTGGTGACCGACTGCCAATCCACTAATAATGCTGGCTAAAAGAAATAATTGTATTCCCTACGTATGCATACTCCTTAATTCTACGAATAACTTATTATTTGAGCGGAATAAATTTAAACTAACATTTTTTTACAGGAAGTTAGGTCGGCGGTCATATAATAACATGATTAAATATCAAACTAGTTAGTTGAATAAATTTCCGTTGATAAACTTCGGTTATTTTTGTATTAATTATGAAAATAATTTAAATAATTAGCTTTAACAAGGTACAAAGCTACCTATGCTAAGGCAACAAATTATCACCGATGCTAAAGGTCTGTAGGTACTTGTTTACGCTATGGTATAGAAACTTTTTGCTTTAGGGTAGGTACGATAGGGCTGCGCCAAATAGTTATTTTTACCCTTGTACGTAAAAAGGAGTTGTAAAAAAGGAGTTTTAAAATGGAAATAAGCAAGGCTCAAAATTTGGGCCTGATTCCGTGAGCTTTGTGTGTTGTTATACACTACACTACAGCGTATATCACTAAACAGTCAAACGGGTTTGCAACCAACGATGGCTATAATAAAAAGTGGTTTGAGACGCGGACGGTTAGGGGTTAACTACGTTGCACAGAACGCGCGAGCCGTGTTCCCTACACTGCTCGTTTATATTACGCTAAAATTGCACAATTTTAACAAAATTGAGTTACAAATGTATCTAACTTTTTACATACATTAAAGATGACTACAATAGATAATTTAAAAAGTCAATAAACATGATGAAGCTGTGAATATCAGCTTTGTCATTGTATAGAATGATTTAAAGTAGCTTCTGGCATTGACACAAACTGTAAAGACGGTGAATCCTATTTAAAAAGGTATTCTGGCTATGGGACACTGTTAGTTATTCAGTTAGTAGAACTGTGTCAAGTAGTTATCTGAAAACACCAGGAAATTTGACTATAAAAGAATACAATTATTGATCAACCTCTATCCAATAAGTAAACTCTTTACCTACTAATAAACCCTAGAAAATATAGCAAAGTATTGAGGTTTGATAAATTTCTGGTCAGGTTGCGCTTTTATTGTTTGTTTGAAAAGTATTTTCAATTTTATAATCAAATTCCCTAGGTTAAGAAACTTGCTATTTGATTACTTAAGATAAATAAAATAAAAACGTAAATAAGTATAGGTAATATGTGGGTAGGTCTGTAGGCTGTACCTACTCAACATAATCGATATAGAAGCCGGACAGACAAAAGAGTTACATTATTATTTTTACTACTCATTTCATACAGACTGAAAGATATTTTTAGCAAACCACAAAAAGAAATCAACCTATCTAAAAAAAGAAATTGTATTTTGAATTTTGTATGCACTCAATCGGTCCTATATGCCGGCCGGCCAAAACAAAACATTCAACCGAATATTACCGAACTTACCCGAATGAAAAACGAATCTCGCCTCGCTCCAAAACGTGATCCCGCTGTTTGATTTGAAAAACAAAATTCACTCGCCCGCTGCCGGCGTTTCACGGGCGAAGGCGAATACAACAAGCTCTCAGTGCGCGAGCAAGCGTGATACGGAATGTACGTGTGGTGCGTCGTGCGCGGACGTTAACTCGGAGATTTGTTTTTTATTTTGCGATTTATACGGCCAGGACAAAAAAAGTTTTGGAGTATACAGTCGATTGATTAAAAAGAGTTTTTATTATTAAAGTTGACATCGAGGCAGTTCGCGCAGAATTTTGACCAAAAGTTGTGGATTTCCGTATAGACGCGAAAAAGTGAAGGAGACATTTCGAAACAAAGGACTGTTTTGTACATTTTCGCAGCGATTGCGAAATTGTGTTCAAAAATATACTGATCTGGCTCAATCGTGGAGGGCGTATTAAAAAAAAATTATCGCCCTTGGCCAACTAGTTTGGCAACAATCTGTGGTCACCGAACGACAAAACAAAAACGTAACGTTTTTCCTAGATTAATACAAGGACTATATTTATAAAGATTTTTTTACAAATTCTCGTAAAGTATCGTGAACTTTTCATCGGATAACCTATAAATTACAGTGAGTTCGTCGACCTTAAAATTTCGTGCTTCAGTGGATCAGTTTGCAGATTTTTGAAACAAGAAATACTTTGCAGTAAATCCTGGATTAAGTGTCGAGTTGATTTGCATGATGTCTACTGCCATAATGCATCAGTCTGCGCTGTACGACTTTGGTGATCTGTTCTTGAAGGTATGTCTTGATTTTTATAATCACTTTGTTTTGATTATGTATGTACGCTTATTTTTATGCTTATTAACATTTTAATACGACTTTTCGCAACTAAATAAGTTTTCCATAATCCTCTATTGTTGTTTCTTTCTCATTGCAATTCAGTAGTCTACCCACTAATAACTATATTTTCGCGCGAAGAACAGTTCGGCAATCCTTTTTGTCCCACATTAAATATTTTGTTAATCGTACCTACAGAAAAATAATTTAATCAATACTTGGGGACGTAGGTGTTAGCTTCGCAGCCACATTTCAATAAATTACAATGTACCTATGTGTTATGTGCTAAGATAATATATTGGATAAAGACACCAGAACTGGTTAATATTATATTATTAAGTTAATAATCATCGTACGTCAAAGTTACAAAACTTCCTTTCTGTTTTGTTCAAACTAACTTCGTTCGTAAACAGAGTTGGACTTGCATAATATTTTCCATAAACGCCAAGTTTCAATTCGCAATCGGTAGTCCTAATACCTACAATCATAACGAAAACATGTAAAATGGAGTTTGATATAGTTTTAGAACATAAATCTAACGAAAATCATGTAAAAAGTTTACGTTATTTCCAAAGCAATGTTATTTTAATGTTAATTAATTACAATGCTTTCCTTTTAGTGATAAGTTGGTACCCACCAACCAAGTGATTGATTCATGAGTAGGTACTCGTAAAATACAAAAAAAAATCGAAGATACTTAAATTCGTTTAATTTAAATATTTGGGTTGACATGTCGATAATAAACAAAAAATAACCCTACAAAGTTTTTGGGTTGTAGGTAAATGTTGAAATAACTTTAGGTGTACTATTAGTACATAGGTACGTAAATACTAAATGTATCTAAATAAATATTGAATGTGTTAAGTCAAGCACCACGTTCTTAAAAAAACATAATAGACAATACAAACTATAAAGTTATAAACCAGAGACTCATCATTATTAAAATAGAGGAATAGATTAAAAGAGTTTTCTTTCTTTGTCATTTAATTTTATTTGTTTTGCGAAGATAATTAGGTAGGTACTGATCGTACGATTACCGTATGATTAAAAACTTATTAAGTATTTCCTTCGTTCATACAATCTCTATTGCCCCCCAACCTGTATAGTTGGGTGTCCACTTATATATTTTTAAAGAATTGAGAAAAGTATTGTATTTTATACGTAGGGTAGATAGGTATTATGTATATCACTCTATCACTGTATGTCACCTTAGTAGGTACTTACGTACTATAAAATGAAAACATAATAATATAGTAGGTAATTGAAAAAAGGTCATTTTGTCAAGTAACTAAGAAGGCGTACGCAAAAGCCTTCATATGTAATTAAAATTTATATACTTTGAGACGTTAACATATAGTGATAAGGGTTTCATGCAAAATCAATTTCCCGCCTAAGTCAATGTTCTAAGGACTGCAATTACACGATACGGAAAATAAGTAAAACCAGTTACTGTAAATGGTGTGCAACCCGCATCACGATACTTGCAAGACGGGGGTACCTATATTCTCGATACTAATAAAATTAACTCTATCGATTAACTAGATTACTGAAAGACAAGGATGAACAATTTATACGTAATTTATTAAAGCATTAAGCTTTGTTTGCTAAAGGAGAATGAAACCTTCACTAAGAGTTTTGGGCCAAAATGAAACAGAAATGAGAGTATTATCAATTTATAGCTTTACACTTATTAGTCTCGTGCTAAATCTTTTGTTAGTTTTGGCAATCTGAAATCCAAGATAATTTTTTTTTGAAGGAGATGGAAACTTCTGGGCTAAAGCTTGTACATTACTGTACAGAGTAAGGATATACCCTAAAAATCTTTTCTATTTTATTCAAGTTCGAAACCTAATACAATTGAGTAATTTTAATATTGTTTTATTAAAAAATAGGAAAGAATTTTAAGGCATTTCCTTACTCTGTACAGTTATGTACAAGGCTTTAGCCCAAAAGTTTCCATCTCCTTTGTTGAAATTTTTTCATTTTTTACTAATCACCGTCACTTGACTGATTAACTCTTACGTTTCTGTCTGTTTTACAGCAAATATTTAAAATTAGTTATAAATTATTTAAGTACCTCCAATATAATGTGATTTACATTACTTAATAAAAGGTATAAATAAACCTATAAAAAGATTATGCAGTACTTACCTTATTGTGTAAAAAATATACTTACGTGTTAGTTTTTGAATAATAAATCGTTCTGTAATATTGATAAATATATTTACTCACTCATTGTTTACATAATACTACCATGTGAAATAGTAATAATATAATATATTTTTAAAAGCGTATGCATGAATAAATCAAATTATTATGAAATCCGGACCTATTATTATAGCAAAAAATAACACATACGATTGCTGAGCTCTTTGCGATCAGTTTGGAATTTCCCAACGAAAGTAAAAGTGGACTAGGTTGGTAATAGAAATAGAGTTGTTTAAAATAATATGGCACAACTTCGATCTAATACATAATAATAGGTATTTTTATCATTAGTCATATTGATAAAGTTGGGACATTCAAGCTTACATAACTTTGTGTGTTTTATTATTAAGTATATCAATCGTCAGTATTTTTAAATTAGCTGCATAGTTTCTTGGATCTATCTTATTATAGCTTACAAAGACGTAATTGACATTAAACTTACAAGTAACTATTAACTAGTAACATTCACCTAATAATATTTATTATAATAGGCAGGGTTAGCTCAATAACCAGGATTCTCATTTAGTTACATTAGATACTTAAATAAAATTCTATAAATAAGCTTTGAGGTCTATATATAACAACCATTTTATGTGTTCATATTTAAATTCAATGCCCGATCCTTTTCCAATCTGTGCAGGAGTGAACAGACAGCCATGGGATAATGATGGTTTCTGAGTAACGTAGCTAAGGCTATTTAGATAAAGATCAAAATTGACTAACAAAGCCAGTTTTGGTGGCTATTCGTAATGACGATGTAAAACCGGTTCTATTTGTTACTCCATAAAGTTATAAATGGATTGGTCCTGGTACACACTACCTGCTCAGTTTTTGTGCTCTTTTTCTTTGCGTAAAAGACACTTGTTGCTTGGGGATACTGTTTTTATGGTTGGGGTTGTATTCATAGGTTAAGTATAAAGGACACGAGAAAAGAAATAAGGGTTTGTTTTTGTATAGGCTATGATGTAGTTGTAGAATTTAAAATTCACCACAGGATAATTAAGAAAACGTATTTTAAATAAAACCGGTTTGTCTAATTTTGTTTTTACCCAAGCCATGATAACTAATATTATTACTATAAAAACTTAAAACGATATGTACCAATCCATCTGCTTAACCGTCGCGAACTAATAGTAGGTCATGTTTCGCCACATGACCACAGGAAAGACCTTTCTTTGTTTAAAGGTAAACCTGAACAGTAACAACTGCGGTATCGATGTAAGAACTTACATTTTAAATGGCATAATCTCAAAAAATACCATTATTATTACTTATTCGTTTTTCTTATAAACATTAGATAAGTTATTTCAAGTTTCGGCATAGAAAATCCTTATTGTTGTTGTGATAAACATCGAGTAAGTAATAATAATATGTCAAAAGAAAATTGGCGACACCAATTGCTTTCTGAACAAAATGTGCTGTGTAAAGTAAATTGCAGTGGGAATTTTGAAAGGTGCACCGTGTTGCTTTTATCATCTCCTTATATTTCGTATCCACCCAAAAAAATCATTTTAAACCGTTGAATACACCTACAACCGTCTACCTGCCCCATCTATTTACAAATACAACCGCTGCTTTTTTTTGTACCACTTCGAAGAGCAGATAAAGAACTCTTTGTTCCATATCTCTCTTTATTCCAAAATCTACTGGTGGTGAGACTCAGATAATGTAAGGGATAAATTTAAGCACTTATCAAGGCTGCCAAAATAAAAGTAAATCTTTTCATTTTATTTTCCATGTTCGTATTTTATTTTGGTACTTCTTAAGAATTTTTAAATGATGATCAAGGTTAAACAAGTTCTAAAACCGTTGAATTAAAAGTTTACGCAATCAGAATTAACTCTCGATTAATAGCTTTTAGTACGATTTTCAAAACCAACCTTATCTGTATGATGATTTCTTAACTTAATTTCGAATGTATTTTACTTATAACATGTTTTAGGGGATATTTATTTTCTATGGAATAAAGATATAGGTATTACTATACGATGCGATGCTTCAAAAACGAGGAAAAATACACACTTATGTTGAGGTATTAAATAATATTTAAGTTTGCATGTATTTTCGTTAATACTTTAAATGAATTCTTAAGAAATCAATTGAATTTAATATTTTTAGACACGAAATATATATTTCGGTTCTATTTCGCTAGTTGTTAGTTGGTCAGTAAGGCGTGTAATCACGTGGGGCGCTGAAGCGTGCGTTCGCGCCACGCTTGCACGCAACAAGCTGGTATTGTTCACAACTTGCAAAGCAACACATCACGTACCAACCTGTTACATTATTTACTTCTCATTCTTCACGTATTTTGGTTACAATATGTTGTAACCTCTGTCAAAATTACTTGCATTACCAAGACACATCTTTCATAATACTTTAGCACTTATTGTTGTGACACATGCAACTAACCCTTTTTTATATTACGCTATTCACTTTTCCTATGTTCCTAGTTTGGATTTGCTCATTGCATTGGGTGATTTTGGATTAAATCCCGCTACTCTGACGGTAAGATGTTAGTTATTCTTAGTCCATCATCATTTATCAAATGTTTTAAAATGAGTGCTTCAAAAGAATAGAAATTATCAAAGGTTTTAGGTATCTATGGTATCGTTTTGACCCTAAAGGTTGTTACTTGAAGTCGCGCCATTTATGTACTTAAAACATTTTCATTTGCTGAAAACGTAAAAGTAAAGTTAGTCCATGGAGGAAAAGGTCGACACGCGTCTTGATTAGCTATCCACGTGTGCTGATAAAGTTTGATTGCACGGCCAACCTGGTGTACCTATAACCAAAATGTTCTTAAACGTCACATAGTTTAGACTAAACTTCTATAAATCTAGTAACAAGAGGTGACTGCCAGTAAATTTGTGATGCTCTAACTTCTTACTTACTTTTTTATTTCGGTCAAATGTTAAATAAAGTATTACTAAACAAATTCTGCATAATAATTATATACAAGTAAATACAAGCTTTCCACGCTTTTCGCAATCTAAACTCGAAAGGTTTCTCAAACAGCCGGTTTTAACCTCAAAGCAAAGTCTACACCTCCGTAGTTGTTTCCCAACACCTAGACGTTGCAGAAATCTTTGAGTGCAGGGCAAACAATAAGGTGTCGATCGTGGGAGCTCAGTAATGCTGGTACAGCGATTCGTTTGTATACAATAAGTAACTCTAGATTATTTCTTCGCATGCTCTATTGGCGAAATCTGATGCTATGTGGAAGTGCCATGTTACAAGTTTGAAGCGTTATGTTACATGACACTCTATAAACTAATTACTGTAACTGTTTCGAGATCTTATTCTACGATAAGTCATTTAATTGACGGGTTATAAGGCCCTCTAGTTACTTCAGTCGCCATATAATACTCAGTCAAAGATTTCCACTGGTTTAATATACCTTGTAATTCTGATTTGATTATTTCTTAATTAATTCATGTAGTCAACGCTTTAGGTAGGTAACTCATTTTTCCAGTTCTTATATAATTAGTTCAAATATTCATAAACTTGTCCCAGATAGTTTGTTTATTGCCAAACAGGTAAATTGAATTAATAAGCCTTGTTTTTATCATTCATTCAAAATGTCATTTTTTGTAACACACAGCGTTGAAAAATGTTAACAACGTTTTTTGAAACAACAAAATATTTAAAACATCAATTTAATTAATAGGTTAATTAGTTGAAGATTATTATTTACATTTTAAATGGCAGTATAGAAAAGATATTGTAATGCTGCAACTGCGGAGTGTTTGTATGCAACGATGATTGGATATTATGTTAGGGCAAGATTACAAGACGCGATCTGCGTAGGCCAGGTCCAACGGCCGCACTCGTAACCGCCAGTGTACTATTTTTAGATCCTTTCTCCGACGGCTGGGGCCCGGACGTGAGTCAACCCTTTGTTCCCCCGAAGCGCAACGGCCTCAAACTGAGGACATTTTGCCAATTTACTCCACCACACGTTCCTCTCGTATGGTCAATAACTGTCAAGGTGTGGCTTTCCAAACATGCCTCAATATTGTTTAATTTTTAATATGTGGCTCGCCTTGAACGTTTGATTACTCAATGTGGAGATGGCATTACCGATGTTGCTATTAGACATTAGATTCCCATTAACTTAAAACATCGATAGTTATACGCAACAACCTCTTAACGTCTTGTTGAACTATAACGGTAACTTTTCCAAAGTATTTATACTTAGTAAGTATACTTTGTTCACTTATTACATTCATGTTGGTATACGGAGTTGTGATAAGACACGTTTTCAATACATATAAGCGTATATTCACACCTACATACAATGCGTAAATTAATATTAGAGCTACATGTTTTTGCCATCCCTATAGTGGGTAAAGATTAATCCTTGTTATCTGCTCTAATCCTGATTAAGACTTGTCCAAATAATGATCAAAATAGTTTTTACTTGGTTTAAATTTTAAAACTTGATTTTCGGATTATCATTACGTTGTCTCATATACAACCAATTGTTTAGACAAGGAAAAGTGAATGCGTCTAAATAATATTCTCACGAATACGACACATCCATTCAATTTATTAGACAAAACAATACACGCTAGAATATTTGAGTTTCAAACAATAATTAATAGAATACGGAAACAATTTACACAGTACGGGATAAATCATGAATTTTTTATAAACCATTGTAGTACAAAGGCAAAGGCGTGACATAGTAACTTACACGGTAAAATAAGCACTGTTTTTATCTGTTAATCTGTAGCATGCCTTGATAAAAGTATTGTAAAGTATGTGTAGAAGTACAGAAGAAATGAAGAGAAGAGTAAAACTTTGAAGTTTTTGTCTATTTCGTTTTGAATGTTGTACAGGCAAAAGTGATCGAAACAGTTTCCGAAAAGACTCAAAAGTTTACCCTTCCTCTGTATTGTGACTGTAGAAACATTAAACAAATGTACCTATATGTATATACAATTAAATATGAATCTATCCTTATATGTATGAACAATACAATCAAGACGATGGGCTGTGTAAATAGTATCATTAGATTCGCGACGCCTCGCTAATTGTTTCGGCAGAGCAAATGCGAGGGTTCATTGCCGGCCAAACGACATTTACGTTTGTGACCACGGTCACTACTTATGTCTTAATTGTATAGTTTGTGTACACTAATTCTTAAAAATTCATACACTTAAAAATAATTGAACATGTAGCTCTCGGGATAACGATTGGTTAATAATTAAATTCACACAAATTCCTAAATGTAGAGCCAATAATTGTATTGAATTAAAAGTAAGCACTTATTACAAAATCCATCTTAACACCTGATTATACTGCATGTTCTTACGACGGGCCTGTAGTTTAATTTCCGTGATGGATTTTTATCTGACCTTACCTTGATTTGACCTCTTACCTGTGTTTCAAGAAGTCAGTTTAAAATCGACCAATTTGTTTATTAGAATATTTTGTATGATATTTATCACATTTTAAGCTAACGCTGTATTTTGTTATTTGGTTACTCGTGCCTATCAATAAAGAAAATATGCAAGCAGCTTATTCTAAATAACTACCAACAAAACGCATAGTCCATCTGAGAAAACTACGCAGATATTATCTCATCTACAGTATCAAATAGAAAAGTAGACTACACATAGAATAGTTAGCCAGTAAATAGATAATTAGAAGGTAATCAACGTTAAGATACACCAACCGTACCTAAGTTTATTCTTGAAGAAGGTTGACGAAGTGGATTACAACAAAAGTAATCACTTTGTTTATATTCCAACCAGACAAAAATAGACGTTTACTAGTGAGTAAGCAAATAGCTAGTTACTGTATTATGTAGATAATGCATTATCTTAGGTCTTATGTTTGAGTGCAGTACGTAAACAAAGGGTACTGTACTCTATCTTATCACGGCGGCTGATAAACGACTGGAAACATTATTAGTACTGTGCTGTGGGAAACATAGTGGCTATTTGTAGTAGACACAAAATGACTAGTTTCATTTTCATTTAACGATCTAAACGATGTTTTATTGACTTCTTGTTATCGTAACTAATTATATAATTACATATTATGCATGTTGGGGTTTTTGTAGTGTCGTAGTAATGTTACAATGTCTGTGATACTCATCATCGTCATCTTAAAATGACCGTAGAACGTGTACTCTTGGACAAACGCCACATCTGAATGGTTTTACTTTTTCATTGTGTTTATTTATTAACTCTTTTATAAAAACGTTGTTATTTAACAGAATAAATTTGTATTAGATTTCCAATCCATAAACTACCAAAAGAAAAAAAAAACATGGTACAATATTTCACTAATTGCATCTTTCTGTCAGTTATTTTCACCTATAAATAGAGATAAATACCTAGGTAATAAAATGTAATAACGTGTTAAAGTGATTTTATTGTGGGAATGTGAATAGAGTCGACGATGTTTTTAGTAAACTAAATACATATTAACATTACATGAAGGCGTAACTATCTAGTGTTACGATAACTATGACAGTGGTCATTGGGATTGCGAAATATTATGTATGTAGTATAGGTTGTGATGTATTTACTCGCACGTACGAATACGCGTGTTTCATCTCAATAGCTATGGAAGGCTCAACTGCACTTTTGGCATACATTCGCCTTGCGGTTGCGTCATAGCGCGCGCAGTATCGAGTACACCGCGTAACACTTTTACCATTACCGCCGCAGCAACCTCTCGCCTACCTACTTGTGCTCGACGCGATTCACCGCTTTACATAATTGCTCGTAAAGAACACAACTTAACTTATGCAATACAAAAACATTTTGATATTCTGTTGTGCTTTTAGAGGGTCACAGTTTCTGGGCCAATCTATTATATTGTAAATTATTTATGTAATGAGGTTGATATTTTATAATTTTATTGTCTTTATTTAAAAAAAAACTAGACTTTAACACTAATGTCGTAATTAAATAGTGATTAAAGCAGAATGAGTCTAGCTAAGGTCTTAAAGAATTTTTGAGGAAACTAAAGTCCTGTAGATATTGTTACAATTTCAATGTAAAGTGCTATATCCCTAAAAAGAGCGGAAATCTCTGCAAAGTTACAATGCTGTCCCAAACCAGCTGTTAGTGCAAGCAATGGAAGTTACAGTTTTTTTCCACTGCAATAGTAACTTTCTTTTTTTGTTTCGTAATAACGCGGCTGATCGGAGAGGAGCTGTCTCCGGCTAGCGCCGCACTGGCGTCTACCACTGGAAACCACTATTGCAGCTGATTTACAACATTGCAGCGATTGTCGCAATGCGAACCGAGGCGCGCGCGACTACTTAATTTACTTAATTTTAAAACATCGCTTCAAGTTAAGCTTAACTTTTTCAAACTAACACACTAAGCCCTATTTATATATGATAGAGCTATATACTTTCTCAATAAGTTTTGATCAATAGTAGCAACTGATAATAGCTTATTTCTTAATATTTTTTCACAGGAGTTAGTCAACCCTAATTGTCATTCATTGCGCATGGTTCGCGCGATTGCAGTTTGCATAAGAGTGTTGCACAAACTCGGTGTTAGTACCTACTTCAACGTGATTATAATCCGAGCGTGCCGCGATATCTTATACGCTCTGTTGCAGGAAGGGAACTTTCGAACTCTTTCACTTTTCGTTATATCGAAGACTTAGGCACCCCAAACATAATGTGAATATTAAATTAATATCTATTTTCATTGCGTTAGAACTCTATATTCTGCTAATACTGTATTAAAAGTTATACATATTCATTCACAAAGAATATAATTAACCTCCTTATATTGTAAGAAGACAGAATTAAGTTAAATTTTAACTAAAAACATGAGCTGCGCAACTGGGTTGCTATCAGACGACCTCGTGTTAATGCTTGATGCGTCATCCAACCTGATATTTATACATATACATATAATTGTGTTTAACTAATGTATGTGTCCGGGTTCCACTGTCCTTACTTTGCTAAATGTTTAGTCATTCCAATGACCAATTTAAATATCACCAAACAATGAGTAAATAGGAATGATTAATACTAATCAGCTGCACAATACAATTGTGTACATTTTATTGCCATTTCTATGCCATTCTGAATTCTACGTTTATTTAGCACTAGCTGACCCGTGCCCACTTCGTTGGGCGGCGAAAAAAACGCTTCCCTTTTTAAAACATATTTCATTACTGCTCCGCTCCTATTAGTCATAGCGTGATACTATATAGCCTATGACACTCCCCGATAAATGGACTATTCAACACAGAAAGAATTTTTAAAATCGGTTCAGTAGATCCAGAGATTACCCCCTACAACGTCACAAACACACAAACAAACAAACACACAAACTTTACCTCTTTATAATATTAGTATAGATTTGGCCTTACCTCGGATATTTATTTACGTTGATAAAGAACTACAAAGTGATTGTAGTAGCTGGCGTATAATTTACTGAGGTAATATTATAGTGTTTGTATCCGCTATCGTGTACAGATAAGTGATGGATAAAGTCGAATTATTTGCAAGTGTTATGCCATGTGTGTCGAGAGTTATACGACTAAATAATAACTAACGAGGAGTAACATTAATTCTGCTAGATTTGAGTAGTTTTAATTTAGTTTGTATGCAGGTAATCCACGTATTTATTATTACCTCGGTGCAATGCCTACTCATTACGTTGCAAACCACGTCACAAAATAATTGTCGCGTAAAATTTCGTAACAATTCGGTATGTAAAGTTTTTTTTTGGTATTTTTTTTATATTTTTATTTTAAAGGTTTATTAATTATAAACAACTAATTTGAGTATTTTTGCTTTCCTACTTGTGGTTTATTTGTGGTAAACAGTTAAAGTGAGTAATTCGACCGCATGTGTGACGTCATACATGCGGTCGAATTACTTACTTTGGCTGTTTACTGCAAATAAACTGTAGGTGGGAGGGCAAAAGTACTCAAATTAGTTGTTTTAGTTATTGGGCAATGAAAGCAGAAACAAACTTCTGTTGAGCCGGGCGACATGATGTCATTTAGACGTCAAATGAAAGACAAAGAAATTTATGTAATAATTGTAAAAATAAACACAATCTTGCGTTTTTTTGCGCTAAAAATATGATTTTATTACTTATCGATCTAAAATCTCTAAATGGTTTTGGATTCAACATAGGTAAACTTTTACTTTACATACCGAATTGAAGACCCACCACAGACAGAATAAGATTATTTTTGATTGCGAAAAAGTCAGAAAATCTTATTGATTTTAAAATATTTTGGTTTGGTAAAGTTCAATAATTCTAAATTATGTTTTTGCAGAATTATTATTATAAATTATCCCTTTTCGGTAACTATTGCTGAATGTAGATAATTAACAAATTAAATGACATTACCACTATTGAACAAATTGACTCATAAAGTTATTGTTGTCCGTGTTAATATCTGCAAGCAATCACGTAGTAAAGCTTAGCTATAGTGATTGTCCGTTTATAGTGTGTCAATAATGAAAGGAAAGTGGCGCGGCAGGCCGCGGTTGGTAGGTCAGTGTCGGTCCACTAGCGTTTACGTAACCCGTGTCATACAGCACATCCATCGTGCCAATTTCTGACTTAATGATTTATCTTGAATCATTGGGAGCTACGCGTCGGAACGAAATGAATTAAACAGGGTAAATTATCGTCATGGATTGCATAAAAGCTATCGACAAGTAATATATTGCTGCAATACTTAACTAACAGCCGGCTATTTAAAGTTAGTAAATTATATATTGTTTTATTAAACCAATAATTAATTATGAAACAGTACTTCTATAAATTATTTATGTCGACGAGGTATGAAATTGAGATCGAAAGTATCGTGTTGAGTAAGTTATCCAATCGTCTTTTTACTCGCTGGGTAGGTATATTTCGCACTTGCATAATACTTGGTATGATATGCGCAATGCAGATAGTCACTGGGATCTCAAATGTTCATATTGATTACAAAATGCAACATGCAACAGTTCAGAGGTCGCTTTTCTCTCGTAGCGGAAGCGAATATAAAACGTCACGACAAAACGTCGTTGATACCTGCCTACTTGATCATCAACGGCGTTGAACTTCACAAGGTCTTTCTGCCACTTCACTTCCTGATTCGTGCGCGAAGCGAAATATCGCTTTTATAATAACTTTGTAAACTGATTTATACGTATATTGTTAGCACGTAAACAATTAAATAATTTAATAAAAACACAATGGAAATGGAAGTGGATTCTCCCATATCACAAAAGCATAATAGTAGTTAGGCTTTCTTAGCTTAATACCCACATTTAACCAATGATGATAATTTAAAACACTGCACTTTGAAATCATTGTTATTATCATTTAACATTAAACCAGCAAACGTTTAAGGGAAATAAACATCGCGTGTTCCCAGCTTCATAAACTTTACAATAGGTACGCATGACTTAATCTCCTTTCCGATATTCAATAAAAAGTACAACAAAACCTAATTACTTACGTAAGTTTCTCTGAGCCTAGATACAAAGATGATCGTCAATAACGATAGAAGTAGCGTGCCGTAATACTTACAAGCTCAAGAGTATTCAATTGTGGGCCGTGGGCCGCCATGCGTGACTATCAATCATACGCCGACAAGTAATTGATTATTATTATTCAACGTTTTATTCATTTAGATTTGAACCTATTTTAGTAGTATCTATGTAATTAAGCAAAGGTTACTAAGTCAATCAAATAATATGAATGAGTTTATTTTACATGTTACCATCTAAAAAAAAAGTATCTTAATGATTAAATGCATGCTTTTAAGTTATCTCGCTCGGTTTTTCCAGATCCCCAACGTTGCACTGTAGTCACAGTTCACGAAATAACATAATATTGTTTTGAATATATGTGTTCTGCACGTTAAACCATGAACTTCAATCACTACTATGGATTATGATATGATGGTTTATTTTAAGTGTACACTCGATACTAGATTATTATCGAGCTGGAAAATGTCGCATGATCAAAACCCACGTGATATTATTATTCTTTAGCTAGTCACTTCACTAGATTGTTAACAAAGGATTTCTAGGCAATTAAAGTTTCATTGCGTAACCAAAATATATAATTACTAACTCCTTGATAAGAAGACAAGTTGCCGCAGTTCTATTTTTTCGTAAAATTTAGTAATAAATTAGAAATTCATTATTCATTGAACATAAGTTAAATAGTGCAGTGAGCGTGATGTTTTAAATAACAGGTTTTAACAGGTGGAACTGGCCCTAACTGCATTCTATGCAACAATACTGTGCATTATCAAATCGGAGCTCCGTGCATCGGTGATCACCGCGAGTGAAACGTACCTGTATGTTCAAGGGCCCGTGAAATGCGCACCACTACCTGCACTAATAAGTCTCCAAATACTTTTTTTTTAATTCGGCTTTAGAAGTAAGTAATGGAAACTCCTGTTGCATCAGGTATAATCTAAAATAAACAAAATCAGCAAGGAAAGAAATATTCATCTGGTAAAATAATGCTTTTGCTTTGAGAATGTCTAACCAATGTGCACTCTTTCATGAAAAAGTCTAGAGGGAGTCATCTAGAAACACTATAGCTCTTGATATACACAATAACATACACGCATTCGTGTAGCTTAGCATTAAAACATAAGAACATTAGAAATACTTTATAATGTTTACACAAAAATGTTTCTTAGTATATTTAATCACATTAGTATGCAAATAGCACAAGTTGTTTAAAAACTCGGATAATAATGCAAAACTTTACACGTAGAACGTCAGCCGTTGATTGTGTAGATTGTTCAATAGTTTCGTAACTTGTACGAAACAAGTTGTTTCACGGCAAGTGGATAGGTAGAGCCATCACCGTGACAAATGGGGTGGTCTTTGCCATGACGTGAAAAGCCATGCTTCGATGAGCGGCACCCGTGGAAAACAGTCGCGATAACGAACACGAGTTTCACGTAATATTTACTGACTTTCCATAAACTATTGTTTGAACCCCTATTACATAAAGCTTTAGAACTATGCAAACTGTTTTCGTTCTAATCATTCATGCCTTTGTTTTTTTTTATTCTGGTATTGTGACGCAAACTGTTGTGCGATAACTTATCCAAAACTAGTACACAACCGGTTCAAAAGTTATCTGGGGCTGACTTTGCCGCTGATATCATTATTAAAACGGGTGCTTACATGACAGTTTGTTCAACTTTTGTTTACTTACCATTTATTTATGTCAGTATCAAAAAGCTGCATTTATTTAATAGATTAGCAGTGGTCTGGTAAATGATAGACCTCTAAATAAAGATATTCACATTTAATAGTAAGTGCACGCAGTGTAAACGCAGCTCGAGGCCATAGCCACAGTGATCGTTGATTGTGTGGGTGAGGGCAGTGCAAGCGCATCGATGCACTACGCTGACCCGCATGCGCCTCTAACGAAAGTGAAACTAGATTGTTATCTATTTTTGTTTAAAATAATACACCCGCTTAATACTACTACTTGTATGTCTAACCTATACTTGTCTTCCTTTAAAGAATATAGGTTCTTGTCCTTGTGGTTTGGTGCTTAGAGAATATTACGTCATTAACCTAGTTGTGTATCCCGATGCTTGTTGCGGTACATTAAAAGAAAAACATGTAGACAATACCACAATGCTTACTTATAACGTTAACATAATGAATAGCTCTTAACACAAGATAATAATATCTTCGCCAAAAACCTGCTTTGTTAATGAGCTTGCAATTTCTTCACAACAATTAATTCTTACTATGGTAACTTACTTCTCATAGTAAGAACGTTACCTACTTACTTACGGTAATAATTTGCGGTATAATGTTCCTGTAAGAGTTTACCCTTACCAGCCTGTAGTTTAATAATATTTGGATGTCGCCTTCCATGCTTCATAGACGGTTAGTCGCCGCCATCTTGAATTAACAACCATAAATAATTTGATTTAAACGCGCATTGAAACGTATTAGGTACATCGCGAGCTATATGATTTAACACCCACAGTCATCGAGCAACATTATAATTTGCCTACGTTTTCCTTGAATAATAAGCCTGGCATCTAAAAGTGATTTCTTAGCTACAGTAGAACCATTGTATAAATTATATTAATTTTGCGCCACAAAAATAACTAAAGCGTTAGGAACGGATGTTGCACATCTGTTGTTGGAGACAAAATAACAAGTAATTAGCGAAGGAAGACGTCCAGTGAAGGCAACTATGTTCGCACAATGTGTCCCGCACGTTGGCGGTTGGACCGCTTCCGTTGCCTTACAACGTCTCGCCACCTCTCAAGTCGAAGCGCTCATGTCTGGGGATAAAAAAACTATTGTTTTGATGATTATCCAAGCTAATTCACTGGTTAACTTCATAAAAGTTTTATAAATCATTATCCTCGTACATTTATTCATTAAAGTTTGAAGAAGATTGTAGAAAAAAAAGTAAAGTTAAGTAGATAATGTTTATAGCCAATACAATTTTAAATTACATTTATGTATAGACACAAGATATAATATAAATAGTGTTAAGTGAAGTCATTTTAAACGTGTAGAGCGGTAGAGCGATGTTGATGAGCCCATTCGCCTGCTCCTCCAACGAAGGTCACCCGCTCACACACCTACTTACCTTACCACGACCGAGCCGACCGTTGATTGCATTAAAACTTACGTTATTATTGTTGCTGATTGCTACATCACTAACAGGTTCTTTTTTAATTAACTCTATGGATAGTAGGTTTGCGACGAACTTGAGGAATATTATACAGCAATAGTGTGTTGTTTAACTTTAGATGATTACATTTAGCTCAGTATAGTCTCAACAAACTTTTTTATTTTTAAAATAAGTTCATTATAAATAAATAAATTACAAATGTGATAATGTACTTGAGTGAACTTTTGGGACGCTAAGAATGGCAAATTATTCTTATTCGGCTCGGTCATCATTTTAGCGGTCCACTACATAATATGAGGAAAAACTTGGTCTACATGTACCATGTTTGCCAGGGGGGTTGGCATTGTGGCCAAGTTTTGATTCCTTACTAAGAGTTTCTACCTTGTTAAAAATAAAATATTTTACGATGCCTTTAGGATTTGATGAACTGGTAAGACCCCCTGTATCCTTAGTCCGTCTTAACATTGATAGATTTTATAGTATAGTATTAGTAGTGAATAAATACTTGTCATTTAAAATAGAATCATCTCAAATAGCATTGTCCTGTTTATTATTCATACCTAACTTTAAAACATGGCCATTAACTTACAACTAAATGGGCGTATCAGCTGCATGGTCAATCCACTATTTCAGTGAATTGTGAAAATATTGCCTAACGATAGCAGTTGGTGGCGCGATACGCACCTGCCTCTAAATCACTAACACTTGCCGAAACTCGCCATCATTACGTCGTTTGATAACCTTCGATTTCTCTTATTTTAACACAATGTAATGTTTGTTCGTTAATACTAATCTCGATGACCACAGCTGAAAAGGTTTACGCAAATCATAGTTACCACCATAACGTTATGTTTGGCAATTTCATATTTCGATAGTTGTTTGTGGCCTATTACATAACAAACCTATTTTTAATAACCTACTAGAAACATAATATGAAATGCATTTAAATCAGCAGTTTATTATTCTACTCGACTACGCGCTGTTGTGTCACGGATTAGATCGACTTTAGAGGGTTAGCGTTGATTACGTGCAGCAGATAATATAATCACTATTGTACGACTGGTCTAACTAGCATGTATTCAAAAAGAGTAGGGTACCTTTACAAAATGAGGTCTTACCTAAGTGCCTTTACTGAAGTCTTGAGGTACACACTGACAACTAGTTCATATTTTGCGGCATTATTGCTTTTCAAGCTATTAACGCCAACTAAAACTATTTTAAATAAATATTCAAGACGAATAAGTAATGTCTTCGAAATAAGTAACTTTAAATTGGCAAAATACCAAACGAAACAACTACCTATCTTTTAAGTTATGTAAATGACACGAACCGACAACTATACCTATGATAAAACTCCAAAACGTGGTCGGTTAAGTTGCTGTTTACATGATATGTTTTAAAGTTACGAAATCGTGTGGGTCATAATTATGGAAAGAGAATGTCTCGTCACAGTCAGAGACCAAGGCTTCGTTTATTAACGAAGCTACTGAAGATACACCGCTAATGTAATCTAAATTGTCCTCGCTTAGCCCAAGTATAGAAACGCTGTAATTTTTGGGTGATTATGTCAGCTGCTCCAAAGAATGCGTCGGCGTAACAGAGCTTGCGGAACGTGTATTGTTTTGTGGCGTATATATAACGCACGTGGGCTCTTCGGTCTGCAGCGGAGAAAGTGGCACAGCCGGCGGCAAGGCCGTTTTGTCTCGTCCCGACCTTCGTTGATGCACTTCCGGGATCCGTTTACCGAAGTAAATTTCATCAACAGCATCATTTACTTATTAATTATTTTCTTTGTTGGTGATCAATAAGAAACAAAACTACTTTATGTCAAGAAAATACAAGTATCGTTATCTTTTCTAATCATCATATCATTTGTTTCAAAACACCCAATAACTCTTCATCCTCCATCAAGAGCCACAATAGTAATTTCACGGAAAGGATAAGCTCCTTCCTGGTTTCCTGGAAAACATACAATGTGATCTTTTATTGCGGTGCTTTATATCTATTCTAAACCAGTTCGTGGAAGTTAAAAGCATTTTGAGTATTATTTTTCTATTTTTATTAGGTAAACGAATATTACGAGGTATTAAAAAATAATGGCTAATAAAAAACATTCTAATTTGATCGATAAATTGTTAAGATATTACACAGATGATGTTATGACTCCTAGTATTACTAAGCCTGTTATACTTCAGATTGATTAGACTAGATTAGTATGCACGTGGAGGAATTGCATTCCGTTGTCTACATACGGTATAAAACCTTTTATAGATCTGTACAAGTAACCTTTTATAGATTCTACTACTGACTTGCTTCATATTGCTTTTGATCACTAGAACAAACTTTGATTTTATTAAGTTTCTAGGAATCATTCGATGTTACAAATAGTCGTTTCGTGGTTTTCCATCGACAAGCCCTTATCCAATTAATTGCTTTGCGTAAACGGCATCGTTTCACAAGTCTTTAATTACAAATGAAATCGAATAATCAAGAACGGGACGATTATACATCACGTAATAATAATTATACTCGTCTTTCAAACAACTTTCGACCTCTACATGCGTTTAATTTATATGCGTTTTGAATATTTTATTCTAATAATAATTATAATTCACTACCTCTGACGATGCAAGTGCAGGTTTTATATAGCATTTAGTGCTTACATTTATGTAAAGTTTTCAAAATTCGGGTCGAGGGAATCTTAACATTGAATACGATTCCCTCGACCCATTTTGATGCCTACGATTAAATCGATTGCTAAACACATGTCGATTGCTAAACACATGTCGCGTGACAGTTCTCTGTGATTGTAACATCAGCAAAGCAGTCGCGTGCATCACGCTGTACTAACCGTACCGTACATCCGCACAACTTAATGTCTCACTAACATATTTTTTAAATGGGCTAATTGCAATAAATACTGAATTAAGCACATTAATGCAGTTATCTTATGTAATTACTTAGTACATCATTATTTCCTTTGATGATTGCTTACAAATGCTAACCTAGTGAATTTTGTCAGGTCATAAGTAAATACATATCTTATACAATTCATATTGCCTTCGGAAAACTCCAATGAAACGTGATCTAATCATCATGAGAAAATGACCCTAATTCAATATCCATTCAACTTAACAACAACTCCGTCTGAGGCAGTGCATGTATGCAAGTTTTAATTAGTCCTTTTGCTTCTAAATAGAGGACTGTTTTGTAAAATGCAATTGTATGAAGATTTATTATAGTTTAACAAACATGAATTTCGTATTCATTATTTAACGTGCAATGAAAATAAATGATAAATTAAGTTACATTGTTGTGAAGGCTCAAGCGCAGGCTCGATTATATTATTAAACGTAGTTCGGATTTTAATGTAGAGTGGAGAATCAACACGCTAGCCACGGACTCGCCAAACGAGTTATGTTATAAATAATTAATTAATATTTGGCCGGCGAACTCTTTGTAGCTCCAAGGTCGCGGCAGCTGATCTTCAATATTAGTCAATTCGTTTCAACTTATTTGTGAATTCTCATCGTATATTATTTAAATAGAATTGTGTGCAAATATTTGTCATCCTTTTGACGAAATACTTACATCCTTTAAACGAAATACTTAATGTCGTATTCATTATCATGTCTTGGCCTTACTATTTTTAACTACCGGAGTGCTTGAGCTGTATGATTAACCTTAACCATATTTGTGTTTTCTTAGGGATATTAAAACACAGAAAGAGTACTTCCTTCATATTTTTACTATATATGCCTAGGTAGGTATGCGAGTCCTGAACATGGAAGTCATCGTTTAAATTGCATGTGCAATGTATAAGTGTTATTCCTATTTGTTCTGTTTACTTTGCTGTAATCCTCTTCCGGTGCCCCAATGATAATGGCATTAATAAAAACAACTTAGATTCTATTATCTATATCAAACATTGCTATTTGTAAATACATATCCTAATATGGAATTCATTTGTTTCTTGTCTGTATCTTACGTTCTAGTCAACTAACATATGTACAACATACATATTTCAAACTTATAAATAAATGTATTTTGCCAACACAGGCAGTCATAAAATAAAATATTTCGTTGAATTTTGCTAGTCCGGCCTTGCCGACCAGTTCATTGTCTTACTTCACCTAATCTCACAGCTAATTAAGATTAGACGTAGGTAGCAATGCTTATAATCATTATGGAAGAATGCAATCATTTGAATTTATCTTAGTCGTGAACACCGTCAGGGATGAAGGCAGCAGTTTTGAAGTTATTTATGGAAGAGCATACAAAAAGTTTTACAACAAATTACTAGCACTTTTATATAGTAAGCAAAAAGCTTTACTAAGATCAATTACTGATAGAGTCAAAGTCTAGAATAGTAAGAACCTGTTTTTGGTTTCAAATCTTAACATTATGAAATCAAAACTATTTTAACGTAGTAAAAACTAAACAGTAGTACGATAGATGCGCCTTCAGAATTAATGTCCCCAATTCAATTGATGTGTTTCATTAGCACAAGTGGCCCCGATTGCTTCGTTGATCGAGCCCGACGATCGTCGCAAAACCGAGGCGCCGCAAGTATTTGTTATGCTTCTACTATGACACGTGATGATGAATTCATTCAATAAGGAAGTAAGATAGTCTAATTTAGAATTTGTTCTGCATGATAGAAAGTAATGCACTCAGAACTTATTAGCGATACTGTTATGGAGTTAGTCTGGAAAGTTAAACATTAAAGATATCATTTCTCATTGCATTACTGTTCATGATGGACAAAAGCATACCTTATTACTGTAGTAAAGAATTTTAGACTTAGTTAAAATCTAAGTTGAAAAAAAAAGTATGCATATTACCATGCATACATTTTAAACTGTCTCTCTGAGTTACTAACATAATGAACGATCAAAGCATTCTACTCCACGAGTGTAGAGAAATACAATTTTCATTTGTAAAGATTATCAGTGAAGTCCAGGGAGAGGCTGGAGCGTGCTCGTTGTCGAGTAATTAAGATAGTAATCTAAAAGATCTTAATGATCAACCTGATTACGTTTTATTCCTGTTATTTGTTTTGTCTTTATACTGTAAAAAGAAGCTCAGGAGTAGGTACAGTTGACTGTAGATTTATTAGATGGTAAGGATGACATTGTCAGTACACAGTGCTGTTTATAGTACCTAATACTAATTTAATTATAACTTTTAATTAAAATCTTTTTAATTCCATAACCAACCATCTCGCTAAGACGGATCACATTCGGTCAATATAATTGTGTTACTAAGTTCGTGATCCGCGCAAGACCTTCGCGCGCTGCCGGGTTCAATTAGAGATCACCCAGTTGCGTTAGAAACGTAGCCTCCTATTACTAACTCGGGTCGTGACACCACACGTCTGTACCTGGTGGCGTAATACATGAGTATTGTTGTCAGTCATTTTCACATGTTACCAACTTAATATCTAGTTAATTGCGTGGAATAAACGTAAAAAGTATATAAACAATTACGTTTTACCTAGGAACGGAAAATGTGGGCATTATCGCGCTCTATCGCTACGTGTGAAGGACAGTTGTTAACAAAATACATAGTTGTTACCATCGAATTTTTACAATTACGGCTATGTACGACGCCAACATTACTATTTAAAACTACTACCAGTATGCCTTTTAAAAGTAATGCACGTAGAAAAACATTACACTATCTTAACGATGTTTACATAATATATGTTAGTGTGAAAAATAGTGTATATTTATAGGCACAACCTTACTCTAACTGTGGGTCTACATTGTAGGCTAGAAACCAATTCAACAATAATGATAAAATTCAGTATTGCATTAGTTCCAGTGATGTACAAAATTAGGAAGGTACTACTTGCAAGGAGTTTATGAAGCCTTTCGTCTATAAGACTGGCTTTACTGTTACACCACAGTATCTCTTAATAACACGCCAATTATGTTCATTGCAACCGTTTATTGAGCCCTATATCAATAATAACTCTTACTAATTAAAGGACGTAAAAGTAAAACTATCTAATAAACTACATAACAGTTTTATAACACATTTTTTACATGCTTACCTAACACTTGACATGTAATAGTAATAGCCATGAAATGTAATATGTTATCAATAAAACTATTATAAAACAATAACTTTTTTACATTAACCCCTGCAATTATTACTAAGTATAATTATTAAATCGCTTAGGCATCAAATAGGCACTAGTTTCTAACACCACATAATCAGTTCAGTAATACCGAACCGCCTCTTAAAGTTTTCCGGACCGCTAGCGGAGTAAGTTTTACTTTCTTATAGGAAGTGCTATCGCTTTCAATAGAGACCGGTTGAGAGTTACTATACGCCTTAGATATATTGGGGCTGTATATGTTTAAGTAGGAAGCAAATAAAGCTGTTACCGAGTTAATGCTCGTACATAATAGCTTTGATAACTGCTTGTAATGATTATAATTAGCAAGGGTAGAGTTACTCATAAAATACTATAAAATAGTAATAGTAGTAAGTCTGAGTTATAATATATCTTATTGAAACTTTACCATTGTTTTAACACTCTAACCAATATTGCAAGAGTAGGGTGTTACATGGTTTTGCGGTAAATTCTGCAACTTTTTTAAGCTCTACGACTTCCTCTATAAGAGATGGGAAGCTGCTATTGTGCAATAATGTTTCTTAATTATTATTTAATTTTATTATACAATATTTTTTTAATATTATGACTGTGTATTAATTATGGTTTTCTTTTTTCCAGGTGAGTCCAGAATCCCAGTTGGATGCAGTAATAGCATTCGTAAGTGTAACTTAGCATAGTTAGCAGTAGTTAAGTATTTCAAACATCGAAACGTTTTTGATATTAGTCACAGTGGAGTTGCAAACAACAAAAAGAGTATAGTAACCATTGATTTATAAAAAACCCTAGATGCACATTTTCAAACAAAACTAACAGCCAAAAGTGTCACCAAATTAAACATACGCAATAAATACGTATAGTAATATCGTAAACATATTTCTTTTTTCAAATTCAATCTTACACGCATGACATAAAGTTGTATTTAAAAAGTAATGCACATAAAGCAATAAAATTTAATGATTGACGTTTGCCGGTAGAACAACGCGATACTAATTTAAAAAAAGTGCACAATGCGCCCATTTGTTGCGGACGTTTTTGGGAAGTGGAGTGTGTATCTTTGGTTTTTTGTAAATCAATGATAGTAACTCTAAATAATTTTATATAGATTAATCATAATATATATCATAATATATTTTATATACTACGTCATTAACATTTACTATTGAACTGAAATTTGCCTAACGATAAAAAGTCCGCAATAATGCAATTTGAATATAGTTCATAATCTCCCGCAGTTAATATCTACTACATCTTTACTCATACAGTGAAACAAAATGGGTCATCTATTAGTCACAGAAAATTATCATCTTTCGTGTTATAAATCTGAATGAGTCATACACAAACATGTTCAACAATTTGCGGGGAAAGTATAACCCGGTAGAGTGACGCAACAATAAAAAATACACGGACAAAGGAATTGTTGCAACTAGACACGACTACGTTGACGTAAGGGCCAGTTTGTCACTAATGACCGGTACACAAAGATCTGTTGTCATGACGGTACAAAGAATACTTTACACTATCAATACTAATAGAATAATAATGTCACTATTTCTAAAACCTTGAACCAAATAATAGGGTTATGAAGTTTTTGTCATTTGATACAATAGTTTGTATTGGATTTTTCTTTAGTTTCCCTTTTTTCATTGTTCTATAAAATGTAAACTGCCACTTTAGGCATAAAGGGAAAGGTTTTTTTTAAACATGTATTTAATGTTTGTGTACAACAATTGGTTAGATATGGGTCCTAACCCTGTTTTTGTTCAGTCCACAGATCAAGGCTAGAAGTCAGGTCATTTAAAAATAGGGTCCCTGTTAAGATAAAATAAGTAGATACAGATACTATTATATCCTATACTCATTATTTCTTATTTACGATTCAAGTACACGACTAACAAATATAGTTTTGTAAATTCATCGAGTGTTATGGCTCTACCAAATAATTTAACAGTCTACAGTAAATTTTTACGACGGAAAATACGTGCGGCGTTTTAATTCTTCTATTGTTACAAATACTATTAACAAACCGGTTAATTTAAATCCTTGGAAAAAGTAACTAAAGTCATTTTCTATTTTTTTTCTTTCTTTCTTTATCTTTAGCTTAGTGTAATCTTCAAAAGCCGTCTTATTTAATCGTACGTTTTGTACCTGTTGTTTTGCAAATAAACCAATGCTGATCTTGTTGTATCTATAAATATAAGGAGTTGCTAAAACCGACCAGACCAGGGGACGTGCTTCCTCCGCTTTGAGCGGCCGGGGGGTAAACATAACCGAGTGAACGTAGCCCTTTGTTGACATTTGCTTTACGGACGCTCTACCTCGAGCCGCGCGCTTTATGGCGCGCACGCAATAAACAGAGCACCCTGTATTGCTACGACGCCTGCCCATGCAATGCTTACGTAGAACACGTCGCTAAGGTGAATGTCTGCGTATACGACGCACCAGGCCCACCCGCTCTATCATACCACGCTTCGTGCAAACATTCAACTCCCACATCTCCTTTTACACTAAAATTATCATAAAACTTATGCATTGTATCTCCTTATTTGCTTATAACAGCCTTTAAGTATTTGCTCCTCCTTTTTCTACCGTTTCCTATTTAATTTCAACATGTTTGCTACTATTTCACGTATATTAACTATCGATCGTACTAGTAAATTACATATAAAGTCATTTCATAAATTCTATAAGCTAGCGTTGAACGTGATTTCCTTTTCTGTATGCTAATGTTAAACCTCTTCTTTAAATACATTTCTATTGTTTCGTCTAATATAATAATACAGCGGACAATCGTTTGGTAGGTGTTTGTAATATAAATAAAGAGAAGCGGTTGACATGTGATGGTATTTTATACCTTACCCGGTGTATTCTCGCATTGCAATCACGGCTTAGTGGTCATCTGCATGCGTGCGGTACACCGCCGCCGAGCGTCCGGTCTTACTCATCTAACAGTTGCTAACTATGAGAATTGTTCGGGATACCATTACCATATTCATATTATGTTGTATGCTTTAATCTTGTAAAACTACTTTAGATACTGCTTTTTAAAGTCCTAAAAATGTAGACAAAACTCATTTACTGATATGGCCATAAAGACTTTAAAAACTGATTAATTTAAATAGACTTTAATAGTAAATTTCCATTTTAGAATGAAGTTATATGTATACCGAAAGCGAGTATGCGTCTTTCTACTTACGGTTAGAATTCACATTAACAACACAATTATTTATTTATCAACACTTTATCTACAAATCAAACCTATTTAATTACAAACTCATGCTGACTCATTCTTTTTCTTCAATTTGCACTTGCAATGTATTGATAGGATTTCTGTACATATTTATCTCAACTGTCAAATCTACTCTTAAAAACATAATTACCTCTTTAATTTTTTGCCATTTTGTCTTAATATGCCTTAAAATAAATTCTGAAAGAGTAACGGATGTCTGGACTCTGTGGGGGAGAGCATTGGATAGCATAGTTATTTATTGCGTCCCTATTTTAATGTTTCATAATAGTAGCAACGTTACGCGTGGTTCGTTACATGCCGCTGTTAGGTAGTCTAATTGTAGTAAAACGCGGCACTTAAATAGTCATAAGTGTTAGAGATATACCACTAAGTAACTACGCAGTGTCTCTGCGTGAATCATATTGTAATATTACAACCATTGTTCAAGATTTCGCATGCGCAGACAAAGAATTTATTTCAATATTACTACTATTTTAGTGAAATCTTTATCCCACATATTATTTTTAACGATCATCCTCAATGACTATCGTAAGACACGTTAAATTTATAAGCAAACTGTAATGTAGCATTGAATATTATTTATATAAAAACAAGAGGAGAAGACAACGTCAAGAACTGAAAGGTTAATGACTACTTTTGTCATTATTGGGAGATTGTTGTTAGGTCTCTGTCAGAGGGGACCGCAACATCTCGACCGTGATCGTTTTCGCGCAATCATTCAATAAACGTGATAGGATCACTCGCCAAGACCCTCGGTTGACTCCGCAGAGAAATGAACCAATTCTAGCAGTACTTGCAATTGCACAGCGACAACTTGCCTGACGTTCGACGACATTTGAATTAAACAAGAGACAATAACTTTTTTGCCCAGCCAGATCGTCAATTTTAAGTCGTTAAAAGTTCATTTAAATATAGAACGCATTTGATTAGAACCAATTAACGTTCAATTAACCAGTTCTCTTGTTTGAGTGATATCGTTGTATCAATTGTTGCGAGACATTCTGTCTTAATTATTCGAATTCATGTTAGTTATATTTACTGTACTTAGGTTTTCATTAAAGAGTACAATTGCAGCATCGTAATTAACATAGCGAGCAGGACCTTTTTCCGATGCCATAGATTTAGATGTCTCATGTCATTTACGGTGCGTGATTGCCGTTCGATAGTATTATTTTCACAATAGCAAAAGTCATTTGAATTGTTAAGTTTGAACTCTGAATTCGCTCGGTTTTAAAGTAACCCAAATTTGCGTTCTTTGTTGCACAGTGTTAATGCCCCCAGAGGTTATCTTGCAAGAGAATATATTTAGCGAGACCTCGAGTTGGAAAAGCATCGTCAGTACAGTATAGGTGTAAATTTTCAGTGATTGCCAACGTAAATATACAGTCAGCTCAGCGGTAGCGTGCCCTAGAGTTCGTTAACCTTACTCACTGCTTTAGAATTTTTAAATTTTTACAGAAAAATATGGTATGCACTAAAGTATAATTCGCGCTCTATGGATCTATCTACATGTAATTTTTATTTACTAATAGATGAAACAAATGTAGAATACGACGCATTATACATTGCTGTTTATTTAGCTACCTTTTTAAATATAATTCTAATTCTGTTTATTATTTTGTAAGTTAAGTACACCGGGATTATACGCTTTAATTCCAAAAACTCGTGTCAAGGGAAGTTTTTAAGATGAACAGATTTGAAAATGATGGTTTATTTTCGGTTGTTGTCAAGTCGTTGCCCTCGTTTGCTTCTGTAGGTACAAAACATCTTAGTATTGATCGATACGCTTGTTTTTTAAATCTATTTGAAATTAAATGACTGTTATATTTTACATACATTGTCATATTTCAGTTTTGTTTTCAATGTAAGTGTGATAAGCTTATAAGGGAGGCTTACTAAAATTTTATTTTAGAACAATTAAAGTTTCATTCTAAAATAGTGACTACATAATATATTGTGTAACCTCTGCCATAGTAATGAGTAGATTAAACAGTGAGTCGAGTGTTCGGCATGTTTGTCGCGTTGACAACACCGCTTGCTAACTGAAACAGTACACAACAGCCATCAGGCTCAAGTTGCGACTCGTGCTCCCAGATTGTACGCGCCTTTGGCAAATGTACGTTACACCATCTTTACCAAAGCTCATGTTTACCAAACAAACACCCGTAGCTATGTTATGAATTAGTTTGTTGCCCTGAAGTGTAAACTGTTGACGTTACCGCTTATATCTAAGCGTAATATTATTATGTTGTTATTATACCGTAAGGAATCGTGGTTTAGAAGCTTGCGGGCGTCTGCCTTCAACACCGAACGCAACAACCGCGGCCGTTTGAAATCGACAGTGATTACAATTTTCCCTGGAGCTCGGTTGCGCGAGCGCAACGTCCGATGGAAAGCAGCGTTTAACCAATGTTCCGCTCTGATAACTCTCTAATTACGCCTCGACCGTTTTCCGTCGACACTTGGCCACCACCAACTTAACCCCTGGCTTTTCACTGCAACATTTCACCCGTGATTGTACTGACATTTTATCTGCTTCACTTTCGCTTTAGGCGGTCATATTGTTTCGCTTTACAAAATACAACATAAGTTAACACGTTAACACACTTACTAGTCATGTTATTTTTGTTTTTATTAGGTACACAACTAGGTAGGACGATGAAGTAATAATAAATAGATAATTCATAGATTCGTAAATAATTAAAATACGTGCAGTTACGGCGCAGAAAACTTTAGGTCACATAATGGTTATTGTTCAAATACTAAACAATATAATATACTCATACACCACTAAAAGCATTCGTGTTTAATTGTTTACTCACCGTTTGCTCCTAACCGCAAGATTTAACGTCTAGTATAGACTTTGTCGGCAAGAACCATTATTACGAGATTTATCGTCTGGCTCGTAGTACTTCCAGTTAGTTATATATTTTGTATTTATTAACTAACGCAGCTTAGTAAAACTTGGACAGAGGTCATAGCGCGTCATTTTCTAACAAAGAACGCAGTAACGTATAATAATTTGTTCGCTGTATTCCAAAACACAAGTGTTTGCGTGTTTACGATCCCCGGACGAAGCGGAGGCGAATAGAATATACAATGACGTGTCATTCACATCGATTGAGGCCGCATACAAGATGTGGCGTATCATACATTATGTATAGGACTTGTGTTCCGTCGAGTTCTGATCTGATTCGACCTTCATTCTGATCTTCTCTTGCTAATGGCGCCCCACGCAACCTCCTCAATCCTACCCGCCAAACAATCTAAAATACTTAAAAATTAAATGCCACATGTTCGCCGTAGTGTAAATGCTTAGAACCATCAAATAGATCGTTATGAGAATGTGTACTGTTACCTAACGCATGTCGTCCGTTGCCCCTCACGACTTGGACTGTCGTCGAATAGCTCGGCGACAATTATTTTGTTATAGTGTCAAGACGACAACGTTGTCTGAACAATAGTGTACAATCACCGCGATTGTAGCCGCGCCCGTGTCAACTGCCTTTCTCGTGTACATTAGTATTGTTATGCTGATGCTTCGTAGCTTCAGGTTCGACGCTCTGATAAAACAAAAGACTCCTCTACAATTTGCATCACTAAACGTATTGAGTGGGGATATTGATGGGAATTGGGGAGCTTTAACGAAATAAATAATTCATGATAGGTTGGGATGAAGCATGGGCTCAGGAACGTTGTTATTGTAAAATTAGTTACCCCGGGTCTTCAAAAGCACCATTTTATAGTTCGGTTAATTGGTAACATTAGCCATTTCAATATGGAAACTATTTGTAAAAACGACATGAATCCAAGCAGGTAGACCACGAAACCAGCCCGCAGGGTAGCTTCTTTTTTTGTTTACTTTAGAGCAGGTATACGACCCTTCCGAGGCCGTTTGTGTGCTTTTTTTTCTTTTCACGAACAATATTTACAACAACTTTATGAAAAAGGACGTCCATATACTATGTAATATCCCATGGTAAAAACATGGCAAAAGGTTCTTTTATTGTGTTCTTGGTGCATGTCGTTTCACAATTTTTTTGTTTAATTACTGTAAAATAGTGATTGTTTCTGATCTTTTGTTCATCTTAATCTTAAAATACTTCGGACACTAGATCTTTCTAAATTCCGCGTGGTTATTCGTTTATTGCCACGTGGTACTATAAATTCAATTTTTTTTAATATTGTCTCAATACGTCTACCATTGTTGTACCTTTTTTTTGCCTTGACTACTCGTTTTGACTGCAAATGTTAATGCCGTCCAAGTAGTATCGGCTAGTTTAGAAGGTTTAGAAAAATGTATTTAATTTTCTGTTTTGTGTTAATATTTCAAAACTAACTATTGTATTTCACTATTTTTCAGAACCAATCTCGGCCAGTGCAGACTATGAACGCCACGCTCAGTGGCTCGTTGGGTCCCGTGGGTGCCAACGGAGTCTCTGGCGGCGTCAGTTGGGAACAGCATCCAGTGCTGGCCCGCGCCGCCTCCGTTCCTGCACACCGTGCCCTCGCCGGCCTACTCGACCGCCTTGGCCACAGACGACTTGAACGGACCACAAGCGAACCTGCACCTCCGCCACCTGCCACAAGCAGATACAAGACAGAGCTGTGCAGGCCATATGAAGAAGCCGGTGTATGCAAATATGGTGATAAATGCCAATTCGCTCATGGAATGCGCGAACTGCGAAATCTACAACGCCACCCAAAGTACAAGACAGAACTATGCCGCACCTTCCACTCAGTAGGTTTCTGTCCATATGGACCTCGCTGTCACTTCGTTCATAACGCAGAAGAAGCGCGACGTCGTGAATCTTCATCCCCCGGTGGCTCTTTAGCGTCTCTTAATTCTGGAGGCTCGATGGCTTCGTACATGAGCGATGGTTCTCGTTCCCCTCGCTCCCCACATTCGCCGTTGGCACCGCAATCTCCATTGACACCTCATTCTCCCCCCGCCATGTCACCTCCTGCTCATGCCACAGCCTTTGCTTTCCGCCGCGCGCAGTCACCTGAACCCGAAGAAGAACGACTCCCCGTGTTCAACCGTCTGTCGTCTGCGTTCGGCGACCTCGTCATTGCCTAGGGGCCCTAGTCCTAAGTTAACTTATACCGAACCTAGGTTAAGGATCGTCCGTCACCTTAGTGCCTACTCGACGTCTTCCAGCCAGCGCCCGAGCGACGTCCCGCTCGTCGCGCCTCGCGCACACGCACACCCGCTCAACGAATGATCTCCAGTTTGTCGATGCTATATTGCTACTTCGCCTTGTAATTTATAAAGTTAACGAAACGAAGTTTTCATTGGCCTCTCGAAAGTTTGCGGTGTGAAGTATAGTTGTTTTTTGTACCTACATTTTTAGTTATCGGCACGCACTTGTAAATGGCACCTTATAATATTAGATATTTATTATGTAGCTCGCGGAAGTCTTCCCGATGATCCTCCGCCGAGCGGTGGTCTCTGTAAAGTTAGCTTATAGAACATTTTATTTATTTCGTACTGCCTCCGCGCTCGGTACTGTACCGCGAGAAGGCGCTCGTGATCTATTTTTAAGGGTTTAAGATAATAATTTATTATTTATTTTGAGTCTCTTTAACTGTAATAATTATTTTATTTGTAGCTAGCAGCTGCGATGCCGCACCGCATACGGACGAGGCCCGCGTCGACAAGACGTGGCTCGTTGCAAACCAAAACTCGATTGATTCTGTACTTGAACACGAGACCCGCTATTACATACCATTATTTAAAACCATGAACGTACAGAATCATTTGATTATTATAAACTCGGGAGCTCGATGGGCTAGTGGAACAAACCATTTTATTATCTCGTAATCTCGAATATTTTAAAACAACTTCGCAGACAAAAACCGAAAGTGCTCATTTGTGGCGGCATAAAGCGTGCGATAATCGTAGGCTAGTCGACACCGCTAGCTATCTGAACCGCGTCCCATCTGAGAACTATCGCAAGCACGAACCGCTTTTAGTCTGCGAAGGACTTTTTTCTTTTGCCCTTGCGAGGAGGACGAGTTGGCCCGAAACCGGTTACAAGTTTTGGTGATTATTTTTTTTAGTGGTCGCGCCGCACGGGTCTAGTGTTGCCATGGGTTTTTATTTATGCGGAACGTCCTGATTTTTTCGTAATTTAAAAATAAAACTTTAAGGCAAACATAACGCTTAAAGAAAATATTACAACAATCTAATTACTTAAGAATTGAAAATATTTTATCTTAAATTCCATCATAAATTGTAGGATTTAAATCCTATGATATGGTACTATTTAAAACATTGTCTTCCAAAAAATAATATATAAAAAAATACCTTATCGGGAATTAAGATTATTTATCACAATTCTAGAAGATTTAGTCCAGTGCTATAATAATTGTTTTCTAAGCGACAATCAGGACTTTCCGCACTTAGGGTCTGGCAATGCTAGTCTGTATTCATGCGTAGGGACATCTCGTCTGGCTCGCAAAAACACTCGCCCGCCGTACTCTCGAGCTCTGGTACATGTAACACTCCGTACCGATAAACCTGTATAAAGATATGACACAATATAATATATGAAACATGTTTATACAATTGTTGAGGCGAGCGGTCGCCGCGCGGGAAGCGGGCGTCGTGGTACCGGCCACGCGCCCGCGCGCCGCCTAAACGTGTGCCTTTTACTTTATATACGAAATAAATCGATTTATTTAATTTTTAGTTGATCGAGATAGATTATTGTTTATTTATTGTATCGTTTTGAATATAATATTCAAATTGGCACAGTTATTACTTTAGTCCTACTTTGACAGAGCTAAGTGATTAGTTTCCAAGTAGAATAGTTTTTCTTTTGAATTTAAAGTGTGATATTTTATATTTATATAAAACAAAGTTTAAACTTTAAATTAAGGGACCAATGTAAGTGATTAGGAGAAATTCTGAAGAACCATCGTTTATGTACGATTCTTACCAAGAGACTGTATCCTCGCGCCACATACTGATGATATTTTTGTTACATCTACTAATTATTATTATAATATTACAATAAAACAACATTTGACCAACACTGGTTTTGTGTTTAATTATCAGCTTTATAGAACCGAGATGGTATTTTATTTTGTTTTTCTATTTTTATTATTTTAGTTCAGTTTTCTCCTTTTGTTTGCGAGTCGTTGCATGGTGACCACAAGATAATAATTTTGTACCTAATGTTAAGGAATTCTTAGTTTTAAGCGTTCATAAAGATCACGATTATTATTTATTATCAGTTCATTACAAATTAAAAACCATTAAAACTGATTTATTTAATTTCTTTTGTATTTAAACCGACATATAAGTTGTACGATTTCTTGTAACTTAATGTTAGTAATATATCATGAGTCATATAATATAACAGTTTAGTTTAGTAATTACGACACTTGTAATTAAGTATTTAATTTTTTTTAATTTAATTCCAATTGTAAGTTAATCTTCCAAAAAATGACTACCACGTATTTCTATTTCTTATGGACAAACAAATTAAGTATAAAGCTTAATTATGACATTTTTCTTGTAAGTTTCCTTATTTCCATCTGCATTTTTATTGAATTATAGTCAAAATAATGTTTATACTTTTGTTTTTATTTTGTTTTTACCCTGTACTTCATTCCTTTTTGTTCCTTTCATCCTGCTAGGCGATCCTATTCTTTTCGTAGTTTAGTATTTAATAGCAATTTTATAAAGTCAGTTTTAGGACTCACTTTAACATGGGCAGGTCCCATTTCTTGTTTATTTAAAGCAGAAACTATTAATTAACAGAAAGCAAATTATCACTTAAGTTAGAAAAGCAAATTCATTTAGATTTAAATGAATAGATCGGTCGTTTGGCTTGGTGTAATGACTAGTAGGTACTAACTATCTGGTATTTACTAGAAATAATAACTGTAGGCAGCTTCTCCACTGATTAGCATTTCCTTAATGTTAAACGTAAGTATTTAATTAAGTTAGAAGAGGAATATGCAACTTTCGCACCTTATTACCTACTGGTATCTACCAGAAAGTACGTTGGCGCATCTGTATAGTTTTCAACATGGCTGTAGGGACATCTCTACAGCTAAATAGTTTTAATAGCAATAGACAAAATATAGGTAAGTATCTATCTGATACAGAAATGTGCAGAACTAAACAAGATTTATAAGCTTTCAATGTAACCATAGACTACAACTGGACTTGGTTTTTTCATTAAAAAAGGAAAAAGCTACTACTGGCTCAGTTGGTGTGCTTTTGAAGATATCTACCAATTATTGCATGGTCTCCTACATGTTTTTTGTTCCGACACAATGATAATGAGAGAGCAATGTTTTCCTTATGGTACTCCCTCACCCGGAAGCATTCGCGTGCAATGTAACGTTACAGAGTCGAGCATTACATCAGTAAGAGAGGAGAACTGAGCATTACAGTGCACGAACTGTAATGATACATATCCAGTTTACATCAGTGACTCTACACTACAGTATGTAAAATATAAAAAACCTTAAGTTCAAATGTCACTCCCGACAATAATTTTCAGACTACAATTTATAGCCGAACCTTGAGCGTCTGCTTCGCCGAAATACCTTAAACGAGCCAAGCCATACGTAAGTTTTACCTAAGCCGAAAAAGCTATTCTACATAAAAATAAGTCGGTAACAATAGTAAAACGAAAATAAAACTGGTAATAGTTGACTGATATTATTAGTTTTAAACAGCCAGCATTCTAAAACGTTGGATTAAATCCCTGAGAGAGAAATAACGTGTACCTAACGCCATCCATCGGCAGTATTGGTAAACTTCTACGTACTATACAAAGTATTCGCGTATTGTAAATACGTTTTTTTTTCAAACATAACAAGCATAATTTTATACGTTACTTATGGCACCTATAGGTAGGTACCTACTTTATGCGTTAAAAAGACTAGATTTTGTTGTTGTAATATCGTAAGTGCCGTCTTTACTATGTTTAATAACAGTGTAACCCACATTGTATTTATTCTATGAATAACCAAAATGACTGCTTTTTGGAACAACTCAATATATTAAGTAGGTATGTATAAACATGTGGCTAGGTATTGAATAAACCTACATATTCTAGACAACAGATGCTATATGAGGAAGGAACAAAACACGTTTATTATTTTGTAGAATTGTATTGGTAATTACATTTTCTTATTAAAATTATGCAGATCGTTGAGTCATAGAATTAAAATATTGAATTAGTTGGTATAGAACGTAGGAGAAAATAAATAATTATGGAGGTAGGTAGGTACCTATCTAAATACATATCTTCTTATTATTTATTTACTTAGGTATTTAAATTGGTCTTTTAGAGTGTACGTTTACTGGTAATCCTAAAAAAGTTGAGTTTATAATGTTTTTCGTACTAACAAAATAATTGTGGAAACTTGATTTAGGTATCATATGCCACCATTTTGTAGACCTATAAGTAAAGTGATCCGTGGAGTTCTTGCATTTGATCTGAGTCGGCGACTCTGGTAACCCAATATGAAGATAAGAACTAGCCTTAACAGAACTGTAGGCATAAAGACAGCTGTTTATAAAGCACTTATTCTATCACTACCACAACTTTATGCCCAAGCCATAAAGTACATTCTTCACTAGAAATATATTTCTGAAAAGCAAACCATTGGATGTTGTTAGTACGAGTATAACGAATCTTACAATCTGGTTGGTTCTCGATAAATAAAATAATGAACACGCTTGTGCAGAGGTCGCAAGATCAATCTTAATTAGTTAATACAATATTGCTAACGCTAAAATAAAGTTCACACAGAACCGCTTTTATAGGCAAGATCATTTAGGACGATGATGTCGAAAAATATTACCACGTGGTTGCCAAATGATGTACCTAAATATCTGTATTATTACATTACATTTGTATTTGTCACTCGAATAGGCGATAGCAAGATTCTGTTTTATTGTGTTTACTTAATAATGTGAAGAAAATAAACAATATATACCTACCTACTTAAACCCAAAACAACATAACAATATTTATAAAAATGTAATCTCTTTTTAGGTGCCTTCTTGTTGTAGGTAGGTATGCATTGTACTGTAACACACACTGCATAAAATGAGATGACACTTTTTTCACCGTTTATAGAAAGTAGATCACTAATTTAAAGATTATTTAATAGGTATACCTACCTACTGTAAAATTTTACCTTTATTTACCTATACTAATGTTCTACTGTTGAGAACGGTAGGTAACTATTTATGAATGAGTGTGGCTAATTAAAGCTTTTTTCCCTGCTGTACTTAATTATTGTTATAAAGTGTAATTGCTGCCATTACATTATACTTTTAATTTGCCGCCTAATCAGATGTATACGCATTGACTTCTCAAATTAATAAACTTCTGACGAGCTAATTTTTTTTGTCGTCTGCCTATTTTATTAGTTGCCTATACTTATATGCGGTAATTCTTGTAATTAGGTATAATTGTTTTAAATGTTATCTCGATCGCATTTAAATAAACAGGAATTCTGCTGATTCACTCATAGAATAAGTTTATTATCCTTTTCTTCAAAATGTTTCAATTTTATTAGTGGCTGGCAGTCCTTATCTATGTGAACAGTAGTAACAAAACTTCACCTTTAACGACAGCACTACTGTAATGATAAGCTACTAATGTTTTACGCTTTGGAAACATCCGTCTTAACATTTTTATCTGAGCAATAAGCAAAGTGCTTATTTGAAAATGTTTTAAGAAAAAGTACTCAAAAGAAGCTCTACATATTTATACCTAATTAAACTAAAGTCTGGGTATAGAAAGATACTTACATTAAAAGCGCTCAAGCAACGCAAAACGAACGATTAAGAACAGTACGAGCAGGAGTGACGTTATATTTTCTGTGAAAAACATTGTCTTTGACATTAGCTGCTATGAAATATTGTTGATTTAGAATCCCGTTCTGCCTTTTTAATTCTCTACAATTAATCAGACAACTAAATACGCGTAGCCACTACGTAGTATACCTAAGTATTCCTAAGTTGTCAACTTTAACGCGACCGCATGAGTCTAAAAAGGTATGAAGTAAAAATGTTACCTCTGTCAGTTTTGTGTCAATAATGACGAGTGTGTTATAAAAAAGCTTCGTAGCGAAATAATTGATTGAATTGTGCAATAATACATGACATGTTATGTACTTATAAATTATGTATATAATAAATACCTACAGCTTGTTACAGGCGCTAAATGGAATAAAATATACATCTCCCACTTACTACATCGCCATCTCAAACCAAACTAAGTAGGGGTTGTAGTAAGGGTAGGTATTAAAAAAAATTATTCATACTTATTCACTTCTTTTCCTGTAGGTATTTTAGGTACAGAAATAGGCATTCATATTATTATACATAAAGAAACATCCTTAGCTAAGTAACTAAGATTTGATTATATTTATTACTTAAAAGCCTATCAGCCTCTTTTAATTAGTTCCCTCATTAGTCAGGATCATTACTCTTCTAAACTTTTACAATGAACTAATTTCAGCTTTTGCTATACTTCGCATTCATGTTCAAATATTTATATATTTGATCCTTATGACATTGGTAAAAGTATATTTATTCAAAGAAAAATAGTACATAAGCATAAAGATTTCCACTATAGCTGCAATAGTTAAATTAACTTGAATAATTCGTTTATCTGACAAACGCCACTATCACGTCTAAGAAAGTAAATACTTAACTCTGTGTTAGTTCAGCGATAATAATAATTACTGCTGGATGTGTGAGGGCGTCCATTAACTAATATTTGTTCGGTTCTTTGATAAGATAACGAAAAATATTTATAAATAGTAAGAGTTTCTAAAACGATACAATTTGAGAATGCATTGTTGACATCACAAGCAATCCGTCTTGTGTACAAAAGATATTGTGAGTTAATTACACATTAGCACAACGCCATCTAGCCTTAAATAAAGCAGCTTAGGTGCCAAGATTGAGGAAAACTTTAGGACTGCACATATATCGCACCTTGAAAACAAAAGTGGCGTTATACAAAAACAGTAGTTTTTCAGTACGGCCATTTTAAAGTTTTGGTTTAATACCGTGATCAATATCTAATGCAAATAACTGAAATATAACACGGTTATAAGTTTCATCTAACAGTTTGACTATCTGGCTTTTAGATAATTATTGAAAACATGCGAGTAATTAAGTTATTTATTTAGAAAAATCTGTTTTAAAAAAAATATCAGTATAGTGCCATTTTAGATTTTTTTATTAGTTACTGTTTTAGAATAAAAACGCAATTTATAGCTTATCTTATGATAATAATTACATAAATAAAACAAAATTATGAGATAATACTAAGATAAAATGTTTATTTGGCAAAAGTAAAGTAAGTTACAATCCGTACAATTGAAAAATAATCAACATTAAGGATCTTCTTAGCGTATCGGTGGCAAAACGTATGGAATAAATTGATATACCCTAAAACTCTGCGACACTGACTGCGTTATAGCTGTCATTTATTAGCTCTTCCTGAGTGCAGGTGTTAGGGCATCCAGGACAGAGGTGGGTCATAGTTTGGGGGGCGTCGCACAGGCAACTCAGTCCGCGATTGTTCGTGAGGCCCCACCGGAGCATGTTCTTCTTGCTTCGTCATACCTGGGTTCGCAATCTGTTTAAGAACTTCCAGGTAGCCCATGGTAACTCATGTCCGGGCGGAAGCCTCTCAGAGAGTGGCACAAACAGTTCCGGCAGAGACACCCTTTCGCGCCAAGATTGCACCTCGCATTTGCTGGGTAAAGGGTGGACGCACTTTATAAAGCTCTTTTGGCTATTCAGCCTTTGCTGTGATAGGATATGATCATAGCCGTGCATAGGGTGCCGGGGGTCGCTATCCACTTTGCTCCTCTCAAGGGAGGCTGCCACATCCCATCGTTAGGGGCGCGATGCCAGCCATGGTACACCAGTCTGACCGGTATTGGTTTGAGACAACCTGTAATAATCCGGCAGGTTTCGTTCAAAGCTGTATCCACCACCCTAGCAAGAGCTGATCGGTTCCAAACTGCGTACGTATATTCTCCAGCCGAGAAAGCAAGCGCCAGTTGAGAAGTTTGTTGCTTGTTAGTCGTCGAGATCGTCAGCGTATAAGAAGCGGGATGTATTAGGACACGACGGTTGGTCGTTGGTTTAAATGTTAAAAAGAAGCGGAGCCAGAACGCTACCTTATGGTAGGCCATTCTTCTGTGATCTCCCACGACTTTAGTCTGAGAGAAGGTGGACCTGAGAGCGGCGATTGTGGATGATCTCTCGAAGTATTGCGACAAATTTATGGTCAAGGGTCACGGTTTCCAATTTGCTCAGATAAAGCGGCTGAAGTTCTGGAGTTTCTATTTGATCGTTTAGTCAAATCAAGCTCTGTAAATTTTTATTTATATTTATTTTATTTAAAAATCATCAAAATACGGTAATTAGTACTGTATTTTGCCATTTATGTATTTATTAGTTTAAAAGATTATTACAATACTATAACATTAACAAAGGCACTAAACATATAATGTCATTTTTTAATTCATCAAATAATTTATTTCGGCAAAATTTAAACTACATAAACGGCACTATACTTAAAGTGCCAATTATGTATTGCTTCATGTAGAGAATTAATTTACGTAAATTAGGTTTAAAATGTCACTAAACATAAAATGTCACTTTTTTACTCACCGCAGCGTTCGTTTCCACTGGGATGCTTGGCTCTAACTGATATAGTGCCACCTTTTCAATTACCACGTCGTCACTTAACCTAAAAGTAAAAACTGACACTACCGACATCTAGGCAAAACTATTGGAACTATTAGAACGTATGTCTTTGCATTCGAAGCGCTTTTTTGAAATAAACTAGACTGTGTCCTTAACTCAAAATCAACGTTTTTGGCATAATGCCACTTTTGTTTTCAAGGTGCGATATGTTACTGTGTCTGAATTACTGTTACTAATAGACAAACTTCAATATTTTTAATACGAGTACAATATCCCCTGTTCAACGTAATTTATATTATAGGTACAGCTTTTTAACAACTAAAGTGGTAAACACTTTTTTTTATTCCTTACATTTTGGAAGAGACACGAGAATGAACGAACAATAGAAACCCTTTCACAAGCCTCGTGGTTCTGTGAATATAACCTTAAAAAGCTTAAAAGTAAACGGGTTACTTTGCCGAGATGAAAATGAATGATGAATAGGTACGTCACGTTCAACCACTTCCTGTCCCGTTGATAATTCGTTTCAATAATATTTAGAAAGTCACGTTTTCAAGGGTAGTTGTAAAATATATCAATTTGCATTTCGTACCGTAACGTAGTCGTTCCGTGTTTATTTATAAGATTAACAGAAGGGCAAGCGGACATGATAAGAGGTTATGAACGTTCTCTTGTATACTCATGTGTACAAGGCATTTGGGTAGAGTGAAGGCAACAGATAACCTAAGTAAACAGTCCCCAACAACGATAAGCTTGGGTTGCCTCGATATTCTATCAATGATATGACAATTTTTTTAAGTCAAATTATGGGCGATATGGATTTAAAAGTATATATAAAATTGAAAATAAATCTTATCTTATTCTATAATGCTAATGGGAGAGAGTTAGCAGCAATAGTTTAGTACTCCGTGGGCAGAGTTAGAATACTTCTTGTCAGCTCTACAAAAAGACATGAAACTAATCCGCTTGGCTAGCGTGCTTTTATTTGGCCAAATCCAAAGGAAGAAAACCGTGGTTAGTGAGCTAAGCCTTATCCCCGCAAGCTTCCACGTTATCAAGTAGTTACTACAATGAATGTTAAATAAAACATCTCTATGCTTTCCGAATTGAAAGATTGCTGGCTGAAATCTCCGTACTGTATGTCCGTACTGTATGTTACTGTTATTCCTAGGGCATAGAAGTGCCAGAATTATAACTGCACAGAAAATAATTAACAAGATAAATATAATCTTAAGAAATAAGTGGCAGCAGTTAGATAAAACAGAAGCGAGTGCTGTATAAAATACAGTAATGTTAACAACAGGCAAGGGCAGGCGGATGGAAGGTATGGAAAGAATAATCCAATCAGTGTCTAGCTAGGGAATGTTGTTTCAACTGTTAGGCACGTCGACAACTGACCTGCTACCGGGTGAACGCAATATAAATTTTACTACTCGATGCTTGTACTGTTGTGTACAACAATGTTACTTAAGTTCCTTATCAGTGACTCATTTCCTCAAAAATTCTGAATCACAATTTAAATTCATTAAATTGTCTTGAAAAAAAACTACCATTTGTGTTGTGCCACTGTGATTTGTTTATTTGCAATCCTGCTCTGCTTCATCGACACTTATACATATCTTTATACTTCCCTGTTATGATGATGCCTGTTAACCTCACTTAGTCGACAGCCTCGGGAGGTGATGGGTTGGTGACTCTTTGTATTCTTAATCTATCACGAAATTATTTTATTTTTAAAACTCGCGTTTTATAAAATATCTTATCAGTAATTAGTCAGTATCTTAATACATATAAGCAATCGCACTAGAAATTATAAGTGATAAGTGCCTATATCTGATATACATTTCTTTTACTAAGTGTTGGTTTGTAGTCTTTCTCTCCACGGTAACTATAAAATCAACATTACATGATTTTATTGCATAGCAGTTCATGCAGATCCAGCAGTCTTACTCCGTACATGATGACCCTATACATTTACACGTAGGGAATCTGGCAGACATATACCATACTAGCTAGAAAAATTGTTATGGGGCTTGGTGCAGTCTTCCTTGTTTGCTAGATATCGCCTTTTATGACACCTTGAGGTTTACCATCATTTTAAGGGTGACGTGACAGACGTCTCCGTCATTATACGGAGAACACCACTACTTTTGTTGAAATCTGAACGTAATTTTCTTTGCTAGTACCGGCTGACTATTAAAGAGTGGTGTTCTCTTTCACGCTGCTATTAATATGAACATGTTGTAACAATATACCTAAATATTTTATTAATACAAATATATTTGAATAACAACAAGAACACTTTCTTGATCTATTTACAATCCATCTTTGATCTGCGAAAAAACAAAACCATATTTAATGGTTAGATAATAGAGGTCGAGGCTACCTTTCATCACTAAAAATTATGTTAAAATAGAGGATACTTGTTACATGTTGAAATTAGACTATGCACTCCCCGAGGAAAAAGTAGGGAGCTAGTTGTCCATGTTTTTATTCACTAAAGATGTTTTACAAAAAGTTGATTCGTTAAAAATTTATTTTAGTTTATTAACTATTTTGATTACGATTGTACTCGAGCAGTACGGTTGGCAGCAATCAAGACAAAGGCTCGTAAAGATTCGCGACGTATCGCTCGCTTTACGTAAGCAAGGCACTCGTTTGACTGTTAGGGCTGTAACGATCTCAAGAAATTGGGGAAGAACTAATATTACCTTTATTTAGAATATTGCTTACTAGTTACATTAGATATTAGTAAAAAGCCTTTTACTGATTTATAGAAGACGAAGAAATCTAGCCTAGAAGTATAGGTACCTACTAGCAGCCAGAGTATTGCCTTAGCAGCAGACTTGAGGTAAAGATCAAAACGTTACAACAGCCCTTATAAAGACGAGTCTAAGAAAGAGAAATTCGGTCCTATAATAATACCACGATGGCCAAACGGAATGACACAGAGATAGTAAATAATAAATAAATAAATAATCCTCACACATTCACACAACGCCCTCTAGTCCCAAACTAAGCAAAGCTTGTACTATGGGTACTAAACAACGGATAAACATACATAAATACTTTTTTTTGTAAATAAATACATATTACGAGTATACATAGAAACACTCAGACCAATGCAAATAAGCATGTTCATGCACACAAAGATTTGCATTGAGCGGGAATCGAACCCGAGACCTCTGCGTAGCAGTCATGTTATATAACTACTACGCCACAGAGGTTGTCATAGTAATGGTATAAAGTTTTATTTTCTATTATTTACGTAGAGATTTTATCTACAAAAGTTCGTCTTGTATTTTACGACATCCAAAGAATGATACAGGACGGTTATAGATACCTTATATTTTAACTCTATCAGTAAACAAACTAACACAATTCAATATTACCCCTTTAAATAAGTATATATCATTATTGGAAGGTCCGTAGCTACGTGGGCTGATACTGACAGGAAGCCGCTCTAATTCCTTCAATCAATTATTTATAATGTAGAAGTTAAGCAATCATTGGTAAACTGCTATAATGTCAAATATGTAAGGAAAAATATATAGACAAATAAATAACCTAATAAATAACATAATAATGAATTGTGAATAGGTTGATAACACACCGGACTGTTGAACGCGCACCGGAACCCTGGGGAGACCCCTCACACGGTGGACTGACGACCTGGTTAGGAAGGCGGGAAGCCGATGGATGAGGGAGGCACAAGAAAGCGCAGGGTAGAAACTTTTGGTCCATAGGCTGATATGGATGGAGAGGTTGAAAACATTCATCTTCTTCCAAAAAAACGTATGCTGTTAACCCTACTTATTACTCTCGGACTTACACTTACTCTACACAAATATTGCATTTATTTTTATTTAGTGTCCTTTAACTTTTTAATTTATTTTGAAACGAATTCTTTTTCCTTTAATTAGAAGTTATGGTTGGTTTTTTGTGTTCTTCATCTTTCGTGGGAAAGCTTTTATTTAGACCGCTTTAAAGTTGTTAAGTTGAAAGATGGATGAGGGAGAAATAGGACAGACAAAGATTGTAACCTTTCAAGGAGGCCTATTTCCATTTTCAGCAGTGGATGTCTTTTGTCCGTGTGGTGACGGAGTAAGAATACAATATGTCACCACCCCCTTAGCCCATGGGTGTCGTAAAAACCGACTAAGGGACTATCCGTGAATATTATCTATACGAAATAAAAAGAAGAAAAACTTGAATTGAAACCCTATACTAATCCGTCTGGCCAGCGTGGTATTAGTAGGCCAAGTATCCGAGGGAGGTGTCCCGTCCCTGCAGTGGGACACTAATGGGCTGTTTAAAAAAAATAGAAGGCGTATTTCCAGCAGTGGATGTCTTTTGAATGATGAAGAAGCGATGCTACCGACCTACACGAATGCCACCAGGTTAAGGATTCAATATAAAACTTACCTCAATTAGCTCAAGTGTCAATTGTCTTAACTCAATTGTCTGCCATATTATACACAGGAGACGTCGGGGAACCATGCAAGATGTTAAAGAGCAGACAGAGGGTCCGATCGTATTTTATTTTTTCCAAAATGGCTCCGAGATAAGATATTATTAGATTTTCCTTATTTGTTACGATATCACTGCCTGATCAAAATGTAATCAGGTCAAAAACAATATATTATTTTTTATTCATGCAAAAGATGTTAACTTAAGTTGCTGGACAACGGTGTTTTAGATAAAATGTGTCACGGAAACTATCATGGATAACCGTTATGAAAAGAAAATATCTTTAAGGAATCGAAAAGAAAATATCAGACTTGACTGAACTATACATGATAATGATGATAGCATTTACCAACACTGAGGCGGTCCTCTTCCATATATGAAAGGGATCTAGGCCTATTGATAATATGCTGGCCAATTCCATTGGTATTGGGCGTAATAGGTATAGGTATGTCTTCCTTGCTATACTAAGTAGGTATACTAAGTAAAAGTAGCTCCTTAGATGCCATTTACAATATTTTAGGGTTTATCCTCATGGAGTTTTGTGATTTTTGACAATGTTGGAACCGCTTGCATTTAGTTAAATTCAAATTTTTTATTAATTTTAATTAATACTTTATCATGCTATTTATAAATAGTATCGATTCGAGTAACAATTGTAATCGAACCTCAATAAAAGGAAAACTGTTCCTAGATACTAAACCTTGTACTAAAGGAAGTAGTTACTTTGCCCAATAAATAGCTATGGTAAGCCCATCGCCGTATACTTAGGAAGCCATAATTTACTATGTTAGATCCACTATCATATTACACGGAACTGTATGCATACAGGCTTAGTGGTTTATACTAGCTGTGTGGGCAGATTGTTTTCAAATTGATAAAGGTATTGTAATTGAAGTACTCGTTGGTGTGGTGGTCGTATGGGCTGCAGTGCACGAGATGGCAGGTTTGAATTATAAGGCAAACAACCGTTTATGTGATCCGGAAATTATCACCCTGATATTGGCTGAGGATTTAAATATTACTAAAACGGTGAAAATTTTTACACCCTCTATTATGCGTTTCAAATAAGAATGGACTCGTCAATGACCCCTATTTCTCAAAGTTCGATTAAAAATTAAGGACGCCTTATGAATTTCTTTGGATGACGTCACAATATGGCGCAAGATTATGCACATTCTTATTTGAAACGCATAGCACCTATGTTGCTGCAGATCTTTTTGAGAATTTTGTATTAGTTTAAGGTGTCAAACAAGTAAGTAGTACCCTGATGGTAAATTCTTACCGCCCCTGATGGACGGTAGCAATGTCAAGCCGGTGCATTCTTCAGACCAACTTGTTGTCTTGTAATTGTACTTGACTAAAAGGGTACACCTTCCATCTAAACACAGTAACATTTTTCACACCATTTGCTTGGAGATGAATTTAGAGTCCCTCAATAAATAATGCATCTAAATTGTTTAATCTATCCACTTGTTTACACGTTATTAATCGTGGGCAGAAACATTTTGCTTTAGCCTAACATCAAGTACTTAGCAACGTAGGTACACTATGATGTCATTAGGGTCTTCGTAATCTCCAAATTTAACACTTTGTATTTAATGTTTACTTCTTTTTGACAATGAATGACTTAGCATTGTATACATTCCAAAAATATCAAGATTCACACGCGATTATTTACTTTTATGATGTGTGAACAAAACAAATTTCAATCTTATATTAAGGTTATCAAGCGGTCACATCACAACTGAATCCATTGGTCATATTATTTATCATAATCAATATTATCAAACAGCCGAAAGATTGCTTAGCCTATTTATCAATCCCTCAATCCCTTTATCGGTTCCTTGGTGCATTGTGTGAGCCTACTCTCAAATCCCGCTGTTCCAGAACCTTTTTGCCTAATTGATTGCGAAATGATAATACAGTTGAAGCAACTTCATCGCGATCATAATATAAAATGATGATGATTGTTTAGTGTATTTCATAAACGATTCCAGACTTAGATATAGGTACCTTTTGTTAACACAGTAACAGGATAGAACAGCAATAAAAGTCACTATGAATGAATAAACTTTCTTGTGCTGATGGAGACACAGGGCTTTGTGATCAGTTAACATGTTCTTAGGTTTATACTCCTATTAGCATAGTTTATCCTTTAGTTTGTTTAATAATTTTTGGCAGTATGACCTCTAAAAGAGAAGATGATTTGGTGACATTATGTATTCATACTCTGTTACCACATTGGTCTCTTTATTAAAAAGTAATTAGAAGTTTAAGCAACTGTTTAGATGTCGATGAACTCAAGGTGTAACCGGGTAATCGATGAATTTTGATTAAAATTCAATACTCGAAATATTCTTTTATAAGTAATGTAAATTTGAATTTTATTTGGGTACATATTGAACCTCCTGCGCTCGTTTGAAGCACCTGTTTCAACTGCTGTGTTTTTATTGCATTTGAATGACATTTATGAATTTGAAACATGTTTAAGTGGACAGACAAACAAACCAATCACTGCCAGAAATAGCTTTAAGCTGCTTCTTTATTTCTGATTTTTTAAAAATGTAGACACTTTTCCATAACTGTAACTTATTAAGCCAATATCATCATCGTGATCTCACAATATGATGCAGCATTGGTCGAGTCTCGAAGAAGAGCTAACCGTCTTGGAACCTGCAACGAATTCAATAAGAAGAAAAATTTAGAAATTGTAAAAACTTTTCAATAACTTTTTGGCAATCCATGGCAGACTTGAATGCAAATAAATAGCAAGCAATATTGAATGAAGAAGTACCACGAAGTTATTTAATAATATTAGAAGTCCAGTGGTAACAAAACTAGTAAGAAATGTAAAGAATTTGAAATTTATGCAATTAAAAAGGAGTTAACCGTTTAGCCGCAAGACTTTCTTTTCGCCTTGACTAAACCACAACATCGTGAAAATACTATGCTAACAGATGTCCTAGGGGATTATACTTATAATGGAATAATCAAGAACCAAAATTTTTAAATGTACCGTCAGCAAAAAAAAAATATATTTATTTAAAATTAAAAATGAGCATCTGCACAAAGCACAGTTCTGAGCTACATGCTACTACGTGCTGTGTCTTATACTGTGACTACATAGTCAAAATAGGTAGAGCCACGACACTTTTTCACAATCACAACCAAGACTCAATCAACCTAAAGATCGCACAAATAATTGTATAGAGATTGGAATTCAGAAATGATGGAATATTTTACGCCCTCCTGCAATCAGTAATCATAAGTCAATTATTATAAATCACGAACACCACATAGCTGCTTTCTGGACATAGGTCTGCTTAAATAAAACATAAAAAAAACGTCAATGAATTTTAAAAAAGAGCTTTGTTGATCTGACTTTGAGATTGCTAAAGCAATGTATATTTAGCAACGTGGTAAGCCAATAATAAAATATTATATGTTACTATATTATATTATACCTATTAAATATGATTAAATGATTTCACTTCATGCCTGATATGGATCTTTTTAATTTAGCTGTTAGCTGTACTTACGTACAATTCTTACATTCTGTTTACTCGTCGCAAAAGTCATATAAAACTACAACTTCACTCAATAAAATAAAATAATTAAAATAATAACTAGGTAGATTCTTGTTTTTCTGCTGTCGGTACATTCATAAACACAAATTGTCTCTGGAGTTATGTATAGCAAATTGATCACATCTGCCACACACGAACCAAACTTTATATTAATTTAAACGAACACTCATTATTATTTTCCTGTTTACAAGGATCGCTGTATTGAACTTAAGAAGAACATTATTGCTGCAGAATTATCACATTAAGTTGCCATTTGGAAATAATTTATTGTTACTAGTCTGTTTATTTTAACTCCAATTAACTCTTTATAGTTTATATCCAGAGTGTGTCGTAAAAAGCGACTAATGAATGTCTCCTTAACAGTCGTTAGTTAAAGCAAGTAAGGAATACTGACCCAAGCCCGATGTCAACTATCCAGTTTGGTTTATCTGTTGGCCAAACTTTCCTTCATTCATGAAGGAGGCCCTTTTCTGCAGTTGTATATTATGATCTGCTAAGATAAATAAAAATGGTCCATAGTGTGACTACAGTTCATTACGTTCAAAGGTCCGACTTTTACCCTACTCTGCGAACATAGAGTAACAAATACCCAAATAAAAATATAATATTTGACTTTTACACATAAAAGGGAATTAAAAGTCATTACGCTTCATTAAAAGCAATTTAATTTCTTCAATACACCCATATCTGTCAATTGAGTAAGAAAAATGAAAGTAATAAACAATGCATTTATTACTAGTATAAAATAATGTACATAATATTCCCCTGTACATCTTCACAGATGGTTCATTATTAAAAATAAAAATATTTAATGGGTTGAACCAGTTTTGGTTCGTATGCATGTGGTCAATCGTGTATTAAGTGTGGCGTTATTATCCTTGTGGCTGACTCACTTTATAAAACGACATGAAAAATGAAATCAATTTCTAATTAGAATGTATATTTTATGTAGTATGTTTTTTTAATACTCGTACCTATGTTTATACAAAAAATTAACTCGTAAGCGCTCTGGAAATATCACCTGTTTCATGCGATTTTAAACCCTCTTAAAAAAGAAGACGAGCTTTTTACTTCGGTTGTATTTTTATTAATGTTTGTTATTTCTGACCCGAAGAAATTTAATCGTAATTGGATAAGTAATTTGGGTTTCATCTAAAAAAAACACAGAATTTCTGTAAAACATAAAAAAATATTGAAATAAGTAGAAGTGATTAATTTGTAAATCATTAAATTATGCAGGGTTACAGCATCAGAACTTTTGCCTCTATTTTACTTTCATACCTTATCCTAGTCGACAAGGTATCAAAAACCGTAGTCAAATCTTTCGTCAGTTATTGATAAATTGAAAGCTACTTCTTTTTTCTTGAATTGTTTCGTTAACTTGCAAATTTAGTTCTTTCTGCCAAAAAAATACTTACCGACTCTTTTTTTTTAATTCAGCAGAAAATAGGTCTCGCGTAACTCTTAGCTACCTACAACCCTGGTCTGTCACCTTAATCAGGTTGTCGTTCCACCGAATTGAACCTTTCATGTACATAGTCATCGTTCGAGACCTGCCTCACTTAACTGTTAAGTACTTTTAAACTAACATTAATCAAAATACTTAAAAGGTACCAACGTTTTACTTGAAGCCAGTATAATGGCCTTTCAGTATTACTCTACTTTTATTTCCGTCATAAATTACGGGACTTAGAACTCGTAAATGTGGCAGTTATTTAATTATAGGTTAAGATTAGACGTAAATTATTAATTGAGACAGTTGAGCTTTTAAATATCTAGTCGATTTAATTCATTACTTAATAGCTTTTGTAGGTATACCTAGTAATCTTTGTAGGATATTGTTATTTATTGCTTAACTCTAATGTGTTTCAGACATTGAAAAGTCTTAATGCAAGTATGGTGCTCGTAGATAAAGGGAGAAATTATTTTGAATTGCCTTTATGACACAAGGATTGCTGTAGACATTACTGTGATGGTGAATCATGTACTAAAGACGTCAACAATAAAATAGGAAAAAGGTGGATAACTCTGAAAGTAATATTTTTTGTAGAGCTCGTTCGAAGAAGAAAAAGTTACGTACGAAAAATGAACCATACTAGTCGACGCTTACAAGCTGGTGATTTGCATTCTGCTAATACAGTCATACAGGAAGTTATCGTGTCTCTATTGCGATGAATTTACTGAGAACCTGCAAAATATCAAAAGAACAAAGAAATTATATGTACAACTAGCTGACCCGTGCCCACTTCGTTGAGCAGCAAAAAAAACGCTTCCTTTTTTTAAACATATTTCATTACTGCTCCTCTCTTATTAGTCATAGCGTGATACTATATAGCCTATGGCACTCCCCGATAAATGGCCTATTTAACACAAAAAGAATTTTAAAAATTGGTTCTGTAGTTCCAGAGATTACCCCCTACAACGTCACAAACTTACAAACACACAAACGTTACCTTTTTATAATATTAGTATAGAGTATTATCCATTCATTCTATCCGTGTGGTGACGGAGTAAGAATACAATATGTCACCACCCAATCTTATCCCATGGGTGTCGTAAAAACTGACTAAGGGAATAACCGTAACTACTATCTTTACGAAATAAAAAGAAGGAAAACTTGAAATTAAACCCTAAACCAATCCGTCTGGCCAGCGTGGTATTAGTAGGCCAAGTAACCCTCCGTCACGGGAGGAGGCCCATCCCTGCAGTGGGACATTAATGGGCTGTTATGATGATGATTATCCATGTAACGATGGATTAAGAATAGGTACATGGTATTAATCAATAAACCAATTAGCCTATCGCAGTCTACTGCTGAACCAAATGCCTCTCCCAACAAACGCCACAGAACAGGGTCCTCCGCCCTCCGAATTTAGTCCGACCAAGCGATCTTTTTAAGGTAGAATTAATTTATAGTACAGGTATTTAAAATTAAAATTAAAATCTTACTCCAACCAAAATGTTGATACTAAGAAAATTCATCTATACCTACTAACATCGCGCTATATATGTATATACTTATTCGCGCATTATTTTAAAACTGAGATATCTTTCAAACTAATAATCGGATCTCATCGCTGTAAAGGACAATATTGTTGAGAATTAAATAAGTATAATGATTAACGTATTTATTTTGGTAAGGGTCAATACCATATACACAAAATACCTTTACAAACAATGCATTTATTTAAATCAAATTTGATTATTATAAAAAAGGTCGTAGTGAGTCAACCTTAGAAGATAGATATATGCTATCGCTGACTTAATTGTAAAACTTTTTTAAAGGTACAATTCTCTAATACATCATTTCAGTATATCTCCAGACGTTTAAGCAGCAGAAGCAAAATAAACGTTTTTTAGCGTCCCTTTTATAAACATATTTCATTACTGCTCCACTCCTATTAGTCATAGCGTGATGCTACATAGCCTATGACACTCCCCGATAAATGGACTATTCAACACAGAAAGAATTTTTGAAATCGGTTCAGTAGATCCAGAGATTACCCCCTACAACGTCACAAACACACAAACACACAAACACACAAACTTTACCTCTTTATAATATTAAGTATAGAAAGTATAGATTACAGCATAGATCATAGTTTTTGAACACTGATCACGTATCATAGAAAAAAACGACTTAACAAACTATAAAGCCGATTGTTATTCAGTGTACATCATAAGTATAATAGGACATTGTTACTTATGTTAGCAATAACGTTATATCTTACTTGGAAATAATTCTGACGAATATAGTTTATCGTCGACCGTTAATTTATGTATCTTAACACTTTTTTGTGTGAGTAGAATCCTAAAATCTTTCATTGACGGAATAAAATTCTTTAACAATGTCATTCACCAGTCCAATTAAAAATGTGTAAAAGAAGCTAAGTATCAATCAAATACAAAGCAAAATAAAATACAGGATGGCTATATACTAAGAATACAAAGTGTCACCGCCCCTTTTCGTCCAAATGGAAGTGGACAAGAGAAGAATTTTTTTAAAGCTAACCCTATACTAATTCGACTAGTTTGCTTTGTTAAACCAGGCAGAGTTACTCATTTTTTTTTCTTAAATTGGCCTACCAGAATGACTATATGGTGCCTGATGTTAAGCATCCATTATGCCCGATTTACACATCGACAAGTACAGTAGCGAGTTAAGTAGTATTTTAAGATTAAGTTGATTTAAATAGAGTTCCATCCTATTTTTTGGCGAGTTAAGTACGAAGTAGCCCCCTCTCTCGCGTCTCGCCAACTTAACTTGCCAAAAAATAGGATGGAGATCTATTTAAATCAACTTAATCTTAAAATACTACTTAACTCGCTACTGTACTTGTCGATGTGTAAATCGGGCATTAGAGTCCAGGAATGGCGAGCACCATGCCAGCTACAATATCTGTAGAGGCATGAATGTCTCCACTATGGCGGCTTCAGAAGATGCTACAATAGATACTCTTCATCACTGAATAAGGCGCGTTCCTTGAGTAGGCTGTTAATAAGGAGGTATTATAATTGAGAATTAAATTGTTCGTTTCGTGACAGACCAAAAATACAGACCATATCACTGCTTGTCGTCTCATGGGCGTGGGCCTAGGCTGGTATTAGTAGGCGCAGTTTCCCTAGGAAGAAACAGTAGAGATTTATCAGTCTGTACTTTGTTTTTCGATGTAATATAGTACATGTTGCTTCTGAAAGAAAATTATTTGTTCTTTAATTGTTAACGAGCTATATCATTCCAATTTAGTAAATACTAGAGTAGGCTGGTGCAGCTTACTGGAAGGAATTTCATGTACTTAGGCTACAACAGTGTTTAGTTTTTCTTCAAAATGATTCCTTTGCTTTTTCTTTTAGATAAAATGAATTAACATAATGAAAATAAACTAATAATTATTATTACCTACTCATTGACGTACGAATAAAGTCTATGTCACTAAAGGTTAATGTGTTTTGATAATAAAGAAGCTAATTTAATCATACATTCCGGTCACAAAAAGTTGAAATTTAAGACTTTTTTTTCTGGCAAATTTATATTTTAGTGTTTATATAAGAGTTTTTTTTAATAATACTTATACGTCATCCATTGATTCTCGATTGTAATGCCAATTAAAGTAATGCAAGCTCGTGCATGATGAAAATAACATCAGCATTTGTGTATTGAGTCATAATTGCTATGATATTTTAACCTTTCCTTGTATTGAGAACCTTAATTCTAGTGATTCATGAAGACAGACACTACAATAAAATAGTGATACGTTTTATGTTTTATTATAAAAATAAATTAATTGGTCTTGTGTGTTAATATTATTTTAACTTTACCTATTCATTAAAGTGTAGAACCTGTTTAGATTTATTATATAAATATGTCAGATCGAGGTAATAATGTAAGTTATATTATTATGTAATAATTCCTGTATAGTTAGAATACACCTTGTCGCAACTATAGATGCTGTCGTGAAAAATTCCGAATCCAGCAACGTAATTTTATACAAAACCTACTTACATAGTTTCCCACATATAAATAATTTGTTGTTCGATCAATCTGAGAAAATATCGTAAATATGGCGAGATCGAGATGAATAATGATCTGTGGGTAATGTGCTTTGTCATCTCATTATAGAGGAATAACCTTTTTACAAACAAGACTCTCGAAACTTTGTAGATTTATACGTCACCATAATCTATGATTAAGTATACACTAGTGATGTACTTTAAGTAGGTATATTTACTTAAAAAATAGTGATGAATTGCGAAAATGTCCATGCCTATTAACAGCACCTAACAAACATTAGGCCTACTGTCCCATACTTTGTAGTTTATTTTGCATGTTTTTTTATGTGTGAGGAATACTTTTTGTGCCTTTTCACGTTTTACATCACATTAAGTATCTATTTAATATGTAGGAATAGCTACTCTACTATCCATGCATTTTGTGATCAATACATCGTACTTCACAAATTCATGTAGAGTTTGTTTCGTTCCTTCTTATTATAAAGTAGGGCTTCCTCCAGCGTTGTTGAAAGCTTAACCTACTCATACCACGCTGACAAATGTCAGACAGACATTCTTACTAACGATGACGCTGTCAGAAATGACGTTGTCAAAAATGACAGGTGTCAGGTATAGGTTTACTTCTACTTTTTAACACAATCTCGAGATAAATATGTGTATTGATATTACGTATCCTTACTACGTTACTACACGAAACAGTCACACACAACAAAGCCTGTACACGCAACTAGTTTATCAGGCACGCAATCATTGTGAATTACAAAGTGCATCATGTAATGATAAACGTAATTGATATAATCATTATATAATGAAACTTGGTTTGCGGAACCAACGGGCCAGTCACCATTGTGCATACGTGTGATCGAGAGATCTCTGTTTTAATTTCCGATTCTTTAAATGTTGTTCGGCGTTCTACTTATGGAATACTCAGTTGTTGGAAGAAATCTGGATATCTTTTGATAAAACACCCAGATTAATAAAAACATTAGTTTGCACTGACCGGGATCAGATCCCGAAACCTTTGCGTAGCTTTGTTGGCTATGACCACTTTGTTAAAGAAGTCATCGTTAACTAAATTGTGTTTAAATATCTTCTCCCTTGGTTAACTTTTACGGGACATGAAACATTGTTTAAATTTCTATTTAGCAAACAATTTTCATTTTTCTTTATTTAGGTAAGTAGTTATTTAATTTTTACACAAACATTAATATTTCACTTTAACTTACGTAATTATTTAAATTACTTTAATGTATTATTGGTTATTTCCTTTGACGCGGCCTTGAACTCAACTTTTCTAAAATGGAAATTATGTATAAACAAAAATTAAAAGACAGCGTAATAATATATCTACGCCATTATTTTTATGAATCATGGTTCTATTAGCATATTCGCAAGAGTTCGTTGAACAAATGCATATTTTATTAGTAATCTATAAATCATAAAGAAATTTTGTGTTTTTGTTATGCAATGTGGTGGTATGGCAACAAGACGAACCATCAAGGTAAGTTTGAGCTTACTTATCCATACTGGATTCAGAACTACTTTGTAGTAACATTAGCCTGGCTGGCCAAGTTTCCCTCAATTCCAAAAGGTGTACCCGTCACCCTGGCTTAAGGGGATAGATGTATTGGACTCCCAAAAGGAGCCGGTCATAAACTAAGACCCACGTGGCTCCTCTTCTCCTCATCCATCGGCGTTACGAGGACTGGTTGCATTACTTATTCATTGACCCGAAAGGTGATGCAGTTGCCCTGCTGTGTAACTTTTATAGGCTGGCCATATGACAATAAAAAGAAAAGGTAAAGACGACTAAGTGTTTACTTGTCGACACAATAAAATGTGTAAAAGTTTGTACAAGACAAACATCACTTATATAGGTGGTAGGTATGCAGTATTTAAATAGAAAGGGAGGACCTGTATCACAAACATTTCTTTATGTAAGCACAGTCACCCTTTGATTCTATCAAACAGTTGTAAAGCGACTAGTTTAACGGTGGTTCGGTTTTATAATGGTTTTTGTATCGGAGTATTTAATTCAGTGTTTAAAACAGCTGTAGGTAGTACTCGTATTTTGATATTATGAAGTTTTCTTAGTAAACAAACACTACATTTTCCAATATAGACGATATTTAAAAACTTAGTAACAAACATAATCTAAGCTAGAACTGACATAGACTATGTTTCCCAACCTCTATGCCCTTTAATTCTATCTGCCACATCTTCTACCGGCCAATATTTGTATGCTTACAAGACACTACGGTTTTTTTTTGTAACATATTCAATAGTAAAGAAACCTAGTTTGTGTGTACTTTACGTCTTTCAGTGGAACATTTCAAGCTATACAATACAAAAATATAAAATTAATACAGTCTTTATTAGTCTAATAAACACAGAAGTGTTCGTGGTATGAAAAGAAATGAGGACAATACGGATATGTACTCAAATGTTTTACATTTAAACAGCTGTGTATTGTCATAATAATGAATTAAGTATACAAAAGTTTAAGAGCCACATTCTTCGATAGACATTGTTGATCGAAGTTCCCATTGCACACTGTATTAATTGTAGGTATTCATAATTATACTTACTTAATTGTTGTTACTAACTATATAGGTGTGGTGTCCTTGTGGTGTGGTGACGGAGTAAGAATACAATATGTCACCACCCCATCTCATCCCATGGGCGTCGTTAAAACCGACTAAGGGACTAACTATAAATATTATCTTTACGAAGTAAAAAAAAAGGAAAATTTGAAAATAAACCCTATACCAATCCGTCTGGCCGGCGTGGTATTAGTAGGCCAAGTATCCCGTCAAGGGAGGAGGCCCGTCCCTGCAGTGGGACATTAATGGGCTATTATGATTCATCATAAGAGTCCATTAATGTCTATATAAAGTCTATTTTTTTATCTCGGACACTAAAATGACAACTACTAATGTCAAACGTAAAACTAATATAGCCAGCTTTTAAGAAACAGTGCTGTCCCTGTGTTTCGATTCGTTTTGTAATTATTGTAAAATATTTACGGTTGTTAGTATAGTCGAGAACTAAATGCCTTTATCACCTCTAGAGTTAATGTTAGTTGCATTTCATAAAACTATTAGGGTCAATATCGCACAACAAAACATCAGCTAAATCATGACGATACTTTGACATAATATCAGTTCTCATGTATTAGCAAATAGTTGTTAGATATTTATAAAAACAAATAGTAGAAGTTGCTGATAGAAGAGGTAGGTACTTTATCCTCTTTCCATTGGTATACAACATCCTATAAAATAGTAAATAGTTTTTCTACAAAACATGTGTAATACATAAACATACATACTGTTGGTGTGCTTAACAAATAAATAAATAATTCGAAGTAATTATTGACGCTATAGTAAATGATGACTTTTTTTTTTCTTTTATTATATTAAAATTAACTCTAATGTGATAAGGTAGACCCACTGCAGTGACAAAAAAAGCTAAAGTAACTAGGTAAGTACGCTAGAATGAATCAATTATAGCAATTATAGCTAGTAAATTTACCTGTGCTTATTCATCAAACGTGTTTTCTTTACTTTGAATTATGTATTACACATGTTTTGTAGAAAAACTATTTACTATTTTATAGGATGTTGTATACCAATGGAAAGAGGATAAAGTAAGGCATTTATTCAGAAAATGGAAGAACTTTCTCTCTTTTATTTATTTTTTTATTGTACTGTGAAGTTGATCATATCTTTAAATTTTACCTGTCTCTTTAGTTATAATAAGTCAATAAACAAAAAGTTGACGTTTTTGGTGAGCTATTATGAATTTATTTGATGCTCCTAGTATTAAACTTTAAAACAAAACATAATTATGAGGACTCACGGAACAATATTTTTTTTAAATTTAAGTGTTCATAATAAATATTGGGTTTTTCTTTTAAAAATAGCTTTACATCGATATCTAAAATATGTTGAGGTTAAAACCAGCTAGGGGAGTGAGGAAAGACTGGTAATGACCGCTTCTATCAGCTACTTTAATTTGGCAAACGATGTACCAAACACCCTGTATAATTACGACGACCTAACTAAATGATGGCGAGGAGACGACTGCTGGGCGCGCTACATACAGCAACACATCAAGTTAAACATTTTCATTTAAAATTGTTTCTTATTTCAAGGTATTAAGGTACATGAGTGTCTAGCTTGATTAGTTGCTGTGTGTACAGTCGCGCGCCTGTAAAAGTGATTTCTCAGCAGTCGCTCAAATTACAATGTTGTGCCCCTACAAATCTAATGATTTTCTCTCTTTTTTCCTTCTATGTCCATCCCTATAATTTCTTGCATGACGTCATTGGCGTATATTTCTATTTTAAGTTTTCGTAATTTTATAACATAAAACAAATTAGGGTAAACCACCTAATCGTTAGAAGTCCTACAATTGTTGGCACTTAACCCAGTTGCATCGACCGACCCATGTATGGGTTTCGGGAAATAAAAAATTCTGCCCCCTTTTTACAGTTTTATTAAAACAATTTATAAATACTTTTGGAATCGACAGTTAATGACTGTTAGCTGTGATGACAAAATAGGTAGTAAATTTAATTATTTATAGTTGTTTTTTCCAAGTGAAAATGTCTGTAGTGAATATGGTAAAACATGTCCCTAAAAAAGTGAAATTATATTACATATATTGTTATATTTCTATTAATATAATATCAAAAATATAAAGCTTGAAACATAACAATATTTATACTACAAAGAAAATTCATGCTTTTACTATGAAAATCACTGGTATTTTTCTGAATATCTTAGGAACCCATACATGGGTCCGTCGGTTCAACCACGGAATACGAGATTTTCGTAAAACAATATATTTAAAAAAAAATTCTAATTGAATTCATTATTATTCTACAAAATTTTGAATGAGTTGAGAATGGTAATGGTCCGATAACGCAATTGCGGTTGATACCGACAAAGATTCTAGAGAAGAAAACACTTCGATTCAAGCCTAAAACACTTGCGAAAATGAGACCATGGTTTATTTCACTGAATCCTGTTTTTCAGGAGAATGAGACTATGGAAAAGACGTTTTGCATCGATGATGCTATAATATCTTTATAACACAGGTCACAGTTGTTAGCAGTTCACAGGGATATCTCGATCAGGCCGGGTTTCTTCAATCAAATTCGATCAAAATCGATAATATTATTTTCAAAACTGTAATAAGTCATAAACTTAATAGTAATAAATTTGATTTAATTATAATTATTTAATTTATAATTTTATTTTAGTTGTAAAAACGTATAAGTAAAGTAATTATGTCTTCAAGTAATAGTTTCATTTTATTCTAGTTTTAACGAATAAAGAATAAAAACCATATAAATATCAGTACAAGAATAACCTTGTCCAGGGATGGTGATTCGTTTCTATAAAAGAATTGATGTTTAATTATGAATTATATATTAATTTTATTATGAAACAAGATTATTATTATTTTATTATGCAGACTCAAAGATTAATTGTACTTACAGCCAAATAAAAATAAATTATGTACCAAAAATAAATTTTGTTTCATTTACTTACCTGAGTTTAAAATTAGAATTTGCACATTTTATATTATTACTTCCAAAAAACTGTATAAAATTTAAATTTATCGTTAACTGTTGATAGTGGTGGTACATCACCATACATAAATTGCACAAAAAAAGGTAACAGTAATGATATTTTAGTATTCGAGATTAAAAAACAGCCTATAGTCTCTATTTACCGTAATCGGCGGTACTAACCTATATTTTTATCGGTAAGTACCGGCTGTACCGCATCACTATTTATTAGTTGTAAAAAACAGGCAACACATGAAATGTCATTTTAGTATCTGAGATAAAAAAATAGACTATAGGTACTTACTACTTACTAACTTCGTCTGTAAAAAGTTATCTTTGTGTAATGCATGTTCCACATGTTTAGGCACAATGTTCGAATTTAGAGGCAGGAAAACGGCGATAAACTAAACCTAAAAGTTCTTTTCCATGTCGTTCTATAAACTTTTCGCTGCAGAAACCGGCTTTTTAATGTTAAGTGCTTATTTTTACCGCGTGAAGCACGATCAGTGTAGTTTCTAGGTTTACTTTTTCGTAAAGAAATTTTTTGCATACACCAACCTGAGGCGCATGTCATTCTATACTAGTGGATTCTTCAAAAAAGGAGGAAAAGTATTTTACCCTTTACTTTTAAAGAACCCCATAGTCTCTTAAAAAAACTTCCACATGAAAATTTTAATTAGGTACCACTACCACTTTTGATTTTTCAAGTACTCTTGAAGTATATTGCAATCGGCCAATGACACTTTAAATTTTACTTAAATTACGTAAACACAATACTTTCACAGATAAGAAATTCACGCCTAGACTGATTATGTGATAAGATGTGACCATAGATACAATTAATCTAATTGTATGGATAAACGATGTCAAATGGGTGTTCGGCGATTGTATGACTCTTTAGATGATGTAATATATTGCAATAAAAATACAAGGTCGATTTAATTTATATAAACATTTGTTTATTGAGAAGAAATATTTAATAACTGATTTGTTTATTTTTATAGAGCTAAAGAGAGAGCCAAAGTCGATTTTTCCAAAACCCAAAACACATCAACAACACATCTAAACAACTTGGTCTATAACTCTAGAAAATATAACCAGCCCTGTAACATTCAGTTCCAAACTAAGAAGCAGATCATCATTGCCATAGTTACTAGATAAGAATACACATAAGTTTTAATAAACCCTTATATTTCATATTAGATCGAACCCGAGACTTCCGACATGAGCAGTTACACTAACCTCCGGGCTTTCTAATAGTACTATATTGCAATGAAAAATACAACAGTGAGAACTTGCAGTGATTTTCTCTATAAAGTCTATACTTGTTAGAGAAATATATAATAACCTCTTCTATAAGAGGTCAATTAGATTTCCTTTCAAATGAAAACTTTGTAAGTTTTCCAATTATTTACTTATATTAATATTAAAAAGGTTAATGTAAGTATAGGTCTATAGAAACTTAAATGAAAACTATTAAAACATGCAAAGAGTCGTTAAAAGGTTATTAGATATCGAAAAACTAATATACTCGCTATATTCCTCTCACTTTCACAAAATGCCAGTCCCAAATTGAAAAGAGCTTGTGTTATGAGTACTTTTGACAACGGATAAACATGCTTGTAATCCTTTTTTCTAGGTACATAGAAATCACCCTGAGCAATGATTCAAACATTTATGTATCGAAAAAGAACTACTTCTTCATTGTGATTTAAATCCACGTCTTTTTACATTTAACTTATCCAGAAGCTAGTAAGCCTTAATCCATATCAGCCCTTAAACACATACAAACTTCCAATTTTGCCAGCACCAAGGAACCAGGGGAGAAGCGGACATTTGTTTACACAGTTTTATTAATTATGAATTTAAAAATGGAAGCGCACAATGAAAAACATAATACTCACTCTTCAAGATTCGATACACAATCGTTTTATGTTTTAATTCTTTTCTTTTGTTTTCAGATGCAATCTGTTTCTTCTGGAACATTCAGCAAGGATTAATGTGCAAAGTTATCTTGGAGGGCAGGTAGTCCCATGACCAAGCCCTTTTTATTGTTTTCTCCTAAGTGGGTAAGGTGGGTAAGGTGTCCAGGAGTTTTTTGTTTGAGTCTTTGCACAGACAAGATTTCATCAAAAGTGTGGCCAGCTTTGAGTGTTTGATGTCTTCTCTGATTTCCAGATCGAGCTGTTATTTTTGATTTGCTACCCATCAAGGAACATTTCTTAATATTCTCAGCATTTTAGATTAAAACGATATGTTTAGTGCATAAACAGTCAGTATCTTTAATCAACGTGTACAATCGTTCTAATTTCCTTTAGAAAAACTTGCGGTTATTGTAGGTGATTTTAATGTGGTTCTGTTCTATTGTATTATAGTGCGTGTACGTTCGATAAACTTTGTTTATAGTCAAATGTACGATACAGCGTGCGTTGACCTAGCTCTGAAATGGAGAACGTTATTGCGTTTAGATTGTGCGCCGATATGCGTACCCGCACCAATTATGAGATCGCATTGTGGAATACTATAATGTGACGTTTACAGGAACGTATTAACGTTATCGTATGGGAAGTACTTACGTGGTAAGACGAGATAAGCTTAGGTGTATTAAATCAACATGATAAATTAATTATGTTGATTTAGTAAATTAAGTTCTCTCTGTAGCGTTTAGAAATAAAAGAAAAAAACAAATAAAACGTAACAAACCACAAACTGCGCTAAACCATCCCATTAAAAATAAACCTAAAATATAAACCAAAAAAAATTGACCTTTTCACACCTTATTCTGAAAATAAAAACAGTATTAATAAGCGATGCATGAAAAGGATTTTTCTTACATTTTCAGCAACAATAGTACCTATGCCTATTAAATAAAGGGTGAGCAACTTTTTCATTCGCTTAAAAATAGATGCACACTAAAACAGTGTTATCATTGTTATCAAGCATCTGTTGTTGTTAGCACACGCATCATTTTATCAGTCAGTGAACAAGTACCTAACGAGATGATATGTCTTATCTTAACAAATAATGCGTAAGAAGATCTTGTAGCTTACATACATTAATGTTTCATACATCTGATTAACATGCAGGTCTATTATGAACATTATTATTAACAGAACGAAATATTTTGTGTATGTATGAACAAAATACGTTATTTCATTATTTCCTGTGTACCTCAAGGCGTGAAAGACTGCCTAGATAGTTAATGCCGTTTAGTTTCTTCCACTGAATTTTAGAGTCGCAAATACTCAACAAATCTTTGATACAACTGAATTTTCCATCTGCAGAAAAAGCTTTATTATGTCTCGTGCCACTGCACTCTAACTTAAATGTGTCATCGTAGTCCATCAGTCATCTTAACAGCCCATTAATGTCCCACTGCAGGGACGGGCCTCCTCCTGTGACGGAAGGATACTTGGCCTACTACGAGTATTACCACGCTGGCCAAACGGATTGGTATAGGGTATAATTTCAAGTTTTCCTTCTTTTCTTTTTATTGGTCTGAGTGTTTTCTATGTATAATATGTAAGTATTTACAAAAAAAAAGTATTTAAGTATGTTTATCCGTTGTCTAGTACCCATAGTACAAGCTTTGCTTAGTTTGGGACTAGGTGGCGATGTGTGAATGTGTGAGGATTATTTATTTATTTTTTATTTTATTTTTTAATTCGTTAAGATAATATTTACGAATAGTCCCTTGGTCGGTTTTTACGACACCCATGGGTTAAGATGGGGTGGTGACGTAAATGATGTTCTCTACATCCTGATAAAGCAATAAGCTTGGGAGCACTTTTAGCACATAATTCACACTTCTCTATAATATGCATAGATTGTTCACAGCAATAGTTACCATGATTAGATAAAACAAGATAACTGATTTTGGTACCAATACCAACTATCAACCTCCTACGTTGAACTCATTAAACAGGACTTTGAATAGTTTCAAGATTGAGAAATACGCATTCTTTGACCATAAGCAACTATGTAATGTGGTTTAGCTGTCATTGTTAAGTATGCTCGGACAAACAAACAGCTATGTAGGTATAGTTCAACATGTAAAATATATGTTTAGACCACAAGACGCATCGCAAGAAACTAGAGAAACTACCCGTGTTCTCCAGTTTTCAATCCTTTTTCGTATAAAGTGAAATAAGAAGTGTGTAGGCTAGAGTTGGCCATTAGATAGTTTACATATGAAATATTGCTAACACAATGGCAATATTTCCATATATCATAATAAATATTTAATATGGTCGGATTATACCGACATAATGTCAAATTTTGACAATACTTTGTTTCACGTTTGCGTTTGCTTATTAATTTCTGTTTTATTTTCTGACGAATTTTGCTTTCCTTTCTTTTCTTATCTTTCTTTAATTAAGTCCAGAAAAGCAGAAGCTGTATCGTAAACGAATGTGTACAACAAATCTAAACAATATAGTTTTTGTTTCTCTATTCACCTTGGCGTGAGAAATTAGGTAAACAAATCTAAAATGGGTCTTGTTAATATCACGATTACTCATTATACATAAAATCTACGGTCAATAATATGTCATGACAGCTGAAAAAGAATAAAATTACAAATTGATGTTTTTAGATATTGAAATGCTATAAATTTTGACAGTTTGACAAGTTTAACATGTTTATATTAATTCTCATGCTATCTTGAATAGAGTATAGTCTGTCAAAGTTTACAACGTTCCATTTTACGACTAAATGATATTTTTACCTAAGCAATATATAAAAATATTTTTAAGAGCTGATAAAAAAATTTAAACCTTTTAAAACCGCTACCTATTAATAACGATAAAATCGTGTTTTAAAAAATTATTTTGAATGCGTTTTATCGGTTACATGTTTTAGAATATAAAATAATAATGTAAAAGCTGCGTGCAGCTGAACAAACGCTTACCTACTTTACTTTATATAACGTACTTTGCTTGGCAAAGTCTAGGTTATTGTCTCTGAATTTGAAAAACATTAAAGTAATCTTTCGCATGACAAGTTTACTTTGGGAAGATTACTTTGAAGGAAAGTAAAGTCACGACTCTGAATCTGGGCCTTAGTCTGTACAATTGTACCTACTGTACGACAAGAGTGCAAACTTTCTTCTATTTAGCTTTTACGTGTCCTACAGAGAGAGAGTCTGTGATATCATCACTCGGAAAGGGTTTACAGAACATAAGTATTTATAATCACCACTGAGGGTATACATGTGATAGAATCCTACAGCAACCACGCCGGCGTAGATTATTGGGTAAAACATTATCATCTATACCTTTTCATGATGGTGCTCGTGCTCGAAAGAGAATAATAAGAAACTACGAATTGTCTAAAATAACGGGTGGCGTGTTCTTACAAAGTAAACGGTTTAAAAATTACAAATAAACACTATGATGTATGTAAATAATAGTAATCTCTTTCATGACACTTACTCAACGTTATAATACTATTAATACTTAATGTAAAGGTTATTTTGTCAATGCCAAGGGGTCATAGGCAAATGACCTGCTTGTCGCAAAACCTCAACAATCTATTCTCGACTTACATAAATTTCTGTTTCTTGTCACTTCTATAATTAGCGGTATTGATAGATTGAGCAGACATTTACCAGATGCAACACGTAAACAAAATATTTACATAACCGATTATACTTTAAGTGAAAACTTTTTTAATAATTCATTTAAAAGTCACCTTAGGGGCAAATCATAGGGACAGTCTCCGAGGTGACTTCTGTTTTAATTAAATAACACTCCTTCGTTGCCTTTCCCTGAGTGAATCGCAGAAAATTATCATGTTGACAATTTTGAAACGCATTTTACCGATTTTATTTTATTTGGACATAGGTATTTGGACCTTTACATCCTTATGCGAAATGTGGAGTGCAACGCACTTCACCAAATCTTTTAAGTTACGTGTTTAATGCTAGGTACTCTATGTGAAATAGGAGCTGCACCGTAGGAAGGCTCTCATGGCATGTCACCAACTTAGCATGTTTAGAATTCGAGGACTAAAATGGGGAACGGGGAAAAATTTACAAGATCAATTTAATTAAAACGATAACCTATGCTACGATCACTTCAACGTCATCTAAAAGAAAATAAAGACAACATTGTTGATCATGCTCAACAAGAACTTTCTTCAAAACATGTCATCCAAAGAAAATGAGGCAATGTATAAAAATAAACTTAGTACACAAGTATGTGGTTTGTTGATTCAAACATTCGATTTGCTATCTTATTTACAATATTATACCGCGAAATATTTGCATGATAATCGGCAGTTTAGTGATAAAGAATGAACGTTCCCTGTTTGTATTTTGCTTCTCCGACCAGACGAAAGGGTTATCAATTTGACCTGAACTTAGCTGGGTTTGCCAGGAGTCTACTCTCTACGAGTTTACTTGTTATGACATTATTCTTAAAGGAACTGTTATTGTATTGAGATAACAAATTATTGCAGGTTTTATTGATTGGTATTATCTGAGTAGTACAACTATTTTTAGTTTTTTTTTTACTTCTACCTATATGTAATATGTATTATGAAAGCTAAAAGTTTGTCTTTCAATGATGTAGATTGCAGGTTTAAAAAATATTACTAATTAAAAAATTAAACTATCGTCGAAAATCCTGGAGGAAGCGATCGAAAAACTAATTCATTAGCTGATAATCATTATTAGCCAATGGACATTCAATAGGCGTAATCCAAATACTGATTTCGAATTATATTTTGCGTGTTAGCTAAATATTTTAAACCGTCTAAAATCGTGTTACGGGATTGAGGAGAATGTTAGTGGCCATCTCAGTTTAAGATATATTTACATATTATGCCGGCGGGAAATCGATGAATAAGAAAGGCACAGAACCGCTGATGGTGAACATTTTTGGAGGAGACCATTGTGCAGCAGTGGATGTCCATTAGCTGATATGATAATGATGACTTATTATTAACATTATGTAGTACAAGCACGATTAGGTACGCGTTACATTTACAAACTTTTACAAAATGTTATTGTTTTTATTATGTTATTTATCGTTTTTATTATTAACTTGCGCAACGTACGCGCATAATGTAATTAAACCACTGATTACCTTATCAAGGTACTTATTGTAAACAAATATAACTTGTTTACGTTCATTGTTTATTTTTAATTTTTTATACAGGATAATTTCTATGTAACAATTTGCATATCTGAGGTTCATAACTAATCGTCTTTCACCTTATAACGTGCACTATCACAATGTTCTAGGTTGGTTTACGATAAAACTTATTTATTTCCAATATTCGTAGTTTTACAACCATGAAATAATAAGATGAAATAAAAATTGTTTATAGGTACTACTTATACACTATAAGTAGCGAGACCCACGATTGATTATACTTGAATGAGGTAAGTTCTTACGAGAATGAATGACGTCGAAATCTCGAACAGCCATTCTGATGAGACGTCTTCTGAGTGTGTTTCAGATAGTATGGACAAAGATCCGAGCTTCGACATTTAAATTTCTCCACCAATCTCGTATTTCTAATTCTTTGTCATTTAAAATCCTTTTTATACGTTCGTTGCCGTGCGGTTCCCGGTTAGAATAAGACTGTCCCATATCCTCCCGCGGGTCTGGTAACCATGACTGGTGACAATGACGCCCACACATTACAATCTACTTAGCAAACCACACGTGCGAAGTCAGGACGGTTTAATAGCTTAAACCAAAATGTATTTGTAGATATTCGGTCCAATTTCAAATCATTTGTTTGTAATATCTTCCGATTAGTAACGATAGATGAATAAAGGAGAAAGCGGGAAGCGTGAAGGTTTGTTTGAATCCGTTCTGGGGCGGCGTTTAGTTAGTTTCTTATTACGTGATATTGCTTTGTTCATTTAAAAATAGATGTTATTGCTAACAAACTATCTAGGTATCTGTCTATTGTAATATGTATCGTAAGATAAGCGGGAGATTAGAGATGCTTAAACGTTAAGTGAGTAACGAAAACTAAAAGGAGAAAATATAGTAATATTTCCCAGAAAACCATTTGTCACTCGGACTATCTACGAGTATGTTACGTAGTATCTATAATTAACTAATATTTTCCTTTTAATTGCAATCCAACTGCGTATTTTACAAAGTCGCTATATATGGGTCAATAAAATGACTAAGTAACTATTTGTTTTCCTGAAAACATTATGAATGTATTGCTATTTGTAGCAAGACAATGTATAACTGGCATTTTTTTTACACCTGCTATTGAATTCCGTCCCTAGTAAATTAAATTAAAAGTAAGTAAAGTAAATTATTAGGTAGAAGGTTACTACTACCTAATTAGTTTTATATGTAATAGGTATCTTTTTTACATGGGACACAACATTATGTGACTTTATCGGATTTGGTGAAAACCGCGGTTAGAATCCACGAATAATAAGGTAGCTATGGTAATCATGAAAAGACTTCAATCCGTCGCCGTCATTTCACCGATCTGACCTCTTGTGCTTGTGTGTGCATTAAATGTACCTCACCAGCATAATTCACAAGCACGATATTATGCAAGTGCCTTTACACTGCCTAGGGGGGACTTTTCACTCAAATGCGGGAAGCTATTCAGGCATATGAGGTCTAGTGTGTTTTCACAAAACACGGTTTGCGTTTGGGTTAATAAGCCCCACATTGCCCTTATTTTGGCTCTAGGCGTCCGCATAATTTGACAGTGATTTATTTTTTTATACATATAACTAGAACCTGTTAAGCTGGACAAAGCGTAAACGGGGCTCTTCTAAAATATTTTTTTTCACGTTTTTGTAGTCTATTTTTAAGCAACATAAGGTTACTTTCGGTTATTATAATATTTGGTAGAGCTATCTTATGTGTTATAGGGCAAAAGTGCCAGAGATAATCACGTTCAACTAAACGAACAAACTTTTTAGTTTATTAAATATAAAGATTTAAAATTCCATTTTGGTAAGTTGCGTTAGAAAGAAAATACAAACGTTAGAAAGAAAAATTGCTATCTAAATTACTAGTGCAGGTTGTGCGAACAAATTGTTTTTGTAAGAAATGAGTTTTGAATACAATTGAAAGGCATGCAATAACTTTGTTTAATCTCCTAAGGAAACTTAACGAGCATATTACTAACATCTGTATTTTCATTAGTTGATTCATTTACCTACGCAGTATGCGTGTATGTGTGTAGACACATTCGTTACGGTGAGACATAGAGTGCATGACCGATAGGCGGGTCATTGACCTCTTATCAGTAGACCTACGTGCGCTTCTGAGTTATAGATTTTATGATCTTCAATACTCTAGGATTCAACTATGTAGGTACTATTAGTAGTTGGCAAGTTTATTTATTTACGTAATATATAAACTTGCCAATTAACTTCGTAATAAAATTAATAACCGACTTCAGGAAAGGGTTTCATTCAGTGGCAGAATAGTTTTTGGGAAATGTAGCCATGTAGTGACAAAATATATTCCATGACATTAGAAATTTAGTTTCATTAGTTTGGTTACATAATAAAAGTTAGATAGAGATAAGAAAAAATAGTTCGCGCAATCTGACTTGGCTGGCGTGAAGTTAGCTTCCAGAGACGTTCGCGCATAACAGGAACTAAAGAAAACACACGCTCCCGCCGCTCCCGTTCTGGCCGGTGGTCATCCTTCCCTCGATACCCTAATTTATCTATTATTGCCATCTATTATTTTATTGTTTGCCATTTATATTATTGCCTTACGGTGATTAAAAGCCATCAACTTTCAATCCTCTCATGCGTTTAAAAGAGGACGCAGTTTCGGCTCAAGGCTCAAATTTCAAATCTTTTAAATTAATTTTTAATGTAATATCTCGATATGTTAATCATATCGACCTATCTATCTATGAGACTGATTATGCACTTACTCGGCTTAGTATGTTGACAGTAGTCCATGCGAATAGATACTTACCTTATATCTGTTTGATCAAGTGTTGGCTTATCAACACAGTGCCATACTCTGTTCAGTGTATTCCAATCAATGCGGTCTTTGTGAACATGGTACCAACCCCACCGGATGCAAAATGCGCGTCTAGAATAACAAAACCAGACTTTATACATGTCTTAACGTGTCATACAACCCTTGTTGATTTATTCCTATCAAGATCGTGGTAGGTACAAAGTGCTTTATTTGATTTAGTAAATGGTGGGCTTTTCTATGTTTATATTACCTAGTTGATGCTTTGACTGATGTTAAAATTAGAGAAATAGGATAGTACTTAATAGTAGTACTAATTAAAACATAGTGTGACAGAAGCCACATTATTATTGGAAGAATCCAACAATAATATACTTACTATATAAAAATAAGTCGGATTTTCCTTCCTGACGCTATAACTCCAGAACGCACTAATCGATTTCCACAGTTTTGCATTCGTTGGAAAGGTCTCGGGCTCCGTGAGGTTTATAGCAAAGAAAATTCAGGAAAAGTTTCAACACAAAAGCGGAAAAATAATGCCCGTGCGAAGCCGGGATGGGGCCGCTAGTTAAGTATAATAATAAGTAGGTACAGAAATAAACTAGTTAGTGATTATCCCCTGTGTGATGTGATGCTGGTTCACTACTCTTGTCATCTAATGCACTTAATTTTCATAAGGTCTTTCGTCCAAAGTGATCTGAAAGTCGTACTAGGTATGCCTATCACTGTTTTGAAAGGATTAAGTAGGTTCTTACTTACAGGAATTATTCGTGATGCGAGAATTAACGAAAAATATTTTTTTAATTGATCAGCAAGGTGGAGAAGTTATTTTGTTGTATGTCTATTCGGTTTCTCATTCCTGTAAAGAATTGATCGATAAACTTAAAGCAATTTATATTATTAAATAATACAGCTAGCGCCCTCTAGTTGTTTATGTGAATACTAGTTTGTAGTGTAGAAGCAAGCAAAATGTACTGACTACTGCAAATGACGATAAAATTCCGTAAACATTTTAAATTACTATGCACTATTTTATTTTTCATTTAGGTAATTCAGATATAAAAGGAGTAGCTATTAAATGATGTGCAAACGAATAATGTAAAGATAAAATTCAGATCCTAAAGTCCAACAAATCTAATAGGTACGGTATGACAGTTCTGACAAATTGAATAATAAGGTTGGGATAAAAAAATCGATAACTATAATATCCGAAATTTAAGAAATCGATTACGATAATATCCGATTTTTAAGACACTTTAATAATTAATCTCATTATTAGTAAAGAGTAGAACCTTTTGTAATAAAAAACACCACATATTGCAAATTCTCTGGTTTTTACATCAATTGCACACTTTGATATGGATGAAAATTTCTGGAAAATAGCATTAAACGTTTATGAAATAGAAAACACGTAAATTACTTTGATCAAACCACTATCTTTCTTATATTTTAAATATATGTAATTTTTTCAACGTCAAATTTCACCATTTCACATAATTTGTAGATTCTAGAATTTTGTCTTTAATTCCATTTCTCAAAGGTCAAATACAGTCTTTAGTCTGTGGTTGACACGACCCCATAGTTGTTTACCTTTATATTCAAGTCGTAATAAATAAACAGTACTTACTATTAGATCTAGTACTTTTAGAGAAAAAAAAATCCAAACATTACTTTTATTTAAATTATAATTAATTAAATAAAAGTAATGTTTAGGATTTTTTTTATTTACTACTAAGACCTTAATAAGTTGCCTCCCGTCACCTTCGACCACGTCGAGTACTAGTTATAAGTAATAGTTAGTTACGTGTCTAACGATAGTAACGATTTTTCGTATATGTAAACGATTTTCTTGCATACAAGTGTATCCGAAGAGTCGCAACACTAAGAGCAGTAACCTAACTACGTGACTTTGCAATGAGGTCAAGAATAGAACTATTAGATATTATTTACTATGTAAATATGTGTTATTTTGCTTTGTCTGAACGTTTTTAAATTAATTTATATAATTAAGAATTGTACATTTTTAGATACAATAATAAAATCTTTCTAAATTCATGGTTTTACGAAAAAGGTTTTCGAAACTGAATAATGTACGCATGAACAAAGTTGTTTCAGTTTGAAAAATATGAAACGTCATACTGTATCTTTTAGATTTGTTGAACTGTAAGTTACAAAACGCAAATGTCAGTAATACAGTAACGTCAACTGTCAAATTTAGGAAAACAAAATAATACTGCTTTGCTTTCTGTGACGATGGACCGATAAAATTTATATTCAAGTTTATCAATTCAAGGTCAAAATATTTATATTCTATTTTAAGGTAATCAGTTGGCTTTGCCCCTTGTAAGCTGGAGGACCGTTCACCACATTGATTACTTACTTTAGAATATTAAACATGGCCTTTTCAATGCTGAAGTTATTTAGACCAGAAGTAAGTACATTATGTTATGTGAAATAGATTTGTTTGATGTCTTATTTATTATGATTTTCTTAAGGTTACAATTTGAAGCTTCTCTTTAAATTGGAATGCACGAGGCCTTAATACCGGCCCTACAGGGTTGGGCTTATTATTTAAATGTTAATACTTACTTAATTTATTTTTCTTGCTTCAACTTCAAGTTTGTGAGGAACTTAGTAGAATATAAATGAATGATTTTATGTTCCAATGGCAAAGTTAACAACATTTTACTTACATTATCCAATAAGTATAAGAATATGAAATACATATCAAGCATAAATAGTATCTATTATTTAATTAATGAGAATTGTTTTTCTTCGTTGGTTTCATATTGATAGTAATAAAAGAAATCAGTAGGAATCAGACAAAATCATTATTAAATTAAGTATAGAAATGTTTTTGATAATAATATGCATAATGTTTTATCATCCCAACACACTAATTATTTTGGAAAAGTCTTAATATTCATATTCTAGTGAGAATATTTTCTAACATAATCTTTAAACCAAACACATCAATATTTTTAAATCTACTTATTACATATTTGAATCATTAATTAATTCTCATTGTTTAATTTATTTCATAATTTCAGCACATCCTCAGAAAAAGTTACAGCTGCTCAGCTCCCTCCACAAAATTATACATAGATGGACAACATGTGGAATCTAAAACCAGCGACTGGATTGAGCTGACCAATCCCGCAACCAATGAAGTTATTGGAAGGTATGTATTTTACCAAAAATATTTTTATAGCTGTTAAAGGCAGTAAATGTACAAAGTTTAGACCAAATTCATGTCTTATTCCAATTTTTATCATCATTTTATCATATGGTTGTCCACTTCTGGACATAGGTTCCCTCCAAACATTTCCAGCCTGCAGTCCTGTGCCTACCTCATCCATCACCTTCTCGCCATCCTAACTCCTAACATCCCAACCATCAATCGTTTTTGTCTTCAACTAGTAGTTTCCTGCTGTAAATAGAGGATGGCTACATTGTTTGCTTATGTGTTACAAACAGCCTTATTTAGGAGCAAATGTATTAATCTTAAATAAGGGATATTTTGTTATTAGCTCTGGCCAGGATCCAGAGCTAGGCCATGCATTAGTGGAGTAAGGGCAGTTAGCCTCTTGCTTCTGGTATAAATCAGTTTATACCCCAGAAATGTAGTAGTACAGTACTTGGGGTTATTGCTGCTTCATTTACAAAGATGCTTATTACAGAGTTGGATGGTGTGAAATTCCCTAATTTCATAAGTAACAGGGGTTTCTTATCACTGAGCCTTTTAAGGGCTATTATTATGATAATCATATGTTAATAAGGTCCATAATCTATTGTTGCATTGGATAATGTAAAACAAAATGACTGTTTGAGTTCAAAGTCCTAATCACCTTAACATGACAATGTAATAGTCAGTAATTTAATTTAAATGAAAGTATTTAAACCAATTTAATAGGTACATGATTAAGTAATTATTCTATCACCAAAATTCATGAGTTAGTCATTGTATGTAACATGTATGATATATTATGTTACAATGAATATAAGAAAAAAATTTGTCTGATTACTTGATGTTTTTGGGATCATATCAAACATTTAAGTTGTTAGAAAACTACAGATGTTACTACAGTTTCATTGCTACTCCTGTGTTTTTAATTGTTTCAATTATGCAAAGATATCACTTAGATTTGTTGTAAGCTCAGTAAAGTATAATAAGCAAATAACACATTAATAATAATAAATTCCTGATTCATCTCACAAAATATTGGACTTTTAATCCTGAATGTAATAAGTCCTCCATTCAATTCTTAATGGTCTAAACTTGTGACAGTCAGATGATCTATAGGTATAGTCTCTTAATTACATATAAATTTTTACCTATAAAGCTTAGATATAACTAGAAAAATCCGAAAAGAAGAAAGACAATAGAAAAAATGAAAAAAAAGACTAGTGGTCATGGCGCTGGACGCGCATAGTCCAGAGACGCGGGTTCGATTCCCGCCTCGCGTACCAATTTTTTCCATTGTGTTTCTTCTTTTCGGATAGTCTCTTAACTTAAAATCTGTAAGTTATATTAAATAGATAACACCACAGTAGAAAGCTAGTCAATTTAACTAATATTAAAATGTGACACAGAGACACACCCTTATCAAGGTTTTTAAGTTTTATCACGTTCGCCAAATCTGGCCTTATTAAACTGATAACAATAACATTTTGTTATTACTATGCGTAATTTACCTCCTTGTGTGATCTTCTTATCTTGAAGAATTACATAATTTGTGCTTTATATAAAACAGCTATAAATCACAATTAGCGAACAAGATTTGCTTTTGTCAAGTACAAATTTTAAAGTGATTTTAAACATTTATTTAAAGGCAATTTATGTAGTTTTACTTTTATATATGAAACGACGGTTTTAAGAGCTATTTTCTTAAATCTAAATAATACACATTTAGAACAAAAACATTATGTTGTCACGTAAATTAAATCAATTAAGTAAGTATTTAATTAATTTTATTACGATGATAATAGTTAATAATAATTTATTGTAATCTGTGTATTTAATATTCCCTATTTTTTAACAATATTGTATTTTAAGTACCTACTGTACTTAAGTATTATGTATGTCTGGGTATTCGTAATATTTTAGCGTGCATGTTGTTCTGGATTGGCCTCGAACTTAATTACGTATTACGTCATCTGCAAGACAGGTTCTAATTCCATTCCCTATAAAGAGAAAAAAGTCCTCATAATTAGGATGTTAACCTGTTTTCGCATTCGGCGAGGCGTACAAGTTTCCAAAGGGAATTAATGGAGTTACCTTATCTCAACGAGTCGTTTATGATAGAATCTTTGTCGATAACAGCCTACAATCAACAACAAATAGTTTTTACTCATGACACTCAAGATATTTAAATTAATTAAGTACCGCACAAAGTTTTCTTACTTAAAAACTTGAGTTTCACCAACTATTTGAAACTCACAACACTGCTGCGAAAAAAAAACTAGACAATACCCTGTATGTTATTACACAACGTATTATATTTATAGTAACTGCCTAACTTCTAAGTATTCAATTATTAGAAGAAGTTATTTGCCTTGCAGTGTAACGGATTAAAATCTAATATAGTGGTTTCATTGATTACAGGCGTTTGTTGCTTAGCACGCGGTTATTGCTTTTTAATCGTATTCATAGCTCCTGACGACCTCGGCTAAACGTTGTGAATGTAACTGTTTTCTTACGGAGTATAAGTGCTATGGTTATGGACGTATAGTTAGTATACCCCTAAATCTGCGTAAGACAAGTTTAAATACATATATTCGAGGGATCTAGAATAAAATTATCATGTTCCCGAGGTTTCTCTGATTTGATTGAGAAAGTTTAATGTGGAGATTTTAGTTTTTTAGCTTGTCTGGGATTTTTCGGTTAGTTTTTGTAGAAGTATGTCATAAAAACTTCTGTTTCAAATAGTGTATTACGAGCTCCACTATCGTGAGTTGATAAGAACTAGTCGTTATCATAGTTGATTAAATTAAGAAACTAACAAAGATCATAGTAATGATGAGTAACAAAATATTATATTTTTAATGCTTATGTAATAAATGTTTATAATACGTATTTTAAAATAATTGTCAGTTTTACGCACTTTGGATGTCTTATTCATAATACCATAACTAAAGATAAGCCCAGTAATATCTAAGGGCCAGATTCAGAGACCGCACTTTGACTTTACTTTAGCAAAGTCTAGTTAATATCTCTGAATTTGAACAACATTAAAGTAATCTTTTCGCATGAAAAGTTTACTTTGTAGTAATAAATAATGAAAGTAAACTTTTTTATGCGAAAAATTACTTTAATGTTGTTCAAATTCAGAGATAATAACTAGACTTTGCTAAAGTAAAGACAAAGTGCGGTCTCTGAATCTGGCCCTAATTGGAATGACAGGCCTTCTCTTGTAAAGGATAACTACTACTACTTATACCACGCCAGTCAAATGAATTTATGACAAGATTTCCTTCTTTTGTTTTCGTGGAAATACTACGAAATTACTTTAAGATAGATTTTACATCCACACCCATGGAATGAGATGGGGTGACGACGATGTTTCCACGCCCGAGATATACGTTTGCCTTGTTTTATCAAGGCTCGAATCACACACGGGCCTAAATTTATAAATACAACCTCCAAGTGAATTTAAAGACCTTCTCGACTCTCGACGTAGGAAGTATTGAATAACTGTTTTATCCGAGCTTTCCTGTTCTATTGCGGAAATCTACTTATATAATAATAAAAAAGGAAATAACTAGGTTTACATAGTTCCTTAGTTTTCAATTATATTACAAAAAGTATAAAATTATAGTTGTTTAACCAAATTATCTTTCCAGCGAGATGAATGAAAAGATACGATACCCTATCGCAAACAATAATGACGACCTTTCTCACTTATTCCAGAGTACCACAAGCCACTAAAGAAGAACTCAACTCAGCTCTAGAATCGTCTAAGAAAGCATACAAATCATGGAGCCAAAGCACCATCATGACCAGGCAACAGCTTTTATTCAAGTAAGTTATCTTTTGTACCTAGTCTAGCCATAAATATTGTTACGAAGAAAAAACATGTTTTTTTATTGCAAATAATATTTATTACTTTTACAGTGTGTTAGTTTAATACATAAATATAAAACAATTCAAAATATAAAAAGCTTATTCGAAGTGGTCTCCATTGGCTGCAACACAGTCCTTTAAACGTTGAGGCCAGTTATCAATAGAAGCACGCACTCTTTCCATGGGAAAATTCTTCACTGCCAATCGTATGGATTGTTTTAGGGACTCCAAATTATCATGGCGTTTAGAGCAAGCCATACTCTCTAAAACTGACCATAAATCATAATCCAGCGGATTAAGATCGGGACTAGACGACGGCCAGTCTTCAGCTCTGATGAAGTCCGAAACGTTCATTTCCAACCAAGACTGCGTGGACCGAGCTTTATGACCCGGCGCTGAGTCTTGTTGGAAGGACCATACTTGGTTATTGAACATGGTGTTGTTAAGGGGTTTAACTACCTTCTCAAGAATGGTATCTTGATACACTTGTGCCGATGTTTTGATACCTTTTTCACAAAAATATGGCTCAGTCACTCCTTCATAGCTAACACCCCACCAAACCATCACTGAAGTCGGATAATGCCCACGTTGCACTCTGTCGACTAATTGGGAAGCTTCCTTAGAGCTTTGAGCATAAATACGGTCATTTTGTTTGTTAAAATGTTGCTCAACTGTAAAGAAAACTCAAGATAAGGTTCTCACCAATAATGCTGACATTGCACATGCTTTTAATAATTTCTTTGTCAATGTTCCTATTCATACAACAACCTCCTTAAATTCCTCTCCAAACCAAGCAGAATTTTTACTTAAAGATAAAGTAATTGAATGTAAGAACCGCTTCAGTTTTAGGTCTATTAACCATAATGATATCATAAAAGCTTTCAAAAGTCTCAATTCCAAGAAATCTGCTGATTTATGGGGTATGTCTGTCAAGCTTCTTCAGGGTATTATATTTAATATATCTCCACATTTATCTATTATATTTAATAAGTGTATTGCCATAGGTGTATTTCCTTATCTAATGAAACACAGTAAGATTATTCCTTTGTTCAAGAATGGATCAAAAAGCGACCCTGGTAACTTCAGACCAATTTCAATACTACCTGTGATTAGTAAAATCTATGAGAAAATTATCTTATGCCAATTGGAGAGTCACTTTCATTTAAATAATATTTTTCATAGGCAGCAATACGGTTTTAGGAAGGGTAGCTCAACGATTGATGCGGGTGTTTCTCTTCTGAAATATATCTATGATGCTTGGGAAAATTCTATGGATGCAATAGGCGTCTTCTGTGATCTTTCTAAAGCTTTTGACTGCGTTGATCATGGGACACTTCTGTGCAAGCTTAGACATTATGGAATTAGGGATGCTTCTCTTGATTTATTATCTTCGTATTTAAGCAATAGGGTTCAGTATGTCGAAGTAAATGGTAGTAGGTCCTCTGGTCTTCTGCCAAGTATGGGCGTGCCTCAAGGATCCATTCTAGGTCCGTTTCTATTTTTAGTTTATGTCAATGACTTGCCGTTTCTTGCTCAGGGTTTGTGCGACATTGTTTTATTTGCAGATGATACTTCACTCGTTTTCAAAGTAAACCGTAAGCAAACTAATTTAGATGAAGTTAACGAATCTCTCGCACAAGTCCTGAACTGGTTTACTGCTAACAATTTGCTTTTAAATGCTGCCAAAACAAAATGCTTAAAATTCTCTATGCCCAATGTTAAAAGCCTTAGTAATAATCTGATCTTAAACGGTGAGGTCCTTCGTTTTGTAGACACTACTGTATTTTTGGGAATAACGTTGGATAGTAAGCTGCAATGGGGTGCTCATATATTAGCTCTAGCAGGAAAACTAAGTTCAGCTGCTTATGCAGTTAAAAAAGTGAGGCAGCTAACGAATATAGAGACAGCAAGATTGGTATACTTTAGTTACTTTCACAGCTTAATGTCCTATGGTGTTCTTTTGTGGGGTAGGGCTGCAGACATCGAATCTATTTTTATTCTTCAGAAGCGTGCAGTTCGAGCTATTTACAATCTTGAATCGAATGTTTCATTGAGAGATCGTTTTAAGGAAATAGGTATTTTAACAGTTGCTTCACAATATATATATGCTAATATAATATATATTAAGCAAAATATTGAACAGTATGATAGAAATGGCGACATTCATAGCATTGGTACGAGGAATAGGCATAAGTTGATAGGTCCACAACATCGCCTACATAAGGTACATAACACTTTTGCGGGACTCGGTATACGTTTATTCAATAAACTGCCTAAGCATGTAATGGATCTACCTTTACTAAACTTTAAAGCATTTGTAAAAAATCAGCTATTATCGAAAGGCTATTATACAATAAACGATTATATTAATGACAAAAACTCATGGGCTTAGATTTCAATTATCGTGATTTCATGTTGCTTGTTCCATGGTGTGGATTGTGGCTTAACCTAGGTAGTTGTGCGGATGTTATGTTACTACCTTATTACTTTCTTTTACAGTTTTATTTGTTATTGTAACGATAGAAATACTTCACTTGCATTTGTAAATGTATTTAATTATATTATCTAAATGGTATTCTATTCCATTCTCAACTACTTAAAGATTAACAAAATCAACTTGACGACACAAATGCTTGTGTGTTAATTTCTGTCGGATATCGCAGTGACGAGATGACTGATGAACGTGCCATGCAATTAAAGCTTTTTTAAATCAATTTATTAACAATGAAATTTTTTTTTATCAATTAAACTTTAAATTGCTATGCATGTAAGATTTGCTTGCACACATCATTCTTCACGCTGCTGTTGGTAATTGTAACAAAGTCAAATTATTATTTTTGAAAAGAGTGGCCTGAGTTTCTTGGCCACATTCTTCTCAGAGCTCTAAGTCGTCTGCGAAAGTGGTAGTAGTTTGGCAGACATTTTTCTCTATACTATTCTACTACATGTATAACGATTTGCATGTGTTACTTTGTAACCTAAGTGAATAAAGCTATTTGACTTTGACTTTGAAGATTTTCTCATCCGTAAACAAAATTTTTCTGTGACCTCCCTTTGCGTACCGCTTCAGTAGTTGCTTCGATTTTACCACCCTATTCTTTTTTAAATTATCAGTTAAAAAATGACCAGTGCGTCTCTTATAGGCTGCAAGTCCTAAGTCATCTTTTAAAATGCGTGACATGGTTCTGGGTGCTATCTTCATCTCCCGAGATAAAATCTTTTGCTTTCGGACAGGATTTCTTCGAATTCTTTCCCTTACTGCTTTGACCACCATTTTCGTACGAACACTACGTGGACGGCCAGATCTTTTTCTGTCACAAACAGAGAAGGTCTCATTGTACCTATTAATAGCCCGGTACACAAACATTTGACTAATACCAAGCGTATGGAGAGTTTTAAAAATTACATTCGGCTCCATACCAACTTTGTGTAATGCAATCACAGCGATTCGGTTTTCTTTATCACCCCACTCCATTTTAATATAGCAAAATATTGTACAATGTATTGGCGCCAAAATTAGAAAATACAATGAACAATCGTATAAAAATGACAGATTCCAAATTCAAATGTAATATCTTTCTTATTTTTAATTGTAACAGTATTTATGGCCAGACTATGTATATTTTATTAGGAGCTAACTGTAACCTCTTAATATCTGCTTTTGGGCTTACCTATATCATCGTTCACCGATGATTTTGCCAAAACTATATTAAATTATCACAGAGTCACCCCTGGTTTCCGAATGTCTGGTCAAATAAAAATCAACTAATCAAGTGTCAAAACAGTCATTTTAGTTCCTGAAAATGATAGTTTTGATACTTGTTAAATTTTTACTTGATCAGTTATTCAGAAATCGGGGGTAAGTTAGGTTATATTTTATCAGTAGCTTTTCGATATTCATTTGTGTTCTAGTTTGACAGATAAACAGGCAAAGTTAATGTACCTCGCTTACCTATATCATGCAGAATGTTAACCTTAATTCTGGCTGCATTTGTGGAACATAATAACATGGATAAGAAAACTCTTTTTGTAAATAAATGTATATGTATAGCGGTGAATTGACGACTTTATAAGGGTTCCATGAGTCCAATAGATGAGATATGGGACGGCATCATTCTGGCCTAGTAAAAATATTTAGTACGCCAATCTGTTGCATCTTACGTTGTTACGCTTTAGGATTAGTTGATGTAATGTCGAGGGCCTATGATCCCAGTAGTTGACATGTCATTGTATTCAAATTTCGTACAGGAAAGTTATCTTATAAGAAACAAATGCCAGTTTTAAATTTGGTTGTAGGAATGCGTGCGAGTACGTGCTAGTGTTATCTTTTTTAAAATTAATATACCTACAATCTAAAGTAGTTTACATGGCAAGGAAGTAAACTACTAGAGCATTGCCCACAAGGTATTCGTATTTGAATCAACCGCATAGTTTATGAAGAATGCAGCGCAGTCGCCAATAATTAATATTAGGTGACATGTTGAATTCGCCGTTTGAGTCTTTAGGCCTTCAGGTCTTAATATTTTGCTTTATTTTTCTGTGACTATATGAAAAAGGTCATATTAATATTTAAGGGTTTTTAAAATTACCCATAGTTTGTGTAGTCTTTTCTACTCACTAGCTACCCGCCTATCGGCATCAAGATGTCTTTCGCGGTGAACTTTCACTATTGTAACACAGTGTAAAGTACATGGTACAAATACAGTGGTATTTCGAAGTTCTACATTGCAATGAAATGTAGCGATAAAGTACTAAAATGTCAATCAAATCACGTTAGTTCAATTAGATTAGAATAGATTTTACAGACATTCGATCTATGTTAAAAGTCTCCGAACAAGAAAATCCTTATTTTGATTTAATAAGTAAGCTGGCTCGAATTAGGTATGTTAATAACTGCTTGCTTGCTTCCAGATTCGCCCGTTTACTCAGAGATAACAGCAGTAAACTAGCTGCTAAAATAACAGAGGAACAGGGCAAGACACTCGTTGATGCGGAAGGCGATGTCCTCCGTGGTATTCGTAAGTACCTATTTATCTATATTTTTACACTTTCTTTAATTCTTGAAAAAAGTTTCCAATTTAGGTACGATTTTACAACTATTTACAAATATTACGATTATGTCTTTTGTGTTTTAATGTGGTCTATTATTAAAAAATAAGCAACTAGTTTTGAGGCGCTCATCGGCCAGTTGCAAATAATGATTCATAAACGATATAAATATGGTTCTACCTTTTTTGTTTTATGTTCTTTTCGTGTTTTTGTTTTATAAATCATTTTTTAAAAATAGTGAAAATAGTACTCTTTTTATATTCCAGAGTGCGTGGAACACTGCTGCAGTATAACGACGTTGCAGTTGGGAGACAGCATCACAAACATTGCCAAGGACATGGATACTGTAGTTAACAAGGTGCCTATCGGCGTTGTGGGCGGTAGGTACATATTCAATAATGCTTATTTGTACAGGTATACAGGTATAGTATTCATTGTTCAGATTAACCCTTTCTCGTGTATCATCTATTTATCTATACTAATAATAATAATATATATTTATTTTCTCACCACAATATTGTTGATATTACATTTATAGGTAGGTACATAATTATATAAGCACTAATATCGTGGGAGACTGGTGCCTAAGATAGACTCGGGGTCTGTGTTTCAGGACACCAGGTCTCCTCCCCTTGTAATGTACATTTTAATTTTTATGTAACATACGCAAACAGATTTCTTTTAAACAATATTATTCTTTACTACTTCTAAATAAATTGTTAGTATTGCAAGTGTTTTTAACTTAGATACTTTAGTGAGTTTGTATGTAGCACGTATAAGTGTGTTTGTTTGTGTATGTGTGTGTGTGTGTGTGTGTTTGTGTGTGTGTGTGTTGGGTAAGGAGGAGTCTATATGATTATAGGAGTGTTATGACGTACTCTATTCTGGAGCAGTGAGAATCGCCTCAGTGTCATCATAGTTCAACACAAGTAGCCAATCAGTTATCTTCCCCTTACACATGTTTTTGGTAAGACTGAATATATGTAAGCTTTTATTGACCTTATTATATAGGTAACCACCCAAGTCACAAAAGAACCGCTTTGAAAATTTTTTGGACAGTTTCTTGCGTTGTACAGGATTGTATCTTCTTTTACCTTTGGTTAATGATTGATCATATTTAAGTAATGTATGTTGTTTTATTAAGGTGTTAAGTATAAAAAGCTGGCGGACTGTCAAAACTCTCCAGTCTCTGTACAATAAGTCAGTGGGGTATCGGTAAGGCCTGAATGACGCCACCTTTAGAATAGCTCTTTGTGCTCTCTCCAAGCTAATCAGTGTGGTTTTCGGCGCACCACCCCAAGATGTAATGCAGTAGGTTATTATTGATTGTGCTAGGGCAAAGTATACATTTTTCAATTGCTTAAAACCTAGGACACCTCTTAATGTTTTAAAGATGTATATCAGTTTTCGTAGTCTGGTGTTAATCGCATGTATATGTTCGTCAAATCTGAGATTGCTATCAATCACAACTCCTAAGTACTTAACTGCATCTTTTCTTTGCAATTGCATACAGTCACATGTATCCCTGTGTGGGCCAGGACAAGTGTGAACTTTTATGACTTGAGTTGTTGACTGCAGTGTGTTATTTTTGTGAGAGAACTTGATATACGTAGTTTTATCGCTATTTAAAGTTAGTAGATTGCTTCGTAACCATTTCGACACAATGTTGAAGCCTGATTGTGTGTACTTATATACTTCGTCCCAAGTATCAGCATTGAACAGGAGAGCGGTGTCATCGGCAAAACTTATTATTTTACCTCTGGGAAGAGTGAGCATACCCAAATCGTTGATATAAATAAGAAACAACGTAGGACCAAGCACACTCCCTTGAGGCGTGCCATAACTGAGTGTGCGCTCGTCACTTGTGTATTCAGCTATTTTAACTCTCTGAGTACGCTCACATAAGTAGTCTTTAAAAAGGCTGAGTGAGACCCCTCTAATTCCCAGGTTTTCCATTTTTCGGATTAGCAGAGGTACAGAAACCGTGTCGAATGCCTTCGAAATATCCAGGAACACACCTAAAACCTTCTGCCCCTCATCCATCTTTGTTACTATATGGTTAGTAAGTTCGTGTACTGCATCAGAAGTAGATTTACCTGCACGGAACCCAAATTGCGCTGGTGAAAACAGATTGTTACTCTCCAGAAAGTCAACGAGTCTACTATTCATAATCCGTTCCAGTATTTTTGATAGAGCAGGGAGTACAGCAATCGGTCTATAATTATTGACACTGTTTCTGTCCCCACTCTTATAGATTGGATGTATGACGGCCTCTTTAAATACGTTGGGGAATCTGCCTGTAGAGAGCACAAGGTTACAAATGTAAGTGAACGGAGGCACTATCGTGGTTTCATATCTCTGTAGAAGATTGCTGGATATTTTGTCCCAACCCACAGCACAGTTCGAGCGAAGTGATCTTAAGATAGTGGTAACTTCTGTTTCGTCGGTTGGTAACATAACCATTGATTGTGGGCTTTTATTCTCCATAATGAGCTCAAGTCGCTCACTCTGTGGGCTTAAGTTTTGTTCCGCAAGCTGTTTGCCAATCCTTGAAAAATAATCGTTAACAGCATTTATCGAACACTCCGGTGTGGCCCGGATATTCAACAAATGAGACGATGCACTTTCTGTATTTTTTGTTCTACCTGATATGTTATTTATAACCGACCATCTGTTTTGGATTATTACCTGCCTTGTTAACGGCATGCCTTTCATAGTCTAATTTGATGGTGTTTAAAAGCTTATTGCAGAAATTTCTGTACCTGGAAAAAGTAATTCTTAAGATATCATTACTTGGGGTGATTTTGAGTTTTTTGTGCAATGCATCTCTATGCCTGATACACCTAAGTAAACCAGCAGTAATCCATGGTTTTATAGTTTGTTTCCGGTTAGATATTTTTACTTTTATCGAATTAGCATCAATCAATTTTTTTATCATATTAATCATTTTCTGAGCGGCGTCATGCGGGTTCTGTGTCCTATAAACTTCACCAAAATCAATATTTCTCATGTCCATATCTAATTTTTCATAATTTATTTTTGTAAAAGTTTTTTTAGGTATATTTTTAACAAGTTTTTTAGCAAGAAATAATAAAACAGTGTCGTGGTCTGTCAAAGCCGAGTGTGCAACCAAGGTTGAGGCCGGTAGCTGAGTAAAATGATCAAGGCAAGCATTCTGTCTGGTAGGCAAGGAATGAGCAGGCAGTAGGCCATGTGATGCTAAAAGATTTAGATAACTGTCTTTAATTGAATCTGTATGTTGATGGTGAATATTAATATTAATGTCTCCCGTAATTATTATGTTTTTGAAATAAGCAATATTTATTAATATGTCATTTAAAGAGGTCAAAAAGTTAGTTATGTCTCTATAACTAGGTGGTCTATATATGGCTAGCAGTACAGTATTAGGGTCAATCGTTATTTGTAGACAATTGGCATCCAGAAATTTCGGCTCCACTACCGTAACATTTAGAGTCTCGCGCACATAAACGACAACACCCTCATTTTGTGTACGATTATTAATTGTTCTAAAGTTTTTATAGTAAGGTATGTCGGGGATAAAATGTGTATTAAGTAACCAACATTCAGTTAGGCTGATTATATCCCAGTCTATTTTTGTTCTGGCTAATGTGGTAATGAGACCTGATATATTTCTCGTAATACTTCGAATATTTTGATTTAAGACTTTCAATGACTGAGATGGCTTGAAGTTTTGAGGAACACAATGGTCCAAGTCACATGTGGAGGATTCAGACACAGAGACTGAATCTATATTATTAATATTATTTTCTATGAAATCGAATTTTGTTATTATTTATTAGGCTTATACATTTATATAGTGTCATTTTATAGAAGCTTAATGTCCTAACTAGAATCCAATAATATTATAAATGGGAAAGTGTTTCTGTCTGTTTGTCTTTCTTTCACGGCAAAACGGAGCGACGAATTGACGTGATTTTTTAAGTGGAGATAGTTAAAGGGATGGCCATTTTTTCAAAGCTGTGAAAATATAGCTTTACCAGCTATTATATTCAGTCGAGTACTGATTTTTCTGAGCCGGTCCCGATAACGTAGGAGCAATCGTACGTTATCGGAACCGGCTCAAGGAGCAAGGGCATGGCCGCAAGGTCGTCTTTAAAGTTGGTCTTAGTAAAAGTAGTTGTAAAAGGCTTCATTTAATTATTATTTATCCTACTAATATTATAAACGCGATAGTTTGTAAATATGAATAGATATTTGTTACTCTTTCACGTAAAAACTGCTTTATGTTTTTAATTTAAGATTACAACAATGTTAGGCTACATTCTACAAAAATACTTATTTACTAGCTGACCCGTGCCCACTTCGTTGGGCGGCGGAAAAAATGCGTCCCTTTTTTAAACATATTTCATTACTGCTCCACTCCTATTAGTCATACTGTGATACTATATAGCCTATGACACTCCCCGATTAATGGACTGTTCAACACAGAACGAATTTTAAAAATCGGTTCTTTAGATCCAGAGATTACCCCCTACAACGTCACAAACAAACAAACACACAAACTTTACCTCTTTATTATATTAGTATAGATAATTTAAACTACTTGAAATATGAATATTGTGCAGATGAAGTCACGGGCGCCAGCTAATAAAGTTATATTCCTTATCTATATAAACAAGTTTATCGAAAAATATAATTAAAATACGAGCAACAAAGCCATGACTTTATCTTTATTTTAATTACGTCAAAGCTAGATAATAATATCTCGTCAACAAAGAGTCTTTAATCTATGTTTTTGTAACCACGTGATGTTTTATCTTTATTACGACATCTTGTCTTTATGAATTATGACAAGATTTTAATTGCGTAACGTTCTGATTTAAAAATGAAATTGATGTAGGTACCTATAATTGAATCTTCAACATATCTACTAATAGACTGGGAGCCTAGAACAAAATTCGCGTAAAATATGGCCGTAACTAATCTTACCTACATAATAGTATGAATAAATGTTATCATTAAAATATAAGACATAACAAATAAGAAATATGACTTATTTTACATTACATTAGTGACACTACTTTTAAAATCATATTTATTGAGGCATCGTGAGAACTTAGTATTCTAAATTTGAATGCACTCCCTGCGGTAGTTTATGTTTTCAGCGATTATGAGTTCGTTCCGTGACGTTGGCAGAATCATCGGTAAACGATGGGGCCATTATAAAAAAAAACAGAACAGAGTTCGTTAATCGAAGAATTGTATACTTACATACTGTTTAAGAAACAGTTTACAACTTTGAAATTGCAAAACCCTGACCAACACAAAGTTTCATGCTCATGTCTAACGTGCGTGATAATCTTAAAAGTTTAAGTAATCAGTACTTTTTGCTCTAATTTTACAAAATGTTTGTTTGTCAACAGGTGTATCAGCATTCAACTTCCCCGTAATGATCCCACTGTGGATGTTCCCCCCGGCGATCGCGACCGGTAACACGTGCATCATCAAGCCTTCAGAACAAGACCCTGGCGCGACACTCATGACCATGGACCTGCTGGCCGAGGCCGGAGCACCACCTGGCCTTGTTAACGTAAGTTTCCGATCCGGTCCGAATTTTGTCGCTGAGGCAGTCATTATATTGTTCAAATTTATTAAAAAGAAAAAAGAAAAGAATTTATTATAGACCAAAAAATAACCCACTAATTTTTTTTTCCCGAATACTTCTCAGGTCAGTATCAGGACCGCGTCCTGAACCGGTGGTTCATTTGCTAATCTAGCTTTAAATGTTTTTTTTTTATTTTTGTTTGTTTGACGTTTTGTAACTGCCCTAAGTTTTACACATTTTTTTACTTTGGCTTGTTACAGGTAATTCACGGCACACACGACGCAGTTAATTTCCTATGTGATGAACCTGACATCAAGGCAGTGTCTTTCGTAGGCGGTGATGCGGCTGGCAAACATATATACACTAGGGCGTCTGCTGCCGGTATGTGTATATCTCTCATATTATTTTTTCTTTACTGTCAACTTAATGCCTGATAGATGTTGGAATCTGTACAGTCACTACCGTCTGTATGTGTGGTGCTCCGTGCTGTTCCACAAACTATAAAACATTTGCTATCTTGTGCTATGGGACCAAATACCTGCACAATGGAATACCTCAGGCATGCCACTGAAAATGCAGTATTCTTGGCAAAATTTTGTGCTGACACAATTTGATTGTTTATATAAATTTTATAAGAATAAAACACGATAGTTTAAAAGTTATGGAAATTTTAAAAATATGCTTTTTGTAATGTTGTTAGGCAAGCGTGTACAATGCAACATCGGTGCCAAGAACCACGGCGTGATATTGCCCGACGCTAACAAGGAACAAACTCTCAACGCTTTGGCTGGCGCGGCCTTTGGAGCCGCGGGACAGAGGTGCATGGCACTCAGTGCTGCCATCTTTGTTGGTACGTATACATTATACTTCGTAAAAAGTAGCATGATCTCTGTCACAGCTTCCATTGAAATCATGCTTAAAAAGGCTTACATTATATGACAGTAAATTTCATCATAACAGCTCATCAATGTCACACTGCAGAGACGAACCTCCCATGAGGGAGGGATACCTGGCCTACTAATACCACGCTGGCCAGTCGGATTGGTATAGGGTTAAATTTCAAGTGTTCCTTCTTTTTATTTCGTAAAGATAATATTCACGGATAGTCCCTTAGTCGATTTTTACGACACCCGGGATGGGATGGGGTGGTAACATATTGTATTCTTACTCCGTCACCCCACGGAGAACACATTACATTTTTTGACAGTAAAGTTACTGTCTTTCAATATCATATTGTATGTGTTCGTCGACCTACTTAGTGATGAGGAATGTATCATCGTTATCAGACTATAAAGATCGATATATTAAATTAATAAGTCATTCATTATTTTCTTACTTTATCTTCATCTTTATGAATGAGTATTACTCGACTTTAAAATTGGGGTATTATCGGTAAGTATTATATTTTAAGACATACAAAGGTGCTAGTTAAATACAATACATTTTAATGTACATCACAGAGCAAAAAAACATTTATAATTTACAATTTGTTAAAAAATAAAGATTAAAAAATGTTTTCTGCTACAGGGTCAGCTAAGGAATGGGTACCAGACCTGGTAGCTCGTGCAAAGGCCCTCAAAGTGAATGCTGGTCACGTGCCCGCCACCGACGTTGGGCCTGTCATCTCAGTCAAGGCCAAGGAGAGGATAATAAGCCTTATTGAATCAGGTTAGTAAATACAGTACGCGCAATCTATAGTAGGCCGGCTTGAAGCTGTTGCGCACATGTTATTATTGGAACTACATGGTGGGCAACGGCTGTTTTCTTAGTTCCCGTACATGCCGGATTTTCTCTGAAAGCTAACTTCAAGCCGGTCGAGTTAGATTACGCAAGCTCTACTTTAATAACACTCTTTTATTATCAAACAACTTCTGCACTAGAGAACAAGTCCTATGTCGAATAGATTTATACCTGCAAAGAAATAAATACAATGTACATCCAGACTACAGATAATGATTTATGGATCGCACAAATTATTGTCTTGCGTGAGATTCGAAACCGTGATCTCGTTAACAGCAGACGCTTATACAACTCCTTTGCCAACAGACATCACTGTCTGCCATGTCATAACAGCCCATTAATGTTTCACTCCAGGGACGGGCCTCCTCCCGTGGCGGAGGATTACTTGGCCCACTAATACCACGCTAGCCAGACGGCTTGGCATAGGGTTTAATTTCTAGTTTTCCTTCTTTTTATTTCGTTAAGATAATATTGACGGATAGCCCCTTAGTCGACTAGTCGTTTTTACTTAGTCGTTTTTACGACACTCATGGGATGAGATGGGGTGGTGACATATTGTATTCTTACTCCGTCACCACACGGATAATTGAATGTGCGATCTACAAACTACTGTTCTGAGTCCAGTGTGTTTATTTTCATTGTCCCACATTCATTGCTTGCGGTATGTCCCTTGTGTCCTTAAAATGTATGTTTGTTAAACTAGATATAATCAAATGTAGACCCGTCCTGAATCCAATACAAATTGTTGTTTAAACATTAACAAATTCGACTTACTGTTGTATAAAATATAAACAAACAAATTGTTGCATGATCCATTTCGATTGTGTAATATGATAGGGTGCCAATTTTGTTTGGACATCTGAATGTCAAACAGCCTTCGAAAATTTAAAATTAGCTCTTTCCAATCCACCAGTTTTGGATTACCCAAATTTTTCGGATGATAACATTTTTATGTTACAAACAGACGCGTCAATAATAGGATTAGGCGCTATATTATCAAACAGTAATGGTAAAGTTATCGCGTATGCCAGTCGTAACTTGAAACCTGCTGAAACAAGATATCCAATAATAGAATTAGAATTACTTGCCATCGTTTGGGCTGTAAACCATTTTAGACCTTATTTGTATGGAAAAAAATTCAAAATTTTTACTGACCATAAACCACTTATTTATTTGTTTAATGTAAAAAATCCCAATAGTAGATTGACAGAATTTCGTTTATACCTTGAAGAATATGATTTTGAGATAGAATACGTTCCAGGTCGAAACAATGTGGCTGCAGACGCATTGAGTAGAATATCTGTGACATGTAAAGATTTAAAGAAAATGCAAGAAAACGTTGTCAATGTTTTAACCAGAAAACAACATAAAAATCTGGTATTGACACGTACAAGTCAAGAACAAACTGATGAGATTCCTTCAGCTAATTGGCCTGATCAACCAGTTGCTGTCGAAATACTCAAAAAACCTGACAATATAATTGAATTAATTTTCTCTAGCGAATTTAAAGAAAAATGTTTAAAAAGTAAAGATAGTATTATATCAGATGCAAAACTTTGCATATTTATTCCATCGCAATGTGCGATATATCTAGACTCCCGATCATTATCTACCATAGAGGTGTTAGTGAGGGACTTAGATAAATTTTGTCAAAGGTTAGGCATAAATGAGTTGCTAATAATCAAAAATAGAAATGCTAGCATAATAAAACTTTTATTGAGTGAAAGTAAGAAATTTAAACTTAACTTACCTCGTTTCTTAGTTATAAAGAATATAACGAGAATATATAATGACGATGATAAAAAAGTTATACTCAACGATTTTCATCTATTACCTAGCAGTGGCCATGCAGGGATGAATCGAATGATAAATAACATTAAAAAGTACTATTTTTGGCCTAGCATGTCTAATGACGTTGCTAAGTATGTACAAATGTGCAAAAATTGTCAAATACAAAAACAAACTAATAGGAACATAAAAGAACCTATGGTTATACACTGATGACATAAATTCAGTTCCGTTATCGGTTAAAATCTCTTTCGGTATACCATAGCGTAAAATAAAATTATTTACAAATGATCTTGATACCGTAACTGTATCCTTTCGTTGTATCGGATATGCTTCGATAAACTTCGACAAGTCGCATTGGATAGTTAAAATATATTTGTTATTATAATTATCTACATCTAAGGGACCCATTAAATCTAAACTAATCCTATCAAAGGCTGAACTAGCCGTAGACGTAATAACCATAGGTTCTTTTATGTTCCTATTAGTTTGTTTTTGTATTTGACAATTTTTGCACATTTGTACATACTTAGCAACGTCATTAGACATGCTAGGCCAAAAATAGTACTTTTTAATGTTATTTATCATTCGATTCATCCCTGCATGGCCACTGCTAGGTAATAGATGAAAATCGTTGAGTATAACTTTTTTATCATCGTCATTATATATTCTCGTTATATTCTTTATAACTAAGAAACGAGGTAAGTTAAGTTTAAATTTCTTACTTTCACTCAATAAAAGTTTTATTATGCTAGCATTTCTATTTTTGATTATTAGCAACTCATTTATGCCTAACCTTTGACAAAATTTATCTAAGTCCCTCACTAACACCTCTATGGTAGATAATGATCGGGAGTCTAGATATATCGCACATTGCGATGGAATAAATATGCAAAGTTTTGCATCTGATATAATACTATCTTTACTTTTTAAACATTTTTCTTTAAATTCGCTAGAGAAAATTAATTCAATTATATTGTCAGGTTTTTTGAGTATTTCGACAGCAACTGGTTGATCAGGCCAATTAGCTGAAGGAATCTCATCAGTTTGTCCTTGACTTGTACGTGTCAATACCAGATTTTTATGTTGTTTTCTGGTTAAAACATTGACAACGTTTTCTTGCATTTTCTTTAAATCTTTACATGTCACAGATATTCTACTCAATGCGTCTGCAGCCACATTGTTTCGACCTGGAACGTATTCTATCTCAAAATCATATTCTTCAAGGTATAAACGAAATTTTGTCAATCTACTATTGGGATTTTTTACATTAAACAAATAAATAAGTGGTTTATGGTCAGTAAAAATTTTGAATTTTTTTCCATACAAATAAGGTCTAAAATGGTTTACAGCCCAAACGATGGCAAGTAATTCTAATTCTATTATTGGATATCTTGTTTCAGCAGGTTTCAAGTTACGACTGGCATACGCGATAACTTTACCATTACTGTTTGATAATATAGCGCCTAATCCTATTATTGACGCGTCTGTTTGTAACATAAAAATGTTATCATCCGAAAAATTTGGGTAATCCAAAACTGGTGGATTGGAAAGAGCTAATTTTAAATTTTCGAAGGCTGTTTGACATTCAGATGTCCAAACAAAATTGGCACCCTTTTTGCATAATACGTTCATAGGGTATACGATTTTAGCAAAACATGGTATAAAACGTCTATAATAGTTTGCAAATGCAACAAACCTTCTTACGTCATCTGCACAGGTAGGTATGGGATAATTGTGCAACGTTTCAATTTTAGATGGGTCAGGAAAAATTCCTTCCGATGTTATTTTATGCCCTAAATAAACAATTTCGTGTCTTAAAAATTCGCACTTAATTGGGTTTAATTTTAAATTTACTTCTCGTAACCGATTTAATATACTAATTAGGTTTTTATTATGATGTAAGAGCGATTTTCCTATGCAAACGCAATCGTCCAAATAAATAAAACATTTTTTATAGTTTATTCCTGCCATAGCTATAGTCATGAGTCTTGAGAAAACACTTGGGCTGGTCTTGAGTCCCATAGGACATCGTTTCATTTGGTACTGTTTTCCGGCCGTAAAAGCTGTACATTTTCGTGAATTTTGATCTAAAGATAATTGATACATTTTATCTAAACTAAAAGAAGTGTATTTACGTGAATTTTCATTAAGGGAAAGTTGGTAATAACTTTGTGAAAGATCTAATTTAGAAAAGTATATATTACCTGCTAAAGAGTCTAAAATTTCGGTTATATTTGGTAGAGGAAATTTGTCGTCTTGAATTTTTTTATTTAAATGACGATAATCGATTACAAGCCTCCATTTTTTTTTGTTTGTTTTATCGACTTTTTTTGGCACTAATAACACTGGACTCGACCATTCAGATGAGGTTTCCTCGATAATATCATTATCCAACATGTCCTGAATTTGTTTTTCTACTTCCTTTTTTAGAACATGAGGAATTCTATACGGTTTCACATAAACCGGTGTCTCGTTATCTTTTAATGTTATATTATGTTCCATCAAGTTTGTAACTGATAACTTATCGCCTGGTAAATGAAAAACATCGGCATATTTTGCACATATGTTTTCTATACTGATTTTCTCCTCTTTATTCATATAATTTAAATCAAGAAACTCAAAAAGTGTCTTAATCCGATCAGTTGAAATATGTTGTTCGGTAAATTGACACACATCAAATTCACTATATAAATTAATACATAAATGAGATAAATCGATTGTAACTTCTTCATCTCTCGTATTTAAAATTCTTAATGGAATATAATTATTAACTGGTTTTGCTATCAAGCCAGCTATAAAAACTCCTGAACAAACTTCATGAGCTAATACTACAATATCTTCGCTAACACTACAAGGAATATGCCTAATAACTTCACATCGCGAAGGTATAACGTGTTTAAACCTATTATTACGTTCTAAGCTAATACATACTCTACTAATATTATTTGACAAGCAAATATTCATTTTATTATAATTAATTTCAGCATTATACCGCTTTAAAAAATTGTGGCCTAATATGCCATCACTTACACAATTTAAATTCTTAAAAACATAAAATTGTTGATTTAAAACTAACCCTTCATAAACTAAGTCTAAATAAACATAACCTTCCGATACTAACTGTCCTCCGATACCGTTTATAGTTATGTTGTCATAACAAAGCTTATCTAAGAAGTACTCATTTAACCATTCAAACTTTAATGTGCATATAGTTGCTCCACTATCAATTAAGAAGCTAGTACAGTTACCTGATATTACGTTAAGAGAAATTATACTACTTTTATCATAACTAAAAACATTGTTATCATTCATTAAAGGGACGAAAAAACTCATTAGTTTTATTCGATGCATCTACTGTGTATGGTTTTTGCATATCGTGAGAAAAACTCTTTACTTGTGGTCGCATATTATTGTAGTTATTTCGCGGAAAGTATTGTGGCGCGCTACGCCCAGACACAGGCGCAGGTGTGCGAGGTAACATGAAACCTCGGCCACGCGATACTGTCCCGTGTGAACTGCCGCGCATGAACCTATTGCTACAACTTGACATAGGAACATATTGTTTGAAATTTTTATTATCATTTGATTGATAATAATTACGATTATGATGAAAATTTTTAGTTCCCCTGTTTGACTGTGAAAAACCTTGTTTATAATATGATCGGTTTTGTGGCCTAAAGTTCAAAACATGGTCTTCGTTTGGAGACATAGTATGTTCATCAACAGCTGCTCTAATAGCTTCCGGCAATGATTCAAATTGGCGTGAGGCTATAATTGTACTCAGTCGCACATTGCATAAGCCGTCTGAAAAACGCTTAATCGCTAATTTCTCATTAATAGGACGCAATGTGGAGAACTTCGTATCGTCTCCGTCGGACTGTGCAATAGTCAAATTTACAAATAACTTATCCAATTCGTCGCCAAATTGCTCAATAGATCTACGACCTTGTTTACTACTTAAAAGCTTGGTATGAAGCGATACAGCGGACTTTTTCTGTATTAAAAATGTACGCATATCGTGAATTAAACTGTCTACAGTTGCATAAGTAGATTTTAATCGTAATTTTGCACCCGCCGATAACCTTGTTTTTAAAACGAATTCTATAAGTTGGGCTTTAGTGTTATCACTGATCATAGAACTATACAATTGTATACCGTCTATTAGACGTAACGTATCTTGTTCCTTCCCTGTCATGAGGGGCAAAAGTGCAATGGCTGTTTTTAAATTAAATGGTTCAACAGACATGTTTGATAAGGAATCCGACGATTCCGAGGTCATTTTATTTATTCTAATAATTTTGTTATATACAAGATGTATATTATTAATAATGGAATGAATAGTTTGTAAACTTTCGGCACTTATCTCAGAATTTTTAATTTTGTTTTGAATCTCTAACAAAATACGCTCCAATTTACAATATTCAGTCTGTGCTGATAGTAATTTTTGCTGTGCTGTATGGGATGTTTGTCTTCGTACAGGACCAATTTTAATAAGATAATCTTTCGTATCTTTTAATGCACTTAGAATAGATGTTAATTCCTGTATAGGCATAACAAAATAACATGTAGGATACACGTAATTAAAATAATAAACTAAATTTCGGCCGTTAAAAAAAACCTGATTCTAGGCAGTGCTGCTCGTTGACGTGTGGAGTAGTGATGTGGAGAGTCTACTGCTACTCCGCTCCGTGCTAAATCCTGGTTATAATGTTGCTGGACTCCGTGCTAAATCCTGGTTATAATGTTGCTGGACTCCGTGCTAAATCCTGGTTATAATGTTGCTGTACTCCGTGCTAAATCCTGGTTATAATGTTGCTGGACTCCGTGCTAAATCCTGGTTATAATGTTGCTGGGAGTTACTTGCTCTAAACTGATGAAAGTGCTTGCGGTTGGGCGGCGATGCTAAATGTACTTGCGTTCAGTTCTCTTCGAAGTATTTTGACAGCATTCCTTTGGCACCTTTGGTATAAGTGGTACATTGCTCCAAGAAGTATGATAATAAGTATTGTAATCAAAAGTATTTCAACAACACTCATTGGTTTTGAAATATTCTGGCTAGTAGAGGCGTTGGCTTCACCGTTAGCGTTCTGCGCTATTATAACTTCTTCTTTTGAATTTGTTTTTCCCATTTTCAAATTGTAATCTTGTATCTTCAATTTTTTTTTTCGTTTTCAATATGTTGTTTCGCCGAAGTCGGACTTTTTTTTTTCTTATTTTATAGATTTTTTGTTCTTCATTCTTGTTTCTTTTTCTTCTTTAGGTGTTCTTCAAAGGCAGGGTCGCCATGTAATATGCTGATTTTAGTGTGTGTAGATATGTCAGATAGTAGAGCCAATGAAAGACGTCTGCTTGTTCTTAGTTGCGTTTAATGAGTAATATAAAATGTATTAAAGTACACTTACATGCTTACTTAACAAATCGTATTACAATTACGGGAAACGGCTAAGGCATCTCCTTACAATTATACAAACAATGACAAAATATATTTACAATTTGACATCATTATCCTTTAATGGTTACACAAAGAAGTTGTTTTTTTATTATGATAACTTTTCTTTGTTTTCACTAGCTTTTGTCATCTAGGTGTTAAAATTTCACCTGTTTTATTTATGAACTGTTTAAAGACTGTATTATATGTAGTGCGTAGGACCACGGGCTTTGCAAGTCGGCCGAAACGTCGAAAAAAAACCTAGGTATTTGTCCTAATAGTATCTAGGCTATGTAGTATATACCGCGAGTAAGACCCGAATAGAATATAGTATAAGGAATGTATGTTCTAATTTATATAAATATGTATAGTCGAGTTCTCTAATATATTAGCTCTGTCAAGGAATACAAACAATATTTGACACCAATAAATTAATGAACTGGTCAGTATATTAATGAATTCGACTGTACCATCATCAACCAAAATATAAGACAACTCTTATTACAGGATGCAAAGACGGCGCTAAGCTGGCTCTCGACGGACGCGACATCACAGTTCCCGGCTTCGAAAATGGCAACTTTGTAGGACCTACTGTCATAACAGATGTTACACCTTCAATGCAGTGTTACAAGGAGGAAATATTCGGCCCAGTATTAATATGTTTATTCGTTGACACTCTTGACCAAGCCATTCAAATGATCAATGCAAACAATTACGGAAACGGCACGGCCATATTCACAACTAATGGAGCCGCAGCTAGGAAATTCACAAACGAAATCGATGTAGGACAGATCGGAGTTAATGTTCCCATTCCTGTACCCCTTTCTATGTTCTCTTTCTCTGGAACAAGAGGCAGCTTCTTGGGAACTAATCATTTCTGTGGTAAACAAGGAGTCGACTTCTTCACAGAACTTAAAACTGTAGTTTCTCTGTGGAGACAAAGTGATGTAACTCATGAGAAGGCAGATGTAGCGATGCCTACACAACAATAAGTTATAATCGATTATGTTTGTTTACAATCGAATTCAATGTGACGGTTGTCATTTAGTCACTGCGACTGTTTTTCATTGATAAAGTGGCGAAGAAAAGCTGATTGCACAACATCGAGAAGATATCTTTGTATATTTCGCGTTTATAAATCTTCTAGATAAGTTATTCATTATTTATGTATAAAAAATAATTATTTTGTTTATTTATTCTATTTTACATGCCCAAAAAAATGTTTATTTTTTTGAGGTACCTACTGCAGAATAATTTAACTATTTATAAGTTCGTTATAAAATAAAAATGTATTCCAGTCGCGAAGTATATAGAGTTTTGATGAGAGAGGGTTAAATGATATTTAAATATTTATACTTTAATCTGAGAAATGTTAATATATTAACCACATTTTATTAAAACTAATTACGTTATGAAAAAAAATGGAAAAGGAAAATAAATTGATATTATCTCAAAACTTAGAATAAATAAGTATGTTTTGAGAAAAAATACATAATTCATAACGAATTTTTTTTTATTACATTCATTGTCATGAATATTAAGAGCATATATTTTTTATCTTATAAAATATTGTCTTCCATGTATATTTAACATAACAAATGTATATTTTATTTATAAAGTATATCTACTATTATACAAAACACAGTAAAATATATTTTTTTTAAAACATGTTTTGTTTCTCTTTTTTTTCGTTGACCCTTTTTTTATTGTGGGAAACTTTATGTTCTGGTAATCGGCAGTCGTCCACCTGCCTTTGGTACTGGCAGGTATGTCGAAGACCGAAAAAAAATTTAAGGACAGTGGACTGTCCCCTCTCAACCACGAATAGCAAAAAGTGAAGAAGAAGGAGACGTAATGCTTTGCACTTAGGCTGCCCTTGATGCGACATCAGAAGTGAGATGAACGCCAGCCAGCCCACAGCTAGGGTTGTGAACAAGACTTCTAGTATTTTGTACCGATCAAGTAAGATTGAACCATTTTATTTTGAGCACAATGCTCACTGTTGAGGGATTGTGCTGATAATTTTAGTAGGACAATAATGTACCTACTTACTTACTTACTTACTTATAGTGAATTTATGATGATGGTTCCTATGATTGTTTTAACTGTCTAGTTTTTGATTTTAATTGTTATTAACAAGTTACTTTTGGTATCTTTTAACATGTTTCATCGGACTATAAGTAGTGAACAGAATAGGATATCATGACGTGACCTTTAAATCCTTGAATCTTATATGGTGCAAAAAAAAAGAAAATAGAAAAATATGTTTCGATAAAGCTGATGGTGATAAAGGGAATAGTACTTTGTTGAGTAATATTTCACCATGGTGGGTACGGCATTATTTTGTGCGTCGCGTGAGCTCGTAGTCTTTTTAACTAGCATACTTTAAAGCAGTGGTTGTAATAAAAAAATAATTTTTACTTGGATTATTGCAAAATAATTTTGTTAAAAAGAATGCAAAATACAGTTGAGGTATATGTAGCAATTATGCCTAAGGGTCAATAAATGTTGCCTTCGGGGCACTATGAAACTTAAAAATTTTGCTCAAGAGTTTTAAAAACATAGGTTTCCAAAACAGAAAAGGCTAAGATATTAAATTAGCTCGTAACTAAGAAACGGTGCGTCCTGTCACAAAAATAATGAAAATTTGGGCCCCCTCTGACACCCCACGCGTTAAAGCAGGATACACGTACATTAGCGAAAAAAAAGTAGTAGCAATACTTAGTGTATTTTACAGTAAACAGATTGGAAATAATTTCATTTGATCGAGACGTGACGTAATAAGATAAAGGAGATGTTATTAGTCGATTAAATTGAGAGTGAATTGTTAATTGAGTATGATTTGTTTTAAAGTTTTTACATTTACTTACTAGAGTGTTGAGTCCTGTCCTGTGTACTATAAAAAGCGTTGCTCTTTTAGTGTGATTTGATTTGACATCTTATTTCTCATTGTAAGGGATTGTTAATTTGATTAATATTCTCAACTATTAAAAAAATCGGGTTATTCGTTAAATGGCAGATTCTGTAAATGGCAAATTATTTAAACGACAGATTCTTTAAACGGCAGATATTGTACAATTGTACAGTCGTCAGCTAAAAACAAAAGCTTTGCTTGACTACCTTTCTAAAACATATAGATTGTGTTAATTAGCCTTTTTGCACTTACTTAATTTTTGTCTATTATTTAACCATCCCTTTATTTTTATTTTTTTTATTGACCTTGAATAATGAGGTATCTCCGTTAGACTGCTTATAGTGTGACCACAGGAGCTGTGCACCCCCTGCGGTATGTGCGGCGAGGTGGGGGACGAAGAAAAAATAGATGTCCGTTATGGTAGCGTACACGTGATAGTTCTGATAGAAAGGGAACTTTTTTTTTGATAAATTCTATAAGTAAAAATAATGCGTGAAATTCTGACTGAATTAGTGTAGGTAAATGCTTTATGCGAATTCACAGTGGAATAGGTCAAAAATCCATGTTAATTTATGTTCATAGTACTGGTACAGATAATATGCTCACAAGTGATTTGAATATCTCGAGAACTACAAAACATAGGTACAGTAATTCTGTTAATGCAGTAGAAATGTAACCCTGAAATAACGCCTGTGTAACACTTTATTTCAATACAAAATTCAATATTATCGGAGATATTAACGGTTCTTAGGGGCCGGGCTGGAGTTATTTCATTACGCTATAATATTAAAACTACAACAACTATTTTTTTTTAATGTAGGTACAGTCTGTCTATGAAGTACTGACAAAAAATTAGGGCGCCACTGTGCTACACGTAGCAACCCTATTTAGTCTGACAAAATAGTTTTCAAAACAATTATGTTCAAATAACACACTACACTATTAGAGCACTTATAATACTAGGGCATTTCTTGTAGGTAAGCCTATTGCATTTAAAGTTTTGCGTAGAACTTCAAGACTACAATTAAAATCCATCTCAGTTCTAGCTATCATCTGCAATTTTCTGAGGGTTGGAACTCAAAATTTTACAAAAGTTATGTAAATTGAACATTTGATTATACCTACAATAAATGTAGGCATAATTAGAAACAAAATACAAGTAAAGGAAGAAAAATGTTATAAACCTCTTTTTTACTGAAGAACATAATTGTATTTTGTGGGGGAGAGCAGAAATATAGAAACTATACATTTATTTCTTTGGCCGGCCTTGCCTGTGTTTACCAGGAGTTTCAAGCTTTTCATTATTTTTAAATCTGTTATTATTAAACTTAATAATTCTAATGGAATGGAAAGAATAACTACAATACCTAACTAAAATTTATTCAGTGTTAAATATTAACCAACAAGATATCATTTAACATGGATTCACTAAGAGCTAAATGATATAAAATATTGCAATTAATTATTTTTTGTAGACACACAGTCGATGCGAAAGTGACATAGTTTAGTTATCAATATCAACGTAATATAGACATAAAGCAATTAACTCAAATTCAAATTAGGATAAATCTTGACTGAATTATACTAATGCAACTGATATAATGTATCAACAGAAATGGTCGTACTACGATTTTTCTTACTTACAATGAATATCTAACCTAAAAATGTGCTATGTACACAATGCCTGTTTTTAGTCTCTATATCTCAAATGGAGTGAATTTATTACTTGAGACAGATTAGGAAAAACAGTAACACACAATACCATCAAAGTTGCAGTTCGCCCATAAACATCATCCAAATCGCATAAAAGTTGACCAGAATCGTGCACCGCTAAACATCGCCTTATAACTTTAAAAATCACTTCCCGCGTGCCACTTTGATTTAATCTACTCATTGTTTACATTGTTCTTCGTAAGTCAGTATTAGTTTATTGTAGATTAATGAACTAATAAAAATCACAAATTTGACGACTTTATAGACATATCTGTAATATATTACACTTACTTAGTTGATCAGAATGTAACCCAAATATACTCATATTTTATTAAAAATATGCAGGTAATATGTATATAATAAGATAAATAAGAACTCACCCCTTACTCATAAACGCCTCTTAAATTTAATCACTGTTTAGCGAGATTATTATTTGTAAAATCAAACTTATACCAAACAAAACCGTAAGAATTTAAGGTAATCAATTAACTATTTAAGAGGCGTTTATGAGTCCTTACTCAATCTGTATAAAGTAATTCCTAGGAATACTGTAGTGTTAACGATTTCTAATTCCTCATCATTAATCTTAACAATTGGATTTTTTTATTTTTTTATTTATGCAGAGTTTTTTGGCATAGTAAACAACTTTATAGTTCATGTGTATGCTACCATAACGGACACCTACCTGCTGTCACGAGTTTTGACGGCAGTGTCATAACAATTCGAACATTATATTTTTCTTTAAGAATTTCATGTTCTTAGAGTATTTGATACATTCCGCTAGATGTCATTTTTCTCAAAGTTACGTTATAAAAACACAAATAATGTTCCTATTTACGCTTAAAACTATACAATAATGTAAATACTTTCTTGGAGTTTTTAAAAATGACTCTCTTTTAATAGAAAACTGCTACAGCCGCTCGTGTAGCGACCCGTACCAGCCAAATAACTTAAGTATATTGCGTCAGATGTCGCTAGTAGCTACATCATAGACTGTTTATTCTATACCAGTATATAACATGTACTCTATATGTCCACCCCCCTCTCGCCGCGCGCATACCTCAGGAGGTGCACAGCTCCTGTGGTCACACTATAGTACGGTTATGTCGTGTAAAAAAAGTTAATTTGATGATTGCTAAAAATAATAAAGGATGGACTGGGTAAGGGTGCACCCGGTAGGACTTTTTTTATTAAAGAAGTTGCAGTTTAAGAAAATGTTTTATGTTTAAGGATTTAATTTGATTTTAAGTTAATTTTAATATTGTAAATATTACCTTTAATAAATAATTTATAGAATTACGACGTTGTTTGTTACTGTACTTCTGCCGTTTTCAGAATCTGTCGTTTAAATAATCTGCCATTTACAGAATCTTCCGTTTTCAGAATCTGCCATTTAACGAAAAAAGGAAAAAATCGTAGTTAAAAGTTTAAGTGTGATTTGCTGTTTTATTATTGTGATTTTTTGTAATTTCATAACGTGGTCTACGTGGCGTGTGTCGGTGGTGAGGTACAAATAAAGCTCTCAATTAGGAGGAAATCAGTTTAACACTGCTGAGTTGACAAAAAATTGCGTGTTAAGTGAAAAAGAATAGCAAAGACGAAATTTGAATATGGGCAAGTGGCCATGATTAAATTTAATTCAATAGTACGAAGACTTTTTATTCTTTTAATTTATTTAATTAAGTAATTTAGAGTTTGCATTGCTAAGTTGAATTACAGACTGTTGTAAAAAAGTAGGTAGGTAAGTACATGACTCTTTGTATTATAACGTTCTGAATGAAACCGATTAGAGAAAAAAAATGATTTTGTTTTCGGTTTGAATGTGGTGTTTCTATTGACGTGTTTACGTTAAATTATTTTTACGGTTCTTGAGGTGTAAATATACTCTAGAACCAGTAAAGGATAGCTTAGTACTTTTCTGCGCAACTACCCGTATTATTTTAGATCAAGGATGTTTCGCGACCGGCTCTTCTGAAAATGACAGTTCGTGCGCGTTGTATAATTACAAGGCCTATCTGAACAGCAGTTAAAATTAATGATAACTAGTTGTGGTAAGAGAAGTAGCTAGTTATAAGGTAAATTGAGTTACTAAGGAAAATGCTAATGGGTCACGTACCAGTTAATGTTGATAGTGGCTTTGATGATGACAAACGAGTTTAAGCGTAGAAGTTTGGGTAGAGGTTCTCTGGGCCTTATTGTGTTCAACCGTACCAGAGATTAGAGCGCAGTGTGCAGTCAGAGGTTTTGTTCCATGCGCTGGATGTGTGATATCAATGTGAGTAGTAGTTGGCTAGTGAGCCGTGGGGTCAGATGTTCTACTCGAGTTTCTGTAAGCCTGGCAGATTAATTGAAGTAGTTTATGGTATTAAGCCTAGGCTATTGATTAACTAGGGTAGGTAGTTAATTCAGTATTTCTGAGTTTTATTAAATTTATTAATTCAAATATTAGGCTGACGTAGACTTAGAAAATGGAAGGCGCGAATTATTTCGTAATGCAGAGAATAGGGTGTCGTATGAAAGTGAACGTTTCATAGGTTGCGACGGAAGTCCGAGAACCAAGAACCACTTGAACTAAGAGGTGAAGCAGAGGGATATCAGACTATCCTAGGTCGGAGGTGGGGTGTATTGTAGACCATAGTCATGTGGATTTTGCATTCAGGTAGAATGCGACGAAACAAACTGAGGGTTTGATAGGGCTATGATGAGATAGCCACAGTTCACGAATCTGATTCATGTTTTATTTCCCTTTGTTGTTTTTTTAAGATTAATGGTTTACTATCCTATTTTTTTTTTAAACTTAATGTACATGGTGCACAAAGGCGGACTTAATGCCAAAAGCATTCTCTACCAGTCAACCTTAGGGTGATGCAGAGACAAAGTAATGCTAAGATGGTAGATGAGAAGATATAGATGATTTTTCTAAATAATATCAACCTACACATATAGATATAATAAAAAGGTATACATATTTATATAAATTATACATGCAAGAGTAGATACACATATAAATATGGGATAAAGTTATAATTTATTCTGCTGACTTCCAAACAATTCTCGTACTTTACCTTTAAAAATATGAATACTTGTTGACATCCTGATTTCGTGAGGGAGGGCATCACAGAACATTAATACTCAAAGGAGAGAATAGATTTGACACATAAAGAAGAATGAATGAGACTGGAACTGTGAGAAGGACAAAAAAGGAGAAGATTATTAGAAGAATGTAGTTCTCTATTGTGGTTTGAGCAAAGAAGTTTAATGTTTGACGTTAAATAAGAAGGAGCGTTAGGAGAGTTTAGCAACTTGAACAGTATAGTTTATACTGTTCGCACGTTACGACGTTGTCGAATTTGTAACCATCCTAGTTCCTGGCGATAGGAAGATACATGGTCGTATTGTCTGAGATTGAAGATGAATCGAATGCAGTTATTCAGAAGTCTGTCAAGTTTATCGAGGAGATCTGCATGCAGGTCGAGATAACACACATCACAATAGTCGACCACTGGGAAAATTAAGGTCTGCACAAGCATTGTTTTGGTTCTTGCTGGTAGGAAATTTTTCAAACGATACAGAGCCCGCAGAGTACCTGTTATTTTCTGGCTAAGGTTCTTCATCTGTGTCTGCTAACTAAAAGTCGTGTCAATGTGTAAACCCAGATCCCTAACAGACTCAGATAGCGGAATGGTACACTTATCGTAAATAATTTGAGGTAACACATTTGATTCCATTTTACTTATTATTCTAGGACTCCCTATTACGATGGCTTGACATTTGTCAGGATTGACTGCCAGACCGAACATGTTAGACCACGTTCGGACAGCCTCCAGATCCCGATTAAGCTTGTTTATCCCCACAGGAAGATCCTCCACCCTCACTTGCGTATAAAGCTGCAGGTCATCGGCGTACAGATGATACTCACATTGAAGATGCTTTATTAGGAGATTAATAAATAAAGAAAACAGAAGAGGAGAAAGTATACCGCCTTGAGGGACGCCTGAGTCAAGATTACCCCAACTAGAATAAGTCTCTTCCACAAAGACTGACTGCTGGCACCCTCGAAGATATGAGGAAAACCAATCCAATACACCAGGGGACATCTTAAGATTTTTTGACTGTTCTATTACCAACATCTAACAAAAGATAAAAATAAAAATAATTAGTATTTGTATTACATATTAATAAAAGCCTGTAAACATGGATATTTTTAATGACACATAATTTTTCCATAGCTCTATAATCCTTAATCATCCATATCACAGAAAAAAAATCAAGAAACTGATTGGAAGACAGAACAGATGTCAGGAATTCTGTGTTTTTATTAAAAACAAAACCCTTATTATTTTTGCCATGCCTATCAGTATCAAAACTATATTTTAAAAACTGTAGAATTGGTAATGTCATTGGTTTGCTTAGTACACTCCTCTTCAGAGATAACGAAGTTATTTTCTTTGGATCAATAATCATTTACATGCTATATCTTCTAAAACCTTCATCTTTTAAATAAAGCGCGCTATGTATCATGCGTTGCACCACAGATAACTTGTTGTAAGTAATATCTCATTGGTTGAGTTTATTCACCGTCTGTTTGTTACCGTTATCACTTTATCCTCTAACCAATAAGGCCTATTATCGATTGATCCTTCGTAAAGTATCTTTGCACTAATATCCTTTGTCCCATTAAGGTAGAGTTGCGTAACTTCATAAGTTGGAATTGCGTTCTTAGCTTAATATAGATAAGAGTTATTTTCTGTTGTTGCCTTGCTTCGAGGGTTTCTTTTGTTTGCGCTAGAGTCGGTTGTAACTGAATGAAATCATAGTTATATTTTGTCATTCGCGCAACCGTTACATACGCGCGTAATGTTTAAATTCGTATTGTTGTGTAAATAAATGTATTGTTTGATAGTTTGTCGTAGTTCCTGTCTGATGTGTAAGCAATAGCAACACAAACATCCTGAGTCTCCTGTTACTTTGATGTCGATATTCGTAGTACACGCACGCGTCGCGATGTTATGTTGGATTATTTTTATTGTGTTTTGCTTTTTTGTGAATGATTGTACGTGCTCTACACCGCAATGCAGGAACGAGAAAGGAGAGGTTGTGGACTGGTAAATTGTTTTGTTATTATTTGTGATACTAAGTTATTTCGTTATTTATCAAAATAAGCTGTAAGCATAATATGCACCTACTTAATTAATTACGCGTCTATCTGTTATACAAATATGACCCTACTAATTGAATTAGGTATCTATTATGGTTGTGGTTTGGTTTTCCGGTTACACAAAATAGATAATAAAATTAAATAAATATTAATTAAGTAGTATAAATGTATCTTGTAATTTTGTATGTTAAAATATTTTTGTGGTGATGGATTATGAAATGACCCATATCCCGTATGAATAGATGAACCCAGTCACTGTAATAACTTAAAAAAAAATATGATCAATACAAAACTAACTAACACAATCATTACTAAGAAAAGTTTTTGTAGTTATTAATATTTTGTAATCTACAAATCAAAATAACACATCACAGCCCTAATGTGACAGCATCGACACAAGGTAAAGAAATATTTTGACCGGGTTGTAATTTGCAAAACTTGAAAACACCAAAACACCCTCTATATGTTTCCGAACAGTTATAATAGTATTTTATTATCCTTACTAAGAAGGAGTTGGTCTGTCCCCTTGCCATAGTGTTAAGTGCTTCGGTCAGTTCAAACCACACCTAGCTATGGTGCATATGGCCAGGTGTAAAGTATTGCTGTGAAACTCTTTGGATACTGAAGTTATTAACTATACGCCTACATGTTGTTTGTGAATGTTGGCTAGATCTGAGATTGGACCTTAGAAGGAGATTAGTAAACACCTGTCGTTAATCAGTCTCAATATTGTAAAAACATCCTGCCAAAATTTTTAAAGGGTCTATAATGCTGCAGAAAGAATAAGTAGACTAGTCGTTATGATATTATATTCATCCAGCTGGAAAAGCAAGTTTCTCCATTCTTGGGCGCCCACCAAGGTTGAAAGACTTTTAAGAGAATCAGGGCCCTATTATTGTTTTTTCTCTTTTGACCAAATTTAATCGTATCAAAGGAAGTCTTACTTGTTTTCCAAATTAAACATTTATAGTAATATAAAGGCAGTTACGTTGCTACTAATTCAGTTTGGCTTTAGAGAAACATATACCTATGTTTACTATTAAACCTCCTGTTTACTAAAATACTTGCTTTTTTATTGATACTCGCGGTCGGAAATCCTCGACGACATCGGAACCGAACTCCATTGAGTTTACAAACAAACCATACTTGACATTGATACATGACTTGATAATTTGATAAGTTTACAACACAATATGATATAGTTAAACCATTTTTTTAAATGAATTTTCTGAAAATATCCATTTTCTGTAACATACTCGTATTAAGTATAGTTCAAGCTTGGAAACACAGGTTCATCTCTTTAGCGCGAATTCACCAACAGGCTTACTGGTAGGCAAGATACCAAGAAGGGTTCAAATTATATGAGGATCATGATCGATCTACTAACATAATATTCAAAAGTATACTACATACATGCACCCATACTCATTTCAAACATGTATCTACCTCTTTTACAGGTTTTACGTATACAAGTTGCCAAGAGAAAAAAATCACTTAAACCCTCTAGTTCGCAGAGGCGTGGCGTACATGCACCTCACGCCTTCAAAACTAAGAGGAGGATGGATCATGTCAGACTTAGCTATTAGCGACCCAAGGTCCATGGTGGGCAAAACATTAGCGCCATTGTATCAGGTAAATTTTCTTATATTCTGTTCTTTCTTTCTCTAGTAAAGCGATATTTTTTCAATAGGTTTATAGCAAATCTAGCTCTATAAATAGTTCATATCATCATACAGCCCATTAATGTCCCACTTCAGGGACGGGCTTCCTCCCATGACAGAGGGATACTTGGCCTACTAATACCACGCTTGTCAGACGGATTGGTATAGGGTTTAATTTCAAGTTTTCCTTTTTATTTTGTAAAGGTAATATTCACGGATATAGATTATATTTAAGTAGTTCGTGTAAGTACCTAAATATTATAATATAACCAAATGTTGCTGGGAAAGTCTTGTTGTGGTAGAATTAAGCTTCTGGTTTCATAGTTTCCCGCGGCCCTTCGCCTACGCGAGACATGGAACAACGGGAACGAAGGTTTTAGCCAGCAGAAGTCTGACGGACACATTCGCCCTCCCCGGAGCTTAGGAATTCCATGAGGCTTGTACAGGCTCCTGTAACTCTTTACTGTTTTTAATGTATAAAAACACACCAAGGAGATGCGATCTCTTTGCAAACTCTACAAAAGTCTAAATTACTCTTAATCAGTATAGGGTTGTTATAAACAAAGTCTCGCTATTTTGTGTACTATCCGCAAATATTCATAGTAAATTGTTGGTGTGGGTCATTTGTGTGGGTACAGTCACGAGCAAAAATATGTAGACATTGTAAAATTTTCTAAACTATCTGCACGTTAATCTAGACATTAGAATACCAAAATTATTTCGTAATTTAGAAGAGGTTACGTACAGTTTTGAACTAATCTTTGAATATTCAATTTTGGATTGGCAGAACTTCAGATATCTGTTTTACAAAATATGAAAATGTGTACATATTATTGCTCGTGACTGTACTTAGAATTGCGTCCAAGGCGGTCGTACTCTTAATTGCAGCAAAGTAGATATGCCTGTTTCTCTAAGGTCGTTGTCATATTATGAGTACTTATTTTATTACGTAAACGGAATACTACTTAGTTCATAAATGTTTTATTTTATTTTCAGGATAAAAATATAATATCTGTACTTTACAATGATCAACCGCCAGCGGGAGAAAATCAACCGGATATTTTACAATCTGTTGCCAATATGTACTCCAAGAGTAAAAGAGGTTAGTGATTCATTTCTTTTTGCCATAACAAGAATTGTTAATGTCTTTAATTTAGTTTACAAATAATTAAGTCTGAATATTTAAATAATACTTATAACTTGGTATAGTTGTTATTTCGTCGTTTACATGGCTATTAGGTACGCAGAGGTCTCGGGGTTCGATTCCCGGTCAATGCTTTGTATGGATGCTTGCATTGGTCTGGGTATCATCATCATCATCATGATGATATGGTCATGGTCTGGGTATATTCTATGTATAATATGTAGGCATGTATTTACAAAAAAAAATATGTCTATCGTTACCCATAGAACTTTGAGAAATCATAAGCGTTATTTTATTATCTTTGTTTTCCTATCGTAAGCTGTTGTTAAGTCAGGGAATGTGTACTTAAGCTTCTTCACATTTCAGGGCAAATGAAACAGGCTGGTGTTAGGAAATATAAGAAATTCAAACTGGGAGACAGATATTACGACGACTATGATTTAGCTGAGATGTGTAAGATGCACTCTAAGTTTATGAAGACAAGGGTGGAGAGTGGACATACAAAAGGCGTTATTTTAGGAGATAAATTCACGTCTCTATGGCTCGTGCATTCAGTTCCGAGATTTCCACCGCTACCTGATGGTAAATATTTTTTTTAAGCCTATCTCTCTCATTTCCCTAGTCAGTTTCTTTCCTTACATTTCACAATGATCTCTATCAAATAGTGAAGACAATAGTCTTGCAGCGTTCATTAGTTGAGCGAGCAAATAGAGTTGAGCATTGCATTTCTATGCAATGCTCAACTCGAACCAAAAAATCGAACTGTAATTCAAAAAAATTAATGCAAATTCATTAATTACAAGTCTTTATAAAGTTGCTTTCTATTACTATGTTTAAATTATTATTCTTAAAGAAAAAGAAAAAAAAATTGGTGTATTTATAAGTTTATTTAGGGATTAGTCATTGAGAGTCATTTTATAACGAAGTTGTTTTAAATTTCATTAGCATAGATCATGCCATATGTGTGTTAAGTTTATGTAAACATCTGCTTTAAAACTGGCCATAGCCTAGTTAACGCAGTGTACAACATGTGCTAATAAATAAGAAATTAGGATAAGTACTTAATAAGGTTACTCCTCGATTGACAATAATCAATGCTTGTTTTTCAAATCAATAAATTAATTATCATCAATAATTTTATTATTCAAGATTAAATACATTCTGTTCTATGATTAATTGATGTATGGCTTTTTGTTTGTATTAAAACAAATTACTCATTTTTGATGTACCTACTGAAGAATATCATTACATAAGGTTTTATTAGCTTCTGCGCGATATGGAGTTAAGTTCAAACAACAACAACTAAAATAATTAGTACTTTAAAAATTACATTTAATTTCAGTGAATGGACTAAACGTTTCATCCTACGACTACCCGACGACCGGCATGAAGTATGGACAGAGTTTCCTATGCATGTCAGTACAAACTTCAACTTTGAACCAGATAGCTACTCAATTAAAGTATAATGAACCTTCATTTGTTTACTATCATATACCTCAAGAGTATGAGAGCGAGTTGCCGAACTTGATGGAAGTTATAAGAAATAAAACGGTTGATGTTTCACCTTGGTAAGTACCGTTTATTTTTACCTTTCGTTTATGTTTCTTTGCTATAAAGCGCTTTGGAAAATGCGCAGGGCGGGTCGAGCCGTTCAGTATTGAGGCACACCATACCACAGCACATGAGGGCAAAAACACCCCGTCTTAAGTGCCTTAATAACAGGCAACTTTGGTGTTGTCATACACAATAACCGATTGGGTGTTAATACTGTGAGCTAATGTTTAATAAATAAATGAATTATGAATTATTACTTCGCGTAGAGAAAGCAGATCTAAATCCCGTCTCTATTTTTTTTGTATATTGGTTGAAATTGTGTCAATTTTTCAATTTCTCGTAGATCTTAGTAGTATCTATGACACAGTATTGGATGATGATTTCATCCGTCACAACAGACACTGTTTACGCATTCTTATTTTGGTAAAACAACTATTTTGTTTACAAAATAAAATTATACCTAATTGGTGTCATTTGCAATTCATTATAAAATATTATTATTGTTATGAAAATGTATTAATTCATACTTATTTCATTTAGTAAAACGCAAATGTTTGCTTTTACACGACGGGTTAGGTTATCGAACCTACTATCATTAATAACTTTTCTTTTGTTTTTTAGGTACCACATAGAAAGTTTCGAGACTCTTGTCGGACGAAAGTTCCTCTCTTTTGCTAAGAGTGCAATGTTCAACGACGACCTATACAGTGGCTTGGTAGCCGAAGTATTGCAATCAGATTTATTAGTAGAGTCGTGGACTAATGGACCGGGTACTTTGGACTCGGAATGTACAAGAAATTTTCAGTAAGTCGCGTATTTTAACTATCTGCTCGCCAGCGCGGTATTATTAGGCAAAGTTTCTGTTTAAGGAGGTGGAAGACATCATCAACACCTTTGAGTAAGATTTAAATTGTCCTTTAATGGAGGTTATTTTGTATATTATGTTTGCTCGTTTAGGTAATTGAATTTTCTATGTAGGTACATACCTAGTTACCACGTATTTTTAAGCAAAACTTTTAGTGCCCAAAAACAGTAAAAAATTGTTTTAATATTTTTTAGAGTGAGGAACATAGAAAGGCTGAAATTCCCCATAGCTAAAATGTCGTTCACGTCACACAACGATCATTCAAAATGGGCGGTGGCAGTCGCACACAAAATGCATAACAGTCAAGATACTAAGGTAGCTGACTACTGGGTCTGCGTTGGAGATATTAATAGAGCGGTAAGTGTTTACTATATACAAATTGACCATAAAACGATTATTTTTAATCCATCATAATTACCTAACATGGGACCGTGTTGGCGAGAGACCTATGTTCAGCAATCGACTGCGGTACCTACACTAGTTGATTGATTAATTGATGTCATTACGGTGTTATATATAAACAAAAACATCGATCATAATGTCTGGAATAAAAAATATTTTATTATCATTTCTTTTTTAGCTCGTAATCGATAATAATACAAAATTGATATATTCTTCTATTTATGTTATTTAATTCATATAAGTGTTTAATTATAATGATATGACTACACTACAAAGGAGCAATGCTATCAAAGCCATTAAAGCAAAAAATACAAGCTGCTGCATTATCTCTGTTTCAATAATTGTATCAACTCTTATCAAAATTAACTTTTATTGTATTAAAATACTCAACTGTTTCTGTCTTTTCCAGCTACCTCAAGAATCACGTGGTGGTGGGACAGTGTGTACTTCTGGCCCCATATTATGGGGTAACTTTGCGCATCTCATCGAATCTGTGCAAACGTGTAATAATTAAACACTATCATCTAAGTAGCCTGTACATCTGTTTTAGTAATGACGTAATTGTCATAGATTCCATTCTATTTCACCGCCTAGTACAAAGTTATTGTTTCTAATTACTTCTGCCGAAACTTTGAAAATTATATCATATTTGTATTTCATTTATAGAACAACAATATTATCTAGAATCTTTACTTTGCTATATTGTATAATTTATTAATATAACATAGCCAGTTATTTTCAATCTTTCTCTTTGTGTCATACTAGATGCTTTTGCGAGGTCAGTAAATGTATTGAAAAAACTTGAATTAAGTTTCAGTGGAAGAAGTGTATAAGAACGAAGAAAATTATGCATGAGTAGGTAACTTAGCTATGCATCAATGGGCATATAACAGTTTTATACGGTTTTGTAAAGAGCTAGCAAATTGTAAATTTAATTAGTAATTAGGATTCTTATATTATTATAATTTTTGTACAAAGATATTAAATAATTACGAAATAGTGTGATTTTTTAGCTTAAGTTGATTTTGCTCTAGACCACGCTATTTGTAAAGTAAATGTCTTTTAATTGACAATTTCGCCTTATAGGTGAAGAGGGCACTTTTAAGAAAGTAATTGAAGAAAAGTTATTGACTGAAATAATGACATAAGATATAATTAATTAAAAGAAAAAGTCAATATGGTCATATAAATTATAACGAAAGCATTTTGGTATGGAAGCCGTCCTCACCCTTGTAACACTTACAGTTATACATCAAATGAAAGTACTTGAAAAGTGAAGCATTTTATTGTATGAAACTAATCTGTCAGTCATGGGAGAACAGAGTTATTGAGAATAAGAGAATAAAAATAATAAACGATAATATTACATACTTTATGTAAATATTTACTATATAAGCACGATAAAGTCAAAGGCTATATTACTAGTAGACGGACCACCTAGATCATCCTACATTATCCAGAAAATCACCCACAGCATTTTTCTGACTTCCGAATAGCTAGCCTTGCTATACTAAACATTTAGAGAACCATTTAAGAAATGTTCTATAAGCAGCAACCATTGCAGAAATAGTAAACAACAGAATTTATGTTCCTCGGGCTCGGCAACGGCTCGACTTAGACTAACAGGTCGATAACCAGCCGGTTTGGACTTCTTTTGTCGGGTTTCGGTATTCCGATAACCACGGCGTCTTCCCACTGTTGTGGGAAGACACAATTTGATATTGCGACATTGAAGATGCATGTTAAGGATCAAGAGACGTTCGGGGAATAAATTGATGACTATATTTGTTATTCTTTCTGAGCCGGGTGCCTTTTTAGGGGCAAGAAGTTTAATGTCCGTATGGTGACGGACTAAGAATACATGATGTCACCATCCCCTTTCGTCCCGTGGGTGTCATAAAAGTCGACTAAGGGAATCCTTACGCTTATGTTATCACTGCTGGAGAAGGAAAACTCGAAATAAACCCTTTACCAACCCGTCTGGCCAGCGTAGTAAAGTAGGCCAAATAACCCTCCAAAATGAAAATGGCAACACACCAATATAAACGGCCCCCAGACCCCGGTCGCTCCGCTATTCTTGGTCAAGGTAGCGGCCATGGTAACGGCGGAGTAAGGGGTGCGAAGAATCTCCGGGGGAGGTCAGACCACCAACACAACCTACCTTTGGCCCTGGCAACATACAACGCGCGCACACTGCGAACCGACGAGAAGGTCGTACAACTGGAGGAAGAATTGAGCAGGTTACGGTGGGACATTGTCGGCTTATCTGAAGTTCGAAGACAGGGGGAGGACTCCATAACCCTTAAGTCTGGTAACCTGCTCTATTTCCGGGAGGGCGACCAACAGTCCCAGGGAGGTTTTGGGTTTTTACATCCACAAGTCTGTCGTGAACAACGTGGTGAAGATCGAGAGTGCCCTAGAAGCCTCTGCGAAGTTGGGCCCTAGAAGTGGAAATGAGTGGAGAGTAAGGTTCTTTGGATATGGACAAAGAAATCCACGGGGCCAAATTGCGGACTTCATGGAGAAGGAGGGACTTTTTATTATGAACACCTTCTTCAAGAAGCGTAACTGCCACAAGTGGACTTGGATTAGTCCTGATGGTGTCACTAAAAATGAGATTGACTTCATCATGTCAACAAAAAGCCACATATTTAATGATGTCTCAGTGATCAATTCAGTGAAAACCGGAAGCAATCACCGGATGGTGAGAGGCACATTAAATATCAATCCTAGGCTGGAAAGAAGTCGGCTGATGAAGTCTACGTTCCGACCTACACCAGTCCACATCCCCGAAAACTTCCAACTCATATTACAGAACGGCTTCGAGAGCCTCAGCGAAGCATTACATTGGAAGTAGTTGCCGCGTTAGATCCAGTTATCTTTCTAATATACCCAACTATGCATACGAACATAGCGCTCAGAATTCCCCGGTTAAAGTGGCGGTGGGCAGGGGACATAGCACGGAGAACCGACAGCCGTTGGGGTCGAAAGGTTCTGGAATAGCGACCGCCTATCAGAAAGCGCAGGATGGAGAGACCCCCACCACGACCTAGTAAGGACGGCGGGAAACCGATGGATGAGGGTACCACCCTCGCCATGTTTGAAGGAGGCCTATGTTCAGAAGTGGATATCAATTGGCTGATATGACGTTTGAGTTTTTATATTTATGATAGCTGTATGTTTTTTGTTTAAAAAGCGAAATTCATGGTTATCTGGATGATTTAGGATGTTCTTGAAGTATGGTCCCTCTACTTGTAAAATAGCCTTTGACTCTATCGTGCTTATATAGTAAACATTAGCTGTAATATTATCATTTATTATTTTTATTCTCTTCTTCTCAATAACTCTGTTCTCCCATGACTGACAGATTTGCTGTCATACAATAAAATGCTTAACTTTTCAAGGGCTTTCATTTGATGTATAACTGTAAGTGTTACAAGGGTGGGGACGTTTCGCCCATTCTTCTTTAAAGTTGGAACATGCTTTGTTCTAATTATAGATAGCACGCTATCATCTGAGTACCTACTCCAAAAAGAGATAGAAGATAATTATACAAGAATAGAAGACCCGTAAGTGCAAGCAAGATAGATGTAGATAATTGATATGGCTCTAAAGCTCGCTCTACACTAGCAGCGCGAAAGGCCGCGAAAGACGCGAAACACTTGGTGGTTTCGCGCGTTCAATCTTCAAGCGGTTTCCGTTCGTTGTTGGTTTTTTGTCCCGCGACAAAGGTTCGCGCTCGGTCTAACGAGAACGAGACTGTAAAGCTTCGCGAGTGTGGAGAGACACATTTAAACGCGAAGTTCACGACGCGAATCGCGGTGTAAATTCACGGCAAGAATCGCGTGCGAGTGTAGAGCGGACTTATTAAGACCCAGATGATAACGTGAACCGATAGTGTATTGTAAATAGGTTTAAGTTTTTATATTTAGTCATTAAGCTTACAATAAAAATATTTGATACACTTAGAAAGCTTTTTCATATCATTTACCTATTTTTATATACCTACAGTCGTAAAAAAGACGCTGGACAGAAACCGCATGAGACAAAGCATCCAATCTCAAGATGCATCCTTGATACTGAGATTTTAAAGCTATATTTTAAAGCTCTAAAAGCTAGTAACCATTGTGAAATGCATTATCTGAAAATTCAGGTCTCAGCAATCGATCTTCAAATAGGTAACTAAGTACTTCAACAGGCAATGACTTTTTTTAATCAAATAAAACCATAGAAATATTTTACCACCTCGTAAAGAATATTGAAAATAAATAAATAATAATGAAATAGCTATACGAAATCGATAAGAATTTAAAGGAAAAATGCCCTACATTTATTTATTTATTATTTACACGGTAATCTTAAATCAAGTTAGTTTGTGTTATCAAGATCATTCACAAGCTGATGAGCTAGATATTCAATGCAGGGATAATAGCTTTCAACATGTTGATTGGTAATTAAGGTAAAAGCTCCTATTACGGCGGTAGTCAAAATCGCGTCCTATTACGGAGGCATTTCTATTTTCGTGTTTTATTCTGGTTTTATTCAGTTTACGTACAACAAAACGAAATCAGTTTATTCTACATCTATTACTTTATGATTTACCTGACGTTTGCAAGTAAAGAACATAGATAACTAAGCAAAATCAATCAATCTGTGTAACGGCATCGACGTGAAAGGGATTTCCATACAAACGCTGAACAACAAAATTAGGTACACTAATATTTAGAAACTAAGTTTTTCGTATTAATAAGCCGTTTCAGATGGTTTATTTCTTATCATAGCATTTTCTTACTATTATACTCACTATTTCAATAGCTTGTTTTATATTTGTAACTCGTTTTATATCAAAAAAATAAGAAATAAAATAGCGCCGTAATACGACACGATTTTTTTAGATTCGTCCTAATACGGTGGTATAACTCCGTAATAGAAAAAATACTGGGCATGTTTAATTGCTTGTAACTTTCAATTTATTAACTTATTGAACTTGTTCCAAGGTTTTTTGAAATAATTATTAATCTCATAAACTAAAAACCATATTCTGCGGTATGTATTTGTAGTTAGAAATCGAATTAAATACGAAAATTGTTGAGTACAAAATGTGGATTTCTTAGAAAAGGTAAAAATAGGAAGGTGTATTTTAACTTATCATAAATCATTTATTTTGTATAACTGTTGACTACTGTTTACACATATGAGCCAAAAAACTGTTATAGTTTCATTAAACATTTACATTGTTCCATTTATCGAAGTTTTGATAGGTCCGAATTAGGATTATTAAAAACAGGAGTAGTTTTCCTATTGCGGTGGTAATTATTTCCAAGTAAGTCTGTGTTAGGATCTATGATTTCCTATTACGGCCCTATTCATAGAACATAAAATTACTAGTTTTAGGGTACCGTGATTATTGATTCTGAGAATAGAATTGTTATGTGATAGGTACGTAAGTTTTTTTGTTTTGTATGAAACCAAAAGGGATAAAATCTTTTAAATATACATATTCTTTTTTGTAAAGTTATGCATTCTATGTAATTTTATATTTCTGTTTTTATTTTACAAAGCATAAAAAGAAAAGTTAACCTTATTTTAATAATACAAAACTCTTTTAAGAACGTGTATTTCTATCTATACTTATTACTTATACACACCTCAACAAAGTCTAGGGATATTTTATATAAAGTTGTGAAACTCAAAAAATTTGGTTTGTAATTTTGTTTTTTTTTAATTCTTTTAATGAAAACTTACTTTGTTAACCTTTTTTGACCATTCTAAATATGAATTTGAAAAATAAAATTAAAAATAAAAGATTTACGCGGCTTGAACGTAGTCAAGTTCGAAAATTTCATTTACCAACAGTAAGTTTTGACTGCTTTTTTGTGTAAAATTTAAGTTTTATAACAATTTTAACAATTATTTCGAATGAATGATATTGTGTGCACCAAGCAGCGGCGCCATTTCATCAGAGAGAAAATGTTATGGGCAGTAGGCATGCTCCCGGCTGCGGGTACTAAGCGGAGTATTGCTGAAGAGATTGAAACAATACAAAATATGAAATGAAGGTATTGGTCACGTTATCGTGCTACTGGTGAGATGGCTGAAAGATACCACAGCTACAAGTCTATCACCACTCAACGATATGATCGATTTTTTGCAAGTTCCCGCGAAAAGACTGCCAAATGTTACTACCATGCAGCTGGTGTAGAGGCTCCAGCTCTTGGTGGAGCCTCTTGCAGGTGACTAAACTGTCAGAAGAAGTCGGCATGAAGCCCACCTTTATGCTCGCATACTGCTTTATACTCCAGCACTACGCCGAGCGAATCGCGCACGACGACTAGAGTGGTCTCGTGAACATTTGCTCTGTAAAGATAACCTGTTATCTGTAGTGGTGTTTACGCATGAGTCCCGGTTCGGTTTCCACTCGGATTCACGTAGAGAACGTGCTTGGCGAGTTCCTGGTTGTGATAGCCGTCTACAACATCCTCAGGAAATCTATTTATACCACGATGGAACAATTACGGTTTGGACGGGAATTCGTGTCGGTCGAAGAACAGAGCGCGTTTTAATTAGAAACACCATAACGGCTGAAAAATAACTTAACGAGGTGCTAATACTAATAATCTACCCCCGTAGACTACAATTGGGCCAAATGTTCAAGTTAATGGACGATAACACCCGTTCGCATAAAGCGAGAGTGATGACGAGCTGGTTGCAGGAGCACGACGTATCGATTTTATGCTGAACCACTCAATCGCCTAACCTCAAAACCATAAAATACGCGCAGGACATGTTCAAAAGAAGGGTTTTGATGATTTTTCCTGCATAAAATTGTGATGGAAGGGCTACTTGTTTTGCATTCTAGTCGGACCTGGATCAATATACCAAACCAAGACCTGGATATCATAATAAAAGCATGAAATACTATTGCAGGATCGTTATTTACAGTTTTTTAAATGTACTGACTACTGATTACTCACATAACAGTTAAAAACAGATTAATTTTTGCTTATTTTCACTTTTGCTTAAGAAACACATTCAGTGTTAGTTTTACTAATTTTCCTAGTTTTTTATTTATTTTAATAAAAAATCATTTATGCAAAAATAATACTTTTATTTAATTCTGGATTGTAGCCTGATAAATTGCCTTTATAAAAATATAAACATGTTGTATGCTAACTTCAATAATTTTGAAGTTAATTGAGTAAATAGCAAATATCCCTTGACTTTGTTGAGGTGTGTATATAATATCATAAAGAGGTAAAGTTTGTGACGTTGTAGGAGGTAATCTCTGGATCTAATAAACCGATTTTAAAAATTATTTTTGTGTTAAATAGTAAATTTATCGGGGAGTGTCATAGGCTATATAGTATCACGCTATGACGAATAGGAGAGGAGCAATAATGAATCATGTTTAAAAAAGTGACGACAAATCAATGGTCAATGAATACCAAAAATACAACTTACTTTACTAATACATTTAAATTATTTGATAAATATCATTTGTACGGAACTTGGATGAATATAATTTCTGACCCTCCGTATTAGGAATCGTCTACCGCAGTAATAGGCTCTGACGAAAAAAATACCTCCGAATTAGGGAAAATAGACCCGACTATTTAAATCTTTTTTTAAAAATAACTAATATCATTAAAATAAACAAACTCGACAGTAATACAAAATATAAGTTCCACTTTTGACGATGACATTTTTTGGCACAATTAAAAATATTTACAAATGCTTATTTTTGTTTCTTACTTTGAAATGTTGTGAAATACCTCCGTAATAGGAGCTTTTACCTACCTATATTTATCATAAGCCTTCATCATCATCATCATATTATCAGCCTATGGAAATGCACTGCTGGACATAAGCCTCTTCTAATCGTAAGCCTTATCCGCCTTAAATAGTAAATAGTCAAAAGTTTATCTTCCTTTTGCCACACATTAAAAAAAAAAAGGTAAATTAGGCGTTAAGGATGAATGATTCATTCCCAGTAGCACCGCTTTCATGACGCTTTTCGCGCAGGTATCAGGATCGTCAGTAGGGAAGCAAAGTTGTATTCGTGAGGGTAGGAGAAAAAGACCCGGAATTTTTTCCAAGTTGTGGGGTGAACTGCTGACTCATCATAATAGCCCATTAATGTCCCATGCAGGGACGAGCCTCCTCCCGGGACGGAGGGATACTTGGCCTACTAATACCTCACTGGCCAGACGGATTGGTATAGGGTTTATTTTAAATTTTCCTTCTTTTTATTTCGTAAAGATAATATTCACGGGTAGTCCCTTAGTCGGTTTTTACGACACCCATGGAATGAGATGGGGGGGGTGGTGACATATTGTATTCTTACTCCGTCACCACACGGAGAGTTCTGCTGACTCGTGCAGCCTTAATAAGCTGATCCCAGCCACCTGACATTTCCGTACCCGAGGTCTCAAACTAACAAGTAATATCATGCGTTCATCTCATGCTGCCATTTTATTCAAAAATGTTTTTATAAGGTGGATAATTTACAAACCTCCACAAGACACTGGGCGACATTATGATAGCGGTTTAAATTTCACTTTCATCACATCAAAACTGTCAGGAACATGGTTACCTTCAAGAAGAAACATTGTTAGTAATTCTATGCTGCAATACACATTGGCTCCTCTGTTTATGGTGAGACATTTGTGCTTCCTATTAATTAATTATTAAAGCCTTTTATTGACATTTAGGTTTTAGTAGAAGTTGGATTAATGATAACTATGGGATTAGAGCAGCTATAGGTAGATATGTAAATCTATGTATACTTAAAAGCTTTCGGAGAATAAAGTTTGCTTAGTTGGTTTCTAAGACAGTTTGTGTGGTAAAGGTTGTAAGATTGCGAATAGTTTTTTTTTTTTTTTAAAGACAACTCCCGCACTAGGGATCATGCCCTGTGTCGCTGGTGTCCGTTAATTGATGTTACAAACATCAATTAACGGACACCATGAACACCCAGACCAGGACAATAATTTGTGGATCTCACAAATTATTGTCCTGCGTGGGGATCGAACCCACAATCTCTTGCACGGCAGCCGCTTGCGCTACCGTCCACCGAGGTCGTCAGATTCTTTGGCCGTCATCACATAAACTCTTACCCCTTTACTCATAATTGGCTCTTAAATTTTAGTCAATTGATTAATTAGTTTAAACTCTTCCATTGTTTGGTATAAGGTTGGTTTTCGTTATAAAAATCTCGCTAAACAGTGATTAAATTTAAGAGGAGTTTATGAGTAAGGGGGTTACTGTGCAAGCATTATTAGAAAAAGAGTTCATTTCCGATCATTGGTCAATGGTTTTAAAAAACAACAAATACTGGTGTATACTCTTACACTTCAGCTGCTTAAATACCGCTATCACTTTCCTAAAAGTTGACTTAACTATCAAGTTAAAAGAAAAATGGTCTTTAGACCTCCGATCGCCTCTTACGACCAGTATTTTAGAAGCCAAAAATACTTATAAATACTAATTATTCTTTTTCTCAAGAATTCCAACAAAAGTTTAGCAGTATTGTATTATGGAGATGCGAATGATGAAGAATCTTTATTGTCAAAGTCGACCTCAAATGGAATCATGTTTGCCAGTGAAAAGAGTGCTGTGTGGATAACTTACACTGTTCCAGGTTTCTTGAATCCAGACAGTAAGTATCGTAATATTAAACTAAGTATGATACTTTTAATATTCCTTGATGCTTTCCGTTACTGATGGTCCGATTAAAATGTTCTAATGTCGTCGTAAAGAAGCAAATTATGATCATTACGGTGATAATGGAATTTTGCACTCTTACTGAAATTAAAAATAAATACATAATCCTTACACATTCACACCTAGTCCCAAAGTAAGCGAAGCTTATACTACGGATAAACATACTTAAATACTTTTTTTTTGTAAATACATTCATAATATACATAAAAATTCAGACCAAAGCAAACAATTACGTTCATGCACACAAAGATTTGCATTAAGCGGGAATCGAACCCGAGACCTCTGCGTAGCAACCATGTAATATACCGATATATAGGTAATATAATATACCGTCAAAATAAAATCATAAAATTGTTTTTTTCCTAATACAGGTGATTATCCAATATTTCCAAGTACCGAATACCGCAATGGGCATATGATAATGTGCTTAGAGTTATCTCTGTATACTTTGAATGCTATCACTGATGCTGTAGGATATACAGGAACAAATATAAAAAAAATAGTTCTACCTAGAACCTTGGCACCTTTTCTACCACAATGGTCCTCATTGATGAAAGGTGGTAATGAAAAAACTGAAAAGTAAGTATTTTCAATTTTACTTAATATTACATAATAACAGCCTTTCGTTGGAGCAAACGTGGCCTAGAGTAGAGGCCAGATTCGTCAAACGTAGTGTAAGCTAGGTGGACCGACGACCTCAAAAAGGTCTCTGGGTCGCGTTGGCAGAGGCCTATGCCGCAGTGTACCGTTATAGAATACTTGACTGATTGATTGTAAAACCCTTCGGTTACTTAAAATACGATTTGGGGTCAGCGTTAGTAAATAGTAAACTACTTAATACCCATTCAAGTATGAGGATAAATTCAGTATAAGGATTTAAAGAATTCATGAGTTCTACTTAAGATTTCTAAATTTTTTATGAGTCAAATATTAATAAAAGTTAAGTTTCATGTGCCTCATCTCAAAAGATTAAAATAACATACTTTTCAACCCCAATTTTAGACAAAAAACAAAAATGGTTCATTTTCCAACAAGGCAACAATCTTTGGAAGGTATAGTACTTGCTCATCGACCGGAAGATCCTCGTTGTCTTTACAAAATATTTGCTAAGCTACAGCATATCGTGCTCGACGTTTACAGCAATACACCGTTTAAGAAACCAGCTGTTTGTGAGAAGAAATACAGGTAATCTTTACTATAATTTTTAAGCTCATTTATTGTGATTTACCTACTAATTATTCTCAACAAGTCAATACCTAATGATATTCTGAGCATTGACAAACTGAGGCACAATATACCTGCCTAGGGATAGATTCAGATTGGAGTATCTGCGTATTCGGAAAGTTTAATTCCCAGACAAGTTACACAGTTGAATGAAGGAAAATTACTGTTCGGTTTGTTCACACTAAAACCTGTACTATTTTAAAATGGTCATAATGTCTCTACGACAGATAGAAGTAGTACAGTATGAGGACATTGATAATATGATTGGTTTCTAAAGAAAGACAGACAACAATGAGGAAGCGAGAAAGTGAGATTATAATTTATTTATGATTTTGAAATTGTATATTATGACGTTAACAATAAGTGCTATATTTTGTTGCACTGCAATGACTTTTTATCGAAGTGCAATGTTTCCGTCACCAGTGTCACTTAATAAGACATGGTGAAACATACAATGTCAAATAGAAGTAAGTAGGGATTCAATCTTTTATAATTACAACCTTATGCCGAACGTCATAAGATACATTTTAATGTGATAATTTTCAAAACTTATGCTAAAATTATTAAGCTATTTTCGGTAATCGGATGTACTTTTCTTACTCATTGATTTGCTGTCTTTCTTTAAAAGCCAATCACATTATCAATGTCCCCATACTGTACGTTGTTTCTTATTTAGCATCTCCTCAGAATGACTATTCTCAGACTTTTCTTTTCAAATACTGTGGCATTTGGTATACATATGATAACTCCAAAATCAGCTGTTTTTAGTTAAGTATACAAGTGGACTTTATTTTTTCTATATTTTCGTTTGATCCAATCGAAATAAGTCCACTACTCTAAGAAGTCCATATTATTTTGATCAAATAATGATAACTTTAAAAAATATATATATATATTTGATAATTTTCTGTTATTTCAACATATCATCTTTTTGTTAGAGCAAATAGTTAATGTTTCACGATCCATTTCAGATAAGTGTATATATCATTTTTAGATCAAACATTTTATATTAAACACCTTGACAAAAATTGATAAGTCCCATTTATATAATGAGTGATAGTGAGGAGAATTATGATGAATAATATTTGTTTCTTTAAAAACTAATTACAGTGTAAGATTAATTGCCAAAAACATGATCTCAACTTATAATATCATAAGATAAACATATATCACAGGATAAACATGATCGGCCTTATTACAAAATACGGTCTAAATTTAAACCACGATTTATTACGTCACAAAACCACTGTTTTTGAAATTTGTTATTGCAAAATCAGTCTTAACGCTAAAGTGTTAAAACTGATTTTGTATTAACAAATACTAAATCATAAATTTGTTAATACAAAATCAGTTTTAACATTTTAGCATTAAGACGGATTTTGCAATAACAAATTTCAAAAACAGTGGTTTTGTGACGTAATAAAACGTGGTTTATAGTTAGACCGTATTTTGTAATAAGGCCGGATAAGTTTAATTATTATTTTTTAACTTTTTTTTTTCATTTGGTACAAAGTTGTTAAGTGCCACTAATTAACAAATAAAAAAACTTATTGATTTGATTTTTATGTTAGTGAAAATCTGATTCTAATAAAAACAATAATTTCATTGATTTGTTTTATTATTTCATTATTCCGATTTAAGAAAATAACTTAATGCTTAAAATGCTTGTACTGTAAACTCGTTGTTCAAGAGTTATCATATATATACCAAATGCCACAGATGTACGGTCGGGGTATTTGCCGCTCGACCACCCTTAGGCGAGAATCGCTTGGCACGCGGCGCATGCGATACGTGGCACGCCCACGTATCGCATGCGCCGCGTGCCAAGCGATTCTCGCCTAAGGGTGGTCGAGCGGCAAATACCCCGACTGTACTTATTATAAAAAGTGTATCTATTATAAAAAAGGTATCTCCAAACCTCCATAAACCAATCCGTTAATACCATAGCATACAAACTTCCAATTATTAATTTTGTTTCTTTCAGTTTACGCTATATATACACAATATCAATGAAGTTTCCGGAGCAACAAGTTTACTACATCAACAATAAAACAGACAGATTAAACTTTGGTGTCAGCACAGCTGCTCCATGGCAGAGAACTGGTGACAGTAAACCTCAATATTGGACATGCATTAGCCACGTCGACAATGATGAACCATACCCCGGAAAAATAGGAATCATCACATGCCTTCGAAATTATAACATATGGTTGACATTCGCCAATCTAAAAGGAAAAGAACCGGAATGTTAAATAAAAATTGTTAATATTTAAAGACAAAATGTTTATTATACAACACAAACATTATTTACATGAATATGATTCAATAGCTTACATACACAAGTGATGATGTAAAACAAACAACAGAAAGTCGCAAACACTACATAATACAATTAAACTCATAGATATGTAATGATTTCACTGGATCCATCAAAGACACAAAGATTTTAATTATTCATTTAGATTAAAAAAGTAACACTTATGAACATCGTGTCGTCAAAACATTATGCTTTAAACTTTCCGTTTACAATTGAAACACAAAAGTTTCCTAATTGGCACCACGTGAGGTTGGAAATATTTATGTACAATTCCAATAAATTTTTAACAATCTTTACGATTACAGAATATAATTCTTAAAGCAAAGATTTATCATTCACCGTGATATATAAGGTTCTATCCCAATTAATATATGGAATAATGATTCTCTTAGAAACTCGTATAAGCACCAAAAAGTGCTGTATAACCATCCGTCCTCCCATACTCTCGATACAATCAGGGATAAGCGGGTCGAAAATACTTAAAAATGTATTCTTATATTAAGGTATTTATATGAATATAACTTGTGAAAAAAGCTAAAATTTACACAAAATAGATAAAATAAAAACTGACTCGAATAATACGTATAACAAATTACTATTTTATTCAGACATAATATTTTAATACAATAAATAGCGTTTGACCCTTCACCTTAGAGGTGATTAGAAAGAAAAGCAAGTTTAAAATTTTAACAACAAAGATTTTACTTTTAACAATATACGTTTAAGTAACAAAATAAGAACGTTAATGTTAGCGTAAATTTTGTGTTTATTAAATAAGCATAAATCCTTATTGATTAAAAAGGCAACGAAGTTCCTGAGATATTGTGGCCTTATCGACAATGTAAAAGATTTTATTCGCTCGTTCATTGCACGCTTCTCAATGAGGGCATTCTGGTGAACCATGAGTCGTGCTTCACTTTCAAGCAGTAGGCGTCTTTAGGAGAAGGTGTTGTTAATGCGTCCTCTAGAACTTTAAGTGCACTTGTGGGGAGGACTTTAGCGCTGTATTCTGCTGCTTCGCCTGGCATTGTCACTGCACAGATCTCTGTACCACCGCTGACGTCGGAACTTGGAGTCTCGGGACGACTGAAAAAAAAAACATTTTAATATTAATGTCTGCCTATACCTATGGGAAACAGGCTTTATTTATTTCTAAGGATCATTGTACAAGGCGTTTAGTAGGTAGTCTCTGCCTACCACTAAGGGAGCAGTATCCCTTAGTGGTAGGCAGAGCCTTTTTCCCATAGGTATAGGCAGACACTGACCGCCCTTATACCGAGACTCCGCAACCCGATGTTTGTTTTGTTGAGGACGAGTAGTTGGTCTATGACGACCGCTACTACTTTACACGGGCTGTGGTAGGGCGGATGGCCCTAAACCAAATCCGCAACCCGATTTTCACTCTTTTCCCTTTAGCGTGTTGTGTGGCGAACACAGGTGGCGAACAACACCGCCGTCTCCGAGATTGTTTTTCCTACTCACACTTCCATCAACTACAGAGCCCCGCGTGTAGTGGTAAGAGGATGTTTAGTGGCACTTGATCCCAGAGAATACGTTTTACTCCTATTTTAATGCGGGTAACGTATCTTCGCGAAGAAGTAACTCATACATAATTTTATGGTAATTCCAACATACCTGGCCGGCTGACTCGGCGGCTGTATAAGCACGGGTGGCGAGTATATTTCACTAGCAGCAAGATCTGGTGCATGTAACAACACCACATGCAGCCGCTTAGATTTCAAGCTGGTTCTCAATGCTCTGGCAGCTCCCCAAACACCCCATCTAGCGGCTGCAGCACCAACGCATAGTTCTCCTGTATCGCCTGCTTCTAGACGTGATAAGCTGTCGCAGCCTGTATCTGAAGTTAATCCTGGAAGTAATGGTATAGTAGTTAGTCTGGGAGACTATTCTTTAGGCTGGAATATTAAATATTTTTCTTTCGATATTACGTCGTTTCAATAGTTAAGTTCAAAAATAATATTAATAAAATTAAATACTATTCTTAAGATATGTATGTACAAAGCGCTATCTAATACCAAGGATGCGCTAATACTCTGCAAATAAAAAGATTATGCATGGAAAAAAAATGAGATTACCGTAAACATTAGCTGTTAATGTTAATTCGCATAAATTTGTACCTGTGTAATCGAACCCAAAACCTCTGTGAAGCAGTCAAATACTTTAACCATTAATTCACAAAGGTCGATTATAATCTCAAACTAAACTCTTTCTTGTTCTACATATTATTATGCATAGCTCCCTTGGTATGCGGAGACATTTCCTAGCAGGAGAATTTAATTGTGCGATACACAAATTGTTGCTCTTAACCTGGATGCACTTATGTGTTCTTTAAAAAGATCCCAAGTTCGAATGTTCACTAAGAACAAAAAAACCTTGTACCATAATTAAAAAGTTATTATATTACCAATATAAAACAGTCTGCCAGCGTTACAATGGTCGGCGGCAGCAGCGGCAAGTAATGGTGAGAAAGTCCTCGCCACCCTCATAGCGCCAAGAACATTACCACGCAAGGCACTCTCCCAACACGACGCACCTCCTCGGCCGCTGCTACCGGCTGTGTTTATTACTGCCCAGATGCCTGCAAATAAAAAAAAAATTAAATAAGGCCACACTGATTGTAATGGGTAAAGGAGATGTATTGATTACTCAATTTTATTTCGATCGATTTCATTATCTAATCTCAGAGGATGTTTTCTATATGGCAACTAAAAGACGTCTTCTTTACAGTCAATATAGCATCAATTTCCTTCTACAACTTGACACAAAACTCGATTTTGTGTCGTCTGCAACTCTTCACGTCTGGTCAGCTTAATGTATACCTAATATATGTAGCTTAACGTATAATGTATGCCCAGTTTCTCCGCAACTTAAGGTTAAGTCTTGTCAGTAGGACATTCATAGTTTTTTAAAAAGATGGTGAATGTTGAAGATCTTCAAGTATTTTATACTTTATTTATCCAAAGAGGACTCGTAGTACAAACTCTGCATAGTTGGGCTAGATGGAGTAGTTTTAATGTGTGAGGGATTGTTATCATAATTTATATTTTTATATTAGAGCTTTTTACATAGGTCAAGATTAATTTTGTTTATAGTCATTTCTACTACAAAAATAAATAAATAAACAATAAATAAATAATATAATAGAAAATATTAAAAGATACTTTCTTACTTTCTTCCCAAAGAAAATACGGGTGTACAACGCCATCTAGGTTTCCTTTGTAAAGTTACAACAGGACTGTTTACGTATCAAGTTACGTTCGACTCTTTGAAACGCGAGTAAGTAAATGTGTGCGAATTTCACGAGGTGGCGCTGTTTTAAGTTCTTTGTATGTTTTATAGCTTCAAAACAGTCTTATTATAATGTATTTATTTATCTTAAAATGGCTAATTTAATTTATAGGACTTTGTACTGTGTTATTGTAAACAAAATTAAGATCTCTCTTTTACCTATAGAATCTTCATTTTGTCAAGGTTTCGCAAGCACTGCTGGTGTAGTGGTATCATGCAAGATTCCCATTCTTGCGACCCGGGTTCGATTCCCGGGCAGTGCACGCTCTTTTTGAATGTTTTAAATTAGTTTAACGAAATTGTGATCCTTAATTATTTATCAATCAAGCGTGCACTACGCTTGATTGGAGTTAAATTTTTACTCTAAATATTTTATTGTTTTTTTTTAATCTTTATATGAGGAGCTTTGTCACAATTTGACTATGCCGCTCCGTCATAGTCACAAATATTTTGAAATTACACTAGAGACATATAAATTCGTCGTTGACCTTAAAGCTAATATACGTTACTACTTATAGGTACGTTAGCCAGGCGGTATGGAGTATTAAACCGACTTTGATTACAGAAAAGAGGAGTAGGTTTATAATTCGAGATTTCCTACTCTCACAAGTTTGTGTTCATTCATATAATACGAGTATAGCCGCTCGATTTCATTAATATGATGTACTATACTTGTCGAATATTGCTTAGTCGCCGTTTAGGACAAGCATAAATATTACCTAAACATTATCCCCTTATTCATAAACGCCTCTTAAATATTAGTCAATTGATTAGCTTAAATTCTTACGATTTCGTTTGGTATAAGGTTGCTTTTGCTAATAAAAATCTCGCTAAACAGTGATTAAATTTAAGAGGTGTTTATGAGTAAGGGAGTATATTATTATTTATTTAGATAGATAAATATTTACCGTGTTCTCCAGCCGGCAAGTGTTGCGCGGTACTTCGAGCAGCTTCTTCTAATAAGTCCTCCCTAGCCACATCTAGCTCGACAGTGACGAGCCTTGGCTTGGGCATATCCTCGGGTATGGCATCAGAGTGTGTTTGGAGCCAGGAGTAGGCCAGTCGAGCACCTAGGCCTCCAGACCGGCAGCCGGCGATTACACGCCATCCTCGACTGCTAAGGTACGTTGCTATCTGTTTATAGAGGAAAAAGTAATTTTCAGTTTATATACTTAGGTAGTGTGTAGAATGGTATCACCATCCCACCTTACCAAAGAAGTGTTGGAAAAGCCGATCAAGAGAAAGTTTGTAGATAATATCAATTGACGTAAAATTCTATACCACTGTGTCGCCGAACTGATTAGGTATATTTTAAGGTCCTAATGCAGAGACACAGTGAAACACGGTTTACAAAAACCAAGCAGTCTATTGCTAGAGAATAATGTGTCAAAAAAAAATGGGCCCTCATTCCACACATTAATTATGCTCTTATCACAGTGAAGTATGTTCAAGTCCGCCGTTTTTCAAGTCACCATATAAAACATTTATTTGTCTCGTGGTTTTGAGAAGTAAAATAAAAAATAAAAAACAAAACATCTTATACATACTTGTAACCCAAGCGCCGTATCAACTGAGGTGACAAGAACAGTCTTAGCACTATCAACGGGCAGGACCTCTGCGACCCTGACCTTGCGCAGTAGATATAACAACAGTGCTCCAACTATAGAACATAGCGCTGCCAACTGTAGCCCGAGTGACAACCAAGTGAGTGTGTCCATTGTTAGGTTAGCAGGCGAACATTATATTTGAGATACGTGATCTGAAACAAAGAAAACTTTTGTTAAGGTTTTGAAGAATTTAAGATTTAATTTATGACTAAAATGTGTAATAATGACTACGTAATAATCACAAACTTTATAATCAAAAACAAAAATAAATTATTCATTTAACTGCTATTTAAGAGCGACGGTCACAGAAGCTGTTTTGCTAGAGGTCGAGAAGAAGAATAATTGCTTAATCGTGATCCACAAATTATTGTACTGTGTTTGGATATTATTTATGTCCGTTAAATGTGTGATTGTTAAAGTCTCCGCTGCCCAGGGCATGGTTTCTAGAGCGGGATTTGACTTTTAGAACAAAAATCTAAAAACGAGTTTAATGCAATATGTACAAATTAGTTTAAATATAAAACAAACTAAACTAGTATACAGATACATTCTCTAATAAAGTAACAAGCAATATTAATTACTTTTTATGAAATTAAGTACGTAGTTTACGAGGTGCTTGTTATTTTAATTAATTATTCTAAAATTCTTCATTGCTTAACAAACAGTTAATTAAAATGAATTGCATTATACCAGTAGGTAGACTTCCAACGAAAGTTTTAATTTACTTTACATTTTACAATTTATACTCTTAACCGAATTTTGAAATTTATCGGTAAGTTGATCTTGCAGTAATCTCTTTAGTGGCTGACTAAAGATCTGCTTTCAGTGTGTTTTTATTAGAATATTCAATTATATCTACTATGACGTAGCGACATTGACTTGAAGAAGTCGTATACAAGTACAACCAAAAATATCGGCAACATGTAAGCTAAGATCATATTAATGCCCCGCGGCAGGGAAGGGTCCATACCCAGACATACAGATTTCAGGGGTTTAATGTCAAGTTATCCATTATTTTTTAAAGAGCCTATTATCTGCAAAGTAACCCTCTACTTAGTCAGATTTCCCGACGTTGGGTTCATGAGGTGAGAAGAACCAAGAATACACATTGTATTCTTACTAGGTCACTAAATCGAAACTTTTCCATATAGCTATTTTGCATACAAACTCTTTATGCCCCAACACTTCATTCAAAATAATAGTACAGATAATAAATACTTGGCTAACAGTGGACACGGGTCGTTAGATGAGATGCGTATCTGATTGCCTATACGACGCTAACTTATTGTATTAAGGAATCTGGGTTATACGTAATTGATTTAAGCGTGGAATACCATCACGCTAAAATTGTTGGAACCGAACTACGCAATTTTGTGAGGTCGTGTAAGAATATTTATCTTTTGATGTCGGAGCCGTCATAATGATATTTTGTTTATGAGCTCACTATTGCAGGGACGGGTCTTGTTCTTTAACGGAGAGAAACTTATTTTTCTTCAAACGAGGTATAAACAGAGCAATAATTCTAGGGTAGGCTTGACTAGTCTGTGCTCTGACATTGGTAGACCGTTCGTTAACGTAACGGACGACCTGGTCAAGACAGTCGGAAATCGCGGCTTGAGGAAGGCTAAGGATCGCGAATAGTTGAAATCTTCGAAGGAACCTTACGTCTAGGAGTGGTCGTCTTTATTCTTATAATGATAATCAAAGATAATAAATTATTTATTAAGGTACAAAGGACCTTGGTTATCCTAAAACTTGCTACTATCACAAGGGAAACAAAATATGTTTTTTTAAACAAAAATCATCGCGCGAATGTATGTACAGCTTCCATCATTGTTTCATAAGTATAATGGCATTGTTATGTTCTTAGACAAACAATGACATGTTGGTGTACATATATTAAGGAATTTCTTAAGTGAATACTTACCAAAACATTACAATAGATACAGTAATGTGTGCAAAAAGTATTTAGTTAAATATACGTTTGTTGTTTCGTAAATGTTTCTTGTTGCTTTTAGATAGTACTAGCTACAATAAGAATACATTTAAGCTTATAGTCTTCCCTTATTAATGGACTATGATTTTATTTACTTACTCACTTTGATAACTTAAAATAAAAGGAATATTAGTACTAGTACTATCTACTAATAGTAGTACCTAGATGACAGAATGTGACGAAGACTTAGATAGCTTCGTTATTTGTCAAACTGTATTTAAATTGACAACAAAATTTTAAACATTTAAACTGAATTAGGATGCCCCCCAGGTGGACCAACGACCTCAAAAAGGTATCTGGGTCGGACTGGATGCGAAAAGCGCAGACCGAGTTCTGTGGCGCGTGTTGGGAGAGGCCTATTTCCAGGTGGACTGCGATAGGCTACTTGATTGATTGAACTGAATTGATAAAATAAGATTTATGGTCAGAATAATGGTAGTCCTTGAAAATCTACGGTAGCCATTAAATTTACCGAAGACTTTATATCAATGCAATGTAAATAATCTGTCAACTTGATCGAAATAAAACTAACAATTAACCAGATGAAGAGTTTCAAGGAGTAAAACATTATCTTTCTATGTCTTTTTTTTGTGTGTATGTGGCTAGGTAGTAGCTACGGCAAATATTTCCATTTACTTCAAAGCCACAACTTAACTTTAACCACATGTTTCACAAGGCAAAGAAACCATATTGATTAAAGAAATATTTATTGCTGCAATTTATATAATGTTAGATCACCACATACATGAAACAGCTTGAGCAAGAACGCATCTAACATACTAAAAGAAATCACAGTCTCTTTTTAATGTCCAATCGTATAAAATATAAGTGTAACTAACCACTGGCCAATCACAATCAAATTGATCAGTTTCTCTAAGCAGAGTAAGTCGTAATAGAGCCTATTATCAGATGAAAGTCCTTTTCTATTCGAGCATCGTGTTCCGCATGAGCCAGCAAATTATACAATAAAACATTACGACCTTAAGCCGGCGTAGTACTGATTAGGTAAGTATTGTAAGTAATGATTTGTTTTTAATTTCACAATGCTGATGTTTGTAATTTAAGAGAGGGGGGAATATAACGGGCAGGGCAGCTGACCGCTAATGATTTGTAATGAGGTTTAATTAAAACTTTATTGTTATGATTAGTAGGCAGGCTGTTGATGAGGAACTAACAAACAGGCCTGTATCCTTTCTATATGTTGTGTTTCTATATACTTGTGGATTTGGTTAACACCACAAACCAGTACTAAAACAGATTCCAAACAGATTCGAAACTACTTCAATTGATACAAAGCTGGCTGGTTAGTCTACAGTTTTCCATCAATGATCTTTTGTCGTGACTGATTGACATGATGCAAGGGTGTTTTCTATAAATTTCTTAAGGGAGAAAACTTAACAATGGTAGTTGGCTTTGAAAAACTTCTTAATTAGTGATGAGGTGATATTGATATGTTATGTATGCAGGCAGGTATTTTTTCACATGCATAACACGTGACTAATATAATGTAATTACTTCATAATATGTATTTTATTTATTATATAACAATTTTAGCTTTGTTTAAGTAATTCGTATTTTGTATTCATTTTGTTTGGAATTCCCTAGTGAATTTTAATATTACGTAATTTATACAACAATTAAGTATACAATATTTCTATAATATCTACAGACTGAATGCCTCAAGACTCTGGATTTTAGTAGCAAGTTCGAACAGCTCTCAGTAGATGCCGATCTTAGATAGGCCGTCACAATTAAGACCTTATTGAGTGTGATTGCTTAGATGTTGGAGGTATTAGTTGTGTTTTCCTGAACTAGACAGGACAAATCATCATCATCATTGTGCACATCATATTCATAAAAATGACGTCCACTACTGGACATAGGCTTCTACCAAATATGCCCTGTAAAACGTTACAAAAACGTCTTCGTACATAAGTCATATCTATAAACAGGTGATATACGAGTACATATTAGATGGTTTGACTTAAGTGGATATTACGTATGTATTTCACGAATGTATTGCATAATCCAAGTAATTGTACTGTTAATGTAATTCGATTGAAGTGCATTGATTTTCAAGTGATATACAAGTAGTATTATAAATTAAATTATGTTCCTAACTGTATATTGATCAATACAGTTTCTTCGGTAATTTCACGCCTGAATGCTTTAACTAGGCATACGGATTTATCTTGTCACGAGTATACCCGGACTTTTCAAGCAATCATTTTAATCTTTTAGTATCTGTACTAATATTTTTTTTCCGTGTGGTGACGGAGTAAGAGTACAATATGTCACAACCCAATTTCATCCCATGGGTGTCGAAAAAACCGACTAAGGGACTATCCGTGAATGTTACCTTTACGAAAAAAAAAGAACGAAAACTTTAAATTAAACCCTATACTAATCCGTCTGGCCAGCGTGGTATTAGTAGGCCAAATATCCCTTCGTGACGGGAGGAAGCCTGTCCCTGCAGTGGGACTTTAATAAGCTGTTATAATTGACTTACAGAATAGGGTCGTGTTTCACTATGTCTTACAAAGTGTCTCTCAGTTACAATGCAGGCAATGGAAAGATGTGAACTGGTTGTTTCTCTTGGCGTTAAAAGGCAGCCTGTCCCACTGACCATGTATCGGGAAAGGCAGAGTGGGCGATAAGTGTAGTGACAGGATAGTAAATAAGAGAGGCAAACGACCGTAAATAGAGGAAACAGTTGACAGTTGACTTCTATGCAGCAGTATTTTGTTTCTCTGCTAAGATAAACATTCTGAATATGAGTGAGAAAAATAATAAAATTTGTCATAATATAAGCCTAAGCCATGTGAATTCTTTAACCACTTGAGAATAATGGCTATTACGCGCCATGATATAACAAAATAATACATGACGCATATAAAAACGTGAGAAAAGAACAGTCTGTATTGTTTTTGTGTGAATCGTCAAGATCAAGGTAATGTGTTATGTAATTGATACGTTTTATTGAAACAGCATTTATTTTACCTATAGTCTTCTTACTTATTGACAGCACTTAAATGGGACATCCTTCTTAAGTTATAGAGAACTTAGGTACTATTACCACGATGTCTAGACTGATCGGAATAAAATGATTGGAATTAAAGTTTCCTCATCAAGTAAAGTATCAGTTGATTATACCACACGCACAGTACAGGACAAGCTGACAGGAAAATTTAAGTTTTCCGTGTGTGTATTTAATACACTTTAGGTATGTCCTGTTGGTGATATTCTCGGATCTCTGCCCTAGCTCAGTATGTGAGGCATAGAAATGAATACTAATGCTTTTAGGCGGTAAAGTGTTTTATCTATTATTCCTCAACACTGTCGCTACTCCCCACCTAAGCCAAAAACAGGTGGCATATAAAAGATTTGTCCCGTGGTCCACCAAACCTATATTCAAGGCAACAAAAACTGATCAATTATTGATTAACTGAGTAAAAAAAATTAGTAAATGCAGAACCGAAACGAACTCATCAAGACATTAACTAATTAGTAATGTCAAAATAAAATAATTTTAATTAACTGACTTTAAAAGCAAATAAAATAGCTCTCTTACACTACTATGCGTAATTAATCGATACTTAAATCGAGAAGATAACATTAAATTAGTGTATCTTTATATCTTTAAGTCAGTTGTAAAGTTTTAAGATGGTACAGGATAATATTTTACAATGCTCGTTTAAGACCGGCTCTTAACCAGCCACGAGTTTTGTCGTAGCGAATGCTGTGCTAAAATTAGCATATCCTGTGAGTCTGTCGCGAGATTCGCACTGAATCTCAAGTTGTTCATTTTGCAATCATGCTAGATTATTTTGTTTGTAGCATCTTGTTGTCGTGTACTATAATGCAAGAGATAGAAATCTAGCAACATAAAAAGATTATATTAGGTCTTTACCTATGAAATTGCCATTTTGTATGAACAAAATTAAACGATTTTTTTGAAAGTATTTTTTATTTGTATTAATCTAAGTAAGCACCCATGCAATCAATGCATCTTTGCCAACGCAGCAGCAGTTTATTTAAGCCCTTCTTAAAAAAATCAGCTGGAAGGGATACAACAAATTCTTCAAAGGCATTTTGTACTGCCTCTTGGATATTTAATTTTTATCCAGCCAAAAAGATATTTAAATTTTGGAAAAAGTAGTAGTCTGTAGGCGCAAGGTCTAGAGGATGACGAAGAGCTTCCAACCCTAGTTCTTGCAACTTGGAGATCGTCTGCTGTGCAGTAAAAAGTCGGGCATTGTCGTGCAGTAGCAGCGGAGACGAGCGATTGACCAATGCTGGGTGGAAATGTGTCAGCTTCTCCATTATTGTGTTCAGTTTTTCACAGTACACATCCGCAGTAATGCTCACCTCGTTTGGTAAGAAGCTGTGATGAATCACACCGGCGCTAGACCACCAAACAGTGACCATCACTTTTCTAAGGGTAAGTTTTCGTTTAGGGCATTGTTTAGGTGCTGAACCAGGATCCAACCAACTTGCTAAGCGCTTATGATTATCAAACAAAACCCATTTATCGTCGCTAGTAATAATGCGGTTCAAATTTACTTCATTTGTGTGTCTGTTGAGCAGTGCAAGGCATGTCTCGACGCGTACCTCGCGCTGGCGATCATTTAGTTCGTGGGGCACCCATTTGTCAAGCTTTTTTACCTTGCCAATTTGACGCAAATGGACCAATATTGTTTTGACGTTATCATCGAAAGCTGCTGCTAATTTAGCCGTAGATTGTGAATCATCGCCTTCCAAAATCGCCTTTAATACGTCATTGTCGACAAAGTCTTCGGACGACCACGAGGTTCATTTTTCAGGTCAACATTTCCAGAACGGAAGCGAGCAAACCAATAACAAGCGGTGCGTTTGTTTGTAGTGTTAGCTCCGTAAACGTCGTTGATGTTGCGTGCCGCTTGTGCCGCGTTGCTGCCACGACGAGACTCATATTCCAAAATTACTCGATTTTTTAACGTCTCCATAACAACGAAAACGACTGAAATGCGATTAAAACGTAACACTAATGAATAAACAAATGACTACTTTTGAAAAAAGAATTCCATGTTTTTAAAATAAAATTGATTTGAAATTAGAATTCTTAACCAAAAAAAAATTATTTTGATTTGAAAATTGTCAGTACCGCAAAATGGCAATTTCATAGATAAAGACATATTATTATTTGATGTTACAAATGTCAAATAGGGATGCAATCTGAACAGAATTGCAAACCGCAAAAGAAACATGGTTTTCTAAGAATTTATGATGTTGTTTTGTAATGAAATGACGTCAAAGTCGAATGAACTCAGGTTCATGCTAGAGACAGGAAAAAAAATTATCAAAATTTCCGTGAGCATAATCCTAAGTTTGATTTTCAAACAGAATCACCCTTGTGATCTGATGGGTTGAAGATTTTATTCATTACTAGCTGACCCGTGCCCACTTCGTTGGGCGGCGAAAAAAACGCGTCGTCGTCATAGCGTGATACTATAGCCTTTGACACTCCCCGACAAAAAGACTATTTAACATTAAACGAATTTTTAAAATCGTTTCAGTAGATCCAGAGATTACCCCCTACAACGTCACAAACACACAAACTTTACCTCTAATATTAAAATATTAATATAGATGTAGTAACCACAGCGATAATAACTACTTAATATACACACCTCAACAAAGTCTAGGGATATTTGGTATTTACTCAATTAACTCCAAAACTATTGAAGATAACAAACAACATGTTTATATTTTTATAAAGGTAATTTATCAGGCTATAATCCAGAATTAAATAAAAGTATTATTTTTGCGTAAATAATTTTTTATTCAAATAAATAAAATTTTTGGAAATTTAGTCAATCTAACAATGAATTTGTTTCTTAAGCAAAAGTGAAAATAATCGAAAATTAATCTGTTTTTAACTGTTATGTGAGTAATCAGTAGTCGGTACATTCAAAAAACCGTAAATAACGGTCCTGCAACGGTTTTTCATGCTTGGATTAAGTTTTCCAGGTCTTGATGCGGTATAATGTTACAGGTCCGACTAGGATACAAAAAAAGTTGCTCTTCCATCGAAAGTTTATGCAGGAAAATTCATCAAAGCCCTTCTTTTAAACATGTACTACGCGTATTTTATGGTTTTGAGGTTAGGCGATTGAGTGGTTCAGCATAAAATTGATACATCGTGCTCCTGCAACCAGCTCGTCATCACTCTCGCTTTATGCGGACGGGTGTTATCGTCCATGAGCTTAAACATTTGGCCCAATTGTAGTCTACGGGGGTAGATTATTAGTTCTAGCACCTCGTTAAGTTATTTTTCAGCCGTCATGGTGTATCTGATCAAAACGCGCTCTGTTCTTCGACCGACACAAATTCACGTCCAAATCATAATTGTTCTATCGTGGTATGAATAGTTTTTCTCAGGATGTTGTAGACGGCTATCACAACCAGGAACTCACCAAGCACGTTCTCTACGTGAATCCGAGTGGAAACCGAACCGAGACTCATGTGTAAACACTACTACAGATAACAGGTCATCTTTGCGGAGCAAATGTTTACGATCTCACTCTAGTCATCGTGCGCGATTTGCTCAACGTATTGCTAGAGTTCAAAGCGGTATGCGAGCATAAAGGTGGGCTTCATGCCAACTTCTTCTGACAGTTTGGTCACCCGCAAGAGTCTCCACCAAGAGCTGGAGCCTCTAAGCCAGCTGCATGGTAGTAACATTTGGCTGCCTTTTCGCGGGTACTTGCAAAAATCGATCATGTCGTTGAGTGGTGATAGACTTTTTGCTGTGATATCTTTCAGCCACTTCACCAGTAGCACGATAACGTGACCATAACCTTGATTTCATATTTTGTACTGTTCCAATCTCTTCATCAATACTATGCTCAGTACCCGCAGCTGGGAGCATGCCTACTGCCCTATACATTTCCTCAATTTTGAAATGGCGCCGCTGCTTGATGCACACAATATTAATCATTCGAAATAAATGTTTAAATTGTTAAAAAACTTAAATTTTACACAAAAAAGCAGTCAAAACTTACTGTTGGTAAATGAAATTTTCGAACTTGACTACGTTCAAGCCGCGTAAATCTTTTATTTTAATTTTATTTTTCAAATTCAAATTTAGAATTAAAAAGAAACCATTTTTTTTTGAGTTTCACAACTTAATACAAAATATCGTGAAAATATCCCTAGACTTTGTTGAGGTGTGTATATATTTAAAAAGGAAACACGAAAGTTAATATGTCATTGTGTACACTATAATTATTGTATTTGTTAATAAACAATACTTTATTCATAACAGGCGTTACGGAGAAAAACATTGTTGTTATTGATAATAACAATTATGTAAGCAAAAAGTCTTTAATGTTTAATCAGCGATAATTAATCTCCCATCTGTAACTTTATCTGATCCTACATGAAAGGAGTTTATATAACATCTTGATGAATTTTAGATAATAAGCAGATTCACTGTGCCCAATCCACAGTGATTCTGCAACTTTTCACCGACAGTCGTTTCTCCGTTAGACTATTCACCGACAGAGGATTCATCTATGGACGTTTCACCGACAAAATGTTCCTATGCGTGGTTTTCGACGACAGGCGTTGTCCGCTATGGATTATTGCATTGTATAACTAAAAACCATCGACTGAACTTTTTACCTATGGTTACGGTTTAAAAAACGAGAAGCAGATTTCAGAAACTTTCTTATCCAAATAGATAACCATTATCTTGTGGCGAGAAGCCAAAAATCTCGTATTGCTGATGACAATCTCCTGTTTTCTTTTAAGGATAAAAGATTTTATCAACACTAAATAACTTTACCACTAGGTGCATGCATAGGTGAAAGGAATGGAAAAAAAAGGATGAAAAATAAATCTCAAATGCGATGATGTTCGCCAAACACCACGCTAAAGGTTCGCACAGGGCAAAAGCGGGTTGTGTTGTCTACCCCTCATGGTAAAATGCGTGAGTTCATGTATGCAACATTTGACTACTTATTGCCTGTTTTCAGTTATACAATTTATATGGCATTCCTAAAACTTATGCTATATCATCGTAACTTATAATGAGTTATTACTAATTGACGTCCGCGGTACATGAAAACGCTAGCCAAGCGTTGCGGCCCGTTTCGATAGGCACGTTACCGTTGCTCAATCAGATTATGGCTTAAGTTTTAAGCTTACACGGATATACATAGCTTGTAGAATTGATTTTATAATAATTTATGTTTATGTAGCTTATTAACTATTTATTATATATGTGGATAGGGTTTACATAATAAAGCTCATAGGATTCCTTTGAGTATAACTGCAGGTACAAGGAAAGCCTTAAATGCTCTCCAGCTAAATGGCATCTTGTTTTAGTTACTACGAATACAAATGATTTGTTACAAGAATTGGGTCATTGTATAAAAGGATTTATTCCATTGCAAAAGTTTTCAAAACAATACAATAAAGTCTAAAAATTATATGTAGATTTTTAATTAAAATATTTTTGATGCCTTGCTGAGAGCAGATTTAGATATTGAATTTCTAGTATGGATGTCATGTAAAGAAGGGGCCGACTCGTGGTTACCCCGTTTTGTTACCCCAGGGTGACCACGAGGAATTCTTTTCCTCGTGGTTACCCTGAGTTGTATTTAGATAGTGAAGTGCCCGCTAGATAAAATATAGTTTAGTACCTACAATCAATAAATACCTACTTATATAATGGTCACCACACACATCTTTAACCACTCAGCAAGAATTAAGAGAGCTTGACTGAGAGGTTATAGTGCATCCACCATAAAGCCCTGACCTCTTTTAATTCTTTCGGTTCTGTAAAGTTGGCATGCATTAAGAGACTACCAAAACTATTTGTCAAAAAAAACATTTTTATCAGAAGTCCAAACATTATTACAGTAACAGGATTATGCATCTGCCCACAAAATAGCAGATATTGAACAATACGGTACATATACATTGTAAATAAATGTTAATAAACTGAAAGAAAACTTTTTATATAAAAATGCGAAAAACTTTCAACCAACCTAATATTTTTATTCTTCACAACTAATCATTATTCCCTTCACTACAGGGTGACCACGAGTCCTATGGTTGTATTGAAATTCCTCGTGGTCACCCTGGGTTGACAAAACAGGGTAACCACGAGTCGGCCCCCAAAACTTCGTAGCATTGTTGGTATTTGTATAGTTATAAGATTGCTACGCAGAAGTCTCGGGTTCGATTTCCGCTCTAAGTTAATTATGTGCATAAACATGAATGTTTGCATTGGTCCAGATTAATGCGTTTTCGTTCAGGCGTTTTCTACTTATTTCAAAAAAGAAGTATACAAGTTTGTTTATATCCGCCATCTACGAGTAGTACCCTGTAGTACAACCTCTGTTTAGTTTAGGACTAGATCTTATGTTTTGTACCACAATCAGTTACCCGTATAAAGTACCCATGACAGTTATTAATATTCAGTCAGTGTAATTCCTTCACCCACACATTAGCGTACGATACCCATGCATTATTGAAGTATCTATTTCGTAAGAGTATGCAGGCAATAGTGAGCCTTTCGAACTTGTTACATACGTTTTTGGAAGGTGGTACGCCTTGTTAATAAGGTACCTACTGTATTTGTTGAGAAAGGTCGTTACTGTCGAATAACTTGATCTAGTTACGAAATGCAAAACAACCAAGTTTTGATTTTGATTTATGGTATGGACATGTATAAAAAAAATATAAATAATACTTAAGGAAACTTTTAAAACAAATAAAGTAATAAATGTATCGAAAAAAATTCAATTGCACCGCGCAAAATTTTCAGCTCATATTGCATAATTTTTTCTTTTCTTTTTTACACTTAATAGCATTACTCAAAGCCGTACATTTATTAAACAGACTGTTTACGTAAATATAACATGTCATTAGCAAATAAGTAAAGTAGTAATAACTTCAATTCAAACACGTTCCGTGGCATGCGTAACTTATAACTCTCGATTGTTTTAGTTTCACTTTTGCCTACAAAAATACACAAAAACGGTCTCTCCGTGCGGATCCGAATAACATTGAGTAACTAAGTCGTTAAAATGCTGCTGATGTTTCGTGTTACTAGTTATTTTTATACCGTTGACAGCTTAAAAACTTTTGCACTTCAAAGCTAAACTATAGTTCAATTTAAATATTTGAAATGATGATGACAGTTTTATTATTTGTTGTGGTTTTATTTGGTAGACCGATTTGATTCGATGTGATGGAAAATGTTTAAGTCCTATCATCCTTCGAGACGTGGAATATTTAAAGCATACCAATGCCAAGCAGTAAACGTTTTTGGCTATATGATAATGATTTTGAAGTTATTTCAGCGTATTCATATTTTATTTTTATTTTAGTATCAGTCATCCTAAAATAGAAATAAAAGTTCCCCAGATTTATTTAAAAAAAAGTAACGGCTTACAACGTGATTCATAACGCTATCGTTATCTACGTATTGAGATGTATACCATAATTAGTGCAGTAATCTGTGCATACCGGTTCAGTTAATTGCCTTAATGACCAATTATGTTAATTTTAATAGGTAAGTAACTTACTTAAGATTATAATTTGTTTTTTTTTACTAGTTTGTTATTGCATCAAAATATATCATTTACTTAGATTTTATTAACTATGTGTAATGTGATAATATAAAAAATAATTATTAAGCGGCAAACCGGTGTGGTGTTTGCATCACTGCAAGAGTTTTATTTTTAAGGAAGAATAAGAAATTTTCTTTAACAAGAAGACGAAACAAGACCTAAAAAAAAAGAATCTTTCGTTTTGAAACCAAGTTGCAATATTATTAGAATTATCAGAAAATGCTAAAAGACAAATGAATTGAAGAAAAATAGATAACCAAATAAACCAGGACTAAAGAGACCAAAATAAACATAGTTATTAAAAGGCGCCATTTTAGCTACCCGTAAAGTTTACTTTGCAATTATTCAATTACCTAATGTGTGAGTAACTATAGACTAAGTTACCGTGACGAGAACCAAACAGAGCCATTACATCCAATTACGTACAAATAAAATGTAAATACTATTAAAAGTGAAATTAAGGCGAAAGCATGAAAAGTCATTCAGTGTAAGTGGTGTAAGGCGTTACTTCATTATCACTGCAATTATTTATAGGCATACACACATACACTAGACACCTACCTATATCTTATTCACTTGGAATAAGACACATTGTTGTATAAAATTTTATAAGTTGGGGTGTTGATGTAATTCGTTTAATTAACAATGTTTAAAAAAAAGAGTTTGTTATGAAAGTTTTGTAATTTAAAAGGTACATATTTTATCTTACATTTTTAACAATGTTGCGATGCGAATAATATCTGTTGAATTTATCAGATCATAATTTTATTTTATTATCTACCTTGCAAATGGGAGTGTGTTACTTACTTATTACTTTTGGCTGTACTTTTTACGTAATTTGATTAAAGTGGTAGTTCAAATTAAACTTGTAATTTTGTAGAAATTTTCCTGATTTACAGCACAAAATAGAGAACACATAGTCATATTTATATCAAACTAGTTATCCGAGTAGGTACCGTAATCGCTTGTAATAAGATGCATTATCAAATAAAAATGGAAATCTAGATGCGTTGTGCATAGTTCTCTCAAGCAACACACGCATAAATTACATTATTTAGTTACTACATATTTTCTTTACAAGATCGCATTCAAGCAATTCCATCTTTCAAAGAGAGAACTGTCTGCCTACTTAGTAGTAATTTAATGACAAGTCTCTTACACGATTTTCATGACAACCTATGACCGGATTTATCATTAACCACATTGATTACTTACCACAATCTTAAAACTCTATCATAACAGTCCATTATCCGGGCCTCCTCCCGAAGGGATACGGGATACTTGGCCTACTAATACCACACTGGCCAGACGGATTGGTATAGGGTTTAAATTCAAGTTTTCCTTCTTTTTATACTTCGAAAGATAATATTTACGGTTAGTCCCTTAGTCGGTTTTTACAACACCAATGGGATGAGATGGAGTGGTGACATATTGTATTCTTACTCCGTCACCACATGGATAAACCTCTATGGTACTGACTGGTTCATGTGAATAATAAATATTATATTCTCTGTATAAAGCATTTTAATATTCATTCGAGTTATTTTAATTTCAGACCTTGGTCTATTTGTTTTGTAATAAATAAATAAGTACATCCTTAGGTAACTACATTAATAAATTATACGGTAATAGAATAAAACGTTTGATGCGTATCACTGAGTTATTTAAATGTATAGTTATTTACAATTTATATTATTAGTTAGTTTGTTTTTGCAATTTATATGTAAAATTATAGTGAATATTTCGCCGGAATAAGAATGAATAATAAAATGGTGTTCTTATCGCTAAAGTTAGTAGGTATCTCTACGAAAGTAAAAGAAGGAAAACTTTACCTTATGTTATACTTGCCAACTTTCCCTCCGTGACTGACAGAGGTCCGATCCATAATGGTTTGTTATCCTTACATTTAATTATCATATTTTGTAGTATATTAATTATAATGCAAACGTAATAATGATCGCTATTGTTAAATAAGACTATTAGTATTGTAGCTATTCCACAGAGAGTTGCCACATTTTATTTTGTAGCAAAAGTCAGTCGATTTTCAAGTTAATAAATGAAAAGAGAAAATATCATCGACAACATGTAGACAGTACTACTTGTGTGTGGCTGTATGTACTTGTAAGAGAGATTGTATTTATTTCATAACTTATATTTAACCGTCATCTATATTTAGTGAACTAATAAACTAAACTAATAATAAACTTTGTACTACTAACTATAAACCAAGATAATAAACTTTGTAAACAGTCAAAGTAATTAAAACGTAAATAAATAGATATTCTGTGTGTGCAATAAAGAAGTATGTCTGTCTCACACTCTTTTTCTCTCTTAGCATGTGGTGTGTGATTGAATTTCAAGAAAAAGGTCGGCTTAAGCTATTATTATGTGGCCAGCAAGCAACAACACAAGTATCAAATAAGGTTTTTTCATTATCCATGTTTACTGTGCATCAGCTAAGATTAACTAGATAGTACAAAATGTAATCGATACTTCCTAACAAGCGAGTTAAGTTACCTATCGATACAGTTTAGAAAGAACAATGCAAGTTGTTCAACTTGAGACAAAGTTAGGCCATTGTGTGTGGCCATCCGTCCATTTGTCGAGGTCGATAGGCGTGTCCACGACACGATGCATTAGTGAAAGTTGAAAGTGAAGGATCCGCCACTTTTCTACTGGACTATGAATCTTTGATATTGGATTAATTTAAGGGTTTCGAGAGTTTCAAGTTAGGGAAGAATATCGGCCATTGTTAGACGGACTTACCTATACTTCTAACAGCACGCAATAATACCTATCCTTTTCCTTGACAAATAAATAATTATGACTATAGCCATAACTATTTATTTCAGAATCTTTTTTTAGTTCCTAGATATTAATACAATGATTAAGAGAGAAAAATTCTGGGACTATATTATTATACTTAATGTTGTGTCAAGTTACAGTAGTCAAATATAAGCGAAAGCTTTTGTTGTATTTCTACATTTATGCTCATGTAATGAAAAGATATTGACGATGTCATCCGGTTATCATAATTATATAAGTTTACTAGCAGCCATTCTTTTTGCTTAATTAGTTCCTAGTTACTTATAACAAATTGGTATTATGTTATTACGTACACAAATTAAGTTACATTTTATAGTGCCTATAACATATATTATACTTATTGGTTATTCTAACAAGCTTATAATGTGGTCGCACGACCATAAACAGATAATACATAACCAAGTCAACCGATGCCCTCTTCATTACAAAGTGACGTAACTGCTTTCACCAAACACTTGAAAGGAATTGATGACACACTGTTCGTTAGAAAGTTGTACTAAAGTGAATAGCATATGGTCAACTAACTGTGTGTGGAAAATAAGTTATACTTATAAAGAAATATAAAGAACAATATACACCACTATATCTAATCCTAGCGGGTATCGTAAAAGATAATTAACTAAATTATCTCTGCGAAATCGTATCGCATTTTGATACAGCTACAACCGTATCGTTTTTTATCATGGGAACTTTTAAGAAGCCACACACTCTTCTTTCGTATAAAAGAACACGTGTATTCTTTTAGGCGAAAGAAGAGTGTGTATGTAAAATACATTAAAGTTCCAAAAAGAAGGAAATACGGACTAATATCGCATATAGCTCCCAGGACAGCGAGAAGCGAAGAATTACATAATTGGTGCCGATGCAACTTGCCCTAAAATAAAATTAAATAATACCTAAGTATATAAATATCAATTTGTCTAGGAGTCCTTGCATCGTAAACCAATTACATAAACAATATACTTACAAATAAATATTCATACAACGTTACCGCTTACATAATGTCAAGTTTTTCACGTCTTCAAAATTCGACATTGTAATAAAAAGTCGCAAATTTAATATAACAAAGTGTCACGTGCAAAACCGTAACTAAATACTTGTGTCCGTCCTTCCTAGTAGAGAGTGAAGAGCAATGACCCTGAGGTAATCGTACTCAAGTCTCTACTAAAGAAAATAGGAACAAAATGGACTAAAGTGATAAATTTTGGGTTTTTCAGGGCTGTAATTCTCCGTCAGGAGTAAGAATACAATATGTCATCACCCCATCTCATCCCATGGGTGTCGTAAAAACGGACTAAGGGACTATACGTGAATATTATCTTTACGAAATAAAAAGAAGGAAAACTTGAAATTAAACCCTATACCAATCCGTCTGGCCAGCGTGGTATTAGTAGGCCAAGTATCCCTCCGTCATGGGAGAAGGCCCGTCCCTGCAGTGGGACATTAATGGGCTGTTATGATGATGATTCTTAGTATCACCTAGGCCTCAAGTAGAGACAACAAGGTAGAAATAACTACACTAAACATACGATACATAGTGATCCACTATTCTGTGTATTGTCCGCTAGTTTGTCAGCATTCTATTGTTGCTTATTAAACATACTTGAAGTCTACGTTACTTACAATTAGAATCTTAGTTACGTCTAGTTACTTACAATTAGAATCTTTTATCGTCATTATCTTTTTATCAGCCAATGGACATAATCATAACAGCCCATTAATGTCCCACTGCAGGGACGGGCCTCCTCCCATGATGGAGGGATACTTGGCCTACTACTACCACGCTGGCCAGATGTCAGTCAATGGACATTCTTTTGCTGGAAATAGCCCTTCTCCAAATTTTTCCACTTAGCGCGATCATGTGTGCCTTTTAGTACATTTAGAATTCGTGAATATAAAATTTTTCAATAACTTTCATTAACTTATTAAGATGTAAAGAATTATAATACGACACTTTGGAAAGATATTGATGGATTGATACTGTATAACTCAGTTCCGGAATTGAGAACCTTTCGATATTGCATGCTCTAATTGGGATAGATATTCTTAGCCATGCAAACACTGTATGTAGCTAATTATTTCTATTTATACTTAAATGTTGAATCGCCTTTCACGATTAATTAAATTAAATGCAAGCTATCTAGTTAAACAGGTATAGAAAGATTTCAATGTATAGGATATTTGAAGAGTTGATTTTCCAAAGAAGATTTTGCCAGAATGAAATTTTTAATAAATTGCAATAAGTAAGTACTTATAATACGTAATGCAATCCAATTCAATACCATTTCAATGGTAAAAAGTACTATGTTTTTATACAACCCAAGACGAAGTTCGTACCTCCTGTAGATTATCGAGTAAATATGACAATGATGATGTCATCTAGAAAGCAATGGAGAGGAAATCCGCAAAATAATCGACAAAAATTAACAACTTACGGCGCTTGTACACGGTAAGAAAAATCGCCGGGCCTACGCAAGAATTCGTGTCGTTTCTAAGCACGACCTGTGTACACAGCGCCGGCGATGAATAAGAAAATATTCTTGTCTGCGCAAGACAAGACACGGCAAACGTTGTTGCGGAGGGGCGGGGAGCGGTGTAGAAGGGTATCATACTTTTTTGCTTTCTAGTTAACATTTTTACTAAAGGAAACTCACACTAATTATCACACTTGTTATTACTTGCGCGCCCTACGCCCGTCTGACGACTGCACGAAAAAAATCCTATCGTGTACATGTTTTGATTTGTCTTGTCTGAAGACACGAAAAGTTTTCGTGTGCGAAAAAGACAAAATTCTTGACGTCTACACGAAGATTTGTATTGTCTGGCGTAGACACGGCAAATTTTCTTAGCGTGTACAAGCGCCCTTAGCTTTCAGAATTGGTCATTTAACGCGGGCGGTGGGTAATAGGCTAATGAAAATAGTTTTCTAAACTTTTTTAGGAAACCATATGCATTCGTTTTATCTATCGTTAAAAACGTTCATTAACTTCAAAGAAATTTTCATAGTTAAAACATGTTCTCTGATGTGTATATTAAGACTTTTTATTGGCTGCTTATAACTCTCAATATAGTACAGCAGCAGTTGTAATATTAACAATTAAAAAATAATATTTAGTTTAATTCTATTTTAAACTAGCTGACTGAGTCGTGCCCGCTTCGTTGTGCGGCGAAAAAAAACGGTATTAATCGTCCCTTTTTTTAAATATTTCTGCTTTACTCCTTTTGAGTCATAGCGTGATATTATACCTACAGCATATGACACTCCCCGATAAATAGACTATTCACCACAGAAAGAATTTTAAAAATCGGTTAATTAGATCCAGAGATTACCCCCTACAACGTCACAAACTCACAAACACACAAACTTTACCTCTTTATAATATAAGTACAGATTAAGGCGTTCGAGGTGATATTCGACTTTATATCATTTCCTTTCGAAAATGGCTTCATCAAAGGCCGACTTGACGTTTTTTCAATTGACTGTGCAGATATTATTTTTGGAACTAAATGGCGGGTATTTTACCAACGACTGTACAACGGCAAACGTCCCTCTGTGGCGTAGTTGTATAACATGACTGCTACGCAGAGGTCTCGGGTTCGATTCCCGCTTAATGCAAATCTTTGTGTGCATAAACATGATTTTTTGCATATGTATGTATTTACAAAAGTATTTATGTATGTTTATCCGTTGTATAGTACCCATAGTACAAGCTCTGCTTAGTTTGGGACTAGATGGCGTTGTGTGAGGAATATTTATTTATCTTAAATTACTAAACTGGCCTCCATACTAAAATCTTCATTGTTACGAGTAACTCTTATGTTATTTAAGTAATTGTCTATAAGAGTGTTTAAATACAATGTGTATTTAGAATACTAATGAAAGCAATAATAATTATAACTGTTAACGAACTGTAACATCTTACGTTCACCACTTTGACTATGACATAACAAATAAGTGGTTACAACTTTGTATTTTATTTGTATTAGAATAATATACATTTTTGCTTGCTATGAGTACAATACTTGCGTCTTGTTTTGTTAATTATCTTTAACCTATATTTATGTTATAATACATAACGTTGTCTGGCGTGGTATTAGTAAGATAAGCGTCCGTCATTAAATAGGATTTCAATAAATTCGGATAGTAAATTCATTAAAAATATTTATAAAATAAAAATAACCTTTATCATTACCATCTATCAACAAATGACGGAATACCATCCGAAGTTAAGACCCGTGTCCCATGCATAGGTATACAGAAACTAATTTTACAAAAATATTTAAAGTAATTGTTATTATTTTTACGTTTTATACATGCCTACAGCAACTTGTTTATAAATACATGAACCTCTACAATTGTAAGTACGTTGACGCACTATAATTGCACTCATATAAAAAAGAAAAGCATCGCTTATCATCTTTAAGCACCGTGAAATAGACAGTTGTGTGGGCACACCATTATGCCGATACATTTGACCGACCACATTTCTACTTAATGTACAAAACTACTACTTAAAGTGTTTAACACTCATATCTAATGTGAAAATAATCAATTAATAGAACATGTGTGGCTATTGTAATTGTAGTGAAAACAGTGTAAGGTTGTTTGCTTATGAATAAATAATCATTTTTAATTAAGGAATGAGATTTTTATTGGTTCCCATTGATTTTAATCATAATGCATTAAGTAGAGTACTTTTATATTGCTTAGACGGGTAGGTAAGGTTAACACTTTCAGAACCTGTTGAAACAGTACAAAATTGATACATAGACAACTGAGTCATAACAGCCCATTAATGTCCCACTGCAGGGACGGGCCTCCTCCCGTGACGGAGGGTTACTTGGCCTACTAATACCACGCTGGCCAGACGGATTGGTATAGGGTTTAATTTCAAGTTTTCCTTCTTTTTATTTCGTAAAGATAGTAGTTACGGTTATTCCCTTAGTTTTTACGACATCCATGGGATGAGATGGGGCAACTGAGTGTTTTCTGTGAATTAAATAAACTCTCATTTTGTACATACGAAGATTTGCATTCAGTGGTAATAGCTCCTTAGGCCTCGGCGTAGCCGCCATGGCCGCTAAAGTCGTCAAAGTTGGAAAAAAACAATAACGGGATCTCTAATGAATTGAACAGAAGAGGAGACTACAGTGCTTATGCTATACTGGAGCTAAATGTATACTAGAGCTAAATAACAGTGCGAAGGATAAGAATTTTATGTCTTCGCATAAAATTGAGCGTTTCTACTTTAACTATGCAATATTTATGCAGAAAGGACGTTATAATCAACTTACTTATATCAATGCAATGTGTAAAATAAACTGGTTTTAGAATTAAACCTCTTCAAGAACTGTGGAATCTTCGATCGTCGCAATCGCTTGACATTTGAAACTAGTATAAGTACTTGCCTAGAAGCGTGACCTCTAGAAATAAACATGCAAGCAAATGTTATATCTATGTTTCAAAACTAGATATCAGTTACAATAAGATACAGCACGTTCGACACTTCTAATTGATAGGTATCTTTTTAGTACCTAAGAACATACTATCTTTTCCCTACTCATCTATATAGATTAATATATAGGTAACATTTATAACCCATGTGGTGACGGAGTAAGAATACAATATGTCACCACCCTATTTCATCCCTTTAATTTAAGGTTCTTTATAATGTCTACATTTTTTGTCACATTTATTGAGTATCCGGCGGATATCCGCTACCTTAGCTCTTTTCTCCATTTCTTTCTCTTACGGTCGCCATTTACACAGTTATAATTGCCAAGGCACAAACCTTTCCATTGATTTGTAGCCACTACAGTTAGTATAATTGCTATATAATACTTGGCAATAATGGAGATCAACGATCAATACAGTATTACCTTTCTAGAAAATTATATAGTATCTTCTACATATGACTATGATTATAATTCCCGTTGGTCTAAACACCCACGTACAATTTCACGTGCGAAAATTGTTTCTTGTTTATGAATGCGAAGCGTTCGTGAGTAAACACTTAGTTCGTTTGTCGCCACTCCCATACATTCCGAGGCATGTATGAGTAGCGTTGTTCGAAATGAGCGAAAGAATGTCCACCTATTGTAGTTGGTAAGTTGGTACTCGCGGATAAGATGGCCTCAATGTTAGCACGACATGGTTTTGAATAATACATGGTAATTTGTATGTTATACAAGTTCTAATTGAATGTTATTTCTAGTTGTTATGGTGGCATGTTGATTTCTGCGAATGTTGACGTTAATAAATATTTGATGGCATGATTATTTGTGCGATCTACATATCTTATCGTAAGGTCTTGATCTTTCATGTCTATATCTTTTAAAAGAAAAAAGTAACAGCTTAGGGTTTATTTATAGTTCATCACATACAACCTAATACAGCTCGCTAGATCTAGATTAAAAGTATCAAGAAAATACAGCACAGATTTATCACTAGATTAAAAGTATCAAGTACATAAAAGGCAAGTTATACTACCAGTATGTGTAACTAGGTCAAAATAAATAGACTTCTCACGTCCAGTTGATTATATACTTGAACTTTATATGGAAAAATATTCTGGTGCTTATCGTTTCGTTATGTGGACGCTGTCTTGTGTAACATATGGTCAATCATATGCATTGAATGGGCATTCTCAGGGTGTGTCTTTCATGTAAGGACATCGCTAGATGGTAATGTATGGAATTAATAATAGTAAAATTACTATTCCTATTTATACGTAATTTTTTGCTTAAGTGATTGGAGGTTGAAAGAGTATAAGCCAATTAATAGTTAAACTGTAGCACTTTGTTAGATTTAGAATACATTCGAAATTAAAACAAAAGGTGCTCAAAATCAATATAGTTTTAAATTAATGTGTCTAAGCATTCGTTTTCTATCTTTCCGTAATCTACATGTTTTTCCTAATGGATAAATCCACTCAATAGTTTATTAATTGCCATTGTTAAATCTCTTCTTATTTCAAAAGTATCATTACTACTTAGTTGCATTATCATAAAGTCTACACTTTATTGAATTGCTCAGGAATTGTGATTAAATGAATTAACCGTAAATGACAACAGCATTTTATTGAACCGTTTAGTTTAAAATGATGTAATCTTGAAATAGACATTCTATTCTAATGTCTATTTATATATTATTTCTCAGTGTAGGTTTCACTTAAACTTGAAGAGAAATAAAACACCAAATATAGGAAACCAGTATTACTAAGATTAAACAAGACGCCTGGTGTGTTTAGGAGACATTGGGTCACTTTGAGAATAAATAGCTTATTAAGTCTGGTTTTGAATGTGGTCTTTACGTAATTCCTTATTTTGTTCTTGTGATGAGCGAAGAAGTTTAGTATTCAATATTTAAAATTTACTTATTAATCACCATTATTTTCATAAAAACTTGCTAACTTTACAAAACACCTAAACCATCAATAAAGAATCAAAGAACTGACTCGAAAAAAAACTAAGCATGAAACTATTAAAATATTAATACTTACTGTATTGTTTAAAGTTTTTGTATATTTCATAAATCATAAGTCGGTCTTAAAGCCATCTTGCGTGACTCTACTGCTGAAATGTAAACATTTTTAGATGAATGAAAACAATCATTGATTTACAATGACTTAAATGACAGGTACGCTTATTGAACACACACACTTACTTGAACAATAGAAGTTTTTGAACTCTATAAAGCCTTAACAATACATAGTGTGCCTTCTAATATCCAAAATATAATAATGTGTATAGTATGCAAATAGATAACTTTATACCTGTCACCTTGAATCAACGGATGTTAATTGCTAGTGTGGGTAAAATATAAATAATAGAAGTGTACTTTGTACAATTAAAACATTCCAAATAATATAATTATCAAGGTACATTTTAAAATAATAAATTGTTAAGTTAATAATATAATTTAAAATAAATACGTAAAAAGTAAAATGTTTTTACAATACCATACTCTAAGATAAAATTCAAATGTAAATTATTAAATAAGTAGTGTTAAATATTTGCGAATTTATAATGATGTAATATGATAATAATTATTGGTTTTAATTACGTTGCCTTTCATCTTAGCTGACCTTAAATGTCCCACAGAAAGCCTGATCCAGGAACTAAAATCCTCAAAACTAATCTCATTTTGCCTTTTTATAAATTATGCGTCTCAGAAAATACAATGGCTCACTCAACAAATCAATGTCCTATTCAGATCACCTTTACTCTCTACTAATGACTATAGTAATCTTATAATTAAATGTTTTAGATATATTTATATGGTGAGAATACGTAATGTCTACCTTATCACATCTCAAAAGCAAGCAGCGAATAGATTATATTTCGAAGATGTTAAAATAAGGAGAACTTGACATAAAACTCTTTACCAATCCTTTTAACCTGCTTGGTATTAATAGGCCAAATATCTCTTTTTCACAAAAGGTGTCTCAGTTTCTGAAGTGAGACATTAATACATACTTACTCGTTACAAACCATAACATACATTTAGAATTATCCTCCTCTCTAACGCTCTATATTCTTGTGTTTCTCTCTTTCACTCGGTGCACGTAACGCTAAAGATTGATAAAAGAAGTCGCCACGACACGGTTTAGTGTACGTGCATTTTAGTTGGGCCGTTATCATTAATGTCATCAAGTTACGTGTCGGCATTCATTTACGAAATCAAATCTAGGCGATAGTTCTTATAACTTTTTACCTTTGAAATCTAGGCTAGACAACAATAAAAGGAACTTTGGCGTACTACAGCAGTAAAAAAGAGAATGATAAAATAAAATAAAAAATTAGTGAATGGGTACAGGAAGTAGCAAAAAATAGGGTAACGAGTGCAATAGAGAACCATTCTCAGATTTATATTTTTGTACGTCTTCTGTATCTGGAATTAACAAATTCCATGCTTACTATACCATCATGCGAGCGACTTCTTCTTCCCGTCACCATGTAGAATAAAATAAACAACAGCTTTGTAACAATTTATACAGAATGCAATTTCGATGTACACGTACGCATATAAAAAACTAGCAACAAAATATCGCAGTTTCTTAATTATTTGGACCTAAAATTAAATGTTTTTATAGAACTTTACTTAGACTAGTAGTCTAGACTTTTTGAAGAACTCTAGTTGGAGTTCAGTAGCAAGCTGATCACGTAGCGGTGACGGCAACTTTCAACCACACCAGGTGTAAGATCTCCGCATAGGTAAATCTGTGTTCATGGTCATGGTCACATGGTCATAAATACTGGTCATCATCATGGTCTTTTGAATTAGTCTGGATGTTTTTTAAAGTACAGTTATTTTTACGACAACCGCTTACACGACGCCAAGGGAGTTACATGCTAAGACAATTTAACACCTCTATTACAGATGGCCGTAACAATAACGTATAATGTCGTTGTAATTTTATGGTAAATCTTAATAGATCTTTCCCACGATATTCTATAAACAATTTATTAACATCAGACATATTTTTCTTAATAAGAAATATTGCCTGAAGCATAGATACAAAAATACACAAGATAATAGGTAATATTACAGACGTACGAAGCTGTTATTACAAATGAAATAATAGCTGTAGGTATGTTTTATAAAAACATTGCTGGGATTATAAATTGTTTTATACTTAGTTGTGTTTTGATTGCTATGTTATTATAATTGTTTCTCCCTATCTTATTTTTATGTCTTTAATTAATTTCTCTCTATTTCTCTGTATTCGCGTTTCCCGCTAGGTTCTTTATCAAAATACATTCTGTTCTATTCATCCTGCCTTCCCTGAAGTAGGGCATTGAATGGCAATTACAAATTATGACAAAGTTCCCTTCGTCACTTGAAATGCCCAATGGTGCAGTACGATAACAAGAGGCTATTATGAACATTGAACAAAAATGAATGTTTAAAACATGATACATTTTAAAGGACAATTTAATAAAGAACCTTCTACAAAGAAGCCATGTTCTTATTTACACTACAATTAGGACTTGTATGCTAAAATTTGTCAAGTGACACATAAACACCTGTAACTAATATAATCTTTTGAATGACCTACATGACATATTTAGTTGCTATACTCTAATGAACTATACGCGCAATCTAAGTTATTGCCTACGCAGACCGGGACGGCATGGCAAGGGATTTTAATTTTTACTAATGGAAATTCAACCGCACTGTTACAGAAATACGACATAAATTGCTATGCTTTAAAATGATGCCGTGGCATTGAATGGGATTTTATCGCACGGCCTTTTTCATTTTAAAGCATAGCAATTTAAAATATATTATAATATAATTTATAATATAATCTGTAATAGTACGGTTGAATGTCCATTAATAAAAATTAAAATCCCTTGCCATACCGTCCCGGTCTGCGTAGGCCTTTAGCCAGCTTGAAGTAGTTGTAAATGGCTGTGCAGATGCCATTTTTGGAAATAAATGGCACTAGTGACTGTACATGCGCGAACGTCTCTGTAAGCTAATTTCTGGTCGGCCAAATAAGATTGCACGAGTTGTAAATAGGAACAATATAAAATGAATTTATGACACAGCATCATCAATTTTCAGACAAAGCAGGGTACCTACTATGAATACAGGACAACGGATTCTGACATAGTTTTTTTGTACATTTTATACAAATAAAGCACCCAGAAAAATCTTAACATTCATAACATTTTTGCACGCAAAGATTTACATTATACAGGCATCGAACTCAATACATCTGCATAGTTGAACCTATAAGCACTACGCTAAACAGGTTGTCAAATCTGGTACACTAACAAAAGTAGTTATAATTACAATCGTGTACTATCATATAATTAATGATTCTATCAGCGTACTTAGTGTACTTTGCTCGTGGGACATAGTTACTTGTAATTATATATATGGAGCCAAGGTCTTATGCGATGACATCGCATTGCCATGCTCAACGCCACACCTTCGGGCGGTCGTTGTATCATGGTTGTTTAATCATTGGTATTAAGTATAAGAATAATTATTACTGTTATGTAAACGATTGGTAGGTTAAATTACAATGTACTGAATTTAGGTTTATCAAAGTACAATAAATAACACGTATTTTTTTTAATGAATATTAAATATTTAAAACAAACCTAAACTTGACTTACCTTCTTGGAAAATTACCTAAAATAAATTTAATGGAATCTCAAACTACAAATCAGAGTACTACAATCAATCAAGTACAGAGAGGCACAACAATTTGGGATTAATTGTGACACTTATTTTTTTGGTAACTTCACATACCACACTAGACACATGGGAGTTCTACACGAATTTAATGACACCTCCAAGTACGAAATCGGTCAAGGACGACTAAAGGGAGGACAGAGGAAGAGACACACATGCATATCAATTATACACGTATAAACAAGGTATACCGTGCTTGACCTTACTCCTGGAACAGTTGGGTAAAATAAAAAAAATCAAAGATCCACTACAATTTACCCTAAACGATGATATTGGGTGAAATATCAACCAATCAATCAACTATCCTATCGCAGTCCATCGCTGGACACAGGCCTCTCTCAACACGCGCCACAGAACACGGATGAAACACAATTATATAGAAAGGTATCTATGGGAGAATTAATCCATATTCCATACTAATATTATAAATGCGAAAGTAACTCTGTCTGTCTGTCTGTCTGTCTGTCTTTTACTCTTTCACGCCTAAACGACAGTACAGACAATCTTTAGACCCTGAGAAAGAACATAGGCTACTTTTTATTAGCAATCATATTATATTTTGATTTCATAGAATTTTGGCGGGAAAGCTGTGTCACGTGACCTGTGACGTCATAGAATTTTGGTCACGTGACCCGTGACGTCATAGAATTTTGACAGATGAGTCGTGACGTCACAGAATTTTGGCGGGAAAATATTTTTTGACAGTTGAGTCGTGACGTCATTGAATTTTTGAACGCTGAGTCGTGACGTCACAGAATTAATTTTTGACAGATAGGCGTGACGTCATAGAATTTTTGACAGATGAGCCGTGACGTCACAGAATTTTGGCAGGAAAATATATTTTGACAGCTAAGTCGTGACGTCATTGAATTTTGGCGGGAAAAATAGTATTTAAACAGCTGAATCCTGACGTTATCACAATTTGGCGGGAAAATAAATAGGTTTGTACAGGAGCAGGGCCCTCGGTGCGCGAGTCAGACTCGCACTTGACCGGTTTTGTAAGCTGTGGGTCTGATATATCTACAGAGCTTAAATTCGTAATTGTCAACTTATTTCATCATAACAGCCCATTAATGTCCCACTACACGGACGGGCCTCCTTCCTTGACGGAGGGATACTTGGCCTACTAATACCACGCTTGCAGACGGATTGGTATAGGGTTTAATTTCAAGTTTTCCTTCTTTTTATTTAGTGAAGATAATATTCACCTTATTTGTTAGGCACTAAAGTGACACACCTTTGCTTATCCTATCCTACTAATATTATAAATAAATGCAAAAGTTTGTGAGGATGGATGGATGTTTGTTACCCTTTCATGCAAAAACTACTAAATGGATTTTGATGAAATTTGGAATATAGGTAGTATATGGTGTAAAATAACAATTAAGCGGGTAATACCGCGGGCATCAGCTAGTGTAGAATAAGTACATCAATGAGAAATAGATATTTAAGCAATACTTAAGTAGTGTGTTTATTCATCTAAGCACACATTGCATATCACGAGCCTCATTTATGAACTCTTATGGCATTTTACCAATTTTATTTGTTAAGTTGTGTTTCAAGCATTTTACCTAAAGAACTGGTAGAGGAATGCAATTGTACACTAATGAAGTGGCATTATTCGTAGTAATGCAATAACTTCAATGAGTTTGTGTATCCAAAACAAAAGAGCTGGGGGCACATAATACCTCCTACGTTACTCTAACGGTTAATTGTGTCAAAGAGAATGACTATTTAGCGCCTGCGGCTCCGCCCGCGTACTAATCGTTTATCATAATGGGAAAGTAACCTTGACTTACATAAGATTATCATGACGGTACGAGGTAGGTATGTTGTCTGTATGTAACAATCAAATGTAATAGAAGGGTAGATATATTAGACCTAAGTAATACCTAGTCAAAGAATTGAAAAAGCTAGCAAAGGCTTGATAACAATCAATTTTAATAACAGAGAAGTATCAATGCAGTGTTGAATTTTTATTACATCAAACATTTTATTTTTTAGGTATATTTCAGAAGGCTTTATCGCCTGAAAGGAGCGCCTTTTAAAACTACACCCAGAAAATAATATGTTGCATTATCTTAAGGTTTTACAAAACATAATAAAAAACAATTTACGTTTGTTCAGCACGATTTTACTAATCGTAACTTAGTAAGTACATAAAGTGAGACTTGCTACTAGAACAGTTGTTACATAGAGTTACGACGGGAAATACAAAAATTGTTACAATTTATTTTTATTATAGGTTCTGAGTTATCTTTACTACAGTTTACTACAAAGTAATAGACGTAGTACGAATATAAGTAAAAACTTAGTTATAAAAAAAAACAAAAAAAAAGTAAAACTGAGAATTATGCATTAAATTGAACACAAGACAACTTTAAATTTTTTTTAAATATTCAAATTGAATTACTTCTGTCACTTAAACAGAACAAATATAAATATGATTAAGGTTTCGAATACACCAAATAAAAACCAAATAAAATTCTGGATAAACTCTACAAAAAATGTAAGTAACATCATCGCTTAATCATCATCATCATCATAACAGCCCATTAATGCCCCACTGCAGGGACGTGCCTCTTCCCGTGACGGAGGGATACTTGGCCTACTTATACCACGCTGGCCAGACGGATTGGTATAGGGTTTAATTTCAAGTTTTCCTTCTTTTTACTTCGTAAAGATAATATTTACGGTTAGTCCCTTAGTCGGTTTTTACGACACCCATGGGATGAGATGGGGTGGTGACATATTGTATTCTTACTCCGTCACCACACGGACATCGCTTAATATGACAATATAATTTTATACCCCATAAATTACTTAAGTAATTATTAGTGTATCAAACTCATCTTGCATGTTTTGAAATCATTACTCAAAATATTTCTTGTCTGCCTTGAATTGTGTACAGCGATGAGTACTTAGTTCTCATCGCACCCATAAACATCATCTAAGAATATCAAGGGAAACAGAACATTGCGTGTGATTCTATACTAACGTGTCGAGATAGTCATACTTTAAAATATGTGTGAACGCTATAATGTCTATTTGACATAACATGAATGCTATTTTATTTGCTCTTCATATTAATCATGATAAAGAGCTTACAAACAACATTGAAGGAACGGGCCTTCTCTAGCGATTTAAAATATAAGCTAATTATTCATTCTTAAGTTTACTGCAAAAGGTAATTCTATTCTCTGATTGTAGTTGGTCACCAGAAAACTAAGAATTAACAATCCAACTCATCGTATGGTATAAGTTGACTTAGGGAAAATTCAAAGGTATTATCTTTACGAGAATAAAAGTGTCAATCGCTTATCACTGCAGCCCCTGAAGTTGAAACTATAGGACAGTGTCTCTACTATTTAGGGTCGTAGCACATATAACGTAACGTAAACAGATCGGCACCACCTCGCCTTTTTCCTCGGTGTCAAACGTCGAAAATCCGATTACGTTACGATTCCAATTAGTGTGCGTTGCAGTGGAGTTTCATACAAATAATACTGAAGGGCTCTAGTTAATACGGTGCCGATCCGTTTACGTTACGTTATATGTGCTACGGCTCTTATGCATACAGACGCCGATATATCAGGTTATATGTCAAATTCTTGTTTGTAAGAGTTTTGACCGATTGATCAAGATACTATGTACTAACTATGAACACAAAGCAACAGGAGGTCATAGAAAACCAGTTACGGTTCGAAAAAGTTCCACAATCATGAAACAGGCCTGTCAGAAGTTAGCCGTTAAATAAATAAAATATGAAACCAGTTCAGTAACGGCTCATAAAATAAAATGCTACGTTTGTAAATCATGATCACATTTCAGTGTTACGACACGTGGTCGAAGGTTTTCTGGTTAATTAGTGGTTACACATACTGATTATTTATTGTCAATGGTTAATTGTGAGATTTGTTACATGTCAAATGGGTGCGTTAGCAAAAAAAGTTGCACTGAATTAAATTGCTCTGAGTTTTAATAAACTATTACGACATTGGATGTTGGTTTTTCTAATTAAAATAACATAAAATAATAGTTGCACCCGATATTTATAATTTTATCTTGATTATGTCATTTAAAATCGCATCACTGTTTAAAAGCTACGATGATGCAGGCAGACACACTTATACAGCTAAGAATCTCGATTATGTCAGCATTCAAACATACATAAAATTACATTGGTTAATTCGTTCAGGATCTACGATATCATACAAAACACTTTTCTTTTGAGTCAAGGACTAAGTAGCCTAGACTAGTTAATCAATCCTCCTCCTAGTCATCAAAGTTTAAGACGTTCGTAAAAATGGCATCGACAGAAACCGGTGGAGGTTTAAGTAGCTGATTACAATACTCAAACTCATGTTGAGGTACCGACTTCAGAGAGAAAGGGGCAGTTAATTAATTACATTAACAGTGAAACTTATGAACGACATGAGGTCAAGACCCATAGAGACTTTTGCATCGTAAGTTTGTAACAACCTCTACGCCACCTAGCCAATTTGTGTTAGTATCTGGAAACTTGTTATACTCGTCAATGAACAAATAAACGTATGCATTCCAATACATAATCGTCCTAATCAAATCACCATACACTTTGTAGTAATAAATATTTTAGAATGATACACTACTGCAATTCTCATCATATTCCTCTAACAAAAATCTTCCTTACCACTCACAATCTAAGATTTAAATTCGTATACAAAGTAACTAGTCAACAGCTGAAGGAATAGACTGGTTGATGTAGGTCAATTGTCTTTGACGGACGCTCAGTGTTTACAAACAAATGGTTTACCCAATTCCATTGCACTCAATATTACTTTACTTTATCGAAACTCAAAATTTATGTTCAAAGTCCGTGTTTATTCCTTTTAATACAGACCTATAAAGACGTTATTTTTGGTAGAAAACAATAGTAAAGTTTTCCAAATTATATTAAATGTGCGTTATGTCAACTATCGGTTATGTAATGTGTTACTTGTAGAAAGTAATGTTTATGACACCAATAGAAACTTTTATAATGGCAAATGAAAGTCATGACTTATAAGGTTTTGTGATGTTAGTATAAATGGTTTTAGGGCAAGTTAACATTGTGATTAAATTTAATGTTTTGAGGGAAACAATAATAGTACAAATGATTGTATGAAAAACAAGGCCACATATTTAGGATGGGTATTTTCTGAATAATTACTTACAATAAAAAAGCTTATCATATTTCTACCCATGATACAAGACCTGCTTAGTTTGGGAATCGATCTATTTGTGTTGTAGTGTATCAGAAATATTATCATCATCATCATATCAACCAATTGACGTCTCGTCTCCAAATATTGCCACCTCGTGTGGTGCTGTGTCATCCATCCAGAAATATTATTATATTATTAAAATTTATAAAGTAGGTTTTTATCAATTCGTATTTATAAGGGGAATTCTCTTTACGTCTATTTTACATAATTATATTGCTAGGCGTGAATTATACGAACTGTTATTTCATTAATCGTACCTATACTTAATTTTTAATTCAATAAGTATCAATCAAATCACTCCATTAATAATAGTTATGTTAACAATATTACATATAACTTTATTTCAAGTCTTTTTATTAGATCTTGCTCTGTCACATAACAAAAGTAAATTTTGCTATCGCTATCGCTACCCTATCAAAAACATATCGTCTGCTTACTGGTAAAACATGATAAATGCATTTTTTATCTAAAATGACTTATGTATTCATATACACGTAATTTTCGATGCTCTATCTACTGGTACCTAATACATATTCATTTTAAGTAAGCAGATTATATTAGTAATACTATTCATGTTTGATATGCCAGTAACACGAGGATGGCTATTACTCGTATAATTGCAGAAATACGTACCTATTTGAAATACGTGATTGTCGTCAAACTAAGTTGTAGAAGGAAATTATGAAAAACAAATCCAATTATCATAGACCAACGACATATTGCTTGCGAAAGACGGTAAACGTAAACTCACGTTTTAATACGTCTCTACGTGATTTCTACCGTTTAAAAAAATATTTGCACAAAAATATTATTTTCTTTTTAATGTGACTTCCGTAACACGATAAAACATTTTGTCACTACTACTACAATAATACTGTGGAAAAGATGATTTTCACTTATTTGTTTGCTTAATAGTCGGAAGCCATTTTTATTAATCATAATACGAAGTTTATAACTTATCTATAGTCACAGCAGACGGCAACATCTTAATTAATTAAAGCTACAAAGTAATAGTTATGAACTCAAATGATAAAACATCTGCCACCACTAATAGTACAGTTATTATAATATCACAGACTTTAGTAGAGCACTAAAAAATGTTGCCCCTAAACTCGAGCCACTTCTTAAACATAATAATTTGACTCTTAGATTTTGTTTAATCATAAATTTATTTTAATAGACTTTTGTTTTAAAAGACTTTAGATACTTTAGAAAATTAGACAACGTATACGTATTGCCCGTGACTGTACACGTACAGTGAACATACAGCACCGTCACAGAATAACTAATCTAGGTCAGATGTGCAATTATGAACGTAAGAAGCAGGAAATACATCTCGTTCAATAATTAAATATTATTAACATTCACCACATGTTAATACTTAGTAGTGTTGTATGTATAGATATAATAACCGCTTGTTGACTTTTATTACTAAATTATTGTGTAATTTATCAATCTTAATTTTCTTCGGTATAATTAAATATTTTATTAAGGTCCTGTATTACTTTCCGGAACCGTACCGAAACGGTTACGAAAGGGCGTGTACTAGGTATATTAAACTTTTTATCAGTTGTCTATGTCCTGTGTCATACACTATTTTAAGGTTTAGCACTAATATCCCTTAGCTCCAGGACGTTCTGAAAAATCATGTCAACAGTAACTTAGGAACTTTGCTAACCAAACAAAGTTACTAAGTTATTGTTATGTTAGTTTAATTTAATCATTAAATTAATTGTTAACAAAATGGTGCAAGTAGTGTTCACCTTTAATTGGTCACTACGCTATTATTTAGTTTTAAGAACAAGCACTGTATAAATGTACTAGCGTAAGTTACCGTTGGTTAACCTGAATTAAATAAATAAATAAGTTATTGTCTTCTAAATAGGGAGTTTTTCAATCCATACCTTAAATGTTACATGCGTTATCACATAAACCAGTTCCCATTTATCATTATAAATATCTATAGTTAGTCAAGTGTAACTTAAGTATACCACAGCATGACTAAGATTGGAATCGCATCCGTAGCAATGTGTTTATTAATAGAAGCAATTTATTAGACATTTTATTTGCTAGACGAACTTAATTATACAAGATATTATTATAATGATTTAGTAGTCTCCATGTTGATGTGGTTGATAGAATTGTTACAGTGTAAGTTTAGTAATTGTTTCCTTTAGACCTAGAAATCTGTTTCTATTCGGTATGACCCAGATCGTTTTGAATGTGAGTGTACATTACGTAGGTTTAAATGTAAGCTTTCCGATGACAGACAAGTTTAAAGTAATCGGTAATAGGAGTGCAATAGATTCAAATGAATTTCTGGAGAAAGCTAGAGGAGACTTAGCAATATATTGGGTTATTGTGTTTGAAGTTAATGATATCATGCCATTAATAAGAAAGCATGAAAGACATCACTAAGCAGTGTTTTTCTTCCAAGCTTTCTTATACACGTATTTGTTTAGTTCCCAACTTGATAAATTGAAAAAGTAGATTTAATCATTATCTACAAAGTATTTTTTTATAATTCTGCAGTGTATATTTTAATAGTTCTTACATAGATATAGATTGACTACTTCACACTATAAATCGAGGTAGATGCTTTTTTTTAAATTAAATGTTTTTGATCAATAAAAGTACTCAGTAGTATGTAACATTGAACTAAGCTTTACAGAATTCACCTTCATTCACCAAAATTACTAACAAAATTCCACAACAATTCAACAAATAAGTACATATCTAATCATCGGTGCTATTGTTCAAACTCGCTACTTATCCCCACAGTTATTGCCAAATGTATATAAGTACATAACAGTGAGATAATTGAAGGAAATAATACGCCTTTGTCGGTTTTGTTCGTTTTGCAACACAAGACGAAACACGCAAACTGTTCTAACCGCCACATTTTAGTGTTAATGTGTTATATTTTTGGTTCGGATGTAAATTTAATGTTCGAGTTTGAAAAATATACAGCAAGTAAACATATGTTTTATTCATTATGTACATGTAATTACAATTAAGTAACATTGGTGTTGTTAAAAGCGTAATTAGAAAATGCTGGCGAGGTTATTCAAAAGCGTACAGTATTTATACCTAGCATCTTATTATTATCCAGTTACGCTGTGTAGGTAATAGAAACCGATTGATAATCTTTGTACATTCTAATGGAGAGACCATCGTTCAACATGGGTGAAAGGGTAGTCTTTTATCTAAAGGACGCATTATGGAAGGTAAGATAAGCAATCAGAGGTCAGCAACTTACAGCGGGGACGTAAGGTTATCCGTATCGACAATGTTGACTACCTTGCTAGACCAATAATTGTCTTTAAAACGAAAAAAAAGAGTAATAGTGTTTTACTGTGGTCAGACTTGGAATTTTTTTTAAAATTCAATTCATTTGGAAGACAACTCCCAGACTAGGGTCAAAGTTCTGTGTCACGGGGACGTTTACAGATACAGTGAACAATAATTTGTGGATCACAGGAACAATGAGATACATAAGTACATACTACAGTTACTTTAACTTTGAGTAGCCTACATACACAAATCTACTAACGTAAATTCATTGAGCTGTACCAAATTTAATCACGCACGTTCTACTTGGCCCTTGTGAGCATTGTTTTTAAACAACGCGTTTATCACACTGGTCAATGCTGTTACAATTCGGTCGTAAGTAACTAATAACAATACATGATTTAACAATAGCGAATTCGACCATTAACTTACAACATCTAGTTCTTAATAAACTTAATTTATTTACCTTTTCTTAAAAGAAAATTGAATAACAAGTAAATAAGGAAGGCGTAGATCAATTTGTAAGTAAATTGACTTGAGTGATTTGATTCGAACCGTATTATTACATTCAAGAATGTTACAAACGACCTCTATAGCGTAACTACTCAGTCAAGGCCTTTTGCTTATGCATGATGAGATCACATTAAGGTGATTTTAAACTGGCGATAAATGAGAGAAATATACTTTACAGTTTACACACTTTGAAGGGTTAGTATTTTAGAAAATAAGCTGTGTAGGATTAGATTGAACTTACGAAAAGCAATTTGTGTGTAGTCTACAAGCCAGTGATCAGCGGTTACCAACGTTACGACCGTAAATTATATGTTTAAAAAGATCCATCGATGCTCAAAATTTAATTACGCTTTCGAAGTCCTGAAAGGACGTTTCGTTGCAAATTCTTTACGCAATGTAAAAGAAAAAGTACGGATTAAATGTATATTAGATAATACAATATAACCAAGTATACTCGTTTGCAATTACATATTAAGTATAAGTAGAGCTTAAATAGGTGGCAATATTTGGAGGAGGCCTATGTCCAGCAGTAGACGTTAATTGGCTGAGATGATGAAGTAGAGCATTCCAATCTACTCCTTTAGGTGTGAAACCTGCCTTAAGATATCAGTTTATCTCATAAATCGATATTAGTTATAAATATTTTTACATTAATCGAGGTAATAAATAAAGAATAACATCAATTCATTGTATGAAGACAGCCACGATTAATGATGCTGTCCACATTCCCGTGTCACTCTCTCTATCAACTACAAGTAATTATAACACGTTTTAATTACGTTAAATCATTCGACATATTTTATGATAGATTGCTGCAAGATAAATCTTCCTAAAAAATGTTTTTCAGATTTTCATGTATAATTTAAGTTAATTTTAAGCTAATTGATTTATGGGAATGCAATATTTTATAATTCTATTCCAATCCGTCTGGCCAGCGTGGTATTAGTAGGCCAAGTATCCCTCCGTCATGGGAGGAGGCCCGTCCAGAGTGGTGCAGTGGGACATTAATGGGCTGTTATGATGAATATTTTATAATTACATATTGTACGGTATTATTACTTCTATATAAATATGTAGTTATTAAACGGTTAAAAAGGAAGGAGAAAAAAGGCGGATGGCCATTTTCTGTGGCGCGTATAAAGCCCGATTTACACATCGACAAGTACAGTAGCGAGTTAAGTAGTAAGTTGTTGATTAAGTTGATTTAAATTGATCTCCACCCTATTTTTTTGCGAGATATGTATGAAGTAGTCCCTTCTCTCGCGTCTCGCCAACTTAACTCGCCAAAAAATAGGGTGGATATCTATAACTTACTACTTAACTCGCTACTGTACTTGTCGATGTGTAAATCGGGCTTTAGGACAGGCATAATAATATTATGTCCAGTAGTGGACAGCTAATATAGGCTAATTGAGTATGTAAAAAAATAAAATGATCAGTTCTTTTAATCAACGACTAAATCATATCAATATAATCATACACAAAATGAAGAACACATTACTAATAAAAAAACAAATAATTCAATAATATCTTTTAAAATGTCATTAATCTTGAGAATTTGTGAGTTTGACATTTACATAAAATTTCGTAACTTGTTTTCTACAAGGCAATTTTGTTTATATCTTGCTAAGCAAGGCTTTAAATGTGTGCACACAGAAATGAATATTATAGTAATGTTAGTATAATATAGTTACATTATAGTATTTATATATAGTACATAAAGTTTTAACACCTTGCCTTTTCTTGAGATCAAACTTCCTATTCACATTACGGTCTGCTGATTCAAACTTGATTGCAATACAACTTACCTGAAAACAAAAGAAAACATTTATGAGCGACATATTGTTTATTATTGTCAACAATTTATAGCAAACACGGAGATGATCTAACGCGAAAAGAATTAAATAAATTAATTCAAGATTCTAAAAAAAAATATAAATGAAAAAAAATAAAAAAATATTCTAAATAATATATATTTGCTAAATATTCTTGAAAAAAAAGGAAAACATAGAACAGATATTTCAAATTGTGCTTAATAATAAGGTAATAAGTTCATCCGTTCATCAAACTAGGGCCCGTCCTAACTTACGTTCACCGAGTCACGGTCTCCTTTCTTTTCTCTCTTTGCTCTAACGTATGTCGGTGTTTCTGCGATTCCTTTGGTCGGCAACAACAAAATAAGCCTTAATGACGGTAAGAACTAGAGTAACTTCATTTCCAAAGTGCTATAATTCTTTTAACCACGCGATTCTCCTCATAGACGTAAATTAAGCCTCAGTCAAGTCATTAACTCAGTTACCAATAGCATCATCATTAATATATATCAGAGTACATTAATCTTACAATCTCCTAGCATATATGAATAAACAATTTTCTCATCATTTTTCACATGAATCTTCACAGTTGATAGCATATGTCACGCGTTCGTTATGCACGGAATGTAGTGTGTAAACGTTACTAAACGAACACTACTTTTCTGCGGCAGCTTCAATCGGAGAGTTTATTCATTCAAACTGGTTAGAAGAGACCTAATTGTCGAGCTGCGTTTATCCCGTTAGTTAGACACACTTTCCTATCGATCTGTATCCTTGACGGAAATATTCCATTACCTAAGTAGTTAAGGATCGCTGGCTTAGATACTAGATGTTTGTTTTGAATGGGTTTTGTTTGCTATGTTCATTAATAATTTAATATGTACTTAGTTAGCTTTGATTTATTGGCAAACGGTTCGAATTTATTAAAGTAAGTAGAGCAGTCTGTAGTAAATTTAATTGTCACTAAATAGTTATTTACAATTATATAGTAAGAATAGAATATTTCCTTGTGTACCCGTGACACCACCGTCTTGCACCACCCGGTGGTGTAAAGGGTATTTTTTAATACCCATTACACTACCAAAAAGCTTATTTTTCAATACCCATTACACTACCAAAGAGCTGTACCTACATTACGTTTATTCTTTGGTTTATGTACCTATTAATTATTTATTTATCATTGTATGAATCATTACTTTGCCTGCAATTTAATGACATTGAATTAACTGAATTAAAAATAAGATACTTTTAGAATTATAAACCGGGGCATTATTAGTATTTTTTTAAACGCGGGAACATGTCCTTCAAATTACTCTGTTTTGACAGTTTCTTATGATCGTAAGTAAGTTCAGGTTTTTTTATTTTATTTTTTTACATCTTTTAGATATTTTTTACTGAACCTTTAGGTTTTATTCATGTACTAGCTGCTGTGCCCGCGACTTCGTTCGCGTGGCGGATGTTACTTACTTCGCAATTCGATTTAATACTGAAAAATCGTTTTTTAAACCTTATAACAAACAGATATACCTACACACGAATTGTAAAATTAACGAACGAACCAAAACCTTTTCAAAAACAGACCTTTACAAAGACAGATCTATGAAGACTGTGTCTAAACTTATACTGAAAGACATGAGCGAAAGTCATTCTTTCAAGTAAAATCTTAATACCGCGATACTGAAAATGACGTCACAGGCACAATGCCATCTGTTGTCAAATTTGTAAGTTGAAATAAATGACATCGCTTTTTTCATCATAACAGCCCATTAATGTCCCACTGCAAGGACGCGCCTCCTCCCGTGACGGAGGGATACTTGGCCTACTAATACCACGTTGGCCAGTCGGATTGGTATAGGGTTTAATTTCAAGTTTTCCTTCATTTTTATTTCGTAAAGATAATATTCACCGATAGTCCCTTAGTCGTTTTACGCCACCCATGGGATGAGATGGGGAGGTGACATATTGTATTCTTGCTCCGTCACCACACGGATAATCGCTAATTAATTATGAATGAATACATTTGCACGCCACGTTATGGTGCGGCAGAATTACCTGCCTCGGTGGCGCGGCGGTCGCATTACATGGCAGGCGTGCATGAGGTCGCGGGTTCGATTCCCATGGAGGACAATTGTGATACACAAACTATTGTCCTTAGTCTGGATGTTCTTTGTGTCCGTTAAATTGATATTTTTAAAGGCTAGTGTGAAGACTTATAATAATTGATATTACACATACGATTCATGGTTAATTTTATTAACATTTAAAAGGAATAACTTATTAATAGCACTTAATAATAAAATAGTTATATATTATTTAAAAACTCATTTATTTTATGATTACTACTGGTAACGCCATCTCGTGAACAAAAGAAACGAAATTTAAATTCATTCAACATTGAACCAAATCCATTTTTCATGACCCCTGATTTGTATTGGACTGTTCTAATAAAGAAATCTAGCGAAATCTCGAGTATTACTTATCCGATTCCGATTGTTTTATTATAGTATAGATAGATACCTACTTTAAACTTAATACCTAAAAACTACGTATCTATGTATTTTAATATCTAAAGCGCGCTTATTCCGAGAAGAGTCAATAAGAACCACGTCCGTTCGCATTAAGAGTCAATGTGAATGAAATTATATAGATGCACCGGTTGGCCGTTTCGGACGTTAAACAAAAATCAACCGTACTGCCGTACTCATACTGGCGCTGCGACATTTGGAAATTTTCTTTCATCTAAATCTTGTGTGTTTATAAACCGATTTCTATAAATTTTTTTTATGAGTAAGGTATTAAAGTGTACTTTTGAAATATGAGAGTTTGAAAAAGATATGTCTATGCAAATTACAATATATTTATGTATTTAATACACTTTGAAGAAAACCCTAACGATTAAACAGGTTATTGTGACTAATATATAAAAGATAGATATATACTATTCAGGATTTTTTTGTTCATCGTTTGAAGACCATTATTTTTGTAATACATATTTTTGGCGTATGATCAACGTATGCGATGATAAGAGCTCGAACGCGCTTTTTTTCAACCGACTTGCTTCAAATTTTTTGCCACTGCTCAGCTCCTATGTGTCTTAACGTTATGTTATACAGCCTATAACCTGCCCGGGAGTATGGACTACAATTGTACCAAGTTTGGTTAAAATGCCTTCAGTAGTTTTTGACCCATGCGTGCACATACAGACAGACAGACAGACAGACAGACAGACAGACAGACAGACAAAAAATTTATTGATTGCATTTTTGGCATTAGTATCGATCACCATTCATCCTCCAATATTAATTTTTAACATATATTCAATGTACAGAATTGATCTCTCTACAGTTTTATTATAAGTATAGATAAAATGTTTTTTTTGGTTTATGTTCATTGAAATGAAAGTATTGTTTAGTTATAAATACTGATTTGATATTAAATTTTGTTATCGTATTATTATTTACAAGAATAGGCTACAGTTAATGGTGGTATAGCACTATGTTTTGATAGTGTAATGGGTATTGAAAAATACCTTTTACACCACCCGGTGGAGTGCAGCTTTTTGGTAGTGTAATGGGTATTAAAAAATACCCTTTACACCACCAGTGGTGCAAGACGGTGGTGTCACGGGTACAAAAGGGAATATTTGGATGCTAACTGATTCTAGTTTACACAGATATGTGATCTACTTTTTTTTTATAATGATAATTGGTACACCCTTAGTGCCAGACTTTCATGAGCTGGTAAAACGTATCCAATGGCTCGTTTTAGTGTTTTTAAAACAATTGACAATACTTTCTTCTAATTTCTTTTGTCATGAGTGGTTTTATCATCATCATCATATCAGCCAATCGACGTCCACTGATGGACATAGGCCTTCTCGAAGTATTGCCACCTTATGTGGTCCTGCGCCCCCCTCATCCATCGGCTTCCCGCCGTCCTAACTAGGTCGTCGGTCCACCATGTGAGGGGTCTCCATATCCTGCGCTTTCCGGTACGCGGTCACCATTCAAGAACCTTTCTGCCTCAACGGCAGAAGGTTTAGTAAGAGTTAACAAATAGTTAAGTTTTTAGTTTAGTTAAGGTTTAGTTTGAGTGGTTTCATAACTACAACTCATATAAAGCTAGTAAGCGACATCTCATTTTTGGCTTTTTCAAATTAAAAAATCTCGTCAAGGTTAATCTTATGCATTGTCACATTATAAACAGGAACTCGTACTTATAAATTATGCGACGGTCAAGTTAGAAATGCATTATGTATGTATGTTCATAAAAGTTGAATGTCATTGCTGCGCTTAAGATGTCATTGTATGTTAATTTGTATACGGTTTTATATGAGGTATGAGCCTTGTAAATGTGTTTTTGTAAACATTTTAACAAAAATATTTTTTTATAGTCAATTAAGGAGTTAAGGTACGTATGGGAGATAGTACAGACTTTGGAGGTACCAGAAACAACGTTTAAGTTTTTGAAAAAGGGCTATTTAGCATTATCTTAGTGTAGCAACAGTGTCAGAGAGGAAAGCATGCCCGTGTTCTTTATGTCCGCGCTTATCATACTCGTATGTTAGGGAAATTAAGGCGCTAGGAGCCTTAGTTCTTTACCGGGCCTTTCGGAGAAGCAACTAATGCTGTAACTCGTCGCAAGCTCGGTTTAAAGTAGAAATATGAAAAAAAGTGTGGTTATAATACTTATGCCTTTACTAGGCGCATAGGTTCATCTTACGCACAGGTGAGCGTGAGCGTATAACTCATATCGCCACTATTTGGGTCATTCTACTGAGTCAGTAAAATAGTGTTCGCTTGAAATATCTGTCCTAGTTCCTCAATTTTAATACTTTCTATATTAATTTTATAAACTTTGTCGCTAAGTCTAACAGTTTACATAGGGATCAAATTGAATAATAAATACTTTTCCTTTTTTTTGGTGGTACAGTACGTGATTAGTCACGTCCTGTCGAATGTTCGCGAAGCAAGTATCAGCATAAAGATTCTTCTAAAATTATTTCAAAAGGGTATTATGTATAAATAACATAAAGAAACCAATAAAGCATATTACAAAGTAACTGTAGCTTATAATGATATTTAATATTCATCTTAATTTTTAACTTTATTCGACATTCTACATTGTTCGTAAAATAAAATCACACCTGTAGAAATAGTTTGTCAAAATAGAATAATGTTTAATTTTAAAAAATGCAACATAAATTTCTATCTCTGACAACACTTTACCGAGTTCTGTCAGTATCAGTCTCAGCCATAATTCGGACAGTGACACCTGGGCGGAATTAAAATAGGTTTCAACGGCATTCTACATCACTGTCGAAGTTGAAACGTCACCACTGTACTTCATCCTACAAACTTAGTAAGTGATATACGAATATGATAACCTTAGAGTCTTATTAGCTAAGTACTTAGTCAATTATCAATGGCAGGTGAATATAAATCTTATTACCTTAAATTTTGTACAGGATATGTGTTTTCATTATAAAACTCACTCCTGTAGAACTCACTTCTGTCGGTAAAGATAATGGTTTGGGCTTATGCTTACTAAAATATGAGCTTCTATGCGAAATGCACACTCTCGCTATGCTATTACACACTAAAAATGTTGGTTTTACAGTAATTTAGTAATCTTATGTTACACGTCACTAATTGAGGGCATTTACCGACAGAAGTGACTGATTTTCTACAATGTCATTTTTGTATATTTATTATAAATAATTAATAGGAATTTTTGCCGACCGTTCCAGCTAAATAAGCATTTATTTAGTTCTAGGTTCGATCCTCATCTGTCAAATAGGCTTTAAGCTACCGCTATCTAAACAAACTGCATGGCTATTCTTATCTTTAAAAAGAAAGAAGAGAAAGAGAAGAAAGAACCATATAGGGAGCAAAAATGACTAAATTTGAACTTAAAGAGAGTCCAGGTGGTGGTCAGCAAGGTCTTTTAAGTATTACGTCTGTAGACTAAGAGAAAATTTTCTAAAAAAACATTAGAATATAATTAATGCCTTTACATCCTACAGAAGTGACTTTACTTATGTAGAAAATGTTTTCTTTAATTTTTTAGGCCTTTTTAACCTAATTTGATTACAATATCAACAAGTTATAGGATCTACTTATAACCAAAAGCAGTTTAAACCAACTATTATTTTTCTTTTACTATTAATGTTGATTAGTTTAATAAAATATTACCTTACGTTGTAATTAGAATCACTCCTGTCGAAGTGACTATAGAAATGATATCACTTCTGTAGAAAATTATTTTTTTATTTTTAGAATCTATATCAATCATATTTGATTATTTGTACTAGCTATACTATAAAATTATAAGCAAAAGCATTTAAGATTAGCTGCTATTTTACTTTTAATATTAAACATTATTCATTTTAAGAAAGATTTTGTCACTTATGTTGAAATGAGAATCACTCCTGTCGAAGTGATAATACTAAAATGTGCAATTATTCTGGTTATGTTTATTATTGAGCTCTGATTTTATTTTTTAGACGATATTTGCGTAGTATCACTTTATTATAACTGAATAAATGACTGATTTTGTGAAACTAAAAAAATATTTTATTTTTTTAACACTCAGTAGAATGACCCATTTAATAAAATTAGTAATTGTGCATTACACAAATATAAGTTAATGAGCAGTTAATACCGCATCGGAAAGGGAAAAGGAAGTATACTTAAATAAAAATAACTTAGTAGTTATTTAACTCCTGACTCCTGGTATAACGCAATAAACACGGTCACGTATCACAGCTAAAATAGCTACTGTTTTTTTAGTCATGTCATAAATCATTGTGTGGTTTAAGTTTGTGTTGGTGAGTCACAAAGTAAAAACTTCTGTAGGTACCTCTTTTATTTAGAAGTCAGACGTTGGTTTGAGTTAGACAACTCGTAAAAAGTTTTTGAATACTTTTTTGAACTTATCAAAGTAATGAGTTCAAATACAATTGATCCATGTGTGGAGCCTGTGTAGCTCTTGCAAAGAATCAGGCATCTGGAACATGGATATGTAGATCTTAGTGTACCTCAATGCATAACCACATAACTATCGTTTATACAAAGATAGTATTGGAGGCAGTAGTTTAATAAGAGGGTATGATAAGTGTTCTGAAGCGTGTCATAAAGGGATTATTTTTTATACTTAGAATAACTGTAAGGTCAGTTATATCATGAATTTACTTAAGTAATAAGTTTGGTATACAATTAATTGTTACTATAAATTGTCACGTATTATAACAAAACATAGTATTAGATTCCGTGTCATAGCGTGTCTTTAAGTTTTTTTTTACTAATGCTCAATAATTTACCAGCCAGAATGTATACGTGTCAATTATTTAATTAGGTTAGTTACCTGTCTGACGGTAGATAAGAAACATTGTAATAATTCTGTAATATTGGGGTACAAATCGTTATCGCAATAAGTAACGTCTATGACTTTTACTGCCGTAAACTCTATGACATAATGTAATTTAGTAACAATTGCTTGAAAATACTATGTCATGAGGTACTTACTGTCATAGATAAATACAGCGATAGATATTAAGAAGTGTGAAGGGTAAATAGTTACTGTAATAATTCAAAATTGACCTATCTCTTCAGGTCACACTGAATCCACGACGAACTGCATACAGGTCACAGAGAATTCTTCATCTTTGTTAGGGATCGCACATTCGAATCGCATGTAATGAAAATATGCAAAGACTGACAATGTTGTATATAGGTACATGATGCGAGTTGCGTTTGCTTTGGCCTGGCTATGGGATCGCAGAACTTATCTAGTTCGAAAAGATCGTATGGTTTTTTGATACAAAACCTAACATCACATTACATAATAACAATAATATTCAACAAATAGTGACTAAGTTAAACAGAGAAAAATATATACAATCTCTTAATGTTTCTAATTTGGTACTGGTTATCCATAAGCGCAAAACAAGTGTAAACTATACCTACTCCTATTAACATTATCCTATTAAGTTAAAACAGCTATTCAGCCTTTACTTTATGGTAAGTTAGCACATTTCTATGAATACTACCTACTTATTTGTATAAATATTTTCTTGTTCTGTCTTTATGCATGATAATGTTAATTATCTGAAGCTAGCGGTTTCTTTTAGCTATTTATGCAAATAATACAATCCGAACTAAGATTACAATATCGGTCTTTAGCTCATCAATGAGAAAGGACTAAGGTTTCAGCAGGCTCTCCATGTTTGGAAGAAGTACTTTCTTGAATTGAGATGTTTATAATACAAACTAACCTTTACCCGTGGCTTCGTTTGATGTCAGTCATCGCGACATACGTTAGTATATTTCAATTCATCTTGAATGTAATATGAAACCCCATATGTTCTGGAGATAAAAAGTAAATTCATAGTGTTTGATGTATTTTTTTTGCAGATTATTACAGTATTTACTCCAAGTTTACATATCCTAATATTCTTTAAACTCTACAATTTAACACTCACTGAGCGTTTCGCCAGAAATTAGCATAGTTTATATTAATTTCCTTTATAAAACAAGACACAACAAACTATAAAAATCAAAATATAATTAATTAAAAGCATGAACTAAACCTTGACAATAAAAACGCAATCAACAACAATTTTACAAGGAAATTAATGTGACACGCAATTCATGCAAAAGTTCTGATACGTTTTATAATTATTGTACTATTAATAGTACATATCAGTATTATAAGAATGTCTATTTATCGATGAAATATGCTTCTTCCGACATATATAAACTTTATATAAAAACAATAACGGAATCACGAAATTCACAAAAGAAAGTAGGCAGGTACTATGCATAATTTTTATGTAAATACACACATCAAAAAAGTCTAAGCAACATGCATGATATTACAAATTTACCATTTATATTAATTTATTTTACCATTTATTTTAATTATAACGTTGTATTTTATTTTTAAAATAATATTTTTAGGGTTCTATGATGTAAAAATAACAGCTGTTTTCTATTTTCTAAAAAAAATTTCGATTATGTTTTGTTTTTTTTCATAAAATTCAAATGACTGCGAATTTGTTTGAATTTGAGTGCATGTTAATTGCTACGTTTTAGTCTTGATTTTATAATTTTACCAACCATTTAAATACAGTTGGCGACAAAATTGAATTGTTAGATATTCTTTACGTCATGGAGCGACGTCATTTGACGGCAGATGAAATGCAAAGAGCTGTAGGGATGTTGCAAGCGGGAAGTAATCAATCTCAGGTATCTCGACATTTTGGTATTCATAGAAGTGTTATTTGTCGTCTTTGGCAGCGCTACAATAATACAGGGGAACCCGCTGAACAGCATCCAGGCCGTAAAAGGAGTACAACCACTCGGCAAGACCGGTACATACAACTGACTGCAAGACGCCAGCCGATGTTAACCGCTCGAGAGATAAGTTTGAGGCTACAAAATTCAAGTGGTGTTGATGTAAGTCCCCAAACTGTGCGAAATCGACTGCATGAGTACGGCCTACGAGCTCGACGCCCTATCAGGTGCCCACCGATACGTCACGGGAATCGCGCTCGTCGAAATGAATGGTGTAGAGAACGCATAACATGGACCCAGGAACAATGGGATAAAATTATGTTTTCCGATGAGTCGCGATTCGGGTTTAGGCCTGATACAAGAAGGGTGCGAGTGTACCGTCGACCCGGAAATACTGAAAGACTCAGGTGCGTTCAGGAAGTTCATCCATACAGCGGCTCAACAGTTATGGTATGGGCGGGTATTATGAAGAACAGGCGAACTGAGCTCGTTTTTGTAAATGGAAACATGAACGCTGAAAATTACGTTGAGGATATTCTCAGACCTTATGTCCATCCATTTGCACAAACCTTTGGCTCCGATTTTACGAAATGCATGACAATGCGCGTTCACATACAGCTCGGCGAACCAGTGAATACTTGGCAACGGAGAACATCCAGGTATTGCCCTGGCCTGCACAATCGCCAGACCTCAACCCCATCGAGCACGCATGGGACATGCTCCAGAGACGTGTTTTGAAGGACTTGGACGGAGTGACAACAACCCAACAGCTGAAGGATTTGCTACAATTCCATTGGGAGCGAATACCGCAAGATGACATAAACAGTCTCATTAATTCAATGAATAATCGTTGCCGACAAGTTCTGAATAGCAGAGGAGGCCATACTTTGTATTAAATTGTCCTATTCTTTCACAATAAATTCATTTTCTTAAGAAATTTCAATTTGTAAAAAAAAAGTTTAGTTTCTTATGTACCTGTATATTCTAATATTGTTAATTTCTGTTATTAAAAGAACTTATAAAGAAAACAGCTGTTATTTTTACATCATAGAACCCTAAAAATATTATTTTAAAAATAAAATACAACGTTATAATTAAAATAAATGGTAAAATAAATTAATATAAATGGTAAATTTGTAATATCATGCATGTTGCTTAGACTTTTTTGATGTGTGTAGTTGCGAAATCACGCCTACATAATCTCTTCGCATCCGGATTATTCAAACATAATATATGCGAGGTCTTTATCAAGAAAATGGGTGAAACCCACTGGTTTCACCAGTGTGAAAAGTCCTACGACTCTGTTATTTCACTAGCCTTTCCACTGAAAGGCTAGTGAAATAACAGAGTCGTAGGACTTTTGGCTAAAACTGGCTTTGGACTAACCAAATCATGAGTCGGTTGGTCCTACAGCTTTACCCAAAACAAGATGTCGGTCGTGTCATCAACAGTTCCGTTAGAAAAGAGGACAATGTTTTAGCCCGGTTTCCACCGCGAGCGGAACGGACCCATTAATGACTTCGTATTTCCACCAACAAATAGTCGGACGGAAAGAGCCGAGCGTGTAAAAAGAGTAGAAATGAGCTCGCTCAGTTCTAGGGAGCGGAGTTCTAGAAATCAAATGACCAACTCTTCGTTTGTGGAAACGCAAACCTCTTTCATAAAAAGGAGTCCGTTCCGCCTAACCATTTTCCGCATATTACCCTTTCGCAGTGGAAACCGGGCTTTTATGGGGAATGTCAACTTCATATTTTGACAATAGCGCTAGAGAAACTGAGCTATTTTCATATTTATCATTAAATAGGGAAGTAGGTCTTATAGATATCTATATAATCTAATAACCAAAGTTGCGTGAATGCAACTATAAAATATAGCTATAAAATCGCATTTCCATGTCTCTTTCCGCAGTTCTACTATTTTAATTAATATTTATAACTGTTCGCGGTAGGAAAACATTTTGATTGAGCCATTTGATAGAGGTCGACCTTTTTATTAATTAAAAAGTGAATGTGAGCTGCCAAATAGAGTTTAATAACAATTAATATAACAGTGCTGGGGTTAGGGTTATACATTTTAATGTTTACAAATTGAGTAACGTGTTACGGATGGTAAATCTTAACCTTATTTTAATGTATTAGTTTGGTATTAGAAAGTTGATAGATATCTGTAGGGAGTGTACATGTATTTAGTATAAATATGTAATTCAGTTTTATATAATTTGTACTGTGCTGTTAGCATGGCATAAACCACAGGGCCAAGTTATTTTAAAAGATAACTTAAAACACAGGTAGAGTGCAAAATCTTAGAGCGAAAGTAATCTATTTCATAACAGCCCATTAATGTCCCACTGCAGGGAAGGGCCTCCTCTCGTGACGAAGGGATACTTGGCCTTCTAATACCAAGCTGGCCAGACGGATTGGTATAGGGTTTAATTTCAAGTTTTCCATCTTTTTATTTCGTAAAGACTATATTGACCGATAGTCCCTTAGTCGATATTTACGACACCCATGGGATGAGATGGGGTCGTGACATATTGTATTCTTACACCGTCACCACACGGAGTAGTTATTAAACAAAATAAAATAGCTGACGTCCATTACTCGCTTTTTACTACATCCTCAGGATGAAGTACTGGCAACGTATCCTAGTCGGTCATAATTACACGATTAGTATGTACAGCATAGATTTACTCAATTCCTGTTATCATACCAAAGTAATTACGTACTTAACAAAGTCGGTTTATAGCCACAATAAAACAAATTAAGGTCATATTAAAATTATTCTAAGGAGGTAATTGGTCAAAGTAGACAAAACAGTTTCCTTTCAAAATAGATTTCTACAGTTTAACTCTACTATACTAACACTAGTCTACTAACGATAGAGATTAAATAAAAACTTTTCATAAGGTGATGGACCACATAACTCTTATCTCCTATAGAAAACGTATAAGCCAACTATTGCAAAAGGCGCGAATATTAGATTTATGTTAAAGTCACCAGCAAAATCACTGTATTCGCCTTTACCTCCAAGTGACTCGCCAGCTCATTTAACAACCATAGTCATTTAGCAAGAATTTCAACCTCAACAAAGAGGACGTTTACAAACAAATTATACAAATAAACACACGGTACAATATAATTAATTCATCGCGTGTATTTAATCTTAGTACAGTCTTACTGTACAATCACCTACCGCGCTGATTACGGAATACAGACTTGTTATTAGACACAACGATTGTATGTAATTGCTATAGATGGTGCTGTTCTTAAAAATAAGTCACGATCGTACCGGCTATCAAACTTGTTTGAATTAGTAAAATCGGTAGTCTCTTCTATAAAATAAATCACTACTACTTAACATGTTAGTTTCAATAGTGGTTGTCTCTACATTCTTCACTGGCAATTCTGATGTGACATAAAAATGCTTTATAAAACGCGTAAAATAAGTACAGACTTTATCAAGTGATTAAATGTATTTTGCACTCAACATCTTGCACTCGTATATTATCCCCCTACCCCTAAACTAAACTACTTAATTAGCAGCCAGCTTTCTTCAATTGAATTTGTTGATTATGTAGATATTTTGCAATGTCTTCGTCTTTTAATGTAAATTATCTTTCAATTTATTTTGTAAGCAAAACAAGTATTTGGTAGAGAATAGAAAAGTATTTGTACCTGGTTGTAATTTCGTAACACGTTTCGTAAGATACCGGTATTATTTAAAGAACATTCTTATTCTACAAACGTGTCTTTGAAATCTCTTTAACAATGTGTTTACACTTCATTTAGCAGTATTCATACTTTTTACTTGACTGATCCAGAAGTAGAATACTGTTTTTCGTATGTATTTAGGTACCTGTCTCTTTTTATCGTGACCTTCTGAAACCTAACAGCACAATCAATTTCAAAGTTTGAGTGTCATTAGATTCGTAAGCCCTTGTATTTATTGTCTAAACAAAAATATGGTATGCACGTACAAAACGCCGAGATGGCCGAGTCAGCTAAAAAAGGTATTTATTTCGAAAATAATTTAAAATATTTTAACCTTATGAATTATAAATATATAAATTTTTTTTAAAGAAATATAGTTAATTATATTTTAAAAATAAAATTATCAATTTGGGTTGCTAATTTTATTCACAAATAATATGATTCCCGGAAAATCGCGGAAAATGTGAACAATTTTTCGCAATTTCTCAGGTTTATCAACTATTCATTGTATTTAGATATTCATAAGGTTAATGTATTTTAATTTAAGTTTATTCCCTATACTTTTACGAACACGACGATGTTTTTCATTTTCAAATTGATGCAGTAATTTTCTCGTGGTAGCCGTTTTTATCAAGACGGAAAACTCGCAGTTTTTTATAAACACATAAAAAACTGCGAGCGTTGCCACTTGAACGTTGGACTCGCGAAAGCGATTCGCGCAGTTAACGTTCAAGTGGTTAGTAGACTACGTAAAGTCACCATGAGGGACGTAAACATTCAAAACCCATGTCGTTGTTGGACCTGCACTTGTTCCTAAATACAAAAAGTGTCGGGAGGACAACAGATTAGATAGGCACAGGTTTGTGTATTGAGAAAACCTCTAAAACAAGCCCTCAGCTTGCAATTTATGTCTTTTGTTTATGATAAAACTGATTTTCAAAAAACATATGTCCAAAAAAGTACAGTACTTAACTAATAACGTATTATTATCTATTCTTGATACACAATAAGTAAGTACCAATAACCTCGTATATAATATGTCGACCTCCTTACCTAAATAGCGGTCCCTCTCGGGATTATCGACGTAAGTCGTCAGCCGTCACGTATCACATCGCAATAACCTCACGATCGTTACACCTACTTGAGAGACCTTTCCGCTTTCTTCACTCGATTGCTCCCACTTAAATTTACTGGTAAAATGTTTGAGAAAATTGACAGATTTGTTATCTTTGCAAGGGCTGGCAAGCTAGCTTAAAAGGTAGTTATTTGAGTATATTTTATCGGTTGTGTAGTAGTCATTGTACAAGCCCAGCATAGCTTGGGACTAGATTACTCTTACTGGGTAAAACCGAAACGTTTTCGATAAGCAAATATTATTATTTATTTAAAATTTATAAGAAAATATTAAGAAAATTCTGCCTGTATGTAAATCATACAAAATGAAGATTTTAGAGATTATTGCTTATGTGCGGGGGAAGTATCGAGAGTCTAGACACCATTTTTGATCTTTTGAGCTTGGCCGTTGGTCAAATAATGGCCACCTGGTTAACAACCACCGAGTGTCAGTGTCATGAAGGTGGGTTAAGAGCTAAATATTACTTTTAATTTGAGAATATCGATTGTCCGTGGGTTGAACAGGCTATCTCGTGCATGGCAGCTGCATACATGTATAAGGATGATGTCAATGTCCTCTTAAATATAAGCCTGTCCAAAACAGGAACAATTTTGAAAATTTATTTCGGAAACTAAAGCACATTTATATGTATGCAACAACCTAATTCCGCCGATAACCGGTCCTTAAATGATAGCAGCAGATGTATTCCTTTGAAATCTTATGAGCAGATGTTACTGGCCAATGAATTGAACATGATATTTAAGTATCAGTGATATTTCCGCGTTATTACTAAACAAGTTTCGTATGGCGTTTTCGTGAGGCTGTATTATAGGTAAGTATAAAGAAATAGGGAGACAATGCATCGGCAAGAAAATAAAACTTACAACATGATACAATCTATGCATATTACAATAAAGCTTTGTAAATTTAAAAAAACCTTTTGTACGTATAATGTAAAGCTTTCAAAATTATTTGACAATGTAAGTAGGAATATACTAAAACAAAAGTTAAAAAATACAAAACGGCACCCAATCTTTTATGATGAATGTCTGTAGGTAGGTACCTAAGAAAATGAAAACGACATTTCCAATCTAACTTACATTCATGTGTGACTTCTGCTCTTGTGAACAATCTGACGTATATTACATGCCACTTGGTTCCGTAGTTCCGGAGATAGAGATCTCTTATGGTCCACTTGTGTGCAAAACAGCGTACTTACTTAATGGTCGTTCAATTCAGTGCGTCGTTCGTTCTAATAGAAGGATATTCTACGGGTCTCTGTTTTGTGAAACTTAAGAATAACATGAAAGGGTCTAGACGGTAACTGATACTTTGCACTGAAATACTTTTACTAGGAATCAAGCTAAGATAGACTGTAATATTCTTTTGAAACACGTAATATTAATACACTTAATTCATTATTTCTAAAGATTACAATACGTTGTAGTCAATGTCTTATGTTTGTTTATCCCTCCGTCACGGGAGGAGGTCCGTCCCTGCAGTGGGGCATCAATGGGCTGTTATGATGATGATGAATGCCTTATCCTTAAGAAAGAGTTGCGCATGAGTACGTTAAAATGGATCGCAGTACCTGTACTAAGTCAGATTTCTTACTCTCATTCTATATGCAATTCCCTGCTTTCTATTTCTTGCACAATATTTTAATTTTTATTATAAATTAACTAATTTAAAATAATCATTATATCATCATCATAACAGCCCACACACATTAATGTCCCACTGCAGGGACGGGCCTCCTCCCATGACGGAGGTATACTTGGCCTACGAATGCCACGCTGGCCAGGCTGATTGGTATAGAGTTAAATTTCAAGTTTTCCTTCTTTTTATTTCGTTAAGATAATATTCACGGATAGTCCCTTAGACGGTTTTTACGACACCCATGGGATGAGATGGGGTGGTGATTTTTATTCTAATTCCGTCAGCACACGGAGAATTTGAAATAAAAGAGTCACATTATTTTACTTATATCCTTTCTAGTTCTAACGCCTCCTTCTACTTTAAAAAAAAAATCTGTCGTACTCGTACACATACTTGTAGCCATGTTTTTAAGTTGTTTTATATAATCCAAGATGACTAACAAAGAGTTAATCTGACCTTGACAGTTATCGCTCGACTGATCTCTTTCGCACGCTATAAGCACAAATCTTCAGTTCGTTCACATTTATATCAAAGCGCTTTTGTAATGACCTTTTGACCTACGATGTGCGTTAATACGGAGTAAGTATAAGTACCATTTAGTTTATTACCCATTCTTTGAAGTTCTCAGGATTGTTTAAATTATAGTAGTTAATTAAATTGTATAATTTTGGTAACAATATACGAGATGAAGTAAAGAAAAACATGTAAATAATAGCTGACAGCTTTTTAAAGTTTTTTATAAGTATTACCGTTTTTTGTTTAGTTATTTTGTAAATTGTTTTTTTTTTTTAACTTAAGAGATAATTTAACAAGCTTAAGAAAGTCCTTTTCAGGCTTACATTCGAAAAGTATATATGCACCTAGCTATATTTGGAAGAATCTTATAAAATTGTAGGTATATATTTTAGACAACACTATACTTTTAGTTTAAACTATTCAGAAATTTGACTTCATTAATATCTGATCGACGGCGTTAAAAATGGCTTCATTGCACACCTTTTCATAACATTTAATAGACGGACATAAAGGCCCTATTACTCTTTTAACTCTTTAATAACGCTCTTATAAAACGCGAAACCGGATTGTTCCTATTTCACTTATAATGGTTTCTAATGATCAACTTCCCTTTTACGATCATAATATTCGTATTATCTTTTATAACAACGAGACATAAAAAAGTATGTTGACCTCGGCAGTAATAGTAAAAGAGTTGGTTAAGCAGTTTTATATGGAAATTACTACAGTTAACTTGTTGAGTAATAGCTATAAAAATATGTTTTCTAGTTAAGAAATAATATTGGGGTATTCTGTTTAACTGAATGTATATCTCATCAGCGAGGTTGGTAACACCAATGCGCTGGCTTCATCTAGCTCCAAGCAGTTTGGTTGTGTGTACATTAGCTTGTGAAATTAGAGGGCTGGGACTCAATAGTTTCAGCTAGTATATTTATGTCCCTCTATTAAGTAGATATTAAAAAAGGTGTTCAATGTAGCCACCTGCAACACCTTTAATTAGAAGATAATTTAGTAAATTTTTCTGTTAAGATTACTTACTGAAAGTTAAACCAAAATGGGAAAAAAGAGCTCTTCTGAATTTGGTGTGGACAAGAGGAACCTTACATTCAGGAGAATCACGATTTCATGTCGTCACTGTGTTGAAGAATATAAAATCTATTGCGAATGACGGTGATTCAAGGCTAAGATACAGGGCGACAAAGACAATATCCCCTAAAACCAGTACTATTACTCGTATCAGTGTTTCACTACACAACATTCTTAAACTTGATTGTCAAGCTCAATAGAAACAAGTACCAAAAGAAACATTCACGTTACAAATTCAAAAGAGTATTAAGAACGATCCAAATAACTAACTACGCTTTGAATTCAGAACATGTGCAAGTCAACGACAATGCTCACACTAAAAGCCATAAACAATTAAGGGATTTAAACGCGCCAAGTTGGTGAAATCGAAGTGCCACTAGATAGTCAAGTACTTAGTACGGAGTTACGTGTGCTTATTGTCAACCGATGCACGACAAATAGCCGGACAACCACATTTGACACGCGGTTTAACGGATATGTCCAAGTTAGAGGCGAAGCGGTTAAAAAATGGCTTTGATTTTATCGAATAAAATCGAAACAAAATGACTGTATATTTTAAAGAAATATGCTTTCTTTTAACCAAGACGCTGTGTTGTCTTTTTCCTTCTAAATACTATTATCAAGTTGTCATTATATCTGTAAAAGACAAAGAGACAAAAAACATAATGGCAACGTGGTTTTAGTAGCCTAAATTTCCTAATACGATTGGTAGAACCTAAACGGTATGATATAATTTATGTAGCAGACTATTATCATGCATGACTGATAAATAGATCTGTTAAAAACAATAAATGTAATACGAAATTAATTTTTTTGTATGTTTGTGTATCTTGAACAATATTCATCTTCTAATTGCTTTTTATCAAGCAAATTATTGAGCAATTTTTAGATAAATTAAACTCAAAGTGACCTAAGTATGTTGAAACTGCTACATCTGCTATGACTGGGACTGCTAACCAGGGCTTGAGAAACGAACATTTGTCACTCTAGAGACACAAACAGGCACTCCACACGATAGGGTAAGAGATGACATATTGACTACACCGGCCATTAAGCAACAAGAGCACTAGTTGTCGGCTACTGGGATCAGTTTCAAGTCTAAGTATATTGTTTTGTCTTAAAAAGTAATGCCCGATTACGGTACGTCAACATACCTATTGCAGAAGTTTTTATGATACGATTCAATAAAAAAACATCTTGTCTTACTAACGATGTCTGAAAAATTATATGTTTTGAATACAAATTGTATGATTTTCTATTGCAAATATAGCATTAAGTGTTCATTAAAAAGCTATTATACAAAAACAATGTAATGGATATTGCTGTACCAAAAACAGAGGTCACCCAGAATCAATAAAAGTTATACTAAAATGGTATCTAAAGTAACCATTGTTTACAAATAAATGATAAAGACATTACTTGCGAATTTGTTTTAGAAGTACGAAACTCCTATTATAAAGTAAAGGTAACAGGGCGAATCTGACCCACTTTGGTTTTTTTCGCGTACAAACACCAAACTAGTTTTAAATTATAGAGTTTAATACCACTTTTCTAATTATATAAAAAAAAATAATGTATCTACCGGGAGAAAAAAGTTTTGGCTGTATTTGAGTAGGTATAACCAAGTACTGAACATTATTATGTATGTAGAAAATGAAATTAAAGCGACAGTTTTGAATTATAACGGTTTAATAACACACATACACCAGACAAAAAGGCGACCGGCTTGAAGTTGTTGCAGATCAGCTGCGCAGATGTCATATTTGGAACTAAATGACCGGGAACATGGGGAGTGGGTGTTTTTTGTTCCTGTACATGCGCAAACTTCTCTGAAAGCTAACTTCAGCCCGGCAAGCTAGGTTGCGCGAACTGTAGGTATACAGTAGAACAAAAAAACATTTATGTACAACGTGATTTTATTTCTGTTCTATTTGGCTACAAACGTAATAATGTGAACAGTGTTGTTTTAAACAGACTACTGTCCAAGCATTATCGAAATAAGCCCAATAGGTTACTGAAATATATTCAAAAATTCTTTATCAATGCCATAAACACTATAAACAACATTTTCATTTTTCTCTATTCTCCCATACCCCACAACAGTGGGACCTATACCAGTTAGTAGTAGGTATATTTAACTATATACCTAGCCATATTTTGTTTTTGTACGCCATGGGTCATATGTCCAAACAAAACGCCCGTTTACCTTTTCTTTATTTATTTTACTTTTTGTTACAGAACATGAATTCGCGTAGGAAATACATACTTATACTTTATTTCAAATACTTTCTACAACATAAAGTCATCATATTTGACAGGTTGGCGGAATCCGCGGCAAGCTATTTATTGCTTTTAAAGTAAAAATTAGTTTTTGTTTTATGTGGTGCTTACGTTGAGTTCTAAGAATGCAATTGTAGCTAAAGATACGGCAGAAACTAAGTCGTAATGTAAGCTAATGCCTAAGTAATACGTGTTGCCTTCCAAATCCCAGGTGTAGACCCATATATAGGACACTTAGTCAACAAGATACGTAGTGTTTGCCAATTTTGCTATTAGTAACTGTTGCACAGTCTCTTTTGAGGAAGTGGTTCAAGTGTATATTATTATTATGACTAAAATTATAGTAGCCATAGCTTATGTTGTAAAACCTTAACAGTAACAATTACGTGGTATCAAATAAATATCAAATACGATTAAGAAAGTTGTCTTGTTGTTTTATTAGAAACAAGTCATTTGACGCTTAAAACTTGTCACTTCTAACATTTCCTGACAACACTTAAATGGTGTCACAGCTGTTTAAAGACGAAGCAAGTGCTTTAACTATATTTCTAATTCACTCTGACACAAGTTTTATGTATTATTACATTGAACTATCTCTAGAAATCGTAAACCACATTGCGATGCAATAGTAAAACAACAGCATTTAGCAAAAGTTTTCATGACTAGAAAGAACTGCTATGTTCGATATATACTCGTAATGTAATATCTAGTGAAATATTAATTTTTACTAAATCTACGCTGGTCAACTTGGTTCTCCTGCGGATCTCCTTTTTTCTCCCATTGCCTGTTACGTGGCTTAAAGCCAGGAAGTTTGATATGTGACACGTCTCTGTCCCGTAAGACATCACTGTCAAAGCCTCATTCGTCATAAGACATTGCAGTAAAGTAGACTTTCCGAACGCTTCAAATGTATCAGATATAGTCAATACACAATCAATACGAATTGAATTGGTTAACATACTACCATGAACTATATATTTCAAGGACAAGAGTACCTTAGTTATACTTAGATTTAATTATTATGTGTAGATTCAGTTAACGAAACCTGCAATATATTACTATCTATATCCTATTCAAGATAGCATGAGAAAAATTATAAACATGTCAAATCTGTCAAACTGCAAAAATGCCGCGGTTTTCAAACAGTTTTCACTAAAAACATAACTAAACAATAAATAGCTCTGTCTGTGTAAATATAAATAAGTGTATTCTACCTGGATAAGAAAATGTAAATTTAGTAAATAATGCTTGAATTAAGGCAATAAAAGTTTATTGAGAAGCAGAAATATATAAATAAAACTTACAAATCAGTAAGAACACTTTTTTCAATTTTTATTAATCGGAAACTTCTAATTTAGATTCAGAAAAACTGTTCCCAGCTTGTATTATAAATTAATTATCAAATTCTTCAATAATCCCATTAATTTGTAATATTATTATTCTTCTGTTAAGACATATTAATGCGATACATGACATTTATAACATTGACAATTGTATGCTCTTCATCATTGTCGTTTCGTTCGTATGTAATGTTTAAAAAGGAATAAAAAAATAATTGATTACTTGGTGATCTAATTATAATATTTAAATTATTTAAACATATTATGTAATGAAATTTCTATTTTATTGTAAAGACGTTAAAATATTTATATTTTTTTATAATTTTCAAGTCTTCATCGTGACCATAGATTATAATAATTTATAAATGAGTAATCGTGACATTAAAAAGACCCATTTTTTTGTTTGTTTACCAAATTTCTCAAGCCCAAATGAACACGGTATAGTAACAATAATGTATTAATAATTTAATTTATAATAATAACAGCAATAAAAAGACAAACATTTTAAAAGTAATTTGTCAAGAAATATTATTTACTTTTTACGGTCAACTTTCCTAGTTCATTAAGTTTCCTATCACTTTTGCTTGTATTTTATTTGTTTCGTTCGAGTTTTGGTAAAAGTGCTAAATTATCTTTGCACGTTGATAGATCCGTTCCGGTGAAGTTATTACAACAGGTTTACATAAAGAATCTTAGACAGGTATCGTCAATAGTAAAATCAGAGATCTATTGACAATTTATCAAACTTACTACTAAAGTTAAACAAGTTACCTACAACGATCTTAAAGTAAAGAAAGACGCATTATGAACATAAGGGTCGGTTCATATCTGACGGATGATGCGTCGAGCATAATATGACCGGCAATACGTAAATTGGACGGCGTATTACCGGTTGAGTGTGAACGGTCGAGTGTTTTTCTATACATTTGTCAATTCTGGCGTTATGCGACCGATAATGGTTTATTCCCACGAGCGCGAGTCGCAAAATGTCGAGTCCCCACTACGTCTACTTTGAAAAATTTTCGTTTTTTATGTAGATTTAATAAATTTAAATTTGTACAATCACTCCCATCAATGCTTCGATTATTTTAATTTATAAAAATAAATAAATGATTTTAATTCAGACTAAGAGTTGAATCATGATTAAACCAGGAGGGGGACACCTTAGCGCGTTATCCCAGTAGGTACGAAAAAAAAAGAATATTATGATTTTTTTATTCATAAATATGTACAATAAATAAGAATATTATGATTTGACTCACTTGTTTCATTCACTGTACTTTTCATTAACGTTCGACATAGTGGCACTAGATGAAAGAGATTTTCAACCACTCGACTAGGTGGGAATTAAAGCGAGAATTTTAAAAGTAGACGTAGTGGGGGGACTCGACATTCTGCGACTCGCGCTCGTGGGAATAAACCCGATAATACGCGACGCATATTCCGTTAGATATGAACCGACCCTAAGGGCGATCATCCAGTACGTACCATCACTTTAAGTTGTATAATAAAAATATAAGGATAACATAATCAAAAAAATTAATAAATTAATTAATCATCTTACTGACTTGTCGGGTCGTAGTCCTCGCAAGTTTTACCATTAACTTTAAAATTATTAAAAAACTTTTCTCCTTAGTGTCGAGCGTGTAGGCGATCGTACCACTATCTACAAAACGACCATCTTTATTTTGAGCTTGATAATATTTAGCTGAACATATGTTACTTAACGTTTTACCAATACGTACAATTTCATTAAATGGGGTCTAGGTTACAAAAACCTGGAAACATCGCTCGTTAGATTTATAGGCATATTATAAGCAAATCCAAGACAGATGGCTCTTATTTCCACATTTTCAACGATAGATAAAAATTGAACTGCTAAAGTAGTTTAAACTTTAAGTCTTTCACAATAAAGTTACTATTTGAGTATTGTTAGTTTATGTATTCGATGTTAACTGAGGTGTAATATTCAGTTATATTTGTAGTGTTACTAAATTTGTCGGTAATTTAACTGATGTGAGGTAATCTATGCGTTCAATTTATTTACGTTAGCTAATCCTCAACGGCTCTTGAATGTCCTATTAAAGGGACGGCCCTCTACAATGACGGTAGGAATCTTGAGCTACTCATACCAGGGCGGTTAGTACAACGTTAGTCTATTTATTTTGGTTATTCCCGTGGAGTTGTGATTGTTGAATTTCCCTTAGTCGACTTTAGGGATGTAAAGAGGTAGTTACTGAAACCCCTGCTTATACTACTGAAGGGAGGGTAAGAACGAGGTGAATAAATTAATTCAGCGAGGCATGGCTTAGAGTCCCGTTTAGAAGCTATATTTCATGTGCACAAAATAAAATTAATACAATCTAAACCTTAGCAAATAGGCCTTGAAGAAATTAGTAGTTAATAATACACACAAAGATTTACTTTGAACGAGAATCAAATCAGAGACCTTTGCGTATTCGCCATAGTACATACCCTACTAAAGGCTACCTACATAGCAAACAAGTTTTAAAAGTCGTTGACTTTTTCCAACATCCGATGCCTCGTTGTCATTGATCTTAGTACAGTTACTTAGGTATGTGATAAAGTGATATGCTAAAATAACAAATAGCTACTACTGGCATACAAAACATATCCATATATACTTTAATAAAAAAAAATTGCATTGAATGCAAAAAAAAAATATTTTATATTTGTCTCTCTATGTCTAAAGAAAACCGTTATAATCCTGTCTTTTCAAAAGATGTAAGTACGAGTACCTATATCTCCATACTAAAAGACGAACATGTTTAACATAATATTCTAATCATTACATCCTTACCTTACAAACTCAATGGCTCGGAAATTTTATTTGAATACAATTTAAGAGGGCTTTTTGTTATCATTGTGTAAGCAGAAACAAAGGATGTCTAATTGAAACTTGTATAGTATTATGAGCTTTGATTAATTAAATATGAATACGTGAAGAAGATCGGAAGAGATAACATCTTTACAACTCTTCCTTGCAAAAACAAGAAGAAAACTTTCAAGAGTCACCAAATGTAGAACCGAATCCTAAATAGATATAGATAACTAAGAGAAAAGAAATTGTTACGTTTACAACAAAAACATCTAAATTCTTCACAAGTTTTGCAGAATTAACCCTTTTTTTATCGACTTAAAAAGCTAGGAGGAAGTACAGTCTGTGTACAGTATGTAAAGTTTGTCCACATAGATACGATTGAATCAGAAGCTTCGCCTTTCAATATTACAGTACCAATTGGAAAAGCATACTGTTCAAAGTGTTAACATTTAAAAGATTCTACAATGCTATAAAAGGTGCAAATTAATAAAATATCTGCAAAGCAATTTGGCTTTAAATGACTATTAGTTGCTTAAGCATTGATAATTAAATGTTAATAAATATTCTTCCGTAAATGTAAATACAGGAATTATTCTAAGTATGCCTTAATTTTCCATATTAACAAGTCAAGAAAACGACATTCGTGTTTTATATGGTCAAACATAGTGATGTCCATATTGTACCGCGTGCATTCACGCTTTTAGCGTTCCGCATAACTTCATGTGAAAACTCACGCAGAATTGGCATAACTCTACAGTATAGTTTGCGGAGATAATTGTTTAACTATTTAGGCCGGACGTAAATTCAATTTTAACTATTTTTACATTATAATAACGACGCTTTGTTCATTTATATCGTTAACAACATTAGAATTGCGTGTCTAAGAACAAAATTTAATTAAAAGTCACGTTTGCGATCGTGATAGCAGTAAATAACTTTCGTGAAAGTGATGGTAAAATAAACATTTATAGAGTCGACTGAGCATAACCTCTATTGGGTGTAAACGGAACAAATTTTGTCTGTTATACAAATTTTATGATTACGTGATATTTGCTTTCTTTTCAAATATACCTACGAACTAAGAATACTTGTTGTAATTAGTAACACTGTGTTTTTGTAACACATTTAACACTAACATGTCATACTATTTGCTGGCCTTGTAATCGTATGTATCTACATTGTATTTCTCTTAACCTGATAAGCGTAGGTACATAAGATTCTTAACACGGTATAAAAGGTCATCTGTTTATTTGGGTCTCAGGTCAATGGTTTACTAAGATATACCTGATCTGATCACATTTTGCCAAGTAAGGTGTATTAACAGTTAACTTATCATAACAAGCACGCATTTTTTTTACTACAATGACTAAAACTAATGGACCGACAAACAAAAAAGGCTTGACAAGTTTACGGCGATAAAGTGAACGGTACCTTCTATGTTCAAATGTAGGACAGAATATAAGTTTACATTTTGTATGGTTATGCTAGGTTATCCAGTAAGAGAATCTTTCAATGATAACAATTATTGATTAATAGTGTTAAAGTAATAGGTATAAGTATATAAAATGCCGCACTTGTAATAAAGCCCTGTGTCATGGTGACTTTTCCAAGAGCATCAAGGATCTAAAGAATCGTTCGTGTATCAGATAAATGATTGTCTAGCGTGGGATTTAAACCCGCGACCGCGTGCACAGCATTCGTGTACCGCAGCTGCTACACCACTGAGATAGCCATTTTAATATATGAATTTGCATAATCTGTGTCTAAATATTTTTTTAATTTGTATGCAAATACTTCAGTGTACATTCCAATGTTGATCCGGTTTTAATTGATTTAAAATAATGCAACTTTCTCACTTTTCTAAAATAGATCACTGCAGACTTGGGGCAACGGACACAAAATATAAAACATGCTTAGGACACTCTCAAAAACAATGGTTAAGTGTGATCTAAATTGAGGACCTCGTATGCGACAATACTGTAGCAGTCGAAATGATAATGTGATTATAATAATGATGGCGAATGCCGACACCATGGACCCTATTTTCCTGAGAATATTTGAGCAGATCCAACCGGCATATCGTTCAATCCATGTTGTAGGACTGATCGATTTACCAAAAGTATTCTAATCGATGTTGCAGAAGCGTGATTTCTCGATTTAATCGAGAAATCCCGCTTCTGATCTCATATTAATAGGCGTAATGATGTAATCGATTATATTCATTGTTTTATTGTTATAAATAAAACCTCACCTTTAGCTATTTGCTCGCATCATCTTAACTTATTCATGGCATCATCATCCTGGAGTTTATATTGTTTAGTATATGAATAGAAAAAACATAATGTACTAATTGTATTTATTGTTTAATTCTTAGTGATAAAAGACTTCATTCACTTAATACTTCACTGTCGCGTTTGTATTGGATTTTTAGCGAGTTACCTTCTTTTGCAATGATGCAACTCGACTTTTTATTAGTTGAGTAGTGGGAGGTAAATGTTTGGAGTTCCAGAATCAAAAATAGAGATCCGCTGAAGTATGATAGACCTGCATGTCAACGAGTAGGGCACATTGCGCTCATAATGAACGTGACGGCCGACCAAATAGGCAGAAGTCTTCTAAAATGGTGATAGCGCAACTTCAGGCCTTTCCCGTGATTAACAAAATAATATACGAGAAATATCACATTACAATAAGTAGTAAGTACCCAAAGTAGGTCTCAGCGACCATTTTGCTAAGGGATACTTTACTTTTTGAATCACAAATATATCTATGACCAGTAGTCGGAATGCCCAGGCTGAAATTCTAATTACTATAAAATGAAACTTGGCAACATTTTAGTATACATACTTTTTATACTTCATACGTGTAATTAAGTTTTTGTGTGTATGTATCTATTTTAGCTTGTGTAGGTTGTTATTGTTCATGAGTAATTATAATAACAATTTATATTTTGCTCATCCTTTGGCTAGTATCTATTTTTAATTGTCAGATTATTCGTGGGAGTGACAATACCTATAATTATACTTAATTAATCAAAAACTAATATGGTAACGACGTAAGAAGATATATGTTATGTGTTTAGTTTTAAGATAAAAACAATTTAGCGAAAGAGGTAGGTATAGCAATGCAATATGATTTATCAAAACATATGAACATTGTCATTTTCGGTTATAAGTATATTCTTAAGGTAGTTTGTGTGTAAATAAAATAAATTCAGGTGCTGATCTTGGGTTTGATTTCCGTTCATTATAAAATCTTTATGTTTTAACATAAATGTTTGCATTAGATTGGATGTTTTCTATATTAATATCCGTCATGTCTTAGATATAGAATCTCATTAGTGTGGGAAGTCTATAGATTAGAGAGGTATTAAATTATTCAAAGTGAAAATATTTGGATAAAGTCATTGTCCAGCATTGAGATATTGAGATAATGATGTCATCCAAATCTTATCTAATCTATTGTATTCATTTAGATATTATCACAGCAGTGGACTTCCTTTGAAAGATATCGTAATAGCCCATTAATGTCCCACTGCAGGGAGGGGCCTTCTCCCGTGACGGAGACCCATGGGATGAGATGGGTTGGTGACATATTGTATTCTTACTCCGTCACCACACGAAATAGATTATAGTAGATAATTGAAAGATATAATAATTATCATTAGCGCAGATTTAGGGTGTAAAATATTAACTTAATACTTTTACTATTAAAAAGATTTTTCTGTCCAATTGTTCTATTTTAAATTTGACGATGAAATTTGGTAAACTTGATAATTATTATACAAATAAACAAACTAATAACATGCTAGTTTTCTTTACACAATTTAGACACTACCGGTATTTTTAATACTAAAAACTTAACCAGATTCTTTAGAATAAAAACAAACAAAACAAATCTTGTTAAATGAAACAGTTAAACTGGATTTAAACATTGTCAGTTGGAAGCTATTAACTGGTTATGATTGTCGTATTTATAAACTTTAATAACCCACTTACTAAGAATTTGTCAGTGTGGAAAGAACAAAAATATATTGTTTCACATGTCATTTGTTTTTAGCACTTGTAACAAACCGCATCTAGGACAGTATACGGATTACGCGCGTGAAATCGACTCGGCAAACATTTGATTCCGATGCAAATCGACTCAGAATGTGCGAGTGAAAATGTATAGGTAAGATGTTTGAAGAGTTCTTTAACATATTTAGTGACTATTACGAGTGAAATTTATCGAAAACTTTATATAAGTCAATATCAAATTACCTATTAAGCCGTTACTAACATCGAAGATGTCAGAGAACCAAAATAGAAAAGAAAGAAACGATTGCTTAAATGTGTTTTTTTAATGTAATGGGAGACAAACGAGCCTGCAGGTCACCTGATGGTCAGTGATCACCACCACCCATGGACACCCGCAACACCAGAGGAATCACAGATGCTTTGCCGACCTATAAAAAGGGAGTACGCTCGTTTCTTGTGTTCCTCTCTAATCCTTCTGATTAGACCGGCTTGCTTATTTTCCTATATTTGTTAACGTAGTGATTTCCAAATTATCAAACTAATAATTGTAATTGTATATACTAAATTAATTTTTACGGAATAATACTACATTGTCGTACTTGAGTTGTTTGCATTTATCTCCCTATACCAACCCACTACGTCACAGTGGCGTTGTGAAATTCAATAAATTCCAAAGTATATTTTACGAATAATTCTTTCGCTTGATAATTTTTTACTATTCCATTGTTTAGTTACTAGTTACAACGTTGCCGCAATGGAACAAAATTAGTCTTGCCCTCTGATATCAGATACCACTTTGACCAATCTTTAATAATTAATTTTTTTAGTAGTCATATATTATATCTCCATTGACTATTAAAAGAAGAAGAGTTTATGAATAAGGTTGTATTTTTTTAATGTTTATTATAATTAAAACTCAGTAATTATTAACCAATTAGAATTAGATTACATGTCACAAAATATTGAAATTCTTTATGTAGAGTTAAACTAAAAAACTATAAGAACCTATGATGTTCCTTTCTTGCATAGCCAAAAACTCATACTCATAACCACATAGAGGATGTAGAATCCTCTTATCCTCAATTAATAACCTTTTGATTTTGTTTATTACCGTTTCTATATAAATTAAACACAGTATTAAAATACGGATGCGCGTGAAACAGATATCCTATCAGAACTTAATTACACACATTCCGGTTCGAAATCTGAAACGCCGCTTATTAACTAACTATACTGAAGTTAAATTATTACGTGTAATGATGAATTCAAGTACTTACACAATAAGCAATCCAATAGGTAATAGGTAGGATGTATTGGTGATCGGAATCCAATTCTGGTAAAGTTGAATGACCGTTTTAAATCCAATTAGTTAGAAATCACAACACAAGTCACTTTTTAATGTTATTACAAACACTGCAGATTTAATTTTATTATTTAAATTTCAAATATTCCACCGTATTCCGATACCGCGTGAAGTTGGTGCGTTTTGATTAAACGCGAAGGCGTCCACTCTGCAGTGAGTCTACTTTCGAACTGAGATTATTGTTTCTGTTGCTCGGTACGTTTCTTACTTCGGACGTTTGCCTGCCGAGGAATGCCGCGCTGCAAGTCTTATATTTTTCTTTACATTGCAGATAATACTTGGCGATGTGAGATGCTGATTTGCCTCCAGCTATACTATTATACCACGTAGGTTTAATGTACAGCAACCTCATTAATAACTTTTTTTTATGAACATAAGCGTTGTGTTTTTAAATGATTGCTCGGACAAATTCAAATTCGTTTTGTTCTATTCTTTAAGAAGTTGTACTGTTATTTGAGGATATTAATACGTAGAGGTATAATAACTTTAATAACTCATGTCTGTATAAGTCGTTAAAGGTAATAGTATTCTGGGGATTGTTAAAAGAACAATAAACACATAATGAAGTCTTAAGATAACTGTAAAAAACATTAAAAGTATAATGTAGGTACCTACTTATAATTTTTATTTAATTCTTAATTATTTTCCTTATTACTCATTATCATCATGACTTTCTCGAGTGCCGCGTCTTAGGGCCAGATTCAGAGACCGCACTTTGACTTTACTTTAGCAAAGTCTAGTTATTATCTCTGAATTTGAAAAACATTAAAGTAATCTTTTCGCATAAAAAGTTTACTTTGGGAAGATTACTTTGAAAGAAAGTAAAGTCACGACTCTGAATCTGGGCCTTATATCTCAAATTCAGAGATAATAACTAGACTTTGCTAAAGTAAAGTCAAAGTGCGGTCTCTGAATCTGGCCCTTAGTGCTATAAGTACTATATGTATGATTATTCGTTATCTATTACCTAGAGTACTAGCTTGACAGTTACAAGACTGTTTACCATTAGTTAGTCTTTGAGCGCCACTTTTACCACCAAGTTCAAAAGACTACAAGACTGTTTACCATTAGTTAGTCTTTGAGCGCCACTTTTAATTGACTTAGCATCAAGTTCAAAAAATGAATTATGGTCTTTAAAGCCTCGGTCGCCTCGCCTCCGTATTCGCATATTATATTTATATTTTATCCAAGTCATTGATACTCTTACTCTATCACCATCCGGCTGGATGGCTATACCTGGCTAGGTATAGAAGTGTCTTAAGGTACTAAATAATAAATTCAAATACAAAGCTACGTTGAATTCGTATTTTGCAAAGAGAAATAACAAATGTTACATTGTGCAGAGTACAGTGATAGACGTATGAGATTTATAGTCAGTCTGATTTAGACTTTGTTAACTGCTTGCGATTAATTCTAATTAAGGACCACCTACAAATGCAGTGCGTTGATATCGCTTATAATACTAAGATAGTTTCTTTTAAATGAATGATGAATAGAAAATTTAGCTTAATTACCTACCCAAATAATGTTTATGACATTTCTATGGGTCTCTTTTGAGAAAACAACTTGGATAAAAACCTAGCTGAAAAATGTTGGTAGAAACCTCTCAAAGCAGTGGTTCAATGAACTTCCGTAATTTAAAAGATCGAATCAGAAAATGAAGAGACTGGCAGGAGAACTAAAAGTAAGAGATAGTAAGTAAGGTTTGTACCGCAGTAGGTTTGATTGAATCAAACGCAGGACAGTCATTCGTGGAAGCCAGACATAATTCCCCTGAGTTTAAATGTTCTAAGTGACGGTTGAATGTGTCTTTGTAAAAGTTCTCACGACATATAGCATGGTCCTCAGAGCCAGGATTATTTTTAAATAGGTGCTAACTATCCTTTAGAATGTAAAAGCTAGCGCTTTATAGTACCTATACATACATAGGAAGAGATAGCGGGATTTTTCCTGCCCAGTACAGGATTGACGAGCTCCGGTATGCGGCAGCGTGCCTACACGGCCACTTGCATCGCAGTTAGTTGTGATTAAAGTTCATTATGCTGAGGAAAGTCGAAGAACTGGTGGGTCTAAATAGTAGAATTAAATCCGGTACTAAACACAGTTGAAAAAGCACTGTACCTATTTAAGAAATTGACACTTGTTCACAATCATGTTCTTATGAAAAAACTGACTTTAAAAACATTGAAGATAAAATTTTGTTAACTTTTATTTTTTCGACAATTATTTTGTATACTACTTGACTGATCATGAAATAAAGCATCTATTGAACCAACTTGGCTGCCACCAAACCTTTGAAAAAAAATACCTACTTATGTGTAATTATTATGGAATCTCTATTAATCATCCCGGTAAACGAAATTGCGTAAATATAATAATCGGTATCGGCTCTAATTAGAATCGGTTTTTTAATTACAAAATTATATCAGTGAGTATTGTTTACAACTACTAGTTTCCTTCCATCTAATTATTACAAAGCAAAACAATTATTAATAGATTAGTTAATATTGATTGAATAACACTAATACGTAACACAACAATACAACTACGGATGAATACCCTCACACTACATTTTGTATATTTAGTAGAACGGTTAGTTATTTCAATGTTATGTAATTTTGACGAAGAGTAAATAAAAACTATTTTTGAATGACTACTTCCGTATGTTCTTCAGCCTGGTTTCGGGGACTTTTAAGATTCATTTTATTGGACACAATGAACAACCAGGTTTAAGCAAGACACCAGTTTGTGGATCGTATAATCCAGCGATATGTAAACGCATAAATTGAAAGAACCTTAAGAACTCTAATGCAACACTAGATTAAAACCACTGGGCCACAGAGCTCATCAATACAGGGTGTCCCGTAAGTAGTGGATAACCCTGCATTGGCAGATAGTTGAACTATTAGCGATTCTATAAAAAATATTTAAAAAAATAAAAATGCTAAATAGGTCACATGGTAGGTATTTGATTGTAAAATTTAAAAAAATTGCCTTTTTTTTACTATTACGTCATTTGTGTCCACAGATTAATGAATTTCGTTGTAGTTTTTTTGCCATAATACTGACCAATAACTATGATGACAGACAAATAATAAAAATTGTAGCTGACTGGTGCAGTTTTTTTGTTTTTTTGTCCTAAACTTAATTTTTCAATAAAATAATTGCAAAAAAAAGAAAGTTCTTAAAGTTCAAGCGCCTATGGTACAAAAGAAATGTATGAATGGATTAGTGACCAAGCATTTTAAATTAATGTACGTTTAATTGAGATTTCAGAATGGTATGAACCACTATTGTGTCTTGGTCAATCAGTGAATTATTGCTATTAACATTTAGAAAAGGAAATTAGTGAAATAGAAACATTTTCAGTAATTGTAAATTCTTTACCCTAAACTTTACTTGATTGTAGGCTTGAGGTTTAAAAAAAATATCCTCAATGAAAGTACTGATTAAAACCCAATTTTGAGTTATCTACACCAAGTATTCAAATACAAAAATATCATTTTACCAAACATGTTTTAAACGTGTGAATCATGGTAAAAATGGTCTGGCCTGAAGAATTAAGAGAGTCTTTTTGGCTACAAAACGATGGCTGCCCGGCGCATTATGCCATGCCTGTTCGTACGTATTTGAATACCGCTTTCCCTGACAAATGGATCGGCCGTATGGGTCCAATTTTGTGGCCTCCTCGTTCACCGGACTTAAACCCCTGGATTTTTTTTTATTGGGACTGCCTCAAAGAGGAAGTTTACCGGACGCCGATAACTTCCTTAGACGAATTACGCAATCGTGTCAGGGCAGCTGCATCAAAAATAAGCAATCCACATTATACGCGATTTCTAAGAAGAGCCTTTATCCGTCGCTGCAGGGCATGCATTAGATATGTGGTAAACAGTTTGAACATTTGTAATGAAAGAGGAAATAAAGAGCATTAATATTGAATGTTGTTTTTTTAATAATCACTTACCATCAAGTAAAGTTTAGAGTAAAGCATTTCCAATCATTGAAAATTGTATTATTTCACAAATTTCCTTTTCTAAATGTTAATAGCAATAATTCACTGATTGACTAAGACACAATAGTGGTTCATACCATCCTGAAATCTCAATTAAACGTACATTAATTTAAAATGCTTGGTCACTAATCCATTCATACATTTTTTTTGTACCATAGGCGCTTGAACTTTAAGAACTTTCTTTTTTTGCAATTATTTCATGAAAAAGTTAAGTTTAGGACAAAAAAACAAAAAAACTGCACCACTCAGCTACAATTTTTGTTATGTGTCTATCGTCATAGTTATTGGTAAGTATTATGGCAAAAAAAACCACTACGAAATTTATTAATCTGTGGACACAAATGACGTAATACTAAAAAAGGTCGAAAAATTTTTAATTTTTCAATGAAGTACCTTTTTATTTTTTTAAATATTTTTTATAGAACCGCTAATAGTACAACTATCTGCCAATGCAGGGTTATCCACTACTTACGGGACACCCTGTATAATATAAATATATAAATATCACACATTCACACAACGCCATCTAGTCCCTAACTAAGCAAAGCTTGTACTATGGGTACTAGACAACGGATAAACATACTTATATACTTTTTTTTTGTAAATGCATACATATTTTACATAGAAAACACCCAGACCAATGCAAACAATCATGTTCATGCACACAAAGATTTGCATTGAGCGGGAATCGAACCCGAGACCTCTGCGTAGCAGTCATGTTATATAACCACTACGCCAACAAAGCTCATCAATATCGTAATGTAATATATATTTAGACAAAGACAAACACCTAAGTATATAGTATTCTCTGTGGTGAATGACCACAGTGATTAGACGTAATGCTCTCCAAATGTTAGAACACAATAGAGCAACATAATAACTAGTTAATTGCTTTACTTGTCCATTAGTGATTGTCTTAACTGACGGGGTTATCTTTACAGAACTGCATGACAGCATTGCAAGGTATTGCAAGGTATTCTGGGTTACAACTTCTCGCGTATTTCTTCTAACATGTACTTTTTATTTTCTTAAAAAGAGACGTGTCGTGGAAACTTTAACAGACTTTAACTTTAACTTTTTTTAGAGGCACAAAGAACATCCAGGGTCAAGATAATAATCTGTGGATCACACAAATCTTGCTTGTGATTCAAAACCGTCACAACAATAGTCAATTTTCAGACATACCACAAACAATCATCATCATACCAGCCCATTAATATCCCAATGCACGGACGGGCCTCCTCCCATGACATAGGGATACTTGGCCTACTAATACCACGCTGGCCAGACGGATTGGTACAGGGTTTAATTTCAAGTTTTCCTTCTTTTTATTTCGTTCACGGATAGTCCCTTAGTCGGTTTTTATGACACCCGTGGGATGAGATGGGGTGGTGACATATTGATTTCTTACTCCGTCACCAGACGGAGAATATATAATAATAATATATAGTCATGTGTAATACCAAAAAAGGAAGAAAAATAAGTTACCGTTTGTGAGTTTCATTGTCAAACAGCATAAGTACAGCTGGCAGAAGGACCCTAATAAGGCTAAAACAACATTACCTTCTAGCGACGGTGTAATAAGGCATGGTGGTAAATGCGGTTTAATTTACCATTTACGTTAATATAGTAGGTATTAAACTTCAGATAAATAAGGAAGTCATTACATTGCAGTGTAAATTACAGCAATAGACAAAGTACTATGGTAGGTAATGGAATTTCTATGCATTTTCACTGGGAAACTTGTTTTTGAGGACGCGGAACCTTCTAACCAGCAAATATTTTATAGAAATACTAGCTTTTGCCCGCTGCTTCGCTCGCGTTAAATTCGGGACCATGCACAGCACTGTTCGCCTTTCTTGGACACAGAAAAAGTAGCCTATGTTATTCTCCATCCCTTCAACTATCTCCACTTAAAAAATCACGTCAATTCGTTGCTCCGTTTTGCCGTGAAAGAAAGACAAACAGACTTTCCCATTTATAATATTAGTACGGAAGGGATTCGTCTTGAAAAAGTAGCATGCCAAGGCCTACTCAAAACCTCGCTAACAGAAGTTTGGTATGGGATTTCGTGCTTACGTTCTCTTTCATCGAAATTATCCTGTCACATTTGCCTTAGTCGAATTTTGCAGTATATAAAACATGATTATGACATTTAACCTTTAGCTACCGACGTGGTTTTTTTGTAACATAAGTACCGACGTGGGGCCTGTGAGGCCACAAAACAAAACATCGATTTTCATAAAATATGTTTATAATTTGTTTTAAATTATGCTTTATTTTGATCATTTGGAATACTTGAATGAAAGAAAAAAATAAATTATAATCAACTAAGTATATTAAACTTTTGAAATTACAGGGCCTTTTAATCTTTGCCTACGTTTTTTAACTAAAATACGACACTTATCATAAAAACAAACAAAGAAAATATTTTCTTCTTAGGAACTTAAAATATTGTTTTTCCTTAAAGATGAAGGTTATATTTATCAAACAAAGAAATAAAAATATTTGGAAACTTCAAAATAAAAAAAATGACAAACAGTATAGTCGTCTATTCACAATCAGGACAAACTTGCTTAGCGCACTGTATACAGACGTGATTTTTACATAAGAAACATCTATAAGTTGACTTTCTAATGACTCGCTGTATCATTATCGCTAATTTCTGGAACAAAATCTTCTCCTACGTCGTCTACCTCTGATGCGCTGAAGTCCTCCTCTATCAGGTTCTCAATCAAAGTCTCGGTATTTTTATCCGAAAGATTTATAGGGTACCTAGGTATTTTAGAAAAGCCTAGTTGATTTGTGGGTAATTGTCCAGGCCAAGGTACATCAATTTTTAAAATTAGTAGTTAGCTATCTTTAAACAAGCACTACAAATTAAAAATAGCTGAAACAAAAAAGTAACGTAAGTACCGACGTCGGGCCTGAGAGGCCGCGTCGTAATTTCAAATTCCCATAACGTACCAAAATTACGTCCACCGGCACAACCCCCGCACGGAATGGCGTCAGCGCAGGTAGAAGCGCAGCTACTGAGAAGCAGGGATCTCTTCTAAGCGAGGAAGGGGTAAAACTAACAACATTGTTACCTGCCGCGGCCTGACAGGCCCCACGTCGGTACTTAAAGGTTAAGGATAAAGACCGGAAGGACTTGAAGAAACGGTCATTGTAGTTCTAGGTATTGTGTGCAATATAAAGAAAAATATAGCTGCTATGCCAACCCAGCTGTCCAGTAGAATGGTCGCCCAAGTTTCCGTATATCGTTTCACAAAACTAATGATGTAGATCATAATAATATAAGGTTCGGTCAGCGGAAACTAGGAAATAAGTACGGTAAAGTACAGCCCAATGCGATACGCCACTTTAAGAGACCTAACGACATTATAAGTGACATCTACAAAACACCGTATCAAGTTACACGTTCCTAATAATATTCATATTTGGAGCTGGGCAATAGACATGTGGAATGCTAAACATGCTACGTTCACATTAATTGTGAAAAAATCTTCAATGTTCAGGGAAAATTAACCTAGGAATAGGTTCATGTAGGCCTAATTTCCCTTGTTCACTTGATATTCACAGGAATTAATTGGAAGTACATTTACCTACGATTACGGAAAAAAAAGATAAATGTATGATAAAATAAATAAATAAATAAAAATAAACAAAATAAGAAACGCATTAACTCACATGAGTTACACAAGCTAGGAGAAAATAAACCAGACACACAACTCTTTATTAACCTTTCACGTGGAAACTTGTATGACACAACATAAAACTGGTATTAACAAATATACTTATTATCTCTTTTACATAATAATATGTCATTTTGTAGACAAGCTCGCCTCCCTTAAATTTACAAAGTCAAGTTCTTCCTATAAAATATTCTAAGTTAAGAGCAAGTTGGACTTGTCTACCGACACGTCCGTTTTTCGCTTAAGATACATAGTTCGTTTATTGATGAAAGAAGGCGTTTTCTTTTTTCTATCTTGCTTTTATAACCGTTGGGAGTTTGGTGCAGTCGTTGGGCTTCAATCCCTACAGTTTTAGTTTACATTTCATTATTAACTAATCAGCATATCTTTCGACGAGTGAATGAACATTTGAATTACTAGTTATGACGGACTAAAAACGTTCTTCAAGACTTCGATGTAATGTAATATTGTATGTTATATTGTCAGGTTTTTAAAATTCGAAGGCAGTAGTACATTGGTGGTGTCTGCTCTTTTGATAATATTACAAACTTTAATTGAAAGGTAATAATGACAACAAACAACGCGTAAAATATTCAAGCAAAATGATTTCACTAGTGACAGTAAAACATCTTTGTTTGTTGAGAAACAATTCAGTAAATATTTACAAATCCTTGTAGGTAAATGATGATTGATGAATATCTTAATGCAGGTACCTATTGACCGTAAACGTTAAATAGGTATTTTTTTTATTTATTGCGTTAAAATTCATTAAGGTACTTTGGATCGCAGTTAATAAAGGTTGTCAAATAATACCTTACCCAAATTAAGGTTAATTTAAAATTGTTAAAACTGATTTATGGTAGAATTATTTGATATGTGATGGATTTTACGTGCTAATAATAGTGTTAAGTATTCCTACAATACTAGACACCTCATTTTTACCCGGCCTCATCTCTAATCCGTTCTAAATCTTATATAACTTTACTTACAATAGGTACTACTTACCGTATGCGATCGTGTCGTATTATAAGAAGTCCTGAGACCCCCAGAGCGGTCACACATGTCTCCATTTTTTAGTAAGCTATATTCAATTTTAAACTTACCACCTAAGGTAATTATTATTCAATTTTTATTAATATTATTAGTTAAAAGTTAGCTAGCTGCAAGCTGCAACTACTACTAGCTTAGGAAAAAAGATAGTTTTGTCTTACCGTGGTCAAAATACCAGCTTGAACTTATTGACTTTCACTCTCTCTATTGTTCTTTGTCCTTCTGATAACTCCTAAAGTCGGCAACAATAATTAATACGGAAGTCATTGGAGCCTAAATAAAAAAGGACCTAAGTAAAAAACATATAAAACACAGACATAACAAATCAACGTTAGTTAAGTAGGCAAGCAATATTTCATAAGAGAAATATAATTGGTCATAATAACATGAACGCAATCTCGGCCACGGTTATCGTACAACAGGTACGTTCAATGTCAGAAATCATTACATGTGTAAAGTAATTAAATTCATCGAAATGTCGGGTACATTCACACGACAACGACTTTGTATCAGTCAACTAAGACACGAACGTGTGTGACGATAATTTATTTGTGGGAAAAGCAAGTTATTGAAACAGTTGAATACAGGAATAAGTACGATTCGTATGAAACTAACTAAAACTTCATTGACCACGAATATTATGAATAGGATCTTCTTCGGAAAGCAAGTTGAAGACAGATAATTAATTCTAATTGTAAGACAATCCAAGTTAAATTAGCATTTATCGGTTTATTAGAAGAAATCACTAGAGTCACTACATAACCGACTTCCGAACGAGACTATGATGCAAAAATATGTAATAACTTTATGATAGCAATAAATTTACTTGTAAGTAATGTAATTTTATAAGATAAGAGCTATTGAGGTGACTAAAAACCAAAGCAATATGATTTCAACTACAATAGATGGACAGAGTGTCTACCTTGGTGGTGTTGCATTCGCTATAAATAACTGCTATTATAAGAACGCAAGTTTGAATGTTACCCGGACTATTTAAGTTATTATTTACTGATTATCCGTGTGGTGACGGAGTAAGAATATAATTTATGTCACCACCCCATCTCTTCCCATGGGTGTCGTAAAACCGACTAAGGGACTATCCGTGAATATTATCTTTACGAAATAAAAAGAAGGAAAATTTGAAATTAAACCCTATACCAATCCTTCTAGCCAGCGTGGTATTAGTAGGCCAAGTATCCCTCCGTCACGGGAGGAGGTCCGTCCCTGCAGTGGGACATTAATGGGCTGTTATGATTTCTGATTATCGCCTGAAAAAAATCCTGCATGTAATATTGTTTTTTAAAAGATAACATGCCTAGATGAAATTATTATATAACATGTTCATGAAGATATTGTAAATTAATAATTTGCCACAATGTGGTTGGGAATCCTGCATAAACTAGTACCTATGTAGTTAATTACAATAACAGTGGTCAGGTGTTGACTACAGGACACATTGTTATGACAGTTTAATTGATATGACTCACGTTGTCTAGCAAATATACATTCAAATTATACAGCTAGGATAATATCCAGGAGATTTATTGTTTAATGAAATGTCTCATACTTGTAATATGTATATTATATATACGGGGTGTGGCGTAAATAGTGGACCACCGTTAGTGGTTTGACATCTCGGGAACTTAACTACAACATATTAAAATTTCAACCCATTTTACCCAAGGGCTTCAGAAAAAATGAGGTATATTGCTTTTTGTATGAAATTTATACTTTTTATTGCTAATTTGACTGTAGTTTCAACAAATAACGTTATTTTAAACTTCTGTTTTCTGTTAATAAATGCCGAATACCTAGACTATCATAAGAATAAAATAGTTCTATGTAAATTTTAGACTTTTAAAAGGAAATTAGGTTTAACTGTATTTTAAATTAATTTTTTAATTATATTACTCAAATTGTAGGGCGTTTTTTGTGAAAAAAATGTACTACACTTGGGCTGCCCATACGTTAACCCTTTTCTTGGCAAGACATTTTTTGTTCGATTTTTTTTTTTTTTTTTGCATATTTGTTTTCTACGGGTATTATAGAAGGGTAGAAAAATAATAAAAAAAATCCATATCAGTTCGAAATAAGTTTTTTTTAATGTATCCATAAATGCACATTGCCTAGTCGACAAAATATAACATTCCAAATTGAGCGTATCCTTAAAGACACATTGCCATAATCACATTCAATAAAAAAATATCAGTTTTTGGTTAAATATAACAAAAATATAATTTTACTTCGCATTATTTAACAAAATTAGGTGATCAATTATAAAATAAATGTAATTAATAATAAAATTGTACTTCGTCGAGAGATAAATTTATAAATTTCCCTGAAGATTATGACCTGGGAAACTGAATACAGATTACCGACGAGACTCAGCACCACTGCCTGCGAAGAATTTTGGAGATTTTTGGGCACATTGCTAGAAAAAGGGGTGATAACCTGGAAAAGCTGATCATAACGAGTAAAGTGAGCGGGAGAAGACCTAGAGGCAGAAACCCATACTGCGCCGACCTCAAATAAAATTGAGTTATGAGCAGGAGAATGATGAATAATTAGCCTTGGTCTTTTTGATCGAGTAACGGCTAAAAGAGAACGAACTTTAAATTTGATGTAGAAGCCACTGGCGATAAAGAAAGAAAGAAAAACAATTTATTTGGATAAACACACGATACTGATACTTAGCGGAGATAGTACAGATTGAGAGGTTACAGCCAGAGGAGAAACTAGGTTATCAGCTGGATTATATGAAGATGAATTAGGTGACTGCAGACAGTTTTCAGTAGGATGTTGCCAAAGCAATGATGGATACTGAGATAGAATCAACGGGGATGCAGCAGAAGTTGATGGTGATAGATGGGAGCATCTTTAAGATTACCTGTGTTTGTAATGGTAGTTATCTCAGTATCACTATCACACAGCAGGTGGAGATTTTTAAAGGAAGATGGTAAAACGGTGGTGTTGAAGTGCTATCAGACCGATTGCGTGGCACATGATTGTGTAGCTCATCTTTTGAAGATGAGCTACACAATCATGCTACCTATGGACACCCGCAACACCAGAGGAATCACAGATGCGTTGCCAACCTTTTAAAAGGGAGTACGCTCGTTTCTTGAAGCTCCCCAAGTCGTCCGGAAATATCGTCGCAGCGAGCTTGTTCCACAAAACAGTTGTTCGTGGTAGGAAGTTTCGCGAAACTCGCACAGTGGATGACCGCTAACCATCAAGGTGATGACGATCAGCTGCGGGCAATGTCCAAAACAACTCCTCAGAGCAATCTTACGTGATAAATGCGGTAGATAATGCAAAGAGACCCTACATTGAGAAGGAAATTTGGAAACATGCCCGCGGAAAAAGCCCATAATATCGTTCTCCGGGGTTCAAGCTATTTTTACACGATGTTTCATCACAATAGGCTTAGCAGTTTTTAGTGGAAGCGTCCAAGACAAACAGACAGAGATACTTTTGTATCGTAAATATTAGTGCGGTAAAAGGACAGTGTATCTTTAAATGTACATAGCCATAAAAAACATTAGACATGACGCCCGGGCAGTGTGCATTTAAAGATACATACACAAAAACGGTTGCATAAGTTTCTATTTATCGTATAGAAATATATCAAAATAGCATAAACGAATAGGCAATATAATATATTACATTATAATAGCTAGTTATTAGGGCAATAATGCAAAAAACATAGCGAAAACAATAATATTTACCTTACGGTGCGCAAGCGCCTGGCGTCGGTTCACTATTTTGCTTTCTACTGCTAATTCAGTTTAGCCACGAACATCATAATATTTTTTATCTTAATCAGTAGAATACTGATGTTATACACAAGGAAAAAATAAACTTATTTCATTAGTAATTAACTCTGCAGATTTTAATTTCTACATATGTGCATAACAATGCACACCGTCAAGAAAAGGGTTAATAAATATGTCCATGAAATACCGATTTAAAAATGGTTTAGTGCTACTATTTCCTGATAATTAAAAAAAAGTTATTATCAATGCAATAAAAAACGGTCTAAGAAAAAAATAAAGTTATTATCAATGTAATAAAGAACGGTCTAAGAAAATAATATTTATTACTAGGTACTATAGCAAAACTATTTAAACCTAACTTGTTACAGATTTTAATAATTAACAATATTGGAATTTAAATAAAAAACACAATTAAATCAATAATTTATTAACAAATATTTTACAAGCGATGCTCGAAATGGCCTCCATTTGCAGCTATACACGCTCTGCAACGTCGGATGAAAGATCGTTTTAATCGTCGAGCAAACCCACTATCATTAAGCTTCCCAGCTGCTGTCTGAATCCTGTTCCTCAGTTCCTAGATATTATTTATTTGTTCCTTATACACGTCTTCTTTTAAGCAGCCCCAATAAAAGAAATCCAAAGGATTCAGGTCTGGCGAGCGCGGTGGCCACAATATTGGACCTAACCGCCCTATCCACCTATTTGGGTACGCCACATGGAGATGCTCTCGTACCACTAACGCATAGTGAGCGGGACAGCCATCATTCTGAAGCCACATACTGTCTCGAACTTCAGGAGAAACGTTTTCCAAGAGCTGGGGCAAGTCATTTTGTAAAAAACGCAGGTATCTTTCGCCGTTTAAAGTTTCCGGTAGCTCAAATTTGTCCATTGATTATCCCTGCCCACAGGTTTATTTTAAACTGTTGCTGCGATCGATCTTCCCGTATTAAATGTGGATTTTCCAACTGCCAGCTATGTAGATTATGGAGATTTAAATATCCATCTCTTCTGCAGGATGACTCATCGCTCCACAATATTTTATTAAAAAATTGCTCGTCCTCTCGTATTCTGCGCAGCATTTCTCTACAAAATGTCACCCGTAGAGGATAGTCTCTCGGTAGCAAAGTTTGTACCTGTTTAAAATGATAGGGGTACAGTTGGTGTCGTTTTAAAATTCGATGCACAGTTCTGCTCGATGTGCCAGTTGTACGAGATAGAACACGAACTGAGATTGAAGGGTCTCTACTCACTAAATCCAGCACCTCTTCATCGTTATGTACCCGTGGTCGACCTTCTCTCCTACCGCCAACGCCCGTGCCAGGTATCCTCCCCTCAGAGTATGCGATATGTACTCTTACAAAAACCCGGTGGTCTGGATGTCTTCGAGTAGGATACCTCTCCCTATAAACCCGAGCTGCTTCTCTAGCGACACCTCTGCACTCGCCGTAAATGTAATGCATGTCAGCGTATTCGGGTGGCGTGTACTTAGACATTTTTTATTTATCACTTCACTGAGTCCTTCTAAATTACTGTGCAAATCAAAGTCCGGTATACGTAGCCAAGTTTGTTTAATATCACCAAAACAAGAGAATATTTGTTAATAAATTATTGATTTAATTGTGTTTTTTATTTAAATTCCAATATTGTTAATTATTAAAATCTGTAACAAGTTAGGTTTAAATAGTTTTGCTATAGTACCTAGTAATAAATATTATTTTCTTAGACCGTTCTTTATTACATTGATAATAACTTTATTTTTTTCTTAGACCGTTTTTTATTGCATTGATAATAACTTTTTTTTAATTATCAGGAAATAGTAGCACTAAACCATTTTTAAATCGGTATTTCATGGACATATTTATTAACGTATGGGCAGCCCAAGTGTAGTACATTTTTTTTACAAAAAACGCACTACAATTTGAGTAATATAATTAAAAAATTAATTTAAAATACAGTTAAACCTAATTTCTTTTTAAAAGTCTAAAATTTACATAGAACTATTTTATTCTTATGATAGTCTAGGTATTCGGCATTTATTAACAGAAAACAGAAGTTTAAAATAACGTTATTTGTTGAAACTACAGTCAAATTAGCAATAAAAAGTATAAATTTCATACAAAAAGCAATATACCTCATTTTTTCTGAAGCCCTTGGGTAAAATGGGTTGAAATTTTAATATGTTGTAGTTAAGTTCCCGAGATGTCAAACCACTAACGGTGGTCCACTATTTACGCCACACCCTGTATATGTTACAGCCAAAGTAATAAATATGAATATTATACATAATAACTAGCCATTATGTATAAGGGCTACTCAATTTTGATAAAGTGATAAATGTCGCAGAATTAATCACATTAACTAGCCATTATATATGTTATAGTCAAAACTCATAACCACTTTTGACTGGTTTTTTCGTTTTTTTGTTAGTCAAAACTCATTGAAATTTTACCTTTTAACTGGCAAAAATACAATATTAAGGCAAAAGCCAGAAACAGTTGGTTAGGTTAGGTTAGTATGGTGACCAAAGGACGCACGAGCCGAGCGAGCGAAGCGAGCGTGCCGCGGCAGCGGCCGGCGAGTGCTAGAATCTTGTACCTAATATGTACTATATTCTAGTTTTACATAAAAAAAATGCTTCGCTCGCTCGGCTCGTGCGTCCTTTGGTCACCGTACTAACCTAACCGAACCAACTGTTTCTGACTTTTGCCAGTTAAAAGGTAAAATTTAATGAGTTAATCACTTTATCAAAATTGAGTAGCCGTTATACATAATGGCTAGTTATTATGTATAATATTCATATTTATTACTTTGGCTGTAACATATATATTTAATAGCAACTTGAACTTAATACACAAAGTATTAAGTTCAAGTTGCTATTAAATTGACTCATGATAATTCTGAAGAAAAGGAGTGTCAAGAAGTAGTGCTTACAGTCAGTTGCAACCGCTGATGGGTGAACGATAAGACACGTTTAGGAACATCGGAATAATTATTATTTGGGTGATCTTTTAGTCCCATCATATTTCATCATAAAAACAAATGTCAGCTATTATGTATTTGGCCCCGCTTTTGTTTAGATTATAGCTGTTACTCGTTGGTGAATCGGCTGAAAATTAAGAATAACTATCATTAAAGTAGTTTACATCGTCATCCAGGGGATTAACTAGAAAAGTATCCCATGTTGAGGTGGAAGGTACCTACCTCAAAAACTTTCAAATATGCACTGACGTAGATCTGAACCATATTTTATAAAAGTCTGCTTAACTGGAAAAAAAACAGCTTATTATGATAAGCCACTGACAAGTTATCAGCTCACAAAATACAAATTAGGTCTACTTAGGCGTTTATCGTTAAAGAAGTAACTAGCACCTTTTTTTTTTTTTTTTTTTTTTTTAAAATGCCTACCAAAATGACTCTAAGGTGCCTGATGTTAAGCATTCATTAGAGTCCAAAAATGGCGAGCACCATGCCAGCTACAATAATTGTAGAGGCACTATGGCGGCTTCAGAAGATGCTTTTTCACACCTCGCTTGAAGAAACCTGGATCGTAGTTTGAAGGAAACACGTGGGCTGGCAAAGAGTTCCACTGTTTGGTGGTTTTGCACATGTACGAAGTGCTGAACCGCTTTGTTCGGACTTGTATGGTTTCTACAGCACCTACACTCACATACTCATAAACATTCGCCTTTATTTTATTAGAGAAATAATTTAGGAAGAGACGATGCCCCTTATATTTTAATATTATACTTAATCGCTGTAATATATCAAGAGTTATTATTAACCGATTTTCGTAACACTATAAACCTCATTACATTATAAAATGAACGTGTCACCTTATAATGATACTATATCAACTCATGCGCAACTGTCTATTAGTAATTACCAAGAAATGCATACAGAATTTCACAAGTGGAAGTAAATATAAATAATAATTTATTAGGTAGGTATATCAGATATTTTGTCTGATGGATTTATATGTATCTCATATGATTAAATTAAGGGAGGTACAGTTAACGTTCTACTACCGAACATATTTATTATTTTACTGCAAGACTTTAACGCTTACCAAACGGATTAATGATAATATAATATGTTTTGTATCATCAGTCATATTCCTTAGCAGTATCTCCTAATTCCCCTTTAAGGTGGAATGGAAAGACAAGAGATTCTGATAATTGCTGCTTAACTCGTTAGAACGAACTACCACTGCCATACAAGCGGGCACGCGAATCATACCTACATACTGGGGGTAGCCAGAGACCACGGTCATTTACAATCCTTACAAACTTAACAAGATTTAGTTCAACTTCATTTATATCTTTATACACGCACGCTTCCTTATGCCCAAACAAATTATTTTAAATAAATTTAATAATTAATTATCCTATCAAAGCAAATGGTTATAAATGGAACAAAATATGATAATAAATCAAAACTCAAATATTGATGGCATGTAGATTAACTGGGTGTAATATCGAGAACGATATAAAATATGGCGTAAGTGTTATTCCAATTTAGCTCCCGTTATACCAGTGGCTTCAGCGAACATGCAAATTGCGCGCTGATAATGTGCCAAATGAAGCGTGGATCGCGACGTGTGGTCTAAGGTAAGAGTTACGAGATTACATGCCTTCCTTTTCATTTTATAGGTTAAATAATTTCCTATTTCTGACGAAAATAGGCTTAAAATTGAAATGAATAAAAAAAAAAGTGTCCTAGATAAAACCTATAGATATTAATAAAGTTACCTTAAAAAGATGGAAAATTAACAATAATTTGGTACCGCTCGACATCTATAGCAAACTAACTTTACTACGTACTAATTTTACTATACTTATTTGGTACAGGCCTTTTTTTAATTTCCTTTATGAATAAAATGCTCGCAGTGTTAATTAGTTTTTAGCGTTATAGAAAATAAATAATATTCTCTCGCTTTCGCTTACGTCTTGCAGAAAGCCACAATGATGCTTTCATCAAACAGTACTAAGCTGTAGTGTTTCCTAACCAATGTTCTTTACTTTATGTAACAACTCAAGATATTACTGATACTCGTAGTTACATTATTTATTGATTGTATTTTTGAAGACGCGTTTGTCACTACAATAGTATTTGAAATAAAAAACTGACTCTAAAACGTAGAGCGTTCGTAGCGATTACGTATAAAACGTAATTTGATTTACATGAAAGTTTTTAATTCAGTAAATGTACATGTACATGCATTTTAAAAAAAAGCTACAACGCATTTTGATCGATATGGATAGAACATATTATGAAAACTTAATTTTTTCGTGCTGATCACCTTTACTAGGTAGTTCACTTAACAGACACTGGTTTGTTTTTTTTTTAAATAAATAAGTAAAATTGTGAACACGATAGTTACTGAGGTTTTTTCTCTTCTTCTGTCAACAACAAAATAGCTCATGCAGATCTTCGCTTCAGAGTCAGACGATGTGTCTGATTTAAACTCATTCCTGGTCTATATTTGCGCTTTCCAATAGGTAAAGAGGTTATATTACAGAGTCGTCAAAAAAAATGGGCTTTCCAAAAGCAGCTACTAGTTATGATGTCATTGTAAGCATGATATATCGACTTAAGCCGGGGTTAGTGGCAGAAGAAGTTAAAAAAAACTGTTAACATTAGGTACTTACAGTAGGTAATCAATAATACATACCGACTGTTGTGTGCAAAAAGTACCCACGATTAATTAGGCATTCTGTATTACATTATTTCGCATTAATCAATTAGTTTTATAATACATTTCAACAGCTTTCACTTGATATTACGTTAATTATTTCGTTTGCTTAAGTTTCGGTATTCAATTTTTATTTTTTCGTTTATTGCTCTTGATTAAAATACCTTTTTCCTTTCCTGATTTTTCCCTCCAATCGTGTCAACCTCAACCGTAGTCACGGATGATTTTTAAATAATATTTATCATAACAGCCAATTAATGTCCCACTGCAGGGACGGGCCTCCTTCCGTTAAGGAGGGACTTGGCCTACTAATACCACGCTGGGCAGGCGGATTGGTATAGGGTTTAATTTCAAGTTTTCCTTCATTTTATTTCGTACAGATAACATTAACGGATAGTCCCTTAGTCGGTTTTTACGATACCCATGGGATGAGATGGGGTGGTGACATAATGTATTCTTACTCCGTCACCAGCACCACACGGATAAAAAATACATATTCCTTAACACATAAATATAATCAACCCCTTTTACTTGTAAAGTTGTTTAATTACAATTTTTTGTAAACTTGACCTGTATTTTTATAAATGGGATCCCCTTTTATACAAAAAGTAAGAGCACATAAACATTTGCTCTTTTTAAAAGAACAAGACTGCAACAAAACCTAAAATAAACTAAAAACAATAAGTGAAAATTCAATTCAAACAGCTAGAGTTCCCGACACTAACTAGGGAATATCAGTGCTAGTTACAACAGACACAGTACAAATTTATTAGATAGTTTACCAGATCACACAAGCTCAGTATAGCAAGCGAACCAGTTTACGCACTGGATCATAATTTACATTTTAACATCACATAACAGATTTAAACAGAAGACAATCTCATGTACGCGTGATCGGTGTTTGAACTAAGGTTGTTTGACTTGTGCACAAAGAAAGGCGCCGGTGTAATAAATTAAATTACATTATTACTGTATTACGGTATAAGGTAATAAAATCACAACAAATTAAACTTATTTATTACTTAAGCACAGCAATTATTACGAGCGAACATAAACGTAACATTGTATCAATTTTTAATGAAGAATGTGTAAGAATTTGTCTTATCATCAATGCATCATTGCAGGACAGAGGCAGCCTCATCAGAGTTACGCCTTTTAGTGAAGCTTGCCTCTAGCACCTGAAGTGATGATCACGACCAATCTGTCGAAAGTGATACCGATAAAGAATAAGAAGTTAACAAAATATCTCACAGCGCGTGCTTTGAATCTAAAGCCCGATTTACACATCGACAAGAACAGTAGCGAGTTAAGTGGTAAGTTGTTGATTAAGTTAACTTAAATAAATCTCCATCCAATTTTTTGGTGAGTTAAGTTGGTGAGACGCGAGGAAGGGGGCTACTTCGTACTTAACTCGCCAAAAAATAGGATAGAGATCTATTTAAATCAACTTAATCAACAACTTACTACTTAACTCGCTACTGTACTTGTCGATGTGTAAATCGAGCTTAAGTAGGCGTGAGCTGTGTCTACTTAGAGACGTCTTTGTGACTTGAGATCCCAGATGTGTCTATGTTTACATCAAGTTAACTTTATTTAAAGGTATATGGACTACTGTTTACCTATCTCTGTAACTGTATCGTAATTTTCAAAGTACATACACACGATAAACGTAAAGACTAGATCATAAGCCAAGCTTTCAACAGATCTAATTTATAAATAATAGTGTGGTTGGTAAGACGTTCATGATTATAAATGTACCAACTAACAGCAAATGGATATCACTTTAATTATCATTATGACCATCATCATCATCAAACCCGCCAAGAGACGTCTGCTTCTGGACATAATGGTTCCTCCACACAAGATGCAATGTCTCCCTCATCCATCGGCTTCCATCCATGTTTAAAGTACACAATATGCAAGCAAGGATATCTATTTTACGTCCATCTTTCTGTTAAGTTTTCCTTCTAGAGAATACTACCACTAACTCATCATAACAGCCCATTAATGTCCCGCTGCAAGGACGGGCCTCCTCCAGAGGACAGACGGAGGGATACTTGGCCTACTAATACCACGCTGGCCAAACGGATTGGTATAGGGTTTAATTTCAAGTTTTCCTTCTGTTTATTACGTAAAGATAATACTGACAAATAGTCCCTTAGTCGGTTTTTACAACACCCATGGGATGAGATGGGGAGGTGACACACTGTATTCTTACTCCGTCACCACACGGATAACACTAACTATTCGACGACGACCACTATGGCGCAGTCGTTAAATTACATGGCTGCTACGCAGAGGTCTCGGGTTCGATTCCCGCTCAATGCAAATCTTTGTGTGCATGAACATGATTGTTTGCATTGGTCTGAGTGTTTTCTATGTATAATATGTATGTATTTACAAAAAAAAAAGTATTTAAGTATGTTTATCCGTTGTCTAGTACCCATAGTACAAGCTTTGCTTAGTTTGGGACTAAATGGCGTTGTGTGAATGTGTGAAGATTATTATTATTATTATTTTGTAAGATTGTATATTTTCAACTCCCTTTTGGAGGGATAAATTCATGTCATGCGGGCCGGAGCCAAGCGTGACACGTTAAATAGTGTAAGCAGATGAGACTGATGATGATGTCAAAAATTTGCGAGTGATGCGACATGTGTTGAGTATAGTGGCTTTTTGTAGTAAGTGTAATGAGTGTGGGGGCATGTGTAAGATGTTCAAACTGTGACTGAGCGTTTTGGGTATTACACCAGTTGAAGACAGGACTATGGGTACAATATGGACAGTACGAGCTCTCCATTGTGTTTTTAATTCGATAGCTAGATCTTGATATTTAGTAAGTTTTTCGGCTATTGTTGACTGGATATTATGTCTGTTAGGAATCGCTATGTCAATAATATAAACAATATTGTTAGTTTTATCATGTACAGTTATGTCAGGTCTATTGTAGTGTATAGTTTTATCTGTAATTATGGTGCGATCCCAATATATTTTGCAGGTTCTATTGTCAAGTACAGTGTCCGGTTTATATTAGTAAGGCGTTTTTTTATCAATGAAATTATTTTGGTGTGCTAGATGTTGATGGACTATTGCGGCTACTTGATCATGGCGATGCTTATAATCAGACTGAACAAGGAATTTGCATGCTCCAGTTATATGTTGTATTGTTTCTGAGGCTGCGTGGCAATGTCTGCATAAGTCAGAAGTTTGATTAGGATCTTTGATAATGATTTTTTTAAAATTGCGGGTGGTTATAATTTGGTCCTGAATAGCAACCATAAAGCCTTCGGTTTCTGGGAAGAGTTCTCCTCTACTTAGCCATTCGTTCGACTTTTCCTTGTCGACGTAGATTTGACCTAGGTCGCTACGATGTCTTCCATGGAGACTCTTTGCTGACCATTTGGTGATATTATGTTCTGCATTAACAACTATTTCATTAGGCTGTGATTACTTGTTTTTTAAATTTAGAGGTGTGAGCTTATTATCTATCTCAGTGATGTGTTTATGTAGATCTGAATGTTGTGATTTAGAGTGAAAATAGTTTCTAAGTGTGGTTATTAGTTTGTTATGTAGATTTTGTATATGTATAAGTCCTCTCCCTCCTTCTTTTCTAGGTAGAATATGTCGTTCTATTGAAGATTTTAGATGGTGCTTACGGTGTTTAGACAAATGCGTGTTAGTAATTCGTTGTAGATTTTTTATTATTCCTATTTATTACTTACCTACCTACCACTCCGTTTTCAATCATTAAAACAGTGGTTCAATCGCCTTTAGATAAACCTAAAGGTCTATAAATCTTGCCAATCGCTTTAGAAAGTCGAAGCTGCTAAAATTTTACGTTCAATAGGATACAAATCGTGATCTGTTAAACTGTAATTTGGTTCCTCGGTTATGAGAATTTTCCTTAATAGGCAACGATTGGATGAATACCTAACAAATGGAAATACCTTTATGGTACTATTGAGATAAATTTACTTTACGTTCCTTTTAAAGTAGGTTTGTTTTATTGGTAGAAATTATTTTCTCATTTCTTATATTTGGGCCGTGAAATGAAAAATTAGTGAACTTAATAAGCTAGCTTTGATCGCATTAAAACAATTAAAAAAGCTAAGGTAATAAAAGATGGCCCTAGTTATCAAGATATATGTTGTATGTGTAATTAGGTATACTTACATTTCCTATATTAATTCACACATGTTGTTCTCATGTTAAACAAACCTCAATAACACTTTCTTTCTATTAAATTACCGATTATAGCACATAGCTTAATTACCGTTACCATAACTTTGTAGGGTAAAAAACTGTATCTAAGTAATACGCTTGTGGTTTTTATATTTATTCAGCTATTAAGTTCTTAAGCATTACTACATATGTGCATTATAGCGTTTAAAGTGGAGAAGTACAATTATCCTTTAGACATCAGCATACAAAAGTTTTAAAAACTATCCAAATTAGTTCATTTATGGGATATAAATGAACTAATTATTTTATACTGAACTGTTGTTATTTTATATACTTATTTCATTTGAGATTATAGTTGACCTGAGAAGCTCTAGTTATTTTTTAATGCTCTTATGGAAAAGAAAATCTAAATGTATGATCTGTCGGAATTACAAGACGTACGGTTTTCAGGATAAAATATGGAAGACGCGAGTTCGAGTCGTACTTTGATACTTATTTTTTTATAGCAAGTCAGTCAGTATCACTAAGTACCACAGAAGAAAAACTTGACGCAAAACCATAACCTTTTGCCCAGGGCGGTATTTTTAAGCCAGATTTCCCTTAGTTTTAAGGTGAGTCCTCTTAAATGGCGATAATGGGCTGCAATAACAGCAAATATTGTGATATAGTTAAAAATCTATAATGAATCATCATCATCATTATAAGAGTCCATTAATGGTCCACTACAGGGGCGGGCCTCCTCCAGTGACTGCGGGATACTTGATCTACTAATACCACGCTGGCCAAACGGATTGGTAAAGGGTTTAATTTCAAGTTTTCCTTCTTTTTATTACGTAAAGATAATGGGTCCGATTGGCTTTCTTTTCGCTCTTAAATAAGGATGCACTAAAAATTATAAAATAAGACCACGTCCTTATATAAAAGCTATTGCAGATGTCACAAAATAAGAACGTGACCTAAAAAACTACCAATTCCTTTTGTCTATGAAAACAACCTTAAATAAGAGTGTTGTTATATTAAGTTTGACATGTTTTACGTCAAAGTTTTTTAAAATTTATTTACATAGGCTTTGTTGCTTAGCGACCACATCGCCGCCTGTTCGTACTTATTTTACGTTTTTACTTGTGATATCTTTTAATTTGTTTTTATAACATGGAACCAGATTCACATCGAACGTTACTAAAAACTACTTTTGTTACTAAAAATCCAAGAAATACCTATATTTTAAATGAATTAAAATAAGCTCGCACAAAATTTCGAGCGACTTTAATTAAGGCAGTTTTTATACCGCTTCTACTTAAATAAGGTCAGTCAAATGTCAAATAAGACGAAACGCAATCGGAATAAGAAAACTACTATCACTAATTAAGTTTAGGATGGCCCTATTTTAGTGTATGTTCTTATTTAAAGGAAAGGTAATACCCATGTGTACTAAAAATTTAAGTTTACATTTAAGTTCATTTTGTTGTTCTTAATTAAAGTCAATTGAGAAACGCAATCGGACCCAATATTTACGGTTCGTCCCTTAGTCGGTTTTTACGACACCCATGGGATGAGATGGGGTGGTGACACACTGTATTCTTACTCCGTCACCACACAGAGACGTCATCTAAAATAAATATTGAAGTATATTAATGACTTCATTTATAATTCACAGCTCCAATGCACAAGCAAATTGTTGTATGCGAATGTTACAAGTAAAATCTAGTTCGGTGGTATACGTAGATTAGAAATTGCATAGTTGGCTGACTGGAATAAATGCAGTTTGTCGTAAATTATCTGTAGTATGTGGAGTGAGACTGCAAAAAGCTACACTTTACTATGAAAAGAGATATTTTGATGTGTTTTATGGAAGCATGACTATCGTAAATGTTTAATGAGCGGCGGAGAAGTTACGTGGAATATTCATTAAACGTCATTTGTCGATTTTACTACCGATTTACGGTTTTTTAAAACAAAGAGAAAGATTTAATTTATTAGTTGCGTTCTTGAGGTCTCAGAACAAATTGTTCTTGGGTTTTGAAGGAATAACTTTAATTCTCGTAAGCTCGTAACACGAAATAATTACTATACTTACGAGTAAACTCGTACCTACCTACTGCTTGGTAAAAAAATAAGAAAGTAAATTATTTTTTATTAATTAGTTAAGCAAAAGTAATAAAATCGATTGCTGACATAGTAAAAATACAACACATTACTAATTTCATTTCTCTAAACTGGAAAAATAGCGTTGTGATTATAATATCATCAATTAATGGCGTAAGTATTTTATAACTATCTATCATAAATGTTCTTCTTCAATGGATCTTTAAGGAGAGTAGGTACATGTTTGGTAGCCAACTGGCTGTGCTCTTTGATAACATCTATGAATGGTTACTAATATGAGGTAGGCTACTAACTCGATTGACACCTTAAGACAATAAAAACTTCGTTTATAACATTTTCCAACTAATAGGAACCAAAAACGGCTAAAGCAATTAAGTTGAAACTTTCTCTAAATTGCCAAAATAGTTTGTAGAACCACAAAAGTGTTCATTGGCAATAAGCCAATGCTAATATAGAAGTGATTGTGAGTTTAGTCATTAAGGACGATGAGGTCGTTCCACTGTGAGCGGGCCTTTTGTGGAAATAGTAGCACACGGGGTTAACACAAAGCGTTTAATGAAGAAATAATTAGGTACCCGCCTATTTTATTTCTTCGCGGCAACAAATGAACATTACCTCAATATCTCTGCAGAAAAGCGCTTCATTCTGTGTTTAAAAAAGAGTTTACCTATGTAGTTAAGCATATTTTATTACACATAATGTATTATTATTCTATCGACACACATATCTGTGTGTGTTGATAGAATAATAATACATTATGTCACCCCATTTCATCCTCGGGGTGTCGTAAACCCGACTAGGGTTCGTAGATTCTATTGCAACGAATACCTATCAAAGAAGGATAACTTGTCAATAAAACGTTATACCTACCAATCCCTGGTCATAGTTTTAGTGAGCCAAATTTGCAGTTCTTGCAGTAGGACATAGAATATTATAAATTAATAAATTGCTATCACTGGCAAGAGGTGACCAAGGATCGAGCAGAGTGGCTGGCGTTCTCTCGTGTCAGAGGCGAAGACACATTTTGGGTCGTTGAGCCAATTACGGAGTAAGTAAGTAATAAATTGCTACTTTTTGTTCGTGTGATTTAGATTAACGTGATACAAAATCTTCTAAATCATAAAGGTAGATACAATTTTTATTATCATGTAAACAGGAAATTTTACATCAATAACGCAGTTATGGGAAAACGACGACGTCAAGCTTTTTATCACTTTTGGCGCATAAAACACGTCGTGGTGAGCAGTACTACTAAGTCGTAACAAGGAACATGTGGGCTGAAGTCAATCGATGTTATCTTAAACTTATTAAGTACCTATCAAAGTCATTCTTTCTTTATAAGAACAACACACAGAAGACATACAGACCTATACTTAATACGTTTATATAATAAATACCTATTTTAAGTAATTAAGCTAGCTTACAAAGGCTTGTGATGTACCTACTCAGGTAAGTACCTAATTGTTTGAACAAATCTGATCGGGATAAAAAGAACGCAATAATGTAATTATATAAACATCACGGTACATAAAATAAACTGAGTTCCAAGTATAAAGTAATATTACACGGAGCCGGTAAACATGATACTCTAACAGACTAAGTACCTACAAAAAAATATAATTTTATTATTATTTTGACCTTGTCAGCGCTATCTAGCGGTGCACGTTAGAATCACAAAGCAAAACACTACAATATTTAACGCGCGGTAGCAGGTACACGTAAAGAAAGAAAATTATGTTATATCTTCTGTGTATGAAGGAATTAGAAGTAGATCCTGATTAATAAAACAAGCTTTTTAAATTGTTTAGTATTTTAGTATAATAATGAATGTAAAATAAATAAAGTAATGCAAATTCTGTTCCGCCGGGTTTACGTGCACACATTTTAGTTCCAAGGTTCACCGCTAGATGCTCTACTGTGCACCGATGAAGTGAGATTCAATATGGCGGCGCCATTCGCCTCTGGAACAGGGCGGGGAGAACAGTCGTCGAATCGACAGTACAATATCTACGCGTATTTTTGTCGAAACCATCGGCTTCGTGAATTGAACGCGAGTGATATTGCAAAATAATTCAGTGTTTCTGTGTTCAGTTATGCTATTTGTGTTATTATAAGTGTGTAATGGTGTTTCTGTGGTGAAAAACGTGAAAGTACTTTAGGGTAACAATGTCTAGCAGTTGACATGTTTATCTGTGTCGTGTGTGAAGATTTTCCCTTCGCGTGAGGAGGTGCGGTGCGCGAGTGTGCGCGCTGGCGCCCCTGTGTGCGTGCCGCGGCCGTGGATACGCGAGGATCCAATGATGGATTACATTTCCATGGATGTATAGGTAAAAATCACCCGTAAATTTTTGTTAACGTTTGTGTTGCGCTGTCCCATTATGTGCAGTTTATGTTGAGTCAAACGCTTCTGGTTGGTTGCTTGGTTTTAAGTTATAGCCACCTCTTTATTTAGCACAAGTTAGGAATACTTGTGTAAGGATACATTCTTGAATCGATAAGAACAATGTTAATGTTATTCAGATATCAGTATGATTAATATAGAGAAGCTTTCATGTTTTCATGGCTTTACAAATAAGGTTACCAAAACCTTGAGTAAAATCTTACCAAGTAAGTATTGTCATCTTTGGTGCATTGTGCAACGATGAGGATATTTTATTCAATAATTATTTCTTAGATAATAATTTATTTTGTATCAAATCCTTAAAACATACTAAGATCCTTTTTCTAATTGGTTTCCGATCTGAATAAATATTAACTTTACAAGCGAAGTAAAATCACATGTAAATTACGTATACAGTGTGCTTTTATGTTAAAAGCGATTCATACTCACGCTCAAAGTCTTGCTTGTATACCATTGAATTTTAATTCATTACATTCATGCAGAGTCGCGCGAGAATATGGTTCCCCTCGCTCTGTTCACTGCCTCTGGTTATCAGCTTACAAAATGTCTGATGCTGTCTTACTCTGACGAACAGCTAATACCGTCGTCCCGTCTCTTTTCAGCGCATATTGCGCGTTTTTCTTCTTTTGCCGCGTCATATGCCAGTGTCGAAGCATAAACGCTGTTTGAATTGTTTCAAAAGTGTAGTTCGATGAACAAATGCATTTTGTATGCGCCCGGTTTGATTCAGTCCTAATTGTAAGTCTGCCGGTGACCCTAATTGATTTGAGTTCCTTTGTTTAGGAGGTCGGGTAGGTTATTAATAAGAGGGTATCTACGTTAAGGGTAACCGCGCACCCAGACCGCGCAGTTAGACGTTTGGTACTCGCCCGAGTCGCACGTGGTCGCGACTCGCGACTCGACAATTTGCCACGAAGCTTTTGTCCTGTTCAGTGTTTAATGCCGTGGAAAATGGGATTTTACCATTCATGGACCACCTGGTAATTATCTCGTTTTAAAACGTTATTCCAGTTACGATTCCCCGCAATTTAATATTTTTTGATTTCGTAAAAACATTTTGATTTCCTCTTTTGAGATCTAATAAATTTGTATGAGATCATTTAATTATTATACAAAAATAAACAAATAATACTATAACAATTGAAAATATTTAAAATGGCTAGTTGTCTAAGGGCGGGTGAAGCAATGCGAATGTTTGGAGTTCACGGTATTCATGGGTCTGGAACACGTTATGCAAAGCGAAATGCCGAATTATGCAAATAATGACAATAATCTGCTTTAATTTTATTAGATCTTTTAGTAACGACTTCTATATGTTTGTATAATATAACCGAGCTTTATGAACTTTATTAACGACAATTTTGTCATAACTTCATTACTATATTCATAAAAGATATATTATTATATTAGAAAACCTATCCAACATTAAGTTATCAAACTGGTACTGAGTGAGATAAGAATTTTCTTAAAACTTTCTTATACTCGAAGCTTACAAAATAAATAAAATTTCATCTAAATCTTTGAACGGATTTGATACTGCACACAAATATCTGAACAATATGTCCAATATATCTTGAACATACCTGAATATTTAAACGCGTAATTTTCGATGACACAAAGGTTTTCGCCTCGCTGACTTTGATTCGGCTCCTTCAGTATTTTGTTGTTACCTTATTTATAGAAAGTGTGAGGCATAAGTATTCATACGTCTGTAAATAATACTCTTGAAATCAATTGGATATACTTGAATTGGATATCCGATTCCAATTTATTTATTCATTTTTATTATGAAACTTCCGAACTAAAGGAATGAATGAATAACAGTTATGTTTTATAAATTTTTGCTCTATTTTTTTAATTGTTGTTCTTTACCCAATTAATATTGTTAATAACCCTCGTAAACTTTAGTAAAATATCTGTAACTAGCTGACCCGTGCCTACTTCGTTGGGCGGCGAAAAAAACGCGTCCGTTTTTAAACATATTCCATTACTGCTCTACTCCTATTAGTCATAGTGTGATACTATACCTATAGCCTATGATACTCCCCGATAAATGGACTATTCAACACAGAAAGAATTTTTAAAATCGGTTTATTAGATCCAGAGATTACCCCCTACAACGTCACAAACACACAAACTTTACCTCTTTATAATATTAGTATAGATAATTCATCTATGTTGCACAAGACCTTAATTGTTTTATTTGCATTAGCAATGTCGTTTCCGAGATTTTACTAAGACAATTTTGCGCTCTGTCAGTAATAATATTCTAAGGAAAAGTCGAAACGTCTACTAAAAGTACTACCTTAACTGGTCAGTGGCTTAATCTTAGAATCGCCCTTTAAAAAAAAAGGCGAAAAGAAAGACAGTAATTTTCGCGTGGAAGAGGTTTCCACCGCGTGCTTTCCTGTGCGATATCTAATAGGTGATGTGAAATTATTTTCCACTATATTAATATAATGAAAGACTTCCTAATAGGAGTGACTTGTATGAACTTCCGAACAAGAAGTGAAAGTTAAAACGCTAGACTTCAAAACGCTAGTCAAACGATTCTGTCTCTCGCGTAGCCACATTTGTAACGCGATTTTGTAAAGTAATTAATACCTACCGGTCAGTTATTGTATTGTTGATATTAAATATATCATAGACTTAAAATAATAATTGGCATACTAACAGCCGTTCGTTAAAAATAGAAAATGAACATGAATTTCATAATCAATTGACGTAGAAATTTAAAATATAGCCAGCTACAACCCTGTGGGTGCCGTAATATAATCCGTAAATAATTTCCGGTACAAGCTTAATTTACTGATCAATAATAAATATCCCTTGAGCATACCAAAATAAAATAAATACCACACTTGCCAGGAATTTCGCACGGCTTGTGCATTGTATGTTGTAAAGTTAGCAAAAAAGCCCTGTTCATACTTACCCTCCGTTACTACGAGTCGTCTCCCCTAATGCATACTTACAAACAGATTCAATAAGGGCAACTATATCGTAGTATACTAACGTCTTGTTTGTCAATAACAGCAGTAAAAGTTTTATTGAGTATCAGGTATAAATAAAAATAGTCCGTAAGGGACCAAGTAAAATTATTAGCGCAGACAATTTAAATTGCTTTAGACGTATCTGACAAACACTAATGTAAAGCACTTATTCTTTTATTGTCTAGCTATACTTCGTCATTAACTTTGACCTAGTAATATCAGTCAGTGCCTATATTCGTTGTTTTCGTCAAACTTTAAATTACAATTTTAATCTTACTAAATTTTTATTTAAGATGCTATTGGAAGACTGGAGTTTTATCATAATACTAGCTGACCCGTGCCGAACGAAGTGATCGTTCGGCGGCGAAAAAAATCGCGTCTCTTTTTTAAACATATTTCACTACTGCTCCACACCTATTAGTCATAGCGTGATATTATATAGCCTATGACACTCCCCGATAAATGGACTGTTTTATTCTATTCAACACAGAAAGATTTTTTCAAATCGGTTTATTAGATCCAGAGATTACCCCCTACAACGTCACAAACACACAAACTTTACCTTTTTATAATATTAGTATAGAAGTATAGATGACTGACTATGTTGCTCCATCACAGCCATCCATGTGTTACATAAACTTCATAAAATGTAATAGTGCTAAATTACAATATTACGTAGTAACATTAAATTTATATTCGTCACTACTATTGTAAACGAAGATAATCAATAACCTTGTAGCTTTATTGTAATAGTATTATCGGCAAACTACTTAATTTCGCATCCAAGTGTTGGTATTTCACCTATCCTCATAGTCTCGGTCACGTTCAACGGAGCCACTGCCAAGATTACTTAACTATCTATATAGTGCCTACAATTGTTCTGCTACCAACTATCCCTTCCCTTTAGCGTAACTAATTCAGTATTAGTGTTTATAAATATTCATAATATTAGCAAGGATAATCTATTCTTTATTAAAGGCACGTAGCAGTTAAGGCGGCAGGTATATAGAAAGTGTATTTTGTTAGAACTCTTTCGAAATTTTCAGATAATTATTTTGATAATAGTTTATTTCTAAATGATACTGCTTTAACCTATCTAAATTATTTTCTACCATAGTAATAATGTCTGATTAGCTTCTCTTTTGCCATATTTTACCAATTAAACAAAAAAGTAAAAAAAAATCATATTATTAAATTACAGAAACTAGAGAGTGGTACAGTCTAGTGTTGAAATGATAACGGCCTAAAAACTATAAACGTAAGAAGATTTGAGCAGTTGAGCGTTAAATTATTTTCAGGGTACCTGCCTTAATCTTATACCCTAGGCAGGTCGAGTCAGTTCATACAACTTTTACAGAAAACTATGAAATAATAATTGGAATGTGTCCTATGCTATGTTCCCTAAGGATTATATTCTTGTCAACTTTTTATATTTGAAAGCTTTACAACATATTATCCTTATAACTAAATCTATCATCACTTTTACCAACCAATAATATTGAACTAAGTAAATGAGTTTTGTTTTAGATATAATTTGGAAGGGTTGAAATGCTCGTGATAATTATACAAAACAAAATTAGTGTTGCAAATTTGTAACTGTCTCCTCTTAAGTAATTATTATTTAAGTAAACAGAGCAAGCTTCTAAGTAACAAACATATTTTTCCACCAAGTAATTTGAAATAACAATCGATGCTGCATTTTTCTTCATTTATTATACAAATACCTTTATCTTTAATTTGTTTTATTACAATTACCTACGTAATTGATTGAGCTTTGAATAACTTAAATCCAAATACAATATTAATGGATACGTTTGAAGTTGAAGAACTAATATTGTTGGATATTATGTAGGTACTTTAAAATAAACTCCCAAAAAGAACTTCCATAAGACACTTATGCGTTTATAAAACGCCAGTCTTATCGATTATTTCTTTCAGAGTGACACTTATTCCAATCAAAGGCTTTTTTATGAGCTAAGGAACGGGACACGATTAAAATAATGATTTCTTGTTCTCATTTAAACCATTTATCTTCGCGACTGATTTAGTACATTCCGTGCGCCCTAGAAATTTGCTGACCATAATAAAGTCTATCCTAATTTCAGTCATTTCTTCCTCTTATAAATTTACCTTCGTAAATTAACTGCAATATCGTGTTAATTTTTCGGATTTATTTTCCTTATTCAAAATCAGATATTGCACTTAACAAAATTGCATTAAATAAATAGACAGTCAAAAGTTGAATACAACAAAGGACAAACAGGTCACAGAATCGACTGCCCGATAAAGGTACTCGTTAATTAGGTTAATGAACTGCTTACATTTTCTTCTTGGCTAATTTTAAATGAAATAGTGAACACGTTTGTCTGTACAAAATACTGTTGAAGTTTCCCCTTAACTACTTAACTGTTACTGATAGTTACAAAGTTCACTACTTTCTTTGTAATAAAGTAACTTTTAAATCCTATGTTTGAACTCTTTGTTTTTATGAAGAGAGCTTTTATCTCTTTGCTTGTGAATGCAAAAGTTACTCTCGTTATGTTCTAAACTGCCAGCTAAGACATAAGTTTTTTTTTTCAGATTGAATATTCATTCAGGCAAATGGACCTGCGTATCTAGCACTTTTTATTTTATCATGCTTTTACTGCATCGTGCAGATGTTTTTGATTTTTCATTTACCAATATGTTCGAAAAAGTTATTTTGTTATGTTAAAAAATTTAATAACTCGATTTAAATAAGTGATCGGACAAAACCTTCGGCAGTTTTTAAAGTTTCATCTTCTTACTAAGTGATCACTGTATCTCACAATTAGACGCGATAGAGAATTCGCAACATGTGGCGTAAGCATAGGCCCCTCGACAAAAGAAAATCTACTTCTTGTTATCCCTACATTAAATCTTTTCCGTAATATTGTCGTTTTAAGCTATGTCAACTAAATTGTTGTATGTGGGATAAAAAAGCCGTATCTTTAATCTTTGGCACTGTGTATTTGGCTTAGTTTACGTGATGAAAAAGACAAACGACGCATTTTTTGTCTTCACGCAACACTATTGAGTCATCTGAAAAAACTTCTAATTGGTGTAAGTCGCAAGTATAACTATATTAGCAGTAGCAACTCAATATATTGTTCTAGGAATTTATGATGGCACGAGACTGTTGAATCACGTATCTCATAATTTAATTATTCGTTCAAGTTATTTGAGGGGGTATCTACTTTCCTTCTCCCGAAATCTCGCCAACAGCTTATCGATTCAAGTACTTTGAAGTACGATAAACATAATTAATATGAATGTTTAACGTAAAAGTTAGTAATGAAATTGATAGGTGAATTATTATGAAAGCTGTAAATGATTACCAGTCATACAAAATACTTCGGCTAATGATACCCTTCTTTTGTAATAGTTAATGACTATATTCGACAGCAAGCAATTTTCTTTGATGTATTTGTGTTATGGTTTTATAATTTCAATTGTAAATACAACTGACAACTGTAAATGGAATTTCTACTGTATATGGTACTGTTTTGCATTTTTTACATTTTGTTTAGACTTCTCACAGCTTCGGCTTTTAGCGATAGTTGCTTGATGTGAAACGTATTATTTTACAATAATAAGTTAGATTAGATCAAATTTAACCGAAATAATCAATTATAGGCACGAGTCATAAAACTTGTGGTTAAATTACCGTGCCGTCCTTATAGATATTATTTGTAGAGATAGTCTCAAAGAAAAAAAATTATTGTGTTTAAGAACTTATTTAGATTCTATAACAATATCACCATCTAGCCAATTTGATATGGATTTATGCTAGAAAGTATCACTTCGATAGTCTTGATAGATTGATCGAAACGTGGTGCAAAATAGTGTCCCATTTTCCAAACAATCGTTAAACCCGAAGATTTATTGATTGCAAGGCAAATGAAGCGCTTCCTGCTTTTAAAAATGACCAGGCTGGCTTAAGTTACGTATTCCGTTATCCAGTCCTAGTTCTGTCTGGATGCTGAACAAAATAGTAGGTATGTGATTCAAAGGCAATTGTTTTAAGCTTGGGTGTTCTTTGTATGGCTAAACTGTTTGAAGAGTCGCCAGCAATAAAGAGAATTATTTTTAGTGATGTCGATTCGTTTAAAAAGAGCAAAGAAAAACTTGCGTATCTGACGTCATCCAGACATGAAACATGGCACGTAGAATCTACGAATCTATATATCAGGATTACTACCTTTTAGTTGTATAAGAGCTTACTGAGCTTTGTTTTAGAAACTTTTTATTAGTACTTTAACAAATAATATGAACATATTACGTTGGAAACGAACCTCTTAATTTGATAAGTGTTATTGGCTTATTAAGTTTTAGTTTTTTTGCAAAACATTAATGTAAAAGTTTCCGACATAATATGAAACATATTTAGTAAATTTAATATCGATTTACTGACATTATATAACAGGGTAAGCTAAACGTAACATGGTAACGCTTTGCTTAGGTATACGTAATATTACTTTGGCTTCTTTAGAGTATGAGTTTTAACTTCATATTACCATATGATAGAAGGATAATATTGTAATCTTTTGTGTCGGGTAGACTATTTTTAGAAGAAGGTTGCTTATAGCATCGAGTTACAATTAACAAGAGTTGAATATCTTGGAATTATGAAGAAAAAGAGAAAAATATGACCTAATAACAATAAAATAATTATAGTTAGCTTTAAAGATAACAAATAAATAAGCTGTTGTGATCTCTACGAGACAAGAGATCTAAAATATTTTGAATATTTAAATAATAGGTAGCTACTTGTTTACTCGACATCACTGTTTATATTAAAACTCTCGGTGTAATAAATAATAGTCGTTTGAATGTTGACTAAGCTTCGAATAAAATTACGGCCTAACATTGAATGTTAAACAGCAAAAATGACCTTTTAAAGTTAAAAAAAAACATTGACTTCCTGTTTTTATACAAATCTTTGGAACGTGTACAATTTGATATTTGAGTTTATATTTCATTATGTCACTTTATCAGATCACTTAATATTACAATCACATAATATTTTTCTTATTGTTCTTTGCCTTGAGGTTTCGGTTCCCTCGTGTAAACTATTTTTTTGCGTGGGAATCCTTCGCTTGGGAGGTCCGGAGTCCGTGTCCCACCCAGGTAGGACCGGTGTTTCGACTTCAAACCACGATGCCACCCCAATAAGTACCATGTGATAGTCTCAGGAGTGAATATAGTTTTCCCTCCGTAACTGAGGAGGTTCTAGTTATATAGGGGTCCTCGAATAAGGAGACTTAAGGTAGAGATCATCCTGGCTCTTCCTGGCATGACCACATAAAGCAATGAGACAATGGTATTGAGTTCTTTTTAGACATTTAAGAACTTACAGATAGTTAATGCCGATGAATGAATAATATGTTAGTGTAGTGTCTGAGTAGCGTTGTAATAATTTTTTTAATATTCTGCATGTTTCAAGTATTAATGCTTTTTGTAATATTTGGTATGCATGTATGTCAGTAATTGTAATTATAAATATGATCTTGATGGATTTGTATACTTGTTTTGCAATCAACCTTACTGTTTACATACGAATCGGCAATTGAATACAATTGTAAATGTCATGGGTGAGTTATTTCGTATTATTCGTATCCTATTTTTCGTATCTCGGGTCTGTTTAGACACGGAGACACACTGGACAGAAGCCAAGACTTAGTAGCCCTTTAATCTGATCATTGGTTTTCTTCGTCACTACTAGAAATCGGAATATGGTGGAAGATCATGCAGGCCATTACAATTTTAATAGGAAATAGACAAAAAAAAATACAAACGGTGACTAAAATGTAAGTTCCTAAATTAATTAAAAGAGGCAAAATATTACGATTCCAAACAAATATTTAACTTGGCTATGACAACATTAATAAATTAATTTAATGTTGATTTATTCATAGTAAGTACTTACGTGAACATAGCAAACATCTGTGATAAAGTGACGCATTACTTTTTATATGTTTTTGTTACTGACCTTTTTTTTTAAATATTCCCATTAAGGTACACATAATTTGCGTCGCAATGCGGAATGTTACGAATTCTCAGACGTGCATTTTGTGACGTCAACAGGTTCGCAGTATTCGATGCAATGCAGACATTAATGTCGTTAATGTCTGTGTTCATCTGACCGTTCTCGGACGGATTTAGAGCTTAAACGTAAAAGGTGATATAAACGAAAGCCTCGATGTACATGACTCGAGTGCTTTCTTTATGATTTGACTTTTAAAACTAATAACGAAAATAAACTTAAAACTAAAGAAATAAAAACTTGATTACTACTGTAAAAACAGTTTCAAGTGGCTTGACTATTGTTTAATATGCTCATATAAGAATGAGTAATTAATTAATAGACCGCAATTGATTATAAATAGTAATTTGTCATCAAGGGTTTTAAGACGTGGATTTTATTATGTCAAAGCCAAGGCACTGAGAGCCCCGCTACAAGAAGTTTATTACTGGTTAATTATGAAATAAACACATTGTTTGCCTTTGAAAGTTTAATTATAACTTGTGGACTTATTACTTTTAGATTTTAAGCGATAAATATCTAATACAAAATAAATAGTGGTCATAAGTATCGTAAACAATTATTATTTATTCTGCGTCCTCACCAAAAGAAAAGAACAACTATTAAAACACTTTAACTGCTGTTATATTACCAAGATACTCCGTGTGGTGACGGAGTAAGAATACAATATGTCACCACCCCATCCCATCCCATGGGTGTCGTAAAAACCGACTAAGGGACTTTTTGTGAATATTATCTTTACGAAATAAAAAGAAGGAAAACTTAAAATTAAACCCAATACCATCCGTCTGGCCAGTGGTATTAGTATGCCAAGTATTCCTCCGTCACGGGAGGAGGCCCGTCCCTGCAGTGGGACATTAATGGGGGATGGACATATTATGATGAAGGCGGCATTAAGTAAAAATGGCATAAATCAATAACTTTAATCACATAATCTAGATGTAGCTTTACGGAATTATAACAGCAAAAACATTAAGTTATTAAAAAAACTTACTTATTAAATAATTAGGCCCTCAAAATTTGTAAACTCTTGCCGAGCCACCCAAAGATAATGTCGTTATGTGCTCTAATGAATTAGACGTAATAAAGCTTTTCATAGAATGGGACGCTTAATCTGAACAGGAAAGCACTAAATCTTGTTTATCCTTTGACATATAAGGGTTACTGGCAATGTTGATTTCTACAATCTGTTACAGTTTCATATAAATCGATATCTACTACATAGAAGTAGGTACTTAGTAACTTTGGAGGACATCATCATAACAGCCTATTAATGTCTTACTGTAAGGACGGGCCTCCTCCCACGACGGAGGGATACTTGGCCTGCTAATACCATGCTGGCCAGACGGATTGGTATAGTTTTATTCTATATATATATGTTTAATTTCAAGTTTTCCTTCTTTTTATTTCGTAAAGATAATATTCATGGATAGTCCCTTAGTCGGTTTTTATGACACCCATGGGATGAGATGGGGTGGTGATATATTGTATTCTTACTCCATCGACACACTGAGAGGACATGAATGTTGCTTATGTTTTTACAATAACTCGGTAATATAACTATATCCAATACGATGGAAACCACGAATAGAATCTAGAAACGGTTACTTTTATTCAACTTCAACTTACATTATATTGCCTCATGTCAGTAAAATAATCTCGCTTCCGAAAACCCTTATCAACATTCACAACAGTTCTTTAATAAGAGATTGTCCAAATCCAGTGAGACTCACTGCAATGCGGCTGCATAATCAGGTCAACCTGGTACATAGGTACGAAATGAATTTAGACCAGACCGACATGGCTTCTTACATAAAAGACAAACAAGATTTAAAGTGAGCATGTAATGCGCATTCAGAATTTAAATGCTCAAGGACTTGTTCAATTTTATATGATTATTCAGCTTGTCGTATAGTTTTTGTGAAGGGTTTAATTTTGGTTAGTGTTCTGTAATTGCTTTACGATCCTGCCCCCGAATTCAACGAAGCTATAGTGATGGAAAACTGCAAACACATCATGGTAAGTGTATCCCCATATTGCGTGCTTGCAAAAGTCAAAGAAAGACTCACACTTGTTCCATGATACTCATAAAGAAATGTGTAGAATCTTAAAATATTCAAACCATATAAATTAGTTTATTTTAAGAAAATATTTTACCCGTCCTCCGCAAATGGTATTGAAAGACAACCACAATGAGGGAGCAGAATAACTTTTTAACTCGCACTTTCTGGCTTGAAAGACTAATTAAATAAAGACTAAGCGATCGCTAAAGTAATTAATATTCATAGCCAGGTTTTTCTATGAATCATTTTCAACAATTTGCACTGAATAAGTCGTCTTTAGAAAATGAATTTGCCAGCTTCTCTGCGCTCTTTTAATGTCAACATAAATATTAAACTTAATATCAAACAACAGAATGTTGGTTGGCTTTTTTATAATTGAATCAGTAAAGGTATGCCTTCTGAATATGTGCGTGTGGTGTGAGTGTTCTTTTTAAAAAGTTAGTCCAAACATGACGAAATTTAAGAATGATTTAGGAAAATATTGTGAAAAGACAACGGCGTAGATAAAAAAATTGTGAAAAGCATAGAAAAAAAGTTACGGTCAAATAATTAGAACACTCAATCCGGCGACCAGAAAAAATTCCTGCACCTTGGATCTCAGAAATATAGGAACAATTTTGTTTTGAAATAATTGTACAGATTTAGTGAAATATATTCCCAATTATTCAAATGTTTTTGACTGTTTATTTCGATTTTATAAAGGTATTTGTAGAACACTCAATCCTCCTATAGCGCAGATTGAAGTATTAAAAAATCTTAAACTATGGCTTAATAATTTCCTGACTTTGATACTCTATTACACGAACACAATCTAGGATCAATTTGTGAGACACAAATCATCATAAAAAATATAATAGTTTAAGAGAAAATTAAACAAATACTTTCTATGAAATGTTCCGTGTGAGTGTTCCATGTTTTAGCGTACATGAATTTAACCCAAACTTGTATGTCAACCCAGACTATAACTGAAATTGTGAAAATATTTGTACTAAATATTAAAACGTCTTCTGAACTTGATACGGTATTATTTTAATAATTATCAACTTCATTATAATTCTTAGCTAGAAAATGGACTAGGCTGACCATGACTTACATTAAAATAAAAGTCTTTTTTTGTTATATGCGGTTCATTGCAATCCTACTAATTAATTATATAAAAACAGGTAACGGGTTATCCGTGTGGTGACGGAGTAGGATTACAATATGTCACCACCCCATCTTATCCCATGGGTTTCGTATAAACTGACTAAACCGACCGGACCCAATTATATTATTATTTTACTCTTTTTTTTTACAAAGTATTCCATTTTTAAATATACCTAAATATAAAAAGGTAGACCCACCAGCAACGGGTACAAGGACCAAGCTGGTGGTTAGGGCGTGTCAAGCAGTACTGTCTTTTACATCAGACCTATCATCCAACTGTCAAGCGCGAATCTTCTTAGATGTTGATAGAGACTCTTTGGAATAAGTCCATTTACCGAAATTACTATCGGAACAATGATTGCCGAATCAACATTCCACTAGTCGACAACTTCATGAGCCAAGTCCAAATTATATGGGTAGGGTACTTACCTATATTACGGTATTTTTGCATCGACAAGATGCAAAAATAAAATAAATAACATAATAATAAAATATAATAATAATAAAATAATTTAAGAGCAAGTTGTTGGTGGCCAAGTCTGGCTACTTGGTTGTGACTATGCAAGTATTCACCATTCGCAAAACGAGAACAACCGGAAACAATATGCCAGTTACTCTCCGGGACAGTGATATCATATGTATAATCCTTCAAGACATTTTTTTCCGATAATACTTAGTCATTACGACTTTGTCTAAAAGATTTTTAGATTTGCAAAACAAAGATGCATTAAATTATAAACTATATTTTATTGTAATAAAACACAAAGAGTAAGTACAGTTTTATTTTTATTGAATTTATGGTCAGCCTAATCAGCTTTATAGCATAGAATTTATGATTGAGATTTATTTAAGTTGATAATTGTTAAAATAATACCGTATCAAGTTCGGAAGACGTTTTAAAATTTAGTACAAACATTTTCACAATTTCAGTTATAGTCTGGGTTGACATACAAGTTTGGGTTAAATTCATGTACGCCAAAACATGGAACACTCACACGGAACATTCCATAGAAAGTATTTGTTTATTTTTCTCTTAAACTATTATATTTTTTATGATGATTTGTGTCTCACAAATTGATCCTAGATTGTGTTCGTGTAATAGAGTATCAAAGTCAGGAAATTATTAAGCCATAGTTTAAGATTTTTTAATACTTCAATCTGCGCTATAGGAGGATTGAGTGTTCTACAAATACCTTTATAAAATCGAAATAAACAGTCAAAAACATTTGAATAATTGGGAATATATTTCACTAAATCTGTACAATTATTTCACAACAAAATTGTTTTTATATTTCTGAGATCCAAGGTGTAGGAATTTTTTCTGGTCGCCGGATTGAGTGTTCTAATTATTTGACCGTAACTTTTTTTCTATGCTTTTCACAATTTTTTTATCTACGCCGTTGTCTTTCCACAATATTTTCCTAAATCATTCTTAAATTTCGTCATGTTTGGACTAACTTTTTAAAAAGAACACTCACACCACACGCACATCTTCTGAATGAATAAGAAGCGTTTTAGCTAAATTAACACCGATCATCGTCAAACAGCTAGTTTATACATTGCTCGGATCTAAAGCTACAATGAAATACGCATCGGCCAGTATGTTTAACTTAAAATACACAATAATGCAGACAATTACAGACGTAGTATTAAATTATGATACCTGTATAATAGTCGTAATTAATAAATTAAATTCCACACGTTAATATCAGCGTGGAAATAATTGATAATACACCAAAATTCATACATATTATGTATTAACAACTATTACAGTCAATTTTAAGCTGCAATAAAGGCATCAAGTAGTATGTAGGTAGTTAAAATTACCATAGCTAGTTGTAATACTGCTGTTTTACACAACAGATTGTACACGTTGCGGGATTAATGAGATTTTATATTATGTTGTTCTTTGAACTTTGTTTATCAATAACTAAGAATTTGTGTAAAATTACCTTATACCACGTTTTCCGTGTATAACTATATCATCATGATCATAATATCAGCCAATGGACGTCCACTGCGACATAGGCCTCCTCCATATACTTTTACCTTGTGCGGTCCTGTGCCTCCCTCATCCATCGGTTCCCCGCCGTCCTAAGGTCCACCTTATGAGGGATCTCCCCACTCTGCGTGTAACTTTGTAGATTATTTTGTTTTTATTGTAGTTAGATAAAAAAAGGTATATGTAAAAGATTTATGAGTTATTAGACTTTTATGTAAGTAAAGCATTTGTAAATGCTAAAATAAATTATTACGCTAAGATGCAAGTACATGTTACCATCTTGAAATCAACCTAACCAATAAATTGTCTTTGTAGTTTGCTCATAAACATTCTTGTACGTTGTGCATCCTCAAAAGATTACGTGTAGGGCGGAGATTGCGTAACACACGTTCCACGTATTCTATGCACAACAATTATGCATAAACGCCATCAAAAGGTTACGTATTAACCGTCTACAGTCTGGGTGGCGCGGCGTCTTGTCTAAAATGTGTTGGAGGTGGATTGTTACCTGTCTCCTTGCCCTAATATACCTATTGTAAATTTATCTAATTAATCTTCTACTTGAACTAAGGTGGGTCTACGCTAGACGAACCGAGCACGAGCGGAGCCGTTCTCGGTTTCGTTTTCTTCGTCGTTCGAGGCTTGTAAATCGGTCCACACTTTACGAATTGTGTTCGGCTCACGCTCCGCTCGTGCTCGGTTCGCCTAGCGAAGACCCCTCTTTACGCACTTACGAGCTCACTTGTAGCTGACTTTACGAATAGGTAGTCTAAAAACAAACCAGACAACCTTCCTTAAAAACATCCAAAAATGTGTAAAGGGAATTGGGAGTCTTTATATTTAAGACTAGCTGCTGTGCCCGCGACTTCGTTCGCGTGGCGGATGTTACTTACTTCGCAATTCGATTTAATACTGAAAAATCGTTTTTTAAACCTTATAACAAACAGATATACCTACACACGAATTGTAAAATTAACGAACGAACCAAAACCTTTTCAAAAACAGACCTTTACAAAGACAGATCTATGAAGACTGTGTCTAAACTTATACTGAAAGACATGAGCGAAAGTCATTCTTTCAAGTAAAATCTTAATACCGCGATACTGAAAATGACGTCACAGGCACAATGCCATCTGTTGTCAAATTTGTAAGTTGAAATAAATGACATCGCTTTTTTCATCATAACAGCCCATTAATGTCCCACTGCAAGGACGCGCCTCCTCCCGTGACGGAGGGATACTTGGCCTACTAATACCACGTTGGCCAGTCGGATTGGTATAGGGTTTAATTTCAAGTTTTCCTTCATTTTTATTTCGTAAAGATAATATTCACCGATAGTCCCTTAGTCGTTTTACGCCACCCATGGGATGAGATGGGGAGGTGACATATTGTATTCTTGCTCCGTCACCACACGGATAATCGCTAATTAATTATGAATGAATACATTTGCACGCCACGTTATGGTGCGGCAGAATTACCTGCCTCGGTGGCGCGGCGGTCGCATTACATGGCAGGCGTGCATGAGGTCGCGGGTTCGATTCCCATGGAGGACAATTGTGATACACAAACTATTGTCCTTAGTCTGGATGTTCTTTGTGTCCGTTAAATTGATATTTTTAAAGGCTAGTGTGAAGACTTATAATAATTGATATTACACATACGATTCATGGTTAATTTTATTAACATTTAAAAGGAATAACTTATTAATAGCACTTAATAATAAAATAGTTATATATTATTTAAAAACTCATTTATTTTATGATTACTACTGGTAACGCCATCTCGTGAACAAAAGAAACGAAATTTAAATTCATTCAACATTGAACCAAATCCATTTTTCATGACCCCTGATTTGTATTGGACTGTTCTAATAAAGAAATCTAGCGAAATCTCGAGTATTACTTATCCGATTCCGATTGTTTTATTATAGTATAGATAGATACCTACTTTAAACTTAATACCTAAAAACTACGTATCTATGTATTTTAATATCTAAAGCGCGCTTATTCCGAGAAGAGTCAATAAGAACCACGTCCGTTCGCATTAAGAGTCAATGTGAATGAAATTATATAGATGCACCGGTTGGCCGTTTCGGACGTTAAACAAAAATCAACCGTACTGCCGTACTCATACTGGCGCTGCGACATTTGGAAATTTTCTTTCATCTAAATCTTGTGTGTTTATAAACCGATTTCTATAATTTTTTTTTATGAGTAAGGTATTAAAGTGTACTTTTGAAATATGAGAGTTTGAAAAAGATATGTCTATGCAAATTACAATATATTTATGTATTTAATACACTTTGAAGAAAACCCTAACGATTAAACAGGTTATTGTGACTAATATATAAAAGATAGATATATACTATTCAGGACTTTTTTGTTCATCGTTTGAAGACCATTATTTTTGTAATACATATTTTTGGCGTATGATCAACGTATGCGATGATAAGAGCTCGAACGCGCTTTTTTTCAACCGACTTGCTTCAAATTTTTTGCCACTGCTCAGCTCCTATGTGTCTTAACGTTATGTTATACAGCCTATAACCTGCCCGGGAGTATGGACTACAATTGTACCAAGTTTGGTTAAAATGCCTTCAGTAGTTTTTGACCCATGCGTGCACATACAGACAGACAGACAGACAGACAGACAGACAGACAGACAGACAAAAAAATTATTGATTGCATTTTTGGCATTAGTATCCATCACCATTCATCCTCCAATATTAATTTTTAACATATATTCAATGTACAGAATTGATCTCTCTACAGTTTTATTATAAGTATAGATATATATCTTTTACGAGAAAAGCGCATTTAAAAAAAATAATAAATCTAACTTGTAATAAAAATATGTTGCAGGAAATATCTTTTTCCCTTTAGTTATCAAGATTCTTTATAACTGACCTAATTATTGTCTTGTACTTATATTATGCTCTTCATAAAGCATTTTATAAAATGTAATATTTCGTGCCTAATAAACAAACATTAAAGAATTTGAATGCTTAAAAAATGCAACGAATGAATAACAAAGAACTACTAGTGCAAGATAAAGTGAAAACAGCTTTATTACGTACTAAGTAATATGTTAAAGACTAAGCTAAATGAAATGTTCAGTAGCGTTGCGAGAATGTGAGAAATGATAGTCGACTGAATGAGTTGGACTGCTTACAATTACTGATGCACTAATGTGTTTTATCTGTTACTGTTTATTTCATGTCTGCTTAGTAGGAAAACTTTACCTTGTGTTTACAATGAGACAAAGTGGTAATTTTATGTTTAAGTAAAAGTCTCCTAAGTTCTCATAGGGATAGCCAGAGAACTTATAAGAACCACGCATAACTCGTATTAGCCTATGGACGTCCATTGATGGACATAGGCCTCCTCCAAACATTTACATTCAGCCTGGCCCTGTGCCTCCCTCATCCATCGTCTTCCCGCCGTCTTAACTAGTGATCCTTACAAACTTACTTCTTATACGCGAATTATTTTATATAATAAGCAGATAACCCAATTATTTGCTTATTATATAAAATAATTCGCGTGTAAAGTAACAGCTTCAGGGAATTTTGTTAAACAAACTTATGAAACAATTCACTGCTACCGAAGATAGACAGGCTGCAGCAACCCTGTGGTTCAACTTTGCATAAGCTAAATTGTTTACGTTGATATGGCTTAATATCTGCTGATAACGCTGTATAGTTTTAATCCACTTAAATCAAATCAAAAGTATTTATTTGGTCAAACATGGTGTGTTTAATGGTGTATACGAGTATTGTTTTTTATTTTGCTTATTCTGCCAATATTGTGGCGTGCAATTATACAACTGGCACTGGTTAATCTTAGGATTACAAAGTCTAAACTTAAGACAACAGTTTTATATCGATGGCAGCAAAGTTAATGCTTACAGTAGAGCAGTTTTAGTAAAAAATTTTACCATTTTAAGAATTGTGAACCTAATTAAAAAGATGTGAAGAACTGTGAATATATTCATTATATAGCATTTACTCCGTCTTCTGCTTCGTTGCGTCTTTCGGTACGCGGTCGCTAAAGATATATAAATATCAACCACTAACAGAAGTACCTACATATCTACCAAGTCAAAGTATACGAAAGACAATGTTTAATTTTATTAAGTAAAACTGTTGCCAAAGATTCGTACGACGAGTCGTTTGTTAGTTAATTATGTGGTAATCTGATAGCACCATAAATCTGTTTGAATAGAAAAACAATTAACTTAACGATTATTTCTTGTAAATAACATTTGTTTTCTTATACAAATGGTTTTTAGAAAATAATGTGATATCTCTTTCGCTATTTAAGCTTTAAATGTTGGCGACATAAGTTATTTTACCGATAACTTGAGCAAATAAACTTCTAATGTTAGACGTATAAGTTTATTGTAGTTTATGTTCATAGGCTACGTTAACTGCTAACCATCAGGCCGTAAATTTGTTGCCGCATACTCAAGAAACATATCAGAACATGACAGTTTTCAAACAAGTTCATAGTAGTTTTATAACACTACTGCGTTGAATAACCTGACCTTACCCACTGAAGTTAGTCTTACTATTAAGTCGCCTTACCTTACGTAAGCTACCAGCGTACGCTACATTCGATCACTCGTACACTGTACAAAACTGTAGTTGATGTTAATTCACCTTCATACTTTGATACTTTGCTAATGTCAGAGGGAGATTAGAAGAATAATAACTTTTATTTATTTATTTATTTCATTTAGGTGCTTCACAGCTGACAATATCAACATACAGATTATAATAATACATACAGTACGCCAATTATGAAGAACACAATAAAAAAATATATTTCTTTAACAAGAGTAGACCGATATGAAGAAAAAAAAAAAAAAGAAAGTTAACAGTAATACCTAATTATAAATGAAGACGATTAATTATATTATTATGTTGTTGATGTATCCTCGGGTATGATTGAGAGTGTGTGAGTGGGTGTGTGGGAGTGTAAATGTGTGTGAAAAAGTTTATATTTACCTTTATTGCCTTCTATAGCGGGTTTAGGTTTATAATTTGTATAATATTATTTTTGTAATACATGCGAGACATATTAAAGGGATCTAATGCGGAGAAGTTGTTGTTATAGATATAAGGAATTCTACTAAAAGGTGACATTTTTGTGTACTTTGTTGAAGCTGATGGTACGGAAAAAAGTGAAGTTTGCCTGGTACGTCGAACAGGGACATTAAATTTTATGTTCTCTAGTAGCTCTGGGCAGTCAAATTTGTTGTGAATGATATCGTACAGCATTAACATATCGGTTAGTTGGCGCCTGTCCTCTAATGTATTTATTTTATGATATTGACATGAATCTATGTATGATTGGTTTTTTATGTTTGATCTGAAGTTTAGGTGTTTCATAAATTTATGTTGTATTTTTTCAATGTTATCTATATGTATTTTAAAGAAAGGCCTCCAAATAACGCTGCCGTATTCTAGAATACTCCTGACATAGCTAAAATATAGAATTTTAAGACATTGTACATCTTTAAAAGGCTGACTGTTACGAATTACAAACCCTAGAGATTTGTACGCTTTGCTAGTTATTGACTCGATGTGGTTATTAAATGTAAATTTACTGTCCAGAATTACTCCCAAATCTCTAACATCTGAGGTCCGGGGAATCACTTTGTTGCTAATGAGGTAGTCAAACTTAATGGGGCAAATTTTCCTAGTAAAGGTTATTGTCTGACATTTTTGAATATTTACACTTATTTTATTATTTTTGTAGTAATCAGTTAACAGATTTAAATCCGATTGCAGAAGTTCGCAGTCTGCCGCCGTGTCAATTCTTCGAAATATCTTTTTGTCGTCTGCATATAACAGATTCTCTGAATGATTTAGGCAAGCTGTTATGTCGTATATGTATATATTAAAGAGTAACGGAGATATTAGGGATCCTTGGGGTACTCCTGAAGTGATATTTACGAAGTCCGATCTAAAGCCGCCCATGGCAACGGCTTGGCGCCTATTACGTAGATAAGACTCCAACCATCTCAAAAGGTCCCCCTTTATTCCGACAGCACTTAACTTAGATATTAATATAGAAAAATTGACACGGTCAAATGCTTTTTCTAGGTCAATATATATCACGTCAACCTGTGCATCACACATGTTTGACGTTATGTACCGGCTGAGCATTAATAGGTTGGTATTTACATTGCGTGACTTAACGAACCCATGCTGCGATGACGGTATACAATGCCGTGAAGCTGCATAAATATGTTCATAAACAATACTTTCTAACATTTTACTAAAGGTATTTAATATGGAGACTGCCCTATAATTGGCTATGTCTAATTTCGAGCCTTTTTTATGTATAGGAACTATTTGTGCGTCCTTCCACCTTAAGGGAAATACCCCATCGCCTAAAGATTTATTAAATATAATTTCAAGGGGCCTCATTAATCCGGCTTCACATTTTTTGACAAAAATAGCGGGTAAGCCATCTGTCCCGGCTCCCTTTTTAGGGTCCAGTTTGTTAAATATGGATTTTAAAAGTTTGTGGTTAACCTGTACTGAATGAACTGTACTGGCTTGAGGAGAATCTAAATAATTTCTGTTCTGGGTGGCGTCGTCCGAGGGCTGAAAGATGCTATGAAAAAATACATTAAAGGTATTACAAATATCTTCCCCGTTTGAGTATGTATTACCTTCATAGGTCATATGACACGGATACCCGGAAGACTTACGTCGTGCTTTTATAAAGTTCCAGAACTCTTGGGGCGCTTTCCTTATTTGTGATTCACATCTATGTGTGTATCTGTCAAAGAAATCATTCTGAAGGTCTTTAACTCTTTGACGTAATAAAGAAAACTCCGCATAGTCCCTAGGATTTTTATATTTTTTCCATTTTTTATGAATTTTATATTTTTCCTTTATTACGTTAATCAAAGAAGGTGGGTACCATTTAGGATAATTAAACCTATTAGACAGCCTAACTGTAGGGACGTACCGCTGAATCAAAGTATTTAACTTAGAATATAGCCTGTCAACCATTTCGTCTACACTGTCCGAATGTAAGTATTGGTCCCAATTCACTTTACAGAGTTCCTCATTAATACTCAGATAATCCGCCTTGAAAAACCTCCGGACTACGCGCGATGTACAACGTAGTGGTTTAAAATTATCATTAATTATATTGATTTCTAGTGGGATGTGATAGCGATCAATACCTACCAGTGACATGTCGCTTTGTTTACAATCTAAACTTAAATTAGAAATAACTAAGTCAAGTACGTTACCGCAACAGTTGGTGGATAAGTTGTGTTGAGTCATTCCAGTATAGTCCAGACAGTCAATGAGTTCGTTAGCTGATGCACCCACGTCTGAACTAGTCGTGATTCTTACGCCGCGTCCTTCCGGCGTCCACGACACGAAGGGTAAATTAAAATCACCTATGACAAGGAAGCCGTCGTTGGGGCAAGTTGCGTGAATTGTTAAAAAAGAGTTTATAAAATCATTTAACATATTACTAAGGGAATGTGAGCTACTATGTGGGGGTATATAAACGGCGCACTGTGGTATATTTTTAAATGTTAGCGGTACGAAATTCAACTTTATCAATGTGAAGGTTTTTCGAAAAAATAATTATATTTTTACTTGAGGGTAAGTCATTTACATTATCAACAAATATTATTACTGTACTGTTATCGGTTTATAAGAGTTTTTAATTTTAAAGTGATCTATCAGCAACTTGCAGTGCTATTATTTTTTGTTACATCAATTTCTGAGTGCATTCTATTATTATTTATTGATTATATATCGATAATTGAGTTTTGTAAAAAAATGTGTGTATCAGTGAAAGTCAGTACATTCTATTTTCTTAAAAATAATTTAATTTTTTGTAGTTTTATATGTCACAAATAAATAGTGAACCTGACTATGGTTTTTAGGCATAATTAATAAAAACAAATGAACATACGTTTCTAGGAAATGTTTAGAAATAAATTTTATTGTTATATTCTTATAGGTTGAAGTGTTACCTATTTAGTTATAATAGTTTTATTTGCGGAAATTACCGGTTTTATAATTTTTTTTCTGTTTTCTTAGGCAATGGCACATCTATCAAAATATATAAAAAATAAGGAACTATTTGAATTGTTTATAAAAAACCCTCCTATAAAGCCGATGACACAGAATAGTAAAGATCTTTTGTTTAACTATGTGTTAGGCTCTATTGGACTGTCAGAATTGAACAAAGATAACCAAAATAGTATTCAAAATGCAATTCACAATTTTTATTATATTACTTGGAAGTTGTGGCTTAAATCTGCTCGTATCAGTAGAAGATTTCGAAATAAAAACAATATATGGCTTAATAAAATAATCATATCAAGCAGAAGTACACCTTCTAGCTCAACAGCTGCATCTGCGCGCCCAGGACGTATTTCCGCAAATAAAACTATTATAACTAAATAGGTAACACTTCAACCTATAAGAATATAACAATAAAATTTATTTCTAAACATTTCCTAGAAACGTATGTTCATTTGTTTTTATTAATTATGCCTAAAAACCATAGTCAGGTTCACTATTTATTTGTGACATATAAAACTACAAAAAATTAAATTATTTTTAAGAAAATAGAATGTACTGACCTTCACTGATACACACAATTTTTACAAAACTCAATTATCGATATATAATCAATAAATAATAATAGAATGCACTCAGAAATTGATGTAACAAAAAATAATAGCACTGCAAGTTGCTGATAGATCACTTTAAAATTAAAAACTCTTATAAACCGATAACAGTACAGTAATAATATTTGTTGATAATGTAATGACTTACCCTCAAGTAAAAATATAATTATTTTTTCGAAAAACCTTCACATTGATAAAGTTGAATTTCGTACCGCTAACATTTAAAAATATACCACAGTGCGGCGGCTATATGAATACTACGAAATTGGTTACCTGTAGACACTGTTAGGTGTTTGTTGGACCTATTTATTGTTATCCACACTAACTCTGCACTACCTATATCTATGTCCGTACGCGCCACAGCAGAAAAACAACGTTTAATACATATTAAGGTACCGCCGCCTTTACACATAGATGAACGATCAAACCTGAAAACATCATAACGACTATCACACAATTCCGCATCCAGTATACCTTCACATAACCAACTTTCGGTGATCACAATAATATCAAAGTCATTTGACTCAATATTACGGTAAAACTGAGGCAATTTAGTCCTTAACCCGCGAGTATTTTGATAAAAAACTCGTAACTTTCGCGTAGACATGACTAATAAATTATTTAATTTACGTATTATTAGTTATATTGATAAAAAACTTAAGGAGGGTGGAAGTAAAAATATAACAAGTTTGTAGTAGCGCACGAAGTTACGTTATTATATTTTATTAGCAAATCAGGTGTTGTAAACCTTTTGGTTGTGTATTGAAAGTGTGTGTATTTATAAATTATTGTTAAATTAGTATGATGAGTATTATGATTGTGAGTTGTGTGTATTAGTAAGAGTGTGAGACCCGGGGAATACATACCTAACGATCCTAAGTAGAGAGTTTTTTTATATCTTCCTCCGAGTTTATTTTTTGAGGTGGAGATGTATCGTTGGCACGCATAAAAATTGCACAGTTTTTTATCCAGACATATTTGATATTTAATTCTTGAGCTCGTTGACGGCAGTTGTTAAGAAGAATTTTGTTGGCTATGGTTAAATGTTCATTAATAAAAACTTTTGAGGAGTTTCCCTCAAACCCTAAATCAGTAGATGTAACTCCTTTGCTTTTATTAATTTTTCTGAAACTAGAGATGATATTGTCCTTGGCCCTTCTTGTCCTTAACTTTGCGACTATTCTTCGTGGACGTCCAGATTGTGAGTGTAGTTGTTGTACTCTAGTTACAAACTCGATGTCTTCAGCTATGAGATCTGCGTTGACCATTGTTGCAATTTGAATAAGTATTTGTGATAAATTTTCGTTTGGTCTCTCGGGGACTCCGACTACTTCTAAATTAAGAAAGCGGCTTTGTTGTTGTGATCGGTTGTATTCTAGTTCCATAGTTCTGTGTTTATTTTGTAGGTCACTTATTAAGCTATTCTGTTGTTTAAGACTTTTCTCTAGTTTCACGACACGATCCTCATAGGACTTTGTGGTTTTAATTAGCTTATCCTGTTCAGCTTTTAACGAGTCCACCACGCTCAGTTTTAATTCAATATCGTGTAATTTAGTATTTAGTTCTTCTATGACTTTGCTGCTGAACCGTAAGTTTAAGTCGTTAACCTCGTTACGTAGTTTCTCGACAAGTTCAGGTAGGTTGGAAAGCGATGCTAGTACTGTTTCGATTTTGTGAAGAGTTGTGTGTTCGATCTTGTTATCTTCCAAGGTCTAACTTGTAGGGGCAAGGTTTTAACTTGTAGGGGCACGGAAACCTCATTAGATTTTAAAATGTATTTAACAATTTTCAAACTAATTGTTTAGTCTACTATTCTATTTGCAGCGAACCGGTTAATTCCTCGATCCTACATTTTTAAATAAATTATTTGCTTTGTATTTATCGACATGGTGTCGAGATGAACAAGGTGGCTAGTAGGCTTCATGGTACATTCCATTGCAGATGCAGAAGATCTAGGTTCTTGTGACTTTCTACTGCGCTTGTCACTTTGAGATAAAAGCTACTGCTTAAAAGGGGATAAGGAGCGGACATCAAGCAGGGCCGTCTAGGTTAGTTAACCTAAACGTCTTTTTCTTGTAGTAACCTGCCTTCCTATACGTAGTTTTAAATATATTTCTTTCTCTTAATATCGCAAACATTAAAAAAAATACAATTGAAGTAGGTACTTAATATTTGTAGTAACTTAAATTTTTCTAAGCATTTTTTGTTCAAAAGGTTTTTGTATTGTGTGTACACAAGTATTTATAACAAAGGCCACACGTGCATAGATGAGTCATCTGACTATTGATGATCAAGGTAAAGCAATACAGATTATGTTGGAATTGTTTAAGACTGATTTGTTTATCTTCAAAGAAAATACAAAACAATAATAATATACAAATGAAACAGCTTTAAACTGAAATGAAATGTTTTCTTTGCGCCACTCCTAAATTGTTCATTGCATAACAACAACCATAGAAAGATAATTAGTAATTCTATACCCACCAAAGCTGCGCCTATAAGACCTTAATCCAAATACGTCTTATCATGCTGTGTGAGGTGGTTTTTATTTGGAAATCTTTATGAAAGTTAATTTCGCAAGGATATTAAATAAAACTGACGTGGATAATTAAGTTACAAATTGAAACAAGGAACAAATTTCAAATTCAAATTTCAAAATACTTTATTTCATAAAATTTATTACAAATTGTTTGAAATCGTCGTTTACTTAAAATTGAAGCTACAATTAAAATTATAGATCGACACAGACAAACGCTACAGCACTAAAAAAGCCGCGTTGTATTGTCAAATGTAAATTAAAGGAGAAAAATAAAACCAATCTACTACTCGAATCTACTTGTCTGTCTGTGTTGATCTATAAATTCCAGTTTCCAAATGGTAGGGCCAATGAGAAGAAATCTGGCAAAGAAACTCATGGCAACTCTTTTAAAATTCAGTTCTGTTTACATTTTTTTTTTACATAAATCATATACCCAATCAAAATATTTGACAGTACCAGACAGGATAATACACCATTTATACATCATAAAAAATAATAATCAAAGAAAAGAAAAATAGAAGACAAGCATGAGAACAAGGAAGACAGAAAAAAAGATAGAAAGGATACAATAATACAATAAGAACTTAGATAAAACAATTAGCACAAGTAGCACACATAAATAAAAAAAGTGCATAAACTTGCATTATTTGAGACAGCCTGGGGAACAGAAGCAGTTAATCCCAAGCGTTTTTGTCTTTCGTGTAGTCTAGGATAGTATAATATCCCTTTACGATAAGTTTTTGTTTGACTACATTCTTAAATTTATTAAAACTTAGATCTTGAATATCTTTCGGAATTTTATTATAAAATCGGACACATTGACCCTGAAATGAACTATGTATTTTTTGGAGCCTAGAATACGGATGAACAAGTTTATCTTTATTTCTAGTATTTATACTATAGACATCACTTCTTTTGACAAATTGGTCTTTATTTTTATGAACATAAATTATGTTTTCATAAATGTATTGACTTGCTACAGTTAATATATTGATTTCTTTAAATTTTTCTTGAAGTGATTGTCTCCTACCTAAATTATAAATTGCACGAATAGCTCTCTTCTGCAGCACAAAGATAGAATGAATGTCGGCAGCATGTCCCCATAGTAAAATACCGTATGACATTATGCTGTGAAAATAACTAAAATATACTAATCTAGCAGTTTCTATGTCTGTCAGTTCTCGAATTTTCCTAACGGCATAAGCTGCAGAACTTAGTCTCTTTACCAATGTCCTAATATGTGGGCCCCACTGAAGCTTAGAGTCTAGTGTTATACCAAGAAATTTTGTAGTGTCCACAAGGTCTACCTGATCCTCCTTAACTCTTATTGTGGATTTTACTTCTTGTACATTCGGCGTTATAAATCTAACACATTTGGTTTTGCGGCTATTAAGGAGCAAGTTATTAATGTCAAACCAACGAACTACTTTAGAGATAGCCAAGTTCACTTCGTCAGTGCTAGTCTGTTGTCGTTTCACTTTAAATAAAAGCGAAGTGTCATCGGCAAACAAAACTATCTCATGTTGATCTTTAACTAGATGTGGCGACAAAGCAATAAAGAACATTAAATTGCCTATTTAAATCGACAATTTCATTATGTCATTGCGCCCAATAATTATAATCACCCTAATCCATTTCATGCTTATGTTGTAGCTATCTATTACGATAATACGGAACAGGTATACGATTACTGAACTGAATAAAAATCCGTATCTTTATCACACACAATAGAAGATAAGTGTGGAAGTACTTTAACCGTTTTATTTCATTCCACCAAAACACTTGAAGTGTAAGTAAATCTGCTGGCACGTTTGTACTGCTAAAGAAGTGCTACCGTTTACTTTGTTCAAGTCACGCGACGCCCATTTTAACCGAGTAGTCTAACTACACCTCCCCACAGAGCCTCCACAATGTCTTTGGTAAAGTAATAACAATTTACTATGTAGGTACACCTTGCATAAAAAGATCGCTTAATTTATTTAGGAACGATATTTTTTATTACTCAGAACAAGTTGCACCAGTAGATTGGACAAGTAAAGTAACCTCGGCAAGGCCGTTCTAACGACAGGTGAACTTGACCTTTTGATCATCTGAGCTTTTACGCGGCCATCCGACCATTGAAACCACACGATAATAATAATATTCTTTTTAGCTGTCCGCCAAAAATCCGAAATATGATTGTGTATTATGTCAATTTACCTTTACAATACATATTTCTTCAACCTTTTCAGATTATTCAAATCACGTAACGTAACTGAACAAAAAAAGATGTCTTCAAACGTAGCATAAATGTTGGTTGTCTTGTAACAGATTCACACATGTAAACGTTGAACGTTGACACGTGTCACGATTTCCGTGGGACGTACACGGTTTCAAGGCGTGGGCACGTCCCGAGATGTAGGTAGATACACTTGATCAAAACGAGATCCTGATTTCTTAACGAAGTCGTAAAAGGGTAATCAGAACGCTTTGCCTACCGCAAGCGACTTTTTTATACACCGTGTTTTACAACTTTATTGTACATTTTATTGTACTTTGTTTATAGTATAGGTTGTGACAGAGAAATAATACAATGGTTCGACACAGGAGATCTACCCTCTTCCTATTATGTAGGGTCCCTCATAGTGTACAGAAGCATTTACCCATTTTGACAAAATATTCATGACTACTATCCGTTGTCCTCATTCTGGAACTGTATTCTTACTTTCCAGCAGTTTTGATGCAGTCATTTTACATAAACCGTCCATGGGTATCGTAAATACAGTTCGCAGATATACTCTACGCATACCAAATGAAAAAACTTGACATAAAACTCTACACCAATTCGATTGGCCAGCTAATACGCTGTAGGCTAAAAATCCCTTTATCATTGGTAGTGATTTAAAGACAGTGGAACGTTTAAGAACTGCTAGAGATAATATAGATTTATGTAAACTCGGCGCCCATCGGTTTTACGGACTTTTACCTGCCGTAATTCAAGGAAAACCCGACCAAATAAAATATACTTCATTAGGGTTAACGGTAGAGTCGTAGTCGCTTTCGTGATTTTCCGGCTTAATATTTATATGACATATTTATTTGAGGACCTTTGTAGGTCTAATCCATGATTGCTGTATAATATGTTTACCCGTTGTCTAGTACTAATAGCACAAGCTCTGTTTAGTTTATATCTGTATAGTCAGACTAGGCTAAAAACATTTAAACAACATTCCTATTTTATATAGGTATACTTTTTTGTATTCAAACGAAACACGGTCTCTTCAAATTGATAATTACATTCAGGATTCGTACATTTATATTATGCAAATATGCATTATCATAAATTGATACATTATGCATATTTATACGTACAATTATTTGCGAAACCACCTCGTACTCTCTAATCGGGCTATCAGTATAAAAACACTAACAAACTCTGTGTCTTGAACATAAAACAAAATGTATCTAAGTAAGGTAGGTTATGTTACAAAAGCTCGGTTACCCTTGTCAAGATTTGTTACCCTAAATCTCAATTATTTTAACCTTCCGTCCCTAAATGTGGCATCAAGGCAACGCTACATTCACCACAAGTGTGCAAATATTAAATTTAGCTACATTTATTAATATGAATGATCTATATAGACATGAAAATACACGAGAGTTTATTAACAGTTTGATGTATCGATTCTACATTATATAATTTTAGTGTTTGTATAAAAAGTAGCATAAACATGTTTTTTTATTAGTCTTTATTACATAAAGCGGACTGTAATGCAGCGGAGGGTCCTAATATTAGTATTTTTTTCTTAAAGTTCTTTTTCAGACGAGGTACAAAACTTTGTGCTGCGGTGATTTTATTGTTATACATTTTTCCTATGGCAGAAACAGGCTTCCTTTTGTATTGGAAGGGAACCTAAATAATAACTCCACCTTCTAATGACACTTATAGCCTCTTACTTAGTCGACACGAAGTGTTGACATGGTGACTCTGACCTGTTATCTTGAGAAGTAACAGAAAAGATCTTTATCTACCATTTGTACACTACCATTTGTGTAAGCGGCTTATGTGTCCTATTACCATATTCTAAAGGTTGCTGCAAATAATATTATGTATGCGATCTACATTTGACCGTTTGATAAATTATTGTAATAAATTTCAAGAAGTTTGATTATGAGATTTAAGTTAATTTAACTGTAGTCTAACATTAGATTGTAGTAACGTAACATACCCATGCATAACAGATAATGTATTTGTTACTATGTCACGACATCATCATTCATTACTTGGCAAATTTATTAGTTTTAATAAAATGACAAGGTCCTCTTTACTATGAGGTTGTAGAAAAGCCAACACTGAGCACATGTAACTGTAGTAGGTATTTAAAATAATAAAATGATAACCAATTATCTTCCAGTCATACAGTGTTTATACTCTAAAATCAATGTGGCAAGCAATTAAAACATAGACGAAGGCGCTATTGTGATCATATCCAACTTCCGACTCCTGTGACTCTTGAGTCCAGAATCTACATCTCGACCTTGCAAAAAGCTCCGGGTATGACACTCAGCAAGTCCTAGAATAAAGTAATACTAATGTGTACGAAAGAGTTAAAAACAAACTTCGTCCTTATGAGCGCTTTTCCCCCATTCTATATCGTAATAAAAACTAGACATACAGTTCCAATCTAGTGATACGTAAGAGTTTTTTCACTTTTTTCTCCGCTTGATTGTGTAAAACGTTCAACGTTTGAAAAACGTTGACATTGTAAAACGAGAATTTGGACGTTTACTAGATTGCAATGGAGATCCACGGACTTCAATTATTTTAGCTCACGTATAGAGAAAGGAATACTTACTCATTTTTAGGTTGTTAATGAATTATCATTTTACAAGTCCATGTTGAAGCTGCTGAGTTTTACGTGTCAACATGTGTGATCTTCTGAACTACTGACTGAAGTCTTTAGTGTGTTAAAGTAAAATTCGACTAAGGAAGATGCAACAAGCATAACATTTGCAACTTGAAACAAACCGTAATTCTTAAGGCCAACATAGCATTAATAAGACAAGTTTCCTTCTATAACTTGCGTAGGCCCGTCTGTGCATTGGGACTGCAAACAAGGGTATTAATAGTAACATAATTACAGCAAAATCCTTTCTTAGAATCTATTTCAGATTGTGTATCCATGTGACAAATTTCGTCCTAATCCTTTGATATATTAGGCAGTGATTGATTTACAAACATCTCTAGTTTCAACTTGATTACGAGGGACGACAAGGGACGGAAATCCTTCTAGATATTGTTGATGACATATTTCTACAACTTAGACGGGTTATGGATGGCATAATGACCTAATATTGCTACTAAATTAAATAATAAATTACATTTTGTAACGAGCTGATGTTTCTTAATTTTATAATTCAATAAACATTGACACTACAAGCTAAATAATTCGGTTAGGAAGTCACCGAACGGTACTATTGTTTACCGAAGCTACAAGTTACATCTCTGACGGTCAGAATCCGATTGTAGTTTAAATATTATCGGTGAGACGGAATCACGGAACAATCTGTCGGTATTGGACGGATAGTTGGAATGTCCCGGGAACGTTTGTTTTCTATTTGTTTGTTGTGTAATCCGAAACGTGCGGGCGAAATTTGTGGGCTGTGATTGATGTATGTGATACAACTGATAGATAACTTCGTTAAGTGTTTATACGTATAGTTTGAAAAGGGGTTTTAGAGAAACTGAGTGAGGTTTGTACAGTACTTTAAACGCGTCAATAAGTTAACTTCGATGTCTTTTTTGTTTTGAAAGTTTGAAGTTTATTGTGTTGGTTTTAGTTTGTTTGCAATTCATGTTATGTAGCTATTTGTCGTTTCAATTGTTGCAGAAACAGGTCTCCATTTATGAAGGCATACAAATACTATGAAAAATATAACCAAGAAGAATTTGTTACCAGATTTGGTTTCATGTTTTAGTATTTGTTTACTATAAGCTGACTATTAAATATATATTCCCTTTATTTGCCCTTATTAAGACCCTTCTTTTAATATGTTGTAAGTACAAAACTTCGAACTTCTATCTTGCTAATATTTCAAGTTAGGTTGTCGTTACACGTGTAGCATGGTATAATCGTTAATAATTTAACAACGTAAACATGAATTAAAAATTTACCTCATTCAAAATTAACCCGAAAGGAATATTTAAATTAAATTATCTCTTCACATTTTAAACTTACTTGCTAAAAATATTGAGGGATTAAAATATGGAGAGCGCATATAAAATTCATGCTGGCCCACTCGCGCATAATGAGAAGTTAACTGGAAAACTTAATAGTACCCTCGACACGTTTTATTCATGACCATAAAGGCTTTTAACTTTAATTCGCAAGGTTCCGTTGAAAATTTACGAGGTGTCATTGGAAAAGTTAAGTCGTAGATCAAACTTGCGCCCGGCCTGTTTCGAGATTATCTCACTAGATATTAATCAGCTACCGCTTTATTTGCGTCAGTAAATACAGAGGGAGTATTTTCGGACATACTGATAATGATAAATATACTCCTTCCTTCCTAAAGACTAGCTGCTACTAGTTAGTAATTTGCTGTTGCAAAAACTTACAATAAATCTTGGCTTACAGATGGTTAATAAACAAATAGAGAACAAAGATTAAATGATTAAAGTTTTCAAACGAAACGAGAATTTTAAGCTCTACAAATTATAGAGCTTCATAGTGTCAGACAACATCGACTGGAATATCTTCCAAACATTTGCTTCTCAACTAAGTTTGTAGGCTGAAGTAGCAAGTTACTAATAAATTAATTATATCTCAGCTTCGACACGTAATCAAGTTCCAAAGTCAACTGAATAAGCTCACTAAACTAGTGAAAACTAATCTTGTAGAGCTCGTGTAGTAAACCACCGGCAAATCTCTCGTTTGTCACTTTGGGATTGCTCGCTGGACTCGTTACTCTGAGTAAATTTATCGGCACTTTATTCTACGCTGAGTCAGTTCCAGTCAATTCATGCGCCACGTTCAGATCGATTAGCTAACGACGGGTACGTTTTATTGTTTAGAAAACGGTACACGCGTCCAATAGCACATACGTACATCGTTAATATCATTCTCTCCCGCCACGTTGAAATGTCAACCGAGCGTAATAAATGTCTCAATAACTCAACTCGGTGACAGATCGCTCGGGCTATCATTAAGGCATAAGTAAATTATTTCATTCGTTAAACAGTCGACAAATAGTAGAGTTTCCCTGGCACGTTATTCGTCGAGTGTCCCGGGAGTCCCAATCAAAAGTCTGCAACAGTACTTATGGACTTTACATTAGGAACGAGAGTGTTATGTTGTGAATTGCGTCTGCGAAGCGGAGATTCTAACTTGTTATTAATTATCTGTCATGCTGCGAGAGAAACTGTTTACGTGGGAACACTGTTGAAAGCGACGGCTTACAATAAAACGTTACTTAGCGTCATTTGAGAGGATAACATTTTCATGAAAATCATTGCAAATTAAACTAAATTTATATCAATAAGATTTAAGATAATAGTAGTAATATTTAGTAAGAACAGTAATGGAGTTAGGAGTCGCATATTTGTGTCGTTATAAACACTATAAACTACTTAAATAAGCTAATATTCTTACAAGATATTCAATCACAATAATAAATACTTGGCACGCGCTGCCTTTTCACTAAACGTATAAATCAAGAAACAAGTGCTTATGATGCCATTATAAACATATTACAATTTCTTGATATGACAATGGATCATAATATTTATTGACATGATACTTTTATCGAGTGTTTGCGTCTGCCCAGCGTGGCTGCACTTCTGATAGCTGCGAGTTTTATGGTTACTTAAGCGATTCAACTAAAACACGTTTAGCCGTAAAGCGACGATGAGATAAAAGGGTAAAATACCAACAATATAAAACAAAAAATGAGGACAAATATGTTGTATAAAATATTTTGGGAATTGGGAACTGTTTGAAGAATATTTTGTACTTGAAAATGAATAAATGTACAAATGAATTCAATTGAATTTTTAAAATAGTTAACATTGAATTATTAATTTACTTTTTTATGAATGAGTTTTTTAAATATTGAACGGAAACTTTATTTCATTCATTTTAAACACGGTCGATTTATTTAAAGTAAATTGTATTTTTTTTATAAATGCTGGTGCGTATTCCGGTTTCAGTTAATAAAATGTGTTCAATGTGACCAGTGTTGTGTTCGTAAATAATTGTTGTGTACACCGGGTTTTACTAGCTAGTTTTCTTTACAACAATGTTTATACTGTTTGAATAAAATAAATTGTTACAAGTTAGGTAAGATTTAATTATTTATAATTCATTAAATGTCATAGCTTTCATTACTTATTATTTATTTCATAGATAATTGGAAAATGCACATCTCTACTATAGCACATTAAAGGTTAATAATATTAACTTTGACTTCCTTATCTTACAACCGAATCGTTAAGTAAACAATTAAGTTCTTTTTGTCCTTATAATAACCTCGTCATTGTCGATCAAATAATCTATAATGAACAAGCGTGCGAGTTTCTCATAAAGGTGCGGTTACAAAATACATTATTACCTTCCGGTCCCGACTTCGGTTGAGTACCACTTAATGATAGACTAGATGTGTGTTCTTTGTTTTTGTTCATATTCAATTTTACCTTAGAATAGTAGAAAAGCTTTACGGTAAAGTTTAGCGTTTATTTTTATACGGTAAGATGACAGACAAGCAAGAGGCCTACGCCTACCTGATGGTGAGTTGTCATCGTCAACTATGCCACAGCACACACAAGCCGCTGCCGCCCCTTTCCGTTGCGTCGCTATTAGGCATCCTACATTCGATTGAGTTGTTTATTTTTAATTATGTATTATTAAGTGAATGCCATTATTAGCAAATAGGATTTTATAACTTTTTTGTTTTCATGACCCTGAAAAATAAAATATTGTTAAAATTAAATGTAGTACCCAACAACCTCACAAAATAGCTTCTTTTTTCGAATTTAGGCTTTATTTTTTTATATAGACAAAATCATAGAACACTTGTGAATAATAAAACGCATAACCCTCATAGTTCCACGCGTTGTGAAGTGCAGTTAGACTATAAAGGCGTGCGCGCGTACGTGACGTCGTACCTAATTGGTTAGCGTACATGTTGCCGCACACATTAACGTTACCCTAACACACAAACAACGGTTTGTTAGTACATTTATGTCGTGTATGTCGCGAAAATTATATTCATATGGGGACCCCCCTGAATACATGCAGTCTCCGTGCTTTATTGGTTAAACAACTAGACTGAAAGGGAGGTCTATGTAGTTGCTACACTGTTTTTCTATGCAAATTTTTGTTACACAACATTTGTAGCAACATAGAAGGGGCTAGTATACTCTAGTTGTTAGATAATGTTTCTCAGAAAATATAAGCTCATTTTATAAAGTCTCTATCGTGCGCGAAACAAGATTCGTGTGTGAAAAAGTCACGTATTCACACAATCCTAGATGCTTCCGAGAATGCACTCTATTGCCTCTTTTGCCATCTGAATCTAACTCTTGGTCCTGTGTATTTGACTTCCTGGAAGCCAAAATTTGAACTCAGATTCAGCTGCACAAAGGTAACTTGATTAGTAGAGGATATTCGGACACCAAACTTAGTAGTTTGGTAGCTTTCAGTGATTCCAGGAAACACCTCTAGCCATTTCTAACGTGCTTTAACAACTGCACATTACAGGATCTGTTACATGTTATTTCGCCAAATAAACAGCTTTTAGACTAGCAGAGTGTTAAATACGGAACCCTAAAGAATATCGCCGACGCAGTAACTCCCCATATTTATTACAATTCTGAAAACATGAAGGAAACGTCGACGCAGCAAATATGCAGGTGTGCATCGACGTCGTACAAGAAGGTATTAGCCGACGCAGCAAACGTGCAGCTGCACCGATGACGTCCGTCCTGTCCTCAATTACTTAACCCGTGTATTAATTTCAATGTAATAAAATTCATTCCATATTCTAGCATCGAATAGGTTTCACCTAATTGTAATTAATTTTAATTTCTTTTATTAAATTTATTATAAGTATTTTTGGTTTTTTTTCGAACCTTCGGCTGCAGTTAACATAATTGGCGCAGTCGGTAGGATTCTCGCGGGCCGGTACGCGAGCGGTTAGAAGCATCTCATATCGATAATTCGCGATCGCGTGTCGCCCGGGCGGCTACCAAGCACCAGTACGAGAATCCTGAATCTACGAAGCTGCAGCGCCGAGTGGAGAATCCAGACTTCGATTCACGAAGAAATACCAGAGATGAAATATTATATGTAAGTACACTTGAATCTTTCTCGTGTTGCTTCCTTTTGTGTCCTAATCATTTCCAAGATTTTCCGACCTGAGAAATCTTATCCCCGGGATCCTGCATCGAGACAGGCTCGCCGGCATATAGTAGATAGTACTAGGCAATTAGATAGTGTTTTAGAATTAGATAGATTGAGTAGTTTATTTGAATTAAAAATGCCGTACGACCCAGATGTAATCTACAAGGCCATACGGATGGTACCAGAGTTTGATGGTAACCATAATGTTTTAACGAGATTTATTAATATATGCGATCGAGTTGTAACGCAGTACGCTAGCCCTGAGCCAGGTAGCGAGCTAGGAAATCTATGTTTACTTAACGGGATTTTAAACAAAATCACAGGTTCCGCTGCTTCGACTATTAATGCGAACGGCATACCAGAAACCTGGGCTGGTATTAGATCAGCCCTTATTAACAATTTTTCAGATCAGCGGGATGAAACAGCTTTATATAACGACCTTTCGTTAGCCTCACAAGGTAGTAGGACCCCGCAGGAGTTTTATGACCAATGTCAGACCTTGTTTAGCACAATAATGACATATGTTACATTGCATGAGACTTTACAGACTACTATTGACGCTAAACGGACACTTTACAAAAAGGTAGCAATGCAGGCTTTTGTACGTGGTTTAAAAGAACCATTAGGTTCGCGTATACGTTGCATGCGTCCGGATTCGATAGAAAAAGCCCTCGAGTATGTGCAAGAAGAGTTGAATATCATGTACTTGCAACAGCGGAATGATGGTCCAAAGACACACCATGCCCCTAAGGCATCTATTCCCTTTAATGTACCGCTAAATACCCAGAGTACTCCACGACACCTAGTACCTAATTGGCCAGCCCCTATGGCACAGCGTCCCTATCATACTCCAAACCCCGCATTTAAATTTAATTCACACAACCAACAGCAAAACCGTTTCCCTACACGAACACAGCAAATGTTCCGTGCTCAGCCTAATAATTACCACCCTCAAAGTAATACGTTTAGATTACAATCTAGAAATAACGCCCCTATGAATACCGGTCCGAAACCCATGAGTGGTGTACAGCATTTTACACCTAGACCTTTACCTATGACTAGTCATGATTGGCGGAAATCCGGTAATCCACCACCTAATAATTATTTCAAGTCTCGCGAAATAAATTTAAACGAATTTGCATTACCCGATAATACCTATTATTCTGACGAGTATTGCTATGAGCCCGAATATGAAGGTAACACAGACTACAACGATTATAATTACTCTTATGACTATGACTATAATACTAACATGACTTATAGTGACACGACTTACGATAATCAAATAGTACATGAGATAGAACCGCAGGCAGGGCCTAGCCACGCTAGCCAGAACCAGGATTTTCGGTCAGACCAGAGGTCAAAAGAACGAAAATAGATATTAACCTGCAAACTCAACGACAATTACCGTATCTAGAAACTTCTTGTCCACGTTTAAAATTTCTGATAGACACTGGCGCTAACCAGTCATTTATAAGCCCCGAGGCAGTACAAAATTTCTTTCCCGATTATCAACTTAATTATGACCCTTTTGAGATTACAAATATACATGGTGTTAGCGGAAGTGACCATTCAATTACTTTGCCTAGTTTTAAAGAATTTAAAGAGAATGATAGTATTAAATTTTTCGTATACCGTTTTCATGATTATTTTGATGGCTTAATAGGTCTAGATATTTTATCTAAATGGGAAGCCAATATAAACCTAAAAGACTTCAAATTAATTACACGAAACGCTACAAATCAGATTAAATTGTATAATTCCCGTAATGTCAATTTATACGAAGACATTATTCCAGCAAACAGCTTTAAAACTATTAAAATACCGATTAATGCCCCAGAAGGAGAAGTTTTTATAGACAAACAGACTTTCTGTAACTGTATTTTACACGAATGTGTTACTACTGTAACAAACGGTCGTGGTTATGTACAGATAGAAAATCCAACACCCAATGACATTATATTTTATTTAGATCAGCCTGCTTGTGCAGATGCATTCAATTTTAAATGCACGCAGACTGGAAACGTAAACCATGTAAACGATGTTTTATCGCGATTGCGTACAGACCATCTCAATAAGGAAGAAAAGGCTAATCTCTTGACATTATGTAGACGTTACGCAGATGTATTTTATATCGACGGAGAACCGTTAACTTTTACAAATAAGATAAAGCACAGAATTCGTACAACAGACGAGGTACCTGTGTACACTAAAAGTTATCGGTACCCATTCATTCACAGACAGGAAGTTAGAGACCAAATCTCAAAAATGTTGCAGCAAGGCATAATCCGACCCTCAGACTCTGCATGGAGCTCACCCATTTGGGTTGTACCCAAGAAAATGGATGCTTCAGGCAAACAAAAGTGGCGTCTCGTAATTGACTTTCGCAAAGTTAACGAAAAGACTATAGACGACAAATACCCCATTCCCAATATTACTGACGTATTAGACAAATTAGGACGATGCCAATATTTTACGACTTTAGACTTAGCAAGTGGATTTTACCAAGTGGAAATGGATCCTCAGGACATATCTAAGACCGCGTTTAACGTAGAACATGGGCATTTTGAATTCCTTCGAATGCCTATGGGTTTGAAGAATTCTCCATCGACCTTTCAAAGAGTCATGGATAATGTTCTCAGAGGACTACAGAATAGTATCTGTTTAGTCTACTTAGATGACATTATTGTATTTAGTTCATCCCTTCAGGAACACCTGGAAAACCTGGAACGCGTTTTTCAAAGACTTAGGGAATCTAACTTCAAAATTCAGATGGATAAGTCAGAGTTCTTGAAGTTAGAAACAGCATACCTTGGACATATAATTAGCAAAGACGGCATCAAGCCTAATCCCGACAAAATCTCAGCTATTGAAAAATATCCCATACCTAACACCCCGAAAGAGATTAAACAATTTTTAGGCCTTCTCGGTTATTACCGAAAGTTCATACCAGACTTTGCACGCATTACAAAGCCCCTTACCATTTGTCTTAAGAAAGGTAACAAAGTAATCCATAGTCCTGAGTATATTAATTCTTTTAATAAATGCAAATCCCTATTAACCAATGATCCAATACTCCAGTATCCCGACTTTACCAGAGACTTTAACCTTACAACCGACGCTTCAAATGTTGCCATTGGAGCGGTATTATCCCAGGGAACCATAGGCTCTGATAAACCAGTGTGTTACGCTTCTCGTACACTAAATGAAAGTGAGCTTAACTATAGCACAATCGAAAAAGAATTGTTAGCTATAGTATGGGCTACGAAATACTTTAGACCATATCTATATGGCCGAAAGTTCAAAATACTTACCGACCATAAACCTTTGCAATGGATGGTAAATTTAAAGGAACCAAACTCACGACTAACACGATGGCGGCTTAAGCTCAGTGAGTACGATTTTTCTGTGGTTTATAAGAAAGGCAAGCTTAATACCAACGCCGATGCCCTTTCACGCATAGAAATACATAACAACGAGACCGAAGAGATTAACTCAATAATTGAAAAAATCATAGAGTTAAGCTCAGTGGCAAATAACCCTTCAGAACCATCAGTTCAACGTGATAGCCCTTCAGAGATTACACATGTCAGTAATGAACATTCTAGAAGAGCAAGTCTTAATCAAGTAGAGCTACCAGACAACCCGACTAATTCCTCCACTGAGACCGTACATACCAGTAACGAACATCCCATTTTAGAAATCCCTATCACAGACGATCCGCTTAACAAATTTCATAGACAAATTCACTTTACAATAGTTGGTGACATAAAACGAAGACCGATAGTGACTAAACCTTTCGAAGGACATACAAGAACAGCAATTCAAATTTCAGAATCAAATTTAGAGTCAGATGTTATTAATGCCATTAAAGAATATGTTAACCCAAAGGTTAAAACTGCTATACTAGTAAACCCACCTTTGGCCATGTATTCAATAGTACCAATATTACAGGAGAAATTTAAAAGCTCTTCTCTTAAATTAGTATTAGCTAAAATAGAATTAGAAAACGTTAAGGAATATTTACGACAGCAAGATATTATTAAGCACTATCATGATGGTAAGACAAATCACCGCGGTATAACCGAATGCTATTTAGCCCTTTCACGAAAATATTACTGGCCAAAGATGAAGGAACAAATCGCTCGTTTTATTAACGAATGTACCATCTGTGGTCAGGCGAAATATGATAGAAATCCACTTAGACCATATTTTAATATAGTACCACCGGCTACAAAACCTTTAGAGACTATTCACATGGATCTATTCACAGTTGAATCAGAGAAATACGCAACATTCATTGATACCTTCACAAAATACGGTCAAGCATATCACTTGCGAGATGGCACAGCTATTAGTATAATCCAATCATTGTTAAAATTCTGTACTCACCATGGACTACCCATGACCATTATTACAGACAATGGCACAGAATTTACAAACCAACTATTCTCTGAATTCACGCGTATTCATAAAATAGTTCACCACAAGACCTTAGCCCACAGTCCAAACGATAATGGTAATATTGAACGATTTCACTCAACATTATTAGAACACATTAGAATTCTTAAATTACAGCATAAAAATGAACCAGTAGTTAATCTCGTTCCATACGCTATTATAGCATATAATAGCTCTATTCATAGTTTTACCAAGTGCAGACCATTTGACTTGTTGAATGGACATTTTGACCCACGAGATCCTATCAACATTGACATGACTGAACATATCTTACAGCAATACGCACAGAATCATAGACAACAGATGAAACATGTGTATGATATAATTAATGAAACCTCTCTTGCAAACCGAACCGCTATAATCGAGAATAGAAATAAATCACGTGAACCTGAAATAGAGTACGTACCTCAGCAACAAGTTTTTATTAATAACCCTCTTGCCAGTCGTCAGAAAACAGCACCGCGATACACCCAAGACACGGTTTTAGCCGATCTACCAATCCACATTTATACCTCTAAAAAACGTGGCCCTATTGCTAAATCGCGATTAAAACGTGTACCTAAAAGTAACCAATTGTTACAGGAGCCTACTTCTACTGTTACTACCAGCGACGTACTGTCAAGACATAAGACTTGAGACCTTAGCTGACGGACCTGGACTATTGCCATACAAATTAGGAACAACCAGATTAATAACACATTATCATTCCTTTATACAATTCATACAACTGACTGACTTTGAAGACAAGATAGAGTCTGTACGATCCCAACTTGATATTTTTAAGGCTAAACTTAGTAGAGGAGCATACGTTATTTACGAAAATCAAATTGAATACCTTAGTAACAAACTTAATAAAGTACTAAATCAAATAAAATCATTAGAACCAGTAAGGGTTAAGAGAGGTCTGATAGATAGCTTAGGATCAGTAATAAAAAGTATTACTGGCAACTTGGATTACCAAGATGCTGTAAAATACAATGAGGCTATTAAATCCTTACAAGAAAATGATAATAGGATAGTTTCTGAATACAATAATCATATAAGTTTGTGCAAAGAGTGGATGTCTCAACACAATAACGTCTTAGAACAACTAGTATCGAATCAGGCAAAGATCAACGCATCCTTAGAGTTACTTTTAGAAAAAGACGCCCTCAAAGATTATAATCTTGTAAGATTTACTAAGTTTTCCCAAATTTTAAGTATAATAACTAATAATGTAGAAGATATAATGTTAGAGATAATTAGAATAGAAAATATTTTAGCTTTTATCCATGCTTCTAGTACACATCATTCGATGATAGAAATTGGAGTTTTAAAATCTATAATAGCTAAGTTAAAATCTTTATACAACCCAGATCAAATAATAAATTTAGAATTAAGAGAATACTATGATTTAATCAAACCAGGTTCATATTTTGTAGATAAAAGAATAGTAATAATTTATAAATTTCCTATTGTTTCCAATGATATATACGATTTATATAAGCTATCCATTGTCCCTAATGAAAAACAATTAGCCCTCTTACCTCCTTCTCCTTACATAGCAACAACAGAGAAAGCATTCGTGTACATAGAGGCTGAATGCCCGAAGTATAGCAACATATATATCTGCGAAAAGAAGATAAGCCATCAAGTTCGTACTACACCTGATTGCGTTCAAGAACTGATCATCCGTCAAAACCTGAAAAGCACCTGCCAACTAACTAAGATCTTATTAACCCGAGAAGCAATAGAGAAGTTGGACGACCAGCACTACGTACTTTCATTACCGCAACCCACAAAAGTACAATTGACCTGTGGCAGAAGAGACATCAATACGCTACAAGGTAGCTATCTTATTACTATTCCCATAGATTGCTATATCCAAACACCAGAATTCACCATAGTTAACGACGGCAACGAGATAAAGGGTCAACCAATGAAACTTTCAAGAATCCCTTACGATGACTTGAACAATACCAACGTCTTCACTCACGTTGGCTCCAGTGCAGTAAATTTAGAAGAACTGCACAGCATCCAGAACAGAGTCTTATTACAGAAACCTATAGAATTAGAGGAACCTCAATCATCTGTCCTGTATCATACAACTATACCACTTTATGTCATCATAGTATTCGCTGCCATCATTGTTACATTTATGATCAGTCGAAAATACAAATGTTGGAGTTTATGTTCAGAAACCAAAGAGATACCACAAACTCTCAAGATCCATACTTATGAAGAGGTGACTAAGAAACATAAGGAGGCACCAGCAACATTTTCTCTTAATATGACAAAATAGTTGCTGTTCTGCGGATGGAGATGTTAAATACGGAACCCTAAAGAATATCGCCGACGCAGTAACTCCCCATATTTATTACAATTCTGAAAACATGAAGGAAACGTCGACGCAGCAAATATGCAGGTGTGCATCGACGTCGTACAAGAAGGTATTAGCCGACGCAGCAAACGTGCAGCTGCACCGATGACGTCCGTCCTGTCCTCAATTACTTAACCCGTGTATTAATTTCAATGTAATAAAATTCATTCCATATTCTAGCATCGAATAGGTTTCACCTAATTGTAATTAATTTTAATTTCTTTTATTAAATTTATTATAAGTATTTTTGGTTTTTTTTCGAACCTTCGGCTGCAGTTAACATAATTAGAGCTTAAACTGAGTATAGTCTCTACTACAACAAAACAAACACAGAACAACAGAACCTGACCACAAAGTGTTACATTTGTAATACTAGTAGTGTCAAGCTATTTTTAATATGTATGGGATGATACTACTTTGTTTTATTTTTTTTTACATTGCTTGCTTCCGCACAAGGATTCCGCACAATATTTGGAGGATTGCCTATGTCCAGTAGTGGACGTCAATTGGCTGAGATGATGATGATGATGCTACTTTTGTAACGTAACCATTTCACTTAGGTCAATGGGACGGGTTATATCTTCTCTATCCTCTCATAGTTTCCTTTGTTTTATTTTCCCTGATGTCCTGACGTCCCGCGTTTTAAGTGAATATAGTTCTTCAGTTGATACAAGTAAAGTTAAAATAGGGAGTTGACCGCGTTGTTATTTTACACCGTAGATATTTTTATTTAAAAATACCTGCGTCAATTTAAAATTAAAAAGTTTAAATATAGAAACGTTCTACATTTAAATAGATATTAAACTGTTGTTGATAGTCTGTGGTATAACCAAGCGCGATATTATGTGTCGAATATCTCGGTATTTTTAGTTTTACCCACACGTAGTACTTAATGTCATCAGTTTACTTTCGGACGAAATTATTAACCTAAAATAAAACGACAAGTAAGTTTCTCGACATGTTAAATTCTTTATAAAAAACGTGACTCATTAATGATTATATAAATAAACCTTAATATGCCATACCAAATGTTACTTAACAAAAACTTCCGCTGAAGAACACGTCGCGTTGGGTACACATGTTTGGATACAGATACGACTATCAGCCTATTAGTGGATCAAAATAATCTCCCGTCTCCGCTAATGAAAGTTTTTATGTCCTCGTTATCCATCATAAATAATAACGGGCGCAGATTTACTTTTGAGTGATAGCTGTTTATATTTGTTTAAATAAATAAGTATTTTTATTTAATAAGTAAAGTGTCATGCTTCAAGTTTGTTCGAGTTAAAGATGCCGAGGTTACGACAGCTACAGTGTGATAAACATTTCGGCTTTATTAATTAACATTTCATGTATTAACATAAGATTAACACGTGTTATCTTTTCTTCGAATCAGTGAATGTTTCAAGATAGTTGAAATAGATAAGTAATTATTATCAATTAATTCTTGGCCTGATTAAAGATTTTTTATTGAAATACTCGCGGTTAAATTTTAAAATACGTCAACTTTCAAGTGATATTATTTTATTTGTAGATCGTACTCTCGTATATTGCGGTGCTTATACTATACATATTTATTAATAAATTTATTAATTTGATAATCTTAAAATATATAATTTAATTATCATTTTCTATCTATTCCGAAAATATCAGGAATAGTTTTTATTTGCAAATCATTACATTTCTTGAATTTATTTTTCATCACCCTTCTCGCTGATAGGATAAGCCAATAGATATCCTTTGCTGGATATTGACCTTGATTGATTTGGAGGACCAAATGCTTCCATCGCGCGGGATCCTATGATCCTTTATCCATCGAAGTCCCGCCGTTTTTATCAGGTCGACAGTCTAACACGTGTAATTTTTCTTATTAGAAATAAATAACTTTACTATGCATGTATGTATTTTATTACGTATCAACGTGACGTCAAGACCCTGACCTATAACGGCTTATCGCCAAAGATTGATAGCAGTTCGAATTCGATCGGCGAACGTACTTGTTGGTTTCGGTCATTGGAGCGATTCGTTTACTAGCGTGTTTTGTCTATGTGACTATCTTTATAGACATGCATTTTAGTAACGACTGCAATGCAATTTTAAAGTATTGTAAGCTAATTTAACAATGTATCGATTTTATTTCTTGATAATATTTCGAAAGATGCCATCTATCTACATAATAAACTTTGTCCGAGACCGTTTGATATTGAAATTAAATTGTTACCTAGTTTTAACTTAGAAAGCTATATGATATATATCCTATAAAATATATAGCCTATAAAATGAAACTATGAAGGATGTACTAATTGGGAACTAGAAGATCTAAAAGAACTGCGATGGTTTCTAGTTCTTTTAAAAAGTTTTAATTTGATAAAGCATACAAATGTTATCCCACTATTCACTGCTACCGTGGTTGGTCTTAGGTAGTCCTTTTATAACCTTTATTTCAAAGGTAGAATTCTTGGTTGTTTTATTTCAAAAGATCAACTATTACATTAAATCGCACAGTATTATTAAACTTTATCTCAAAATGTAGCCCCGCCTGACGTTTGCAATAACAACTACCGTACGGAACCGCTGACGTTGCTATCCTCGCAGCATACTCAAGTTCTTTTAAATTGAGATTTATCTCTTTTAAAAGTACACTGAAAACTGTAGAACAATCACAAATAGCGATAAGAACTTTGTAATACGATGAAATGCAACTAGAAACTTAGCTTTTAAATCACAATGTAAATATAGAATTAGGTTTTACTTACGCTTCAGTATTTTAATTTTGTAATAAGTTAGGAGGTGAGGTCGTGGTCTATGAATTAGAAGTCCCCGAGATCTTAGCCTGAGATAAAAATAATATATTTTAAAAATAATTAAGCTCATAAACAATTAGTTTACTTAATTTTTATTATCAACTATATTGAGTTAGTGGCGTGGGAGTAAAAGTAATGCAATGTAAAGATCCAATTTTAGGGCATACTAGCTGACCCGTGCCCACAATGTTGAGCATCGAAAAAAACGCGTCTTTCACTCCTATTAGTCATAGCGTGATACTATATAGCCTATGACACTCCCCTATAAATTGACTACTCAACACAGAAAGAATTTTTAAACGGTTCAGTAGATCCAGAGATTACCTACCCCCTATAACGTCACAAACACACAAACTTTACCTCTTTATAATATTAGTATAGATATTTGTGGACCTCAATAACAATAGTCTTGTGCATGTTTCGAATCTTCAAAATCAAACAGTATTACTTAATCACAATTATCTCAATAAACACAAAGCAATATAAAGCTATTTACATGTCTCGATACGGAGATTACGAAGACAGATAGATATCAATGCGATTATAATCAACAGATTGCGTATTAATTTATAGCTACGCCATTTGAATTATGTCTGGTTACATCGCAGAACAACTAAGTACCGGTATTAAATTACTTAGTGGAAATGTGAGCCTTAGCTCAATTACATTTAATGTAGTTAATGTCCGCTTCTATCTTACAGCGGGGGCTATTAGAACTATTCACGTTTAATAATATGGATGACATAAAATTAAATCGGTAAGCCTCAAAGTAGAGAATTTATTAAGAGATTATAGATACCTATAGAAACATTAGGTACGTTTACATTGAAAAATTTCTCTCAGAGGATTTGTTTAAATTTTTCTGGATGGGTACATAGATATTATAGTTATTAAATCAGCGTTAGTAGACTTTTACGACACCCGCAGGACAAGAATAGAGTACTATCATTTATTTCTCTTAAAATTAATTGACAATCTAATTAGTTAATTATCAAGCGTAATATTAGCAAATTTTGACAATTTTATATGAACGAAATTCCAAGTTAAAATATGACGAATAAACAAAAATGAGAAAACATTAACAAGTGACCGTACTGTTCATCCGCAGACAATAAAACACGGAGAGTACATGCATATTTATATAAGTAATAACCTCGGTTACGTCCTCCTTTACATTTTTAGAAGGTCAACATTTATTTTACACTTACATCACTGAAACAGCTCGTAAGCTCAATATGCATCATTGATTATGTAATATCATTCACAATGTTGTACTTAATGTATTATTTGTACGTATGTATTGTTTGTGTAAGAGTTTAATTATGCCACATTTACCATATGACAGAATGAGCACTGAGTGGCGAACGAAATCAGCAAATCGGCATTTCGATAGGCAACGTAAGGGGTCGCCCGGTGGGCAAGATCGAACCTGGAAACACTGGCTTTTATTGATAAAGGACCGAGATCTGCAAAAGTCAGGGGAAAGGCATATGGTCAGAAGTGGGATGATGGAGGCTAATGCCACGCTTTTTTATCTGGTTTTATGTCAAATCTTTATTTCTTTGCTAGCAAGACACAGACTATTAAGGAGGCGTCCTTCTGCTGCTTTTTTTCGATACCATTTGCAATGGTACTACACCACAAGGAAATGATCTTCAACGTGACGAATTAAGACATGAACCCTGACTAAGTTTCTGTAAAATGCAGTGAAGTTCCAATTCTGTATGGCTCTAAAATAAGAACCACTAACTTCAAAACTACCTATGCGAAGCAAAGCTACGAAATAGTATATTTTAAAAGCGAATGGTAGAAAGGTGCCAACGAAATCAGTTCGGATTGTAAAAGCTATTGTAGTTCCCCGGCTGTAGAGAATCAAACAATAATACAAATACGTTCAGTTCTTGAACGAGATAACAGAAAAACTATCAAATAGGTAACAGAGATACTGTTATGTAACTTTTTTTTTTACGAGATGGCAGGTTCGAGTCGAAGGACAATTATTATTAGTACGATCTACTAATGATCTCCGTGTGGTGACGGAGTAAAATTAGAATATGTCACCACCCCATCTCATCCCATGGGTGTCGTAAAAACCGACTAAGGTTCTATCCGTGAATATTATTTTTACGAAATAAAAAGAAGTAAAACTTGAAATTAAACCCTATACCAATCCTTTTGGCCACCGTGGTATTAGTAGGCCAAGTATCCCTCCGTCACGGGAGGAGGCCCGTCCCTGCAGTGGGACATTAATGGGCTGTTAAGATAATGATGATGATGACTAATGATTGTCCTACGTAAATAGGTTGTTTGTGTTAATTTAACTTACAACGCTTGAAAGGTATTGTCGAAGCTGTCCTTTCTGTGTGGGAAGAAAAATATTTACTGCTTAACTTACATATTTTTTAGGGTATTCGTATAAAAATGGCCTGCTATAAATAGTTTTGCAGCAGGCACAAAAGATCAGCTTAAAAATATACATAATACCGTCGTCTAAAATGTACATTAAACCTTATTACGAACAAATACAAAATACTTTGATGTTCGCCAGGTCTGTAGTTTAAAATATAATTACTACCCTCATTATAATTACTACATTTTTTGCGAATATAACCAATGACGACATAAGAGTACTATTGACTAGGTATAGCGATTTCTCAGTATTAGCTGAATAAATAGTATATTTACATATGCTTTTCATCTCAGAATTACACATTGTTCCTGGAAGCGAGACGTAAATGTTTTTAGCGAATTACAGGGATAAATCTTGTGTACGAATTGTTTACGAAAGCGATTAAAAATTTGTGTAGGTTGTACATTTTTACAAGCTTTTATTTAACCCGCTTTGCTCGTGAGTATATACAGTTTAAATCTTGCAAGCTTCATTTAAACCACTTCCTCTTGACCAACAAAGAAATTTTGTGTGCGCGTTCAGTTTTGGTTACAATGCTTATTTATTACAAGGTAGGTAAGGTAGTGCTACGTCATCAAGGTTTCCAATATAAAGATAAACTAGCGAACTGTATAAGCATTAAAGCTTTTTCTTGATCCCTTAAGGTAGATAAGCTAGTAGTCCACCTAATAATAAGGATAGCTCTTGGACATCAGCAATGCCAGAGAACTGCTTACCGAAATAAACATTACATGTACATTTATTTTGGGTGCATATAAGGATAATACTGCTCGTATTTTAACGGTAACGTGGCGGCAACGCACTAATGACATCTCTGGTGTTAGAAATGTGCTTTGCGCTTATAAAACCAGGCGGGCCGTAAACTTGTTTGCCACTTTAGTGGTATGATTTTAAAGATCTTTTTTTGTTTTATTTTTGTTAGTAGGCTGGTTATAACAATCTTTTAAAAATAAATTATCTTTGCTTAGAATCCGAATACTTCGTTACCAAAACGAACTTTAAAGATGTTGTATGTCAGTGATTAATTAATCAACGTGTGTGACTTACTGTATAGTTAATTACCTATCTACGTTGATTAACGTAGGTAGGTAATTAAATATACAGTAAGTCTATAAAGACTACAAAGGTACTTACATATTTCGCTATTAAGTAAATGTATGTAAATGTATTATTAAAACAAAAATGTTATTCTCCACAAACAAATTATTTGTAACTGTAACGTCCTATGGTATTTCGTTCTATATTGGCTGAACAAGGTCGAGTCCCTAATTGCGACCTTCTGATTCGTGGCCCACACCCAATTTATTTGTCCGTTATCGTACGTCATTGGCTACTTATAAAGCGATACGTCTTGCAAAATGATTTACTATAATATTGTAATCGTTTTGTTTTGTGCAATTGAAAAGTATTACTAATATAATTTCAATTATAACATTTGCATTGGCTTTTGTGAAATGTGGATTGAGAAGTTTCTATTCTTTATTGACTTTAAAATTAGTATGGTTATCTTAATTTTAAAAAGTTGGTTATTAACATTGTTCTGCCATGTTTTTATCACTCATTTGATTTTACGCTAAGTACAAGAAACTATTTAGTATTTGTCAAAGTTCAGTAGGTATTTGTCAAAGTATCTTTTTTGAAATGTATTTAATTTTAAAACAAAAAGAAAGCCACGTGAAATCATATAAGTACTTACAAGCTACGTCTCTTTCAACTAATTTCACTTAAAAGCGACCGCAAAAGACAGTTATTATTGCTAATTAGAGGCTTTTAAATAGGTCCTCAGGTCCCTTACAAAACCAAAACGTTCTGAAGATCTCATAGCATAGATTAAGTACGGTCGGCTTCATAGTTCCCTAGGTAAGGGTGTATTCTACCCACTCTATGTAGATCATCACTGCGGGGACGCGCCGGTTACCTCGTCGGTAAATTATTAGGTGGCTTGTTGTGACGCCTCACGCCGAGCGCTTGCATGTTGTTTAACCTAATGTCTGATAATATTGGTTGAACGGCTTTCAAAATGTTTCCTTTTGTAAGTATGAGCACGCTTTAAAGGTATCCTAAATAATGCTAATAATAACCCAGATGACAGCTTTATGGTTTTATTTATGAATGTTTTACATGCATATTTAGTTTAACAAATTTAATGTTTATGGTTAACTTGGTCGTAATTTATACGCTAATGCGAAGTTGTGTAAATTAAAATTAATGACTGTATTGACAACTCTGTTTTGTCTTCGAATGTGCCAATGCAGATTATGGTTCCTCGTCACTCCTAGTGAAGTAGGGAAACCTAGCCTATTAATACCACGCCAACTAGAATGTTATTAGAGTGGGTATAGGGTTGTTTATTACACACAATTGGTATTTATACTTTATTCTATTGAGGTAAGAGAGAAGATACTAGACTCGGTTAAGTAGTAAGACAATCATGCGTAGACACTCGGCGGGTGTTTGCAATATGATAGTATGACAAAGTGCTGTAAAAGGCGAATCTCGGCATCATTGCCCAACTTCCCGTACAAGTTTGAATTTGTTTTGAACTAAGTTGACTTTGATCGTTCTCGGGATTACACGAAAGTACGATATACAAAGTACAAAGGGGAAGTTTCTTGTTGCCTCTGTGGCTGAATTAGATAAGAAAAACCGCTACTGTGATACCGATACTAGAGGAAAGTGCTGCTTATCAACTTTTAAATTATGGAGCACTCACTTATCTGGATTTTTTCCGACAAAGTTGACATTGCAAACAGACCTGCTCTAGAAGCGTGCGCTTGTTATTGAAACAGTTTTTACTAACGTAACCGACATAACATAAATTGTAGGGACATTGGTTATTTAAAAAATCACCTCTTCCCGAATCGTGGTTGACGTAAAAAGCGACTAAGAAAGATTCGTCGGGAGTCAATTTATCATTATAATAAAATAACGAGTATAAACGCGTAAAGTTAAAATCTAGTTTTGAATGAACGTCTTTGACTATTTGATTTCTGATCGTAGATCTTCTCAGCCCTGTGGTGTCGTTAAAGCCAAAACGGGTTCTGTTTCCATCAAGGTTATCACGGATTGGAAGAGGCGCAAGGAAAATTTTGAGTTTAATCCATACCTACACCTCTACAGTTTAAAACTTGAAGAATTCTACATAAATTAGTAAATTTCGTACAATTTATTACAATGTATGTGGTGGCCACATAATTCAAACTAGCGTTGCTATTTGATTAATGTATCCGGCAATCTGACACCTGTGACTCCCTATAAGGAAACTATTCCACATAAGGCAACGACATCCTCCCCTTGTTTATACGAATATTCACTTGTATTACAATAAATCAACGAATTCATTTTGTCGTTTTTGCTAAGTAGACAGTTCTGGAAATTATGTCAACAAAAAATGGCAACACAAAAACCATTACGGGCTTATGAATGGCAATAATATTATGAATAGCCCTGATGAATGGATTTAAAAGTAAAATGTCAACGTTTTAATCCTGCCTTTTGTGTATGTAATTAAGATTTTATGTTTACAATATTCGCAATCATACGAGAAATTAATTAATTATATTTATTGAACTAATTAAGTATGATACGTATGTATTATTAGGTACAGTCACGAGCAATAATATGTTAACATTTTCACATTTTATAAAACAGTTGTCTAAAGTTCTGCCAACCCAAAATTGAATATTCAAAGATTAGTTCGAAAATGTAAGGAATCTCTTCTAAATTACGAATCAATTTTGGTATTCTAATGCCTAAACAAACGTGCAAAAAGTTTAGAAAATTTGACAATGTGTACATATTATTGCTCGTGACTGTTACTATAAACTATAGTATAAAATATAGTACTTACTATAAATTATAGTAGTATTACATTAGTGCCTAATTTAAGCTAAATTAGTGTCACCTTATGTTACTCTGATGGGTGTAAATCCGATGGGGGGAAAGTACTTAGTTATTATTTCTATGTATGATAATAATGAAGAAAATTTTACAGGCCGCGGCGCAGCAGTCAAAAAGGAAAATAAATAATATTGAAGCATATAATATATTTCTCACAAACTATACAGAAAGAAATACAGTTAAAAGAGATATTAACATTGCATAAACAGTAAAAACAGTGCATTATTATAAATTATGTAATACTATTTCATACATACATACATAGGTATATATATATATATTAAGTAAAACACGATCCAATATAGTAGAACGGGCGGTAGTACAAGAGTAATTAACTGTACAGTCCTCGCTGAACACGCTGTGGACCGCCCTCCGATTACCTATCTTACACCGAGCTATTGCCGCTAATTGTTACTTAAATACTCATCGATAATTTAACTGTAGTTTATGATAATTTAGATTACTTAATATATTTAAAAAATTATCTATTTTTATCTTAAATCCATGAACTTTTTAAACAATATTTCAAAAATTTACTATGCAAGATCTACTTGGTTTAATTCAATAAGACTATTATCCATCCATCCATATCAGCCTATGGACGTCCACTGCTGGACATAGGCCTCCTTCAAACGTTTCCACGAAAAACAACAAAACGTTTTAAACGTTTCTAAGATAATGATATTATAAATAACATTATTAAATAATTTTATTCTTTCTGTAAAGCTTTAAAACGCTACCCACATCACAAATATAAAACATGAACCCTACAATAATTACGCAGTAATAAGCCGCCTACTTACACAAAGACGGTTTACACGAAGGGCTCAATGACACCGTTCGTCTACACTAAATTCCACAGCCATAAAATACAATACAAATACCCAACGTACAACAAAAATAAAATCCCATATAGGTAAGAGTACTACGTCTTGTTAAATATTATAAACAAAGCTTAAATTTCCTTCTCAACGACACAAGTAAAACGCTTTATTTTAGTACAACAAAGAGAATTGCACAACCTAAATGGATACGTACAGCGCGCCAGTCAATTCGTGGCTATACAAAGATAACTACAGCAAAATAGGTTAGTAGGTGAAGCTTTGTTACACTACATGTAAACTAGGGGTCTGTTGACGTTATTGTGCAGGTGTAAATACGTGTGTACGATATAAGGCAGGACGGGTATTAACTGCGATAACAGGAATGCTAATACTAGACGTCTAAGCAGACAATCTCACACTGTACACAAGTATACGATAAAGCTATGTTGTTAATAATGTTTTCATATCGGACTAGTTATTGGAATTGGAACAGTTTGAACTTTCAGAGTGTCTTTAATATTAAACGTCGAAGTGGCTCGATTTATACTCATATTTATCGCTTATCTATAAATTTTAGTTGTAAAAACATTCTCGGTTTCAATCGGTAAACCAGTTTCCAAGGAAAACTTCCGCTTCCCGAATTACGAAAGTCGCGGCTTGCAATGGGTAGTTTTTTCCTTATTTTGACTTGTAAAATTCCTTCGGCCTTTCTATAACTGTACCTCCTGTAAGCCATTATCAACAACGTAACTTCGTAAAAGGAGCCGCGAATTCCGTAAACAAAACAAAGCATATTAGAACTCGAAACGAATCAGAAAGGAAGTATATTTTATTTATTTGGTTAAGAAACATGTTATCAACCTAGTATATTTTATCAAGTTAATAATGCATGTCCTTATAAAGGCGTAATCCCCACATTCTGTACTAAAGATATTATTATTAACCTCTCTACAAAATTTTATTGAAATAATTTGATTTGTACGTCGGCGTCGACGAAATTCCCTTTTATTGCATTGATTTTGTTTGCCAAATTTACTTATTTTTATGACACTATTACATAAAAGAAAATGCGATAGTTATGTTGGTATTAGGAATACCAACATAACAATCGCATTTTCTTTTATCAATACAAGGACGCTTGTAAAATAAGACAAGAAAGTCAATCACACACACATAAATGCTCATATACACAGTATTATAAATAAAGTAATTTTAAAATTATCAAATAACGGCCTGATACATCACGCAGATGTTATCCTGAATTCCCGAATATAGATATCTACAAAAAGAATTAGTATCTTTTCGAGCTAAGTATTCGATCTAAAACGCGACACCAAATAGTCTGATACGTTTAGTTTATGAGCTAGAATTCCTCTTTACCCCTGGAGGCTATTACAACATAAACAAATAAATTACTCACAAATTCACTGTCGTAATATTCATTACTTGTAGTTAACTTTTGCGGCACTAACTTTAGAACAATATGGTTTCCTAGTGTCAAATATTTTTCATACTATACTATACAACAACGATAATAGCAAATTAAAAGCTAAAAGTCCAACTGTTTTTAATTGTAATTTAATCGTAGCAAGGAACAGCCAAACAATCTATTAATTCTTAGCAAACAATATTAAAAAAGCAAAGTCTAAGCATTTTAAAGCCATATATTATGGTAACTAACAAATAATAACTAAGCTTAATTACAACTGTGTTTATAATTATAAACGAGAAATGTATATTATTTACAACAGTTTCTCACGGCATGTTGAATAGTAAAGCGCTCACGTCTTTTGAATTACTTAATAAATATCGGTAATGTTTTGTGAAAGGGTCATTGAAAGCAAAAATAATGACTTTTTCCATTAAGTTTACCTTAATGTTTCTATAGCTACTCGGTACTTTACCAAACAAGTTGAAGAATGCAGATTATTTTATTACATACAGCGGCGGAACCAATTGAATTGTTCGGCCGAAAAGTTTTTGGCTGCTATTATCAATTTATGTTATATTTATTATGTTAAGATCAACAATTTTATTTATTCTGAAGCACCACCAGAAAATTGCATCCTCTTAGTTTACATTAGACATACAACTGTAAACTTCACTTAGTTTCGATTCTAACAGCCTAATTTCCTTGTGATTTCTATCTCCTTTAATTTCGCATGACATCAGCAATATACACACCTCAACAAAGTCTAGGGATATTTTTTACAAAGTTGTGAAACTCAAAAAAATTGGTTTGTAATTTTGTTTTTTTTTTATTCTTTTAATGAAAACTTACTTTGTTAACCTTTTTCAACCATTCTAAATTTGAATTTGAAAAATAAAATTAAAAATAAAGATTTACGCGGCTTAAACGTAGTCAAGTTCGAAAATTTCATTTACCAATAGTAAGTTTTGACTGCTTTTTTGTGTAAAATTTAAGTTTTATAACAATTTAAACGTTTATTTCGAACAAATGATATTGTGTGCATCAAGCAGCGACGCCATTTCATCAGAGAGAAAATGTTATGGGCAGTAGGCATGCTCCCAGCTGCGGGTACTAAGCGGAGTATTGCTGAAGAGATTAGAACAATACAAAATATGAAATCAGGGTTATGGTCACGTTATCGTGCTACTGGTGAAGTGGCTGAAAGATACCACAGCAAAAAGTCTATCACCACTTAACGACATGATCGATTTTTGCAAGTTCCCGCGAAAAGACAGCCAAATGTTACTACCATGCAGCTGGTGTAGAGGCTCCAGCTCTTGGTGGAGCCTCTTGCGGTTGACCAAACTGTCAGAAGCAGTCGGCACGAAGCCCACCTTTATGCTCGCATACCGTTTTATACTCCAGCACTACGCCGAGCGAATCGCGCACGACGACTAGACTGGGCTCGTGAACATTTGCTCTGCAAAGATAATCTGTGATCTGTAGTAGTGTTTACACATGAGTCCCGGTTCGGTTTCCACTCGGATTCACGTAGAGAACGTGCTTGGCGAGTTCCTGGTTGTGATAGCCGTCTACAATATCCTTAGGAAATCTATTCATACCACGATAGAACAAATTATGGTTTATACGAGAATTTGTATCGGTCGAAGAACAAAGCGCGTTTTGATCAGAAACACCATGTCGGCTGAAAAATAATTTAACGAGGTGCTAGTACTAATAATCTACCCCCGTAGTCTACAATTGGGCCAAATGTTCAAGTTCATGGACAATAACACCCGTTCGCATAAAGCGCGAGTGATGACTAGCTGGTTGCAGGAGCACGATGTATCGATTTTATGCTGAACCACTCAATCCCCTATCCTCAAAACCATAAAATACGCGTAGGACATGTTCAATAGAAGGGTTTTGGTAATTTTTCCTGCATAAAATTGCGATGGAAGGGCAACTTTTTTTGCATCCTAGTCGGACCTGGAACAATATACCGCACCAAGACCTGGATAACATAATAAAAGCATGAAAAACCATTGCAGGAACGTTATTCACGGTTTTTTTTAAGGTTTTACGGTTTTGTCGAGAAAGATTCCTATTGAAATTTCTTATATTTTCTTCCTGTACTTGTAGAATTTGTTCTTTGGCTTTCTCTCTAATGTTTTCCCTCGCCTCTGAATACCTCTCTCTTTCTTCTTCTAAAAGTAAATCATAAATCCTAATATCTTCCTTCATTCTCAATTTAGTCCCAATCAATAGTTGACAGGGTGTAGTATTAATGCTTCGCTGAAAAGTACTATTTAGAGAACGCTGCAGTCTACTTACATGCCTGTACCACAGGGCAGGGTTTTCTATACACATCTTTGTGAGTATGGAGACTATGGTACGGTTAACTCTTTCGACTTGTCCATTCCCTCTAGGTACTCCCGTCGTTATTTTTATGTGTTGTATGTTTTCATATTCGCAATACTCCTTAAATTCATTGCTGGTATAGGCTGTTCCTCGATCAGTTATAAATCTAGTGGGATTGCCAAAGTGTTGTTGATGAATTTTTAACTTCTCTATTGTTTCTTTACTTGTGGTACTTTTAGTGGGAAATATCCAAGTAAACTTCGTAAATGCGTCCACAATCGTAAGAATATGGTTGTATTGCTTCTTCGTCTCCGTCATTGGACCAATATGATCCAAATGTAGTGTATGCAGAGGTGAATCTTCCTTTTCAATCGGGTTTAGGAATCCTTCCTGCTTACCCTCTTTACGCGTAGCTAATAAACATGGAATGCAACTTGTAATAATTTCTTCAACTTTCTTCTCAAGGTTCTTAATAAAATAGTTTTTACTAATTAAATCAATCATTTTTCTTTTTGAAAAATGCCCCCTTTCATGTGCCTTTCTTATGATTTCCTTTTCCATACATTTAGGAATCACTAAGTGCTTTTCCATTCCTTTGTACAGCAATCCATTATCAACATAATAATCACTATAAGTTCCCTCCTTTAAGATTTCTAATATAGCACTCAGACCATCATCCAACTGTTGTGCTCTTCTTATCTCATCATGAAGAGTTACTACTGTTACATATGGGTTCCGACTTAGTGCATCAGTATGCTTCATCCTTGTTCCTGGTCGATGTTCCACCACAAAATCAAATTCCTGCAGAAGCAGTGCCCATCTTGCTACTCTGGTACATAAATCTTTTTTCTTAAGTGTCATCTGAAATGCTTGGCAATCAGTTACAATTTTAAATTTTATTCCATACAAGTAATGTCTAAATTTTTTAACTCCCTCTATAATAGCCAGACTTTCCAGTTCATAGCTGGTGTATTTTTTCTCTGCATCATTTGTTTTACGACTCATATAATATACTGGATGTAGTCCATCGTCATCATGTGATCTCTGCAAAAGAATAGCAGCATAAGCCATATTTGATGCATCTGTATGCATTTCTGTCTCCGATCTTGGATTAAATATTTGTAAAACTGGTTTAGTTACCAAGCGTTCCTTTAAACAGTTAAAGGCGCACCATTGCTCTTCATTGAATTCAAAGCTGACATCTTTCTTGAGTAAATCTGTAAGTGGTTGTGCTATAGATGCAAAATTTTGGATATACTTTCTAAAATATGACGCCAATCCAATGAAACTTTGTAGTTGCTTAATTGTTTTGGGTTCTGGAAACTTTGAAACAGCATCAATCTTCTCGCTGGCTGGTGTTACTCGTCCATTTTCAATTGTATGACCTAGATAAGTTATACTTCGTGTTATCAGATGTGCCTTCTTCCAATTTATTTGTAGTCCGTATTCGGCTGCCACTTTTAACACATCTCTTAGCCTGTCAACGGCTTCCTGTTCATCTTTAGCTGGAATAAGAATGTCATCGATAAATATTAACACAATCCCTTTAGATATCAATTCTCTGAAGACTATGGTTATAAATCTCATGAAGTAGTTAGGGGAAACAGACAAGCCAAATGGAGCTTTCAAAAACTCAAACTGTCCATGGTGTGTAATAAATGCAGTGTACTTCACCGACTCGCTGCTGACATTCAGATGAAAAAAGCCATTTTTTAAATCTAGTACACTAAATACCTTTGCTTCAGCCAACTTATCAATGTAATCCTCAATAATCGGCAATGGAAACTCATCTCTCACAATCTTACTATTTAATTTCCTATAGTCAACGCACATCCTTATAGTACCATCTTTTTTGCGAATAAGCACCAGTGGACTAGCATATTCCGAATAACTTACACGTATAATTCCTTGCTCTAGCCACTCTGCAACTTGTTCTTCGACAATGGCCTGCTCCCTTAATGACATGCGCCGTGGGCGTTGTGTCACCGGAATATCATCTGGAAAAACAACACAAGCCCTTATTGATTCGGGAAGTGACGTGAATCTTGTTTCTTCTGAGTTTTGTGCCGGTGTGGATAACGTGATGAACAATAACGTAACGCTGTCCGGACTTGGTTTCGCCAAAGTGAATTCGTGTGTTGTGATAGACAGTACGAGATACGACGATGTATTATTCTACGTGGTGCCTAAAGACTGTATGCCTTTTGATGTAATTATAGGCCACGAATTTCTTAGCAATGTAATAACAGTTATGAATGGTAGTTCTGTGTGGATGAAACCTGTAAGTGATGAATGGGTGAACAAAATTAATTGTTTCTGTTGCAGAGTTGACGTTGGTCATGTGACTAATGTCGGCCTTAAAGAAGAGGTGGTGCAGATGGTTGAGAGCTATCAACCATTTCAAATTAAAGAATCTCCTATCCAGTTGAAAATAATTGTGCGAGATGATATTCCGGTGACACAACGCCCACGGCGCATGTCATTAAGGGAGCAGGCCATTGTCGAAGAACAAGTTGCAGAGTGGCTAGAGCAAGGAATTATACGTGTAAGTTATTCGGAATATGCTAGTCCACTGGTGCTTATTCGCAAAAAAGATGGTACTATAAGGATGTGCGTTGACTATAGGAAATTAAATAGTAAGATTGTGAGAGATGAGTTTCCATTGCCGATTATTGAGGATTACATTGATAAGTTGGCTGAAGCAAAGGTATTTAGTGTACTAGATTTAAAAAATGGCTTTTTTCATCTGAATGTCAGCAGCGAGTCGGTGAAGTACACTGCATTTATTACACACCATGGACAGTTTGAGTTTTTGAAAGCTCCATTTGGCTTGTCTGTTTCCCCTAACTACTTCATGAGATTTATAACCATAGTCTTCAGAGAATTGATATCTAAAGGGATTGTGTTAATATTTATCGATGACATTCTTATTCCAGCTAAAGATGAACAGGAAGCCGTTGACAGGCTAAGAGATGTGTTAAAAGTGGCAGCCGAATACGGACTACAAATAAATTGGAAGAAGGCACATCTGATAACACGAAGTATAACTTATCTAGGTCATACAATTGAAAATGGACGAGTAACACCAGCCAGCGAGAAGATTGATGCTGTTTCAAAGTTTCCAGAACCCAAAACAATTAAGCAACTACAAAGTTTCATTGGATTGGCGTCATATTTTAGAAAGTATATCCAAAATTTTGCATCTATAGCACAACCACTTACAGATTTACTCAAGAAAGATGTCAGCTTTGAATTCAATGAAGAGCAATGGTGCGCCTTTAACTGTTTAAAGGAACGCTTGGTAACTAAACCAGTTTTACAAATATTTAATCCAAGATCGGAGACAGAAATGCATACAGATGCATCAAATATGGCTTATGCTGCTATTCTTTTGCAGAGATCACATGATGACGATGGACTACATCCAGTATATTATATGAGTCGTAAAACAAATGATGCAGAGAAAAAATACACCAGCTATGAACTGGAAAGTCTGGCTATTATAGAGGGAGTTAAAAAATTTAGACATTACTTGTATGGAATAAAATTTAAAATTGTAACTGATTGCCAAGCATTTCAGATGACACTTAAGAAAAAAGATTTATGTACCAGAGTAGCAAGATGGGCACTGCTTCTGCAGGAATTTGATTTTGTGGTGGAACATCGACCAGGAACAAGGATGAAGCATACTGATGCACTAAGTCGGAACCCATATGTAACAGTAGTAACTCTTCATGATGAGATAAGAAGAGCACAACAGTTGGATGATGGTCTGAGTGCTATATTAGAAATCTTAAAGGAGGGAACTTATAGTGATTATTATGTTGATAATGGATTGCTGTACAAAGGAATGGAAAAGCACTTAGTGATTCCTAAATGTATGGAAAAGGAAATCATAAGAAAGGCACATGAAAGGGGGCATTTTTCAAAAAGAAAAATGATTGATTTAATTAGTAAAAACTATTTTATTAAGAACCTTGAGAAGAAAGTTGAAGAAATTATTACAAGTTGCATTCCATGTTTATTAGCTACGCGTAAAGAGGGTAAGCAGGAAGGATTCCTAAACCCGATTGAAAAGGAAGATTCACCTCTGCATACACTACATTTGGATCATATTGGTCCAATGACGGAGACGAAGAAGCAATACAACCATATTCTTACGATTGTGGACGCATTTACGAAGTTTACTTGGATATTTCCCACTAAAAGTACCACAAGTAAAGAAACAATAGAGAAGTTAAAAATTCATCAACAACACTTTGGCAATCCCACTAGATTTATAACTGATCGAGGAACAGCCTATACCAGCAATGAATTTAAGGAGTATTGCGAATATGAAAACATACAACACATAAAAATAACGACGGGAGTACCTAGAGGGAATGGACAAGTCGAAAGAGATTACTCACATAACAGTTAAAAACAGGTTAATTTTTGCTTATTTTCACTTTTGCTTAAGAAACAAATTCATTGTTAGTTTCACTAATTTTCCAAGTTTTTTATTTATTTGAATAAAAAATAATTTATGCAAAAATAAGTCTTTTATTTAATTCTGGATTGTAGCCTGATAAATTGTCTTTATAAAAATATAAACATGTTGTATGCTATCTTCAATAATTTTGAAGTTAATTGAGTAAATACCAAATATCCCTAGACTTTGTTGAGGTGTGTATTTACAATGTCTCCGCGAGTGTCTTCAGATTGTTTATCATTATGTTCCAAACAGTCTCGTTTGCCAACTTCTTCATTATTACGTATGTTAATTTAATCTTTCACTATTCTTCTTAGGCTTTCAAAACGTTTCATTGTTAGTATGAGTTTACTGCAGTGAAAGAATGTTGTCCCACTAATTTTCGAAGCACGACAGAGTTACTTTAAATTTTCAGTCTTTTGCAATTGTATGGTTCTTGTAAAGTATACGTAGGACCTCATAAAGTAGACGTTTACGATATCCGCGGTACGAAGGCTGCTCACAATTTGTATGCTTAGTCCATCACACGTAAGACATTTTTACGATATTATTTTTCTTCACATCCACGTGTATATGTAACAGAATACAATAGTTAAACAAACCATAAATGAATGGAATTATTGATGAGTGTACGTAATAGGATAGCGTGCGGCATCAAACACTTTGTAGGGGTGTGTTTTGGTTGTTATAAACAACCCGACTGAACTTTTTTATCAATTATAAACATATCAATGAATGTTTAAAATGTTTTATTTTTATCAGTGGTATTTTGGGAAACTTTATTTTACGACAAAGCTTATTATAGCACTACTACACAGTTAATGATTAACTCTCGTGGTAAGCATTTCTATTTATTATATATTACTTATTTATCTTTACATAATATACTTTACAAAACTTTTCCAAAATAGTGACAGAATTTGTTGCCACTTTCTCATTTAATGTAGGACAACAAAGGAATTTTCGCTTCTATAGTTTTCTATCAACAGTACATTTTACTTAAAGTAAAGTGGACACTTTACAGAGGGACCAACAACACTAACTACTTATATTCTTACTAGTAATGATCGTCTAAAGAAGATGAAAAAAATAATAATATACCTGTAACAGAACTCAGTAGTAAAAAAATAAAACAACTTATGCCTGTCAATCGACCTGACCTGTTTGGTAAAAGTAGGTCAAGTTTTTCTTGCAGTGGAACATTTAAGGACCGGTACCTACTGAGCAAAGCCGAGGATAGAAACTAGAAAAATAAATAACTAGTACAAATTAACAGACTCAAAGCAATAGCTGGTTGCCTAGTTATAATTTTTGTGTTGCGCAAATAATTCTTGGCGTGTGCTGGGAGAGGCATAATATGTCCTGCAGTGGACTGCGATAGGCTAGTTGATTGATTGAAATAATTCTTTATCCAAATAGAACATCGTTTTACTTTAACTACGATAGAAATCTCTATCAATCCTTTTATGTTTAAGTCTATATTGAACCATGCTTGTCTAGCATACGCTGCCTGTAACATTTGATCGTTTACGGTTACGAAGTAATCGGTTTCCTGACCCTAAAACGAGTCCCTTTTACCAAAATCTTTTGATATCATCTGAGTTACCTTTCAAATCTTCGTCAAAGTAAACCCTTTTCGCAAATAGAAGAATTAAATTGGCGAACTCACAACTTACGGGAACAAACTTGTTCTATTTTTATTTACTGAGTAAGCTTGATTTGTACTGTATTTGTATTGAATACTATTTAGTATATAGTGTACAAAATTCAACATTTTTATACTACGCTAAGTAAGTAGTACTTCGATACTACTCAGTACTCATACTACATATTTAACTACTTTATTTTAAACTAGCTGACCCGTGCCCACTTCGTTGGGCAGCGATAAAAACGCGTCCCTTTTTTATACATATTTCATTACTGTTCCACTCCTGTTAGTCATAGCTTAATATTATATAGCCTATGACACTCCCCGCTAAATAAAAAAACCTACCCCCACAACGTCACAACCACAATAACTTTACCTCTTAATATTAGTATAGATTAGCAAACATATTAATTAAACCTGCTTAGGATTTGTTCAATAATGTTTCAGCGATATATTGCAACATCAGGAAGCCTTTGTAAGATACAAGCGTGCATATTGCATAAGCGTTAGAAGAAAAAGAACAATCTCGCTGTCCCATTCCGACACCCTATCTAAAATAAATAAAGTAAATTCAACTAAAAGAGCAAAACGCGCAAGCAATATCATTACTGAGAACGAAAACTCGATGTGAAACCTAACCCAGCTACCGTCGATTTTATATAATAAAATGTTGTGGTCTGAGAAAAGTTTAGTATTATGTTTATAATCATTTGTTAAAATACCGCATACTAAATGGAATGAAAGCTTTTGTGAAAATTTAATACAAGTATGAACCATAAACAACACCCGGTAATATCCAAACTAATTCATATTTCTATTCACGTTTCAATTATTATTATCAGTGTTAGAGATTACATAGCTATTTTATTAAATTGTGTAATTAGTTTAGATAATTATTGGTACAATGCAAACTGATTTAGTTAATTTTGTGGTGTTATTTTGCCACAGGATTTGATTAAAATGTGATGTTTGTTTTGTCCAATTTTGACTTGTATGAATAAAATTAGTATAATTATATACATAGTTGTCGCTTGACTCAGATAAATATGGGTTTTTAATACAATAAATAACTTAGTTTACTTAAATAAAAAGATTTTTTTGATCTTGTTACTCTCGTATGGGATTCAGTGAGAAGTTGACAATTGGTTGGAACGAAATCCAATTAGGAAGCGCTGTAGTAGCTAAACTCTTTACAGTTTACTTATAGTTTAATATTTGTGTCTATAAGACCAGTTTTGGAAATGTTATGACTACTTCCGAGAAGGATGCAATGTCATGGCAGGAAAGAAAGTAGCTTTAATTTTGTTGCTGTTTAATTTTCCTCAAGTCACACAGTCGTCGGCTATTCCATATTAAGCGCTTGAAGCGTTTGACCATTGCTGTACTTATTTGACGCTGCCAACGACCTTTAGGAACTGCAGATACACTACCAAGGCCGTCAGGTATTGTCTCCGAGAATGATTGCACTAAGTCAGGATGTCGATTGTGTCCATTGTTTAATTGGTTTGTAAGATCTCTGTAGCACGAGGATCAATTCTTGATTTAGCAAATAGTGCTTTTCTCATCAACGCTACTAAGATCAGAGACCGAAAAGACGCGTATTGGTATCATGTATCATGGTTTACGGACATTCTCATTTTTATTTTTAATTTCGATTTATGTAGATCTGTACCTATATGGTAGCGAGGTACCTATATGGTGGAATAGAAAGACCCCCTTACTTATACCTTTTACATTTTATAATTATATTATTTTTTACCTCTTTATGTCACTTTGCAAGGACGAAGGTAAACTAAGAAAACGGATGGTAAGGTTTTATGTCAAGTTTTCCTTATTCTACTTTTTTAATTTTCTTAGTTCTAAATATCTTTAATTTTTCATTTGAAGGCTTTTATGACATCCTTGTAATGATACTAGGTGTTGACATTAATTGTTTTTACGTCTTTCTCTCTTTGCCTGCCCTTATCCCATTTACTTGGGGTCGGCGCAAATGGTTTTCTCCTTCCATACTTTCCTGTCAGCCGTCATATCATTATTCACTCCCTTTTCTTTCATATCCTCTCTAACACAGTCCATCCATCTTTTCTTCGGCCTTCCTCTTCCTTTCCATCCATCAACATTTATATTCATTACTCTCCTAGTTACATGGTTTTCATCCCTTCTCATTACATGCCCATACCAAGATAAACGGTTTCCTTTCATCTTTTCAGTTACTGGCGTTACTTTCATACTTCCTCGAATATACTCATTTCTTACCTTATCCATCCTTGTCACACCACACATCCACCTTAACATTCTCATCTCAGCCACATGTACTCTTCTTTCATCCGCCTTCCTTGTGGCCCAACATTCCGACCCATACAAGACGACAGGTCTTATGACGGCTTTGTATATTTTTCCCTTCAGTTTAAGAGGCATCCGTGGGTCGCACGTTGTTCCTGTAACCTGTCGCCATTTCATCCAACCTGAGTTGATCCGGCGCGTAATTACTCTATCCATTTCCCCATCTCCTTGAATGAGTGACCCAAGGTACCGGAAATCGGAACAGATCGGTAAGGGTGTTCCGGCAAGAGTTATGGGTATGGGATCGGAGAGACCGCCGAAATCACAAAACATGTATTCAGTCTTGCTTCTGCTCAATTTCATGCCTACTTTCTCCAATCTTTCCCACCATACATTCAATCTGATCTGGACTTCAACGGCACTCTCGGCAATCAAAACAATGTCGTCGGCAAACAGCATACACCATGGAGCCTCTTCCTGTATATCCGACGTCAAAACATCCATTACTAACACGAAGAGGTAAGGGCTAAGAGCTGACCCTTGGTGTACACCTACATCCACATTGAAAGTGCAAGTATCGCCTACTGTGGTTCGGACTAGAGTACTACAACGCCTATACATTGCTCGGATCACTTGCACATATTTTGCAGGCACACATTTCTCCTTAAGGGCCCACCATACAACCTCACGGGGTATTCGATCAAATGCCTTCTCGAGATCGACGAAGACCATGTGCAAGTTCTTGTGTGCACTTCTATATTTTTCGCACAGCTGGCGTACAGCAAAAATGGCATCCGTCGTACCCCGACCAGGCATAAAACCGAATTGGTTTTCCGTAACATTACTCTCCTCTCTTATTCGTCTTTCAACAACTTTCTCCCAAGCTTTCATAGTGTGTGACATTAGCTTTATTCCTCTATAATTGTTGCAATCCAGGACATCACCTTTGTTTTTAAAAATGGGAACAAGTGTACTGTTACACCATTCCTCAGGGATTACCTCATCTAGCATCAACTTATTGAAGAACAAAGCCAACCACTTCCACCCAGCATCACGCAATAATTTCCACACCTCAATTGGAATTCCATCAGGACCCACTGCCTTTTTATTCTTCATACCACTTACAGCTATTTTAACTTCATTCTCACTTACTTCTCGCACAAGCCCTTCATTTACGGGTTTATACTCAAGCATACCGTTCCATTCGTTCTCTTCATTCATTAATTTTTCAAAATACTCTTTCCATCTATTTTTAATCTGATCTTCATCTGAAAGAATTGTTTCCAATTCATTTCTTACACACTTGACTCGACATACATCACGCGCTTTTCTCTCTCGCAACTTGTTTAGGCGATAAAGTTCTTTTTCGCCTTCTGGACTGTCTAAGGAATCATAGAGGTGTTGATGGGCCTTAGATTTCGCTATTGCTACGGCTTTCTTAGCTTTTTTCTTAAGTATATGATACTCATTCTTCTTTGCTGCTTTTAAACTTACATCCTCTTCATCCACACCCTGCCAATCCTTGAACTTTAGTTTCTTTTCCTTCAACACATTCTGTACTTCATCTGACCACCACCACGTATCTCTATCTATTATACCCCTTCCTTTTGATTCTCCTAAAATATCTTTTGCCGCACTTCTGATACACTCTGCCATCTCACTCCAACATTCATTCACGTTTCGCTCATTCATCTGTCCCATTTCTAACATTTTATTTATGACTCGTTCTCTAAATTTACTCGCACAATCACGCCTCTCTAACATATGCCATTTAATTCTTGGGAGAGGTCGCTCCTTTTTTTTGTTCAGCTTTATTTTGAGGGCTACTTCCATAATAAGGAGTCTATGCTGCGAGACCAAGTCTTCTCCCGGTAGCACAGTACAGTTTTTAATGTACTTGAGATTACTACGTCTAATAAGGAAATAATCTATCTGAGTGCTATGGTTGCCACTTTTGTAAGTGATTAGATGTTGGTCCTTACTTTTTTGAAACCAAGTATTTGCTATAGCCAGGTCAAATGCAGTAGAGGACTGAAGTAGCATTTCTCCCTCAATATTGCGATTACCATATCCCCATCCCCCATGTATTCTTTCATAACTTCCTTTCATTCTTCCTACGTGCCCGTTAAAGTCGCCTCCTACACATAATTCTTCATGCATTGGTATATTCATCATAATCGAATCAAAATCCTCCCAAAACTTTTCCTTCACACTCATATCACACCCTACCTGCGGTGCGTACGCGCTCACAATATTTAGTACCATACTTTCTATCACAACTTTTACAACTATCAATCTATCATTTAACCGTTTTACTTCCATTACACTCTCCTTTAGTTTACTATCTAACACTATACCCACGCCATTTCTTCTACCGTCACTTCCACAATAGTAAAACTTGTAACCCTCACCAATTTCTCTTGCTTTTGTGCCTTTCCATTTTGTTTCCTGTAGACACGCTACATTTATTCGTCTTCTTTTCAGTACATCACCTAACTCTCTGGCCCTTCCAGTCATCGTCCCAACATTCAAACTTGCATATCTCAATCTTACTTCCTTTCTTTCAGGCCGCACTAACCTCTTACGTTGCTCCCGCCCGGGTTGAAGCAACAACCCTTGCTCATTTCCCACAGGGGCCGGGTGCTGCCCCCGCGCGTCGCCTGTGGGGTACGCCCTAATCCTATTGCACATTCTATCATACCTTTCCATTTGCTTTAAGTTTTGGCATAGTTTTAAAGCCGGCCGCCTGCCTGACACCAACCCTCCTTGGGAGATTTCGCTAGTGGTTTTCCCGCCACTGTACCGAGTGACCCAAGGTACTGCTGTTACGTGTACGGGTCTAAATTTTTCCTGAGTTACCGGGCTCTTACGGTAAAGATTTCTCGGGAAGGATTTGACAGTATACCCGAGGAAAAGTAAAGGGGGTCAGTACCTTTCACACTCCCTTAGTCGCCTTTTACGACACCCACGGGACGACATGGGATGGTGACATTCTACTCTGCCGGCACCACACGGCATTGTTTTTACGTCTTTATGATAGTATAATGTTAAAGTATATGGTACTACTAAACCACTGACCATGACTTGTTAGCACGGCTATAGTTTTATACAAATGTGATCCCAAAATAACAACGACGCTTAAATTTTGCCGACAAAGCTGTACTATTATTATTCATTCGTACGTTTTAAAACTTTTAATTGTTACTTCTAGTGATTAATGGAACAATAAACCGTTCCACTTATGACGTTATTACATCTTTATTGTTAAAAGCGAAGTATGCACACGAACCTAATAAAATTATAAAGTTTATGGCTTCTTTTACACTTTTTAAACGTGAATTAACTGAAATTATATTTACATAAGAGTAGAATAACCACTAATCGTTATTTAACACTTACATACATAAACATTTCTTTGTAGGTATATTATTATATCAGTCCTCTAACGTCTGACTCCAAATTTGGTTATTCTCAAGCGACGGAAGGAAAATTGGCATACTAATATGTGGCTGGCCAGGCGGGTTAATATGAGGTTTTATGTCAACCCTCCATGGGGCTACAATTATAAAATGGCAATGACAATTTACTTTGTTACCATAGTCTTTACTTTTTAATAAATTGTTAGCTTAAAATAGGATAGCGGGTCATTCCCAACACGAGTATCATGTGATTACTCACTGGGAAGACTCAGCATTGTTTAGTTATAAGATTACTGAAATAAAGAGAATTTTATTATTATTTATTATGTTAGGTGCTTTACTTTTCACTTTAATTTACATCGCATGAGAAAAGGTAAGCTTATTTAATTAGTGCTATTCACTTACTGGAATTATTATTTTTTCAATTTTTTTTTTCTTCTAAAAGGGATCATGCCGTGTGATGAGGATTTTATAATTCAGCGATTACACATAACTATAAGATACAAAGACCACTATAATTTGTGGATCGCAATACAATTGCCCTTCGTGATTTGAATCCGCGACCTCGTGCACAGGAGCCACTTTTTGCGAGCCACAAATTAAATTCAATAAATTAGTAAAAAACTTGTTTATGCGCGATACCCATGTAGCGATAGCCTCTTTTGTATGACGTAATCTGAGGTTCCTAATTAGGTAACCATTTGCTTGTGAAGTTTAATGACCTTTGTAGTTCTTTATATAATATTTGTACTTATATGAGTACATGTGTTCTTTATGTTTATTTATTGATGTGTGAAGAAGGCGTTACTTTTGTTTGTTGAGACACTCATTGAAATATGTTATTTAATCATCACATTATACCTATTACCCAATGGTCTCCCACTTTTAAAAACAATGAAAACGTGTCTGCTTCGTTGATCAAACTTTCCGGTGTATATAATACAATATCTACTTAGGTGTTAAGTGAAGCAAAAGCTAGTACTTAACTACTATATAGTTCTAAGTTCAAAAAACGAAATTTACACTTTTTGGTAGTTAAGTACTGGTCAAGTGGAAGGAACAACACAATAAGCTATAAGCTCTAAAAGCCGACTCTTTGCGATTGTGCCTAAATGGTTAACTCTACCTGCTCAAATTTCTGTTCTAATCATATCTACTTACCCATTGTTACCAAGAACATTATTACTTTAAAAAATGACGATGAAATTTTCATTCATCTTTTATAAACACCCAGAAACAAGAAAAGAAGTTTATTCAAATTTGTCAGAATATTTACTTCTAAAAGAGTTTTAATGTTAAAACAAACGTTCCATAAACAGCTTCGAGCTTTTATAAGCAAAAAAAATTGACGTTTACTCACAGACAACATCCGGTATCATCATTTTTTATTAGGTATTCCTTTTTTATTCAGCGATTCACGGGCTGCTCTGGCGTGTTCTCGCCTCTCGACTCTCCCATTGTTTCCGAGCGTAACTTTGACAATCTTCAATAAAACGAGGTATAAAAGTGGTAAAGAGCTTGCCGGATCTGATGTTGTATGACGAGCCAACTTCCCTGACGTAAAATGTGACGACATGTAATCCTTATGGACTTGACGACGTAATTGTTCCTACATTTTGACAATGTGCCAACTGAACTGCCGATTTACAACAACGAATTTTAAATGAGTACGTCAACATGAGTTTAACTGTCACTCCATTATAAAGAGAAAGTTTTGACGTGGATATATTTTAGCATATTGTTTTGGGTTACGCATGAACAGATTGGTTTGAGTGAGTTGCGTTCGTGTGCCATCAAGATAATGTACCCCGCGAAACAGAAATTAAGATTCCCGGTGGAAGATAGGCTAATGTGAACAACGTTTAAAAGTGTAGACGTAATGCCTTAATTAATGAAGTACTTTTTTTTGGACATTTTTTGAGTACTAACTACAACAGTTAGTACTTTTCATTATTCGTTTTACAATGTTTTAATATTTTCAGTTGTATAATTTGTGTTTAAATATTAAATTGTTTTCCGATGGATGTTTCAAGCCTCATTTATAGAGAAGATTTGGATGTAAATCGGTTAAACTTGGGAAAGAAGTTATGCTACATCCATATGCTGCTCGTTCATGGATAATAGGGAGACGTTTATTGCGCGAAATCATATTGTTCCTTACTGACCTATATTTGCTAAGATGTAAATAATTTTAGGTTTAAGATAGTTTGTGATGCCTAAATACTGATGTTATGAGCTAGTTGCCAGCCACATTCATAAAAATATTTTCCAAGCATTAAGTATAAATGTCGAAAATATTTAACTCTACAAAGTTTCCTAAACGACAAAGGCTATTTTGCTACACCTCAACAAATCTAAAAGATACAGTATGACGTTTCATATTTTTCAAACTGAAACAACTTTGTTCATGCGTACATTATTCAGTTTCGAAAACCTTTTTCGTAAAACCATGAATTTAGAAAGATTTTATTATTGTATTTAAAAATGTACAATTCTTAATATATAAATTTAATTGAAAACTTTCAAACAAAGCAAAATAACACATATTTACATAGTAAATAATATCTTATAGTTCTATTCTTGACCTCATTGCAAAGTCACGTAGTTAGGTAACTGCTCGTAGTGTTGCGACTCTTCGGATACACTTGTATGCATAAAAATCGTTTACATATACGAAAAATCGTTATTATCGTTAGACACGTAACTAACTATTACTCGACGTGGTCGAAGGTGACGGGAGGCAACTTATTAAGGTCTTAGTAGTGAATAAAAAAAATCCTAAACATTACTTTTATTTAATTAATTATAATTAAAATAAAAGTAATGTTAAGATTTTTTTTTATTCGCAGATTAGAGAATTTGCAATATGTGGTGTTTTTTTACAAAAGGTTTTACCCTTTACTAATAATGAGATTAATTATTAAAGTGTCTTAAAAATCGGATATTACCGTAATCGATCTCTTAAATTTCGGATATTATTGTAATCGATTTTTTTATCCCAACCTTATTATTCAATTTGTCAGAGCTGTCATACCGTACCTATTAGATTTGTTGGACTTTAAATAAATACTTTGAAACACGAGAGCCCTCTAAGATTCCTTTTTAACTGAACGCAATTGTTTTCTCTTAGAAACTTTTATTTGATAACCTATACCGAGCCGGCCACCGAATAAGATAAACTTTCGTTATAAACTTCTTCTCTTTTTCGTTCAAAAATAAAAACTTTCTTTCAAAGAGATGATACAACAAGCATAAGTTCGACTATTTAAAATGTTTATGATAACTTTTTTTAATGTTTACTTCGTCGTAAAAAATATTAGGCTTAAAAACCCTTATCCAAGAATGTTTTAAACCCCCACAAACTCTTGTTCTCAATATCTAAATAAAAAAAAACATATTAACTCCTATTAATTAGAATTAAAATAGTTTGAGTTTGGTTATAGTGACAATTTACTAAAATAAAGTAAGAATTCAGTAAAATAGAAAATTTATTCTATGAACGTAAATATTACAAATCATTTAATAAAAGTAACTGAACGGGAACGGAAATATTTTGAACATCTTTCTAAATTTTTCAGATAGCATGATAAATTTTCTGGGTTCGCAAAACAGATATCGAGCTAATAAATAAATTTGAAATAAGTAATCACGCTTCGACTCAATATCAAATAAATACCGTCGTTCCAAGTATACGTCCTCATAATATCGTGCCCGTCATGAATAAATCGCGGAAGAATGGCTTGTGAAATCGCCGTCTGAACTCAACGGATATATTGCCTCTGCAGAACCGAATTGGCGTAAAAGTGATTCTGTTTCGGAGAACCTAACAACTGATTTCATTTTCATAGACCTTTACAATAGACGGAAATCGGAATTTGCCCCAACACCGGTTGTGGACCCTAATCTCGAACCTCTTTAACAAATCATACGGGCACATGAAATGCGGTTGTTTTTTCCGTGGCTTTATTTTCCTTATTATTCATTAATTTGCTTTAGTAACCACATGTTTTCTACGAGAAAAATGTGTTAATATTTTCCTCGTTGTATAAAGGGGCATCATTCATGTTTCGTATCTCTTCAACGGCATCGTTGGCGCTCTTTTAACGTTATTTGATGTAAAATAAACTCACAAACTCGTCTGAACATGCGTTACCCGTTTATTCATGGGTTCAAGTGACGAACGATCTTTCTGAATCTTAAAGCGTAACCTGATTTGTAAATCTCTGTTGTGTTTTTTTAAGGAATTTTGTACTTTAGTGTACGTAGAAAGATTGTAAAAATCAACAGTATACCTACTTATGTGTTTATTTTATTATAACGCTTTTTAAACCCTTAAAATTCTCACTTTAGAAACGTGATCTATTTCATATGAATAACATAATCTCTATTCATAGGAATAACGTATAAAGAATTTCCAATCAATTGGAAGGTTTTTTCAATAAATGTGGTGTTCCGCCGGGACCACCTCATTCATCACTTACGCAGGGATTATTAGCGGTTATATTTATTTAGGCCTCATCCTGACCCTCTTATAATGTAAAGCAGCTGAAATAATTGGTTAGCTAAATTATTTACTGCATAGATCAAAGATAAGCGTGTGCGGGAGAGCTTTCATAATCTTTTTTAAGGGCAATATTTTTTAAATGTACAAAAGACGCTTATAAATTCTTGAAACAAACAGTAGGTTGTTAAAGGCAGTGTATGACTATCAATTTACTTTTGATTGGTATAAAATAATTGGATAAGCCTGCTAAGCAACATCATTAAGCAGCCAAACAATCTCTTCTTGATTTTAATATTATTAAGCTAAGAATTATTACTTTCGAAAGTGTAGCGTTTCCACAAGCGAGCAAATAAAGAAGAAAAAAGAAGGAATAGGTTTTATCGTCAAAACCTTGCCTTTACAAATGAATCTTTGAATATCTAATTCAATAAAATCCAACAACTGGAGATATAATTAAAATAAATGTAGGTTGTTCTTTCATTCCATTTTCCAAAGACTCCGAAAATTAATATAATAAATGTAAACAGGAATTAACCCAAATCTCCAATTTCAACGCGCTGGGAATAAGCACTAGCTCATTTACGATTTCAAACTGACCTAAATAATAAGCTCTTGAACAAATTTCAAACAACAACGGCCAACATGAAAGACCTTTGTTACCCGACTTCGAAAACTCAGCTTCTTGGAAAGATGTTACACAGATAATATTTTATAAGTTTTTAAAAACTCAAGTTTATTGTTGCTCAAAGCTTCTTTCTACTTACTTGAAAGTATGTTTACTTAAATAAACATTGGTCAGTGTAGTTATAAATTACTCCTACTTATCATATTATGTATTTAAAATAAAAAGTTACAATTGATCAAACATGCATTTCAGGACAATAATTTGATGATCTTTTCTCAAGATTTTGAGATTGTTTCTCACGGCAACTTAGCATCGCCGTAGAAGTGAATCGAATTTTTTGCGTACCTACTTTATTCGTCTACGGTATTTTAGTATGTTGCTTTTGAACTAAATAGTGTGTTGGGTGGTAAATGTTGTAAGTTAAGTTTATTGATTGATAAATTAATAAAATAACATTAAGGGCTTTTTAATTAAAAAAAACATAGGTATATCATCTCTTCCTTTTCAGCAATGTAGAATTAATAACAAAAATAAAATTAAGTGTCAAATTTTTTTTTTAAATTTTTACTGTAAATAGAAAACGAAATCGTTTAATATGGTCAGTTTTCAAAGATAGCAATTTAATCAAATACCTGTACATAGTAATTAACAAACCAATACCAATATTCTCAGGCATCAAATTTCAGTACACACTTAAAGGCAATGACGTACCAAAAAGCTTATAATAGAGACATTGAAAGCCACGATTCAGATAGAACGTATCTAACAAACCATCTTACATTGTAAACATGAGTAGTAAATCAGATAACTGACTGATTGATAAAGCACAAAGGGCATTGTCACCGATTCCGTGGGTAGAGGTTACTGAGCCTCGTTTATTTTGACCGATGGTCTAGAGGATATGACGTCATACTAGCCCGATACCGAGGGATGCACGTCATTGTCCACCCATTTGTAGTGACGTTTGTTTGATAACAAACAAGGACACTGTAGGGGAGTAATCGTGGTGGTTTTATTGTTAAACTTCCCTTTGTGTTTGTTGCTATTAATACTGTGGTGTTATACGTAATAACCGACTTTTTTGAGTAAAGAATAGAATTAAACGGATCTAAGAGATATCGTATAGGGAATAATAACTCTAATTCCTAAAATTAGAGATGTCTACGAAATGTTTAAAAATTTCCTTTTACCTTATATATTTCTTTTTCCCTTTTTAATTTGCTTACTTTATAAAGTAGATCCTAATTTTCTAATCTCTTTTTACGCGACTGAGGTTAGGAGAGTAGGTAATTGTTTGTGATTGTTTATGTATGTAGTATTGTGTTTGTTTCATTTTGACATAAAACACTTTGTGATGAATTAGTTTTCTTTTCAAAAGCACTGGATTGCTCGTAGCTAATCCAGCTTTAACAATATTCAGGAAAAACTTGCTGCCTCTTGTTAGTTAACCAGTTATTAATGCTGTTGCTTCTTTAAGAAACTTTGACCGCTCTTGTTAATCTTTTATTACATTAATAATATAAAACTTTCTACTTAGAATGGCATAATAGTTCAACCACAATTCCAATCATAAAACGAGCAATGAAAGTCGTTATTAGAACATCGGAACTTTTTAAAAACTTGGCACAGGCTGCGGTAAAGGATAAATATTATCAGAAGGTAAAGATTTCAAGCAAGTTTCTTTCATAGCTTTACCGGTATAGTACTTATTCAAACCAAATAGTATCAATACTTTCACTCTTGACATTTGGAACGTAAGTAACTGCTTCTAGAAATAACGAGCAATATATCATCTTGTTTGTAACTTTAGTCACTTTTAGGCAAACTGTTATTGTTATCGTGGCTAGTCTCCAACGAAAGTATCGAAAGTTGTTCATGCATCTCTAACATTTCTTAGAGCCGGGATCAACAGAGATCACATGATCTTCAAAGGACAAAGACTTTAGATTCACCGCGCTAATTCAAGGAACGAAACAGTCCACACATGGTTGTTATGAGCTGGGTTCTGAATTTTCTCGTATTCTGATGATAAAAAAATAAAACCGTTTCCAAAAATAGGCCGTATGCGTTTAGTTAAAATAATGATGACATCATAATATGTAAACATACTGTTACATGCTTCCTCTATAACTGGAGTTCTTTATTTGCGGAATGCTACTGCCGACTTATAACAGTAAATATTATACAAACATTGCTATTATATATCGCTGTAGAATACTTAAATGAATGAATCGCAAACATCTTTCGTGTTATTCGAATTATTGAATTTGTATAGCTGACTTTTGAACTCAATCTAAAAAGAAAGCAAAGCGAGCTAACTGTTTACAGTAAACCTTTTTGACTTGTGAATAGACAGACAAGTTTTTTAATGAAGACTGGTCTGATTCGTCTTTTAGTAAAAATAGTTTTGATTGAAATAATACTTCTCTGTTTGATGACGGAGTAAGAATACAGGTGTTACCACCCTATCTTATCATATGTATGGGTGTCATAAAAGCAGATCAAAGTTTTTAGCAGATATTATCTATACCTACGAGCAATTTAGTGCTTTGATGACGGAGTAAGAATACAGGTGTTACCACCCTATCTTATCATATGTATGGTTGTCATAAAAGCAGATCAAAGTTTTTAGCAGATATTATCTTTACAAAAGATCAAATACAAAAGATTATATTAAAACTTGATGTAAAACCATAATGATCATTACGGCTTGCAGGACATTATTAGGCAAAGGATGTGTTACGAAGACAGATTATAATTTAGGGAATAGATATATCTATCTATACTTACTCGTACCAAAGATATACTTTTAAAACTCGTCGTTATTCCAAAGCCGGACTATTAATTGGAAAACAAACATCAATTTACCTAACTATTACTCTCAAAGGCCGTATCATGATTTATTTTTAACTAAAGGTTTCCAACAACCCTATTGTTTACATTCCCAACACGAACGAGGGCGTTGTCGCGGCAAATTAATATTTCAACAGTATTAAAATAAAACACATTCAATTGAAACTAAGCTTTTAAAGATACTTTATTTTTAAACCAACTGCGGTTTATGTTTAAAATGAATAGCTTTTTTAATAAATATAGGTAGTTAAAAACATTGTAATTATCTGTAATAGAAGAAAAAAGAAGATCAATTTGTTTCAAATGTCCTTTAACATGTCAGCAAAAATACAAAATAATGATGTAGGGTCTGAAACTTTCAGCTGGTTTTATTTAGGATAAATGTGTATTATGTACGTTGACAACACAACACGCCCTAAAACGCTGCTACTCAAATAATACTGCTTTATTGTCTCATTTATTTGTAACCAACGACACGATGTAATATAATACTAACAACATGTAATCATAAGTGTACTGCCAAATGGTGGTGAAGCACCAGCGAATGGTGTCCTAACTCGATGGCATATAAAAGCTAACAGTGTACACCTTAATTAAAATTTCCTCCTAACTAATTGTATATTAAGTTAATCGGATAATGGCGGGTAACAGGCGTTTCACAGGATAATTGCCTGCCGTGGGGTTCCGCAGTTATTATTCTCCGTTTGGAAATTATATCACGTACCCGAATGTACACTTGGGTTTACCGATAAAAATGTATTTGTGGAAAGCTTATTTAGGCCCAATAATAATATTATTTTGATTATACCAAGTGAATGAAATATTGGTAGTTTACTGCTGCAAATTCTGCGCAGTCCTTTATTTTAATTCAATACAGTAGATTTAAGGGTCAGATGTGTTTTCATATTGAAGCATTTATTGACTTTAAATAATCCTATTACGAGGTCGGTCCTTGTAGTAAAATGGTTGTAAAGAATCAGTTAGGGTGGTCCTTAAAGCCTGTGAAGTAGAGTCTTCTCTGAGATATGATGATAACTATTTCAAGTAATCAGAAGTAAGCTTTCTTTTTACCAACATTTTGCCGGTCAGGTAGATTAAGTAGTATTATATAATTTACGTTTATTATTATTACCAAATAACTTAATACAAGGTGCTCTGCAATAAACAGTATTGAAAACCATAATACTATTAATAAAGCCGCCTATAAACTGTAAAATATACTACGTTAAAGTTCTGCAATTTCATTTTGCATAACACGAGCCAAACAATAGTGTAGTTTTTAATCAGAGACTCAAAGCTTTGTTATGCAACTTTATACGTATTGCGCTTCGAAAATGTGCTTACCTACCATTATAATAAAAAATCTAGTTTTAAGCTACGCTTCGTAATAAAGTTTTATCATTTACAAAAAGCATTCTGTGTTGGTCAACTTTATATTGTCATGTTTGCTTTGTGGCGCTTAAATCCCACACAAGACAATTATTCGAGCTAGCTTCAAAAGGCTTTTCTGGCATTTTTGATTGTTGAAAAATTCTTCACAGTATTATATTCATTCTTTATTCGTAGTTGTAAAAAAACTAACGTACTTACTATGTTGTTTTTTTAGTGGCTGAAAACATTCACCTTTGCAATTTATACAACTTAATTTATTTTTTATATCATTTTACATTTTAACATATTATGTCGCACGTTTTATACACACATTAAATTAAAGTACACTAAAAGAAATTATATTTGTTCTGTGTAAAGTTACAAGCTACATTCGTAAGTTCGTCATTTTATGAGCTCCTTATATGAACAAACGATGTTTCATACAAGTCCTAATTAAGTAATTAAAAGGAACCGCTTACACCATTCACAAGCATGTAACGGGGCGAGAATACTTTTCTATTCGTGTTCATGTCAATGTGAATTGAGTGATCCCTTCCCAAAGGACCAGTATTCATTTTTAGTGGGTTCTCCACGCCTCCTTATCCTAACAAAAGGGAGAAAAATTGTCAAGAGACGAGCTACGAGTTCAAAGTGAAAATGAAAGGCGACGGTATAATAAACCTTGATAAAAGACTCCTTGCGTGCCCGCTTGCGTTCGCGTCATGTAATTTTGACACTTGATTTCTTTATTCAGACCTCGTAAATCTTTCCTCGGACAATATCTTCCCTGCTTCTTTATATAAATGATTACTTTTATTATTGTAATCATTTATACGTACGAAGTGTATACATTTGACTCGTTTATTAAATTATGATATTATGGTATCTTAATTTTTACTCTGACATTGAAATAATATAATCTATCAATCTATGTAATATGTATAAGTATGTAATGCAAATAGCTAAAATTAATTGTTTAAATAAATACAACTGATAAAAAAACGTTATCAAAGTAGGTTAAAGCTGATTACCTACTTATTCAATGCAATTAAAAAAAATATTTCTCGAATCTCATTGAATAAATAGCACTAAGTATTATTTTATTCACTAAATAAAATTGTTTTCTAAACGAAGTATTTATTGAAGAACACACCTGCTCAGTTATTTAATATTTATGGCTTTATAGTAGTTTTACGAGCATAAAAATAATAGAAGCGCCATCCAGTGCTTTCTTTTTCCGTGTGATGATGGTAAGAAACAGAATATACCTACTTAGTAACTGTTTCTCATTCGCTTGTGAAAGTAGACTAAATGAAGTGCAAGACACTTAATATTCATCGTTGGCACGCAGGTTTGCACGTTGCAATAATAATGTAAAAATTACACTTTTTAAGTCGTTTTGCCAAACACTATACACGTCTAGCCTGTGGGTCAACTATACACTAGCGGCATATAACGCCTTACGTGTTCAATACAATAACGCGTTTAGAGTGCTGTTGGGGCTGCCTCGATTTTGCAGCGCCTCGAATATGTTCGCAGAAGCGCATACCGATGGCTTTCATGCCCTTATAAGAAAACAGTGTGCGTCGATGTTAAATCGCGTTAGGTCTAGCCCGAACATCATGCTAAGCGTGTTCGCAGATAGGTGGGACATGCCATTGTTGCGACATTGGATAGATTTGCATACCCAGCTGGCACTGTGATGATGAAAAATTCTGTATAATTATTTATTTATTTATTTTATTTTAATTTTTTCATTGTATTAATAATGAGTGTAATTCAAATGCTATGGATAATTTATCTGAAATAAACTATTATTATTATTATGTTTCTCTTTTCCATAATACTCGGGTCTATTGGAGACCCGGTTCTTTGGAAGGCATACATCGGGCCGAAGCCAAGACGAAGAGGCCCTTTAAGAGATATTTAATCTGGTAATGGATACACAGGATTATTATTATTATTATTAATATGTTTAATCTCCGAAGAATCACACAAAATTTACTTCGTCACTATCTTCGGAAGCACGCCGTTGCAATGGAACATTCAATGGCTGATCCATACTAATAATATATTATAAATAGGAAATTGTGTCTGTCTGCTTGAGGACGGAGCGAGGAATTGACGTGATTTTTTAAGTGGAGATAGTTGAAGGGATGGAGAATAACATAGTATACTTTTTGCTACCCCGAATTTAACGCGAGCGAAACTGCGGGCAAAAACTAGTAGGAAATAAAACAAACGTTATTTTCATCGTCAATATCATGCTTAAATGTTTTTCCAACCGAATTATGTGCTTAGTACTTGCCTTATCTAAAGATTGTTGAACGTCTTCACTAACTGCACTTTGCCTTTTGGTTTTAGATCTGGTTACTTGCGAAACATCAGGCTTGTCAAGCTCCACATGGTTATTAACCTTCGCTTAGGTACTTTGGTTCTTATTATTTATTTAAAATTAAAAGTATTCTGTGTTGGTTAATAATGTTTTATTATGCTTATTTTATCGCCTTCATTTAATTATTTTCAATTTTTATTTATTTTTATGGTTACTGGTATTACTGTACCGCAATTACTCGTGAGCTTAGAAAATGTAATCTTGGAAGATGTGGTCTATAACAGTACCTACACAGACGATTAATCTAATTAATTAATCGCATAATTGCTCCGTGTATTTATTTAGTTTAAGTACTTAATAAGTACTAAAATAAATACTACTATTATGTAGCTAACTTATAAAACCTAGTTATTAAAATTTTATTAGTACTAAAGTATGATTAAAGAATAAAATAGTGATCAAACGCAACAAATTCAAAGTAAAATCTTCTTCAACACAAAGGTAATATTTTAATGCGCGCCGACAAGAAATAAAAACTAATCCGTTTGACCGACTCAATTAAACCGATTGAAAGCAGCCAGATTGAAATTATTGCTTCGTTTTTTGTTCGTTACCGTTTTAGTTTGCAAACAAAAGCTTCGAAGAGTTTGAGGTCGGTACTGAAAGCGCAATGAACGATTTCATTAACGCTCGCTCTTTGATCGGCATAGTCATTTGCGCTAATTAAATAACTGCCAGTTTCTGTAACCACTTACTGAGTGTTCCGGTTCGTATTAACTAGTGTAACTCTATTGTTTTAATGTTATACAAAGATGTTCAGTTTAATATCCTGTTATGTAAAATGATTACTTACCTAGAATATTTGAGTAAGTGTTATAAAAACTACATTGTAGTAAAATAGTATAATAATACCTTTAACAAATAGTAAAATCGTTGTAAAACCAGTTTTTTTGCCTTAATAAATAATGTTATGAATTGAAAGAATCATTAAGCTTATATGTAAGGATAGCTCGACTAATTATGAAACCGGCTCAGCAAATTACAACATGTATGCGTACCGCAGCTCAGTGCGGAAACAGATGAACCTTTTGGTATCATAAAGTAGGCATAAATAAAGTTACACTTGTAATTCTCGTAATTAAAAGATTATATCGCACATACAAAGACTTGTAGTAAATTAAAAGCTGGTAACAATTGAGTAAGTGGTTTTTGATATCGCATTCTGTTTCGAGACCAGCATCGTTCGGAAGTTGCAACGTTCAGTCTCTGCGCTAAAGCGAGACGGATATTGAAAGCTGGCTGTCAAAAATAGAGTGAATATCGACTTAGACATATGCTCACTTTATATAATTTAATAGAGTCGCACATACAAGCAATAACATAACATACTGTGATATAGGCGACTGCTTTTATGCTCTTTTAAGGAATACCTCACCTCCGCTAGGGGTTGAATAAGATTTTATCCTTGGTTGCAAATTGATACATAGGTAAGGTTGCGATCATTGGACTAGCGCTTTGTTTGGACCACTTCAATATTTCGCGATCTATTCAGATTTGAACCCGATATTTGCATCAAAACGATAGCTTTACAACCCCCCATACCGCCCTCCAACCGCCAGTACCGCAGCAAGCAGCATGAGGATTGGACGTACTTCGCTTTATTTCTCGGACCTCGAATATAATTTTTACGCGGCAAATAATAGCATGTAAGTAATGTTGTATTAATTATTTTAATGTGATTTTTTTTTACTAGTACAGTAAACTAATTAAGCATACTTACAATCGTTTATTTTTGTTGAGTAAGGTGCTTCTTTTTTTTAATAAATATTTTAGTGGATGTTAGTGAGTTTCTATCAATAGACTGGCACGATGCTCTTTCATTGAACCGGTCCAATCATGGCAACTTATATAATGTGTGTTATTTAAAAAAACAAATCTTTTTATTTTAGTATGGCAAAAAGAGGAGGTGAGAGAGGCGAGTATGAAACTAGTAGAGGGAAAAAAGAAGTTGTATTGAAAGAGGTAATCAGAATGTTTCGAGTGCCAAAAGCGAGGTTAAAGAGAAGATTTGACGAACCTGAAATGTTTTTGTGATTTTGCATGCTAAATAAAGAAATATAATTAGAATCGACTAATTAATGTAACTATTTATTTTCGAAAATAAAAGAAATTTGATAAAAAAAATATTTTACTTTATTAATTTTTTTACATGCACCTTAAATGGACCAGCCACCTATAATCCCTAAGTCCAATTATAGCAACTAAGTGGTCCGATGAAAGAGACGGTGGTTCAAACAAGGAAACTATCACAAACTTTTATTTTCTTCTTTTGTGACTATATACATAAAAAAATTAACTTAATTATGTTAATTACCGATAATTGATTATACAGACTACTCGTTTACACAGATTTTGTTTTATTTCACGCTCTATTTTAGATACCAGGTCTGTTTAAAATTAAGTGGTCCAATAGTCGCAACCTTACCTACCTACTTAAAAATTCAGTCGTAACAGCACGAATGGCGAGTTATTAGACTATTTTTTACATTTCTTTTTAAATGATTTACAAGTCGATGTGCTTAATGTAGAAAGAAATACAACAAACAGCATCATTACGTTATAAATAATTTAGTAGTGACTTCAGAAAAAACAAAAGTGAAACATTTTATCTCCATTATGGCTAAGTAAACTATGAATTAAACTCGACTGTCGACACTTCGTGGGGCCTATCAGAATTACAGTAATTGACGAGCAAGTGGCGTAAAAGTGAATCTGAGTCGTCTCGGATGTTAGGACGCTGGTTCGCGAGGCCGATCGATATCTCACCCCCCACCCCTCTTCTCGCATATTACCTCATCCCGCTAACAACAAAGGTTTTACAAAAGCGTCAGTTTTTTGGTAAAGAATCTGTTTAAGCAATTTGATTATGGAATACAATTCATCGTTAAACGTGTGCTTATTTTAATAGTTAAATTCCAGGAGTTATTGAAATTCCAATACGTTTTATTTACATAAACAACTTGGAATGCCTCAAAGTGAATTTAAAACGTAATAAATAAAAATTGACAACAATGAATACGTGAATGCATTAAGTCTAGTCATACATATTCAGAATACAGATAGTACAAATTGCCTTAGTCTGACTGCAGTAGAACAGACTACCTGCGAGATATTCTAGTAAATTAACGTTCTCACAAAAGAAAGTAAGAAAACGCTTTTTGTAAGTATTAGCAGTCTTTTACTGTACTCGTTTGGGAATCAAAGTGCAGAGAGCAAGTAAGAGCTTTTTCGCTTTAGTAAGTAGAATAAATTAAAGATAAAACACTCGAGTGTTTTCGTCAACAGTTACTATAATAAAGTTAAATATAAATTAATCTACTTATTTCGTTTTGAGATAAAGCAAATATTTCCTCACTTTACTTACTGACTAGGTTATTTAAACTGAAATGAAATAAGTTAAAATATGCAAATAAGTATTTTGTATTAGACTAAGAATTTAAATGACCAGTGTGCTGACTAATGTAAATTATCATTGTGTAAAATACTAGGCGTAGCACCTTCGTCACAAAATTTTGTTTAAGTAAAAAGCATATTGTTGTACGGTATTAAATTTGACTTTATGTAGCTAAGTACATATACAAACTATGAGACCGGTTTCTTGATAAAACTATCACATTAATGCCCATACCAAAGTAAAACTACGTTTATTTAAAAAAATCTTAGGTAAATAAAAGCTGATAAAAAAAGATTCTAATATCATTTACGTAGATTAGCTTGAATTACTCTTATAATTGACGTCCTAACATTACATTAATGGACTGAAATAATGATGTAATTGAAACATATACGGTTAACTAATAAAGTTCTTTCGTCTAGACATCTCTGTAATATAAGTATCCACTAGTATTTTCTATTACATAACGATCATGATTATCATGTTTTATAATTAAAACAAGTATTTTGTCATTCATTATGTAACTAATTAAGTTAGGCTGACAAATGTTTTACTTGTTCATGTATTACTTATTCTGTGTCTGTAACATATAAAAGTTGTAAGTTTTTAATGTCAATTAACATCCAATTGGAGTTCTAATTCTAATAAGTATTTATTTTATTTTAGTGTCTCATTGATCATTTCATCTTAATAAAATTGGTGTTTAATAGCTTGTATGTATTTTAACAAAGTATGTGAATCTTATAAATGTGTCATAATAAATAACTATTTCGATTAGCCTCAGAGTCAGTTCTATCACTCTATCTTGTAAAATATGAACTCGTATTTCAGTACACTTAAATAGAATAGTACTAAACTCTATAGTAACCCGGAATAATATGCGACTAGAAAGGGCTACCAACTTGTAAAACAATCTGTTTTACAGTTAGACTTAAATGGCTTTATTAAAAGAAAACGACTAATAGAAACAGTTCCAATTGATACAACACTTCGAACACAAACTTAAACAGACTAAAGTTGCAACAAACTTAAATGTTCGTACAAACTTAAACGTACAACCCTCTCAAAAGTTTGTCTGTATATCGTTTTCACCTGTACTAACTCTATTGACAACTACGTACACTGACAGATTTGTACCATTAGTTCCTCAGTCGAACAATAAAACTGAAGGAGCACGCTTTGAACCAATAAGCTCCGAGCTTCATCCCATTAGATTAACTTGACAACGGAGTTGTTTTAATTTTATAATTATGACTGAGAGTATCATATCTTTTTATAAGTTTTATTATCTTATAATGCTCTTATTTTGTTCCGATTATAGTGTTTTTAACACGATTTGTTTAATTTATAAACTTTGCGATTAAGTTTGGGAGACGAAAGAAATAGTTCTCTCAGTCCTATGTTTTTGACAACAATGAGAAAATTACCATCTTATTATGCAATCATACTAAAAACAAAATAATTAGTATAGCGCAATATTATAAAAGAACTACTTACATTTAGAATGTCCCAACAATTACAGCGTGAAAACGATGCGGAAGTCGGTTAACAGAGAAGCTGGAAAGGCGAGAGAAATAAACCGTAACACCAAACCCCATAGCTACCCCGCTGTAATGTATATTTAAATATTTAATTCATTGCTTGAATTTTGTTACCATAATGTCATCAAAAAGTTCTTTTATCGTTATTTTTAGTACTTTTTATTGCTTCACCAAGGAAGTTTAAAGATCATTTTGGATATTTTGCTAAGTTATTTAAAACTAAGCGATAATGTTAGGCTTCGGAATCGATTCGGATATAAGTCGTACCCTTAAAGAAGACTTCAATAAAGCCAGCTGAATATACAAATTGTATAAGTTGTTACTAAAGAGCAATAAACTATGTGCAATAAATCTCTCTCTTTCCTATTAACAAGTACTTATTGAAACAAACAGTTGTTAAAATATGAGTCAAGACAGTAATGTGATTGCAATTATCTGTGAACACAAAATAGGCTTTAAATTTCCAAGAACACGTTTAACATTGATGCTAACAAGCACCTTGTCACATGAATTAGAAATGATTATGTCCGTTGTTTGAGCCAACCTTGTGAAAAGTGAAGTGTTTTGTAAAATTATGTTTTATTAAACGATTTTGGTTCATGTTTTGTATATTATTACGTGAATGTATTAATGAAACGAATATTCAGAAATTGTAAGAACAATCAAGAAATCTAAGAATTAAACTTTTAAATAAGTAACGTAAGGTTTTAATTAATACTGTTTACGTGTATGAGCAGAATGTAATTTAAAACCTTGTAATTTATTTCTATCTAAAAAAAATATTCATACTTTTTAACTTGGAACTTCAATCAGCAAGGAAACTCTGGTTTTTTATTTATTTAAAAATATTACTACTACATTTTAGTCGTGGCTACCCACGCATGAATGTCGATTATCGTAACAATTTGTACTATATTGTACAATATAGTACAGTTTGCATGTAGTAACAGACAACCATATATATACAAACTGTCGCGTTTGTAAATTTAGTTAAGATAAAACCCGAATTTTATAAGATGTTAACTTCTAAATTTAGCTACAACCGGTTAATATAAATAAGAATGTGTTTGTGAATAAAAGTGTGAATGTGTATGAATAACTATCATACTATTAGCGCTTATAATTTGTTTATAAGCTAGCGAACATTTATTACACCTCTTAACCACACAATGGCTTATATCCGCTACATTTATTTATCAATTACTCTTACAATTGTAGTATTAAATCGGGACAAGCTGCAAACAAAAAAGTAAAAACAAGCATAGGGCGACTTATTACTATTTTGCTAAAAGGTAAAGATCATATAGATATAAGCTCGCGAGTAGCTGGTTACATAATATCTGTTTCTTAGAAACAAAAGTTAATTTATTAAGAGTACCTAACGATTACATGTTAACTGCAAGTAATAGAAGGAATGACGCAATTATACAAATAAACAATTTCAAGGGAACTTTTAACTAGAAAATACAGCGTACAATCTGCCTAAGGACAAGTGAAAAATTATATTAAAACAGAAACGGCTTTATGCGGCCGGAGACTTTTTCCTTATTGTAAACAACAACTCCTTATTATGACGGCTTAGGTTACAAAAGAAATGTTTTTAAAACACTCGTGTTTACTTTGTTGATGTTTTCCATAGATTCTTTTAAAAGAATAACACTTTACTTAATAAGGGTCTCTTGTATATAATCTAAGTAATAACGTGATGTTTTTAGACTTTGTTTTAAAATGCCTTTAAAATTTGTTAAACATTTGTATTCCTTTAATTTGTCCTAATTGCTTAGCATATTTTGCTACTTTTATAGCTCTTTTATCATAATAATATACTTATTTTAGCTATAGTTTGACTCACGTAGAAATAATATAATCCTGTAAAACAATTTGAGTTTCCTTTGATTAATGCGTTACTTAATGTAACAATAAGTTTCATAATTGAAAAATCCTTTTTTTAATAGTTAATAGATAAAAATATGCAATTGGCATTTTTTTTTATTAATTCCTGTTTTTACTTTGATGGACTTAAAAGATGCCAAGTGATTATTTTTTGCTTCATTCCACACTACTACCTACGATTCCGTTACTCCGAAGAAAACCAAGCGGAACAATAACGGCCATCTGTCGTGGGGCAAATCATACAACAAAAGGTTTTTTGCTTTACTAAGGACGGCTGCAAGATTTGATAGTTATAAACGGGTTGCAGCCGGCATGCCGTCAATTACCTATTATTAACGTTCGACCTCACGTTTCCTTCATTAATAAAACATTTTTAAATAACACGATTTTATCTCTTGTTTCAGAATGTGATTACAAGAATCACTTCATGTACGACGGTAACTTTCATCTGACTAGAGCGGACAATGCGGTCACCAGCTTCAAAACCCTTACCTAAGAAAGGGGATATAACTAAAACTTCTTTTAAAACTTCTATTCCTAAGCAAGCTGCTAAGAAGACAGTTTCTTCTAAAAAGGTAAAAAAGTTGCTCAGCAAAAATTTGGTTAAAGGAACGAAAAAGAATTCTTCCAAAGATGATTCTTCAACGTCGAAAAAAGACGATGACAATGCCGCTGGAGAAAAACATGAAGTCAATTCTGATGCTAAATCTGGATCAAAGCCCTCTACTTCCCGAAGCGACTCACCATCAAAAAGGCCCAAGGCCAAAAAAGACTCAAAGGAGAAGAAAGACACGATTAAAGTTACACCAGAGATCAGCATAAAGAAAACTCCTGCTAAAAAACCAACGAAGACTCCCAAAAAAGGAAAGACAACTAAATCTAACGTAAAAATGAGTGACGATGAAGATAATAATGATATTAAGTACAAAATCAATAAGGGTGTGGCTAAAAAAGCTACAACAAAATTTTCTAAGGCAAAAACGGTCATTAAAAAAGGAACTAGCATAAACACAGAAAAGAAAAAAACTAGTCCTCAATCTAAAGATGAAAAAGAGCTCTCAGAAAAAGAACAAAAAGATAAGGAGATCAAAAGTAATAGCGATAGTTCTAGTAGTAACGAAGATAACAAAGCTCTTGTTATTGATGAAAAAGGAAGTGAAAATAAAAACAACAGTGATAAAAGTGATGATAATGACTCGAAATCGGCTTCTGATAATACTTCTCCCGTAAGCAAACCACCCAAAACTAGCTCGTCCAATCAATCAGAATCGTCGAAATTAGAAACAGAAAGACCTCCTAAATTTTTTACCTCAAGCAGATCTCCACGAATGGTCGACATAGATGTCAAATGTTGTAAAAACTCTAAAGGCAATTTAAGTGTATCTGAAAGATTTCTGTCTATGAAATGTGAACCCAAATCTGACGATAACACTAAAGATAACAATGCTTCAAACACGCTTGTTTCCCAAGGTCCTGAAATTGACGTATACACTTTCACAGAAAAAGTTGACTCGCCTAAGAGCATTCTCTCTGATTTTCGCAGTCCTATAAACAAAAACGTAGGCCGAGTTCGACCTATAGCCCGAGTCAAAGGTACAGTAATTGATAAGAAGACTGAATCAGAAAAGAAAAAATATTCTCCCCATAGGCCTATAGAAGAAGTGGTAAAACAATTAAAGGCTAATAAAAGGTCAGAAGAAATAAATGCAGGTCAAAACCAAAATATCTGTGCTGAATCTAGTGTAGAGCCAAATACAACTGTTACAAAAGTAGATGAAGAAAATCCAAAACCAATAGTAAGCAAGTCTTATAAAATGGTAGCTCGGAAATCAAGTATAACTGGAAAACCTTTTAGCCCTCAGTTCCTTGAACAGGAACAACCTTCACCGAGTAAAACCGATAAAAGTATTAAACCTATTAAAACTTCTCCCACTAAAAAAACCCCAGGTAAAACTAAAAAGCAAGTGAAAAAAGGTAGTATGTCAGATCAAGAATTAGATAATTCTAAATTCGCCCTTAATACGAAGAGCTTCCACTACACTTCATCAGAAGAAAGTGTTAGCGAGTCTAATGATGATAATGACACCAAAGAGTCTTCCGAATCAGATAGGCCAAAAACTAAAAAAACTAAAAATAAAAAATACAAAAGAATTACAGATGGTGCCAAGAAGAATTCTTCTAAGGAATTAAAAGAATTATCAAAAGATTCCCTAATCGATCTCAAAGATAATTCATTACTAGGTAACGAAAAACCCAGTAAAAGGAGACTTAAACTTTTATCTATGTGGACGGGGCCTAAAAAGCATCGAATGGCATCTCTTAATGCCATTGCAAAAGTACATTGTTTGTATGAAAACGAAAGTCGAACGCATATGGAGCTAGGTTTAATGAAAACAGTAGACCGGCAAACTTTACCAACAACATCAAAAGCGTCATTGAACAAGAAGAAAGAAAGTAAAAACAAAGAAGTTGAAAAACAAGAAAGTACCTCAGAATCTGAATACGAAACTAAAAAGGAAAAGAAAGATGAAAGTTCAGAAAGCTCAGATGATAATCCTCCTCAAAGATCATTACGAGGAGTGCCGGGAATACGAAGTGCTGGTAAATACTGGGATCCAAAATCATCCACATCATCAAGCGAAGACAGTGAGATGGAAACTAAAAAGAAAGCAACTCCACCGGAGAAAAAGAAAGCAGCACCAAAAGCTGCGAATAAGTCAGATTCTGACAAACCACCTGCTAAAATGAAAAAGACTGCGGGTGTACCTGTGAAGAAGAAGCGAAACAGAAATGAAGTGGTAATGGACTTAAAAGATATGGTGGTACAAAAAAGAATGGCAAGTCTGAATGCTACTGCTATATTGGCAGCTAGTTACGAAAAACGATCGCCGAAGTCTAATAAAGATGAAACAACAACTGACTCTGGTAGCGATGAATCTTTTTCTCACAAGTCAAAAAACGTGCAAAGTTCCGGCTTTAAGTCGGAATTAAAAAATGAGTGTGAACCTAAAAAGGAAATCGATGAAAGCTCTTTGACTGACAGGAAACAAAAAGTTGAAGTTATAGTTAATCAAGATACTGATGTAACTATTACTGGTGTATATTCTACTCATCTTCATGAAGGGTTTTGTACTGTGTCGGGAATGCAATATCGTATTTCGTCGACAAGCCATACGCAGACTACAGCTACAGCCAATTGTGAAAAGGTAAGATTCACTTACTATATACCTGCTATTCATACAAATAGCAAGGTGTTTGTTGATTTAATTATAGATTAGTAACTTCCCCTTCCCAAAGTTAGAAGTTAGCAAAGTGATGTGAGTGTAACCCATACGTAATAAAGACTATACACACCCACGGGCACTTCGGTTCTCATTAATACGCGGTAATGAAGTAAGTTCTATGTAAACACGCCTCGGGACCTTATCTACGTATTATCCTTCAATCGCTCTACTTTAGTATAGTTTACACTGAAAAATAGACCTTTTGTATTTGAAGTAAATGTTGTTTTTCGTCTGTTCATTTCCTTTGAACTTGATGTGAACGATTTACTCGTCAAAGTAACCATGGTGTTACCCTTGACGCAGATTATTGTCTGACGTGATAAATTTTATTAATGTTATGTTAAACTCTTCGCGTCAACGATCCTAAATATATGTACATAATACCCGTTTAAATATAAAACGAGAGTAAATCAATGGTGCTATATTTTATTATTATTCTTACACGGTAGTATATTGGGTTATTTAAGAAAAATTATGATTTATCGAAAATATGAAACATGGGCTATGGTTTTATAGGAAGGATGCACCCGCGATGATGGAGCACGCTACACACCGCTTTCCGCATTGTCGTCTATGCAACCACCTGCTGATCATCAACATACACATCCAGGTAAATTAGATGTTAATATACTGTTTACTAAAGAGATTAATGCTAGGTTGGACTAAGAACGCATAATCACCTATTTTACGAAACTGTAGTGTCAAAAGGGTACAGGGTAGAAAGCAGCATAGCTGTAGTTCATGAGCGGTCTATTACCACTTATACTCAGGTTACGATTACCCGTCCGGCACCTTAAACCAATGAAAAAAATCTCCAGTTCATTTCATCAGTATCATACGCGTTGCCAGAAATTCTGCAGAAAACGTTTAGGGACTGATTATGGCAATACGTTTGAACAATCAGGAACGGAGTTGTATTTACCCTTTACCCTAAAAGGGTAAATCTCTGTTACGATACTCTTTGTGCGAGAAGGATATTTGTCGAGTCGATAGAGGGCCGTTTTTCCGTTCAAATTGATGTATTAATTGTAATTACGTAGAGGATCAGTCCGGGCCAACTTCCTGGGATCTAATAGATATTACGGCTATCGATGTTCTGGCTTTAACACAATGTGACACATCAAAGTATAATGCGTTTCCTTCACTTAATTACTCGTAGCAATATGTAATCCTACCCTTATATTATTTGGGACTGAAATATATATTACAGATGTTATTTACGCATTACAGGTTGTAATTCCGTTTGTTTACACGCCGATTATTGTTTACATTTATGAAGGGGTTTCTTTACGTTATTAATTGAATAGATAAATTTTGAAAATGCTTTTCCAGGATCCGAATAACTTTCCACAGCATTTTATGGCAATAAAAAATGTTAAATACAAATATTGTAAATGTAAATTGATAATTTAACTGTTATTAAAAATTGCAAAATATTTAATACAGCAAAGTAATATTTTGATTGGTTTCATTCATGAAGCAGCGATGATTATCGTCTGTAATTAAAATTACAAACAGTAATATTGGAGTTGAATGTTCAGATTAATATCAGTACTTAATTATTTTCACTATTTCTATTTCATTAGGAATCTAATCTCTAGGCTTTTTGTTAGTGACACAGCCTTTGTAATGTAATAATCATTATATCAGACAAAAAACGTTCACTACTTGTCATATTTTTCTACCGATATTGTGTGTTTACCGGTACCGTAATAAAGTGGTCGGTTTGCAGCGTTTAATGTCTAGACAATATGCGTTTGATTGGTTACTGTTTACTGCTTTGTGATATACTTTAATATCATTCTGATATTCTTTTACCTGGTCTTGCTATGGAAGGAAACTTGGTGAACCAATATCACGTTGAATCAAAACACTCAAGTCACTTGCACACTGTTACCGTTTATCCAATTAAATATGTTTATTAAAATAAGTTTTGAATGTAGACCTAAACGACGAACCTATCTTTTATAGCTCGTTTAGTTTGACGACACCTCGTTATAAGGTGCTAAAACGTTATGTGGGAAGGCAAGAGCCAAGTTGCAATGTTTCATATTAAAACAAATCATAAAATTATTAGATAAAAAGCAAGAATAAAATAACCAGTTACCTAGACCTGGTTTCTCTCCATTCATGGAGAAGAGTAGAACCAAGTCTACAGTAGGAAATCCATAGGGTATTTAATGAATTTTTTTACAATTTTATTTAATAAAATGCTTAGTACCATGAACATGACACTCTAGGAGTCCCAAAAACAGTTAAAACTTGGAACCCACCATAACCAGTTACTCGAAAGTAAATGAAAATAATCAAGAAAACAGTTCCAGCTGCGAAAACTCATAAAATCCCACGTTTTATGATTCTAATTATAATTTTATAACTCGCATTTTCAATAACATCAATATAAGTAACTAAGTATCGCGATCTTGTTCAGACTTTATGAAATTCAATATCCAAAGCATTAAGAATATTTCATCTGAATTGCTTGTAAACAGATATTAATTTGTATTTTCATTTCTGATAAAATGTTTCATTGGAAACATAATATATTATATTTGAAGTAACTCGAATGATTTTCCTCGAAGGCAATATACTAATAATTTATTAGCAACCGTGTTTTCATATTTAATGTGTTTCTGTTAATAATCTTTTCCAATTTACGGATATTTTTATTTTGTTCACAGAAAGCACAATAATAATAGTATTATGTAGCGTTTTAAATAGAATGTTTTCTGTATTTGTATTATTTACTGGAAAACCCCATACACCTACAGGTTTTTGTTTAAACACGTATAAATGTAAATTAATGTAACTTTGTTTTATAAGAATCAGTTTTAAAATTGTGCATCAGTTATTCATTCTTTGAAGTTAAATTAATCAGATGCATTCTGTGCTTAATACTTTTAAAGCACGTGTACTAAAAGCAGGTCGTAATAAAAAATATCTCCCATAATATGCGATTTCATGATACCGCTATTCTACACATATTTTCTTTTCAAGTGTAATAAAACGTCAAAACATCTATTTCCTTTAATAACTAATTTTCTTTCTCCGTTAATATTCACGATATTTAAATAATTTATTAGCCTTAAGTGTATCCGTTTTGTTAACGCTATTTAAAATGTATCCGTTTCACACCCAATTGACGTTGTATTTTTTACAATTTTCCAAATACTTAAAGTTATCTTCTAAGGCTTTGATTCCGAAAACGTTTTAATCATCTAAAACGGTATTTATGATATCTAAGCTGTTTCGTTTTTCAAGCTTAAGAGGGAAAACGTAAAAATATGGTAATTTGCTTTTACGACTACTAACTCATTCTCTTAACTCTTTCAAACAGAATAACTTAGTACTTAACTTGTCTATTATCATTGTTAAATAATACATTTTGAATTTGTTTTTATAGATGACTATAATACATGGGTTCGAATGTAAGACCGATAACTGAATTCAAGGTGAGCGAAACGTGCACTTAACTTATCATAATGAATATGAGTCCATAAATGTTCCATAGGGATTGACCTCGTCACCATAACATCCTTTTTATAGTTCCTCTTCAGAAAATACAGATTAAAAGTCAGTAAAACAAATTTTCTTATTATATTAGCTAAATTATAATATCAGACAAATTACGTATCGTTGTACAATATAAGTTAGTAAAGAAGCCAACAAATTCCAGTATATCTATCATCGTGAACGGTTGCTACATATCGCACGTTAATAGGTCAATGTTTTTAGACGCCCCGGCGACCTCGGGCCGGCGCGGACGCATCCGACGTTTCGTTTTTCCCACACACAATGCACGACGTTTTTTGTTCGTGTTGCGTTTAATTGAGCGACCTCTGTTTTTGTATTGTTGTTTTTTTTTCTACAGTAAAAGTGTACCGTTCTGTTGATGTTTTTATTGACGATGGATTTCTGATTTTAATTCTTACTGTTGTGCCCACCAGCAATTTAAAGTAATGACGACCTATCATTAGCAGTATATATTGTGGAATCCTATTTTATTAACCTCAGAATAGACCTGTCTCCGAGAAAATACTTTAAGCAAGATGCCTACTTATTTGTTGAGCTGTTTAAATAGTCCATAGGTAAACTAGAATACTTTGCTAGTAAAACATAACGAAACGTAATAAAATAAACCACCTATTGTTGTTCTTTTCTAAAGAATTAAAGTAAACCACAATTATAATAAGGTATAACGCGACTTATTTGGCACTGCTCCAAGCCAACAGATGTCGAAGCTGAATCTTGGCCCCTAAGCTCTTCCAAGAGAATATTATAACACCTATTAACATAATCTCTTATGACTTAGATTCATTTCAAACTAATGTCCTACGTGATAGTCAGACGTAGCTACGACTGTTACTTTGTTTGATTTTCATTCTATTAAAGTACACTGGTAAGCTGCAAACTTGATATTAAGCTCTCCCAGCAGATCTCTGTTGATAGAATAGATTTTCTTGGAGGAGTCGGCTACCCATCACGCTGTGGTTCGACTGTCAACATAGGTTTTTCTTTTATAATTACACGGTCAAGTTGACCGTTCACCGGGTCAACATCGAAAATGATGAAATACTTACAACATAGGTCATAAAATGGCTCAACTCCGACACCATCAATGAGATGGAGTTAGAAGTAAATGTCTCTTCTAATGTAAAGAGTTCCATACATATACATAATCTCTGACTTTATCTTTGATATAAATGAAACTATATCAGTACGTGGTCTTAACTAGAGTTTATTAAGAAAAATCTACAAAATATAGTTTTCGTTGCATAAGTTAAACTTTTTATACCGCAATACCAGTCTGTTAAATCAGTAATAGTCTCTAATCCCTTACAATTTGAAGTAGTACATAAGACTAAAGTACACTTCATCTGAAGGGTAACCTGTTTCCGCTAAGAGCCGTAAATTTGCTGGTAGGAATATCAGTAAATCTACTTATATAACAGTAAGAAGATTATACTAATTAATTATAACGTACAAAAACCGAAGTAATAAACTTTACAGCGATTCTCGTTTCTTTTGAAGTAGGTAATCGAGTCTCGAGATATTTTATTCATTATGTTAATAATTCATTCGTTTATATTGTTCAGACAGAAAGAAATAAAATAATTATTGTGTTAAACTTTTTAATTTATCTTTTTAATATAAATAGATGTTATTTTACTACTCTTTACAAGAAACTAAAACAATTGTTTTAGTTTACAGAAAATCTCCATAAGTACGTCTATTTTTTGTCTTACAGGTTAGCTAATAGTTTCTTAATTTACTAGGATATAGAGTGTTTATGGTAATATCAAACAATAATGTAATAACCGACAAGTAGGTAGTAACAAAATACATTATTCACAATGCTCTTCTTAATATAATTTCATTTTCATAGTACGGACTCAAATATTGTCAAACAGATTCATTGTTTGTCAGCGTAAAATAAAGTTTAATCCCTCTGAGTAGAGTTGCCCAAATATTAAACCACTCTGCGGGTACACTACCCACTTTTAAGTTTAAACTTATGTGTTACATAAGCTAAAAAGTTATGTTTTTAAACGATAGACCGCAAATACTACTTTATTATTTATTATCATTTACCTATTTTAAAAACAAAATAGCACTTTAGCACTTTAAAAGTTTTCCGAATTGATTTTATAATCTGTTACCCACTCTTTCTAAGACGAGGGTTTTCCGGATGGTCCTAAATTGCTTATTTATAAACGCTTAATGCAACACTGAAACGATTAATCTCTTCTATGAAGTTGCAAAAGGGGAATATATCATATTCTATGATGGGACGGAATGATTTTCTGTGTTTCCTGAAAAACATGGTAGAAAACGAAGACACCGTTTAGATTCCATCTAGAGCGACCCTTAGAAGCTACAGACTACTTTCGAACAGTAAAAAATAACAAATTATTATAATAATGTTAATAAACGTCTTCCACTTCATAAAATTATCACAACATTTTATATTACTAACATCTTTAGAGCTTTCTTTGTAATTCAAGAAGTTATGTAAATTAGTTTCGTATTCTCTGCGGAAGCAACGAATGCCCGACTGCACCATTTTACAAGTGACAATGAATTATTTGTTTAAACTACGAGTACAACAAAACTACCATAGTACTTCATTTTATTATTAACTAGTTTAGGCCCGTGGCTTCACCCGCGTTGTATAGGAAGCTTAAATGTTATTCTACACCCTTAGCTACATATATTCCAAATTTTATCAAAATACATTCAGTATTTTTGCGTGAAAGAGTACCTAACAAACATCCATCCATCCATACATCCTCACAAACTTTCACATTTATAATATAAGTAAGAAGTAGGATATTATAAAGGATAAATCAGGAAACCTTTAAGCAGAATATGTAAGGAAATGAGGAAGTCGCTCTAAATGTAATTAAAACTAGTATGAAACTCGCTTGCAACTCTCAGTAACATGAATATCCTGTTCATCTCATGTCTGTTGTAAATTCCGATTTTGGGAATGTTCGTAATTATTTATAACTATGGAAAATAATCAAAAGCTAATGAAGTCATCATTAAGCTGATGAGGTCTACATGACATAATAAAATATTTGCTTTCTTATAATAAACTATAGAGAAATACTTCAACGTAATACCAGTAAACAATCAAAATAAAATACTTATTCGTAAGTATTATATTTTACAAATAACATTTTCGGGTTATTAACCAGAAAATGTTACTTTTACTTTGTTGAGGTTTTAATACAATATCTTAGGAAGGACTTAGGAGCAACTTGATATATTTAATTTACTTTTTCCGGTTTTTACAATAGAAAAGGTTCAAGTCGTTCCTTTGTAGAAAAATTTATGTTTATTCAAAAGCTTTTTGTTGTATTGTAATTAATTATCTGCGCATAATTTACTTCTTTTTTGTTAAAGTAACAAATATCATCTTTGTAGTTTCCTATGATAAAATTGATTATATTTTGTAGGATAATGGAATTACATATCAAAGGAAAAGTTAGGAAAACTATTCGAGTGTATAAATAAATACCTAGTGGTTTCTTGCTTGTAGCAGCTTACATAAGAGTTCGCAAAGATAGATAAAATAAAGATATCTACGACATGGAGCTGAAATAGAAACCTAAAACGAAGATTATATAAACGAATCGATCTATATTGAGTGAGTTCACATTTCTAAGATCGTAATTAAATTCTATTTCGTTTGTTGGATTCAGCTAAAACGAGACAACTTTTTTTTATTCATCCTTTAAAAAATACCTAATTAAAAGCTCAATAATTATACTAAAAAAGACATTAGCTAGATAATTGTAGGGGTAGTGCAAGTGCATTTATAGCATTTGTTTTTACCCTTCAACCAAAGCTAACAATGCCCTCAAGTTATGACTGGCCCACGACACTTAATGGAAGGGCTGGGTAAGCATACGTAATGAATTCGTAAGGGATTCCGCTACGGGGGTTAACTTATTGCGTATTAGTGGGTAGTTAGACAGTAGTATCAGTTTGGAAGTAAAAATAGGAGCTACGTAAATTATTCTTACAATTTATTTACCAGTCTGTCACAGTTTTGTTTATTATTAAGACATAAGTTTACATCAAATTATACATCAGTCTCACAAAACAGCTGACGCTGTTTATCTGTGAGATCAGGGAGTCTCTTAAATATCATAATACATGTTGTATATATGTTACAGCCAAAGTAATAAATATGAATATTATACATAATAACTAGCCATTATGTATAAGGGCTACTTAATTTTGATAAAGTGATTAACTCATTAACTTTTACCTTTTATCTGGCAAAAGTCAGAAACAGTTGGTTAGGTTAGGTTAGGTTAGGTTAGAAAGGAAGAAGCATTTTTTTTTATGTAAAAATAGAATATAGTACATATTACTAAATTCTAGCATACCTTTGGTCACAATACTAACCTAACCTAACCAACTGTTTCTGACTTTTGCCTTAATATTGTATTTTTGCCAGTGAAAAGGTAAAATTTCAATGAGTTTTGACTAACATCGATGTTCAAAACCACTTTTGACTGAAAAAACCAGTCAAAAGTGGTTATGAGTTTTGACTATAACATATATAATGGCTAGTTAATGTGATTAATTCTGCGACATTTATCACTTTATCAAAATTGAGTAGCCCTTATACATAATGGCTAGTTATTATGTATAATATTCATATTTATTACTTTGGCTGTAACATATACATGTGTTAATCGTTAAGATGTATTTTATCCGTGTGGTGACGGAGTAAGAATACAATATTATGTCACCACATCATCTCATCCCATGGGTGTCGTAAAAACCAACTCAGGGACTATACCTCAATATTATCTTTACGAAATAAAAAAGAAGGAAAACTTGAAATTAAACCCTATACCAATCCGTTTGGCCAGCGTGGTATTAGTTGGCCAAGTATCCCTTCGTCACGGGAGGAGGTCCGTCCCTGCAGTGGGACATTAATGGGCTGTTATGATGACGATGTATTTGACTGAACAGATACTAAATTATTATACTTAACTGAGAGCTTTCGTATTTTGTCTTGTAATTAATATGTTAAAGTATTCACATAGCTATACATGTTACTCCCCTTGCTCAATAAATTGACAAAACACAATCCGCAGAGTAAAAGTCTCATTCGCCTTGTTACGGTTTATGTGGTTTTGAAGAACTGAGTTACGTTCCTTATTTAGACACCCACAATTTTCCATGATTCCTATGTTATGTAACATTTACTAAGAGGATTTATTACGGGCAGTTTCTATCTACTGGGTTCTAACTTAATAACGATTCAACGCATCAACGGATTTCAGAGATAGGTGTGTTATTCACAAATACTTACTTATATTTAGACTAGGAATAGAAACTTGCCCTTTTTTATAAGTGTCCCAAAGACCGAATTATAAGATAAACTATTTCAAAAATAAAATAGTGAAGATTCTACGTTCTCCAATAAGTATACTAGTTCTACTACATTCGCCATTAATTATAGTTTTTATTACAAAAATCGACCACGTGGAAAGTACTAGACGATAAATGGCTCATAATAGGTACTTATTAGTGGCGATAAATAAACAATTACGGTCAGAATTTAAAGCAGCTGGTTTGAAGTAGGTGTTATAAAAAAAATGTTTTATAGTTATGAATTTGTAAAAACTAAGAACTTACCACTGTTACTTGTTTCTTATCTTCAAGTTTATGTGTTCGTCTTTAATATTTAACAACTCAATTTATTGTTAGTGTCATAATTATAGACTATGTAATGGTTGTAAACTATGTAATGCCTTATTCTATTCCTATGTAATACGTTGTTTATATTTAGAGGGAAGAGCTTATGAAGTTACAATTCATAACACTATGTTCATTGCTTCGTCGGGTTGTATTTATTAATCTTTAAGGCTACTAGGACTTTATTTACTCTGAAACACAAATAGTGCACGATTTTTTTATTTATACGAACACAAAGAATACATAAAAAAAAAGATAATTATTTGTTGATCTTACAAACAATTGTCATGCGAGGGATTCGAACTCCCGACATAATTATAAGAATTTGCGACCTCATCCAAAGTAGACGCATACACAGCCGCATTGCCACCAATGCAGAATTTTATTCAATCACTATCTTTCAAATATTTATAGATTCTGATAATCTTACTTCTTAAATCTTACAGTCGTAAAAAATAAAATCTTACGAATGACCAATTTCAGTTTAACATTTTGAAATATACTCGTAAGTTCTTCCTATTTGTAATAGTACTGACCCGACATGGCACTGCGCCAGTCCCCCTTCCCCCTACTATCTCTCTGATATTAAATAGCGGCCACTTATCTAAGCACCCGTTCACCGACCAGACTCCAAATCAGCACTATCTCAACTATTTGATATTCAATTTAATTTTGTACTCAGATAATTCTAAATTGAATAATGTTCAATGTGTGCAAAGTTTCGCACTGGCACGAAACCATTCTCTGTATTTGACAGCATTATGTATAAAGTCCACGTATTCACAAAAACGCACATACTGTTTTTGTCGAAGAGATCCGCATTTATAAGTTACTATAAAAGCGCCGAATACGAACTTAATTGCGAAACACCATCAATATAAAACAATTGAAAGTCACTCCTCGAAGTTCGCCCGGATGGAGAAAAGTTCGTTCAAAATCAGGTTTAAATTACAGGCCACGTTGAATTTATTTAATTTTCATCTCGGGATAATTTGAATTTGAGAGCAGAGCATTTAATTTTCATAGCTTAGCGAAATCCCATTTCGGTGAAACCCGATTAGTGTGTAAAAGGTCGTGGCCTATTTGTTATCATGGTGAGAAAAATCATTTGAACATTCGTCGGTAGTGGGAATAACAAAATAAAGAGCGAGGGACGAGATGGAAGAATTGTAGCAGTTAATAATGAAATCCGATCGCTAATCGCTCGGCATTCACCACCCCAGACTTTTTGTTTTATTTGTGCCGGAATAAATGTATGACAACTCCCGTGACGTGTTTGAAGTATATTTATCTGTTTTCTTTGTTTAACTCGCCGCTTTGTATGTATTACGTTCGTGTTAGACAGGAAAAGAATTTCATATTTTGCAACGAAGTTTTAAAATCATAAAGTAGGAGAAATGTTTTCAGTATCCAAATAAGAAATGAGTAGATTTTAGAAAATGCGGGTTTAACTTAAAAGAGTTTACAAATGTTTTATGGTTTTGTATTTTATTATATAAACTCGGCTTGGCACGTATTTTATGTACAAGTGTTTAACTCTACGTTTCAAAATATACATCTTCCGTTACACTTACTATTATTTCCACTCATTTTGACGAAAACCAGAATCATTTTATAGGCTACAAGTGTAAGCTCTACAGAGTCGTATAACAGTGTACATAACTGTTTCAGTTGCCTTGATTGCAGTAGCAGCAGTATAGCATATCTGAGTAACACTGTCATAATGCAGTTACTAGAACTGTGTCAGTTCTAATATAGGAATGAGAACTGTAGCCGCAATATTACGATTTGCGATTGGTAAAATTAAGTACTTACAACGATGTTCGTAGGTATTATATAATCGTAGATCATTATAAGAACATTATCACGTAAGTTTGTGGATAACTATATTCCGGAGAAGAGTTGGAACACTGTTCGAATAGCTCCTAAGACTTAAAGCATTTATATCTCTTGTTAATAATGAGGGACCACATAACTAAAAAATGTGGTTAAATGGACTTTATCCTAAAATCTTTTAAATGGACGAGTTGTCTTCATCGGTTCCAGCCTATAGTAGATCTCACGACCTAGTAAAATTTGTATTAGGAGGAGGCCTTTAAAAAGTGTTTAATATTAATCTAATAAAGTTGAACAATATATTTATCCCACAGAAACTAACATATCTCCTCCACTATGTGCAGTGCCTGAGTTGGGAGGCTTGTCTCGTCGTGCTGGCTGTTCGAGCGCCTTCTCTGCGCCTTCGCCCGCTGCACACCACGAACCAGGTAAGTCACATTAATATATGCTAATTTTGTTAAAATATAATATCAAGTTTAAATTATTACCTAACACAAAAAAACTGCATTCCTGTACACTTTGAAACTGTTAAAAATTATTACAAACTTAATGCTAAATAATGTCTTCTTACTGGTATAAATGTCAGCTGACTTAATACTAAAATAATGTCTTATTACTGGACTCAAGAACGGCGAGTTCGTTCTTTGTTACTTGTTTTTACATTATGAAAACAAATTGTTATTGGCAAAACGTAGCAGTAGCTAAAGCTCTATAAATTAATCAGATTTGAATAATAATGCGTTTGCAGAGAGCAGTGATATACTAATTAATTCATGCAACATCAAACACTAGTTCGAAACTTAGCGTTTACTAAAGGATGACATGTTGCAACCAACAGTGCGGTGGAGTTACAAGTTTCTTGGATACATCTATATAACTTTACTCTATGTTAAACTTGTAACAGTCTCATTCTCCTACCACGCTACGAATGAAAATTCAATCTTTAAAATACCTTTCTGGTTTTACTAAGCTTTTTAATTGACTTAAATAAGAAAATTAACGTCTCAATCTGTTGTTGAATACTTAAGCAACCTTTCCGTAATTTGTAAAAACATTTTTTGTTTGAAACTTCCTGTTTGCTCCAAAATCTAATTTTAATGATAGGATTCGTGGGAACTTGAGGTTACCTTGTTTAAATTTCGTTTGTAATTGCTACGACTAGTATTTTTAGTACCTAATATTTAAAGTATTAGCCGTCGGGATTGTATTGCTGTTTCATTTATTGTATAATGCCGTGCTCGCTCACTTTGCTTTATAGCAAATCTTTAAAGTTACATACGTTTCTTTCATATGATTTCATGAATACACTGATTTGTCAACGTTTAAGAGCTGGAATTGCTTAGGCTATTTAATATGTCAAGTGATTTTTACGTCTATACAAAAAAAACATTTTATGTAAGACACAAGGTCGCAGAAATGTACAACATTTCATTATGATTGACCTTTGACTGTATATCCTTGTGTCTATAATTTACATGTCTGTTGAACTCAGTAAACACATTGCTTAACCACAATGCGGAAGATATCATCTTAAAAGAAAAAAGTAAATAAATGGAAGCTGGAAACTCAACTTTGAATGCATAATTTTAGCTTGCCATTTACAGAAGCAAGTGAATGAATATGCTATGACTGGTAAAACAGAATTTCATACTAAATTAAACAAATCATTTAAGCCGTAAACGTTCCAATAAATTCTTGTTATGACAAATTTAATGATCTAACGAACTGGTTTCCCTTTAATATTACGACATTAATGGATCGAGTAAGTATTTAGTTCTGTGAAATGTTATTCACATTTGATATAGTCATCTCAGCGAAATTGTTACATCAGTATCTGTAATTTAAAAGTATTAAACTGTTTATATCATTCTTAATATACAACTTCCACTCCGGGGGTAAAAAGTAAAATACACCTACAACATAACTGTTTTTTGTCATCATTATGAGTCATAAAGTTCCTGTGAAGGGCACATGCTTCACCCGACTCTCGCATTCAATGGGAGAAACGGTTAACTTTTGACAGTTTACGTCTTTTACATTGTTTTTTTTTCTTATTTTACTACGGGGAATAATACAAATGTAATGGGACCTCACACTTTAAAATATTAGTTTTAAAAAACTAGTTTAGATTATAGCAGGTAACAATGAATCGGTCATACAAATCCACAAAACTACACTCAAAAAAAACTAGACAACTTTTTATATGTCCTAAAATTGAGAATCAAGTTAATTGTAACAAACTCATACATAATTACAAAGCAAATGGCTTTGTAATTACTATTAACTGCAGATCAAGAATGAATTACAGTGATGGATGAGGCCTAACTTATTCATGCTTGACTCTTTTTATTAATGAAGATTCAATACACCTGATATGGCTTGTCATACATATTTATAAGCCTTGTAATGCCGTAATAGCTTAATAGAATAATATTGACGCTCGATAATATATTATTTTTATTTACGTACTTTTACGGTTGATAAACATTGTGGCTTTCTCGACCCCACACGGACTTGAGGGTGTAAATCTACGTTCGCTTAGCGCTTCCCTTGATTTTCGCATTCCTCTAGTTCTCTTTTAAAAGAACCACAAATAGGAATATCTGAGAGGTACTAAACAAAATGTTTCACACATTTTGTTTAGTACCTCTCAGATATTGAGTAGCTATACCTATTTTATTTTTGGTTACCTATTCTAGCTATCTACTAATTTACTTTATTGCTTTAAAAACATTTAAATAATCTTCAAAACCAAAATCATATTTGAAGTTATAAGTTCATAGTCTCATCATGTCTGACGAGAGGGACCGGTGACAACATTTCTTACTATATCACTTTTCCGTTCGTATATTCTCTAATGTTAGTATGTTATTCATAGTTCAGATAACATTATAAAACTAGTTAACAAATACGAGTAAAATATTCTAATAGAGTCTGTATGACTGTACTGACGGTAACCACAATTTCAATATCGAAGCTCACAATGATCACAAAATAACGTTACTAACAGCATAATAAAACACTATTAAATGGTAACAACCGATAAAGGTCCATTTGAAGATAATTAATTAATAACCCAAATAGCAATTAAATGTACTGGCGTACGTACAAACATCATTCAAATTCAATCAGCCGTTTAGTTAATTTCTGATCATTGATCTTTGACTAATTACTAAAATGATACGCAATGATGTGCACAAGTAGGTACACAAAATGTAGATGGGATCAGAAGTCAAGTGGTAAGTGATCGATCGTGTACTTCTGTATCTTTGACAAACAGCGAAACAAATGGTTTCTCGGAAATCTCTCCGATTTGGATTTTGCATCGATGTTGATATCCAACGTCGGATTGGCATACCAAAACTGTTGGCATTACTTTGCCGTGCTGGTGTTGCTATGTCAAATACTTTTTGCCTTTTATAGAGATCGGAAGTCATAGAAAATATCTTTCGTCAAAGAAAGAAATACCCAAAACTTTTTACTGGAACACATACGTATGTTGGATGTAATTTCAAATTACATGCATGTATGTCTTAAATATAGCATTATGTTATTTTACATGCCTTTACACGACGTTGTCTTTAAACAATATCTGTCAAAGCCTAGTTTAAAACACCTTGTTAAATTATAAGCACAGAAGAAATCGATGGCGTAACAGCTTGCCCAGTAAATAAAACAAAATACAATAATACCGGAACTAAGCAACGTAACAAACTGAACGCTTAATTAAATGGACTAGGTAGCTTTAAAATACACGCAGTTGACGTCAAAAGGTAAAGTAGCAGTCTCGTTCCCGTTGCCTCAACGTTGGAATTCTCAGCGGGAAGTTCTTTCACTACCCCACCGACACTCGGTTAAGTAATTAATTCTTTTGCAGTTCTGTTTGAATAAATCACTTGGTAGTCAACTTGAACGTTATAGTCAACTTTAGCGAATTTAAACTTAAATAATTTACTTGATAGTTCTGTGACACACTTTCTATCGAGTTCTTACAAAATTCAACGGTGTTGCAGTGTGTGTTTGTTGGTAACTTGAAAGTTTTGCTTCTATTTAGTTTCCTTAAATAAAAGCGTTACAAATGACTTTGGAAAGTTTTTTTGTGGGAGGGGCTTAACTACTTTGTCGTTATTTATTTGAAGTTTTAATTTACTCTACTTTAAAAACTGTTTCAATAACTCACATAATTTTGTCGGTTACGTGATTTTTTCTTTGACTTTCAAGCTGCTTTTTACCATTAATATTTTTTTTTATATTTCCCGTTTACTTGACGGTTTCAAACGGTTTTCAAACGGAAATATAATCAACCAATGTTGATTATATTTCCTGAACCTATTTACATTTGAACAAAGTAAATCTCATAAAACACGAACTACGAGTAAGTATATCTTTAAGTTTTAACTGCGCAGTCTGTATACAGGTATATTGGACGTGTCGACGAATAACTGCACAGTATTATTTTATTAGACCATTCTGTGCAAATTTTCGCCCACACGTCCGATAAAGCTGCAACTGAAAAAGTTTTACATCTAAAACTATTCGTAAACTCACATTTGTTGAGTTTATTTATACAAAGGTTAATAATTGAATGTGCGTATTTTGACATTTTTATTGTTATCAAGCTCTTGTCGTTAAAATCCGTTAATTGGAGCAGACATAATCACTTCTATCGAGCTGTCTGCTCTTATTATGAGCCGAAATTAACGTTGTAGAATTTATTTGTGACATTTAACGGTCTTTAATTTAAATTAAATAATTCTTCAGCTTTACATTACAAAAATAATTACAATTATTTCATTTGTAGAGCTCCAAACAATTTAGTGAACAAGCATATTTAAATAAATATCTCTTATATTTTCATTGTACACAAATAAACATATAAGAAGAGTTAGAATTAAAATTATATTAAATAATCAAAATGTTTTTCGTAATTACGTAATAATAAAACCATTTAAACGAGTATTGTTAACAGACTTATGATTCAAACAGAGAATCCGATTGTAAAATGTTATTCCTCGCGAATTTAACAGAAAACATTTTTAAACAATAAAAGCATCTGTTTTGTCTTCATGTATACATTTATTTGTACAATTACTTTGTTTTTATAAAATAATTTCGAGTTTTATAAGAATCGAGTATTGAGAAAACATGCGTTCATTCCCATTTTCAAGAGGACTTTAATTAGCTGTTCAAGCGTAGGTATTTCATTGTAGCATACTTGATTCTCTCTCCTGGAATATGTACTTATACCGACTGCAAATTATGCACTACTCTATATTAAAGACTCTATTACTAATTAAGGTTTTAACTAGGTACTACTTAAGCTTTATTTCATTATGATTATGCATACCTATATTATGTTTTCCAATCACAATACCTATTTTAAATGGAACGATTTGTAAAAGGCAGCAGGTATAATAAATACCCCGTCGGGATAGCTTGTTCGTAGTAAAGTAGTAAGTATTACTGTATTAAAATCGTTCATTAAAACAAAATTTAACAATAAATAAAGTCATAATTAATTTGTATTTTTCTTTGGTATTCAAACCAACGTCATGTACGTTTTTGTTTCTTTTAAAATCAAGTTCAAACATTTATCATTTTTAAAACAAGAAGTAAAACGAAAAACGTGTAGCCGTACTCAATAAATGTTTAACGAAAACTGGTAAAAGTTAGTATCTCAGTTTATTTTAAAGAACTATCATCAAATCCATCTTACTACACAAGGAAGGAAAATAAACACAGTTCAAAAGTATGAACAGTCTTTTAGATACGTTTATACACTTTCAACGATACAAGCTATATCCATCAAGCAAATAAAATAATAACAAGGAGAGGTGGGAAGACAGCGAAGAAAGACTTGGCGCGGTGCACACTACACGAAATCTTTGCTTAGTTTAGTTCCACTATCGTGCTGAGCTCCTATTTGCAATAAACACGTCCCGTGTGGTCCCGCAACTAGGAACAAGTTTCACAGACTTGTTTGCACTTGGAAATGTTAAAACTGGGACTTTAGTTCGTAAACGGCTTGAATTTCTTTGGTCTCTCGGGAACTCTGAATTAGCTACGGTTGAGATCTTAAAGAAATGGGTTTTCCAGTTAAAACTACATGAACAAGAGCACATTCAATTACCGGCGAAATTCTGGAGCTTGGAAAAATATGGAATTCGTTTTACTTGATACGATTTTATAACTTTCAGGTTATATTTTTGACATAAAATCTAAACTGAACGTTTTCTGAGTTCCGTAGCTTAAACTGTAATGAACCACGATTAATCGATTAAATCCATTATTGAATTATAGACAATTCCAGTAATGTTTAAAAACTTTAAAATATTTTACTATACTATCAAATACATACCATTACTGAAAATTCCTTCGTCGTCTAAGCAGTGATTTCAGCATTTAAACAACCGAAAAACTCTAATATGCATGGCGATGTTTCGTCTAAAAATAAAATGAAGTACGGACGAGATTCGAATAAAAATGTGTCGGCCATCCGAGAGAGGCTTATTATGAAGGCAATATTCTCTTACGCATACTGAATTTATATTTAATCACCAAACATCAGCTCACCACAATTTTATGTTACATAAATTAGGACTATAAACTACTTAACGTTCTTTTATCGACTAATTATATCAACAGAATAAACAAGTAATAATTAAAACCGATAACGATAAGCGTTACGGTTTAATGACTAAGGGGAAAATTGTTTACAAAACCGACAGTATTGGTAAAAAATAATAAACAATTTGTTGTGTCAATATTTCTCTGAAGCGAGCAAATACCAGAAGGATTTTGACATAAGCCGGATTTAGGAAGGTATTATATTACGGTTAAAAGATTTTTATTTATTTTTGCATAATCACAACATTTTGCAGGAAATGATCGTTCAACATCTTAAATATGATTTAATCTGTGAAGTTAATAATGTAATACGCTAAATTTCATTTATAACGGTATACTGTTGAAACGATTTATATGATTAATTTTGTAAAGATTAGGTAGGTGATATCATAGCAACTTATAAATATCGTACTGCAAGGACAGGCTTCCACCTCTGCTGATACTTAACCAATTTGTAACACATTCATCGAACGGATCAATGATTATAAATCAAGTTATCCTTCTTCTTTTGTTTTCGCCGAATTAATATCTCCAAAATTATGCTAAGTCAGCGTTTACGACAACGAAGGTATGAGCTGAAGTGGTGACACCGTTATTACGACTCTGTTACTATACAAAGATATTTGATAACATAGAAGATTTCCCGATGTAATTTTGTTCTGAAAATGTTTGTTGTCTGATATAACATTTTATGCCTTGCATTTGCTGCCCACGGCTTTCTACGTTCGCGCATAAATATTAGATATGAAGCACGCGCAAGCTACAATTTAACATTATCAAAAGCCGCTGCTGCTTTATGCTGAAATTAATGATCACTTCTGTATACAAGATAATATTCTCGCTTGCGAATATTGCGGACAATAAATGGTATAATCACAGTAAATGATGAAATGTACTATAATGTGATAAGTGGTCCAATATAGTCTGGTAATGAGGCCGCAATGGGCTATTATCGTTATTCTATGTACATTGAGGCGGCCCGCTCCCTACCGGGCAGAGGATCCAGTGACCCTTGACCTAGTACGAAAGGGTAGCCTCCCTTTCAACCCCGACCTTTTTCACTCCCAGTACCCCAACTACTGTTTCATAAACAAAATTTCGCGGGTATTACATTAAAGTAGGGTGTGTAAGCTTTCAAGTTTTTTTTATTATGAGAGTGCAAAGAGCGAATAAGTAATATACACAATTGTTGGTTGCGGACGAGATTAAAATGTTAAACAAGTTTGCATGATATTCTGAATTTTTAGTTTTTTCAACGAGTTCTTTATGATGTTTGTTTTAATACATGATCTCCGGTCATAACAAGCAAAGTAAACTACCTAAATTAACTTAATAACATATAGCTTGCGCCAGAACATAATTCTCATAATTTAGAAATAATAGTTTTCACCTTTAACACAATAAACAGACTACAAAAAAACGAGCTACAACCGTATTACGGTTTACCGTAATAAAAATGACATACTACCGATTTTATGCGATTCAACACTGTGGTAATCAAAATTAGATTACAGTTTCATATAAATAGTAAGAAATACATAAAATACGATGGCTCTTTTTTAGTTTAAATTACTTTTTACCTTCACATTCATCTCCATCATTAGAGGTGGGCTGTGCTTTTTATTAGGACACTTATGATCAACATGTCTCAGTTAATGACTTTTTGGTCTAATCCAGTTACAATCAACACCTGTCTTACAATCGCTTAACATCTGGTGACAGTTTTTCTACAGTCACGTTATCTTAAAAAAAATTGCAGCATATTTTCTTTTGCAAAATTCTTTAGGACAGCTTAGCTAACAAATTGAAGGCAATTTGAAGTCGAGAAATGATAGTAGGGGCCGGACCTTTGCTCTGCGACAAATTATTGAGGATACGACGTTCAGGAATATGCCATAACATGCCAGACGCTTATACAACTCTTCATCGTGAAGGATTATTGGACGGAATTACGGGTTAGGAGTCTGCTCGTTTCCGTGATTACCTCTCAAATAACACAAAATCTTTGTTTTGTTCTGTCATAATATGGTTACTCTAGAGTGTTGTCGGGTTTATTAGGAACATATCGGATGTTTGTGTTACCGAACTGTTTACTTGCCTTTGAAGCTTTATTGATATTAATGTAAGTAATACGGTTTTGGTATTATATGCTGTTTGAGTAGTGTTCATTTAATCTATATATTGAATTAAATATTGATAATAACAATTAGATATTTTGTGGTTTCACGCTGCTTAAAACTTTAGGTTGAGCGTGTATTGACGGACTTTGTACCTACATAATGTAACTGATTCCTCTCATCTCGTAGATGTCGTAAAAGACGACTAAAGGATTATACCATTGGTAGAGAAGCAAAAACCAAAGAAGAAATAACTTAAATCTAAGATTACCGTAAGAAGCTGTAAACAACAAATATTTTTCTGACCGAAATCAAAATTTCCACAAAATCTAAAACATTAATTAACTTTGAAAAACATAAACACAAATGACTATTTGAAAACAACATTTCTAAAACACGTGAATCCTTTGAACACAGTTTATTAATATGTAACTAATTAGTTTCCACAGAAGCCTGCATAACATACGCTGCAAACGTTCTAATTCCCTAAACAGGGAATAGCTGAATTTCAATATTCTGAATGCAATACATATCCAATTACGGGGGTTATTAGGCAATTGACCACTAAATCTATGAACAGGAACCACTATCCTTTAATTACTTCTAATACTGATTGATAATATTTACCTTCTTCCTTTCATTTGTTCCTAAGGGGAGAATTGTAATGCTATTAGCACAATATCAGAGATTTTTATAGTATCCATTCATCTGTCCGAGAGGTGATGGTTGAGTACTAGTGCCCTATTTTATATACTTACCTATACGGTGGCAAAAAAGTCGTCTAAATGACTGGGTACAGGTGATATTATGTTCGCTTTGCAGTACGCTCTTGTATACAGTTTAAAAATGCTTGAACCCGTATAGCCTATCGTTAGCCTGACGTTCTCTTTTGTAATGATATTAGTTCAGCGTTCTCTTGTTTACCCATCCATATTAAATGAAGCCTTCATAAATGATATGATAAATAACATAACTATGATAAATCGTATGCCAAACTTGTCATTGAAACATACGTGTGAATTAAAATATAATAAACGATTCGTGATTTTACTATACGATGTTATTCAGTGAAAATTGAATTGAAAACTGAATACAGCAATTCAAAATGTTTTTTATTCATAGGTATTTCTTTTATTGACATGGCGGTCGCACGATGAATGAAAAATATTTTGCCTGCGCCAATTTCACTTGTGCTGTGACCGGGCAACTGGGTTATTGGCTGACGTGTTATGTCGGAATGAATATACACTGAACTTTGTTGTTCCGAGTAGAATATGGATAAGGATTAACATGATCGTGTTTGCAACTAAACGTATCAACATCTAAGTGAATAATTATTGGGCAATCTTGTTACTGCATAATATGCAGCTTAATATGTAAAAGCTTCCTAACTTTATTAATTTAGTTCGTTGCTCAAATTCGTGGAATGGAGTTAAAAAGCGAGACTGTAGTGTGATATTATCGACTGATAGCTATATTTGTATATTTAAGACTACTATGCAGTAAGCACTTATACATTATAAAGCTTTATTGAGAAAAAAATTACAGCTAAGCGTTATTACTCTGTAAGCAAAGATTCATTGGTTCGATAAAAAACTCGTTTAAAATGGTTGGAAATTGTAAGTAAAAATACGTTTGTTAAAAACGATTTCCCAAGCAGTCATCTAAATCATATGCAGGTTATAATAGTATTATAATATTTAACTTAGTGTTAAGTATGCAACTTAGTAACCGGGATTGACATTTAAACTTGAAACGGCTTTAGATTCAACGGCGGCGAAAGATTTAACCTTGTAGCACTACGTGACAGTTTATAATTTCAAAAATAATTACACTGTTTCAACGCGAGCCGAGGTAGTTACAAGAATGCAAGGAAAAATGACACATCAGCATTGGCGGCAATGTTTCAAGAGATTTGTAAGCTGACTTTTATAGGCTGCTATAATGAAGTAATAGCATCCATTACGATCTCAACAAACAATATTTCAGTTCATTAAAACAAATGCAGACTAGTTGAGTTCTTCTGAAGTACTTATATCCTGGTTGTCGCTCTTTTCTTAGTTAATTGGGCTCCATTATTTATTTTTCCTGCCTTCTTTTCGTCGTCTCTTCACTAGGAACGACAAATGAAATGCTTTTTGGGTCGCTTATTTCATTGTTAGTGAGTATTATCGTGGTGCACCTTGCATTGTGTGATAGACACGATTTACATAGCTATTTTCAGCTTTTGAATGACTAAGGATTTGTTGGATAAATAAAAAAGCCTTTATTTCATAACTAATAAAATATTTAATCGTAATAATAGAATTACCTAAAGTTCAGGAAATGTATATAACCACTTTTGAAGTAAGAAATACCCACACTTTTGCTATACATTTTTATTTATAGCCTAGCTATTGAATATCTTTATTCATAGATGGCTTTTACCACATTATAATATCACAAGATATATATTATTATCAGCTTCTAAGTCAAAGTCAAAGTCAAATAGCTTTATTCACTTAGGTTACAAAGTAACACATGCAAATCGTTATACATGTAGTAGAATAGTATAGAGAAAAATGTCTGCAAACTACTACCACTTTCGCAGACGACTATAGTAGAGCTCTGAGAAGAATGTGGCCAAGAAACTCAGGCCACTCTTTTCAAAAATAATAATTTGACTTTGTTACAATTACCAACAGCAGCGTGAAGAATGATGTGTGCAAGCAAATCTTACATGCATAGCAATTTAAAGTTTAATTGATAAAAAAAATTTCATTGTTAATAAATTGATTTAAATTGATTTAAAAAAGCTTTAATTGCATGGCACGTTCATCAGTCATCTCGTCACTGCGATATCCGACAGAAATTAACACACAAGCATTTGTGTCGTCAAGTTGATTTTGTTAATCTTTAAGTAGTTGAGAATGGAATAGAATACCATTTAGATAATATAATTAAATACATTTACAAATGCAAGTGAAGTATTTCTATCGTTACAATAACAAATAAAACTGTAAAAGAAAGTAATAAGGTAGTAACATAACATCCGCACAACTACCTAGGTTAAGCCACAATCTACACCATGGAACAAGCAACATGAAATCACGATAATTGAAATCTAAGCCCATGAGTTTTTGTCATTAATATAATCGTTTATTGTATAATAGCCTTTCGATAATAGCTGATTTTTTACAAATGCTTTAAAGTTTAGTAAAGGTAGATCCATTACATGCTTAGGCAGTTTATTGAATAAACGTATACCGAGTCCCGCAAAAGTGTTATGTACCTTATGTAGGCGATGTTGTGGACCTATCAACTTATGCCTATTCCTCGTACCAATGCTATGAATGTCGCCATTTCTATCATACTGTTCAATATTTTGCTTAATATATATTATATTAGCATATATATATTGTGAAGCAACTGTTAAAATACCTATTTCCTTAAAACGATCTCTCAATGAAACATTCGATTCAAGATTGTAAATAGCTCGAACTGCACGCTTCTGAAGAATAAAAATAGATTCGATGTCTGCAGCCCTACCCCACAAAAGAACACCATAGGACATTAAGCTGTGAAAGTAACTAAAGTATACCAATCTTGCTGTCTCTATATTCGTTAGCTGCCTCACTTTTTTAACTGCATAAGCAGCTGAACTTAGTTTTCCTGCTAGAGCTAATATATGAGCACCCCATTGCAGCTTACTATCCAACGTTATTCCTAAAAATACAGTAGTGTCTACAAAACGAAGGACCTCACCGTTTATAATCAGATTATTACTAAGGCTTTTAACATTGGGCATAGAGAATTTTAAGCATTTTGTTTTGGCAGCATTTAAAAGCAAATTGTTAGCAGTAAACCAGTTCAGGACTTGTGCGAGAGATTCGTTAACTTCATCTAAATTAGTTTGCTTACGGTTTACTTTGAAAACGAGTGAAGTATCATCTGCAAATAAAACAATGTCGCACAAACCCTGAGCAAGAAACGGCAAGTCATTGACATAAACTAAAAATAGAAACGGACCTAGAATGGATCCTTGAGGCACGCCCATACTTGGCGGAAGACCAGAGGACCTACTACCATTTACTTCGACATACTGAACCCTATTGCTTAAATACGAAGATAATAAATCAAGAGAAGCATCCCTAATTCCATAATGTCTAAGCTTGCACAGAAGTGTCCCATGATCAACGCAGTCAAAAGCTTTAGAAAGATCACAGAAGACGCCTATTGCATCCATAGAATTTTCCCAAGCATCATAGATATATTTCAGAAGAGAAACACCCGCATCAATCGTTGAGCTACCCTTCCTAAAACCGTATTGCTGCCTATGAAAAATATTATTTAAATGAAAGTGACTCTCCAATTGGCATAAGATAATTTTCTCATAGATTTTACTAATCACAGGTAGTATTGAAATTGGTCTAAAGTTACCAGGGTCGCTTTTTGATCCATTCTTGAACAAAGGAATAATCTTACTGTGTTTCATTAGATAAGGAAATACACCTATGGCAATACACTTATTAAATATAATAGATAAATGTGGAGATATATTAAATATAATACCCTGAAGAAGCTTGACAGACATACCCCATAAATCAGCAGATTTCTTGGAATTGAGACTTCTAAATAATAAATTAATAGGTCTTCGATATACTATATGTTATACCGAAGACCTATTAATATACCAAACCATTATCTTCAGTGTGTAACCGCAGGTAGTAAATTAAGTATATGAATTCCTTCATGACTTGTAAGTACATAAAACATAAACTTAAAACAACCTTACGTCCTGTGGAGCAAATATCAAAATAAAAACAAACGTTTTATTGGATATAAATTTTAACTTGAAACTGTAATTAACTCTTTGGCCGACCAACAAAATAAACTAAAACTTGAAAGGCAATGTAAACTTTATTAATTATTTTTCGCTAACGTGGAAATTTTACTCGTATACGAGTATGTGAAGCATGTAAATTAAGCATTTGTGAATATCTTTGGAATTATATATCAAAAGTTTTAACTATGTGACGTCATTTGCAACCCTTACAAGTCGCATAATTGAAAACTAACCATGAACAAGTTCTCGCAAAGCAAGTTGCTTGTAGCCACTTGTACGTTATCACATAATTCTTGGATGCTTTGTGCTGCGACGACTACTTAAGCTGTTCAGACGAGTTACTTGTGTAAACATTAAATAGAACCTATACGATGTCACAATGTAGAATGTGAACCTTTTTTCTCTCTCGCTTTGTAAAATACTAGTGTGTTTTATAACGTCTTAAAGCTGACTAAGTTTTTGCTATTAACAGAAGTAATCATAGCGAAAGAAATGCTTGATACAAAAGCAAATTGGTAGATCCATTGTTGGTGGATGACTAGTAGTATTATGTACCCGTTCTTATGGTAACGGGTGAGAAATATCTAGTGACAATATACGAAGACTTGAAATAAAACCTATACTTCTTAGGGTCATAGCACATATAACGTAACGTAAACGGATCGGCATCGCCTCGCCTTTTTCCTCGGTGTCAAATCTCAAAAATCCGAGTACGTTACGATTCCGATTAGTGCGCGTTGCAGTAAGGAGTTTCATACAAAGAATTATAAACGGCTCGAGTTGATACGGTAACGATCCGTTTACGTTACGTTATATGTGCTACGTCCCTTAGCCTTGTGGTAATTGTTGGACGAGTTTCCCTTCTTCTCTAGAGGAGACTCTTTACTGCATTAGGACATTACTGGGTCGCTATGATCATATTATGAAACACTGAATGTACATTTAAACGTTTTTTTTTGCGTTTGCATAAAATATTCTGATTTTTACTTTTTAAATATAAAAGAACAAAATGTAACAAAGAAACAAAAATCACTTATAAAGTACTTAATATTTCAAGAAGCAATTCATTCTATATTCGTTTATTAATATGTATGGCATGCAAATTACTAGTTCCTGTAGAGAACTTACTAAGCATTTCTTCGTATATAGGGAGTCTTTCGTGGCTGAAATTTCAGCTCCTTGTCTTGAATAAAATAACATGAAGTTGCTCAGAAATATACGTTTCATTTCATGCTGTTATAAAGTAACAAATATAATCATATTAACGCGGCTATCCTACCCAGATGTTGTCGGCATTGTGATCTTATTTTTATAATATTAAAACTTGAGTTATTAACTTGGTGATAGCAGACGGGCTATAAATCACTTTTTATATCATTATGAAATTGTAAGCGGATGTTTGTTTTTACGTAGGTGCCTAAATTGTGTCATCAATATTACGGTTTATAATCGTCTCTTCTAGTGGGCTTGGATATCATCATTATTTACTGATTAAAAATATTTTAATTGAATTATTTTGTTGTAGTGTAAACAATATTAGTGTGATGAAAAAGTTACACAGGTAATTTTCCCGGAATCGTATGATATCGTGTTTCTTTCAACTTAATAAGTTACAATGAATAAAACAAACACAAAGGTAATAAATACCAGTTCAGATAAATAATATCTGAAATACATTTAGTACTCATACAGATAGAAAACAATGTGAAGATTTCCTGCTAAATCAGTAATTACGGAGCTCGATTCACTGCAGCGGAATACAATAATAAATAAATGAACATTTCAATTTGATATTACTTTGAAATGAAATATTATTTCCTGACGATCATTGTTTACTACAAAATAATGTAATAGAGCACATGTTCCTTTTTGTAGTTAAGTTTTACTAAGTGCTGTGAAAAGCTTTTATTTTTTTCATTTATTGGGTAAACTATATACAACATATGGTATAAATTATTATGGGTAGTAAATAAGCCTCAACTACTTGCCTATGGTTGTGGTTTTGTTTCTTTGTAAGTTGCGTCAGAAACTCTACACACCTGTATATTTTGTATTCAAATTACTTTGCTTATCCTCTATTGATTACATAATTTAGCTAGCTACTTTATGCTGCTTTGTGTCTTTTCTCCAAAATCCAATCTAACAACCGTTATAGTTTTGTTGTGTAGCAAAGCCAGGACTTTGATAAGACCTATCATTAGGGTGATGGTTGATTCACGCATCTGGCTTACTTACACATTATTATAGACTCCAGATATCCTGTGCATAATCACATGCCAATCTATTGTTACAGATCAAGCCTTTGAACATTAATTATAGTATAGCACTAGCAAACGGATATTGAAGATATAATAGTCATCATCATAACAGCCCATTAAAGTCCCACTGCAGGGCCTCCTCTCGTGACGGAGGGATACTTGGCCTACAAATACCACGCTGGCCAGACTGATTGGTATAGGGTTTTATTTCATGTTTTCCTTCTTTTTATTTCGTAAAGGTAATATGCACGGATAGTCCCTTAGTCTGTTTTTGCGACACCCATGGGATGAGATGGGGTATTGACATATTGTATTCTTACTCCGTCACCACACGGATAAAGAACTAATTGTACTCAAATTGATATTAGCTTTTTAACTTGTAGTTAGCGAATATGCGTTCATTTGTTCAACTTAATCAAGTTTTCACATTGACGTATGGTTAATTCTTGCTGTTACGATTTTAACACAGTTCCTCCAGACAGACTCCTAAAAACGACAAGTAAGGATACAAGACAACTGACAACATTATAAGAATGTTTTCAGTTATATAGTGTGCTCACTAAGATTAGCACCAACCGGGAGTCGAACCGGAGATCTCTGCGTATCACTATAACGGTTATCGCTGTCGCCTAGTCGTTAAGCTTGATCCCCCACGTTAAATAAATTAGGGCAATAAAATATTTATTTTAATTCACTTTGTTTATTAATTTTACAGCGCATAGCTACAGTATTTGTTTTAATTAATGTTTCATTTTTAATTGGTGTTTTCAGTAAAGAAATGAATGTTAACCTAGTTTTCTCCGTGTGGTGACGGAGTAAGAATACAGTGTGTCACCACCCCATCTCATCCCATGGGTATCGTAAAAACCGACTAATGGACTATACGTGAAGCCAAACGGATTGGTATAGGGTTTAATTTCAAGTTTCCCTTCTTTTTATTTCGTAAAGATAATAATCCGTTTGGCTAGCGCGGTATTAGTAGGCCCAGTATCCCCCCGTCACTAGAGGAGTTCCGTCCCTGCAGTGGGACATTAATGGGCTCTTGTGAAACCTAGTTTATTACGAAATGTTACTATACTACAGCTTTAAGCTGATCTTTAGCATTTGGTAGCAATGTGACGGTAGTGTATCATCATATTTTCAAATTTATGGATATTTTACCTGAGACAAGTACAGTATTGTGTAATACCCATTTCGTACAAGTACTGATTAGCTCAGGAGTGTTTTTATTGCACTATCCCTTCCATTTGATTTAATTAGTAGAAATCTATGAACAAACACATCTAAGAACCCGTACCATAACTTAATTTGCATCGTCTTATGTAAGGTAATTTTACTAACTGGTACACAGTTTGTAAAATAGTAGCTTAGCTTGCAGTAAATCAGCAATAAAGTGTAAACCAATTGTATATATGTGTCACAGGATCCTTGGGAAAACTACAAAATCGATAACCGAGCGGTATACCGCTAACTGTTAGACTGGTGGGAATATACCCTTATCTAGAGCAACTTCGCTAAATGTATTCTGTTTGATTATTCATGTTTATGTAACCTAATTTGTCTTAAGAATACAAGTTCGATAGCAACAGATTATTATGTTTACCTGGCTATTACAAGTTGTTGTTTATCGTGTTGTTGTTCATTCTATTACTTACTTACTTACCTTTATTAAATATTTATTAGTGTAATACAACTACTTCTCTAAGTTTATCCATGCCCTATATTTTCTTTTGATCAAATTCTTTAAATGGCATAAGACTTTATAGCTTTCGCGTAGGCACGCCGACTTTTTTATGGTAATGGTGCGTACTCTAATTAGAATAATATTATACGGACAAGTGAGAAGTATTTTTGTTGTTATGGACAATTTAATAATAATTATTTAATTATTAATGAGATAATTATTTAATATGTATTTAAGAGACTCTCTGATCTCACAGATAAACAGCGTTAGCTGTTTTGTGAGACAGACTATAATTATACATTAACCTCACAAAACATGTGAATAATAATGTATAATTTTAAGAAAAGTGATTTGTTACAAATATACAAAAAACTATTAATCATACAAAGTTTCTTTAAAATTGCCGGTAACAATTTCTACTGAAAGTAGAAGACGTTTTTGTATGAGTATCTGGAACATTTATTGGTGATTTTACCGGGTTTAGATCGATCGGTTGCATTTTTGTTAAATAAACAACATCAAAGCTGAGATTAGCATGTTCAAACTTCTTACCAACGTTTTTTCTGTTTTATTTTATTTTATTTATTTTATTTTACAATTTTAGGAAAACTTACAACTTGTAAAACATGTATAAATTTTAAATAAGCTTACCAATGTTTGAATAATGAAAGTTCTCTCGATTATTTTTATAAATACGCTTCTTACCATAGCTATCCAATAAACCAACATTGGGTACAGTCACGAGCATAAATATATTACTATGGGCAGGTTGGCAATAACATCTGACATTTCAATGAGTTCAATAATATCTCTCTGCACGAACGCAGCATAAACATCTGATCACTCATTGGCAACATATAATTCTGACAGGCCACAAAGCAAAAATATGTGACGCGCCACTTTTCTCAAAAATATCTGACCTGTCGTCTCGTGCAAATATATCTGACATTTGATAGTTTCTGTATTTCTGCAATAATTGGTGTGTTCTTCCAGTAGAGTGCATTAATATCTGACTTCAATATGGCGGCATAAATATCAATTACCTTTCTGTAATTTAAATTTATTTGATATAATTTGAGTATTTACATAAAAATAGTTGGTTTATATTATATTTATTAATTTTAATAATTAAAATGAATATTATTCCCATTTATATACCTACTTTAAGTAAATATTTTTTCATGATTTGATTTGAAGTGGTAATAATATATATAAATTCTAAAATAATAAGTATATTTTATTTGTATAAAGTATAATTATAACAGTATATAAATAATAATAATAGGGACGTAATTATACCTTCACTGTTTTCATACATAAGACATTAATATTTGGATACTATTATTATTCGTAAATAACATAATGATATATTTTTATATTTGTTATTGCTCCTATTTATTATTCTTACCTAATTTAAATTTAATTGATTTAATTTGAGTATTTACATAAAAAAGTTGGTTTATATTATATTTATTTATTTTCATAATTAAAATGAATATTATTCCTATTTATTTACTTCAAATAAATAATTTTTCATGATTTGAATGTATGTAGTAGTAGTAATAACATTTATATTCTAACATAATATGTATCTTTAATTGTATAAAGTATAATAATAACAATATATTAAATAATAAAAATAGTAACAGGGAAATAATAAAAATAGTAATTATACCTTCACTGTTTTCATCCATAAGACAATAATATTTCGATACTGAGTGATCAGATATTTATGCTGCGTTCGTGCAGAGAGATATTATTGAACTCATTGAAATGTCAGATGTTATTGCCAACCTGCCCATAGTAATATATTTATGCTCGTGACTGTACACGTGGCCAATTTACTTTTATGAATAAATCGCAAGCAACGGCTGGGAGCCGACAATTTGCGCCGGCCGAGTCGACCGTTTCATGCTTTATTATTTCACCACTTCATATTTCGGGTGTTTATTAATGATTTTGTAATTGCTGGGCTGTCGCTCGCACTCGTATTTACGTGGTCCATTACTCGGGATCGCCAAAAATGCGAGCTGACATCCAACAACTCGACGACACCGCAATGCCAATACCCAATTTTTACGATGCCAAATATTCACATAGCAATTACCATACTTCGCGGTACTCAGATTTATATATAGATTTCGATTAAAAGTAGACTATTTTATTGCGTGGCAATTACTTAAATTACTCTAGTATTTTTATCGTCGACGTTTAATTTTGTTTTATTTTATTTTTAAGCGACCTATAGAAATCTATTTTATTTATTTTCATACATCAATTTGAATGTTAAAGTATGTTGCTTTTATAAATATTAAAAGAAAATACTCGTACTTTTAAAGCAGTTTACGGAGATCGATGTCTTGGATGTTTGACACTGTTACTACAATGGTTGGGTTTACTGTTAATTATGATAAGTTATTAATAAGTCCTCCTTCCTTGCATTAATATGTAAAGAAATAAGTCTCCGAATGCAACAAAATAAGTCTAAACATGACAATATAGTATTATATCTAAGTAGGTATTTGTTCTAGTAGCCTCTTTTACGAAACAGTTACTATCCAGCTGCTACAATTACGTCTGTTAACCTTACATCTGATTCTGATGAGCAGAAATTATCATGTCATATTTAATGCAATCATCATACTTAATGGTATACCAATCTATCTAGCCAACGAACTATCCATAACTATTTATATACTACCGTACTAAAATATCCTTTCGGATATTTTGTTATTTTATATAATTCTCCGTGTGGTGACGGAATAAGAATACAATATGTCACCACCCCGTCCCATCCCATGGGTGTCGCAGAAACCTACCGGGACTATCTGTGAATATTACCTTTTATGTAAAGGTAGGTAATATTCCAACTCTAATAGTAAAATATAAAAATAAACTTAACAAATGGCAACTAAAGCAATTAGTAACATTAAGTGTCAGTACAAAATTTACTTGTCGTTATCGATGTAATTACCTAGAGGATTTGTTGTTTAATACTTACTTTAACCGGTTCTCGATTCAGAAGATAGGAAATGACGCATTAGTCGATTTTATTACCAGCTTATCGATTAAATACTTAACAGTATACGATAGTTATTTTAATGGGCGTCAACAAGTTACAACTCAATTACTTATTAGTATATTCACGATGATGGAGTCTGCCTAGTTGACTAAATATGGAATGAGGAAATCCGTAGGAGAAACAAAGTAGGTTGTAGTTGAAGGTCTTTTTAAAAACATGTAATGTTTTACTGATTTAAAGGTAATGAATTAGGTGTAATGACGATTTAAGAATTCATGGTGTAGGGATGCACTCCATTAGATTGCAGAGATGTCGTAAAAGTCGACAAAGGGATATATCGGATATTAACTCTACGAAAACAAAACAAGGAAACTTTACTAAATATCATCATCATAACAGCCCATTCATGTCCCACTGCAGGAACGGGCCTTCTCTCGTGACGGAGGGATACTTGGCCTACTAATCCCACGCTAGCCGGACGGATTGGTGTAGGGTTTCATTTTTAGTTTTCCTTCTTTTTATTTCGTAAAGATAATATTCACAGATAATCCCTTAGTTGGTTTTTAAGACACCCATGGGATGAGATGGGGTGGTGACACATTGTATTCTTACTCCGTCACCACACGGAGAAGGTCATAGTCAATTCTGGTTAGTAAAGAAAAACAATTAAATATTTCCGTTTTCCTAGTTAAATACTGTAAGGTTTGTATTGCCGTTTAAATATTCAGCTACTATTTTCCCACGCTGCGGTTCATGGAATCATTCCCCACACAAGTTAAACATTTGTGTTTATTATAATAGAGTATATGTATTTAAAAGTGGCGCTAAGTATTCGATATAATTATTCATAATATTTTAGTTACTTTTATTCATGTATTATGGTTTATTAAGCAGTTTAATCTGACGACTAGTTAGGACGGCGCGGGAAGCCGATGGATGAGGGAGGCATAGGACTGCACAAGGTGGCAATACTTGGAGGAGGTCTATGTCCAACAGTGGACGTCGATTGGCTGATATGATGAAGAAGTGTATGACTAAATACCTAAAAACATATCCTGCATTTCATCCTAAACTTTTAACTTACACGTATTCTATTCAGTCTTTTTATGTCATATTCATAGTCGTATTGCAAGCAATAAAGAATATTGATAGAGTTCTATTTAGCAGTAAGTATATCTCTACGAGCTAGGGACAACTTAGCGCTTAACCCTATCCCCCTTATCTAAATTAGTAAGAAAGTGTCCTATATGATTAATATTGTTTGTATAATACATGCAGATCTTTCAAGTATTTAAGCCAAAAACAATTTCAGCTACAATTAATCAATTAGCCCATCGCAGTCCACTGCTGGACATAGGTTTCCCCAACACACACCACAGAACAAGAGCAAAGTCGAAATAAATTTAATTTTTTGGCTGAACTTAATTCAGCTTAATAAATACTTATTGTGATATTTATAATTGTTTTAATAGAGATTTAATAACGCTTAAATTTCAGATAATTTTATGCAACAATGTACAATGAATTTGTGATAATGTTCTCGGCAAAATGCCAAAAAATGTAATCCATACTGCCTCGGCTCTTGCAATATTTGTATGGCTAACGAAAATAGTATTTTCGTATAATACTATTCTGATATTATCGTCCAACTACTATATTACTTACTTAACATACTCGTACGTAAGGAATAACAAAGATTTCCTGGCAACACTGCACCGGTTCAAATAAAGTTACAACTGAAAATATATTATTTTGCGATTTTGTGGTCCTGAACTTTATAATAATCGAAAAGCAGATTCGCAGTTTCATACAACACGAAGAACATTAAATGTTCATACATACAAAATACATGCAACAAGAACATACAAATTTTGTATGTGCTGTACAAGTGTAGGTATATTCATAGCTGTCCTGTGCTTAGGTGTTCCTTATGACCGTGAAAGTGAAGTTTATAAAAGTCGTGGCGATACACAGTATGACCGCTATTGAAGAAGTATTTTTAAAACTAACATTATATACAGAAAAATGCTTTACTCCTTGTCCCTCTGCAATTATGTGCCTACCTCTAGTCATTATCGTGTTTAATAGTGTTGCTTATAAACCACTTAATGCAGGGTAGAAGTCTTCTTTAGTAATTGAGCTGAATTCGATATTCACTCTGGGTTTAGGTCTCCCACACACCACCCTATTTGACCTTTTACTAAACGGTGGGCGAGTTGTCAATTACTTTGACAAAATAGAACTACTGGACGACTGGCTTTTATTAATTTTAGGATTGGATTCAATGGTGACATTGAATATCCTTTGTGAAACAAATCATAACAGCCCATAATGTCTGAATAAAAAAGACTTTCTCCGGTGACGAAAGGAAACTTTGTTTTCTAATACAACACTGGCCGCATTGTAAGATTTAAGTCAAATTCTTATTTTGTATCCTACATACAATATCTACAAACTTGCCCTTAATCGGATTTTACAACATAGTTCATTATTACTCCTTCGCCCCACGTTATAACCCTATGGTTATAACGTGGGGCGATGCAAGTAATAAATAAAAGTATATAAACTCCATTATAATCATATTTCAACATTTTAAAAAGGTTATATCAGTCAATATGAATGGCATCCTGAATATCAGTATAAATTTTACGAGACGCCCGACCTAAACAAACATCCATCGATATTTGGGTCATACTTTCTGCTTTATGGGCTTTCATGGACACGACCTTTCTCTAACAAATACAATTTGGTTTCTACTAAGTAACGGTTAGTTTATATATAAAGATTTTATGAACTTTATTTGGAGTTATTTTATGTTTTTATGTGTTAGTATATTACCACTTATCCGTGTGGTGACGGAGTAAGAATACAATATGTCACCACCCCATCTCATCCCATGGTTGTCGTAAAAACCGACTAAGGGAATAACCGTAACTACTATCCTTACGAAATAAAAAGAAGGAAAACTTGAAATTAAACCCTATACCAATCCGTCTGGCCAGCGTGGTATTAGTAGGCCAAGTAACCCTCCGTCACGGGAGGAGGCCCGTCCCTGCAGTGGGACATTAATGGACTGTTATGATGATGTGTTAGTAGTGCTACAAATGTAATTATAGGGTATAGGACATAGTTAGTGTAACAGCGACTATCACATGATAGAGTAGCGATTTATCATACCTATATAAAAATATTTATAAAGCATTGAGTACTGCTACACTTTAGGCGAACAGGATAATTTCGAACAAGGCGTAGCGAGAAGGTTTTTTTCAAATATCTGTCTTATTTCGTTTTAAACCCTGTAATTTTAAATGTATCAGCCAATGGATATCCGCTGCCGAATATACACCTCCTCCTTATATTTCTATACATTGTGCGGTCCTGTCCCCTTACCAGAAAATAAAAAAAAATACTACAATGTGTCAAGTTTCCCCGCCCTTGCCTTCAGCATGCTATAAAGTTTTATTCAACAACATATTTTAATAGATTTTATACAGATTTTATGATTAGATTTTAGACAGCATTTAAAACATGTAAAGCTAGTATAAATCAAAAATGGATACACTCATAATTCTATTACTAAACTGTATACCACACGGAAGTAATGGGTATTACATATATCAGTTTTACCTCAGCATTTTATCGTACGCTAATAAAAAAGATTTACACAATGCTCGTAGATAAAATCGGTAACAAAAATAGATTGAAAACTACAGGCATTTTTCAATTAAGCGTTTTGCTTCGAAAACATTTCGGCTCGTTTTGCCATTCGGAAATAAAACCAAATATTTCCGTAACCGACGGTATCCATGGCTCTATCCAATAGTTAAAACGATGCTCTTTATTATACATCAATTTATTTTATGGAAATTTCTCACTTACAGTTCGTTAACCCAGATTTGTAAAGATTTATTAAAATAAAATGTTTTGTTTTATTACAGGTAAGCTCGTTGATTTCTATCTCTCTGAACACGGCTTTTGAAACACAGGTAAGTGCATATTTACACAAGCACGTTTATTTACATTCAGAATACCAAAACTTGAACAAACAAGAGGACTTTTCATTGTTATATTTGTTTTAATTACAACTGCGAATATAATATGTGTCCTAGCTGAAGTTACTCGTAGTTATAAAACAACGTCCACATTCGCTATAGACATTCGTGTGGACGCAGTAGATTTATATCTGTTCTAAACACCACTTATCTGTCTCTTCGCTTAAACAGCACAATGGGTCTACTTTTCTGCGACGAGTCTTTAATAAGGCCTCAGCGATTTTATCACACGTCCACACAAATTATCTCCATGAACGTCGCGTTCAATGCCTCGTAAAATGTCACCATACTTATATATATTAGGGTAATATCAATGATCTCGGTCGTGGAATACGTACTTCAAGATTCAAGACATCATCTCAAGGAGATTGTGAAAGAGTGGGCACTCTTATCCATAACATAGATGTTATCATAGAATAGCATCGGTGTGTAACAGGCTTGTGTAAGCGACCTTTATTTTATATTTTCACATTGTTATTTATCATGGGTAGTCGTCGCTCGGTCGGCATCGAGCTCGCCTTGTAACTTACACCATTTACGTGTATTGACTGGCGGTTTAAAATTTATCTTGTTGTATTTTTAATGCGCTTCTGCTCGGATAAAATAAGTAAATAATTGTCCGATAGTGGTTTATAAAGACAGTTAAACTATAATGTTTTTACTAGTTTAGTGTAATTCCGTATATAAAATAAAATGTTTATGGTTTTATCTAAAATTTATTGCTTATTCTACTGCTACTTAGTTATAAAAACTTTATGACGATAGTCATAGCAAGTAAATAGTATCTTCACTTTTTAATCGAGCCACTATCGTTGAAGCATATATTTTAGTATTTATTTAATCGCATAACAAATGTGAACTTATGAAATTTTCTTCATAATTTAGCCCTATAAAAGGAATTGTTTTACGACAGATATAGTTAATAAATGTTCATGAGGCACAAGACCGCACAGGGATGTAATGATTTGAAAAGAAAAAAAAAACAAAAAAAAGGCCTCTGACCAGCAGTGGACGTCCGTAGGCTGATATGATGATGGTTAATGTTTGCAGCGACATCTTTCGTAAGTGTCTTGATCACATTCCAAATTCAGTTTTTCGTCTTTCGATGATATTAACGAATTTGACCTGGAGCTTGTGTAGCTCCAGGAATACTTTATCAGTTGACCCATCTTCTCTTCCATTACCGCTAACAAGTCTCGTTGTGTGGTTGGTGTCTTTGCTGACCACTAGCACTCGTTAAAGAGGATAGATCGCTCATGAGTAACGTTTGCAAGGCTTTCCCTCCCCAAATCAGTTCGTGTGAACGATGTAGTAACCGTAAAAGTGACCGGTCTAGCTTAATCTCGTTTAGCATGCAGCTGTTTGTTTTCCAACCTTATAGACTTACAAAAATCTTGTTGTAAGTACTTTAAATCTGTCCGTTTGAGCCTCACATGATGTTAATTATTCGTTCAACATCCGCCTTATCAAGTTAATTTACAGCTACGAGTAGCCCAACTTTGCTTCTTTGCTAAGTTTTCGGTTAGGTAGTCACAATCGCTTCTAGTTGTGCAAATCATTTCATCGACAAATCTCGTTTCGATTTGCTTAACAGATCTGAATGTTCTCTTATAACACGGTTCGTGGCTCTTGAATCTAGTGCTCCATGTCTTTATCGATCACTTCGGAGTCAGCAACTCGACATTGCCGCGACATTTTCTATTATAACTCCAGAAGTAAATCGCCTTTCATTGCAAGAAGACTCGACATGTTTTCATTATCTCGTATATAAAATATACTGACATTACAATTTACAACCGCTTCCTTACTCCTCTCACTCCAATTAAACGTTCCCTTTTTTTAAATGTACAAACTCGTAAACGAATGCCATTCCACGACATATCCCCATGAGATAGAAATGCAAAGTAACTTCGCCTTAACCTATGTTTGTTTTATTAATCTCAATTACTAAGTTGAGCAATAAATTGTGGGTATAACAAAGAACATTTTAACTTGGAAACTAGTTAATAATGAAGCGGAGTTTATTAGTGAAGGCTCGGGGACGGGAAGACAACAATGACCTAGTGCCACTGATATACAGCGGAAAGAAAATCGCTCTTCCTGTATATTTCTATTCAACGAATAACTTTTTGTATTGGTATGATTACGTTACATGTAAGAGATAAAAGATGACTAGCTGAGACGGTGGTTAGTGTATATATTTGGAAGTTCTATGACTAGCTGGAGCTGTGATTAGTGTGTACATCTGGCAGTCCAGATTTCGCGATTGCAATTCCCGTCCAAGTAAACATTGTTATTAACATGGTTGATTGAGATGGTCTGGGTGTTCCTCCCTTTATTATGTACTTTGAAAAATAAGTTTATGAGTATATTAATAAGTGATTTAGTATAAATTAGTATCTACTGCAGTAAAGACAGTATTCTGTTCCGGACTGGAGTATAGACGACATCAATGGTATTTGAGAATTATTTTTTATTTATTTATTTAATGGTACTTCAACGACTTACTCACTAGGACATACATAAACAATAAATTACTTATAGTTTTAGGCATAGTGAGTTGGTCACTTACAGAAGTACACAAATCTCACATAAAGATAAAGGGACAAGTAAGATGGCATTCTTGAATTAAACTTTGGTACACAAATTACGTTAAACATTACATAAGTTTGTCTCGAATCAGTCATGATACATAATAATCGCCATGTACATTTCATCCCTTATGGCCTTTCATACATTCATAAAGTTCATTATAACAATAAAGTTTGCCTTTATTGCAAAATATTCTTATCGCTTAACTCTGCGCAATTAAATAAAGGCTAATTTGAAAAATAAATACTTTTAAACATGTTAAGCCTGAGTGCTATTACCAAGACATAATGAGGACAATGATGTGCAATGTTAACGCAGCCGTAAGTAACAATTTTCCTATTACAGTATTCTCTCGTAAAAAATAACGAGAAAATTTCTTTTTAGACAATAACTCTGTGTAATTTTATTAAGGCACATGATTGTGTATGTAGGTAACCTTAATAGCACAGCTACGACAACGGTAAACTTTAAATTAACGGACATTACAAACAATATCTTAAATATTAGTTGTTACAAAGACTACAAAAACCAATGGCGGCGGCATTTCGCATTTCCCTGTGACGCGCATGTTTGCGGAAGTCGTTTCTAGAAAGCGCTTCCCGCGTTTGTGTTAGCGCATGCGCTATTTAGTCGTATTCTTCTTTAGTGAATTGCGCGCCAGTCTTGACTGCGCGACGCGGCACATAGTCACGCGGTTGTCGCGCTCGACATCAAAACAAATCCTCTTCCACAATGATCGCTGACTTGCCGCCGGTGCAGGCAGAACGTCACTACCTGCACAGCGCCGACGATTCTCGCTCGCAGTGCCGCAACGTGCACCACGCGATAAATGGTACTACACTGTTTTTGCGTATGAAAGCTAGCTCTGCGACGTAGTAAGCGCTCCGTTCATTAATATTGTGTAGGGTTAGCTTTTTGTTTAAGATCTGAGGTGCGCTTTCAATAATAAGGATGCGATGATGACATTTATAGTACTACCACGTAGTCTTGCGATATTTCTATGAATAGATTGGATGGCTTAATAAGAAAATTAGTCTTCAAAAGCTTTTTGTTATGATTTATGACATTATTATAAATGGTGGTGTATAAGGATAGATGGTATCGTAAATGTCGTAAAAGTCCGGAAGAGGTCGTGCGGGAGCTATTGAACGCAAGTCCGCCCCCACGACTTGTTGCTTTCACTGCTTGTTGTTTACAATGTGGTTTCCCTATTTCAGTGTCGATTTACGACGAGAGAAATAAGGCATATACACACGTATGAATGAGTAGCAACAGATTACGAAAATAACAAGCTTGTATCTTTGTTACATAAACCACATAACAAAATGTTTGAGCGTTTCTCGAGCGACTGAATGTAATTGTTTGCTCAACAAATTTGCTAATTGATATGAACCCGTGTTGTTTTCATTAATTTTGTTTTCTTTATACCGCACGCGTTAAGTTGATAAGAATATGCTTTTGTGCGAGTTATTGAAGCTTTATTCCAACAAATTTTCGAAGCTTTTTATATTTTTTTTGCGTTTTTTCAGCTTTTGTATTTATGCTTATTATAATAGAAAAAGGAGAAGGAGATATGACGAGAGAGAAGTATTCGTTTGGAAAAGCTGCCACAATATAATTATAATAAATAAATAATTAATATCTATGATTGACCAGTTAATTGCGGTAAAAAGACTAGATACGGTCTATGAGTTAATGTAATAGGTACATATCTATCTGGGCGGAGCTATTCATAGCGAAAGGTCTCCTAAGGAGTCAGTAATGATAGTTGCCTTGACAAGCAATCAAACAACATGAAAGAGGGCTACGCTTACTAATGCACCTGCCTTTTACTTCACACTTGTATAATTAGATATGGTCACGGATAACATACAATATAATTATTACTACAACCACAAATTAGTCGTAATAGATTATGAATACGGGGTGTCACATTACACCATCATATCCCGTGGGAGCAAAAGCTATTAAACGGTTATACGTATAAACTACTAAAGAGGAAAAACTCATAAAGCAACCCTTCGTTTCGGTGTACCTACAGTTCCAAATTCAATAAGAAGTTTAAAGGTAAAACAAAAACACACAATGTATTAATTCCACTTTGGAAACATCAATATATCATTTATTAGACCAGTACTCAATAACAGATCAATGATTTGGGCTCGGCAAGAGAAAGTAATAGTCCAATTGGTCACGAATATATTTTATGTTTCGAAACAACGTATAACAAGTCACTATCATTCACATACAGACAGAATGGCCCACCCAGTTTACTTAGTGTTGGTAATAGAGGATAATAATGAAGATATCTTATCAGATAATTCAATGAAACATGGTTGTTAATAACTTAGCGAATAAATCTAACACTCAGCGGGCGGTGAAATACTGCCATTAACTCAAGTCGACTTTATCGAGCGGACGACGCACATAAGAAATATTAATGAGCTGTTGACTAAAAATTGAAGATAGTCTAGAAGATTTTTATTATAATACATTTTGTGGGAAAGCAGTTTCATAAATCTTGGAATAAAATTACATTTATAATTTGACGACCTACGAGTAATCATCTTAGCTTTCCTTTACCTAGGTATTTCTTTTTTAGAATAAAAAAGCTTCTTTACTCCAGTTTTCAAAAATAATAACTTCCGATTTATGTACCACTGCAGGGACACATAATTATCCTCCAGTGCTGGAGCGAACTATATGAAAATGGGCAAACGCATTGTTCTATATTGTTGTACCTCCCAGAGACATCCAGATATCCAAAGTTTAAGTATCCAAAGTTCACTGTAATAAATTCATTAGTATATAATTATAATGTTGCAATTTAATTTAATAACTTGATTTGACATATTTAATAATTCAATTTAATAAATACATTGGTATAATAATAAAGTTTCTATTTAATTTATGAATTTAGTGTGTAAAATTCTTCTTCTGTGTGTATGTGATGTATATTTAATTACAATTCAATGTATTTTATTTATTTACTTAACCAAAATATATTCCTAAAAGTAATACATAATTAATATTTGCATTTACATAAAATAGAACTTACATAAGATAAAATATTTAGTAATAATCGTTTCATAATACGATTTTGAAATCTACGCACTTACGCCGAAGCCTTCAGACGGAGCCTTTAGGTCATAGAGGACAAGCGAACGACCTCTAGTCGTTCCCTTTCAAACTGCGCAAAACCTGAACACTGAAAACAGGCGTTGATTCGGGGAAATATTAAATGTCAGAGGTTATATAAGATCGTCTCTGATTAAATATCTCGTCAGTTTACAGAAATACTCTAGGTAGGGTATTAGGAATTCATGAGATTTCAAGGTTTGAGTAGTTCTAAGAATGTATAAGTGCATTATTAATATTTCTTATTTATTTATTTGCACAACAAAATTAAGATTACATTCTATAAGACTATACAAATCGTAAAATAGTTCAATATAACAATTCTGGTAGTTTTGGTTGCTTAGTTAGTAGTTTTGGTGATTTATAATTCGTGTAGTAGTAGCAGTTGGCTTTTCAAAGATTTAATAAACAAAAAATTCCCGAAAATATGAACCTTGTTAGATATAAACGATTAAAACAAAAAATGTTTTAAAAACAAATCAAATTATATGAAGAAATAAGTAACCCTGAGTTTTTACGCAACTTTGAAACATCAATCGTTTATATAAAGCCTTATATTACTTTAGTTTAAAAAATCCTTCATAATTGTTAGAATATTGTTCTATAGAAGTAAAACGTGCGGTGTTCGTCGAATTCTAAGAATACGATTCTGAATATCGTTTAGCACAGGGTTATAACAAGGTGAAGAAACCGTACCGATTAAACTTTGGAGGAAAGTAAGGTAGTTACTACCTACTTAGATGAAACCTGCAAAAGTAAATGCGAAAATAGAAGTTTTTGTACGGAAAATGTGAGAGGCAGTTGGTTGATAGGGTTGCTAACTTTTAGAAGTCAATTATAAATAGTTAGCACGTGATATAACGTAAATACTATTATTTAAGTTTTAGATTTTATTCTTTTAGGTTTTATTATGAAAGAACTACCGATAGCAAATTATGTTTTGACGGTCAGATTACGGTCCCCTTTCACAATTATCTGAATCTGTTATAAAGATTCCTCAACAAGAGCTAAAATACGATAATTCTGTTTAACCTACTATAACTCAGATATAACAAGATCACAGATTTCATTTCCAATTACCAAGTTAAGCTTAAGACTTGTATGATAACGCAAATTTAAAAACCGTTTTATCAACTTGGGAATATCTTTTATTTAAATAGAAAATATGACAACATTGTATTTGATTAAGTATTTGTTTTCTTTTTATTATTTGATTTTATATTAAAAAATGTATAGACACTAAACACCTATGATTAAAGCGCCGATTACACTACCCTACATGTAGAGCCCTACATCTTGTAGGGCACTACATGTTGTCTAGTGTAATCACATGTAGGCTGTTAGGACACTACATATCGGAGATTGGCGAGTCCCGACCGCCCTACATCATGTAGTGCCCTACATGTAGGGTAGTGTAATCGGCGCTTAAAAACATTGCCATGTAGTTGACAACCCTAAGTATTTACCTACGTAACTTTTCTATACAAATTCTAAAACAAAACGAGTTTAAAATTATTTCGAATGAAACATTTGGAAAATAAAAGATATTAAAATTACTTCAAAATGATTTTGGCAGCGCTCGGATATCTGAGTTGGATCTTCGCGTCTGCATTCGGCAATGCGGTACATTGCGGCCGGTACCTATATCAATACTGCTAATATTACTAGTATTGATATATGAGCCAAAAACTTGAGCGGATTTTAAACCTAATTAGTTACAGCATTCCTGATTCCTTTTTATAGCATCGACAGTTTAGGCATGGTAATGTTATCTTCATTACATTCTAAATCGGACCTGTTCTTTAAAAAAATACCGACAGCCGGGCTGTAACTCAACACAGAAAAGTGTTACCTGTCTAGTTCAATAATATTATCTAGTTAATTAAGTACTTAATATTGTGAATATAATATTTTATTAATACATTATCTATGAATGAAACAAGAAATGATCAGTAAAAATACGAGAAATTTTGAGTAAAAATACGATATAAATTGAGTCTGAAAAATATTTACGGCTGCATTGAAATTAAAACATGCATCAAGCATTTTGTAATATTTTATAGATAACAGAAATTCTGATTTCGGAACTTTCGGATAAAGTTTTATCAAAACCTATTCAACTCGGAACATAAACAAGAAAGAGAACATTCCGTTCAATGGTCCCATATTAATTTAGTGATCTTACTTATTTCAAGTTAACTAAGATAGTATGACACAGTTTGATAAGCGTTTTCGCTACTGAATGCACGTAAATCGAGGCACTTGCGTATAACTTTTCTATAAATCGACCGTCTGTATGAAGATAAATAAATAATATAAACATGGTTCACATCATCATAACAGCCCATTAATGTCCCACTGCAGGGACGGGCCTCCTCCCATGACGGAAGGACACTTGGTCTACTAATACCACGCTGGCCAGACGGATTGGTATTGGGTTTAATTTCAAGTTTTCCTTCTTTTTATTTCGTAAAGATAATATTCACGGATAGATAGATAGTCGGTTTTTACGACACCCATGGGATGAGATGGGGTGGTGACATATTGTATTCTTACTCCGTTACCACACGGAGTGGTTCACATTAAGTAAAAGAATTAACTCATTAAAGGTAAATGAATCACAGATTTTACAGTAGGAATTTTAGACCCTTTTTTTACTGAAAAGATGACTCCTTCATAGACGAACCGAAAGTTGGCCATGACCAAGTTGTAACACTATTGTGTCAAATTTGGCTCAAATATTTACACGTTATACTTAATTCTTATTTGCTAAGCAGTTTTTATTACAAACACTTATTTTTATTACAATCTTTTAACACATTTTTTATACGGTATGAATTATACCGTGCAGGGAAAACTTAAATTCAATTTTATGCTCGCGTAATTTATGACTCATTTACGTAGGAAAGCTTTACTTTTTTAAATATCGATAAAGGTAAAAGACGCAGAGTAAATAACATGATATTTTTTGTTTATTTTTTATTGATAAATTAAACATAATCGTATTTTCATCGAGAATATTCAATCGAGAATTGTAATTAAAAAAAATATTGATATTACTTAAACATTTTTGTTAATATGCGGGAATTCATTAATTTTTTTTATGGTTATGCGTTTTATGTACGCAAATAATTCTTCTAACACGCGTTGTAACATACGGTCTACCATTCCCAGTGTATCCAGCCTGCTTTAAAGTCGTGTGGTAATGTCCTCCTTTTTAATTCCTCATTATGGTTAATTTTTACAACTAAGACTATGTATGCAATATTACTGTGTACTTACAATCATTTAGTCAGTACTTCAAACCTACGTATACTAATATTATAAAGAGGTAAAGTTTGTGTTTGTGAGTTTGTGACGTTGTAGGGGGTAATGTGGACTGGATCTAATGAACCGATTTAAAAAATTCTTTCTGAATTGAATAGTGCATTTATCGGGGAGTGTCATAGGCTATAATTATAGTATCACGCTATGACTTATAGGAGTGGAGCAGTAATGAAATATGTTAAAAAAGGGACGTGTTTTTTAACCAACGAACCGTTTTTAACAGCCGCCCAACGAAGTGGGCACGGGTCAGCTAGTAATATTATGAGATGAGATAACGTAGAGTACCGAGATGAGATGTTTGAATATAAATACATTGTAGGTGTAATATTAGATAGTAATAAGAATATTACTACCTCACGGCTACCTTGTAGGTCGCCACATGCAACCTTATTCAAGTAAGCATAAATTATATTTATACATTTACACAAACATAATCTGATATATTTATGACGATGATATTATTATAATACTATTTATAGAATTACATTTTTAATAATGTCTTTACTTCTATTGCTGTATATTTTTCTACTCATACCATTTAAATAAAGTTATGGCAGCTATAACACAAATGTTAATGGTCTGAATCCGTTTTTAAAATATAGACGAGGGGATTTGCGTCTGAAATAATTTTGAATTGCTAACAAAAATAAAAATATGAGCGCTTTGTATGAATTCAATTTTAAGCCAAAAATATAACAGATTCATAATTTCTCATTTTTCAAGTGTACTGTTCTTTTCTAAACCAAAGTATGGTAAGTGACGGACTTAGCCCGTAAAGTGTAGTTACACGGTAAAGTACCTAGAGAAATTACCGGGGTATGAGACTTAATAACTTCTGCTTAGGGTAGGCAGCCTTGCCTTAACTTAATCTGGCATTGCTGCCGACAATAACTGCCGACAATAAATGACAATAACTTTATTATAATAAATAATAAAAATTACCATCAGTTGGGTCGCTACTCGTCAGCCTCCACTAAGCAAAAAAAAAATTGCAACAATATAAACACGAATATGTGAGATGACTCTGAAACATGACGTCGAACAAATTCGCGCGAAAACTTTATAATCAAACTGGCATTTAAACTTTTTATATACAAAATTAAACATGTTTCTCTCTAGCGACCTAATTTAACTGAACGTCGTAAAATGCCGACTCCTGAATTTCACCAAGTCTGCGAATGGTGTTTTTATAGCGTGTACCTTTAGCTAATACATTTTTAAAACATAAAAGTGGAACTATTTCTTTATTGTGGCTGTTTGAGCTTTCAAATTGTTCTAGTAACTTTGTTCCGTATTCTTTTTACCTGGTGAACTAATTCACGCCTAGACAGATTGTGTTTTGTCTTTTGTTGCGATTCTTATGCTTTGCGAAGTTTTCTTTGTATTTCTTTGCCCTGATTTAAAACAAAGAAAAACTGTTTGTTTAATTTATTTTTTGAGAGTTTCTGCTTATTACATTAATTTATGTGTTTAATTTAAATTTAATGAATATGATACTTGTCTGTTGAATTATAAGCCCATGAAAAGGTACGAAAACTATTCTTCGAATTTGCCCATAAACTAGGCTATTTTAAGCCTCCAACTTCAGAAAACCTCTTTAAGAGTAATTTTACGCCTTGCCAGAAAGGTAATATACTCATTAATAGACTAATCTCGTCTTCGACTCTGAAAAAGACCCGCCTCTTAATTAGAACTGTTATATATTTTTCATTTGAAATATTTATGTAAGTAATTATTTCACATTTTAAAACAAAAGGAGGCTTCATTAAACAAGATATTCAAAAACTCCGAAAGCCTTATAGCACGCACTTCTATTCAAGTCTACTCGATCCAAACTTAATCCCACAGTTACTTTTGTATTTATAACAACTTTTCGTTCACTCGTTGGGTAAAACAGTTAGCTATACAGCGATAAGATCAACAAGGAACCCTTTCCTTAAAGCTTAATCTTGCGACTAGTACAAACTGTTTAGTAAACTCTGTTTAACCTGCTAATTCATGGCCTGTGTTCGTTTACAGACTACAATACTAATTAGTACTTGTATCTATTAAAGGTAGCTTTTTGTTCTGTAGTAAATGTACTGTTACTAAAAAGTGACCCGTATAATCTCGAGGATGTTATTAATTGTTTGGTGAAACCGGCGAAACTATTTCTAGCTCGGGATTTGTTGAAATATTAATGAACAGATACCCATACTAAAACACATTTTAAAAAATCTGTTTTAAAGTGCATTTTAAAAGCACCTAAATAATTCGAACTATTTCGAGAATTGAAAGAGAATGTTTAATTTTTACGGAGCTTCCTCCAACTACCTTGATGTCTTCCATTTTGACTGACAGCTCATTATTACCTTTCATTAACTTGAAAACAAATGGTGATTTTGAAGGAACTAGTTTCCTGCCATTGTGTTTTAAAATTAACAGTGATTTTAATTAAACTAGAGAAGGTTTTCAAAAGCTTTTATGGCTATTGATGTACAGAAATCAATTGCATTAATACATGAATAAACACTCAATTTTTCGACCAAATCAAATTAGACGACCTCTGTGGCGTAGTGGTTATATTACATGGCTGTTACGCAGAGGTCTCGGGTTCGATTCCCGCTCAATGCAAATATTTGTGTGCATGAGCATGATTGTTTGCATTGGTCTGAGTGTTTCTATGTATGTATGTATGTATGAATTTACAAAAAAAAGTATATACGTATTAATATCCGTTGTTCTGTTACCCATAACACAAGCTGGTTATGCCTAGCTTACTTTGGGCACAGATGGCGCTGTGTAAAGATGTACGTGATTATTTATACACTGTGGATATAGTCAGAGTCTTCGGAAAGCCATGGCTAATCTTTACAAACGTGCTTTACTTTTTCTACTCTAAAACAATGGTCAAATACGCGCGTCGGTTTCGTATCCTACGAATCTGCCTTTCTTTACTCTATAAGCCCTAGAGCGTTTTTTTACGGACGTACCTATTACTTTCACGTTAACCAGTACTTAACTATAATCAATCTAACACACAAAATATAATTAGATAAACATCTCACATAATTATGAAAACCATTACCGAAAAACAAACACATAATAACGGACACGACCATGAACAATATCAATTAACAAAATTATTATCCAATTAACACTATATAAGACGCTATAAAACAACAATATTGTTACATACACCCACAAAACATTTTGTACGAAGATCTGACACCCACACGAAGGTCAAAGGTTAAAGGAAACACCCACACAAAGGGCATGGCAACTGAACATGCCTTACTTATTTATACGGAGTTACTTGATAACAATATTGTGATCTGTTTCTTACTTACCGGGATTTTCCTTGTGTTGTAAGTAATATTTATTTGGTAAAAGTCAACAATGTTATTTGCTAATATACTTTGCTTTATTTTATAAATTGTAGTGAAGATTTGCTTCTGAGGTTGTGTTTTAGTAAAAAAAAAGGTTTAGTTAGGGTGTTCATGCTGTGACAAGCAGGGTTCTCCAACCTGGATGCTCAATTCTTTTAAATTACTTCTGAAGTCAACCTTTGACCACTTCTTGGCCTCAGCGCAGCGGTCGCTTATTTGATTACATTTTTTTTCGGTTGGGGAATAAAATCCTACCAGAGACAAATTAATAGTGCGATCTTCAAATTATCTATTAATTTTATATCTCTACTGCCTTTAGTGTTAAGCTTTTGTCTCGTTTTTCATAAAGTTATTTTGAGTTAAAGACAGTTACCTAATTGCTATAAAAATAGAATATGCCCAAAAAACTAAAATACAATCCTATAACTATCAACATTAAACATTTATTTGATCAAACACGTATACTTCAGCCTAATAAAAAATACTGCCTATAATTTGTAAACAAATTACTACATTACTACTGTATTTTCCCTGTGTAATAATTCAGTGTGAATTATGTACTATTTCAATTATGCCTACTCAATGTATACAGTTATACGGACAGAATGTTAATTGGGTCGACTGTATCGAGCTTACTTATTTATTGAGAAGCTAATATAAGTTTGTTAAGCTGACAATATGTATGTTGTACGTTGTCTCTTTTTGTTCATTATACTTATTTAGATACGAGTATATGCTAACTTAGAACGCTAGTTATTTTTAGTGGTTCCTAATTAATCATATCAATTAAGGTGCTCGTGTGATGACAGAATAGAAATACCATTAGACCATGTTAACTAGAGGTGTAGTATACATTATCTCTACGATAACAAAAGAAAGCAAACTTGACATAAAACTTTACCATCAACTAGCCTATTGCAGTCCACTGCTGACATAGGCCTCTCTCAGCTAGCTCGGGGGCATCCTCGAGAATGACATAATATTCGTCAAGGGACTAAATTTAAACAATCCTTTTCTAATGATCCTGATGCTCACTCATACAAGGCTGCCCGCCAAATAAAACTATGAATGTTTGTGGGCGTTAGAAGACTGTGCCCCACCTTTGTAAAAGATCTGTTTTCATGTCGGAAAATCACTGGAAACCGCGAACTTGCTAAGCTCGTAACATAATAAGCTATCTTGTCACTGATCCGTACATCATTTAGCGTCATATTACAACAGAATCAGAATGTGCATCACAGATGTGCATCCAGAATGCAGAATTTTGTTTGTCATATTACAAAACAGAATCAGAATGTGCATCCAGAATGCAGAATTTTGTTTATATTCTCTTTGACAACATTATTAAGACCTTATTGTATAATAAACTCTTTATTACTCCTACCACCCAGGAAACAAATCAAAATTTATTCTATTAATGCTAATAGTGTAACTTGTTTGATAAATACAGATTCATATCTTGATAACCATTAAACTACTTCCTTCTTAAACAAGTAGTCAAATTATTCAACTTTATCGCCTTTATAACTTATATTTAGCATATTGTTTATGGGCCGACACTTATTTGCGCTTTTGTAGTACCTATATGTATCATTTTGCGTTGGCATAAATTTGTTTTGTTATTATTTTAATTTGAAAAGCAATCGATTTGTTGGTTGTTGTTAAACTAAACAAAAGTAGAGCTTTATAAAAGAATGATTTTAATAAACTATGTATTCGTGTATATTTTCTCCGAACCAAAGAAATCATTCTACAACTTTCATAAACCAAACCATGAATCCTCGTTGTAGCAGCAATCGCACGTCTTGAAGCGGTTTGTTATATAACTCATAACTATACCTACTAATATTATAAAGAGGTAAAGTTTGTGTGATTGTGTGTTTGTGCCGTTGTAGGGGGTAATCTCTGCATCTAATGAACCGATTTTTAAAATTATTTCTGTGTTGAATAGTCCATTTATCGGGGAGTGTCATAGATTATATAGTATCACGGTATGACTAATAGGAGTGGAGCAGTAATGAAATATGTTTAAAAACGGACGCATTTTTTTCGCCGCCTAACGAAGTGGGCACGGGTCAGCTAGTAAAGTATAATCGTGGGAGCTTAACATGGCTTTAATTTACTTTTATATAATATTTAACAAGACCGCTTTACGGTTAGTTGGACTAAACTGTTATGACTAAAACGGACGTCGCGCAGCGGCAATAATTGTAGTTATTGAGTTATTACGACTTCTTAGTGTAAGCCTGCTTGCTTGATACTATCACGATATTATCTACTTACTCATTCAAAGTACTTTAACGACTTACAAACTAAAACAGTAATTTACAAAGAACTTTTGTTCATAGGCAATGAACCTATTTCTTGAAAGATTTATGTTTTTAAATTTTAATATAGACTACAGTAAGTAGGGTACGATAAATGCTTATATTTTCTATTTAGTGTATTCAGGTTACAGCCCATTGAGGGTGCTACTAACGTTCGGTGCTCTACTAGTGACAAAGGAAGACTTGGGTTCTTCTTCTGTTCACCACAATTCGCATAATGTTTTATTTCAAGTTAGCTTTCTTTTGTCTTCATAGAGTTAATGTCTTATATCCTTACTAGCTTTTGCCCGCGGCTTCGCTCGCGTTATATTCGGGAGAGCAAAAAGTAGACATACGCTACTTTTTGCTCTCCCGAATATAACGCGAGCGAAGCCGCGGGCAAAAGCTAGTAAGGATATAAGACATCTACTCTACTATCCATCCCTTCAACTATCTCCACTTAAAAAATTACATCAATTCGTCGCTCCGTTTTGCCGTGAAAGAAAGACAAACAGACATATACACTTTCCCATTTATAATATTAGTATGGATGAAGTTATGATAGCACGTAATTATAGCCCATCTAACAATAGTTTTACTATATACAATACCTATAGCCATTGCACAAAATATGTATACCGTATTTTAATAATTCATCCATACATTTATGCAAAAGTATCTTCAAATGTTATTCAAATAACAATAAGTTTTTATTCATAACATAAATATATTCATCAGTTAGTATTAAAAACGCCTCTCTGCCTTGTTGAAGTATATCCGCCGTCTATACAATACGCCTACACTCCATTCAAGCGCGAATACGTATTATTGTTGTTATCATCTTGTGATATAGAGCTACTTCTAAGACTCTTGATCTTTCATTCAACCAATTGTTGACGAGAATTATGACTCTAGAAGAATTTTGTGTGGCATCCTTTTACTTTGATTTATTTTAGTATGGGAATAGAGTATGTAAGATTTTTGGTAGTTAGAGTTTATAGCCGATTGAAACCTTTTACCTATGTACTGATAGACAAAGAATCATCATCATCATAATAACAGCCCATTAATATCCCACTGCAGGGGCGGGCCTCCTCCCGTGACGAAGGGATACTTGGCCTACTAATACCACGCTGGCCAGACGGATTGGTATAGGTTTTAATTTCAAGTTTTCCTTCTTTTTACGTCGTAAAGATAATATTTACGGTTAGTTAGTAGTTTTTACGACACCCATGGGATGAAATGGGGTGGTGACATATTGTATTCTTACTCCCTCACCACACGGAAATACTGATACTGACGATTTATTAGTCAATGTATCAAGCAAAAATGTAAGCCAAATCTCTGTCATTTGTTAGCTAGTCTGTTAGCCATCAATACATAAATGTATTCATGATTAATACGTTTTACACGAGTCGTATTTCAGCCACGTTGTCGACCTACTTGTAAATAAAGGGAAATGAAATATAGACCGAACAGCCAAGTGTAGGAAATCAACGTATAAAATCACGCTTTAAGCAATCTAAACTGAAGTAAAAGTCGTAAAAGATGATTGTGCAAATAAATACTTATGATCGGTTTACTATTAGAAACGAAAATGTTTATTTACATGAAGCCCTCGTTATATTCCATGTTCCATACTTTTTGTTTAAACACTATGTGCATGTATACCTACATGGAAAGTAGATAAACTTTCCATGCTGTCGACAGGTGACCTTGTAAGACAGACAGGCAATCAATAAATTCAAGGAAGCACTTAAACATTCCAATGCGCTTGGCTAAGTGTATGCAGTAACTTTTTATAATTAAAAATACTATTTTATATTATTCGGCGTAAGGCTTTGATACAGATTAAAATACACAATTAAGAACAAGCTTTTAAGATGAAAACCCAATTACCTATCTAATTTTGATAAAATTTTGTAGCACCAACTTAGGAACATTTCTCCTGTATACGGAGTTGATTGTAAATAAGAAAAATACAGCATACGAGAGCTCTAATTAAGAACAGGGAAGCCGCGTGCAGACCTAGCGTATAAAATAAAAATAATAGTCTTCTGTAAAATCAATGTACCGGCAAGCATCATCAGAATTAATTTTACTTGCAAATGTGTAAGTCATAAATGAATTCTAAATTAGAGGCTCTCGCGGACTAAATTAACGAATAACTTGCAAAGTATAAAAAGTAATCTAGGTACATGCCGGTGGGCGTGGTACTTCACGGGTGCCGCCCTCTTTCTCTCTAAGTTATGGTCATCAAAACTCATAGCTTTGTTTAATACTTGAGTCCTTATTGTTTACTTAATTAAACTTATAGTGAAATTAATCGGAAGGAGTTCTTTTCTTTATTGTATAAACTGGAAGTGTTCCGGGCATAACTAAGAAGAATGTAATAGTTTGTTTGTATTATTCCTTACAAAACAGAGCTGAAACCACTTAAGCATAAGATTAGTCTTTGAAAATATTAGTAGAATAAAAGTGTGGCAACAAAATAAGAAGTTTTATCACCATCAGACGCTATCGTTTATCATTATAATAAGCTTTAACACAAAATAATAACTAGGTAAAAACATGTTGTATCGAATATACTCATTTTACCAATGGATTCAGTAAATTGGTTTCGTATCAAATGAAAATTGAATTTAATTTTCTCGTGTCGCGTTATTAAATGTTTTGAGTATGTTGAAATTTCAACATGCAGTGTAGGTATAAAGTCATTTTATTTAATGTAGATATTGAGTATTTCACAGTACTAATGACTGGCCACTTTAACTGGTTTACGTTTCACTGCCAGCAATTAGTATTTGTTTGATAAATCTAATTTTGAAAGATATGTTTTACGCCAGTTAAACACGCCATCGTGTTTCGTAATTTATGAATTGAGAATGTAACTATAAAGATTAAGCACTACGTGGTAGTAATCTAGAAAAATAAATTAAAAATACATAATAGGTTTAATAAATACATAAATAAAATACAATAAACATAAATAAGATTCTGTGTAATAAGTAGCTTGTCTAATGTTTGCTGCAAATGTTAAATCCCCTACTTATGTATGTGATTCCTACGTATTACTGATCTGGTTTAAAATACTTACGTGGTTCATACATAGGTACACACTTTGCCGCCTTCTGAAGAGGTCATAAGCATAACGTATAGACTTTTTATCAAGGTTTCTTTCTGTCGCAACTAATTTTTTATCACATCTTTGTGATGAAATGGAATGTCTTATACCTATATCAGCTTAAAAACGTCCACTGTTGGACAAAGTCCTTTTACAAATGTTATACCTTCCTCATTCATTGACCTCTAGCAACCTCCATAAGGTCGTCGATCCATCGCGTGAGGAGAAGAAGGGGTCTTCCCACTCTGTGTCTGCGGTCGCAATTCCAATATCCTTCTGCTCCATTGACTATCGGTTCTGCCTTTTATAAATATAATATATATAATAATTTATATGACTTAATTCTTAGCATATATAAATTTATTAATGAGCTACTTATAAATTACATCATATACTTGAGATAGATTATTTAACTACAACTACAAATTACGTATAATAAAACAGTTGGACATGGAATCGCGCCAAAAAAATAAGCACAAAAAGGCATAGGTACCATATTTTGTAATATAGTTCATTTATTATTGTATCAAGACGTGGTTTCGCAAAATGTATATTCTTTTTCTCCGCTTTAACACAAAAAGATTTTTCTAAGTTGAAAATAATTTTGCTTAGTAAAATGTTGGTTATTTTCAGTATTATGAAACTTTAACAAATAGGAAAACGTAATATCAGTTCTTTTACTAAGAAAGGATTCGCGTGGCGTATTAATACTCTCATTTTGTTATCTCTGTTATGTGTTTTGTACTAGTAGTACAGTCAAATAAGGCTTAATTAGGGGCAAACCTCGGAATGGAAGCGAATAAGCTGTAAATTTGCATAAACCTTTGTTTTGGTGTACTAATGACTGGTAGAAAAGTCTCATATGATCACGTGTCTGCGTCATAAGTTATTCAAGGTCAAAGGTCACGAAAATCAGTTTTTTCCCATTATCTCGTTTTCTATGGGAAATACGCATTTAACGTCATTATAAATATTGTAGATCATAAAATTGTCTACAAAAAATATCTGAACACTTTTCTCCTAAAAAGCATCGCTTTCGAGATATCGTGACTTTAGAGCGCAGGAAAGTCGTATTTTCGACTATATGCACACACTAGCTTTTTCCCGTGATTTCGCTCGCCTTTATAAATATTATGAAAAATAAGGCTTATTTCAATATATAGTAGCATATGCATGCTTGGTCACAGCCTAATCGGTTTGAAATTGACAAGGTTACATACAAACTTCCATCCCCTATCTTATCCCTTTAGGGGTAGAATTTATCAAAATCCTTTCTTAGCGGGTGCCTACGTTATATCATCTACCTACATGCCAAAATTCAGCCAGATCTGTCCAGTCGTTTGGGCTGTGCGTTGATAGAACACTAGGTATGTGGTAGGAGTATTCCTACTGGAGAAACCAAGTTAATAACGCACGCACAGCCCAAACCACTGGACAGATCTAGCTGAATTTTGGCATGCAGGTAGATGATATAACGTAGGCACCCGCTAAGAAAGGATTTTGATAAATTCTACCCCTAAAGGGATAAGATAGGGGATGGAAGTTTGTATGTAACCTTGTCAATTTCAAACCGATTAGGCTGTGACCAAGCATGCATATGCTACTATATATTGAAATAAGCCTTATTTTTCATAATATTTATAAAGGCGAGCGAAATCACGGGAAAAAGCTAGTGTGTGCATATAGTCGAAAATACGACTTTCCTGCGCTCTAAAGTCACGATATCTCGAAAGCGATGCTTTTTAGGAGAAAAGTGTTCAGATATTTTTTGTAGACCATTTTATGATCTACAATATTTATAATGACGTTAAATGCGTATTTCCCATAGAAAACGAGATAATGGGAAAAAACAGATTTTCGTGACCTTTGACCTTGAATAACTTATGACGCAGACACGTGATCATATGAGACTTTTCTACCAGTCATTAGTACACCAAAACAAAGGTTTATGCAAATTTACAGCTTATTCGCTTCCATTCCGAGGTTGAATGCTTATTTTACTGGAGTATAGATGGTTTGCGCCTGTAATAATTGTTTTTCTTACAGCAGGCTCGCACTCCTGTAGTGAAGAGATATTTTACCTTACGAATACCACGCTGGCTAGATGGTTTCGTATAGGGTAATTTTCTATGTCCAGTGTTCTTTTAACCGTTGGGATGAGATGAGGTAGTGATGAGTGCTTTGTATTCCTAGTTTGTCATCACACGGACATTTGTGCCTTTAACTTTTTCCGCTCTTTACTGCTACTGTCAATAGCTGTTTCTAGAAAGGCACGCTGATCTTTCCATGTCACTCATATAACCTAGCCATACTGCTTTAACCTCTTTTCTCTGACCCTCATTATTCAAACACGGAATTGTACTCAAGTATCTCACATATTCAAATGTCTTAGACACTACCGGTCACATAATACCAACACACGTTTGCAGGCCATCGCTATTAAACAATAATCAACTAATAGTTCAGAGAACAATATAATATATCATGTGAAATGGGGAACGATGAACGTATCGTAATAATATTAGCGAGTATCGCTGTCGGCCGGAACGCATCCATACATAATTCATACATTTCATTCGCTCAAACCCTGAAGTTATGTGTCGGTTACGCGGTTTCATACACCTTTATCGAATAATATTTGTTCTTGTGCCCATATTTAGCAATGTAGATGTTTAGTATTGCAAGAAGCTTTATTGATAGTTATTTATTAAGTTTCAATCTTATGCCTGCATAAAAAACATTAACAGCTAATAAAAATTATATTAATAGACTCTACTAATTTCAAAATTGGTGAGAATTTATGTGTCTTTTATTTTCCTCGCGAAATCTACTGAATAAATAAGTTAGAACAAAGCTGTTGAATGTTTGCGCGTTAGTATAGCTCTGCTGAAAATCCTAGAACCTTAAAAAAAATTCATACCTCATACTCATACATTCCAATTACGAATCAAAGTTTCAAACGCATTGCAACATGCGCAGAAATACTTTTAATATGTAAATAAATACAATATTGTGTCTCAATTAACTTTACAAGCATTTTACTAAAAGTTCGCTGTATCAATTCAATCCACTTTATTCAAATTTAGTTTAAAAATCAAGGCAACAAACCCTTGTGTAATATTCATGCGAATGTTGAATAAACTTAATTTGTTATTCCACTAGCGTATCGTGTATACGACGAGCTAGATTATACAGCTACTGTATTACAGTACGACAATAGTTTAAAAGCGCGTACATATAGGGCGTACAAACATGACAGCCAAGCATATGTTACAGGCAATGTACTGAGTCAGACAAAATTAGTTTTGGTTAGTAAAATTTATAGTTTTGACCTAAAACGGTGTCTTAAACTTGAATTGAATTGAAATTGAAATCAGATCAATTCATTATAACTAAATAAACGCTATAAAATATTACGCCGTAGCGTTAAGATTTAAAACAAAATAGTTAGAGGACAAGTTTTAAAACGAAATAGGGGGTAGTTACTCACCAGCATCAGAGCAGACAGTTCCTATAAGAAGCCCTATATGGAAGTCATTAAAAACCTTAATTTTCAAATAAAAATTCGACAATAATGAAACCACAATAGCTGAACGAATTGTTACAAAACTTATGTAAATTTTTTATTACTTTGATTTCGTAAAGTAATATCCAGTTGTGATTGTCCTGAGCCTAGATGTTTTTTGTGGCCCTGGTCCTATGAATTTTCATATTTAAAAAAAAAACGTTATCATTTGCAATCAAAGGTTCCTATTATTAACCTGACAACACTTCTGGCAGTAAATTTAACAGTAATAAGTATTAATTTCAGTCATAATTAACTTCGACAGGATTAAAGGTTTGACTGTGTCACATATACATTGACCGATGCGATCGCCAGTCGACCGCTTACGTGCGACGACATGGTGATCCATTTCCCTCCGTTGATTTGCTCATTTTACCGTACTATATCGCATATAGGTATCACTCGAATATGAACTACAGTGTTTATGTCTTAGTGACATTCATGCGAATGACTGATTTGTTGTTAATTTACATTACTTGTTTTAAGTTTTGTCTATGTACTGACTTTTCTAATGGTTATTACATTAACCATTGCCTAGAGTAAACTTAAAATGGGCTGTTCAAAACGGTCCACGTAGTTACAAATTTTAGTATCTTGTATCTGAATTAATGGAAATGTGAAGGATTAGGCCAGGCGCGCACTACGAGTTTTTCGCCGCGCGGCAGAAAAGCGCAGCGGTATAATGTCGCACTGTAATACTGTACCAAACAGTTTTACATTGTATTGCGCGCACTTGACGGCAGAGCCACCGCAGCCCACCAGTGTTAGGCCAGGCGCGCACTACTAGTTTTTCGCCGCGCGTCAGAAAAACCTGCGACATTGTACCGTGCGGCGAAACAAATAAAAATCTGTAAACGCGCGCACTACGGTTTACTGCCGCATCAAAATTATCATTTTTAAAATGGATTTAGTAGAAACAACTTGTATTTGCGCTCTGATAATTAGAGCTCGATAGGAAAAAAAACGATTTTTGATTCATCCTCTTATTCGTAATCGTTTAAAGAACGGACAGTTTTTTAAAATATTTGCCGAACTTAATGATTATCCCGACAAGTTCTTCAAATTTTCTCAACTTCACAAATAAGCATTTCAATATTGAACTCTTCATCAAGATCATTAGAATGAATAGACGTAGCCATCGTTGCTTTCGAAATGCAATACAAAATACACAAATCAGCGGCAAAATGTCGTGTAGTGCGTGCATTCAAAGCTATTCAAATATGTTAAAAAGAAAAAACGCAAACGAGTTGTAACTTGTCACAGACCTTTTGCCGCTGAGGTGGCTCTGCCGTCAAGTGCGCGCAATACAATGTAAAACTGTTTGGTACAGTATTACAGTGCGACATTATACCGCTGCGCTTTTCTGCCGCGCGGCGAAAAACTCGTAGTGCGCGCCTGGCCTTACTGTGCGACATTTTACCGCTGCGCTTTTCTGCCGCGCGGCGAACAACTCGTAGTGCGTGCCTGGCCTTAATTTTGTACTTTCAGATATTACCGTTATAGAAAGTAATAAAAGTATCTTTATCTGTATCTATTTACATTTATATGGTAACCTTAATAAATCTTTGCAGTTTTGTTCTGAAATACAAGCTTTCTTTAATTTTAACAAATACCTACACAATATTTGTACATGACTTCTATTTAATAAATTAACAGTTAAATATTGTTTTTAGACATCAAAAGTACGTCAACTAGCGGAGTTTAGATTAAATAAATGTCATTAATAAATAGATTTTAACTAGCATGCCTTACAAAACTACTTTGATAAAAACAAATTAAATGGCTGCATCTGGTTTTTAATTAGAATTTATTTCACACGCAGTTTATATAGAGAAAAAGTTTGAAAATCGCTGTTGAACACTTGCCAGGAAATGAAACTTTTGTATGACAAACGTATTAGTTTAATATAGGTCGCAGTTTATCACAAAGTTCTGTATTTAAGTTGTTAATATTGGTTAAAACTTTCTGATAAGGGTGGCGGGAAGCTGATAGACGAGGAAGTCTAATAATTGCAAGATAACTATCTATGATCTTCGTTTTGTAGAGTAGCAGACAGGTTTACATAAACGCCAAATAGGTCCCTTTTTAAGTTAAAACAGCGCTTACCTACTGACTTTTTAACTATAAAGAACTATTACATTTTCTAGAATTAATTTATACTTGAGCTACTGTTCCGTGACCCGTGGGAGGACCTATTCAAAGGTCGAGACGATCTTATACTAAGAATTTCCCTAAGAACCTCAATAATACTTCCTACGCTTAAGTCTTTGATATCTAACAGTAGACGATCGTCTTCTTTACGTCACTAATGCTCTTAAAATATTAGGTAAGCTGAAAAGTTAGATAATTTATTTTAACCAAAAAAATAGAATACTGACTACCTAATTGAAAATGTAACATGTTGTTCAACTAACAAACTAACTAAAGGCCTACGCAGACCAGGACGGTCTGCGTAGGCCTTAAGGTGCCTTTTTAATTAAATTAGTTACTTAATATTACAGCGGGTCTAAAACAAGCAAATAAACTTTCGATGAAACTTATAGCTACTTATTTTATTAAAATAACGCTACTGAACTTAATACTGAAGACGAGAAACTAGAATACTAGATCGTGGGCTGATGTTATCGAGACATTAACGAGTCCATCTTTATATTTTCATAAGAGGTCCATAAATAAATCAACAGATTTTATCGAATGTATTTGAGATCATTGTTCCGTACAGCCAGAAGCTTTCTAGGTCAATCTGGGTGGTAATTTATTTGGAGAGAGCAAGCGTGAACTCGATACAGCGAAATACGGACGACACTCTTTCCTCGGCCCATTACGCCGCCAACCCGACTATGTACAAAATCGTTTTTTATAAACCGACAATCCTGTAAATGCTCTGTTTCCTGTTTTTGTCGTTTCATATTGTTCGTATGAGGGCGGTTTTGTGTTTTTAGAGGATTTCATCGTTGATACTGAATTACATTTAGTATTGTATGAGATGAATAATAATATGTAAATGCGAATAATTTGTTGAATAAAAGATGTGAACTCCTCTGATATCTTTATTACGCATAATAATCGACTACTTAATCCTTTAAGACGTGAAATGATAACGAGATTACTTCCTAAAAGAGTTTTAAATTACAGTATTTAACAAAGGATTCGTGATAGGGTTATGTACGGGGCCGGTCAATCTATGAATTTCAATAATCGAAAGCAAGCAAAGCATTGAAGAAGCGTTGCTTGGGAATACAATAATATTAGTGGCTTTTGCCAACGAGGTATTAGTAGGTCAATTTTCCCCCGTCACTGAAGAATGACTACAGTTCCCTAAGGAGATGTTCATAGATACTTAATATCTTACACTGTTGAATTTTTGGTAAACACATTTTTATTGAAACTAATTACCTTCCCATTCTTTTGTGTTTTTACATACTTATCTTAGTAATTGGTTTACAGAAGAAAACAAATCATCGGAAGTTTTAATTTACTTCATAATAATCCAATAAGATATTTTCACATAAATTAAATATAATGTAAAAAGTACCTTTGTAAGATCTATTCTAAATTAAATTACTTATGTCATTATAAGGTTCTGTACGTACTGAAGGCTGTGTGCAAATCCTGACAGTGCCTACAAATAATCGTTGTATTCCAAATTATATCCTGTCTAACGAAGTATGAAGTTAAATTTTACATATAATCATAGTTTTGCTTTTCAGAAACAATTATTATTGTATTACTAAAACTATTTAATTAGTTTTCTATCAGGGAATTAGCGCTTGTACCAAATAAAACAGATATAGCTACATATTTTTTGGCAATCTTTGAGCACGCAAGCTTACTAACCGTAATATGTTATTATCGCGGTTAAGGTTCGTCTTGTACTACTTTTTACAGTTTTAAGCAACATAAGGCTACTGACTTTATACTACCTCTTGTCGTTCATTTATTGTTTGAATGACAATATTTATTGCAAGTGTTAGGGTAAAGAGATAAGGCGATAAAAATGCAAATTTGTGGTCTTTATTGGGAAATAGAAGCCAATTTCTAAAATAATATTACGGCTTCATAAAACGATTAGTCAAATACACCAAGAATATTATAAAAAACAAAAGGAGACAGGTTTACTCACTTCAAATTTAAAACCTCATTTGAAAACGTATTTTAAAATGAAGCGAAGGAAATAGGTTTCTCACTAGCGCTAAGTAACATTAAACTGACTGACTAACCAACACTATTTGTACTAAGATTTTCTAGCTCGGATACTTTAGTGAAACGCGATAAGAGTAAAGTATGGCAGGAATTCTTAGTTCAATTCATTTCTCGCACGTTGGAAAAGGCAAATATTCTTTTACTTAATAAAACTATCATAAATGATGAATTGTTGACCGTTGTATCTCAATCAATCAGAAACAGTCAAAACATTTATTGAATATACCTATTTGCTAACAACAGAGCTTTGAAAGCTACAAATAGAGCGTGAGAACAAGCTAACAGTTGTTCTGTTGACCGATACCATCGCTGGCACAACCCTACAGACAATTACGTTTGCAAAATTGAACCTTATTGTTGTGTGAATTAGGTTGATGTGTAGGGTTGTGATGCGTGATGATGGCGACGCCTGTCTCGTCACGTCTCAATTAATAGCAAATGAATATTGTTTACGCTTATTGCTGTACTTCATATGATCTTTGTGTACCTTGTAATACGGTTCAAGAACGTATACAAGAAAAATGGATTCATCCGCGCGGATTATTAACTTATGCTGTTTTGTATACGTGTACACGACGAGTGTTTCTTTTTATATTAGGGAAATTGTTGAAGTATTATACTTAGTATACATAAATATGTAGAACATTTTGTTTAGTATGTCTGTCTGGGTTTATTTGTTTGAAGTGTCATTGTCTATTTTTTTTTTTTTTTAAAGGCCTACCAGAATGACTCTAAGGTGCCTGATGTTTTAAGCATCTATTAGAGTCCAAAAATGGCGAGCACCATGTCAGCTACAATAATTGTAGAGGCATGAATGTCTCCACTATGGCGGCTTCAGAAGATGCTTTTTCACGCCTCGCTTGAATCTATTAGTTGTTATGGCTACTCTAAGAATACATGTTAACGGACTGTTAAACATTAGTTACGATGTAGACTTCCTTACATCTTTAGAACCTAGCAATAATTATATTATTTATTTTGATGCCAAATTTTACTAGAGTTTATATTTATAAATATTGTTATAACTTAGTAACTTTCTTTTGGAGCGGTTAATTTGTAACTAAGAAAGGCGTACCTTGGTGTTACGCGTCGATATTTAGAAAAGGTCCGTTGGGAAAAGACAGTTGGTGTTTTCACCGCGAACGGGGCGATCATGTGAATCCATTCGTGGCAAAATATTATGCCTTAACCATCTTAAAATGACTTGGTTATAAAAGATATCAAGCCGCCTATTGGTAATTTTAAAAAGAATTTCCTTTCGCACTTCTTTTAAAGTTCCGCAAGCGACCTAATATAATAAAAAAAGTAGAGCAATTACAACAGGCATTTAGAATAATTATCAATTTAAAATAAGTAACTAAACATACTGAACTATGGTTAAAATTGCATTAAAGCTAAATGACAACTAATTGGTTACCTGTTGAACGAAAATCTCTTCCGTAAATCGTCACTATGAGTGACAATTGCTACCTTAATCACTACGGTTGACATTCGGATCAGTTACCGTAATTAGAGGCTACAACTGCCGCCTTGCCTATTCCTCAATTATACATAAACAACTAGAAGCACATTTGGCACTTATTTAACACTTACATTCATGCCGTGAAATAAGGGGCGAGGTGTAAGATTGTTTGCCACCTTAGTAGTATAAAAATAGGTATTGTCTAATCTTAACAATAGTGTAAAAGCTTTTACGCAAGTATATGATTTAGTTAAGTGTAAGGCCCTGTCTGGTGTCACCACCCCATCTCATCCCATAGGTGTCGTAAGAACCGACTAAGGGACTATCGGTGAATATTATCTATACGAAATAAAAAGAAGGAAAATTTGAAATTAAACCCTATACCAATCCGTGTGGCCAGCGTGGTATTAGTAGGCCAAGTATCCCTCCGTCACGGGAGGAGGCCTGTCCCTGCAGTGGGACATTACGGGCTGTTATGATGAAGGACCTGTCAGTTACTAAGCTTCTCTTTATTTCAATTATAAGATGTAATATGATAACATAATGGACCTTTTCTTTACAAGTCTATTTAAAATTATCTTTATTAAAGCTTTTCTACAATATCTAGGACATGACGTACCTGTTGACATTATATCACAAAGGATGACGTTATAAACTAGATATTTCCGGTATTGTACTTCACTATCATTTTTCTAAGAAAGCTTAGAAGAATAAGCATTGTCGCGAAAAATTTGTGTGAAATTCTCTCTGCAAGTTCTAGGTGAATTCATTGTGTAAAATGCTTTTGTCAACTACGTATACTTTTGAAATGAATACTGCTTAAGTTGGGTGAGATTATGTTCAGTAACATTTATGTTTTACATCTTTTTCTACGGTTTAATTTGTGTGGTAAAATTAATTTAAAAAACATTGATTTGTATGTGTTTACATCTTGTCTTTGCGAGTGTATATATTTAACAAATATATACATATTTGTTAAATATAATAATATTTGTACCAAGATTATACCATTCTATATACTATGGAATGGAAACACCATTTAAAGCATTCATTAGCATCCACCTTGTGCAAGTATTACACATCTGGTCTGCTACTTCAAGAGTTTCTCCTTCTTTCGATTTATCATAACAGCCCATTAATGTCCCACTGCAGGGACAGGCCTCCTCCTGTGCCGGAGGGATACTTGTCCCACTAATACCACGCTCTGGCCAAACGGATTGTTATAGGGTTTAATTCCAGTTTTTCTTCTTTTTATTTCGTCTCGGATTTTTCACGGATAGTCCCTTAGTCGGTTTTTACGACACCCATGGGATGAGATGAGGTGGTGACATATTGTATTCTCACTCCGTCACCACACGGGGCATTCTTCCGATTAGCTTTACTATTATTTCTATACTAAATTGTAAAACGAACATTATACTTATTTTCATTATTTATATGATTAGGTACTGAATTCAGTTACTCAATGTAACAGGAACAGTTAAATGTGCGGCAAGACGTATAAGTGTCGTTACTTGCACTGCTACAGATAATAAGTTGTGAGGACTCTACTGAGTTGAGGACCCAAGATTGCATGTGAAGCTATGTTATGGCGGTATGTATTACGTTGTGTATATTATTATGTTAATTTTGTATCCTACTAGAAATATTTACCAAGTAATAATATTAGTTTACTATAGCCGTTTAATATTTTATCAATATACAAGAACTTAAATAATCTGTTTTCAAACAATCTAGTTCACGTTACATAATTTCACCTAATTCAGGCTTCCTTATGACTTGATGAGCACGAATCTATCATTTGATTTGTTACGGCTCTAATCGAATTATCGGCTATTTCCATTCAAACAGCAACGGACAACTAGCGCTGTCAAAATATTTACAAAATAACTGTCATCTATCAGAGTTTACGATAAATTTGCCAAATGAGACCAATATCGAGATATCGAGTACAAATATCGATTTGATTATGCGTGTGTTTACGTTTACTGCCTATTAGTATGTCGACATTATTAACAAAGTAATGGACTTCATTAATTACTATTGGCATTAACGAAATTAATGGACTTACTGTTGATAAAATTGATTACGTTTGTAACATATGAATGTCGTGACGGGTTGACAATTGATCACCATACTATACTAATGTAATTATTATAATCACAATACCTACTACATAACAAACTATAACATATTATCAAAATTAATTATTTATTTTATTATAACTGGTTTTAAAATAGATTGTACGTGGCAATAAAGGGCTTGGTTGATAAAACATACGAACGGATTTCTAAAAAAGCACATTCTAAAAATAAATGTATAATTCATAAATCCAAGAGTTTCTTTTAAAGCTTAAAATTATCTTAGTCTAATAATAGAACAATACCTTACAAGAATCGATATCATAAGAACATCCAAAAATAGACACATAACAATCTGTTTATCTACACAAATAGGCTTACACGTCATTTCAAACATCTCACCATAATAACAATTTCCTTGAATATTTCATACGTTTCATAAAAGCTTTTGACTTTACACGTTTTTCCTTATCATTGAAAGGCCTTCTGAAATGTGACAAAGAAATCGCTACATTATTTACATGTGGTAAGGTATCTTCTGTAAAACACCTCTATGTCTTCTACGTTTGGCTTCATGCAGTAGCGTGCAAATGTCGTAATATTTTTGGGTGAAAGGGTACAGTAGCTAGTGAAATTACAGCACAATGGGACTTAACAGCTTGTGGGCCAGTGCAGAGAAAATCTGAGCCTTATATTTCTAAAGCATCTGCTGAATCTATTACGAACAAACGTGAAGCTTATGGAAATGTCTATGACAAGTGCGAACGCGAGAACGCTTAAATGTACAAATTGTAATATCGTTATATCGGAAGTGCTAGCTTTCATAAGAAATAGACACGACGTAGTTGACAACGAAAGTTTAATACGAATTAGTGCGTCTGCTTTTTCAGACGAAGACATTGATGAAGCAAAGAAATTGTTGTTTGTATCTACAAAGACTACCCAGAAACTGGTGTCAAGGCGAAAGAATAAAAAACTAAAGGATTTAGAAGATATTATTAATGTGTTTAAAACTATGGATCCAGAACAAATACCATTATATGTGGCATACGATTTACACAAATTGCCACCGATTTGCTTTGATCATGTGGATGTGACAAAGTTATTAAAAGACTTGTTGGTTATGAAGGCTGATATTTCTGAAATTAAAGCGAATTATGTGACAAAAGAGGAAGTTAAAGAAATTAATGTAAATTCTAAACAATTAGAAATACCCGCGGAAAACATACGAATAAATACAAAAAGAGGAGGGTATGTACAGCAGAACGAGACGGATGATTTGATTCAAACTCAACAGGTTCTCAGCGATACGGCGATGATTCACGGTGAAGAAACAAGCTCTGTGTCGGCGGTGGCGCCCTCTGCTGTGTGCGTCACTCACTCTAAATCACAGACCAATGAACATCAAGCTCTTTTGTTATTGCCTACAATATCAACAATTACACGTAATGATACTTGTCCTGAACAACAAAAACAAACTTTAGCACAAATTGTCAGTAACGGTAATTGGAAAAAAGATAAGAAAAATAGTGAATGGCACGTAGTACAAAATAAGAAACCTAAATATAGATTTATAGGTATGACAGGTAAAGCAGTATGCAATGGGAAAGGAAATTTTAAGGCTGCTGAGTTAAAATTACCTTTATTTATATCCCATGTTAGCAAAGAAACTACGGAGAATGATATTTGCGAGTATATAAAAATAAAGTCTAATGAAGTGGTCCATCTAGAAAAAATAAACATGAAAAAAGAGCGGCCTTACAATGCATTTAAATTACTTATTCCTAAGCATAAAGTTGAAACTTTCTTGGACGATAATTTATGGCCAGAAGGTATCACATTTCGACGGTTTATTCACTTTAAAAAAGGCAGAGAAGAAACTGAGAAGAAAGTGACAGGGAAACCATTGTCTTGTACAAATATATCTAATATTAATGGATCAAACCAGATTAATAACCTATAACTGTAAAAACGTCAAGAAAGGTATTGAATGTGTGAGAAATTTATGTAAACAAGCAGATGTATTGGCCCTACAGGAAACGTGGTTGTATCAACATGATTTAGCTTCACTTGGAGACATAGATGAAGACTTCAGTTACACGGCAAAATCATCCATGGACCCAACTATTGGAGTTCAGCGTGGCAGGCCCTACGGTGGCGTTGCATTAATGTGGCGCAAAAGTGTGTTTGATAGCGTTTCAATTATAAAGTGCGCGAGTGATCGCATCGTAGCGATAAAAGCAATAATAAGTGAAAATCGTGAGATATTGCTCTTTAGTGTATACATGCCAACAGACTGTCAGACTAACCTCCCCGAATTTACCCATGTTTTAGGCGAGATTAGTGCTGTTATTCAGGACAACAATGTGGAACAGGTATTTATCTTGGGAGATTTGAATGCCCATCCATCAGTCTTGTTTGGTAGTGAACTGTTGGATTTTTGTTCAGACAATGAGTGGGTTTGTGCTGATATTTTAAAGTTAGGCATCTCCTCGGATACCTATACATTTTTGAGTGAGGCCAATGGCTGTAAAAGCTGGTTAGATCATTGTCTGGTCACTAAGTCAGCGTGGCAACTAGTGCTCAGTGCTGAGGTCCTGTATGATGTGTACTGGTCTGATCACTTTCCTTTAAAGATATTGTGTAATCTTGGGGTAATTAAGACTAAATTAGAAATAAATAATGATTATATGTGTAAAACTACAGTTTGGGGTATGAGAGAAGCAGATGAAATTGATGTATATTACCAATTATGTAATGATAATTTAAGATGCCTTAATTTTCCCATTGAGCTTAGTGACTGTTCAGATAGGATGTGTAATGACTTGGAACATAGACAAATACTTGAAAAACTTTATCAGGACATTGTACATGTTCTAAGTCATGCATCAAAAACAAGTTGTAAAAAGTCAGATAAGCCAACAAAATTTAAAATTGTACATGGTTGGAATAAACATGTTAAAGAGGCACATAAACAGGCTAGAGCTGATTTTAAAATATATGTACAGTATGGAAAGCCCAAAAAAGGTCCTATCTTTGAGAAAATGTGTGATAGTAGGAAAGTATTTAAATCTATGTTAAAATATTGTATTAATAATCAGGAACAAATTAAAATGGACATTCTTGCCTCACAGCATGCAGCTAAAAAGTTTAGTAAATTCTGGAAGGGAACTAAGAAATTAAAAAGTAAAATAAGACTCCCTGTTAGTGTAGAGGGGGTTAGTGACCAAAGGCGAATAGCAAATATCTTTAAGGACAATTTTATAGTGCAATCTGGTTTTCAGTCTGTGTGCGATGCTGAGTCTGGTAATGGCCAGCCTATTAGATTCTCTGACAAGGATGTATTGACTATTATAAAGAACATGAAACGGGGTAAGTCTCCTGGCCATGATGGACTCAGCATCGAGCACTTGCAGCATGCTGGACCTCATCTCTGTAGGGTATTAGCTATGTTGTTTACTACATGTTTAAGCCACTCTTACTTACCCAGGGATCTTATGAGGACTATTGTGGTACCAATTGTGAAGAACCCTACTGGAGACACATCTGACAAATTAAATTATAGACCAATTTCTTTAGCCACAATCATAGCAAAGGTTTTGGATGGATTGCTGGACAAGCAGCTTGAAAGAGTGACTCCAGTACTACAGGACACTCAATTCGGATTTCGGCCGGGGCTCTCTACAGAGAGTGCTATATTAGCCTTAAAACATACAGTTGGCTATTATGTTAAAAGGAAAACTCCTGTGTATGCATGTTTCCTGGATCTGTCCAAAGCCTTTGATATGGTCTCATATAACAGGCTGTGGACAAAGCTAAGAGATGCTGGTGTGTCTCCTGATATTGTCAAAATGTTCTCCTATTGGTACAGTAAACAGATAAATGTTGTGAGATGGGGTAGTTCATATTCTGATGAATATATTATGAAATGCGGAGTGAGACAGGGTGGTTTGACATCTCCTCGTCTTTTTAATATTTATATAAATGCCCTGATTGAGGAGCTCAGCAGCACACATGTCGGATGCTTTGTAGACGATGTATGCGTAAATAACCTTAGTTATGCAGACGATATGGTGCTGCTGGGCCCGTCAATCGGGGGACTCAGAAAGTTGTTGAGGATCTGTGAGTCTTATGCTGTATCACACGGGTTGAAGTACAATGAGAAAAAGTGTGAGTTCATGGTATTTACATCTAGTAATAAAGGGCCTTCCACAATACCACCACTCACACTTAACTCAGTGACTCTAAACCGTGTGGCACAATTTAAATATTTGGGACATATAGTCACCGAAAATATGAGTGATGATTTGGATATAGAGAGGGAACGTAGGGCATTGTCGATTCGTGGTAATATGTTGGCACATAGGTTTGCTCGTTGTACAGCAGAGGTCAAGATTACACTTTTTAAAGCATATTGCCAAGTATTCTACACGAGTAGCCTATGGGTTGGCTTTACACAGAAGTCATATAATGCCCTACGTGTTCAATACAACAACATCTTCAGGGCTCTGTTCCGGCTCCCACGCTACTGTAGCGCATCGGGTATGTTTGCCGATGCCAGTGTAGATGATTTTTATGCAGTAATGCGAAAAAAGATTGCCTCACTGGTAAACAGAGTGCGACGGAGCTCGAACAGAGTCCTGAGGATGGTTGCTGAACGACCCGATTCAGCCCTGGCTGGCAGGTTCACTGAACTACATGTCATGAGGGCCCGCTGAGCCTGCCTGTCAGGGATGTTAATGTTAATGTTAATGTTAATGTTAATGTGTTAGGTTACTTTTGTGTCAATTTTGTGTCTGTGTCTTATAATAGGTATACTAACATAGTCTATAAGTTATATTGTTACTAACACTATGGATCAATGGTCTGAAAATAAATGATTTTTATTTTTATTTTATTTTTATTTTATTTATCATCAAGCGAATGACTTGTTCCCGTCACCACATGGTAAATAAAAAAAACAAAAGCTGTTAAAATTGATCCTTCAATCACAATTCAAACAGTGGAAGCTTTGAAGAGATTAGCATTGTACTCGCATAAATATATTTTAGTTCCGATTGGCCGCACAGTGGGCGTGTGTACACAAATAAGCGAGTGTACGTGGAAACAATCGAACCGTGAAGCGGTACCGCCAAATAAATTGAAAAAATTGAACACAAATATGATGTGAAATATTGTTACTAACTCGACAGATACATATTTGTGTTAGAGTTTAGAATATACGTATCTTATGATTTATTTTCTACGTGTAACTCACTTTATAGTGGATAGAAATAAGTTTATAGAAAGAATGTATGTATCTTTAAAAATAGTTTATATTTTGTAAACCTTAAAGTGGAAAGATTTGGAATAGAAAGATTTTGTGGTGTGTATATGTTACGGGCAACGTGATTAACTGGGCATTATTAATAAGGACCGGTCCTTATTAATAATGCCCAATAACGATGGCCAAAGTGATAAATTTATCACTTTGACCGGCCCTTATTAATAATGGCCGACGGCCCGTGGTCCATGTAATAAGTTAGTGTTTGAGATAGCTTAAAAAAAAGCTAAAACCTAAAATTAAGCCAAAAGTCAGAAACATTTGGTTAGGTTAGGTTAGTATGGCGACCACAACGCGCACGAGCCGAGCGAGCGAAGCGAGCGGGCCGCGGCAGCCGCCGGCGAGTGCCAGAAACATTTAAGTAAAATGTTTATTTTTTAACTACTATGTCCAATAGTTTATTTTTTGTTAACTTTTCATGAAAATTTTGTAAGTTTAATTTCATTCAATAAACAAAAACACTACAGTTCACCTATTTTATTACTTTGCCCAAGATAGGGTGGGCCTTATTCATAATGGCCGGGAAAAGTGATTAATTATGCTGTATTAATCACATTGCCCAATTGAGTCGGGCATTATTAATACAGACCGGTCATTATTAATAGTGCCCGGACTTATCAAATTGCCCGTAACATATACACATCTAGTCAGTTATCGTCTTAAGAAATGTCAGAACAGCCTATTTATGACCTACTTCAGGAACGGCCCTCCTCTATGAACGCTGAACAGACAGAGTATAACCCTTTCCGAGTTGATTAACCGATTACAAAACGAAGAGGAAATCCTTAATATTTCTAAACGTTTCTAACCTTAGAGCTAATAAATTAACCAATTTAAACGGGAATGAGAAATAGCATAACCTTTTTTTGTATGAAAGGTTATACTTTCAGTTGATCCCATTGAAATTAATTAAAATGATTAAGTAAATTCGTTTTTATCATTATAGTAGAAGTCGGTTTTAGAATCGGAAAATTATTTGACGTGCCTATTAAAAACATACGTAACAAATCACTTCAAAATACCTTAGTATATTCGATTGAAGGCATCTTCAAAGAATTCACGCGCAAGTTTGCCAAATCACTTTGATAAGTTTAGGGGCTCCAAGTTGGCGAATCACATTGAAGCTTCTTGGACTTCTGCCGAATTTCAGTTGCTAACATAACTTTATTCGTTTCCTCATCGCGTTTAATAACCAACTTATTTAACTTGAGAACGTGTTTAATTTAAATGAAGAAAGAATTGATATTTAAACGGGCTAATAAAATAACTGTTTTCTTTAAAGCGTTCCAGATAAGAAAAAGTGGTTTAAATAAATGTTCTTACTTGTTAATTGAATTTGTTATTCTAGAAACTGACGGTAACTTACAAAAGTAAGTTTATAAAAAGTTCATATTCCGAGTACCATTGCTTTATAAAAGTTCTTCTATATAATTACCGTTACAGGGGAATTTGGGCTTATAAAACTACACGGTGGGTTTTGTATACAGTTTTACATCGCTGTATTTATATATTAAAGTATTCTTAGATCATCCCCATTTAACATATATACTCTCAAAAAATATAATTTGTCATACGCTTAAATTAGGAACATTTTACTACTCTTAGGTAAGTACAAAGTTGAAAAACGTCACAGAATTCATCGAATTTTCGTACGGCATAAAAATTCACAGACGAGCTTTTGATGTCGACAGCCTATAATAATTAGTCTAATTAAAGCTTTTATTCTTGGTGCCAATAAGGCAAATACGATATTGACAAATAGAGGCAACATTCTTAAATAAAAGATTACTTATAGCCTTAAAAGCAATGACGCGAAAGCTAATGTGCCGTCAGTTTCGAAGAAAGATACATTGTAATAAGCGTCTTTTTTTACATAATATGCCTTTATTTCAGACATCTTTTGGTCATATCTAAAATAGCTTTGTATAAATAATTTAGTTGACATTTTACTATATTGGATTGGACTCTCATATAAAGAAGGTTATAAAAACATCGATGACATTATGACAAATGTAACAACGCCGCTTGTAAACGTAATTAGTGTTATTGGATCTACAAGAGGACTATGTACACATAGAACCTTTTAGTCATGTAGTAATATAAGACGTAATGTATATGTAATATAAGACATAATGTAACTTATCTACTATATAAAAATAAGTCGGGTTTTCCTTCCTGACGCTATAACTCCAGAACGCACGAGCCGATTTCCACGGTTTTGCATTCGTTAGAAAGGTCTCGGGCTCCGTAAGGTTTATAGCAAAAAAAAATAACAAAAAAAAACGAAGACATCGTGGCGAAACGGAGTTCCCCAGGTTTGCTAGTGTGATATAAAAATATCGCCAATATTTTGCTTTATGTAAGTTCCGAACATTGTATAGTTTCAAATGTTATTTTTAACTGTAACTGAAACTTAGGTGCCTTATTTGTAGGATGAAATGTGCCTATGCTTTACTCAATGCTCAGATCCGAAGGCTTTTTACCGGATCTCTGTTATTGTAAGTTGACCACTGGAACTGCGGTAGGTTTTGACTTCAACGGACCAACCAAGTACCTTTCTTATCTCATCCAAGGCTACCGTCACACACACATAAGCGCTGGTAAAGTATCCTTTACTCTACATTTTACATTCTTCTACTCGTCAAGACAATTATGTGTCATAGCGGTCATAATTGACCGATAACAATTGAATTTTTATTATGTCTGCCTAATAGGGTTGCAACTAAATACATAACAAACGTTTAGGCATGTATTTTTTTTAAGTTGTGTAAAATCTATTTAGTGAATTAGGAATATTGTAAATATGTGTATTTAAGACAGTTTTTAGTTATAAATGCGAATTGCATACTAGGTACCATTACTTAGTATACATAGCAAAACTTATAAACGATTAAAAATAATTGTAATATCATAAGCTTAATCAAAAACTATGATAAATGTGCATCAATCAAGTTAACAAAAATATTTAATACTGACCCAAATGACAAGACAAATCGTACGTATTAATATATTCACGTGCGAATAATTAATATAAGAACTCGTAAATGTCAAATCGGTTATATCACAAGTATGTTTTACGATCGGCTTTGTCGTATATTGAATAAAGTACTTATACTTATATTATAATGTCACTAATAAATAACTCTGGCAAGTGCTGCGAATAATTAATAAATTCATTAGTAAGCTCATTTTGTCTGTTTTATTTTGCATACAAGTATAATTGCTGGAAATGTATTTCTAATCTTAACGATCATGTTAATGATAAACATGATGCTAGTTAGTAGAGCCTTCTTTGTGTCAGTACCTTTCCATAACCCAATTATAGACAACATCGGATTGCAATAATTAAAATATTCCTGTGAATCCTATAAATAACGTAAAAGCCCTAAATGTAGATTCAAAAATCATATATCATCATTAAGGCAAACCAAAGAAGAGAATTCCTGTACTTATTTGCCTTACGACCAAGTGATTTAGATTACCTACACTGGAGGAGACAGGCAAAAGGAGAAAAAAGCAAAGAGACATTGAAAAGCTGTTAAAAAGAAAATTATAAGACACTTTAATTAAATACAAGGTAAAAGTAAAAGCAATAAAATTACCAACGTTATTATTATTACAGCTCGAGCACTGTAAACAGAGTCACGGCATACTCTATTAATTTACCGGTAATTAATCCTTCGTCGGTCCGTTGTCAAATACGTTAATCCGCTCCTCGTTAATTGGATAAGAAAGTATTCTAACATCACTTTCAGTAATAAAATTTCTTTCCGCTCTTAATCGTAGCTTAGAATGTTATCTCGCTTATCTCTACATTCTATTGATTTAAAAACAAAGTTTTTCTACTTCATAGAAGAGCGTTTCTGTGTTTTTTTTCTCGTAGATAATGTAAACGGACAGAGATAATATGTGCTTTCGGAGAATTTTAGACACCAAAAAGCTTTTGCTCCGATATAAACGATGTCATTTTATCGATGACACATTACCAGTATGTTATGTAAACATGATGATATTTTAGCGTTAAGTACCTACTCGTCGTATCTAAACAAGATTGTAATTTAAGATATTATTATGACATTTATAGGCATGTAGTTCTTGGAAAATTAACAGAAAAGCTCGTTTATTTGTTTTCTTTTATAACGTAATTAGATATAGATTAATTACTAATTACTCTTCAAATGATTTTCAAGCAAATTGTACATTTATAGGGTACAATTTTTAAAAACATCACTTAATAAACGATAAATTAGAGGAACAGGTCTTCTACAGTGATATTTTGCGCGTTCATTCTTTAAATACAGGTGTGTTAGCTGTTATTCTGTGGTACTAATTAATAAATTAATTATTCTAATTTAGTCTTTGCTATATTAAGCTACAACACTGATTTAAAAAAAAATATTTTATATCAATTGAATATAACAATATGTGAATGAACCTAATAACTACTCTTAACTTGTGAATAACTTATTAGGTTACTGAGCTACATAATACGGTTTCTACTAAAATTCCAATGAAATAAATTGAGAGTCCGTCACGTTTTGCGTGCGCGTAAGGTCCCGTAAATAAGCAATTATCGACTTAGTCAAGGTCCGATTTTCATATTTTTTTCTATACGTTGAGGGGCTGTTAATTGGGATATAAATCGTTCACTAATTCCTTCGCATAACGTGGTGAGTTGTGATCGGAGATTATTAATTTAGTATGTTATCGCTTTTTTAATAAAACATCAATCATATCAATGATTATGAATTATTATGTATTTTGAAGTAGATATATTATAATATACAATTTAAACATGTCAATACTGTTTTAATGTAGGCGACGTCCAATAATTCATTTATTTTTGTGTTAAAAGACAACAAAGCGATTACTACTTATCAATAAACATATTCAAAACTTAACCGATACCAACAAGTCTGGTTAGCGTAGTATATTTAGGCAAAGTTTGTCCATAGCCTATCTCTTCTAGGGCACGATCAGCGTTCTTATGAACTCTGTAGGCTGGGTTGACATGGATTGATCAGTAACTTAATCAAGCGTTACTTCAACAACCACGACAATCATTCTGGGTCAAGAGAATACTTAAATTATCTTGAGCCTGAATGATCGCAATTGTCCTGTTAGACGTGGTCCGCGTCCACACCAACAGTTATATTTTTATAATTAATATTCTATAATATTACACAACTTATAAACTATAATGAAAATACAAGTACAATACTATTCATTATAAAATAACGGATACCAGCAATGTGAAATGATCACTGGTTTAAATAACATGAATATGCAAACAATACAGAGCTAATGAACGATTGACGTAAACGAATTTTTGCGGTGAATCGTGTGGTTTTCAGTACAAATGCGGTTTGAATACTGAAAGATAACAAACAATGAATATAAAACTAGCTTATTAAGTATAATTGATTATGTATTTTTAAATGTTACTATACCAATCTTATTTAGAGAAACTTGAAATGTTCTTTTTTATTCTATTTAAATAACAGTTAGTGTTTGTGTTTTTTGTTGATAGCAGCTTGTATTTATTTTTGTAAGTAACTTTAGTAGTTTTATACAAACATATCTTGAAACACATCCATATCCGGAACGGTTATACTTTTCCCCCTGCTGTAGGTAATACTTTTTCTTGAAGGTTACTATGATTAGGTTTTATTCATTACCTGATACATTGACATATTATCGATGAATACAGGAAGTGACGTTATCAAGGCCTAAAAACGTAATATAGACGTCATAAACAAGCTTACCAAATAAAAAATTATATTATAGAAACTTTTTAAACATGCATTTCTATGATCCATTATAATGTACAATTAATATCACTTTAAAATGTGGTGAATAAAGCTGTAAGCGCCCATTACAAAAGTGACATATCTCGTCACGGGCCGTCATTATCTTTCCCCTACCATCAAACAAAATGGTGACAACACACGAAATCTTTTGTTTAGCCATCGTGCTCAATTGTTTGTTCAAAGGCCCGTCCGTTTGCAAAAAGCAAACATTAAGTGAGATGAGTCCGCGTTTAGAGCCTCTTTAGTACGATCGGTACGGCCGGCTGCTTTTTAATTTACCTTTCCGTGTATAATTAAAACTTGCGGTGGCTTCTCTGTCTATTTTTAAAGTACAAACAATAGATATTTTTTTCTTGCTTTTTTAAGACACAAGTAATTTGAGAATAACTGAAACTACAAATCGATGTTATTGTTCTGATGTTTTAAGATTACTTTTTCATTCTTTCGTTTTGTATTAACTTGACTTTTCTTTTGGTGTTTATTAAACCATAACTAACCGGTTTTCACTTTGCTTGTATTGGATTCTTGATTATTATTTTTATCAGTAAGTACTGTTTGAAATTGATCTTAACAATATTTTAACAGTAGATAAATGCCGTACATAAGTCACAAGGAGTTTCCCTTTAAATTTATTATGCAAGTTAACGTTCCAAGAATGGAAACTGTGATTATAATTATAAGTATGTTTAATGTAAATATAAAACTGAGTAACAGGAATCAACTATAAGCTTACCTAGAAAATAAATACATCTAAATGTTCCCTACTTTTTCTCGCATCTTATTTCCCGATAAAATAAAATGGGTACCTTGTCAATACTTGTTTTCTAAATAAAAACTTACTCTCGTAAAACAAAGTGATTGAAACCGCTTGACAAACGTTACTTATTCAAGTAAATCTTTGTACACTTGTTTAGGTAACTTAAGCCCACGTGACTGCAAACAATATCACATGACCTCTCTGACCTTTCACTTTGAGTTTCATTTCGAGAGCCTTTTTTCAACAAGATAAACAAAGCTGACCTATGAAACAATAACGCAATGAGACTATGAACCCTTATCATAGAAAGAGCAAATAATATAACCATTTATTATACACAAGCAATACAGTTTTGTTGAAATTGCAATTTTGTTAGTAGAATTGTTAATGTGATTTTGCTTTTCTATACGAGGGGATTTTTTGTTCTCCAGAACAGCAGAACTAACAGATGGTTCTTTATAAGGGTTTCATAGTCCCATACATGTGTAATTTCTCTATCTATTGTACTCCTCCATCTAATCACAATAACATTTGTATATTACTGTCTCTGGTTCGATTCCCGCTCAATGCAAATCTTTGTGTGCACGAACATGATTTTTTGCATTGGTCTGAGTGCTTTCTATGTATAATATGTATGTACATATTTAGAAAAAAAAAAGTATTTAAGTATGTTTATCCGTTGTCTAGTACCCATAGTACAAGCTTTGCTTAGTTTGGGACTAGGTGGCGATGTGTGAATGTTTGAGGATTATTATTATTATTTATTTTAAACTTGGATTAAGCCGACTTAGCGGTGTTATCAACCTAGACTGCCTTTTGCTGAAGAAATTTACCTCAAGTTCAGCAACCATCTCAACTAAGTATAAAAACTTTGCAACTCGCCTATGCACTTACATAATTATTTGCACATCGATCTCATCTTAGATATGAATTTCCTGCTTTTGATAGAATTTTTGCAGTTCAATGTGCAAACGTTAGGTATATGTTAGTAGGTAAGTACCTAGTCTATACTTCAAGACAAGGTATTCTTGATTTGAACATTGTATAGGAGGCTAGGAGGTGTAATTAGTAAGCTAAATTTAAATCATTTAAAGCTTCGATAACAAATGAAGAAAAAATTGACAAATAAAATAAAATAGTCTTGCACCAGAATATTTAAGAAGTATAATTTTTTATAAATATTATATAAACGGGATATTAACGCGCATTTAATTTACCTTTATTTTACTTGACGTTTCGGCACAGGTTGCACTGGCCGTGGTCGCAAGCTGACTGACTGGTTTATCTCGTGAGGATTTTGAATTGTGTGATCGGATAACGTTTTTGCAGACAAGTCGGACTTTCGAGTTGTGTAGTGATACTCATACCCGCAAGTTCTCGAACCTTCTTAACCGCCGTTATGTAAAAAACAAAACTGTCCCGCCTGTGACATACCCACACAAAGAGACTGTTATCAACTTATCGGATACCAAACTAGATGAACCCACGACTAGTATTCTGGCCAAAGGCATGAATTTCGCCCTAACACCTAAGCGAATCCCGTACAAAAAAATAATCGGTAGTGTCGAGGAGTCGATTATACGTAATAAGTTGCCACCCACTGATGCCGATACTCTGAGGCAGGACGTGTCAGTAATATTGCGGAAATCTAGGACCCCGGCGAGTAACGTCACTACAGAAGAACGCCACTGTAGTGATGAACACAACTGATTATTACGGTAAAATGGGGGTACTACTAAGTGATGATAAGGTGTACAAACCGGTATCATATAACCCCACGGCCAGAGTGTCACGGAAAATACGCTCACTAGTCCAAGATCATATGGACCTTTTCACAGAAGACGAGTACGAGCGGTTAAATAAACCAAAATCACACCAACCACCTAAGTTATATGGGCTACCTAAAATACATAAGTCTAACGTACCATTGCGGCCTATCGTGAGTCAAATCTCTTCTCCTACTTACGACCTTGCAAAGTACGTTACGTCAGTATTACAGCCACTTGTGGTAAAAACACCGTCTTTTGTGAAGGACTCGCGCCACTTTGTCCAGTTGACAAGGAATTTACGATTGGAACCGGACGAACTGATAGTGAGTTTTGATGTCGAATCTCTGTTCACTAATATACCAATCAAGGAATGCGTTGAGGTCGTTAGAGACAAATTGAGTGACAATGGTATACCCCACAACTATGTTGATCTTTTAAAACACTGCTTGGATGGCAACTACTTCCTTTTCCAAGGTCAATACTACCTCCAGATTGATGGCGTCGCAATGGGGAGTCCAGTAGCCCCGGTACTGGCTAATCTCTGGATGGAACACTTCGAAGAGAAGGCCCTGAGCCTTGGCCCTAAAACTATCAGACTTTGGAAACGTTATGTTGATGACATCTTCAGCATAGTCAAAGGAAGCAAGCAAGAGGTAGATCAATATATTGCACATCTTAATGCTCTCCATCCAAAGATGCGTTTCACGTATGAAATGGAGGCGGACAGGTCATTGTCTTTCTTGGATGTCAAGCTAGCCGTAAGACCAGATGGGTCCATATCACATAGTGTTTACCGTAAACCTACACACACGGACAGATATTTACACGCATCGTCTCATCACCACCCGCGACACCTTCAATCTGTAATAACATCATTAAAGAACAGAGCATATGATCTCTGTGACCCTGAGCACCTGGGGCGAGAGCTAGACCATGTTCAGGAGGTACTTACGAACAATGGATTTAAGGTTAATACGCGAGAGAGACCAATAAAAAGAGAGAGACATCCTGGAGTGAACAGGCAACCTGCGTACCTACCTTATCTGAAAGGCGTGACAGATAAGATTGGCTCGGTGTTGAGAAACTACTCAATACACACCATTTTCACCCCGGAGGCCAAGGTTAATAGTATAGTACGCTCACCAAAGGATGTCCTACCTCTGCAATGTCCTGGCGTGTACAAGATTGACTGTAGCTGTGGCAGTTCTTATATTGGGCAAACAAAGCGGACCATTGCTGAAAGGCTCAAAGAGCACATAGCTGCTGTGAAGAACCGACAGACCAACAAGTCAGCTATCGCCGAACACTTGGTGAACGCTGGCGCTAATCACTGGATCGAGTTTCATAAGCCACGGGTAATCTCCACCGATCGCCACCATTACTCAAGACTTGTGCGCGAGGCCATTGAAATCAAAAAGTTCCCTAAAAACTTTAACCGGGATGACGGTTTCAAGTTGTCAGCAACGTGGAATCCAGTGATATCAAAAACAATACCTCCCTTTTTTGAACGGTCGGTTAACGTACAGAACAGCGATACGGTCAGTGTTGTGTGTAGGGGACTTTATATTAACATCTCAAGATGCGAGGGTAGATGATAATAATATATTATCTATCACAAAGACGAAGCTGTGACGTCGCATCACCAGTCAGCTTGCGACCACGGCCAGTGCAACCTGTGCCGAAACGTCAAGTAAAATAAAGGTAAATTAAATGCGCGTTAATATCCCGTTTATATAATATTTATAATAATGAAACGCGATAGTTTAAAAGTATAATTTTTTGTATATAAATATACAAAAAAATATTCTCCTTAAATATTCTTTCTTGTAAGTATATAAATACACTAATAACAAGTGCGAGCTGCTATCTTTATCACAAAAGTAAGTTAATCACCTTATGTAAATTATTCATAGAAACTCTATTTAATTTAATTTATCAATTCAATTTTTGTAATTAACTAACATACAAGATATTAAGTAAACGTTTGAGAAAAATAGCAAATGTTAGTGCATCTTATAATTTTCTAAAATCTATTTGATTTGTTTATTATGTAGGAAACAGGCTATTACACATAATTAGTAGGAACATTCTGCGTGTTCTCAAATGTTGAACACTTTCACTGTTAGTCCTTATTGTTGTAGAGACGGGTTGACAGCGTGCGGTTGGACCATTGTTACTTACAATAGTGAAATAACGAAACTACGTGTTGTCCGCACTGACTTTCCCTTGCCGCTAAGCCTACTATTAATTATAATATAGTTTTACAAATACGTTTTTGTTTTGGCCTACTTGAATCTAAATATTTATTATTTGATTGTTTTATATACCATCTCATCTAGTTATATGTAAGGGTAGCGCTGAAAAGTTATGTAAAATTATTGATACCTAATCACATCAGTAAACGTATTTTTGCAGAGCGACTTTTATAAGCTGCTATTGTAATATCATTACAAGACTGATAAAAAACGGTCAACACATGGAACGAAGTGACGACTTAGGAATTTTAAATACGGTACTTTCAGAATCCGTAAATATGTAAAATTTATTTGTCAGAATAGTTATATATCAACAAGGTAGTGTCTTAGGTATTGTACTTACATGTTACTCACCCGTGATGATTAAGAAAAGCCTACTTTTGTCAAAAGAGACGCATTCTATTACCCTCTAATCTATTTGGCAGTTATTTTAACTTCAAAAAATATCTACTTAGTTATGCATAAGAATGTTAGTATTTACAATATCACTCTGAATTCCAAATAATACAATAATAAGAACAAGTTTTCGTTGGGGAAAAAATCTCTATCACTAATTCGTTCACAAGAATCAAAGGCTCTCTGATTGAGACGGGCGCCGCATTTCTACATTTTCTACTCACATTATAAGTAAGTGTATAGAGCATCTCGGTTGTAAATGTAAATTGACGTAAAACAAACTAATCAAAGTAAACTAAACTTTTGTACAGATATTGACAGGATCTCAATTGAGTGACTTTCTATTGAAGAATAAGTTTTTCTATGACAATTGCCTTGACTTCTATCTTTTTATACAAAATAGCTCTTGGACTTTTTCTATCTATTTAGTACAAAATTTATTTATTTTATTTATTTATTTTATTTATTTATTTATCATAATATACACATAAAATAAAGTAAATAGTCCTAATTCAAGGTCTATAAAGATCGACAATAATTAAGGTCACGCTAGCCTTTATCATTCATGGAATATCTAACCAAATACATTCAGTAAAGTAAGCCGTAGTAATTTCATAATCGATTCATGGGAGACATTTCACTAGCAGCGTAAACTCACATTTAACAAGAGTAAGAAACAATATTAGATTAGTTTATTCAACTATTATCATCATCATCATAACAGCCCATTATTGTCCCACTGCAGGGACGGACCTCCTCCCGTGACGGAGGGATACTTGGCCCTCTAATACCACGCTGGCCAGAAGGCTTAGTATAGGGTTTAATTTCTAGTTTTCCTTCTTTGTAGAGATAATATTTTACAGTTAGTCCCTTAGTCGGTTTTTACGATACCTATATGATGAGATGGGGTGGTGACATATTGTATTCTTACTCCGTCACCCAAGGGACGTTTATAATGTATACTAAATATTTAGTTAATTACTGTCAGACTCTGTCATCCCACGGCTAGGAAAAGGCTTCTTCCAGTGTCTTTCACATATTTCGGCCCATGGCCAATTAAAAAAACCCACTAAATAGTTTATCACAATAAAAAAGCGAGTAAAATAAATAAGTACGGCAGACTCGAACTTAACATAAAATCTTTACCAAAATAGACATAATTGAATAAATTTTAACTTTTGAAACAAATAACTTTTCGTCCAGTAATAACTTGGATAGCTTTTTCTCGAGTTAAGTAATCTCCAATCGAAAATAGAAAGACGGAAGAATGAACTATTTGTCTATGCTTGATAAAAAAACAAAGAAGAAAGTTTCCTAGAATCTAAATAGATTGTTTAAATAAATAATCGGATGTCAGTAATTTTCTAAGCAATCATCGTTTCAATCTAAAGTTCATCATTCAAGGATTACCCAGCTTAAGTATCATTTGCACTAAATAATAACTAGTATCTGATTATAAAAATAACTTTAATGTATTACTGAAGAAGCCGTTATAAATGGGACCTTGGTTTTTAGATCTTTGATTTGTTATTTGTAATCATGTTCTGTGGTAAGTAAAGAAAGAAAACGTAATAGGTACGTAGTTTTGTTTTTTTTAAACTGTATAGTACAGAATAAAAAATAGCCTTGAATTTCTTATTAAAACTGACTCCAAAACCAGAAATTAAAATTATACGTACGATAAAAAGGTCAAGTAATTACTTTCTCCAAGGTTAAAAAAACTCACATAACGCAGACGCATCGTCTGAATTTGAAACCTCCTCTTTTTGTACTTAGTCGTTCAAAATGCCGTACAAACATTGATTTATAAAAGTACGTCTTTATGCGGAAAGTATCACTTTATCTGATAATAAGATTGACAAGCAAGTTATAATTTAATTTATACTCAATAACAGCCAACAAATAAGCATGTAATGAGACGGCAATTATCGTATATTAAACATTGACAGCGGAGGTGTACGATTAATAAACAGATTTAATTTATATTTTGAATATCTGTTAACTGGTTTTACACTTTTTAACTGTTTATTTATGTACGAGAATGTATTTTCTCGTACTTTAAAATTGTTTACTTTATTAGCTTTGACTCTCGACTATAGACTGTAGTCGTGCCTTCTGCATGAATGAAAAGAAACTTTAACTACTTACGCTATCATTATGCTTGTTTAAATTATAGGTTAGTTACAATCACTAATGTACTGCATTGAAAGGTTCAAAAGAAGACTAGATTGCCTTATAAGACAGCACATCGGGAGAAGGGTAAATCGTTAATAGGTGGTGAAAAATCCCTAGTCAATTATCCTGCGCAGTATTTTTGCGGGTTCTATTTATATTGTAACGTATAATAAATAAACACTTATTTACCATCGTTAGTCATAACAACAGTTTATACTATTGATTTAATTTCCATTTTTGACACGCAAAATAAAATTAATATCCTGAAAATTCAGTGTTAAATCTGTTATGTATGTAGTTAAATCAATCTAGTACATGTTAGTATTATTGTCAACAATTATGGCAGCAATTGTGAACTAATATTCTATACTAAACTATATAATGACTTGTTTAATTAATTATGGTTATAAAATGGGTGTAGCCATTGTAAATAATAACTGTAGTTGAGTCATTACATAACTTAGATTAGCCATAATTAAGCATTTAGCTAACTTTAACGCTGCAAAATTAATGATTGAAATAAACTCTCAAGATTTTTATTTTATGTTTATAAATACATAGTAGTAATTATGTAATATTATAAAAAACTTATTGGTAAGAAAGCTAAATATACAGTTTGCTACTGAATATAAACATTCTTTTCTTCTTAGTTGTTTATTTTAGTCCATTTCAACTTACGGATTTGGGAATGCCGATTGTGGAACCTAGGCTAAAGATTACCCGCTTAGCCAGCGAGGTATCACTTACCTAAGGCTATATCTATCGCCTGTGTTGGCGGCCCTAGTTGGGTTCAACAACTGGAATTTATAAAATCATAAATAGGTACATATTATTCGCAACACAGAATAAAATATGTAAAGATCCCTAAATCATTCATTCAAAATGTATTGAATACAACAGGTTCCAACATAATATTTATTCAACATTTAATACATTAAGAATGTAACGAAAGAAACTTTTTTTGTTCTTTTGCCAATTTTCTTAATCGCATCAACACTTTAATTTGGCACTATAGACATACTATATTAACCAAACATCATAACCGTGCTAAGCAAAATTGATTTAAAAATGGTTATTTTAATTTAAAAATGCAACTTTGCACTGAAATAAATGGTAGTAGAGAAAAGCGGGGATAGTGATTTTCATTTAGAGGAAAGCCCAACTAAGCAGATATCAGGTCGGACCGCTTTCGGATTAACAGTCTACTTATTTGTTGAATTAACTTTGGAATTAATTTATAACTGTGAGTTTGTAGTGTAAATAAAATCTATTTTATTACAGGAAAAACTGAGATCTGTAATACCGCACTACCAATTAAATGCTCTTATTCTTACAATAGAAATGTCTTTTTAAAGGACGCTTGATATACTTATAAATAAACATACTAAACTATTGAGCTAAGTTTACTTATCCTATTACTAGTACTCTAAACTTAGGCAAAGGAAGATTCTCTGCCAGTGAAGTAGCCAAATAGACTTCTGCCCATTAGTTTTATTGTTTGCTTACACTACTAAATACGCATGTTTATTATTTATCTAGCATAATGAGAATTACAACACTCCCAAAACTCGGTAATGGACGATATCGTTCAGGACTCTTCAACATTATCTTATTTCTCCAAACAAATTAGACGTATCAATGCTTAAACGTAATTTACATTCCTACACGTGTTTATACATCGTTATCGCTTAGACAATGGGGCTTAAACAAAACAAAACGTTTTAACAAAACACGCTCCAAACGGGAACATGGCACACCGCACTGTGAAACTCTCGCCTAAAACGAGGTTTTGATTTAAGCTCGTTGAAATTTTTATCAATGTTGCCAGTACAGCTTTCATTGCCTAAAACCATACTAGTACTGTTTTAAAACTTTAAAATAACTTTTCATTTTAGAAATGGAAGCCTTTTGTGAAAGGAACGGTTGTTTTCAATAGGGCAGCTTCAAGTGCCCCTTATTGAATGGCGCGATTCATTCTCCTTTCTGTTAAGATTTTTTTTTGTCATCGTTGTCTTCGAACGGTTATGCTACTTTCTTGTACACAGAAAAGCAAACAGACTCGGAAATAAGTTAAGTGATCGTGTATTAAATAAACAAATAGACTTATCGAGATAAATCACTTTTAATTAATACATTGTTAATTAATGTAATTTTAAGAGCGTTTCATTATTTTTCAAGAGATTCTAATGCTACCTCGGAATTGAATTAAATGTTTTGATTACTTTTGAAAAGGATTCGCTATCTCCTTTGGAAGATATGACTTTTATTCATATTTTATTAGTTGTTCTAAAAATATAATAATTTCTATTACAAAGTTGAATAGAAAGCTTATACAATTAATTTTGAAGGAACTTCTAAGGTTACCTCAAAGGTTTTTTCATGTAACACTACTAGGAATGATTTCAATTTTGCGAGCTCTATACAAATATTGAAACATCGGACTCCAAGAACTGGGTATACTACATTTTAATTTCGTTTCTAATTTCCCAGAATATCGCTGCTAGTGTGCTCTTGTCCACAACATACCCGTGCTGATATAAAGCTTCTCTGTAGCCTCCATAGATTACTTGACGATAAACTTATCTGATATCTTTTGGGGTGAATAAATACTTTTTGATTGAGTCCACAATGGTAGCAAATGCGGCAGATGTGTTTACATAATCATTGTTTCGAACACACACACGGGCTACTCAATTATTTATTTGTGTGATCTCAAAATGATGTCCATTTTTGTAAGTGTAAGAATTACCTTTTACATAAATAATTATGTTTCTCAGTGTTAGAAATACATTTAATTAAAATAAAAGAATATATTATTATCTTTATTTTTTTGAATAGCCATTAAGTTGCAGTTTTAAGAAAACTTATAGATAATTCAAATATTCTTAAAGATATAGTCAGACATCTGAGGGGTTGATATTGTAAAGGCAAATGCACGTACACGTGCGTTTTTCACGGTTTCTGCAATTTTAAAAGTACATTTTTTATAAAATAATACAGTATACAACCATGCTTTCATCTTTAGTTTGTTAAAAATTAATAAGCGTTTATAGGTTTTGCTTGCAAAATAGATTTGATGTTACCAATCATGTAGAAAAGAAATCTTTAGCAATTCTAAGGACTCGCAACCGGTCAAGAATGAAGTAATGTAGAGCAGTTTTATCTCTCCTATATAGCTTCTTTGGGATTAAGGCGTGAGTTTATGTTATGTAATCTCCTTACCTCTCATTACCTACAATACATTATACTTAAAATGGCAACTAAAATACCAAAAATACAGAATGAGTCATCCCCAAATCTATTAAAAACAAATTTATGTACTAAAACGCAAATGTAAGTCATAAAAAATCAATGACGTCAGTTGGCGCGCAGGCGCAATTATCGCACTCGTTTTAGTGGACTAGTTTCAAGGACTACACTCAAAATGACTGCATCTGCTTGCTTTTGAATATTTGTTACGTTTTTATAAATGTATTATTTGTAAAGTTAACTCGGAATACAAACCACCCCACCCCATCTCATGCCGTGGTTGTTTAGGTGGCAGGCTTCGGTAGCAGGGTACAGTAGCTGGTGAAATTACGGGACTATGATCTATTATAGTTGTTAAAGTAGTTCTCTAGAATAATAAAACAATATCCCTGCAATTCCTACCTTGGAAGACCCTTGGCTGTCCTCTGACATTTCTAACGTCCAATAGTGGCGTTTACCACTTACCTGAGGTGGACCGGTTATTACCACGGCTATGTCTGTCAAACCATGTAGACCATACTCCCTATAATTGCTCTTGAAAAGCTAAAAGAGCATTTGATCACACCGGAAAACACTTAGCAATTAACTAACATATATCTCACCATCTTATTAATCATCGGAAAACCCGTTGATTAATTTATAGTTTACATGATAAGTAAGTCAATATTGTCAACAATCTTGACTTACTTATCACGTAAAATCATTTAAACATACTAACTGATAGTATCCTTTTTGATATTCTAGTATGTATTATACAATCTCCAGTACAGTACAAATGAGCCGCCTATTTTGAAATACCGCCATGGATACAATGGACATTTAACGGTGCGAACTGACTCATTGACCGCGTTTATCCATGGACAAAGCTCACATTATGGTGCTAATTGATACCATGCTTACTCTATAATTTGTGATTGGTTCCAGTTAAATGTACGCTGGATAAATAAACATAATACAAGCCTTTGTAAGGTTCGCCAAGAAACGGCTGCCGTTACATTTTATTGGCTATTTTCTCATAGTTTATTTAGGCTACAATCTTGAACTTTGGTTTGTTTTGCCTTACTATATAGCAGAATTTAATAGAAATCTTGGATAAATTGTTAATTACATTAAGTAAATTGGTTACTTAAGTATAAATCGCGTAGAATATCTGTAGCTCTGTTCAGAAAATCGTAAACTACCATTGACTTTTCCTTCAATGTAGAAATAGACCATTATGGACGTACTATGTATACAGATGATCAGTAAATCGATAACCTCAGTGAAGAAATAATTAGGTGACACGGTGTTTTATTTCCCCACAAGATTAAAAATAGGCATTTTTAATAATCTCAAGAGTATACATAACATAATTAGTAACATAATTATTTTTATAAATTACTTATTCAGAAAAACCACACCATAATATAAAACACTACATCTTGCCCATCACATGTAACTTAAGTAGTTACAATAAAAGTTACGTCGTAATTTACAATACAATTTCACAACATGTTTCATGATTACAACAGCGATAATTAGATCTTCCTAGAACATATGAGTACAACAATGAGTCAATCAATACTAGATACTACGGTATAGATATTGACGTAAAACTATATCGCTTATTTATGTGTATACATTATACTCTATCGACACAAATACGAATACTGAATTTTAATAACTCTCCTCACATCTGTACGACTTGTATCACAATACAACCAGTAGTCTATCTCGGCCGAATATTTATTATAAATGCCTAAGGCTGCGCGGTACGTAAACATGCGATAGGGCTGCCCACCTTCAGCTTTTTAATTACTTTTACCTACTTTCCCGCTCGTTACTGCGGCACAGTCGCGACTGTTCACTTCCCAAAGCCACCGCTATCGTGAGCGTGTAGGTATAACTCGTGTTTCGTCCGTTTCTATGAAGTCGAAATACTGTATATATTTGTACTATGACTTTATTCTATGGAAATCTTTATAGTACCAATCACAATGTTTCAGTCTCCAGACAGATTTTATATTATTTATATGTAAATCGTAAATGTAGAATGTATTATACTCACAAACCTACTCGGATTTCTCTTTAGATTTATTCATATCAGCTTATAAATGACTCCGGTCCAAGACCTTTTTAGTGATTATTATAGATATCATCATTATATAGAAGCCGTCAAAATTTGTATGTTTAAAATACTGTCATTATCATCCAAAATCATGCAATACCGTAAGTTTCTACTCCGTCACGTACTATGCCTGTCTTTTCTGTCTCAGCGATTATTACTTTTCCCACTTTAAACGAAAAATCGTGAGCGCCTAAATAAACCGTAAATAAAAACAAAATATTATGTCTCTGGTTGTAAAATGTAAAGTGAACTTGAAAATCAAATATTAACAAATTAATTATTTTCCCCTAGAGAACTAGTTATGCGCCATCAGATTTTCCACCTCGTAATCAAAAAGGTAAAGACTATAGGTATAATGGAAAATCAATATCAAAAAAGGTAAACTCGCTTGATCAATTAGTGTCTTACAGGATTAATATATTAAGCGTCCTCCTGTTCTTGTCGTGATTCTTAAATAATCCTATGTTTTATTTCTTCTTTTTCCTTTAAAATTTATAAAAGGAATATAGGTAGCTAAGTATGGTATGGCAATGTACTGTTCTGCTTTTTCTTTTAGACTATAATCATTCAGTACATTACATAATACATCAGAACATGGTTTTGAGTGTGGTTTTTAGTGCTCTACCTATGTGTGCTGCGCAAATATGGTTACGTAGAGATCATGTTCTGTAGCAGGAACTTTTGAAAACACTTTAATTTAACGGACTTAAATAAAATCCAGTCTCAGAAAACACATTTTTGGATCGCACAAACAACTGTCCTGTGCGGAAATCGAATACGCGATCTTGAGCTCCGTAGCCACATACCGTTACTGACACCGAGGCGGTTGATAATTAATTTAAATACGTAACAGTGGGCCACGATATGATAAGTTAACAGATAAAACCTTTATCAATATAAAATCATTCATATAAAAGTATCGTTTTCACTTGTTGATTCCTTTGATATCCCTATTTACATCACAATACATTAATGCGGTTGCAATTTTCCATGAATCAGTCAATCCATGCGTCAGTTGAACAACGTATTTGTCACTGACAACTACATACCACAAACCCTCCGCAGTATTACAATTTATAAGGCAATTTGAAATAAAAAAAAGTACGTATCATTTTTATACGGAATTGTTTTTTTATAACGGCAATTTCTGTCGATAAACTTGGCATTATTCGTATTGTTAGTACAAGTGTAACTGTGTAATCAGTTTAAAAAACTAAAATTTAAAATGAGCTTGAATAAATCTAACAAAGTGTAAAATCAACTTAAAGCTTTCATCTAAAAGTGTGAACTCATACTCAGAGTATGTTACGAGCTTAACCGTTCAGTTGAAACGTAAACTTGTTCTCTATGGTAAGTGATTGATTTCCACTTGTTGTTCCCCCGCCTTTATTGTATTGCGAATGATCGGTGTTTTTATTACTACTGCAAGTCTTTGTTCGCAGTACGTGAGCCTTTTCAAAAAGGGGTGGCTGAAAAAGTGCCATCTATATTTTTTCCCTCATTTTTTGCTCGGAAAACGTTGTGGGGAGCTATGATTTAAATTGAGCTGCTTCTTTACCGTGCCAAATAGGTATTTGTCCGGTAATCGAAATATTTTTTTCTTTACATTTTACTTCAAATACAATTCTTAGTTCGTGTGGTGACAGAAAGAATAATAAACTGTAGATATTGATAATAATGCCTCCATTCACACATACCTTAAGGTCTTTTACTAATTCTATACCTACCTATATTTGCAAAATAAATAAATATTCTATTCTATTCTATTCTATTCTATTCTGATAGAAAACTGATAGACATACTTACCTATTTTCCTTTTTTTCTAATATATGATACTTGTGAAACTGTGCTCAAAAGTATGGCATTTGCGTTATCTTACCGAAAGTTAGTTTGCACCATGTGTATTAAAATCACTGCTAAACATACTTATCAAACTTAACCTCTTGTAAATAAAATCTAAATAAATCAAGGCCAATCAAAAGTTTCTGCGACTCATTTATTTATCACACTAACAGTAGGTACTATTACCAATCTATTACAAAAGGTCACATATAAATATGATATTAGCAATTCACAGCAATTATACGTATTATAAGCATGCATGACATTTAACAACATGAATCCTAATCATTACAAGTACATTTAGACTATAAAATATATTACATGCTTGGTAACTATAACAAGGAAACTTTTTCGTCAGAATCCTTTTAGAGGTTGTCCGCCCACCTTTGGCCCAAGCAGGCACGTGTGTCGTAGTCCCAAAAGACGGAATTACGAGGGTCGTCTAAAAGTCACGGTGTAGCTACCCCTGTCACCCATAAGGGCAAGGACGGCAAGAGGAGAACCATTTCCAAATAGTGAATATCGCGATAGGTAACGGACATCTACGCCTTTGGAGCTCTAGACATAATTGCTGAAAGAACATTTACTTAACATTGGTATTACTAGAATCTAGAATATAGTAAAAGCTTCTACAAGTTTTATACAATAGTATTACCTAAAGCTATCCTCTCGAACAACTCTATGAATAGTTTTAAATCGAAGCAAATCGATTGCACTTCACCTTAAACATACATATACAGTACATTAGTACTACATGTACAACACGAATATCGACATCGGATTACAAATTTTCGTATTACACGATTTGAACAGGAGTCGGCGTGTTTGTCGGTTTATCTAAGAATCTTGTGATATATCTCGCGCGGTCGGGTAGCCATGACAGGTAGCCGGCTACATGCCGGGCGGGATTCCCGTCATTCAGAAGCGGGGAAGTGCCCACAATAAATATTTTTGTTGTTGAATGGCGTCTTGGGCGCCAACCTTACCTTTTTTTGTATAATGAACACTTTTTTTTATTTGTGCCATATGCACCATTGTTGTTTAAGCGGACGGTTATTTAAATTATTTCAAAGAACACATTAGAATTGTGAAACAGCTGTATCAGTAATAAGCGTGAAATTGATAGCGAAGAGACTATTTACATAAAAAATACGAAAAAACAAAATGTTTGAATATAAATTGTTTCTATTTATGTCAGTAAATACATAATTTAAAACCACCTAAATTAAATAGTCTACTAATAGCTGTATTATTCCTAAGGATATGCATTAGATAGGACAATCGTGCACGACACCTTGTGATGAAAAAGAAAAAGAAAATATAACTTATGTTTAATCGTGGTTTATAGATTCAATTTAAAATAAATTGAATAAAACTAAAAGAATTATTCACAATTCAGTGAAAAACTAGTAATACTTCAAAAGTAACTTGTTTTTAAAGAACATACATTCATGTTTTGTTTAACGCAGTTACAGGGCTTATAATCTAGCTTTATTTATTACGAAAGAGGCACATAATACAATACATAGTAGTGGGCAATCCGTAGAATTTCATTGCCGTCCAAACTTCAATGCCGTATTACGGATAAGTACAAAAATAGAAGAATGACTCATCGACGAGCTTCGTCCTACACATAACCGATACTCACATAAAACATCAAGCGGACATCGTATTGCCTGTTTGCCATTTTATGCCCACAATTCTGTAAAAATGTACGCAATGTTTAAATTGTATTATAAATATATCTTTTGATCACTCCCATTGGTAGTTTCAACAAGTTTTTGTCTGTAATACTTATACTTACCGTTAAGGTTTAATTTTAAAACGCTATGTATCGCATCGCTCTTGTAAGATTCATATTCTTGTTGACAGCTTTACTATCATCAAGACACCTGGTAAAGGTACCAAGTTTACTGAATTCTAATTTAATATACACATGACACTAAAGGTGATATTCCACCAGGGGCGAGACGAGGACAGGCGAGAAGAGCAATGAAATTGCACCGACCCTTTTTCACCAAAAATTGACATCCCGAGAAGCGTGTGTCTTGTTAATTTATTTTATACATTCTATCGGAAGCAATAAAGTTTCAAAATATTAAGTAGCAACAAACAACAAGAAGCACTAGTTATATAAGTAACTAGATTATATTTATATGATACGGAGCGGTTGATTTATCTGTGGTTACTATTTATAAAAGGATACTAGCGGCCGGTCCCGGCTTCGCCCGGGCATTATTTTCGCTTTTCTGTTCAAATTTTTCCTGAATTTTCTTTGCTATAAACCTAACGGAGCCCGAGACCTTTCCAACGAATACAAAACCATGGAAATCGGTTCGTGCGTTCTGGAGTTATAGCGTCAGAAAGGAAAACCCGACTTATTTTTATATAGTAGATATCTTCAAACTGAGTTTAAACTACAATCAATGTATCATCTTTAAAATTTAATTATAATCAAAACTAAAGACCTAACATTCCTTTTAAAAATGAGAGTAAATCGTAATCAAAACAAATAAAAAATATCTTATAAGTACTACAAAATTCATTAATTTGTAACTCTATAAGAGCTTGCTAATTATAATCCTAATAAAATAAATGGTCTTGTCTCTCACTATACTCAGACTAAGTTACTAACAAAAATAGATACAGTCCGTTGGTCTCGATAGAAAAGCTTTGATGAAAGTTATTGAAACGTAGGCGGTACGCCCACGCAAACACAATTTCTATAAGTCTCTATATCTACCTTAGAGCTAACAAATTTAACCTTTTGTTTCAGGTAAGAGATGCTCAATTCCTTTGCTCGCTTATACAAGCATAAGTACGCAAGTAGGTATATCAATATACCTTTTCATTAGTGCACTTAAGATGGAGAGTTATAAGAGCTTTACAAAAACAACGAGAGGTAAGTAATATGATATTATTCTTTTTCATTTGGCAAGTCATTCTACTTATATCACTTACTATAAGTATATTTGTTTAAACGTTTACGCCTAATAAATTCAGTAACGGGTATCATGGAATGAGTGTATTTATTTTTCTAATCATTACCTATTATTGTAAATATGCGTGTAATATTTTTATACGAGTCTAAATGCTCGTTGTTAATGGTAATGATTTTCAATGAGCGAAAGAGGTGACTTACGCATTTATTAAACGGGATATAATGATTGTTTTTATTTTATATGGAGTTTGTGTTTTTATTTTATACGGCATTTAAGATATCCACAGGTCAAGATGAGCTAGTGCTGTTTTCTTGTTTTGTCAGTTTGTTGAATGACCAAAGACTTCTGATAGTCTTTATAAAAAGACACAAAGTTTTCAATTTTAAAAGTTCTGTTAGGTTAAGTTAAAATAAGATGGAAAACCAACTTTATAATATTCTAGCAGTTTACCTTCGCGTTATACTTTTCATAACTTATGTTTTGTGGATATCAAAGGAAACGTTTTTAATTTCTGGTAGGTAGTGTCCGTTTCATTGCGTTTTCCCCCTACTTATGTATCCTTATGGCAGGTATATATTCATTTTTTTAATTTATATTTTTTGCCTAAGCGCGCAGCTTCAGCGGAACCCAGCTACGAGTACATTAATTAGTAAGTAAGAATTTTAAAAACGTGAAGCACCTTCCAAAAAAACCCTAGTCATATATGAATTAATAAATAGATTTTACAAAAAATGGAATAACATCCGAAAAAGGAGTGCTTACATCCGTTGGCACGCAAAAAATTTATCTTCACCACGAGCTGGCTTTGAGGAGCATTCGGAAATCCGCTCCGGCTTTATAATGCTGTCGGCGTGATGTTCGACGGAGCTCGCGCTCTGCAAATATTCATCTTATAGGGCTGCAACTGTATATCTTTCTAGTTTTCAATGAAGTTTTAAGAAATTAAAAAGACTGTTCAAGTGTCCACCTAGTATACTTAAAATATTAAAGTTTGGCAGTAATATTATATATTTCATTAAAATGATAACTATTTATATTTACTAACTACATACTAAAAACATTTTCATGTATTTTATTTCATTTAGGTCGATTTTAATAATTGTTGTTTTTTTAACGCCTAAATGTAATGCAATAATATAAAGAACTAATGAATATAATATAGCAGAAAAAATATATTAACTATTTTACGCAGTATTAAAAGATACAAGGTTTTCAAAGGATTAAATATTGTATAGTTCTGCCAACCCTAGCCGGCTGAATGAAAACTCGACTGTTGGACCTCTTTGTAGGGTACAATCAGGAATAAAAACACATCCCTCTTTGTCCCGAACGGGATATGCCCAGACGGACGCACCAATCCACTCTTTCCCATATTCATTGTTATACGTCAATGTATTGCGTTATGAAAACCAGATGATCATAACGGAAATACTGTTTCTTTTTTTTATATATAACTAACCAGTTTCTGTCTGTTTGATGAAGAACTAAAATTGCATAAAGAAAGAGTGCGAACAGATGACTTATTTGTACCCAAAGGTATTATAAAAGTCTACTGTGCAAGTTGGAATAAGTATTTTAGCCAGTCTCCATTCATTACTACCCGTCAATTGGAAAGTAGGAACTATTTTCCAATAAGTATGATGGGAAAATTAGGTCTGAAGTTACCTCAATAACGAGACGGGTATGTGTCGGTACCGGTTGGTATCAAGTTTTGCTAGAGATATTTACTATTAAATTGCTTAGTCAAGTATACTTGTATTCTTAGTCCGTCACAAAAGGAGCCAACGCTGTACCAAATCATCATCATCCTCACAGCCAATTGACGTCCACTGCTGGACATAGGCCTCCTTCAAATACTGCCACCTTGTGCGGTCCTGCGCCTTTCGGTGGTTTTGTAATATGAAGAGGGATATTTATTATGTTTACTTACAAAATTTTAGTTTTTAGTGAAGGGTTTGATTCTTCTTTCTTTCTTCTGCTTTAAATCTTTGTGTGCATCAACATGATTGTTTGTATTGGTCTGGGTGTTTTCTTTTATATAAAACTAGCTGACCCGTGCCCACTTCGTTACGCGGCAAAAAAACGCGTCACTTTTTTAAACATATTTCATTACTGCTCCACTCCTATTAGTCGTAGCCGTAGCGTGATACTATATAGCCTATGACACTCCCCGATAAATGGACTATTCAACCTAGAAAGAATTTTTAAAATCGGTTTAGTAGATCCAGAGATTACCCCCTACAACGTCACAAACACACAAACACACAAACTTTACCTCTTTATAATATTAGTAAAGAAGTAAAGATGAAAGTATTTAAAAAAAAAGTATTTAAGTATGTTTATCCGCTGTCTAGTACCCATACTACAAGCTCAGCTTAGTTTGGAACTAGATGGCGTTGTGTGAATGTGTGAGGAATATTTATTTATTATACTTAAAAATTTGAGCTTTCGTATACATTGAGAATAGTTTATTCATAATTCCAAGCTTGTCTGAATCCTTTTAAGTACGTTAATACGGTTTTACGCTAAAATTTATTTCGCTACGGATCTCTAAACTCATTCCTATGTTTACTTTTGAAATGTTTGTAAGCTCTTGTTTACAGGGTAGCACGTATGTAAAATTTTAACTTTTAACATAGTTTTAGTATTTTCAATTCTCATATCAACCTATAAAAGTGAAAACACATGAAAAAGCTTGCTTTTCTGTTTAAATACTATCTCACCCTACTGATTTAAAAAAAACTACTGATGACACCCTTAGGATAGGGTGCACAGTATTTTTAGAATCAAAGAATCGTACATTATAATCTTTACGATCAGCATAATTATGCCTAGTAAGGCTACCCTAGGAACATAGTAAGCCTACCCTAGGAACCTAGGGTGACGCTTTAGATTAGAAGGCTCGTGGGATAAGATGAGGCGACGTTTTTCTGTAGTATTATTACGTGACTACGCGGACACATTTGCTTATCTGTCTTCCTATCTGATCAGTTGTATAAGAGTCCTATCTCACCAGCGGAACCTTAATGGGCTATAATGATTAGAAAGTAAATACTATCAGTAATATTACAGCCTGTTTAAGCCGGAAAATTAAAATAATGATCGTAATAAATAATATTCTGAATTGAATAATAGATTAAATTAATATGCGATATGAATTTCAATAGCTGCCGTGAGTAATAAGTTGACACTGACACGCCTTTTAATATTGTATTTAATTACAGCTGGTATTTATTAATGAAATAAAGCTTGCTCTACTTTTTTTCTATCAACATCGTAACATCCTATAATGTTTGGGATGGGAATGATGGGATAGGCCTAATACAGGGATGAAGTGAAATTTGACGTACTAATACCACACTGGCCAGACTAACAGGTACATATATGGTTTAATGTCAGGTTTTCCTTCTTTTGTTATGCAAAATTTTCCTTATTAATTTTAAATCTAAAAGCAATATTGACTTTGTTTTAAATGTTAAAATCTGTAGACCATTATTTTTATATTCACGCGATGCTCCCGCAAGTCACCCATGAGGTGGGTTACGACCAAGCTAGTGGATCAAACGTCCTTATACATATATTGGTATTCCCATTATACCTAGAGATTTTTGAGAACATCTTAAGTATACCACTGTAACATAGAGATCCTATAGGTTTATTCCTGCTTAGTCACACTCAGATAATATGTAAAAGTGTGACTCATTGGGAAAAATTAAATTCCAACTGTAATAAAGCCAATTGTTAAATGCTTATACAAAGTGCGATGTCAATAATCACAATTACACCAAACATCTCCCATTGTCCTAAAACCATTTAATTCAAAGCAAATAGTTTATATTCCAAATAGGCATAGTCCTATATAATTACTGTGACGTGTGGCTAAATGATTAGTTAGGTAAACGGCATGAGTGTGGAGCGGAACTAACGAGACAAATAGATCGCGAAGGGATCAACAGGCTTACGCAGATGGGGACGCGGAGTAACGAGATTTAGTTATTAGTGCTAGCTGTTATTTTGTACTAATGCACGATTATATTGGATATACTGCTCTTAAACTAGAATGACTGTATTATTTTAGACTCTATGCGATGAGTTAAGCAGACTCTTTACGCTGACATTGTGAATGACAATGAAAATATTATATCAATTATATGTTATTAGATAAATCTCCGTGTGGTAATGGAGTAAGAATACAGAGTGTCACCACCCCATTTCATCCCATAGGTGTCGTAAAAACCGACTAAGGGACTATCCGTGAATATTATTTTTACTTAATAAAAAGAAGAAAACCTTGAAATTAAACCTTATACCAATCCTTTTGGCCAGCGTGGTATTAGTAGGCCAAGTATCCCTCCGTCACTAGAGGAGGCCCGCCCCTGCAGTAGGACATTAATGGGCTGTTATGAGAGAAATTTGACGAGAAACCGATGGATGAGGGAGACACAGGGACCTATGAGGTAGAAAAAATTAAAGGAGGCCTGTTTCCAGCAGTAGATGTCCATTAGCTGAAATGGTTATGATAAACCAAGTCTTTCTTTAGTAAAAATGTGTTATTTCATTACCAATTAAAACTGAGTTTCTAGTAAACTTAGTTTAAAATCATATAGGTAATATGAGTAATATCCATAAAGTTACATTGTAAATATTAACATAACAAATACAAATTCTCGGAAGTACACAACAATAAATCATTGTACAGTAAAACAAACACTAGTTTTAATATTTCTAATCTGTACTATATTCACGAAGTTCAATCCTCATGATACAATTTCGCAGTTAACGGTCCGTGTTGTGTCCGTTAAACTGGTTTTGTGCACTACTGCCATTTGTACCTGCCGAGATATGAACCCCTGAGGGGAATACTGTTTGTTAGGAACTTCCGTGTACAGTAGCCTGTAATCATTGATGTACATGGAGTAATACAGCTTAGTAAATACAACTGTCAGTAGGAATTATTACTCATTCATCCACACAACGCCATCTAGTCCCATACTAAGCCAAAGCTTGAGTTCTCATCATCATCATATCAGCCAATCGACGTCTACTGCTGGACATAGGCCTCCTCCAAGGCCTTGTGCGGCCCTGTGCCTCTCACATCCATCGGCTTCCCGGCGTCCTAACAAAACTAAAAGCTTGGGGATTAAACAAAACAGCAGTTTTGGAAAGTAAATATTAAGTTTCCAATATGTTTGTAAACTAACTAGTAGAAGTTATTTTTATGATTAGCTTTTTTCTCATTCAATTAACATAGTTATTTAAGCATACATACTTTTTATAACCATTAACTATACTTATCATAGAATGCGACACTAAAGACAGGTATTTAAACTATTCTTTACATTCCCAAAAAATATAAAACCAACTTTGTTAATTAATGCAATAAAGAGTTATCAGTATTGCAAGCATCTTAACTTCGTAACTGTAATAAGTAATAACACAACCATTCCATATTCAGAATAATGCTACTAAAATGTTGATGATTTAATAATTTTCTAATTAAAAAAACTGACTCCAACTTAATTATAATACTTACGCAATTTCGTTTACATTGATTTACAGAAATTTTATATTTCTTTAGATAAAAACTTATTTACTAACCCTATTTTGATGAAATTTATAAAGGAAAGCAATAGTTAAAAAAAATTCGAACCGGGTTATGAAGTTATGGACTTACAAATACTTGAACTACTTAAAAATGACTAACAATAAATGTAACACAAAATGGTGCTAGTACTATAATATGTCTATTATTCGTTCTATGTCTTTATCTTCCTAACGGTATTTCGCTTTTTATTACACTACTAACCTTAATCATCGTTGGCTATGTCGATGAGGAAAATTCGTGATGTGAATGTGCCCTTATTTATAACGAGACGCTTATAGCTCTGTCTTTAAGCGAGATAGGATCAAACTATACTAAAACGAATTATTACATGCAATAAAATCATTTGTTTGTGACGCTAATAAGTTTATTATGTGGCTATTATACAATAAATTATGTACAAATATTAATAAATCTTTTTACTAAAACATAACATTGAAATGAAACTTATGGTATAGAAGTACCGTAATATTATGATCATTTTCAAAATTATTAAAACATATTATGTAAAGTATTGTTGTTCTTTGCTGAATAGTTTAAGTAAGCATAAAAAAAAAGTTATTCATATATAAAGCCTTTTGCGTTTGGTAAACATTTCGTTACTGCATACATTTAATTTCATTTGGTAAACTATATTATAGAAATCAAATGTATGCAGTAACGAAATATTTACCAAACGCAACTTTTTAGTAGATACAGTTTGAGGTTTACCAAATGGTAAGTTTACGAAATGGGAAGTAGCCATTCAAACAACGCTCTCTACACTTACACCTAAGCGAATCGTGTACTATTAAATATTAGACAGCAAATAAACAGTACATTTATAAATAAAGTTAACACTGTCGTTCATTATAAATATTACCAAATAAATAAGTAGTAAATGTAATAAAAACATGTATACATACGAAAAAGATAAAGTAATACATAAATGGTATAAGTAAATACTATCAAGTTAATATATAAAATATACAAGATTAATCTACTTGTCATCGTCAAGAGTTGAAAGACTATTGAGAGAAACGAGTTAGTTAATGGCAGCAACCGTCGGTATGTTAATACCACTTACCATCTTAGGAATACAGACATTCACGATATGTTCTACGTTGTTAAACTATACATAATTCTTCACTATTATATACTGAGAAAATGCCTGACTAATTAACGAAGAGCCGAAACTTATGAAATTACAATGATTAAATTTGAACAGTAAACTTGTTTAAATACAAAATATCCTTAGCTACCTACATAGCTGCATAGCTGTATTAACTGTCAACTATTAGATTGAGCTTAAATGTATAATAAAATTAATGAAATGGAAAAACAATATTTCTGTGGCGTAGTGGTCATAAAATGTGACAACACGAGGTAGGAGATTCCAACTCCACGTGCGACAAATCTTTGTGTCATCCTCAAATAACTGTCCTCTCTATTGGTATAATAGGTATTTGACTCCGTTATGTACCTATATAAAATCCCTGTGACGTGGGTCAGGATTCCTATTGAGTAAGTCGTCATTTTAAAAGAAGACTTGGTAGCACTTTTATCGATACCGATAAAAAGATTTAGTGTAAAAACCAGTAAGTTTTATATTATTCTCACCCTAGAAAACTATTATTTAAATAAAACCGAAACTAATTTGTGTATGAAATTCTTTTTTACAAATAATGAAAGCCTCAGCGCGGCATAAAATAACTTACAATTAAAAAATACTCCGGAAATTAGGTAATTTTTGCAGCCAGTTTTAGCGCAACAAACGCGTCCTCCTCTCTGTCCGTCTACTAATGTTTTGTATAATAGGTCGGGGAAAAAGTCTTTTCGCATAACGTAGGTATAAACTTATTATAAAATTTCTTTGACTGTACTACTTGTGTCTGGCTGGTATTGGTAACATTAAAAAGGTTACATTATAAAGAAAAGAAAAAAATAAAAAAAAGTTGTTTCCCGCTATTTTTCATTTGTTTTTCTCTCCGTAAAAATGAGTGAATCTAATGAAGAAATTCGATACATTTTAAAATTTTATTATAAAAAAGGCAAAAATGCAACTCAAGCAGTGAAAAAAATTTGTGATGTTTATGGACCTGATGCAGTGTCAGTAAGAGTAGCACAAATTAGGTTCAAACGTTTTCAGTCCGGAAATTTTGATGTTAAAGATGCACCTCGCTCTGGTCGCCCTGTTACGAATAAAATGGACGCCATTTTTGAAAGAGTGGAGCAAGATCGGCATATTAGTAGTTACGATGTAGCTGAAGAACTGGGAATTTGACCACAAAACAGTTTTGACTAGTGATGTACCGTGCCTGGGCACACTGCCAAGGACTGGAAATATTGCCGGCAGCGCTGCCGGCAATGTTCCCAAAGTGGGAATTTACTGGGAATTAAGGTTATATTTTCAGAAATTTTATGACATTTTTGTTATTTTCGCTTTTATTTATTCATGTCTACAGACTTTTCATAAAATAATGTCAATAAAACATAAAATTAACGAAAATTCCCAGTTCATTGGCAATATTCCTGGCAATATTCCCAGCATTATTTCCAGTTTGTTGCCGGCAATGTTCCCAATGGGTAAAGAGTTTTATAATTTATTCTTTTTCGATTTTTAAATTGAAAAAGATAATCTCTTTTTTAGATAGATAGTGTTTTTCTTCATATAAATAGTGTTTAAATGAAAACAGTTTTAAATTATTTAGCTTTTTTTATAAGAATATTTATAACATAATATGCAAATAATTTACTTTTATAAACAATGAAAATCTATAATTATTATGATACGAATACTACAATCAAGACCATAATCTTCTGATTGAACTATAACTTGGATTATAGGCATAGAATTAAATTAAGAAAAGTAATTTGAGAAGTACTTTTCTTATATTATACATCTATTCATTTAATTAAATAAAATTGGAGTGTCTGTTTGTAACATGATATCCACGGCTTTTACTAATTGCATACCAATGTGTACATGATCCCAATGCCGTAAATTACAATTAATTTTTTTTGTCCGTCTGTCTGTCTGTTTGTTCCGGCTAATCTCCGTAGCCGTTGGACCGATTGCGATGGAAATTTTCCTATGGGTTTGTAAATTTTGCGGCGCGTAAACTAGGCTACTTTCGATTTTTATAAACATTTAGGGTTCCGTAGAAATAATTAAAAACCATAAAAATGTCAATGATACTTAAATGATTTTATTCAATGGGCTTTTATGGGAGTTTAAAACGAGTAACCTAGGCTTCTTTTTTTTAGGGTTCCGCAGTTTTTTTTTTAAACCTTGGTCGTAGTTAGGGGTTTGGCTTTTTAGATGAAACTTTACTGTTTATATTAAAAAAGTAATATTTACAAATAATCTAAAAAATCATTGTTAGGGTTCTGCAGAAAAAAAAAGAAAATTGTAACATTTTAGGTTTTTTTACAAGGATTTTTCAGGGAGATAGCTGATGTTTTAACAAAGCACTAGAGGTTAAGGTCGTATCACACCTAAACGACTTTGCTCCCACCCGGCAAAAAGAATATGATTCAAGTAAGAAAATGATGAATGAAAAAGATTCTTTAAATATATTTTACATTGGCATCCTAAATTAGCAGACATCTCGCTGCCAGCGAGTCTACCACCACCAGGCTGCTCGGTAGCTAAGACCTAGCTTACCGCTCGTTACAGGTGAGCGGTCGGTGCGGTGTCTGCGCGATCACTGCTAGCTGTCGGTCGGTCAGTATCTATGAACTATCTATGGACAGCTGGCCGTCTACTAACAGTTACTGCATGGACTGCTGGGTGCCTGCTAGCTACCGCCGCGTAGACTATGAGCAGTCGTTTTAGTATAGGGACGGTGTTGGAGCAGAGTCATTAAAGTGTGCTATGACCTCAAGGCTTATTTTTCAGGTTTCCGCAGAAAAAAAAATGGTGTTGTTTAAAATGCATTTTCTCTGGCAGCCACTCACAGCTCGTTGCGGTCACAGATTTAAAAACGAAAAATTTCACCGAGGTCATTGCATAGACGGGTGACCACTCACTGGTATTTTATTTGAACATATCCTTACTTCGGAGGGCACGTATAACGTGGCTCCTGACTGTCGTTGTAGTGAGATGGTTGTTTAGTCACGTCAAAGGGTTTTTAAATGGTTCTGCAATACAAAAAATGGTGAATGTGTGCTTTCGTGGACGAAGGTCGCGGGCAACAGCTAGTTATACAATAATATTTAAAGTAAAACTGTCACCAAAGAATGTGCATTTAAAAATGGTACGACACGTATTATCCTTATCTTCTATAAAATATTCGTGTTCTTTTGGTTTCTCTCGCATTACAATGAAATATAAAGATGCGCCCAGTGCTTTAACAAGCTATTATCATGCATTCTCGGCAACAAACACGTAAATACTGCGCACATCGGGGCGCGGGCGGCGCGTGAGCATTGGGAGAGCGCGGGCGTCCGGGGGTAGCTATAGCGAGCGTAAACAGGTACAAGAGATAAAAAATAATCATATTTTACACTATAAAAGTAACAATCTGTTTAGTGGGCATTTTCGGCAATATTGCCAATGCGCCCGGAAGTTTCCCGGGCACATTGGCAGTGGAAATTTGCCGGCAGTGGCAATATTCCCAAGCGTACATCACTAGTTTTGACCCATTTGAAGAAAGCTGGTTATACAAAATAGCTCGATATTTGGGTGCCACACGAGCTCACTCAAAGAAACTTAATGAACCGTGTACTCATTTGCGATTCATTATTGAGACGTAATGAAACCGAGCCGTTTTTGAAGAGATTGATAACTGGCGATGAAAAGTGGATCACGTACGACAAGAACGTGCGAAAAAGGTCGTGGTAGAAAGTTGGCCAGGCTTCACAGACTGTGGCCAAACCTGGCCTAACACGAAATAAGGTGATGCTGTGTGTATGGTGGGATTGGAAGGGCATTGTTCATTATGAGCTTTTACCGCCCGGCAAAACCATCGATTCTGATCTTTACTGCCAGCAACTGATGAGATTAAAGGAAGCAGTCGAGAGAAAACGGCCGGAATTGATCAACAGGAAGGTTGTGGTCTTTCATCACGATAACGCTAGACCACACACATCTTTAGCCACTCAGCAAAAATTAAGAGAGTTCGACTGGGAGGTCCTAGTGCATCCACCATATAGCCCTGACCTTGCGCCTTCAGATTTTCACCTGTTTCGGTCTCTTCAGAATTCTTTAGGTTCTGTAAGGTTGACCTCAAGAGAGGACTGCCAAAACTATTTGTCCCGTTTTTTTGATCAGAAGTCCCAAAGTTTCTACAGTAACGGGATAATGTCTCTGCCCACAAAATGGCAGAAAGTTGTTCAACAAAACGGTACATACGAGTATATATTGTAAATAAATGTTAATAAACTTTGAAAAAAATGTCTTGACTTTTCATACAAAAATACGAAAAGACTTTTTCCCCAACCTAATATATAGAACACTACACTACATAATACATTTATTTAACTTATTGAATCATTTTCACTTTTTAATAACACTTACAAACACCCTATTTATTTTCGGTGGGTATAAAAAAAGGATCAATTTTTGTATCAGACTGTAATATCTGATCCCTCATGCGGGTGTTAAAATAATCGTATTTAGCCTCATCGTAAACCAATAAACGTTGGGGTTATATTACATCCTTTAAATAACAATTCCGTCTGGTTCAAGAAATCTTTTTTACAATTTACGGTTTATAACAGGATTTATCAATTTAATGAATATTCTATAGAAATATTGGTGACTGAATGAAAATTTAAGTCAAACCCCGATGCCAACCCGTCTAGCTAGCGTGGCCTCCTGCCTGTCTAGGTACGGGTATTTGAACATTCATGGGGTCCTTATATAGGACCGTTATATATTATGGCAATTTTATATTGTCTTTATTTAAAAATCCCTAATTATATCCTTATAATGTATTAAGTGACCTATAATATAAACTGTTCATAATGATATAGTAAAATAAACAATAACATAACACAAAGGCAATTTATCTGTTATATTGATAAATTAAACGGAAGTAGACGCGTGTAATTTAATAGTTGATCTTCGTGACAACCTTGATGGACTTCCTCTTCCCTCAGTCGTGTATAAAACGATCCTATTTGTTTTACTTCACATCATATTTGTGACTAGTGAGATAAAAATTGACCTTAACCCCTCTTCCTATCAGTCAATGATAATAGTGATTACTAATAGGGCTGTCACTAGTTTTAGTAGTATAATGGTAATATTATCACTGAGTTTCACTCAGCTTATTAGGAATGAATTAATGTAGTTAGAAGTTTTCTGTCTCTTGCCGATGAGAGAAGTAAAAACAACTCGTACTAAAGATCATTCTCTATGATGTGAAGACTTTAAAAATTTAACTTTTTTTTTAATTTAACTTTTTTTTTGTGCTTACAAACAGTACTTGGAAGGTATTTCATCAACACAAATGTAAGGACTAATAAAATATTTTTGAAACTACTTTGAAATTATTTCTAAATTCTTAGAAACTGAAGTAGGTAAAAATTTGAAAAATCTCTTTGTAAATGGTAGTTGGCTGCCCTTATTACAAGGAATATACAAAAATATGTACATGTGTAATTCATGCCAAGTTGTTTTAGACCTATGATTGTCATAAAGTACTTTGCTAGCTTACTGTGACTTTAAAATAAAATGCGAAAATGTAAGCAGCACTTCCACGTTTCGCATTTTCAACTGCATCAATAAGATGTTATACTCCATTTTATATTTATTTTGATATCGAACTCACTCTACGGTAATTATTACTCAACGGTTAAATAGAATCCAATAGATCAACTATCAGCCCTATTATAACACGTAAAAAATAATGAAGTCCGACAATTCCTTCTGAACTGATAAAATCTCAAAGTAATTATAATCACTAAACTATCTAAATCGTATGTCGACACATTATATTTGTTTCTAAATAAAATTGTTAAGGCTTTGAACATTGAACTACACCCAAGTCTAGTTTATAAAAACGTCTCTTGGCCATAGCATATCAATTTATCATATGACATATGCATATATCTTTTATATTGGACCATAGCCCGATACTTAAACATGATATAAAAGTGGTATATTTTTACTCTTCCGCATAGCTACTGCAATTATTTTCACTCGTATATATTTTGTTCTTAAAGTTACTTATTGTTTTTATTAACTTTTAGCCTTTTAAACTGGTTTTGTACTCGGACTTTTAATGTGACTTGCGTGTTCTCAAGTTGGTACATCCCTAGATAAGCTGCGCTAAATGAGACCGGCTACCTTTTATGTCCATTATCAACTCAAGTGACAACTACCTGATAACAATGGTGTTTAACATTTGTATGAATGATTATTTTAAATAATTATTAACTGTGTATAGTTTTGTTTAGTATCATAACGTCCAAAAAGAAAAATAGGATAATTTGTTTAAAATTTAATAAATAAGTTGAGTTCGAATTGCAATTAGCGCAATTGATTGACCCAAACAACTATTCAGAGTCTACTCGTACTCTTAAAACATTGCCAAGGCGCAGGTACTCGTATATTGCATTTAAAAAGAACGACAATGTTTAATTTAACACAGTAAATATTAATTTCAATTCAATGAACCGTAAACGGCCTTTTCTCAGTCTTTCTTAAACCCTAGAGCAACATTTGACCGACAATGTTCCACAATTAGTAGCGCTTGCAAATTATATAATGAGCACTGAGCGTCAACTGATTGTGTCATAACAATGACAGTTTATTGACAAGCGGCCACCCTTTGTCCCCGGCGCGGCGCCCCGGGACTCGTTTAACCGACTCAACCCAAATAAAAATCGTCAGCTTTACAACAAAACGTATTATCAAATAACACGGCGCTTTGCGGAAGACTGCCGTTATAATCTCTATGGAGAAGCCACTCATTAGTGCCGTCCCATTCTCTCGCATGAAGACACTGTTTGAAAGCGAAGGATAGACATATAACGTTGTGATCAATGGATGCAAAAAGGTGTAGTGACGTCGTCGACAGGATGCTCGGGCGCAGCTGGCTGGAACTTTTGTGTTTTTGTTATTTTTCTTTTTCCTCTGACAAAAAGGTTTGTTTCGCGTAGTTTAGCTTCGTACACGCCCGCGCCAGTTTCCGTAATGGGAACGGAAAATGTTAATGAAGCATACGGCTCAGTAGAATGCGTGTTAAATTATGCCCGTGCCATCAAGGACCCGTAATTTGTGGAAGTTATCTTACGTATAAAGACGATTAATTAGCTTTAAATATCAATTTGGAAGCCACCTCGTACCGATAAAGATAAGGATTTAATTGTGTAACTTTACAAATTATCAAAGTAAATTGTTAGAATGATTGCGCCATATTGCCCCCAGAGCTTTGCGATGACATCCTCGCGCTTAAACTGTTTTACAGGCTTAGTCATAAAACCAATTAAAATCAATCAGGCGGTCTATCCCTCATATTTCCTCCTGTCATTAACAGATGCTCGATAATGAAAATATTAACGATAGGATATCATACGTTTGATGCCTGAGGCAACGTCTCAATTTAACCAACAGCAAAAAATAAATATAAAACACATCGCTTTACTAATAAGGATCGAGTATAATTAACTTAAGCGAGACGTATCCATTAATTAATCTAATATAAAAAGTGTTAAGTGGAAAAAACTTAATCAGCTTCGGTAGCAAGACGAATTGAAATCCATTCATACGTGTGACATTTTCATATTAATTAAATTATCCTAATGGCTCTATATAACAAACTTCTTCTCATCTATGACTTAATGAAATATATGAATGCTTATGTTTATCATCATCATATCAGCCAAAAGATGTCCATTTCCTACGCAATCGTGGTGTCTGTCTAGGTATACAGACACCCTTCAAATGTACCAACCGCGTGCGATTACGTGTCTCCCTTATCTATGGTGTCAACGAGTGTCTGTAATATTACATCGTCAGAAGACTAAATCCCAGATGCTATCTTTGACAGTCAGTCTAAGGTTAATATTAACTATAACTTAAAAAGTATAACCTACTTTTTTAATTGGTATCATCATGAATTAGAAAAACGAAAAAATCTTCATAAACCAAATTATAAATTCTTCATAATAATATGTATTTAAATATTTAAACTAGAACTTGACAACAAGTTACAAAACTTGCGCAAAGTCTGTACTGTTTTAATTCCTACATCGAACAATGATAGGGATGGGACATGCAGTAAATACAGCATCATTGTTAGAGCTACGAGTACATGGAAATGTGTCTGCTAGTCTATAAAGTATTTTACGTCAAACGAGCTTGTGTGATTATGATCCGATGATCACATAACATTATCAGATCACAAACGTATCACTGCATATTACGTTCTCGAATTACAAAGGGAAATTTATTACACAGTGTTTGGTGTTGGGATATTATCTACGTGGTTTCTCTTGGTCAAGCTAATGTCTATTGCCATGACATATATTTGTGAACAATTAGCAAAAAAATAGTAGGAGAAGCGAATGAGGCCCAATTTCTTCGTCACATCCTAAGTTTGCACAGTAACCCAGCTTGTTGTACTAGAGTTTGAGTATATTTCCCTTTGGGTTGATTTGCTATTATAAACAATAGACGCTGCAGTGACTCTAGCTTTAATCGTTATATATTTACGAAGGTTTTCGTGTCTGTCAGTTCTACTCATAGTTTCCGTCCTTCTTAAATAATGTCCTAGACGCTACGTTACGGGGACTCCCCAGATTGTCTGGTCTACTATATCTAACTGACCGCATTTAGAATGAATTATGTTTTTTTTTACATTTTGTTATTTTCGCTGTAACACATTTACTTTCTTACTCATAAACACCTCTTAAATTTAATCACTGTTTAGCGAGATTTTTCTAAGTAAAATCGTATGAATTTAAGTTAATCAATTGACTAAAATTTAAGAGGCGTTTATGAGTAAGGGGGTTAGAGTGCATAAGTTTTGCTAATCGTTACCTATTTTATGTAAAGTGTGGTTTTATTTAAAAGTTTCTAATTTAAAAAATAATGAGCTTAGTAAAAGCTTGTACAAAACTAGCCTAGTATTTTTTTGCTTGCGGTGAACCACTTGAGCCGTGTGGTGATTGTATCTGATGCCAAACATGTTGACCCAGTTCTTCAGAATGTCTTGTAGTCTGATATTTAAGTTTGTTCGAGTTAAAATATGTATTCGTATGCACAGTCACGGCATTCGGTAGTCGGCGAACTTACTCCGATATCCAATGCGATTGCTTAAGTATTGGTTGTTTGATATGCAACGGCATTCAACATTTTTATTCATATTCTAGCTTATATTTTGAACGTATAACTTGTAAATCCGCAATACAAATTGAATGCTATTCTTTATTTATGTTACTGTTACATTGTTACAGGAATGTAGAAAAAGGTTGGCATATTTTTTAACAGTTATTTGTCAGTTGTAATCAAAATAGTTGGATAACTTAGAAATTTATTGCCTGGATACTTCTCTTGTTTTAAAAACGCTTAATAAAATAGATAAGAATAATTTTTTTTTATATTGATCTACTTTTGGTACCCTTTTACATCATGGGGGTGCGAATGGCTGGTTCATTTGTATTTGTGTCTAAAGCTGCCGAAGTGTTTATGACTCCAATGGAACACCTCTTTTAAGAATACTCGTGCACTCTTACACAACCGCTCCTAACACATGATATTACGCCCGGTGTTACGGGAACTCTACATTGATTTAACAGTAACACGTTACGTAATATCTTCAATAATACTTAGATCTATAACTAGTATCTTGCAAATTTTGCATCCTTTTTAATATCCTTACGATACTTTATACATATTAATACGACCATAACACAAATTCCATACTAATCTCGGGTGAAGGTTAAAAGATAACATTATAATCTTATCATAAATATCTGTGTTTATTAACATTTTGCATTATATTTTCATTGATAATATTTTATCTTGACTATTCGATTTATTTTCACGTCATACTTTGACATTAAATAAGTCCGCTTTCATTAGTTACTTTTGATATATTTAATGTACTAGAATCCTATTCAAATTAAAGTCTAAAGTTTATAAAAAGTGTTTCTTTTCCATGAGTTCAAATCGAAGTGGTCCAACCTTGGACTAGTGATGGACCTATACGGCCTTATTACAAAATACGGTCTAACTATAAACCACGATTTATTACGTCACAAAACCACTGTTTTTGAAATTTGTTATTGTAAAATCAGTCTTAACGCTAAAATGTTAAAACTGATTTTGTATTAACAGATTTATGATTTTGTATTTGTTAATACAAAATCAGTTTTAACACTTTAGCGTTAAGACTGATTTTACAATAACAAATTTCAAAAACAGTGGTTTTGTGACGTAATAAATCGTGGTTTATAGTTAGACCGTATTTTGTAATAAGGCCGTATAGGTCCATCACTAGTCCAAGGTTGGACCTCCTCCGAATGAAGAAAACGAAGGTTAATTCATCAACTATTTGTGCATTGCACAAATAATTGATCGTAACGACTTTTATACCAGCCTCATGTCATCATAGCAGGCGTTTATACAACTTAATGCAGCGATGATGATATAAATTTTGTGTCTCATACCGGATCAAATGGGATAGAGACATTTTGTTTTCCCACTTCGTCACCAAAAGCCGGTAACCTAAAAAAAAGAACCCACATTACAAAAGCTGAAAATAGACATACCTAAGTTAGACATTTACATAACATTTAATACAATAAAGATCTTACGACAAATTCAAGTTATTTGCGTCTTGTATGTATTATGTAATGTTTATGGACGTCATGAAACGAGGACGTCCGTCATAGTGGATGACGTAACCTGTTGCTCAAGTTTCTGATCCTCTTTAAATATCCCTCAACTTTAAGAATATAAAAGCAATTTATTACTCTTTATATTGAGGTCATACACTGATCTCTCTAAAACAACTTCGTCATAAATATGAAAAAATATCTACGTAGTATATATTTCAAAATACATAGTTGTTGGTTATTTTGTACCTAAATAGATACAGATACATAAAAGAGAACTTCATACTTATGCGTATTGCCACGATGTCTTTTTGGAGGAAAAAGGTTCTCGTGTGACCTAATTCTGATGGTTTACAACTCTATTTCTTCTATATTACGGTTTAAACCGATCTTGTGACGAGATAGCTACGACTGCAAGGCATAAATTTAGTAGTTCACGTAACTTAATTATTTTCTACTTTACTTCCTGTATTATAAATAAGTCTATAATCATCATATCAGCCAATTTACGTTCATTGCTAGACATAGGCCTCCTGCAAATACTGCCACCTTGTGCGGATATGTAGGTTTATGTCTATAAAGGATAGCTATTGAATCCTGATCTTTCCTGCCTTCACATTTGCCTTTTATACTTCGTTTCACATATTGACAATTCAAGGAAAAACTAAACAGCAAGCTATCAATTGTTTTATTTCCCGTGTCAGGACTATAAAGTCTGTAAACTGTACTCACACACAATAAATTCTATATTCGCAGTTGACGGCTAAGTGCATACGTCATACGACACGTGCGCGGCCCACGTGACCATACCACGTGGATGTAACCGTGTTGGTATAGGACATTATAATACATACAAGCAATGTTCAGTTATATTACACTGTTTCTAATGATGAGGAATTCATGTGGTATTGTTTGAGTAGTGTTCAATTACTAGATCATGTTTCGCTTGATTCGTCGCATGTATGTTGTAGGAAAACTCAGCAGTAGATAAGGATAAATAAGAAGGTATATTCTTTTATCTATCTATCTTACCGGTATCCAATATATTTGCAGCAGTGGCCAGTATTAAAATTGGTCGTCCATGATACATAATAATATAGAAAGAAGAATTACTCTGCAATTATCCTGGTTTTTATTTAATTATATTTATCTTCTTTCAACACCTGAAAATGAATACCTTGTAATCTCCTTAATCATAGAAACCTAGTTTCGTACAACATATTATGGGTTTTTCCGTTATGATAATAATCATCACAACAGTCACGCCATAATATTGATAAAGAAAACTTTTCCTTGTATAAAAAAATACCAAACTGACCAGAGGGATAGACTCTACGGATATTTTAAGTCAGCTTTTCCTCAGTTTTTTTTTCTTTATTTAAGCCATACACCTTAAAGGTTAAGCCGGCTTCCTCAGTTTTCATAGAGATAATATCTGCGAAGTTTCTCTTAGCCTCCTAACAACATCCGTGCGAGTGAGATCGGGTGTTGACGCGGATTCTTACTACGCCTTCGTTACCACATAATAATAATCATCATCATATCAGCCAATAGGCGCTCACTGCTAGACATATTATGCCTTGATAACATCAATCAATCAATCTACTCGCCTATTGCAGTCCACTGCTGGACATACGCCTCTCCCAACACGCGCCACAGAACACGGTCTTGCGCCTTCCGCATCCAGTCCGACCCAGAGACCTTTTTAAGGTCGTCGGTCCACCTAGCTGGGGGGCGTCCTACACTGCGTTTGCCGAGTCGTTTGTCGTAGTTTTTTTTTACTTGATAACATAATTAATTAAAACGTAGCGTAAACTGTAGCTTTTTTGTGTATCTTTATTAACCTCGGAAAATACATGTTTGTATCCTGAATAAACTGATTTCAACAAATTGTCTGCGGTGTAATGTTGGTCGATAAAATAGCATAAAAAAACTTGCTTCATGAAGGTCATGTGAAACGGAGACGGATTGCTATCACAATAAGTGTTTATAAATGCACCGATTATTTCTGGCATAATTAAGCTCTGTTTTATTGTTATTCCTTTGCGCGGTATAAATTAATATTTGTTGTTACTAGAATTTCTCCAACCCTACGGCTTTTTTTAAGTTCTTCTGAAAATCGTGAAATATGGATTTTAACGGTTATATTTAAGCTTAAAGCTTTACTACATTTGTTGTGTGTTTGCTTTTCCTCGAAAGACTTGGTAGCCCTGGAAAAAGTACACATAACTATAATAATTGTTAAAATCATAATGATTAAAACAATTGTATTAAAGTTGATTGTATTAAATTGGTTGTTAATGTAATGAGTTTATTGGTGGAAGATACATAAGTCTTAAGCTACATATATATAGTATATAAATAAAATAGCCTTAAATAAAGGAGGTTGCCATTGTAATTAGACCACTGACAGACTGACACCCAAACTGAGATTAAACTTGAAAGCCTACAATTACATATTAATATTTATTCTATAAGCTAAGGAAGTCGTGGAAATTTTATTTAACCCTAACACTTAAAATGCCTGTAACAATCTTCTACTAAACCTAATATTGCTTGTGCTTTTCCGTCTTTTTACAGTCGTCGTTAGATTTAATAAAAAAACTATTTTCTTCAAGAACTTTCTAGCTACTATGTAAACATTCGCGCGGTTTTTACTAACAGTAATTGGAATTATGTAGGTACTTTTATATTTTAAACCTACCTTTTTCTTCTTTTTCTTTTTTGTCGGCATGCTAAAGTTTTAAACTTTTCCGGAAAAACCAAACTTTTTAGTCAAATGTAATTTAAATACAAAGGTATACCGATTTCTATAGACAAGCGAAAGTAACTTATACAACTATTTTCCGAATAATTTATTGCCTTGACTTAAATTCAGTTAGCAAGACTATCTTGACCCTGCGTATTATAGTGATGAATTTAATATTAAAAATTTGCCAACAACTTATACCGAAATATAGATTAAAGTCTAACTGTGGTAAATAAATTTAAATAAGCTTACTCTGCTTTTCCTAATGACAAGGCATACTGCACTTATCTATAAGATACCAATAAAGATATTCAATGCACAAACAATTGAATTAGTGTTTTACTAGTGTTTATGCTGAACTATTCCTTCTGTGAAACATCTGCATTATTCAACAACTTATATAACATTTGTTTCACATAAGGCTGAATTTCAAACAGTGTTGCGCGCACGCAACGACATGAGTGCGCGCGTCTTGATCTACAGGGGAAGCTCGCGCACGAGGCGAAAGCTTAGTGCAAGCTCGAGTGTGAATTGCCTTCATGAATGTTGTCGTATTGCATTGCATTTAATGTGCAAGCAGAAACGAGCTTACGGTCACACGGTTAGGCGCGCCTAATGAGAAAGTTTATCGAGCGTTTATTGCGTAGCAGCGGGAAGCTTCGCCTTGTCGCGTCGCCAGAGGCAAGCAAGAGGCGCTCCGCCGCCCGCAGGTGTGCCGCCTCCCCACCGCCCCTTCCTCACCCTGCTCGCCTCCCGTCGCCCCACCGCGCACCGCGACACAGCTTTCTTTCGTTGGCAATTCGCCGCCAGTCGACTGTCAACTACGGAAGCGTGCGGTTGTCCTGTACGCTTGTTTCACAAAACGCCGCGCCAACTGTAAACACGACGCACTATCTGAGTAGCGCTTCCGTTCGCGATTTAACCTGAATTCAGTGAAACATTTTACATTTAGTGTTGTGTTGTGCCAAACCATTGGATGTTTTGATACTCATATGGATCGTGAAACGTAACTGAACTTCCAATACATGTAAATGTCACTAGTGTCGCACGTATGTAGCGGTGTGGTGTCCGCTGGCGAGTGCCGTTGATCAGATTTTGCTAAGAAATTATGGATTTTGTGGTATTCTTGCATGGAATGGGTTTTATCCGGTGGAAGAGGTCGCAAAAGTCACCAAATCAACATACGGCTACCGGGTATTGCGCACCGGCTTTCAACCAGCTATGATCGCTATCGCCCCGGTTTCTTCAAATTTTAATTAAAGTAAATAAATATACTATGTTCCTTGAATATCAACAATATTCAATATTTATTTTATGCATACAGTTTTTCAATACGTTATCCATGGTCAATTCTATCTCATTATTTCATCTAAGATGTCGGCAAAATATAAATAAATAATAATAATATAACAAGAATTCTGCTTAGTATTTAAGTGCATGAAACATCTAAATTAAATCTTAACAAGATCCTTGAAATACACCTGGAATTCCTCTCTGTAAACCCTTGAGTAAACCCAAGTGGAATCTGTGCTGTAAGCCGAGCTTGTCAATGCTATCAATTAATGCCATCGAGGTAGTGCCCTAGTTAGACAAAAGGCGGCAAACAAGCTATTACGTTGGCATAGAGGGGCGATTTGGAACGCCGTTATTGGTTCTCCACTAAATACCAAAGCGGTATAATTTACCACAATAACTAATTACTCTACGTGAACATTGTTTATAGTGGATTTTTTAAAAGGGTATAATAGACACAAGTAAATACGTGCTTGTCCATTTTCCACGTAGAAAAGACACATCAAATTAAAAATTTTACGTTATTGAGTAAAGAATATATTGCTGTTGTAGTCCTTACAATAACATCTGTGGGTACTTTTGAAAACAAGCTATTCACTGAATCTACATACAAAGTTTACTTGATCGGCTTTTGATAAACTTTTTAGTTTCTGGAGTTACAATAACTAAATTATAGACAAATTGAAATGAAATAATAAAGCTTTTATTATTAAAAGTATCTTGTAAAATTGACATCCTGCTCAAAATAAGATATTTTTACATGTAAATATAAAAATAAAAACAAACAATCAAATAATTTCATTGTTTTCAATTGTTGCTAGAATTATCAAACTGGAATCAGTTAGTTCACAACTGAGTGTTAGATTCATAATGTAATTCATTAACTATAGCTTTGTATGTTCACTACTGAGTTTGCGGTCTGTTGCTGCAGGTTGCACTCAAACTTAAACCTTTGTGGTCCTTAAACTTTACCCTACATAGCTATTCTCATCGCTCAAGTTAAGCTTTCACTTATATTGTTTTAATAGCTCAAACCATGCTTGTTGAGTTTAATATTCTTCGTTAAACTTAAATGACGTAACCTACAAATAGAATAAAAATCATTAGCATAACTTGATTGAAAGATCATTTAATACTATAATATACTTTTTACTAAATGTATCGTAGATGACATTGCCGGAAAAGGTTGATTGTTTATAATACGTGTATAAAAACAGCTCGAATTTACGTCACAGAATTTCATCGATTAGATCTAGTGATAAGGTTACTTCTGTACTCGGTTAAACGACGCGAAGAAAAATAAAACTGAATGCAATAAAATTGACATTGTCATGTTTGTAACAGTTACTTTGATTTTGAAGACATTATCCATCGTGATCTTTAAATGGATAGGCTATAACAATAGGCATGATTGCGTATGATTGTTTAAATTAGTGCCGCGAAGCGTAGTAGGCTCGAGTGAAAGGCTTACTTTCTCCAGCCCTGCGGCCCTCTTGTACGATGTACTTCTATTGCAAAATTTCACACTCTCCTAACGCCGATAACTATCAATTACATTGATAAATAGGTTTTGAAATTCTATATACATATTATGCTTTCATCTCTTATGGTTTTGTCTTTGAGCTTTCTTTTAGTTTAGATGCTGAAAATTAAAAGTATCTAGTAATTGAAATCTGTTTCATTCGTACAATTTTGACTCTTAATATTTCATTTTTGATGCATCAAGTAGGTGTTTTATCACATTTTGTCGCACGGTCTCATCTCATGGTTTTCGATAATCATCCATATTATAACGGTCCGATAGACGCCGTGAATGTTGAAGGAGGTTTCTTTACTCTTTGTACTTGTACGTCATGTTATATGTGGGTTGATTGCTACAAATTGTTTGTTTTCTCCTATTCCGACTTAAGTTCTGTTGATTTACAAGACAATAACGTTAATAGTCTTCTCGATTTATACTGTTTTATGTAGTTCCCTTTTATTATCAAGAGTACATTAAATGTTAAACAGTTAACTTATTTTAAATGTTATTAAGTTATTTAATTGTCATTTATTGCTGAAGTGAAGTTTTGTGAAATGTTTAATCTAACTAACCATATAACGGCTGATTACTGCTGACAACCTGCTATTACCCATAATACACAGTTCTAAGTCTTATGTTTTTGTAAATTTGACCTGAATGTAGTAGAAACTTGACACTTAACGAAAAAGTAATAAGTTTCTATAGTGCATGCAATGTTCAAACAAAGAATATTTTTTTGCGAAGCACAACCATCAAAACACCTTCACTAACTTTTGATTCAATGCTGCAAACTACATACATCCAAAGACTAGATTACACACTTAACTATGCCAATTTGGCAACAAAGAGATCTAATACAATCGATATGCTATTTCTCACGAGTGTACGTACATGAACTTAAAGCTAACTTACGATAGAGCTACGCCTAAAGTATATTTACGCAAGACATCTTATGTAAGAACTTTGTGATTCTTGTGAAACCGACCAGTGCTTTCATTATATATAACTGGCCATCGACAATTTACTAATAATGATTAATGAGAGCATAAGTATTCTGTAATATAATACACAAGTAATATGATAACGTAAACACGTTTATATATATCATAGTAGAAAGCTGGTTCGATACCGACAAAAACCGTAATTCTTTTTAACTCTAATAAAAGTCACGTACACACATTTTATTAAAAATCAAAGGCTGTAAATAAATAAAGGAAAGTATTAGATTAACAACTTATTATTCATTGTATTATGTTATCGTACTGTCATGATAACAGTAATCGATACAGATAATACCGACATGATAATACAACTCTCACTAAATTATTCCTTAAGCGTGGTGTTACTGAAATGTCAGTATTTGAAATATGTTTTGAGCACATGGTCACGACATCAAATATTAAATCATTACTCCGACGTTATCAGTTATAATTGCAACACCTTATATGAAACTAGAAATTGTTGGATCATATTTACTAGTACGAGCGGCAAATCTCGAGCTGTAGTTGGCACAAATTGGGCTATCGCCAACGTTAGTTGCCAATTGCACTGAAGAGGCTGCCCTTTAGAACCATTGATTTTATTAACCATATCAGTTTTAACCTCAAAATATACTGGAAAACAGTATCAAAGCCGTCTGCAGTAACACGCAATAAAACTTCATTAGTTATTGGTAATGATGTCCCTGGGAAACCGCCAAGGAACTGTGCCAAAAGAATTTAACTACAAGAGTAATTGTAAACTGGTTCTCCTATATCTTGCAAACAGCTAAATTAAAACTAGCAAAACAAGTGCACACGTCAAGTGAGTTCATCGTTTAAGCTGTGTTATCAAGTGCTCGGAACTTGCTGTTAGACCTTATTGAATACTCGTCTTATTGGGTGACCGCCAGAAAACACTGCCAAATATTTACAGCGTTGTCACCATTTGCTAATGCTAGAGAACTTTAGTTTGAAGCTTCGGATTAGTCTGAAATTAATTCGACGATTTTTCCAATATAAGAATTAGAACATGTATGTATAATCTGGCTTTTCTAAATGTTAGATACAACTTTGTATATTTATCTCTTTATTTAATCAACCGCCTTAACAGTGATTAAAGAAAGGTGTTGATTTTACGGTTGCGGTACAGTCAAATTTGTATAATTAGTGAAGTGTGGTCGCAAGTCAGGTGGTGCAGGTAGGCCGGGACCCGGAGAGGCACCCCGGCGCGAGGGCGGCAGGGTACCTTCCGTCTACAACATCTGTCACAGCAGCTGCCTATCCAACGATCGCACGTGCGACCAAACCTATTATTTAACTTATATCTTTTTTTTGTAAATCGATGTGTTATGGAAGATTCCGAAACTCATTATACGTATTCAGATCATGTTTCAAAAATAATAATAGGTTCTAAATTTAAAAAAAGCGAGCGATCTTATCAAATCTTGGAAAGTTGATTAAGATATAAAAATAAAATTGATTATTAAATTAAAATAAGTACGTTCACAAAACGATACTTATCACCAAAACTATAAAAAAAAGATAAGTAGATAGGTAGATAATCCTTACACTCATGTATACCTCGCACGTGACTTAAATACGCAGAAGACAAACTGAGCACTAGGAAAGATCGCAAGCACCGATTTTTAATATGTTTCCACGGGCGCACACGTGACGTTTGTTTACTGTCGGACTCAAGGCCACGTGCATTATTGCGACGCTATTCCGTGCACGTAACCAATGGATAACACGAAAAAATATACCGACCATATATTAAAAACCTCCACGTCCTGCCAATCGCTACTGCAATATTTATGCTAAAAGATTGAAATCTTGATCGAAGATCACAGAACTAAGCCTTATTATACAAAATGTGATGTAATAAACACACTAACTTATTTACTGTAAACAAACAACAATGAATCATTATTCCGGTGGGTCGAATAGTAGAATTCCCAGGAATTCAGTTTCGAGATGCGAATCGGAACAGTTCAAAGCGGTTTGGTTGGATTAATTTGATGGATGACGCAGATTATGGTCCATCTTGTTGAGCGGATAATATAAACTTACGTCACAACTCCACCGTTGACTTGTTAACAAACCTTAAGCTTGTTGACATTTTATTTGTTTATGATTGAGTATTGTTCTATTTCAAACTTACATTTAAACAGATGGGTTAAGATGAGATGTCAAGGCCGTCTGAATGAAACGCATTTAGGACGTTAAGGCGTTTATGAGCCCTTTTATATTGTACTAACAATCGCAAATGAAAGACATTAGAAGAAGAATTACATAAAGAAGAATTATGGATAAAAACAATAACACCAACAGCTAGAGCCGCTTGACGGCATTGCACCTTTGACCCGGTAAAGCCGCATTGCAGCGCTCGCTCGCTAACACCACACCGAAACTGCGTTTTATGTTTTCCATTACATGCATAATCGAACAAACAATAATAATATCAATTACTAAATTTGAAAAAAAAATCCAGACTGTAAATAACGTAATATTTACATTATGAAGCATCACAGCCCGAAAGATATTCTTCAAAACATTGTGACGCAATCACGGTCGATTGCGCAAATGTGTAATGTATTCGATTCAATTTCAGATGAAATTTCAATGTTAAAGGTCACATTTGTTACGTATGTTAAAAATAATTTCACACAGTAATGATAATGAGCAGAAGTAAGAATTGAATACATTTTGAAGTGGCATCATAATTTACGAAATAATTGTAATAAACAGAAATGTAAACATTTGTTTTCCGTGTAATTTTTAAATTCAGTGCACATTCGAAGCCATTTCAGTGCAAAGGTTTCGTTGTTGATTTTGACTTATTGGAAACTAACAATTTAGCAGTATATTGTTAAATAAGATTCTTTAATATTTTAAAGATTACTTTTGGGTGGATGATTAACGATTTGCATGTCTTGGAAAACATCGTGTTTGACTAATTTCTTAGCAAACTAGTTCAAACACATCACGCTTATTTAGATACAAACTTGTATCTATTTCTAAGCGTATTTAAAACTTTTCTATCTTTACTACAGGACCGGTTAGAGACGAACGCTGTGATATCTCCTGTGATGTGCGAGCCAGCCCACGGATATTTTTATATGTGATTTACTAGTGCCCAGTACAAACCGAGTACAAAAAAAACGGATATTATACTATAGAGATATTTATATTAGTGTTATTGTTACAATGAAAGAAGAGTGTAAATTGTGTAGTGTTAACGGATGGGGTGGGGGTGCACATACACCAACAGACTTTTCGATATCATCACTGATGAGGCCGGCGGCTCCCCATCAACATGTTGATCCGAGACCCGACGCAGTGCTGCTATCTACGGTGCGGTGGTACAACTTCAAACTAGGTGACTATCCATTGTATACGCTTCACGATTACTATGCCAGCGGTGAGTATCGTGCACGTAGACTTAGAACGCACAAGCCAATTAACACCCGTCCATCTAACAAGTAAGTTAATAAAGTAACGCCTCCCACTAATAAACTCACCGTTATTTTAGCCAAAGATAATTAGTTGCAATTAGCAAAAACTTAGACAATTAGAAAAGTATAAACCTGTTTGTAGTTCTAACAACCAATAAAGCAACCTTATGTGTAATTACGTCTAAATGTTAACCATAAATTATCAATTTAAATTTAAAGTCCAGAACGCGAGATGATACCATATCTGTACATGAATCATCTCCAGTTACCTTGTTTACCATTAACTTAAATTTTATCACCTCTATCAAAATATACATAAATTTTAAAACTCCCAAATATATATACTCAGTTTATCATTTTTATGTTCGAAAATTACCTACATACGCTGTGTAAATATCGCGGTACGTACTTCGTAAAATAAAATTAATTATCCGATTTCTGAGATCTGGGAACTGAATGCCGTATGTCTGTTACTTGAATAACTAAATTATGAATAGGTATATGAAGTAGTGCGTCAGAGTTATTTTGTTCTTCGGTTAATAAGTTACAACAATTTACGCATTTGCTTTGTAAATGTTACTTTACAAAAATATGTTTTTCAAAACAAATACTACGCTCTAAACTTATTACGACACATTCTACTTAAAATTATGTAGCAACGATAGGTATGTACCTACTTTTAAATCATTGATGGGTAGATCAGTCCCCACATAAAGCTTTCACGTGTCTCAGTACCTATTATAATATCGAAGGACTTAAAGATTTATGACCATTTAATATAAACAATAACACATGTTAGGCTACAAAGGCTCCTATGAGTCAATAAGTATATCATTCGGCAAAAAGAACAACAAATTGTACAATGATAGCAATGATGAACTCGACAGGTCGAATGGTCAACAAATACAGAATACTTCCTTTACTATATTAACTTTATTCGTACTAATATATTTCTATTAATATCAAGATCATGTCGACAATTAAAGCAATAAATACTCTAAAGGGGAAACGCTTATAAAATACATAAACATTCATGAATGTTAACTAGCTCACGCTTACGCGACCAGCTAGATGTTTAGGAATGTATAATCGATTTAACTCACCTCTAAATGTGAATTTTTTGAATGTTTCAAAACAAAGTAGACGCACAGACCCCTAGACCCAGACACATAGACTATACAGACATCATAGACTGAAGCAGGATAATTAGGCGTACTGCAACTCTTTGAAATAGCAGAAGACTGGGTTCATAGCACGGAAAAACCCCTGGGGTTGCATATTGCTAATAAGCAGATTACACCTAGGTTAAATAGAGAAGAACTCTGATACATGAATCGGATATTTACTTATTTAGCCGCGCAAAAGCTTTTCCTTCAGCAGACGTCCTAGGCCTAGTATCAAGATAAAAATCACACTATTTGTATTAACTTTGTTCATATTTTGTACACATACACTCACGCACAACTACTAAATATCTCTAATAAAACATAATATATAAAAAGTTTATAGGTTTTATTAAAAACTTAGAAGCTCAATAACTTTAAATATAAACCTTCGACAAGCTGACGTTTAATATCCGGTTGCTGCTCCATTCATACTATTTATGTCATCGCCTTATAAAAGGGCATATTTTTATGTTTGATCGACCTACCATCAGTCAAGATCGTGTGGTATCAATGTCGGATAGATTTTATTATCTCGGAAATTCGTAATGTACCTTTATGAAGACCTTGTGTCGAAGTTCCTTTAACATTCCAGAAAAATTGATAATTTACTTGAAATTGACCCCTTACCAATCCTGTATGTACCTTTATATACCTACTTTATACAATTACTGCTACCCCCCAATATTTTTGAAATTCAGTTGCCTGTCGCCTGAACATATTAGATTTAGGTATTCGATAAGATATCGCATACTATTCTGAAATTCAGGAGTATTTCTCACCAGTCAGCTTAAGACCACCGGCAGTGTAATCTGTGCCGAAACGTCAAGCAAAGTAATAGTAAATAAGATTCCGCGTTAATCTCCCGTTAACACTTAATATTTATAATTACAAGAAATCATTTCTAAAACTCATTAATTATGTAAATTGAACAGCTTAACGTTAATGAACTATAAGGGCATTGATTAACTGTGTTATGTAGATGACGTAAGATGCTAACAGATTTTCATTTCTGTATTAATTTTGTAAGATACAACTCGATCATTACTTTATCACCATTGTAAAAACAGCTTTATTCCGGAAAAGTTATTATTTCGTAATGTTAGTACTAAACTAACATTACGAAATAATAACTTTTCCGGAATAAAGCTGTTTTTACAATGGTGATAAAGTAATGATCGAGTTTAATTAATGTTACACGTTAGGTTTTTTTTAAACATGACCCCCCTTACTCATAAACGCCTCTTAAATTTTAGTCAATTGATTAGCTTAAATTCTTACGGTTTTGTTTGGTATAAGGTTGATTTTACTAATAAAAATCTCGCTAAACAGTGATTAAATTTAAGAGGCGTTTATAAGAAAGGGGGGACATGACTAGACAAACAAGGCACACGCGTAATGTTTCCACGTTTGTCCATACCAAGTCCAAAAGAACACGATGCATTATAAATATAAAGTTCTGAATGCTTCTGCTCTGTGCGCTCTTCACTCTGTGATACACAATCTGCACAGCCCTGTATTTCTGTGTAAATGGATGAGATCAGACGTGAACTGGAAATATATTCATTAATTCACCACTAAATATTGCCCGTGGGTGGTTAAACAGGAAATAATAAAATTGATAATTCCCCATCCTTTATTTTTTCTCTTCATTCGTTCAAATTGTACTTTACAGAATAACTACATTTGTATTGCAATTTAAATGTCTTTATAATAGTCACTCGAGTCGAACGAATGAGAAAACATTCTCAAGTTCAAATAAAGACAGGTGTAAACTCGGGTACAGCTTGCAATATAAAACTGTAGAATTTGGTTGGGCACGGTCCAAATAAAGGAACGATATAAATTATAATGCATTTTGTTACGCCGCCAAAGAACAAAGATACAGCTAGTATTAATTATTTATTAAATTTCATTATTGTTAATACATCCAATTTACTGAAATGAAAATAGTTTCTTTACCACGTCCTGCATACAAATATGTACTGGTATCTATCTAACTAACGACTAATGGACATTACGAAGAATCCTCCTTAATTGGTCCTGTGAAATATTTTACGAGAATAATTTGTATATTCCTACGATAAGCTTAAAGCACATTCAGTACTTATAAGATGCATTTATCTGGTTTATGACGTTGTTATCGCGACTTACAAGTAAGCACGATGTTAGCCGACCTCGTACAGATCCGTAAGCGAATCCAGATCTATTCGAATGTATCTTGTCACTTTTTTATTTATTCGTATCATGATAGCGTAGAGCAATTCAATAGAATAATATTCTTGTCATCGCACAACATTTAGCCACAAATGGTTGAACGAGCGGACGGTATATAGAAGAGTAATAGCCGATTGGCCCACATATACTAGAAACTTACATTGTAAACACTAAACACGTTTTACTATGTTTTGAATGAACAATAGCTTAAAGCTAAATTGAATAAAACAAGATAAGATTTACAGTTGTATGTGTACCACGTAATGTAGTAACTTAACATCTAATATGGGCTATATCTTTAAACTGATGACGTATAAGGAAAGGAATATAATCTAGATGAACTTAAAACACAAATTGCAGCTGTACAGATTTCTGTGAGCTGTACAGTCACGAGCAATAATATGTACACATTTTCGAATTTTGTAAACCAGTTATCTAAAGTTCTGCCAATCCAAAATTGAAAATTCGAAGATTAATTCAAAACTGTACGGAACCTCTTCTAAATTACGAATTCATTTTGATATTGTAATGTCTAGATAAACGTGCAGATAGTTTAGAAAATTTGAAAATGTGTACATATTATTGCTCGTGACTGTACCGATGAATTGACGCTAAAATGTCACTACTACTCCTTCTCAAAAGTCATGCTATGTATTGTCGCTCTTTGATGATCAGCGGTCTTTTTTCTTTGTGACTTATAGAGCTGCTAATCTTTGCCTATCTCTGAAGCGATTTATGAATGCTATTTTAGTGGGGACTCTATCGTGATTTAATACAACATCATATAAGTGTTTACATTATCTTTTATCTTTAAAGAGTTTTTTCTTAATATTAGACAAGTAAATGATTTTTTCTTAATGTTCCTTTTCAATTACAGATGGTTATACATCAACCTTAAAAACTTCTTGTTTATTCTAGCTAGCTCTAGCTGTTTCACGCACGCTAAACAAGTTAACAAAGTGTATTAAAATAAAAACATTTATAGTACTAAGTTGATAGTGAGTTTATAATAATATCCTTTCTATGTAGACGCTATCTAAAATGTTATGTCATCTTAAACATTCAATAGTAAGCTTTTACAATATCTCCGTAAGTAGTTACGCATCCTCATAAAATTTCTTTGACGTCGTCATCGCTCTTGTTCAAAAAAGTTTTCCGACATTTTATTCTTATGCCATATTAAAGGACTTTTGTGTTTTAATAGCCTCTTAACTATGGTTCGTTACATCTTCGATCGTTACAATCGAGTTTAGACTGTCATCAAAGATTCAGTGAGTACTCTGGCGAAAACAAAGAGTCCATTCTAAGAATCCGTAATAAACTTACTGCGGTAATCGATAAGCCAGTTAAATTGGTTTTAATGTTTACATTGCACGATGACGTCACTGGTACTCCCCCAGGCGCGGTGACTCACTCAAATCTCACTGCATACAATCTTTCCCATGTTTTTTCTCTCTCTTTTGTTCATATCCTAAACCATCGAGAGCGACCAAGATAGCGAATGATACATTATCGTACTCATTGCTCCAGGAAACGGTCGGGGAATAATCAACTCATTGAATTAATTCACACGAATGTAGAATGTTCCAGAAAGGTAAATTGTCATGCTCTCTTCTAAAATACTTTTTATTGTAACATTATTTTAAATCGTTGTAAGCTCTTTCTAGTTAAATATGTATGAAGCATAATTTAATCGTATAGTTATAAAACGTTTTAATAAAGCACATGTGTAATTTCCGTGTTTATTAAAAATCTAGAGAAATATCATATTATTTTAAAAATATATACATCGGATTAATATCTTCTGAACTCAGCTCCACTTCACCTTTTTACGATAAGGCATTCGATATCATAGTCATACAGTCTATAATTTTGTCCCAAACTTAATGATTCGGGATTTCGTTAACGTAAGAATTTGGCCAGAACAGCTAAGTCATGACTATAATATAATCTATTCCGTTTATTCTTGGACTGTATTAGCGCTTTCCATCATATTCTATTCTTTCTAAGTCACATTGTTCTATATTAAAAAGTCATTATAATACCCAAAGGTGTCAATTATAGCTACTTTTATTTAACTAATATAAATAATTCAATAAAGCCTTATACATTGTAGGTAATACTCTAATGTCTTAATTTCATTCAGTTAATGAAACAAATAATGTAATGTAAAGTCTAAAAGAGTATATCGTTTTAATTACCATAAGCAAAGTTCGAGATGTTTTAACTTACTCTAGAAACGTCGCGTACCTTCCGGAATGTTCCCGAATGTTCGGAATGGAACACGCAAACCTTAAATACGTTTATCTTTATTATGTTATACATTCTTAAAGAGGTTTGACGACCTCGGTGGCGCGCCGGTAGAGCCAGCGGCTGCCGCGCATGAGGTTGTGGGTTCGATCCCCACGCAGGACAATAATTTGTGAGATCCACAAATTATTGTCCTGAGTCTGGGTGTTCTATGTGTCGATTAATTGATGTTTGTAAAAGTCCCCGCGACACAGGGCATGATCCCTAGTGCGGGAGTTGTCTTTATAAAAAAAAAAAAAAAAAAAAAATAGTACTGTTATTTTTTTTTTTATATTTTTTTTTTATAATATATGCTTATTCTCCTTTTATTGACTACAATAATAGATGTAATTAGAAAAAGCTTATGTAACAAAACGTAAGCATTATATGCCAATAAAACAATATAAAGGCAAATCTAAACAACACATCCGGAGCAACAAAACTAATTTAAACTTAGTATCACTAAAGCCCTTAACATGTAGAACATTGGTCCTACCACTGACTAATACAACCTTATGGAACATTGCCGAAGGGGCCGTGTGATGGGCTATAAAAAGTTAAGTAAAACAATAATCAGTCGAGCGGGACCCTTTAGCCCTTCGCCCTCTCATTCCAACCGTAAACATTAAACAACCGCTATGCTTTATGCATAAGCTTTTTATAAATTCTATGAAAAAGTGCATGAATATTTAATAAAACTGTGACTACACCATTTTTTCTATGATGGTGTATTTATATTTCCCATCCTTAATGATCTTGATAATTTATATTTGAATATTAGTACGCACAATTAAGCTATATAATTTTATTAGAAAATGAGCTTTATTATAATCAGTTAAAATATGTTGAGGTCAAGATTGATAAAATTATAATATTAACTGTTGTGTAGGAATAATTTGCATGTAAGAAGGAATATTATAATAAAAATCGTTATTAGAATAGAGTATTTTATGCATTAATTATATTTTAAATGAATATGCAATTTTATTTATTCTATATTATATTTAAGTTTCAACCACATAAGTTATTAAAAATAAATTGCTAGGACTATATCGTTGCTCTTGATTATTTAGTTTCATTGTTAGTTAATTATTTCTGTGCTCTACATATGAAAGTTCTAGGTCTAGGCTGTTTGAAAAAGTTCCCACGATATCAATTTAACTTTTATCATTGTCCTTGAGATATAAAGCAGAACTGACTAACCAGTCAGTTCTGCTTTATATTTTACTGCGTTGTATTAAAAAAGAAAAAGTTTTAATTCATTTCAAGCAATCAGTATTAGTGATCAATCGAATATTGGGTAGTAGACTTATCTATACTAATACTATAAAGAGGTAATCTCTGGATCTACTGAACCGATTTTAAAAATTCTTTTTGTTTTGAATACTCCATTTATCGGAGAGTGTCATATATATGTCAGGCTATATAATATCACGTTATGACTAATAGGAGAGGAGCCGTAATGAAATATGTTTGAAAGGGACACGTTTTTTGGCCGCCTAACGAAGTGGGCAGCTAGTATTATGTAAAGCGATAATATTATCTTATCTTACTAGCAAAACAATGACTAATAATTTACAAATACAAATTTCTCACAAATTTCTTTAATCACAATAAATAGGGTATGTACATAAAATGAAGGTGACATAATGAGGTTTTATACAGTACATATAACATAACATTATTCTACGTTGTCGTGTGGGTCCTTTAACAAACATCCATTTAACTAAAGTAACATCCAAGGATCTATGTGGTATTCGCTTGCGTGACCTGGTGCACGCTAATCTGAGTCAGACTAATATTATTTCTAACTAGCTGCTGTGCCCGCGACTTCGTTCGCGTGGCGGATTTTACTTACTTCGCAATTCGATTTAATACTAAAAATTGTTTTTTAAACCTTATAACAAACAGATATACCTACACACGAATTGTAAAATTAACGAACGAACCAAAACCTTTTCAAAAACAGATCTTTACAAAGACAGATCTATGAAGACTGTGTCTAAACTTATACTGAAAGACATGAGGGAACGTCATTCTTTCAAGTAAAATATTAATACCGCGATACTGAAAATGACGTCACAGGCACAATGCCATCTGTTGTCAAATTTGTAAGTTAAAATAAATGACATCGCTTTTTCATCATAACAGCCCATTAATGTCCCACTGCAAGGACGCGCCTCCTCCCGTGACGGAGGGATACTTGGCCTACTAATACCACGTTGGCCAGTCGGATTGGTATAGGGTTTAATTTCAAGTTTTCCTTCATTTTTATTTCGTAAAGATAATATTCACCGATAGTCCCTTAGTCGGTTTTACGCCACCCATGGGATGAGATTGGGAGGTGGCATATTGTATTCTTGCTCCGTCACCACACGGATAATCGCTAATTAATTATGAATGAATACATTTGCACGCCACGTTATGGTGCGGCAGAATTACCTGCCTCGGTGGCGCGGCGGTCGCATTACATGGCTGGCGTGCATGAGGTCGCGGGTTCGATTCCCATGGAGGACAATTGTGATACACAAACTATTGTCCTTAGTCTGGATGTTCTTTGTGTCAGGCTCTTTGTGTAAAGGCTAGTGTGAAGACTTATAATTGATATTACACATACGATTCATGGTTAATTTTATTAACATTTAAAAGGAATAACTTATTAATAGCACTTAATAATAAAATAGTTATATATTATTTAAAAACTCATTTATTTTATGATTACTACTGGTAACGCCATCTCGTGAACAAAAGAAACTAAATTTAAATTCATTCAACATTGAACCAAATCCATTTTTCACGACCCCTGATTTGTATCGGACTGTTCTAATAAAGAGATCTAGCGATATCTCGAGTATTACTTATCCGATTCCGATTGTTTTATTATAGTATAGATAGATACCTACTTTAAACTTAATACCTATAAACTACGTATCTATGTATTTTAATATCTAAATCGCGCTTATTCCGAGAAGAGTCAATAAGAACCACGTCCGTTCGCATTAAGAGTCAATGTGAATGAAATTATATAGATGCACCGGTTGGCCGTTTCGGACGTTAAACAAAAATCAACCGTACAGCCGTACTCATACTGGCGCGGCGACATTTGAAAATTTTCTTTCATCTAAATCTTGTGTGTTTATAAACCGATTTCTATAATTCTTTTTTATGAATAAGGTATTAAAGTGTACTTTTGAAATATGGGAGTTTGAAAAAGATATGTCTTTGCAAATTACAATATATTTATGTATTTAATACACTTTGAAGAAAACCCTAACGATTAAACAGGTTATTGTGGCTAATATAAAAAAGATAGATATATACTATTCAGGACTTCTTTGTACATCTTTTGAAGACCATTATTTTTGTAATACATATTTTTGGCGTATGATCAACATATGCGATGATAAGAGCTCGAACGCGCGTTTTTTCAACCGACTTGCTTCAAATTTTTCGTCACTGCTCAGCTCCTATGTGTCTTAGCGTTATGTTATACAGCCTATAACCTGCCCAGGAGTATGGACTACAATCGTATTAAGTTTGGTTAAAATGCCTTCAGTAGTTTTTGACCCATGCGTGCACATACAGACAGACGGACAGACAGACAGACATACAGACAGACAGACAGACACAAAATTTCTTGATTGCATTTTTGGCATTAGTATCGATCACCATTCATCCTCCAATATTAATTTTTAACATATATTCAATGTACAGAATTGATCTCTCTACAGTTTTATTATAAGTATAGATATGTGTCAGTTGGTTCCATTACTGCAGCGACTGTCCCACTCCTTGTAAAGATGGCTCATGAAGCCTGGCTGGCCAGACTGCTTACTATCAGGTTTTCGTTAACTTTACCTTCTTTGCTAGAGATATTGACTCTTCTTTACACGTTCTTAAGACACCTTTTAACACCTTTGGGCTGTGATACCTGTATTCTTAGTCCGTTTGTATAAAGAATGACGTTAAATATTCTTATAAAATTGTATCCAGGAACACAGCATTCCTTAAAGTAAATATAGCGGCTTGTTTAGTATCAATTTTATTGGTATTAGTAGATTTTATTGTTAGAAGAGTTTACGTAAATATTTTGATCATCCTTCAAGCTTAATGAATACCGAAAAGACGCTACGAATAACGAGAAACTGCTTAAAGATTTTAAAATATTTGCCTGTTTACACCTTGTATAAATAATTCCTGGTAATTTGTTTTACTTATGAAGTGTGTTTATGTAAATACATATATTATGTGTTATAGTTTAACATATTTTATATATTCAAACTTGAAATTATTATTATGTGTTACTTAGTTTTATACATCGTGTTTTTGGTTATCTTTTGTATTATTTATGTCAACCATTTAAAGCAATAGTTTTATTTAAAAAAAACCTATATAGGTTAAAAAGTAATCCGCGTTGTTTTAACCTATTTTAATAGTAATTATTTAATAATAAAATATTCTTTAATTCTTCAATATTTTGATTATAAGTTTATAATTAAAAAATGCCACTTATTCTCAGGAAGTGGATAATCAACTGAAATAAAAAATTCAAAAACCTCAACAACGCCTTTTATACTTACAATGCGATGTTTCAGTTACCATCTTTGTATACTTAATATCCATCATCAGTAATAGGTACATTATAGTCTTACTGAAGGTCTCTTTTAGATGCGGAGTGTAAGCAAGTGTACTGGTTGGACTAATACCACGCTGGCTGGATAGTTTGGTATTGAGTTCAGTCTTCTTTTGTTTTCGTAAAGATAACTCATTTCGATTTACGAGAATGAAGGAATTAAATGGGGTGGTGATACCACGTTTTCTTACTATCTCCAAATATATGTATCTATATGTAAAATGTCCTATTTAAAAGCAACATACTAATAAATAAACAAACAAAGAGAACGACTCACATCATAGGCTCAGACAGACTCAATTTCTAAGCGAATGTAATTTCCGATTTCATATGAAATTGAATACGTGCTCTTGATTTTGTTAACTACGGACATACGCCAGACTGTATTTCGTTATAGTTTAATTAATTTAACTTGTACTTACTTTATACAATTAGTTTATTTGTTCATATATTGTTTCAGGTAAGCCGGTCTGCACCTACAGTTTATGTGACAGTATGGCTCGTAGCTCCACGTATGGTGAGTTTCACAATCAAATTAACAAACCAGCCTTGACCTTTCTTTCAATACTTGGATTAATATTGGACAACGGTTGCAAATTGCGAAGCGTAATTTGCATATTTAACGTCACTCTGTATCTAAAGGAACGCTCTGAATATAATCACATTAAGCGTGTTTTCAGCCTTTGTCCAATTGAATCCTCGATGCAGTAATCAAGTGAGTATGAGAGTGGGTCAGCGGGTCGTTCCGAGCTGGCGCACGCCCGCCCGCATAGTCCCGCGTATTCCCATGTTACATTATTTAAAAAAATAACTCCCACAATAAAAAACTACCATTAAGTATCTCCACCCGTATGTTTACGCGCCAAATAAACAACCAACTATTTTGTTTAACCTGGACATCGTTGCATCCCATTGGCAATGCACAACAACGCATATTCAAAATTCGAACAACGTTTTCAATTCATTTGTTTCCCGTTTCCTTATTCAATGTGTGGGGGTTACGATATAGGTATAAATGTCAGAAATAATCAACGTTGATGTTTGAGCTTTGATGCTTTAGAAGTTCACAATAATTAATGATATTCAGCGGCCTTCATTATGCATTTTGCATTTGACAGCCGCAGCTACAATTACAATTAAATCGATCGTGTCCTTTCACATTTCAATGTAAACCATAACGGATTGCGTTTCGGCCTTCAGAAGCGACGCGTATTATGTTTCCCCATATCTTAATCATACAGTGCTCTGTATTTAACGTAATTTAATACCGGCCCAATAAACCTACAGCTAATTGCTCGGTTAAATGTTGACGGCAATTTAATTTCGTCATTGCTCGAATCTCGTTGGCGCAACCCTCCAGTCGTTGTGAGGAAGTACGCACCGGTTGCTTCCCTCGACAAACTTGACTGCGCGACTTATATATTATGTTGTTCGGTTCCATCGGGTGATTAATAAATAATATTAGCTGTTGGCCCGCATACGACATCGTGTACATAAATAACATGTACATTAAAAGGAGTGGTCTGGCCGTCACGTTAGACGCGCACACACTCCTACACCCATTCTATTATTTCATTTCATCTACTATAATTATAGCTGATCTATTCGTGTCGCAAGCGGCACTTTCTCGATTGATTGTCGATATAATTAGCCGTAGGGAATCTCATCAGTTCACATTGACGAGTCAACCACTGTACCGCCACCCACGATAAACTTTTAATGATTCCAATATAATCGTGCTTACTCTCCTTTTCGGGATTTTATCGTTCATCTGGTTCTTAAAAATATCTATTTTAGGTTGTGTTTATATATCGATGTTAATAATAAACTTGGACGTCGCGTCTGGGATTGTCCATTAATCTTACGACTGAATCTCGCAATCACTTTTAAGATCTTTACTTTTAAATGTTAGTTTACTAGTAACAATTTAATTATAGTTTATATTTTATGTGATCTTGTAAAAGTGAAGCACAGGGCAGAGAATTGAAGAAACATTTGTTTGTGCCTTATGTACAGAATTTGCTGCTAAAATAAACAAAAATTTACCTATTTCCATGTTAATATACATTTACGAATTCAGAGTAAAACGATATCTCTTCAAACCAAACTTAAAATACAAAAACAAATAAATAAATACTCATTCAAAATTAAAATGTTTGCTTAGAGAACTATGTTAAAAATAGTATATTGGGGTTAGTAAATCTAAATTTAAAAACGGACTCTGTCATATCTACTTACAGACACATGTTTTCGGTTATATCATTTATTTTGTTAATTAGTGAATGACACAATTTACTTCAGTGTTGAGTGTTTTATCCTTTAAAATCCTTATATGATGAATGACACTAACTAAGTTTGCTGCTAATCTGTTTTGCATGGCGGCAGTCAGTTAATAATTTTCTAATTATAAAACTCGAGCTTCAAGCAGAGCGTTTTAAGACCGATTATAACACTTATGCAACTTTGTTTACACGGATTTTGCATAAAAATTCTATGTATTTTTTAGAGAAAATTCAAATTACCTAATCACTTTTAGTAATTAATTATAATTTTATGGGACAAACTTTAAAGGGTATCAAAAAAAATATTTCAAGATAAGTTTTAGTACTTATAGGTACCTAAATTCTAAAAATGACTGAGATCTAATGTAATAAACTGTTTTTGTAATCGGTTAATTTGAATTTACTTTCTAAAACAAAACACAGACTTATGAAACATTTAGATGAACTTTTGTACCCATCTCTGTGTTATAGTCTAAGCCACAACGAAACACCAAAATCGCAAACATCTCTCACCTTATAATTGTTTCCTTAAACAAAAATTAACTAAACATCCTTATCAATAGCGAGATCTCTTTGTATTATCAATATCCGTACTCGTCTAGATAATGTAAATAATGTATGTAGCTATGCGTTATGTAAATCGCGTTAATTTTTGCGAAGGCCGTGACAAGACCTCGCAAAAAGCAGATTCGGCCTCGCGTTTATCATTGTCGTGATATCTTGATACGTAGACTAACTGCCTTTTGATAGCTTTACGTCTGGTAATTCCTACTGGCCTGACTGTGTAGACGCGTACTCAATAATATACTTAATAATATTCCAATCCATTTAAATAATATTCCAATCCAAACTTCTGTCAAAATATTTTTTATTGTTTTTGTTATGTGGAAAAAACGTTACGCGGGTAAGTAAATTAGCCTTTATTTTGTCTAGAAGTTCTTATTACATTTGCGGCTGTTTATTTATTTAATTCCTTAAATCTTTTGACCTTGTAACAGCTAATTAATTCCTTTATGCATTTCAAAAAACACTTGTTTTAACGATAATAATCTAGTAATCAGTTTGAACTGTGTATTACATTTAAACATTATTATTTTTTACGTGTATAAAATAAGATAGCTGTTGTCATAGCCCTGTTTAGTAAAGGGGTCAGGTGTTAACCCCAGGAGGGTACCCACTATGCCCAGGGTAGAGGGTTGTCAACATTATATAGCTTTTATGGCTCGGAGTTAACACGGCGTCACAGGACCCCAGAATAATATAACCATGCTCATGTTGTTAATATTTAAATATCCCCTAATTTAAAAGAGTTATTGGTCTTATATTAGGTGTAAACTATTAACTACAGGTAGTCGTACTACCTATATCACTTCATAAGTTATAAGTATTTTAGCGAGTAGCACTTGCTACATAGAGTTCGAAGACATATTAACCATAACACAAATTTTATCATAATGTAAACAATTTCTATGTATTAACCATGCTAATGATATATCAAGAAGTATTCATCACCTTATTAAGAATTCATCAGAACAAAGCATTTTAAAGTTTATAAGCTAAATAGTTACCTAGCTATATATTTAATTACAATACATGTTATTAATTATACCATTTATAAACATTACCTAGTATCATTGAATACATTTACATATCGCACGTCACAAACAAAAGGGTATTATTTCGAAAACGTTGTTTTGAGATATCGCGTATTGAAGTTTTAAAAAATCATAGATTCGGAACTACTTACTCAAATATTTAAAATTATCTCTAGATTTAAAAGTACACTATCCTTCTTTATGCTGGTTAAGTTTAGTTTGTGTATCTATAACAGTTTTTTTATATTAATAGTTTTATGGGAACAGAAAAAGATGATACCCTTTAAGCAGTTCAAATAGCTCTTAAGTTTAACTTGCTACTCTCTAGCTTAACCAAAATTTACCAAATTATTTCTATAACCAGTTGTAATTAATATTGATACTATATTAAGCAGCACAGAAATTATCTTTTGCCTACATGGCTAAGGGATTATAATTCTTCTTCTTCTTCGTTTCGACGGCAATAAGTCTAATTTCAAATATATTTTAGATGTGTTTTGCCCAAAAACCAGCGACAGCAACAGCATTATCGTTAGCACTCTTTAGGTCTTCTGGTGTGCAGGTGGCAGGGCACATTGGGCATGATAGGAAGTGTTCCATGTCCTGGACGAGAGAACCGCACCCACATCCACTATAGGAGGGGTTCAGATAACCCCATTTAGTCCGGTTAGAGTTACAGCGGCCTACTTGGGTACGTAGCCTATTGAGCGACCTCCAGATCGGCCACTGCTCCTCGAAACCAGGTGGAAGATGTTCGGCGGGTGGAATGAAGTCCGCCGGTGGTGCAAAGTTTGAGGCCCACCCGTCCAGTCTAGCCTTACTGGGGTCACCGCACAGTGCACGTGTGTGTCGCAAAAAACTCTTACGACTTTTGAGGCGTGCCCTGGGTATATTGTGCGAGTAAAGTGAATGACGAGGGTCGGTCTCTTGTTTTTCCTTTCACTTTCGCAAATGACCTGACGGCGAACACCAGGTCGAGCAATGGCGGCCAATGAGTATAATTTGACCAATGGGGTAGGTTTCAAGCAGCCAGTTATTATACGGCATGTTTCATTCAGGGCAGAGTCGACCATACCTGCGTGAGCCGAACGGTGCCATACCGCGGACGCATACTCTCCTGCCGTGTAGGACAATGCCAGACCCGTAGTCCTGACAACATGTGGGGCTGCCCCCCAAGACGCAGAAGTTAGGCGTTTGACCAAGTTGTTTCTGATTGCATCTAGAAAATCTAGACATTCTATTTGTTTTAGTATCATAATTAGTTATAATAAAAAAGAAACTCAATATGAAAGAAACATAATTTAACAACATTATGTAGGTACCTACAGTAACAAAACTATCAAATTAAACCAAATGTGATACTTTAGGGACATACGTTAGATCCCTGTTGTCACTGTCAGCAAATGGGTCTTCGTAGAAGTATTGAAGTGGGCCATGAAAGAGAAAGTTGTACCTGGGAAGTATGTGAAGTTAATTCGTGCTATGTAAAGACAAACCAGTTATACGTCCGATCGTCTTGCAACTCCAACCAGTTCAGTGTGGCGGTAGGCTTGCACCAAGGGTCGGCTTTAAGTCCTTACCTCTTACTGATTATGGACGCCTTGACGGCGGGCATACAGGAAATGGCACCCTGGTGCAGTGTTTGCCGATTACATTGTTCTGGTTGGGGAGGATGGACCTAAGATCCAGAGCAGATTAGAGCGTTGGCAGTCCTGAAGCCATAGCGCTTAACGGCATGCGCCTTCTAGTCTTCTCTGTCTTCCGGTATCTCGGTTCTTTCATTCAAAGCGATGGCGAAGTAGATCGGGCGGTCAAAAACCGAGTTAACATAGGATGGATGAAATGGCAGCAGGTCATTGCTTCACGGGAACCATCCGTGACCCCCACAGTCCCCTTAATTTAAGGGGAAGATCTATAAAACTATGATTACACCTGCCGTCCTGTATGGATCAGAGAGTTGGCCAGAAAAGGGATGAATGAAAGACAATCTGTGTGGTGTTACGAGAGTAGATAGAGTAAGAAATGAGTATGTAAGAAGATTTGAAAGTGGCACCGGGCGGTGGCAGAAAAATTACGTGGCAGCCGGCTGTCATGGTATGGGCATGTTATGCGGAGGAATGAGAGTCATGTAGTGAGGAAGGTGCTGAACATGTGTGTGGATGGATATAGGGGAAGAGGACGACCAAAGAAACGATGGATGGATTGTGTGAAAAGCTATATGGCTGCGAAGAGTGTTACTAGTGAGATGACGTCCGATAGGACAGTATGGATGAAAAAAACATGCTGCGCCGACCCCAAATAAAATTGGAATAAGGGCAGGGAAATGATGATGATGAGCAAATGGGTCTTTGTTTTCTTCATTTTAAGAACTGTCCGGTGTACTTAGGCGATTGCTGATTGCTTTCATTATTAAACCAGCCTTCCTACATCGCTTCATTGTTTTGATTTTAACTAAAATTTAAAAAAGAAAAAATATAATAACAACTTAAAAGGTAGTATTTTACTTGAAACTTGCAACCATAAACTACAATTAACAAGATGTACAGAATTATCTCAAGCAAATCGGGAGCTATAAAGTATTATTTTAATATTATTTCGTTAAAATTACCAAATTATATTATATTGAACAGGCAAGACAGTATTATTTAAAATAAAACATGAAACTAGTATCAATTTTAACAAGCAATAAGGTATTAACTTTACATAATATTGTTTAGAATACTTACAATTTTATAGATTGATTCGATATTGACGACTGGACGGGTTGTAACTCAGAAAGATACGTGCGACGGCCACGAACGATGCCCGGCTACTGAATCAACTAAGATGCGACTGTCTTACCTATCTCGAAAATAGGGTGCATAAATAGTCAAGAAAGAATTGTATCGTTATATTTCAAAAAGTATTTGGAATTTAAATACTATTTTCTTACCAATTTATAGAGAAAAAAATTAGGTTTCCGAATTAAAAATAAAAAAAAAACAGTTTTTCAGACTTAATACCCTTTTATTTATAGCGTGCGATATATATTCGTTAAATATTTTTTTGTAAAAGTTCGTTACTTAGAGGAAAATGTTAAGTAAACATACATATAATAATTTTACATACTACGTATTTATTACTCATTTACATTATAATAACTAAAATTTTACTAAGTAATTAGTTTTTGAGTGTGAATAATGGATAATTTCATTATAATATGTATGTACACAGTACATTTCTATATGTTAAGTATATTTTTTCTTATTTAAAAATTTAAGAAATAATGTTTTATTAATTAAAAACATTAATTTTGTTGTAATGTTGATTTTTTAATTTACAGTATTAGTTTTTTTTAACGTAATACTTTTCGCAGGCTGTTTTGCCGCCTTCGGCCTAGCCGGACAGGTGTGTCAAAAAGATGTTTTAATAGGTTATAAAGTTAGTTTTATCTCGTAGTTATTTTGTTTTAGATTATGTGCGAGCTTTACCCTTAATCTGCTTTTAAAACACCAACATGTTATGAGATGTGTTAGTGATATCTTGTATTCTAAATTCCACCCCATGAATAATGAAGTAACTTATACCTACTAATCAGATTTTATCATTGATTTAAAAAAAGTCAATAATGATTTGTCTAGACATTTAATTTGTCTATAGGGCACAGAGCGCCCTTCGCTCGGTGACCTCAATAACGGAGTTTTGTTGATAACGTATGTAAATAGTAATAAACCTACTGTTTGAATAATTGACACAACGCGCTTTCGGCCTTTGTTGTATCATTGTCTTTTTGAAAGCAAGGTTTTATTTTGTTAAAGAAATCATCTTATCTTATATTAATTTAAAGATAAATTTTAATAAAATATTAGATTATTAATTAATGCTAAAATTTACATTTTAAATAAATGCATGAGAAGCAATTGGAAGATTTTTGTATATAGCATGGTCGATTAAAAACGTATGACTCAACACATTTGTTTTTTTGTAGATAATAGAATAACTAAAAGATCAATACAAAATTCTACTAAGGCGTATTATGACACCTACGCGCGGGAAAAGTCAAGCAATAAGTATTTGTAAACAAGAAAGCCCACACTTTCTTAGAAATGATTACCGCGTCGTCTACCCTTGTCTATTTACTGGAATTAATAAGTTCTCAAAGTAAACAAAAGGAAAAATAAACTCTCAGTTCAGTACAAATAATATTTGCATTTAGGAAAAAATACTTGTTAATTTAATTCATTTTAACTAAGACTACTGTTGCCAGTTTTGGCCCCATTCATGGATGACGAAGTATCAACCCATGTCGCTACAGAAAGAAAAATACCTTTTATATATCTATAGCTTAACTAGGGGTGGTCCTCGGTGTCATGGTATACTGTTGTAGTGTACGAGGTCAAGGTTTCGAATCTCACGCAGGGCAATTGCTTGTGTGATCTACAAAATTTTCCTAAGTCTGCGTCTTCTTTCGTATCTATTGATGTTTGCAAAAGTCGTCCCAATACAGAGCATGATCTTTAAAATAAAGGAATTGCCCCAACAGTAAATTGCATCAATCTAAATTTATGCGTAACTACGAATAAATATGGTTTATCAAACGCTTTATGCTTTAATCGGATACTCATTCCATGCCTATGAAGTCTCAGCTGCGATTACTAATATCGGAAATATGCCTTTTATATTCATATTATTGAACTGCGTGATCAATATATTGTTACGTGATAATTGTATCAAGCATATGCCATCAAATTAACATATTAAGTGTCTACGCATGTATAGACTATTAAATAATTCATTATTTTTTATTAACCTTAGGGCAGGATATATCAATCGTAAACAGCCCTTTAAATAGGGTGGTTGTTATATTTTTCAAAAGCAGTTCTAATGCCTTATCTTGATAATTATTTATTTCTTCTGTAATACACTATTATGTAATTAAAAGTATAAAAAGAGAAGTATAAAACGCATAAAATATCGTGCAATAGGTGTAATACAGCGGGACGGATATTGAATAATTATGACATTAAGATATAAAATCGATCCTTAATAAACCTATGATACACGACTAAACAATGATATTATTATTTTATTTATATAACCGTTAATAGTCCCAATGCGGAAATGGCTCCTGTAGAGATGGAGGGAAACTTAGGCTACTAGTAGGTAAGCTTTGGAAGGCAATTTGGTACAGGTGCTTATGTAAAAAGTTTTGTCTTTTGTAAGATAAAAGACCCGCTAAGATATTGAATAAAATTAATATTTTTTATGTTCAAGAACACTACTTGGATGTTATAATGCAGTATGTAGTTTTATAAATGCTAACCAAGGTTATGCATAACTCAAATTAACTTGCCAAATCCGAACTTGAACATGTAAATTATTTTACACTAATAATACAATTATGGTGTCACAAACATCATATTATTGTTTCCGGCTCATCATTTTCCTAAAAGACTACAAAGTTAGGTACACCTCTTTTCATAAACTTATTGTTTTTTAATATACCGCATCTGTCGTACTCTGGGGCACGTGTTTGGAGCTGTATGTCGTCTCGTTATTACATTTTTTTTTTGAGACGCTACCTGGGTATTACACCTTTCGGTAACTATGGAAAAAGGTCGCTTACTCTAATAAGTACCTACGTAGTGCAATATCTAAATATACAAAGGCACTATTAAACCTAGTGTATAGTTGTAACTCTTTGATGGCTGCTGTAATAGTTCAATTGAATACTTTAAATATGTATTTACATTTACTGTTATTTTATTCGTTATGTCGAAATGGACTACCGCATTTGAGGAGGGGTGTGGTTAGGTTTTCTTACATAACTGTACATGTAAGCAAAAATGTAATGTTGAATCTACTAAATTACATGAACCATCTAACCATGCGCGTGCAAATATATGTCTTTTAGACCAGACATTAGAACAGCTTATAGGTGAATCTTATTTCCGAGTATTAACATAGGATATTAGTTTTACGACGACAATAAAGTTTTTCGTCGCTATCTACCATAAATTCAAAACGATAATTCTCAATAAAATCGCTTTGGGCGAATTTAACAGAATGGTAAATAAAATACGACACAAATCCAACTATCAATAACTTTTGCGTGTTGTTTAAAATTCGTCGCTCGTCAGCCGCCTTTTGGCACTCGGACACAAGTTTTGAATTCATAATATTTTTTACAGCCATCACGTCTTGATTTAGATTAATTTGATGTATGGCTCTTTGGAATGTAAACATCTTTGCTTTTTATAAACTACGACGATGATTTAAGCCTATAGGCTTAGCTTATCACAATCAAAACAAAAACGGACCTCTTCTAGGGATGGTTAGAAAGCTTGGCATTCAAACCCGGTAGCTTTAAGTAGTGTTTACAGTCAAGTATTTCTGCCTTTGACATTCCCTCTAGGGACGTAATGGATGTAGTAATAAAAATTAGGGTTTTAGTGCGTTATCAGCGTAGTATTAGCTGGTTAATAATTCAGTTTTATTTAAAGAGAAGAAATCATAATTATGTCCGATTATGTCCGCACTAAAAGAGCTAATTCATGCCTATGTGATTATTCCATCACGTGTTCCTTGTCTTCCTATATTATCGGGTCCTGCAAACATCGACTGAAGAATCGTATGATGATAGCAACAAAATGTTGACGACGAAGTAAAGTCATTTCTTGCATACCATCCTGTCTTCATTCCAGTGTCAAATTGTCTTACATAATGTGTGACAATTTGACAACTAAAAGTTAACTTAACCGAATTTTTAACGATTTTAAGGAAGGAGAATTGACATGCTGGATATAAAGTCTAGGATTAAATCAGCTTTTCATGAGACGCATTACAGTAAAATTGCCCTGGTTTTTTATGAGATAAGTTTATACCTATCAATTATATCAATTTAATAACCTTTTATGTACATGTAATCAAAAGTCTTTATTTAACCTTAATACCATAAATCGAATACAGTTTACACAGCCATTTAAATGTTTCCTTTTTTAATAGGTTAATTTATTATGATCACGTATCATAGCTAGATATAGCGATATAAATAAAACGCGCGTTTTAATCGCCTGAGGGTATAAAAATCAACTCGCTGTCATAACTAAAAATGGAAAAAAAAGTGGACTGTATGTTCGTCAACATTGAAAATTGGGATGCTATTTTAATTTCCCGAACGGTTTTAGTTGTAATCCACATATTTCAGAGAGGCACCGATGTGGGCGATTTGGTCTGATCGTATTTTGTTCTAAATTTTTAGCGTTTATGAGAATCCAACAAAATGTTATTTAAATCTAAAAACAAGGAACTTCTTGGAAAACGTTGGTGCTGATAAATCAAAGATCAAATATTTTGCTCCGGTTCAATTAGCATTTTCTTTTCATGCTCTTCTTATTGTTCAGTTTAAAGCGTAGGATGACTGGGTAAGAGGCATGTGTATCATCAATAGACAGGCGCTTAGTAAAATAATGGCAACATGTTATCATGATGCTTCCCGACAGAGAGAAATCCAGTTCACTTTTCGGCGCTTTTGTTACAGATTTAGAGTGTTTCTGTCGCTTCAAATTATCGAACTATCGAGAAGTATACCTAGTCATCCTTGTTACGGAATCACCAAGCTTAAGTTCAAGTTAAGGCTATTTTGAAAGCTAAGTTAAAAAATAGGAAACCAAATATTTTTCATAGAAAGTCTAGTAGGTGGTTGTGGTTGAGTATTGCAATAATCGTTTTATCACCATTCGAGTTAATAACTTGGTACCTAACCTATTTTTAACGGTTATTTATTGAACGTAAAACTAGAAGTGATAAAGCAATTTTTCTTTTTATCTTGAACTAACAGAGCAGAAAGGATAAACGTTGAAGTGTAAACTTTATAACATCACCCCATCTTAATAATTCACTTGATTTATTTATTATAACGTAAATTACGTAAACTACGCTGCGAACCGACTGCTAGAAATTATGAGAGATTCAAACATAATTATGTAGGTATGCAAAATGTGGCTAAGTTCCTTCTTCGGCGATCAAATAAGTGTTTTTTAATTTTCTTTTCTTCAAATGTGGCTGTCAGTTCTCTTTAGATAGTTAAATTTCCTAATTTAATTTAGCAAAGAGATATTCTTTGCCAAAATTAGAATCGGGTCAGAGGTTGGAGAGAGGACAGAGAGGTTTCGTATATTAGAAAAAAAGCTTTTTAACTACTTAAACAATCTATTACGTAATTAACTTTTATTTCCATTGCAAACTTTTTCGTTACATATTGCTGTTATAGCTTGGCATTAAAGAAGTTTATTGCCGTAAATAACCAAGCATTTTAACATTAACTTGAAAGTTCATTTGAGCATAGTTAAAACAAACAGAACTTTAAATACCTGTTTAAATTAGACTTATCTTTAAGGATCTAGATCCTGGCTTACAAGAGTAACGCCTGTGTTCAAATGCATGACATTCAGACCACGGGTGTCAGAAGTCTAGTAAAACTGCTTTAATAGTATTCGACATCAATACTGAAATCAGCAACAAATTTATCTGTTTATGTATCTATGCATATCAAAAGTAAATAATGTTACACAGTAGCGGTCAAACTACTGCTCTGATGAGGTACCGTTGTATTCGTTATAGAGTGTAACTGGCTATAAAAAATAAGATATGGTACCCACGGGCGCCGTGTTCATTCGAAACATAATATCAATGGGGAGCGGTCAAGTTGTGGTTTTGTAACATTTATTCTAATTGCTCATAAAACCAATTAATTCAATTTAGTGTAGCATGTTTATTCAATAAGATCGTTTCGCTTGGTAAGAAAAACAGATATTATTAAGGAAGGATTTGTAAGTAATAAACTAATGGTACCGGGCCATGCAAATATACGGCGCTATAATAATTTTGAAGCTTTGGAAAACATTGGAAAATTATTGCGTCTTAAACAGGAACGGCTTTAAATAAAATTATAATTCTTATAGTTATTTTTATGAAGGTCATCAATATAATGTTTATTTATAATCTAATAATATGTAGTATGAAAGCTGTTTGAATGAATGAAATTAGGTATGTAAAACAAATTGTTTTTAAAATCAAGCAGGGAAAAAAGGAGTTTTTTTTAAAATTTTAGATTTTGCTGAATAATTTCAACTGATTTATTATACTATTTTGGCGCCAACACAACGTTCTAAAGTCAATCTTTTACATTGTGTCTATTTAATGGCTCTAGGACATCGACTTTGTCTATTACTATTAAAAACTTTAACATAAAACACCAATAAAATACGTTCGTAATAAAGAAATAAGTTTCATTTAACAAAATCAAGTTTTTATTCAACGATATCGGTATCAAAATATGAGTTTTATCACACGATGATGTTTCATTAGATCCAAGGTCAATGGTTTGTTCATGCTAATCAGAATTCGATTTACACAAACATTTATTGTGGGACATTATTTATATTTTAAGTGGCTTATGTATTGCTTAATAGTAGAATTTTATGTATACGAATAAAGACTAAATGTGTGAACATATTTATATTACAAACTTAATTGTTTGTACTAGTTTACATTGGTGTTTTAACTTTTAAATGCTTCGGCCATGAAATAAAGAAATTACTATGTTTATTAAAAGCTTTTGTAAGTGAAGAAGTTACGGTTCCTGAATAGAGGCCGCGTACAGGAAGTAGTCGTGCGCGTAGGTCTCTTACAAGGTTATAATGAGAGCTCGTGTGTCGGCTCAATCTTTGTCGTAAACACAATGTGAGGATGGCTAGATTAGTTGCCTCTTTGTAATGTTCTTTTAGTGGATTTTTTTTATTCAAAGCAGTACCAATATTCGTGCTGTTGACAAATTAGGGCATATGCATGTCTTTTTATGTATCTATTCAGATGGGTTTTGTTTATTTGTGTCCTAAAAAAATCCGTCATGTAAATAATCCGCTTAGTTTGGAATAGATAGAGTTGTTTAAATGTGTCACAAAATTTAAAATTATGATTGTCTTACACGGCACGCAACCCCCTGCATGTTTTAATCAGAATTATACTGTGACCACTATTCAAATGGCAACTAAAATATCGGATATTTATTAGTTCTTTGTTATTTTTATATATTTAAAAGAATCTGAATAACTGTATACTCAAGTGTTCACTTACGTACATAGTACCAACCGGCCTTGAACGCAAAATTTCATATTCAGTACTACACAAAGCTAATTGAGTACCAACATGATTTATAGTACGTTATAATCTCTTATTTACATAGAAGTATTACCTACTCTCCGTGGGGTGAGAGTAAGAATACAATATGACAGCACCCTACCTCATACCACGGGTGTCGTAAAAGCCGACTAAGGGCTATCCGTGAATATTATCTTTACGAAATAAAAAAAAGAAAAACTTGAAATTAAACTCTATTCCAATCCTTCTGGCCAGCGTGGTATTAGTAGGCCAAGTATCCCTCCGTCACGGGAGCACGCCCATCCCTGCAGTGGGACATTAATGGGCTGTTATGATGATTACCTACTATTAAATGTAACTAGGGATCCGTAATGTCATTGCCGCGTATGTTTAATAGGGAGTCGTAAAATTCGCTTAATAGAAAACTTCGTTTATCATTACAAATTCAATGAAAGTAATATTCCAATGCAAATCCTATATCCCGTTTGACCGTCGTGAACGGGTAAAATTTCTTTTCATGGTAGAACCTTTACCTAATAATGAGACTATTTACATCGATATTTACGTCTTCAACTAAGTTAATTACTTTTACCTCTCTCTATTTTTCTAATAATTTCTATTACGGTTACTCTAAAACCACCAAGTTAACAAAAAAACAGAGCATTCTCTTGATTAAAAAATCTTGAGACTACAATAGGTAGTCCAAAAATGCTACCGTTTTTTTACCTACTATAATAACAACCTTAAATATAATTGTTACTGCTTACTCCCTAACCTTTAACCTTAGTTAACCTTTAGTGATAAAGAAAACCATGAAAGACAAAATATAACATTTAGTATTGTAGACAAAATTTAGCTTACAATTCAATATGTAGGCAGTGAGGCGGCCTCTTTTGCCATGATCACTTCAATGTCTGGCCGCAATTAGGGCTGCCATCCGTTTCTATAGGCTGAGGACATCGTCCCACTTTTAAACGTGACGAGAGGTGAACGGTCTCTGAATAGGAATACCCAAAATATCTATTCAGCAAAATAGTCCGATCCTTTATAACCGTATCGAAATTTTACCTACGAAATAGTAATGGTTTTAGCGTAAGCGATTCCGGCTACGTTTACAAATATAATTCTATTTTCCGAAAGGGTTTTCTTTTTTATTCTTTTAAATATAAGTGTTTTACCACATGTTAGGTATTTTTTTAAGGTAACTTCATTCTGTTTCACGGTCTTTACTCGTTTGGAGGGCCGTATGCCCTGTTCATGATATCATCTATTTTAGGCAACAATTTGTTCACAAATATGTATCTGTAGCCTAAACTTAGTCCTTGTTTTAGGCTTTTAAATTTTAGGGGATAAAAAATAAAGATATTCCCGCACTCGGTGTCGCGGGGACTTTTCATCAATTTGTAGATTGCACATGCAATTGTCCTGTCCGAATTGACGAAAAATACTACCGGCAATAAATACAAAATAATAAATGTAAACATGAATAATGTTCAAGCAAGTATGGTGACCCTATAGTATAGGATATGGGACAGGCAGTCGGCGCCCCAGGGTGCTCATTTCGAGAACAGTCGCGCCTGGGCGTCGCTGTTGACATTGTCAATACTCTTGCCTAGTCTGCCTATAGAACACAATTACTATATTACACACATACCATTTCAGACCAATTTGATTTTGGATAGAATTTAACATCATTTATTTATGTTTTGTTAATCTGAGAACTAATAAACTTACGCGAGACTACGGAACATCTTATACTATATGTCATAATATTTTTTATATAATAAAACCCTCTAAAGTGAATAGAAAGAAAAACCCTGTAAACTAAATTTTACATTACTGCAAGATGTATTATTTTCAACCGACTTCAAAAAACGGAGGAGGTTCTCAATTCGATTGTATTTTTTTTTTGTTTTTTTTTGTGTTTGTTACCTGATTTCTCGAAAACGGCTAGACCGATTTGAAATTTTTTTTTTCCACATATAGCAAAGAAAATAAAAATAAAGATTGGTATAGAATCAGATTTGAGAATTTTATTTTTAGCTACTGTTTTCTTTATGTTTCATTTAAAGGAAATTATTTTATTTAAGTTGTTGTAAGATTTTCTTTCGAAAAAGTTATAAATAAACTAATTTAAATTTATTTACAAATAAATAATATGAAAATGTTTGAATTCCTAATTATATTGATTTCTTAGGTAGATAATATTGAGTAAATTAGACAGTAATTATATCAATTGTCGCTCTTCCCATTTGGATAAATGGGTTCCGTAATCGTTCTCTCAGACAGTCCTCGGATTAATTATATCAGATTGAGCCTGATATTATTATTGATTTGCCTGTACACAGTGTTACCAACATCTTCCTAATTTATCAGTCATCTTTCGCGAACTTGAATTTCAGGCAAAACATCACTTTGTGTTATTGTATACACGGTTGTGGTTATTATATAATTATTTACATGATCCACAAATTATTGTATGGAGCCAGAGTGTGCTTTGTGTATGTTAATTTCATGTCTGTAATAGCACCCTCCCGTGACGGAGGGATACTTGGCCTACTAATACCACGCTGGCCAGACGGATTGGTATAGGGTTATATTTATTCGTCACGGGAGGAGGCTCGTCCCTGCAGTGGGACATTAATGGGCTGTTATGATGATGAATAGCACCCCCAACACTAGGCATCCCTATTGCGGAAGTTGTCTTTATAAAACCAAATTATAAAATTAAGCGTGTCCAAATTTTACTTTATCGTTTTTTTTTAATTGAGAAGTAAATTAAGATTTCTACACTTCTTTTTCCATCAGGATATAATAATATTTTATCCTCAATCTTAATTTAAGTAATCCTTAAGTTTGTCGGATTAAAGGGACAAAAATTTATTCATCACTTAAATCTGATAATCCTAAAGCTTACACTTTGTCGTGACTTTATCTTTGAATTAGAAACCTTTGTAATAATATTGAGCCTGATTGAGATCTAATTACTTACCTACTTTTTATAAGTACATATTTATTGTCAATCGATATTAATGGTCACCAAATGGTAAGTGATCGCTGTATTTTATTTATAAAAAATTGTGACCCTTTTTTTCTAATTATACGTAATGATGACAATATCGGGTGCATAGCAGGTGCGGGTGCGTTGCGGGGTATCATAAGGGCGAAGTTAAGTGAACTAGAAGGGAAAGGGTGGGAAAGTAGACCTGTGACACTATTACTTAGCGGACAAAATGCATAATAAATCTGATAAGACCCAGTGGAGCTGGCATATTTCTCTTGTCAAATCGACGAGAAAGAGTTAAAAAAAAAAGAGTCAACTTTTGTTAATCAGATACAGCTTCTGGGCTCCCCTCTCTGTCTCTTAACTATTAGCGGTCTACTGCTGCACGTAGCCTCTCCAAGTTCGCGTCGCTCGTCTGAGTTCTCTGTCCGTCTGATACAACCAGTTCAATCCATCCTTCTTTGGTCTTCTATCCATTGAGGTGGAGGTCGCCATGCGCAACGTTTACCAATATGTGGTCTCCACTTAATAACAGGCCTACTCTAATTGCCATCAGTGCTACAAGAGATGTGACCAACACATTATCACTTCAACTTACAAATACGTAAAATATCTGAACTTCATTAGACTACTACAAGACAAGTGGTTCAACGTAACAGCGAAAGCAATAGATAAATACACTAAAGAGTCCCAATAGCTACAGTTATAAACCATTAACTATGTATAGTGTTTAACTGCTCGATAATCACTCTGTCTGTATGAATCGCCTCGTGCATCGGAGGGGACAACCCTACTGGTCCAAGGTCACAGGGGTGAACTTATATTACGTACTCATACGATTTGCTTGATTAAACTACACTACACCACTTTTACGAAGCGAGACCCTTCTTTTTGTATTTTGTGTGAATAAATAAAGCGTTTTAGTAACATTTTAGAGTGACGAAATAATAAAATGGTTGCGTTTTTACATAGTTAATCAACTAAATGCCTTTAAAAGCTCCACTGCAGGGACGGGCTTTCTTTAGTTATGGAAGGAAATTTGGGTTAGTACCACCATGCTGCCTGGCCAGACAGATTGGTAGAGTGTTTTTTGTCAACAAATTCTCTGAATTTTTTCCAATAGTAAGTTTTTATGACATCATAATTTACCACACAGACGCATAATTGATATTCACATTTAATTCCAATTTATTTTATTTTCATTTTATATTGTTAAAAGTTATCAATTTTACGGTTCCTTAAAACAGGTTTTTATGTTTTGGCGTTAATTTAACAAACTAACGTCCTCAATAGTTCAATAATCTAATAATGTGTATAATAAAATTGTAATTTCTAGATATGTAAAATATAATATTTTAATTATTAATTTACGATAGACAATCAATTTTACTATGTATTCGCAGATTAGGAATACATAATGTTAGTCATAGATTGCTGTCAAGTTTATTGGTACAATTGACATACTCAGGACAATAATTTCGATCGTAACTTTTAAGGTATCGCGATGCGTGCTGACTCTCACACTGACCTCGGCCAGAGTAACCTGTGCCGAAACGTCAAGCAAAATATAGGTAAAATGACTCCCGTTTACTTTTTAATTTTTATATAGCGTTTAACTGGCCCCGGCCCTTCGCAGGGGTACAATATTATTCATATACCTATAATTTATTTGAACCTTCCTCTTGAAACTCTATCTAGTAAATAAAACCGCTTCAAAATCCGCTGCGTTGTTTGAACATTTAAGCATTATATAGGGAAAGACAGACATAGACAGTGACTTTGTTTTATACTATGCTGTAGAAATAGTGATATCTAACGCCCTAGCGGGACTTACGACACCATGAAGTTATCGCGGAAGTCTCTTTCCCCAGCCAGAAGAGGCCGGACCGTACTTTTGAAGTATCTACCAATCACAGGGCTGAGATAAAATCAAAGCAAACATATTCACCAATCGTAGCTCAGTAAGAGCGTATTAGTATTGAAATAAAAACATACGTAACCAAGAACACCACTTATAACGTAACGTTTTCCCGGAAATACTTTTAAGAAGGTTTACTGTGAAGCTCGATCATCAGCTTTGTTTTATTGCTACGATTTTATCGATAAACATAAACTTTGTTTTGAATTTATATTAAATAAGCTTTCTTGCTTTGATTTGATTGAAAATAATTTATTTTATCGCATTCATACGACTTATTTTCAGATTTAAATATGTTTAAAATTTAATTGATAATTATGTATTAAATAAAATTTATTGCGTATTCATTAACATGTATAAAACTGACTGTCACATATACTATATATAGATTCTAAAATCAGAATTGTTGAGGGCTAGATGATCCCCCGAAATACCCCCCACAGCGACAGGGATCTTACCAAATCGAAATCCTTCCTCGATAAATACCCGTATATTACGCCAATATTTCATCTATCGCGGTACTAAATTTTCAAAACGTAATAAATTACTTAATGTAATACTTACTATGTAATAAGTTTCTACTGAAACATTTTCTCTTCAACCCTACAAGTGCAACTAAACTGTCCATAAATTAACATCGCTAATAGACTTCTTGAACATTTGTTACAACTTCGAGGAGCTAATTAGTTTTGAAACGGTGAACGTTAAATTGTTTTATCCATTTTTTTTTTCTTCGACACGTGTATTCGTCTGGCTAAGAGTCAAATAATATATTAATAGTACTTCATACGGAGTTCATTTAACATAATCATAATGGCTCGTGACTCGTCAATCGGGAAGTACAGGAAAGACCTATTACAAACAGTGATGTGAGGGTAATGCACGCGAGAACGACAAAAAGTCGAGACGAAAAAACAGCTCGGCTTGGTGTAGTCGTGTCTAACCAATATGAGGGCGCTGACCTCGCGAATCCGCGTACCTACAGTTTTTATCTATTCTATGTTTGGAAACAAGCTCGTGCGTCAACCGTCTAACTTGTACGACAATATCCTCATACTCTACAGATCTGATAATCCCATGAATAACCACTCAATCTTTAACTTGACATAATTAATTCGCAATTCAAACGCGTTGTCGTAACAGAACGTTAAAAAGTCCAAGCTGTCAAAACGATAAAATCGACTAAAATAGATTATTAGGATATGTACCGCACTTTATATTCGTCTGAGTGTCTACGTACAGTGTGTATGTTATTTATGGCGAATAAATTACAACATTATTTGAGTAAATAATTTGAGGAAATTTAATGTTTGTGAAACTTTAGTGTCGTTTCTAAAAAAATATACGTTTATTAATATTTGTAACTGGCTAACCATTTTAATATAATGTGCGTTTTTTACTAATGTATATCATTATTCTAATTGTAACCCCGATTGCCACACAAATCGGGGTCGTCGACATTGCGGCTTGACCCCAACAAACTGAAATCCCATTGAAATAACCGTGATTGTACCGAACCCGTACTCGACTAATAATAAGACAATAAAAGAATACAATTACAAAGTTCTTTCGATTAGATATTTTTACCGATATGAAATGTCCTTATTTATTAAAAAAAAAAACAATCAGGCGATAACAATTGATTAATAATTACTTCCTTATAATAAATAATAATTAAAATGTAGGTTTACTAAAGAATGAGGTCTTTATTGACACAAAGGATTATTGTTGTATTTTTTTCTGTATTTGCCTAAAGTAGGAAAAGTATCTTAATTTTTAGAGTTTTGGGATGTTAGAATTAGAGATATAGATGTAATAAAATTATAAAATATCGAGTTCAAATTATTTTTTGTAAGCCAAAGCTTATTTGAAGTACGAAATATCAATAACAAAATTCCTAGAAAATTCTTTACTAGATTGATTTCTAGTGAACGATCACCGATGATGTTATTATGTTGACTTTTGTCCGATGTAATTGGTTTTTTCTAACGGCTGCCCTCGCTCTATACAAACGTTATTCCCACGGGCCGTCAACCGAAACTATCTAACGCCCGCAGCAATTAACCAAATCCTTAATGGAAATATTTAGTTCTGTATATCATATGAAACACTAAATAAACTCTGGTCAATTAACACACTATAGATATACGTATTTATTTCTCTTTGGTTTAGCGCTCATCGTCTTAGTCAAGTGGGTGTGAACTTAATACAATAGATGCTTCAAAGGATGATTATTTAGCTTTAAAAAAATTACAATACCTATATTAACAAAAACTGAAAAAAACTAGTTTCTAAGTATGTTTATCAGTAGTCTACAGCTTAAAGTAAACGCAATTTTAAACCAGATGGCTTGTTTGAAAGTGTAAAAAAAGTAATTGAATGAAGATTTACATATTAAAACATACCAAAAAAATCGTTATTTATTACTTAAAGTTCTTTTTATGTAATCACTTTACCGCAACGAAAACTTAGCGATATAGGTAGACAGGATAGATTGTTTTCATTTCACGCTCGATCTGGCTAGTGTGAATAAACTCAGCGGCACGGTTCTAAATTCAAATCATATCGAATGATCAATTCAAAATTCGAATAGCGTTTTAGTCGAATACGCTCGTTTATGGTTTATTGATATGTTTTTGTCATAGAGCTGTTTATGTCGAGTTAGCTTTGTTTCCATATTTAAATTTATAGTTTAAAAATAAACTTTGTTAGACTATAAATTTTGTTGTTTGTTGTAACGAAAAAGGGTTATGATTGATACTAAAGACAGTTGTTGTATTTATTGACAGGCAATGAATAATACAACCTTTCCACTACCAATAGATTACTAAAGTACAGTCACTGAGACAGTGCAATATTTTGAATCATTAAGAGTTCCGGCAAAAAATAATGGTACTACCTCATCAATGGAAGTCCTAAAATCTAAAAGAGAGTTCGCAGATATTCTCAACTAAAACAAAGGAAAGAAATCTTACATAAATATGATCGACTATTTTGTTCACTATGCGTATCTCAGAAGAATAACCAACCTCATTCAAAATACAACTTGCATAATATTCCTCTTACGTTTATTTAAAGTGTGTTCCACGCAATAGTCAATTATACAATAGACTATAGAATTAGATATGGTGGCATCATCCATCAACCTCGGTGGTCCGCACGTAACCGTTACGAATTCGCTTTTTGAAAAACTATGCTTCTAGCTCGGATCATTTTCTAAAATGGCGGTTGTATGTAATCGTAGTGCTACCGTTCATCCAATCTTACCTAGATTGTTAGAGGTGTTTGTGTAACTTGGTCTTTAAATTACTTAGAAGAAGAGTTACATTCTTAATTTTTTAGACTTTAGTTTGTTAGTTGGATATATGTTATGTTAAGATTTACTTACTGTAGCGAGTAAAGCAAATAATTTTATTGTATTTTTAATAAGTAAAAACAAGTACAATCACAAAAGAGAACAGTATTAGTGCCTTTTATACCCAAGGATTTCAGAAACACGAAGTCAAAAACTACATAAAGCTCTCAAAGCCCATGCATCTAACTTTAATCTCGTTATATCTACATAACTTTAACATGTTGATACCTACAAATATGTTTACCATAATATTTACTTTGATTATCAACCGTGAGATACTTTACATGTAGCGGTTATATCGAACGTACTCAAACTTTGTTTAGTGCTTCAAATATGAACCAACAATTTAGAGAATCTTTGCTAACATAATAAAGTTATTATGTGGTCCGAATATTATATTAAATTCAACAAGAACTGAATTATGTGAATCAGAAGATCTTTATTAAGCGGATTAATATAATAAGGGACCATCACAAGTTTTATTTATTTGATTCTTTAATATTCTCGCGAAAGCTACTGACTTTCTACAACATAACCTAGGAAACAACTACACCCATAATAAAAGTACTAAGAAAAAGCATTGTAGTTAACTATCAATTCAGATTCTTTAAACAATAAAAGATTTACAAACGATGTTTCTCTTCATACAAGTAGGTATGAGCACACAGTGGGACATTGACGAACTGGGATGATGAGAATAAAACAACTGCTCACCGAAGCAACTACATTCATTTATTTCAGAAACAAGTATCTAGTTTACTGCTAATCAATTAGTGAAACACTGGTTCTAAGAGCTCTATTATGTATATGATCGGCCTGTATCACAGCAGGTGACGCTTGCCTTCCTTTGCCATAAAAGAAAACTATAATGATGTTTCTCATGCTAATCTTCTTTTCTAATCAGATCATTAGCAGAATGTATTTATACAACATGAATAGACTAACACATATACATACTGCGCTAGTTCTTATGCGTTGCCAGACATAGATACGATCAGGACATCCCGATTTAAAACTAAGAAGATAATATGTATCATGGACTAAAATTTTGACCTAATTTTTTACATATTTTCATGATTATTCACCTCTTTTTTTATGTGGGATATCTGTTAGTTTTCGTAGCTTTTTCACCAGCGGGTAAATGTGCTGCACTCCTAAAAGAATTAACGAAATAATACTAACGCCCTGTAACTCTTTTTCCTGTCCTTCGGGGATTTTTAATCGACTGATTTTGCAGTCATTTTCCTTCCAGTTGTCATATTTAACTTTTAAATGGTAATTTGGGAAAGAAAACCGAAAGCATTGTAATCTTTTAAAAGACTTGTTAGACTATTTTTTCTTTATGTAGGTAACACTGAGTCGTACATACTGTGATTCAAACAACGTTTCTGTCTGCTTATCAATACAATATCTCCAAGTTTATATCCCAAGATTTAACATACTAAGTATCACTAGTTGTAATCCACACTAGCTTTGCTAATCGCTCGCCGGCTTCCCAAGTGTCCGTCCGCTTTTTGTGGTGCCGAGTGCGGCTGCCCTAATTGGCTGCTCTGTCGCTAATTGAACGGTTACCCTGTACCAAGCTCTGTTTGTTAAACGATTAAGTGGCTTATTAAACGTGATTTGAGAATATTGAGCTACCTTTTTAAGATAATGTTCGATCAATAATTAACTGTCAAGTATTGCTTTAACTTGCAATATAAAATAGCAAAATGAAACAATTTAATTATTTATTGTTGTTATTTTCTACTACTACTATGAAATACATAATATGTTTAAAAAGCTCTTGTTTTTTCCCTTTGCTTATTTAGAATAATTTATCTATAATTCATTTTATTAATCGTCAAGGAACTTAGAAGTAATTCCGTTACCCATTTGTTTATAATAAAATGTTCGTAATATATACCAGACATCATGAACTTACGAATGGACAGCACATTTCTCTCGTTTATGAGCTCAACGCAATAAAATTTAGATTATTGTTTTAACATCTTGGCACGGTCAAGTATTTCAAACAAATCGTTTTACGTCCACGCAGGAAATGGCTAATATTTGTTAAAATTTTTGGCTTTAACTATTAGTGAATTTTCTAATCACAGTCGGTATTTTGATTCCAAATTGATAAGTTGTTATCGATTTTATAATTCTTAAGTAATTCGCGGAAATTTCATGTTTTTTTGATAAATTATTTTTACCTACTAACGTTATTTAACCTATTTTGTGGGGAATTTCTGTGGGATTATTTATAAAGTATGACCTTGCGAAATAAAAAATATTGGAATTGGTCAAGAAAAGCGAAGAAAAATACGTAAAATACTAACGTTTCTATTTAGCACAGTCATCCATCACCTCTTATCTTGCATATAAAATGCACCGAAATTTCAGCAAAGTCGTATCTCAGGAACCGGTCTGTGCAAATTTAATATTTAGCAAATTTCACTTACAAGCTACAAACATGTTAATATAATATAAAAGGCGTTACACATTCGAAGATTTCGCATCGTCTCATTCCTATAAATATTACAATGAAACCGGTAGATAAATAAGTAAGTACTTACAAAAAGTTGTTTCAGAAATAGAGCCCCTTATAGAGTTGCAGCTGCCCTCTTACCGGCTCAAGGCAAACCGCCTGCTTCTTTTAGGCCCCGTTTTGCAACGTAAATTGTGATTTTTTTCTTTTTATTAAACTGACTAGAGCTTACAATAGCTCTGTAAGTTATATGCCTCCTTAGTTTATGGAGCGCAAGGCAAGATGCTTAAATCTAGGTAGTTAATAAACCTTTGAACTTATGGTGCCCGTTGAATTATAGCGTTACTTCTTGAAAATTTGGTAGTATGTAATATATGATGAGTAAGAGTGGTATTAGAAGGCATAGTTTACTCCTATCATTGAAAGTGGAAAATATAAGATGTATTTCTTATTATCTAAGCTTACAGACAGCTCTACTATTAAAGTTCTCCTTTAAAACTGCCAGCGCAGGAACTTGTGACTACTAATACCACGCTGGCCAGACATATTGGTACAGGGTTTAATATCAAGTTTTTCTTCTTTTATTATTAAGAGGTAATCTGCCAAGTTATCCTTACAGGGGTTTTACATCACCCATGCATTGGTTTGATGAGGCATCCGTATCACCTCTACTTTAAATTTAACAGGATTATTTGATACAACTATTGATTACCTATAACTGTCAAAACGTAACAATAAAATATATGAACAGTAGAGATACAGTGAATAATGCATTATTATTAGATCTCTGTAAAATAATCTATCTAGAGCTCGATACTAATGCTCTGCAGTACGAGCTTTAATTATATCCGTTTATTCAATTTTTCTGTCTGGTTTTATTCCTTTCGATGCACCTGCCTATGTTCTTCGATATCTGCCTTTTTCCCTCTCGTTTTTATATTCGTAAACCGTTCCCTGTCTATAATAAGGCATGTTTGTTTTTATATGCCTTATAACTGCCGTGATTGTGATCTGAATGAATTAATGAACACTCCGTGGAACTTTTATGATATTGTTATATATTTTTATTATGGTAACAACATTAGTGGCTAACAAAACAGGTTGTATAGGTAGCGAACTTTTTGATAATTTACTTGTAAAATGTGGCGTCTGTCGTTAATTTTGTTTGACATCTTTATTGTCTTGAAATTGGTTAATTGAACAACTTTATTTTAAAAGTATAGGTATTAATTTAAGACGTTTCCGTGCGGTGACGGTGTTGAATATGTGGTGCTGGTGCCATAGCTTCATAGCTCCGTGTGGTGACGGAGTAGGAATACAGCGTGTCACCCCATCTCATCCCATGGGTGTCGTAAAAACCGACTAAGGGACTATCAGTGAATATTATCTTTACGTAATAAAAAGAAGGAAAACTTGAAATTAAACCCTATACCAATCCGTTTGGCCAGCGTCGTATTAGTAGGCCAAGTATCCCTCCGTCACTGCACGAGACCCGTCCCTGCAGTAGGACATTAATTGTCTGTTATGATAACTTCGTATTATCCCGTAGGTGTTGTAAAAGCCCACTTAAGGAAAATTTCCTATTCCAATGCTGCTGGCCAGCATGGTATTGTTCTAGTAGGCCTAGTTTCCATTCGCCACCGACCCTTTATTGCAGTGCGACATCAGTTATAATTATAATTTGCGGACAAGCTAATATCATCTGTAAGTGTATACAGCTCGATTTTACTCATATCTTGAGCCTAAAGTAGTCGAAAAATCGTTAACTAATGGCCTACGCAGACCGGGACGGCATGGCAAGGGATTTTAATTTTTACTAATGGACATTCAACCGTACTTTTACAGAAATACGACATAAATTGCTATGCTTTAAAATGATGCCGTAGCATTGAAAGGGATTTTATCGCACGGCATTTTTCATTTTAAAGCATAGCAATTTATGTCGTATTTCTGTAAAAGTACGGTTGAATGTCCATTAGTAAAAATTAAAATCCCTTGCCATGCCGTCCCGGTCTGCGTAGGCCTTTAATCGTGTCAATAGTATAGGGTTCTTATGAGTCATAATATAAACGATACCTACATTATTTTAAAATTACCTACAGAGCTTAAGTGAGCTCACTTAAAATGGCGCTATTTTAATTCAATAATAAAACGCTAAAATAACTACCTACCTACTTACTTAATAAAACAACAATTACTTACACTATTAAGTAGCCATAAAAAAATAAAATCATTAAGCTTGAAAACTGACTACACCTTGTAGGTACTACTCATTTATACCAATTCTCATGAAAATTATAGGTATGGTACATACTAACATTCAAGAGGCGGTACAACTGGAGTACAGTACTCCTAGTTAGTGTCGCCTCCTAAACCTCTCGTCAACAAACCACGTAGGTACTTCTTATTTCTCAATAACGGTATGTCCACTAACGCCGCCAAGCGGATGATGACAGAACTTGTTGATTTTTGATGCGTGTTCTTTATCTTTGTTTTTAATTGTAAAGTATAGTCACTTTATATAAAATGATATTATGTAAAAGTACGCGGCTTTACTCGCTTTAATTAGAGCTATCAAGTTTTATATTATTACAGTTTTTACAACGTTTTTCACACGGCTCTTAATGGCCGTAGCGCGATGCAATATAAACACCTTCCTAGGCATAGCTTTTCTTTCCTCCTTTGCTTTTTTACCTTCTTCAATAAATGAAGTTTTTTCTTTTTTCTCAAAATTCCACAAAAAAAATATCTAAAAACTATAACTCTCTAATTTTATAGTTTAAAACTGTTGTCTAATCAAAACATGATTCTCCGTAAATTGCCAGGGAATTCATTGTGTCACTTATCTATCTCATCCCATGGTTGTCGTGGAAGAGCAAGAGAGAAGCAAGTCTGAAGAAAAAGATCGCATATATTTATCTACACGAAACAAAAAAAAAGAGAAACTAAACATACAACGGCTATTACGTTGAAAATATTGATTAAGGGCACATGGCTGCTACAAGAATCATTAATCACTTAATTTTTATTAAATAACCTTCCATATAATTATATTTTGTAACGGTTATTAATCAATAAGTAATTATTTTAATGTTTTAACATTTAGTCCGGTGTAAACAAACGGAAGTGGTTTTCGTAATAAGTTAATAGCACTTTTAGATAGAACGTGTGTGAATCAGTTTATATGCTCATGCGACCATCGACCGTGTGCACTTTAACCACATCTTGCACACGACACAACGCTGGAATATTTATTTAATAGCGAAATACAAACATGACCTTATTATTTCAATCTAAAGAAACATTTTGAAAGTTTCCAAATCCAAATATATTAAAACTTTATTATTCCAATCCAAAGAAACTTTTTAAAGATGAAATGTCTTTAAAAAAGTTTCATTAAACATATCGGGTATCATGCCACAACTGTGCCTTGCCTTCTTTATTAAATAGACTATTCAACAAAAAAATCATTAACAACTTATCTGACAAAAGACGTCTACAGCGGGAAGTAGATCTCCTCTAGGTGTTTGCTCCGCGCGCGTTCTTGTGCTTCTCTCATCTAAAAGGATCTGCCCACTCTGCATATCTTTCGGTACGAGGTTGCATTCCAAAACCTTAATGCCTCATTGCGCAAAAATATTACTCAAATCCAAGCAGTAGCTCTACCGCGTTCGACTAACAAATAAAAATGACATTTAAGATTAATAGACAATTTGCAAGAAAAAAGACTGAGAAGAAAAACGTATGTAGAATAGAGTCCCTGTGAATATGATTAATAAGCTTGTACGTCATAGTTCCACCCCACGCCTACATACCTACTCAATCTATTCCTAGAATGGTGTTATACTATTAATAGACATGAATACATCCACTATGATGTCTCTTGAACTATAACGTGCAAGCCACTTTATTTTTTAACAAGTTTTATTATAGGAGCTCATAGAGCTTAATATCACTTAGAACTCGTTGAGGGGTTTTCTGTCTTTTACTATTGCTCAGATGACATTAATTTCACACCACTAAGTGCTGTAGGTATTTCTTTCAGAAAGAATTTCTTTGTTATTACAGAGCATAAACTTATGATGCATTTTGTTATTACGTTCACATGGATTTCTACTTTTTTGTTCTCATAATTTATTTGAAGTAATAAACAGATCAACGATAATTAAGTAAGTTGTCTATTGTTACAGGATATTTTCAACCGGCTGGACCGTTGATAAACAAAGAAGCGAACGCTGATGCAGAACGTGCACTAGCTAGGTACCACCCACCGCCACATTATCATGCGCCGCATCCACCAGTAAGTACACACTTGTATTGTTTAAATGTAGATTAGAAAAGGAGATCTGAAAGTTAGGAAAATTAAATTTTAGTATTTGTGAAGGAAATTTTCGTAATACATACCACTACTCTTAAATAACGAGATAATTGCCTATCTTACCCAACGATGAATGAGAGAGGAAGAGTATCTACGGGATTAAATATGATAATCTATGACAACATACAATACTAATTAGTCGGCTAAATCTTTTAACTATCAAAACGATTGTACAATTAGTTAGCGATATACGACAGCCACTAATAAATACTAGCAAAGGTGTCAGTCCTCTATTTTTAGTTGCGAACATTTTATTGCTTGTTATAAAATGTTAAATGTCAGCCGAATGTATGTAGAAAATTATTCTGCTCACCTCGCGGCTTTTATTAGTAACTAGATGAACTATTATTAGTAACATTTATTGTGATTTATCTATACATATAAATAAAACTGAAGGGCCTTGTAACAACAAACTCAGGATTATTTACTAATTGCCCTTGAATGTATATGTTACAGCCAAAGTAATAAATATGAATATTGTACATAATAACTAGCCATTATGTATAAGGGCTACTCAATTTAGATAAAGTGATAAATGTCGCAGAATTAATCACATTAACTAGCCATTATATGTATATGGCAAAAATACAATATTAAGGCAAAAGTCAGAAACAGTTGGTTAGGTTAGGTTAGCATAGTGACCAAAGGACGCAAAAACCTTTTTTTTATGTAAAACTAGAATATAGTAGGTATAACTATATTCTAGTTTAGCCAGCAGCCTTAATATTGTATTTTTGCCATATACATATAATGGCTAGTTAATGTGATTAATTCTGCGACATTTATCACTTTATCTAAATTGAGTAGCCCTTATACATAATGGCTAGTTATTATGTATAATATTCATATTTATTACTTTGGCTGTAACATATACACGACACCACTGCGAATTAACTTACTTTCTTTCTTCCCTGTCTGTCTGTTTGTTTCGGGTACCTAGTTTGCGAATCGGCTGCACCTCTTTTAACGGAATTTTCACTGATACATTGATGATTTTACGCCGAGAGGTTACACTTCAATTTTAATCATAATAATATGTGTGGATTTATAGATCACCGATTCTGAACAATTGTTTTTATTGTTTCCAGGTATTGCCTCAATATGGACCAGCTTATTACCCAGATCTCTGCTATGGCCGCTACTACAGTAGGCCACCTGGGTCATACCATATGCCACCTCCACAACCGGATGGACAGGTAACTGGCTGATTAAAACTTCTATGTTAAAAGTTCTTAGCTACAATCAGATCCCATGTCTCGTAGTTTGAGCATTTCTATTAACTTCTATCATCTAGTAATGAGATTCTAAAGTTATCATCATCAACATCGTCATATAAGCCAATTGACGTCCACTGCTGGACATAAACTTCCTCCAAATATTGCCATCCTCTGCCTTATCCTCCCTTTTAAACCTCCAAAACCTTTTTAATTTCTTGATGAGACCAAATCGATAATACTCGTAGTTTATTTCACTTATACAGAATTCCTTTAACTTTAGTAGTTAAAGGAATTCTGTATAAGTCGAAGTCGAAGATCACTTAATAGAAGAATATATGCTAGTTTCCTAAAATCCTTGAAAAAATTATTTCTTTTGACGCCTTATTAGTTTTAGAACATGCTTCTGTTACAGTCTTCTCAAGCCTCCATTCTTCCTTTCACGCACTTTTTATTTCGGAACATGGTCCTATTACAGTCTTCGCCATCAAATTTTGTTAATTGGTACAGATAGCGCACCAAAAGGCCGCTATACAGTTCTCTCTTAATCACCTTTTGAGTTTCTTTCGTGCTGCTTGTTTAGTCTATTTTAATTGTCTTCTAATTTCTGAGTTAAACTTTTATTTATTTTCAATTATTATTTTCAGATGGTAGGCGTAGGCAGTGAACCTTATCCACCGCCACAATATTATGGTTCGCCGCCATGCTATCAACATTCACCACAAAGGATACCCTATGTCGGTAAGTTGAACTAACAAAACATATTGAAATACAGTACAGCAGTATCTTCTAATTTATTTTCAAGTTAAAAAATATACGCTTTGTCAACTGCATTAAATCGACAATTTGATCCTACAGTGATGAACTCCCATTTATCAGTCAACATTTCAACCATCTACATAGTTTCATCTACCTATAAAACTGATCCTTTTCAAGAATTCATATTATAATTTTGTGTGTTTGAACTGTACTTTAGCTTATTAACGTTTGTATATAGATCATGTTCTTATGATTGTTGCAGAGTATCGTGGATGCCCGTGCCCATTAAACGCGTGTCCAAAAAACGTCCTTATTGGGCCCGCTACTGGTAAAGCCCCAGCCGGTGGCGGCCCCGCGGACGTACCTTCGGCCCTTGCGCCGCCCGGGGGCGCCTTCAGAGCGAAGGTGCGGGCGTGCGTATTAGATGCTGCTTCAGACACTCATGGCAGCGGCAAGGTAAGACTAATAAATTTATTCATTTAAAAAATGATCAATTCCACAAAATATATCTGTTTTAAAACATTAAAAAAATGTTAACATCAAATGTATTTTTCGCAGGATCCTCCACTGGAGCAAGAACCGCCAGCAGGATCAAATGCTCCACATCCTTGTGCCATACCGGCTATCGGTGGAGTTTCACCTAAAAGAGAACATTATGATGTCCGGGATAAAATTCTTATAGCGAATGATATTCCTGGACCGGCTGAAGCTTTGGGGCCGCCATCTCCTGCACGAGGGTCTGCAGGAGCGTGTGCTCCTCAACCGCCACCTGTCGCCCCACGTAGGGCTCGTCTTGGTAAGGAGATGGCCAGACGCTCACTAGCAGGCGATGATACCGGCTTACTTCTTACCGTACCTCAACCCACATTGTCTCATCATAGTGACGCTGACGATGACGTTCTAGCCATATCACCTCCAACTTGTGCACCTATAGACTTATCTTCGTCAGACGAACGGTCTACTCCATTAGTCGATGTCAAAAAAGAGAATGAAGGCCCAACGCAAGCAACACCAAGAAAACCCGACGCGCAGGCGCTTAGGGAACATAATAGCAGTACAGTATTGGATGCAAACGTTGTTACTGATACTGCTAAAGGTGTAAAGCGAAGATATTCAAGGCCAAAGTTAGAGATCGACATGAAAGATACACAACTAGAAGATGTTTGCAGAACGAATGGAATTGGTGAGCATGTTAAACTCCAAAAGCGAAGAAAAGTTTCAGGTGATCAAACTGATATCCAGAGGATAGAAACAGTCACAAAGGAACCTAAAAAGAAGCCAACACAAACGAAAAGGGTTCCGAAAACACCTCAAGGAGAAAAGAAAGGTACTAAAAGAAAGTCAGAAAGTGCTACAACTTGCGGTAAATCTAAGAAAATGCATATCGACAGTACGGTGGAAGAGGATGCAAGGTTAAAAAATGTTGCAGCCGTCGTAACAGAGGAACCCATCTCAGTTAAACCCAAAACTAAAAGTGCATTACTTCTTGATAATCTTATTAGAAAAAACAGTATCGATAGGCCTGACGCTAAAACTTTCTCAGATGCAGAACTTAATCCAGCGGAGTTATTCCTCTCTCCCAATGAAAGTATTCCGCAAACTTGCGCAAAGAAAACGAATATAAACAATAATATTGTAGAAAGTGCAGGGACCGTGAACGGTGTACGAGCTAACACAATCGCCGCCGTGAGTCAACTAATTGGGAAGAAAATGGCATATAAAAATGCTTGCAAATTGGAAAAAGTTGATTCAAAAGTGTCTCACGGTATAAAATCAGTATTAAAAACGCCCACCGCAAAACCTTGCACAAAAGAGGACCGTAATGCATTAAACAAGAATGAACCAGCCGTTGATAACATGGAAACAATAACTGTCGCAACTACGGACGTGCCTCAGATACCTGATAAAAATGAAACGGCAATGGAATTGGATAGTGGGAAGGCCGTAGACACTGTATGCGTAACACCTAAAAGTTCCAAGACGACAAAAATGTTTAAGCCTAAATTAGACGTGGAGCCTCAAATCGAACCTGAATCAATGTCGAGGGCAGTAGAAATTACAGAAAAGGCCGAAGATGAAGAGGTACAGACGATCCGTGATACAGATAAAGAGAAAACGGATTTAAAATCTATAGAAAGATCGGTAGTAAAGAGATGCAAGCTGACGAACGGAGAGTTGAAAGCTAAGAATGTGGAAAAAGTTGTTAAACTTCTGGTGTCTAAGAGGCCTGCTATCAAGACGGATGAAGCGACGTTGGTTGTTGAAGAAGCGTGTGCGTCCCCAGTGCCCGCGAGTGGTATCATGAGGCGCGCTAGGCGGCGGGGCGTGTTGGCCGCGCGACGAGCGAGGCGACCGCCCGCTCCTCCCGTGCCGCCAGCACTTGAGCCCCACTCTCCTCCGCGCTGGAGTAACGGCTGGAACTGGGATGGCGAACATTATCTTTCCAAAGTCTACCTCAATGTAAGTTGAACACTTTACCTCTTTTTTAACATGGTTTCCCATAGAGCCCGTATCGACTCAGGCGGATAAGTGTGTCAGATAACTTTTAAGTTTCTATTAAGTTTACGTTCTTTAGTTAAAATGTTCTCTGCAAACTAGTGGTCCCTTAGTTGCCTTATACGATACTCTCAGGCTGATATGAAGTGGGGACTCTTTTTATGTCATTTCCATCAACACAAAGTTATAGTTTTAAACGTACTTGGACAAACTGAAGCAGTACAGTTTTTCTGAAAACAGCACTTTTTGTCTTAATTAGATGTGTTTAATTTTTATCATTTAAATGTTTAACGTTTGTATGTATTGTTAACAGAACGACACGCGTCAAGACCGCGCGGCTCGCTGCTGGTCGCGCATGTCGCACCGCAGCGGCGACAGCGTGTCGCGCGGGGACTGCGTGCTGCTGCGCGCCTCGCTCGCACGCGCCCAGCCCTACGTGGCGCGCGTCGCCAGCCTGTGGGAGAACCCTGACGACGGTAAGCATACTCATTTACTTTACAGTAGGTGCACGCCAACAAATTGCTACAAATGGTTGCACAGATACGAGTTAATTTTATAATGTGTATTAATTTGGCTATTGTATTATCCAACAGGTGAAATGATGGTATCCCTTGTATGGTACTACCGACCGGAGCACACAGAGCGCGGTCGCCAGCCAGCCGACGCGCCGGACGAAGTGTTCGCGTCGCGGCACAGAGACGCTAACTCCGTCGCGTGTATCGAGGACAAGTGCTATGTGCTCACCTTCAACGAGTACTGCAGGTGAGACCTTATTTACGTGACTTTTAAGATTATTATTAAAAAAGGCTGCGTGTGATATGAAAAGCTAAATATGCCGCCGTCTCTTAAAGAACTATTGACAGACGGATGCTACTTTAATTCAGTTTGAAATAACTGTAAAATCATCCTTTGCACAAAGTGGTCTTCTAATAACAATCTTAATATTGATATAGGGTCTTGTGTCAAGTTTTTCTTCTTAACAGAAAACTATCTGTTCTGCTATCACTTTAGCGTATACTATAACCTCGCCAAAAGTATCGAGTAGAAATAATGATTAGGTATCAGAAGAATGACGTGTCCTTATCTGTTTTATATTAATTTATTAATTATTTATATTACAGGTATCGTAAAAGGCTAAAAGCGGCGGAGGAAGGAATATCCATAACTCCTTCGATCGTCCCGCCGATGCCGGCCAGCGAGGTGAGTCCCGCCGTCGCTCCCAACGACTCCAAGTTACCGCCATCCGTCTCACCGGAGCTCGTACTCTTCTGTCGGAAAATATACGACTTCAGATCTAAGAAGATACACGTTCCGAACAAATGAACTGTGCAAACAACTACCTTTGGATATAGTTCTAAAGATCTGTGCAGATCTGTGCGGCGACACGTCGAGATGTCACAATAAAATTTTATATAATGTATTTTATGGAAACACCAAAGTTACGTTACAAAGTTAAAGTGTTATATTACGTCGGCGGTGCGAGTGTGGTCGGTGACGGTGAGCCTCCCTAGAGACTCGTTTCTTGTATCGTAGTGTCTCATCGCAAACCTTTAAATTAGTACAAAAAGTAATCGTTCCCGGGTGCAACTAGTAGAATGTGTGACCTGTGCCCGTTTTATGTGAAAACAAACTACGTAATCGTTGTGTTTAGTAATCGCCGATCGGTCATATTTTGCTTGTATTGTGATGTCGTAGAAGTTTTTTTTATTAGAATTTAAAGTGATTTGCGGTATTGATTTGATTTCGATAAATAATATTTTTTATCAAGTGATGCCTTTTATAATGTATAAGTAGTTTTAAGAATATCATGTTGAAAGAGAATGCATAATTATGTATAGCAATATATTTTTCTTTCTAATCGGAAGTAAGACGAGAGAATGTCCTATTTATTCTCACTCCTACAAAAGCGTTAAACTATTTTAGGGAACTGATTCGATAGCTATTCTCTATAGCTGATACAATTTTGTATGACTTTTTAGTTTTTATTTGGCTACATGGAAAATGAAAAGGCATTTATAATCATTACAATTATGTTTAATTACCTATTTGTTATATTGTTGTCAAGGTAGAGTCTATATTAAATTATTCTTTTATAATGTAAGTTGCGCGCGAGCATGGTGACGAGTGTGCGCGGTGTCAACATCACAGTGACGGTATCATAAGTAGCATACCTACGGTAAGCGTATCGTTTTGAACCATACTTTAAGTTTACAAAGGTCCCTAGCAAGGATCTACCCATAACATTAAGTACCTAATAATTGAAACATCACAAATTTTTGCAACTTTTATAATTTAATACATAGCAACGTAGGGGCTGAAGGTTGCTTCGGTCAAGTTCCGTTAAGTAAAGCCAGTCTACATACTGTAACCCTACTAGGGCGTATTTGTATATCTGCTGTAGATTTTTAAACTTTTTAATATCAAACAACAAAAGTAATACACTTTTACTCTGCCTTCGAAGGAATTGATTTAAAATTTGCATTTCGGCCTTAAATTATCCAACTAGGCAGTGATTGTTTTATTAGTAATGGTCCAGAATAGTTACAGGAAGACTGATTTTGCGAAATTTTACGTATATATTACCTGTTGCGTTAAAATTATTATCATTTGACTTATTTGTGCAAATAAAATCATATTGTCATGGTAATTTCCAGTATTGTTTTAACATTATATTCAAAATAACAAAGGGGAACAGTTATACATATTATATGTAATATAGTTATAGGTCTAAACAACAAAAAGCGGAACACTCGTGTGTTAAAGAGATATATTGTAAGACTATAATAGTGAAATCTCTTTATCATTAGATGCATAATTGTAAGTAGTGCGACGAAAATAAAGAATTATATATTTAACGTTATATTTCCTTTGTGAAATAAATTATAAATCGCATTTATCAAGTTGTGGACCGATTCCCATTACCTGCCTTCACTATTATCTACAATGTATCTCTGGATTGTGTAAACTAATAATAATTTTGTACATATACATAATTTTTTTTTTTGTATTTTGCTATTTTGTTTGTTATCTTTCCAGTGAGATTCGTACGAAACTAAATGTATTTCAATTTCAGTTTTTTACTGTCATATATCGCACATAATTATATTGTGGATTTATTGTACTGTTCATATGCCTGGTTGGTCACAGAATGGTGAGCGAAAGACAGATTTATTAAGTGCATTGGGGTAAGTTCAGAACGTACAGTCACCATCAGAATATAAAAATGTCAATATAATTATTAATCGACTATCGGTTTAATCGATTGTCAGTATAAATTGAATTAGGATTTAGATATTTTTCTGATCGTTTTAAATGAAGTTGTATTTGAAAATACAACTTTCACAAGTTAAAAATAAAGTCGTAAGAATATAAAAGCGTATAAATGACGAAATGATAAAGCCTTATTAAAACGCACAACACACTCAATTACTAAAGAGACACAATGAACATGATAACTTGTAAAAAATAGCGCCCACTAAATAAAAGCGTTTTCATTATTTCTGAACTTACCCCAACGCACTTAAAACGACGAAGAATTTCCATTTAATTTCAACTTTAACCTCTTGTATCATTAGACGGAACGTATCATTTGATGAAGTAATTGTGCAACTGCGTATCATGTATAAGTTGTTTTGTATCGTGACCCATACACTCGTGTGTCACTTGGCTATTGAAAGTATATAAAAGTGCATTCCTTTTACTGTATTAGGTACATCCATGGAAGCATCGTGTACATAGCAAATAGGCTTCGTCTATTTTACATTACGCCTTTAGTATTATTATCATTATATGTCACAGTATAAAATATACTATTGTTTTTACTAAAATCAAAAAAACATCTTAAAAATAGTGTATAGTTATTTATATTATGTACCTTTTTACTTACAAGTTGTACAATTTTATTTTTAGCGTATTTTTTTGTGTATAAATCATCGTATATTTTATTCTGATCAGTATAAAAATCTCACTGGTCTATTCCAAAGCCTAATTTTGTTCTATTCTATTAATTTTCTTTTTCGTTGCTTGATGCCAAAAATTTAGATGCAAAAGTTCTATTACTTAATCAGTAATGATGTAATACCAATCTCCCTTCAATTTAGGTTAATCAGATGGCGATGGATTCTGCACTTGATACTTAACAACATTTAGAACAGTCCATACCTAGCATCTAGGTCTAACTCCTGTTTTATTATATAAACGGTATAAAATCCCCTTAGCGTGCTTACACCCGTAGATTTTGTAGGTGATAATAATAGTTTATAGAACGAAAATATACCTACAAATGGGCATACTATTAGATCAAGTGCTGATTCAACCGACATCAATACTCATTATTAATAAATCATAGAGTTAATGAGTAAATTCCATAATAATAAATCTATGAGTAAGATACCTTGCTTGTAGCAGCATTATTTTAAAGAATGTTACCTGGGTATTTCGCAGTTGCAACCTTCTATAGTCAATGATTTTAGAATTAGATTTACTAATAAGGAAAAAAATACCTTGTTTTTATTATTTATTTTGTTTCAATGAAAATTATATAGGTATATTTTATTATTGTAACCTTAGTTATGTTGGCTGTAATTTAATATTGATGTAATTAATATATGTATTTTTATTTCTATTCAGAGTTTTATAACCCATCATATTCCATTATCCTTGTTTTACTTTCAAAAGAAGTGGTTATTATGTCGAAGGGAAAGGAGGAAACACACATCAAAATCCCGTTACTACGAAAATAGACAAAATCTCGTTTCTACCAGAAAATAAATGCTCATATTTTTGTTTGTAGGTCAGGTTAGAACAGTGACCACTGCACTGTGGCATTTTCGAAATTTACCGGGATTTCGTGATATCCCTTGTGATTTCGTGAAATCCCTGGTATCCTCATTTCCCTGCGACATATACACACAGTACCAAATCAACCTAAATACGAAAGGCATTAGTAGCTAAAGTGGTTATTTACTATCCTATCCCTTCCGACCCTCTATGAATCCTTAATGAAATAACTAAAAGTTTTAGAAATTTGAAAAACATCAAAAAGCTGTGGGATTTTTTTAAATACCCAAATAGCTGTGGTAAGTATCTCCCGATAAACAATGAATCAACTTCTAACACAAGTTCATCAGTGCTAGTACTTTCCATCATATGAAAAGCTTACCTAACCGGTATACATGTAAAACTGTGGAATTGCTGTAGTAGATACATATTAACTACTTACACTATATCTTCGGGACAATTAGATAAACTTCTACCTTGTTCTGCTGATTAGCTCATCCAATATTACAATACATCCTAGAGCTAAAAGCCTCCATAAATAAGTGTCTAGACGAAAAGAGAAAATGGTTTTATCATGTCGCATAAAAACCAATTTTCCATAAACTGCAGAACACGGTAAGCGACCTTGTAATTGTATGAGTTATTCAACTTTTGTAGTAGACTGTACATTAAGTATTAGCACACAAAAAAATTTAAAACAAAAGCTCAATGAATTCCAGAAATAACGGAACAGGTGAACAATCTATTTACTATGCTATTCTTCCCGATGCTCTATGATTCAACTGCATACTTAGGTACCTACCTACATCAGTATAATGATAAAAGAAAAAATTACAAAAACCTAGAGCATTTCGTAAAATAGCGGAATAGCTAATGGTAGGAAACTGCTGAAATAACCATTTCTACTCTAAAGAGATTCCAAATCTGACATGGCATCCAAGATGAGATAAGATTCACAAAGATAAGGTTGAGTCATGAGAAGAACCTGGAAGGAACTTACAGCCACTCTTTTTAAAATAGTTCACAATGTTGATAGAACAGTATAACACAAAACATTATTGTGACTGTACTAGCCTATCACTTTCCTCTGCTGGACATAAGAATCTCCCAACCAGCGCCACAAAACAGGGTAAGGTAGGTATATGACACGTTGTATTTCAGGGCCATAAACAATGCAGCCGCTGGTGTACTAGGTAAGCAAAATTAGTATAGGGTTATGAGGTAGGTACTTTAGTTTTCCTTTTGTTATCAGATCTGTCTTTAAGAGTCCAGCTAGTGACGGGCTTTCTCCAGTGATGACGTGGACTTAAAGGTGCACTTAGTCTTCTGGTAATACCCTTTAGATTTACTAAAGGGTAACTTTAATGTAACTTATATTATTCTATACGGGTCTTACTGGCAGTAGGTATTTATCAATTAGCCTAGATACTAATAAGATAAATCTGTCGGTTTTTCTCCGACGTTTCGGCCGACTTGCCGTAGTTATAGTGTATTCACGGAGACGAGTTAGTAGAGCGCTATCTCACTCACACAATTTTTTAATTGCGATTGGTCAGTGATAAACGCTAAGGCGGTGTACACAGTACGAGTACTTTTTAGTCTACTCATACTTCCCGTGCTGTGCAGACGTGCTCATACTTGTGACTGTATACTCGACTTGTGAACCGGCTGGTGTATTGGATTTTATAATTTATTAATGAACTAACGACTGGCTTGAAAACACCTTCAGGTGTGCATTTTTTTTAATAAATGGTCCATGGTAAATTTTAAGCATCGCAGGTGTGCTAATGACCCGTTTATTGTTCTTTTGTCATAAATGAGCATTACCATAGTAAAATACTATTTCCCAATTTTGGTATATTAAACTGGTGCGCTACATCCATTGTTATTATTATCATTAAGTTTTTGTTATATTCTCATTGTTGAAACACGTGTTTTATAACATTTTTATATTCTCGTTGAGAGTGAGGATGAGGATGGAGGATGGAAGGTGGTCTAAATATGTTTGAGTCGAAGAAACAAGGCGATTATCACAAGGAGATGAATGCCGAAGAATTTGAAAATTGGTTTAGAGAAGTTTTAAATAAGCTAGATGATAATTCTGTGATAGTCATGGATAACGCTTCTTATCACTCTAGAAAAATAGAGGGAATCCCAACGGCCCAATTTAAAAAACAGGATAATTGTAATTGGTTACGAGAAAAAAATATTAGCTATAACGCTGAAATGTTAAAACGTGAATTATTAAACATCGTTAAAAATCATAGACCGACCATATGACGCTTGCATTATAGACGAAATGTCAAAATCACAAACCAAAACTGTATTGAGACTGCCGCCGTATCATTGCGAATTAAATCCTCGAATTTATTTCTTTCCTTCATATCCATCAGATACCCATAAAAAAATCTATCAAATTAATGTCTCTCAATTTATACGACAGACGAAGCCGCAGTAATAAACTAAGCGATCTTTTAAGAAGCGCAGTGTGAACGCACATTTACATTTCTAAGGATTTGTTAACGCCCACCGACCCTAGAACAGTATTTTTTGTCCTTGTCATTTGTATGATAATGTGCGATAAAGAAGGCGCTATACTAACTCGTCTCCCTGAATACACTATAGTAGCTATATAGTGCCGTAGTTGCCGTATTAGTATAGGGTTATGAGGTACTTTAATGTAACGTAAGTACCTACCTAATGTTTAAGGTAACACAATGTAAGTATTCATAGCTTCTTAGTTTTCCATTATGACATCCAAATCGAAAACATGACATAGTCTTACTCCGTTATCTGCCGAAGACGTTTCTTATAGGTAAAACTAATCTAATGCCTACTTCACCTTCGCCTACCTAAAATGCAAGGTAATGTGCGGTTGACCACTGCAGAGGTAGGTAGGTATGTGTGCAGGACCGTTCATCTTGGGCATTTAGTATTAAAAATAGAGAATGTCTCGGTTCTCTTGAAACATCGGTAGATAATGTGAAATATTATTATACCTACATAATGCAGTAGGTAACTATACACTTAGGTATCTTAATAATACCTATAAACACTAATTACCCTCTAATCGAATCGAAAAGGTGTGAGCACGTCACTAATTTCGAAATTTCTCAATATGTCAAAAAGAAAATAAACACAGAATATAATCACGCTTAACAACTCACTTATTGTAGTAATATGTACCTACGTACCTACTACGTATTAGTACGCCAAGTATCCCTCCTTCAGGGAGGACACCCGTCCCTGTAGTGGGACATTAATAGGCTGTTATGATGACTACGTAACCTGGACGGAAAATAAAGCTCGATGAGTAGAGTAAGCGCCAACTACTTTGCCCGGCTTGAAGTTATGCCCGATTTACACATCGACAAGTACAGTAGCGAGTTAAGTAGTATTTTAAGATTAAGTTGATTTAAATAGAGTTCCATCCTATTTTTTGGCGAGTTAAGTACGAAGTAGCCCCCTCTCTCGCGTCTCGCCAACTTAACTTGCCAAAAAATAGGATGGAGATCTATTTAAATCAACTTAATCTTAAAATACTACTTAACTCGCTACTGTACTTGTCGATGTGTAAATCGGGCATTAGCTATCACGTTCGCGCATGTCAGGCGTCAGGACCAAATAAAGCTCCCGCTCCCCACGCACCCCGCCATTTAGTTCGAAAACTGACATCTGCGCAGCCAATTGCAACAACTTCAAACCGGCCACGTTATTTGGCGAACAATGTCAGTAGGTATAACATGCAGGGCTCTGAATACCGTTAAAAATGAGGTATCGATACCTTCATCATACTATGGTAACGTTACTTGTAGAGGTATCGTTAAGCCAGGTATCGTTAATTGGGTGGATTTTTACCGGTAAGTTGACTTATCGCTATCGATGATTTACCGGTAAAAAGTAACAATACTGTAAGTCAAAGCTTGCTAACGTTACCATAGAAACACCGTTAATTGTCATTATAACTCTTTTCACTATAATAATATATACATAATATTAATATAATAAAACTGTAGAAAAGTCGTTATTGTACATTAAAAAAAAAATAGCCAAGGTATTACAAGACAACCAATAGAACCCATTTCCAGCAGTTTTGGAATTTTTGTCTGTTTGTCTGTAACTGTACCTATATCTGTGTTCTAAAATTTGTTCGGGCATCACGTAACAAGTTCGAAAGCAATGTAGATGATTTTTATACACAACTAGCGATCCGTCCCGGCTTCGCACGGGCATTATTTTCCAGCTTATCTGTTCATTTTCTTTGCTATAAACGTCACGGAGCCCGAGACCTTTCCGACAAATGCAAAATCGTGGAAATCGGTTCGTGCGTTCAGGAGTTATAGCGTCAGGAAGGAAAACCCGACTTATTTTTATATAGTAGACGATTGAAAGTAACTTGAAGTTATATTTAGTTTTTGTTTCATTGCAATCGGTTCCGTCTATTAACAAACAGAGCCATCTTTCGAACTTAGACTGGACTGCATCAATAGTTGAACTATGTACAATCACGGAAGTTTCCGCTTGACTATAAGTATACATAGACATAACATCTATGTAAACTATGGAATGCAATAAAGATATGAATTATGAAATTATGAATTATTACATGAAAAAAAGTCGTGATTATCATTTTCACGTATACCTAAATAATATCAATCTCATACCGAATATATTCTGCACAATTCCAAAAGTCCGTTAAACAAAAACCAAGTCGTGAGTGTAGAAACAAAAATAAATAGCGCGTTGTCAATAGCCGGAGAGTGAATCGGAACTAATTAATACTTAAGAAACAGGAATATTTTTAGGGGCGTGTCTTAGCGGGGCTAGAAATTAATGCAACCTCATTGGGTAGTTTGTATCTATGTGTGCGTGTCACACTGTCGGTGGCTGTTTAAGCCAATTTGTTTAGAAACTGATCGAGCAGGACTTTCTTCGATAGTACTTAGTCATAAAAATAAATTGAATTTAAATAACATTCCTTTTCTCACAATCTTATTATAACTGCAATTTTAACACACTTTTATAATTATTTAATACATACTACATATATAGGTATATAATTGTAGTGATTTAATGAACTAATAATAATTAACTTTTAACTCTTAATTTAGATTTATCCCTAAAGCTGCCTCATTGATAATTGTATAATTATGTATTATGTTATTTAAGAGACTCCCTGATCTCACAGATAAACAGCCTCAGCTGTTTTGTGAGACTGATGTATAATTTGATGTAAACTTATTTGTTAATAATAAACAAAACAAAACAAAATAAACAAAACAAAAAAAAACAAATAGTGAAAAATCAAATCATTAAATAAAAATACTATTTAATTTTTAATTAAAAATAATATTTTAATTTAATTAAAATACCCGTGAACAGTGACTGTGAATTTAAGTTACTTGGCTTAATAAAATATAAATAGTCACTTACCAACCATCAATATTTATAGACAATTATGTTTACTCGTTGGAATAGATACATAATTTCAACACAATTCATTCAGATTCGATAGCCAAGGGTATAGAACCATCGACTTTGATGAAGTAGACGTGCGTTCGAAACCGGGTTGTGCCAAGAATTCTTTTTGGTTTTTTATTTTTAATTTATTGTATTTTATCTCAAAGAAAACAGTTACAATATCCTTTGAAATGGCGAGCGAAAAAAAATGGTTATATTTAAAATGCATTCTCTCTGGCAGCCACTCACAGCCCGTTGCGGTCACAGATTTAAAAGCGTAAAATTTCACCGAGGTCATTGCATAGACGGGTGACCACTCAGTGGTATTTTATTAACCTATTGATTTATGCGTGATCATACAAAAAAAAACATACGTGTCGAATTGATAACCTCCTACGTTTTTTTTCATCGGTTAAAAAATTAAATGTATGATTAGTGATTATTATGAATTGCAATTAATATTCATTTTAATTTTTTTATGAAGAATGATCATTATGACTTTAAATTGTATGAGAAACATTATCGGAGATCCGATGATATGAGTTGAAATGTTATGTAAGAAGAAGCGCTCCCTGTTGTGCGACATTGAACTTAATAGTTTTATGACATGCAATTAAAATGAGCTCTAGAGGTGATAAAGTCATTTAATAAATTAATTAATTAAATTAATTAATTTAATTGTCGACTATACATTTTTTTCGTAAACGAAGTCGCGGGTTACAGCTCGTATTGAATAATAATAGTAGAAAACAAAGTAAGAAAAAATAAAAAAAACACAAAAAGTAATTCGTTCCTCAGGATAGAACCATAGCTGTTTTCTTTTCAGCCAAGCTCTATACAAGCAAAGCTATCGTGTTGACAACAGTTTTGATCAAATTGTCAATCTAGTATTTCGCTTTGAAATTGGCTTGACTTTTGTCTACTGTCATAATCACTCACTGCAACTACACTGAAACTCGACCGCAGATGAACGACGCAGCGGGCGACGTTGCCGTTGAGTCATGCGCGGCTCCCGTACACTGCACGAGTTGGCAACATCGCTCGTAGGTACCGGTAAAAGTGTCGATACTCTTACCGATACATTGTTATCGGTAAAAATTTAATTCGATACCAAAGTAAAACTACCCGTAGTATCGTTACTAGGTTAACATTATGAAAGTAACGTTACTTAACGATCCTTACCCTGGAAATTTGGTACCGTTAACAAGCCCTGATAACATGTTTCCGACACTATTGAAGGGACTAACGAAGAGTAAAATGAAACTGTTTCATGTCCAGTCATGAAAGGGCGGTATTGTTCAGATTGAGCTGACCAGCCTAGCACTGAAAATGAAGCAATTCACAGGGAATAAGGTACAAGTATCTACATGTAAACTAGATATAACTGTAAATATCTTTTTATTTGTGAATCAACACGTCATGAAGCAGTATACAATAAATAACTTCCAACTTCAATTAACATTTTAATACAAAGTAGATACATATTATTACACATTTATAATTTCAAATCACATCCAAATTCACGAGAAAAAGATTATCTATCTATTTGGTACTATCAGTACATTTAGATAAAATGCTTGTTAACACATACTAATTCTTTACAGGCGCATTTCATAACTTTCTTGGTAATCACATCCATTTGAATCAGAAAGGAGAAATAATTTTATGCAAATTAGCTGCACACTTATGATTTTAGGTAATAACATTGTTACATAAATTCTTTGCCTAAAGGGCATAGGTATAGACATTTGTGACATAAATGTACCTGTGACTTCTTTAGACAAGTATCAAAAAACACAAAACCTTTTGTAATGTAAAATTTTTAAAAGACCTTAATTGAATTGAACCAAAATTAATAAAAAGAATTTGCTTATATGGCAACGCTAATCTTGTCGAATTAAAGCTATAAAAATAATAATTACGATCCGTGTAGTCAATAAAATGCTAATTATGTACATTTGAGTACATTATACTGAAAAGTATGTTTTAAATAAAATAACCAAGAATATTTAGAGCCTGGTGACTGAAACAAGCTATCGGTAAATGGTGTGCCCAGTCACACATGCCAGTTTACATTCCCACAGTAAGACAATTGTTGAAGACAAAACTAATGCAATTCGTTACTTGATCTATCAGAAGTAATGTTGTAGACATGATTAGCCAGAAAGTAGCACAAAAACTATTTTAAATAAATAAATGCATACAGAAGAATGCCAACATCAAAGTACACAAACACTTTTAACAGTTACATAACAAGCCACTCTCTTTGCAAAAGACTGTGATGAAACTAGCACACATTAAACCTTATTAGACTTACAGACCAACACATTTTGCTAATAGTTTTAGTGTCATTTGTATATTGATAACAAAACCCCTGTTATAGACACTGACCGACTGCTTATTAATGTTGGACACATTTACTTCTATACATTGCATATCCTCTTAACATAGTACTAAACAATCCCTTTACACACCATATTTATTATCTTTTACAGTTATATTATTTATAATCTAGGAATGTAGTGGTAGATATATCCAAACTGATTAAATAACATAAAATATATATTATAAATATGAACACACCAATGGTATGTACTAAATTACTGTTGAGTAAAACCACCAAAAAACAAAATTAAAACATGTCATGACATAATAAATTTAATCTCTTAGGGAGCTGATTTTGAGTTTGAGATAAAGACATTCCAAATAGATGTAATGCTTTCAAATACATGTGTAGGTGATAACCTTCTTAAATACAATTTTGGCAATATAATCTATTACTTGATAGTATAAACTATTACTTGATAGTATAAACTCGCCCTTTGATATTATTTACAACATTTACATGGAGTACAATTTCCAATACTTCTAAATGTGTTAGTAAATGGAAAGAATTTTGAATACTAGCATTAATCTAGCAAATCTACATAAAGCACTTTTAACTGCTTTCAATCTTAATATCATGGTTTTCTTTTCAATTTACTAATACATACTTTAGTTATACACTTAACAGACAATGTGTTTCTTATATGCCTTGGTAACACACACTTTACCATTTATTTTCTATACCAAGTTAAGTATATCAACTTAGGTGGGACAAATATTACAATCAAATCAATATTTAAGAAAAAAAAATTATTAATGTAGACATAATTATAATAATATACAGTAAAAGATTTATTGGACAACTGTGCGCTAATTATAACACATTCTATGACTTTCTAATAAAACAATGCTAAAAAAAATTAATTATTGCTGTTATACTTTAATACTCTTTCTTATTAATAAAAAATGTATTAAAGTACTCTTTTGTTCAAACGCATGAGATTACATTATATTTTTACAAATGAGTTTATGTTCCATTTTTATTGAAATAATCTAATTAATAGGCCATTTGAATATTCATATTGTGATGAATCATAACTCACTAAATAACTAACAGCCAACTTATGAAACCTGATTAATTCTTTATCAAAATGAAGAATAGACAAAACTTGAGGCTCTACTAAGTCACTTGAGCTGTAACCTTGCTAGCAAATTTTGTCTATTGATTTCCACAGATTAAGAGGCTGTATTCCATAATATTTCATTTGCTGAAGCATTTTTGACTATTGGAATCAAAATTATATTTACTAATGAGAATGATTTTTTATTATATTTTAATTTCTAATAAATTACCTATAAAGCTTAGGTTTCCTTTTGTTTACCAAAATAAATAAATCTCAATATAAGAACAAGTGGGATTTATTCTATGTAGTTGTATTGCTTTTTTTATATTTGTATATGTTTTTAATATGTATGTATTGAACTACAATACATCAATGTATTATCTTTGTAAAAAAAAAACAGGGAACATTCTATTTTATCTATTGTGGTTACAATAATGGCCACCTATTTTCAAAGCTTCACCTGACACATGGTTAACATGTTATAATATAACATTTATGGCCAATTTATAGAACATCAGAATGATTCAGAAATTACAGCAACTGTTTGTCTTTCTAGCTGTCTTATAGAACAGTTTACTCTGAACAGAAAGACTTTCCGTCTTAGCAACTACATCATCTAATTTCTCACCTCTCTCTAAAACTGCCTTTATAGTATCATGGAGAATGATCTTTGTTTCATCCAAGTCAGTTTGTATTTTAGTCAATGCATCAGCTTCCTGAGGGTTTTGATATTTAGCTAAATATTGAGGCAAAATATGAAAGTCCAAGGTATTTTCATTTCCTGTTGCCCATGATGTAGGCGGTACTGTTGCTGAGAATTCATCTAAAATTTTAGTTATTAGTGTGTGTGCCACTCTGTTTGGATATTCATGATCAGATATGAGAACTCCGGCTAAATTATCATGTCGGACATAAACCTGCAACATGTATTCACCTTCCTTCACAGATTGTCTAGATGATGGCTGAGTCCTTTCCACTATGGTTTTACTAACAAACCCCATAAATTCTTGTACAGAATTTCTTTGAAATATGCTGAAGCTTTGCAAGTTATAAGCAGCTTTGAGAACTGAAGCATTGTTCACTCCTTTGTAAAGTACAGCCAATGCATAGATTTTTACCATTTTGACGGCACTTCCTTTGTCTCAGGAACTCCAAATAATCTGAAATTATCATAAAGTCATTATGTCAGTGATGAAACATCGCCATTTCTATTAAGTAGATCACTAAAGTAACAGGCTGGGTAGCAAATATTTATTTAGACACTCAAGAGATTGTAACAAACAGTACTTGCAACATCAATACTCCAATGGGTTAATAATTACGGTACAATAAACAGGGTTTAATAAATTGATTATTCTTAATTCGGAATTGATTTCGAATGGCACTTACCAGATTTAATTGATCTGTTGGTAGATGACACATAAGTCAACTTTACATAAAAACGTCTAAAGCAATATCTTTACAAAATGTAATAATCATTTATGGTAGTAAAATTGTGAAGAGAAAGAGAATAATGCTTATTAACTCTGTCGAAATTATTCGAAATCGATGTTTCGTCGTGGTGCTTACGCACAAAACGTCAAATGTATCACAAAAAGTCAAAGCCAATGTGTCATCACAACAACAAATTAGTATCTGTCAAATATAATAGTCATAGAAGAAAAATAATCATAGCCCTAAAAAAACCTATGCCGAAGGAGATTCAGAAATACACTTCTCATAAAAAAAAATCGAAACAGTTGCGATTTGTTGACCCCGGTTTAACATTTATGTACGAGGATGCTAGGACAAACACCGCGAGCGTCGTATGAGATTGTGTTACTGAAGTCGATATCTCTATTATTGATTGGCCAGGAAGAAGCCCGGACATGAATCCGATTAAACATCTATGGGATGAATAAAAAAGACGAATTAGTGTAAAAGATCATTCCTCAAAAACACTTAGCCAGCTTTAAAATGCAATCCAAGAGGAATGAAACAGAGCGCCACTATTTTTGATCGTGACTCTCATCCGATCGATGAAAAACCGTACAGAAGCAGTAATGAGAGTTCGGGAATGGTATCCGAGTTATTAAATAAACGTTTTCTAGCTTTTTTTTCATTTACGTGCTTAATTTAATCATTTTCCGTCAAACTACGTACAGGGTAAATACGACTTATTAAACAAAATACGAAATCTATGAAAATTTAATGTGAATTTAGAACATTAACATCATTATTTGAAAACCTCATTAAATTCCCTATTAAATGATATATAACACATATTCCTAAATAAACACATTTTTCAGATAATCCTTATAAAACACAAACTTGCAACTGTTTCGATTTTTTTGATGAGAAGTGTATGTTGAAATTAAACGTACAAAAAACTTACACAAAATATGTAATTTATTAAGGAATACACAAAGGAGAATGTTTTTTTTGGGCTAAAAAGTCAAAGTCTGTCCCCAGGTCACCAACTAGGTTTATTACAAAGATTGATACGTAAACAACATTTTCTTCTATGGAACCAACAAAATTCATCCCATAGAAATCTAGATATCAGCTGTTCAAAAAACTAAAAGCCCTGTGGCACTCCAAGCAGTTACAGTCTGTCCCCAGGTCACCAACTAGGTTCATTACAAAGATAGATACGTAAACAACATTTTCTTCTATAGAACCAACAAAATTCATCCCACAGAAATCTAGATATCAGCTGTTCAAAAAACTAAAAGCCCTGTGGCACTCCAAGCAGTTACAGTCTGTCCCCAGGTCACCAACTAGGTTCATTACAAAGAAGAGCTGCCCCGGCGCGAAGAACCTCCTCGTTCTTCGCGCCGGGGCAGCTGTGTCTTTTGTATAAGACTCAAGTTCGCCCCTGCGTGGAGTACTGCTCTCACCTCTGGGATGGCTCTGCACAGTACCTTCTAGATGCTCTTGATCGGTTACAGCGGCGAGCTGTGCGTATCATTGGGTGCCCAGAAGTATCCAAATCCCTTGAGCCTTTACAGCTGCGTAGGGACATCGCCGGATTGGCGGCCTTCTATCGCCTGTACCACGGCGAGTGTTCTGATGAACTTTTTCAACTGGTTCCACCCTCTCCTGTCTTATCCAGAACTACACGTGCCGGACGTAAGTGCCACCGCTACACTGTAGAAACCATACAAGTCCGAACAAAGCGGTTCAGCACTTCGTACATGTGCAAAACCACCAAACAGTGGAACTCTTTGCCAGCCCACGTGTTTCCTTCAAACTACGATCCAGGTTCCTTCAAGCGAGGCTTGAAAAAGCATCTTCTGAAGCCGCCATAGTGGAGACATTCATGCCTCTACAATTATTGTAGCTGGCATGGTGCTCGCCATTTTTGGACTCTAATGGATGCTTAACATCAGGCACATTAGAGTCATTCTGGTAGGCCTTTTTTAAAAAAAAAAAAAAATATTCCTATCATCTGTGGTTTGTTGTGGTCATTCAAAATGTCATTTGTCAAATTCAGTTTGACGTTCAGGGCAATAGTTATTGTCTATTGTATTGTGTTTGTGTGTTTATTATAAAATATTGCAAAACTTAATTCCTTACAAGTAAAAAACCTTGATTCTTGTAGCAAATTAAATTATAACCGTATAGAGTGTAATACAATTCTACTATTAAATATGACAGAAAATACTGAGAAGGTAGAGAGTGGCACTGATGCTCGTAGGCGCTTATTAAATATTGCAGTTTCGACTGTTCTTCTTGAGACTGGGTTCGATGCTGCGGATAAAGCGGCATTAGAAACCTTAACAGAAATGCTACAATGTTGTAAGTATCTAAGAATGGTATTATTATCACGTTAACAGTCCTCATTCTAAGTTTAAGACCCCACCATTTGTCCAGTTGTTTTGTATTTTGGCTATATTCTAAACTAAAATTTGAAAAGTTATGACCTGTTTTTTATTAAGTCTGCACAATGTAACTCATTTGGTACGTACTCAGACTTGGAGATACCTTGATCAACAATGATAATAATAGTCCTCAATTATGATAATCAATAAAAAGTAGACAACATACATCGTAAAACAATTAATTTATGTAATTTAGGAGTTCTTATAAACATTAGCATAGTTAGATTTGTAGTCTGGCTGAGAAATAATATTATACTTACATGTTTTCATTTGCCTTTTTGTTTAATTTAATTTGATATGTTACTCATTATGACCTCCCGTAAAAGCCCATCGAATAAAATCATAATATAGATATCATAAAAATTTTATGGTTGTTATTTTTTCTGTGAAACCCTAAATGTTTATAAAAATTTAAAGTAGCCTAGTTTATGCGCCATAAAATGTACAATACCATAGTGAAATTTCCAACGAAACCAGTCCAGCGGCTTTGGAGATTAGCCGGAACAAACAGACAGACAGCCAGACAAAAATTTTGTTGTTGCGATTTTTAACATTGCTGTTTTCTGATTATATTTTCTTTTGTTTTGATAGTTTTCTCTGAAGTTGGAAACTCAGCCAAAGGTTATTGTGAACTATCTGGCAGAGTAGAACCAGTTCTTGGAGATGTGGTTATGTCACTTATTAATATGGGTAAGCAAGCTTTCATGTATTTCTAAACTTTTAAACTTTAACTTCTTTTTCATGGTTGGCTGGAAGAGAATGTCTTAGGCATTAAGTCCTCTTGTATACAATATAGTATTAAGTGTTAAATTAAACTTTTATATACTAATACAGTTTTACTTATGAAAATAAAATTTTGCTTTGTAATTAAACACTTATTAATTAGTTGAAGAAACCATAGAATTGTATCTATATTGTACTCTAATTATTTCTTCTTTTTAAATTAGGTATAAGTCTACAAGGCTTGGAACAATATGCAGCAAGACCTAACCGGCATGTCATACAACCACCACAGCAGGCACCAGCTCCACGAACTCCAGCCATGCTCTCAGCAGGATCTAAGGCTAAACCTGCTCCTCACATACCATTCCATCTGCCACCATTACCAGATCCACATGCATATATTAGAACTCCTGTAAGTTTTATAATCTTAGTAATAACATAATTTAGAATCACTATAACAGCCTGTTTAAAGGGTACATCCAATATGAAATGTAACTTATTGCTCTATCTTTATGCCCAAAACTGGAACACAGTTATGACATACAGTAAGTAATATCAAGAAGGAAGTAATCAGATTCTCCAAATAATCTCTGGATCTAATGAACCGATTTTAAAAATTCTGTCTGTGTTGAATAGTCCATTTATCAGGGAGTGTCATAGGCTATATAGTATCACGCTATGACTAAGAGGAGTGGAGCAGTAATGAAATATTATGTTTAAAAAACGGACGCGTTTTTTCGCCGCCTAACGAAGTGGGCACGGGTCAGCTAGTAATATATAAATTAGAGGGCAAAACTTTTCGTCATTAACTATAAATAGCAATATCTCGAAAACTAATACAACATTGTATAATTATTGTATTTTATATGACAAAAGAATATTTAGTATAAGATCAACCTTAATATTTTTCAGACTCATAAACAGCCTGTAACAGAATATGAAGCAATAAGAGAGAAAGCTGCTTCACAAAAAAGAGACATTGAAAGAGCATTAACAAAGTTTCTAGCAAAGACAAGTGAAACACATAACCTGTTCAATACAGATGATAATCAAGTATTTCCATGTAAGAGATGTATTTTCTACCTTCTTTTTCTTCTTTATCGATGTTGCCTAAGGACTAAGACTGCCTGGACACAGCATATTACATGCACTCCGAAGCACAGACACTCAGATGAGATACTACATAATGGTCTGATCTATGCAATCTCACAATGCCCTGATGGGATACTGTGTTCAAGATTTTCTGCTCTAGCAGATATGCCAGAGCTCATACTTTTTTATGGTGTCTTAAAAAAAATCTGTAGTGTCTATGAAGAAATCAATGAATATCAAATATTTTCACATCAGTGTACAATTTATAAAAACTAAATAATAATAACTTAATTTATATTTAAAATAACCAAATACCTATAGAAAAATATAAATACCAATATAAATTTATAATATCATATTATAAATTAGCATATTATAATATAAATTTATAATACAATATTATAAATTTATATAGGTAGTTGTATAAAAAATATAAACCTTTTTTGTATTTCTTTACAGTAATTGCCTGCAAACCTACATTTCCGGCATATCTACCATGTCTGCTACCAACAGATCAAGTATTTGATTTTGATGAATTGGAATACCATTTCCAAGTAGCGAATAGAACTGAAGATATGCCATCAGATAAAAAAGGTTAGTGTCAGTTTTATTATTAAAGAGTAAAATTATTCAACTTGGCATCATGGGGTTGATTTTCTTTTACTTTCTGAAAAGCTAAAATCTTTAAATAGTATAAAAACAAAGTCGCAACCATGAAAAAATGTTGTACTTTAGAAATAGTGATGAACAGGAGACCTACAGTTCTAAATTTCGAATCATATCAATTTTTTTTATGTCTGCTCCAGTGTACAGTCGGCCCCAAAAGTCGCTGAACACATTTTAAATTCCAAAACTGCTAAACACTAAAAATGTCATAAGTCAGTGTCACACTAAGAGTATGTATAAGTTAGACATGCCATACAATAATATCCTAGAAAGAAAAACTGCGAAGTTGGGCTGGGTTGCTATTGTATAATTATTGATTAGTGTTGCCACTGTAATTCTTCCAAAATGTTTACTTATGTTGAATACTATTTCTTTATTAGGTGAATCAGACAATGAAGGAGATAATATGGGTGATAACGAAAACCCTAACAGTTCTCAACTTGATAGTCAAGATGCAACAATGGGTTCCCCTGAACGAAGTAAAGTAAGCAGTTAAAACGGAAAATGTAGAAGTTAAGTTACCTACTATATATGACTGTAATATGAAAATAAATCTATAAGTAATTATTTTTTGTTCCTAATTGTATTTGACCTTCCGAGGCTGATTTCACATGTGGAGTCGGGGTTCCTGGGGGTCAGCGTCGCGATTTTACCCCTTAGGCTGCGGGTACGAAACTTGTGACGAGCGGAGCGATGGCGATGTAATCAAATGTATTAAAACATTAAGCGCTGTGTACGAAACGGGCGACAACGGAGCGTGGCGATCGAGCGATGCACGGGCGGCGGTTAAAACGCTTGGCCTTGCCTCGAATTTAGCGAGGTGGCACGGGAGAATCTTACGCTTACATTTATATGAAGCTGTTCTCGAAAAGTCTTGTCAAGACAGGTATTTTTCAAATATTTTACGCACACAAAATAAACGCAGACTTAAGACAATCGATTTGTTGTTTACACAAAGAATTATCTTGCACGGGATTCGAACCCGCGACCTCATTCACGGCAGTCTCATACAAAACCGCTCATAAGTGTTTATATCCTATTCGCGTTTAGAATGCAGTGAGTTCTCATTGTCCGCCGACCTATCCCCGCCGTCTAACCAATCAAATCTTTTAAAATTCAAATTAATTGAATTTTAAAAGATTTTATTAGTTAGACAGCGGGGCTGTCACTGCATTCTAAACGCGAATAGATATAGTGTGCCCTTTTTTGTCACTGTAATGTTAACCTATAAACATCACACTAAGAAACATTAGGAATCATATTACATAATCGACTGGGGCTAGTCAACAGGTTGGTTCCACACTTTATGCCAATTTTTTTTCTTCATAGGTAGACTATTACTATAATAGTAATAGTCTATAAATATTATAAATATATATTATTAATATATTATTATTATATATTATTAATATATTGTAACTATCTATAAATTATTTCACACTATAAGGATAAGCATAATTATGAAGTTTCATCGAAATTATGCCGACCGAAGACGGCATACACGTATGTTCTATGTTTACTATTCCATAATGGCTTATCACAAACCAGCTCTGAAATGACGACATTAGGTATAAGTCAGTAAAATAATGTAATTAGAATGTACGCGTTGTATGTATGGGTAAGGGTCCAAATCCTGGCACTGCACCAGATTATCAGCACCCCCAACAAAAACTCAAATTATAAGCTTACCATTAATTAATTTGGGATTCCGTTTAAAGAAATGAAAAATAAGATCCTTTTGGAATTATAAACTGGGCCAAACTACATTCTTCGATTAAAAAAAAGCGTTTTTTTTTTATAAACGCGGGAACATGTCCTTCAAATTACTTTGTTTCGACAGTTTCTTATGATCGTAGGTAAGTTCAGGTTTTTTTATTTTACTTTATTTTAGACCTTTTAGATATTTTTCTAGTTTTATAAGGCTTGTCTGACAATGGAAATTAACGTTATCTTGATTTTTATCCAGGCTTCCAGTAACAAAAAAAGCATGCTACTGGCAAAACAAACCTACAAATTAAAATGTCTACCCCACCAACATCTGAAAGATTGAACTTAGACCCTAACAACCAGTCTGAAATTACTGAAAATGACTGGCAAACTATGCCAGTACTCCGCCAAAACCAAAATAGATACAAAAGGTTGAGACCTAACACCCCTTCACCTGAACAAGACATAATATCAAGGAATCGCTTCTCTCAACTCATTGTAGAGGAGCAAGACACCTCAAATGCCACAACTAAGGTCAAAACTGTTAAACCACCCCCAATTGTGCTCTATGGTATACAAAATGTCACAAAACTTAAGGAAGTCATTGATACTATCCTAGAAAAATCACAATATACATTTAAAATTGTAACCAAAAACCAACTGCGTGTGACAACCGATAGTATCATTACATACAAGAAGCTCATGGCGCTAGTCCGCGAAAAAAACTTAATTGGTCATACTTTCACACCCAAAACTGATCGTCCATACAGGATTGTAATCAAAAACTTGCACTCCTCCACACCTATAGAAGCTATTAAAGAAGCCATCCATGAAACTGGAAATGAAGTAAAAGGAGAGATAATAAATGCACGTCATGGTGCTACCAAAATGCCACTATCAACTTGGTTTGTTAACCTGGTTCCAGGCCCAGAGAATGTAGCGGTGAAAACTATCAAATATATTTATCATACATCTGTAACAATTGAGGACCCCAAACGCAAAAATACAATACCGCAATGCAAACGCTGCCAACAATATGGCCATACAAGAAACTACTGCCTCCGCCCCTATAGATGTGTAAAGTGTGCTGAAAACCACAACACAACTGACTGTCCAAAAAAAGACAGAAAAGAACCAGCAAAATGTGCACTGTGTCTTGGTGACCATGCAGCAAATTACAAGGGGTGTAAAGTATTTCAAGAAATCCAAAAACGTAAAGTCAACTCTATTCAATCTGTTAGACCAAACCAACAAAACAGTTATGTACCTACATACTGACAAAACGCCAATGCCAAGTATTAACATACCGTCAATGCCAAGTACCAACACCAATAAGACTAGTGAAACTATAACACCAATCATACCTAAAGTAACATATGCAGAAATCACAGCGGGAACAACAAACTTAGAACTTATCTTAGCCAAGCAAGCTGAAAAGCTGGATCGTCTCCTTGATCAAATGAGCACCCTAATGGGTCTCTTGACAACACTTGTTACAAAACTTGTTAAATGATGGCCCTCAGAGTAGCTTCATGGAACATCAACGGCCTGTTAGGTAAGAAGCAGGAAGCTGAACTCTTAATAAAAACCCAAAACATTGATGTCCTCTTGATCTCGGAGGCTCACCTTACAAAAGAATCATCTTTCTACATAAATGGCTTCACCACCTATGCTACATACCATCCAAGTGGTACTTCACGCGCAGGCACAGCAATCATTATTAAGAAATCTGTCAACCATGAATCTCTACCAGAATTTTGCACATCAAAAATTCAAGCCACCTCCATTATGATTTATGACAAACAAAGCTCTATCACCTTATCATCAATATACTGCCCTCCAAAGCAAAATAGGAATCCTGAAACAACGGAAGCTGACTTTAATGAATATCTTCAATCACTTGGTAGCCGATTCATATCTGGGGGTGACTGGAACGCCAAACACACGTTCTGGGGATCACGCCTTATAACAACAAGAGGGCGCAGCCTACACAAGAGCATTGAGAAATTACACCTAAATGTTTTAACAACTGGCCAGCCAACACATTGGCCCACAGACTTAAACAAGGTACCAGACCTGCTGGATTTCTTCATATACAAAGGGGTCCAAACCCACTTTATGGATATAGAAGGATGCCTCGACTCCTCGTCAGACCATATACCAATTATATTAACATTGAGTAGCACCATAATAAAAAGAGTCAAGCCTCCTTATTTGTACAACAAATATACAAATTGGCATGAATTTAAACAGATTCTTAATGGAAAACTATCTCTTCAAACTGCACTGAAAACAAAAGAAGAAATAGACAATGCGACAGAATACATAACCAAGACCATACAAGAAGCAGCTTGGCTTTCAACACCAGCATCACCACCACCATCATCATCCCAACGGTCACATACTGCTGTAGATTCTGACTTGCCATACTATGTGAGGCAAAAGGTTCTTGAAAAGCGACGACTCAGACGGGTCTGGCATTGCAGTAGGCATCCTGCAGATAAAAAAGATCTGAATAAAGCAGCGTCTGACCTTAAAAAACTTCTGGTTGATATAGAAAATCAAACATTACAATCCCACCTAGAACGCTTAACTCCCACAGCTTGTGCTAAAAGTGAATACTCTCTATGGAAGATGATGAAAACGCGAGGAAAACCCCAGTCTACCTCCCACCCGCTGAAAAATGCCGATGGTACTTGGGCTAAAACTGAACAGGAAAAAGCAGAATCTTATGCGCTTTTCCTTAGTGACGTTTTTACCCCCAACGATGATCTTGGTATAGAAAACATTGATAAAGAGGTTTCATCATTTCTTATAAGTGCTTGTCAGCTTTCTCTTCCACTGTCATGCTGCACACCTGCGGAAATTCGTCGAACAATAATGGACTTAGAACTGAAAAAAGCGCCAGGATTTGACCTCATTACAGCGGAAGTACTGCGGAACCTTCCGAAGAAAGGAATTGCATTTCTTACTGCACTATTTAATGCTGTCCTGAGGGTTGCACACTTTCCAAATATTTGGAAGGTCTCCGAAATAAAAATGATCCCGAAACCTGGAAAGCCACCACACCTTACATCATCATATAGACCAATTAGCCTGTTGCCGGTTTTATCCAAAGTTCTTGAAAAGATAATATTGACACGCTGCAATGAGGATCTAGCTAATAAAGCTGTCATTCCAGAACACCAATTTGGATTTCGACGAAATCACTCCACAATTGAGCAGGTACATAGAGTAACTGATCATGTCAGAAGTGCTTTGGAAGGCAAGAAGTATTGTTCGGCTGCGTTTTTGGACGTCCAGCAAGCGTTCGATAAAGTATGGCATAATGGCTTGCTGTACAAGCTCAAGAAGGTGTTGCCATGCAACATTTATTTTCTATTAAAATCTTACCTAGAAAGTCGCACATTCTATGTTAAAGTGAACAACTCCATGTCTAAATTGTACGACATTAATGCTGGGGTACCTCAAGGATCGGTATTGGGACCTTTACTTTATCTCCTTTATACATCGGATGTACCAGATACCGAAAATATACTTACCGCTACTTTTGCTGACGACACGGCATTTTTGTCTACGGATAGCAGTCCAGAAATAGCATCGATGCAGCTACAGGAGCACCTAAACAAGGTAGCCATCTGGATGAAATCCTGGCGTATAAAGGCTAGCGCTGGTAAATCTAACCACATTACTTTTACACTAAGAAAGAAGGACTGTCCTCCCGTGAAACTGGATCAGGAGCCCTTGCCGCATTGCACTGTCGTGAAATACCTTGGCTTTCATCTGGATAGAAGGCAAACATGGAAGGCACATATTGTTAAAAAGCGTGATGAGCTCAACCTTAGATACAGGTCACTCCAGTGGCTTATGGGCAAGAAATCCAGACTGTCTGTAGAGAACAAACTCCTCTTATACAAAGCTGCACTGAAACCAGTATGGACTTATGGCCTACAGCTGTGGGGCTCAGCCAAAACATCTAACATAGAAATACTCCAAAGATTTCAGAACTGCGTCCTTAAAGCCATCGCTGATGCCCCATGGTTTGTAAAAACGGAGGAGATCCATGAGTACCTTAACATCCCTACCGTGAAGCAGGAATTGACCAGAAGTGTTGAGGCATACAGAATCAAGATAAACAGTCATAAAAATGAACTTGCCCGGGGTCTTGCCCCTGGTCCACACACACGACGTCTGAGACGGTTACACACCTGGGACCATATAAGTGACAAGTAACACGGGAAGGCTACTCGACAGTGGAAGAGTAAACCTTACATGCCATTAACACTGAAAAAAACTGCTTATGGTCTGACGACCGATTGCATGTTAGTTCGTAAAATATAAAAAAAAAAAAAAAAAAAAAATCTTGATTTTATGTTCATAAAAATGAGGTGCTGACATCTGGGTTAAATTTTTTTGCGAATTGCTAGTTATCGGTACTGTTACATGACAAAGTGGTATGTAAAATTGTTAATCCATATTTTTATTGTAAAGCGTGATTATTTTATGCCTAGAATTCAATATTCCTGGAAAAAGTACTCTATGATTTCGGATTTCATATCCTGGCATGGTGCTGAAACTAACATTGCTAGTTATTTTCATAGTGTTAATATTATGTTCAAAAGAATGTCTATTATTTTTTGGATCTTTTTATTTTTATGTATTTTTTCGATAATTCAGCGGCACATGCTTTTATAAAGAAAGGAGGTAATAGGTCAGGTCCCGGACCTTTACTGCTATCGAGTTGTTTAATTTTCAGCATGATGTCTTCAACCTTTATGGGCACCTTTGTAAGGCAGCCTGAGATGTCTCCGGCTATATCAGCACCTGTACCATAATGTCTATCAAGATGTCATCAAGATTTTGCTATAAACATTGGATTGTTTCATTTATCTACTTAATTTTATGTCTAATTTTAAGGTGCTGATAATTGGCTCGGTCGATGCTAGTAATTGGTGTTAGGATAATTATTTATTCAAACTCATCTAAATAAAATGTGTATGCATAAAGACAATTTTTTATAATAAAAATCAATTACTTATTTAATAGTGAACCAAGAAAGCACGTTGTTAAAGGCGTTATCAGTATTATCACTAAAGATAAACGATATTAAAGTAAGACTAACTCTTAAAGTGCTGATAATTGGTAGCATCACCCTACTATTCCAACGCGCGGCCGCCGCTCAACTGCAGCTCGACGCTCGTGCGCCGCGCCGCCCGCAACGCTGTCGTCGAGAACAGCTTCATCCAAATATACAACTTTGATTAAGACGCGGGTGTCGCCGCTCGCTGGCGTCCAAGACTCGCCCTTAGACTTATTTTTTATGCTAGTGGGCTTTGAAATAATGATAATTCATACTCATGATCTTACCACACTCATGACTACATAGAGATGCACTAATGTATGTATGTCAATTATTAAGAATAAAATCCAATTTAAAAAGAAATATTATTTTATTAATAAAATCACTACAGTGATGAAGAGTTAATGACAGGCAGTACTTTGATTCCCTCTCTGTTAACAACAGTTACTTGGAAATTGGGTAAACTGACAAACAACCTCTTATGAACTTCTTTTACACACCGTTTCAAGATATCATAAGCTTCCTCTTCAGTGGCATCTGGAAAGATAAAAGAAATTTTTACTTAACTGTATACCTAAAGCTATGATATTACATTTAGTAACAGTTGCAAAACTAAATAATTAATAAATATTAAATTTCTCACAGATTTAGACTACTGTCTATTACAATGGATAAACATATTTAAATACTTTTTTTTTTGTAAATACATAGAAAACACCAAAACTAATACACACAACCATGTTCATGGACAAAGACTTGCATTGAGGGGGGTTTAAACCCACAACCTCCATCTAATATAACCACTATGCCAAGGATGTTGTCATGTTAAATAAATATTATAAACCTTAATACCTTTTTTATGATAACGATCCATGATACTCAAGCTGAGATATCCTCCAAAGCCATGAGCTGCAAAAGGTACTTTAACACTTGATGCTAGGTAGTCCATAAAGTATAATTCAGGTCCATTTTCTTTATCATAGCCACCCATTAGAAGATTTACAAAGTAAGGAGACTGGAAATTAAAGTCTTAGTAAGTACCTACCAAGTAGTTACAAAAAGGGAACTGTTAAACTGATGATTTTAGAAGTAGTAATACCAAGATAGACATAAAAGCTATATAAGAAAGTACTTCATTTTTCTACCAAAGATTCCAACTTTGACACAATGTAAATAGGAAAGTTTCTCTGCATATCAGGGTGCCGTGCAGTAGCACGTTTATGGACTACTATGGAACATACTATTTTATTTAGTTACATTACAAATAGCACCCAATTTGATATCAATATTGGTAAATTGAAACACAATTCATATAAATATGTTAAAAAAACATTATTGTCTAAGCTGCTTTAGCTTATAAATATATTTACAAATTAATAAATAATACTAACACTGCTTCTTAAATATTCAGCAAGGTTTCTGCGTGTAAAATTAGCCGCCGCAGTAGGACCTAATTCATATCCATTACGCATTTTGTACAGCTGAATGTTCTTCGCAATGTATTCAGCAAACTGAGTTGTGTCTCCCAAGTCACCAATGATACCCATTACCAGTTTGTCAGATATCTTATAAATCTTTTGCTCATCTGGAAATGGAAGTAAATTACGTTATCATTTACTGATTCTTAACAAACTTTTATTTATATACTTAATGAAAACCGCTAACTCACCGTCTTTCATGACCATAATACTGTGACTGGTGCTTTGATCGGCAGCTATCATAACGAAATCATTACACTGTATCCCTAACAGGCATTGCAAGTTAATATTCGACATTTTGGTAGTAAATAAGCAAAGACTTTAAAATACCGATAATAATACGAATAACCTATGAATAAAACTTCAACTCAATTGAAAGCAAATTCTCCACCAAACAATGTTGTCAATTTTGTCAAATCACCGAGTACATAGAGTATAAACTTAATTCATTCGTACTTCAAGGAACGTTGTCGTTCATTCAAAACGCGGTAATTTTAAAATAATTTTTCAATTTGTCAGAAGTTAGGTAATGGGCATTTTTATCAAAAAGTCTACCAACTCACAAATGGGATGTCCCATGCATACAAGTTGCCAATAACTTAAATTGTTATTACTAAACCGTGTGTAATTATTATTTAATAGTTCCAAATTAGTGAAGTTTACTTGTTTTACTTTAATTGTAAAAAGAAATTTGAAACAAAGTAATTAAATTAAAGCCTGGAATCCTACATCTTACATCTTGTAGTACTGTCCACTTTTAGGAATATGACTTAAGATTATATATTTCTTTGCAATTTTGCTTCGTATTTAATATTTGACATATTATACTTGTTGTAATCAAATTGAAGTTTTCAAGCATGTTAAATTCATACTAGGTTTGTATACAAATATTTTAACATTTTAAAGTTTATATCATGTCCTTGCTATTTGTTTAACTGGACATGTCCATTCACCGTGACCGTACATTTTACATTGCTTTTGTACTGATTTGTTTCTACCACTCGCCAGCTTTTTATTTAAATAGCAACACCAAATCGAATATGTTAACACCAGCTGCCATTTTGAAGTGTTTACTTTGAATTTTTGTTCAGTCTTGAGAGTGTTGCGACCGGTAACGGATTTTTTTCGGAGTTTTCACCTCTCACTGACCGGTAAGTATTTCATGTTTTTAGAAAGATTATGTAGTGTTAGTGCTAAAGCAAACATAGTTTCACGTGACAAAATGTTTTGTAGTTTTCAGTAAACAAGAACTATTTAGTTATCAGACAGTATTTGTAAGAAATTTAAAAAAATATGAGACAAGTTGTGGTACCGTTACGTCCTGACCATTACCAAAACACTGGTAACGTATGAGCCGGACTAAAAAAGTAACGGACAGGACAGCCTTAACATGGGGGTACACTGAGAGAAAATTAATTATTTTAGTAATTATTGATATTTCTGTTTATAAAGCTATCTTAACTAAGTATCTGTTAAACTAATTTATTTATATAGTAGTAGTCCATCTGTCTGTCAGATTAGTAGCAAAAGTCCAAAGACTTAAAATAAAAAGATTATTATAAAATGAGTTTTACTTAAAACGTGTATATCCTCAACTTTATTACGTCAGGACCGTTACTGGTTGGTCAAGTATACGTGACTGTCCCTAAAAAAACTTTTGAGTGTTTTTATGTTTTTTCTTTAATTTATGAAAATAATTGAATATTTTTTTTAATACTTTAAACACAAATGCATTTAAGTTTAGTTTGGTGTGGTAATTCTAGATCTATCACTTGTCATTTTATTTATATATACAAGTTAAGTTTAGCGTTTTTGTAACAAGTAACGATCATGACCATTTTTTACAAATTACTAACGCATTATTTCGCATACAACTGAGTTTTTGTGTTAAATTACTAAACTGCACAATAAGTTAATACATACATAACAAAATACCCTAATCCAGAGGTCAGTTTTCTATCAGGAGCTTTTTATTATTTGGTAACGGACATGACCAAAAACGTATCTGAAATTACTATTTATCTTGATTCTATATTAATTAAAAGTTATATAATAAAAAATAAACACACTTAGAAATATTTATTAAATTTATCAGTGAACTAAACCAAGAATCAGCTAAAATATTGAAAAAAAAATTAGTAAGATATTTTCAAAGGTAGGTAGCAGTTTGAAAAAAAATGCCCTAATGCTTTTCGCAATAGCCGTAAAACACAGAAAAAAAAGAATGTAAAATCAGTGTTGACTTCTAAAGTATTTCTTTTTTACTGATGTGTTGTAAAATTGACTGTATTTACGAATACAGGTTTTTTTACTCAGCACCAATGCTCGATGCATAATCTTACTTGGCAGAATCGTGAATCGGTGAAACATTGATGAGACCATACTAAAAAAGACCAGAAAAAAAGCGACGTGTCAATTGAATAGCTTGTCTTGTCTATTGTCTTGTTAATGTCATCTCATCTATCAGTCATCCACAGAGTACTTTTTCAGTCATCCATCATCATGTCATGCATGCATGGAGATCGGGGTATTGTTTAAAATTTTGCATTTTGTTGTGAGTGCTTCAACATCAAAATGTAATTTTCAGAATTTAAAAAGCACACCAGAAGATATGTTTAAAAAAGTTGCTCTTGGTATGTCAGGAGGAGTCGATAGCGCTGTATCGGCACTTTTGCTGAAACGAGCCGGTAACTATTACGAGAGCCATAACCTCTTCTTTATTTATGTCTAACTTGCAATAACAACACATAATGTTCCTAGGGTTCGAAGTTGAAGCCGTGTTTATGAGAAATTGGGATAATAATTACGAAGCAGGATTTTGTTCAGACGAAAAAGATTTTGAAGATGCAACATTTGTGTGTCGTAAGCTCAAAATTCCATTGCACAGAGTATATTTTATAAAAGAATATTGGAATGAAGTATTTACAAATTTACTTAGAGAATATGAAACGGGCTTGACACCTAATCCAGATATATTGTGCAATAGATATATTAAATTTGATAGCTTTTTCAAACATTGCAGGAACAATTTAGGAATTGATGCTATTGCTACTGGTCACTATGCAAATACATCATTTGGGCCATTTTTGGAAAAATACCAAGAGAATGAAGGTATAAATCTATAAGGAAGTTATTAGTTGATAATACCAGTTGTAACATATTTACAGCTTTCTATATTTCAGGAGTTAGACTGCTACAACCAAAAGACCAATTCAAGGATCAAACATTTTTCTTATCACAAGTAAAACAATTCTCTCTAAGGAAATGCATGTTTCCGGTGGCAAATTTGTTGAAGACTGAAGTACGAAAAATAGCTAAAAAAGAAGGTCTTATAAATGTAGCTAATAAAAGGGATAGTACTGGAATATGCTTCATAGGTAAAAATAACTTTCAAAAGTTTATTGAAGAAGTAAGTAATATTAAGAGAATAACCACTTGTATAATTATAATTTATAATCATATATGAAATAATGATTATTTTGAAGTATGTCTAGTATAATTAAGTATTGTATGCCATAATAATGTTTCTTTTTTTGCTTCACAGTATATTGAAACCAAAAAAGGACTGTTCATAGATATAGACTCAGGAAAAGTGGTTGGAGAACATAATGGACTGCATAAGTGGACAATAGGACAAAGAACCCATATTTCTGGACATAAAGATGCATTATTCATTTATAAAAAGGATTTAGTTTCAAACAACATTTATGTGGTATATATGTTTGTACTTAGATTTAAGAGATTCAGAGTTGTTTAATTAATAATACTACTAAATTATATTTAACTTAAAGAAACTGGCTTATCTATTTATGGGATCAATGTTATATGCTTAACTTTTATCTGCTTCATACTTGTTTCAAATAAGAATGTGCATGAGCCTGCCCTATATTGTGGTGTCATCTAAACAAATTCATAAGACATCCGTACTATTTATTGAAGCTTTGACAGATAGAGGTCATTGACGCATCCATTCTTATTTGAAACGCATAGTACATATTTTAAGAACAAGTTTAAAACAACATAATGTTTTGCTGTGTTTCAGGTTTGTGGCACTAAGCATCCAGCATTATGGAATAATATATGTTTTACTAGACCTCCTCACTGGATACACAAAGAGCCCCAAGAACTAAGCAGCAATTATTTGTTTCAATGCTACTTTAGGTTCCAACACACAAAACCTCTAACTCCTTGCAGGGTTGTTAAAAATAATGAAGGCTTAACTATTATGTTACAAGATAAATTAAGAGCACTTACAGAAGGCCAATTTGGTGCTCTATATAAAGACGGAGAGTGTTTAGGTAGTGCTAAGATAGAAAATATCTGTCATAATGTAGTATATTAGCAATAAGAATTTATTTATATTGCAATAAATCTATTGATTGTTTTAATATTATTTTGATTGAATATTATTAGAAGCTTGTTACATCCATGAACAAATAGGTAAGTATTAAAAAACAAGAACACCTTTATTTTATAATAAAATTTTAGCTTTTATGAAAGAGTTGTAGTTGTTTTTTAATTAGATTTACAAATGAGTGCATAAACTACTATTTTAACTTAAAAGGGGCCAACAAAAAGATCCAATGGGGTTGAGGTGCACTTTCGAGGGTCTCCTACAGACAAGCAAGACAAAAAATTGTCGCGTATCTATGTCTACCTGTACTAATATATAAAGCTAGAGTTTGTTTGTTTGAACGAGCTAATCTCAGGAACTACTTCTTCGAATTGAACTTAGTTTTAAGTGTTGGATACACCTTTTATCGAGGAGGCTATATAAAATTAGGCTATACCCCTTCCAGCGTAAGTTTAGCTTTTTGACAGTTCACGTCCGTGAAGTTTCGTATTACTTCCGCTTATTTTTCGAACAAATTATCTAATATTTCATGGACGTACCCATGCTTTTTTCAGTTACCATGGTTACTTAGTGATGGACACTCATAACGATTACCACCATTATGAAACAAATTACAAATAATCGGTAGAAATAAATGCTATGAATAAACCTGAACTCTTCATAATACGTTTATAAAATGTAATATGATATTTTAGATTAGCTATAATCCGCGAATGTGTCACGATAAATTACGTGTTTTAAATAATACGTAAGCTAACTATAATTTTATCATTTTAAGCTATAGGCTAATTCTCTTAACATAGAAAAAAGAAACAATAATAAAATGATAATGTAAGTTGATGTAAGGATCCAAATGTGTAAAATAAAGTAATTTGAAAAATCGCGAAATCGCTTACAATCGAATGGGATTACATTAGAGATACTGCTGAACGTCACTAACGTCAATCTGTCAAATGTTGTTAAATATAGTGGAAGGGGTATAACAAAAAACATTTTTTTGGTCTTAGCGTGGTACGTCTAAGGCCTAAAAGCGTTTTTAGGCTTAATTACTTAGAAACCGCTTATTTTTTAGGCTAGCCTTAAAAAAAGCCTATAGACCCCAGGAACACGACGTAGGAATCGATTTACGTCGAGACTGCTTTTCACACGGCCAACAATATGTAGCGTTGTCAAGTCAAGATCGGGTTGCGGAGAAAATCTATTTGATCTTCTGCCACAAGAAAATAAAATTATAAATTTAATTTACGGAAAAGTACTTTATTAGGTTCTTTTAAAAACTAACAACTAAATCGTCTAAATAATAACGGGGTCATGTCCTGCCTGCGTGGGCGACGAATCAACCGGTAGAAATGGTTCCGCTGGGCGCAAGCGGTGCAATAGCTATAGGACTCCATTTGGGAAAACTGCTAGCCGACTACCTAATACAGGGCCATAGCAGATTTTGAGAAAAACTGATTTACCAAAATAGTGCCTCTTAGATGAGGAACTTTGTGCTGGATTATTCATGAGAAAGGAATCCAGAACAGTACTGTATCTTACTACTAGAACCAAAATCGAATAGTTAAAAAAACATAATACTGTACACTAAAGAAAAAACTATAGCGAAGTCAAAGCCTATAAGTAACAAATATACTTAATTTAAATTCCTTGATTATTATATGACTTTGAGAGACCGTAATTAATGCCCAGCTTGCCATAATTTGTTCTCCCACCCATGGCTCCCACTGTGTCGGTGTCGATTATTCGAATAGGAACGGCCACGATTTTTTTTTTAGTAGTAATAAAACATGAATGAAGTAACTTAGAATGGAAACCATAGTCAATGATGATAGAGTGACATATTTATATTGACGTTTATATGTCAGTAGCTGTCAGTCAACTGTCAGTCAAAAGAATGTTTGGTTTGGACTTGGACGATAATTTTTTTTCAGATTTCGAAATAACAATAATTACACACGAAGCAAATATTAATTTATTAACAGAGCAGTCACAATATGTCTATTCCGCCTATAGACTACAGTATTCCACCTCCGCGATTGGATTTACCGCCACCGGTGCCTGTACAGACTGGGATTCCACCCCCACATATTTATAATGCTCCTTCTGTGTATACCATGACGACTCATCCATCGACCGATCAGTTATCTTACTCAAGTTATGTCCCCATGGCAACCCTTCCTCCTTTAAATGTGCCGCCACCTACTATGACTTATCCGGTTGATTATCATTCCTTACAACCACTTCCTCCGCAAACGCCGTCTTACGCACCGTCTTCTTCGGAGCTAAGAGATTATTCTGTGATGAGTTACAGTGACCCAAATTCAAATGTACTTAAAACTTATGCAACAGAATTTACAATTCCACCTCCAAAATATAAGGTACTTCCAAAAGATGAAAGGCACTCTCGTCATACGTCAGTGACATCATCAAGATCTGCATATTCACCTCACAAAGAAAGAAGTTATGACAGAGACAGATATCATGACCGTAGGAGAAGTTATAGTCCAAGAAGACGTTCTAGGAGCCCAAGTCGCTCTAGTAGTAGATATAGAGATTCAAGAGAAAGGTCTTATAGGGATAAATATGAAGAAAGAAGGGATTATGATCGCAGAAGATATGAATATGAAAGAAGACACAGTCCTTCAAGATATAGAGATTATAAGAGTACCAGTAGAAGCCACGATTACCGTGATGAGAGAAGATCTCGCTCATCCAGGTCTCCTAGTAGAAGTAGTTACCGTAGAAGTCGCAGCCGTAGCCGAACTCGAGAAACATCACACCATTCAAGGCCAGGACCTTCTGGAGTTATGGGTGATCGGAAGAAAATCTTAGAAGAATACAGGTATGTTGTTAACTACCATGTATAAAGAAAATTTAGTAAAAGAATTGAAATTTAATGTTTCTGAATTTTTTTCTAGGAAAGATTATTGTAAAACATCAGAAGACTTTATTGAAAAAATGGAAAAGTGGTCAAAAGAACACAGTCTTGAAGAAGAAGAGGTAAATAAAAGTCATTATTTTAAATGGACAATACTATGCTATTAATTCAAAAGTAGTAAATATTTATGTAGGTAATATAAAGCTGTAAAGAGTACTTAGTGTAAAGAGTATTTTTTTGTTTGATCAATATAGTCTCAAGAAATATAGGTTACATTTTTGTTCAGCTGTGTGTTGCATAAGCATCATGCTAAGGAAAAATGAGTATAGCATGAATAAAAGTTTTTATTACTAGCTACAAACATGTATCAAGATGCAGGGGACACATAGTTTTAATATTTTTTCTTTTGCATACATGTGTAGAGGACCTTAGTTTTTATGTAACTTTGGTTTTGAATAACAACATGTTTTGTTTATCTATTAAAGTTAGCACATAACTAAATTAAAATATCATGTTTAATTTATAGCAATCAAAAATGTGGTACAGAAGTTCTCCTGCTGAATTATATTACAAATCAGTTGAAAATGGCCAAGGACTTGAACAGACAACTAAGTTAGAACAGGTCTGTGAAAACTTTGTTGAAAAATTGTTAGAGAGAGGAAGAAAAGCACGACCAGTGGTTGATGAGTTGCCACCTTTAAAAGGTCCTAAAGGAAAAATGTGCAAACACCACACACACTGTAAGTTGTATTATTTGATACTTATGCCTGTGCCTTTCAATTTTATTTGATTCAATTTTTCTTTTATAATATTATTAACACGTTCCTGGACAGTACCTTGTTATAATTTTCGGTCTAGTTGACAGAACTTTTTTTCATACATCTAATTCTTACGGCTATAACAGTTGCGACACGATAAGAATAAATAAATCGATGTACTATGTTATTGTTATTGTTATTGTCAACGGTTATAGCCGTCGTGTCGATGCATCAGTCCCTAAGTACGGCAACACATATAACTTAATTTATCAAAAACAGTGATGTAGAATGACGGTAGGGTCTAAAAAAGTCATTGTATTAAGACGGTATAAATGTATTCTATAGTCATTCAGTACGTAACTGACGGCTAAGACCGTATGTCAAAATATAACTTTTTAAATTTGTACCGCTATAGCCGGTATGTCACATTACGAAGTACTTTATGCACGGCTTTGACCGTTCTGTCCAGCAACATGTTAATACTTTATTTCACAAAACAAACAACCATAACAGTAAGGGGTTGTCCTTAAAGTAGGTAAATGATGATATCCAGAGGTCTCAGGGTTTATTTCCCACTTAATGCCCTTTGAGCCCAAACATGAATGTTAGCATTGTTTATGTGTTTTTCTATGTATACTATGGATGTTGTATATATTGTGGATATGCTATGTATATTATGATTTGTAATGAAGTATGTTTATCAGTTGCCTAGATGGTGTTGTGAGAATGTGTGGTATAATTTATTCATCATCATCATCATAACAGCCCATTAATGTCCCACTGCAGGGACGGGCCTCCTCCTGTGCCGAAGGGATACTTGGCCTTCTAATACCAGGCTGGCCAGACAGTGAAAAATAATTTTTATATATTCTTGTAAATGAATAAATTTACAGCTGAAGATCACAGTTCATCATCAGATAGTGATGAAGACTTTCTTGACGAAGAAGGTCTTCAAGGTTACACTGATAGAATTATGTTGGAGCTTCAAAGAAAACAGAGTCATCCAAGGAGACTTCATCCTGAAATGTGGTGAGTTTCTTACACTATTCTGCACTTAGACCTTCAGTCAAATCATAATAGCCCGTAAACATTTTCAATATTAGCAGGGAAACCTTGCCCATAAGTATATATTATCTATCGAATTCCACATAACAATTTTACAGAGGGTTAGCCCTGTCTATACTCTATGTTATAAACTGGCCTTTTTTTCAAGTTAAATTCTTTCTTAAACCCTTTTTCGCAATTACATAATTGGATTTTCTTTAATATCCTACGGGTTTTATCATCCCGGCCATTACATTTGCCAAAACTAGCGGAATAAACCCGAAACTAGGAAGTCTTGTTCTATTAAAGCCCATGGTTATTTTTTCTAGGTTCAATAACACAGGAGAGATGAATGGTGGGCCGTTATGCCGGTGCAGTGCACGCGCTCGACGTCATGGAATGCGCCATGGAGTTTATGCGGGAGAGGGCACCTTTCCAAGATGTATACCTACACAGAATAATATTGATAAACTCTATCATTATAGGTAAGTAGTTTGAACTTATGACTACCTGTAACTTATATGAGACTAGGTGAATTTTAAAAATCGGTTCAGTAGATCCAGAGATTACCCCCTACAAAGTCACAAACTTTACCTCTTTATAATTATTTAAAAGCACGCTATTTGTAGACTGGACACTTTTTATATTAGTAGAATTTGTTAATTACGAAGTTAATAATATTAATAAATGTAAAGTATTTGTAAAGATTAATTTATACCACTTTACTAAACAATACCAACAATTTTAGGATTACAGTTTCACCACCAACAAACTTCTTGATAAAATCACCAACTATAATAGCACACGATGAACACGAGTTTCTATTCTCTGGTTTCTCAATGTTTTCTCACTACAAGCTCGCTAAACTTCCAACGTGCAAAGTTATAAGGTTTAATATAGAATACACCGTATTATATGTCGAGGAACCTGCGCCGCAGAATTTTACTATTAAAGAACTGGATTTGTTTGGTAAGAATTTTTAATACTTACATATTTCATATTTTTACGCTTATCTGCTGTCAGTATGAGCCCAAATAGCGCTAAGAATCGACAGCCGATGGGGCAGAAAGGTTCTGGAAGGACGACCACTTACCGAAAGACGCAGGATGGACCGACGACCTAGGGAGGATGGCGGGACACCTATGGATGAGGGAGGCACAGTATTGCAGATGATGGAGATATTTGAAGTAGGCTTATGTCCAGCAGTAGACGACAATTGGCTGATATGATGATGATGACGTTTATGTGTTTTTTGTAACTATACATGGCGTAATGCTCATATTGCTCATCTGCTAGTTAACAGTAAGAAACTAATTATGCCTAGGTAAACTACACATTTATTTTGATTATTGTAAAGGACCGTTATCCCTTTTCAAGTTGAAAATTCGAATAGAAACACCTCTACCTTCACTTTTTTTATAAAACCTTCCTATTCCTAAATTAAAACTGTTTACTATATGTATTAAAAAAAAAACAATACTTATTATCTTTATTTTTTATTACAGAGGAGTTTTTATTCTATGAACTGTTGGAATTGATAGATCTTGACTTAGGTAAACCAACAGCAACTTCATGTTCACAATTTCATTTTATGCCAAGATTTGTACGATATTTACCGGAAGGTGGATGTGAGGTAAGGATACAATTTAATAAAATATAAATTCAAAATTTCAAATTATTAAAATAGGATATAAATTATGAATCATTCATTCTAAATACATACGTGATATATAAAAAAAAAAAATTATCTTTTTGACATTTATTTGGAATAGTGCGGGAAGATTCACTCAAAATACACCTATGTTGGGGGTTTCCTGAGTGTTGAATGAAGTGAAGAGAATAAAATAACCAACATTTGCGTTAAGCGCGTAAGCATATATCATGAAACTGCCGAAAGAGCAGAAGTTCTAAACTGGCAACGGCAAATCCAAAAACAGGGAGTCTGTTTCCATAGTGAATAAAAAATTTTGTACAACTTGGAGCTGTAAATATTGGTAGGGTACCTAAACCCTTTTTACGCCAACGGATAGGGATAAAAAAAAGATAAACATAATATTTATTGTTCTCAGGTCTTATCAATGTGTGAAGTACTAAAATATTTACTGGACGAAAGTGGTTTGCTTATACCACCGGATAATTTAGAAAATGTACATAATATGGACCACTACACATGGCAGCAGTTTGTCGACAGGATTAAAGGTAAATATGTTTTCTTACTTATTTTACAATTATTTTTATTTTACAAAGTCCAGTCCAGTACAAATCCAATCATACATTCACATGCATACATCCATACGCGCGCGCAAACAAAACGTACACACAGCACATTCACATACACACACTCACACAAAAACACTTATCATAATACACATCAACTATGTAATTAACTTTTAATTAACAAAATTGTTTTGTTTAGGTGACCTGTATCACAGGTTATAAACCCATTTCAGGCACCAGTCCTTCACAAACACTAATGTTATATTAAAATTTGTCTTATTATAATCCTCTAGATGTTTGTTCTGTATTGTGAAGAAAAAATAAAAATCTTATTTATTAATACTATTATATTCAGGTATTACAAGTATTTCATACTTTTTGTGCAAGTTTACAAAATGTAGGTGTGTCTGCTTTGCTTTGTCGATATTGTGGCGAAATAAGAATATTTATATCATGCCCTACCAAACCTCAAGATATAAATAAAAATAAGGTTTTATTTGTAGCATCAAAACTTCGGTATAATTAATTGCGTGTGAATGTATGTAGGTATACACTGCCCGACATTAGTACTTACCAAAAATCACCTTTGAACAATTTTTGTCTTCCCTTTGTAGCGGTCTGTCTGTTTGTACCGGTTAATCTCGAAAACGGGTGGACCGATTTAGATAAGACTTACTATGACATATACTTAAATGTAAATTAAAAAAATAGTCCAATCAATAAAGTAGTTATAGAGTGCGTGAGCGGGAACCTAAGTGATTTCTACAGAAACTTATTCAGGGTACTTGGAGAGATAACATACTAAAAGTCCCCACCTCTAGGAGGTGAGGCGGAGGGGGAAGGGAGGTTCAAAGGTCTTAATTTTGCGTTTTTTGCGTATATCTCTGAAACCACGAGAGCTATCGAAAAATGGTTCAGACAAAGTTTGTAGAGCGTAAAATTGTCTACAAAAAATATCTCAACACTTTTCTCCTAAAAAGCATCGCTTTCGAGATATCGTGACTTTACAGGGCAGAAAAGTCGTATTTTTTACTATATGCACACACTAGCTTTTTCCCGCGATTTCGCTCGCGTTTATAAATATTATGAAAAATAAGGCTTATTTCAATATATAGTAGCATATGAATGCTTGGTCTCAGCCTAATCGGTTTGAAATTGACAAAGTTACATACAAACTTCCATCCCCTATCTTATCCCTTTAGGGGTAGAATTTATCAAAATCCTTTCTTAGCGGGTGCCTACGTTATATCATCTACCTGCATGCCAAAATTCAGCTAGATCTGTCCAGTGGTTTGGGCTGTGCGTTGATAGATCACTATTCGGTAGGAGTATTCCTACTGGAGAAACCACGTTAAAAAAAACCGCCGTGCTTTTTTTTGAGCTTGATTCAATGTACTGTTGTATTTGATTCAATGTTGGTGCAAGATTGGCCTTATCTACCTCAGAGGTGGTGCGGAAATCTTCTATTTATATAAAACTCGAAAGCTGACTGACATAGTTATCTATCAACGCACAGCCCAAACCACTTGACAGATCTGGCTGAATTTTGGCATGCAGGTAGATGATATAACGTAGGCATCCGCTAAGAAAGGATTTTGATAAATTCTACCCCTAAAGGGATAAGATAGGGGATGGAAGTTTGTATGTAACTTTGTCAATTTCAAACCGATTAGGCTTGGTCTCACCAAGCATGCATATGCTACTATATATTGAAATAAGCCTTATTTTTCATAATATTTATAAACGCGTGCGAAATCGCGGGAAAAAGCTAGTGTGTGCATATAGTCAAAAATACGACTTTTCTGCCCTCTAAAGTCACGATATCTCGAAAGCGATGCTTTTTAGGAGAAAAGTGTTGAGATATTTTTGTAGACAATTTTACGATCTACAATCTTTGTCTGAACCATTTTTCGATAGCTCTCGTAGTCTCAGAGATATACGCAAAAAACGCAAATTTGTGACCTTTGACCCTCCCTCTCCCCTCCACCTCACCTCCTAGAGGTGGGGACTTTTAGTATGTTATCACTCTAAGTATCCTGAATAAGTTTCTGTAGAAATCACTTAGGTTCCCGCTCACGCACTCTATACCCACCTTTGAGTCATTCGTTGACTGGACTAAAATGCTTGAAATAATAATTTCAATCATAAACAACACATAATTTATCTTTTTTATAGTTATAAAATATTTCTATTCTAGGTATGATAGTGACATATCCAGGTAAAAAACCTTGTTCAGTGAGAGTAGATCAATTGGACCGAAGTCCGCCCACAGAATCTGGAGAATCGAAGAATCCAGTCGAACTGAAAAAATATTTCCCTGAAATAGTACATTTTGGTATTCGACCACCTCAGTTGAGTTACGCTGGGAATCCTGAGTAAGTTTTGTTTTTAATTTTGTAGCAATAGTAGGTTTTGTAAAATACAAAGGAGAATGGGCGGTTTCGTCCCATGTGTTGTAACACTTATCTATTGTATGGGTACAACTCCGTATCTCGTGTCGGAAAACTGTTCTAGTGTTTTTAATAATTAAAAAAAAATAAAACATGCCTTATCTAATTAGTCTATGACCCCCTTACTCCTAAGCGCCTCTTAAATTTAATCACTGTTTAGCACTTGACTACTCTTTAAGAGGCGTTTATGAGTAAGGGGGTTAATAACTACTACTAAAGAGATTTAAAGGTAGTGCCTACTTTGACCTAACACCCTCAGATAGCAGACATGTAAAAAGTGATTTGCGACAGTCCTTCTACTGAAAGTAAACTCTGTTGTTATTATAAGTGGAATACACAGTTTACTTAGTTTGAAATTAAACCTTATACAAATCCGTTTGGCCAGCGTGGAATACCACGCTGGCCAAACGGATTTGGATAGGCCAAGTATCCCTCCGTCACGGGAGGAGGCCTGTCCCAGTGGGACATTAATGAGCTGTTATATAAAAAACACAGTTTACGCTTCACGCGCACACAGTTTACGCTCCATACAGGCAGCGCCTGTACACGCCCACCTAGACACGCCCCCCGCCCTCCTGGACACGCCCCGCCCACCTAACACGCCCGCGCCCTCCTGGACACGCCCCGCCCACCTAACACGCCCCCGCCCTCCTGGACACGCCCCGCCCACCTAGACACGCCCCCCGCCCTCCTGGACACGCCCCGCCCACCTAAAACGCCCCCGCCCTCCTGGACACGCCCCGCCCACCTAACACGCCCGCGCCCTCCTGGACACGCCCCGCCCACCTAACACGCCCCCGCCCTCCTGGACACGCCCCGCCCACCTAGACACGCCCCCCGCCCTCCTGGACACGCCCCGCCCACCTAACACGCCCCCGCCCTCCTGGACACGCCCCGCCCACCTAACACGCCCCCGCCCTCCTGGACACGCCCCGCCCACCTAACACGCCCCCGCCCTCCTGGACACGCCCCGCCCACCTAACACGCCCCCGCCCACCTAGACACGCCCCCCGCCCTCCTGGACACGCCCCGCCCACCTAACACGCCCCCGCCCTCCTGGACACGCCCCGCCCACCTAGACACGCCCCCCGCCCTCCTGGACACGCCCCGCCCACCTAACACGCCCGCGCCCTCCTGGACACGCCCCGCCCACCTAACACGCCCCCGCCCACCTAGACACGCCCCCCGCCCTCCTGGACACGCCCCGCCCACCTAACACGCCCCCGCCCTCCTGGACACGCCCCGCCCACCTAACACGCCCCCGCCCACCTAGACACGCCCCCCGCCCTCCTGGACACGCCCCGCCCACCTAACACGCCCCCGCCCTCCTGGACACGCCCCGCCCACCTAACACGCCCCCGCCCACCTAGACACGCCCCCCGCCCTCCTGGACACGCCCCGCCCACCTAACACGCCCGCGCCCTCCTGGACACGCCCCGCCCACCTAACACGCCCTCGCCTACCTAGACACGCACCCCGCCCTCCTGGACACGCCCTGCCACCTAACACGCCCCCGCCCACCTAGACACGCCCCCCGCCCTCCTGTACACGCCCCGCCCACCTAACACGCCCCCGTCCACCTAGACACGCCCCCCGCCCTCCTGGACACGCCCCCGCCCACCTAGACACGCCCCCCGCCCTCATGGACACGCCCCGCCCACCTGGACAAGCCCCGCGCAGCTGGACACGCCCCGCCCACCTAGACACGCCCCCTGCCCTCTTGGTCACGCCTTGGCCCTCCTTCCCACGCTCCTCCTCTTAGCCACGCCCTTGTTCCCTGGAACCGGGAAGAGTGGGATTAGGTATACGAGGAAAGACCGGAAAGAGTTTCCCGTGGGAATTCTGGAAGAGGTTCCCGAGGGAATTCCGGGAATAGCTTCCTGTTGGAATTCCGGGAACAGGTTCCAGTGGGAGTTTCGGGAGGAGGTTCCCTAAGTAATTACAGGAAGAGGTTCCCGAGGGAATGCCGGGATGACAGGCAATAGGTTCCCGAGAGAATTCCTGGAAGAAGTTTCCGTGGGAATACCGGAAGAGGTGCCCTAGGGAATACCGGGATGACTAGCAGTAGGTAGGAATACCAGGATTCCTAGAATAGGTTCCCTAGAGAATTCCGGGAAGAGATTCCCTAGGGAATACCGGGATGATTGGCAGCAGGTTCCCGAGGGAATCCCTTGAGTAGGTTCCCATGGGAATTCCTGAAATAGGTTCCCTCGGGAATTTTGGGATTAGGTTTCCGTGGTAGAGGTTCCGGGAAGAGGTTCCCTAGGGAATACCGGAAGAGGTTCCTGTGGGAATACCGGGATGACTAGCAGTAGGTGCCTGAGGGAATACCAGGAATTTCGGGAATGGGTTCCGTACGGAATTCTGTGAAGATGTACCCGAGGGAATTCCTGGAAGAGGGTCCCGCGGGAATTCCGGGAAGATGTTCCCGAGGGAATTCCTGAAAGAGGGTCCCGTGGGCATTCCGGGAAAAGTTTCCCGAGGGCATACCAGGATGAATGGCAGTAGGTTCCCAAGGGAATTCCTGGAATAGAATCCCGTGGAAATTCCTGGAATATGTTCCCGTGGGAATTTCGGGTTTAGGTTCCCGTGGCATTTCCGGGAAGAGGTTCTCTAGGCATACCGGAAGAGGTGCCCTAGGGGAAGAGGTTCTCTAGGCATACCGGAAGAGGTGCCCTAGGGAATACCGGGATGGCTAGCAGTAGGTTCCTGACGGAATACCGGGAATTCCGGGAAAATGTTCCCTAGGGAATACCAGGAATTCCGGGAATAGGTTCCCTAGGGAATTGCGGGAAGATGTTCCCGAGGTAATACCGGGGTTACTGGCAGTAGGTTCCCGAGGGAATTCCTAGAAGAGGGTCCCGTGGGCATTCCGGGAAGAAGATCCCGTAGGATGACTAGCAGTAGGTTCCTCAGGGAATACCGGGATGACAGGCAGTAGGTTCCCGAGAGAATTCCTGGAAGAAGTTCCCGTGGGAATACCGGAAGAGGTACCCTAGGGAATACCAGGAATTCTGGGAATATGTTTCCTACGGAATTCCGGGAAGATGTTCCCGTAGGAATTCCGGGTAGAGGTGCCCGAGGGAATACCGGGATGACTAGCAGTAGGTTCCTCAGGGAATACCGGGAAGACCAGCAATAGGTTCCCGAGGGAATTTGGGGAAGACCTGCAATAAGTTCCCGAGATAATTTTGGAAAGGGCGGGAATGGGTTTTATGGAGAATTCCGGGAAGAGGATCCGGTGGGAAGAGCGGGAAGAGGTTCCCGTGGGAAGAGCGGGAAGAGGTCCTCAAGGGAAGAGAACCGAACAGAGAACAGAGTCTCGAGGATGGATAATCAAGAACTATCCAGAGGCAGCAAGGAGCAAGTTGATTTAATATCCGACACTGCTTACCGCTGCACTGGAAGATAGATGCTTTCAGGCTCTTAAGATTGAAACGGAAATGGCATCAACGTTGGCGAGTATATAACTCACCTTCATTTGCTTACGGTATCGCGGTCACGTAGACCAAGGCGTACCTTAATACCATGCTCGATGACCTAAGTCTGCCAAAAAGTGGGTCTTAAAATGAACATGGACAACACCAAGATCATGGCAAATGCGCACCACCAAAGAATACCGAGAGTAAACGTCACAACATATTTACAAATGTACTCTGTAATTACATTAATTTAAAAAAATGTAATCTGTGGTCATTTCATACAAAACGTTTAGCAACCGGACCAGAAATGCAGTTCACAATTATTGTCTTTTTTGCTATTTTATTTCCTACAAAATAAATAATTTGTATTTGTAACTATTCTAAATGTGATATAAATAAATAAATAATTTAACTTAATACATTATCAAATTAGGGATGATTTTTAATTATTTTATTAATATAAAAATGTTACGTACATTATAATATTTTTAACAATGTCACTATTGCATAACTACCATTTAAAAACAAGTCAATTTAATTCTTTTATTTACATATTTTTTATGGATTTACAGATACAAAAATATTATTTTTAAAATTAATAGTATTTAAGATAACTATTTTTATATTCATGAAAATTTTAGACACTCTAAGGTATAAAACATATATTTCTGCCCATATTATTTAAATCTGACATCTTAAATATCAGACCTAAACAGGACATTAACGCGGCGTGCAATTTATTTATATTTTGCTGACGTTTTGGACAAAGAGTTTTGAGCCGTGCCTGTTTAATATTTATTTGTAAACATTTAAAAGTTACAAAGCAAAAATATTTCCTTGTCGATAACACTAAGTATAAGCCATCGACTTCTCTTTGCGATGCTACTGGTTTCTATAATCTATTGCAATGCAACTGCAAATGAAAATCGAAATGAAACTGTAATGAATTATAATCATTTTAATAAAATTATCTTTCTGTTAACCGTGCAAAGTAACAACTCAAAATCATTTTAGGTATAGCTCAAAAGTAGACACTTTTGTGACTTGTGTACCGATGAATATTTTATACGTTTACATTTTTTGTGTCCAATTGCTACCACTTAACACATACTAATGACGATCAAAAAGTGTTCGGTGTGCCGTGTCGGCAACATAATGTGTCTACGTTTACGCAGGGCCTTAGACCTGGTTAAAATCTAATAAATGGTATTCATTTTAGATATCAGAAAACCTGGCGCTATTACTTAAAGTACAGGCATTTAATAGCTAATATGGCTAAGCCTACATCTAAGGAGAGACAAAAGTTAGCGGCTAAGGAAGCAATGCTTCAAGAATTACGCACACAAAGTAAGATGAAAAGAGATGTTACTGTTGCAATATCTTCTGAAGGATTCCATACAACCGGTCTTATGTGTGATGTTGTGCAAGTAAGTTATTCTTTTACTACTTAATTAGCTTTTTTTAAAAATATATAGTAAGAGGATGCGCCGCTACGATCTATGGGAGAGGCGTCGCGACGCTTTATGAGATAAGCGTCGGTATGAAGGAAACGTCGCTTTATCAGACTGGCGTCACGACTCTCTATGACAAAGCCGTCATGTCTATGTCGTTGCTATTGCATTAACTACTACCGGAAACTGTATCAATTATGCATTATACTATATTTTTTCAAATAAATAAAATAAAACAGAGCGTTCTTATACAGTGCCGGACGCCTGTCTTTCGGGTACGCTCTATCAGACAGGATACGCGAGGCTCTATGACACAGGCGCGTAGGTGTGGGAACACTCTATCAAACTGGCGTAGCGAAACAATTTTTCCGCTAAAAGACAGATATTATTCTATTATCTCTAATATATTTCATTTTTTAGCACGCCATGCTCATTCCAGTTCTAGTCAGACATCTTCGTTTCCACAAATCATTAGACGTTCTCGAAGAAAAAATGGGTTACGTGTTCAAACAACGGGCTTTATTACAAACTGCCCTCACTCACCCTTCATACCGGGAGAACTTTGGTACGAACCCAGACCATGCGAGAAACAGTCTTACTAATTGTGGTATAAGGCAACCAGAGTATGGGGATAGAAGAATACATTACACGAGAAAGAAAGGTAAATATAATTAATTTTAACCTAATGTTACATTATTTAGACGTACTCGCAGTTACATGAAATCAATACATTTTACACAACTTCATCTTGTCTAAAATTAAGAAGAACTTGTACTATGGATATTTAACAAAAAGTAATAATAAAATATTTTTTTCTTAAAGTTAATTTACATAGATTAATAACACTGAGCAATTTGTGAGACTATCCTGATTAACTATTTAAAAAAAACACACTATGTTCATCGTATATTCAATAATTTTAATTTAACTCTCAAAAAAATAAGGTTACAATGTTTTACCTTTAAAAACCCTGCCCAATCTTGTAATAACAACACTAACCTGCTCTTATTTTTACAGGTATCGTGACCCTTATAAACATAATGTCACGTTTCGGCAAGCACAGTGAAACAGAATCTCATATAAAGCACAATGAACGGTTAGAGTTCCTAGGAGACGCTGTAGTGGAGTTTCTGTCGTCGATACATCTGTTTAGAATGTTCCCAGGACTTGCTGAAGGTGGTCTTGCTACGTATAGAGCTTCTATCGTACAGAATCAACATTTAGCACAACTTGCTAAGGTATTTATTTATGGTATTTTACATTATGATGTTTTGGAAGCCTACTAGAACAGAACTTAAACATTTTACTGCCAGAGTATATTACCAGGGGACTTTCTCCATCATCACCTTCTGTTACTGCGTGCTGTTATTGCTTCTGTTACTTATTTATAATCATATACATATAAGATAATTTTCCATCAAATGTAAAACAATGTGACTATTGATACATTCATATTGTTTTACTTTTGTGTCTACTGGCAGGACAGGCAACCTTTTAAGGCAGATTTTTTTACAACTGAAGTCAGTGAACTAGAATATCATTCATGTGATCGAAACTCAAAGTATCTCGGCACCAAAATTACAATAGAAACATACAAGAATAAAAAAATATGTCTAATTAACCATTCTCAGCTTTGTAACAATAGTAAGCATTGTTTATATCAGCCGAGGGACGTCCACTGCTGGACGCCAAAAGCCTCTTTCATATACCTTGCGCGGTCCTCTGCGTCCCTCATTCATCGGTGTCCCATAGTGATGTTATTTACAGTATTAGCATTAGTACTTATAAAGTGTTTTCATCTTGTGACATAGAACATAGGTCTGGAGCAGTTCATGCTGTACGCTCACGGCTCAGATCTGTGTCGTGACGTGGTGATGCGTCACGCGATGGCGAACTGTTTCGAGGCGCTCATGGGCGCGCTGTTCCTCGACGCAGGCCTGGAGGTCAGTGTAAGTTGCAAACAAACGTTTTCTTATTAATGGTAACACTATAATTTTTATTAGGTGGGTATTGTTATTTTTAAATATATTTTTTTGAATTTTAACGTCTTTAATTTTACTTTCTTTATGTTATAGTGCTTATAAGTTATTTTTTATAGTTTTAACTGACTTTTTTATTTTTAGCTATTTAAATTAATTTATAGAATGGAATTAAATCTTGCTGGCAATATCGCTGTTAAGCCTTTTTTAAATATTAGAAATGAAAACTGTCTCATCTTAAAGTATTAATCTCTATAAATTATGTGAACATAAGGAATATCAATCTTAAAAGCAATTAGATAATTTTCCATTTTCAATTTTGTTTATCTAATAATACCTTAAAAATATCATTTTCGTAAAATATAGAAATGTCTATAAATGAACATAGAAAACGCCATCATGTTATACCTAATATTTTATATTTCTCCATTCATAGGTAGCTGACCGTGTTTTCGCTTTAGCACTGTGGCACAATGAGCCGGACATGCTAGAAGCTTGGACGAAGGAGCGAGCACATCCGCTTCAAGAACAAGAACCATTAGGCGACAGACAGTATATAAAAGATATAGAGTTTCTACAGAAACTTACTAAGTTTGAAGACTCTATAGGTAAGTGATTCGAAACTTGCAAAATATTTTGAATAATAATGATGTAAGTCAAAGGTAGGCGGGAGGCGTGTCAGTGGGTGGGAGGTGTGGCAGTGCGCGAAAGGCGTGTAGGTGGGCGGAGTAAAAATATAAACAAGGTTAAACAAGACCGAGTAAGAGAAAGATTTATCTCTACGAAATCCAAAGAACTAAAACGTGATAAGTGATAACATATTGTTATACAAAACTGATTATCCTACTATTAGTACTTCAAATATTCCTCCATCATAGAATGTCTCAATAGTGAAACATAGGTTATGGAAAAAAATTACAGAAGTGAAGTTATTTTTAGACTTCTCTCCGTTGGCTTTTGGACTGTATTTGCGCTTTTCATCAAGTTCGTTTGGTGGTATTGCCATGTTTTTATTTTTTTTAAGTGTTTTTTTTAATCCACAGGTTTAAAATTCAAACATATTCGTTTATTGGCACGAGCGTTCACGGACCGTTCTGTAGGATTCACGCATTTGACGTTGGGTTCTAATCAACGTTTGGAGTTCCTTGGTGATACAGTGCTGCAGTTGGTCGTGTCTGATAGACTGTATCGACATTTTCCTGATCATCATGAAGGCCATCTGTCGGTGAGTTTATAAAATACTTTTCTAAGGGTCTGTTCACACGCACCACAACGACGCCATGTGGTCGGGCGTATATTTTGTATTGTAAATGAATATGTATTTCAATTTACACGTAGGTACCACATTTTGTCGTTGTTATCGTTATATTTTGAAAAAGTACTTACCACATTATTATTTCCAGCATTTTGTATATTAGGTCTTTACCTATGAAATTGCCGTTTTGTATGAAGATTTTATCAGAAGTTAGATTTTTCATACTAACGTTTTCTTATATTTTTCTATAATCATTAAACATAATAGAATGAAATTTGGTATAAGTAATGGCGCACATTTAAGCGAACTATTGTGTTTAAAACAGGGGAAAAAAGGTATCAGGGAAGAAGTTACAATGAAACAAATGGGAAAATCCGCTGTTTTAAATTGGACCCATGTTCACAGGCTTATTAATAATACAAATAATAATTTTATTTATTATATTTTGTTAGATGTTGGTAATATCCTATAATTCCTAAATAACAAAAATTATTTTAACAATATATATTTTAAAAGAATATAGAGTCTAAAGACTGCGCAGAAATAGAACGGCAATTTCATAGGTAGAGACCTATTATTATGAGTCGATTTTAAAGCAATTTTTTTTTCAACAGCTACTCCGTTCGTCCCTCGTAAACAATCGTACACAAGCGATGGTGTGCGACGACTTAAACATGTCCGAGTATGCGACATACAATAATCCTAAAGCGAAGCCTACAACTAAGAAACATAAAGCTGATTTACTTGAAGCTTTCCTTGGAGCTCTGTATATTGATAAAGTAAGTTATTTAGTTAAGGTACTTTGCATATCTATCGACTGTAACCTTAACCTATCCAAAAATTGTCGTAAAGGGTGACTAAGGGACTAATAGTGAGCTTAATCAGTCAAAAAGGCCTTGATGGTAAAGCGGGCAAAACTGCCTCGATGGAATAGCAGTCGTTTATGCGATTGCCGTGGATGAACGGGTTTGAATCCCACGCAAGTTAATTCTTTTTCGATTCACAACCAATTTTTGTCGAATATTGCGCACTATCGGACCGTTACGACTTGGGGAGCTTCAAGAAACGAGCGTACTCCCTTCTTAAAGGTCGGCAACGCATCTGTGATTCCTCTGGTGTTGCGGGTATCCATGGGCGGCAGCGATCACTTACCATCAGGTGGCCTGTTGGCTCGTTTGCTTCCCAGCATATAAAAAAAAATATCGCAGTAACGTGATTCTTGTTTCAGTACATTTGGGGTTCCGTTTATCGCTATTCTAAACTTAGAAATTCGGTATACTTTAGTTTCTTTCTGTAAGTTCTATAGTATAGTATGCTTTACATATTTACCGATTACTTGTATAATACTATATGTTTTGTTTATATCCTAGAACCTCGAATACTGTCAAGTCTTCTGCAACGCTTGCCTGTTTCCACGATTACAAGAGTTTATTATTAATCAAGATTGGAACGATCCTAAGTCTAAGCTGCAGCAGTGTTGCTTAACTTTGAGGTCGATGGAGGGAGGGGAACCTGATATACCTGTTTACAAGTAAGTCGATAGTTAGAAACATAAGATTTTGGCATTAAATTATGGCTGAGGTTACCTTTTAGATCGTGACTTTAGTACTATCTTATTCTGTTCTTCCTTTAACTAAATATTTTTTAATTGAAAAGTACACATGGGAGCCGGATAGAAAGTGCAACATTCCATTTTAGGCTTTCGACTATTTTATCCTTTGAAGTTATATGTAAAATAAATTTATCATTATGCAATAATGAATAGTTATATAAGCCTGTTTTATTTGAACTTAATCGTTTCAGCTAGACAAAGATTTGTTACAAATGTTTACTAGTTTGGCATTATCTAATATATTATTTAGAAATACGTCATCAACATTGTTTAAACGCTTGTCGGATATTATTTTCCTTGATTCATCTGTTCTTCAAAAACAAAAACATTTTCCTTATCTCCTGTACGATTGATTTTATTAATACTAAAATGTTCGTCCTACAGAGTGATCGAGTGCTTGGGACCTACAAACACTCGCGTGTACAAAGTGGGCGTGTACTTCCGCGGACAGAGGCTGGCGGCGGCGCGCGGACACTCCATACAAGAGGCTGAGATGAACGCGGCGGAACAAGCGCTTAGCTGTGCTCATGGTGAGTTCACTTCATACATACTTCCTTAGACCCACGGAAGAACAATCAAGTGGAAATGCAATACCACTATAGGTAAATTATCTTAGAGAGATTTTTGCATTTGTAGTAGTGATCGTATATGTACACGGATTCAAAATTTGAAATTTGAATTCCACTATACGGTCAGCAAATAAGGTCTGTCACATTTTTATTATTAAAGTATTTATTTTGTGTAATATTTTTTGATCAATATTTAATATTTTCAATATTTATTATTTTAACATTTATTTATTCAATATTTATTATTTTAACATTGTTAAATAAAAATGTTAGCAGAGGAGAAATTTAACAGCATAAGTGTAGAGGAATGGAAAAATGTTTGCCTGCACGCCATTAAAGAGGAAAACAAATTTCAAGGCACGGATGATGCTTTAGATATAACATCAGCTTTATATAATATCAGAACGAATTATTGTTAACACAAATGATTCATCTGATGTAAGTGGGGATGAGAACGAGAGTGAAATGTCTAGAGTTGAAGAAGATTAGAATTAAATATTATGGTAATGATTAGTAACTATTTTAGTCTCTAGCTTATCATTGTTTAACGTTATTTGATGCAGTTGGTGTAACTGACTATAAAAAGTATAAAAGTTCTCAATTATTTATCTCCTTATGTGCTGACCGTACACAACTACAAATGCAAAAATCTCTCTAAGATAATTTACCTATAATTCCCTATGGGAACCGCTGTCGCCAAAAAACAAATAAACACACAAATAAACTACTAACAAAAAAATAACATATGTAGCTGATCCTACCTCTGGGAGTAAACCTCCATAAACTATAAATAGAAGTAGCGCAGAAAGAATTATATGACGTTTTGTAATCTAAAAACATTCAATTTTCGAGTTAATTCCACCGTCGTCCATAGATGGCGATTTTCGCAGTTTTGGCAATTATATACTTTAACATGTTGTTCATAAGGGTGATATTCGCGTTTTGTATTACCTATGACCTCAGCGACAAGTTACGCAAACCAGCGCGTATTAGTGACACGCTTACCACGACTACTTAGCACTTCCATTTGATTCTTTCTTCTGTGCTTAGACCATTGCTTTCTAAGGAGCCATTAGCCTTCGTAATTTACACCCAACTGTAATAACGCCATCTAGGTGCAACAGCCGTAAACTTTCAATGTTGCAATTGAAGAGTTATTGTTTCTAAAAAATGTTGATTGTGTTTTCAGAATTATTCCCGCAACTTGATCATCAGAAACGTGTGATAGCGCAGAGCATACTCAGCAAGAAAAGTAAGAAAGCGGCTAAGGATGATCCAGTACTAGAAAAGGCAAAAACACTAAAGCAAAAACGTTTAGAAGAGAAAGTACCTAAAGCTTACAAATTATCTGAGAAAGGTGAAGACAGTTCGGACGAAAGCGTAATCAATTTACCGTCTGATGATGAAAATGCTGCGAGTCCTACTAAATCTGATGAAGATTCCGGCCTCGACAGCGAATCTGAGACTGTAGATAAATACGATAACATAAAAGTAAGCTCACTCCTCACTGATATGGAGAGATTAAAGGAAGATATGATAAAAAGGAACGAATATGACAAGCTTAAGGAAAAGTGTAAGAAATTGGAAGCTGAACAAAACGAAAAAGATTAAAATAGAGATGGAAGAGATCAGAATTGGAACGTAGCAGATGTTGGGATTTGTAGAAGTGCGGTGATAAAGTTTGTTTGGGTCCAGATTGAAAAGCTCGATATATTGATAGGAATAACATATAATATAATTATCTATATCTGTCTATGAAATAACTACATAACTATGGGGAGATTATTGCTGAACAATGGTAATGCAGTTGCGTGCATTGATTTATATGCAATCTAAGTAGGCCGGCTTGAAGTTGCTGCACATGACTGCGCAGCTGATGTTATTTGTAGGAACTAAATGACGGGTGTTTTCTTAGTTATTGCGCGAACGTTTCTGAAAGTTAACTTTAAGTCGGTCGAGTAATATTGAGCAAGTTGTAAGCGATTATTCACATGCTTTGTTCAGTTGATTTTTTAGCGTTTTTTAGCGTTAAAAAAGGTTTTTAACATCTTACAACCCCACAGACTTAGCAATAATGTTTTCATAGTTTCGCGTTCTTGCATTATAATAATTGTCTATCAAATATAACGTAACATAACATAAAAAAAATTAGAACACCTGTTTTATTTCCCGACATTTTACGTGGTTACGGATGATTTAGATCGAAACGTCGGGAAATAAAAAAGTTATAGCATTATAGAAATAAAACGATGTGTCCAAAATATCATGTATCAACTTATTTGTGTGATGTATAAAATTGAATGAGCTTATGTAAAATGTTTAAGACATGAAGTGATATAATTTGTATTTGTTTAAAGAGGGATTTGTAGTGGACTATCTTACTAGTCGTTAAGTATAATTAAGCCAATAATATGTTTAACTTGAGGAATAAATTAAGATGTATTTTTTATGTTAAGATTGGCTCTTGTTTAGTTGTCAATATGGGTTATATTAGTATTTTTAGTATGCAGTGAAATATTTTTTTTTAGCTAATTGTTCGCGTAGAATTAGTAGTTAGTATCATACACTAACGCTAAGTTAACGAATGAAAGGAAAAAAACATCAATAAAGATTTAATCTAAATCTAAATAGATTTTTTCTTTGGTTGTCTTTTACGAAAATATAAACCTCCTAAAACGTATTAACTCTTCTTTTCTTTGTGATTATTTAACTAGACATAAAGAAAAATTATAATTTTACTTGTCAAATCAGTTTAGTTGTGTATTACCCATTCTTTTGTATAGTTGGGGATACAATTAAATATGTTTCAAAGCCAGTTATTTTTATGTTAATCGAACCTGTAATAACACAATTAAATGGGTTATTTAATTAAGTTTAATTGGATTTAGTCGATCAATAAGCATAAGTGTACATTACGAATTTTAAAATATACTTTTTTAAATGTTATTTTGTTTTATTTCAGCTTTATATACTCACATTGATAGACCGTGTGGTGACGGAGTAAGAATACAATGACACCACTCCATCTCATCCCATAGGTATCGTAAAAAACGACTAAGGGACTATCCGCGATTATTATCTTTACGAAATAAAAAGAAGAAAAAATTGAAATTAAACCCTGTACCAATCTGTCTGGCCAGCGTGGTATTAGTAGGTCAATTATCTCTCCGTCATGGGAGCCCGTCCTTACAGTGGGACATTATTGGGCTGTTATGATTGACAGACCGTTTCACATTAGTGTTTAACCAGATCTTTGATGTCTTAGTTTGGTGTTTGAAGTTATGGAACACCCAAATCAGCTTGAGCTAATTAATGACTCACTGCCGTAACAGTCTTCCGAGAAAGGAAATTAGGTTTACTAATACCACTTTGGGCACATATAGCCTTTTTTGTCTGTGGTCCCTGTGATCGTCCAAAAACGATGCTAATAATTTCGACAGCGACTACGGGTATATAACTATATCAATACCTACATATACCGTATTCATTCTTACTTGATTTATTTAGTAAACAAACACCACATATTGCAAATTCACTAGTTTGTACATCAATCGCACACTTTGATATGGATGAAAATTTCTGGAAAGTAGCATTACACGTTTATGCAATAGAAAACACGTAAATCACTTTGATTTATTCACTATCTTTCTTAAACTTTAAATAAATATAATTTTTTCCAACGAAAAATTTCACAGATAAAACTAATTTTACCATTTGACATTTGTAGATTCTAGAATTTTTTCCTTGATTCCCATACATTTCTCAAAGACTAAAGTCTTTAGTCTGTGGTTGACACGACGCCATGTTTACATTTTAAAGCAAGTCCGTTTAAATAGACCTTAGGTACCTTTTAATTCCTTCTTTTTGGATATTTTATCCTTTGCTCTTATAATAAAAATATGTATTATATTGATTCGCTAAATGATGTTCCAACGTGTTATAATTAGTCGGCTAATAATTTCGGCAGGGACCACGGGTGATATCGCTTACCCATGGTCTCTGTAGGGACGATCACAGGGACCACGGACAAAAAAGGATGGATAGATGTAGGTTTTATATCAAGTTATTCCTTTTTTTGTTTGTTTTTTTGTTACGTTTTTTGTACTTACTTAATATAATTTGTAGAGCACATAATTATGCAGATGCACACACGCTTAGATTCTTACACACCTCTTTAGTTTGTGATTTCCATGTTAATTGGTTGTCTATTATTAATCCTAAAAACTTATTTACTGATGCTTGTTTTATATTATTTCCTTTGAACGATATAGTCAAGTTTTCAAGTAATGGGGAAAATAATACACATGTATGCAATAATAATAATATGTATATATTTACTAGCTACATCAACATAGGACGATACAGCACAAAGTAAAAGCGATTGGTCCTTTCAACTTCTTAGCGCGTAATGTCAGCCATTGTTTTTGATTAGGTACGTACATTTCAGCTGGCATTAGTTGTTCCGGCGTATCAGTTTCTGAAACAGTAAAAAAATCATCATGTAACATCAAGCAGAAGAAAAAAGGTTTTGTTTTGAGCAGTAAAAACGAGTACGACGACCTCAACACTATTAGATTTGGTAAATTTTGGTCATAATTTATTTGTTTTTTTTTTTTAATGTAAACTTTTAGGTAAATACTATGTTTATCAATTGTCTAATATCTACAGTACAAGCTCTACTGAGATTGGACCTAGATTGTTTTCTGTGAACGTACGAGGAATACATGCCAAGAACCATGTTTTACTTATCACCTAAATAGAACACCAATTTGTTCGTGTTTTAAGTTTCGAAGGATAGATGCCAGAATTTATAGTAATGATAAACACGGTAAGTTATGCTCACCATCTTTACGTATATGCTGAGCAGACTGCATGGTGGAATCTTGCATAGATATTAAATCTCCAGGGGCGTGTAAAAGTAGTCTTCCTACGCCTTCGCACCTTCTGCAAAAAAACTAATTAAATTAATATTTACCAAAGCTCTACAGAACTATTGCGTAGTCAGATCAGAAATGAAAAGACATATAAGTATTTTCTTTGCCTTTTAATTTTAGAGATTACAGTAAGTGGTAGCAAGCAGGTCAGAAAAGTTCTAAAATAGCATTCGCGTGTCCAGAGCCGAAGGCTAGGCAGACATGTCTTGGCCCACGATAAACTTGTCAAGGTAAAGGCAGGCAGTCGATACATAGAGAATTGCAGATCAGAACAAAGTGGAAACAAAAACCATGAAAGTTATCCTCATTTTTACTCAGATATGAGTAAGGTAAATTATCATAACAAAAATGTTAAGAACGAAACAAGAAAACAGTTTTGTGTTGCTGAAATGTTTCCTACAATTATTTTTACCTTAGTACTTCATTCTGTAACATTTGTTTTCTCGCGGCAGTGGCAAGAGGTTTGCATTCGTTCAACCAATTTCTTACTTCATTGAAATCAGCTAACAACTGCATGGCTGCGTCTTTCCTGTAAACACAAAAAATACAGACGTTTAAATGTAGGCCTTTAACCACGCAATAAATATTTGAACAAGCAACGTATGTATTAGGTAAAAGCAAACGTCGATGCATGCATTGAGGCAGCGTCGGGACGCTCGTCAGAAGGGGCATCGAGAGCGCGAAGTTATCGCGACGTAGTACAAGGCAGACATCGGGACACTCACAACATAGGTCAAGGCAGGCGTCTCGAATGGTCGTCTAAGAGGAGGTCAGGGCGTTTCTATACTTACGTGAATTTAACTTTAGCTACGTAGATGTGATGCAACCAAGATTCACACATCAGTCTAAGCACCATATTCAAAGTTGACACATCTTGTGTTGCATTTATAAGCGGCATCATCATTTTATCTGAAAATTATATTATTAATTAAAACATTATAGTTATCTATAATGTTTGAAATGAATATTAAGAATAGCATTGTGTACCTATCAATTATAACTTTTTTTGGGTTGTAGTAAAAGTCGATAATGATATACATACATGAATGGCTACTTTGCTATATTGATGACTACTTTCTTACCAAGGAACTCGTGTACATAAATGGAGTGTTCGATGCGTGGTGGACGCGTTACTTGTCGCCATTCTGCGTTGCTCGGGAATATCATAGTAAGATGTGCCAGACTGGTTGTAGCACATACTGATGATAGTACGTGTATTATCTCTTCATTTGCCTCCTGTGCATACAATAAGTATTATAACTATTGAAAAATATGGTGACGAAGTATCGATAATACATAATTTAGTTACAACTTAAACCACAATCCTAGGATGACATCCTTGGGATAAAAAGATTAAGTGATAAATCATTATCAGTAAATATCTCAAGCAAATAAGGAAAACTTAATACAAAACCGAGACTAAACCGTCTTGCCAGCTTGTCTGTAAGCCAACCTCACCCTGAATATAAGAACTGTTGCCGTAGAACATTTATAAGCTGGTATGATGACCTTTATGTGCGTGTTATTATGTTCATATGTATTAATAAAGTTAAACAGTCTTTATATATTTCTTAAAATAAAGAGACATCCAAATCCTTCAAACCATTCTTAAGTTCCTACGACTTAAAACTATTACCTATACTTATCTGTGATTTATTAATTACTTACCTTTAATTTTTGTATATTCACTTTTACCTCTGATACTAACTTTTCTCTCATTTTAGCGCACACATTCTCATGGACTCCTATCTTTCCTATTAAACACAGACCAATACAAACATTAATGTTTATCCACTCAGTGATAGAGCGTGAATTGAATCTAAGACCGCATGGCATATCATTAACTATAACCACTATGTCACAAATTCTATCACAATATTTAAATAACGAGTTTCATTAAATCTACAAATCAGCCATTTAACGAAGACCTTACCTGATTCGATAGTAACTGTATGGTCAGCAAACCTCAAGTTGATCAGTTGTTCCATACACGCTTGCATATCGTTGTGAGCAATCCGGAAAAAGTCTTTCATCGCCCAAGTATTTGCCAAACGCCTTGTTTCTGCCAAACACCATAGTCTGTACGTGTGTATAGAGTGATCTGTGAAATTTATTTCCTTTTATTTAATATCGAGAGGATCATTAACAAATCAGCTCCTAGGTGCTCGAATGATTGTGCAAAAGTTAGTCTGTTAAATTCAGGTAGAGTTGTAGCACTCTACCAATAGCTTTTCAAAGATTTTTTTCTTCTTTCGAGGAGATGATCTCTTATTCGCATGGAGTTATTGGAGCATGCGAATTTTATTTCAATTTAAAGTTGTATTTACCTTCTTCCACACCATTTGCAGTAGGTACCTTTTATACTAATGTACATTACAAAATTGTATAGATAAGGTTTTAATTGTAAAGATTAAATGAATTATGAATTATCTTTTACCGGGCCGTTTATTCTTATGTTTACTTAGTTATTTGACTGTGAATGTATTTCTTACCTAGTCTATGTAAAATAGGTATCTGCTCAACGATGGGTAAATCTTCTAAGGGAGCTCCAAGAATATAGTCCCACGTAACTTCACATTGATTATTCAGCGTAACCAACTCTTGTAGCATTATGGCGAAACTTGCGCCAGATTCCGTGCTCTGGGAAATAAAAAAAATATTTTGAAGAACGTATATGTTCGAAAATTACAGATAGCAATCGCTTCCTATACAAGTATATCTTCCTCTATAGGCATAACTTATTTTTAAATACAAAACAGCTTTAAAATTTAAGTAATTTTATAAAATTGGGCTGTATCTTCACACTAAGGTATGGTTTCCTCCTAAAAAGCATGATTAATATTCATACCAATACCAATATTTTTTTAACATTAAAGTAAATGTTTAAATAATTTAAACATGCTTCAATTACTTACTTCAGTAATGTATAAAGAAATTTCTGGATTAACTTTCAGCGATGTAGGTGTTAAGTTTGTTGTTAGAGTAGCACTGAAATACACAAATGGGCAGAGTCAATATCGGTTCAAGAGACCGCGAACAATATTGATTTTAGGTGAATATTTTACTGACCCAAAACATTTGTCCCAGGACGTAGAAGTTACGTGACATCCTAGAGCATCTGCCAGTATTCTTAATGACGCTAGTATCAAATCAGGGGTATCTGTGTTAGAAGATGTTAATATTAGCAGAACATCAAATAGTAGTAGTTAGATTTGAATGAATACACAGTTTACTTAACAATGTCTCTAGGTTTCGGCGGTGCCATTACCATCATCGCGCTAAAGTAAGTAATAGAATAAAAGAGAAACAAATATTAACAGTACTATGATAGTTTAGGCTTTCAAAAAACTAAGCTAGTCCAAAGTTTCTAGTTTAGTTTAGTTAGTTAGTTAAGTTTATTTTGCCAACTTAAGGTATATTAATTAAAAAGAACTTTTACTCACTATTGACATTAAATGTTACGAACAACCATTCTCGAAGTTTCTGACTAGTGTTTGGAGATCTAAAAGCATATCAAACCAAAACATGTAATTAAAAATAAATAATTATAGACCCAATGATCTTATTTTGTTTGATATCTACCTCATTGCCAAAGGATAAGAAGACCACCACAGAATTATATGTTCAAGACAACTGCCGACATCACCCCATAATATGTTCTGATAATATTCCGTAACTTTGTGAGCTGCTTTCTTGCTGGCGTGTACACGACCTGAATCAAAATATTAAGTTACCTACCTACTTCTTAAAATTACCATCATATTTCTACATCAAATCTTGATAAAATATTTTGATATAGGTGTCACAGATCACCCTGTTAGGCTATATTTCTTATTAAACACTAACGGGTTACCTAAAGTAACCAAAACGGTACGTAAGTGGTTTAATAAAGCCTCTAAGAAGTCCACAACATTCATATAAAAAAAATAAGAAGGGGAAGATAGAATTGCAGCCTTCTTAACTGAAATCATAGTGCATTTTAAGCCAGCTCACCAAATTATGTAAAATAGTATGTTTTGAATTCTCTGAGCTGAGCTCTACAATCTTACCATTCTTAAGTTTTTTGACACCGTTTGTGCCTAACAATAACGGTGATAAATTCGCAACTGTATCAAGGAGTATCTCTATGTACATTTCTTCACTCTGTAGGATACTGTTTATATTATCTGTAACATAAAAAAGTAAAGCACCTGAAGCTACCAGATATTCACAGAATATTCCAAAAATATCAAAATATAACAAATTACCTTCGTTGTTAAAAAGATTCTCAAGTGTGAACTCATTGGTCAAAAGAGATAAGTACGGTACTTCAGCGTCCGAATTCTGCGCAGTTACAATTTCATTGAGTTTTTTATTATGTTCGTTTTTCATTTCAATGAGGCTTTGTGCCTGTTTCATTTTCAGTTTACGATTTATAACGAAGACGTCCCGTTTCTTATCCATTGTTAGATCTCGAGATTTTGTTGACGTCGGAGGCGTTATATGTTTTGTTAGAGTACTGGAAACGTAAAAATAATAATTGGTTAAAAATACGTACGAAAAAACCTCGAACCAGCACCAAAGTTACTTTTCTTAACTTCTACCTACTGGCAATGCGGGCTCATCGATTCTTTCTGCAACTTGCCAACATATTCATAGATATAGAAAGGGAACGTAGGGCATTGTCGGTGAGATGCAATATGGTGGCCCGTAGGTTTGCGCGCTGTACTGCTCCAGTAAAATTAACTTTGTTTCGGTCATACTGTCAGACCTTTTACACGAGTAGCTTGTGGGTTAACCATACGCAAAAGGCCTACAATGCCCTACGAATCCAGTATAATAACGGATTCAGGGGACTGTTGGGGCTGCCTCGCTTCTGCAGTGCCTCAGGGATGTTCGCAGATGCACACATTAATGACTTTTATGCAATTATGCGCAAAAGAACCGCATCTCTGATGCGGCGGGTGTGGGACAGTTCCAATAGTCTTCTGGCTGTTATAGCTGATGATGTCAGCAGCAGTATATGGAGACACTGGCTAAATGTCCAAAAGCCAGCTGCATGTATCGTCACCATATAAATAAGACCTTTAAATGTAATAATATGTTTTCCTAAAAACGAAATAAATATTTAAATAAAAATATTCAGTTTTTTGCTGGTCGATGTTCAAGGATAAAAATTAAGCAATAGTAACGAACAACTTACTGAAATATCTCCAAGCTTTCTTCGCTACTTGTCGAATCGTTATCAGATTTTGTATCAGGCTTATAGACCTTGACCAAACAGTTAATTAACCGTTGGCAGCTAATTTCAGCACGACTCTTCGATAAAATCTGTAAATGATTACATAGGTATAGAAATTAGAAATGAGCTACCAGCTCCAAAGGTTTTCGTGAGTTAAGAACGATGGAGAAAACCAAGAACGAGTTGAGACCTTTTATTATAGCGTAGCATTCGTACCTGAACAATTTTCGTTAAAGTTATGTTCTTAGTTTCACTTATTATGACTGGATATGTGTTACTTCCGACATTAAATTTAGCAGCAAATGTCTTGTAACTCAGTCCAATCAGATTGTTGTAGATTCCAACCAAACTGAAAATTATTTAAAACAAGTACATTTCTAATTAGTAAATTCATCACAATATAAAACGCCATCTAGTCCCAAAATAAAACTTAAATTTCAAAATAATCTTACCTCAAACATGATTCAATTAATTTCCTTGAGTCCTCTCTATGCAGACACGTACTCAGTATAGTTGATATAAGTCCATGTATAGTTTGTAACATAACAAATCTCATGCCACACAATTTATCAAAAATATGAACGTTTTTACTCTGAAGCAATCCGTTGTCTTTTTTCAGTCGAGCAAGCTTAGGATTCAATTTGTAAAATGATTTCACTAATTTTGTTAAGTAATCTATTATTTGATCTAATACCTAGAAAACAAATAATACAAAGTAAGGTAGACGAGAAGCCTGAAAAGTTAAGAGCTCGCCTCGCCTAGGAAGTCCTGAAAACTGAATCAGAAACTGTTGACCTTATTTTCAAGAAAGGGTTGCCTTGAAATAAATCCGTGGAGTGATTCGCCAGAAATACCCAGCTTAGACTAATAGGTATTATTACTACTCTAATACTCCAATTACTCCTATATACTTTACCTTTTTTCCTTTATCCTTTTATTAAGAAAATTCTAAATTCTTCCTTGAATGATTATTTCAAGCATTTTGATGTAGAGCAACAACCTAAACAATGATTGATTTTGCTGAGTTTTTAACTGCATTGGCTCATAGTTTTAATCTTGCATGTAATAATACAATAGTCAAACTTATTTCTTTTAACTTGTAAGTACGAGTGGATTGTCCCCACAAAATGTAGAACAGGTAGAAATCAATAGAAATAAAAATTAGTCTGGAGTAAGTCAAGGTAGTAATTACTTACTGCATGTAAGACAGAATATACATTTATATACCAAAAGAAGCGAAATTCATACGGTAAATACTAGAAATAAACATAAACTGTGTGTCCCTCATTACCGTTTACACAAAGTACATCAATCGTTTATGGCACTTAGTATACGCCTTTATAACAAAGTACCTGTAGAGATATTAGAATTACCGATTACTTCATTTAAAGAAAAAATTAAAAGTTGTTTAGTAGCCAAAGGATATTACACTCTTGAGAATTATGTTAGTGACCGGAATGCCTGGATTTAAAATACGTCTATGAATTAGGACTCGCAGAAAAATTACTTTGGTCGATGTGAAGTAAGGGCGTCCCTCTGCCATTTGTATCTCCCCTATTTTTAGTTTCGTTTTTGCTGCTTTTATTGTCAGGACTCGTCATGCTCACTATAATGTCATTGCTTGTGGTGGCGTGGAGGCCGGGTCAATCCCTTCCCTACAATATGGCGAGGGGGTTGATGGCTGACCTTTGCGTTATACTCGTGAACGGGTGCTACTTGGGGTGACTGGTCGACCCTGACATTAATTAATTTACATTTTAATACACTTCTGAGTTTTTATTTATGGGGTCATTTGGCTGAGCGACGTCTTTATTACTGGATAGTTGTTTATGGATGTGATTTGGTGCTCCCACTTCTATGTACTACCTACATCACGACGCTACCTTTATAATTGAATAATCCTTGGTTATGGTTATGTATGGTATACAATGGTTGCAGCGCCTAATTACAGTTATCTCCTATGTCAAAAAATGACGTCAAGAAAATGCAGCAGTAGAGTTTGTTGCGCCGCTTCTTCTCTACTAGCGCTTTGGAGGCGGTGGTAAAGTTTTCAAAACTTTGAAATGTTATTAAACTTAGATTAAGTAGTGTTAGATGACGTCAAAAAGATACAATATTATTGTACTACTTTGAATAAATAAATGAATACTGAATTGGGAAGCCTGTTTATTATAATAAATGACCTTCCGGGCGTAGTCAGAGAATCAACGTCTTTGTTATTTGCTGACGAAAGCTAATAAAGAAGATTGAAGGACACGGATCACGACGTAGAGTTGTAAAGTAGAGTCAGGACAATACAATTTATTTTAATGTAGCCAAATGCTTCGTGGTTACAGTCGTGCGCTCAACCCACCTCAACACCAATACATCATAGAAGGTATCCCGTTGCTGCGAGTCCCTGTATTCCGTTGCAGCGAGTGACTGAGGTAAAGGTTTAGGGATTTACTTTACCGCCGACCTCAGCACGTTGCCAGCTTTTGTGAAAAGGCATAGCGTAACCTTGTTTTTATATAATGCAGGGAAGTCAGTTTACAAATGGTGCGTTGAAAGCTTAATTTGCACCTTTTGTAAGCAGTCAGCTGGAGAACAACTCAGAAATCTGATCACCTCATGAGGCCGAATATAAGTTCATGGTCGAACGTATCCAGAACAAGTTTATCAGGCACCTAGGTATATCTGAAGCAACCTAGAAGATATACCCGATTTTTATTTTGTTTTGCATGTATTATGAAATAGTAGAGTCATGTAGCTAATTTAACACAAATAAATCAGTTTATGGATTATTCGTAGTAATTCGTACTGGTTCAAAATACAGTTTTATAATACGCAGTTAAGTCTTTGATATTACTTGGGCTATCTCCGAATAATAAAATCGAAGCTTGATCTGTCCAATATAATATGCGATGAGCAGAACATTTAACTAATTCCTGGGTCAGCCCGTGGAAATAAAAACACTAAACTTCTTTTTCCCAGGAAAATACGAGTACCTACCTACTTAAGCCCACCCACTCACCGCTCATATTGATATTTAATGCCCTGTCGGGTAGCTATGTCAGGATCCCTGTTCATCCCCCAACCCCATTGGGTTACAAGAGATTTTTATATTTTTCGAGCAGATAAAATGTAACCAATGAAAACTTAACGATTGAGAAACAACGTGATAGTATTCTCTTACCTGTATGTTCACTAATTCCATAATGTATTTACGATTTGTTAACGAATATCCATTGCTTTTTCCAGCTGTTGTATTACCTTTCCATTTGTTGTCAGAGTCTAATATCATTTTCGTCACTGCATAACAAACCATTTCCATCTCTCGACAATGAGAGAATAATTCCTCTTCATCTGGTGTTTCCTCACTAATACCCTTTTTACTAGACACTTTAGTTGCAATCATGTTCAAAAAAATTTACGGAAAATAAAAATAAAAAAAATATTATTTAGGTCGTACTAGCTCGTTGGGATCATTGTTAACGACTGAGCGAGTGCATAGCATTGTGTATAAAATCAATGTATAGAGACATCGGTGCCAGTTCGCGAGGGTGTTCCCAACTAAGCGTCTAAACTCCTGCTGGTCAACTTGCGAATTGCTACCGTTAAACTTTTTATTAGTGTTTAACCTTGCTTTTATGAGTAGTGAAACTGCACCTACATTATATACCTATACGGTTTCTTTGTGTAAACATCGATTAATCTGAATATTGTGCATGGTTAGACATAATTATTTATGTATGAAGAGATACGAATAACCAGGTAAAAATTATAATGTGTGCTGTGCTGTACCAATGTTATAATATCTAAGTACGCCTTCTGTAAGTAGATGTGTGTAGATGTTAAATATGTTTTTGGAACCATGCAAATTTTTTTGGAAAGTAATACCTAGGTTAAGAAAATAACTGCTTAGGTACCTACATAAAAAGGAAAACACAGTTTTGAGTCTGATTTACGTAGGCAGTTAAGTTAAGTCGGTATCCCAATTTTAGTTGTAGTTATCCATACCTACTTTGTTTGCTCTGTGTGTGGTAAAGAAGTAAGAATACACGGTGTCATAACCCCCCATCTTATTAGATACCGTGCGTCGGTTACAGGACATTTCTCTGATAATAAGTAGGTATGATGACAAAAGAAGAAAAACTAGACGTAGAATTAAGGATTAGTAGACCCCGACCACTGAGGCAGGTTACCTTTACCTACTGCTAAAGTTCTACATGTAGAATAGAAATACTTAATCTCATTGACCTCCCAAAGGACAATGAGCAGAAGTGGTCCAAATTTCCACCACTATTGGGGGCTATGTAAGCTTAAAGTCGACTAAATACCATACAATTTTGATTACTAGGTGACAAAAATATATTCACTCAGAAAAAAGTTATGACTGTTTTAAAAAATACGTATTTTTAGTTATTTAACCGTTAATTTTTTCGCACATAGCCACATTTCAAGCAGTAAAAACATGGTAGACGGATTCCCCCTGTTCTGTAATGCGCACAAATCGTCTGCAAAGTATACAATGATAACCTTAGCGCACCTACTCATATAAAAATGTAACCGGGACGGTTCGCAAGCGTGCTAAAAGTATTTTTCGCACGTGCAAGACAACACTACACGTATGTAATGATCCATAATCTAAAAACCATTTCAAACTACTTATTGTTCTTGTCTTTCTGGAATGCGAACTGTGGGGTGCTGTGCCCATGTCATGGTAATTATTTGTTATTTTGGATGGGCGAGACACCAACCCACAATTCTACTTCCAGCTGCGAATTTGGACAATGTTATTGTGGGTGAAGACATGAGATGTATTCTTAGAAGGGCAGACTCTACTCTGTGAGACAGGAATAAATAAAAATTGTGTGATATTTTTGTGTTTTTTAAAATAAACATAAGCATTGTAAAGATAAAAGCTATAAGTCCTTTCATTTGATTTGATACCCCACATGATAGGGTTTGATTTATTTTGACGTAGCGAGGTACCTATCGCGACCGCCACATTGTTTATATTTTGGCTCTTAGAGCTTATATCAACCAGAATACCGTATGAATTACAAAGAAATGTCATACACCTAAATCAATCGAGTAGTTTAAAAGATATAGTGAAATAATTAAGCGTAAAATCGTTTTTAAATTGCAAGTTTTCATGGGGTCATAACTTTTTACTGAGTAAATATTTTGGGTTGCGGTCTTCTGATAATGATTCAGAACGCAGTGTTCCATCATATGTCATAGTTCTTATTGATGGTGGAAATTTGGACCAAGCTCCATATATTTTTGCCCATTCTCCTTTCCTTGACCCAGTATTTGCGATTTCAGCTTATGAACATAAATTACTGTTATTCCTATCTGCTTATGTTCATAAGCTAAAAAGTAAATCGGATACAGCAGCGGGTCAAGGAAATTTTAACGCTAATGTCGTCCTTGGCGAATGAAGAATAGCGCAGGTTACTAGAATCGTAGGAATTAATAGACAGGTTAATTTTGATGGATTAATGGATAGGGAAAATTGGTAGCCATGAGTTAATTTGTAAAGTATCTAAAGCTGAATATCGTTTAGCAAACTTAAGCCAATTTTATTGCTATATAATGTTTGACATTTTTTTTTTACAACAAGATGATAAGTATTAAATACTACCTATCGATCTAAGGTTTAGATTGTACTGTATTATTAATTGTATACAAAATTTGTTAGAAATGGGTTCTAAATTAACTCTCGTGACGTCGTACCTAATTCGGGTTAAGTAAGTGTATTTGGTACATATGCATGTCGTTCAAGTGTAGTGTTCGTTGGAGGGTTCCATTGTGAGTTTCCCTGCATGAGATCTAAAGTAATCGACATAGCGCTCAGGATTGCCCAATAGTACTATGCGATGCCCATGTAGAAAGGTTCTTAAATGACGACCGCGTATGGGTGGTCCACCTACTTAGTTTATCGGCAACAAAAAGAGTTCGTGGTCCTCCCAGGTCAACTCAGCAGGTAGACCATGACCCATAATCGGGACCTGACGCGCGGTGCAGGGTGCGCGCAGACGCCATCACTCATTATTTCGAACTGCTAAGCATCACCAGGAATTTACTATTCAAGAATAGGTTGCATATTATGGGTTGGCGGGCAGCCTTCTATGTACAGCAACTTCTATAATGGCATACCCCGGTCACGCAAGTCAAATTTTTTACGTTTCCGAAATTTGATGGATCTACTCACTTTGTCTCGGATTCGTAGATTTTATCTTACATGATCGAAGCTTAGGTACAAGGGTTAAAAAAAATAAAAGACATAGGTACAGTTGATAAGTATTTTTAATAATTGCAAAACAATTAAAAAAAACATTTTTTCTTAACAAAACATACATGTAGTTGTTCTAACGATTTTCGTATTGCGACAATCATAGGAAGAGAATATCACAGTAAAAATAATTAGTATTTCGAAAGTCCTTTACATTTTGAGAACTTTTAAAACACTGTTCTGTTACATTTTTTTTTATTTTTAGTGTTATAACTACCCAAACATTATTTAGTATCAATATAAGTAACCTAAACGTATTAGACCTTTTAATTAGATAAATATTATTAACACGGCAAGATTTAAAATACAGTAGAACCTCGATAACTCAAACCTCGGTAACTCAAAAACCTCTATAACTTAAAAAAATAATATGTTCCCTTCCCTTCAGAGCCCAAAACCTCTATAAGTCAAAATTCGCAACCTCGATAAGTCAAATAAGTAATCTCTGTATTGGCCCTCAGTAACTAAAAGAAATGTTTCCACAACCTCTATAACATAAAATTGTTTATCAATGAGTCATTTTGAATGAGTGTGCAAAACAAAAGTTTTCGGTATTTATGGCTTGCACGTGTTCACTACATAATTAGATTGATAACGTAAACAATACATATGGCTCCTATTGTTTGCTTCTTCGAAATTCTTTAAAGCTTTGCGGTGGCGGAAAATAGGAACAAGAGGTCATACATACACATGTACATACCTACCTCTATACATATTAACCTAAACCCTTGGTAACTAAAAACTCGATAACTAAAAACCTCGATAACTCAAAATATTTTGTGTTTCCCTTGGACTTTTACTTATCGAGGTTCTACTGTATAGGTATAGTGTCATTCAGTATAGATGGGAAATATTGTTACTTTTGCCAAACTTTTAAGTAATTTATAATTTAATAAAAAGTCCTTTCTCGCACTAGATATTAAGCTACATACACTACAAATTACATCCAGACTCGAGATATTAATAATAATAGGTTTTAGTTTTTTGAAGCAGTAACATTTACGAGCGCTTTGCTACGAAACAGTAAATAATGTGATATAACACAATATTTATGAGTGTAAAACATAACGAAACAATCCTATGTTTATTATGAATTTACTGTTAAAAATATACAAAAATGGCTTACGGAAACCCCTGTTGAATACGTTGAAGATTCTATATAACTATTTTGTAGGTGTCAAATAAAGGCATTAAAGTAATGTAACCTTGGTTTATTATGTAGGTAAAACAAACTAACTACCGACAATAAATAACACAGTGTCTGCGTGATCAACGACGCTGTAGGGTGTCTATAGCGTCACGAAGCTAAATATTTCACGGTTTTTTCTAACATAAATAGTTTGTTATCACGACATTCATTTTTATTTTTTACAGCAGAAGGTACATTTTGAAATATTGCTATTTACGAAATTAGGTATTCATTGCCGAATAAATAAGTAATTTTAATAATGTCTAGCTACTTTTTTATAGGCGAGGCTAGTAGTACGATGACACGGTAGGTAATGAATATTTTATGTTCGTAATACGCGAAACTACTTTTTCATAAAGCATTTTTAGTTTTCATTATTATGTAAATGTATGTATATGAATACAATGTACACAAATATTTAAATTATGTTATTTTTTAAGTTTATTAATTATGATCATATTGATATGATCTCCTATTAAGTTTTAATAAGCTGCCTGTATAGTAACCTATTCTAATTCTTATATCAACTTTTTATTTATATAAACGTCAATATTTATTGTAGTGTATATTAGTTTATACACCTTCAATTGTGTATCTCCAAACTGAAGTACTATGAAGTATTCGCGTTCTTGGAATTACATCTGGCAAGAGCAACAATATTTTACAATTATATTATCAACATTACTGTTTAGTATCATTATACATATACACCATCTGAGCATTGGAAAACTATATAATAAATAGGCAAGAGAATATTACACACAAACACACGAAATGATATTGCGATCTTCAAGCTAATGTCCATCAGTCTCCATTAAGTCATGATAGTAGCTTATATTAAAAACAATTCACATACTAAATTCATATTTCTAAGACTGATAAGGAAGCTAGATTACATTTTTATGTATGATATATAAAGCTTATATTAGCTAAATAAACTTTTATAAGAAAAAATACTGTGTACTTAGTAGCATTTAATTTTTGAATATATGTCACAGTAACATATAGAAAATACATCACTTACATTCAAGTATTCGCTAGTACGACCAATACAACTTCAAACAAATATATTGAAACTATAAAGCAAATAAAATAGTTATAACCAATTTTAAAACAATGATAATTTTATGTTTCATAATTAATGAGATATGTTAATTACAATGCTTAATTTTATGTGTTTTTTTATGTATATTTACAATTAGGTATATTATTGTCTGAGAACACATCTTTTAACAAAATAAGTTGCGCACTTTGAAATTTTTGAAAAAGTAATCAATTTGAAATATAAATACAATTTAATTTAATTATATTACATATCGTTATTAAACCATTCCATTCCATGGGTATCCTGTAAAAGCAGACTTTAGAAGTTGTCAGATATCTACGAAAACAAAAGAAGGAAAACTTGAAATATCCAACTACCAATCTGGCTGGCCAACGTGGTATACAGGGTGGAAAGTTTCAATGAGGCAGTAAAGGGAGGTACCTTAATCGTTGCAGCTACAATAAATTGGTCTTAGGAAACTAACCATAATTTTACAAAAAAATTACATCCCCTTCACAGCTTTTAAAAAAAATGTACGGTCAGCAAGAAAATTACCATTTTGCAAAATTTTTTTTTATGCTAATCGATCCTGTTCCGTATGCTGATCAAAAAGTTGCATCGCAACTGAGGTTGGAGTACTATCAAAAAGATCACCAATCCAAAAAAATGGTTTACATACATTTTAAAGTAGGTACTTTAATTTTTTGTCAGGCCATAACATAAGCCTCCACTTAACCTAACCTTCCACCCTGTTATTGTAGAGCAAGTTTTCCTTAATGGAAGCCAGTCTCAGCAGAAAGACATCAATGGGCTGTTATGATAATATTATAAGTTGTACTGGTCGACTTTGCAAATAATTTATGAACATCTTACTAGCAATTACCTACCTGTAGGGCTAAATACCGTAGAATAAAGTTTTAATAACAGAAAACCATATTAATAAATATAATTAACTAGCTGCGCAAGAATTATGGGCAAGTATTGTTAATAAGAACAGTTAATGCTTTATTATGTTAAGAGGGTGACATAATAATATAAGGGGAAAGGGGCAAGTAATGTATTTTCGCTGTCCTGGTTTTTAGGTGAGAGCAGGAACAATATAATTAACTCTTTTAAACGTACAAGATGGATAGATAGAGCATTTCAGTAATTCTGAGCACTTGCTCGCCTGGGCCTAAGACGAGAGGAAAATATCCCAAAGCATACTACATAAAAAAAAGTAAAAGCTGCCCAAATAATATGAGACAACTGCGACCAAACTCATTACCACGGAGTTTGTCATGTTCAATATGCTTATAAAGGAAGACTGTACCCTAAAATGATAAATGATGTACCCTATGATATGATGAATTTGTATTGTCTTCTAACCAGTTAGTCAAAATACAGGAAAAATACACATTTCATTTGTTTATGTTATACCTATTTATACATTTGTGTCGTGTCGTACATAGCATAGATACCCAGAAGCAATATTTCGTAATTTTTATATACTACCCGGTCACATTATCTCGTGACCTGGCGTAGATGACGTCACGTAGCGTCGGACGAATCACTGATGCGCCCGTGGCGAGCGCGGGGGTTAAAAGGAGAACGGGACGCGAGGTTCGCATTCCAACGAGGTCTCTAGATAATGTGACCGTGTTATATTTGAAATTCTTTATGGGTTCAACTTCAATATATTTAAGCTAAGTAAATTAAGGTAATTACATAATTCATGAAGATGTAAATGATGAAGTCCAGGTAACCAGGTATAAAAAAAAAAGTTGTGAGTCTAACCTGGTATTGTTTACAAATCGTTTCAATAATAACGTTCATTCATTATGCTTAAATAAATTATAAAAAAGGTATTATAAATAAATAATGATAATAAAAGTTACACTTATCTAAAAAAGCAAGAGATTGCTTTATTTGATATGATTATTAAATATCACCCCATTACCAGATTGGCTAATACAATTTCATTAAAATATTTTTTTTTTTTTAAATTTGCAGGTACTACTATAAAAATACTTTTAAATATTATCACTTTACCTATATAAAGTTGCAAATGAAAATTGATTTGTTAATGCTATGTATAAGAATTAATAGTTACGAATGATGAAGTTAACTGTGGTCCTACTATTGAGCAATTCATAAAATATTTAAATATATCATTAGCTTTAAATAAATATTAGATTAAGTTGTCTGATTTGTGTCTTAATGCAAGAAGATTATTTTATAGCTCTGAAAATTTGAGATATTACGAGTTTTACGAAATATTACCAAAATAAAGCAGCAAGTTTATAACCTAACTCAAATTATAAAACAGGGATTACAAACTTTAATTTAAATGGCTGCTACTCAAAACAAAGAATCTCAAAAGAATTTAAGACCACAGCTAATCTAATTGTAGAATGTTATATGAAAAGTAAAAAAATATTAACATTAGCACATGCTAAAAGTTTTACTCTACACACAAACTTAATAGGTTAGGACTTAACATAGCAACAAATAAAATGTACTAAACTTTAATGAATTAGTCTAAATAGAAATAACAATAAAAAAGTAATGTACACACAGCTTAATATCTTGACTTATTTAAACCTAAACACGGAACGTGTATCTTAGCCCTAATATCAAACTTAACAACTGTTTAATATTGCTTCATTATATTTATTAGAAGCCCATGCTTACAATAAGATAGAGATAACACTACCCAGTGAACACACATTTCAGCACTTAAACTATGTACTACACATCAATCTGGCATATCTATACTTGTTATAGGCACTACTGGTTTCATAGCTTCATTTTTCTTTTGATTTTTTAAAGACTTTTTACTTTCTTTTGCCTTTTTCTGGGTCTCTTCGTCTCTATATGGTTCCTGGTTTACAGGCGGTTCGCTAGGTATCACATTTGAGCCTCTATTTACATTATTATTGTACGCGATATTGGCATACTCTTGTAGTAATGGAAAGACTGATAGTAAAAATTGGCAGAAATCTTTCCGTATGCCAAACCACCCTGCAAATGCAGAATTTGTTAAAAAAAACAACATCAAATTATTATGCAAAAAATTAAAATATACCACTTCTCGTCCCGGGGATTATTAAGGGCGATTAAAGTAGACCCAAAAATATTGTTCCATTTCTAGTGATGGGAAACTCTAGAAAAACTCTACGAATGCGCCTAGCAAATTAGGTTTTAGTAGGCCGTTCTACCCTTCATCACTGGAGAAGGCCAGGCTCTAAAAGGGTCAAATTCGAAGATATGTAAACTTAAAAAAACTTAATCAAGTGTTAAAGTACTTACTTACAAAATGCATATAATCCTACATTAAAAATAATTAATTTAAAATTAATCATGAAAGAGCATATTTAATAAGCGGGAAATACTGATTTAAACCAAACTCTTCACTTATTGTTAAATAATTTGATGAAACGAAATTTTAAATAATTTTCGTTAAATGTTATCAAAACGTACATAACAAAAAAAACTCTACTTATTTGCTTGAATTTTCCCACACAACTATTGAAATATATATTTTTATAAATTTTTACAAAACGTTTAGAATACTAATGTAATTCATTAAATGATGCTAATTATAGTGACTTAGAATTAAAAATGGTAATGTCATTATTCTGTAAAATAATTTTCTGCTAAGTATAATAGAGAGGTAAGTTGATGATTCTCCATGTGGTGACGGAGTAAGAATACAATATGCCACCACTCAATCTCATCCCATGAGTGTCGTAAAAACCGACTAAGGGACTAACCGTAAATATTATCTTTACGAAGTAAAAAGAAGGAAAACTTAAAATTAAACCCTATACCAATCCGTCTGACCAGCGTGGTATTAGTAGGCCAAGTATCCCTCCGTCATGGGAGGAGGCCCGTCCCTGCAGTGGGACATTAATGGGCTGTTATGATGAAGTTGATGATTTGCTCATCACATTTAGTGAGTCGTAAAGGCAGGGTAAATATTTAGAAATATACCGAGGTAAACACTTCTAATTAAGACACCGTCATTCACACTGCTAATGTGTTTATTAAAAAAAATGTTACTTAAGATTATGTGAATGAAAAATTTAATATTCTTGACACAAAACCTTCTACCAATTTATCTGGCCAGCTTGCCATTACTCCGTGTGGTGACGGAGTAAGAATACAATATGTCACCACCTCATCCCATGGGTGTCGTAAAACCGTAAATATTATCTTTACGAAGTAAGAAGAAGGAAAACTTGAAATTAAACCCTATACCAATCCGTCTGGCTAGCGTGGTATTAGTAGGCCAAGTATCCCTCTGTTATAGGAGGTCCGTCCCTGCAGTGGGACATTAATGGGCTGTTATGATGATGCCATTAGTAGGTTAATGAAAGAGACCTGCAAGAAAAGATAATTATTATACCAAATATTGCTACTTACATTTATTTCCACCTTTAGAACTAAACGACATGATGATGAGCGTGGCATAACTGACAAACAATGGACTCACAACCACCGTATAAGATAGAGGCAAACCATCGTCCAACTTGTTTGTTAATAGCACCTGTAAAGATACAAAATATTTTGTCATATACACAAGAGAATAATATTATTTAGCAGTCGTAGTATAATCAGTATTTAGACAATGGTGATTTCAGAGACCTAATATCACAACCTGCGTTTTTGTGTCCTATGTATCTAAGTCAGGTCTAAGTGAACTTAACTAGCACCATGTATGAGTGGGGTTTGCGCTCTTGGTCGTTTTCGCACCAACCCAAAATATATAATAACGTGACATTGATCCGAATTATTGACAAGTATACGTTAACAGTGGTGTTAAATTAACACCGATTGTTGTGACTAAAGAATCATCACACCCTTTGAAATAACTATTACAACATCCTTTGAAGAGATGGGTTGGTTATAATAATGTATTCTTAGTCCATCACCACAAGGGATCCTAATAAAGTTAATAAATAAGGAAAAATATAATAATAATAACCTGAAACACCAAAATAGGTATGACTGTGAAAGTATATGCTAACGCAGAGTTGAAACTGGTACGCCTCTGTTGTATGTTGACCTCAGGTGTTCGTAGGAGGATCCCAGCGAAAATAATGCTGTATAGTACACCTGCGAAGTTTACATTATTTTAACAATACAATTACAATACCACTTAATAAACTATCTGCAAGAAAGCTGGAGATGTCCAACAGTAGACGTCCATAGGCTGATGGCTGGTTGGATGGAATATATGATTCAGAAAAGCTTCTAGTGTGGAATTTCTATTATTACTTATATATTTTTATACTAGAGCTTTTTCCATTAGATTGGAGTTACTTTGAAGTCTTCTTGGTTCCATTGTTAATATTTTTATCACGGAATCGAAACAAATGAGAGTTTCGTCTACTAGCAGTTTCGTTTGACAGTGTTATCTACCATAGACATAATAACAAAATATTAACTAAGTAACATGCAAAAAAGCGACCCATGGGTTGTATAAGGCGTACCGATGGTAATAAAATTACAAAGAATATTAATCCGTTGTATAGTTCAATTCTACTTTAGTATCACTCATTCATTTATTGTGTAGCAGTTTATTATATTAACTTTATTTACATATGTAGCATAAAGAAACATAATTGACCTTCCAGTGTTTTTACAAAAATGGCGAGAGCGATTAATCTTGTTTCTAGAACGGAAGCCAGGACAAGTCTAGACTTAATATGGGCTTCCATTCTCTCTATCAAATAATTTTGTTTAAAAAACTTATAAAAGTACTTTTGTATCTACTGGCAGAATATATATTTCTTTATCTAGTCGTATTAAGGAAGACGAATATAAAAGATCTTCACACTAACTTACCGTATAAATTTTTCATACGGTAAGACGATAGATAATTTATTCATAGATATAATGAAATTGAATTATATATAGGTAAATCAGATACGAAAGAATTATTACAGGCTCAAGGGATACTTCTACGTGCTTTATGTGCGACCTTATGTAACAAGATAAGAAAAATATATAGGGTTCTGCTAAATGTTACTGTCAGCAAAAAGATATATGGTGCTTCAGTACTATTTGAAGTAATAACGTCTAAGTAAGTGAAGCAGTGAAGCAAGAAGCAGTTGTAAAGAAGAATAAATAAACTTAAATATGAAATAAGTAAGTATAAAATGGTACATACACTCACCTACAAGACTGAGGCACATTAATATCCATAGAGGGACAAACACAACTTCCCAGCTCCAACTAATAAACTCATCCAACTTAAGTGCAAGGAATATAAACTGGAGTATATTTACAGCACAAAATAATTCCAGCTGCAACAAAATAAAACTAATTATAATAAAAACTAATAGAGAATATAATTATGTAAAGAATTATTGATTAAAAAAATATTTTTTTATTCCAATGTCATACCTTTTTTTAAAAGCTGTCATAAGAACTATAGACGATATAATACCTACTAAAATACGACATAGCCGAATATTCAAATTCGTAATGCTTGCTGCCATGACAACAAATCTAAAGATTTATCAGTCGATAGACAGATCCCCCCTTACTCATAAACGTTTCTTAAATTTTAGTCAATTGATTAGCTTAAATTCATACGACTTTACTTAGAAAAATTTCGCTAAACCGTGATTAAATTTAAGAGGCGTTTGTGCGTAAGGGGGTAAATGCGTAACATACAATCTTTGAGTTATACTTTATTATTAAAGAAAATACAACTTACGCACTAGGGATTATGCCCTGTGTCACATAAAATTAACAAAATACATACTTCGAAACATAATATCTCAAGGTTTCCTAATTTGAAATGATGAATACTTTGACTAAGGCGTAGCGGTCATTCTACCAACTGCCGTTTACAATGTCGTGGATTCGAATAGTTGTCGAGAAAATATAGACCATCTTTAACTAATATAATTTTTAACCGACTTCAAAAAGGAGGAGGTTCTCAATTCGGTTGTATTTTTCCCTCAAAAGATCTATTTCGAGTGCTTGAGTTATTTTACAAAATGTATATTAATAATTATAGGTGCAATGTGTTTATATTATAAATTATAATAATTACATTTTCAAATAATATCAAGGACAACTACAAATAAATAAATATATTAAATTAAAACTAATTAAAACATACCTCATAGCTGCGATCGTGTTTCACAGACCATATACAGATGGCAATAGAAACTATACTTATAAATATAAGTGGTATAAAGACCAGTATCCATACATGGCGACTAGTGGTCAGCTGGTCACATACTAACAACTCAAACATAAGGAGAATTAGATGTATGGCAAGACTTATCAGCATAGCTTTGTAATGGATGTATGCTTCACCTTCCAACCTGAAAATAATAAATGTGTTTAAAAAAAAGTAATAAGACAAACTAATTATTATATTATTGGAGCTCGAGTGGTTGGCCTACTGGCTTGTTTCACATACCGGCGCGATTCGCCAACTTGGTTTCGCCTACTAGCGACTTTTGCCAATGCTAGCTATTTGTCAACAGCGCTGTTTGTTAACTGTCATTATGTACGCTTAAAATCATAAATAATATAAACTGTTTACTTTACATATTAGATGGAAGGAGGATACGGATAAACAAGTCAAAGATACCCTGATACATTTAATCTAGCAACATTTGAAACCGATTATAAAATTGGTGCCATTTATGGCATTGAAATGAGCAAATCAACAGGGGAACCAAAGCGACCGACCATAGGATTGCCCGGTTAAAGTGGCGGTGGGTAGGGCACATAGCGCGAAGAACCGACAGGCACCGTTGGGGCAGAAATTTCCTGAAATGGTGACCGCGTACCAGAAAACGAAGGGTACTTAAAAAAGGGTACGAACTTACATGGTGGACCGACGACCTGGTTAGGACTGCGATGAGGAGGATAAGGTGACACAGGTTGCCAATATTTGGCGGAGGCCTATGTCCAGCAGTGGTCGTCAATTGACCGATATGATGATAATGGTAGAATATTGTTAAAGATTTTCTTCAGTATTAATACACTGTATTAATACAATGTACACAAGAATGGCGTACGATGCTCATTACGCCATTCTTGTTTACATTTCATTTATAAGTACTAATCATGTTTTAACTTTTGTAGTTAAATGTACGTAGTTTTGTATTAAACACAATAGTATACAATTCACTAAGTTGACATATAGCTAACATAGGTAAAAGACGCTAGTAGGCGTAACCAAGTTGGCGAATCGCGCCGGTATGTGAAACGAACAAGTGAGCAAAACACTCGAACTCCTTATTATTCAGTACGCGCCAACTGAATTTAGGTATAATAAATTCGCGTAGTTCTTGCTACTGCAAGAAAAACTGGCTCATATGGCATATTATATTTATATTTTTAGAAGATGTGTCAAAGAAATGACTCTCTTTATCAGACTCCGTCCTAACTCCAGCAGCTGGTGAGAAATACCATTCCATTACTTCAAGAGTAAGTGTCAAAATAATCGAAAAGAACGGAGCCACATGCCGAAAAACTCCGAAGTCCATCTACCATACTGTGCACGTCCCAAAAGATAGAGGCCACGGCCACAAAGTTGACAGATTCGAGGTCATTAAGGTCATCAGCCTTTATTATTTTATCCACAGTATGTCATCCCAACAATCACAGCCCAGTCTTACGAAAAAGAAGTGCTTTAATTAGTAGCTGGAATATGTCTGTGTAGTGTGTATATCACTAAAAGTGGTAAAGTCCATTTTAAAAGATGATAGGAACTTCGCCATAAAAAGCTGCTTATTTTTAGAAGGGTCAGGGGCTATGGGGTCATGGTGATATTCCAATAGTAGTTCATAGTCAGGGTGTAAATTTAGAGATTAATGGGACCCCAGCTTTTTATGCACCATTTAAATGATGTAGGCTATTTTACCATTAACATTAATTTAATGTATAATGCCCTACATCCTGAGTTTACACTGTCCACAAAAACAACCCAACCACCCAAATCCCACTTGGCACCAGGGACCAACAGCTTGACCCAGTCAAACCCCTTGTTTGACTGGGTCAAGCTAAGTCTGGTCAGAATCTGGTAATCTGATAATCAAGTACCTTAGTTTCACATATTTTTGCAAACTTTTTCTTCCATGTTTCCTGGCACAATTGAACCTATGATTTAAGTTGAAATCTATTCGAGTATAAAAATTATTGCTAACAGTCATGGTAATTTGTAAAGCAACATTATGGTATAACTGAATTAAAAATTCTTTAGCAAAAGAAAAAAAAAATGGATTTATTTAAATTACAACCACAAATCATACAAAAATTCAAACTAAACAATCAGCTATTAGAAAAATAATAGGGAAAAAATTATCTACCAAGAAATTATTCTATTGTTGTATACCAAAATTATGTTAACATATCTATTAAAATGTTTCAAGGTTCCAAATACAACAAAGTACAACATAAGACCCCCGCTTAACAATACTCTTACAGTACCATGAAAATCGTAAGGCAACCTATCTTAGAAGATTTGTGATCTGAATAATTGAAAAAATTATTATTATCTAAGGTTGTTATTATCTAAGAGTGTTACAAGTGGAAAGAAGCCTGGCATGATCACCTTGTGTGACTGAATCCCCAAAATGTTAGAACTTTATTAAAAGACTTGCTGTTTACAATGTCGGCTTTAAGTGTTCAATGTACTCCCAGTTCAGACAAACCATCATATTTATGCCTACGTACCTTCTATCAAAACTTTCTTTTTATATGTGATAAAAAGAAAGTTTCTATGCGGTGTAAGGAAAAAGGAAGAAACACAGTCGATGACTAGGTTAGCGATGAGGCTGAAGTTCAATTCGGTGTGCCACAAGGAAGTGTCCTTTCCCCAACACTATTTCTGGTCTAGGTCATCAGAGCTCCCACCACAGTCCTACCACATCACAGCTCACCTATGTCCGCTACGAACGTCATCCCCATGCTCATGCCTCGCCTTGGAGAGAACAACCACGGTAAAATATCTCGGGGTGATACTAGACCAGTCTCTCTCTTTTAAACCGCACATAGATCACTTAACCCCTAGACTACGTAAACTTATTTATGTGCTAAAGTCACTAAAGAATTTAGCCTCCAGAGCTGTCGTAAGACAAATTTATAATGCATTATGCCACTCACTCCTGGAATATTGCATTACATCGTGGGGCGGAGCAGCAAAGTCCCACATGATAGCTGCAGAAAGAGCACAACGGGTACTTCTTAAAGTAGCGGCAGGCTTACCTTTCAGATACCCGACCGCCGATCTCTACAAAGACTGGGACATACTAACAGTTAGGCAAACTTACGTACTCCGGATTATATTACTCAAGCACACCCAAACACCATACGACCCTAAACTGATTGCTGGAAAACGACGTAAGGGTACAGTTTGTCCTACCCAAACCCACAGAACTGCTCACTCACAACGTTTTTATAGCTTCTTAGGCTCCTATTTATACAATAAAATTAACACAACATTAAATATATACCCACAAACCCTTAACAAAGTCAAACGTACCATAACCATATACCTAAAATCCCTGTCCTATGATAAAACCGAAAAACTCCTACATCCACCCCAATAACGCCAACGCCATCTTCTCCCTAAATCCGCATCATAGATACACACAAAACATACACACACACACACACACGCACACACTTAAATACATGAACTGCACTCATATACTTTTAACTGTAATTTGCATTTGCTGAACTACACTCATATACTTACTAACTTTATTTTTTTTATTTTTATTTGTTGTTCTCTGTCGTATTTATAAACAGATTATTTGTAAACAACTTAGTATAACTGTACCACTAAACTACAAGCCTCTTCTTAAATATAGTGCAAATACCGTAGGGGTGGGCCTGGTGACCTGTGGCACAGGTTATCCAACCTATATCAGGCACCAGTCCTTCACAGATTGTATTCAGCACCATAACACCATCTTATATCTAGCCTAAGTTTAATTGTATTTTATAGTTATAGTTATATCTTTAATTGTAATATTTGTGAAGGAAATAAATGATTTTGATTGAATTGATTGACAGTGGAAAAATGGTGTATTTAAAATGAAACTCATAAATTTAAAGTATGTCAAGGCAAGTGGCTATAAATACAATACCATTGTTTCTAATATAAAACAAGACTTAAAAGATTTTATAATATAACTATACACATAACTTCTTTACAAGACATTATCATATTGAGCAGATTATATTCTTGAAACCATTAATGCCTTTGGGTTTTCTGTGTCCTTGCAATAGTTGAGTCTACAATTTTGTATTTTGAAATGTTGTTTTTATAATTATCTTTGCATAGAAAATGAAAGTGTTATATTTAATGGAATAAATTAAAATGTCTTACCTGAAATGAGGGTACTGCCACCAGACATATGTCCCTACAGTGGCTCCTATGACTACAAGGAATTTCCAAACCCATATTGGAGTAAACACAGCCCAGTATGACCATGTTATAGAGTTATCTAACTTTAGGGCTAATAATGCCGTGAAAATTAGCAAACAACTATGAACCACGAATTTGCTGTAAAAACAAAAACAATATTATATTAAGTTCACCTTAGAAAAATTTCAATAACATTAGCCAAAATAAATACCTAGGATTGAAATCCTGAAATAAAGTTTGTAAATTCATTTCCATACACATTCGTCTAATTTAAAACTCATAACATTTCACTGAAAAAACACTTTGCTAAAAATAAAAACGAAATTTCACAAAGCACAACACGTACTGTAGCAGTCGCATTTTTTATCATAAAATTTATCATCTGCATCATAGACCATAGACTATTGTCAAACATTGATATTTGTCAGACATCGATACATCGACTTGAAACTTGTTACTCATCAGTCATCCATCGTAGCCATCAAGTCTTTCTATCGATAAAGTAATAAATGAAAAAATAATTTTGACCAACCAACATGCAAATAAAGCTAGGAATAGGATCAACGTATGACATAAATATGTATGTCTGCTGAATACACAAAGCTAGGCTATCTGAACTTCTTGTACCTACAGGAATTTGGAATAGCAGAAAAAAGGATAACAGATTTCCGGTAGATAAAATAGTTGAACAATGTAAATTTATTACATAATAATATGGTACAGTGATACACGAGACAGGTAGGATATTTTTAATAACGCCTGCTGAATATTTTGCTTGCATATTACCTCAATGGCTTGTATAATGTATATACACATCGATACTTGCTATTTACGACACTACCTATTCCTGTCCTTGTAATCTGTGACCAATGGAAAGAAGCATCAACTGTCATTTAATTGTCAATTAAACGTCACTGTACTTTGGTTTGGTTGGTGATGGCAAGAATGAATCGTTTAATTTAGATTTATTATTAATATAAATAAACTATTTAAATTTATTAGATATAGAGATTGATCTGTTTTAATTAAATCTGAATAAGTAAAGTCATAACTATGGCATCACCTTCACCGAAATCTCCCGAACAAAGCGAAAAGACTAAGCAATATGACCGGCAACTTCGTTTATGGGGAGATCATGGTCAAGCTGCCTTGGAACATGGCCATATTTGTCTAATTAATGCAACAGCCTTAGGAACCGAAGTTTTGAAGTCTATAGTTCTTCCTGGCGTTGGTTCCGTAACAATAGTCGATGATAAGCTTGTAAGTGATGAAGACATCGGCAGTAATTTCTTCTTAGAGTGCACCAGTAAAGGTTTGAACAGGGGGAGCGAATCCTTAAGACTTTTATTAGAATTAAACCCGTCTGTACAGGGCCATGCAGTACAAGAACCTACAGACCAAATTCTCAAAGAAAATCCCGAATTTTTCAAGTCTTTTAGTGTTGTTGTAGCTACTGCTCTTGGAGAAAAGACAATTCAAGATCTAGTGCAGCACTTGTGGGATGTGAATGTTCCTTTAATTTTATGCCGGTCTGTTGGATTTTTAGGTTCTTTTAGAATCCAAATGAAAGAACATGCAGTGATTGAAACTCATCCTGATAATGAACAAACTGATTTACGCTTAGATGTTCCATTTCAAGCATTAACGGATTATTTAGATAGTTTTGATATTAGTACTGTAGATTTAAAAGATTATGGCCATATACCATGGATAGTAATATTGTACAAAGCTGTGAAAAAATGGCAAACTACAAATGCCAATAGCTGGCCTATGAGTAGAAAAGAGAAGAATGAAATTAAGGCTATTATTCAAGAATTGATTAAAAAGGATGAGAATGATATTCCTATGAATGAAGAAAACTTTGAAGAGGCAATAAGGGCTGTTAATACTTCTCTTGTGCCGACATATTTACCTGTCAAAGTACAAGATCTCCTATATTGTACTGCTGCTACCAATTTAACAAAAGACAGTAGACCATTTTGGATTATGTGTGCTGCACTTAGAGGATTCGTGGAAAGTGAAGGAAAAGGGAAGTTGCCAGTAAAAGGTGTACTGCCTGATATGACAGCCTCTACCGACCACTATATAAAATTACAAAACCTATACAGAAATCAAGCTGCTATGGATGCTGAAGTAGTATATAGAAAGGTCTTGCAGATTGTTGGCCAATTACATTGTGATAGTATAAGTGAAGCTGATGTTAAGTTATTCTGTAGGCATGCCCATGACTTACACTTGATTAGTGGGTCTAGCATAATCAATGAATATCAACTGACTAGTGTTGTGTCTTCATATATTGCCAGACATCTTGAGGAACCTGATGTAATGATGGTTCATTATATTTTGTTGAGGGCAGCAGAGATGTTTCAACTGGAGCACTGCAGAGCTCCTGGTGATTGGGAACCAGAAGGTGATATCAGCAAATTAAAGACTTGTGTCACCAAACTTTTAAGTGATGTTTCATGCTCTCCATTTTCTAAAGATGACCATATTCATGAGATGTGCAGATATGGAGGGGCAGAGATTCACAGTGTATCTGCATTTCTTGGTGGATGTGTAGCTCAAGAAGCCATCAAGATTATTACTAAACAATACAAACCAGTATACAATACCTTCATTTTTGATGCTGCCTCAACAAACTCTGCTACATTTACTTTTTAACTTTGTATACTGTATCAATAAATTTTAAAGAAAATATTTCTTGTATCATTTTAACTTTTATTTTATTAAAGTTATTGTTGCAGCCTAATGCTGTTATAATGTGGACTCATGTATTATAGGAGGCACCAAACCGCACAAGGTGGAAATATTTTGAAGAGGCCTATGTCCAGCAGTAGATGTCAATTGGTTGATATAATGATGATACTACAGCTGTATATAAAGGAAATAGAATAATCTACCAATTAATAGGTAAACTTGTAAGGATCGAAATGAAATGAAAAAGTGCCATTATTTAAATACTTTACTATGAATTCAGATTCCATATAAAGTTATTTATTTAACAGTACATAAAAGTCCAGTAGATACAAATATCTACTTTGTCAAGTTAGTAGAGAAAACGGTATTATGAGATTTTTTGTGATATAAATCAACAGGGTGACAATTAGAAATAAATAAACAGTGAATACAATTTAATTCTTCAAAGTTGTGTATTTAGTTTGGATATTAACCACTTAAAATCTTAGTCAAAATATAAAAGAATTGGAAAAAATATTTTCATTAACAATTTTTAACACATAAATTAGATAAACATATATCACATGACTAAAATAATTGAAACAAACTATACATTTGGCTAAATCCTTATGGATGGCAATAGAAGGTTACACCATTTCAACAACAGTAATTCATTTGTATATATGGTAGAGACAGCATAGCCCTCAAAAAGTATGTAACACAACATTGAGAATTTCTCTTTACATACCTAATCATTTCACCTAAGCCATAATTTCAATCGCAATGCATCTACACCATTAAGATAATATCGAAATAAGCGTTTATCTCGCACAAAGCCAAGATTTTCATAAAGCTTCAGTGCAGGTTTATTTGTGATTTCCGTTTCTAACACTACTTCATCAGCATTATCATTAATCATTGCCTGAAAAAAAAAAGAAAGAATTTAATGTGAGTTTTTAAGAAATAAAATAAATATAAATAATAGAAAACAATAACATCATGTTATAAAATGATTGGTTCCGATATTAATTAGTTTTAATAAATATAATAAAATGTTGTGTTATAAGGTTTTTTTTTTCAAATTACTAGACTAGCTACTGCATTACATATAATATCAGAATCAAAATAAGCTTTACTTCTACTTTATAAAACAGGCGTAAATAGAAAATATTCGTAATTTATCAATTCTCACTGTGCTTTAATATTATGTATTTATTAAAATTTTTAATGTGAAATAAATCTGAAAATATCTTACTTGAATTGCTTTCCGAACAAGTCTAGAGCCAATCTTTCTCTTTCTATATTTTTCATCAACAGCTAACATTGCAATGTAGCCTCTTTTGACCACATTACGATGCATATCTAACTTACAAACAATGGCACCAATGTACTTCCCTTCATGAGTTGCCAAGAAGCAAAGCTTAGGCCAGTTATGTATAAAGTATCTATATGTATAGATAGAATAAGGTTCAGACAAATCCTTCTGTATAAGTCTCATAATCTCTGGCATCTGAAGCTCAGACTCATATGAAATAATTTCTATTTCATCTTGAGGTTCTTGCTCTTCACTGTTAGTATTCTCAAGTTTCAGTAAAGAATCATCATAGATACACCTGCCAGTGTGCTGATCAGAAATATTTTTACATTCTCGCTTACTTGTTGCATCACTACACTGTACACTATTTACATCTTTCTTAGGTTCGCTAGGAGCATTTTCGACTAGCGAATTTTCTTTCTTTACGTCGGGACTTCCGTTTGAATAGTCACTAGTCCCATTAGTTAAATTACTATTGATGCTTTTAATATGAAGAGTATTAGCTAACATCTCGCTTAAATTCTCCTGATTAGATATACTTAATTCGTCTGGACATTCAGAGGGATCTTTGGCCTTTTTATTTTTGTTTCTTACATTTGTGCCTATCTGACTGCACTTAATGTTCTGAACATTCTCGTCCGACAGCTGATTCATTTTAACGTTTTCTAACTATATTTATTTACACATTCAAACGATTGATAAGCTCATATAATTCACAAGCTTTTATGATGATACATACGTATTTTTCTTGTCAAAATTGTAGAAGAGTTCCACCGACATCTTGGTATAAAACGAGCAGTTTCCATAAAACTTGATCTGACAGTACCGTATGTGCTCTTATATTATAATGATATTTAATAGTAAAATAATAGGGTGATAAAAGAAGAACTCTGAAAATACTTATAGAAAATATTAGAAATTTGTAATTTAGTCCAATGCACAATCACATTGCAAAAAAAATATTGGTTGCATTACACTACCAGGCAAGAGAATTGATAGATTGTAGCCATGGGTATAATCTTATCAGAATTTACAAAAGTCAGATAGAGACAGAGATATAATACATGCTATTGAAGTTGCTGTAAACGTAACCTGGAATGAATATTTTTTTCTTTAAAAATGTTGCCATTTCAAATTTTTAATGTAGATTGTTATTGCCATATTTAAAGTAAAATATATAAGAATCGTAAAAATTATCCTACCCTGCCTTGCCTTGTAATTTAACGTGCAGCTGCCTAAAAGTTACTAGGTACAGTTAACACAAAAGCTGATTAACACATCCAATATTACAAGGTCGCTTTTCGTGTTTAGCAATTATTGAAAAATCGTTGTTCACTGCTTATTCGGAATTACTAATAATAAGACTATTTTCTCTTCTCAGGACGACAATTACATGGACAGGAAGCTATTAGCGAGGAGATGTTTTGTAACATTAAATGTGTTTCTCAATTTTTGTAATTGATTGTAGGTACACAATAGGCTGGCGATAAAACCAGGAAGTAAAGTAAGTTCTGGTCTTTGCCAAAACTTTAAGATTTTGTTATCAATATTTTTGTTCCGTGGCAACCAACAGAATCAATCAATCAACTAGCCTATTGCAGTCCACTGCTGGACATAGGCCTCTCCCAATACACGCCACAGAACTCGGTCCTGCGCCTTCCGCATCCAGTCCGACCCAGAGACCTTTATGAGGTCGTCGGTCCACCTAGCTGGGGGGCGTCCTACACTACAACAGAATGTACCTAGATAATCATGCCAACCAAGATTGGAATTGAATTCCCACACAAAGGCACGGGCAGCAGTTTGAGAGCAATGCGAATCAGCTTGCCAAGCGTGGAAATATTGCATAAACACACACATTCATAAATTACCTTCAGCAACTAGGTACATAAGCGTTTAGTGGTGGTCGGGTAGGTAACGACTATAGAAACAAAGAGAGGCAGTGCCAGGAATAGCTCAGGACGAAATCGGACTGTTAATGAGACGTTACATAAAACCTAAATGTAGACTTGAACTATTTTTTTTTTAATTATTGCGTTCAAACGAATAAGACAATAGGAATGTACCTATCATAATAATATCTATTGTGATGCTTGAAATAAGAAAACAGTTAAATGCAATCATTACCTATACGTGTTATGTTATTATGCATGTTATAGTGCAGGATACCTACCAACATTTTATTTTATATGAATTTAATTTGTCCAACTGCAGTACGCTGACCAAACGGTAGGTACCCGAGACACCCCGGCAATCTTCTTCCAGAATTTTACAGGAGCAGAGGTTTTCCGTCGGAGAGTAAATGTTACTTGAACAGACTTATCTTTATTGGCCTTGATGTGCCACTGCTCAAGCCATCCCTCGACCAGGTTCAAATGCTGTTGGAGCTTTTCGGATTCGAAGTCGTGATTGTTTTGTGTTGATATGATTGCGGTATCATGTGCATAGGTTGCTGTAGTTGTAGATGCATGAGTAGACTGGTCCCAACATGCTACCCTGACTTAATTTCATGCAGATGTGTCGAAATTAAATTTTACTTTGAAGCGCCTTTATACAGTACCAGCACCTGTAGTACTTATTATGTCAAACTTTGTCAAAAGCCTGGCTAATATCTTTAAAGGCTGCAATGCAATAAGTACTCTTTGTTTTCCAACGTTTTACTAATTACATCAACCAATTAGTAATCATATAGCTCAACATATTACGCCTAGTTCAGCATGCAAATACACATTAAGGTCAGTTCAGCCAGATACTGTACAATACAATAGCCATACTGATCCTTTTTGAAATTAATTTAAAATTAAATTAAATTTGTAAGCTCTAAATTCCACAAATTAAATATTATTTGGCATTTATACGTATGTACAGTCGGGGTATTTGCCGCTCGACCACCCTTAGGCGAGAATCGCTTGGCACGCGGCGCATGCGATACGTGGCACGCCCACGTATCGCATGCGCCGCGTGCCAAGCGATTCTCGCCTAAGGGTGGTCGAGCGGCAAATACCCCGACCGTACCTTAAAAGTTTAGCACTTCTCCGTTGTAATATATAGCAAGTAAACGGGTCAATATCCTGCTTTGCCCACTCGTAAACATGGTCGATGCAATGCGAGGAAAACATCGGAAAATAAAAAAAGCTTTTTTTTTTTAAATACATTTCCCCCACTGAGGGTTGATGACATGTCGTGGATACTTTTACGTACAAATATTAAATTTTTGCCTCAAATGGGATTCAAACTCGTAATTTCGTGTAAAAGAATCAACTTTTGGCGTAGATATTTGCAAATTTTTCTCTAAAGAGCTGCAGTAGAACATTAACGGCATGTTATGAAACAGTTCAATTTAATTAGAGTGTGAGTATCATGCCGAGGTATTTTGTCTACTAATTATAAAGTAGAACAACACTATGTAACTGCATTGTCAGCAGTTGTGCACTGTTTATATAATAAACCCTGCATCTATTGCATCTAAAAACACTCTCCTTAGCGGAAGTTAACACTAAACATATTTTTTAACATTTATTAAGTCATGGACTTCAGCAAAGTAACGCCTGATTCTATAATCTTTAAAAAACCTTTACTTAGGGCCAGATTCAGAGACCGCACTTTGTCTTTACTTTAGCAAAGTCTAGTTATTATCTCTGAATTTGAACAACATTAAAGTAATTTTTTGCATGAAAAAGTTTACTTTCATTATTTATTACTACAAAGTAAACTTTTCATGCGAAAAGATTACTTTAATGTTGTTCAAATTCAGAGATAATAACTAGACTTTGCTAAAGTAAAGTCAAAGTGCGGTCTCTGAATCTGGCCCTTAGAGGCCAATGTGTCCGGGGGTGACGGAGTAAGAATACAATATGTCACCACTATAGATGCTAGCGGGAAAAAATCCAAATCATTCAGTTCGAATATTTCGGAATAATATCGAAATATACCGTAACTTTGGGCTTTTTTCAACTGATCGCACTGTCACGTGATTTATTTATATTTATGTGCTATAAAATTGATATTATTATATTTTTATTTATTATGTATATAATTATAATTAGTAGGTATAAATAATTGTAAATAAACTATTTATGCCTTTTGTCTGGTACCGATAGTACAAGCTCTGCTTTAGTTTGGGACCAGTCATCATTAATAATTTATATTGTTATACTTTATATTGTTATGTAATATTTTATCTATAAATAAATTTGATTTGAAATAAATTTAATGATTCGGGCGAAATATTTGACGGAAATTTCGTTTGCGGGTTATCAATCTTTCACTCACTCGCGGGGGGAAAGCTCCTCCCTCCGCAAAGCATGTCCCCTTTTACCGCACCAGGCACCGCTGCCGAACGACTCGTGACTCGTGAGTCGTCGTGAGTCACGTCGTGACATGAGTCGTGGCAGTCGGGCGCGCGCACGTGCCGCGGCGGCCGGCGCACAAAGTTGTAGCGGCGCCGGCGGCGGCGATCGACGATCGATGCACAATAAAATTTTTCAGCAAATAAAACATAAAAATATTAATTAAATCAATTTTGAATAAATCCGATTTTTTGAAATTTTCCCTGATTTATTCCGGTATTATTCCGTATTTTTCAGAAGTTTTGCAACTATAGTCACCACCCCATCGCACCCCATGGGTGTCGTAAAAACCGACTAACCTATCCTTCCGTCATGGGAGGAGGCCCGTTCCTGCAGTGAGACATTAATGGGCTGTTATGATGATGATGACACCTATTATTAATATTTTATTGACTTGACTTTTACCTTTACCCTTTAGTGTATTTAGGTAAGTCAGACTTTAAAATATATTAAACTAGCTGACCCGTGCCCACTTCGTTGGGCGGCGAAAAAAACGTTATTAAGCGTCCTTTTTAAACATATTTCATTACTGCTCCACTCCTATTAGTCATAGCGTGATATTATATAGCATATGACACTCCCTGATAAATGGACAATTCAACACAGAAATGATTTTTAAAATCGGTTAATTAGATCCAGAGATTATTATTATTATTAGATTTATTTATCCCCCTACAACGTCACGAACTCACAAACACAGAAACTTTACCTCTTTATAATATTAGGTTATGTTATGTATAAGTATACTTAGAAAAACATAATTATGTTCACGTAACAATAACCTACTGAATTCGGTAGTCTTTCGATTTGCATGCTTATTGGTGAAATATATTTCCCTTCATTTTTCTTTAATTTTGATTATTCATATTTTTAAATTAAAAAAAGCAATTTATAAATTGATTGTACTTATAAGGTCAGTATACTTGAACCTGTTGCGGTATGAAGGTAACTATCTACGATGATGATCTACGAAGGTAATTGTCGAGGTTTTCCAGATAGGAAGGTTTCGGGATTTTAATCAGGACCATAACTAATTTACATAGTAAGTAGTGATCACTTACATTTACACTAAGTACTTTGAACATTTTACAAAAAGATCTTGGAATAAAGGTAGGATATAAAGTAAAACTCGTTCAAGATCTCAAAAGTAGCTAATGTTTTAGTAGAGATTATTTCTTGGGTGGTGACTTATTGTAGCGACATAGAACACATATAACACTTAAAAATCGACTGCTGCATGATTATGTTAAAAGATTCTGGTATGGAAGAGATGCGTCATCGAAGACATACTTACGTAAGTAGATCACAGTATATAATAATTATGATAGGATGAAGGTGTCTGAAAGTAATACAATATCGTCATAATGTAGAGCCATTCATCTGTTTGCAGTTCATGTAGGTACCTATAGTAAGTAAGAAGGGAGAATAAACTGCTGCGTCATTATAGTATAGTGTCATGCGGGGGTACCCAGTGCTTCTACACACACGGGAATACACTTGTGCTGGAAGTTCGTCACGCATTTTTATTGCTTGCAAAAGGAAGGAATTGCCAAACTTTTTGTGTCGAGACGAAATAACATTCGACTGCAGCAAAGTAAACCAGCACGTATAGTCCTCTTAAGGAAAATAAAAGTGTCCTTTAATTAGTACTTAAATATTACTAAGCTATCTCTTCTTGACAAAGTCGTAAAATCAGATCAAGGATCTTTATTAAGCTTGTATTTATCCAGAAAGTATTTTTTAATCACACTTGATACTTGAAACGGGCTTACTTCAGCTATTATTGGATAATGGTATGATCATTATCAAGTAGTCAAAATAAAGTAGCTAAGTAAATAAAACAATTTTTATTTTTTAGTTCTTGTGTGATACATTTTATTTATCGCTAGTGCAAATCACACACAGAACATCTGCATTTTACAGAATATTTTCTTTTAATGAAACTAGCTTTTTGTTTAAGCGTGGATAATCGGACCATATAACTCTATGGGGTTTTTGAATAATAGGCACGATGAATTAGAACTTACTAAAGTCATATAGGGCCAGATTCAGAGACCGCACTTTGACTTTACTTTGAAGGAAAGTTTGACTTTGATACAAAAACGAGATATAAGGCCCAGATTCAGAATCGTGACTTTACTTTCTTTCAAAGTAATCTTCCCAAAGTAAACTTTTTCATGCGAAAGATTACTTTAATGTTTTTCAAATTCAGAGATAATAACTAGACTTTGCTAAAGTAAAGTCAAAGTGCGGTCTCTGAATCTGGCCCTTAGTATTCTTCTTAGAAGACAGTCTTTTACGAGACATTGATCGTCTCTTAATACTACTGGGATTTCTGGCTGAAAGAGGTTAGGCTTAACGTGCTTAGACAGATGCGTATGAACACATCACACTGTCCATTTGGCCTAATTCTGTACTTATGTGTCGCTGGCCTCAGGTTTTTAATACTGTACTTAATATTTAAATTAAGGTATAATATTCACTAATAAGGCTATGAAACTAGTTTACGTCAATATTCAGTTCTAACGTTTAGGTAGGTACTTACTTACTTCTTATACCTACCACAGCCTAACACAACCTTTCAAATATAGCCATAAATCACGTAACAGTGGGCTAGCCTTACATCGTATAGATTCTATTGCTTATCCTAGCATTCCTAGCTTACCACTCCTTATAAAAAAGCAAATCATTATTCCTACATTATTGTTTGATAACTTTATCTATTTGATGAAGATTGCAAACCGTTATTACGGTTTATAAATCATTCATAATGAAGTAATAATAACCATATTGTATAAATCTGAATAAGGAATAACAGATAAATCAAAATAGCATAGCCCTTTCAGTAAATGCAGGGCAGATAGACTTGCATTTTTGTATTCTGCGCGCGCTTCTCTCTACCAGTAGAGCAAGGTCTGGCTCTATTGCAGGTATTCCCTAGGGATTAAACTTTGCTTTAATGTTATTACTGAGCTTCGGCGTATACTCAAATCATAGCTTTGAGACCTTTTCATTCCCGCCGCAATAACTAATTCAAAAACTACCTTCAATTTTACTCTTTAAGTAGAAGCTATGTAGAGATTTCAAACTGATTTTCTAAGTGTATCTTTTTTTGCAGATGAACACAATTTTTATTCTTTACGCATGAAATAATAATATTAGTACCTACATAGTAATATTAAAGTGGAAGGACTTAGTACCATCGAACAGCAAACGCCTTGTTGACGTCATGAACAGAATCAACATGGCTGGCAGGCAAACTGAAATCGCGCGCGTGTACGGACAGCGGTAGGTTGTGTGCGTCGTTCTACGAGTACTCCACTCGAGTCTCGATCCGATCGACTCGAGTTCAGTACCCGGTTGACAGCCGGTGAAGCGGCGGCGTGACGTGGTGTTCTAAGCGCACGCCGCCTCTCTGCGCGATTTTCTAACGTTGTAAATAAATTTTATATACAAATTAACTAAAGTGCTAATAGGGCAACATGAACAATTTTTGTGTGTGTGTGATCGAGTTGTTTATAAAACGATATGGATTATTATGAACTATTATGTTGTTTATTTATACGGAACACGTAATAATATAGTGTTTGATACGTTTTACTCAACAAGGGAGTTACAGATAGTGATCTACTCACACTCTTATAGTTAAATAAGATCTTATTTGACTGACTTATTTAAGGATTTTACATGCGTTAATGTTATGTGCTTGGTAATTCCTTTATTAGAAGTGTGATTAAAGACACTGTACCTACAGTAAATATACAAAAATGTGATAATGGTGATCATGATCGTATAAATCCCCGAGTTTCAAAGTGTTTTATGGAGATCCACTAGGAATTTGATGATTTTATTCTAATCAACAATGGCGGACCGTGAACGTCCTGCGAAAACCCCCATTAGGGTGGGATTTTATGACATCGAGAGGACCATTGGCAAGGGAAATTTTGCCGTCGTTAAGTTAGCACGACATCGAATAACGAAGACTGAGGTAAGGGCTTACACAATCGATACTTAATAATTTAATGACATAGGTACAGAAGCGAGGCATGCACCTCTTAGTGGGTCACTCAGGGGCAGCCTTTCAAGTAGAGTAATTCATGAATGAGTTATAGATGTTCACAAGAAAGTGTAGACAGGGTTTTATTACCTGCATACTCTGCTTGTTCATGAAATAAAACAAATAAACATTAACTAATACATTGTTATCTCTGCCAAAACCATTACGAGCTCAGCTAGTAATTACTCGACTCTCACTAGAGAATACTTTGTCCAATGTCTCCATTTATCGGACCCATTACTAGGTCGTCGTACACCTAATAAGGTCGTCTCCCTCGCACTTTGTTTTCCGAAGTGCAGTCACCTTTACAGAACATCGAGTACACTATTAATTTTATCGTTGTTATTAGATTTTTTCCAATACAATTATTTTTATCCATAGAACAAGTACATCACATCACAGTAGGTACATAATATATTGACTACTCATTCCAGGAAGCGTTTTTCTAGTGAAAAATTACTTTCGTTAATCTGCTTTAAAAATACTGTCGAAAGAAAATCTCTTTAGCAGCTTGAATCCAATATCCGCTGCAATATTGATCTTAGAGTTACTCAACACCCCATTGAAGGGGCAGACCTTCGTCGTACTTTGACATTCTTGAACCACGCGGGTCAGTCGATTTTGGCTTGTTTCGAGTTCTCCGTCTCTACATTCCTAGAGACAGAAAACTCCTTACGACTTCGATTTGCTTTTAATTAGGTCCACGTAACAAGGAGGGTGATGATATATTGTATCCTTAGTGCGTCAACAAAGGGACTTACTTATTTATATATATTAAGAAAATAATTTGCTGTATTTTTAACAGTAAGTAACTTATATAGAGTCATTGTAGATACGAAAGCTGGAAATTTAAAAGTATACTAACGATAATACTACTCGTATTTGTTAATGAATGTTACTAAAACTAATGAATTATTAAACGATTTCAACATATTTATGATAACTTTATCATCTACATTTATTTCGTCGACGCTATCACATAATATCTTCATCCCACCAGTGTATTCCTAATTACGGTCTTATCTTGCTAATGTTTTAAACACATTACATAAATTAAGTATTAACCTAGGAAAAACCTTACAATAGAAATTTAATGACCAAATAATTGTTATCAATTAGCCTAGTAGTCCACTCCAGGATCTACATCCTGGAGTGGACTACTAGGCTTGTCGGACGCAAGTTGGGAGAGGCCTACGCCTCTCCCAACTTGCGTCCGACATTGTCCTTCTTTCGCATTAATTCTTTCGATAGACCCTCGACCTTTTTGAAGTCGTCGGTCAAATAATATTAACAACATTTTAGCAGCTTAACAATTGGTATGCTTAATATAACAACACCTTCCTGCACCCAACTGAGTCCAACAATGCCAACACAAAATGCGCCCTGCAACAAAAAGTATTCATAATAATGTTTAATGTTAATAAGCGTCTATTTTTTCCTTTTAACAAAAACCACAAACTACAGCCACATCTATATTCATATTGTAAACAATGAAGTGAGTTGTAATACGCAGTTATAATTAATCTTTTATTAGCTTTATGCGTGGCTATGATGCGTAACTAGAGAAAGTAGAAAATGATTTAAACATACTTTAACAAGCCAGTTAAACTTATATAGACGTCCTATATAAGTTGCATTAGACATTCCAATTGATTTGAAACAGGTTTAAATTTTAAATTAATGAGAAAAAGGTAAATAATTTATGTGTTTAGGTACTTAAAATCTACGAGTATACGCGTTTAATACCCGATAGAATTATTATAATAATAAAATAAAACGTGAAAGTTTTAAAGTTAATTAATGAGAAAGGTACATAATTGTGATAGTGATAGTAAAGTTTAGTAAACTTTAAACTATGTAGACTAAGGTGTAGAATAAAATTGGCGTCGATAAATTATGACTATGTTAAAAAATAAATAAATTATAATAGATTCTCTAATTTCAACACTTGGTAATCGAACTAACTTTTGAAATAATCAATAACTCATCTAATTAGAGTGAAATATCCTACTATTAATTATTTTTTTTCTAAACCTTTGTTTTAAAGACGAGAGCTGATACTATATTTATATAAAAACTTATACCCCATAGATAAGGTAATTTAAATTTAAAAGAGAAGCAGGGTCTCTATGTCATAGAAGGCTACGTTAATGGAAATGTGTATCGAATTTGTTATCACCTAAAAGTGGATCCAAAATTGAATGAATTTATGGTAGCTAAAGAAAAATTAGATAATTAATATACAAAACAATAATGGGAAGTCAATTTGTTTAATTAGAATACGAACGAACCAACTGGTATGGTTCTGTTTATAAGGAAAACTGCTAATTATTATAAATATTTTTATAATCTACTCGTATACTTATCATTAAAATATTCGTAAATATATTATTATAGAGTGTTTATTAGCGTAGAAAACGTAGGAAAATAATATTACTTTTGAGACCTCTAATTCCCGAGTTCCAACTCGTATAATCGTGTACTAGTACTCGTAGAGGCCTTAATAAAATGTATATTTTATTAACTCTATAAAATCAGGTATTCTTATCTATGTCGTACGTAATTAACATTATTAAAATAACCAGCTATAGCCCACTATCAGTGTTAACGATTAAACCTCTCCCATAAATATTTTGTTACTGCACGTGGGAGAAGAACTTTCTTTTATTTAAATTACTTCGAGATTTTCAGATACATTAAATTTATATACCGTTGACGATTTGTAAGGAGGCCTCCTTAGGTGTTACCTACACCTGGGTCGTAAAATTTCAAGATACTGTCACTGTAACGAATGTTTCTTAGTTAATCACACGTTGTACCTAGCACCGGCACGGATAATCCATGATTTACTAGAAATATATTTACTCCGAAAAATAAAGTAGCGTCGACTCTAACAAAACCATATTAATTATTGTTATACTTCAAAAGTAGTTAAAACAAATGGCAACGTTATATTTATGTAATTACATGTTGCGAAAAGCTGGTGTCTGATGTAGATTAGTACCTGTATTATAGATAGCCTGGTCCCCATTTATACAAAGTATCCATTTTTAACCTTTGCTTAAATATTAAAAAGCAAACGGAAACATTTTAATACCTACTTACTTTGTTTTAAAATATGACGCACACAGTAAGTTTTGTCCAACGAGTAGGTAAAGCTAACGATAACAGTTAACTTTACAAACGTTCAATGTTTTACCGTACAAGTGCTTACATAACTAGAACTTTAGTTTCAAGTATAAATCATATATCATCACTAATACTTGTGCGGTTTCTTACCAGCAGTAAAACTAGAGCAACGGTAGTTCGCAAGATTAGCGAGCTTGACCAAACAAACAATCTCTTCAGCTTTTCAGTTCCCATTTATAAAGCTAAAAATGCTTTAAGAGTAGGTACAGCTTGAATGATAGCCAATTGATTGATTACCGGACTTAGAATTGCTTTTTGGTTGGTTTACCAATTGAGAGTGATGGTTTTTTTGCACTATTTTATCGGTTTATTCCCACGAGCGCGAGTCGCAGAATGTCGAGTCCCCACTACGTCTACTTTGAAAATTCTCGCTTTAGTTCCCACCTTGTCGAGTGGATGGACATCTCTTTCATCTAGTGCCACTATGTCGAACGTTAAAGAAAAGTACAGTGAATGAAACAAGTGAGTCAAATCATAATATTATTCTTATTTATTATATTAAAAAAAAAACATTATATTCTTATTTAAGACAACAGTTGTAAAAAATAACCTGACTTAAGATAATTTTAAAGCATAGTAAATCACAGATCATTTTTAATGTACATAATATGTACATATTATAAATATACATAACCAACGACATAATTACCTTTAGTTCTTTAAGGTAACACGTCTAGATCTCACAAATTAACAGGTACTTATACCTATTCTAAAATTAATAATCACAGTAGTATTATAGTAAATATTCTGATGTTATCTATAAATTACGTAGTACATAGGTAGGTACAGTAGATATTTCCCAGGTTTCTAATAGTACTTAACAATGATTAATTTTATCACGGTTAGAGATCATCGTGACGCAAAAGAGGGGTGTTATAAGTTTGACGTGTTGGACATTACAAAATAATATGTTAAATTAAAATCAGTTATGTACCTACCTATTATAAGTATAAAATACAAAAAAAATTAAAAACATATAAAACATACATACATAATCTCACGCCTTATCCCGTGCAGGGTAGGCATAGACGACAGTATATAAAAAAAATGTATAATAGCATATAAAAGCCCCGACACAGATGCTAACTTTACTTTAAAAAAACAAAAAAATAATAAATCAAGTAACTCAATGTTGGAGTTTTAATTTTTTTTTAAATTCCTATATTTTTATCGTAAAATCTACTATCTCATGATTATCTCACATATCTTTTTCTTTTTTTTCTTTCGTAGCTACTGGGATAACGCGCTAAGGTGTCCCCCTCCCAGTTTAATTATGATTCAACTCTTAGTCTGAATCAAAATCATTTATTCATTTTTATAAATTAAAATAATCGAAGCTTTGATGGGAGTGATTGTACAAATTTGAATTTATAAAATCGACATAAAAAACGAAAATTTTCCAAAGTAGTGGGGACTCGACATTTTGCGACTCGCGCTCGTGGGAATAAACCTTTTATCGAGTCCTATAGAACTATAGTGACATTAACATTGTTAAGAAAATTCTACCCATCATTTATCAGCCATTGACTGGCAAATTTTCCATGTCAAGGTGGAAAAAGCCCAAGCCTTAAGACCGGAGCAATAATGAGTGATAATGGACGAACAACATGTGTCAACTTCCTACATGACGCCGCGTGACGCGGAGACGTGTATGGTAACAAGATGAGGCCGACTACTACATTAAAGTTTCGTTGTCGGAGCACGCCAAAATGTTGACCTCCACATTTTTACTCCGCGTTACAATGACTAAGAAAGGTATTAACTGTGTCTTTACTTGCTCAGTACCGTCCCTTATTCAATAGACTTAGTAGTAGAATTTTTAGTAAATTTAATAGATTAAACTGACAACTTAATACAATTAGTTTAACTAATTTGACAATTCGACCAACAATTTGCAATGTATATTGTTAGTACATACTACATTTGGATTTATTTAGTTGAAAAAAAAAAACAAACGATGCCTAAGGGTCTGATAAAACTTGCTGCTCTATTTGTCATTTGAATCATTATTGGTAGATATTTCATTCCAAAACTTGACACAGTTCGCTGGAGCTACGACGAGGATTAATTTAACTTAATTTAAGGTATGAAAAATTAAATATTTATCAAAACAAGCAACGAAATTGGCACAGTAATTTTGATCAGCGATACAAACAAAATGTCGTTGCAAAGGTCATTTTCTATTTGTACACTTCAACCTGAAGTTTATTTGCAGCAGTTACGATGAACACAGATCGTATTTTACACTAACGTCCATTACGTAAAAGTCTTTCCTATATTAATCACGTTTAAATGGTTTGTAAAAAGTCTGAATTAACACTAATTATACTGAATGGTAAATTACTTATGTTTGAGAAAAGTCAGTCAGGTGGTTTATGTTATTTATGTTCATTACCGTTATAACTACAGATTATCAAAAAGATTAATAATTTTTCATTTGATTTCATTCATATAGTAAATAAAATAATTCAATACATTCATCTAGGACATGACAAAAATAAATAATACTAAGGTAAGCCACCTAGACATTTTTGCAAACGTGTTTCAAAAAAAAATCTTAGGTACTCGTTTGGTCACGTATTTCTCATTTAATCTGAGGAAATTACTTTTCCTTTAGGGACCTAACAATTCAATGAAAGACTCAATCATTTAATATATAAGTAGTGCAAGTCTACGGCACCGAAATGGGTCATTGGCCGAATACTGTTCATCGTCGCCGTGAATGAGTCACGTTCGTGCGTTTGTATGAACGAAATTTTAACAGGCAGTTACATCAATTTCAGGGTTTCTGCTAATAAAAGGCAGATGTATAAAGACTTTTGTTTAGAATTCCCAATGAGGATGACTCATCACAGAAAGTGATTTACGAGGACGCGACGTTGAATGAATGCACTGAAATAACAAAACGAACGCCCTCGGCCTTCGCTACTGTTATTCTGTTCGTGTATTTGTAATAAGAGCAAATCTGTAAACATAATATCTGATTTTATTAGCCTGAGGAATTTTCTCACTTTTGAAATGCTGTTGTTCCTAAATTAGTCATGAACCCTTTGATCTCCGAAGAGTTAATGAGTAATTATGAATGTTTATGTTCTTCATTAAACGATGCGTATTAATTTTGTCAATTATGACTAATTTGGACGTAAAGAATAAGTACCAAAAAAGATTGGAAAATATTGGCGAAATATTTGGTTTCGTGGAACGTAGCTATCAATCAGTGATTCAGCGTAGTTGGTTGGATGAGGCCGAAATGAGCGTCGGCGGCGGGCTGCCGCGTCCAGAAATACCACGGCATCGACCTTGCCTCCGGTGCACGCATCGCGTTGTTTTTATTATTTTACTTTTTTCATTCGTAGCCGTTAACACCAAGGTGACGGCCAGTCGTTTTACGTATTCGGCGAACGTCAGTTTTCGTTTCAAACAAGACGTTTCCTTTACAGATGTATTCATTAAGGAAAGGATGGAATTTTTCTTAGTATAACTTTTTCATTCAAATGTTTTCTTTCAGAAATAAACTTTTTAACAGTCCGTTAATTGCTCACTGTAGGAACGAATCTTCTCTGTTAACCGAGGGAAGCATTTCCAACTTACCTGTTAGAAATGCTGCCTAAATCCATGTTTCCATCGTTTGTTTTGGTACAGTGAAATTACCCTTAGTTGGCTTTGAAGATACCCGGTGTGGGAGTGCTGGGTTACACCCATTAATTCAAACATTCTAACCACATGGAGAAATACAATTAAATATGATTGTTGAAGTACCAATTGTTGAAGCGTAAACGCACACAATGTAATAGAAGTAAAATTGAGAACAAAATTGAGAGAAGGTTACACCCATTAATTCAAACATTCTAACCACATGGAGAAATACAATTAAATATGATTGTTGAAGTACCAATTGTTGAAGCGTAAACGCACACAATGTAATAGAAGTAAAATTGAGAAACTACTAGTCTAGACTGGTTGAATGATGCGTTGCGCTTCGTATAATAAAGAAAGCGTGATCAGCTGGATAATGTGTGAAACCACACAAGTAATATTAACTAAATATTTTGCCAGGAAATCATATAGTATTAGCACGCGTTCCGTTTACACTGCTTGAAAAATTTGCGCTTGACGCAAATGCGTTATCTATTTTGGAGCTTTGCGTCAGTGGTTCTGGCTGTTATCTACATTTTGGTGTCTGGCGGTCACCCTTAATGTCTTCTGTGTCGTCTTCGTTTCCGAACTTTCTTTTAATTTTTCAGCTATTTACGATCTATACATTATGAGTTTAGCTTGTTAGTAGGATGCGTTATCAATAGATAATACAACAGATAATGTCGAGACACGCGTGTATGTTTGTTCTCGATAAGTACGAGCAGATAGTCATAGTTGGTTCGACAAATGACGTCAACTGTTCATTTGGAATTTAAATAGCTTTAGAATAAAATGTTATCTAATTTTGACAAAATCTTACATGGTGGTTGCTTACGTCAAAAGTTAAGAAAAAAATATATTTAAATACAATCGTTATTAAAATTATAAATAAGTTGTGAAGGTGATCTTTTTAAATTTAAGTCAGTTTATGGATAAAATCTAACTGCATTTTACTTCACTGATTATTTCATACTATTTAAAACTTCCTAATTTTATAGTACTTAGACTACTATGTTAATGTGTAATAATATATAACGGACTCAATCATTTAGCTGGAACCGTGTACCTACTACCTATTAAGTCATTGCTTTTATTATTCACATTATTGTAGGACTTCATTGTAGTCGGACTTTGGTTTATTATTTATGATATTGTTGTATAACTTTGAAATTAATTTAATTGAAGCTACTTTGGCAAATACGGTTAATTGATATAGGATTATATTGTACTAGCTGACCCGTGCCCACTTCGTTGAGCAGCAAAAAAAACGCTTCCTTTTTTTAAACATATTTCATTACTGCTCCTCTCTTATTAGTCATAGCGTGATACTATATAGCATATGGCACTCCCCGATAAATGGCCTATTTAACACAAAAAGAATTTTAAAAATTGGTTCTGTATTCCAGAGATGACGTTGTAGGGTCTTACAAACACACAAACGTTACCTTTTTATAATATTAGTATAGATATATTTATAGTACAGGTATTTAAAATTAAAATTAAAATCTTACTCCAACCAAAATGTTGATACTAAGAAAATTCACCTATACCTACTAACATCGCGTTAGACAGATATTTTACGTTATTCGCGCATTATTTTAAAACTGAGATATCTTTCAAACTAATAATCGGATCTCATCGCTGTAAAGGACAATATTGTTTAGAATTAAATAAGTATAGCGATTAACGTATTTATTTTGGTAAGGGTCAATACCATATACACAAAATACCTTTACAAACAATGCATTTCTTTAAATCAAATTTGATTATTATAAAAAAGGTCGTAGTGAGTCAACCTTAGAAGATAGATATATGCTATCGCTGACTTAATTGTAAAACTTTTTTAAAGGTACAATTCTCTAATACATCATTTCAGTATATCTCCAGACGTTTAAGCAGCAGAAGCAAAATAAACGTTTTTTAGCGTCCCTTTTATAAACATATTTCATTACTGCTCCACTCCTATTAGTCATAGCGTGATGCTACATAGCCTATGACACTCCCCGATAAATGGACTATTCAACACAGAAAGAATTTTTGAAATCGGTTCAGTAGATCCAGAGATTACCCCCTACAACGTCACAAACACACAAACACACAAACTTTATCTCTTTATAATATTAGTATAGATTTACTTTTACCTATTTGATTTAGGATTCTTGATGTTTTTATGACAATGATACTCGTTTTCTGAAGAATCAATACTAATCTGACTGCAGGTTTTCTATTATTATAAAAGATCTTGAAAGTTTTACCATACATACAAAGATGGAGTATTCCCTTGTCTTTAAAACTAATAAAATATATAAATTCAAATTTGCTTAAAAAATATCTTGTCTAACACACATTAAAGTAACTAGGTAACAGTAACTATTGAATAAAAAGGCGGAAAAAGAATATAAAAAGCTAGAGACAAAAGCTGACAAATAGAATGGCTTCATGTTATGTCTCCCGTTTTTATCCTTGAAAAGTTGTCTGTAGTGTTCCGGACGAGGCATGATGGAAGGGGGGCACTAGAATGGAGGGTACTACGTTCCCCAACGTCGCTTCGTACTACATTTACTAGGAGTTGCCTACTCTTGCACGTCTATTGTTTTTAAATGCGTGCTTTATGGACACAACTGCAGTTTAATATCGACTAAGACATGTAGGCGGTAGCTAGTGATAATGTTAAGCGATAATAGGAATCAAATTAAGAACTGTGTCATGTCTGAATCATTGTAATTTCATCTGTAATTTCTCTACCACTCTAATGTAACTATATATTCAAACATTACTAATTACTACAGGTGTTTCGTAGTAGGTATTTATACATATTCGATAATACACAATATGTTAGGTACTAGGTAAGTCAAACACTATTAATCAGAATTAAACGTCAGTTCTACAAAACTACTACACTAAAATGTGCTTTTATATAAAACATAAAAATCTGCTTGCTAATGTTTTCTGAATATTCTATTTGAAATGTTTTTGAAAGAGATTTTATTACGTAGCTTTTGTAATTTTTCCCTTACCCTCAAAGGGAAAATGTATTCTATCCTCTTTACTCACTTACTGTCTCGCTCTGACGAGTATATTGATCGTCGTCTAGACTTGTTGATTGTGGCTGAAGGGCTTAACGTCCCTGAATTCGGTCGAGGCTTGGACGCTTACTTTATGCAACTGAAAAAAAACCTCTGTGTATTACGTTAGTAGAAGTTTGCATTCTAAAAACTTTATCAACGTATTTTGTAGCTGTTATTTTTAAACTTTTATTTGATTTGATTTTATGTAAGAATTGTATACTTACTTTTTTTTTAAATAAAACAAACTCTACCTACATCAAATCGGAGTAGATACTCTTCGTGTTTATCCATTCATTCAAAAAGGTTTATAACATGAAGTTTATAAACTGGCTGTACACATTACAATGGGTTTATTACTAAAGCCGGATAAAAACGTGCGAGACTGCATCGCGGTCGTGTTACGCAATCCGTGTGACATCACGACGGACTTGTCAAGCTAAATATGGACGGCTACTGACTGACACAGTATCGAACCATAGAGAGTAAATAGGCGGAAAATGTTTATCCTTGGAGGCCAATTTTATAGAATAAGTAAATTTAAGACATTATATTCAAGTTTTTTGATATGTTCATAATGTTATTACAAGCTATCAATAATAAGGTAATTAAGGTAAAAGAGTAACGCCGTGAAAATATTTTTTTTAAATTTGAGATTACTTACTTAAAAATGAGAAATGTTATTTATAAAAGAAGGCGAGTTTTTCGATCTCTTTTCGGCCATTAGACTACAGTAAATATGTATATTATTGAGATAAAGCCATCATTAGAAAAAAAAAAAAAAAAAATTAAAAAAAAAAAAAAACAAATTAAAAAAAAAAAAAAAAAAAAAAACAAATTTAAAACAATTTTCCCCTATACACCGCTTGTCCAAGACATATAATAGTATTTGCGGAGAGGTAGATGTCTTTGCGGATAAGTTATCCACATTTAAGAATACTGTTGTAAGGTTGTTGAGGGATAGATTAGACTAGCCCAAACGATCTCATTCAAATGTTTTATATTTTAAGTGTTTTTTTATTTTTATTTTGTATGTGATTTTTATTATTATTGAATGTTATATTATTTTTAAGTAATTCTCTCTTTATGTTTTAATTTTAATTAAGTATTCAATGTTTCGAATTTAGTGTTTGCTTCAAACTCCTTGTTATGTTTTTTCTTAAACAATGTGTACAGTTTAAATTTGTTACTCTCTATGCATGTTGTGACACCTTAGAATGTTGTGCATTTACTTTATACTTAAGCTGCTTTTATTGTAAATTGTAAATTTATGTAATAATGTAACAACTACTGGCTGTCCATAATAAATAAATAAATAAATAAATCATTACTTTTATATTTGATTGTAAATTTTGCATAATCCTCATCATACCATATTGTTTATTAATTTTATCATCGTCATTATTCATTATAATAATCAATCACGCTAAGTATCACAGTTACTGACGTATCAAAACTATGCAAGTAGTGATAGATACTATGACACTAAGCATAAATATTTCTATGAACTGATTCTCATCCAATAGAGAAAGTGGGCTGGCTTTGCTAATTAAGACAAGATGACTTGATGGGTCCCTAGGTTAAGACTTTGTTGTTTGTACCTGGTGTTTCTTCTCTCACCTTTGCGAGGTACCACGTGGTCGCCATGGCAAGAGAGTCTAAAAACTAAAACCTATTTTTGGTCAGTTTCTACTATGAAAAACTAAAAAAAGAGTTCATAAGCGTAGAAAGTATATCAATTAAACTGACTGTGTAATCAAACAATTTAATCTAAAATCGTTTTACAAAATTGAGACTATTTTTACATAATTACAACAATCAATAATGCCAAGGCAAAGCAAACTAGGCTGTTTTGCTATAAGGGCAATGACCGAGTGACTACCATTCGCCTAGCATGAACTACAAAGAAAAAGCTTCGTTTTATTCTTTACGAATACTTTCTGAAGGGGGTAAGTTCATATCAGCCAATAAAAGTCCCTCTATAAAGACAGGCCTCCTTAATATATGGACTATAAGTTTCCATGGCGGGTAGACGGATCATTATCCTGTCTAGTCCTCCTTCTAGGTTATTGACCCTAACAATACTCAACATGTCCTCTTACTGAAATTTAACGCAACGATAAGGGACAGAACTGGTGATTTAAAAATAGCCTATTAAAATGTTTTGACGTTAGTTTAAACTATATTTTCAAAAATACAAGTTCTAAGTTATGTATTAGTAATAAGAAGGTCAATAAAAGTTTAATAAAGCAAAGTCATAAAATCCTGATATTTTATAACTTGAAGCGTAAATTAAATTAGGTAAAAACTATTAGTTTTTTATGTCTATAATATCTTATAGTCTTAGTTATCTCACTAAACAGCTCTAGTCTTATTTCGTAACGAAGGATTTTTTAGTTTTTTTATTTAGAGGCTTGTGGCCTTTCAAGACTTGTTTTGTGTTCTGCTATTTATTAACCAAAGTTTTCATTACATAATTTATTCTAAAAGTGATGACTAATAATACTGATAATTAAGAGACACTGGAATGCGCCTACTTACATTTCTTACAACTAGTTATGGAAATCTTCGACTTTGGCGATAGTGTGTTTGCGCAATTATTCATATTTTAATTGTACGATACCTTTACGGATCATAACTAGACAATAATCTCAATCAACACAAAGATAGTTCAAAATTATTTTACTTATTAAGTAAAATCATTTATGTACCTATTCATAAAGATGAATGAAATGAAACCTATATAGATTTGGATGATTCCCATCTGTATTGACAAGACTGATCAATGTCTATAACAATACCTTCATCTGTTATAAATACAACAGATTGAGCTCAGTCTTCACGGCAGCGACATGATTTGATAGAAACTAACTGGCGACGTCAAAATCAATCTGTGGAAGTGAATATTAGCAGCGATATTGTAGCTGCTGATGCGGTGTTTGAATCGATGTGAATCTGTAAAGACGTTAGTCGAAACTTCGTGACTTTGCTCTATAGATATGTAGGTACGTTTGCGTGCAATTGTAACTTTTATTCGACTGTTACTTTTGTGACAGTCGAATAAAAGTTATAAAAGACACTGATATACAGGTCTGTTACAAAAGGAATCGCTATAATGTAGACACAATAAATCGCTAGCGAGTCGCCATCGATCGTAGTCGATGCCGTGTGGACTGAGCATTAAAGTCGTACAATAACATATTTAGCTCATGAGATAAATTCCATACATATTTATATAATGTACTTAGCATTGATATTGGATTACATGTAAATGTATATTCATGAGAGCACAATGAACTAAGAGAGTAAAACATAGTAAGTAAAACAGCTAGGTACAGATATTCGGCCTTATTACAAAATACGGTCTAAATTTAAACCACGATTTATTACGTCACAAAACCACTGTTTTTGAAATTTGTTATTGCAAAATCAGTCTTAACGCTAAAGTGTTAAAACTGATTTTGTATTAACAAATACTAAATCATAAATTTGTTAATACAAAATCAGTTTTAACATTTTAGCATTAAGACGGATTTTGCAATAACAAATTTCAAAAACAGTGGTTTTGTGACGTAATAAAACGTGGTTTATAGTTAGACCGTATTTTGTAATAAGGCCGATTAAGTTCTTCAGTTATTAAATCTACTATTGGCGGTCACTCTAGGAATCTAAAATTGTGTATGTGCGGAGGTATTCTTGAGTTATTATATTTGTAAAGCACATAATGATTCTGCATCGGGCATGTACAGCTTAGAATTTAGGCGAAGGAATTTTCGGTTTGTTACCTTATCGTGTAAAATAAAAATAAAGTTAACATTTTGCGATGTCGTCAAAAAAAGCATTGTTGTATTTAATTGATGAATTTAAACTGTTGAAGATCTGCATTAATCAAGCATAATTTAATGTATTGTTGTTTTTTAGTAACAGATTGGGAATACACACATTTAATAGATGAGTTAATCAATTATGGAAAACCCTAATAAAAGTTGTGTTATTAGCAATTCGTCATATCGACACGGTTTATTAGATTACAATAAAGGACGATTATGGTTTGTTTGGGTCACCTTATGTTAAGCGAATAATGGAGCACATATTCGAAGTTTTAAGTAGAGTGGCAAAATGGGACTGCACTTTGCAGAGGTTTCAATTTTCACTGCTCTCAGCAAAGTTTAGTGTTTAAGACAGGGGGGATCATTATTACGAACACACCTACATAAAAATATGCAATCAGCAATATTTTCAAAATACAATATAAATTAAAAGTTCTCTGTTGAACAACATGTTCTGCTACTAAAGACACATTTTTGTGAGACAGATAACAAAATTGTACAGATTTTTTTATCTGGTAAGCCTATAGGTACATAAACCAACATTTTCTCCATCGCCGAGGAATGCTAATAAGAGTTTGATAAATCTATTTATAAACACGTCTATACATATTCTTAATTACATTTAAAATGTCTAGATAAAAGTCCCTGACTTCAGATCTAAGTTCACGACCTCTTTTAAGGAAGTCCGTATCTTTGTCAATATTTTGTAGCTACAAGTACTTAGTATTTTAATATGTTAATTAAGTCTATGGCGATATTTTAAGGTTTGTAAAAAGAATAAAGTCGGTACGTCGTGAAATAGCTTAGCAACTTATAGAAATCCATGTTGATTAAAAGGCAATAATTAGTAGAAGCACTTTACTAAGAAAAGTAAGTTTGCGATAAAAATATTAATAATACTTCATAGTAGCTACTTAGCTGTACGTCGCTCGTCCCATATATCGAGGGAACTTGGCCTAGAAATAGCAAGACGGGTTGCTATCCTGCTTCGGTTAAGTTGTCCTCCATTTCTTTTCTCATTCTTATTCAAACAATTTGTGATAAATTTTATGAAATAAAGCATTTTGAAGTTTGAAGTTTGATTGCTAAAGATATCGACTGTTAAGTAGTACTCCCTTGGTCGCATGTTACTCGTACACCTACCTACATCTTCACCTGACAAAAACCCTTCTGGTAGAACTGCTACCGAGAAAATCGGGTACTAATATAATATTATGACAATCATTATCATCATATCAGTTATAGTTAAAATGACCTATTTGCAGACATAGGCCTCCTCCAAATATTGCCACTGTGCGGTCCTGTGCCTCATCCATCGGTTAATATAACACCATATTAAATATGTAGTAAATAAATAAAGTCTGAGTATAACTGTAAGAGATGGCTGTGTTTGCAGTAAGTATATCAATATTTCTTTACAATACAAGGTTTCTCGACGAAGCACATCTCTGATGACCTGTTGACGGACAGGTCATAAGAATATTTATCTATTTAATTATACTGTTTACGCTATGAACATGATTAACGATTTCGTCTTTGTTTACAGAACTCAGTTCTTATTTATTTTACCTACTACGTAAAAATACTTCATTAGTAACAATTGTTTATATTTATAGGTATTATTCATTTATGTACTCTTTTTTGTTTGCTGTGTTATTTTTATAAATCAGCTGTGCTTTTCTTCCGTACATACATATGTGTCATAATATTACCTATAACTAAGCCATTTTTTTAATCAAACTATTTGTAAGTAGTAAATTGATTAGACGTAACATCGATATCAATTTGTGCACAAAGGGACTCCTTTATATTAGTAAAATTGCATACATACAGGTAAACAAACAAACATTAGTTCTAAACTAAAAGTAAAATTGGTTTTGTGTACCTATTTGTATTTTTTTAGAATTCCACGTACGTTCCACTAGTTTAGTTTAGTTAGTTTTGTATAGTTTCGTTGAAGTACTTACTTTCAATGTCCAGACTTTTTTACTGGTACTTTATTGTATTTTTTATACATATACTTGTGTACGTAGGTTGTAAGTTTCTAAACAGAAAGCATTCTATAAAAATATCATCATAGAGTAAATGTTTTTATTTTATATCATCCTATCTAATCACGTAATTTATTTACTAGATGATGGAAAACACGTTATTATAAAAGAAATAGAATACGTAGAATAAAAGAAAAACAATTTCTATTTACTTCACAAATACAATAGACCATAATTTATTATTAAGAAAAATCACGTTCTTTTATGTTACTTACCACGTTGACGTCATAGCAATATTAGGTACTTAACTCAATTACTCATTATTGACGTCAACAGGTATGTCCTAATGTTACACATTTATCTAACATTCAGGCTTTGTTAAATAGTTTAAAACTTTAGATAAATAAATAGATAATTGTTTATAATTATACCTATTATATTTGTATGCTGGGCACTCTTGCAACCGTCAATGTTTAGATTTTAGTTGAGACAATAAACTAACCGTACAATGAACTTGTTTCTTCGTCAACGTATCAAGTATATCTTTGAGATGTATCCGTATTGTAAGTCCACATTAGTGATAGTGCATCGTTCGGTAGAAAAATCTTTCTGTGTTGTGCAATAGAGATTCCGTAGCGGCCATTACCTCTACCCACAAGCACCCGTTGCTGGACATAACTAACTTCACGCCTAATTTCGTATTCAACGGTATTATCTGAGAATTTTCCAATGACTTGACATATTTACTCGTAGTTCTATGTTTTATTAATGGCTAGGTATTAAATTATAGTTTTAATAAATTAAATCGCAGATCATTTAATGAACAAAAATATGTAGCTATTTTATTTTAATATATCGTTAAGTATGTATTTAGAGTTGTTGCGTAACACTATCTAAATCTTTTGTGTACTTATGTCCAATTTGATAGGATGTTCAACAACTTATAAATAGGAAAATAAATGATAAACAGATTCTATACTTAGTTTACCTACTACGGTATAATCGTCAAGTTGATAGGTAAAAGGCTTTCCTTGACGAGGTAGCTATTTATAAAATTAATCTTGAAGCAGAGGGTGTTTCCAATCTTATGACGTAATAGGATCGTGTGCGCAATGCTGTTATCTGTACAATGAGGTCAATGTCGGGGCATCTGACCGGTAGTTCAGCTTCTATTACTACAATTACATGTAACTGTCCCTTATGCTCTACTTCTAACAGCTTAGAAACTACACAACGGAACTTCTTAGTTTGTTTTCGTTTGTTTCGCATGTTACTTTTATGTGTCTACAGTCTATTCAATTAAAATCATTTTATTGTTGTAGTAATAAAGAATTATATAAACAGAAACTGGTTAGATACACAAAGATCATGATAACATTGAAACGAACAGCTATTATGTATTTGCGCAGTAATTGACATTAATTTTGAAATGCTTGTTGATAATGATAATTGTTGTAGAGTTTTATCAGAACGTTTTGCAAAATTTGATTGGATTGGGCGCTTGTTGATATCGCAATACAAGGTACTCGATATAAAATATTAAGATTTCAAGATTGGATCAATTGAAAACATTACATTTTAAAATTGGATAGATTATCAAGTTACTTACCCTTTAAGACTTGGTGTTTTATAATACTCGGAACGCTATGTCATAATATAAAGGCACTGTCCTTAACATGTTCGTCTAATCTCGCGCTTTAATGTTTTCTTAATCTTTCACTTTTTTAGATAAGAGATTGAAAATCTTCATTCTTCAGGAAAACTGGCGTTTACTAATTTGGGATCGTTTTACTTTATTTGAATCAAATTAGTTATTTTGCTGCAAATAAATACTTTCGTTTTATTATGTCCACTCTTATTAAAATTAGACGCTCTACGGTAGAGCGTCTAATTTTAATAAGAGCCTCTACCTTTGCTAGTGAAAGAAACTTGGAAAAACTCTTGATTCAATAAATAAATCTACTTAATACAAACCGTTATAAGTTGTTAGAAATTTCCATACTTATGCGACCTTTAGCGGGTTCGTTTAATGAAACCGCCGCTGTAGAGGGCAACGTTGGCACAATCACGTCAATTGGACCAATCGTTCAGAAATGACGTGCGTCTTGACGTCAGAGCCCATTTATGTGTCTGGTAAACGCTAACGGGACCCTGCGTACATTTCTAAACAGAACTTATGTTAGTTTTATAATTAACTTATCCTTAAAAGTTTATTATTAAAGTTAACTTTACTTAGTTTATATGGAAGATCTTTTTTGTAAGATGCTTATTAATAAATGATGTTTTTTTTGTAATCGGTTTTTACAAAGAAAAAACATTTAGGTACGTTTTTTATTTAGTGTCAAAATATTATTTTAATCACTATGAAGGTTACTAATGATATTCAAAGCAGTATTTATATTCCCATGATAGATGAATCTATCATGTGATGATTCAATAGCATGTGTTTAAATTTTTTTTTCCATCTTTACAGGTAGCAATTAAGATAATAGATAAATCACAATTAGACGCCAGTAATCTTCAAAAAGTCTACAGAGAGGTGGACATTATGAAGAGGTTGGATCATCCTCATATTATTAAGCTTTATCAGGTGAGTTTTTTTTCTTATTTTAACTTACACCATAGTATAAGTTATTCGTACTCGGCGGCCTCCAATTTAGTACCTGTTTGAAGAAAACTCCCTAGTGCGGGTGTTTCGAGCCAGAGTGTAATTGAGGGAGTATCGGAGAACTTTACAGACGTGATGAGTTGAACCAGTTGCTAGCCTAGCGTCACCCTTCACAAACTGTAATATCCCAGTTCAGTAATTTTACTATAACTACAGTACTCTATCACCTAAACACACAGTACTGCTGAAAGGTTGATTAAAGCTACCAAGAACGGTCATTTGTTAAATAGACCTTCCATCAGTAAACAGACTGTTACTTTAAAAAAACAAGTTATTACAACACAACAGTTATTGGGATCAATACAGGTCACTCACGCGGTCACAAACAAGCGGAACGAATAATGTGTTAACCGACTTACTGAATTGATGATACGTAAACTGAATATGTACTTATGCATAAAGTTCTGTATGTGACTCGCTCCAAATGATACGATAGCTATTAACCCGACAAAATGAGCTATGTAACCGTATGGTATGCCGTTAGTAGTTTCTGAGTTCTGGCGCGTGACAATACTATGATGAAAGTCTGAAGTGTCAGTAGAACGACACGGTACTTGTCATTATGTTATTAAACTTTGTATGGAAACATAGTTTATCGTGGAATCTCATGTCATTACGATCTTAGAATGTATTACCTAGTCAGCTCATACTATAGAACTAAACTTGGTAGTTTGAAGCTATGGACGTAGTATACATATATAGTTAGGAATCATTTACTGTAGAAAAATGATTTTACTACTTAGTTATTTTTAAACGATATTGAAGTATTAGCAATTTTTCTTAATAATAAACTAAGGAACTACTTAGAATTCCATGTCTGTAATAACAAAGGAATATCTTATAATAAATCTGATTCAAAACCGTCTAGCCAGCGTATAATATGTAGGTCAAGTTTCATAAGATAAACATAGGTTGCTTTAATTATAAAATATGACGATTTGATTATTAGTTATAGATAATGATGAAGTATTTAAAATACTTGAGGTTCAAAATCTGTTTTAGATAATTCTTGTAAGCGCAGTCAATCAACCTCTTTTGTTCTCACTTATTCTTCATCTTCTTCTTTTTAATTGTGGCTCCATCATTTATTGACGATTCTGCCAACGACAGGGTGGAGAGCTCACTTGTTATTATAATATGTTTCGTGACATGATGATAGTATATGTTGCCTAGCGTACTCTTTGTCATTCAAATGTTCCTTTACGTCAGAAACTTAGTCAATGTTCTACGCTTTTACGTAGGTATGAAGCAATTTACGTCAATCGCATGCTCAGGTATCATATTTCACGTAGAAATTTGGTAACCTTTTTACGTTACATTTTTTTGAAGTGACTGAAAATAGGCTAATTTTACTTGTTTATTGTTAGTAAGCGCGAACTAAAATAAAGACTTTAGTTATAACTCATAAAAGCGGTTAATGACTTAATTAAGAACAAAATTAAGTTTTTGTATTGACGTAAGCATTTTACTGTATTTATAAAAGAAAGCACCTTATTTTATTACCTAACTAAATAACCCTTTTTTTGCCTTTTATGTCAAACCAAATCGTCCTGTTCCTTTACCCTGAGTTTGTGAATTAGAAAAAAGTTTATAAAAACAATCTTAAAATTGTCAAAATGAGTTTTAAAAGTCATTTTATTTTTCATTTAAAGTTTTCTTAAAATATAAACTTAAATGTTTATCAACATGAAAAAGTTTTTTTAGTTGCCGAACATGAACCTAGTCTCTTACTCTTAGATAGAGTCAGCCTCAGTACCCTTAGATAGAGTAGTTTTAACTATTGCCTAGGCAAATAGTAACAGTCACATGATTTAATTGTTATGTTGCATACGTTATTTCATAATAATTACGTAATAATATTAATGCATTTAAAAATACAATATTACTAGCTGATACTCGTGGCTTCACCCGCGTTGTATCTTAAATGTTATTCTACACCTTAGTAGTGCTTTAGTTTTCTTTTTGCTTAACTTGTAAGATAAATTCACGTGTTACAAGTGTGCTTGTCATTGAAATGTCGGCAGACTGATGGTATATATGACGTTAGGTAGTACTCAACACCAACGCTATGAGATAATCAAAGTGACACATAACTCAGATTGAAAAATAAAACATAATCGCGATGGTTATTGAACAATTCTTGTCAACCAACGTTCATTGAGATAATCTTTTGTCCAGAGACTTGGCCTTGCTAATGCAATAGTTACTTAGACAGTTAATTATATCTATGTAAGTAATTGAATAGATATGCATAAGTATCACTCACTCAGTAATAAGATATCTCGATGATCTAGACGACACTTCACATTAATAAAATGACGTCATAAAATCGTATAAATCTAATATTCATTAAACCTAAGCTAAGTAGATTATGTGTAAATTACTATAAAAATTACATTGATAATAGTATTTTAATTGCAAGATGCAGCAGCCTTTGAGTTTAATCCGAGAATTTGCGTTTTGATTTATTTAGATTACAAGACATGTCGGCTAAGTTGTCATATCCAAAGTGCACGTTGTAAAAAGATGGTCCTACAAAGACTATCTTTGTAAAACAACCTTTGTTCGAATGTATTTTTTACATTAATGAATTGCAATAAGAATCACATGATTATGTGCACGCGAAATGCGTGATTTTAATTTACTGTATCGATACTAATCGATAGGATGCAGTGTGTATAAAGCCCGATTTACACATCGACAAGTACAGTAGCGAGTTAAGTAGTAAGTTGCTGATTAAGTTGATTTAAATAGATTTCCATCCTATTTTTTGGCAAGTTAAGTTGGCGAGACGCGAGAGAGGGGGCTAATTCGTACTTAACTTGCCAAAATATAGGATGGAGATCTATTTAAAACAACTTAATTTTAAAATACTACTTAACTCGCCACTGTACTTGTCGATGTGTAAATCGGGCATAACGGCTCATATTACCCTGTGTTTTATCGTAAGGGTTCATAGTTTCATATCATTAAAGTAGTAGAAAGAGTCATTCGCGTTAGTGTTCGCTTCTAATTCAAGTTCAAAGTACCTACTTATAACAATACGTGGGCGTGCCACGTATCGCATGCGCCGCGTGCCAAGCGATTCTCGCCTAAGGGTGGTCGAGCGGCAAATACCCCGACTGTACAAGATGACAAACGCGATTCATTCATAAGATAAGAACATGATTTTTGTTTTTCAGGAATGTATAAGATGACAAACGCGATTCATACAATTGTTATAAGTAGGTACTTTGAACTTGAATTAGAAGCGAACACTAACGCGAATGACTCTTTCTACTACTTTAATGATATGAAACTATGAACCCTTACGATAAAACACAGGGTAATATGAGCCGTTATGCCCGATTTACACATTATAACTATTCATAAGAACACGATTTTTCTTATTGAGGAAGGTACGGTCGGGGTATTTGCCGCTCGACCACCCTTAGGCGAGAATCGCTTGGCACGCGGCGCATGCGATACGTGGGCGTGCCACGTATCGCATGCGCCGCGTGCCAAGCGATTCTCGCCTAAGGGTGGTCGAGCGGCAAATACCCCGACCGTACCTTCCTCAATAAGAAAAATCGTGTTCTTATGAATAGTTGTTATTACAATCCAACTCTTTGTCCGTTTGTATATTATAAAGTGGTAAGTTCAATATTATATTCTTTCTTTTAAAAGACCGCTCCCGTACTAGGGCTCAAGCCCACTGTAGCAAAGACTTTTCCAGAAAATAAATTATAACGGGCACAAAATACAATCAGACTCAAAACGTTTATGGATCGAGCAAAAATTTGTCTACGTGGGTTTTGGACACAGAAATCTCGCCCACGTTGCTTACATGACCGCTTTGTCACATAAGCAGTTAAAGTACCTACTATTGATTAATTTGCATTTAATAGCGGTATGTATTAGCACGTGCGGTGACGGATTAATAATATAAGTCATCCCCGTCATACCATGAACCTTTAAATACTCCATTCATGATATTAAGGCGACGATAAACACCATGATTGTAAGTACAAAGTAAAGTAAAATAGATGTTCATTTTGTATTACTTTTATTTGAGAAAGGGTAAGTTCCTTCCGCGTGGATACTAATGGCTAACGCAGACCTGGACGGCATGGCAAAGGATTTTAATTTTTACTAATGGAAATTCAACCGTACTGTTACAGAAATACGACATAAATTGCTATGCTTTAAAATGAAGCCGCGGCATTGAAAAATCCCTTTCATTCTCATAGATATTCAGGATATAGACACTAATAAGAATCTGTTACTTACCATATAATTCCCAAAATATGACTCATACCTAAAAGCTAAGCATTAAGCAACCAAAAGTGACTGTCTTAATGTTGCAGTGAAAATGTCGAATTTTATAATAATGCTACTTGTAAAATTGCCATAACCCAAATTAGACAAACCGCTATAATGTGGGATTGTTTATGTAATATATATTTATGCAGAAGAATGTTTATTCACACGTGTTCTTAATGACATTAAAAAAGGTACAATTAACAGCACCTTAACAGTAGTATCAAATTCATTCATACCCGTGTAACATATTACGAAACAATAAATATTAAATAATAAATATAAATAAATTTTATGTCATGGCAGGTAGGTACCTGCCATGACATATAGGTATATGTCTTGGTTTTTTATTGCCTTGGTAGACGAGCTAGCGACCCATGGGCGTTAGCAATGGATATCTCATAGTGTTCCGGAAACACTGGGGTTGGTAGTTCATTCTAGAACCTACACGTAAGGAAAGAACGTAGGAAAAATATGCTGGAAACTAACAGTATGTACTCACTGAGACACATAAAGAAAAGTGGTGTCTAAGCATTTTTGTATCAAATTGTCATTTCCTATGGATGGAGATAGTTTGTAGTAGTCTCTATTACTGTTCCCACGGGATGACTTATATTATTAATCCGTCACCGCACGTGCTAATACATACCGCTATTAAATGCAAATTAATCAATAGTAGGTACTTTAACTGCTTATGTGACAAAGCGGTCATGTAAGCAACGTGGGCGAGATTTCTGTGTCCAAAACCCACGTAGACAAATTTTTGCTCGATCCATAAACGTTTTGAGTCTGATTGTATTTTGTGCCCGTTATAATTTATTTTCTGGAAAAGTCTTTGCTACAGTGGGCTTGAGCCCTAGTACGGGAGCGGTCTTTTAAAAGAAAGAATATAATATTGAACTTACCACTTTATAATATACAAACGGACAAAGAGTTGGATTGTAATAACAACTATTCATAAGAACACGATTTTTCTTATTGAGGAAGGTACGGTCGGGGTATTTGCCGCTCGACCACCCTTAGGCGAGAATCGCTTGGCACGCGGCGCATGCGATACGTGGGCGTGCCACGTATCGCATGCGCCGCGTGCCAAGCGATTGCATAGCATTATTTTGCTAGCATTATTATAAAATTCGACATTTTCACTGCAACATTAAGACAGTCACTTTTGGTTGCTTAATGCTTAGCTTTTAGGTATGAGTCATATTTTGGGAATTATATGGTAAGTAACAGATTCTTATTAGTGTCTATATCCTGAATATCTATGAGAATGAAAGGGATTTTTCAATGCCGCGGCTTCATTTTAAAGCATAGCAATTTATGTCGTATTTCTGTAACAGTACGGTTGAATTTCCATTAGTAAAAATTAAAATCCTTTGCCATGCCGTCCAGGTCTGCGTTAGCCATTAGTATCCACGCGGAAGGAACTTACCCTTTCTCAAATAAAAGTAATACAAAATGAACATCTATTTTACTTTACTTTGTACTTACAATCATGGTGTTTATCGTCGCCTTAATATCATGAATGGAGTATTTAAAGGTTCATGGTATACAAACATTGTCATCTCGAATGGCATTAACTGTTAGTCTATCATGCAAGCACAGGAAGAGAACGTTTCCGTTTATTGAGATGTTATCGTTACACGATCAAACATTCATATCCGTTGTTTCATGTTCACTTATACAATCAACGTGACGGTATAGACAACAATTTTCATTCATTTTCCACGTGTAATCATTACTACTTACTATACGGTTACAAAATATTTGCAAAGATTAGTTTTCTTAGTTCTAATTTTTCAATTTTGAATACTATCTTAAACTTATCAAAACAATAACTTGAAAAGCAATTAATTTAGTTAATTTATTTGCTGGTTCATATACATTTTTATTTAACACATATTATATTACAAAACTCATTTTGACAAGTTTTCGAAAACTTCTTTCCAATTGACAAACGCGGACTTAAAATATAGAAAAGATATAGTTCAGAATAGACACGTACAAAATTATATATAAGAATTCTTTACTCTTGACACTGAATTAATTAAATCACAAAATTTACTATTTTTATAAAAAAAATATTAACGATAAACACTAAAACAGAAATAACCTTGTAATGTCCTAAAAGATCAAATCAAGATATTATTATTGTAAACAAGATTATAGGTGCTTAATAAATTAGACTAAAAAGGATGAGAAGACTATTATTGTTTTAAATTAAACGATTTGTTGTGTCTTTATTAATACCATAGTTAAAGTTTTGTGGAAGAGGAAGAATATTATGTCTTGAACAAGTATTAAAAATATATTATAATTCCTGTTTTGACATATTATTATCCGAAGCAAGAATGATTTAAAAGTTAATGTTATTTCAATATCAACGTATTTATATGAAAATGGAGCTACTAAGCTCCTTTTATGTAGTCGTGGGTGTGATCAAGTTATTGTCTAAAACACTTCTTTAAGTTTCTCGCAATGTCGGTTCCAATAACTTATTCAGACACCTACGGGCGCTGGCGACTTGAACAACACTTGGGACCAGGTTGACCACTTTTCAAGCAAATAATGAATGAATGACGTTTACTTGCTATTGAATTTTGTCACGATAACCTTACTGTTATGCTGACAAAGAATTCATTTATACAAGTTTGAGGGGTTTGAAAAGGGTCTCTTTAAATTCAACATAGAAATGTTGGCGGCATCATTTATAAATGCCTGCCGTTGAATATCGTAATAGGCACTTTTGTTTCTAAATTAATAAGTAGAATTATTTAAGAGGGTGGTGTTTCAACAAACGATTGACTTCAAATCAAATTTGCTCAAGTCAAATAATTTTGTATTCAGCGAAATAAATAAGTTGAAATACTTAGAATATTGTTAAATGCAGAGCCTTTGAAAGATTATAATGAGTTATGTAGTAACCACAAGCTACTTATTATTGCGTCAGAGCGGATACTATATCAACATCAATGTGCGATTTGCGGTAATACCTATATCCTACGAGGGGAACTCCATGATAGCCACGGCTACTTTGATACATTTCAATGGCGCCAGCCCGCACCTCGCCTGCGTTCATGAAGACATTCTCCTATATAGTATTTAGGCGGACTAGCACCCTCTGGGATATAACGCTTTGCTTCTAGCCCTATCAGGCCTCACTAGGTCTCAACCTCGGTGTTCTTTAATCACTATTGAGGAACACCGTGGTTAGAGAGGAACACATCTACCCGCTTAGGCCAAAGGTGTGTTGAAGGTCTCTATACGATTTTCCTATTATATAAAATGAAATAGACTGGACCCTTTACGTTCATTTTGGCGTAAAGTTTCACATGGATGAAGCGTGGAAATTTTAACGAATAGTTATTTCAACAAGAGCTCATAATTATAAGCAAGCACTTGTGTGTGGTGTAGTGAAACTATTTTAATGAATAGTGTTTACATAACTAGTAATAATGAATATTTAATATTGGACTAATGTCACCTTCAATTTGTTTTTAATGTGCAATACGCGGATATGAGCAGCAAGCGTATGTTTTAACATTATTGATAAAACAGTTTGTATCTGTCACCAGCATAATTATTATTTCCTGTTTAAAAAAAGTACTAAACATTTTTGAATAGATACGAGTACATCTCTTACAGTTCATGTTATGCAAATTTTAGTCGGGATGGCCTTTATTTAGTGAATTAACCGGAAGACGGAACAAACGTTTCGTCAATTCCTTAACCAATTTCTAATGTTTTAAGAAACGTTCCCTAATACCTAAGAAGTTATTGCAATTATCATACTAACCCATTGATGTTACACTTCAGAGACAAGGCACCTCCTATCACGATGGAAACGTGACCTACTATTAAGCTGGACAGACGAATTGCTATAGGTAGTAATGATATTATATGGTAATAATGTCAAGTTTATCTTATAGAATGATAACATCTTTCAGTAAGCTTTCCCTTAATATATATAATTATTTTTTGCATTTTCCTAAATATTTCTTTAACGTGCAAAGACCATCAAAGAATGGACGTATGGGCAATAACACCTACACACAGTATATTGTTAAAAATGTATTCTCATACGTATAAAAATAGACTTTCGTAAATAGAAAACCCTAAAATTACTCAAACATTAATTAAACAGTATTTATTTATACTTTGAGAGTCTCTCTGTCAATAATAGTATATTTGGTGTACAATGAACGTAATAATTAAATTCTCCGAAATGTCTCTCTTTGTTTCGTCGTGGTTGCTTGTGGTTATTATAAACGTTAAATATGCGAGGTTTAAAAATAAATAGTCATAGAAGATATTTTTATTTAAATTTATTACCTATGTCTGTCAACTGCCTAACGTAGGCTTCCTTCAAAGACTTCCACAAAAAAAACAGTTATATATCTTCGTTTTGTTGTTAGATTTTTCCTTAATAAAAATTAAGGTTAGAGTAATCTTCGTTTATTTTACTTTTAGAGGCAATTCTATTCAAAAATCAATTATGTCAAATTTCACTTAGTACCTTATCAGACAAAGCTTTTCATAGAGTTCTTATTGAGAGCATATTAAAATAGGATTAGCTCATTATACAGAATTCTCTATTTGATACTATAGTTAATATGAACTTTCAGAAATAAAAGTTTATAAAATAGACAATATACAAGATAATCACAACACTACGAGTAAACTCTACATACGCAAAAGATGGCGGTGAATGTAATAGGTACCTACTGTAATCTAAAAAGGAATTATAAAAATAGGTTTACCTACTATCTGTAAACTACGAGTTGTATTTTTTTTGTACTGAATTTTTAGCTACTTTTTGATCTATATTTTTTATCCTACTAATGTAAAGTACACACTATTAAAAAATATAAGATTACATAATTAAGAATTTCCTTTACCTATCGAAATAAAATATAAACAACCTTGGTTTCTCTATAACTACCGGTTCTACTGAAATCGCGCTCAAGGAAACTTGCGTATTTGTTAGGTTTCTAAATTAACTACTGGGATAAGTCTATAGGTTAGCAAATATATTGCTTTAACATTTCATCTATACTAATATTATAAAGAGGTAAAGTTAGTGTGTTTGTGACGTTGTAGGGGGTAATCTCTAGATCTAATAAACCGATTTTAAAAATTCTTTTTGTGTTGAATAGTCCATTTATCGGGGAGTGTCATAGGCTATATAGTATCACGATATGACTAATTGGAGAGGAGCAGTAATGAAATATGTTTAAAAAAGGGACGCGTTTTTTTCGCCGCCCAACGAAGTGGGCACGGGTCAGCTAGTGCTATGTAACTCAACTCCTAGAGTTAAGAAGTATAGAACAACACCGCATAGTGTCGTTAACGTTATTTAGACAGTGGGTTGTATTAGCATCGCTTCTATGATATGAAAATAAAATATTCATAGCTCATTCACACATTGTCGTTTAGTTGTAAACTTTCGTTTTCCTTTAAAGGACAACTTCCGCATTAGAGTCCATGCCCCGTGTCTCTCTAGGGACTTTCACAATCATGCGTTTAACTACATATTTCTATTTATGTAGAGAGCACAAACAAATGAATGTCCTGCAAGGACGGCGTACTGCGATGCAATTTTAGGATCAATAGGTATATAGTTTCTATATTTAAAAGGATTAGATATTTTTTTCCAGTGCCAGTATGAATATTAGAAAACATTTCAGGTCAGAAAAAGGACTGATAAACACAAGGTCGGGAAATTCCCTAGTTAAAATTTGCCGGATGTTTAATCTCATTAGGAAATTTATACAAGCGTTAAATCTAATGGTTCAAGCAAACAAATAAATAAACAAACAAACAATGGAACCGTATGGTCATTGTTTATCTGGTCAAGGTGATGCAAAACCGAAGGATGTGATAGGCACATGATTGTTCAAGGTGAAGATATTTGGTATTGACTAAGACTAATGGTATATGTTAATGATAATAACACATATCATTATCATAGATTATAACATTATGTTTGGTTAGAAAATTCATGCATTACTATCCTTAGCAAAGTATAGAAAGATACCTAGGAATAGTAAGAAGTATCGTAAATTAAAGATTGATTTATTTGTTTCAGGTCATGGAGACGAAAAACATGATATACATAGTTTCTGAATACGCAAGTAAAGGAGAAATTTTTGGTAAGTCTTGTACTTTTTTTTTAAATATTGTGTACTATTGTTATAAAACAAATTATTATTACTTTCACAATACGCCATCTGTTCCAAATACAAGCTTGTATTGTATTGTAGCTGTGTGAACTAGGGTACAGATAAACCTACATAAGCATAATGTGAATACATAGTTTCATATACTTAATAAGTACATAGAAAACACCCAGACCAATCCCAAAATTCATGTTCAAGCAGACAAAGTAATTCATAATGTAGAATTTAATAACCTATTACAATTCTTTGTACTAAGGTCCATAGGTTACAATTTTATGGCTCAAATTTTGTAGTACGGTTAACATTTTACATAAATACTGTAAGTAAAGTTACGTAAATACCACTTCCATATTTAGTCTGATGCATGCTTTTAATTAGAAGTGATAGAAGCACTTAGTTTTACAAAGTAATCAAATGTGATTAGATACTTTGTAAAACTTAATCAAGACTGACAAAACCATTTGTACATTAGTAGTACTTTTACTTAGACATGAGTTTAATGGACTCCATGAATATCCAGACTCAGCAAATTCTTTATAACGTACTAACTATACCTATGGAATTCAAATCAGTACCCGTGTTCGGAAGCCTCTACGCGTCTTTATTTACAGCAATATATTTTTCTTTTTATCTCTTTTTGGTTCATAAATTAATCATGATATTTATGTACAAAACATCTTTTATTAATAAGCAACGAAACAAAATAAAATTCATAGGCTTTCCTAAAACATTAATGTGTTTTTTCTAAGCGTAGCCGAAAATATAATGTGGTTCAAAACCTCCGAATCGATTATGGGTATTCGTTTAGTAAGTTCTTGGCCGCGTCGTGTATGACGTAAGCAGGCTTTGCGTGACGTCATGGGTAGGGTGCCGCTGACGGCGGTAGGGGTGTAGGGGGGAGGAGGGGGTAGCAATTTCGCGCACAGCTGACTACGTTCCCCCGAAATCCAACTGTGACCGCCGAGCTTTGGATTCAAGATCTTTTGCAAGGATTTCGTCAAATTAAATTCATTATAGATTAGGAGATTGTGCAATTACAAGGAAAATTGTAGCTAAATTAAATAAATATCTCAAATAAAATGCCTTCGATACTACGAGCTAACATTGCTTGAGAATTTACTGTGTTTTTATAAGAGCAGCTCCCGCAACATACAACAATTTAACAGCCATAAAGGACATCCAGTTCCGGAACTATCATTTCTAGATAGCACAAACAATTGTTTTGTGTGGGATTCTAATAGGCGACCTTGTGCACATCAGCTGAACTTTACAATCACCTCGCCACTGAGCCATATAGATACTGTATCTAAAACAGATGCAAAATATATTGTATGTAAAAAGATTTATATACATTAAAAAAATATAGATAATGTGGTCTGGTTTGTAGATATGGGTATTGGTTTGTGATTATGTATTCTGCCACCACAAAAAAGCATAATAACAAACCGTAACCTATTATTTTTATCAAGCTTTAATTATGAAAGAGTATAATGAATGACATACGTTCTAATGATATCTATTCGATATAATTATTTATTAGTTAGTAGGCCATCTATATATAAATTCTTGATTGGAATATTTCTATTAATATTTATGTAAGGGTTAATTTTATAATGTAGTTTATTTTCCTGTACGCATCAAAGGGTATTTTGTAACTAATTTAATAAATAATAAATATTACTTACACTTTCACACAACGCCATCTAGTCCCAAATTAAGCAGAGCTTGTGCCATGGATACTAGAGAACAAAGAAATATACTTAAATACTATTTTTTATTTTTTTCGTAAATACATACAAATTATACATAGAAAACACCCAGACCAATGCAAACAATCATGCTCATGCACACATAGATTTGCATTGAGCGGGAATCGAACCCGAGACCTCTGCGTAGCATTCATGTTATATAACCTACGCCACAAAGGTCGTCAAAAATTCACTTTTTAGTCACGTGTATAATGTTGTGATAGTCTAGCACTACTGTGAAAGCGCCTTTCGTTGATGAGGTCGAAATCGTCGCGTCGCGTCGGTTCGAATCCCATAACGGGCAATTCCTTGTGTGATTTACAAATTATTGTCCCCTGTGTGTCTGAATGTCCTTTGTGTCCATTGCTATTTATAAAGTTACTGCTATAAAAATTGAAATAATATACAAAAAATAGTACATAGTGTTAACACTCCATTTGGTGATTAGAGATTAGAGGATTATTGATAGGGAGTGAAAGAAGTTTCACGTCAAGGAAACATCGTACACTTACTTAAATAACAACAAAAAATCACGAGGGACTCTACCCGCATTAAATAAATTACAGAAATAAGAAAAATAAAACGAGGAAAACAGTTTACCGTGATAGGTTTCTGCTATTCGTGTCGTTAAAAACATTATAATATATCTATACATACTTGTATGAGTATATTGTTAGGCCACCTCTATTTGTATACAAATATATATTTGTTACCCACCTACGCATGTAGGTAAGGTTTTACCTCTCCTATATTTAAGGTTCGTTCCTGAGGCACCCTTTCCGTAGGGACCCGAATGCCATTTTTAGGCTACAAAGTTTCTATTTTAATCACAATTTGTAGGTCTGAAAATAAAAAACTCGTTGAGTTTTATACCTATTTAATTTTTTTTCTTTTTGTAACGTTATTTTTTCGAATGATTTAATATTTATTTAGCACAATCACATCGATACTTAACAGCATTAACTATTTCAAACAGCATTTCGTCAAAAACATTCAGCATTGATGGAAATGTCAATTACGGTATGCATAACACTGACAAGTATAATATGTTAATAAGCTGTTTTATACATATTTGTACATAATATTCATCATAACAGCCCATTAATGTCCCACTGCAAGGACGGGCCTCCTCCCGTGACGGAGGTAGGTACCTGGCCTACTACTACCACGCTGGCCAGACGGATTGGTATAGGGTTTAATTTCAAGTTTTCCTTCTTTTTTATTTCGTAAAGATAATATTCACGGATAGTTCCTCAGTCGGTTTTTACGACACCCATGGGATGAGATGGGGTGGTGACATATGTATTCTTATTCCGTCACCACACGGAATACATAATATTACATTCAGTTAAATGATACGTTACTACTTACTATGCTTATATTTATATGTAGTCAATTTAGTATATGGTGTAGCACACATTGTTTGACATTCTAGACCTGAGTCAGGTGTTTTCATTCCAAAGCGGATGATTCGCTATTCCTGTATCGTATACGAGGTATTATTATAAATATACAATGTTAATTTTGTTATTAAGAAACGATAAGTAATACTAATTAATGCACATTTAGAGAATATTAGCACCCCGATTCTACCAGGGAAGCAACAAAAAAAATCATTAATGATGATGTAAAGTTCGCTGAAAATAACACGCCATAATTTGATCTCTACGAAAAAAGAAAAACTTGATACGAAAGCCAATCTACCCCTCTGGGCAATATTATATGTGTAGAGCTTCAAGAAACGAGCGTACTCCCTTTTTAAAGGTCAGCAACGCATCTGTGATTCCTCTGGTGTTGCGGGTGTCCAAGGGCGGCGGTGATCATTTACCATCAGGTGACCTGCTGGCTCGTTTGCCTCCCATTACATAAAAAAAAGCCAAAGTAGTCTCCGTGACTTGAGTTTCTTTACCCTATCACCTCACGGAAGCATTTATAACTATGTGTGTATTTATTGTACCCACCATATAGCTACATTCTAGTTATAATACATATGTACATCAACATCATACTTATACAGTAAATAATATGGTAAGTTTAACCTTGGTGGACAAAAAAACAAACCACTTTTCTGAGACATTAAAATTTCGAAGGAGTTTACGAGCGAGCAGTAAACATCTGCGAAAATGTCACAATAATATTATGTATAGAAAATATTTTATGTCTTAGGTAACATTAAAGAATTACTTTGTAAGTCACAAAAGAATAAAGTGTAATAAACATATGACAATACAAAGAAATAATTACACAATCAACTTAGCAGTGTTTGGTCATTATGTATTCATCTTAAATAGTAGAGAATCTGTGACAGTAACTCACTGATAACTAGAATTTCTATAAACATAGTACATAGTTCCTCTTTTTGGAATATACTAAGTTTTACAGATTTCCTTCTGCGCATTTTTTACAATAGAGAATTGGCCTGGCAACATTTTATATTCTTAGCCCATCACCATGGGAAAAACCTAAAGAAAACTGTATCAAAAAACACAGACTGAGAGGCTATAATGATGATTGCTAAGTATAACAACCCATTAATGACCTCCTATAGGGAGATTAGTCCCAATAATAGAATTTTGGCTATACCAACGGGTATATCCTGTTTGTCAAGTTTTTCTTCTTTTGTCTTACTCTACGTTGTAAGAAAACATTGTAACATTATTCCCTCAAAATGTGTCCAATAAATTATACCCGGAGTCTAGGTAAACAATATCATTGTATCTTTTATTTATATTCAATAGACGATGATATAAAACATTCAGATTGGTTCAATTTATGACGTACAAAGCGACTACGTGAAGTATGTGAGTACTGACATACACTTGACTTTTATCTGTTGGCCTCCTCCCCGTTTTATATTGTATCTTTGTGTTCGAATTTGTATGAGATTAATGGAACTTGTTTAGCATTGCTAGAGTATAAGTTGTACAAAATTATCGTTTGGAAATGTACATTACACGTATTTTATCATTCAACCCACACACTTTTAGTAGATAAAAACCAAGTTCTGCTTAATTTGGGCATAAGTAGATTATATTTTGTGAATAAATCTGTTATTATCCCAGTGTTAAATGCAAAACTTTTACTACTTACTTAGCCCTGTCTCTGATTTTCTGCTCTTTTCTCCCACTCTTTCCTCATGAACGTCGTCTAAGTGACATTAAATTTCATACCTTTTTTATGTCAGAGAACGCGACTCTCTTACAGCTTCTCTTCAACATGTACTGTGTAATGTTTATAAAATACCTTTATAAATTTGTAGTTCAGCTCACAGTGATCTTCTTTCTTCTAAGGATAGTAAGTAGTAGGTAAATACTAAAATATCTAGATATTCCTTACTATAATATTCATACCTATAATATATTTCTAGAATAATTTTCGATTAAGGAAAACTACCGAGTGTGATGTTTTATTTAACACTTCATTACGATGCTATGGTATACATGCGTTACGCGAACGTGATACAGCCAGTGACAATATCAATTCACACACCAAATAATAATGTCTTTGACGGAATTATGCAAGCCAAGGACGTTGGTACTAGTTATTTATAAGAAACTGTGCGTTTGCGTATTTGAAAAATTTTCCATTTCCTATTTTGGTTATGTTGGCATAGCTATTTCTCAAAGTTTTCTTTTTATTTATTTCAAATGCTCCTTGTACTTCAAGTACTCCTTGACTTAGTAAGTACGTTACTAAGAAGTAATAAGTCAAGGAGTACTTACTTAATGAAAATATGCATGCCCTATCTCAGTGACAAAGCGGTTCTATATACAAACTTTTTAGCTCTAGGTAAAATATTAGAATACATTGGGAATTCATTTATTTTTAAAGAAGTTTCTTACTTATAAAAACAGTTCCTAACACGACTACAAAAGCTGAATACCAAATTAAATAGCGGTACTTTCCAAATATTGTTAGATTAAGGGAAATAAAATTAGGAATGCCAAACACAATTATCTGTTTTATTTGTATACTCGTTCAGTTCGGTGTGAGGAAATGACTAGTTTAGGTAATATAACGGAATGAGAGCTTACGAAAGCTTAGGGTTGGTTATTTTTTTAAATAAATCCGAAAAGAATGGTCGCCTTGATAGCTAGACCAGCCTGCCTCGAGCCTTAAATTCTGTCGAAGTATTTTGCTATATAACAATTATAATAAACAAGCCTAAAGTGCGCAAACCTTAGTAAGTGAACGTGTGAAACCTCTTATTCCTTTATAATTCCATATTCAATAAATATATAATTTGTTTTTTTTTGCTCTACAGATTATATAGCACGATATGGCCGCATGGCCGAGCAAGCAGCTCGCCGCAAATTCTGGCAGATCCTCTCCGCCGTGGAGTACTGTCACGAGAGGCGAATCGTACACAGAGATCTCAAGGTATGTTTAATAACTACTTACCAAATGCTGTTGTAAATTGAGACTTTACACAAGTCTTTCCTACAACGTTCTTTTAAGTATAGGATGTTCCTATTCTGGGATGGTCCAAGACTAAAGATAAGTAGACTAGTCTCTTTATTTTTTAGTTAAAGTGCCATTTCGCATTCGTATAACTGTGTTGTCTGTAATTAGAATGGCGATCTTTGATTGATAATCAAGGAATATTTGACGAGGTACAAATACATTTTGTACTTTTATTTATTACATAAATGGTAATTTCCTAGTCTCTAAATTTTATCAAAGAACTTCTAATTCATGACCACTCATTTAATAAATTAATACTTATTTATGACAGCGTTTCTAAAAGCTTAGTTAAATTTAAATAAAATAGTTTAAAAAGCTGGCTAAGTATATGGGTTTGACAGGGGGAGCCGTATCTATTAAAAGAATATCTATTTATACTTTATTTCCCCTTTCAAGGCTTCTATAAAAACGACAGTTTTATTTATAATGTCACATGCAGCCCAGTAAACTAACCTTGAAGCCACAAAGTGCTCGTTTCATCCCATAAAGGTAACGATAACGCCCAACCACGATTAAGTAAAACGTTTAATTTCCTCTTCCTTGAATGAGGTCATAATAAACCACTAATGTTTAGGTAGTTTTGGTGTTGGGTGAAAGATTTTTGTATAGGAAACTTTTGGTTGATCTGTGGCCTTGTAGGTAAACAGATTCATGTTATTACGAATACCCTGTTGTGACAGCAACAGATTCTCTAGCAACAGAGTGTAACTTTACCTAATAGCACACTGGAGGAATTTGTAATGTATTTTACATCAACTTTTACTTCTTTTATTCTCGTAAAAATTACTTTTCTGAGGTTAGCTTTGACGTAACCTATGGAATTATATAGAAGTTGGGCTGGGATTTAGTTTTCACGTAACATAGAAAGATCATTTATCGATTTCCTTAAATCATTGTAAAATTGTCCATTATTTATTATTATTGTTTTTGTAGGCGGAAAATTTGCTCATGGACGCAAATATGAACATCAAAATTGCTGACTTTGGATTCAGCAATTATTATGCGACTGGTGAACTTTTGGCGACGTGGTGTGGCTCTCCTCCATATGCCGCTCCTGAAGTCTTCGAGGGAAAAAGATACACGGGACCTGAAATAGATATATGGGTAAGAACCTACTTGTATGTCTACCTTTTTTGTTATGTGTCTAGATTAGGTAGTTTCCTATGCAAATGATGATTCGTCTTTCTTTGTCATATTCACAAGTCATAAATTTATTCTATTACGTCATAGCAGAACTAATTTACATTTTATGATTTACAAGGTAATAAAAGTGTTGTGGTAATTTTTATTAAACGATGTTTTGCTACTGAATTCGTTCAGTCAGGGTGTTTTATGTAGATTGGATTGACATTTGCCGCTGAATAAAACAATATTGAAAATTAAAATAATTGAGATAGATTTAAGTCATATTTAAAAGACGAATGCCACAATGTAATAATTAAAAAGGTTTACTATACAAACCCTATTTCAATCCTGAAATAAAACCAATGAAAGAAAAATTTGCGATGAAATAAACTTTATAAATAAATAAATATTACATAATGCATAAGATGAGTCAGATCTTTATTTAAATTAAGATAAGTATGAACAAATGATATTAATCCATCATAAATATGCAGAAGTTAATTTTGATGCACTTACAGCGGAAAATTAAAATAATAATTAATGATGGCATATTTGTTACCTACATTTTAATCTCTTGTATTTTAGTCTAGCAGTTAGTGTAGAGTCAACTACAAAAATTGTTTGTGGTTAAAGAATATTTATTTTCTCATAAAAAACCATTACAGTCACTTACATGAGAAACACAAAATACATAAAGTAAAAATATTGTGTCCAGTAGGTAGATATAAATAATAATCTTACTTATTAACTAATTGGGAACAGTCCAGGCCGGTGTAGGTACTTACACATTGCATCATAGCTCATACTAAATCACATTTAAATTAAATTTCGTATTTGTTCCGTAAAAAACAAAGTTGCAATTGTTAGGTAACGCGTACGTATCACGTAAACATATTGAGTAAAGCTTCCTTAAGTAAGGGTCGTGTCGAGATCATTGGTTTATAAAAAACCCTAGATGCACATTTTCAAACAAAACTAACAGCCAAAAGTGTCACCAAATTAAACATACGCAATAAATACGTATAGTAATATCGTAAACATATTTTTTTTTCAAATTCAATCTTACACGCATGACATAAAGTTGTATTTAAAAAGTAATGCACATAAAGCAATAAAATTTAATGATTGACGTTTGCCGGTAGAACAACGCGATACTAATTTAAAAAAAGTGCACAATGCGCCTATTTGTTGCGGACGTTTTTGGGAAGTGGACCATTGATTTACAAAAAACCAAAGATACACAATCTTTGGTTTTTTGTAAATCAATGGTCGAGATGAGTAAATAGTCTTAACATTAGTAATGTCGAATAAACACTGAACACAAATATTCCAAAAATCGCTAAGCACGAAAAGCGACCTTGTATATTGAATGTGCTAATCAACTTTTGCAGTAGCTCTACTCGTAATCTTTTTACAAAACTTTACTATCATCGTCATCACATTAGCCTATGGATGTCCACTGCTGGACATAGGCCTCCTCCAAACATTTCCACCCTGCACATTAAATTGATTATTTCATTTAAGAAACTTACAGAATTATTATTTCGTTCTCAGAGTCTCGGCGTAGTATTATACGTCCTCGTGTGTGGGGCTTTGCCTTTCGACGGCTCCACTTTGCAGTCATTAAGGGACAGAGTACTCTCCGGAAGATTTAGGATACCGTATTTTATGAGCGAAGGTAAGTTAACTGAACATTATTTTATATCCTTATTAATCTTATATAGCGTTTATTTTAATCTAAGATGCGTTAACCCTTGTCGTAAGTAATTTGTTATGATAGGATGTTTGAAGTTCCCTACTCGTAAATCTTCCGTTTGAAATTGTGCTTATTAGAAGTCATAATTACTAGTACTACAACAGTAATAAGTATATAAAATGCAGTTACAATGCCGGTTGTAGAGAATTTTTAATGTCGGTGTACACTCTTTAATATCCTGACTTCAGATTAAGCTGTGAATAAAACACTAAGTATACTAATATGCCTGTCCATTAGAGAAGACCCGGATTCGACGGCACATAGCATTAATTTAATATAGTGGCATTATGAAAATATAATCAGATCAAGTCAGGCACATAAACATAAAGTTAGCCAACATTTTGGGTAAGAATACAAATTACCCGTTATTGGCTAATCTCGTAGTTATAAAGAAAATCTAGGTTACAAGGTTACTTCTACTTTCAAATGTTTTGTTTGAAAGTGGAAGTAGTTTGAATACAATTCAATTCCAAATTCAAAATAGAAAACCACTAATTTATTTTTAAATCATTTCGCGATTACCATGTAGATTATCATTATGTTTTTTTATTGCCACGTTAGATTTCTTAATATAATTACACGCAATATGACCGCATCGAATCTTAGGAAAATAGCAAATAGCCAGTAATGGGATAAAATTGTAGTCGAAAAATAGCCATTTCCAGTCGATGTTTGAAGGACTCAATTTTTAAGATCACTACTATTATGTATTTCCAGTTAACCACAGTAATTTATTTGTATTGCAAATGTATACTGGTACATACCGGAATTATAACAGCTACATAAGTTAACTTCCTCATCTATAAGAATAAGCTTCCTTATAGATCGATTAAACAGCTCGCGTAATGCTATTAAATCAAAATAATCGATCATTAAAATATCGATGGATGTAAGCGCGCCAATAAGACCCGTTCACGTTTTCCTAACTGGGTGTAAACAAGACAATGAGACCTGATTTATTTTCCTAACGACAGGTAATAAAACGTCGACATAACTTTCATTATTGTAGATATTTCAATGTTAAGAAGATCGCCTACGTCACTCTATTGTCCGACAATCGTAACTGAAACTAAATTACCCTTGACGATTGTATGACGTATGGACTTAACGATCTACCTGATAATCGTTATAAACGATACACATATTTGTTTACGCTTCTAGATTATGATTTTTCACCTTGAAATATCTTTGACAGTCCATCATTTATAAATCGTGTGATATTGAGGTATTTGGTGCGATTACAGGGTTGTACTAAAGGTTATCACTAACGTAGTACAGAATTTTGTATAAAGTGTAGCAAGGGTTGTATTGCATCTAAGTAGTAGTGGCGAAGTGTCCATATAACTCGATTCCTACCGGCTTACCTTTGCAAAAACCGCTTACCATTGTCTATTAATCAATTATAAATCAATGACGCAACATCTACTCAATACAAAATAATATAAAACAAAAATGTATTCTCTTACGTAAATCGCAATAATAACAAATAAGTAATATAATAATTCTATATAATAATATTTATTTACGTACTCATAACGCCATCTAGTAATTAAAAATTGTCAACTAACTATATGTTTGTTATGGTTCAGGAAGAGAGTGAGGCGCGCATGCGCGGGGCGGCGGTAAGCCGGTCGCGAAATTAGGAATCCAGTACAACAGACTGTACGGAAATCGTACGGTCACGTGACACTTTGTCTTCGTCGATCTAAGGTACCATATAAGCCGATGGCCACCGGCTTATGACAAGTATAAAAGATACAACTACAACATTGCGAGAGCGAGAAAGCACTATTGTAACCAGTGGACCGACCAATTGAAACGTTTCATTTCACAGTAATTTGCCATTGACATTCCATTTTGTTTTTATTAATTATTTAAATCTAATAGAAATCGAGAAAATAAATACTTGGAGGAGGCCTATGTCCAGCAGTGGACGTCGATTGGCTGATATGATGATGATGAATAGAAATCAGCCTTTCTTCTGAATTTTCAGCTTTTAATTATTTTTCTTTGTTTTTATATTTTTATTCTCTCCATCTTGACATTGGCAGAATCATCGGTAAACGATGGAACTATTATAAGAAAAAACAGTATTATTTATTTTCTGCAAATAGGTTATATTAAAATTAAAATTTGTTTTCTTGTAGTAAACATTAGTAAGTTTAATTATTTATGTTTGTGTATTAAGTGTTGTGCATTGATTGACATTATTATTGTCGTAGTGCGTTGTGTTGTGATCCTATGGAATATTTTTGTAAGTAATTGTTTGTATTATTTATAAGCAAATTTAATAGTTTGTTGTTTTATGGAACACGTTAATAGTGTTAGATTATTGTCTAACATAAAACGTCTTGTTCAAAATTAAATTATAAATATAAGAAACACGTAGGTACATAGTTCAGTTAGGCCCTGCACATGAATACATAAAATACAAACGGGCGGCGCCGGCGCTGTGGATTTACGAAACATTATATAATTATCTTATTTTGATACATATAAGTAAGTGGCTTACAGGCAGTATTCTCAGATTCTAAAAGTGTAGAATTATTTAGGATATAGCAACATAAACAATTTATCTAATTGCTCAAAGAAATATATTATTATCCAAACAGAGAAACATTTTCGTATTTGTATAACTTTTCACATGAGTTTAGAACAACTAGAATCGAAACATTTTCTTACGAATACCTATGAACTACAGAAAAATAGTAATGTAAAGTAGAACGTTAATAAAAAGTAGTTCACGGAATCCTCGGCTTCCCTTTTATAAAAATCCACCCTTCGCCACTGCTAAGTAGTGGTTGTCCATTATTGACTTTAAAAAGGCTAATAGTCACACAGATGAAACATTGTTGGTCAAATTAATTTAGGCAGTGCGCATAGTACCCAAAACCTTAGGATTTTCGCAAACAGCTTTTGAAATGGCAACCCGTACCGGAAGATGCAGGATGGGCATCTTCATACAGTAGACAGATGATTTAATAACGAAGAAGGCAACCCATGAATGAAAGATGAACAAAACGCTCAATGTAAAAATGTTTGGAAGATGCGTATGTTCGTATACCGTGCTGAAAAATAACGGTTATTTATGTTAATACATAGAAGTAGTACCTTCATTCCTAGATGAGTGGAAGAAATTAGATTTCTTGTGGCGTCATAGCTTGACACATAAAAAATTAACAGATGCATGTTAAGTAAACTAACAAACATATTATGTGATGGAACCTCTAATTATTTATGCTAATAAACACTGCATTTATCATCTAAGACTGTTTATCCCCTAGTAATTTGTCACATCTCTTGGTTAAAACTTGTTGAATTGCAGTTTATTCAGAACTATCAAGATAAGTCCGTTTCTAAACCCCAAAAATTAACACCTTTCTTATTTCTTTCGATTATCAAAAATATTCGTATACTTGATATTAATATTCGTATATGAATATTTTTGTACCATCTGCATCTTAAGTTATCGTAAACTTAAATTTTCATGAACCAAACTGTATCTCTACAGTTTGACATAAGCCTAAAAATCGACGTAGAAGAAAACTCGTTTGCTCCTAAAGGTATACATACTCCATACAACAATACACCTTTTAGCTAAGTTTGAAAAGAAGACCGTTTCTGTGTGAAGAAGTTTCTACTTAAATGTTCCTGGGAGATTAAGTAGGGCTCGGACGTACTGACACGTTTCGACAAAACTTCGCCAATTTACTTTCTAATTTACTATATTCTTTATAGGCAGTAACGTAAATTGGAAGACTCGTGTATGTTAAGACTTTGGCACGGTTTGTTTTATAAAATAAGCATTTAGTTGCAGGTAGTTAACGTTTTTTTTATAGCTATTCAAATGACAACATAAGAAAATATTGTAGAGTTACTACACTAATGCTCTACAATCTTTTACGGGTAATAGTCACGATTTGCATAATTTTAAGATGCTTAATCTTTCTAAACACATTTAGTTTTCGCAAACCGCGGAAATATGTAGACAATTCTTCTCTCGTTCGTACACCTTAGGCAAATAACCATAAGCTGCTTAATTATTGCTCGTTTAACTTTTCTATACTGGTCTAAACTATAAAATACATAATATGTATTTGTACTCGTATAAAAATTTTAATATACTCGTAGATATTGACTAGAGATTAGGAAACGGTGTAGGTTACCTGTTATGCGGTCCTACCTAAGTAAGTATTCCCCATAGGGACGATACATACATACATAAACTCACGCCCTATCCCGCCCGGGGTAGGCAGAGACGACAGGGACGATGTTTCGGATAAATATTTTTTCCTGTCTATAGACAGATAGATACAACCCAGGCAGATTTTAATAGAACTTGTTTGGTATTAATTATGCTTTGAATCCTTAGTGTAGTAAAACTCCTTGTTCAACCAATATAATATTTTATTTTCTTATAACAATATAAATGTGTATTATTCTATTATACTTTTATATCGGTACACAATTTACAAAATATCGATTAAATATATTTTAAGTACACAAACACAACCTCTCAGCATGCATGACTGCTCAGACAAGAAAAAGCCCGGACGTGCCGTTCATTACGCCTTTTATAGTAAATCAAGTATCAAAATACCCGACATATAAAATATCAACCTTACATTAGTCAAATTTTACGACATCTACGGGACGAGAAAGCGTAGTGTGCTATTTTGTATTTTGAGTCCGTCACTACAAAATGGGAATCCAAGCACTATTACGTATTGTTGTCATCCGGATTGCGAGGTTCATTAGGGAATTCCTTATTTCCTCAAATAGGGACACAAATGTTATCACTATTAATTAACATACAACAAGCTTATTAGGTTACGTAATTAATTAGATGTAATATGATATTGTTAAGTGCACATAAAGCCTATGTAAATGATACTCTTCTTATCATAACAATATTATTGTCATGTTTAAATAATTTTATTACATTATTGAATAATTACCGAGGTAGTTGCACCTGCACAATTATAGGATAATATGCATTATTTGTTTATTATACCACGTTTTGGCGGCCTTAGGTTGCAAAGTTTACAAATAAATTATAAATCATATTTCTCACAGATTCACACAACGCCGTCTAGTCCCAAACTAAGCAGAGCTTGTACTATGGGTACTAGACAACGGAAAAACATACTTAAATACTTTTTTTGTAAATACATACATATTATTATACACTAGCTGTAAAACGCGACTTTGTCCGCGATTAAATTTGAAATGAAATTAAAAAAAACTGGTATAATTCATACAAAGTTTATTCATCATCATCATATCAGACAATCGACGTCAACTGCTGTACATATTCCTTCTCCAAGTATTGTCACCTTGTGCGGTCCTGTGCCTCCTTCATCCATCGGCTTTCAGCCGTCCACACCAACGCTTTTCGGTACGCGGTCGCCATTCCAGAATCTTTTTGCCCAAACAGCTCTCGGTTCTCCGCGCTATGTGCCCTGCTTGTCGCTACTTTAACCGGTTATGTCGGTTACTTTAGTTCTCTTGCGAATCTCCTTATTTTTGATCATATGTCAGGCTACAACATAGCTCTCTCCATTGCCCTCTGGAGTGACCATGAGCCTTCTGAGTAGGCCCATAGGTCAGGCTACAATATAGCTCTCTCCATTGCCCTCTGAGTGACCATGAGCCTTCTGAGTAGGCCCATAGGTCAAGCTACAACATAGCTCTCTCCATTGCCCTCTGAGACACCATGAGCCTTCTGAGTAGGTCCATAGGCCAGGCTACAACATAGGTCTCTCCATTGCCCTCTGAGTGACCATGAGCCTTCTGAGTAGGCCCTTAGGCCCACTAAATTTGAAAAAAAAATTTTTTTGTCATAGCTTGATGTTATATAGCCTATAGCCTTCCTCGATCAATGGTCTATCCAAAACTGAAAACTAAATTCAATTCGAAGAAGTAGTTTCTGAGATTAGCGCGTTCAAACAAACAAACTCTTCAGCTTTATATAATAGTATAGATAGAAAACAAATATCACCAACCTTTCTTGTTTCGTGATTTCATTACTGTCTCAGAAATAGCTCGAAATATTTTTCTTATTAAATAACTAACTCCTACCAGAGCGTAGCTACCGATAACACTTAGGTACGCAATTTCGTTTACTAGTTTAATTTACAGAAATTCCATATATTTTGAGATTAAATACAAATTACTTTAGCAATCTTGATGAAATTTCTAAGAGACCAGTTTGAAAGTATACTTACTTTCAAAGTTTTATTAACCTATTAAAAACATTAGTGGCAGACTCTTCTGCAAAAGGCTATATGTAGCCTGGTACTAACGCTATGGCTGATTATTACACCTTAACTGCTTTAAAGTTGTGCAAATGTTTACCTATTGCTTTTTTAGGACAAAAGGTAGTGAGATTATCTGAGTACTTAACAGCTTGTATCTTAGGGTAACGTTACGGAAGGAGGCCCGTCCCTGCAGTGGGACATGAATGGGCTGTTATGATCTTAGGGTAACGTGCAAGGCATATTTGTAAAGCTTTTCTGTATCTGAAATGGATGATAAGTTTGTGTATGTTGTCCTGCTGTCACCAACTCGTAAAAATCATGGAAACTACATCGGTTATTATCACGACAACAATAAGTCGTATATAGATCTAGATAAAAGTATTGCTTAAAAAATAATCCTTATTCGTGCGTAAGTAACATAGGCAAATACGTATCTTTAGGTGCCTATCGCACTTTTTACGTCAACAAATGAAATATGATTAAACATACATAATAAGTCATTGTTAATAAAGCATTTACACTGCTCTGGAAACTATTGTAGACGTAGAAGATAAAAAATAATGAAATCGATAAGAAGCCGAGTACTTGCGTCATTGCCGTGTTTAATCATGCATCCAGTGAGCGAGCGCCGAGAACATTGACTAATAAAAAATTATGACTGTATAATAAATGTTTTCTTGTGGAAATTAGAAATAACTTGATTTTGCCAAGATTTTTTTTTATAGTTTTTTGAAATGTGCTGAAAATTGTTTACATGCCTCTATTAAAATACTTGGTGATATTTTGATTATAAATGTAAAAGTTTCTGTTTTTGTTGATAAGCTACAAACTAACTTTGTATACGGTTTTACATGATTATTATTAAAATTTCATATCTTTCAATATTTATTTTCTCTATCACCTTCATTATATAGTATTTAAACAACAAATAAAATATTGCATACTTTGTTATGAGTAATAGAAAAGTATTACACAATATTTATAAAACATTTTATCAGCCAATGTCCATTACTGTAATCAGGACCTTTTCAAAAGTTTCCATTGCGCGCTGTCTTTTGCCATTGGTCTCCCGTCAACTTTAGCAGCTCTTCGCTCCACCGAGTGGTCTGCCCACGCTCCGTTTAAATTAATCTGTAACATAAAAAAAACAACTTGTTCAGCTGCTTAAGACAGCTAAATCGGTGTTTGTTTTCAATGTATATTCTCGTCAATAAGATTTATGTAAACCTATTTAGGTGGTTTATTTTAATCCAGTAGGTATTATGTTGTAAATAAATATTACTTAAAAGTTCTGCGAATAAATTGAAAGATTATAAAATATATAAAGCAAATTTTAAAAGTAGGTAGCTGCTCTTTAAAAATTACATAACAGAAGAATAAATTAACTATATCTTTCATTCAGACAATATTGTACAATCTAAGTGCTCATAAAGGCCATAAGCAGAGTAAGTGTGTAAGTCAGCTTGCAAATGCTCGATTATTTTTATATCAATTTTGAGCTGTAAAAAACATCATTACAGTATCGATAATGTATAACCAGGAGATGAATTTGACACGTGTGTTGGTATTGACCTTTTTTGGTACGGTAATGGTTTGACTTATCCTTTAGTCATACCAGACTGGAAATGTACTCGTAATCACACACTCAACTAGACTCAAATAGACTCAGTCTAAGATTCATTTGTTGAGAGACAAATAGTTACGCTGCAGTTCTAATGACTCTATCAAACTTCTGTTTCCTAACTAAGCCTCGACACTTTAGTTAGTAATAGTTATAAAGTAAATCTAACATTACCACAACACATTGTGGTTAGTTTACAATAGCTCTTAGATAACGAACAATCAGTAATAAATGCCTTTTGACGTAAATCAGATTAGATAACCGGATTACGAAAAACGTAAATAACTAATAATACCTCTTAACATACTCTAACTTGATCTAAATTTATTTTCGTTGACACGTGAATTGTAGTTAAAATAAAATAGTAGCAAAAGTATATCAAACGTTGTTCTATAACCTCAAATGTTGTCTGAAAGACGGAGCAAAGTCACCCCGTAACGTACTTAAAAAGGGCAATGTCTTACTGAATGCGCACGTTATGTCCTTTTTAGAGATTTCATTAGCAATGTGATGCTGATGACGGCTATGATCCAGAAATAGTGAACATTGACGTTAGTTTACTAAAATTCAATATATTTATCACTGGAAGTTTGACGTAAGAATAATTAACGACTTCACATGTATAAACATAAGATATAGAAAAGTATATTATGTAAATTAAATACATAATATCATTAAATACAAAAACGTGATTTTGTTATACATAATTTGTTCGGTAGTAGAATTTTAATTTAGATCAATCTTATATTAACCTTGAACTGTGTGTAGATCAGTTCTTTTTCTAACCGACTTCAAAAAACGGAGGAGGTTCTCAATTCGGCTGAATTTTTTTTTTATAAATTCTGTTAAATTAAACGTTTATCTATACTTATAATAAAACTGTAGAGAGATCAATTCTGTACATTGAATATATGTTAAAAATTAATATTGGAGGATGAATGGTGATCGATACTAATGCCAAAAATGCAATCAATAAATTTTTTGTCTGTCTGTCTGTCTGTCTGTCTGTCTGTCTGTCTGTCTGTCTGTATGTGCACGCATGGGTCAAAAACTACTGAAGGCATTTTAACCAAACTTGGTACAATTGTAGTCCATACTTCCAGGCAGGTTATAGGCTGTATAACATAACGCTAAGACACATAGGAGCTGAGCAGTGACGAAAAATTTGAAGCAAGTCGGTTGAAAAAAAGCGCGTTCGAGCTCTTATCATCGCATACGTTGATCATACGCCAAAAATATGTATTACAAAAATAATGGTCTTCAAACGATGAACAAAAAAGTCCTGAATAGTATATATCTATCTTTTATATATTAGCCACAATAACCTGTTTAATCGTTAGGGTTTTCTTCAAAGTGTATTAAATACATAAATATATTGTAATTTGCAAAGACATATCTTTTTCAAACTCCCATATTTCAAAAGTACACTTTAATACCTTATTCATAAAAAATAATTATAGAAATCGGTTTATAAACACACAAGATTTAGATGAAAGAAAATTTCCAAATGTCGCCGCGCCAGTATGAGTACGGCTGTACGGTTGATTTTTGTTTAACGTCCGAAACGGCCAACCGGTAATTTCATTCACTCTTAATGCGAACGGACGTGGTTCTTATTGACTCTTCTCGGAATAAGCGCGCTTTAGATATTAAAAAACATAGATACGTAGTTTTTAGGTATTAAGTTTAAAGTAGGTATCTATCTATACTATAATAAAACAATCGGAATCGGATAAGTAATACTCGAGATATCGCTAGATCTCTTTATTAGAACAGTCCGATACAAATCAGGGGTCATGAAAAATGGATTTGGTTCAATGTTGAATGAATTTAAATTTAGTTTCTTTTGTTCACGAGATGGCGTTACCAGTAGTAATCATAAAATAAATGAGTTTTTAAATAATATATAACTATTTATAATATTAATTATTCATAAGTTATTCCTTTTAAATGTTAATAAAATTAACCATGAATCGTATGTGTAATATCAATTATAAGTCTTCACACTAGCCTTTAAAAATATCAATTTAACGGACACAAAGAACATCCAGACTAAGGACAATAGTTTGTGTATCACAATTAATTGTCCTCCATGGGAATCAAACCCGAGACCTCATGCACGCCAGCCATGTAATGCGACCGCCGCGCCACCGAGGCAGGTAATTCTGCCGCACCATAACGTGGCGTGCAAATGTATTCATTCATAATTAATTAGCGATTATCCGTGTGGTGACGGAGCAAGAATACAATATGTCACCTCCCCATCTCATCCCATGGGTGGCGTAAAACCGACTAAGGGACTATCGGTGAATATTATCTTTACGAAATAAAAATGAAGGAAAACTTGAAATTAAACCCTATACCAATCCGACTGGCCAACGTGGTATTAGTAGGCCAAGTATCCCTCCGTCACGGGAGGAGGCGCGTCCTTGCAGTGGGACATTAATGGGCTGTTATGATGAAAAAGCAATGTCATTTATTTTTAATTACAAATTTGACAACAGACTGATGGCATTGTGCCTGTGACGTCATTTTCAGTATCGCGGTATTAAGATTTTACTTGAAAGAATGACGTTCGCTCATGTCTTTCAGTATAAGTTTAGACACAGTCTTCATAGATCTGTCTTTGTAAAGATCTGTTTTTGAAAAGGTTTTGGTTCGTTCGTTAATTTTACAATTCGTGTGTAGGTATATCTGTTTGTTATAAGGTTTAAAAAACGATTTTTCAGTATTAAATCGAATTGCGAAGTAAGTAACATCCGCCACGCGAACGAAGTCGCGGGCACAGCAGCTAGTTTCCAAATAAAAGTGTTCTTTGCTTGTCATGAAAGTGAACTTATCGGAAGCATTTATTATTGCTAAAACCTTTCGATAATGGTTAACAATGTTATCGTTTACAGCTGCCGTTCCATTTTACTTTTTTCATTTTACGTCTTTTTTTTAATTTTATCATTATTCCAAATAATCTGTTTGCTTTCAATTCAATTAAGCACAGTCGTTCCATAAAAAGAATTATTCCATAATGTGGTTGATAGAATTACAGATCTTGAAAAGAGCTTAACTTAATATAGAGAGAAAAATAACTGTTCTGGATTTGTTACTATTTCCTCTCCAATGAATAAAATCGTAGGGTGGTTAAACCAGGTTACCATTACGGTAGGAGATGTAATCTCGAATGGTAGTTGACTTACGTGTGGTTCACGTTTATGATATACCTATCATTGTATAGAGAGCATGAATTCCCATGTCCAAAACTATAATGTAAATCATTATTTAGGTAAGTTATAAAAAATATACCTACATTAATAATATACGTAATGATGTAGGTGATTCATTATATTATCATTATGTAAATCCCGATCAATAACAATCAAAACTATACAAGAATTCATGTCTGCTGATTAAAACGTGACCAAATTATCATTATTTGTATTATTTCTTAAGCCCACTGATACGTATACAAAACTAAGATAACTGTTTTAAGCAAATCGTTATTACTTTTTGTCAATTTAATGATATTATCTAATAAAAATTCTACTGGGGATTGTGGAGAGATCTAGTTTGCAATTATTTGTTGGAGAAACCGGCTGTTGGGTTTTCACTTCAAGTTATCCTTATTTTGTAGGGATACTATAAGTCGCCATGACTGATGTGGAAAGTTCTAGAGATTTTACCGATAGGTTGGCTATAATAAAGAGTACGTAATCAGTTAGGTCGTATATTATTAATAAGGTATAAGCCAGTTTACGGAGATTAGACAAGTATTTATTTCACTTCGATGAGCAAAGTGAATCTGATACTAACCCACCTGGCCAAATTGATAGGCCTAATTCTTGGTATTGAATTAACATCATCGTCACCATGCATTGTATTGACGTCAAACTTAAATTTTGTATACTTAGAAATTGATAAAAAGTAAATAAAAAAAATTCATACAGTTGCTAATAATGTAAATCATGGAAATACAACTCAATTTCAAAAAAATATTTGCAGTCGTTATAACGACATTTTTAATGAATTCCAATGGCATAACTTTATACAGTTTTGATATCTGTAAAGACAATGCACACAACCCAAGATTTCATATCTTATTAATGAATAAATACTCTTATCTGCCTTTTAGTGTTTGTATTAATTTTATTTATATTTAAAATTTACATGAATTGAAATTTATGCACCTGTAAGGTTAATAAACCGGATCCACATTAGATACAAAAACTGTAGGAGGTTTTTACTCTGTGTTTATAGTATCTAATTTTCGACACATTGTAATAAGAGAGTAAGAAAGAGTCATTCCTAAGAGTGCTTTATATGGTACATATAACATTTTGCCACTCATACCATATCTATCGCTTTTCTATGTGTCAATTTGAGAGAAGAAAGAACTCAGTTATCGTATTTATTCCGCCATCGCTACAAAATACTCCATTTACTAGTAAGAAAGTTCCTGGGTTTGCGAATTCTATTCTACATATTTTACCAAAAAATTGTATCAAAAATATTGGCTTTCATTACAATTTCCCACGTTTTCCCAGTAACTAGTATTTTATTTTACTTATTATTGCCGACCTCTAGGGGATTCGGTCTTGTTCAGGTGGTAGAGGACGTGACGCGGATACAAAATGTCTAATAAATGTATAACTTTATTTTAGTTAAACGAAAAAAGCTTAAATATCTGCGACTGTAAGGTCCTCCATTAATTTAAATTCCATCTTTATTTCTGAAACGAGTCCATTATATAAAGTAAAAGACTTAGTTCCATACATTTCAGAACGTATTTCATGCACGAAATGCTTTAGAGAACGGTTGCCCTGATTTTGAATAATAATTATTCTCTCTAGACCGCTGTCAGTGGGATGTGAGGCCCTTGTTACGAATGGTTGTATGCCCTTCACTTACAGAGCACCTTGTCTGCGTCCTTTTTCTGAACGGTGCTTGAAACTTGGTCGTGGGAACGACATTCCCATTCCAACAAATTAAAAATATGCAGTTTTATAGCAATAGCGCTAACGAGAGGATTATTCTTTTTTTAAAAAGAGTAAAGATTGAGGTTGTCCTCATTTCGACTGAAGGATGCAAATTACATTTCTTTTTAATTTTTTTATTACTTGAACGTTTAAATTGCTACCTCAAGAATTTATATTTTGACATAGTTCTATTCTAGTACATGTTCATTGATTAATAGAATACGTGTTTTAGGAATAGACTTTGTACTAGGAATTTTGGGTTTTGGAAATAGGATACATATAATCCTCAAAATCATCTACATATCGGTCAAAAAATGTCTGCTGCTGAATAATTAAAAAGATTTTCAAAATTATGATAATTTTTTAAACACTTCACGCTTGGTGATTAAAGTATATTTAAGTAGTAGGTACACCTATTGTTATATCAAATTAATTAAAAAAACTACTATAAAAGTATGTACTTAGTAGAGAGAAACAAACATTTAAACTTTTTTTGTTTTGGGGAATTAATTCCGTATCATATACCCTGAACGATGATAATAGCGTTTGAGTTTAGTTGTTTGAGAGTCCTATGCATAGGCGGTTCAGTTAGCTGCCAGGCGCTTTATCGTTGGGATATGGTTGACCGCGATTTCAGACAACTGCGATATAGCAGCATTAAATGGTTTGAAGAAAACGGCTACCACAAAGCACCATTCAAATGCTGCAACTGAAATTTTGTGTGTGCATTGCCTGCGCTCATAAATGCTACTTACTACTTAATTAATTACACAATTTTACTTAATTATCTACGTATCTACCTATGACATGTAAGTGTAGGTACCCCGAAAATTGCTAAAGAGCAAAAGTGACTAAAAAGTTTCTGTAACTTTATAAATAGGTATCCATTGTTTTTTATTGACCGGATTTGAAAAATAACACGTAAATTGCCTGCTTAATAAATATGACAGTTATTTCTTAATTAGAAACTAGTAGGGACGGCCGTCATAATTTTAGTTATTTATTATAATTTGATTTATATATTCATAAGTTATTACCTAAATCAGTGTAGCATATAACATGGAAATATAAAAAAGAGGTTTTAAGCAAGCTTATTTTGTTAAAATTTTCAATATAATCATATAATTATACCTTTTTGCTACATTTATTTATGTTACTGACAGGCATACAAACTTCTTTCTCCTCGTTTACAAAAGTACTAAGCAACACACAGAGCGCTTGAGAAAGACTTGCTACGCTACGAACGTAATCAGGTGAAAATTAATGATTTGAAGAGAATTACCTCCCGATAATGAGGAAGACTAAATAAAACACCTCTATGCTACACTTATCATCCGCATCACTCACGGTAAAGAATGCGTAAAGCATTAAAATAGCCTGTGTTAACTCTGATATAGTTGAATTAACAATTAAACAGTATGAAAAAGCACTCCGAAGTTATTCAACAGTTCATAGACATAAGTAGAGACATTTTCATACAGTTACTTTATTAAAATACGGTAGCTAATAAAGTATTAAAATATATTAAATAAATCATTCCGGATACAAGTGCGTTCGTTAAACGTCAGACACGCAATTGAAGTCGGTATACTGCCAGTAATATCTCATATTTTTTTTATTATACTTACTTAATACAATAGGCATTGCGTGTGGCCATCAACGCCTCAAATAATGTTTGAAGTACGTATAATTTACTTTTCCCTACCTGTTTGTGTACGCTAACGATTTCCTTTCCGTTGCGAAATTATTGCTTTACAATTGCAATGTTTATGCATTTTACATTAGTATGTTATTACTAAATACTTTGGCATTAGTATCGAGTATACCTCTGTAAATCAAATTTAAATATGAATCCAATAAGCTAAATCTAATCGAATCTAATCTTAGCGCTCAAATATCATCGTCATCCATTAAGTGAATTCTTTTTCCATTACTTTTTTTTTAAAAGAAAACAAGGATCTGTCAAGCAAACATCCCTTAATTTCAGAATTCCCAAGACCCTCCTTGATCAGCATGAACGATGAGTTCTCTAACAAGCATCATCGTTAAGATAATAAAATCTTTATTAAGAGTTTAATACCTTTAAAAACATTTGAAGCAACCGAAAAAGGCATCGCTCGTATATTATTACATTATTACGCACGTAATGTCACGTTTCATATTTTGAGGCAGTTGTGAAAAATGTGTTTTCCTTCAGTCGACGAAATCGTCAGGCTTGACGTCACAACGAACAGTCGGAATATACCTAGAACTTCTCACGGAAAATGCGGAGGTAAAATTACATTTCATAATTGTTGACATCAAAAAAAGTTAAAGTTGAAGTTTGTTGAGTGACGTAGTCTACAAGGACTGAAACTTCTTAAAAAAGAAATACGACAAAGTTTTAGATTCTTTTGGTTATACATAGTACGTCAGCCGTTTTCAACAACAATTTTCACGTGACTTTTCCTTTACGGAGTCTTGCTATTCCATCGTCTTAAGCTTGTTAAACTTTATTTACTTACATAAGTACCAAGATCATACAACATTTGACTACAGTCATGAGACTATAGCCTACATGTGTTTTTTTTTAGAATCAAATACATTACGTTTGACGAAACATAATATTTCAGAATCCATACTGTGGAAATCTTATTATAACAATATGTTTTACTAGTGCTGTATCCTTTTCATTTTATGTAAATGTATGACGTGGAATGTTATGTTTTCAAAACTCTCCTTTTTATTCTGATTTATTTTATTCCTAGCTTAAAATTTAAACTTAATTTTCCTCAGTGTTAATTACCATATTAATTTTCAATCCATGTTGCCAAGGTGATTTTATTACTCCGTTTTCATTATTACCTGATCCTTGAATATTAATACCAATGAAGCTAAAGAATACTTTTTTAATGCAGCAAGAACATTAAATTACACATCATTTAATTGATTCATAGTTTTGTTTTTGATGTAAGGTAGCCCAATAGATGATATTGAATGTAATACATGTCACCTATCAAGTAAACACAATATGATTATACATGCAAGAAACAATGATAGTTAGTCTAGGACAATGTGATTGTTTGATAAACCAAGCATCAGGTAACTAATCTTAATCTGACCTTATCAAACATGACCTGTTTTCGTGTCGAACGAAATTGCCAATATCAGGTACTAATTTTCAATAACTATAGCAATATAACCTATGAAATAAATATAGACTAATACGCTGCTGTGCAGATTAAAGTAATCCGCTAATAAATATTTAAAATTATCTCAAAGAAAAATAAATATTTTGGCACAAAAATGTTTAAGCGAAATTTTGTTATTATAATGTACTGTAACAGCGAACAACATAGTTGAAAGTACGTCAACCGGCTTATGGTTGTGTTTACATTGTGCTTTATGGGTTGTAATTGCTGGCATTAGTGGCGGGCCAATGCCAGCGTTGTCGTCGGTCTCCGTGACGTGATCGCCGACGGGCGGACGTCTCTCGATATAAAATCGCACAAGTTCATGGAACACGCCCGTCGCCTTGCGCCCACCCGACTTTCCACAGTTTCATTAAATAACAGCCGTACATTTTTCACCCGATTGCGTCAATGGTCAAGAGAACCACGCGATATTTGCGTTGGTGCCATTATTAATAGAACCGCCTAGCAAAAAGTCGACTACTCATCGACTTTATTTTAGAAAGCAGTGAAGGAAGGTAAATAAAATAGTAGGTATCTTCTGAATTACTCTCAGTTGATACGTGGCTTGTTTTGTTAACGCGGTCTATTTCGATCACACGACTGCGGTTTAACGAATTATTTATAATCTTATTCGTCACTCAACTATGTTTTGTTAATGCTAAGTAAAGAACGAGAACTGCGGATGATATATTTACTTAAGATTATATTCGGCATTGGATATATTTATTTCTCGACAGGCGTCATGCTCCTTCGGCACATGAAAGCAATTATTTGTATTTTCGATGGAGTGACGCATGACCTGAATGTTTATGATTCACGACATTTTCTAAAATATAATACTTGTACTTTCATTTGTATCGAGTTAACGAACCTTTAACTCTCTGCTTCTGGAACAATGTAATCAATCCTAAAAGAACAGCTAGTGCCGTTCGAATTAGTTAATGTAGCACATTATAATTCGTAAATGAATGCTAAAGTCCACAACTAAGTATAAAGTAATTTAGGCTAGTCAGAATGATGATATTTTATCTTAGTCCGTCACCCCACGTACTGTTGTTATCACTACTTAGAGGACTTTCTAAAATCACCAACCGATTTCCTTGATATCTTAATCCTTTCGTCACTTTGCAAAATTTTGTAGAGTATGACCTTCTTATATTTTAATCATGCAGTTAACGTAACAAACATAGGTATAAGGTTTTATTGCAGCTAATATTGAAGTAAATGCAATTTAGCATAATATTATTTTATTGCACGCAGCAATAGTTAAATCTAATTGAATGATTGTAGATGCTTACAATTTCATAAAACCTTACCATGAAGGTAACAAAGAATAAATACATACAAGGTGAACAGAACTTTGCAATTACCATACCAAAAGACATGGCATTACTTTTGATGGCAGTTATTTGCTTATTTTCCCGACTCAAAGAGTTTTAGACACAAAAACCGTTGCTTTCCGTTGTCCCTCATGAATGACGTGTTTCCACTTTGTACAAAGTCATCGAGGAAATGTAATCCGGCTTACATTGATCCTACAGCAGTGTCATTACTCCCGACTGACGTAAACTGAAGTCTTTGTAATTAAATTAAGTATGTGTTGTCAATTGATTCACAAAAAGTTTTCAATTGTTAGCTGATTGACAAAACAATGGCGGAACTCTGTTAATTGTGCATACTTTTTCAATTATATTTAGATGTTTTCTTAGTAAAAACCGACAGTGTTATCAACCTGTGTAGTATAAATCGACTAAGTAAGTGCTATTGGATGTCATTTTACTAAAACGTATGCAATTATGTGCTTACTGCTTTCTATTAGCGAAAAAAGTCACGCGAGAGAATATTCTCGCCTTATTACGAAAGAGCTAGTGCTAATATATGAGCTCTAATAACTTTATCTCGGTTCTCTGACTGAGCCCATATTACCTTGCTGTTGATGAGTAGCTCTAGCGCTTCACTGGAAGTATGTCGATGTCGGAGGTTGGAACATTTTGCAACGGATGTGACCGTCATTTAGCGCAACGACCGTATTTGCTCGGCTTGACGGCTATATGACGTCATACACTTTACCAAACCGTCCAAGTTGTGACTTTGTATATTCTTACTTTTTATAACTCACGAGTTGATTGTTACATCTATTCAACATGCAAGTGCAAATTGAAGAGACAACGTGCAAGACCAATTTACACGTGTTTGTTTTTATGGACAATCTTGCCTTGTTTCTATTTCTTTTAAGAATACGGCGTCTGTTTAAGGCTAAACCGACTGTATTTTGTAATAAGGCCGACGATGTTTTCATTTTTGACAGGGCGGGCGTAACCCTTTGGTTAAATATTCGTGACTTATCTCTACTAGCATTGTTCAAACTATGTTTTGAACACTGAACTGAGTAATTTTTTCATCACAACACGTACCGTATGTAGCAGTAGTAACATAAGCCTAACATTATAATAATGCTTGTTTATAAGTACCTTTCTGTTTACACATTTTAAACGTAACAAAGACATTAACACTATGCCTTTCGTCATAATCACTACGTGCCCCATTACGTCTCATTATATTAAGACTACGTGTTATTCAGGTTAACGACCGTTGCAGATAAAAACTTGAACCCTCCATACGGTAACTGTCAGCCAAACATTCTAAGTGTATTATTGTTTCCATGCCTGCTTACCTCAGCGTGAAATATTTTAATTAATTGTTGGTTAATTGTTACAGATTGCGAGTCACTTATTCGAAAAATGCTAGTCTTGGAACCAATGAAGAGGTATACAATAGAACAAATAAAAAAACATAGGTGGATGGCAACGGAGCCATATGCAGCACCGAAAGTTAACGCAGATCCTGCAAGGAGTCCCGCTCATTCGGCTTCACATCAAGAACCTAATGAACAAGTGCTGAGGCTAATGCAGAGTTTAGGAATAGATCCTATTAAAACTAAAGAGGTCAGTTTCTTTCATTATATTCTACAAGCCGGTCAGATAATCCCTGCTCTTCCTTCTTTCATTTAGTTTCAATAAACATTAATTAATAATATGTTTAGTACAAAACTAAGTCATCCATTTTTACGAAAAGTATGAGCAGTTATTAATATTTTTAATCTGACTTGTTTTCATACTGTACCAACGAAAAAATTCAATGTGACATCATCAACGCTAGGTTTAAAGATATTTTGACGGGATTGTACTTATTTATTTAGAAAGCGTACTCCTTAGAGTGGGTACTGGGAAATATTTTAAATTATATCTATAAATATATGTATAAATACTCTGCCTTAAATCACTGTTAACTGACCAGTACAAACAGAGAAAATAAATAAATAAAATATTATCCGTAGTATATCGATGATGTTGATATTTAAGTTTCCTTAACTATTTGTTTTTGTTTACAGAGTCTAAGATCGAACAGCTATGATCACCACGCAGCAATATATCTATTGTTACTAGACCGGCTACGTGCGAGAGCAGCTGGCGGTGCCAGTGTAACGAACGTGGATGCAAGAACCAGACCCTCAAGACGACCATCGTCGGTAGCTGACCAAACCTTAGCTAAGGAAGCTCTTGATGCCAGGCGGGAACATCACAATAGGTACGTTTATACTCCAAAATACCATCACACACATTTAAACAAGTAAACTTTCCAACATAAATTTTAATTTCTAATATTTTTGCCTATCTATTAAACTAAAACCTTAGTTAGATACAAAGAACATTATGCAATAATTATAATTATAAACTTATCTTCTGTTTTGAATCTCTAAACATTGGAATAGCTCTAAATAGAATTGACGCATTGATGACGTCAATAAGAAATGAACAACATTATTAAATTCTTATGAAACGATATTTGTCTATTACAGGCTACTTCATGCCGGCGACTCTCAGTCCCGGGAGTACAATCGTGCAACCCCGACACTTACGACAGGCTCTGACGCATCGTCTGTGGAGACTCAACGGCTGTTATCATTAGCAGGCGTCAACATGACTGAACAACGATTGCTCCAGCGAAATTCCGATACTTCAGATACGCATCGGAGCTTTCTCGTCACTAACATCGACGCTATTTCTAGAAGCCATGAGTCAGAATCTACAAGGCTACTTTCTATGAGAAATATAGATATTTCCCAGTCTAATCAAAGGTTAGGCGCTAAAGTGACTGAACCCCCTGTACCTACACATAGATTACTCGCATCTACTTATGAGCAGCAACAAAATATACTAAAACAGTCTAGTGAAGATTGTCGACGGCTTCTACAACAGTCGACTACTGTTGGATCCGATTCAAGTAAAAGTACACTCGACGGTACTAGATTGTTAACATCATCAAGTTTCGATTCAAAATGTGCAATTGACATCGGAAGAAGTTCTTCAGCAACTGATCACAATGCAATAGCAAATTTTTTACAAAACTCGGCTTCAGCAACAAATTTCAGCGTAGACAATATGAAATTACCTAATTCTACAACATTCACCATGTGTTCTGAAGCCGCGAAATTAATGAATACATTACAACAATCTCCTTTGCCTCTGAAAGGAACGGTAAACCTTAGTACTAGTCCTATACCACCCCAACTTGGAGACTCAAAATTGACTAGTGTTTTAGAACAACCAAAACCCTTAGAATCAACTAGGCTTGTATCGCAAGCACAGCAACAAGATCTAAACCGTCTTCAAACTAGTACACCACCTTACAAAGACTATATTAATCATCATCTTCCTGCTTATTCTTATGTACCAAATTCAATTTTGCCACCGATTTCAACTACTGGAGAATCAAATTTATCTACAACGTCAGCCACGGGTGATTTGTTTCCTAGTACACTTTACAGGCCAGATAGTAAATTTTCGCTAAATAGATATTCTACTGGTCAAACCTACTCACAAAATCTACAGAGTGGTAATACAACAGAAGCGACAAAATTTCAACAACAGTATTCATCGTCAACAGACGAAGGCTGTGAAACCGATATGGAAGACGTACCTAGCGTACCAACCGGAGTGCAAAACAGATTAAGTTCATATGCCAGTTCCAGTTCTAGTAGTGGTGTAGTCACTTTTTTTAATAACAAAAGCCTCAGTCAGAACCTCAGCTGTGATTCATCACAGAGTAATTTTTCTACTTTTGAAAGCTTAGACTATCAACTATCTGATTGCTCCAGTGAGTTAGCCAGTAGTTTACCAAGCTGTACATCCAATGAAGACAAATTGGCCTACGAAAATAGTTCACTTGTGAATACGAGTCCTATGCATCCTTGTGTTTACATATCGTCCTATAATAACAAAACTCCAGGAGGTGCATTTATTACGAGACACAATCCGTTGAATTATCAGTCAGCCAGTAAGAACGGCACAAGAGCAATTACACGAAGTCCTGTCGACTTTAGGGAAGGTCGTCGGGCAAGCGATGGCTTAGTGGCGCAGCAAGCTGCCCAATCCAATGAGTCCCAGACGAATAGTTTGGCTTTCAATAGTCAACGACTAAATGAAAATTGTAAAGCTAAGGGTGTATTAGAACTTCATTTGGTGCAAAAAGAAGCTCAAAAGTTAAAAACCCAGTATCAGTCAACGATACCGGCTGAAGAAATGACACAGAGACAGATTCAGCACAATCAATTTGCAGCAAGTTTTAGTCCACACTATTTAGACTCGAAGAATAATACATCTAAACGTATTAGTCTACCGGAAACTTACAACTATTCCAGCACCTCACCCCCAATGCCTGCAAGTCCTAAAATGGTAGCTCAATTACAGGACCCAACAGACTTACCTCATGGTGCTTCTGTGACGCCAGTCAGCAAGCCTCCCCTCCAGCAGCAGCTAATGCAGCACAGATTGTTTCAGCAGAAACGTCAATTATTACAGAAACAAATGACTCCTCCAAATATACCTTCTCATGAAATGAGCATGCATACTTTGCAAGTAGGCCTCAGTAGACGACAGATGTTGCGGCAGCAGAGCTACAAAATAGCTCAACAGCAACAAATATTACCTCCGCTACCTCTAACTGAAACAGAGAACCGTGACTTACTTGCTTTTCAAGCTATAGTGGAAGGTCCTAATAGAACCTCGAAGCTCAAGCCTGAGGAGAGCCAGGAAGAAGTATCGAAGTTTGCATATCAGGGCTCTATGGAGATTAGCATCATGAATAAGGATAGGTTAGGTAACGAGAACTGGTCAAACTTGCCCTCAACCCTGCAAAGCGCTTGTCAAATATCTGAATTAACGGGAAGACGAGAGACGAGGGAGACCCGAGAAGTGGAGGCTGAGGGAAGCAGTCACGCCACCGTGGACGCTCCGCTATGGCCAGGACAGTGGAATGCCGGGCTCTTCCAGCCACAACCTTGCTTCCAGGTATTCCAACAGATCAATTAAGTAGAACCAAGTAAATCGTAGATTTGTAGATTTGGTAGTGTGAACGCATACGCGGAGAGGAAACCGATGCGTCGGTCCTCACGTATAATATATATGAGCTAGATGAAAGGAATGGTCTCATTATGCTATGTTTAAGCATCGTTACTGTGAGTATAAATATTATTATTAAAATGTAGAAAATTGTAATTTCACGGAAAATGAATTTATGTAGGTAATCTATAAATTAGAGTGCATGACAATAACTAGTGCTTTAAAATTATATATTACACCAATAGTTCAGTGGTTCACTACAATTTAATCTATACTGCCGTTAATGTACCTTTATATAAAATGATTTAAACACCAATATAATAGACCATGTATTTTTAGTATAATACACAATATATCGACTTAGAAGTTTAATTGATTGCACTCAATATTTGATAGAACGAATTTTACTAAATTATACAAGCCCTTGGTAAATAATATAAAATTGGTTTCTGTTGCCCGTGGTTTGATATTAATTAGGGACTAACAGGAATGAATATTTTTAATTAAATACTTACTAAATGATTAAAGAATTTCATAAAAATGTTTTAAGTACTTTATAGTAGCTATTCCATTTTTTTTTAAATTTGACTTTCCAAGTATTGTATTAGTAGAAGTTGAATAGTAATTATTTGCATTTTGTCCATAATATTTACTACGTCACATGTAAGAATGTTCCTTCATATTTATTCGTTAATTTTCTACATAGTACATTACATTTATTAGATATAAGTATCTATTTATTATAGATATTATAAGTTTAAATTTATGAGTCTGTACGTTTTCTTTGTGAAAGTCTGTATAGTTTTTTTGTTATTATTTGCTAATAATAAAGTAATTTATGTAAGATGTGATAGCTTTACTTAGAGGCAAGTTTTATTTAAAATACAATTTATTGTAAATTTATAATGATAGTTTTATTTTCTCACCTTTTTTTTTGGCGAACTGCTTTTTAGTAGACACAGTTGATGCACGTTTGCAATAAAGCCTGTTTACACATCGTTTAGTGCAGGTATTTAGTGAGCGTGATTTAGATATACATTGCTTGTTACTTTACCTACGTATACAAGCTAAGTCACCGTCACCGCCAGCACGCAATATACGTCGAGTTTCTACAGTACGATGAGTCATTTAAAGAACAGGAAAAGGTAAACTCTACTTCTAAAGTACGTGATAAACGAAAGGAATATCTAGTAGTTGCTACTTAGTATAATTATATATACCCAGGGTATAATAATACACGATATTGTAAGTAGTAAGCATTAACATACAGTTGCGAAAAACGACGAATGCTACAAGGCGACATGACGACGCACGCGACGTGTTGACTAATTACTTCTGTAAGGACATATGTAGGTCTAAATTAGAGAAAAAAAACAAACCTAGTTTTAAAAAAAGAGGAGGTGCTAAGCTATTTACCCTGCATGTCAATTCTCGTTCCTTAAAATCGTTAAAAATTCGGTTAAGTTATCTTTTAGTTGTCAAATTGTCTTAACCCTTAATAGGGCAAAGGGAACTATGTTACCACCTCATTAGCAACTCTAACGACCTTGTAATAAAGGTCAAAAACAATGAAAAAACTAAGTTACTTGTGCCCGTTTAAGGGTTAACTATTGTGTGTGACAATTTGACAACTAAAAGTTAACTTAACCGAATTTTTAACGATTTTAAGGAACGAGAATTGAGATGCAGGTCACACTATTTATACTTAGGTATAGGTAAGTATTTCATACAGGTTTATGGCTTATCCATACTCTTTTGCGATTTAAAAAACTTGTCACTTTGCCTGCTACTGTTCGTAATAATCAAGATTACTTCCATTTACCCATATACCAATTACAAACTTGCACTCGATAAAATATTCGATGTGAAAATTAGAACAATAGGCACAAGAGATTTAACTATTAAATATACCTAATAATTTCCCATACATTCACACCAGTTATTCTCAAACTATTGTAAGTAAGTGTTGCCAAGTAAGTACGATAGGTGCTAAACATAATATAGGTTCTTTTACCCAGACGAATAATTAGGTGGTTAGTCCAAAGAACAGTAAAGTCTGTATGAAATTAGTAATTGGTTTACGTAACGGGATTGTTAGTAAACGTTGCCTATGAGAACGAACACACGACTTGTTGAGTAGTTCCTATTGTTATTTTCGACATTACACAGCCAATGTGTGGTTGATAGTTAGGAAGGTACTGAAAGAAATTGACTAAGTATTTTACGATGAAATGATGGTAAAGTTGATGACCTCTGTCGTCAACTTTAGTTGTCTATTAGCCATAGTACCTACGTGTTCTGCTTATTGGACCAGTTTGCGTAGAAACGCATAAACAATATTGTTATGAAAATATTACATTGGAAAGTCACCATGTTGGAAATACAATAGAGTTTTCATAGTGGCTACAACGACAAAGATTGTTTTACGGCAACTAATTTATGAAAAAATAATAGTTTCCTTATTCCAGTCTACTATATACACCACACACACACAGGTATCATTTTTTATTAAATGGTTGTCGGAAACAAATAATTATAAGTTTAAGATCATGTCATAGCAAATACATAGGTCTACCATTGACCGACCCTGTAATTTTAAACCCGGTGTCAATCCATCACTGTCAGAATACCTCAATTAAAAGTGATGTTGGCAGGCACCTACTTTTAATATTATGAGTAGTTTTAAATCTTAACCGTAGAGGTCCACGCAAAGTGTAAGTGACTCAGAGATCCTTCAAATTTTTCTGTCTTCAGCAATCCACTTGCTGATAATAAAGCACGTTTTAGTAAGGTATTCACGAGGTATCATCGTTCATTTAGCGTAATCATGTCTTATAGTAAGGTTGTTAGGCTGGCCCACTTATGTGATGAGTTAGGATTGGAACTAATTCTGAGAAAATTGGAACTAATGTACCAGTTTATTCCCAGTTAGGTAAAGAAGCTTTAACAATTACATTCAACCAGTGTACTTAGTAGTATTCTACAGTGCATCTTCTTTGCCTGGATTTTACGTCATTACTTTTTTTAAGTTCAAAGCAATGTTAATCACTGCCATAATTAACAAGTAACCACTTGTTTTTTTTAGTTTTAAAGTTGGCTATGTAGCCAGCACCGATCGAAAATCTAAGAATGAGTTTATTTTTATATCACTTCAAAATGGACCAGTGAATATTGTTGATGCAGCGGAATTTCAAACTTGAGAGTAACCAAAGATATACCTTTAAGCCAGATTTACATATCAACAAGTACATTTAAATAGATGTCCATCCTACTTAACTCGCTACTGTACTTGTCGATGTGTAAATCGGGCTTAATGGTAGCCATACACGATCCTTCCTATCGTCCAATCGGCATGACACTGCAGGCTTGATCCAATCTGAAGTTCGTCCACATTGGGCATACACGAACCTTCCTATCGTCCAATCGGCATGAACTATCCATTGGATCAGTCATACTTTAAACTACATTTTAGCTCACGGTGGCCATACACGATCCTTCCTATCGTCCAATCGGCATGACACTGCAGGCTTGATCCAATCTCAATCAAAAGAAACGAAATTCGTTCCTGCCATCCATTCTAACTGTCCTTCCGATCCACTCCCATACACGGTCAATTCTAACTGATCCAATCGGTAGCGTCATGCCGATTGGACGATAGGAAGGATCGTGTATGGCTACCATAAGTCATCTGAACCACAGAACGGCAGAATAGTCCATAAGTTTATACGATACCTACTCATTTAGATAGGTACTACTTACTTACTTAGGTACATGTCATGATGACATGGCCTCATTACACGCTTTTTTGTGTAAATAACGGTTGCGTCTTTGAACCGTTCGACCTGTAATGATTAACTGTTGTGTGTGAAAATTTGTCTAGGATGCTTTTTGTGTTAGTAATTGTAGGTAGGTAGTAGACATGCTTATGCAAATATAACGGAAAATCTTAAAGTAAGTAGGTATCTAAACTTTAAAGTGAATGGTTGCAAGATTTGTTTGCTAACATTAACATACACGTCAAAAATATATTTGATACAAAAAGCAGACAGTTTTTTGAGACCCCATGCGAGAATGCGTACCTATGCATAAAACGTTTCCTCCACGAAAAGCAACATTGACTCATTTCACACAGTGCAGTTATGCAGGAATTGAAAAGTGAAATAAGTATTGCTCCTGTTCATCATCATTTTGTCGTTCTTGGACTTTTTACCTCACTTATTGTTACTTTATTTATAATCAAGTTATTCCACTGTGGTATTCGTAATAATAGGTAATTTATCAATAGTGGCGAAATAATACCTACCATGGTCTTACATGTGTATAATATTGTCACCATTACGATAATTTATTCATAATAAGTACTTTCCTTACGATGTCCATCTAATGCCCGATTTACACATCGACAAGTACAGTAGCGAGTTAAGTAGTAAGTTGCTGATTAAGTTAATTTAAATAGATCTCCATCCTATTTTTTGGCAAGTTAAGTTGGCGAGACGCGAGAGAGGGGGCTAATTCGTACTTAACTTGCCAAAATATAGGATGGAGATCTATTTAAATCAACTTAATTTTAAAATACTACTTAACTCGCCACTGTACTTGTCGATGTGTAAATCGGGCATAAAGGCAAGTTGTTTACTTAACCAATTGTTTTTTTTTTCAGTCTAACTGGCAGGGCCACAGTCTACCACCGGCTGCAGCCATGCTACCTCTCAGTGAAAGCCCCATATTGGAGCTTACTGAACAGATGGAGTCAATATAGGGAAGAGAGCCTGTTGTCATTGAATTATCGTTACAGTCGAATTGTGTGAAAGATTTAAACGAATCCGTCTTATTAACGTAATATAATATTCCAATTCGAGAAATAACTTCAAATAGTACCTAAATCAAATCGAACTGAAAAACAAGCAATATTATACATACATATACAAAGAAATTGACCTACCAGAATAATAAACTGTCTACAGACACACTGCCAAGAATGATTCATTAAATACAATCAGATACGTAAAACGGTTAGCGCTTCATTATATTTAAGTACTTACCTATTTGCGCATTTTGAATTCGATTTTTTTACCGTCTCTACTTATGTAAGAGCACAAAAGTTATAAACAGCTGAAGCATACAATTACTTGATACTGCGCATGCATGACACTTCACTTCGTGAATTCATTTATGAGTAATGCCTGCTCTGTATTTAACAAGCTTTTTAAACACAGCTTTGTGTCTTTAGGCCATATTGCTCTTTCTATTGCTATGGATAAGTGACCTACCTACTTAAAAGCTTACCATAATGATAATCCGTTTATACACTATTTATAACCAAATTTTTTCTGGGAAATTTTGAGAATTTATCCCCGAAGAGTTTATTTTAAATTCCCTGCGAATTTTCATTTTCGTGAACACGAAAATAAAAACCTTACAATTACAACTTCCCAGGGATATACAAACAATCACTCATTATTAAACGAGACTTCAACAAAAACATCCGGAATATTCAAATTGGGTCTCTGTATTTTGTGAACGACAAAACCCATTGGGCTTGTCCCAATATATTCATTCTAAAACTAATCAACGTCACAATACGGCTGATTGATTCGATTCGCTTGACAACATTACGACTAAGTATTTAGTAAATTATTATTATTCTATTGTTATATAACGTACCTGTACACGTAAACAATTATAAATGTTAGTGTTATGCACTGTGTAAAGTCAATAAATTGACTTAAATTCCAATACATGTTAAATTACATTAGTGATATATAATGTGACAATATCTACTTAGATTAAGTTGTTACCTACATGGATGCGTATTAATTTTTCTATATGACTTTAAAATTATCTATACAATACTCTCTTGTATTTTGTTTATTGCTTAGACAATAAAAAAACGCGTACTTACTTATGGATTCTATTTTTTCAAAAGAATTTACTTTTTTATCTCTTACAATGAATACAGCAATTTTTTATGCATCCGGGTTTCTAGGGTCTCTTAAGGAGGTATAATATGATCCCATTGGCTGTAATACCAGTTTTGGTGAAATTTATTACGAATAGAAAAATAAGTAAACCTATTTCCTAATTGTAACTTCTAGTTAAAAACTTTTAGTAGGTAACAAACGATCTCTTAGTCAGTACTTACTAAGTTGCACTTATCTAATTAATAAGTATTTCATTCGTTAAACATCATTTGTCTTAAGTAAGAGGAATGAAATGACATCATTATCTGTTTAAGGTAAATATAAATGAAAAAGTCAATACTTAATGTAGGTATAACTTTAGCAATAAGTAGGTATGTTATAATGTTAGGGGGTTACCGTAGGCATACATTCTTGGCCATTACAGAACCATTGCAATGAGTGCTAATCGAGCTAAATTAGATCCAATTTGATTTAATTAGATTGAAAATTAATCGACCTAATATGTCAAGTAATTAAGGCAAAATATTTCGTAACATAACTTGGTGAAATATTAGGACAAGGTTCTTATATGGCTGGGAACTTAAATATGTGATACATTCGCGAGCAATTAGAGGAGGTAAAATTGATAAATTTGAGCAAATAAAACAGATTTTTTTTAAAATATGACGGTACACATTCATCTCTACCGTAATGTTAAGTTTCTTGAACGCCTTAGTTTTTTCCTGATTAAGTTCGTAGTTGGTTCTAAGATTTTTTATTGTTTTTTCGTAATTACCGAGAATTAAAGTTGGTGATTGTTGCAAAGTAGCTGTGAATTAATCCCATTTTTACAATCAATTCAGGAACCGGTTTTCACGACGTAGTATGTAGTTGTTTTTAGCTATCCAGGTCGCTTCCTAGTTCGACTTAGCAACTTATGTCTAGAGAAGACAGGGTTTGGCTATAGTCTGGCTTTGCTAAATTCGACAACCGGTGGTTACCACTTTAGGTTCCAGCGACAGGCGTGCTTTTTCGTCTGGTACCTTAAGTCTATAAAAAACAATACTTAGTGATATTTACAGTCTAAATCATTACACATCTAACTGCTCGTGACTGTTCCATACAGCTGTAATGACAACATAACTTTATACCAAACCGCATTTGTTTCATTCCATTTGAAGATTACAATTATAGGCCGACCGCTTATCTCAGTCCCCGCCTGCGGTATGAAAGGGACGAGGGGGCGGGGTAGCGGTGTGCGTTATGGTAGCGTACACAAGAGCTATATCGAGTTGGTTCTATGTCAAATTAAATAAATTTTTACAAAAAAAAAACTGACTTCAAAGACAAAAATTGCACTAAAAAGTAAAAAATAATTATATGCCGACCGCTTAACTCTGACCTCGCCTGTGGGGTGACTGGGGGCGGGGAATGACGACAAAGGGGATCGCACAATTTTGATTTACAATGACAGTGCCCAGCACAACATAGATAAGAATAAGTACTAACGTATAGATAGCTATCTCTTGATTTTTTGGCAAAACGGCGCCATCTAGTTACTGCGACCCGAACTACATTGCATCAAAAGACGGCTTTATATACCTACATAGTTATTACTTTATATGCACGGAAGAAAAATCAAGTGGAAATGCAATACAACTAATTAACAATTGGGAACCGCTGTTCCCAATAAAATTAATATTTATAAATTTTTATAATTTTATTTCTTACATTTTTAGTGAAAGTGCCTACTTAATACGTTTCTTATGAAAACGTATAGGTATTCAATTTTCATAAATACCTTAATATAGTGTAGAAGTAAATTGTATAGTGTAATATTGTATGTATTGCTGTAAATGTGCCATATTTTTATTTTTCTTATATTTTTAGTGAATGCGTATAGGTATACGCATTCACTAAACTACGTTTCCGTAAAAGTATATACAAATAATTAAAATAATTATGTTGAATGAATTTAAATTTCGTTCCCTCTGAGTATTTGAAAGTCGTTCATAGACAAATGGTTAAAGTAGGAGCTGGGTAATAAGGTTCGTATCCCATGCCGACGAATTTTTTTGGGCAATTTTTTATTTACACAATTTTTTTATTTACAATTTACATGCGCACATTACGCAACCTTGGATGCTGCTGGTCTACGGAATATATAGATTTCTTTTCAAAATTATTATCAATGTACATATATTTATTATTATTATGTCAAGGATTCTCTGCAAAGTGCGTCTATCTGATAGTTCCAAAATCGTAACATAAAGAAGTTGTTAGCACAATGGGTGGTAACAATATTGTACAATATGGATTACTTGAGCCAGTAGTCATTCCAATTCAGCCTAGACTTAACCGGGAATATATTGAAGAAACAGGATTTAGTGCAGCCGAACTATGCTCAATTCTTAATAATAATATTTTATTAATAATTGTGTAAAATTTATTTATTTAAATATAATAAAAAAAGTTATTTTTTTTTTAATTTTTAAACTAATCCATAAACAATCAACAATTTTATGTCATAATGTCGAAGTCATTTAATAATATAATCTGTAATTCATGGGCGGCATTCCATTTGCTTATTATCTTATTTCGTTGGCTGACACCGACTCCAAAAATAACAATAATATTACATAATTTGTAATAATTTGATTTTCTTTTAAATAATCTACAAATAAATATATTTGATAATTAAGAAATATCCTTAACAATCCTTTGTACAATAATTAAAAGAACCTATTCTTTAGATTAAGAATGGCTGATTTAAAGTATATAATTATAACTAAAGTCTTAGAAAATATTTACAAATAATAACAAAGTACAATCATTAGTTATATATTAAAATCACAGTATAATCACATTTGGTGTAATTACAATAATTTACATTAAAACAGGTATGATTTAAACATATTAATTTTTAATAATCAGTCTTAGAAAATATTTACAGATAATAAGAACAATATGTACTAAGAGTTTTTTTTAATTTTTATACTATTTACGCTACCATAACGGACATCTAGTCAGTATGTCAGTATGACACTAGTGCGGTATCTTAGTCCGTCTTCTATACAATTTACAAATGTCAAAGATGGTGGCGTCACCTTGCCACTAAATCTCGTACTTTCTTAGAGAAAATATGCAATCTAAATTATTACACAATTTAAAGCTTGACCAGAAAAATAAAAAAACCTCTCCAGGTATTTCGATTGGTTTATGGTATAATTTCAATTTTTCCTTCTTTTTATTTCATAAAAATAAGCTAGCTAAAAATTAGAGCTGTGTTGTGATGTGATATAGTTCGGGACACAGCCTCTAGATGGCGCAGTTTTGCCAAAAAATCAAGAGATCGCTCTCTCCTTTGTCCTCGCCCCCCGCGCACCCCTATTACCGCAGGCGGGGTCTGAGTTAAACGGTCTGCCTATAGATTACAATATTCCTTGTAAATAATCTACCTCTAATTATCTTCGAATACAAGACTGAATTCAGTGTCAATTCAGACCAATGATTGTCACACGATACCATCCGAAAGTCGAAGGTTATTGTTTATTTAATAAGAAACTAAATATGACAGTTAATATTAATTCTTTGTGATTGATCAGGTAACTCGTTTTTGTTACGAGTTTACAAGTTAGGACTTTAGGACATATCACTGCATGGCTATTAGAAGTATTTAACGTGGCCTACCGCTAGTATTCTACAAAAATCATGTCAATAATAGTAGGTCGTTTTAAGCAGGATATTCTTTTATGTGTACCTATGTGAAAATGTATGAAATTGAGGAACTAGTTCAATTCCAAACAAGATTGACATGTTAAGGATATAGTCTTATCAGGCCATCAAAGATTTTTGTATGTTGTAGGTAAGACAGAACTTGAGCTAAATTGGAAAGATAACTGTCATCTAGCGACTGACGACAAACACTGGTGATGGTGAACAATTATACCTCAATATTATTTAGAGATAGAACTGATCTAAAAATAACGAAATACGATATTATTATAATAAGGTAGGTATACCTATCTCTCTAAGGAAAAAACTAACAGGTTGCTTTTATTTATGTGGAGATCGTTAGTATTGCAAAAAAAATCGACTATTTTGTTTTGTTGTTTTTCCATTTAGCCCGAGTTTAGTAACTGTACCTATCTATACCTACCTACACCTTAACGTTTTAATCAAGCAAGATGATGTTTTAAAAATTAAGATAAAATTCCGAAAAATACTTAATATAGAATGTAACTGTTAATAAAATGCGTTTAGAAAGCTTAAAAACAATCATTAATATCATTGTCCATTTACTATCTACGTAGATAAAAATAATAAAATTGTCAATATCATTATTGTTCAGTGTCACACTGATCACAATGAAGCTTTACCGAACCGTAACAATAACTTACATACGTAAGAACTAATTAATTACTACATTAAAACTAGTTTCTATAAGTCATTATTAAAGTAGAGAAAAGTAGAATAGGTGTTTGGAGGCTTTTACACGATTAGAATTATTGCCACTGTATTATATTCTGACATTATCGTGCAGATTTCATGTTACTCGCAAATAAATAATTATCTATGGCATTAGATAAGTAGACAATTTTATATATCTTATACTTACGTATCTGTAAAGGAGACGAAGTAGAAAAATGTAGAAAACAGCAATAAGTTTATTGTACTACACAGCAAGTTTTAGCATAACAGCTTAATCTGAAGTGTTTTGTAGTGATGTTATAGGTATACATTTTTGTTAATTGTACTTTTTTAGGTTGTGATATAATGTATTTGGCTGATTGTTAATCAATGTATAGAACAGTCATAATACAATAATTCATTGAATTTAATCTTTTATTTGAATTGTATCATTCCCGCCATTTTACTAACTTTCAGAAGAGGAAGAGTTTGTTACTCCCTTGCCTCAGAACTCAGTCATTGGTTGACCAATTATAAAATAACCATTTTGTAAATTTCTTTATGCAATAAGGTTAATTTCGAAAATTAGGAAATTTCTGTAAATGTATTTAAATTGGGTAAGTATTGTAAACGGCATAAGTGCTGTGGTTTGAAGTCGATTTTTAGTGCTTAAGTATTGTATTACAGCAAAGTGTTTTCTTTGGCCTATTAGGTACCTAGGGCATTTTGATACATTATCTGATTAGGTAAATTCTAATCAGCCTATAAATTAGGTAGGTACGTCTACCTTTCCGTACCAGTTATCTTAAAAGTTATCGTAAACAGAAACATTAGGTACACACCATTTTGGATTTTAGAAGTATACAAAAACATTACCTTCACCCGTGAAAGACTGTGTTTAAAAAAAGGAATCCTAACTGCTTCATGCTTTAACATAATAATAAAGCAATAAAAAAACTACAGTTATCTAGAAGCTATTTATCCTTCCTAAGAAGGATAAAATATCTAAGTATAAGCAATCGCGAGCTCTAAGATGCCACAAGACAATTATTTTTAGACCTCACAAATGACTGCCTTGGTCTATTATCTTTTAGGAGGGATAAAAATGCTAAGCATAGTCGTCTACCTACCCGAAGTGAGTTAGACATTGTCGGTCTTTCGCTCCTTAAAAAATCCCGTCATGTGCAAACTGGTGGGTCGCAGCAGCTGCTTTATTATGACTTCAGCGATACACTACACCCAACTGTCTTCTGTCGATTTCATCATTACCTATAAAGATTTTTACCGGCGACGAATCGCAGCAGTAGGGTTAATTTCATCCCTAATTTGTAAAACCTTCTAGTATCTCAGGGAGGATTTCTCACGGTCTTTTATAAGACGCTGCTACAGAATTTGCTGCAGCGAGTTCAGTCGATGATAACAGGCTCAATTCCCTTAACTAGCTCCAGTCGAAAAGAAAGAGTCCCGTAAGAACTGTCTTTCCGCCCATAGCTTTAGTATCAGTTTGAGATTATCTAAGCTTGGAAACCCATGACGTCTCAGACTCAGAATAGGAATAGGTAGCATCTGCCAAAAGTGGTAACTTACTCATTCTGCCATAACAGTATAATGAAGTAAATAATTACCTAAACCATTCATGGTGCATTAATAAACTATGGTATTTATAAAAATGATTATCATTATCAGGCTGGTATCACTCAGAACTTACTTTTATTTATCTTTTAGTTCTACAAGGTCAATGCTGTCATTCAGCCGTCGAATTGGTGTGTTTAACGAAGTCAATAGCATACATTCATTTTGTTTTATAATTTAAAATCGTTTATTTACATATCTTAATATGACCAAAGTGACGGAATTATTAAAACGTAAAAAACCCTTTACGTATTCATTCGAAGTAACTCCAAATGTGTCCGAAGAAGACATAGACAATCTGGAGGTAAACCCAGAATTTTTCTCCGTTACGTGGCACGCAAAATCTCATCAATGTGAGGGTATGAACGTAAATTCTCTACAAATAGCGAACATGTTAGTTAAAAAGCACAAGATCGTGTTATTACATCTTTCCTGCGATTTGATGAAGATAGAATATTTAAAGCAACTGTTAATTACATTGCAGAAAAATAATATTTGTAATCTGCTTGTAGTTTTAGGAGGTAAGTTAAAAATACTTTGCAACTGATTATTTTATGAACTCACGTTAAATAAAGTTCTTATTCAAGAAAACTGTTATATGAATACTTGTAACAGCTATTTTCAAATTCTGATTCTTTTATTAACAATTATATTGATTATGACTAGGTACCGCAATTAACGGTAAATCCTCACGTTATATAGCAAAGTAAGCCTTTAATTATAACATGTGTAACATAAACCAACCTAAATTAATTATTTTTAAAAGTATTTGATTAATTTCAGAGAGCTATGATCCTAAAACTTCGGATTTCAAAAGCACATCACAACTAATCAAGTTCATCAAAGAGAAAACAGGAAATTACTTTTGTATTGGAATTGCTGGATTCCCTGACGCTTCTGATGACAAAATGTTACATTTAAAAGATAAAGTGAAAAGTGGGGCAGATTTTATAATTACCCAGGCTTTTTTCGATTTCGAAACTTTCAAGACTTTTACAGAACGATGTGAAAAAATAAGTATTCAAGTTCCTATTATTGCGGGGGTATTTCCTTTCGAATCATTTAAGCAACTCACCGGCTTCATAAACTTGTGTAAAGTTAAAGTTTCTAGAGACTTGTTAGAATTTGTTAGACGTGAAGAAGAGTCAAACAAACATTGCACAAAAATACTGCGTGAGCTGCTAATGAAGTTACAAGTCGAATTTGAAAACATTCATTTACATTTTTTTACTTTGAACCGATTTTCTGGTGTCAAAAAATTACTTATAAGTCTTGATGTTGAAAGTTAATGCTAATAATGAGAAAAAATATTAAACCATGATAACATCATCATTATATCAGCCCATGACGACGTTCACTGCTGTACATCCTCCCTCTTCTAAATATTTCTAACCGACACGCAGGTCACTGTCCCAGAATTCATGATTTAAATTGAAATAAATTAAATTTATGCTAAACATGCTAAAATCTTTTACTGTACGTATACCTTACTGGTCAGAAAAATAAACGATGTAGATACGTTGCATTTTATTTTAAGTACTTAGTAATAGCTCCGGTATAGAGTGAATTTAGAGGGTGTATTTAAAAACTACTTACTATTGATCAGAAGCCCTATTCCTCGACATGGTTTTTGAATTAAGCCGAAATGTAAAAAATGAGACAATGCCTATTAACGTCTAGTGGTGGAGATTGGCCTCCTCCAACTATTTTCACGTAGCGACCTATAGCAGGGCCGAAAGGTTTTTAAATAATGACCGCATATTGGAAAATGCAGGATGGGGAGATCCTTCACATGGGGGACCGACGACCTACTTAGAACTGAGGGATACCGATTGGTGTGGGAGGCGCAAGCTGAAAATAGTCACCACTGCGATGTCGTAAATCATAAATAGGTACATTTGGTTTTCATTGTTATTTTCCGTAGTTATAAATATTAATATTTATGCGATTACAGATTACAAAATATTAAAGGTGCAAAGCTGTCCATCATTGGCAGAATTGTCGGTGTTGGCATAGCTTAACATTAAAAATGTCAATGACAGATTAAACGTCTTTCGGCTTGTCAGTTGTGATTTAAGGTTGTTGTCAATCTGTTCCATTTGATAAAATTCATGGATTTCCATGCTTTCACATGATCTAGAATAATTTAAATTATCATAAAGACAGATAATTAATCATTTTCAGCAAGTCTAGCAATTGGTAAATACAAAATAATTCTCCTAAATAGCTATATGTGTATACTCTAAGTAATCATTTCTGGAGCACTCGAAAGTGAGTTTACATTAATTTGGGCGACTAAGAAATCTTTAAAATGCCGCAAGTACTTATTTTTATATATATTTCATTACATTTTAGGTTGAAAGATGTCTTTTCCTGATAAACAACAGCGCAAAACTTGTTGGGACTCCAGAGATCGTTACTGGGAATGTCTAGATAAGGAAAATATAAAAGATAATTCTGAACTACCTAAAGCATGCACCGATCTCAGAAAATTATTTGAAAATTCCTGCCCTACAACTTGGGTCATACATTTTGATAGAAAAAGAGATTTTAATGTTTTCAAAGAGAAAATGCAGAAAGGATATGAACCTATTAAAGATCAATAATGTTATATTAGTTTGATATTGTAAATATAGATTAGTAAATTATTTTATGTGTGTTTTAATTGAAGTATTAATTGCTCAAAACTAACTTTATAACACTTAATAAATAATTGTGTAAAATAATCTTTTCTTAAAAAGTTTATACTTTGTGTTAAGTACACTATATTTATTATTGTTCAAAATAGGTAAGAATACAAATTTTAATACAAGTGTAGAACATAGTAAGAGGTAAGAGTTATTTAATATTTTTTACAATTGATATCAATATTTTTAGTTGAAAAATTTATTTTTAAATTCCAGATAAAAATGGAACAGTTGGGGAATTGTATGAGTAAAATTAATGTTACAACAAATGACTTGAAAATAGAGGATATACAGGTATGAATCCATTTTTTTGCCAATAAGTTTAAGTTATAACTTTTAATAAGATAGCACTTTATATTTACATGACTATTTTGTTTGGCAGATACTTAACTTCGTTCTCTTGTTACTATAGAGCACCGCTATTAACTCTTTCACAGTGCTGTCAGCAGACACAATAGTAAAACAATGCACAAGTACCATATATGGTACACTGCACTGGGAATGTGTTAAGAAATTAAAATGTTTTATTTATTATTTCAGGAGTTATTGATATTAGTAAAAAAGTCAAATCTCAGTAAGGATATTTGGGATGAAGCTACTCAAATTTTATGGAAGCATTTAAATGAAGGGCTTGGGAAATTGGATGATCAACTATTTTGTGCTACTTGCTTTTACTCAGTGATGTCATCAGCAGACAAAGAAGATTATTATCTTGATAAACTACTGCATGCACTTGATCTAGTACCAAGTTCCCTTCAATCACAAAACATTAGTAATGAGCCAAATCAAAAGCCCTCAGATTTGAGGATATATGAACACAAGGAAAATTCAACCTTCATGTACTTTGTTGTCTCTCTCATGTATGGAATGTTCCAGTCACCATTTCTTATACAAAAAAGAAAAAGTCCCAGTAAAACAAGTGAAGTTGTAAAGAAAATGTTTGATTTACTTCTAGGGATGGGATATGAATATTCAAAACATACATTTATAGTATTCAAAACCATTAAATCATTAAAAAAAGTATGTGGAGGACCCTTACAAACCTATATATACAATAAAGAAAACAATGACAAATTACTAGCTTTAATCAATAATAACTGGGAAAACCCTGTGACAGGAGTCAGAGATTTGAACCGTGAGATATTTCAAACTGTATTATCAACCTTAGATCATGAAACATATAAAAGGCTATTAACTGACATAGATGCATTTTACTGGAATAAAGCAAAATATTTAATGTTGTCAGAAATTATAGAAAATAATAAAGGAAATATTAAATCTTTACTTACTGAAAAATGGGTAGACGGTTTAATACATAGTTTAAATAAACCAGGTTTGGTTTCAGCTGGTGCAGACATGTACTATGCTATACTTAAAACCATAAATAATCAAGAAGACTGGTGCCAACTTTTTTTGCAAAGTGTATTAAAAAAAGTTAACAATATGAAAGCTATTGAGAATTTTAGCAACTATTGGTGCAAAACTACAATGAAAAAATTTGAAACATTACCTTCATTGCTGTTTGATGAATTAGATAAACTGGAAACCTCAGAGGAAGTGTTATATAGCAAGTTATGCGTTATGAAACAAGCTAATAGACTTGCCATTTTCGATAGGAACTGGACCAAAGGTTCAGATAGTATTAACTACCAAAAAGTAGTATTATCTGGCATAGAGCACTGTAATGTACAATTAAGAATTGCAGCATTTGATATTGTTTGTGTAACACAAGGAAAATATATTCCAACCTTATTGGAATATGATTTAATACTTGAATATTTACACAATAACATGAATTCAGATAGTACAGTGTTGAGACTAAATATGCTTGGCAGTTGCAATTCATTTTTAATCCAACTGCATTCTAACTTTTTGAATGTGATAATTAAAAATGGATTTAGTGAAGACTTAAAAAATCTCTTAGATTTTTGTAAAAAGTTACAAAACTTAATTGTCTATAATATCAGAATAGATGGCAATTATCAAAGGAAGATAACAAGTGTGAAGTTGTGCAATGGTGTGCTTACCCATTTAAGTGCTGTATCAAAGAAGAGAAAGGATCAAACAAGGCAGGGAAGCTTAACATTAACCCTGTTTCTGAAAGAAAAGGAACACTGGTTATTATCATCAGAACTGTTTACTGCTAAACTAATAAGCCTATTACAAGATCCTGCTGACGATGTTAGAGACAATGTCATACAAATACTCAGCAATCATAATACAAATGGGCTCGGAGATGTTATCATGTTGGACAATATAATCACTAGCGCTAAAACCAGCATGAAAAGCAAGTTTTTCTATGACATAAGTTGTGGTCAAAGTATGTTTAAATTAATAACAAATATATTAATAAAAGAAAAAAATACAATTCAAGCTGAATACAGAAATGTAGAAGATGTATTTAATTTTGCTTGTGATGAAATATTTAGTCAAGGTGTAGAAGTTAATATTTTAAATACTATTGAAACTGGTAAAGAACTGCATTCCTTGATTGGTGTATTGATAGTTGTATTAGAAGAGTGCACTATAAACCACCACAAAATTAATATTTCGACAAGCAGAATATCAGAATTAATGGATGTTTTAGAAAGGGTATCAAATCAATTTTCATGGGAAGAAGGATGTAGTTATGACTTTTCAGAAATGAATGACATAGTACAAAACATTATAATGAATTCTGATTACAATAATGTTGAAACTGATGACACAAAAATATCAGGATTACAACAAATTGTTTTAAATTGTTTGTGGTTAAATGTAAAGGTAAATATATTATATATTTTATTTTTCCCTTTTTTTGCCGAAACCCACATTATTACTGGCTTGATTTTAAAATCTCTACTTTATTTGCAGACTTCTTGCGACCTGGCATCTATATTAATACAATATAATCAGAACAATAGTGAAATGTGTGAAAGATGCTTAAACTTAATAACTAAAGTTTTGGAGACTTCGCGCCACAAAGGAGTCATAGAGGCAGCAGGGGCAGCATTAGGTATTAAATAATCATTGCTTGCTTATTAAGAAATATTACCTTTAAGTTTGCTTTCGGAGATCAGTTGTCAGACAGGGGCACAGCCTCTAATGCAGAAACATTGTAAGAAGGTAATTCCCTGGGCTTGTATCGACTTCCAGACTCAAGACCATGATTACGGGATCACTTATAATTTGCATACGTGGGATTTAAAACTGCTACAGTACCTCGTGCACTGAAGCCGCTGACCGCAACAGCTACGCCACCGATGTTTATCTATGACATCGGAAGGCCAAATGGGCACCTTAAAATGTGCCCCTAATGGTCTAGGCATTCCATTTATTTTTTTATTTTTTTTCAGGAAGAGCAATTCAATATTTAACATCATCGCCTGATAAGAAGCATCAAGTATCTTGTGAAGAGAACATGCCACATTCATTGAAAGAACAAAATGAAATTTCAAAATTACCTTTTAAATTACTTAAGCGTAAGCTAGATGATTTAATATCAGAAACAAATAAGATGTCATCTATTACAAGAAGAGGAGCCGGTCTCTCTATAATGGTTCATAGAATTGTTTCAAGTGATTCAAAGAAGGGAAAAGTAAGTAGGGTGATGCTACCAATTATCAGCACTTTAAGAGTTAGTCTTACTTTAATATAGTTTATCTTTAGTGATAATACTGATAACGCCTTTAACAACATGCTTTCTCAGTTCACTACTAAATAAGTAATTGATTTTTATTATAAAAAATTGTCTTTATGCATACACATTTTATTTAGATGAGTTTGACTAAATAATTACCCTAACACCAATTATTGGCACCATCATCACCAATTACTGGCATCGACCGAGCCAATTATCAGCACCTTAAAATTAGACATAAAATTAGGTAGATAAATGAAATAATCCAATGTTTATATCAAAATCTCTTTTATTTATACCTAGCCTAACAACCGAAGTTTCAGAAAAATAAATACATAAATATAAAAAATTCCAAAAAATAATAGACATTCTTTTGATCATAATATCAACACTATGAAAATAACTAGCAATGTTAGTTTCAGCGCCATGCCAGGATATGAAATCCGAAATCATAGAGTACTTTTTCTAAGAATATTGAATTCTAGGCATAAAATAATCACGCTTTACAATAAAACATATGGATTAACAATTTTACATACCACTTTGTCATGTAACAGTACCAGTGCCGATAATTAGCAATTCGCAAAAAAATTGAACCCAGATGTCAGCACCTCATTTATGAACATAAAATCAAGATAACGTTCATTTCCATTGTCAGATAAGCCTTACAAAACATTTTATACATGAATAAAACCTAAAGGTTCAGTAAAAAATATCTAAAAGATCTAAAATAAAAAAACCTGAACTTACCTACGATCATAAGAAACTGTCAAAACAAAGTAATTTGAAGGACATGTTCCCGCGGTTTTGAAAAAAAATGGCTTTTTTTAAATTGAAGAATGTAGTTTGGCCCAGTTTATAATTCCATAAGGATCTTATTTTTCATTTCTTTAAACGGAATCCCAAATTAATTAATGGTAAGCTTATAATTTGAGTTTTAGTTGGGGGTGCTGATAATCTGGTGCAGTGCCAACATTAGGACGTGTGCCCCTACATATATAACTTAAATATCTTTAAATAATTGATCTGCAAAAGGTGTTATGAAGTTGTAGGGAACTGACACATTCACACTTGGAACTGATAAACATCAAGACATGCAAACATAATAGAGGGAAATTGGTCTTCTAATGGCACATTGTCTAGTCGGATTTGTATAGGGTTAATGTCAAGTTTTTCTTCTCATTTATTTTTATAAAGAAATTTTCTGGGATGATTCACTTAGTCTGTTTCTCCAACACTTATAGTATGAAATAGAATTGGGGATACCACTATAATACTTACTTGTGACTAATAACAATTTTTATGTCTTTTTCAGCCCTTATTCCATTACTTCATGAAAACTATTCTTCAAGTATGTAATTCTAGGTCACATACGAAGGAATCACCAACTATACCAGACAATATAGAGAATCAAGTAGACTTACCTAAAGCAATATACATACATTTCATGACTAGAATTGTAACGGACAGTAGTCTGGCTACAGATATGATGTATTATTCTGTTGAATTAGCAGAACTTGCATTTAAAAACCTCACTAGTACTCATTGGCAAATAAGGTATGTTAATTAGTCAATTAATACTAATGATATTTTTTACTGAACCACGCAAGCACCAACTTGATATATTTTATTGCATAGATAAATCGTATCTCGTTAAATAAACTGTGCTTAAATAAATTATTAATGTTTATGGTACAAGCTTCCTACGATTTAATTTCGAAAATTTTCCCTGATTTTATGTTATAAATTAATTATATGCCCCAGGTATTATTTATTGCGTAAAGGTATTGTTTCATTTCATTAAGATTACACCAATAGTTATGGTGAGGAATTCAACTAACTCTTTCTGCAGTTACTTGCTGCTCTTTTAAATACACATTTCTGCAGTTACATAATTTGCTTTAGCAGTCGTTTATTAGACCTCACACCCCTCAAATAATGAAATTGTTATACATTCCAGGAATGCAGCCCTACAACTATATGGAGCCTTAATTCCAAGATTAATGGGTCAGAAAAAAGCTTCAGGGACAGATGCAGAGACTACGGCAACAGTAGCATTGGACGAAATGCGTACACATTTGCCACAATTGTGGACATATATTATGCAGCAGTTAAAGCAAAATTATACCAAAGATATACTACAAACTCATTCCAACTTATTGCCTATATTAAGTATGCTAGCAAACAGTGCAAAACGTTATAATTTGTCAACACATATGAAAGAGGAACCAGAAATTGACGATTTATTTAAGGATCTTTATTTGCTATTGGGTAGCCCAATATACACTGTAAGACGTCTTACAGCCAAAACAATTTTTAACATTTATCAAACTGAATACATTTGTGAAGGACTACTAAAACAAGATATAAGCTCTGAAAACTTATTACATGGTGTATTAATGTTAGTCAATTTATGCTATAATTATAATTCTATTATTATTGATAAGACAAGAGAAAATTCATTCCAATTATTACGAGATAAGTTTTCTTCAATATTAAGGATTGGAACACATTCATATTTATGCAAGAAAATATTTGACGATATTTATGTCAATGATTTCAATGATGAAGACATAGAAAATACAATATCGGAGTTATATGAAAATAGAAGTCCTGGTGTACATATTTGGGCAGAGGGCCGATTGAAAAAACATATAGAAAAATGTTCTTGGGATGGTATACCTAATTTTCTAAGGATGATTGTGCAACTAAGTGAAATAGAAAACTTTTGTGAATTAATTCTTACAAAATTAGAAAAAGACACTAATATTCCAAGTAATATTTTAGACGAAATTGCTAACGTTATCGCTACACATCGGACATTGTCATCCAGTAGTATTACTTGGAAAATCATGTACCAAATATCTCGGAAAATTAATTACGACTTACATACAGAGTCACTATTTCAACAAATAAAAGGCCATGTATCATATAGTGAGAGATATATCGTTCCATTAGCAGCTAGGTATATTGGAAAAGCTACTCCTGAAAGTCAAATTCAATTAATGGAAGTCATAAACAGCTTAAGTGATGTTGAAACTGTAGATATTGATATGAGATACATAGCAGCTGAAGCCAATAATGAAGTAGCTTATAATATAACAAACTTGCCTGATTCATTGAAAGTAATTTCAATAAAATGTGCGGTTTTACTCCTACAAGATGAGGATGAAGAAGTTAGAAATTTAAGTGTACAGTTTTATTCTATATTATGCAAAGACAAGAAAACACTCCAACCATATGTTTGTATAAAAATAATTTTGGATCACGGTTTCTTATGTTCTATATTTGATAAACAAAGTTCAATTCAAGAGTTATTCTTAACCTTATCCAATAACTTAAAATCAAACCACAATATTGATGAATACAATCCTTTTTCAAATAGCCATAAAAATATCTACTTTGAACCCACTGTGTTACAAGAATTTATTAATAAACTAAATGTTAATAAATAAATAAGTAGTAATTAATAAATAGTCTATTTATTTAATTACAAAAAGTACTTGATCTATATTAGTTTGTGTAATTTGAAATCCCTCAGGAGCAGTTCACCAGATTCGCAATTCACCAGATTCTCAACTCACCAGATTCGCAATTGACCAAAAGTATAATCAAACACAAATTGAATTTTGATATTATGTCTAGTATAAATTCTTTAAAATAGACTTTAAAAATACGTTTTTATAAATTAAAATAATCCGTGTATTGGCGGATCAAGAATGCAATATGTCACCACCCCATCTCATACCACGGGTTGTCGTAAAATGCGTCAATGTTATATTTACGAAATAAAAAGAAGGAAAACTTTAATTTCAAGTTTAGGAAAACTTATTTTTAAAGTCTATTTTAAAGAATTTATACTAGACATAATATCAAAATTCTATTTGTGTTATACTTCTGGTCAATTGCGAATCTATACCAATTCGTCTGGCCAGCATCGTATAGTAGGCCAAGTACCCCTCCTTCACGGAAGGATAGCGTCCCTGCAGTGGGTCATTATGATGATATAAAAATTTAGTTTATATATACAAAAACTAATTAATTCCCATTAGAAGTTGCTATTCAAGGAAGTTGCCTCTTATTTTAAATTGAATCTGAATAACTACCCAATAAGATTATTTCTTAGGCATGAAGTCCGGTGCCTTTTTTTCTCACCTTTGAAAACTTTTTAAAGGGCGCCTTAGGTCCAGGCACCTGAAAAGATGGAAGTACTGACTAAAACCCACGGTGTACCTCGCTTACCCATTAAACTCCAGGATAGGGAAAATACTTGCATTACTCAAGCTGTGGTCTGCGATTGCGGGCTTCGAAACTGATAGGCCAAGGTCAAGCCCTTACACTGTAGAAAGGCTCAAAAAGGCTGATACTAAACAGTGACAAACTTATTATTAAAATTAATTGTAATATATTGAATTTGCATAATATTATAGTTTATCATACTGCAATGCATTTTCTGTTTGATAGTACAAAATCTGGTCAATTGCGAATCTGGTGAGTTGAGAATCTGGTGAATTGCGAATCTGGTAAATTGAGAATCTGGTGAACTGCTCCTGAGGGTTTGAAATATAGTAAATTTAAATTAGTAAATAAAATCAAAAGCCTTTTATTTCACACCATTAAAAATGAAATACATTAGATATAAAACATACCTACACACAACTAATCATAAAAACAATTAGCTTATTTTCACTTTTGCTTATGAAACACATTCATTGTAAGTTTTACTAATTTTCCAAATTTTTTATTTATTTGAATAAAAAATTATTTAAGCAAAAATAATACTTTTATTTAATTCTGGATTGTAGCCTGATGAATTCCCTTTATAAAAATATAGACAAGACATGTATGTTATCTTCAATAATTTTGGAATTAATTGAGTAAATACCAAATATCCCTAGACTTTGTTGAGGTGTGTATATTAATAGTATATTGAGAAATTTAACAGGTTCCATGTCCTGCCAGTAAACATATTAGTTTGAGGGATAGGGCAAGGTCCATATAACATTTAGGCAACATAATTTAAGTTTGCTAAACTAGTTTAAATTTTTAATTAAATTTACAAAAAAAACAGTATTGCAAAGTATTTTGACTATGAGTGTTAACTCATACTATGAGTGTTAACTCATACTATTTCCATCAACAACTCATATTATTTACATCTCAAACAATAATCCTAGGAAAGCATTACTCTTCATAATAATATTTTTGTGGTGGAGTTGTGTCATCTATTTGGATAGATACAATGTGACGTCCAGGTACCATTACTAAACCCAGTACTCTTGGCTCTTCTGACTCCATTTCAGTGCCCTTTAGATATTCTGAACATGCACCTGAAAAATAATGAAATGACATTAAATTGGTTATACAAAGCTAGATTAAGTTTCTAAAACTATTGCAAACGGGAAAAAAAGTCTAAAGAAAGGAGAAAATATAATATAACATTGGCATGTTACATCTACTATATAAAAATAAGTCGGGTTTTCCTTCCTGACGCTATAACTCCAGAACGCACGAACGAACCGATTTCCTCGGTTTTGCATTCGTTGGAAAGGTCTCGGGCTCTGTGAGGTTTATAGCAAAGAAAATACAGGAAAATAACAACAGAAAAGCGGAAAAATAATGCCCGTGCGAAGCCAAGACAGGCCGCTAGTTATAATATGTTTATTTTTCAAACAAATTCTCTACCAAATACATTTAGATAAATTAAATATTGAATTGAGATTATGATAAAAAAATATGAATAATAGTAGTTTACCTAATATGACATTGGCATCTCTATCTGTACATAAAAATACTCCAATGAGTACTCTTCCGTCAGTCATTTCTATTCTAAAGTTTGTATTTAACCATTTGCTTAATTTTGTTTTGCCATCTTCCAGGACCTGAAATTAAAACAACTTTACTAATTTACCATAAAAATATTCTATAAACAGTGAAAGATAACAATAAATGTGGGAACCCCATAAAGAAACATGAGTCTTATATTACAGCAGAACTTGTGCTCTAGTCAGTATAGTAGGAGTATGACATGAAAAGTGTTATTAAAAAAGTCAATGCAGATATTACGTATATAGGTACAATATAGTCTAAATGTAACAACAGTTAAGAATTACCCATTATCATAATTATTCATTGTTGGTGTGTTAAATAAATAAGACCTTTAGCTTCTTTGTACAATATCCAGGGATTCGGTATTTTTCTTTTCGTTAAGGCTGCGTCAATATGATTATAGTACGGTATGAAATATGTATAAATTAATATTCAAGAGAAAATATAACTTTGAAGGTGTTAATTTTTTAAAGTAATCCATTTTTATAAAGACAACATACCTTTATAGCGTCTCCAACTGGTTCAGGAATATTAGCACTCATTATTGGTAGTGAAACAGATATTTTGGAGATAATGTAGGGTTCACAAGAATATAAAAATGTTAAAAATATAGAAGATCCTTATTTTTGTTTAAATGTTTACTTTTGCTCTTGACAGTTAACTTTTTAAAGGCCATAGGGTAGGGCACGGCTATGGATGGGGGATTTAGGCTTTATATGACTAGAAAGTTTCTTAAATCTGAAGCGATTTCGGAGGCAACTTTCGCACTTTGCCGACCTTTGTAATTATAAAGAACAATTTGAAGGTAAAAAATATAGAAACGTTATACATATTCTCATAATTCTGCAATACTAGCTGTCAATGTAAGTCTGTGCCAGATGTAGAAATATAACACTTTATGATTCTCGCCATAGTGTGTCTTTGGTTAGCACGTGTGTGTAGAATTTTTATTATAATTTTGGTTTTTTTTAGTGCAATTACTTGTGAAACTTGTTGTTATTTGTTATTGTGTCTGTTTGTGTGCCGTCTTGTATAAGTATCAGGTGCGTAGTTATATACTTAGTTTAAAATGAATAATAACAAACCGCCGGATCCCCCTGACATCCACATCCCCACTCCTTCCTCACCTGCCCTTTCTCGTCCTCCATCGCTCCATTCTATTGCAAACTCACCAAATCCCCTTTCACAATTTGCAGACGTGGTAAGTATGCAGTTTATCTGAGCATACTCCCCAGAACTCCAGAAAACGTCCGGTTAGAGATATTTCTCCTCCCAAGCCCACTAAGCAGTCTAGAATACAAATAGCTAGATCTACTTACAATAACAACGACAAAGGTCCATTTATAGTCCATGTCAACAAAACAGAAACTTCACCAGGAACCACCTTACACCCCATCTCATTTGGTCTATTCCTGATGAAGCAGAGTATACCTAACATAACTAAGGATGGTATAAAAAGGGTAGGCAGGAATCGCGTCAGCATTGAGTTTGCAACCCCTCAGGATGCAAACTCATTCCTATAGGCCGACCGCTTATCTCAGTCCCCGCCTGCGGTATGAAAGGGACGAGGGAGCGGGGTAGCAGTGTACGTTATGGTAGCGTACACAAGAGCTATATCGAGTTGGTTCTATGTCAAATTAAATAAATTTTTACAAAAAATAAAACTGACTTCAAAGACAAAAATTGACAACACTAAAAAGTAAAAAAATAATTAAATGCTGACCGCTTAACTCTGACCTCGCCTGCGGGGTGACTGGGGGGCGGGGAATGACGACAAAGGGGATCGCGCGGGGATTGCACGGGTGGCACAATTAACCATAACTTCCAATGAAGTTGGTATAAGTCGCAAAATGATCGCACCGATTATTGACGAGATTGCACCGATAATTTGCCATATCTTAAATTTCACTCTCTTTCTTCCTTGTTATATGTATGTCATCATTCCCCTGCCTGCATCAAATAGTTTTAAAAATAAGGACAGAGAAAAACAGAAATAAACCTGACAGGAGGGCGCTTTCGTGTTTGTCAATCTTCTTTCAAATTGTATGCCGAAAATTAGTTATTAAAAATACGGCATTACGGAGAGGTTTTTTATTTTTCTGGTCAGGCTTTAAATTGTTTAACGCCTTTTTTCTCTAAGAAATTACGAATTTAAGTGGCAAGATGACGCCACCGTCTTTGAAATTTGAAAATTTTATAGAAGACGGACTAGCATGCTTGCTGCACAACCAGCTGTCACACGTCAACTGTGGTTGCTTTGTTGCTACACACGAGATTATGATGAGCCGGTGTATCTTCGGACACAAAATAGGTAGCCAGGCCAAGCAAATGGCATTCAATGTGTACGAATACTTTAGAAAAAAAAATTTGGACCCAAATACTGTTGAATTTCAGCAAGATATTAATTTGAAAAAAACTGTAGCAGAAATTACTGGACTATCTGAAAAATCTGTCAGTAGGATTGTACAAGAAGGAAAAATTTTAATAGATAATAACGACCGTTTTAAATCACCGATAAAATCTAAGCAAAGCAGAAGGAAGCGATTAGATGTAGACGATTTTACAAAAGGGGTGGTAAGAAGGAAAATAACTCAATTTTACACGTTTTACAAAAAAATACCAACTCTTAAGACGTTAAATGCTGCACTCAAAGAAGAAGGTATATTACACTGCGGCAAAGAATATTTAAGGCTGTTATTACACAATCTGCGTTTTAAATTTCGGAGATGTCAATCCAAAAGGACTTTTCTTATAGAACAACCTAATATAACTTCTTGGAGATGGAAATATCTCAATGCCATAAAAAACTATCGTAACGAAGGAAGAACTATATTATATCTTGACGAAACGTATGTCAATTCCTCTCACAATGTGTCAAAGTGTTGGCAATCAAAGGACGAACGCGGAGTTCTTACTCATATAGGTAAAGGACCACGTTTGATCATAGTTCATTGTGGAGGTCAAACTGGCTTTGTGAATAACGCCTTATTGATTTTTAAGTCCAAATGTAAAACTGGAGATTACCACAATGATATGAATTTTGAAAATTTTAATAAATGGGTCAAAGAAAAACTTTTGCCAAATATACCGCCAAGGTCTGTGATAGTAATGGATAACGCAGCATATCATTCCGTTCGGGAGGATAAAAAGCCAAGCATGTCTTGTACCAAAGCAATGATGCTTGAGTGGCTTACACGACACAACGTACCACATGATGAAAAACTTAGAAAATGTGACTTGGTGAAGATAATTAAAATGCATAATTTTGAAGACATTTATAAAATTGACGAATTATTGAAGGCAAATGGACATGATGTGCTGCGTTTACCTCCATACCACCCAGACTTAAACCCAATTGAGTTAGTATATATATCAAACAAATAATATAATTAAAAAATGTCAAATAAGTATACAAAAATCTTCCGCCAACAATACACATCTCATCACACACACATACATACATGTTCACACGAAACTATACATTCCCAACTTATCCTAACACATAACCACACTACACTACCGATATATAAGTACGATTATTATAGAAACAATTATTATTGTTAATAGTGTAAGTGTATAGAAATAATGTTAAAACACCTATATCATCATCACAATTAAAGTGTGACACATAATTTGTTGATGGGCCTGGTGACCAGTGGCACAGGTATAATATACCTTTTTCTGGCACCAGTCCTTCACAATACGCAAAATGATTATAATCATAGATTTAAGTAGTTATTAAGAAACAATTGTGAAGGAAATAAAGAGATTATTTTATTTTATTTTATTTTTTTTTTATGGGGAGAAATAAAAGGACAATTAGCTCAAACAACCATCGATACCAACATGGACGAAAAAAAAAAAACATTAGAGGAACTGTTTAGCAAATACTCCGTTGAGAAATGGAGAAACTGCGTCAATCACATTATTAAGATAGAAGACGAGTATAACAAAAACGACGGTATTTTAGATGATGCCGTAGATAGGTTAATTATAAATTTCAATGAAGATTCCGATACCAGTAGTACAAATCTCGAATCAAATGAAAGTGACACAGATAATATGGATATAAGTTAATTTTAACCGGTTGCGCAAGGAGACGTTTTTAATTTATTTTATTATGATTTCTTTTAAAAGTCCAACTTTTATTTTTTTTTATTAAACAATTACATTAAAATTTTTAGAGGTTGTAGTGTTATTTAGCCATTATACTTAACAATTTATTATTCAGTAGTAAAATAAACCTATCCTAATATATTTATAAAATAAAAGTTTGAATGATGTCACGTGTCTTGAGATGGGATAAGTATTATTTAAGATAGCGCTTGATCTCTTTATTAGAACAGTCCAATACAAATCAGGGGTCATGAAAAATGGTTTTGGTTCAATGTTGAATGAATTTAAATTTCGTTCCTTATCTAAGTATTTGAAAGTCGTTCATAGACAAATGGTTAAAGTAGGAGCTGGGTAATGAGGTTCGTATCCCATGCCGACGAATTTTTTTGGGCAATTTTTTATTTACACAATTTTTTTATTTCCAATTTACATGCGCACATTACGCAACCTTGGATGCTGCTGGTCTACCGAATATATAGTAATATTGTATTCTGCATGACTTGACGGATTTCATTTCAAAATTATTATCAATGTATATTTATTATTATTACTTATGTCAAGGATTCTCTGCAAAGTGCGTCTATCTGATAGTTCCAAAATCGTAACATAAAGAAGTTGTTAGCACAATGGGTGGTAACAATATTGTACAATATGGATTACTTGAGCCAGTAGTCATTCCAATTCAGCCTAGACTTAACCGGGAATATATTGAAGAAACAGGATATAGTGCAGCCGAACTATCCTCAATTCTTAATAATAATAATACTAGGCTAACTACAGAACAAAAATGTGTTTATGATACCGTAACAACAGCAGTAATAAACGAAGAGGGCATAGTATATTTTCTCGATGCTCCTGGTGGAACAGGGAAAACATTTCTTACCCGAGTGATTTTAGCGGAAATTATAAGAATGGGAAAAATTGCCTTAGCGGTGGCATCTTCAGGTATTGCAGCAACATTACTTCCTGGTGGCAATTTTTTTTGGATTTAAATTGCACTCTAACTCCCGTGTGTGGTGTGTCATGCAATAGCGAAAAAAGCCAAAGTGCTATTATATTTCTATTGGTATTTCACTTGACACTGGCAAAATATGTAACTATGTTCATGATGCCATAATAAACAAATTATATATATACATACCTACATTGTTTTAAGACTAAATGTATTTAAAATTACTGAGTAAAGTTACTAAAAAAAATTAAAATATAATAAAAAAAGTTATTTTTTTTAAATTTATACTCTAATCCATAAACAATCAAAATTTTTATGTCATAATGTCGAAGTCATTTATTAATATAATCTGTAATTCATGGGCGCCATTCCATTTGCTTTGGTATTATTATCTTATTTCGTTGGCTGACACCGACTCCAAAAATAATAATAATATTATATAATTTGTAATAATTTGATTTTCTTTTAAAATCTACAAATAAATATATTTGTTATTTAAGAAATATCCTGAACAATCCTTTGTACAATAATTAAAAGAACCTATTCCTTAGAATATAAGAATTGCTGATTTAAAGTATATAATTATAACTAAAGTCTTAGAAAATATTTACAAATAATAACAATGTACAATCATTAATTATATATTAAAATCACAGTATAATCACATTTGGTGTAATTACAATAATTTACATTAAAACAGGTATGATTTAAACATATTAATTTTTAATAATCAGTCTTAGAAAATATTTACAGATAATAAGAACAATATGTACTAAGAGTTTTTTTAATTTTTACACTATTTACGCTACCATAACGGACATCTAGTCAGTATGTCAGTATGACACTAGTGCGATATCCTAGTCCGTCTTCTATACAATTTACAAATGTCAAAGATGGTGGCGTCATCTTGCCAGTAAATCTCGTACTTTCTTAGAGAAAATATGCAATCTAAATTATTACACAATTTAAAGCTACACCAGAAAAATAAAAAAACCTCTCTAGGTATTTCGATTGGTTTATGGTATAATTTAAATTTTTCCTTCTTTTTATTTCATAAAAATAAGCTAGCTAAAAATTAGAGCTGTGTTGTGATGTGATATAGTTCGGATCACAGTCTCTAGATGGCGCCGTTTTGCCAAAATATCAAGAGATCGCTCTCTCCTTTGTCCTCGCCCCGCGCGCTCCCCTATTACCGCAGGCGGGGTCTGAGTTAAACGGTCTGCCTATACTTAATAGCGCTTTAACCAACCACAAATATATAGCCTCTATTATTATTATTATTATTATGTAAGATTGTATATATTCAACTCCCTTTTTGAGGGGTAAATTCATGTCATGCGGGCCGGAGCCAAGCGTGACACGTTAAATAGTGTAAGCAGATGAGACTGATGATGATGTCAAAAATTTGCGAGTGATGCGGCATGTGTTGAGTATAGTGGCTTTTTGTAGTAAGTTTAATGAGTGTGGGGGCATGTGTAAGATGTTCAAACTGTGACTGAGCGTTTTGGGTATTACGCCAGTTGAAGACAGGACTATGGGTACAATATGGACAGTACGAGCTCTCCATTGTGTTTTTAATTCGATGGCTAGATCTTGATATTTAGTAAGTTTTTCGGCTATTGTTGACTGGATATTATGTGTGTTAGGAATCGCTATGTCAATAATATAAACAATATTGTTAGTTTTATCGTGTACAGTTATGTCAGGTCTATTGTAGTGTATTGTCTTATCTGTAATTATGGTGCGATCCCAATATATTTTGCAGGTTCTATTATCAAGTACAGTATCCGGTTTATATTTATAGTAAGGCGTTTTTTTATCAATGAAATTATTTTGGTGCGCTAGATGTTGATGGACTATTGCGGCTACTTGATCATGTCGATGCTTATAATCAGACTGAACAAGGAATTTGCATGCTCCAGTTATATGTTGTATTGTTTCTGAGGCTGCGTGGCAGTGTCTGCATAAGTCAGAAGTTTGATTAGGATCTCTGATAATGAATTTTTTAAAATTGCGGGTTGTTATAATTTGGTCCTGAATAGCAATCATAAAGCCTTCGGTTTCTGGGAAGAGTTCTCCTCTAGTTAGCCATTCGTTCGACTTTTCCTTGTCGACGTAGATTTGGCCTAGGTCGCTACGATGTCTACCATGGAGACTTTTTGCTGACCATTTTGTGATATTATGCTCTGCATTAATAACTATTTCATTAGGCTGTGATTGCTTGTTTTTTAAATTTAGAGGTGTGAGCTTATTATCTATCTCAGCGATGTGTTTATGTAGATCTGAATGTTGTGATTTAGAGTGAAAATAGTTTCTAAGTGTGGTTATTAGTTTGTTGTGTAAATTTTGTATATGAATAAGTCCTCTCCCTCCTTCTTTTCTAGGTAGAATAAGGCGTTCTATTGAAGATTTTGGATGGTGCTTACGGTGTTTAGTCAAATGTGTGTTAATAATTCGTTGTAGATTTTTAAGTTCTGTTTGAGTCCAGTTAATTATTCCAAATGAGTATATGAGTATAGGAATAGCAAATGTATTGATAGCTTTAATTAAGTTTTTGGAGTTAAGGTGTGATTTTAAAATTAGGTTTAATCGGACCCTAAATTTTTTAGTTAGCTCTATCTTTGTTTCCTTTTGAAGAATTTTTCGAGACTGTCTGAACCCAAGGTATTTATAAGTAGTCATGTCATCCATCGGTTCAATAGTTTCACCGGTCCCTAGAACATACCTATTGCTAACAATGTCCCCGTTACTAATAGACAAAATATTGCATTTATCGACCCCAAATTGCATACAAATGTCATCTGAAAACTGTTGAGTTAAATCTGCAAGGCGAAAAAGATCAATTTCATTAGTAGCATATAGCTTTATGTCATCCATATAAAATAAATGTGTAAGTGAGAATTGACTGTCTGGTAATTTTAATTGATAACCGAGATTATTATTGTTTAGAAGAGTGGAGAGTGGGTTAAGTGCTAAACAGAACCATAGCGGGCTAAGCGCATCTCCTTGAAATATACCACGTAATATAGAAATCGGTTCAGAAGTTAGCGTTAAAGAGTTTTCTTTCAATTTAAGAACAGTTTTCCAATGTTTCATGGAGTGTTTTAAAAATGTGATGATAGTTGGATTAATTTTGTAAATTTCGAGTATGTGTAATAACCAGCTGTGGGGTACGGAATCGAAAGCTTTTCGAAAGTCTATAAACATGGTATGAATGTCAAGTTTTTTGTTACATGCTTCGTTGATAGTTATTGCATCTATTGTGAGTTGTTCTTTGCAGCCCTGACTATATTTAGTACAACCTTTTTGTTGTTCTGCGATAATGTTATTTTGTGACAAATGTTTATTTATTGTTTTACTTATACAAGATGTTACAAGTTTATATATGGTTTGAAGGCAAGTAATAGGTCGATATTTTGAGGGGTCTATTGTGTTATTTTCTTTTGGTAACATATATGTTACTCCGTGAGTAATGTATTGGGGCATTAGGTTAGGTGTTTGAATGAAAGTGTTAATGTGATTATGTAAATATGGGTAGATGAAGCTAAATTTTTTATACCAGTAGTTATGTATGTTATCACTTCCAGGGGATTTCCAGTTATGTGTTCGTTTGATTACATCTGAAAGTGTATCTATTGTAATGAATTGAAAGTCCATTTGGGGTATGTCATGAGTTGCTTCTCTGACAACTTCTGACCACTCAGCATTCTCGTTATGCTGTAAAGGGTTTTCCCAGATATTAGCCCAGTATTGGCGTAGATTGTCTAATGTAGGAAATGCCTGCCCTTGAGTATTTGTATTCTGTCTATTAGATGACGTTAACCCTCTATAAAATACTTTTTCATTATTTGTGAACTGTACATTTTGCTTTTTTCGAATTGTACAAGTTAGGTATCGTTTTAATCTACTAGCTGCTGTATTTAATTTTTGTTTAAGTGTGTCTAAAAAATGTTCTACTTCTGAATTTGCGTTTTCGTACTGTGCGTGGGTTTGGTATTTACTTTTTATTGCCTCAACTGCTGTAATAATGCGATAACTTCTATTGCCATGTTTGTATTGTGTTAAACGAGCTATTTCAGATCGATATTTTTGTATCTTAGTTTCTAATCTTTTCTGCCACGATGGTTTAAAGGGCGTAGTGGTTCTTGTGCTTAAATTTATTTTGGCGCCATTACACACTACTGCCGTATATGCGGCTGAGTATAAAATTGTTTGAAATGTTTCGAAGTCTTGGTCTGTATTTAAAATTCTAGGTAAGATGGTTTGGTTTATGTATTCTACTATAGTCGCAAATTTTCTTGATGGCTTTTGTTTAGGGAGGTACGGTCTTGTTGTAGGATTTGTGTTAATAAATGTGTCTAAGGATAAGTTAAATTGTTCATCAATATCGTTATGGTGTGGTGTGTGCGCAGAATTGGTGTTGTTGGGGTTTTGTTGAGTATTATTGATCGTGTCTTGGGTTATGGAGAAATCTATTTCTTCAGCATTTAATTCTGAAAGAGTTGTGGTGTCTGGTTGTGAGCTGTTCTCAAATTGATGTGTGTTTAAGGATCTTACTGTATCAAAAGTTGGTAACCGAGTTCGAACGTTATTTTTAATTTCGTTAATTCTAGTTTCTGAGATCATTTTATTATTAATTATAGCTCTTCTTTGATCAGAAATTCGCTGTTCGGATAAGTGAGACAAGTGTGGGTAAGTTTCAATGAATTTCTCATGAAGTTTTTGTCTGTATGCTGTTGTGTTTGTTTCAAGTTCAGTTATTTCATAGTAAATGCGAAGTATTGTTTCGTTAACATCGTTTGACCATCTCATTCTCTGTGTGGATTGTGTGAGTGTTATTGATGGTGTTTCGTTGTGTTCCAAATAAATTGCTACTTCATTTTTTATTTCATTAAGTGTACTAAGCGGAAGCAATTTGTTGTTGATGATAGCCCTACGTTGGTCACCTATGCTCTGTTTTGAAGCGTTCATTTCAGGATATTTTGCTGTAAATGAGTTATGTAATGGGTCTAAATACCCTCGGGTTATGGTTTCCAATTTGGTGATAATGAGATATGTGCGCCATATGAACATATTCATGTCAATAGTCCATCTACGTCTCGCACGTGATTTAACAGTAGCGGGTCCAGTTACATCAGCAGTAACTGCTTCCTGGGCAACATCTACTGCAAGTGGTGATGAAGGTGATGAATGTGATGATACGCTGTTAAATTCAGATTGTATATGGTATGATTTTAAAGATGAATTAGGTGAAGGAAATAATGAGCTTCTGGGCGAAGAGTTAGTTAAAGAGTCTGTATATTGAATAACATTATTTGTTGAAAGTTCTACAGAATTACGTCGCTTTGTAGCTATGGGTGTTACCCTATTACGACTTGATAGTGATCTAAGATTATATCTTTGTGAATTATTATTTTCCATATTGTTCCCACGAGTAGCAAGGGACATTTTAGGTCGACCGCGGCAGAGCCCAGCATTCACACGCGGCAAGGGTAAATAAAACTAAAGATTCCCTGGTCTCTAGAGTTCGCATACTAACGACTAAGCTCCCCCTTAGCCATGCAGCTCTCGGCGCATACTGTTTCACCTTAGCTTGGGTCCTTCTCCTACTCTTGCCTTCTACTCTACCCTCCTACTCTCTCCTCCTACTCTCCCCTCCTACTCTATCCTCCTACTCTCCCCCTTACCAGTGCCACGTTAGCCACGACAGAAATTTCACATTCGTGTGTCCGCCCCCCACGTGATCAGATGGTCGATCAGGACGTGTGGTTGGATTTTAGGGGGCTTATTATTATTATTATTAAGCCTTTATTTATTTCACAGCAATAAAGTTACATTATCAATCTAAACAAACTTATTTTTTTTTTTATTTTATTGTTGAACTTGTTTTTTATTACTGGGAATCCCTTATCGGGTGAAGGCCTCCTCCATTCCCCTCCAAGCTTCGCGGTCTCTTCCCTTCCGTATCCAGTCAGGTCCTGCTACATGAATAATGTCGTCAGTCCATCGTTGGATAGGCCGACCAACATTCCTTTTTCCATCTGGCCCTTTCCACTTCGTTGATTTAACTGTCCATCTTTCGTCATTTAGTCGCGCGACGTGTCCTGCCCATCGCCATTTCATTTTTAAGGCGTGTTTCAGTGCATCAGTTATCTTCGTTCTACTTCTTATTGTTTTACTTCTGACCTTATTTATTTTATTTATTTTTAAGATGCTCCTTTCCATTCCTCTCTGGGCAGTCGTTATTCTATTTCTGATTTTGTTTGTGTATACCCACGTTTGGCAACCGTATGTTAAGCATGGTAGCAGGCAGGTGTCCATTACTATTTTTTTCATATTTATATTGTAGTCTCCCTTAAGTATTTCTTTATGTGCCCAGAATTTCTTCCATGTTGTATTTACGCGTCTTTCTACTTCTTCTGCGTTATGGAGCTTGTTGAATGAGACTTGCTTTCCTAAGTAAACATAGCTATTTACATATTCTATATGTCTACCACTCACTTTGATCGATATTTCGCGACTATTAGTAATTATTTTTGTCTTATCAGTGTTTAGTTCCAATCCAACTTTAAAGCTTTCCTGGGAGAGTGTAATTATCATTTGTTGTAGCTGTGTGGCACTTTCAGAGAATATGACGATGTCGTCAGCGAACCGTAAATGGTTTAAGTATCTATTACCAATTCTAATACTTTTTCCTGTCCAATTAATTTTTTTGAATACTGACTCTAACACTGCAATAAATAATTTTGGTGATAATGGGTCTCCTTGACGGACGCCTCTTTTTATTTTTATTATTTCCCCTTTTTGCTCTAATTTCAATCTACTTGTACTTTTTTCATAAATCTTTTTGATAATTGTAATATATTTCTGGTTGATGTTGCATTCTTTGAGGGCTGTCCAGATAGCGTTGTGGCTTATGCAGTCAAATGCCTTGCTGTAATCTATGAATACTACATAGAGAGGTCTATTGAACTCATTGAATTTTTCCATAATCTGTTCTACGGTATGAATATGATCTATAGTTGAAAATCCAGAGCGAAAGCCTGCCTGTTCTACAGGTTGTTGGGAGTCGATTTCTTTTGTTATTCGACGGAGCAAGAGTGCACTGAAGAGTTTGTATATGCTCGGCAGCAAGCTGATCGGTCTGTAATTGGCTATGTTTTTTGGATCTCCTTTTTTGAATAAGAGCACTATATCGGAACTGCACCATTGTTCTGGCACGGTCTCTGTTTCGAGCACTAAATTAAACAATGTCACTATTAAACCAGCAAGAACAGTGCCTCCTCTCTTTAGGGCTTCGTTGCTGATCCCGTCTGGACCAGGGCTCTTTTCTGTTTTCAAATGCTTTATTTGCATTATTACTTCATTCATGTTTATTTCTCCTACGTTGTTTTCCTTTCCTAATCCATACTCGCCTATTTCTTCATTTTCAGAATAGTCTTCGTTTCTGTTATCTCTTCCATAAAGTTCCCTATAGAAGTTGGTTGCACTCTCTAGAATTTCTTTTCTTGATGTTGTTGTTTTTGAGTCCTTTTCCAGATTTTGTATCCAATCTTTGTGTATTGTTAGTTGCTTGTAAGCTCTTTTTGTGCTTCGATATTTTTTCAGGTTCATTTCTATTACATTATGTCTGTGTGCTAGATAGTCTTTTTTGATAGACTTATTAGTTTCTTTAAATAATTTACTTAATTCTAATTTCATTTCTTTAGTTTTATTTGTACTTTTAATTAATTCTGTCCGTTTTTTTATTAGGTTTTTTGTGCTGTCGCTTAATATTTGGTTTTTGTTATCTGTCTTGTCGTGCATTTTCAAACTTTTAATAATCGCTTTCTCAAGCATGTCGTAGAACTTTTGAACGTTGTTTCTATTGTCCTCGCGATTAATATCTCTTATCTCCTTAGTTTCTTGTTTCAGGTTGGAAAGGTAACCATCTATTTCTTTTTCTGTTCTAGGTGTCTTCAAGGGTTTACTATAGTTGTATCTAGTTTTCTTAGGTAACTTCAGTTGGAGTGTTGCTCGTACTAGTCTGTGGTCTGAAGGAAAGTTTACATTGTTCAGGACTTCTACATCGGTTATTAATTTAGGTTTGTTAGTTAATATAAAGTCTATTTCGTTTTTAGTTGAGTAATCTGGGGAGTGCCATGTCCATTTCCTGTTTCTTTTCTTTTTGAAATAGGTATTCATAATTGATAAGTTATATTCATAAGCATAATTAATTAGTAGCTCGCCTCTTTCATTTCGCGTACCATAGCCGTATCTTCCCATTATCATGTTTTCTTCAGGCTTCGGATCCCCTATCTTTGCGTTGAAATCGCCTATAACTACTGTGGTGCTACTTGCAATCGTGTGGGCTTTTTCGAGGTCGTTGTAGAATGTTTGAATTTCTTGTTCCGAACAGCTTTCTGTGGGCGCGTATATCTGGATTATAGAAATTCTTATTTTCTCTACTTGTATTTCCAGCACTGCTACTCTTTCTGAAATTCCATTAAAAGTTATTATATTCTTTTTCAGATTTTTCTTTATCAGGAAGCCGACTCCATTTAGTCCTTTCGTCTCGCCTTTGTAACATAGAATATGATCGTGGTATTCTTCTATTTTATCGCCTAATCTTCTAACTTCAGATACTCCCAGTATGTCGCAGTCTATTTTTTCAAGTGCATGTTCTAGTTCCATGTATCTCTCCGTAGAAGCCAGTGATCTTACATTGTAGGTACAGATTTTTAATGTTTTGATTTTTTCTTTTGGTTTAATTCTTGTCTTTAGATTAACTTGGTTGCGTAGAGGTGGAGGGTATTGGTCTAATTCCCCACGGTGACCAGCCGGGTTGGGGAATGTTTTTAGTTCTTCTTTGTCTGTATTTCTGTTTATCATGTACTTCCGGCTGGCACCTAATTCCTATTGTTTAGAGGTTGTCGGGATGTCATTTAGTGAGGTGCTTTTTCCTCTCATTCTGTCGAAGGCGTTCAATCTACCTGCTTTGGTTGCGTTTGTAACGTGTTGTTTTCGGAGTTGAACATCTTCTTCTGGTGAGCTGGGCGAGTCACGTTTCCTCTTATCGTTTTTCTTTATTATTAACTGATCGTATTTAATAGTTGCAAAGTTACCTTTTTTCCTTTCTTCATGCATTTGTTGTTGTAATGCTTTCCTTTTGTCTGCAATTTCTTTTGGGTAGTCCTCTGTAATGTATAGGTTCTCGTATTTCTTCTTGTTTTTCATTATGTGTTCTTTTTTCCAGAGGTTTAAAAGTGACATTTTCACAGGTCTCGGTTTCCCATTCTTCAGGTCTTGTTTTCCTATTCTATATATTGTATTAACATCACTTTTGTGCACGGTAAATTCTTCAATATTATGAGCACGCTGTAATATTCTGGTAACATTTTCTAGCAACTCTAAATTGTTTTTTTCGGTTTCTTCCAGACCAAATATGATCATGTTATTTTTTCGGTTTTGTTGTTCAATTTTGCATATTTTTCCTTTTAATACATCATTCTCTATTTTCAGTTTCTTCGTTTCGTTTATGAGCGGTTCCAACTTTTCATCCATTTTTGCAAGTATTATGTTAGTTTGTTTTTGCATTTGAGCGGTGAAATTTTCCAGTAATACGTTTAAGTCCATGCTTCAAGACGGGTACTCTCTTCTTTGGTGAAATGGAACGCGGTTTTAATTTATTCTGGTAACACTTGACTTACGTCAAATAATAGCAGGTTGTCATATGTCAACGTCAACTGTCAGATGATAATGTGAAGACTCCTATAGGTTATAATTTCACAAATTAATCTTCGAAATAAGTCACTATAGTCGTAATAAGCACTGTGAGTTTTAGAAATATCGGTGGCCAGGCACTTCTTCTCACTGTAGAATGCACTTTCACTGAGATTTTATACAGTTTTACTAGTTGTAATTGTTTTTAACGTGCGGAGCAATTTTCCGTGATGCTTTCGTTTTGACAGCCGGAAGCGGATATAGCCTCTATACCCTCGTTTAATGTCACACGGTTGGGAGTGGTCTCCGGTGTACCTGTAGACATGACGGAAGAAGAAGCTATGTCTTGCATTACAGTTCCTCAGGGTTGTGGGCCTATACTGAAAATCAGACGCATTAACAGAAAAGTTTGGAAAGACGATGTAATCGAATGGAAACCCACCGAAACCTGCGTCATCACATTTGATGGACAAGTGTTGCCAAACAGGATTTTCTGTTGCTATTCCTCTCTCCCAGTGGAACAATATGTGTTCCCAACGATACAATGCCGTAACTGCTGCAGATTTGGCCACGTTGAGTCCATATGTAGGTCAAAGCCTCGATGCCTTAAATGCGGCAAATACCATGCTTCGAAGGAATGTGACTCTTCCTTAGATCAAGCCTTTTGTGTGCTGTGCTCCGGTAACCACTTTGCCAATAGCAGAGAGTGTCCGGAATATAGCAGACAAAGAAACATAAAAACGATTATGGCAGACAAATCAATATCATACATGGAGGCTAGCAAGGCAGTCCCAGCCATTTCACAAAGTTATGCTACCATAACAAAATCCCCCGGCCCATCTACAACAACTTCTTACCGCAAAACCATATTTCTAAAGCCCAAAACTCATGCCCCCCTATCCCCAACTTATGACAAAGCTTCCCACAATCTTATTACTAACACCCCACAATCCTCTCAAACTAATGGTTCCAACCTTAATAACCCTCATAAAACCTCAAACAGTATTGCCACAGTCCTTGAACTTATAATCCAGTTACTTTCCTCAATTGTTTCTGATACCCAATATTCCTTACCGTCCAACGTTGCTGAAAAACTTGTTTACCTTCTTAATTTATTTAAAAATGGCTCCGCCAACAACATTTCTACAGTGGAATGTGCGTAGCATATTCCACAAAAAACATGAACTTTTATATCTGATTAATAAACATAAACCTATTGCTTGTGCCATCGCAGAGACTTGGCTTACCCCAAGCCTTAACTTTTATATTCCCCACTACCAAGCACTCAGATGTGATAGATCTGATGGCTATGGTGGTTGTGCCCTCTTAATAAAAAATAGCCTTCTTGTCTCCCCAGTCACTCTTCCAGCCCTTAATGAGGCTGTGAATATTGTCGCAGGTGTGGTGGAGGGTATCACAATAATTTCTTTATATATTTCCCACCCTCAGCTTTCACTCTTAACAAACTTAAGAACTTTATTGGAGAATATAAAAGGCCCAATGTTAATTATGGATTTTAACTGTCATCACTACAGATGGGGATCGGAGCGATGTGACCCCTTTGGTATGGGTCTGGTTGATATTATTGATGACCTTAATTTGTGTGTGCTCAATAATGGCTGCTCGACGCGTAGAACTCTTCCAGGCCAACATAAAAGCTGCATAGACATCTCCATCTGCTCTCAGGCTTTAGCAGCATCTTCCCAATGGCATTGTCTAGATCTTACCCATAGTAGTGATCATTTCCCTATAATTATCTCCATGATTGATAAAACTTTTTTAGAAAAATCTTCCCCCCCTCTCCTCAAATTCAATTTATCCAATCCTGATTGGAATAAATATGCATCATGCTTAGAAGCCAAAATCCACTCACTTCCAACCTTAAATAACATCTCCACGGATCAACTCAGCTTCAATCAGGCCTCGATCTGCTGCCAAAATTTTACCAAGGCAGTTATCTCAGCCGCTGAGGAATGCTTTCCAATAAAAAATTCTTCCAAGGGGATAATCCCATCTCCTCCCTGGTGGGATTCAGATTGCACCGCAGCAATCAAAAAAAGAAAGGAAGCAGAGAAAAACTACAACCTCAATATGAATGATCAAAATTTTATTATTTATAAACATATGGCAGCTAAGACCAGACGCCTTTTAAGACAAAAGAAACGTTTGGGTTGGTCCAGGTTCTGCTCTTCATTGTCCCCCTCTACTCCTGCATCAATAGTTTGGAAACATATCAACAGGTACAGATCAGGCTGCTCCCCTTCGACCTCGTCCCTGATGCACCATGATACAGCCGAAGCGTTCTTTGATCGCGTTGCCCCACCATATGTACCAACAAAAGAGGAATGCAGTCAGCCAATACCTCATCATATCAACCAGGAATCCCCCTATGATTCTGCATTTTCAATGGATGAGCTCGACATGGTTCTCAGACATGTTCGGGACTCAGCTCCTGGTATTGACGGTATACCGTACTCATTCATTGCAAATGCCGACAAAAAAGCTAAGCAATACCTTTTAGATATCTTTAACTTTTGCTTTGCCAATGGCTGGATCTTTGAAGACTGGAAAACCCAAATCATTATTCCAATATTAAAACCAAATAAAAAGAATAATGATCCAAATGGGTTCAGGCCTATAGCTCTGTCTTCGGCTTTAGTAAAGGTTTTAGAACATTTACTGAAAGGTAGGCTGGAATGGATTGTGGAATCCAGAGACCTTTTGCCTGTTTCTCAGTTTGGGTTTAGGAGAGGGCGTGGTACTATGGACAGTGTAGGACTTCTTATTACAGATATTCGTTTATCCCTATCACAGAATGATTCAGTTGTAGCAGCATTCCTGGATGTTACCTCAGCATATGATAATGTTCTCCTTCCCAATCTCAGGCATAAATTGCTAGAGCTGAGACTCCCGGATAGGATGATTCAGTGCATGTGCGAGATGCTGTGGTCGAGACTGCTACTGCTTAGAGTCCACGGGGAAAACTTAACCAAAAGAAGGACATGGAGAGGCCTTCCACAAGGTTCTGTCCTAAGTCCGCTCCTATATAATCTGTACACCTCAGATATAGGCTCCTGTCTAAATAACAACTGCCAACTGTTACAATATGCTGATGATTTGGCCTTATATGTGAGTAGTAGTTCCATCCTGGACGGCGCTTCATTCCTTTCCGTCTCTTTGAACTCACTGAACGACTGGCTTCTCAATCGCGGTTTATCCATCTCTGCCCCCAAAAGCTCCGCCATAATATTCACACGTAGAAGACACATCCCTCCTACGGTTGTCAGTGTACAAGACCAACATTTGCCAATCTCAAATAAAGCCAAATTTCTTGGAGTCTTCCTGGATACGAGATTGACAGGCTGTGATCATATAAATTACATTATCCAGAGGTGTGAACGGATCATAAACATGCTCAAAGCCCTTGCTGGTGTCTGGTGGGGTGCCCATCCATACACCATGAAACTTTTATACAATGCTTTCATCCGCAGCAAAATGGATTATGGTCTGTTCATACTCTCTCCATGTAATAAGGGATCGCTGGCTAATTTAGACAGAGTTCAGTATAAGTGCCTACGCATAATCTCTGGCTGCATGAAATCATCTCCCACCAATGCTTTGCAGGTTGAATGTGCTGAGCCTCCATTAGCTCTTAGAAGATCATACCTAGCAAATAGATTCATGCTAAAGATCATGGTCAACAAAGTACATCCACTGAATGCCAAAACTAGTGAACTAGAGATAGCCAGCAGATCATCGAGGTACTTGTCCAACAGGGAACTCCCATTAACTGTCATTGCTTTTAGAAATTATCAAAATTTAGAATACCCTATTAGCTGTTGGGATAAAACACCTCTTTTTAATTTTGAATATGAGGTTTTGATTTTTAAACCTGATATTATATTTGACACAGGCATCTCTAAACAAACCCCATCAGCTGGTGTGGCTTTTGAGGTGTTGTTGAATGAGCATTGGAGTGACTTCAATAGGTTTTTTACAGATGCATCAAAATTGTCACCTGATAGTTATACTGGTATAGCAGTATACTTCCAAAATTCCAGAATTGCCATTTCCTTCAGAAGCCCTAAAGAGTCATCACTTTACACTGGTGAATGCATTGCTATTTTAGAGGCTTGTAACTTTATTGATGCTCATAATATCAAAAAGAGTGTTATTTTTTCAGATTCTCTTAGCTGCTTACAATCCTTGTCCCAAAATCCTTTTAAAAGTAAATTAAATAGTCCCCTCATACTAGAAATTAAAAAAACTATTCTCTCCTGCCATAGGAAACAATGTATTGTACAGTTGGTATGGGTTCCTAGCCACTGTGGCATCGGTGGAAATGAGTGTGTAGACAGGCTTGCAAAAAGCGCTGTCTCCTCCCAGTTTTCAGACTCTAAACACCTTTGTCACCAAGGATACGATCTGCTATCCCTTCCTCAAAAGGATCTCCTAACTTCGTGGCAGTCAGAGTGGGATTCAACTGGTAGAACAAAGGGCAAATATTATCACGCTATACAACCAGTCATTACCCCTAAACCATGGTTTTTTAAATATAAAAAGGTTGCAAAATCTGTAATTTCCGTTTTGTGCAGACTTCGGTTAGGTCACTGTTGCTCTCCTGTATTCCTCAACAAAATTCACATTCGGGACTCGTCTGTGTGTGAGTGTGGATTAGATGAAGGTTCTCTTGATCACATCTTCTTCAGCTGTCAGTTAAGAGACCAAAGTTATGACTTGTATAAACAGCTGTGTAACCTAAAGATTCCCGCTCCTATTAGCTTTTCTTCCTTACTAACTTGTACTTCCCCCAAACTTATGGAATCGCTTATGAAATTTATCAGACTCAATAACATAAAATTATAATATTGTATAGATATATTGTCAAAGCTCTCCCATGGTTATTACTAAGCAATACGTTATGTCAAATTAATTCTATATGTTTTACGTTTGTGTTTCGTTTCATGTAATAATATGTAAATATCTTTTGTGTCCTGTCCATGTTATCAATGTTTTGTGTTGTTTTGTTTCAGTGTTATTAATATCAATAAACAAGATCCACAATTGCTGTTAATTTTAAGTCAGTTTTATCAGAGCTCTAAGCAATACACACGAATCTCCAAAACTACTGTTATTGGCAGAATTGTCGACATCGGCAGTAGTCGCCATTTCATAGAAAAAAAAAAAAAAAAAAATAACACTTTATCTATGGCAGGCATAACTGTCCTGAAAATGTCATCAACAAAAACAACTTCTAGATTCTAGGTTATAAACTTATCATGTTCATGATAAAAATGATTTCGTGAAGGGGAGATAAGAAATAATATTATTAAATGTATTAAAATAATGGAAACCCACCTAAATTCTAGAGAAGATGATAACTTCATGAAAACATTCAAGTATTATAAATCTAAGAAACCTAAGCCATCATTAGACGAAGTTATATGTGTTAAAGAAAATTATGAGGTTGTTTTTCTTTACATTACTACTGTTCACAGTGTCAAATAAATTGCTAGATATAAATTTAATAAGTTAACGAAATTACAGATCAAAAAGCAGCAATTGCAGTATGTTGAGGACAGCAGAACAGAGTTATTGGGCCTGAAAACAGTTAAGGAGTGGCAATTACATGCATTTGAAAAGCACCCTGGTTTACTATTTATAAAAAATCCATTTATGGACTCTGGACAACGTTACTGGATCAGAAGATGTTTGGAAACATATACAAGGAAACCAAACAAACTAAACATTGACATAGAAAGTAATTTACATGACTGGTGGTCAGAATGCTTTAAAGGCGAGACTTGTGATAGACAGCTGCTAAAGAAATTACGATGGACCACATTAGGATACCACCATAACTGGGATACAAAAGTAAAATGATATTATTGTTTATAATAACTATAAATAACAAAACGGTATGCATCTGCTACTTATTATGAAAAGTTAAAGGATTCAATAGGTAATAGTTTCATATAAGTAGGATGGCTTATAAAACTCATACATTGTAAAGGTCATACTGATGAGGAAGGAGGACCTTTTGTTATGGTGAGGATGAATTGATTCATTTACATATTGTCCTTATGTAGGTAGGCCAAGTAGCCCTCCGTCATGGGAGGAGACCCATCCCTGCAGTGGGACATTAATAGGCTGTTAGGATGATTGTCCTTATGATGCAAGGCATTATAATACATGAGTTTTATTCTCACAACCTATGAGTGTTGTTAAACCACTGTAGGGAAGAATACTTATTTATGTCATCTTTACAAGATAAAAAGGAAATCTACATAGATATATACCCTATACTGGTCTATCTCTGAAGGTGCCTTGCCACTGTAGTGTTATGATTGTCATTGTATTTATTAGAAGTATGGTAATACACGGAGATAAAGTATTTGCTCTTAGCATATTTCCACAAGGAACACTACAGGATATTAATATTCTCCCGCTGCAGAAGAAATATTCTTTTTACAACACAATACTAAACATTTGGTAAAGGATTTTGTATGATTTTCTATGTTATGATATCTAAGTTATTACTTATTAAATTTTATCTAATACTTTTATCCTTCTCCAAGAATGACTACTAGATAGTAGTAGATTAGAAGAAAGTGTTTTTGAAAGTTGTTATTTGACTTTCCCTCTACAGGTGTTCTGTTTTAATTTCCAGGTATATACAGAAGAAAATAGAACATCATTTCCTGATGATTTGGCAGAACTTTCAGATGTACTGGTGAAGTACTTAGGGTATGAAAACTTTAAAGCAGAGGCTGCCATAGTCAACTATTATCACATGAACTCTACTTTGTCAGCTCATACTGATCATTCTGAAATTAATTTGGAGGCACCTTTGTTATCCTTCAGGTAAATTATGATACATTATTATTTAATTTAAAGTAGCATTTTAAATACTTTATATGGGTTATTCCGATGTGATACCCTAAACTATTTACCCTAGGGTGAAAGCTGGGGAACGGATGTCTGATAATTTACCTTTTTAATGTATTTTATAGATAAAATAAAAAATAATATATAAAATGTATTCTTTTTTATAAAATTTACCTTATGCTAGGGCATATGGTATAAGGTAAATTTTATGACATGTTTCCCGAAATTTACCCTAGGGTGAATTCTTCAAGGTAACAAATCGGAATAACAGCTTTATGCAACATACCTTCAAAAAGATTATACTATCTAAATACGAGTATAAGTGGCGGTGAAGCTCCAACAACTTTACAGCGAAAGATAAGTAGTTTGTTCTTGTATATTATTAACTGGAGGGTTATAATTAGCCCATAAGCAATGGATTGCAATCTGATAAAGGTGTACAAGATGAACCAAGAGAGAACTATGAACTAATTTGGATGTTTTATGGCTGTTATGATAATGATGATGACTTGCTTGAAGATTCCCCATCAAGTAAATCATTCAATTGCATCATTAAGAGTTTACTGCTGTGCGCCTAGATAGAGGCGATATTACAGTGATACATTTTAATAAATTTCTATTTATTAATGTCCCACTGCAAGGACGGGCCTCCTCCCGTGACGGAGGGATACTTGGCCCACTAATGCCACGCCGGCCAAACAGATATGTATAGAGTTTAATTTCGAGTTTTCCTTCTTTTTTATTTCGTAAATATAATATTCATGGATAGTCCCTTAGTCGGTTTTTATGACACCCACGAGATGAGATGGGGAGGTGAAATATTGTATTCTTACTCCGTCACCACATAGAGAATCAATGTTATTTGTTTTTAATAAATGCCGTTTATTTTTTACAGTTTTGGCCAGTCAGCAATATTTTTAATCGGCGGTAAAGACAAATCTATTAAGCCAACTGCTATTCGCATTGACAGTGGTGATATTATAATAATGTCTAAGGAAGCTCGTTTATGTTATCATGCTGTACCAAAAATACTACCATCGGTGGAATCTATGTGGGATGAACCAAAACTTAGCGAAATAAAAGAAGGATGTGAATATGATTTGAAATATGTTACGAATCCAAATGACATTGTATACGCTATGAAAAAAAATATCGACGATGAAGAATGGAGTAGATTCAAGAATTATATAACGGAATCTAGAATAAATATGAATGTTCGACAGGTACATAATTAAAAGAAAGTATAGGCATATAAAGATCTTATTGATCTTATACGACCTTATAAAGATCTCTGGGTCGGACTGGATGCGGAAGGCGCAGGACCGAGTTCTGTGGCGTGTATACGTCCAGCAGTGAACTGCAATAGGCTAGTTGATTGATAGGCATATAGGTTTTAAGTGAATAAAAGAGATATATTCTTGTTTTACAATGTTTTTATTTTACATAATAATTAAATAATACATTGTTGACAAAAAAATTAAAAAGTTATCCATGAAAAATTCTTGAATTTAAGTTATTGGTATTGGATTAATTAAATGTATTTCTCGCGCCCTTGGTTGTTCTGTTATGACTGAAACAAAGTAATTTAGTTTAAACAAGACTTATTTCCATACTAAAGATCATGGGATTGTGTCTGGCGTATTTATATGCAAGCATCTAAGTCAAAACCGATGTATGGAGTCACAGAACCTCGCAGAGAGGAAATGTGTAAAGGAGGCTTATGTCTAGGAGAAGATGTCCATATGCTGAGGACCTAAGTCCCCGCGACATGTATTTAACGGACACAAATACATCTACTTTGACAATTATTTGTGAATTAAATTGTCCTGCGTGAGATTTAAACCTACTACGCCGTTGAGCACGCCGACCGCTACTATTACCTACCTACGTACCTACTATTATGTACTAAATCTGTTTTTAATTTTATGTAAGTACTATAGTGCAGTAGCGTGCAGTAAAAGCCGATTTGAAGGAAGTTTGCGAGTAATATATCTAGGAAAACAATGAAGGAAAACCTACTGCCAACTACAAACTAGGACAATAATTTGTGGATGCATCGCATAACCCATTGGTTCATGGTATCGAACCCGCGACTTTGTGTAGGTACTGCTACCTCACTACCAAGGCAGTTTAGCGTATCAGCTTTGAAATCTTTTATATTTAATAGAGATCGTTTTTTCTAATTGAAGAAATGTAGGTAGGTAGGTATAGGTGGTAATATATTGTGAACTTAAAGTAAAATAAAAAAAATATAAAAAGTAATCTCTGGCAGTAGCAGAGGCTGGGATAATTTTATTCTAGTTTAAATACCCATCGTTGAGCAGAGGGATTGGTTCTTTGGTCACTAATCCAGGAGCCTTGGCTTTTTAATATAAAAAAGGTAAGGATAAATTTAATAATAAGTAATAAAGGTAACAGTTAACGTTGGAGATGATGGTTTAGGTTTCGTGTATAGACAATATTTTTATTTCTGGTTAGCAACATGATAACCACTCACTCCTTTTCGGTTTGTAAGTGTGATGGCGTAAGGCATATATCCATTATGTGGGGCCTAAGCAAATGATAAACACTCATTTAAACTTAGTTATATTTTAAATACCTACCTCCTTTAATAACGGTCGGAACTAAATTTTCATTGCTTCTGTGAAGATCGCAGAGTCCCCAAAAACATTTGACGTAACTTTCGGCATAACATTCATACTCATCGTTTGCTCGAAAAAGTCCTAAACGTCTATTTGGTGGTTTGATACATTTCTCACACATTACTCCAGAATTTAAACACATAATTTTAATTTAAACTAAAATATTAAAAACAGTTACACCATGTTACTAAAAAAACACCATGAATTTTTAAATAATTTAAAATAAACCGGGACACCGTTACCTACAGATTAAATAGGTAGATACCTAATATTTCTAAATAGTTTTCGTACAAGGAGGTTATTTGATTATAGAGTCTAGTATAATCCTGGTCCACTCAAAAATATTGATGTAGAGATCTGCAGTTTCTAATAACTACAAGGATATATTTAGGGAATATAGGAAAGGTCGACGATCGAATGAAAGATCTTTAGCACACAGAGTTCATACCTGCAGCACATAATGTCTCGTGTCCATAAATACCAACTCATTAGGCTGAGGCTCCGGCTTCTATGAGATTCATATTTTCACGTTATATAAATCGATCATCTAGCTATCAAACAAAGCAACAAGTGTGTAGCCGTGGGTTTTAACGTATTATACTTAACTATTAACTATTGCTTGCGGGTTTACCACTGGAGCGTCGTCAATAAGCTCGTACTCAATGTGGCTAAATGTTGTGTGATGACATACAGTCGCTCGCGTGAGCCTATTTGTGCGCAATATAATTATGTTGGGTTCAGTCCCCATTAACGGGGTTTCGTCTGTTAAGGATCTTGGGGTATTGTTTGATGCGCGTCTTACCTTTCACGAGCACATGCGAGCTCTTGCAGCAGACTGTTATCGTAGGTTAGGTTTTGTCATCTGCAACATGCGAGACTTCGACAATTTATCCAACGAAATTTTTGTTGGGAACTCTAGGGTTCAATTTCTCTGGAAGTAAGGCGTAATTGTGCTCTACTAACTTACGCTTGCCGCACACTCCGTGGAGAGTCTGATTGCCCTGAGCTAGTGATGTTGCTGGTGAGACTGTTCGTCCCCACTGTGCCTGCATACGAGCTTCGGCAGCGCACCCACCCTGCTGGCTCTGCCGGTGGTGCGCACCGTGTCGCGCGAAAACTCACCATTACTTCGAGTGTTGCGTATGCTCAATGAACTCCTTGAATCAGCGCCAGTTACTTAAGCCTGTTCCACAGATGACATTAAAAATGTTTAAATTTACAAGTAGGTACAGTCACGAGCAATAATATGTACACATTTTCACATTTTGTAAAACAGTTATCAAAAGTTCTGCTAATCCAAAATTGAATATTCGAAGATTAGTTCAAAACTGTACGGAACCTCTTCTAAATTACGAAACAATTTTGGTATTCTAATGTCTAGATAAACGTGCAGAAAGTTTAGAAAATTTGACAATGTGTACATATTATTGCTCGTGACTGTACATTATAATTCAGTTACCCAAACTTCATATTCCTAGTTTCGTAAAAGCATATACTTTTACAACGTGAGTCGAACGAGAATTCGTATTTTGTACCAACACTATTGACTCGCTACTCAGTAAGCTTCAATATTCCGATCAGTTCTTTGTATCGGGTGTAGGTATTCATTCGTCGCTGCGATCGGCAGTTAGCTGCTTCATACGATATCGAATCCAGCCCTTTCAATCGAACGAAGCGAATGGCTGACGACAAAAGCGGCACGGCTGTACCATTTGCTCAATGGAAATGCCATTTGGCGTTTCGATTAAAAAAAGAAGATGATACTCGATAATAGTGACGTTTGTTACATTTAGGTAGTTTTATAGACTATATTAACCTGTGATATTAACATTTTAATAAATGAAATATTATGAGTAAGTACGGTTGGGAGCAGATTTTTTTTTTATTTTGTCAACAAAGGTGTACCTACCTACTGTGTAAAGTAGTAGTAAAAAAGTTCGGTTTATTTTTCTTTATTTGGGAAACACAAAGATTTTACTTGGTTGGTGTCTTGGTGTAGGTAATATAGATGATCACACACACTGTTGCCTAGCATAATTTTAGTTTATGAAATTAATTGTTTAATAATTTTACTATAAATTACGACGCGGAAGGCTTCCACTTTAGACTCACCCTTGATAATGGCTCCCTGAACTGCGTTATACGTTGTATGGAGGAATATGTATGTAATTACACCTAGGACGACTCCCTAACATGTGTGCCGAGTTGGCATGTAATTACAATGCACTTTGTTTAGTAGTGTAAATATTGACTATATGTCTGGGTTACAGCCAGTAATAATTTTCGAAGCACATCGATTCCAATTCCGCGTATTAGTAAGCTTCTCTTTAAGTTAATATTACTGTCTCGTCTCATTGAAATTAATCTCGTAATGGAATGAATGGAACTCGGAGCCAGTCTTACTCAACTATATAATCATTGACACATCACCTTTGTATGTAAAATGAGCTCGGTGACATTTAGCGGGTTTAGTAAAAAGCATCTTCTCTTTTATTGACATTAAATGGCCGATATAAATTCCGTTGGCGGATTACAAAATTTATTGGCTTCAAAATTAAAGGAGACCGATTTCAATGGCGATTTCTGACAGCGTTCGTTTATGGGTGAACGGAGTCCATGTAAAAAGAAGCTTTAACTATTAAAACCTTCATTGAAATTTTATCCTTATAATGGAATGTTTTTGTGGCATTGAGATTTAGATATTGACTATTATTCTTTTAGAAATCAAATACGAGTATAAGTAATCAGGTATCTTTAGAGGCAAGTGTCTATACATAAATGTAGGTAGCTATAAAATTAACCGGTTATTTTCCGTAGTCCCATTGGTCGTCCCATCGATGGGACGACGGAAAATAACAATTAACCGTAGTCCCATTATCTAATGGGACTATGGAAAATCGTTTTTACTTCACGATCGCTTTTCCGTGATCCCATTAATAGAGATGTAACCATATGAAAAAAAATATGATTCAAATCTAACCTGTACGAGTCGTGGTACTCTGAGTCAGGATGTTGAACATAATGAGAAAATACCGTTGTGTGGGTACATGTTGTTGTCCCACAGCAGGGACGGGCCTCCTCCCGTGACGGAGGGATACTTGGCCTACTAATACCACGCTGGACAGACGGATTGTTATAGGGTTTAATTTCAAGTTTTCCTTCTTTTTACTTCGTAAAGACAATATTTAATATTTACGGTTAGTCCCTTAGTCGGTTTATACGACACCCATGGGATGAGATGGGGTGGTGACATATTGTATTCTTACTCCGTCACCACACGGATATACTCCGTCCCCACACGGATATTAAGTATGCAAATTGTTAACTAAAAAAAAAGAAAACCATAACTACTTACTAAGCTAACACATAGCAAGTGACTATTTGGTATTTTAAATGTGTGAATTATACTTTAGTGTTATTTTATTGTGTTACTTTAGTGTTAAAGAGATTTCATAACTTATTTAATAATCAAAAAGTATGTAAAGTAACAACAGAAATAGTATCAGTGTTATGATGGCGATCCTGCACAACTCTATTGTTTAATGGGATCACAGAAAAGCGATCGTGAAGTAAAAACTATTTTCCGTAGTCCCATTAGATAATGGGACTACGGTTAATGGTTATTTTCCGTCGTCCCATCGATGGGACGAAAGATGGGACTACGGAAAATAACTCAAATTAACATAATTTTGTGTAACCTCTGACTCATTTTCTGTACAGTAGGTAAGTTGTATAGTTTCTGCCTACTTCTGGGGAAGCAAGGTCTGATTTTAGGAAGGTATGTCGTGAATGGTGTGTACTTTCGACGTTTTTCTAAAAAGTATTAGATTGCGAAAGATAAAACCTGGAAACCAATTAAGTGAAGAGTTTTAATAAAAAAAAATACAGTTTATCATTTTATTTTTATAGCTACATAAATTAAAGACTTTGGATTTTCAGTGTCCAGTTCGACCGCGCGGCCATAGCGTTTTTTTTTAAAAAAAACCATGTCAATTTTTTGTAAAAATTTGTAGAAGTTGATTCCCAAAACCATAAATTTGTCAAAGATACGGTTAAAAAGTTATAAGGGTTTAAACATGGCCGCGCCATTGAAACGCGGCGAACCGCGCGGCCACTGAGATCTTTAAAACTAAGCCTTGTAGAGACCTGAAATTTACGCAAATGCAAGATTTAATTTGTAAAAAATTTGTAAAAATATAAAAAAAATACTCAGGTTTATAGTTTAAGAGCTATAACACTAAAACCGAATGGCCGCGCCATTGAAACGGTGGAGAAAACGCTATCGCCTGTATCTCGCTGAAAAAAAATCGCAGAGGTGTGTAGTTTATTGTAATTACCCAGATTTGAATTTGTCGAAACTAGGAAAAATACAACAAAAATTCCTAGGTTTATATTTCAGGAGCTATAAGACTAAAACGATATGGCCACGCCATCGAAACGGTGAATAAAACGTTATTTCGCCTGTATCTCGCTGAAAAAGCATCGCAGAGGTCTGGAGTTTTTTGTAATACCTAGATTTTAATTTGTCAAAACTAGTAAAAATACAATAAAAATTCTTAAGGTTATATTTCAGAAGCTGTAGAACATTATCAGTATGTGGTGCGATAGGGTGACCATGTCTTATTGTTTACAGAATACTTTCTACTTATTGTTACAGAAATTATAATTCAAGGATTCTAAATAAAATTAAAATGAAACCATAAATATAAAAACAATTATGTTTATTGCTTGAAAAGTCAATAATACAGTTACAGTCCGCGTGGACTTACGAAAAACTAGCCCTAAGATTGGTTTAAATGACGCAACTCCGCCCCTAAGCTATGTGATTAGTAATGCACACTATTGCATCTCACACGCGCCACCCCCGCGCGCCTCCGCAGGTCAGTGCGACGCGTACAGCCGTTAGTACTTATTATTCTGTGGTACAGCGACGTAAGCGTAAGAGTTTCGTTATCAGTGTGTCGTTGTGATGTTAACACGATAAAAAAGTGATCTACTGATTATTAAAATGTTCAGTTCGTGTGTAATTACGATTAAGTGTTGTACTGTGGTGTAACGTCAGTTCGGTAAATTATGTAAACAATTCAGCAGAAGTGATTAAGGTATGTTGCATTTAAATATTTTATGATTATGTTAGAGCTCTCTCTTTATTTGTATGGATGACCGTGTAGTTAAGATATTTTACTATGAAATATTTACAATCTTATGTATATGAACTTATATGAAATACTAAAAACTATCTAATAACTAACAAAAATAATAATAATATATAATGTTTGCCCTGCAGTGGGACAATAATAGGCTGGATTATTATTATTTAATGTTTTATTAAATCATATAGGTAATTAGAACTTAACTTAGAACATTTGAAATGATTGTAAATCATTTTGATTCCACATTTTTAAATAAGTACAATCATAACTAGCAGGGATGTAGATATATGTTTTTACTTTAAGCGTAATATTATATGAATGGAAAAATTACTAAAAAAACTAAAGTCAATCATTTGAAAGATATACACTTCCAAAGTCGTAAAATGAGCCCCCCCCCCCCGCCTCTAACTTTTGAAATAATAAAGTTGGAAAAAAAAATTGATGTAAATGTCAATAAAAACTTTCAATGAAAACTGGTTTGAACAAGATACAATCATAAGTTTTTGAGATATAGCACAATTTCAAAAACCGCACACGTTACTTTGTAATTCATACAAACACTATGAAAAACAAAGTTAAGAGCAAAACTTTGCTTGTTACTACGGAACACTTCATGGGCGAGTCCGACTCGTACTTCCCCAGTTTTTTTTTGTAACTCCACTGGTAAAATCTCTCTTCCTTTTCCTCTCACTCATTATTTTTTACAAAACCAGAAGTACAATATTATTATTATTTGTTGTATTACAATTTAAAAATACACCATTAAAATAAATAAAATAATTTCTGTAACAATAAGTAGAAAGTATTCTGTAAACAATAAGACATGGTCACCCTATCGCACCACATACTGATAATGTTCTACAGCTTCTGAAATATAACCTTAAGAATTTTTATTGTATTTTTACTAGTTTTGACAAATTAAAATCTAGGTATTACAAAAAACTCCAGACCTCTGCGATGCTTTTTCAGCGAGATACAGGCGAAATAAAGTTTTATTCACCGTTTCGATGGCGTGGCCATATCGTTTTAGTCTTATAGCTCCTGAAATATAAACCTAGGAATTTTTGTTGTATTTTTCCTAGTTTCGACAAATTCAAATCTGGGTAATTACAATAAACTACACACCTCTGCGATTTTTTTTCAGCGAGATACAGGCGATAGCGTTTTCTCCACCGTTTCAATGGCGCGGCCATTCGGTTTTAGTGTTATAGCTCTTAAACTATAAACCTGAGTATTTTTTTTATATTTTTACAAATTTTTTACAAATTAAATCTTGCATTTGCGTAAATTTCAGGTCTCTACAAGGCTTAGTTTTAAAGATCTCAGTGGCCGCGCGGTTCGCCGCGTTTCAATGGCGCGGCCATGTTTAAACCCTTATAACTTTTTAACCGTATCTTTGACAAATTTATGGTTTTGGGAATCAACTTCTACAAATTTTTACAAAAAATTGACATGGTTTTTTTTAAAAAAAAACGCTATGGCCGCGCGGTCGAACTGGACACGATTTTCAATGGGTACATAAACAAAATTATTCAATTTCAACTAAAAGGCAATGGGAATAAGTGAATGACATGGTTCTAATGAGAATTTAATGCGGTGTCAACCACAATTGACTTGCATGAGGAAAGTTTTTTTGTGACGGAACCATCGGAACCACAGAAATCTAAATAAAAGGAGAAGTGGTATGACGGGGTTTTCGTCAAACCGCAATATGATTAGAACGATTATATAGCTAAAAATGTCTGTCACCTAGGTTTAGCTGTGTTTTGACAACGACCGGGATAACATATAAAATGCCAAGTTGTTCAGTGGTTGCCTGTAAAAATAAGAGCAATAAAAAAAACTTGATTAATAATGGAATCACTTACCATATGTTAGTACATGTATTTTATTGTATTTACCTCTAAAATCATGAAAAAATAATCTTTGATGTCCTCACTATGTTATTTTCATGTTCGGACAATTAAGTACTATAATATTTTTGTAACATATACATTGATTCTCTAATGTTGTCTAAACTAGTCATATAATATACTATATAGTCATGCAATGAATATATGAAGCAATGAACTATGCGCTCAACGATATTACGTATGACAAGTGGTTGCTAACCGTGATCGCTCTAACAACCAAACGATAGTGACGACCCGTTCATGACTACGACTATCTATCGTTTTCGATAAAAAGTCGTGTATTGTAGGAATTAAAAACTGTAAAAGATTTATAAAGTAAAAAATTTTTTTTTTTAATGTTAAATTATGTAATTTCAATATACGTATTACAATGTTGAAATAATATCCTAAATCAAAGGTGAAGTAAGTACTCTAGAACTTATAGGTTTAAAATGTTGATTACAGTGGTTTTAAAAGTTTTTTTTGAATGCTCATCCATTTATTAGCACACACATGCTTTTAACTGGTTTTATCAGATTTGCTTTAAATCAGTCTAAATGTTTCTGTTCTTCTGTAATGAAATACGACATAAATTGCTATGCTTTAAAATGAAAAATGCCGTGCGATAAAATCCCTTTCAATGCCACGGCATCATTTTAAAGCATAGCAATTTATGTCGTATTTCTGTAACAGTACGGTTGAATTTCCATTAGTAAAAATTAAAATCCCTTGCCATGCCGTCCCGGTCTGCGTAGGCCTTTAATTTGTTTCACGACAATCTTACACACAATATTATTTTACAAAAGTATTGTACAATGAGGTATATATTATTATACATAGGTATTTATATAAAAGTAATTATTATTTATATGATAAGTATTTAATTTTTAATAAAATATATGTCTTGTCTATCGATACATTTTATTAATTATTTATCGATAAAGTCAACGCCTAGCATAAATGTAATTTTTTTGAATGTAGTAGTTTTAAATTGTAGTAGTTCTTCTATCTAAACTTTTTGAAGTTTGTTTTATTTGTTTAAATATAGTAGCGCTGATTGGTTCGCTGTGACACCCTGTAAGGGAGATATTTCAAGGAAAAACGAGACAGAGTATTGCGTTCATTGATAATCTAGATGTAACTGAGAACAGTAGTCTATTCAAATATTCTATAGCTGTGTGTGTTAATAAAACTGGCGACATTAGGTTTCCATACAAAATGACATTCAGGGCACATCTCCTTTATTCAGATATCTGTGATCGGAACTATAAAATAAAAGTGCGTTGATCTGGCTTAATAAGGAGTTGCGTGATGGAAGTCCTGTCATTAAGGATGGGATTAAGGCGCATTGTGTGTTCACTGTGATGGCAGATGACGACAAATACGGGTTTGTATGAAAAACAATGATAATGTTTTGCCGCTCCATTCTTTTAATACGGCCTGTACAATTAAATCAATCTTTTTGCGTTTTTGAAAGTGAGACTTCGTATAATAATCTTACCTAGAATAATATTATTTCTTCCTAATTTCGTTCGTATTTTGGCCCTGTTATCACAAATTCCAAAGATTTTGTAACTATTTTATTAGCAAAGGGATTTTTTTATACGATCCACAAATTAGTGTCGTGAGCCTAGATGTTTTTTTGTTTTCGTTACCATTAATGTTAAAGGAAGTCCCCTCCAGACATAGGTTGATTCTTAGTACGAGAAGTGCCTTAAAAAAAGAAAATTCGCAATTTTTAGAGTTGACAGAAAGAATTGATCGAAATTGAACTTTATCTAAATAGTAGGTAAAGCCTCCGAAAATACCTATATCTAACAATGCATATTCATTCGCTTTAATAGTGGTGTGCGTAAACGTTCCTAATATGTGTAGATATATACTAATGTACCATGAGTGTAATATCACTCGAGTTTGTCCTGTCTCAAGTGGTACTTGAACCTGAATCAATAAACAGATTGGCATACAATATATTCGGGGAGCGCTATTCTCTAAATCCTCTGTTTGTACTTCATACACTTATTTATACATTGTTTGCTAAATTATTCCCGATATTCTCCATTCTCTTACACATTTAAATTGAAAAGTTTTTGAGTGAAAATTGTTGTAAAGTAAAAACATTTTCATATATCAACATAAATACACAATAGCTTTGTTCTCTCAGCACTCAGGACGATTGCTCGCAATCTAATAAAAGTCTTCAAATATTCAATTCGACGTCGTCTCGTAATTGCAAAGTTTGCTCGCGACGTCCACATACACTCGGAGAACAATAACAAGTGAAATACAATAAATAATAATAAGTCCAAACTATTTACTTAGTGAGCTCGTATGTAACTATCGTATAGCAGTTAATAGTGTTCGTTTCGTGAGCTGCACAATAACGAGTTAATTAAGAAAGTTGGACTGGTCGATTCTCGGCGGTCTCATTCCTCAATCAATTTTGCACAGTGCGCTTTAACATTATTGCGTGTAATTACCCTTAAATAAATGGCCATTGTACCGATATATTCAACAGAATATATCAATACAACAGTATTGGGCATTAATTTCCGAAGTTTAAATAATACAAATAAGAAGGTTAATATTAAGTGTTTAAAATTTTATAGTGCTCTACCTTTCAAAATATTGTGGTTGCAGATATAATATAGGGTTTGAATAACAATTGACTACAACAGCTGTTGCTTAATTTAATTCTTTAAATTGGGTAATAGTACCTAATATAGCTAATATCTGCGGGTAATAAAATATTTAGCTAAAGTCTGTTTACTGTGCAGATAGTAGGTATGAGGTGACATAGAAGAATCTTGGGGTAAAAATTTGATCAAGCCATTAATAATTTCTTCGAGCATCAAGCAAATAAAAAAACAGTTCTGTGTTTTCATCACGTTCGAGGGTAACTGCACTAGTTCAGTTTTAAGCCAGCGGGAAATGATCAAACGTGTATCATTAAGTTGAAAAGCTCCCGAACAGGAATATACAAAATTGCACAACTCTATATTATATTAATATTCCGCCCGAGGTACATAACACTTTAACTACACGAATGTAATCGGTTGTTGTGAAGCGAGCCTGTATTAATTGCAAAATTTCCAGACAGTGGATGGCACACAATGGTGCAATAATGGGACAGAGGCTTGTTTGCAAGCCAGCCACAAAGTACAAAGCGTGTTTGTAAACAGCCTTATTGCTCTCAAAGCAATATTATGTATCTACATATGAGTATATCCTGCTTTGTGTATAGGCTGTCTACATGCTTGTATCGGCCGCAACTCGCAACCGATTGAGATCGATTACCTAACCTTAAGTGAAGGTACATGAATATTTCAGCGTCCCATGAATTCAATTAGACGAGATTGGATTACGTGATGAAACGGTCTAGTATGTAACTACCAAACACTGTCTTTATACAAAAACTGTCTTGAATGAAATATTAATGGTAAGTATACAATTTTGGACAAAAAAAATAACATCAATTACAATTCGTATTTTTGTTCTGCTAGGTTTCTTGTAGCATTTAGGCACTGTCATAGCTCAGTAGGTACCTACCTAATACTTGACCAACTTGTAGATAATAAAATTTATTTTCACAAAAAAAAGAACCAACTTCAAAGACAATAATTGCACTAAAAAGTAATAAATAATTACTTGTATTTTGATTTTACGACATTAAATCAGCCATTCTTTCTACTTAATTTTAATCTAAAGAATAGGTTCTTTTATTTATTGTAAAAGTATTGTTAAGGATATTTCTTGAAGAGTCTGTAAATATATTTATTTGTAGATTCTTTAAAAGATAATCAAATTATTACAAATAATGTAATATTATTGTTATTTTTGGAGTCGGTGTCAGCCACGATAGTTATTATTATACCTACCATTTTTTATTTCTCACTGAAAACTTAAACAAATATTATGGCGTCGTGTTAAACACAGACAAACAATTACTTAAAATTCACATTCGAAAATGAAACGGCCGTTTTGTTTTAAGTGCAATATTTATCTAATTAGAAACCATTTAAAGTGATGAGAGTGTGTTATACAAAACTTTATTGCCTATTCTAACCACGTTGTAGACAATATTTTGCATTATTGATCCTATTCGCGGATTATTCTTTAAATTTAATCTATTTTAAGTTCTGGAAAGCTTTAATCAGTTATTAAATATAATATTAAAACGTTAATGTGATACGGGTATTTTAAAATATATTTATTTAAATATGATAAGAATATTTGTTTAATTTTTAAACTAATCCATAAACAATCAACAACTATAATGTCGAAGTCATATAAAATCTGTAATTCATGGCCGTCATTCCGTTTGCTTGGGTATTATCGTACCTACTTATTTCGTTGGCTGACACCGACTCCAAAAATAACAATAATATTACATTATTTGTAATAATTTGATTTTTTTTTAAAGAATCTACAAATAAATATATTTACAGACTCTTCAAGAAATATCCTTAACAATACTTTTACAATAATTAAAAGAACCTATTCTTTAGATTAAAATTAAGTAGAAAGAATGGCTGATTTAATGTCGTAAAATCAAAATACAAGTAATTATTTATTACTTTTTAGTGCAATTTTTGTCTTTGAAGTCGGTTCTTTTTTTTTTGTGAAAATTAATTTTATTTCTAAATTTTTAGTGAATACCAATTCTATAAATCCGTGTGGTGACGGAGTGAGAATACATGTCACCACCTCATCTCATCCCATGGGTGTCGTAAAAACCGACTAAGGGACTATCCGTGAATATTATCTTTGAGATATAAAAAGAAGGAAAACTTGAAATTTAACCCTATACCAATCCGCCTGGCCAGCGTGGTATTAGTAGGCCAAGTATATCTCCGTCACAGGAGGAGGCCCGTCCCTGCAGTGGGACATTACTTTGTCTGAATATGGGTAGACCTACGAAACGCGCTGCTTAAATATGAGACAGCGCCGATTGAATTATTATATTTCTTTATTTCTCTCATAAGGTACAAATATTTCCTTAAATGTAAAATACATATAGTGTATTTCTTGTGAGAGCTGGAGTCTGTACTAAGCTCGGGGCCTATATTACAGCTCTCCAGGCCCTCCTACTTCATAAAACTTCATAAATGAAACAAACGAAGAAAGGGAGAAACGCCTTTTAATGTAGGAAATCTACCTCCAATGTCATATCAAAAGAGACTAGTGAACAACGTATAAATCAAGTTTCACAAAAAAGGACCTACATGCAAAATGTTTTAAATAGGGAGAACATCGAAAAGCGTAGCCACCGTCTCGGCGTGGTCAATTGGTAATAATAATTAAGTTAATTAAAATAAAAATAAATCAAATAAATATAATAAATATTATTACTTATCAATTTGTTATATCTAAAGAATAAGTTTAAAATAAATTAAATGCAATTCAACAATTTGTTTGTCTATTTATAATCCGTTATTAATTCCTATTTTAATTTTAAATAAGAACTTCATTCAAGTCTTAAACCATACCTGCGATTACATTCATAATGTTAGTGTTAAGTTTTTATCAATTTAATAAAATAAGCGAATAGTACAAGGTAGCTGCTATATACCGTTGCGGAGTTCCCTCGACCCTCAGTCTTCTTCATCATGAGATCATGTTTGTGTAAAGTTGTGTACAGTTTTTATCAATACGAATAAAATAAGCCCAAACACTAGGTAGCTGCTATATACCGTTGAGGAGTTGCCTCGACCCTCAATCTTCTTCATCATCAGATCATGTTTGTGTAAAGTTTTGTAAAGTTTTCATCAATACAATTAAAATAAGCCCAAACACAAGGTAGCTGCTAAATGCCGTTGAGGTGTTCCCTCGACTCTCTCTGGTCTCCAGGATCTGATCAGTTCTAACTCTTGACTATTTGGTAGTGACGTCAAAGATGGACATGTATGACAAGATTTTACACAATGCGTCCCTACAATTTTCAAGAGATGCCCTCGATTTCTCTAGGATCCCGTCATCCAGATCCAGATCTGGTGACAATGGGACCAAATGGGAAGCATACCCATACAAATAAAAAAAATTTTTTTCAAATCGGTCTAGCCGTTTTCGAGAAATCAGGTAACAAACACAAAAAAAAAAAAAAAAATACAACCGAATTGAGAACCTCCTCCTTTTTGAAGTCGGTTGAAAAGCTAAGTCAATTAAGAGTATATTTCTATAACAGATACCGTGGTTCAAATTTGAAACCTTTCCGGAGATTTAGATTAAGTTGGGACATTCAGATGGATGACCCTATCCAACAGCCGTCCATTTTGCAACTCTCCGCGGAGCTCGCCGCGCCCGTGACGTCTACTGTCCTAATTAGAACGCGATTTAATAAATCATTATAATGACGGTTATTTGAATTGAGTGCTTTATAAGAAAATTAAGAGTAGGAGGAATAACCTATTTCATTTTTCTGTCTTTTACTGAATACGCACAGGGTAATATTTTTATTTACTTATTTCATAATATTTCGTTTATTAGGAACGTCTTTCTGAAAGGCAGTGAGTATTTTATCTACAATATATTTTGGAAAAGTAATAACGTTGTTTGTCGGATTATTGACGTTTTCTCATGTTCCCGGGAAACTTTGGATATATATTTTGTTTATGAGTATAACCAAATATACGTAAGTACTCCAAAGGTTTTTAATATGTTTCAGTTCGACAATAGGTAGAAGAGGTTGGAAATATATATTTTATTCATGATAAGTATACCTAATCATTATTTCAAATACTTCCAAAGTTTTTAAAAGGAGAGTTTTAATGTAGTATGTAATAATCCATTACCTGCTGGAAAATGTAGATCTGTAGAGCGTCTTTAAGAATCTAGTAAGAATATATTTTGCTTAAATAAGATAATATTTCAACCAGGTATTTACCAATTTCCATTTCAAAGACTGTAAGCCAAGCTTCAGTTAGTTATTATGGCGATGGTTTCACTGCAGCTAATAGGGTGCACTGCCACTCAAACCGTACGAATTTTAATTGGAACCAATTTTTGAGTGATCGTAACGAAAATTTGAGTAGTTAATATTTTTGAATTTACTATTTTTATTTTATACAGTTGAATACAGTAAAAAACTAAGTTTCGATAGTTCCGAACTATTTTTGTTAATACACAACCAATCACACACAAACAGCTGCCAGATGTTTGAATTGTGCGACTTATCAAACTCGCTAAGTACTTACACTGGTTTTTGGGTGAAAGTTCGCGGACATTAAGTCTACGGAAGCAAAAGAAGGTAAACTTGACAATATTATAACATAGGCGAGCCAGGTGTCTTTATGTCACTGAATAAGACCCATTACTGTACTTGGACATTATGAGGAACATAATATCTTTCTACAAAATATGCATTTTGTTTAACTCCTACTATTTACATATCAATGTTTAAAACATAACGTTTCGAAGTAGTTGAGTAAGTACATTAATTAATACAGAACGTAGTCAAGATAGTTAGTTGTATTCCTAGTCGCAAACTGTATTTCTTGTGTATGAATATGGAGAGGTGCGGCTGCCGCTTGTCGCCTCTAAAGCCTTAATATGCATGAACTACTAACTTACTAATTCACTATGTAACTACATATTTCGTAGGCACATGAATTAAAGTTAAATTGTATTTAAAGACATTATTTTAGGTGTAGTAATTTAGTAGAATAGCAATGTATGTGTTTTTGTGTACTACAAGCGTTAGGACTAGACACACAATATTAGGTATACAAGCTCTTAATGGCGCGAAAGTAATATGATGCGTTGACCTTGCAAAAGACCAATGAATTTTCGGTGATCAATTCGGTGCCTTGCCAGATGAATGTTTTTGTGAAGCGCCGCAAAGCGACGTTTTGCCAGGCGAGTGGATAAGCTATGATGCTTATTGACTTAAGGCAGGAACAGATCATCTCCAATGCCTGATGCAAATTTGGCTACAAATCATTATCTTGAGCCTGCACCTACTCTGTACTCTAACAAGTGTTCTCAAAAGTCGCGTTACGACGCTGGACCCGATATGTTAACATTATTGTTGTTGTAGTAAAGCAAGAACCCCAAATATCTAATAAACCATCTCCCTATTCCAAACCTGTTCACTTACTGAAGTAAATCTTTAGCGACGTCGCCGTAAAATACCTTTAGAAGTAAGTAAGTAATTGAAAAGTTTTAAGAGGCGCAAATATTAATTGACTACCTTCAACCAGCTTACTATTAAGCTTAAATATTCAACAGCTTTTTATTGTACACCTGTTTATAGCCACTACACAGCCTCTATATTTCAACTCTTGTATGTTGTACTAAGTTCATCCTGTTGGCAGGAAACCAATAGAATGTAAGCGACGAATTATGTGAATGGCTACAATCTTTCGGTCAAATACGGCTCTAACTCAGATCCCTATAGATAAATCTTACTTAGTCGTCTTTTGGAAGAACGTTGACATGGAACAGGTGCCCAAGTTTTTGTAACTGATCCCTGTGATAATTAATCATATTGTAAATAGAACCATAAGCTTAGCTTGAGGATTAACACGAATCACAAGCCAACTGGTAGTGTAGGGATAGAATTCTTTACTTTTGCTTTTGGAGAGGCGACTAAAGCATTACTAAGCAGATACATTCTTCTGTGAGAGACGGACAACAAATACTTACAAAAACTGTATAAGTATTTGTATTATAGTTAGGTAAGGCCTGGAGGAATTCGCTTCTGCACTGCAAGACCCACATTACTGTAAACAGTAGATTTACAAATAATTACGATGAATAAAGGCATATTTATAAGTAATATAACGAGCTACTCTCAACTCTGCCATTTCAATACAGTAAAACAAAATGATATTATTAAAACAAAATTTCCCTAACAGAAATGTTTTCATAAAATACACACATCAAAAAAGTCTAAGCAACATGCATGATATTACAAATTTACCATTTATATTAATTTATTTTACCATTTATTTTAATTATAACGTTGTATTTTATTTTTAAAATAATATTTTTAGGGTTCTATGATGTAAAAATAACAGCTGTTTTCTTTATAAGTTCTTTTAATAACAGAAATTAACAATATTAGAATATACAGGTACATAAGAAACTAAACTTTTTTTTTACAAATTGAAATTTCTTAAGAAAATGAATTTAATGTGAAAGAATAGGACAATTTAATACAAAGTATGGCCTCCTCTGCTATTCAGAACTTGTCGGCAACGATTATTCATTGAATTAATGAGACTGTTTATGTCATCTTGCGGTATTCGCTCCCAATGGAATTGTAGCAAATCCTTCAGCTGTTGGGTTGTTGTCACTCCGTCCAAGTCCTTCAAAACACGTCTCTGGAGCATGTCCCATGCGTGCTCGATGGGGTTGAGGTCTGGCGATTGTGCAGGCCAGGGCAATACCTGGATGTTCTCCGTTGCCAAGTATTCACTGGTTCGCCGAGCTGTATGTGAACGCGCATTGTCATGCATTAACGTAAAATCGGAGCCAAAGGTTTGTGCAAATGGATGGACATAAGGTCTGAGAATATCCTCAACGTAATTTTCAGCGTTCATGTTTCCATTTACAAAAACGAGCTCAGTTCGCCTGTTCTTCATAATACCCGCCCATACCATAACTGTTGAGCCGCTGTATGGATGAACTTCCTGAACGCACCTGAGTCTTTCAGTATTTCCGGGTCGACGGTACACTCGCACCCTTCTTGTATCAGGCCTAAACCCGAATCGCGACTCATCGGAAAACATAATTTTATCCCATTGTTCCTGGGTCCATGTTATGCGTTCTCTACACCATTCATTTCGACGAGCGCGATTCCCGTGACGTATCGGTGGGCACCTGATAGGGCGTCGAGCTCGTAGGCCGTACTCATGCAGTCGATTTCGCACAGTTTGGGGACTTACATCAACACCACTTGAATTTTGTAGCCTCAAACTTATCTCTCGAGCGGTTAACATCGGCTGGCGTCTTGCAGTCAGTTGTATGTACCGGTCTTGCCGAGTGGTTGTACTCCTTTTACGGCCTGGATGCTGTTCAGCGGGTTCCTCTGTATTATTGTAGCGCTGCCAAAGACGACAAATAACACTTCTATGAATACCAAAATGTCGAGATACCTGAGATTGATTACTTCCCGCTTGCAACATCCCTACAGCTCTTTGCATTTCATCTGCCGTCAAATGACGTCGCTCCATGACGTAAAGAATATCTAACAATTCAATTTTGTCGCCAACTGTATTTAAATGGTTGGTAAAATTATAAAATCAAGACTAAAACGTAGCAATTAACATGCACTCAAATTCAAACAAATTCGCAGTCATTTGAATTTTATGAAAAAAAACAAAACATAATCGAAATTTTTTTTACACACACACTACCTATACCTACCTACCTACCTACCTACTTTTACCTATACACTTTGAGTGAGTAAATACTTAGAAATTAATTAATATAAATGGTAAATTTGTAATATCATGCATGTTGCTTAGACTTTTTTGATGTGTGTATATAAGAATAACATTTACAAGTTCCAGTTTACTCAGGTATTCCGCTATGAACGGTAGCATAATGGGACTATGATAATATTTTTCTAAGAAGTTAACAATTGCAGAAAGAGCTGTCAACGGCGGGTGCTGTCACGAAGTTTAAATGAAATCTCGGGGCTATGTCTGTGTAATTACAAACAACTCGGCGTCGTAAGGTCGGCGTCTACCCCGTCACCCGTGTAATGGACTTTTCAAGTATTCCTAACGTGAAAACTTTCACTCCAGCCGACTTAAACGCCTCCGACAATGTGCTTAACGATGTTTTTAACTACTTCACTCCATTCCTCGACTATTGCAGGTTAAATTAATTATTTGTCTGTCAGTCTATCGTGTTTGGTCGTGAATTATTTGTGGTGCAGTGTGACGGTTAAACGTGGGCTGAGATGCTTGTCTTGTTAACATGCGAGAGAACTACGTTTATAATTACGCGATAACCATTACATCGCTTACTCCGAAGGGATTCCTAAAGGGGTTTACTGATGTGTGTGTACGTTGTAAATTAATCTAGGCGATGTAGTAGCTACATGTCAATGATGGCTGTTAAGGTTTTGTACTCAGTTTCTGTTCTTAGTAATGATTTGTTTTGTATCATGTATAGGTATTAGATATATTCGTTATTCAATTCTCAATATCATATTTTCTATTTATAACAGTTTATATGCATTGTGTTTTAAGTTACAATTATAAGTTACATTGTCTTTAAAAATGGTACCGTTAACAAGGTAATAAAAATATTGTATTTGAACCGAACCTTATTGATTGGGTCAATAGCTCGTTTTGGTTATACTTATTAGGGTATTTGCTATTGGTTTATACACTAACTTTTAAACAAATAATATTAAAAACTCTCATGAGTAAGACTTTAGTTAAATACTTATACAACCCGAGTATAGTTAGATTTTGATGTTGCGGATAAGAAACTTTCTTTAATCAGTTAACTTAAACTGTATAGTGTTGCAAAGTTTTTAATTATTCTATTTATACGGAAATACTATGAAGTTAATAGCAAAACTTGTATGGAAGTTTCATAAGAAGAGTAAGAAAGTATCACAATCAAAGATCACTATTATCATCATAACAGTCCATTAATGTCCTACTGAAGGGACGGGCCTCCTCCAGCGACAGTTAACTGGCTAGTATTTACCAAATTTATGATGAGGACTTTTGTGGCGTAGTGGTTGAAAGCTTTGGGAGTTAGCAGTGGTTTCGTTAAAATGCCCTGGATGTCCCGCTACATGCAGCCCTCAAGACCTATGGGTTGCTACAGACAATGCAGTTGCTGTGGCCGAATTCTGGGCTGGCACTGTCTGAGTTTTTGCCAATCGACACGAAGAAGAAGAAGTGGTTTCGTTTTAGATTTCACTCATTGCAAATCCTTGCGTGTATGAACATAAATATGCTATCGTTTAGAGATAATATTCTTGGTGTTTACTTGGTGAGATTTGTGCCTTTGTAAAAAATATAAGTAAGTATCTAATAATATGTTTAAAAATGTTGTCTAGTACCTATATTAAAAATTCTACTTAGTTTGGGACTAGATGGCATTGTGTAAATGTGTAAATAAAATGTTCTAACCAACATTTTCGTAATCCAAAACTAAATAAAACTCTACTATGATTTAACCGATATAAAGTGGAGCATTTGTAGCCAATAGTAACCAGGGACACATTAGTATGCGTAAAGCAGGTATTTGTACCGAAACCACTGTTTGCAACTGTTATCTTTGGCACCAAAACGTACGAAATGCATGTTTAGTGCCAATAAACTGGGATTTAATGTGTATAAAATAAATATTTGTGTCTTTAAGTGTACAAGGCAGTTGGTCAACTTAATTACTGGACACAGGTTTCTTCACATAACATTATGCATTGAAGGTAATGTAGGAGAGGTCATTCAGCGGTATTTAAATCACAGGAACGTTAGAACATCTATGAGTAGGTAACGTTGTTTATTTCTTTCAATCAATCACTCAACTAGCCTATTGCAGTCCACTGCTGGACATAGGCCTTTCCCAATATGCGCCACAGAACTCGGTCCTGCGCCTTCCGCATCCAGTCCGACCCAGAGACCTTTATTAGGTCGTCGGTCCACCTAGCTGGGGGGCGTCCTACACTACGTTTGCCGAGTCGCGGTCTCCACTCTAGGACACGTTTGCTTCAACGGTCATCGGTCCTTTGACAAATATGACCAGCCCATTGCCACTTTAGCTTGCTAATACTACGAGCTATGTCGGTTACTTTGGTTCTTTGTCGGATAACCTCGTTCCGGATTTTATCCTTCAAGGAGACGACGAGCATAGCTCGTTCCATTGCTCGCTGCGCGACTTTAAGTTTGTGGACTAGCCCTACTGTCACGTCTCGGCACCGTATGTCATTACTGGTAGGACGCATTGGTTGAAGACTTTGGTCTTCAGGCATTGCGGTAAAGGCGAAGATTATTTATTTCTTTAATAGGAATAAAATAAAACATGTTTGAGTTGTGATCTTAATGGTAACATTAATAACAAATAATTAAATAAGTACTTTTGAGAGTAAATTGCTTCTAGATAAACTTTATAATACTTGAGATCGCTTCGTGAGAAAGGCATTTCCCAGTATTCTAAAATCTTTAAGGTTCTTTACAAAATTAAATATGTAGTACCTACTTTACAGCTTATTAACATTTCGTTTTTTTTTACCTTACAAATAACTATATTATTATTGATGACCTCTGTGGCGTAGTGGTTATATAACATGACTGCTACGCAGAGGTCTGGGGTTCGATTCCCGCTCAATGCAAATCTTTGTGAGGGCGAAAACATGATTGTTTGCATAGGTCTAATAATATTTTATCCCTATTTCTCGTAAATAAACAGATTAAAATTCGATTTACCCTGTCTCTCTTATTCAATAATGTTTGCGCAAAGCTCACTATCAGTTTTCATCGAGCGAGTTCTCGTGGATGCTGTGCCCCAGTAGCGCTTATCAACGTCTAACTATCTCACTAAGCGGCTGCATCAGGAAGACGTTTAGATTATACATAAGATCATATAGACAACAAATGCTAGTTCCTTAAGTAAGGGACTCATATGAGCGGTGTAATATAACTAACTATAGCGAATGAAAGACAATAGAGATGTCTTCATCATTTCAGCTTATTCTTTGATTGTAAGAGATATTATTTATTCCCGTCAGTATTAAGGCTTAAATAGAAATCAGTTAACTATACCTAGAACTTAACTAAGGTTGTAGTTGCTTAAGTTAAGAAATGCTCTTTTAAAGTTAAGTTACACTTATTGATACAACTTGTATGCTTTGAATGAACATTTTTGTGTGATTAAGTGATGTATCGTGGAGAGAAGTTTTATTGTTGTATTAGTTTTTAATGTAATCCTTATTTGAATTTTCTTTGTTTGTTTATACTGGTAAACATAAAATTGCATGCTGTGTTTGCATAATAATATGATAGAGTACAATTTGTACGTAAGCTTTTATTTTACCCATCTAGAACTTATAAAAAAAATTGTATCCAGTTTTGTAAACCATAAATAAAAAAAATAAAAAAACTACCTGCCCTTTCAAGTAGTTGAATAATTAAACAAAAGATAAGACTGAAGACAAAAAGTACGTGCGAATAAACTTTACGATGTCACACTGTTATTAACGACTTTCATACTCTCAAAGGTTTATTGGTTTTTCATGACTCAATATCACATCTTTTGTAACATGTGTTACTCAGAATATGTGGAAGGGTTTATTATAGACAGACAAAGATAAACCTTATTGTAATTTGCACGAAGCTTATATGTTTAGCCCAAAATTTACTCTTTGGTTGTATACCTAAAGCAAGATTTTTTTATCGTGGTACCTAACTAATAATTGAGTTTTGCCGCGCTGGCAAAAATTAATATTTAATAATAAAAATAATAATTATATTATTATATATTAATAAAAAAAAAAAATTAAGTCTCATTTTACGAAGAAGAGTTAAGTATTAATTTTACGGTACATTACATAAAAAAAAAAATCTATTGTATGCGAGAAAGAGAACATCATTATTACATTTTGAAACAATCCAGTTAAATCAGTTGTTTTCATTATGACAACTACAAACTATGTAGTTACGTAATTTAAGCAATATTCAAATGGGAAGATGATCGCGATTACAGACACGTTTTTGGCATCTAGAAACGACATCGTGTTATCACAATTACCCTCATCCAAGAGTCCCGGGCACGTCGCCGACGAATAAAACGCCCTGATTGCACAAAGCTTTCCTCTATCCCCTCTCATTCGTTATCGTTGCAATTGTCCTCTTTCGTATACACTTCTTAATAACAGAACACAGAAAATGATCAAATAGTCGAATGCAATTCCCCCAGCATTGTGGCGCACCACAAAGATCCTTTGCAAACTTTTTATAAAAAAAATAAAACTCTCCTAATTAGAGAAATAATACTTTGTTTTCGTATTTTTATTTTAAAACCACGCAGGAAATTTCTTTAGACGAGTTTTCTGTGTTACATTTAGGCACCCGACGCCATTGAAATAAGTAATTACATTATCCAAAAGGGTTCCTAATTAAATCGCTGTATTTTAATTAGCAACCAACAGTTTGTGCATCATACAGAGTTAATTAAAAATAAATCGTTATAGATGTTTAGTAGATATATTTTAGAAGGTTTAATACTGTATTATATAGTTATGTATCTATTCATTAATGTAGGATGAAATTTAATATTGGCAAATATTTTAAATACAATAAAATTTTCTGTTACATTACAGAGTAAAGATGTAAATTATGATTTATTCTTGAAAGTTAATTTGTTAATTTTGTAACAAGATTATATGTATTTATTCATTCTATTAAATAAATATACTACTAAGTTCGTGTTAAATTAAGACTTATGCGAGTAATTTCTGGTAACGACAGATCCTTCTGTCTGTATTGATATCAACGCGTCGACCGAGTGGAGACGGAGTAAGAGTACAATAATTAATTATTGTAGTCCTAGGCATACACCCTTTTCTGTAGGTGTCTTAAAAACAAGAAACAGATCTAAAACGCAGCTTATATCACTGCGAGTAAAGAAAATCTTTAAATAAAACCCTATACCAATCCAAACGGCTGTGGTGTACTAGGTCAGAGGCCTAGATTAGGACTAGGATTGCGGAAATCCGCAAGCTTCTTTCTCCATGAAGTCATAGAGAAGCAGGAACTCCTTTACTACAATTGTTAGTAGTAGTAATCTCAGTACAAGATTGGATGATGGCATTCCGTATTCATAACGTGTATACATTTTAATACCAACTCATAACATAAACCTCGCATCAAATATATCTAACTCTATAAATATAAATCTAACCATACTGCTTTTACTGGTAGAAGCTATTTACCTTTTACAAATACAAGAAACATAGACAATAAAAAAGAAAAGCAAAATGAGGTTCATTTCCCCATAATATCCGGCCAGTTAGTCATTGGAAGCCACAGTTCTAGTTTGTGATACTATCTATCTCGCATGAGCTTTACCGTGATTAATCTACTCAACTTGTGAATTGAGTTTTTCGTAAATATTTACAATGTGTTTTTTTTATATCGGGATGCATATTTTAAAGCAACGTAACGTCATATTTTTAATAACTTTTTAGATAAAATAGTTATCTTTATAAAAATCAGAGTACGAATATAGTACTACTACCTCGGATATGAGATGGGGATCTCATCCCATGATTGTCCTAATAGGGAGTTAAGGAAAAGCTCGCAGATATTAACTTTACAAAAACTAATGGAATAAATTTCACATAATATAGAGATGTTGATTAACAACCTTTATAACCATTGTTTATTTAAAATTAATTTAATGTCACGTTATCATCATAACATCCCATTAATATCCCACTGCAGGGACGGGCCTCCTCCTGTGACGGAGGTATACTTGGCCTACTAATACCACGCTGGCCAGACGGATTGGTATAGGGTTTAATTTCAAGTTTTCCTTCTTTTTACTTTGTAAAGATAATATTCACGGTTAGTCACTTAGTCGGTTTTTACGACACCCATGGGATGAGATGGGGTGGTGACATATTGTATTCTTACTCCGTCACAACACGGACATGTCATATGTCACGTTATGAATTGTATTTTTTTTTCGTAATACAGAATGCAATACAGACGAAATTCCGTTTTACATAAATTAACGCTTGATGTCCTCGTATCCAGAATTCTGTGACTCCCTGCATCATAACATTAGTAATGTAATAATGCCTCGAGTGCATGTTAGTATGTACGTGTAATTGCATATTAGGAAAACAAGTCACATGTACCCACAAAATATCTCTGGCACACCCCAACAGCTGTGTGCTCGATTTACAAGAATTTGGAGGAAGGCTTACATTAAAGTTTATACTCGTGAAAGAAATTGAAATATGTTTGAAATATAATTAAGTCCTCAATGAAGAATTTTTGAAACTTGATGTTTGTTACAATATTTATCATCGATGAATCAAAAAACTTACGAAATAAATTAACATATACTGAAAAAGCACCTATAGAGCCAACGTGGAAGGACTTATAAACCAACCATATAAAATGAAAAACGGTTTTGTTTCAAATTGACTGAGTTTTGAGGTAACATTATTATTAAAATCATATCAGCCAATCGACGTCCACTGCTGGACATAGGCCTTATCCAAGTATTATACAAACAATAATTAACATTCATAACTAACAATAAATGAAAAACCTTCGAATTGATTTCGAGTCTATCTATTTTTGGATAAATACTTAGTTTCCAAACGTTACGTGTTACGAAAAATAGCGTTCAACGCTCTGTCCACATAGAGTTTTATCGTCATAAAACTGATTGCCAGTGTTGTGTGGATAGAATGGAAGCTTGATGCTCGTACAGGGAGGTTTTATAGCTTTTTATAACGTAAGTTGTTTTTACGGCGAGCTATCGATAGTTAAAGCTGAAAAATATGTGCTTTGGCTTATTTGCTTTAGTTCTATGCTATTTTACTCTTTCGAGTTTTTGTTCATTCCTTATTTGCTGATTGGTTAATAATATTGGTGTGATTTTGGACATATTCACACATGGTAAACGATGATGAGTATATTTATATACATTTATACTAATGGGTATTATTCCGGAGATGGTTATTAGCAAGGTCAGATATTGTAAGTGGTATTGATTAGTATTTGACATTTTCGTAGACATGTCTACGGAATGCGGTGATAACTAAGTGTTGTCAGTTCAATTATAGCTTACTGCCATTGCACTGTCATTCAACAGGATATAATAACCAATAAGGTAAAATATAATAATAAGGTATAACATTCTCCGTATATCGGTCAACTTATTCTAACTAAATATATCCTCCATCCAACAAGATTCCACTGTAGTAACGTAATTGTTACAAGTCAGCAGTCTAACGAGATGACAAATAAACTCGTCATATTCCATATAGTAAATGGATAGAATTTCAAATGTGAGAGACATGGGGTGTTTCGTAGGCATACGTCATCAACCTACTAACGAAGTAGGGTGTAGTACGTGACGATAATTCCGTCCCGTGGGACCCCTTTGTGCAATCAGTGCGGTTTCTTGGACCTCACACGTTTATTTTTGGATAGTTACATATAAAAAGTTGTGGACATTCGTACTCTTTATTTAGCGAGTACGGTTTATGTTGGAATCAAAGTACCGTTTGAAAGTAATTTACGATGGGAATACATTACGATTTATTTCTGTTTTATACGCTACATTATTAGTATACTAACTGTAAGCATTAAGATAAGCACAATTAAAAAATTGTCTGGAAAATAAAATGCATACTTTAAATGCCTAGATCATTTTACGGCTAAATTTAAAGCGCGCTCTACAGCTAGCTTAAGAATATACTGTATAATTATTAAAAAAACAAAAAGTGTATTTACCTTAAAAGCTCTCCAATAACCTAAAGTGTAAACAAAAATGTATCCAAAATTTTTGTTAACCTAGTCTGAAATTTTATTGACGCCGACATAGATATTAATGTGCAAACAGGAAAACATACTTTACTCTAAAAGTAGATATAAAATATAAGTAGGCATTACAACATAGCTTAGTTGTTAGTAAGTAAGCCTAGTTAGATCTTCGTTCGACATCGCATTGGCTCTCGAGCTAATATTTCAGCAAAACCGTATTGTCCTGCCTCGGACTCCGTCACATCTAGACATTCTGTGCCTTTTTCGAAATAATAAGCCTTGTAATTGGGATTTATGTTCCTTTTACGATGATTAAATGGCCCAGTCTTTCATTAAAACTTGCAACTGCAATACAGATACATAATATTGATGAGATTTTGTAATCAAGCATTAATTCCACGTACACTCGTTTAAGACTCGTTTAAAAGCTTTTAGTTTTGTTGTATTTTTTTTGTAGGACCAATATATAATTAAGTAAAGTTGTATCCTACTATATTTCTTAGAGAGGACGCACTAAATAAGAGACTTCTCATTAGCCAGCACCGTGGTGATTTAGGTAACAAGGTTAAGTGAGGCGAATGTGGAAATAAATAACTTTCTTGCACAGGATTTTTAGGAGCAGCGACGTTAGGTACTGGCTGAATATTTAATGCGCCATTTTGTGTATAAGTTTTTATTTACGACTCGGGTTAGAGTTTGAGAAAATTTTTAAAAATATCTTATATCCTATCCTATCCTATCTTACTAATATTATAAATGCGAAAGTTTGTGAGGATCTATGGGTTGATGGATGGATGTTTGTTACTCTTTCACGCAAAAAATACTGAATGGATTTGGATGACATTTGGAATATAGGTAGTTTAGGGTGTAGAATAACATTTAAGCCAACTATACAACGCGGGTGAAGCCGCGGGCATCAGCTAGTCATAACATTAATGCTTGAATGTCGCGTTACATTACTACTACGAGTATTTAGAACTATGTGGAGTTTGTATACAGTTCAAGGTTTAAAAGTTGATACAGACAGATTGATTATGAATAACGTCATAACTACTAAACAAAGTTTCAACACTTGCACTCAGTACAGCCAGCAGAAAAAATCAAAAGAATTTAGTATACAATACTGATTTTAGTTGTCCGTGTAGTGATGGACTAAGAATACAGCATGCCAACATTCCATCTTATCCTGAGCCTGTGTTAATAGGCAACTAAGATATTTTTTACTTATTTACAGTTCTGGCGTAGAAGAATAATTCTACTAAAAACCTCCAGGCCCGAGAAATATGTATTGGTGATGTTTTGTCCTTGCAGTTTAAAGCCCGTTTTTTTATTTGCTTACTGGCTCTACATTATTAGGTTGTTTACATATAGATGGTAAATAAAAATTACTCTACCTACACATCACCTTAATAATAGTTTTGAAAGTTTTTTAACTATCTAGTGCCCTACATACATCCTAACTTTTTTTTTGCTTTCATTTAAACACAAGTGTCTCAGTGTAGTTACTCAAGAAATTAGAAAATTAAATTAAATTTCTAAAGCTAAAATTTATAAATTTAAAGTTTTATTATTGTTAGTAGTTTAATTTGTAAAGAATTTCTAGGAATTTTAAAACATATTTAATCACTGCAACACAAAAATTGTATACCAACATTAAAAGTAACCGATCAAGTAGACGAGAAACAAAACAACATTCTGTACCGTTATTTTTTTTGAAAACACAATTTGTTTTGCATTACCAAAGTCTATTTTTAAAACATTACGTTCAAAAACGATCCTTTGAAAAACAATTTCCGTTAGCCCGGGTCCGGGTTACTGTACAAGGTACAAGACGAATAGCCATATAAATCTCCCATGTGTCTAATTGACGGCTACGAAGTCCCGGCCACCGTCCGAACGTTGTAGACCTGATTCACTTACCTCATTTGGAAAGTGTTGAAAGTAACGTTACGCTCTTTGTTCTAGCTTATCTACTAAGTTTCGAAGTGGAAAGTTTCGTTGTTTCTTTCCTTAGAACGTAGTGTAAATAATCTTGATCACAGCTGGTCATAACAACGCATTAGAATCCTTGATGGGTTAGGAATATTTGAATTGAGATTAGTACACAGTGTCTTTTTAACTTTGTAGCATCAATTGTGTCTGTTTCGTTTTCCTTAATCTACTTTTTAGTTAAACACGATCACATGATTTAAGTCACTAACTTCTAGACTCGTTACCTTGAAAAATTTTTGTCAGAGAACCTTATTAATTTAAGGTTGTCCTAATTGTCTATATTTAATGTATTATTATTTATATAATATGTATAAGGGTTATTTAGGAACTAGGTTTCAAGTATCTCTGTTTCTGTATACGCTATTCTAACAAAACACTATAACAAAATTTTCTTTTGTATGTGTGACTTTGTATTTTTGTATTTGACAATGCATTTTGCATTCTTCTTGTTCTCATAATGCATGTAGATTAATATTTTAATCCAATCATTTAGGTTTAACTAGATTAGAAAAACGGCAAATTAAAACAGGAAGATAAAAATGAAAATGATCGCCAAACGATGTCGGTAATGAGTAAAGGTACATAATCCGCTTGCGTTCCGTGAGCAGAATTAATAAGGATAAATCCGGTGTATGTTTTTCCTATATTGATATAGAAACTCTTTTCAACCCTTTCCTATAAGTACTGAGGTTGAGTATTTGTATTAGAGAAGATTTGAAGTTAAATAACAGAAAGGGAATATTTACTTACTTAATATTGATAATTAATTTATTTTTGAATTATATTTTCGAAAATGAAATAAGAAAGAAGATGCGTTTCGCCAAAATTAAATAAGAGACCTCCCAAAGAGCTTAACCTCAATGCGACGTCAATCATATTCAACACAGAAATAATTTTTAAAATCGGTTCATTAGATCCAGAGATTACCTACAACGTCACAAACTCACAAACAAACAAACTTTACGTCTTTATAATATTAGTATAGATTTAGTTAACAATAATGAGTAGCCAGTAACTATGAACTAAAATATATCAAACTTAACAGTAGTCAGGAATCTCTGCTTACCTCCACCGGAATAAAGTGTAAGTTTACGTGTGTACGTAATAAGTTAATTTGGTCAATTAAACATAAAGGTTGTTAAAGTTGCTATAATTGTCTTTTGGAAAACTGCTACGAGTATATATCAATCAATCAACTAGCCTAATGCAGTCCACTGCTAAACATAGGCCTCTCTCAACTCGCGCCACAGAACTCGGTCATTCATGCGCCTTCCGCATCCTTCGGAGAGACCTTTATGAGGTCGTCTGTCTACCTAGCTGTACCTTTCATACAGTTGAATTGTATGAGACTTATATGTAAGTTAAAGCATAGGCAATACGTTTTTTTTAAACTGCTATTTATATTAGGTTGGAATGGTGCCATTACGTATTCTTTGGTTACTGGCTTTTAAGCACCGTAATTTAGATTAACTGAGGCTCTTACAATACAAAGTGTAAAGCTTCATAAATCACTATGTTGGTTAGCGTGGTAAAGTAAACCAAAATTAGTGTTTTATATGCAGCCACATATCCTGAAGCGAAACGAAAGCAGGCTGTTAACATCTTCGTTACATTTATAGAAAGAAGCAGAGTAGGAGGTGCGCCCATGTGATGACCTGACGAAGGCTGCCAAAGGTTGACATGCCGTATCCTTTATATAATTAAAGGATACATAGGATTGGAATAGTTTAAAGCAGGAAAATGTCTAGAAATTGTGTGCTTTCGATATGCATTATATCATAACAGCCCATTAATGTCCCACTGCAGGGACGGGCCTCCTCCCATGTCGGATGGATACTTGGCCTTCTAATACCACGCTGGCCAGACGGATTGGTTTAGGGTTTAATTTCAAGTTTTCCTTCTTTTTATTTTATAAAGATAATCACGGATAGTCCCTTCGATGGTTTTCACCCATGGGATGAGATGGGTGGTGATATATTGTATTCACGCCGACACCACACGGAGAAATGCATTATAAGTTTTTATTAATTCTAATTATGAATTTAATTATGAGCAAAGATTACTAGTAGGTTAGGAAATTCATTTACGGTTGTACGGTTTTGGCAGGTATTATACCGGATTTAGTATCTTGTACTTATGTAATTATTATATCTTAATATTTTTTGATTCCAAAATGTTCTTACGGGGGAGTACATTATCCATTAGTAGTTAATAGTCATAGATAGTATTTATGATAAAGTTATTTTTAATACCTAGGTACTAAAATTTCATGACCAAGTTTACAGTGTTTAATTCAGTAATACACATTTATAATTAAATATCAAAGACTTGTTCGACTGTAAAACGTATGTGTTTCCAAGCCTCCATTTTCATATGGTTAGCACCTTCAATTATTTATTTAGTACCTTATATTTTACGACAAACGTACTCCATACATATTCATGTTCACAACAGTAAAATTTACGATCTAAATGTTTCATCTTTCATGACTACATATAAAGGGAAGTGACCTAGAGGATGAATAAAATGGCTCGTTACTCAGCCAGTTCTAGTGATAGTGAGGCAATTTTGTTACAAATCAAGCAACTACGAGGTGTAACCTTTAGTAGAGTCAGGCGCAAACTACTTTCGTTACGTTTTATTAACGGTAATAAACTTGGGTTCATTACATTTTTTTTTATTTTCTGAGTAGTAAAACGGAACTCTTTGCACGTACGGAGTTCATACTTCATTCAGCTCGTAAAAGGTTGGAAGGAATTGCTTGAATTTATTCACGAACTCTACGCTTAGACTTGCGATGCTCGCGTTGGCCGCGTGCTTAAAAGCCGAGTTTTAACTGACCTTTATGGGGTGGGTCGCAGGGAGTAATTATGCAACTTGCAAGGGATTCCATACCTAAATAAAGCAATAAGGATAAGATTAGTAACACTTACTCGCATGTAGTTGTTTGTTAATTCAAACGATGTTTCTAGTAAGGTCCAACTTGTCCGCATTTTGATCGATGGTTACAACAAAAGTGTAATATGGTCTTCCATATTTGTACCTCTAAATATTTTTGTAAAGAATGATATAGACTTATGTATACCTTATATAGTAAAGAGGTAAAATGTAATAAATAAGCAATCTGTCACAAGTTGATATTTTATATACGGCAAATAACGTTACCTTCGTACCGCGTTTAATATTTTCCCTGAAGATCAAATAAGTAAAGTAAATATGAAAGTTTATGAACATTATAAGTAAATAATAGGCAAAAAAACATATTAAGATTTTTTATGAAGATGAATATGTAGAACTGATATTAATATTGTTAAGAAAATTATATTTTTTGTAGGTAAACAATATACCATTAGGTACAACGTTTAATGGATGTAAGCAGGCACACCGTGGCTGATTTCTTGAAAAGGTTTATATAAAGTATAAGTACTTCTGTACTTTCACGTTACTTTAACATTCTGTACTTTGACACTCAAGAGACTCAGTTGCTCTATGCGAGCAAGCAGTAAGCGCTGTAGTCACGTCAATGAAACGTTGAAACGTTTCGATTTATTGCATTCTACCACTACAGTACTGACCAATCCCACAGACACTATTCGCGATAGTAATCGCTTTGCCTAAACGAGGTTGTACGTTCGCTTCCCATGTGGAATATCAATGAAATCATCAAAGCCATTCATTAATATCCTACTACTGGAACGGACCTCTTTTAGTGACGGAGGGATAATTGGCTCACTATAATGACGCTAGCCAGAAGGATTAGTAGGTATAGGGCTTTATGACAAGTAAATATTATATAAACGGGATATTAACGCGCATTTTATTTACCTTTATTTTACTTGACGTTTCGGCACAGATTGCACTGGCCGATTGGTGAAAAGAGATTCTACATAAAACTCACCATCAGTTCGTCAGGTTCCAATTGTAGATTCCTTGTCCAGTGCAACCTGTGCCGAAACGTCAAGTAAAATAAAGGTAAATAAAATGCGCGTTAATATCCCGTTTATATAATAATGATAGTTTGAAAACTATCTATATCTATACTATTATATAAAGCTGAAGAGTTTGTTTGTTTGTTTGAACGCGCTAAACTCAGGAACTACTTCTTAGAATTTAATTTCGTTTTCAGTTTTGGATAGACCATTGATCGAGGAAGGCTATAGGCTATATAACATCAAGCTAGGACAAAAATTATAATTTCAAATTTAGGGGGCCTAAGGGCCTACTCAGAAGGCTCATAGTCACTCAGAGGACAATATAGAGACCTATGTTGTAGCTTTACCTATGGGCCTACTCAGAAGGCTTATGGTCTTTCAGATGGCAATGGAGAGAGCTATATTGTAGCCTGATCTATGAACCTACTCCAAAGGCTCATGGTGTATCAGAGGGCAATGGAGAGAGCTATGTTGTAGCCTGGTCTATGGACCTACTCAGAAGGTTCATGGTCACTTAGAGGGCAAAGAAGAGAGCTATGTTGTAGCCTGACCTATGGGCCTACTCAGAAGAATCATGGTCACTCAGAGGGAAATGGAGAGAGCTATGTTGTAGCCTGATCTATGGGCATACTCAGAATAATCATGATCACTCAGAGGGCGATGAAGAGAGCTATGTTGCAACCTGATCTATGGATCTACTCAAAAGGCTCATGGTCACTCCAGAGGGCAATGGAGAGAGCTATGTTGTAGCCTGACCTATGGGCCTACTCAGAAGGCTCATGGTCATTCAGGGGCATTAGAGAGAGCTATGTTGGGAGTTTTCCTGCGTGATCGAATAAAAAATGAGGAGATTCGCAAAAGAACCAAAGTAACCGACATAACCGGTTAAAGTAGCGACAAGCAGGGCACATAGCGCGGAGAACCGACAGCTGTTTGGGCAGAAAGATTCAGGAATGACGACCGCGTACCGAATAGCGCTAGTGTGGACGGCTGGAAGCCGATGGATGAGGGAGGCACAGGACCGCACAAGGTGGCAATACTTGGAGAAGGCATATGTACAGTAGTTGACGTCGATTGGCTGATATGATGATGATGAATAAATTTGTATGAATTATACAAGTTTTTTTTTATTCGATTTCAAATTTAATCGCGGACAAAGTCGCGTTTTACAGCTAGTAATTTATAAAACAAGTTCATAAATGTAGGGTTTCATACAGTTAAATTGTATGAAACTTATATGTAAGTTAAAGTCTAGGCAATACGTCCGTCTAATATATAAAAGTGTAGCGCTATTCGATAGTGAACGCGGAGATACAAATAACATCATGGATGCTACATTGGATTGCTCGCTATCTACGCGCGATCGCGTACGGTATATCTAGGGATGCTATTATCAAATAATGCGAAAAATGTGATCGAGATTAGTATCGATTGATTTAATCTAATCAAGTATTTATTAGTATTGGACAAGGACTGTCTCGATGGCATACCGGACACAATAAAAGGTGCACAATGTCGCATGTATCAATATCGAGCTTCTCGCAGAATAATTATTTGTGCAATCCACAAATGATTATCATCAGCTTGAATGTTCATTGTTGCTTTTAAATTGACGTTTGTCCCTGTACCTGCGACATTGGGTTTGTTTTTTTATTTTGGGAGTTAGCTTTAAAACAATATCTTAATATTAACAATACTCATAGATAAACTCAACTGAAAAATGTCTATCGGATTCGATAATAGAAGTCTTGAAGAAACTCCGTAGGAAATGCAGCGAGACGCCAGCTCACCAACTGCAGTTGTCACTGCGTTTTATATTGGCACCCCGTCTCTTCCGATTTGACTGTTTTAGATATACATTGCTTATAATACGTCCGCTTTTTGTTTGTGAGTAATCTCAAACAAATATGTTGACAATGCAAAATTTGTCAACATATTTGTTTGAGATTACTCACTTTATTTGAGGTGTATGACGGCCAAATTGCGTTTGGGTTTGCGATTAGTTAGAGCCTGCTGAACCTGTGGACTTGGGTTCTAATTCTGCATAAGTTAAATCAAAAGAGTATCTTAAGGAGTTTCTCTAGGAAGTTTCATAATTAATACCTATGCTAAAGAAGAATGGGCAGTTTTATATGGGGTGCGTCCCATGTTTTGTAACACTTTGTGAGATTATATCATTTGAAAGATCTCAGCAAGTGCTATGTTGTATTGTATGGGCATAACTCCGTATCTCGTGCAGGGAAACTGTTATAGGGTTTTAAAAAAATTTAAAAATAATTAAAAATGTCTTAACTAATTGGTCTTTTAATAACTACTACTAAAGAGATTTAAAGGTAGAGCCTACTTTGACCCAATACCCTCTCTGCCACCATTGTAAAAAGCGCAGCGTTGAGAAGATTGCAGACATGTAAAATGAGATTTACCGCGGTCCTTCTGGGTAGAAGAGTTCTCAAGCTTTCAGAAACGTTTGCGCAATTACATGGATAAAGAAAAAACAGCTCCCCGTGTTCCCCGCCATTTTGTTCCAAATATGACATCTGCTCTCTGCGTCCCTACCTTTGTAACATGTTGTGACTAGCATAAACATGTTCACCTAGATTTTTTTCTATATATATATTTTTTTTTCATTAAAATTGTGTGCAGGTCAAAAGTACTGAGCTGTTAATGATAAAATAATTTTTGTATCAAATAAGACTTTAATCGTACTTTTTTACATTTTGTGACACGGAAACACAAAATTATTCCACTTATAATAACTGTAGACAATTTACAGACAGTAATCGTTAGTTTAGACCGTTATTAATAAGTACATACGTAGTTAAAAATATATAAGTAAAAATGGTAAAGTTATCGCTAAATAAATCTCTTACCATAACTACTATCTTTACGAAATAAAAAGAAGGAAAACTTGAAATTAAACCCTATACCAATCCGTCTGGCCAGCGTGGTATTTGTAGGCCAAGTAACCCTCCGTCACGGGAGGAGGCCCGTCCCTGCAGTGGGACATTAATGGGCTGTTATGATTATGATGAAATCTCTTACGTAAATAGATACGTTATAGAGTTGAGGTTTAGAAAATAAAAATCCTCAATCCATTTTTCTTTATATAGCTGTTGATGTTGATAAGGTTGTCATAATTATAATGACAGTATAAATATACAACTTCTTTAAATATACCTGTTTTATTCACATATCTTTTAAAATATATCGAAAACACGAAAGTACAGCTCAGCAACAACACTACACCATGCTTCCAGCCCTCAGCCAATAGGCGTCCATTGCTGGAGATGGGCCTCCTACAAATATCTTTACTTTGAAGATCCTGTGACTACCTTATCACTTGGCGCCACCCCGATATCACGCGATATACCTACGCGGTCCTTTTCGAAAACTTTTCTGCCTCATCGTCATTTGTAAGTTCTTCGTGCTATGTCGCCCCTTTAACGGGCAATCCTGAGTGCTCTATCGGTCACTTTAGTTCTCCTGCGGATTATCTCACTTCTCATTCAATTACGCAGGTCAACTCCCAACAAAGCTCTCTCCATTCCCCTGTAGATGACCAAAAGTATTGTGATTTGACGAGTGAACCCCTTCTCGAAGTTGAAAGAAAGAAAGAAAGAAAGAAAAATATTTTATTTTTGCAAATAACAAAACAATTACAACAATGTAGGTATATATCTATTAACAAATACAATTAAAAACATTTTATTTATTTGCAAAAATTGAGGTCAGCACTCAGGATTGTTGTTGGTTTGCCGCAAGGACGACAAACCAACCCTGATTTTCAGTGCTAACCCCAAGTGACGACCGGACTACAAACTAATAAAAAACAAGACGACAATAGACAAATATTATAACCAAGACAAATATAACTAAACTAAGTACATGATATTGTAAGGCAAACAAAGCAACTGCACAGTCCATGACATACCTAAATAAAAACATTAATAGGTACTATCATATTTTATATTTCAATGTAAAATATACACTTAAAATAAATACTTAAAATAAAACTGTACATAAAAATAAATAATAAATAAATATGTGCGGACAATAACAAAATACGCGCACCACACATACAGCGGAGGCAAACCGGTTTCGGTGATGTAATGAACATCGCAGTCGTGCGAATCATTCGGCCGCCCCATGCTGCCGCGGCGCCCGTACATAGTGTTTACATATTAATATTATTACTTTACTAAGAATATATAAAAAAATATATATAAAAACGGCCTACAGACAGAACCTATATGTAATAAAAATATAGTTATAGAGTATATAAACATTGATAAATATTGATGGTGATATTAATCAGTCATAGTCACAACAAGTCGCAAAAGAAATTAAATACAAAAACGAAAACAAAAACAATATACGTAAGTATTACAACTATCTAACGTCACGTTATTCATAACTAGTTTGGTACGGTTTTTTGCTCCTGTAGTAGATTCTTTTTATAATTTATTTTAAATGAGTGTTTTGTTTTTAGGGATCTTATCGGCGGAGGCAAGTCATTCCATATATGAGTAGCTGCATACTTATAACATCCCCTGAATGCTGCGGTTTTATGCTGAGGAATGGACAGCGGGTTGGCGGTGGGACGACTGGAGTAGTTGTAGTGATCATGCCTCCAACTTAGCTTATTGTAAAGGTACTGGGGTTCACGTGTACTTATCACTCCAAACATCAGAGTTGCCAGATGTAGTTTACGTCTGGCTGCCATTTTAAGTATGTTATTGTTATTTAGATAGGGAGTTACATGACTTCTCCGAGGTATACTAAAGCAATATCGCGCGCATGCATTTTGCACGCGTTGTATTAAATGCGACGTTCTGGTTAGGATACACGGACCATACACAGCATCACAATAGTTAAATTTCGATAGCACTAAGCTATCTACCAACCTTTTCCTCAATGTGACACTAAGATAGCCTCGTACCCTATAGAGTATTTTTAATCTATAGAAACAGCTTTTTACAACGCCATTAACGTGATCTTCAAAACGCAACTCCGGATCGAATACCACCCCCAAGTTACTTGCTTTTTGCACACGTTCTATTGTGTCACCCATTACCTTGACTTGTGGATTATAGGATGATATTAATTTGACTTGGTTAGCGCTCCCCATGATCATGAATTTTGATTTAGCTGAATTAAGTACCAACGAGTTTTGCCTAGTTGGACTTATCTGGCCTGATTGTCCCAGGTAAATATATTCGTGGACGACTTTGAGTGTAGCGCCTCCAACCATGATTGAAGTGGGTGCAACATGAACATTTGCCATGATCTTTGTCTTGTCCGTGTCCATTTTAAGACCCACTTATTGAGAGATTCTATTAGGGTCATTGAGCATTATATTGAGGTCCTCCTTGGTCTATGACATGAGACCATTTTCGTTAGCAAATAAAGGTGCGTGAGTGATATACTCGCCATAATATATTGATGCCATTTACGTTCCAGTCTAAGAGCCTAAAAGCATCTTCCAGTGCAGCGGTAAACAGTTTCGGAGATATTTATTCACCTTGTCTTATACTTCGCTGCAAATTCATAGTTCTTGATAATTCATCCTTGAGACAAACCAACATAATGGCGTTACCGTATACTTAAGCACTGCAGTATTATGAAATATCGTTGGTGTACTTGGCATCGTTGGAGAGACTGCAACACTACACCAGTAAGTTAATAATGGCATCTACACTAAGCGCAAACTTATTTGACCGACCTGAAGTTGTTGCAACTGACTGAGCAGATGTCATATTTGGAACAAAATGGCGGGGAGCATAGGGAGCTGTTTTTTCTTTATCCATGTAATTGCGCAAACGTTTCTGAAAGCTTGAGAAGTCTTCTACCCAGAAGGACCGCCGTAAATCTCATTTTACATGTCTGCAATCTTCTCAACGCTGCGCTTACAATAGTGGCAGAGAGGGTGTTGGGTCAAAGTAGGCTCTACCTTTAAATCTCTTTAGTAGTAGTTATTAAAAGACCAATTAGTTAAGATATTTTTAATTATTTTTAAAACCCTATAACAGTTTCCCTGCACGAGATACGGAGTTATGCCCATACAATAAAACATAGCACTCGCTGAGATCTTTCAAATGATATAGGTCACAAAGTGTTACAACACATGGGACGAAACCGCCCATTCTCCTTTTAATTACTTAGTTTTTCCAATCTCCAAACAATTTGGTAATCATTACGATATTGGAAAAATAACAAACGGAAGCTTTGTCGAGGCTATGGAACTCAAAGTTTTTATTTCATTCCCGGTAATTTTATAAAACTATTTCACCATTGTACACAAGAAACAATGATACATATTTAGTGAGATATAAGTAGAATAACGTACGTCGATTACATTAGAAACAAGAAAATAACAAAAACGTAATAAAATAACAAAGAATAAGGCAAAAAAATATTTCTTATTCGACATTATTACAATAGGAAACATAAATATATTGTTACTTCTCTTTGATCATAATCCAATCGTCTTGTAATGAATCTGTGTCCTTTTTGAGCGCGATTTATCCCTAAATACGTATTTATTTGTGATATTTTATTGCGGGGCGATACCGAAAGTGCGGTCTTACAATATTCAGACGCGACTTTGCTTACGATTTGCGACTTTCCTCCAACAATAGGCATCTGATTTATAGCATGTCGATGTAACATCGCTCCTTTTTAGAAAACGCCTACACGGGACCGATTCGATATTGAACAGCAACATATTGTCACGTAACCAAAGGAAAGTATTGTTGTCAATAAATTATACGAGTGCTTGATTGTGTTCGTGAATATGTATGAGCCGCATTGTGTTCAGCTGTTTTTTTAGAGAGAGTACAATTGTCGTTTGTCAATGTTCGTTGTTTTTAGAATTTCGGGACTAAATTTGCTGTGTTTTGATTTAAGTATAATTATTGAACGGTTATGTAGTAATAAATGTACGCCTTACATTAAACAAAGTTCATTCTCGCGAGCTTGTTAAAACGTTTGGCACTGTTAATATCTGGTTCCTCTGTAGTCTATTTTTAATCGATGGGGTAAACTGATTTTCTATTTTTTTTTAATTAAAGTTCTCAGAACCAGATGTCTTGAAAGTTGCTGAAGCCAGTCATCTATTGTCTCTCACCAAAGAACAAACTTGTTATCATATTTTAATCACAAAATATGGGTAGGCAAAAATACAGAGAAGTTAGTCATGCATAAACTTTATTGATTTTCTATTAAACTGCTGTTAACACCAAAAACGTCGCTTTAATCTTAACCATTATAAATACGACTATACCCCTTCCACTATATTTAACAACATTTGACAGATTGACGTAAGTGACGTTCAGCTGTATCTCGAATGTAATCCCATTCGATTGTAAGCGATTTCGCAATTTTTCAAATTACTTTATTTTACACATTTGGATCCTTACATCCACTTACATTATCATTTTATTATTGTTTCATTCTTCTATGTTAAGAGAATTAGCCTATAGCTTAAAATGATAAAATTATTGTTAGCTTAGTTATTATTTAAAATACATAATTTATCGCGACACATTCGCGGGTTATAGCTAATCTAAAATATCATATTACATTTTATAAACGTATTATGAAGAGTTCAGGTTTATTCATAGCATTTATTTCTACCGATTATTTGTAATTTGTTTCATAATGGTGGTAATCGTTATGAGTGTCCATCACTAAGTAACCATGGTAACTGAAAAAAACATGGGTACGTCCATGAAATACAATATAATTTGTTCGAAAAATAAGCGAAAGTATTACGAAACTTCATGGACGTGAACTGTCAAAAAGCTAAACTTACGCTGGAAGGGGTATAGTGTGTTTTTTGCTAGTAATATGAATGCCAATTTAAAGCTCTATTCCATAAGCGTGTAAAACGATATCAACATCAAATGAAATGCACAATACACAATTTACCTATTTCATTTTATGTTTAGCTGTCATGTTAATTTTTGTAGAAGAAGCAAATCATTTCTGTATTCTAGAAGAACGTCGTCAAAAAAGATTAAAAGTCGTAAAAACAAGTGCAAGTAGTAGTACTTATACATGAATTATTTAAACAAGACGTCTTTATATTCGTCGCGAGCAAATCTTTGAATTATATAACATTGTGAGGTGGGACATTTGGGGAGCTCAATGCCATCTGGCGGCTCAAGCTAACAACTTACATACATATTAACTTAGCGAGAATGTTATTCCATATTCATGCGAGAATTGCGAAACACTCCTGAATGGCAAAATTTAAGGAGAGATTAATGTGTTTAATACTGAAATTAAATGCATAAGGTAAAGTTTGATATTTAATGAAAGCGTTATATTTCCTTGAATTTACTGACAGTATTATGGATAATTTATTCGAAGACTGACCTTCTCCTAACCTCGGTATCGCTTACATACAGTGTTCTATCTGCAGAGTAACACTCTCAAAGAAACTAATTTATAAGGTCTAGAAAGTAGGATATACATAACTAAGTAATATATGAACCTTGCCCAGTAAGGCATTTCATTCGAATGTCTGTTTTATAGAACTAGATCATAATCGCTGGCTATAGGATGACTATAACAATATTTAAATTATAATTATAATTAAATATTAAAAGCCATACATACATCGCTTCAGTAATAAAGATAACTCTATCGGTAACTGTGAATCTCTCTCCGATTCTGATTTTAGCACGCACAAAAAAATGCACTCAGTACGTTAGCCTCAGAAATACTTAAAATATAATATTTGTTTCTCACTGATTTTAAAAGACGATTCCTTAAAAGTTAAGTTAATTTTGTTGAAAAACTCGTGACAATTATACAATATACGTTGTATTTTTATCCAAAAATCAAGAGTTGTTAATAAAACAAACTGCAATTTTTTATTAAAACTTTATTTCCTTTCAAGTATTGGACGCTTTCATTGATACGCAATCTCTTCACGAAATCTGTGTGTGTCACCGAAATCCTTATTTCGAGGCTTGGAGCTCCGTTCAAGCAGGCTTTATGTCTCGTTTCTTCACAAATCCGAAGATAACGGCCCGTGTTGGCAACGACACTAGGCGACTATAAAAGTCTGGACCGAATAATACTTTACAAAGAAATCTTTTTAAGAATTTGCGTTCACTCAGTGTGAAATTGTGTAGATCCCAATCACTAAAAATTACCTTCGACGATCACAAAGTTTTTAAATTTCTTTAAATTATATTGAACTTCAATGAGATAATTCTGCGGCCGTTGACGTTATACTTAAATAGGTTTGAAAACGAGCTATGATATTCTACTAGGCTACATAATAATTTATTGGATCAATTTGTAAAGGGTAATTTAGTGAAGGAAAAGGAATTGCTCGACATTAAATATCTTTAGAGGTTGCGGGCGTCTAATTACTAGTTGGTAGAACTCCTTAATTATGATTGTAAGAGAAGAATTACACAATGTTCTCTCAAAGAAATCAGAGTAAACGATGTAATATAAGTTCTAGAACAAGAGCAAAGAAAAAAATCGATACGCGTGAAGTTTAATACTTTACTTATGAAATCAGGTGATTACAAAGTTTGTTGCGAACGGTTTGGTATAGAATAACTGGATGTCAACCTAGTAGTGTAGTTCTTAGTGCAAGTCAGTACTGAAATTTGTAATGCATCAATTTATGGATTGATTAGCATAGTGATTACGAGTTTCAAATGCAAAATTTCAAGTACACATTATCTTCATTAACCACATGAAACAAATCTAAGATACATAAGTCCATGGTATCAATGACCGATTCATTCTTTATTGTCCCTAAGATGTTGTGCTAAAGATAACAACTGCAATTTCCTGGTCTATTTGTAATTTACGACCACTTTTATCTTTAACAATCTGCTCAATAGCTTTTAAGCTGACTTGGATATATTCGTATAGATATGTTTGTAGATCTTTTTTTTATATGGGATGGCTAAAACGGGGATTTAGAATTCATCCAGTGTGACTGCAAGCAAACTATTTGGACTTAGGCTGACGTGTAGTACGCCGTGAAGGTATGTCAGTTAGGTACGTCTTTTTTGCGTTCTACTGCTTAGGACCGAAGGTTAACTTTATGCGCCACTTATAAAACCACATCATGGCTATGACATTATGGGCTTTGAAAAAAAGAAAAGGGTACAAAGCTTTTGCTGGTAAGCAGATTCGAGGAATAATACTATGTGTAAATGCAATAATAAAGAAAATGACAGTAAAAATGTTCCCTCCCGCATACAAAACTGTCGTAAAATACTATGAGAAATGCTATAGGGTTCCATAGGCATAGGCATCCTGTCGCTGTTGTAGGAACTGATTAGGGGAGAAGCTATACCAATATAATCTGTAAAAGAATGAAAACTGACACAAAATCCTATACCAATACTTACTTTTGTTCAGCGTTGTATAAGTACTTCAAGTTAAACTACACTAATGGAGGAGATTTGTCTCTTGAGTACTTATAAGACCAGCTATAAAAGTTTTTAACAGCAAAGCCATTTTATTAAAAAAAAGTATCGTTCTATTACAAATGTCATGCATTTTACAGCTGGATGTCAGTTCAGATAGGACACAGTTTAAAGTCCTGAGATGCTAGTAAAGTTTTGTTGTTTGAACACACTGCAATTTTAGTGGACGCGCTGGTTGCCTGCCAGTGCTGAGTGCTTTTATCCAGCCTTGTTGTTACGCTAATCATAAGAGAACAGCGGATTCTACTATTTTTCAGCTATTTTTGTACTTTTCTTGGGTAGTAGTAGAGTAAGTATACATTCAATACCAGATCTCTTTCCGTAAATGCTAAAAAAACGTGCCTAGGGAAGACAAAATTAAAACAAACTCGGTCCCAATTCTTTTGTCTTACCAGGTATTAGTCAAGTTTATCACCTGAAAAGTCAGTGTTTCGTAAGTTTTACGGATCAACATGATTATATAGAATAAGGCAGGGCTTGTTAACGGTACCAAATTCTCAGTATAAGTATCGTTAAGTAACGTTATTTTCATAAAGTTAATCTAGTAACGATACTACGGGTAATTTTACTTTGGTATCGAATTAAATTAATATCGGTAACAATGTATCGGTAAGAGTATCGACACTTTTACCGGTACCTACGAGCGATGTTGCCAACTCGTGCAGTGTACGGGAGCCGCGCATGACTGAACGGCAACGTCGCCCGTCCGGCGATAAATGTCTCGATCGCTAGTTACCGCAGTCATTATAAAGACTAATACTGCTTTCGTCTATTTCTCATTATGTTATAATAGTATTTTGCCGTAGTCGCAGAATGTCTAAAAACCTAAATGATATACACCAAAGGTACAGTCGACGAAAAAATTATCCTTTTGGCGGAGTACGTCGAATTCGTAAGAAGTCAGATATTTTTTTATTACTGTTGTTACTACTGTTCAACTGCAGTAGTATCATGGGTAAACTAATTACCGGTGTTACTACTGGTAGTATGAATGGTAAAACCACGGGCAATAAAAGATTTTCTCAATAGGTCTGTTTCTCATTATGTCGGATTCTGAGTAGGTTAGTTTTTAAAACTTCAGCTATGCTTTAAGTACACTTGTTTACATAATAGAATAGGATACTTGACTCATGTGAAATTGTCCTACTAATATTATAGTTTGTGAGTGAGTGTGTTTGTTACTTCTTTACGCCTAAACCGCTGGGCCAATTTGGATGAAATTTGTATGAATATAGGTGAAACCTTGGATTAACATAGGCTAAAAAATGTTGTGTTCCCGTGGGATGAGCGATAAACGACATGCATGAATCATAGAGTACTTTTTCCAAGAATATTGAATTCTAGGCATAAAATAATCACGCTTTACAATAAAAAATATGGATTAACAATTTTACATCCACTTTGTCATGCCGTAACAGTACCAGTGCCGATAACTAGGAATTCGCAAAAAAATTGAACCCGAAATCAAGATTATGTTCATTTCCATTGTCAGATAAGCCCTATAAAACATTTTATACCTGAATAAAACCTAAAGATTCAGTAAAAAATATCTAAAAAATCTAAAATAAAGTAAAATAAAAAAACCTGAACTTACCTATAAGAAACTGTCAAAACAAAGTAATCTGAAGGACATGTTCCCGCGTTTATAAAAAAAAATCGCTTTTTTTAATCGAAGAATGTAGTTTGGCCCAGTTTATAATTCCAAAAGGATCTTATTTTTCATTTCTTTAAACGGAATCCCAAATTAATTAATGGTAAGCTTATAATTTGAGTTTTTGTTGGGGGTGCTGATAATCTGGTGCAGTGCCAGGATTTGGACCCTTGCCCCTACATTGACTCTAATTAATATATCAGAATAGCTTTATTAATAATAATTGTAATTGCTTTAAATATTTTTTGTTACTTAATGCTGTGACCCCCAGATATTTAAATAAATAAAAAAAGTCATAAATCTACTTTACTTACCATATTTACCCTACGTATCTACCATAAGAAAGTATAAATTATATTATTAAGTAGATCTATTTATGCTTTTCACTGTACTTTTGCTTGAAGTTTTAAAAAACTTACCTATTCAGAATTCGACATAAAATGAGAAACAGACCTATTGAGAAAATGACTTCTTACGAATTTGATGTACTCCGCCAAAAGGAAAATGAATATGATAGAAAACAAGAAAAAAAAAAGAATTTGTTCTAATAATACATTTAATAATAAAATTTCTATTATTTATATATTATGTTTAAGCCTTATATTATATTTCAAGAATCCTATATTCTTCAAAAATTCTATACTTGTTATACGGCCATCATTTAAGCTTAAAAGTTCTTCTTTATACTGTTTGTCAAACATAATATCGCTTCGTTTTCTGTGTCTGTTTTCGAAATAAAAGTTTTTTATTCTTCTGTCGTTTAATCTTGCTTCTTTTTTTAGTAAATATAAAAACAAAATTAATGTGGCTTTATGTGGCACCCTAACTGTCATTCTCGTAATTTTTTTACCAAGTCTAGATTCAGTCAATTTTAGATCTCTTGCCTTTTTCCAAATAGCACGATTATAGTGAAAATAGCACCCACTAACCATTCCATCTGGAAATACTGATCTATACCCGTTTATCAATGCTGCTTCAAAATCACACTTGAATTTAGTTATTTCTATTCCTAAATTAGCCTTTATCAATGAGAATAATCTGTTGTAGGTAGATTCCGTTTTATCAGGTAGCAAAGCATAGAGAACAGGTACAACGTTTGTGTAATTTTCGCAACTGTTAAGGTCTACATGGATTGAAAAAAATTGCTTAAAGGGCTTTGGTGTCCTCTTGAATGTTCCATCGCCGAAGAATAAGTTATTTTTAAAATGTTTAATTGATTTACGGCAAATTTTGGAGCAAAAGATAATAATCTTCTTTTCATCCCCGTCTTCTACGAGAAGGAAATCATTGGCCAGTATTTCAGGAATCTTTACATCCATTAAACTGTTGCATTCAGTCATTTTAACTTTTAAATATTTATTCCTCGCTCTGTACAATACATCTTTTTTCTCTTTATATGACGGCATAGGTACATTTGAATTAATCTTAGAAATTTCCTTTTCAAAAACAGATTTTACTGATTTCATTTTTTTGCATACTGCCTGTTTACAAGAATCCATCACATAAGCCCTCAGATTCTTATCGTCATGTGATTTGCACGTGTGTTTGCTTTCTCGAACGACAGCGTCTTGCTCGCTATTTAATGTAACAGATGCACTACATTGTTTTCGATTGGTGCACCTCCATAAAGAATTACCACTTTTATTGTTATGGCTCCAATTGTACCGATGCCCACGAAACAAAAGTGAAGATTTTCCTTTTTGGTTTGCAATGAAATGCAGATTTTCTTTATTAAAATCCATCACAAATAACAAAACAATTCAATTATAACAAGTCGCGATTGACACAAGGAAGGAAAAAGAAAACAATTGCATCTTTATACATCATTAATAAGCGGCCAGTATTATAATAAACAAAAAAAGTTTAATTATGTACCAATTTTTTTGTTGTTGTAGGTGAAGTTCTCATGAAAAAGTATTTATACCTAAAATTAACAAAACCATAAATATATTGGGCCGTGTAAAAAGTATAGAATTTTTGAAGAATATAGGATTCTTAAAATATTATATAAATTATGGCAACGCTGGTAATCATTTTTTCGTCGACTGTACCTTCGGTGACATTTAGGTTTTTAGACATTCTGCGACTACGGCAAAATACTATTATAACATAATGAGAAATAGACGAAAGCAGTATTAGTCTTTATAATGACTGCGGTAACTAGCGATCGAGACATTTATCGCCGGACCCGTTCACCTGCGGTCGAGTTTCAGTGTAGTTGTAGTGAGTGATTATGACAGTAGACAAAAGTCAAGCCAATTTCAAAGCGCAATACTAGATTGACAATTTGATCAAAACTGTTGTCAACACGATAGCTTTGCTTGTATAGAGCTTGGCTGAAAAGAAAACAGCTCTGGTTCGATCCTGAGGAACGGATTACTTTTGTGTTTTTTTATTTTTTCTTATTTTGTTTTGTACTATTATTATTCAATACGAGCTGTAACCCGCGACTTCGTTTACGAAACAAATGTATAGTCAACAATTAAATTAATTAATTTAATTTATTAACCTCCTGGGGCCCAGAACATTTTTTTAAAATTATGAAATATATGTTTTTTTAAATGTATTATTTATTCAACAAAAATTAAAAAAAAATTAAATTACTAAACGTTTAGTAATTTAATTTTTTTTAAAACTCAAAAAGTTAAAAACACAAATAGTAAAAATTAAAAAACACAAAAAGTAATCCGTTCCTCAGGATCGAACCAGAGCTGTTTTCTTTTCAGCCAAGCTCTATACAAGCAAAGCTATCGTGTTGACAACAGTTTTGATCAAATTGTCAATCTAGTATATAAATTAAATTACTAAACGTTTAGTAATTTAATTTTTTTTTAATTTTTGTTGAATAAATAATACATTTAAAAAAACATATATTTCATATAAACAGGTTTTAACTTACACCATACGACAAGTTCAAGCTGTTAAGCCGATGTTACAACAGATTTGCCGCTTTCATTCAAAGCGCGATGCGCAGGGACAGTGGACCCAAATCTCCCGCCAAATTGTACTGATAACAAACGTGTGAATTGAACTAGATTCCCTTCAAAAACTATCACTTTTAGAACTATACTGACCTCGTTTTTTAGCTTAGTTTTTAGTTTGTATGTAGGATCTCTAGTTAAAAGTTTAAATTGAGAATGTTTGCGAATTTGTGTATATTTATTAATGCTCGTTTTTAATTTTCACTTTTCGGTACTTAGGTACGACTGCCATTAAGTTTAAATTAACAACAACAAAATTACTAAAAAAGTCGTTAGTTGTTTTACTACAATGTAAGATGTATTTTTTCGAATTACACTAGAACAATATCTCTACAATGTCAATAATAAAATGCACCAGAAGTAACATAAAGTAAATAAGATAGATAAAACGTGGACAAAATGCGCCCCAGAGGTGTCGTTCGAATGCGGTGCAGGAATGAGTAGCAAAGTTCTTACCAACTTCTGGTTTTATATTCGTTTGTAGTCATAAGAAAGGCAATCAAAGTTGCCACAGTCGCACTCACATTTGATAATAAAACGGCATTGCCATTTATGATTCCCAATTCCAAGTTTCATGGTGTAACCAAGAGAAATAATGTTTTTCCTGAACGTAACATTTTATGAGTCTTTATGAACCTTCATTTTGTTAAGTAGCTTTTATTTCAAAATAATGTTTGTAGCTTAAAAATTAAAACAAGATTAACTTAAAAATTAAAATACGTCTAAACAAGGAAATTGTTTGATGAAACAAAAAGAATTCTTTCTAAAATACCCCCAATTCCCAGTAAGCACCTAATCCTATGGACAATGATTTCGCGAGCCGGGAGCAACTAAGAGTTTTTTCTCATAACTCAAAATGAGATCATAACGTCGCAAATCTCGGGAGGCCTTAAAGAATAACAAAAGGAAAAAGCTCAAAATTACGTTGGCCGAGTAATTTTCGGGGCGAGCCACACAGAATGGTTCCTACGGGACCCTCCATTGGGGACCCTTCGCGATTATGTTGCGGTTTTATAAGCTTGTTATGTTTTACGAGCAAAATATAATGTTTACGAATATTATACCTTACACTCGACATGAGTTAGTGATGCAATTTATTAAAATTTTCTCAATATAAATTAATGTTACAATTTTTGTACATGTGTTGTGAATAATTTATTATATCATCGTTCTGAATACAAAATAAAGAGGCACGTGGCTTGTTAAGCAAATATCAATATTCACAAAAGCACTTTTGTTACAGGAAATTACAATAAGTAACATTGTTAAAGATAATGTTAAATTTCCCCAAATTGAAGAAATTAATTAAATTCTATAAAAAATAACTTTTTTAACTATCATGTAAATAAGTAATAAGTACTATAAACATTCTTTACTACTCCGTCTCACTCTTGTTGTATGAGTAGGTTAAAGTAAGGCCTGTACCTGCAGTGGGGCATTAATTACCGTTATGATGAAGCACCCTTAACTTGCTGTGACCATTGCCTCAGCGTAATTGGGTTCAGTTGCAGCAAACAGACAAAGACTTTTTAGTCTCTGTAAACAATATGAAAGTTCAACATACATCAAGATAATAAGAGATATTAATGATTTATTATTGCAGTTAGTGCACAACCTAAAACATTATTGAAGGTATTGACTGACAATTGAGTCTCAGTTACTGTGAGCCTGCTTAGCAATAGCAATATGACAAATATGAATTAACCATAGTTGGCATGCCATTAACATATTAATGGCATGCCAATCGAATCAAATCAACATGATTCCTAGTGCAGGGTTTATAGGAAAAAAAGACCGTAAAGAATTGAAAATATAAAAGGTAGAGCCAGATAGAATTCGTTTTGAAAACAGCACAAATACAGCAAGCTGATAAACACGTACCACATAGGACACGTAAAAGCTGTTGCTTGTACTCTTGTTCCTTTTAGAAACAGCAATGTTAAATGAGCATTGGATTTATATCGCTAGCAACAGTTGCAGTTGTTACTTACCAATCAGTTGGAGAGCTTTTTAAAATTAAAACGTTAAGTATTTTGTTTGGTTCTTTGAGTGCACCACGTTCAGTTAAAGTAGTAACTTATTGAGATAGCTTCCCCGTTAACCAGTCTACGTAATTTCTTTGAAAGTCTTGTCTTGCTTTGTAATTTTTTTTACCAATGTCCTACTGCAATATTAAGCCTCATTCGAATGTGAAGAAACAAATTAAATAAGAATTTATATCAATAATTATAGAGTAAAGTAAAGTAAATCAATCAATTTACTAGCCTATCGCAGTCCACCTGGACATAGATTTTTTCCAACACACGCCACAGAACACAGTCCTGCGTCTTCCGCATCCAGTCCGACAAAGATACCTTTTTGAGGTCGTCGGTCCACCTAGATGGGTCTTACGCTACGTTTGTTGAGTCACGGTCTCCACTCTAAGATACGTTTGCTCCAACGGCCATCGGTCTTTCGACATAATGACCAGCCCATTGTCACTTCATGGTGCTAATTTTACGACTTATGTCGGTAACATTGGTTGTTTGCCGGATAACTTGAAATTAAAAGCTCGTGCTATACAAAGTAAAATCAATGGTATCATTGCTATAGATATATTTTTTTTAATTCTCCAGTTTTACTCGAATTTCGAACTGAATGACACGACGTATCACTATTCAGAACCGGCGAGTTTATGCGAGTCGCGCACTGTATATTTGTCTAGGCAACCCCTACGTACTTACATCAAGCCGAATTTGTGCGACACATCTATGAATACCAATTTTATTCTACTAGAAAGGTTACTTTACTGAGTTGGGTGCTTTTATAGTAGTCTAAGCGTATCATAAGACGTGTAACTACAATAATGACCATAGTAATGGCATACTGGTCTCTGCCACATGTTTTTTTACTTCTAAATAACGTGTTAAAAGGATTAGGCTGTATGTCACTAACATAGTTATAAGTCTCTTTTCTTACTAACCATTATGGATGCTACTTGTCCCGAACCCTTGTAATTTTATTTTATGTATCCTTAAGCTTTGACCAGCGGGCTTTGAACAGTAGCTTAAGAGTGAAATAAGGGGAAAGTTTGCATCCCAAGTTACAAAGTACTAATTAGTGAAATCGATGAAATTATTGATCAATTAATGCTTTCTAGTGGAAGGCAAATAGTTCTTCGACCCTTGCTTTGGTCGTTGAAAAAAAAAAGGCCTTGCTAGCAAAAGTTCTAAGGGTTTTTTGGTTCCTACCAGATTGGGAAATCCTTAGAACTTTTAAAATCAAATAATTCTCATAAATAGATGATTGAACATCTAATGGACATTTAAATTAGGAGGTGGTACATAATAAAACCTACAGGCTTGTAAAGATTAAAAGTTCAGTACTTTTTTCTAGTTAAGAATAAAATGAAAACTTATGACGCTAAAAAGCTCTTTAGTTAGAAACAAAGAAGTAACATAACTTAAGTCGCCTTTGCCCTACAAGTAAGGAAGTAGCATGAAAGTTAAAAATTATAGTAAGCACTTAGTCTAATATAAACTGTAAGTACTTGTAACAAAGTTGGAAATTGTTACGTAACTAACTATGGGTCTTCTTTAGTTTACTGTTACATTAATTAAAGGGATATATCACTGCTTCGAATCAATATTTATTTAAGGGTTTATTCATTGATTGTGTGATGTAGTTTGTGAGTTTGTAGGTGTACTATTAGGTTTTTCAATTATAACAAGAGGCAATTAGAGATTTTTTTTCTTTCTTTGTTTAGGTGACGATTACAACTTGTTGACATCGAAAACTTATAGATCGATATTTATAATACCGATCTATTAGTTCAGAACTTAGAATTATTAACTTGGTGCTAGCAGAGTTCTTAAAAACATCAGCTAATCTGTAACTAAATTCTAAAGCCCATATTTTTCTATAAAACCATTAATACTTTGATTCCTCAATGATGTCATCATGGTATGTCTTCAAATAAATATTCAAACTAATCGTTTCCTCAAACATCTGTATCAGGATTGAATAAGGTGTTAGGGTTAAAGCCTAAAGTGTCTTGTTGTTGTCATCGGTTACCTAAACTAGTTGACCCGTTTGCTCGGCAGGTGAGCCTTGTTGACAGGTGACACGTCCTATTGTGTCAACTACTGGGACTAAGGTTTATTTAAAGAGTTCTACATTGACTAGTTTTGGATTATTAATTGGTGACTTAAGTTTATGGCTGAATGTTATACACATATTATTATAATAATTTGTTTTTTTTATCGGTTCATATTTTTATTTCTCATTGTAACCTCCTAAACTTTGTAATATTGGAATAATAAGTTAAGTGCAAAGACAGTCTTTTTTTCGTGAAGCAGTCATCATCATCATAATCATAACAACCCATTAATATCCTATTGCAGATACGGGCCTCCTCCCATGACGGAGGGATATTTGGCCTACTAATTCCACGCTGGCCAGACGGATTGGTAAAGGGTTTAATTTCAAGTTTTCCTTCTTTTTATTTCGTAACGATAATATTCACGTCCTAAAGTAATTTTTTACGACACCCATGGGATGAGATGGGGTGATATCATATTGTATTCTTACTCCGTCACCACACGTGAAGCAGTGTTGGGTAGTATTTTTAGTTAATTCTTACATTTTGAATAATGTCTCCTTGTGTCAAGCCGTTACTTGTAAGGTGTTTATACATAACTGCATGCTCTTTTCTAATTACTGTACTGCGTGCTGTAAATACGATTAGTAGAATTTTAACAAGCACACTTAATGTCTATTTCAGGAAACTTGTCACAAGTCCCATCATCATTAGAGGATGACTGTTTACCGATTTTTAAAATTATTGTTTTTATCAGAAACATATACTTACCTAACTTTAGAATATATTTTATTGCAATATAATTTATTATATAACTAAGCCAAACAGATGCAGCAAGAAACATTTGAATGTAAAATCTAATCGTAATACGGGGCAGAAGCATATAACTAAACGTCTTGCGCTCAAGTGTTTTATTGTAGACTCCATTTCACGAAAGAAGTCCCTTTGGTGCGGCGCTGTATTCGCGAGATACAATGTTGCCAAGTTTACCAAAAAACTCCCTAATTATTAAAATACGTAATAAAAGTTCTATACTCATGAAAAAAATGCACTAATTTTAGGTAATGCTATGGCGACCTCCATGGCTTAATGGCTAGTGTGTTTGAGATAGAGAGAGGTAGAGGTCTCGGGTTCGATTCTTGATCAAATCTAACAAAAATCAATTATAATCAATTTATTATTTAAAAAATCACCTAACCCACCAATATTATGAACAAATTAGCATTAAAAAATTTTTTTTTTGGTATTTTATGTCTTGTGTAATTATACTATTCTTATATTTAAGTTTGATAAAATATTAATAACGTATTAATAACTTTAAAAATATTTTCCTATTAATAACAGAACAAATTCCCATCCCAACGGCAAAAAATCCTCGTATAGCAACCCTAAAAAGTATTTACCACAAATAACACCCTTGATAACATCGACAATCGCCAACATGGCCGTGCTGTCAAATTTAGTTCCACAAAATGCCGTGGGACTTCTTTCATGAAATGGAGTTTAGCAGCATTCTCTACTCGTTACAGAGGCCACAACTTGACATATGTCAGCTGACTCCAGTCTGTACCGAGACTCGCTATTACCGCCCCGCAAACTAGTTGCAATGTCGCTGAAGATGGTCTCTGAACTAAATAATACTGTGAGTGAGTTTTTAGATTTATGTGACGTGAAGTCATTGTTGGAGATAACAAACATCTTTGATTGTTTCTTGTTTATTGTGTGCTTTTGTTTGATTTGGTTATATAGTAAACTTATCCTCATTGTGACTGCTTTTATTTTCGCAAATGTTTAAAAAAAGATGGAAGTGTGCTTTTATATTCAGAAGTTTAAGGTCATGATTTCCATTCCTTAATAGGTAATTATGTGCGAGATCCACAGATGATTATCTGCCTTTGAACTTGGATGTGGCCTTACTTAGTGTTAACGGCCTTACAACATTTTTCGGATATCATTAAAGAGGCGACAAAGGTTTAAATTAAGCTGGATTGGTAACTGAGGTCCATGTTTTATTTTATTTATTTAAGCTTTAATACAATGATGTATACAGGCGGCCTTAATGTCTAAGGCATTCTCTTCCAGTCAACCTTGGGTGATGCAAAGATAAATGTGGTAGGTATTAAAAACAAGTGAAATGAAAGAACCAAAAAAAATGAGATAAATATATATATGTATATTTATATATATGTAGGTATATATACAACATAAAAATACTATTACTCCCAAATACTTAAATACATAAACTATAAACATACATCTAATTCAAGCACAAATAAATATCTTATAAATACATAAGCAATAAACAAATACATAACTAATAAACACATATTATTTATACGAGTATGAGACCATGTGGAGTAATCCAAAACTTTATATTAAGTATCATGTGTTTTAGTATCAATAGATAACTTTACTGATATTTTATTTAACCTGACCGTGCTGTAGTTGTAAAACTAGATAGAATCAAGCTTAAATTTGTCATTTATCCCTTATTGTTAGTTAGCTTAAATTTGTCATTTATCCCTTATTGTTAAAACAATTTACTTTAACAGTACTCACATAATGTTTTTAGAAGGTACCTGACGCTATAAAAAACCAAGTAAACGTTTTACTACTATTACGAATTCAATTCAAAGGTTAGAAATGTTTGTACGAAACGTGACCTACATAGAATACAAATGAAATGATGTTCGTGTACCAGTTTTCGTATGTTATTACAAATAACACGATGCAACGTATATACGTGGTACCTAACCACTTACTCGAACACTGCATACAGAATTGGATTTCCTAATTTAAACTCGTGTTTTGTTTAATTAAGAGGTTAAACGTTGGTTTACTGCCAATGTTAGAAACAGCTTTTGAGTTAACTTTGATCTTATATACATAGTCTATTCTATAAATGTCGTATTGCAGGGATAGAACTTGTCTCTTTGATGGATAAAGTAATTTAAAATACTTCTACTTATTTTTAACGTTTTAAAGGAGTCTTTTAGAGGTCTAACTCTCCGACTCAGCCCCGGCATGCAGGTGTGTCTACTGACAAAATTCCAAAAGGTTTCTCTTATATATATTTGTCGTTATCACGAGAAGAGGCCTGCATTACTCACTTACTGCCCTTCCAGGTATAAAGCTCAGCGTTGGCGAGTCCCGAAAAAAAAGAAAAAAATCTGAAAAGAACTGTAAAAGATTTGTTGTTGACAACAACAAATGTAACTGTAGTATACTTTGCATTATGTATATTTCGTGTCGCATTTTGTATAAAAAGGGGCATGCAGAGTGACGGTAATGGATAAAGCGTAGGCTTAGAGGGGGAAACTTAGGAGAAAATAGATAAATTGAAAAAATGTACGCGACATTTTGTACTTTTGTCTAGAATTCCACTTGTGACTAAAATAAATTATTATTTTATTTTAAACCAGTACATATCCACTAACTCAAAAAAGTAAAGAAAGTTAGTACGTTAATTGCGGAACTCTGAGAGACTGCTCTTTAATATATTATTATTACTGGACTCTTGTATGATTTCAAAATATAACCTAAAAACAAATCCGTGAAAATGACCTTAGAAACGAAAATTAACCTCAAAATATAAAAGAGGCATAAAAGAAAAACTCCCAAAGCTGAGTACCGATTCATTACAAATTAGGACGAAAATTCTAAAGATTTACTCATTAAGGTCCGTTTACGTAGAAACTAGTGGTAGGTGGCATTCACGGCAACTAGAGAGGTGACAGCCGAAATGGGTCAAGAGGCCGCATTCATTCAATGTTGCACCACAGTTATTTGTGCACTTCCTGTATACTAATACAATCCTAAACATTTTAATAAATATGAATTAAGGAAAATTATGGTGTAGTTTTTTCAGGACTGTGGTAAATTATTATGTTAGTGTCCTTTAGGATTTCAGAAAATATTTTAGTTTTTTTAACTAGTTACGTTATGTATCCATCATATCGGCCCACGGAAGTTGACCTTTGCTGGATTAAGTGCTCCTCCAAATATTTCAATTTTGTGCGGTTTTTTGTCTCTTCCATACATAGCTTGTTTGAAGAGTTAGTCGGTAGTGTGCCCAGCCTTGTTTCTACTGAACTTAACTTAGATCCCACATTTACTATTGACTTAACAAAGGATAACACCTTAATAGATCATACTTTCAACTCCAAGACGGGCATAGTTGAGTGCAGTAGGAACAAATTCAAGAAATATGTAAAAATTAATAAATATATAAGAAAAACACAGAAAATTATAAAAAGAGAAAAAAGAAAGTCAAATATATTAAAGAGAGAAGGCAACTAGGTGATGAACTTGATATGTACTCTATATTAATAGAAAAAAACTTTTTAGAATATAATAGTAACATTTTAAAGTTAGAGACAGAAATTAGTACTTTAAAAAAATCATTAGACTCAATGACAGACAAATATAGTAATGTTAAAAGTGAGTATCAGGAATACATTCTGGCTATGAAGGATTTGATGAGTTCAAGTTCCTCAGTAACATCTAAAGATAATTTACTCAGTCCTCAGTCAGTCTGTAAGTCCTTACTGACTTCACACAAAAGCCCTTCACTTAAGTTAAATGAAAAAGCCAGTAGCTTCTACCCTCAACAACAAAATAATGCACAATCTGATATATTTATGTTTTGTGATGAATTAGGAAAATCAATGGGACAGTCACTAAGATCATACTTAGAACAAAATGTAACTAATTATTGTATGCCAGGGTTAACATATAGTTCCATTATAGAAAAAGTTAAGGATCACAATTTAAACAGTAACAGTACTCTTATAATTTTAGTAGGAGACAGAGGAAATGCAAACTTTCTGTTTGCATTTCCTCTGTCTCCTACTATAAATATACTTATAAATTGTTTTGAATCATTGAGTTTATTAAATGTTAAAAATATAATATTATTCACACTTCCTTATAGCCGTAGTTTGTCACAGGTAGAAAACAATATAAGATATACGCTCAATCAAACATTACATACATTAACATTTAATAATTCAAATAAGTTCCATTTGATTGACATAAACTTTTACTTAGAAAGTAAATTATTATTGATGAAAGATAAATTCTATTTGAATAGATTTTTTAAGAGACAGATAGCATCTTCGCTATCATATTGTATTAGACAGTCAGCCAAGAACTTGGCTAACCAACCTGCTTTTATTGAGCAAAATCTTAGTTTAGCGACTTTGGAATCTGTTCCAAATCATCATTTAAATTTAAGTGTAGGACAATAGGGGAAAACTCTAGCGACTTAGTTTTAGGGACACAGAAGAACTCTTTGTTCTTGAATAATATACAACAAAATATTGTAGGATCTTTTGGCAAAGAATTAAATTTATCTTTAAATGAGATGCATATTCATAGAGATATTAAGAAGGTAGAGTTTCACTCTAGTTTAGAAAAAACGCATACTTTTCATAACTGTAAGAAAAATGCCAATTATATCAACTTGGTGCACCAGAATATTCAGTGTTTAAGAAATAAAGAGCTAGAAATAGAACTTTTTTTGAATAGTTGTAATATTAGTATTTTATGTTTAACTGAACATTGGTTAAAAAGTTTTGAATTCATGTTTAATTTCAGTGGCCACCAGGTTGGTAGTTCATTCACCAGGTTAAATTCAATACATGGAGGTTCATTAATAATAATTAATAAACAATTTAAATTTAAGGAGCGTAAGGACATAGTAAATCTATCTGTTGAACGAACAATTGAATTGGCATCATTGGAAACAGGACAATTCATAGTAGTGTCAGTATATAGACCACCATTGGGTTCCTTTAATATTTTTGAAGTAATAATGGAAGAGGTTTTATTCAAACTGTCAAAATCTAACAAGAAACTTATTATATGTGGAGACTTTAATGTTAATATTTTAGAATGTAGCAAATTGAGTCTTAGATTGATAAATCTATTTAAATCATACAACTTACTTAATATGTTTATGGAACCTACTAGAATAACGTCAACTAGTGCAACATGTATAGATAATATTTTTACAAATATAATTCCTATTCAGAAATGTGTTATTAACAAATTAAATTCAGATCATAGTGGACAATTAATCCAATTCCATAATGTTAATAAAATAATATCAAAGAAGTATATTACTTGTGTACCGGTAACTGCAAACCGTTTGAACAATTTGAAAACAAAGTTACTTAGTATTGATTATTCATTTTTATTAAATATATCACATCCAAATGAAATGTATAACTCTTTTTTTACTTCATTTCATAAATTATTTAGTGAGATTTTTACCTCTAAAACATTTGCAGTTACTAATACATTGGTATTTAATGACTGGGCAACAGCAGAGTTACACAAAGATAGGCAATTATTATATAACTTATATGCAGAAAAATCAATTAACACTAGTGATGAGTTCAAAGAGTATGTAAAAGAATTTTCAAAAAAATTTAAAATCAACTGTAAAAATACCAAAGCACAATTTATAACCTCTAAGATAAGAAACAGTAATAATAAAATGAAGACTACTTGGAATATAATAAATGAGGAAACAGGTCGGAAAAATCAACAACACAAAGACCTAAAATTAAAAATTGAAGATAAAATTATTGATTCTAATTTAGATATAGCGAATACATTTGAAAGATATTTTACAAACATTTCTATAGATATTACTAAATCTTTGAACTCCTCATCCAATGCAGCTATCACTCTCTTAGCAGAAAATGTACCAGAATGTAACAAAACTCTTAAATTTAGCCATGTTAGTCCACTTGAGATTATTAAAATCTTTAATTCAATAAGTGTTAAGAAAACAGCTGATCTATGGGGAATCTCTGTTAGCATTTTAAAAACAGTGATAGATGTTATTGCACCAGAGTTAGCTGTCATCTTTAATAATAGTGTAGACTTAGGTATATTCCCTGATCTTATGAAACCTAGTAAAATAACACCTCTGTTCAAATCAGGTAGTACTCTAGATCCTACAAACTTTAGACCAAAATCTGTGTTGCCTACGTTTAGTAAGATATTTGAAAAACTAATTCTTAATCAATTAATTAGTCATTTTAATGAGAATAAATTACTTCACGATAAGCAATTCGGATTTACACGTGGTCGTTCAACTACCGATGCCGGAGCTAATTTAGTAGAACATATATTTGAGGCCTGGGAAGAATCACAAGATGCTTTTGGCGTTTTTTGCGATTTATCTAAGGCATTTGACTGTGTCGAACACGAGACATTACTGGGAAAACTAGGTCACTATGGTGTTAGGGATTATGCTTTAGGTATTATTAGATCATATTTAAGCGATAGAGTACAAAAAGTAGATGTAAATGGTAAGCGTTCGCCTGGATCGGTTGTTAAAATGGGGGTACCCCAAGGCTCAGTACTAGGACCATTTCTATTTCTCATATATATAAACGATTTGCCATATTTAGTTAAAAAGAACCCCGAGATAATTTTGTTTGCCGATGATACATCCTTTATTTTTAAGATTAATAGACGACAACCTGCGGTAGACTACATAAATAATTCTCTTTTGGAAATAGTGTATTGGTTCAATTCAAATAATTTGTTATTAAATAAAACCAAGACAAAATGCGTAAAATTTACCTTGCCAAACGTACTTAATATAAATCCAATTGTTAAGATTAGTGATGAGGAATTAGAAATCGTTAACACTACAGTATTCCTAGGTATTACTTTAGATAGTAAATTACAATGGGGCCCCCATATTGAAAACTTGTCAGGTAGGCTTTCTTAAGCAGCATACGCAGTGAAAAAAATACGTCAGTTAACAGACATAGAAACAGCTAGGCTAGTTTATTTTAGCTACTTTCATAGTGTTATGTCGTATGGTATTCTGTTGTGGGGTAGTGCGGCTGATATCAACACAATATTTGTATTGCAAAAAAGAGCGGTACGTTGTATATATAATATGGGCTCAAGAGAGTCTCTTAGAGACAAATTTAAAGTGATTAAGATTATGACTGTGCATTGCCAGTATATATTCGAAAATCTAATGTATGTACACAAAAATATAAACAAATATAAAAAAATGAGTGATATACACAATGTTAATACAAGAAATAAAAATAAACTTGCTGTTCTCCACACTAGGCTTCATAAAATAAGTAATTCTTTCGCTGGTAATGGTATTCGTTTTTATAATAAGCTCCCTATGGAAGTTAAAGAATTGTCAATTAATAAATTTAAATCTTTCATTAAACATAAGTTAATATTGAAATCATATTACAGTGTAAAGGATTACTTAAACGATAAAAATGCCTGGATCTGAATTGTCCTGTTTTCTTAATAAAATATTTGTGAAGTGATCACCTAAAAGAGCGATAGGAACCCAGCAGAGTTTCTTGTGGGTGTCTTCTCTGTCATGGTAGTGTTCCGAACCCTCAGTAAACTTAGCCGTTAAGTTAGACGTGCTGTGATCACTATAAAAACTCCGACGTTCATAAGTGTCATTGATTTGACTTATATGAAATAAAATATTTTTCATAGGTTTTTATCTGTCAACGGTTAGGGGAATCAAAATATCACCACTTTTCTTGTCTCCACGTAACAAATTATGATGAAATTGCTATGGGCCTTCTATAAAATTCCCTTTCAGACAAAAAAGTTTCGTGTAATGTCGGTTTGGAGTTGGTTTAAAATACAAACACACAAGAATAAAATCAACACGGATTAGAATAAAGATTGGAAAGCAAAAGTTATAAAATAAATAAAATGATTTATGTCATACCATTCCCCTAACCAAAATATTATAACGCAAATGCTATTTTGTCGATTTCCATTGGAATTTCCATCTCGCTGTCAAAGATACGGCTTTATGTTCCGAGTTGAAGAATGCATTTTCTCGTAGGGTAAGAGGTCAATAAGCGTTAGGGGAGGAAAGTTTCCGCGAACCCCTTACAACTGTCAACGCGAGTTATTCACCCCACGTCAACTGGGGTTAAAAAGTTATCGCCGAGGCTCAATAGGAGAAAGTAATAGACGTCTATAGAGTTATAGCCAAACTTAAAAGTTTTACTACTTAAAAAATGTTTGCTAGTTTTGGTCAACCTTTGATATCCTCAGGGATGAGGGGTAAATCTTGGATGTCAATATAGATAGGTGTTTACCATCTGCCGCGGAAATTTTGTATTTGCTATCGAAATGAGGTTTACGGAGAAAGTTTTAAGTTGTCGGCTGAAACTAGTTCGGAAAACGTTAAGTTGTTTTAAATCTTTAAATTGCTGCTGTACAAAACATATCCTACTTTATTGCTTCGACGGTATGAAATCTTCTATAATAAAGGGAATTTGCCTTATTTTACCCAGTCGGCAAAAGAGTTTTTCTGCCATCATAGCAACTCTTTTTTAGGCATTTGCTTGGGTAATTTTTACGTCATTCCGTACTTGACTAAACGGTGGATTACATAGACAACGGTACAGTCTCAGTGGCAGAGTCGCATATATGGGGGATGCAGCATAGGTTGATTCACAAGGTCTTTGCGGTTCATACAAACAGGTCGATCTCTACTGCGACGATCTCTTAAAAATATTTAAACGCGTCCTTTTATCGATTCAACTCTGCCGGGCAGGTGTGTCAGAATCCCAAAAGAAAACTTTTTAGCTATCATAAGCGGGATGATCCTCTATTACTTATAAGGGTCCGCAAATAGCGTAGCATTACTCAAGTCATCCGCTGGGTTGCTGGTCTCCACCTCTGAGTAAGAGGGATCAACTCCTGTGTAATAGTTACAAAAGGGACAAAAAATACTGATAGACAATAAATTCCGTTTTTTTTTTCGTTTTTTAAAATACAACTTCTGAACTGGGGATCGAGATAGTAATTTTTAAAGCAATCCCAATCAGCTTTGAAAGTTTAATAACATGAAGATGGTAATTACATAATTATGTAATATGATATATCTATGATTACACATTTACAATACACTTTATATACTTAGCTAGTTATTTCCAAAGTAAGCAAGGCATGTACCGTTATAGTTACTAGAGAACGAATAAACATACGTATACAGATGCATAGAAAACACCCAGACTAAAGCAAACATTCATGTTTTCCACTGCGATTTGCAATTTGGTAATTCTACGATATAAACAAAGAGGCGTTTTATAAAAAATAACAATTTATACAAGTAACAATAGGCACCCAATATACAGTTTCATAACATTTGATGTTAAGTATTAACGAACATGTAAAAGTTAATATGGGTATCCATTTGGCCGCTCGTAAACCTTTTGCGATAAAACGTTAAAAGGGTATCAAACAGTTGATAATTACTGTACTCTTGTAAAGTACAGTGTTGACTTTAGATTTAGTATAAAAATATATGGTTTTATTTATTTGGGACGTGTTTTTAACTATTGTTTTAACATCACAACTGATGACTGGATGGAGATGTAGGTAAAAAGTGTAGGCCATTTCCTTTGTCTCGTCAACCAAATTTATCCATTCATAACAGCCCATTAATGTCCCACTGCAGGGACGGGCCTCCTCCCATGACGGATGGATACTTAGCCTACTAATACCACGCTGGCCCGACGGATTGGTACAGGGTTTAATTTCAAGTTTTCCTTCTTTTTATTTCGTAAAGATAATATTCACGAAAAGGGACTATCCCTTTTCGGTTTTTACGACACCCGTGGAATGAGATGGGGTGGTGACATATTTTATTCTTACTTCGTCACCACACGGAGATTTATCCATTGCTTTGTGTATACCCAAGAGTCCTAACTCTTGTGAAGATTTTTAAGACAACGAAGAAGAATACCGTCTATTTTCTGGCTTTTAGTACTCATTATTATTTTAAAATCGGTCAATATTATGTTGAAAATATGTTACGATTTAAACATCCAAAATTTGTTTTAAATAAATTTTATACAGTTATAAATTTACATCGTATCATAAAGATGACACTGTACATATTACATTCCGTATAAAATGGAGTAGTGGCTTTAGTTATGAGAAATGCAGAGGACGAAACACGAGTATAATAACACAATGTCATATAAATGTAGAGCTTGGTCCGTGCGGTTATGACGAGGCTCTGGTTACTCGTAGTCATCTGTACGACATTAGACCACTATTGTTACCTTCAACCTACATTAAATTATGTTTAAGCCAGCAATAGGACGATTTTAAATAAAATACTGTCCGTTATGAGGATATGAATATACTTTAAATTTAGTACAGCTTTAAAAAAAAACATCTTTACCGCAATGGGGTTAACCCATGCTCAGAAAAATTAATTGTCGATCGCACAAATAAAGCCTTCCGTAGGATTCTAACTTTCGGCAGCCATTGTCCCATGTCCATTGGATGACCAAACTCATAAAATGTGTAAATGTTGTACAACATAAGTAATTTCTTATGTTGTACACTTTACAATTGTAAAAGTATACTATGTTTTTGATGCGCATTGATAGCCTCATTTTGAAACTTTTTGACAGTTGAAACAACAGTTTAACAGTTTGAAAAAGGAAATAGAACAAATTTAAAAACAAATGAGCGTGTAGGAGTGTAAAACTTTCAGTGTAAACCTAGTATGTAAAATAGCGAAAGAGAATAAACAAAGGAAAACGAAAACAGAAAAAGACAATAAAAAACGACCCTTTTGTGTTTCGATAATTTACTTAGGGGACGTGGATTTATCTTTACGCCCATTAGCCTTGCACTATCTCAAGATGAAAGTCTTTACACAATGTATGTAGCTGAGAATAAATGACAAATGTAGGAATGCTTACGTCAAGGGTAGAGTCAAAGTTTTTTATTTTAATTAGTGCTGGCGTTTTTGGTTTCGTTTAAATTGTATGCAGTGTATCTTCTGATTTGCAAACTAATATTAAAATGAAATGTCAACAGTTACCAGTATTTGTAAATAAACATTTATTTAAAATGATATATTGTGTAGTATTGTAGAATACTAAAAACAATGTTATTTTTTCTTTTAACATTTTTATTCTTTAGTAAAGTAGCATTATTTTTTAACTGCAATATTGAAAGTTTACTGTTATTCAGCCCTGATGGCGGTCTCTTATTTGAGTAATTTTGAAATATGGATTGTCGCTTATATCTAATTGCATAGCCTTTTACGACACTCGACTGTAGTACGTCCCCTTTTTGGTTTTAATTTAGTTGTGCTGTGCTACACCTTAATCGACCTTTGATTATAATCAAAACACTACAATCTAAACGTTTACGAATTATGAAGACGAATTACTTCTAATTTAATGTAATAAGAAACGATAGAATTGTTATCAGCGAGCAATGCGATACTATCATTCAATAATTAAAGGTTTTTGATCCCTGATCAAAATTATTCTAGTGTTTAAGTATCGATATACGAGTTTAATCGGATTATATAACATTATTTTACTTTATGTTGTGGCAATTAGCGATAAATGAAGAGATGTAATCGTACTGAATTTTGTCATAATAATAGAAAACATTGTCACATATTGCAAATTGTATAATTATTATGTTTTTAATGCAATTTTAATTTAATGGTTATTACAATTTAGATAGACCATAATTAAGATAGTGTTTAGTAGAGATTCGAGGTTTGTTTGTTACTTTCAGTACAAAGGGAGCTTTGTAAAATAAGGTAACCTTGAAGCCATAGTCATGTGGATTGCATAATACCGACGAGAAACGTTAGCATAATTATGTTTGACCTTATTATATAAGCAAATACGTACAGTGGGCATTAGGAATCATCATCATCATATCATCCAATCGACGTATTACCTATGTTCTATCATTACTAGAGAAAGTATACGGATTAAGTAAAGGGAAAACCTTATCAATGGTGCGACAATATGAGATTGGCGGCAGATGTGCTATTTGTATTGATAGATAAGCCTCTATGGAGAAGAAGAAATCGATTTTGACTCTTTATCTAAATAATATAAAATTGACGTTTCGGCGCAATTAACACTCGATTTAGTTTCAAAGTCAGTCGTGTTAGGAAAAAAAAAAAAATTAATTTAATTTCATGCCGATTACATTTAATATTTACGTAGGCTTAAACATGTATAATGAAAACGTGAGACTGATGACCTTCATTTACGTGAGCTTTGGGATCAAGTATTTGCGGATCGGTGGCTTTTGATTCTCGTACAAAGGAAATCTTTTTGTACAAGAAAATGAATGTTTACATAGGACTAGGTCACTTTTCTTTTAGAAATATGTATCTATTTTCGAGACATCAGGAGCTAAGTAGGTGTGCAACCGAAAAACGGCGAAAATCAAGCCGTTGCCAGTTGCTAGATAAAGTTTTTTCAACGTTTGTTAGATCCCATACGAGTTTGGATTATGAAGGGTTACTTAAGATTATCTCATAGAGAAACTAAGTACATAATTATGCCTCAATTGAAAGGACAATATGTTATATAATTACAATTATACATGTATACTCTACCAATTGTGTAATTAATTGAGTGATTAAGATATCTTAATCGTTTATCTTGATTCGATTCAACTAAATTAATTAGTAGTTTATTATGTGACGTGGCTTTACACTCAAACGCAGAAAATGTTATCTAAATTGCATATCAATATTTTCAGGACAAAGATCAGATACTCTCTTTCGAGTGCAAAAAATTTGATTAATTAAAGAATAGAGATAAAAATAAAGCGCAATTAATTGTTCGATGACATTGACAATTTTGGAAAAACCAATATAATTATAATATTAAAACATTTCGTTTTGTATTTAGTACTTCTAGTAAATAAATATGTAGAGCGGAGTAAATAGTACTTGAAGCATTTTTTGGGCCCATAGACACGAACCAGCACCTGCAGGGATAGTTTTGAAATGCCTGTCTTCTTGGTGTCCTGGCCCTTGATCTTTCCAGGTTCTAATACACATCCCCGCCTGGGGCGGGTTATCAAAAGGTTTCCAACGTTAAAGAAATGAACCATGACTGTCCTGCGGTCAAGCCTACTACGGTAGTAAATTTCGAGACTACTGAGCCTCGGACTTTTTCAACCGTGTCAATGCACGACATGTTGGGAAATGAAAAAGATTTGAGCTTAAGTCAGTATTAACCCTGACAATTTATCTCACTGAGTTGCAACACTCATTACGATGAAAATTAGAATCCTTTGTCGACATTTAATTGTCTTGGGCCTTTTAATTGTCTTGCATGACAGTAGTCACGTACACCTTAGTGTCCAAAGATATGAACATTGAATTGTGCCAAAGATTTAGTGACGTAATTTTTTTAATCTGTTTAGTATCAATCAACGAATCTTAGTTCCTACCATGCGTACGTAAAATGCGAATTTTTATCTTCCTTATCTTATACACTTAATTACTTTTATATCGCTTGTTATCCCTTGTCGAAGATACAGAGGCTGACTCAAAACTAGATTGGAAGATGTAGGGTAATTTAAAGATGTAGTGTAATTTAAAGATGTAGTGTAATTTAAAGATGTAGTGTAATAAGTCAATATAAATATTTGATAGACCTCTGATTTTCTTATAACTAATATTTGGCCCACTAGTACAGCAGAGAGAAAGCTTTTAAGGATTACAACAGAATAACTCCAAACAGTTGATCTATTTCCAAACATGTCTAATACCATAGTTGAAGACATTGAATAATAGTGCAGAGATATTTGCAAGATTCTAACAATATATAATCTAGCTACAATGCAGGTCAGTGCTAATTATTGGCATGAACCGATAGGCCGCACAGGCCATCCCAGGTTCCGAAGCTAGTTAATTGTAGAACACAGGCTATAGCCGTTCCATAAATCTCCGTCGACTTAACGTCGGCACTGTGAAATATTAACCACACGCCCGTTTTGACGCCCGCCGCACACTACACTGAATAAATAATATAAAATACAGCTGGAAGAGCGTTGTAAATATTTTTATACGCCTGTCTGATTGAGAAACTCATTACTTTTGTATTGCTGCTCATTCATTCTATCTGTGAGCATGCTCCGAGATTTAATTACCTTTAGATATGTATAATACAAACAGTGACTTAGTACAAAAGTGATTGCTGTAACTTTAATTAGTTCCACATGTTTGATTTAAGAGTTGTAATAAGGTTTTATTGAAATAAATATGTCTAAATTGATAAGTTATGGGTTTCTTGCAGGTCATTTTATGTTTGTGCTTTAGGCATTCTTTTGGTTGCAAAAGAATGGTTATGATGCCATAGGCTTAGAGAATACCTTTTGATTGGGTCATCATGATGTCATGTTAAGAAAGGTTCATTCTAAAAATAGGTATTTTCACTTTTTGTGACTCTTCCGTTTGTTTTATTCTTTCTACGGCTTCTTGTCGCTCTTATCAGTTTGTATTGTTTGACTATTTACCATCATCATATTCATGTCTGCCACTTTAAATTAATAAAAGAAGGTAAATATTGTTAATTTGCGAAGATTTATGTTTAGCATGATTTGCTTTTGTTTAAATTACAGTATACTGTCGTACAAAAAAAATATTGTATAGCATATGGTTTTCACAAAAAGGTATTTAAACAAAGAAAAAAAATTAACGTTTCCAGCAAACAAGGAATTAGCATCTTCGATCTCAAATTATGACTTTACTATGCATACGGGGTGACGTAGGAAGGGTGGTTAGCATCAATCAAGGAATTAGGCAGCTAATCTCATTTGTCCGCTCGTACTGGCCGCCCCTCACGGGTATGCGTGAGCAATAGTAAGCATTTGCAATCATAATGTCGCGATACGCATCGTGAATGTGGAAAGTTCTTAATTAGATTTTAGCTTTTAGGTGAAAGTAGTTAAGCTGTGTGACGTCATTTGTTTTAGGCTTTTATTCTGTTACAGGCAACTCTAATATACTACGCGCGTTATTATATGATTCTTAAAGCCATATCTTTCTCAATATCTATATCGCTAGCATTTATGGGTCTTCTATTCATAAATTCTTTCTTCTATTTCTTTATTACTTTTATGACCCGACGAAGCAGATGATAACGTGCTTACTATACTTATCGAGACATATATCGTGGGAACTTTTACAGAGATATTTTAAATGGGCACATAGAACATTGAGCTTCAGGACAACAATTTGTTAATCGTACAGATATTATAAGACAAAGACTACTGCGTATAGACTACGACATTCACATGGCTTATTGATGATCCTTTTTAATTTTCTATTAGTATACTTAATATTAAAAAGTATCATCAAAAACCGTTGTTTATATCAAATGGCTTTTTATATTTTTCGTGCGGAACAAAACCTGCATATAGCTATACAAACAAGCGCATTCTGTTAAAAAACTAGTCATAAAACAGTCGTCAGTGACATACAACACTTGTTCAACCAGTTTCACTGAATTTATTTGTGAAACATTTTTATTGCGATGTACCCGCTTTGGGCCATAAGTTAGTTCAATCCTATAAAAGTGACGACTTGACGAGTGATAAATGAGAGAGAGGCAATGAAATGACCTGAACTTATAGTTTTTACAACTCGTCGAATAATGATGGATGACTGTACCGATTAGAAACATTTTTGTTAATCTTTTACTAAATGGTGGGTAAAAATAAAACACAATAATAATAGTAATTTCTTTTTTTTCTTATTCTAATGAGCAAGAAAATTACTTACGGCACTTTAAAGTTTAGGAATTCTTTACTATGCCAAAACACTAACTGGAGAGCAATTTTTCAGATAAATGTTGCGCCAAACCGGCAAGGTGGTTGCGATGGAAAAAAAAAAACTTTTGACCACCATCCGTTGACTGACACTTCTAGACTGGATTTTTTTGATCATCATTAAAACTGTGGGACCAGTATGAGTCTTCTTCTTCATCTTAGCGAGTTCCCAGTTACGTCCACAGCTTGAGAGCCATGGAGGCTGGGGTCTGCTTTCCGGCTTCTTTTTCTCCATTTCGCATGGTCTTCGGCATCCTTAATTGTAAGATTGACATTGGCACGCATGTCATCCCTGGCGACGTCAAGCCAGCAGGGACCAGTATGAATAAAAAAAAAATCGAAGGTGTCAGTGATGTTTGTCACACACTACGCAAAAGCTTCCTAAAAGGTTCAATCCTATAAAATTGACAACTCGACGAGTGATAAATGAGAGAGAGGCAATGAAATGACCTGAACTTATAGTTTTTACAACGCGTCAAACACATGATGGATGAGTGTGACATTGACCCGAATCGATTAGAAACAGGTGCCTACTACATTCGTTTGTCATTTTTTGCTAATCACTTGGTAAATGGGTAGCTAGAAATATTTATAACAGAATAAGTTCAGAACAATAAACTTAAGCTTATTCCTATAATTACAAAAATCAATAATTTGAGGTTCCAACCAATTTTTTCCTATTTTGAATCAATAAACTGTAGAACAAACTTCCGACTTAGCGTTGGAAGCCATATCAGGTTATTCAAACGTTAGTGAGAAGAAGAATTTCGTAAGACCGACAAGGTGATGACGACCGACAGCATGAAGTCAACTTTATTCCACATTTCTTCTTTTTTCTTTTAAAAAGTCAATTCGCGCACTAGGGATCATGCCCGGGGACTTTTTACAAACATCAATTAACGAACACAAAGAACACCCAGACTCAAAGTCAAAGTCAAAGTCAAAATCGCTTTATTTAAGATAAATACAATTCTCATTATATATTTCTTGACGTCCCTTAAACTACTTAATCTAAGTTTAAATACATTTAAAAGTTGAGCAAACTTTACCACCGCCTCCAAAGCGCTAGTAGAGAAAAAGCGGCGAAACAAACTCTACTGCTGCATTTACTTGACGTCAATTTTTTTACATTGTAGATAACTGTAATCAGGCGCTGCAACCATTGTATACCATACATATCCATACAACGAAGGATTTTATTATAAAATGATAAAGGTAGCGTCATGCAGGTAGTACATAAAAGTGGGAGCACCAAATCACATCCATAAACAATTCAGTAATAAAGACGTCGCTCAGCCAAATAACCCTTTAGGTAAATTATTAGAAGTGAACCAAAATGTAAATTGATTAATGTCAAGGTCGACCAGTCACCCCAATAATAATTTGTGGATCTCACAAATTATTTTCCTGCGTGGGGATTGAACCCACAACCTCGTGCACGGCAGCCGCTTGCGCTACCGTCGCGCCACCGAGGTCGTCAAATTCTTTACCCTATTTTTGGACTTGATTTTCAGGACCACCATGTCAATGTATTTTTCGTTTAATGTAAAAATTATAAAACAAAACCTGAAACGAACTACAAAAGCATCCTGTACTTTCAGCCACGATTACGTTTTGCCTTTTACATTGTGTTCATTCTCTCTCCATTCTGTTGTGAATGTAACTGTTGTGCTTACGTACATCAACAAAAGCTTTTAAGCTTAATGAACTTTTACATTTAAATACCTACTTAATTATTATTGAAAAAGTATTAGATATAAATTAAAGAGACATAGATTAATATAATGTATTAAACGTGAATCCTGATAATTCTTCAGGATATTCCTTTTATTTGGTCAAAGTACTACATTAGTGGCGCCGCTTCATCGCACGCAGCGCAATTATTTGTGCGATCCACAAACGTTAATGTTCTTCAACATAACAGCCCTTTAATGTCCCACTGCAGGGACGGGCCTCCTCCCGTGACGGAGGGATACTTGGCCTACTAATACCACGCTGGCCAGACTGATTGGTATAGGGCTTAATTTCCAATTTTCCTTCTTTTTATTTCGTCTCGGATTTTTCACCGGTTTTTACGACACCCATGGGATGAGATGGGGTGGTGACATATCGCACGCTATAAATAAAAGGGTATTAAGTCTGAAAAACCGTTTTTTTTTTATTTTGAATTCGGAAACCTAATTTTTTTCTCTATAAATTGGTAAGAAAATAGTATTTAAATTCCAAATACTTTTTGAAATATAACGATACAATTCTTTCTTGACTATTTATGCACCCTATTTTCGAGATAGGTAAGACAGTCGCATCTTAGTTGATTCAGTAGCCGGGCATCGTTCGTGGCCGTCGCACGTATCTTTCTGAGTTACAACCCGTCCAGTCGTCAATATGGAATCAATCTATAAAGTTGTAAGTATTCTAAACAGTATTATGTAAAGTTAATACCTTATTGCTTGTTAAAATTTATACTAGTTTCATGTTTTATTTTAAATAATACTGTCTTGCCTGTTCAATATAATATAATTTGGTAATTTTAACGAAATAATATTAAAATAATACTTTATAGCTCCCGATTTGCTTGAGATAATTCTGTACATCTTGTCAATTGTATTTTATGGTTGCAAGTTTCAAGTAAAATACTACCTTTTAAGTTGTTATTATATTTTGTCTTTTTTAAATTTTAGTTATAATCAAAACAATGAAGCGAAGTAGGAAGGCTGGTTTAATAATGAAAGCAATCAGCAATCGCCTAAGTACACCGGACAGTTCTTAAAATGAAGAAAACAAAGACCCATTTGCTCATCAACATCATTTCCCTGCCCTTATTCCAATTTTATTTGGGGTCGGCGCAGCATATTTTTTTCTTCCATACTGTCCTATCGGACGTCATCTCACTAGTAACACTCTTCGCAGCCATATAGCTTTTCACACAATCCATCCATCGTTTCTTTGGTCGTCCTCTTCCCCAATATCCATCCACACACATGTTCACCACCTTCCTCACTACATGACTCTCATTTCTCCGCATAACATGCCCATACCATGACAGCCGGCTGCCACGTAATTTTTCTGCCACCGGTGCCACTTTCAAATCTTCTTACATACTCATTTCTTACTCTATCTACTCTCGTAACACCACACAGATTGTCTTTCATTCATCTCTTTTCTGGCCAACTCTCTGATCCATACAGGACGGCAGGTGTAATCATAGTTTTATAGATCTTCCCCTTAAATTAAGGGGACTGTGGGGGTCACAGATGGTTCCCGTGAAGCAATGACCTGCTGCCATTTCATCCATCCTATGTTAACTCGGTTCTTGACCGCCCGATCTACTACGCCATCGCTTTGAATGAAAGAACCGAGATACCGGAAGACAGAGAAGACTAGAAGGCGCATGCCGTTAAGCGCTATGGCTTCAGGACTGCCAACGCTCTAATCTGCTCTGGATCTTAGGTCCATCCTCCCCAACCAGAACAATGTAATCGGCAAACACTGCACCAGGGTGCCATTTCCTGTATGCCCGCCGTCAAGGCGTCCATAGTCAGTAAGAGGTAAGGACTTAAAGCCGACCCTTGGTGCAAGCCTACCGCCACACTGAACTGGTTGGAGTTGCAAGACGATCGGACGTATAACTGGTTTGTCTTTACATAGCACGAATTAACTTCACATACTTCCCAGGTACAACTTTCTCTTTCATGGCCCACTTCAATACTTCTACGAAGACCCATTTGCTGACAGTGACAACAGGGATCTAACGTATGTCCCCAAAGTATCACATTTGATTTAGTTTTGTTACTGTAGGTACCTACATAATGTTGTTAAATTATGTTTCTTTCATATTGAGTTTCTTTTTTATTATAACTAATTATGACACTAAAACAAATAGAATTTCTAGATTTTTTAGATGCAATCAGTATTTAATTTATTATAATACCAAGCAAAAAATATCAACCAGAAACAACTTGGTCAAACGCCTAACTTCTGCGTCTTGGGGGGCAGCCCCACATGTTGTCAGGACTACGGGTCTGGCATTGTCCTACACGGCAGGAGAGTATGCGTCCGCGGTATGGCACCGTTCAGCTCACGCAGGTATGATCGACTCTGCCCTGAATGAAACATATAATAACTGGCTGCTTGAAACCTACCCCATTGGTCAAATTATACTCATTGGCCGCCATTGCTCGACCTGGTGTTCGCCGTCAGGTCATTTGCGAAAGTGAAAGGAAAAACAAGAGACCGACCCTCGTCATCCACTTTACTCGCACAATATACCCAGGGCACGCCTCAAAAGTCGTAAGAGTTTTTTGCGACACACACGTGCACTGTGCGGTGACCCCAGTAAGGCTAGACTGGACGGGTGGGCCTCAAACTTTGCACCACCGGCGGACTTCATTCCACCCGCCGAACATCTTCCACCTGGTTTCGAGGAGCAGTGGCCGATCTGGAGGTCGCTCAATAGGCTACGTACCCAAGTAGGCCGCTGTAACTCTAACCGGACTAAATGGGGTTATCTGAACCCCTCCTATAGTGGATGTGGGTGCGGTTCTCTCGTCCAGGACATGGAACACTTCCTATCATGCCCAATGTGCCCTGCCACCTGCACACCAGAAGACCTAAAGAGTGCCAACGATAATGCTGTTGCTGTCGCTGGTTTTTGGGCAAAACACATCTAAAATATATTTGAAATTAGACTTATTGCCGTCGAAACGAAGAAGAAGAAGAATTATAATCCCTTAGCCATGTAGGCAAAAGATAATTTCTGTGCTGCTTAATATAGTATCAATATTAATTACAACTGGTTATCGAAATAATTTGGTAAATTTTGGTTAAGCTAGAGAGTAGCAAGTTAAACTTAAGAGCTATTTGGACTGCTTAAAGGGTATCATCTTTTTCTGTTCCCATAAAACTATTAATATAAAAAAACTGTTATAGATACACAAACTAAACTTAACCAGCATAAAGAAGGCTAGTGTACTTTTAAATCTAGAGATAATTTTAAATATTTGAGTAAGTAGTTCCGAATCTATGATTTTTTAAAACTTCAATACGCGATATCTCAAAACAACGTTTTCGAAATAATACCCTTTTGTTTGTGACGTGCGATATTGTATTCTTACTCCGACGCCACACGGGGTATACCCCATACCACATAAATGTTGATGTTCTTAGTGTCAGTAAATATTATGTTTCTAAAGTTCCTGTGACAGGATTTTATCCGTGCGAAAGTTAGGTTTTAAAGAAAAACAATGCATAACATAATATTGCTACGTCATAGTGATACGGCAAATATTTGACAGCTGTTAAGTTATCAAATAACAATAATTGTTATACAATGTATTGGCGATATAATTGCACGTGATTTGCACACTATAAAACGTGTTGGTTTATTTCGTTTGATAATGTATTACCTTAATGAGTTTTTATCAAAAACTGTCTAGCTAGATTATTTTATCGTAATATGTCTACTTACTATTGTTATTAAGGCTCAAAGATCAATATCTAGTTATCAATAGATACTATCTTGGATAGATAAACTATGTACTTTATTATAAGAAATCATCAGCGATGGTAAGAGTGCTAAATAACCCATAGACAATCATTACTTAATATTGGGGAAGAGTCCAGGTTGGGTCCATAGAAATCTCAATCTAAGTAAAGAAAATGTAATTTTGATTTTGTTGTTTACGATCGGCGTATCTGTGATCACGGTATCGCTTCTTAGAAGAATTTTAAATAAACATATTCGTCATTTCGACAAACATACTCATATAATGCCAATAAATGTCCGCTACCGGAATTGAGATCCTTAAATTATTTCCATCTTATGGGGTACAGTGCCTTTTTTCTATAAAAATATTGACTTCTAACAATTTCAATAACATTCAATTCCTCGGAACATCTAAACAATACCTAAGTTACTGTTATAGTTAACTTTACAACTGGCATAAATTGCTAAGCTTATTCATAGCATCTCTTCAAGCATGAAACAATAAACTTCGGGCCTTTTCTCCTACGTCATAAATATCACATTACTATAAGTGAGACTAATAAAATTTAACGATATTACCGTATAATGTCAGGGATTTGGCTAAAAGTGAAATGCGCTACTCGAGTTATTATTTTGACGACCTTAATAGTAATTAAGAGGCGCGTTGCCTTGATTTGTGTTAATTAAGTACGTATTTAGCTAAAATATTTAGTTACAAGTCTTATTAGGTATTGTTAAAAATAACAATATAGATTTATTTTAGTCTAATTTGAGGAGTTTTATTGCCTACACTAGTCAATCATACCCAAGTATATTATTAAAAACAAGCATTTACTTCCTTTACAGACTGCTAAACTACTTATTCATGGCTTTTTTTCATATAGAATAACAAAAATACCAATAAAACCATTCATAAACATAATACCAATATACCCCATTTACAATAATACTAGAAAAATGGATCCCTTAAATTTGCAATATTGACTATTGATTGACTATGATTGTTCTATTGCTAATGCGCAAACTAGTCCTAGAAAACCACCTCACAAACTGCAGATGACAACCGAAAGTTGTCGGGAGAAGATAAGACAAAAATTTCATTGGATCAAAGAAACGCAAAGCCATCAACTTAAAGAAAAAGCTAAAAACAAACTTTTTCTTAGTTATATTGTATGACACCGATGGGACAATATTATGGATGACAATAGTATTTTTAAACCGTCACCACAACGACTATTATGCATATTATTATATGTTGTAAATAATACTATTATTATGTTCCCTTTTCGTAACTATTCTGTTTCATATAAAGCTAATGTAACACCACATACATCCCTAAACTGACCACGAAACTTAATAGCACAAACATTTGCTACAGGGATTTGAAACTTAACGTCTACTTTGTTAGTACGATAATCCATTGAAACCGCTTTGAGTGAAACTTCTGAACTTCATTAAGACGCTACGGTTTGCCTGCACTGACCAAAGTTAGACTCTCAGACATGCTCGAGCACCTTTAGATGGCGGTCTTAATGTTGCTAACTAAAGATGTACCTATCTTCGAGTACTTTCGGTGTTTTATATCCGACAAACTTAGTAAGTTACGACCGTCACACTTTTACGATAGTTGTCAAATGTAGAGACCACTTAGTTTATGCTAGAACATTTTCCGCAAGTAGTTACTAAGATTAAAGCTTACTGCAAAGATTTTCTGAACTATTTTCCCTGAAACAATTAAGTAACAACAAAAATGAAATGTAAAAATAAATGAAATATTTTTCTTTACCCTTATCTCGTTTATAATGAATACCTTTGAAGGATTCTTTTCACATAGTTCTGATAAAGAGGAGCGTCGAAACTTCAAATTAAGATTCTTGGAGTTCCTCTCGCTGGGAATAAGATTAATGAAGGATGGCACCTGGGGGTCGCGCGCCCGACTAACGATAGGCACCGGGTCGGAGGGGAAATAACTGTTAAAAATAATAAGAGGAAAAATTCTCCTTTTAGTTGTACGTTCATCTATATGATGCTATCTTGATTCGATAGACTGGAAGAGGTCGTCTAAAATAGCGAGCAGTGAGAACAATTTCAAAGATAGGTAATAGAATTTGAAGCAGGATTTTAGGGGAGAAATATTGAGTATTTTTTAAGTATTTCATTTTTAACAGATAGCGTATAAAATAAGTAAGAAAATATTAAAGTATTAGTAACTTCTAACGATTATTAAACTTTCGTTGTAGTTAAAATAGGAAAGAAGTTTATAGGTTTGATAATTTTTTTGCTTTTCACGCACAGATATCTGAACAAATTTCTGTGTTTTCACGCTTAGAACTTGAAATACAGATTTTACTTAGTTTTATGTAAATTTTTGAGAACTTTGATCATGCATTAGCACTTTAACCAGTGGTTATTTTATGGATTAAGCTCTAAAATTACGATGAAATAGGGTAAAGTAAAAAAAAATCTAACAAAGTTTATTGATTACTAACTTCAATACTAATCATAACTAAAATTAAAGTTTGACAATAAAAACAATTCTATTGTACCTATAATAACAGTAAAATCTAAAAGAAAGGATACAGCTATCATTGTTTCAATCAGACCTAAAATCCATTATAGTTCTAATAACAATTTTTCTATTCATCTCTATTCTATAGCATTAGAGCTTACGTAATAAGACACTATGTATGTATATGTCTCACACAATGAGGATAATAACAGCGCATAATGGCGAATGAGAAAATTGCTCGTTGACTGCCACTAGCCTGAATATCACAATGAGACGAGACAACAATGGACCAGGACCTATATTCTCGAGCCTAGAGTAGCGAAGTTAATGAAACAAAAACCGCTTTGGAAGTTCTACAGAGGGTGTTCGAAAATTAAGGGCGAAATTACTGAATAAGCTTTGTTAATGTTATGTTTTAGTTTTTTTGTTGTATGACAATTAGTTTGTATAATAAAAATGTTTATTATTTAGCAACTCCTAAGTACCAAGATTGTCAACTTGTAGAACGAATGACCTATACGAGTACATAGGCTGTTTCATTTAGGGAGGCATATCTAATAATTGTTATTAACCCTATAAAATCTAACGAGATAAAATTATTATTTTGACAATAATAACAAAGAAATTAGACTGAAAGGCAAGTCTGCGAGAAATCTAACCACCGACCTTGTTTGAAACATTAATTATTCGTAAGACTACGTGTCATTTGTAACCGTTAATAGGTTGTCTTCGTGAGATGGAAACTACATATAACCGATTAAATATTAGAAATCAATAATAATTATAATATACAAAGTTTCATATCTGTTAACATTTTGTCAAGTACAATTTGGTAATATACTAATAAAAAGCAAAAATATAAAATATGTAAAAGCTTACGACAACGACAACATTCTCACTCTAATGATGTAGTATCACAGACACTACCTCCTACCAATCTAGTAGTTTATGTATACTTTGATGCCATGTTCTTAAGACTTACACAGACTAAGAAAGATTTAGGTTAACTGCAAATAGGTACAAATAATGGAAGTCAAGCAACTCATCGATTGTAGTAAATTCGTACAGTATTAGCTAACGTAACTTTTGTTCCGATTAATTGAAAATGTAAACATCCTGTAGGGTGAAAATGTAGTGATATAAAAGATATTGTCTAGATGTAGTTAATTAAATAATTGCAATTTTTTCATCATTTATTTGTTTAGTAGAAATGATGACATTGCCAGATACACTTATAATATGTTGCATTTAATTATTAATCAAAAAGACGGAAAACTTAAAATTAAACACTATACCAATCCGTTTGGCCAGTGTGGTATTAGTAGGCCAAGTATCCCTCCGTCACGGGAGGAGGCCCGTCCCTGCAGTGGGACATTAAACGGATGTGATGATGAATCATTATTCTTTTTTGGGTGTTTTGTGGTCATATGATTAAAAGTATCTATTGTATCAAGGTCGCAGATTTATTATGGGATTTATCCTAGACTCTATCCTACTAGTGTGACTACTGAAAACAAGGATCACCAGGGTGACCGTGGAGAAATAAGCAGCAATAATATTTAAATGCCGTAGAGTAGGCTTAAGATACTCGTAAGTATAGTATAATTTAAAAAATAAATATGTAAGGATTATAATAATATAATCTCTGCCTACCCCGGACGGGATAAGGCGTGAGTTTATGTATGTATGTATGTAAAAATGTAAGAGATGAGTTGTAACCACGCATGGCTCTTTTAAAAATGCATAAAATAAGAGAAGAGTTTAAATTTAATTTGAAGCTATATCTGTTTTGGCACTAATAATACTGATAAGGTACGACTAACATATTACGCAATGAATATTTGCTCGTCAGTACACTCCACTCAGACAGACTTTTATTACTTTTTGCATGTCAACCCTGAAGTTTATGGACGCAATTATTGTTGAAACACGCCGTAAGATTTATAGCAACAATCATGGTGACGTTGCGATACTGTTGCCCAGATTGTTTGATCATCATTAAAATATTTTACATGCTTGAAAATACGGCATTTTGAAAGAGTTATAGGGTATTTCATCAACGAATGTGGAGCATAAGGTGTGAATTATTGTATAGTATAAAATAATCAGGTTTTTAATAAATATGTGCTACTTTTTGTTTTGTTATTACTTCATTTATCTCTTTAGTCAAAAGGCGTCCTCTGCTGGACTAAGACCTCTTTCAAAGTTCTCCACCTATCTCTGTTTCCTCATCCATTGGTTGCCGAAAACTTTCACCAGATCATCGGTCCATAGTCCATATCGTGAAGGGTCTGCCTACTCCCATCTTCAGATCCACGGTCGCCATTTAAAACTTTTCCATCACAACTGCAATTGGTTTAATTCAACATCTGCTAATATCTTTAAAATATATCACTTTCTAAAACATAAATGCTTGTTGCCTACATTTTATATTGAAGGTTTGATAATAAATATAAACATATACCTACCATATTTTATCAAGCAAGGCAATATCAACATCCTATAGATACATGTATGAGTCCCGCACATCGTCTAAACGGAACATACAACATGCGAGAGAAAGTTTGCCAACTTCAAGGAATCTTGAAAGCCGCTAAGAACCCAACATCTCATTTCGCGGCAAAAACAAGACAATGCTTTTAAGCGATTCTAATGTAGGAGGGTCCACATCTCATATATTTACATTTTCCGTTAAGAGTTTTTCCCGAAGTTTGGAGGGTATTTCATAAATATGCACCCCAAGGTGGATAAATTCTTGTGTGCAACGAGATTACTTCATTTTTATGATCGTATTTCGCAATAAACTAATAATGTTGTCAATTCTAAAGCTCTTAACAAAACTACTTTTTATCTTTCTACATAAATTTGCAAATCTTATACTTTATGCTAGAAACACGTCGAACTATTGTGTTATAATGGTTGAAAATTTGAAGGATAGGATAGGATAATAAATTAGATAGTGGCTGATGAGATTCTGATGATGACTATTGATGATGATTTCCTTTTAACATAAAATATTATTTCATATAACTTTTCGTTGCGTGACATTTAGAGTACCTCATTTATGTAGGTATATGAAGCAAAGCATACACATGGGTTTCCGTAATCTCTAACTATCAAAGGAAACAAACAGCAAATTATTTTATGTAAAAAATTTACTTCGTCTTTTGTTTTAGGTGTACGCGTTCCCGATTCCTATTTTATTCTCAGTTCTAAGTGTTTTTTAATGAATAAGTAGTTTTAATTTACAATAATCCAAATAAACTGTAAAAATAAATCGATTACATAACCAAAACTTATTACACACAAAGCAAGTCAGAATGACTGGTAAAAGTAAATTAAAAACAAAAAAATTGCTGCTACATTTTGTGCCCCAAATTCAGTTTTTCAATAATAAATTCATGATATCGTAATTATTCGGCATCCTCCCTTACATTTTTCTCCTTATCAATTTGCATGTTTATAGACATTCTTGTAAGACCTATGTAAATTCACACGTCCACTCAAATGATTTATACAATAATGAACATCATGAATCACTTCGCCTCGTGACTGCTCGTAATTGCTTTGCCAATCGAATTAATCCCTACGCTTAGTATTTTATGGTACAGTTTTTGTAATTGATTTCACTGACTTATCAATAAGTTTTAACTTGTGTTTATAGTAGTAATATTTTCGAATGTTTATTGAGTCAGGCCATGTTAGGTAATAGTGCACAGGTATTTATAAGGTTTTTGAAATATATTACTATTGGTGCAGTTTATTGATCTTTGATAAGCGTTTAGACATTTATACGAAACCTTTGCGAATTAAAGCAATTTAAAGGCCGAACAAGTGAAGTACAAGCTACGTTAATGGAAATATATAATTACGCGAAGGAAACTAGCATAGATTTATTGTATAGGTTTCTGATTTTTGGTAAATAAATAGTAAGGATTACGTCTTGCACATATAGGTTTTCATGACAGCTTCTAGTTTTGTATTTAAACTAAGTTAAATTGTTTGGTATCTGATTCTCACAACTACTAAGCAAAATATAAGACTGACATCAAGACCAAAACCAAAACAATATTGGGTTGTCTCTACTCTCTTGCTTTATCCAACAATGTATTGCTACGTATGGATTGTATTATCAGCATACGAAGCTATGCTGTACATTTTAATTGGATAAACAAATGAACGGTTATTGCGTTAGTATTGGAACTCTGCGACTAGAAACACAATTCTAATACCGACATTATGGCTGTATGAGTCAATTTTTCAACCTGTTTTTAATATTTACATCAAAAATGTTTACGAGTATAAACTTTGGTATGATCGCTTAAAGGTATTTTTAGCTTTTTAGCAGTCATCTTTTCCGTGACCAGCTGACTAATTTATTTATATAAAAGTATAGGATGCTAATATCTACTTACTGCCCTGATCTACTTTCTGTTCCAAAGTGGTTTAATATTGTAATTTTCAAAGGCTAATATTATTATTGGTTTTTTAATAATTTATTGAAACAATATATGAAGGCCAATACTGAAGTAGGCCTTAGAGAAATATTGCAAACATAGGTCCTTAAATTGATAAAGGCGTAAGAAAATGGAATGGAAAATAACTGGCTGTACAAATAACTTACGTGTACTTATAATTATCAATTTCGGTGTATAATTACGCTATTGAGAAGACATGCTTAATTGAATTTAACAATAAATAGATGATATCTACCTAGTGCTAGAACTAAATAATATTAGCCACTCACCTCGTTTCGCATGGATGCAATTGACTTGACGCCATAAGTGTAGACAATATGAATGAAATACCTTCGTTGTTTAATTCTTTACTCAAGGGAAACCTTTGTGGATCTACAAGGTGTGGCTTGGTGTTCAGGTGTAATGCTTTTGTTTAGGAATAATAATTAATTATTTTACAATCATTTATGATATGGCATTTACTTCTTTTTTTTTTTTTTAAAGTTAATACTTAATAAATAACCTTCTTTGCTTGCCAAAGAAGGTTTTTTGTTACGGTCTATTAAAGTCATGACATTTTATTAGATTATTTTTTTATTTGTTACCAACATACTAAACTTGACTATGCTATTGTTTTAAAAGTTCTTTGTACACGATGTTGATGTAGTTTTATTCTGGTTACAAAATATAGTTATTTTCTGAATTACCGACTTGGGAATAATCAAACATAAAGATGCCCATGAGAGAAGTATTCTTATCTCAGGTCATTAGTAATCATAGAGAATGTTTATTTATTAATAATCAGCGTTAATTCAGTTTTTACTGGAATTTACTGGACTTTCCCATGTATTAAAGAAACTTTGCCCGCTAATAAACGATACACGCCATTATAGCCAAATTTTCTTCATGAGACAATATCTGAACTCTTTCTCCCTTTGTCTATGGCTGTGATTTCATATAACTAATTAATAACTATATTCCTACTCCGTTAATACTTGAACAATAAGTATCTTTTAATAAAAACGCAATAAAATATTACATGAAAACAAATGTTATTATAAAGAATCTTAAATAATATAATAAAGATGACAGGCATCATGAAAGACGCATAAAACTTTTTACGGACATTGTTTACTCCAAAACATTTTCTTCTATATACAAAGAAATGATTAGTATTAAGGCGACCCAAGGTATCCACTTTTATTACAACAATTTCTTATATTTATATTATACGTCAAAAAAGCAAAATCGTGTACCTTTAGTGTAATAAAAGGTAATGGTGGTAGGCGAGGCAAGCTATCGTTTTGTCGGAAGATGGTTGAATCTCGGAGGGAGCGTAATTTCGAGGCGGATTATAGCTTCATCCCCGAATAAGCATTAAAAAACATGAAACTGGTCATTCTTGGGACAAAAGTATACTCTTTAAGTACATGTTTATTAACTTTAAGGATTTTTTTATGTTTTTCGTGTGTGCCAATGTCAGTTTGAATTGTTTTAAGGTCCTTTTCCCATTTAGTTTATATGGGAAATTTTGATGAAAATTGATTAAAATTGTAGTGGAATTTTCTCGACTGATACTTTTCAATCCTTAAAAAATGATAGAATTTAATAGATTATAAGATAGAAAATTAACGAACCTGTATTTTTATTTTCTCCTATATTCACGTATTTATTCAAGTTTAATTGTTTAATGTTTATTCTGTTCAATTTTCCGTGTGGTGACGGAGTACAAATACAATATGTCACCACCCTATCTCACCCCATGAGTGTCGTATTTACCGACTAAGTACTATTCGTGAATATTATCTTAACGAAATAAAAAGAAGGAATACTTGAAATTAAACCCTATACCAATCCGTTTGGCCAGCGTGTTATTAGTAGGCCAAGTACCCCTTCGTCACAGGAGGAGAACCGTCCCTGCAGTGGGACATTGACGGGCTTTTATGATGATGATCACTACTAAATTCTATGTACAAGTAATGCATACTATTAGGTGTTTATTCATTAAAGTTAAGTGTTGTTATCATGTTTCCAATCTAACTTGGCTATATTCCTTATCTCTTTTGTATCTACTGCATCATTTGTAATACACACACTATTTGACGCTGATGGTAGTTTTATCATAAAATAAACAATTTGTTGATATTGATATGGCGGTTAGGGACATTGCTTTTTATGATAACTACCAGATTCGCGCGATCCGCGCGCTCAATAACAATAGTAAAATATACTAGTTTACCGTTATTGTTTAGGGAATAGATATAGAAAATATTTTGGTACTCTTTTTTACGCTTTAGGCTCGTAGCAGATATATCAAAACGCAAACGGATGGACACCGCCTCGCCTTTTTCATCAGTGTCAAAAACGTCAAAAATCCGATTACGTTACGATTACGATTAGTGTGCGTTGCAGTAAGGTGTTTCATACAAATAATATTGAACGGCTCGAGTTGATAAGGTGCCGATCTTTTTACGTTTTTAGCTGATAAAAATAATTAAAATTTGAGTCTCGGAACGCACATGGAAAAAGAATACTTAAATAAATAAGTAGTGCTTAATTAATTATAAGGACTCATTTTCTAAGGATATATTTAAGTAAGTATTAAAGTAACACCGACGTAAAAAGATGTGGAAATTCATAGATTAAAAACAGCTAGATTTTTCTATAGAAGTTGGAAAATTGAATAGTGCAATTTCACAAATATATTTTTAGCTGGGATCGTAACGTACTTTATATTCGATTGAAGTTTGCCTTTCCGCGTGACATCGTCGACAAGGGATCGCGCCATGTGTACGCTTGCGATCCGCTTTTTCACGCTCCCGTAACTGAATTACTGATACACAATTTTTTTACGCATTTTTATTCAACCCTCTACGTAACAGATTAAGGTTGAAATTTTGAAAAAACAGTTTTGCATTTTACGTTTGTTGCGAAACGGAAAACTCTCGAACGTCCCGTGGGTCCGTCCGGCCGGCAGCGCACAAAACATTGGATTCTCTTCAAATATTAATTGTTGGATGTTCAGGCAGAAGATTTATATTCAGATATGGGCTTTGTTTTCTAACGGAAAAGCTTTTTATTCTCTTATTGAACACTAGTTATTATTGAATAAAAATTGATTAATCTATATCTATACTAGTATTATAAAGAGGTAAAGTTTGTGTGTTTGTGACGTTGTTAGGGGGTAATCTCTGGATCTACTGAACCGATTATTTCTGTGTTGAATAGTCCATTTATCGGGGAGTGTCATAGGCTATGTAGTATCACGATATGACTAATAGGAGTGGAGCAGTAATGAAATATGTTTAAAAAGGTGACGCGTTTTTTTCGCCGTCAGCTAGTTGCTTATATTTATGATTACTTGCTTGTGCAGAATCAGAAGAGACACATAGTAAACAGGTTTTAAACAACATAACAAGCGTAGAATAAACATACTCGTACAAAATTCTGTTGCTGCAGTGCGACATTTATGAACCGAATAACTATAAGCTTTGTTAAGGAAAATGGGCATTGTACATGCATGGAGAGAGGGCTTCGTGTCAAGTTTTCTTTCTTTGCTATTAAGGATACAACTTTTACGAAACCCTCAGGCTCAGAAGGTGAAGTCAGCCTCTGTTCTTAGTCCATCAACATAAGGGTTTTAAAATAATATTCGATATCCGAGCTGTTTGTAAAATATACAATATCACAAAATTACAGTATTCTATTCATATCGATATGGCAATAACTTATAAATCCCTGGGATCTGCTCACGGTGAATATTCAAATACAATAGAAAACTTCTTGCCGTTTTGTAAAATAGTTTCATTATTTAGTTTTGAATAGAACTTGAAACTTTCATCGAGCTGTAATACGTTTGGATGTGACTTCTTGTAACAATAAAAATTTTTTTTTTTTTTTATTAGTAAAATGTTAAAAGTTTTATTTAAATTTCAATAAAATATATTATATAACATTATATGATTAAAGTAACATTATTTAGACAGAGATAATAAATAGTTGTAGTTTATAACAGTGTCTTAAATTGATGAGCGCAGTCCTGAGTCACGTCTGTATGTTTGTGACTTACCAAGATCTGCTTTTGGCATAAGCAAGCGTTTTGCATACCATGGTGTATCCAACTTGTTCCTAAATTCTTATCTACAATTAAAAGTTTTGATCATGATATTTATGTAGTTAGTATCATTTACATAAAGACAAGCTATTTAGACATATGTTAATCCGTATTATATTAACCCGAAAAGACATACTCCCTTATACAATCTATCTAGGCATATAAGTAAATCCGCCAAGATAGTCAACAATTAATTTCTCAATAGTTGCAAGATACTTTGATACCGCAATATCAGTGTCATGTCCCATCATTTATAGCTTCATGATCCGCCGATAGAATACAAATAATGTCGCAGTGGGCTTTCGGTCAAAGGTCTGGACACTCCTGCACACAGTGTCGCATTTATCAAAAGATATGGTCATACATCTCGAACATTAGCAATGGCTACAATACTCTATTCCAGAATGTGCGTATCGAGGGCCATTAGTCTTCTACCAGTTTCCTTTATATGTTTAGATGCTATAAAGATAGTCGGTAGCGCACCGAGTTATCCGCCGTGATCGGTTACCTACCTGTCCCAATCCAATTTAACAATATAGCTTTTTATTTTTATAATGCGGTCTCTGTTTTAGTTTTATTTGTATTGGATCAGTTTATTTTGTGTTTCAATATTATGAGGATAAATCTTTCTTTATAATCGGGTTCTAATCTATGATTATCTTGATATTGTATTTTATGAATTCAAACTTTATAACAAAGGGACAGAAGTGAAGGGAATCTTACTCGTGGTTTCTAATTGACTAATCAAGTAAAAATCAACTAATCAAGACGTGTCAAAACTGTCATTTTAGTTCCTGAAAATGACACTTGAATAGTTGATTTTTACTTGATCAGTCATTCAGAAACCAGGGGTTAGCCTACTAGTTCTCACAGGCTGGTTGAAAAATTGCCCTCCTTAATTTGAGAATTTATTTTTATTAATTAGTTTATTAGTTTGTTTTATTGAAGTTGGGACTGATTAATAAGAGGATACGGAAATAAAATAAAAGAGAAATGCTATTATGATTACATAATGTGTATATATTTCGTAAGTTCTATTTGTACAATTTATGTGAAACATAGTTAGAACTATTGGTTAAAGCTTGGTTTGTTGTTTAAAACTATGTATGTAATTAAACTAATTATTTACAAATTCTAATAAATCTTAAAATATACGTTGATGGGAACAGTTTATAATGCAGTACTTACATGAAATATCAATAGAAATACAGTATTACTTATGTTAAAATTGTTTGTACTTTAGTCTTAGATCCCATTGTTTTGTACAAAACTTTATTTATTTAAATTATTTGTTTAGTGATTACAAGATATCTTAAAAAAATAAGATACAATTTGAATACCGACAGCAATGGGAATTTATCAACTTTTATGTTATGCTAAAATGAATGTAAATGATTACTATGATGATAATAATGTATATGATCTTACATATTAAACAATAAACTAAAACTAACTATTTACATTCAGGCTAATTATGAGTAAATTTGAGCTTAAATGATTTTCTAAGTCCGTAACATTTTACGGACTCACGGACTCACAAATGCTGATCCTAAATTACTTGACAGAGATTGAAGACACTATACATACGACTTAATTACTTTTAGTTCTTAATTCTAGTTACAAACATGAGAACAGGGTTGATGATGATAATAAATGTTAAACAAGTAGTTAACCCTATCATTGTATTACCAATACCTGTGCCAGCCCAGTTAGTGAAGGTACCCTTTTCAAATCCATATCCTAAGGATATGCCGGCCGCTGCAAATGCAACGACACCGAAGCAAATGTGTGTTAACTTCGACATTTTGGGAGGAAGAGGAACGAATCTCTTAATTTCGAAAGCATATAAAGATGTTAGACCGTTGACCAATGAGACTGTTGTGAAGACCAGGGCAACCAAGGCTGGAAATAAAAATTGATTCGTTAAATTTATTCAAAATCTTATTAGAAATAAATATCAATAAGTTTATGAGTAAAAATTTTTGTTTATCTTTTAATCAAATGTTTTTGGTGTAATCCCTCCAAAAATGGTAGAAATTATGCAGCAATAAATAAATTATGCACATGATTAACGTATAGACTAACAATAAGTATTTTGTTAAGATAATCGACTCCAACAAGAATTGATTAAACCTAAAATATTGTATTTTAAAATTTATGGGTATTTTCTCAAGAGTCAATATCTCGTTGAGAATACAATACTACAATAAAACGTATTAAAAATACCTAAAGTACTTACCAAATTGTCCGTGCAAAGTATTCCAGTGTACACTTTTATCTAAGATCTTGACGAAAGATCCCGCAATAGCCAATGCAGAACCAGCAATCTGTAAGATCCAATGAGCTCGTCTTTTGTCTACAAGCCTGAGATGCAATGACCATCCATTATGAGGTGACAGGCTAAGAATTGCTTCAGCCATAAGCAATTGATACTGTAATGATAGAAAAGTTAATGATTAATACTCTATTTGATCAAACTAATAGATTTTGAAATTACTTTCATACTTCTTCAAAATATTATTTAATAAACAAGCATTTCAATAGTCAAGATTTCTTATAATAATCTATATTCTATTAACTCTACTCGGCTCTTCATAACTCTTATTGTATTGTATAAGAAGTAAGAAAAACCTTGATCATATTTTTAATACATATATAATTTTATCAATACGTATAATACTGTTTCTATTAGCAACTTCGATACAATTTTAGTTCAATTTTGATTGAAATTATTTTTTTATTTAATAAGTCATCTCACATAATAGTTTTACTGTAGTAATAAATATAGTCAAGTTAATTAATCATAAAAATTATTTAGGTAAGTATCGCTTTACAATTTTATTTAAATTTAAACAAAGAGTTAATTATCTAAGACTATAATAGCACTACGCCCAAGTTACGATCTTTATTCAGACAATAAGGAATAACAAATAAAAATGTAATAAATAACGATCGATGCTTATAGAAAACAAAGTAAAATTAAGTCTTGAAAAAGCTAAGCCTGTCTACAAAAACAATAAAATGCGATTCCGTTTAAAGTTCGCTATACCAGAGGTAAATAGGTTCAATAATACTTAAAGCTAATAATAAATCATTTTAAAACTTTATAAAACATTGAAGTAGACCACCCAGGTGAATCGTAAAACAGAAAATGTACAAATTGCAATAATTAACTTGCCATAAAAATACTTTAATTGTTTTAGTAAATAAAAAAAAGCTTTTTATGCTGGCGGCTACCCTAGACATAAACGGTTAAGTACGTATAATTTCACTAGCCTTGTAACCCTTTTACCTAAACAGTCATATTTTTACACTACTGCTTGGAGATGCTAGACGGAATTGTCCATTTAAAATGGTTAATCAAAATGTATTAGATGAATTAAGGGTAATTACTATAATTTGTATGTAATTCTACTTATTCGATATTCAATCGCACTATTGTTTCTAATTGTTTCGCAGTTTGTGAAGTTTTAAGCATTCAAATATAACCAAAATTGTACTATGTACAATGATTCTAAAAAGTGTACTACTATGTTTCTAATAACATTTTGGTGTATCGAAATTGAGTTAATGAGAAAAAATAATGTACAAAAATATCAAACTTACCCCAAGAACACATAAAGTAACATGTAGGGTAAGGTTGCGATCATTGGACTAGCGCTTTGTTTGGACCACTTCAATATTTCGCGATCTATTCATATTTGAACCCGGTATTTGCATCGAAACGATAGCTTTACAACCTCCCACACCGCCCTCCATCCGGAAGTACCGCAGCAGGCAGCATGAGGGATGGACGTACTTCACTTTGTTTCTTGGACCTCGAATATAATTTTTACGCGGCAAATAATAGCATGTAAGTACTGTTGTAATAATTATTTTAATGTGATTTTTTTTTACTTGTTTAGTACGGTAATTAAGAATTCATATTATTGTATATTTTTGTTGAGTAACGTGCTACTTTTTTATAAATAAACATTTCAGTGGATGTTACTGAGTTTCTATCAATGGACTGGCACGATGCTCTTTCATTGAACCGGACCAATCGTGGCAACTTCTATAATGTCTGTTATTTAAATAAACAAATCTTTTTGTTTCAGCATCGCAAAAAGAGGAGGAGAGAGATTTGCGTATGAAACTAACTTAGGGAAAAAAGAAGTTGGATTTAATGAGGTAATCAGAATGTTTCGAGTACCAAAAGCGACGTAAAAGAGAAGATTTTACGTACCTGAAATATTTTTGTGATTTTCCATGCCAAGTGAAGAAATATAATAAGGGTCGACTAATTAATGTAACTATCAATTTATTTTCAAAAATAAAAGAAATTTAATAAAAATTTATTAAAAAAAAAATTATTATATATATATATAATAATAAAATTATTTTACTTTATATTTTTTTTACATGCACCTTGAATGGACCAGCCACCTATAATGCCCTAAGTCCAATTATAGCAACTAAGTGGTCCGATGAAAGAGAAGGTGGTTCAAACAAGGAAACCATCACAAAGGTTTATTTTTTTCTTTTGTGACTATATACATAATAAAATTAACTTAATTATGTTAGTTACCAATAATTGAATATACAGACTACTCGTTTACACAGATTTTGTTTTATTTCTCTCTCTATTTTAGCTACCAGGTCTGTTTAAAATTAAGTGGTCCAATAGTCGCAACCTTACCCTAAAGGCGTAGCTCCAAGATTAGGCCCTGATCTAAACGAGTACATTAAAGCTGCACCACTCACAATGCCTATTAGAATATGAGCAAGCAAATTTAAAGTTGAATGAAACGTCTTAAATCTGTATTCATCACCGGAGACTTCTACATGCTCCCCTTTTTCAACTATATGTCCATTTGCAGTCATGATTAGGTTTAACACAATAGCCTTGCAACACTAACTGGATTCTCTTAGAAGAATGACAATGCCTACAAGTCAAACAACTTATAAGTAATTAATAGATCCAGATAAATTTATCGAAGACTGTATTTGATTTTGCACTCGATGCATATCTACATTAATACTGGTAAAGACCGGTATGTAAACAAAATCCGATTAAATTGGAAATTTCTATCTCTATAGGATGGTTGCACACTGATTTGACGCATTAAAACACTGATTTAACTATGTGATTTATTGGTCTTTAAGTGTAATGTAGAAAGTCTTACGTTAGATTTTTGCTTAATGTAATTCTCTATAGGCGGGAACATTAATGTCTGAATTATTCTAGTACTTTTCTATGTGTACATAGTACATCAGTAGACAATAGTCGATACATAGCTGTTGCACTTCATTGATAAAGAAAACTTAGGCCTACAAATGCTACACTGGTCAGACGTAAAATATATTATATAGTTCAACAGTATGTTCGCATAAAGTACATTATTTCGTCTAATCCTTGATTGGAAAAGTGAAGGACAATGGTTTTAAAGGTCAAAACTAACCTCCTATTGCTCATCCAATTGACACCCCATTAACTAACAGTATACAAGTACCTTAGGCAAAAAGAAAGCCCAAAAATAAATGCTCTTCAGAAAAAAAAACCCAGTAAGCCTTACTTAGTCCTGATTGTAACAGTCCTCTTTATAAGACGTTGATGGTTGAAACTTTGTCCTTTGCGTGTTGTATTTAATAAATTCAACAGTATTGTAAAAACTAACGACAAAGAAAACAAAATTAGTGGGTAGGTCCAATGATTTTTATTTAAATCTCTTGGTAGTTAATTATAACATCATATTATTTAAGATGTACATACATCGATACGACCAGTGACGATAATTCGTGACGTCAATGCTGCCAGTGTGCTTGGACCTTTGATAGCGTGCAAAATAGTACACACATTAAATGCAGATAATGTATTTAGTGATATGAAATCTTCTTTCATAATAAATTATTTGCTGTATCGTCTCAACGGGTTAGTATTCATTTAATTTTAAACGTACAAACTAAGTGTCGTTATGTAATATTCAGATTTCTAACTTCGGCTTCAATTCAATGTGCTTTTTTTATCCTGCATGTCAATTCTCGTACCTTAAAATCGTTAAAAATTCGGTTAAGTTAACTTTTAGTTGTCAAATTGTCACACTCTAAATAAAACTTTAACACGACCACGAAAGATTACAATTGCAATAGCAAAAACAAGACAATTTGACAACTAAAACTTAACTTAACCGAATTTTTAACGATTTTAAGGTACGAGAATTGACATGCAGATTAAAACCTTTTAGTCTTTTCTTTATAGTGATAAAGTTAATAGATATTTATATTAGTTTTTAGTTAAATTTTTGAGTGTGAGTTACTTTTAAGTTATGTGTGTGATAACGGAAAGCCAATAAAAATATATAACTTGTGTACGTATTCCTATGAGCGTTGTAAAAATTGAAAAAAAAAACAGGTAGTATCTGTGTTAAAAAAAGGAGAACTTGATATTAAGCCTGTTTGATATTATAATCTGCTTGGAGTGTAATAGTAGGGTCATACTTCTTTAAATTCAGAAGGAGGACTTACAAAGGTTCTTATTGTTATAAAGACAGGATATAGGTGCTATAAGCAAGTAGGTAATTTTTATAACTTAACTTTTACTTACTTTATTATTTTTAAAAATAATGTGCATTGCTTGTTAGCTTAAGCTAAACTGCTTTAAAACCTCAAGATATTTTTTAGTCAACTATGTACTTTTGTTGCCGTGTTTTCATTTTGAGGATTACCTATTTGTTTCTGTGTCTTTGTCGTTATAAATATTTGCGTATTTTATTTTTATGTATACCTACTTAAAATTTTACATTTTGAGAATACTATCTTGATTGAAACAGCATTTTCAAGATCGCTCTTTCAACAAACAAGGGGGTAAAAACTATTCATTATTTAATTTAATGCACAAAATTACATTGTTATACAATGACAGACCATAAACTTTAAGACATTTTGTTCCGTACATTAGTAATTTAATTTCTCAACGTATATACTTATACTATATAACTACTATGGCCACATCCGCTATCTAGGTGTGATAGCAGATTTGTGTTGTAATTGTTATCTTGATTACGCAAAAATTAAGCTGTCATCATTCTTACAAAATCTTACAATATCCGTGATTATTATCTTTACGAAATAAAAAAAAGGAAAACTTGAAATTAAACCCTATACCAATCCGTCTGGCCAAGGTTCCCGTTGTCTCGGGAGGAGGCCCGTCCCTGAGTGGGGCATTAATGGGCTGTTATGATCATCATCATCATAACTGGCTGTTATGATGATTCTTACAAAAACATATTCCTATTTTACCTTGTGCAAACTAATTGACTGATGTCACCACTGTATAAATGAGATGTAGTACCAAGTATATTTACGACTAATTATTATTATAATTTTCTTAATGTAGTCTCCAATGTCTCCAATATAATAATATGGTCCTTACTTATGACCAAATATAAAGTTAGGTCTTAGTATGTCTGAAAAGTCGTTTAAATAGAAGCTGCTTATACAAAAACACATGTGAGTAATAGAAAAATATGGAAAAAGATCTAAGTATGTTTTGAAGGAAGAGATACTAATACAAGGCTAGCCAAATACATAGCTTCTTTACATGAAAGTTAAAGAGTCTTTTAATTTCAAATATGTTTCTTATACAATATTATTTGTATTGAATGATTTATGGCTAATTGAGTTTAATACTGTTTTTAGAGCGTAACTATCAGAGATAAATAAAACTTCTTGACGTAGCTGTCGTACTTGAGCACCGTTAAGCGTCACAGAATGTTTTTAGATGGGTCTAAGAATTACAGATTCACGTCAATTCCTTTCAATTTAATTTAACCATTATCAAATTAGATTTTTTTTTTGGTTTTTGTAAAACTTTTCGAGGTTCAGCTCTTATGCCGTAAGGTTTTAGGAAAAGCTCACCGAACGTCATAAGTTACAATTATTAAACGCAGTATTATAACAGTACATAGTACAAAACAAAGTCGCTCTTTTGTCCCAATGTCCCTTTGTATGCTTAAATCTTTAAAACTAAGTACTCAAAGGATTTTGATGTAGTTTTTTTAATAGATAGAGTGATTCAAGAGGAAGGTGTATAACGGGTCTATGTTGTTTCATCAAAAAGATATTGACAAATTATTACTTCCCAAAAAATGTTTCGCATAATTTCATTTGCCAAATAATTACTTAGCAAATAAACTCTTTGCAAGTAATGGTTACGCAAACCTAATGTTTTCCAAGTGAATGTTTGAACAATAGCTCGTTTACCAAGTAGTACTTTTGACCAATTTTTATTTAGTCAAAGGTTTCAGTTACTAGTACATATTTTACGCAAAATAAAATAAAACAAATAATTTAACTCGTTATTTGTTCATGTCCATTGCCTATAACTTAAAATTATAAGTTTAGATAATGTACTTACATATAATTGTTATCTATAGTTATTATTATTATTACCTATAGGGTTCTCTATTTTGTGTCATTTTTTTTTCCATTATCTTTTTGTGTCCAAATCATCATGTGTCCGAATGATAACCAGCCCTAAATTCATGTCTCATAATATCACTTGTCCGAAAACCTAAATCCATAAATATAAGATGACCTATTTTTTTTTGCTATAAACATCACAATCCATAATATTAAAAAAACAAACATAAGTACTATATTCTAGTTTTACATTTACATTTACAATTTACATTAAAAAAAATGTTTCTGGCACTCGCCGGCCGCTACTCGTGCGTGTTGTGGTCGCCATACTAACCTAACCTAACCAACTGTTTCTGACTTTTGCCTAAATTTTATCTTAGGACATGTGACTTTATAGCAAGATAAATTAGGATATCTTAAAATTATAAGTAGTACCTCTTTTTATGACACACAAGTATTATAAGTAAACACGATTACGTAATACGATTTCGTATACGCGAAGGTTATAGAAAGTGATGATTATAGTAAACTTGTTAGGGATTAGGATTTTCGGACGATCGATATTCGGAGAAGAAAGGGACTACCTTACCTATAGTTATCTATTACTATTATACCCTTTCCACTATATTTAACAACATTTGACAGATTGACGTTAGTGACGTTCAGCAGTATCTCGAATGTAAGTCCATTCGATTGTAAGCGATTTTATGATCTATGTTAAGAAATTTAGCCTAATAGTTTAAAATGATAAAATTATAGTTAGCTTAGGTATTATTTAAAATACATAATTTATCGTGACACATTCGCGGGTTATAGCTAATCTAAAATATCATATTACATTTTAAAAACGTATTTTTTTTTTTTTGTTTTTAAAAAGACAACTCCCGCACTAGGGATCATGCCCTGTGTCGCGGGGACTTTTACAAACATCAATTAACGGACACATAGAACACCCAGACTCAGGACAATAATTTGTGGATCTCACTAATTATTGTCCTGCGTGGGGATCGAACCCACAACCTCATGCGCGGCAGCCGCTGGCTCTACCGGCGCGCCACCGAGGTCGTCAATTATGTAGAGTGAGAGAATTATGTGTTCGTATTATGAAGAGTTCAGGTTTATTCATAGCATTTATTTCTATCGATTATTTGTAATTTGTTTCATAATGGTGGTAATCGTTATGAGTGTCCATCACTAAGTAACCATGGTAACTGAAAAAAACATGGGTACGACCATGAAATAAAATATAATTTGTTCGAAAAATAAGCGGAAGTATTACGAAACTTCATGGACGTGAACTGTCAAAAAGCTAAACTTACGCTGGAAGGGGTATAACGTATTAAAGTACTGTTTCCTTTGTTTAAATATTTAGTTAGTTTTGGTTAAAAATAAGGATGTCTAAACAAATCATTTGATGAAACGTTATTTGTCTAAAGATTGATTGCTAAAATAAAACACTTGTTAAAAGACCAAATGACTAAATAATATTTTCCTTAGCAATACTCTGCCAAGTAAAAACTTGTCCAAATGAAAATATGCGTATTAAAATAATTCATAATGTTACATTGGTGTAAAAAAAGTTTGGTAGAATTTCTTTGGGTAATGAAATCAAAATCTTTTTGGCAAAACGGCAGGGACCCGTGTATAACACATGCTTAATATAGTAGAGAAACCCAAATCAATTTAGAGATTTCTAATGTAATCGTCTAATGAAGCTGCACGTAAACGTTGTTTAAGGACATTCTGTAGTAGGTGCCCGTGCGGAGCCAGGGCGGGTCGCTAGTTATTTTATAATATAGTGTGCTTCGACATAGTGTCGAGAAGAATTTGACCAGACTTGCAAGGTAATGACAATGTGTCCTTTTTAAACGACCATCTATTGCTCTCATTCCTGTATTCACGCTTACCATCTGGTTAAATGCACAATATATAGTAAATAATACAAACAGGCGTTAGAAATGTCTAGTTTAATAGTAAAATACAAACATTTTGCAAAGTTTTATCAAGTATAGTAAAAAAATCTCTTGAATTAGGGTTAAGAAATTAAACAGCAAAAACGTTTATAAATATAAAAACTTATTTAGATTAAAGCTTAGTTTGTAATTTATACAATAATAACATTAAATTGTACAATGATTTCCAGTTATTCTTATTAATGAAAAACTATTTGATAACTATTTAATTTTCCACGTCTAATATTAACAAAGCTTTTCTTGATTCATAATCCTATTCTTAAATACTATAATATCGTACACAGTACTTTACATTATTTGCAATAATTATTAACAAGTTTTATAAATTAACTTACCTTATTTTTAAATTGACTAAATCACAGAAACAATAATTCCTATTTACAATAATTAATGAGTATGACATAATAGAATACTTTAAACTATTCTATCCATTTAAATAATGACAAATGATTATAAAACTAATTACTCTTAACTATCTTTGTTAAAAAGGTAAACAAAGGAGTTACCATTACAATAAAAGTTAAACACGAAGTAAATGATATAAGTATGTAACTAGTATATGTGCCAGTCCACGATGTAATCGCACCTTTTTCGAAACCATAGCATAAGGCTATACTAGCGGCAGTAAAGCCCACAATACCGAAGCAAATATGGGTTAATTTTGACAGCTTTGGAGGAAGGAGAACAAATCTTTTTAGTTCGAACGCCCATAAAGATGCTAAACCATTGACTAATGAGACTGTTGTGAAGACCAGAGCTACCAGTGCTGAAAAAGAAGACAAAATTATTATTATTTCGTAAAAAAAAGTCATATAAATTATCAAAAGTGTTACCTACTAGCAAAAAGATTATAAGCTAATACTTAATACAAGGTTGATATTTATGTAAGATAAAGGGAAATATTTATTATTTCTTAAGAATATTATGCAGACTGCATAAAATTGATCGCTGTACCCAAAATATCATACATTTCTGGTTAAGAGAACTTCGAGACTAAATAAATTGTTTGAAAACGAATGAAGCCGAATCAGTTAAGCAGTAGGTTAGGTTAGTTAGGTTACATACCAAATTGTCCGTGCAAAGTTTCCCAATGATTAGTTTTGTCCAAAATTTTAACGAAAGATCCAGCGATAGCTAAACTGGAACCCAGAATTTGTAAGATCCAGTGCACTCGTCTTTTATCCACAAGCCTGAGATGTGCTGTCCATCCGGTATGAGGTGACAGACTAAGAATAGCTTCTGCCATAAGAAATTGATACTAGAACAATAAAAATAAAATTAAATATGTATCATATAGATGGTACACAACATTAAACACGAGTAGTTGCTGAGTTTTGCGTAAATAGATCTATGTTATATTATTTTAATTTATATACTCGTAGTATCTAGGGAAGCTATGTTCGTTATGTTATTAATATTTTGATACTATTCCAAAATTATCTAAGAATTGCGGTAAGCACAATATTTCTGTCATTGACAACAGCATCTTACAACATAAGTACCTACTTCTATTTCAGAAACTCGTGCTAGGTGGTAGGTATTCCATAAATTCTATTATAAATATTTAAAAAAACTTAAATATTACGCATTTAAGTTTACTAGTAATATATACTTGAACATAAAATGTAATACGAAAACAGTTTGTATGTAGGAAACTACATACAAACTGTTTTCATATTATGGCATGTGAAATATTATTTCCTAAATAATATGAAAACTGTAAAAACTTACCCCAACAACACATAATGTTACATGTATAGGTGTAGCTCCTGTAGGTACGCCAGCTCTAAAGGAGAACATCAAAGCCGCGCCAGTCACAATACCTATCAAAATATGAACGAGCAAATTCAACGATGACTGAAAGGTCTTAAGTCTATAATCAACTTCGGAGGAGACTTCGCGTTTGCTGTTAACTGGAGCAGTTGCAGTTCCATTTTCAGTAATATGTCCATTCATCTTGGTTACTTTAGGTAAGCACTCTGATAGTCCTCAATTTCGTTGCGATCTTCGAATGAGAATGCGATTGTTAATCAGCAATACATGTTATATGTAGCTCATTGCTCTAGATAATATTATCAAAAATGATATAATTTGATTTTGCGCTCGGAAATTGCTTATTATAAAACTAGTACCGGCTAGTGTGTACGAAAAATTAGATTAAAAATAGAAACTCATGCTCTTTAACAGTGTTTATGATAAAGCCAATGCCAATATCATACACTAAATTAATGATCAAGATACAGAAATCAATCATACGTAATTTATGACGAAAAATGTAAATATTACATTGTAATATCCATTCAGATAATTAATCAACATATTACATGAAGGACGTCGTCTGCTGAATAATGCACTTTTTCTAGCGTTTCAATTGCGTGCAGTCGTATGAATATAACAGTACCCGTCTATGATGGGAGTATCTGTAGTGCCAAGTTCGGAATATTGTCCTCGCCGTGTCGTGAAGTGTATCAGCGGCTGTATGTCCTCTCTGTTATCAGTTAGGTTTTACCTCTGAGCGCAGCAAAAAAAGGATTTTTAATGCTGTATTTTTTACCGGTAATCCAGCAAGATCAGCAATCCAAGAATGGCTCATGATCTAATCTTATAACGTCTATAACTAGCATAGACCTCTTTTGAACGAATTCTTATTGTATTGTCTTACATGCTAATCCGTTGCTTTATCTATCTGGTAGTAGCTATTTGAGCTACGTAGGTACGATAATACACACAGTGGGTTAAAATATTAGGTCATCTACCAAAAAAGTATTTAACGCAAGTCATACTGATGAATAATGCATGTTAGAAATTCCACATTTTATTAGCGAAATTCCACATTATATTTCATATCCGATAAGTTATCAGCTATCTAATATTCTGAAATACGAGAACGTTCTTTAAAAAATTGCGGAATTTCCATATTTAAAAATTATAGGATCTTCCAGATGACCTTGTGTACCCGTGACACCACCGTCTTGCACCACCCGGTGGTGTAAAGGGTATTTTTTAATACCCATTACACTACCAAAAAGCTACACCACCACCGGGTGGTGTAAAAGGTATTTTTCAATACCCATTACACTACCAAAGAGCTGTACCTACATTACATTTATTCTTTGGTTTATGTACCTATTAATTATTTATTTATCATTGTATGAATCATTACTTTGCCTGCAATTTAATGACATTGAATTAACTGAATTAAAAAAATTAAAAATAAGATACTTTTAGGATTATAAACTGGGGCATGATTAGTATTTTTTTAAACGCGGGAACATGTCCTTCAAATTACTCTGTTTTAACAGTTTCTTATGATCGTAGGTAAGTTCAGGTTTTTTTATTTTATTTTATTTTACATCTTTTAGATATTTTTTACTGAACCTTTAGGTTTTATTCATGTATAAAATGTTTTTTTTGGTTTATGTTCACATGAAATGAAAGTATTGTTTAGTTATAAATACTGATTTGATATTAAATTTTGTTAACATATTATTATTTACAAGAATAGGCTACAGTTAATGGTGGTACAGCACTATGTTTTGGTAGTGTAATGGGTATTGAAAAATACCTTTTACACCACCCGGTGGTGTGCAGCTTTTTGGTAGTGTAATGGGTATTAAAAAATACCCTTTACACCACCAGTGGTGCAAGGCGGTGATGTCACGGGTACAAAAGGCCAGATGACAAAGTGATGTGGGTGATATACGTCAAACTGAGTCAGTTTAGTACTTTATGCTAACTAGGTCTACGTCGATTGATAATAACAAGTCTGACTCGGTGTAGGGAAATTTCTCCATTCAGTCGAAGAAATGTCGCATACACTAAGGATTTCTCCTCTCCGTTGGATAGCAAGGCGTATGAATAATGATTTAATCGCCACTAATCGTCACTATTACGCAGGCTTCTAACAAAAAATAACAGTGTTAAAATCAAAATCCCTCTAACTATTATTATTATCGAGAAGACGATTTTGAATTATCAGCGATATAAAAATCAGTGTCTTCAATAACAAAACTTCGCATTTTTGAATAGTCGAATAATAGTAATACAGTCAGTGTAGTGAGAGAAGAAGATCAATAATAAAAACAGCTCAAAGCTGTGACATTACTTCACCTCAAAATTTAGGCTTATTCAATGATATTTTGTTTACTGAGTACATTAACACATGGATAATAATCGACTGTAGTTATCTCACTTTTAAGTAAAACAAACATGCCTATCTGTCACCTGAACCATATTATACCGCGCAGTTAGTAAATAACATTAACCTGATACCTATTGAAAGCTTAACCACCGGTGTTCAAAATGTCTGTTGCATATTCTGAGGAAATTTAACATAAAATAGCTCTATACGTGACCACGTAAGTCTCAAACCTGAGACTACAGCATTTAACCGTTCGAAACCGTCGTTTTAGCAAGTCTAATGAGTGCTTTGGAACGTGCATCTATTTGGCATATTGCCCAGAAGCTTGAGAGGCAATAGATGCATTTAATTTTATTTGGCCAAGTCTTTTTCTGATTTTTCCAGTGTAAACGTTAATTAGTGCTATAACAAGATAGCTTTGATTTAAAACATAAGCTCTTTTCTCTTTATAAAATCAAAGCATAAATAAGTACATGTTGCTGATTTATTGGATGCAGATTGCAGTGATTTTAAGGTCGTATTAGTAATTTATTTTGTGTCTTATCTTGATAGCACTAAGTTTGTTTATCCGGATGATGGCATAATGTACACAATATTCCATCATCTACAAATGATTGGCTTACATCATCCTTTGATTATGTATGTGGTTTTAGTGACACAAAAATTGGGCTTTCTGGATTTCAAAAGATTTAATTAACAACTCGTTCATAAGTCTAAAGAGACACCAGCCTTTCATTAGAGAAATGTAAACGTGAGTCACTTGAAATTTCTTTAAAGTGCGCGTACATAGGTAAGTATTTTTCACAAAGCTTATGTTATCAGGTACAGTAGTAAACTTATTACACATGATGAATAGCTGTGTATTTATTGTGGGTCTGTATTTATTGATAAATACGAGTTTTTGGTTAGAGAAAAACAATAAAAGCAATAAATATTTGTTTATTTTTATTTCAGATTATTTATTATTACAGTCTTTTTTTCTATAATATGTTGCATATTGTAATTAAAGGCTACATTAGGAAGAACGCATAAATTGCTTTAAGCACTTATTTTAAACTATTATACTATAGTATAATAGTTTACTTAAATTAAATTAGAAAAATGGCGCTTTATAAAGCGCCATTCCTATTTTTCTAATTTAACTGGAACATAAATTTATTATGATTATCCATAATAGTTTTTAGCATTCATAGTATTTTTCTTTATTTTATACTTAATGTATTATCTATAATACTGAAAACCTATTTCCCTACAACAGTTCCTTAAATGAATATTTACTAAATTACATATAATTTTTACCTATAAAGCTTAGGCTTACCTAGAAAAATCCGAAAAGAAGAAAGACAATGGAAAAAATTGGTACTCGATGCGGGACTCGAACCCGCGTCTCTGGACTATACGCGTCCAGCGCCAAGACCACTTGGCCAACCGAGTAACCGTCTCGACTACCAAATTTAACCATTGCTTCATGCGGCACCGGGCCGCAACTTAGAACTCAACTGTACAACGCCATCTAGGCGCGACAGCCGTAAACTTTCAATGTCGCAATTGAAGAGTATACGTAATGGTTTTAAGTTTTTGTATTAAATTACATATAATTTTTACCTATAAAGCTTAGGTATAACTAGAAAAATCCTATATTATGAATATTTACTATCATTACTTGTATTTATACTTATTACATATTTCGCTTTTATACAGGATTCTTATCGTCATTAATATAAATAAAGGCTGTACCTGCAGCCTATTTTAGACTAGTTAAATCACCATAATAACAGCTCATTAATGTGCCCTCGAAAGTAAAGATCTCCTCCAGTGATGGAAGGCCTCAAGTTCCCTAATACTAAAATTTCCCTTAGTCGTATGATAATCGTTATGACAATATATAGTACAGACTCCAGCTCTCGAAAATGTTTAATCTTAAGCTGTTAAATATGTATTTACTCAACTTTATTTGTACCCACCTTTTTGAGAGAAATAAATGATTTGAAATTTGAATTTGAAATTTGAATATATGGTGTATCATAACATAACTCTATACTACCTTAGTATAAAACTCAGTTTTAATTGAATTCACCCTTAGACGAAATCTTAGCATTATTATCAAAAATATTTTGATGCATTATAAACTAAACTAGTCTCCTCAACGACTTTTGACAAGTTTAACAATTTTCTTAAACAACGTAATAAAAGCGTTGATTAAGATGATACAAGTAAAAAATAAGGTAACAGAAATAACACTGTATGCGACTTTGTTGCCGGTCCAGAGCCTGAACATGTCCTTATTGAAGGCGAAACAAAGACACGCAGAAGCAGACGCGTAGGCGACAATACCAAGCATAATGTGAGTAATCCTGATAATTAGAGCCGGAGTGAACTTCTTTATCTTCTTTGAGAATAGAGAGATGATGCCGAAGACTATGTTGATACATGTGAAGATTAATGTCACGAGACCTGAAAAGTACAATGAAGCAATTACTTTATTATTGTAACCATTCAATAATAATACAGTATAGGGATGGGTCTCCTTATAGCCAGGTGCGACTTAGCCTTGTAATACTATCCCCCGGTTTCCGAATGACTGATCAAGTGAAAAGCAACGAATCCAGTGTCAAAACTGTCATTTATGTTAGTTTGACACTTGATTAGTTGATTTTTACTTGATCAGTCATTCGGAAACCGACGGTTAGTTAACTAGAAGTTTACACACACCAAACATAGACGACTTTTTTCAGGGTTACTTAGTATATTTATTTATAATATAATAAGTATAAATAAGTATTTCTACTAAGTTTTGTGAGGCAATGTTTATAATATGTGAATCTTTTAAATGCAATAAATAAATGATCCATCCATAACATTACTAAGCTCACAGATTACATTGTTAGTGTACAAATAAAAATACATACTCAATACACACAGAGATATCATTGTTGAATCAAGTGTTTGAGTTTGAGTCAAACACTTTAGAAAATAAATAAAAACAATGTTATGTACTCGAAAATCTAAAGTCTATGTAACTGATTCCATAATTTTTAAGAGAAAATCACTATTCACTTAATTTTTGACAAACAGTAAAACAAGATCTAAAGTGTAACTACTGCTGGAAAATCCTCTTCTTCATAAATAATGATAACACGCTTCTTTAAACACATCACACTTAAGCGCTTCAATCTTTTTAGTGGTACTTTCTACAAGTAGTTATAATACAAATCTACAATTATTATTCTCTTCAAATTCCTATAGGCTACCGGTGTGCTATGGCAGGATTATACATAAGTCAATTGATTATAACCAGCCAGCCCATATGCACAAAGAAAAAGTTTTTCGTAGGGTACCGGAGAATGTGGTTGCAATCTTGTAAAACGCCAAGTTAGCAATTTACATGTTTAGGTGTAAAAGGGTTTGTACGAGAATGCTGATGCTAGAATTTGATGCTTAAAGGTTAGTTAGTTTTGACGACCTATGTGGCGTAGTGGTTATATAACAGGACTGCTACGCAGAGGTCTCGGGTTCGGTTCCCGCTCAATGCAAATATTTGTGTGCATGAACATGATTATTTGCATTGGTCTAAGTGTTTCTAGTTAGTATATAAGAACTAATATCCGTTATTATGTTACCCATAACACAAGCAGGCTAAGCCTAGCTTACTTTGGAAACAGATGGCGCTGTGTAGAGATGCCCGTGAATATTTATTTATTTATTTAGTTAGTCAAAGATAACTTACCAAACTGTCCATGTACTGTATTGAAATTGACGTCTTTGTATACCATTATGACAATACTCCCGCTTAGTCCTAAGCCTGATCCCAATATTTGAAGTATCCCATGAGTACGTCTCTTGTTGGGTTTGCTTAGGTTTAAAGACCAGGTATTGTATGACGTCAAACTCAGAATTGCTTGCGACATTAGCAGCGTGTACTGTAAGAAATAATCAAATATTAAGGATTTTGTCCATTTTCTTATATCCAGCAGTGGGCGTCAATTGGCTGATACGATGATGAAGGATTTTGTCCTGTTATGGTAGACAGACCACCTCGTTACTGATGGATGAGGGAGGCACAGGACCGCACAGAGTCTTAATATCTAGAGGAGAAGGCTTTGCCTAGCAATCGACATTCATTGGCTGATATTATGATAATCAAGGATTTTCGGGGCTAAGTACGTAAAACCTCAAAGTTAAATATTACTATCACCCTGTGTGTGTGTGTATGCTTTCAATTCGGTTGGACTAACACAGCATTACATTATGATAGCTATTACTGATTCTATCTGTGAGAATGTTTTGGGACATTTATCAATGATGCTGAACTGAACTGGAATTATTGTTAAGTATTGAAATTGAGTTGTAGTGTTTGAGTTTTAATACGTCCAGGAATCTGGTTGATGTTTCAAAATTGGAGTACTTAATTTACGTTTTGACAATAGGTCAAAACCTTAACCTTATCAAGCTGCAGTTTCGATTGTTTTTTTTTTGCAAAAGTAGTACCTATGTAGTATGGTTCTTTGATGTCAATTAACCGATAACAAACATTCTCCTCCTGATAAATACAGAACAGAAAAGATTGGAAATTAGATCCTTAACATACCAAAACAAGCCTAAAAAACGCACTCCAAGACCAAAAAACGAAAGTTAGTGTAATATTTATTTTCGTTATCATAGTCGCACCTATGATAACGAAAATAAATATTAGTAATTTATAACTATTAAACAAATATACGGAATAATGAATGAAAATAAAATAAACTTAATTTTAACAGTGTTGAGTTAAATTAAGATTCCTGAATAAATAGGTACCCTTATATTTTAGACCTACATATTATCAGGTGATTCATTGGTTTGTTTTCCGTCTTACGATATATATAAAAATCGTTGTATTGAGAAGCAAATATGAGATAAAAAGATATTGAATCAAAATGACGTACCATAGATAGTAAATGTGTATCTACTTTTTGCTGGGTGATTCATATTTCAAGAAAATCTTTTAAAGACTACCGCTTTGTATGCTTTTAAATATTAAACGTTAACAACAGATATTGCTGGACGTTAAGGCATACTGTCCTTAAGCAGACAATCAGCAAATATTTTAACTTTTTAAATTGGTTATTTTATTGTCTATCTAAAAAGTTATGTTTTTTTTAATAGGTCCATTAAAAAATTAAGAATAAATGTGTTTGTAAACATGCAGGGTCACTTTCAGGGGCCATTGCAGCAGCTATTAAAGTTCTACTGTTGGTATAGATCACCGGCAGATAGCCTAGTAATACCTAGTTTGCTTGTAAGATTGCTACACCAATCTGGCAATGATTTTAACCTTGTCAAATTTACCTTAGTTGATGACATCCACGGGATGTGTATGTAAGATGACTTATTAAACTACGGCAGCGGAGTAACCGTTACCATATAAACAATTGTCATAATATAAATAAATAATAATATCTTACCCCCGGCACACAAAGGAAAATGTGTAAAAGTATCATATCCTCTGAAACTGAAGATTCACTGTAATCCATTTTCACAGCAAAAAGTAACGCAACACCGACTATCATTCCCAATAATATATGAACAAGCACATTGTATATTGATAAAATTGTTTTCTTAATTAAATTTTCTTCCAACGCGTATGTAGTTAACATTTTGTGTCCTTTTCCGATCACTTTTCAAAATAAATTATTAAAATATAATTAAACACTTTGTTACTAAAAACGTACAATGAAAAAATGCATTAACATACGAAGATTACTATTATTTTAAGAAACAAACAAGTAAAACTTGAATAAAAATTGTTACTGTACACTTCTCTATAGAAAAGTAATGAAAATAATATAAAATAGATAGAATGTTTTATCAGTATGATACCATTGATATACTTATCTAAACCATGTCACGGTCTTAGACAGATCATGTGTAATCTTCCTGCCAAACAACGAACAAACAAACATAAGTATATTATAAAACCTAAAGAAAATGTCATGATAAAGTTAAATGTAAATGAACTGTAGAACAAAGCAAGCATTTACAGTACATGATATTAATATTTCACTCTTGTAGGTGCAATACGAGTATACGGCAACAAAGCGAATCCTATACCGAACTATTTGACCAGCTGAAAAACCAATGGACATTTATGTGTTGATTTTTTTTTCATTCATAACAGCCCATTAATGCCCACTGCAGGGATGGGCCTTCTCCTGTGACGAAGAGATACTTGGCCTACTAATACAAACAGATTGGTATAGGGTTTAATTTAAAGTTTTTCTTCTTTATATTTCGTTAAGACAATATTCACGAATAGTCCCTTAGTCGGTTTTTACGATAGCCATTGGATGAGATGGGGTTGTGACATATTGTATTCTTACTCCGTCACCACACGAAGAATGTGTTGATAACAGCTTCTATTAAACACATAATTACTTCGTGTTTTAAATTGTATTGTTCCATGGACTATTTGCTTCAAGACCCCATGTCTGGATGACCCAAATCACACATGTAGTGGTCATAAATAAAATAATAATGCCTTCTACAATTCGTTGACCAGCCTGAATGTTTGTTAATGTCTTATACTATTACATTTATTAATTCCAACATTACTACGTCTTTACAGCCACAAATAATTTATGGTAATGCTAGTTTCCTATTAGCAAAATGTTCGTGTCTAACTTCGGTAATATCGTTGCTTTTACGTGTGACACGGGTATGTTCTACTACAGTTTCAGGCTTAAAGACAATATTATTGGGGTCATGTGTTACTTAATTAACCTGAAAGTTTTGTATTAGGAAAAGAGGGTAAATTGTTTATATAAAGAAATACTTTGGGAATGTTGTTAAGTGGGGATCATGCCTCGTGGGAAAAGAAAATTCATCTAGGGTCAGGAAAATACTTTGTAGATCATATTTTTTATTTTCTACAAAGTATTTATTGTCATCCGTTAAATTCAAAGCTGTTGTCTAGACAGTTGACAACAACATGCTCTTATTTGATATATTGAAAGCAACGAGTGATGTAATATGTTTCATCAGATTTGTAAGAGCCGGTAGTTGTCTTGTCTTTTCCGTTTCAATATCTGTTGACCCAGGTGGGTAAACAATACTCTCTCTTCTCAGAGCTTAGATTAATATAAAGTTTATAATCTATTGCAACTTTTAAGTCACGTAGCCAATTTAATTAATAACCACAATAAGAATGGAACAAGATCAGAGAAAAAGCAACCTTTCTGCAAAATGAAACGTGGAATAAAGCTAAGTACTCGACAATGACTACTACTAACTGGTAGGTGGTATTAATCTAAATATTATTATTATATAAATATTCCTCACACATTCACACAACGCCATCCATCCCCAAACTAGCAAAGCTTGTACTATGGGTTAGTACCCATAGTACAAGCTTTGTCTAGTGACAACGGATAAACATACTTAAATACTTTTTTTTGTAAATACAAACATATTACATAGAAATCACCCAGACCAATGCAAACAATCATGTTCATGCACACAAAGATTTGCATGGAGCGTGAATCGAACCCGAGACCTCTGCGTAGCAGTCATATTATATAACCACTACGCCACAGAGGTCGTCAAATATCTGGTATATAATCTGGCCTAACCACTCTGATCGAGCTGTAGATGTTATTGTCTTTATCATCGCAAAAATCTTATGCTAGAACTGAACCTCTTAAACATCAGGGATGTGAATTCTCCAGGCATGACAATTTGGGCCAACCAAAACAGCGATTTTTGGCTGGTTGATATACTCGTACTTAGGATTGATTTCAAGTCCTTGTCGGATCTTTTTTAAACCTCTTCCACAATACGAAAAAGGTTTTCTCTATCATCGCACAGACATAAAATAAAATATTGAAGCTTTTAAATAAAGGTTAGGTAAGGTCGAATCTGAAATTAATTTACTGAAAGATTTTGTTAAGCTATTTCTTTTGTTGTTAAAAGTTTTACAAAAACAGAGTACAATTTTTAATTTCAGTTTTGTAGATTATTTTAATAGAATGCCTGATAGAAAATGTTATAATTTCCATTATAGAGCAACGTACTCTTAAAGAATTCTTTGAATGTTGTGATAATTTCTATTATAGGGCAATGTACTCTTAAAGAATTCTTTGAATGTAGTGGGACAAAGAAGTCTTTTAGAGTACAGGCCTGTCCTTTTATTATTTAAGAGATAAGAAGAAGAAATAAGAATAAGTCGCTGGCCCCGGAGAAGAAAATTATACTAACTATTATCATAGTTTTAAAGTTATGGCATATTCGACCTTGTGAGGTATTAATACACCTCCCTATTTTTTTCAGATTTTTCCTACGACAGCGAAGTAATAATAATACTATTAATTATGAGAGTTTCAGCTTTCTAATTCCACAATGACCAGCCCAAGCAGTAGAGAGTTTTTTTCTTTTTTCTGACCCTGGTCGTATTTCATTACACATAGACAACTCTTCTAGTAGCAAAGAAGAGCTTAGCACGTTTAAGTCACCCACAGAATGAGATAAAATAAAAAAAATAAATAAATAGTCCTCACACAATGGCGATTGTGCAAACAAGGCAAAGCTTGTACTATGGGTACTAGACAACGGATAAACTTACTTAAATACTTTTTTTTGTACATATTATACATAGAAAACACTCAGACTAATGCAAACAATCGTGTTCACACAAAGATTTGCATTGAGCGGGAATCGAACCTGAGACCTCTGCATAGCAGCCATGTAATATACCGACAGCGCCATAGATGGAATAACATTTTGTAGCCCTACTCCATCATTAAACGGAACACTTTGCGTCTTAATTCTTAACAATAGTTTAAATAATTTACTGATAAAGATGTTGACTAAACAAAGTTTTTGATAAATAAGAAGATATATTAAACAAAATACTTGGAAATAAAGTACACAGATTACAAACGACGGAAATCTAAGCTTTACAATATTACGTAATTAAACTCTGAAGTAGTATTTTAAAGTAATTGAAAAGTAAATAACTTGGAAGTTGGAACTAATTTCGTTGATATCAGGTAAACAAAAGTTGTTATTTCAAAATTTAAATAAGATGTAAACTCTCGGCAGTTAACAACATTAAGCAGACACTTAAGTTTATTAAAGCTATAAAGTTCTTGTAAAACCAATTTTGTTAAAATCAATCTATTGAACAGGCTGATAATTTGCTTGTTGAAAGGGTTGTATAATTTATAAAATGTTGTAAATGAAGGTCCGTATATTAATGCATGTTATAGTACTGGCCAATATTCGTCCATGTTTGTAAATGTTTTCCATAATGAAATGACGCACGTTCGGACAACAGCAAGGACCAGCTATATAATAAACCGGCATCGGTCAGCACAATTAAGGGGTCCCATTTGGACCTTTGCTAATGGAATTAAATCCAATTAGATTTTAGGGTTACGAGGTGAAGTTTGCCGACGGTAAACAAATGGCTTTCTATTACGGGATACACCTGCTGTTCAGTCTACTTGTGAAGAGATAAATGTTTTGCCACTCGTTAAAACGGTTTGACATTTTTGCCATTAATTTGTTTAATCTTATTCGCTGATTGTCTCCTTTTTACTAAGCTTAAACAATCCGTTTGAATGTTAGTAATTTCTTCTTTAATTAGTAATTTCTTTTGGTAGAAAGACCTACCCTTCGTAAAAGTTAGTAAGCGTTTTTAAAAATTTTGTAAGTTTCTATTATTTACGAGTATCAAGATGTAGAGACAAAGTACAAAATATACTTTAAATTATTCTGTTTCAAATTCATTTTGGTTTTCTTCTTGGATTACAGTCATAATATTATTATAGGTCACCACCCCATCTCATCCCATGTCCCATGGTGTCGTAAAAACCGACTAAGGGACTATCCGTGAATATTATCTTTAAGAAATAAAAAGGAGGAAAACTTGAAATTAAACCCTTTACCAATCTGTCTGGCCACCGCGGGTGGTATTAGATCCGTCACAGGAGGAGGCCCGTCCCTGCAGTGTCAATGGGCTGTTATGTTGATGATGATGATATTATAGGTATTTCATAAAAAAATACTTTGAGAATTATGGTTTTGTCGAATTAAAGATTTAGTAACCTTATTCTAATGACAAATGTAACTTTTGTGAGGTATTCGATAAGGTTGAAAATATGTATAATGCTTTTGTGCGAGGCTTGTTTGAGTTATAATGAATCATATGGCTGTTCTGTTTATCTAACTCACAATCGGTTCTGCTCGTATAAATGCAACTATGTTATATGGATATATATTATTATCATCAGCTAATTTTCTATCTACTCTCGTTTCTGTAAGATGATAACAAGCTACCTGCTTGTACCTACAATACATGGGGGTTACCGCCAACCGATTATTTAAGTACCGTACTTAAACCCTTCCAGGGTCCGTTGGTTACCTTTATTACAGCAATTTTCATGAGCATTTGTACTAGTTTGATGAGAGAACTATCTTTTGTTGAACGTGTTACCCTAACTATATTAGACAAGACAGGTCTTTGGGTATTGTAATGGTGCGTTACCAAAACTTTTAACTAAGTATGACTATTTAAAATTAACTGTGTAGTAGTATGAATCGCGGGTGGCGGTTGTTTAAAAAACTTGTCAATGAACACTATCGTTAATTAGATTGCTGTTATAATAATATAGTCCTCTTCGCACCCTATCTTGATGTATGTATTATTTCCGTAAAAAAATACTTTATTATTCTGTATGTCAATCGGTAAATTCACTTTAAATGTTTTTTTCAAAACCGATAACACTCTTCGATCTCTTGTCGTGGTGTTTTCATTGCTTAATATTTAGTAAAAGATTATAATAGTTGTAGTTACGATAAATATTCTTTACCTTCAATTCTTCTACAATAGTCTTCATAACAAGACAAGGTGTTGTCAAAACATTGTAGTGAAAGATGTAGAAAAGCAGAAAGATAAATATATGTGTAGATAGTTGAAACTTTGCGGTTATCATAACTTGGTGAATGACTGTAGACACATCGTTACGCGGCCCGGGCTCTGAATACAGCTTACATATCGCAATGACGACACTCACAACTTTTTCTCAAGACAAACATGACTGGATAAAATCAATCAGAATCCATCTCACGAGTATCTTAGATCAAACACGCCAAGTGTTCCGAACTTGTTTGGCTTAGAGCGTGCTGGTTGCAGCATATTCGATAAAATCCGTGAAAGTTCACCCTTACGAGAACATTTTCTCATGCTACATACAACGTTTCTTGCTACGTGTGGTTTTCGATCAAAGTTTTCCGTTTCATCGTCTGCAGACAAGTGGGAGTTACGACCGTAGGCATCTTTACGTAAAATTCCATGTCTGGAATACGACAGCATGTGATTTAACGTTTCAAATTTTACATACACAGGTTTATTTTAAAATTTGTTCCTGTATTTTTGAAGCACGTGTATCGGTATGAATGTTTAATTTGAACTCTAATTTTGTTGTTTACTCTAGGGATTAAAAGTTTCAAATATCGGGTTAAAACAACAGATATGACAACAAACTTTATGTATATCGATGAACCAAAACTTTCTATTAGATTTAAAATAAAACAATATTCTGGTTTTACTATATAATACGTGATTTCATATACTTATTAAGGATACAGGACTAGGATTGAATAATGAGACATACTCGTACTTGTATTAATAAAATATTGGTCTAGAAAAGAACTACAAGGGTATTGTTACTAGCATACTCAACCACCTTAGGCTTTATAATGGGCTATGTATTGTTGGTTTGATGTTGAAACCAGGGTAGGTTAAATCCATTTGGACTTGTCTTATGTTTATGCTTATGCTTTTCAGTAGGAGAAAAGCAATTTGCTTCATTCATTGGATAAGTCTTGAACTCAATTAGATAATCGTCCATATTGGTTCGAGAAGCCATCCATCCATGCCAGTCATGGGACGTTTATGGAGAGACATCGACAATAAAATTCTTAAGACATCCCTAAAACTATTTAATCCCTTTATATTCACAGAGGCGGCAATTACCATCAGTTTATTCACGTACGTAAACAGATATAAACGTAGCAAGTAATTTACGACGAAATTCCCCTGATCCAAGGCGAAAAATTCAATAACATAGAGACATTTGTTAACGCAACAGGACCGGCTTTCATTTGCCGGTATCTCCCCCAGGCACTTAAGTTTACATTAAACTTGTCCAAGCGCGAAATTGATCTTTTAGTGAGGGGATCCCTCAACGAAAATATAAATTGCCACGCGATGGTATTGATATTACGTTCCAATGTTGAAATTTTAACTGAAATTACTTGCCTATTGCGCTAAAGGGGGCTGCTAAGTCTTTGTTTCTACCTTACTGATACGGAGTTAATCAGTTCCCCTATCAGTTGCCTTAAGATAATCGGTACATTATTTAATTTTCTATCAGCTATTATATAATTTTGAATCTAGAATTATTTTATTCTAAGGAACGTAGGGGATAAAGGGACCTCATTTCCTTTGGCCATTCTTTTCTTGTGATTAATGGGGCAGCAAGATGAGGTATTTTTCTCCGTCACCATATGAAAAAGCATTATAAAAAAAGTTATTACCTATTAAGATACATTTAGATAATATCTGCATACTTATTTGTTAGTAAGCTTGATAGTAAGCATATTCACTGGATAAGATAGGATAATGACATTCTCACTCTGAAAAAAAATTGCTCAACGTGGTATTATTAAACCAGGTTTCCCTTTGTCATAGGAATAGCTTGACTCACGATGTATGTCTTTTAGGCGATAAGGAGAAATTTAGAGCGTTAAGTAAAAGCTTACAGAATATTTTTTGAATTATGTCACAAACTCAAACTGTTTATTGCTTTAACGCAATGTTTTACAGATGTTATAATTAAAACTAATATATCAATCATCATACATTAGCATAGAATATTCTATTATTTGAAAAATAAATAAATGTATTTAGTCCCTTGCTACAATTAATATAGAACATAACAGTCAATTCAGATAAAACTGTAGCTTAGATTGTCTATCGCTACGTTTACTTTAGTTACTTTTTAATAAAAGAAGTAAAACTAATATTTCTTCATTAAAAGAGAAAAAGATTTCATTATTGTATTAAAATTAATTACTTGTACTGAACTAGCGTCGCTTTTTGTTCTATTTTAACAGCTCCTGGTCTTGACGTTATTATATTGTTAGAATAGTTAAAATGTTTTATATTGTGTAGCTTTTCTCTGTTAATTGTTAGAGGTTTATTAAAGCTTTGGTCGCCTTTTATGATCCCTGCAGTTTTGCAGAGCCCATAGTTTTAAAACAACTTTACGAACATGAAAGAAACATGTCATTTATGCCCAGGATTTAAAGTTTTTGCAACTTCTCCTTCAAATCCTGACCCTGAATATCGTTTATTTGGAGCAAGGCAACATAATCCTGTTAGTTTTATGATCAATCAACTTTAAATACTATTATAATACAATATTCAGTTCCATTGGTGATACGCAACTTAATTAATGATAAAATACATTTAATAATATCTATTTTAAAATGGAAGTTAATGTGTATGTACTGTTATATTTCGACGCACGTAGATATATAAAGTAAGAGAAGCTTGTAACAATATCTACTTAATTAATACCGAAAGCAAACATACACGTGGATGAGCCGTAGAATAATGAGCTTTTTAATTAAAAACCTGATTCGTTTTAAATACCATGGGTAAGTACATAAAATATTCGTTGCAAGAGAATACATTTGGAAATTTTAAAGGAAACCTCAGGTAGATAAGGGAGGGTGTAAAGGAAGGTGAAATATTTCGATTTCCTTGAATATATATACTGATACTGGATTAAGGTTAACTCAGATACAGAATGAAACGAAGAGCAATGACGATTGAATATTTTTCTGACACTAAAAGAAGCGTGTTTCTTTTTTATTACCATCCACGCGAATACCTCTTGGGATCGAGTGAATGTAACATATTTCCAAGATTTTCTCTGCGATGAAAGACGAGGGTATACTGAAGTTGATCACATATGCAGCAGGTTTACAAAATGCATTTTTAATATAGTAGCTGAGATTTCTCTACGGAGTATCTTCTTGGTGGATGTAAATGTCGATAAACTTCCTTTATTTTGGAAAGGATGCGATTAATCTTAACGCCTTCAAAACGTGCCTTTACTATGCAATAACAAAGTTAAAAACTACATATTGTACCCATTTATTTGACAGGCTTGCTTTTACATGTAGAGCAAATACAGTTTCACTGTGTAAAACCTATAATTGATGTAATATGTTATCATGATAATGTTATCATCATCATATTAGCCAATTGACGTCCATTGCTGGAGATAGGCCTCCTTCCAATACTCTCACTTTACGGGATCCTGTGATAATAACTCGTAAAAGCTTTTAATAATACCCATATAACTGCGTACCTAACTTTTCAGATAACGCTTTAAAATAATAGGATTATAAGTTATTTCAGTGTTTGTCTGTAAATATTACCAAGAAATTAGTAGGTAAAACAATTTTGTAACTTTGTAAATTCCATTTTCGTCTTACATCTTTGACTTTCCCTTTAAATCTGAGTAGGAGTACGTAATCAAGGATTAATTTTCTACTTGGATTATTTTCAATCCACCTTCGTGTGTGAGCTTTAGATGTGTCTTCAATTTAAGGGATGTACGCTTAATAATTTCGAAAGCTGATGTATCAAGGTTGTGAACTTCAAAAGTGATTGGAATCTATAGTAAATATTATATTTTGTTATTTTGGGGATAAGAGCGACAAATTAATGCTGGATATTGTTTTAAAAATATTACAGTATTATTAAAAATATTTTTTGATTCAAAGTTATTGTTTTCGGATACTTCAAACGCCGCCCGTGCAAAACATTTGAACTGACCGGCAAATTGTAGGCGGAGAAAAGTCGTTACGTAACTTAAGTCCTTCTATTTTCTTTTCAGCTTTTTATAAATTTCGAGTACTCGAGGTATAGTTATGTGCCAGTGTCTTTAATAAAAAAGTAGTGTTATAAAAGAATAACAATATATCACATTTTGATCGAAAAGAAAACGATATGAATGATGAAACTGACATTAAATACTAAATTCTTAAGAGCTTAGTCTATAATATGTTTCACATACGCCCTCGATATATTCTTCAATGAACGCTCTCAGTTATAGCGAGTGCTGGAAGATTTATGAGGACGTTAAAATAAAATACAATTTCATATCTCGTTGGCCTTGGCAAGGAGAAGAATTAGACTTATTATACCAGTTTTCATATTCAATGGGCATACATTATATTCTTGATGACACTTATTACGTTTATAAGGACAACTAAATCATATTTTTTTACGAAAAGCCACTTCAAATATTTTTTTGTGTAAAAGTAATAATACCATTGCAATAGCTATTTCATATTATTTAAAATCTAAAATAAATTTATCAGAACTACAAGTTTATTTTAATGTAAATACTTATTAAATAAAAGAAAGGAATAGAATTAGACACCTTTGCCGAACAATCATTGACTATACCAATACGCCACATTCATATCAAAACTTTTCAATGTAACAACCATGTTAAGTTTTGATAAGCTCTTCATCCTGCAATCCGTATCAGTAAAATACAATCTATCAGTAAAAAAGTGAGATGCACATTGCCGGCGGACATCCGAAAAGTATTTCCGGGCCGTCTGTTGCAGGAGCAGTGTACGTGAAGCCATGAATGTTAATGAACGGTATAGGGCGCAGTCAAATTATTACAAAAACGTATCCGGAATTCTAAGCTTTTGTGGTACCATTGACGACCTCTGTAGCGTTGTCGTTATATGAAATGGTTGCCCGCAAAGTTCCTGGGTTCGAATCCCGCTCAATGCAAATCTTTGTATAACATGATGGTTTCCATTGATCTGGGTGTTTTCTATTTACAATATGTTTGTATGTGTTTACAAAAAGTAATAAAGTACGTTTATCCGTTGTCTTGTACTCATAGTACAAGGTCTGCTCAGTTTGGGACTGGATGGGGTTGTGGGGTGTGAGAGAAATATTTAATACATTTCTTTAATGTGCGGAACAATGACATCAGTCTTAAATAAATGAGGGCCTATTCTTTAGTAAGTAGGCCTCGTTGATGTGTTCGTAGATAAATATTTAATGAATTGAGTTTTAATGATCGTATATCTTCACGTGACATTTAACAACGCTTATAGAAAGCAGTCTAATCACTTTTAAAATATTTATAAGTAAGAGCCGTTCTTTTTTTCTATTGTAATTAAATATTGTTTGTATTTTAGCTGTACCCTACGCTGATCGAAATAAAAAATAATGAATACAGTTCTAGTAACACTTTTTACTGATGAGTCACTCCCATTGTTTTAATGTAGCATTTAATAATATATGCTATTCGTAGGCAATGCAAAAATAATTAAAAAGTAGGTGTAAGGGCTCTTTCAATTTAGCCGTTTCGTGCCGTACGGTTGTCGTACGGCTGCCGTGCGCTTTTTGAACGGAAAAATCAACGTTTGTTTGTTTTCATACAAATCTTGTCGTGCCGTACTGCAGGATTTGTAGTGTCGAGCGGCAGCCGTTAGCAAGATTTATATGAAAACAAACGAACGTTGCTTTTGCCGTACGAAAAATGCACTGCAGCCGTACGGCACGAAGCGGCTAAATTAAAAGAGCCCTAAGATGCCAGAAGCGCGTATGTCCAAAGAGGGAGTGCGTATGGTAGAGACGGTAACGCGTAAGGAAGCCTCGTTTAGCCTGCATCTGGGTTGTTTTTGGAAATATACTTTTTCTGTTTTGGGAATAAACTTAATCTAAATTCCCTGCAAATTTGCAATGACGAAAATGTGTAGCAGTTTGCAGCCGAATGTTATAATGAAAGAAATTGTTTGGAAGTTCTACTATCTTAATCTAACATTCAATAACAAAATACCGATTCGTCGATACTTATTACTTCTCTAAAGTAAATGAAAGCTAAGTTAATAACGTTGCAATGCATAATAACGTTCTGTTTAACTTTTAAATTATGTCTACTTAATTTTATTCCAGTTGATTTAACGAACAAATTGGTGTATTTCTCCAAGGACAAATTGAACTCCAAGCGGGTTGAGTTCTCATGTAGATATCAACAACAATTAATAACCTCAATTAAATTGATTGACGATTTATCGGAAATACTCATTTCTGATCTCGATTCATCAGCTTTGTTATGGATAATTACGTAGAGAAAATTATTGTCAATATTCAATAGGTTTCTTAATAAAACTGTGATTATCACAGTTTAAGCTTGACATGTTGCTTGGGTTTTATGGATTAAATTTTAGTTAACCACTTAAATTAATTACCGCGTATCCCCCCGTCACGGGAGGAGGCCCGTCCCTGCAGTGGGACATTAATGGGCTGTTATGATTAATTACCGCATTTTACTACCGCAGGTCACGGTGCAAGACGTTGTCGCTGAGACGACGCTATCGTCTTCTTCTGTGAGTAAGTTGTGAAAGGACATTAGGGTTACTTTTTCGAAATGTCAAGATCTTTGTCTCTCTAAATTGATCTAAGTAATTTCTTTATATAGGTGTGTAGGTAACGAAATATAAGGAAAATAAAATATAAGCTATTTTAGTGGAAAATATTCTTTAATATGAAAGGTATAATTTTTAGTTTGTTCCTTACCAATTTCATCAAAAATGGTCTAGAAGCGTTTAAAAACATAAATATGGAAATCCTCTTGATAAATAAATATTCCTCACACTTTCACACAACGCCACCCAGTCTCAAACTAAGCAGAGCTTGTACTCTGGATACTAGACAACGGATAATCATACTTAAATACTTTTTTTTTGTAAATACAGACATATTATTATACATAGATCATTTATGTATTCCAAATTTCGTGTATATTCCTTAAATTAATAGCTTAATGCTCAAGTTAATAATAATTGTTTGTTTGCTATTTCAAATAGGTACCAGGGTTCTGCAGACAGACGATAAGACAGTCAAAATGTAGCTAGATAGTACTTACCATTTGCAGTAGGATATTCGGTCAAAACCTGCCGCTATTATATCTTTATTAGCAGAGAGTCTTAAAGATGCTAGAGCAAATGAAAGGCAAATAACAGTTTGTTGGATAGATTTAGAAAACGCATTCGGCTCAGTACAGCACGAGCTTATGTTATTTGCACTGCAATGGTATAACTTTCCGCCAGTAGTTTCTGAAATAATATCTAAGTACTATAGCAAACTTAAATTTGTAATTGCAACGAAGGACGGACATACAAAGCCCCTTAACTACAATGTGGGCCTATTCCAGGGTTGCTGCTTATCTCCTATAGTATTTAACACAGTAATCAATATTATAATAGATAGCATAACAATAGATGAAAAAAGGTGGGGATATCGGTTTAAGTCCAATGGTAAGTATACAGAATCCATTCTAGCATTCGCTGACGACCTAGCGATACTTACTCGAAATCCAAAGCAGTGCCAAGAACTACTGCGAAAGGTTGATGAATTCTGTGAGTGGACTGATGGAATGAGAGTGAAACCTAGCAAATGTTATTGTCTGTGTTTAGGTAGGCGGGATACGAGATATACTTCATATGACCCCGGTCTCACTATAGGCGAAGAAAACGTTTCAATAATATCATAAACCGTGCCTTTTAAATTTCTTGGTAGAAAGATAAACGATAAAGTACTAGACGATGTCGTCAATAGTTTCATAAGCGACATTAAAAAGGTAGACCAACAACCGATAAATAACGTAAAAAAAGTCTGGATATACGACAACTATTTAACATCACGTCTCAACTGCCCTTTCCTCGTGTATGACTTAAACCAGAACCTCTTGAAAAAACTGGATGCCAAAGTGACGAAAACATTGAAATCGTGGCTTGGGTTAGCTCAATCTGCAGACTCTTCCGCTATGTATCGAGACACAAATAACTTTGGGATGAAACTAAAAAACCCATCGGAACTCTATAAACATCTAAGAGTCACTAAAATGCAAGTCTTATCAACATCAGCTAAAGACGAAATTGTAAAATCCATCCCAACTGATAAAAATTCATCTGCGCTCGAGTCACGGTTACAATTTCACAAAAAGTTCATGATAGGCGCGCAAACTAATAGAGCAGGTTTTGGAAACACGGAAAGACAATCAGACAAAGAAATTACAAAATCTTTCATAAACCAAGATGAGAATGACAGCTATAGAGTGCACGCAATGAACCTAGAAATGCAAAATGAATGGGTTACTCTAGGTGATTACTGTATACCTTTAGCCTTGAAGTGGCGCACTTTGCTTTACGACTGGTCACCATCATTACTTAAATTCTACCTCAACGCCTTCTAATTGACTCTTCCTGATCAAAGCAATCTTGTAAGATGGGGAAAAGCCACGGACAAAAAATGCACAGATTGTAGCAAAGAAATTGGTACGGCTAGACACTTATTGGTAGGCTGCAAAGTGCTTTTGGATAGGGGTCACTACTCGCAACGTCACGACAGAGTACTAGGGATTATACGCGAGGCAGTGAGTCTATCGATTGCTAGAGCTAAAAAAGGACTGACTACAAATGAACGACAAAACATCCAATTCGTTAAGGAAGGCACCACTAAAAATACCACCTTTAAGCCTTTTTCAGTTCTGAGCACGGCAAGCGATTGGACACTACTGGTTGACACGTATGAAACACACTATAAAATCCCGGAGAATATCTGTGTGTCGCCGTTAAGACCAGACATATTTCTCTACTCACATTTGAATAAACGTGTAGTACTTATTGAGCTCACGGTACCGTGGGAAACTAACATCCCGAAAGACCACGCAATTAAGACAAACAAATACTTTGACTTGACAAATGAGATAACCAGAAACGGCTACAAGGTTACTCTTTATGCCGTGGAAATAGGTGCGAGGGGTACTCCAGCTAAATCCCTCTACAACTTATTAAAAGAACTAGGACTGCCGAGAACTTCAGTAAGCTTTCTACTATCACGAATGTCCAAAACGGCATTGTTAGGTTCATACCAAATTTGGATAGGTAGAGGACGGGACATAGCAGACAGTGAAGGTGACCGCTAACGCGTTGTAAGGGGGCCTCCTTAAACCTACATCTGGGTCGTAAGTCCCAGACGCTGTTACGCCAGTGTTCCGTCTTCTATCACGCGATGGACCCGGCACCCGCACGGAGAATCCATGGAATGCTAAGATTAGGTCTTATCTAAGTAAACAACAAAACCATCAAAGCACAATGTCTAAGTCCTGTATTTATTTAAATTATATTTTTAGGGAACTGTATTAGTAAAAATATTTTTCACATATTCACATATTGCCATACCAAATTAAGACCTTATATTATGCTAACATTGTGTTTTTCAGTATAAGTCATCATTTCAAAAATTATTTGAATCCAGCTTTACCATTGCCATTTTAATTAAAATTGTAAATGCATTATCCATTTTCTGATTTTTCATAAAATTGACATTAAATTAATATTATTATTACTTCCAACGTATTAACTTTGTTTTCTCCGTGTGGTGACGGAGTAAGAATACAGTGTGTTACCACCCCATCTCATCCCATGGGAGTAGTACCCACCGACTAAGAGACTATCCGTAAATATTATCTTTACGTAATGAAAAGAAAACTTGAAACAATACCCTGTACCAATTTGGCCAGCGTGGCATTAGTATGCCAAGTATCACTCCGTCACGGGAGCAGGCCCGTCCCTGCAGTGGCATTAATAGGCTGTTATGATGATTAACTTAGTTAATTTATTTACAACAAACATTATAGATAAAAAGACTACAACGTCTCGCTGTAATGAATATTTTTATTACTTTTTTGCTAGGTTCCAAGTAAATACGAAAGCAAAATAGTATTTATAGCTTCGAGTCCCATGTTCAATCCTCTGAGTCAATATTGAAGACAACGTCCCTCAAGCGACGAATTTAAATTGCAAATGGAATCGTTGAAACATTGAATTCAGAACATTAAGAAAAATATGATGAATTTGTTTTGGTTGTGAAATTTACAATGTAGAGGAGAGATCTTTTAATTGTTATTAAATGAAATGCATAATAATAATAATAACGCCGCTGGTTGGGAGAAGCCTATGTCCAGCAGTGGACTGTAATAGGTTACAACTTTAGTAACATAATGAATAGAAAAAAAAGTTTGAACAAAAACGACATTACCGTTCATTCACATTTAGTCCATCAGAAAATGAGTGATGTCTGGCACTTCTGGGATCTTGGAATATAAATGCACCCGTACTGAATAATATACAAACGCTTTATTGATTTCAATAGAATATAGTCTTCCTAGATAATTGTTCTTATATCCGCCATCTTAATACTGTACTATAAAAGTTTAAAATTCAGCCGCACTAAAAGTTAGTCTTTGTATTTTCGTAACATTCAACTTTGCTATAAAATTATAACTTGCAGACGGGACGACAGTTGGGACCAGCTCTCGGATCTAGCCTAACGTCGTTGGTCAGACGGAAACTTCAAAATTAATTTCGAAGTTTGATCGAAAAATGTTTTGCTCTGTCGTCAAAGTAAAGCTAGGAACGTACGCTGCTGGGAACCGGAGACCGAATAAACTGATATTTAAAAGTTAACCAGATAAGTTCCCGCTTCAAAACGTTCTAGGTTACTTATTAATAAAATTATTAGATCGTAAATAATTTATTTTTCTAAAAATCATCTTCCGTTTTTCTTTAAAATTTCAATTTAATGCATAAACATAAACAATTAATTACTCGAAAACACGATCTATTAACGACAACCCCGACCACCACGCCAACGAGTCAGTTATCTTTACTTACTGTAGGAGCTTTTTGATATTATTTGAGTTAATGTTTCTGATCTTACTATTACAGGTAAAGTAAATCCACATTCAAAGTTTTAATTCACATAAAAAACACATTAAAATTAACATACTCTTTTATAAATATCCGCGCTCTATCAAAACAAAATTCAAACAATACCCACTCAGACTGTAGTCATGTCATTGATGGACGGTTTAGATTTAATAGATGATTTTTCTAACATTTCAAACAATGACACTTCTATCATTAATCTCTGGACTACCGGTAACGGTCCTTACCACAGACAATGATAGCTAACTACGTAGCGATGCTATCGGATTAGATGGAACTAATCGATTTACTGGCTGGCTTTCATTAAAACTATTGGGTCACGATGTGGCTGTGATGATAAGTGTTTTGCGCCACTTAACCCATTACTGTTGTATCTCGTGTTACCTAGCTAAAACAAGTAGTAACTAATTAATCAATCAATTAACCCCGCTAGATAGGAATCTCAGTTTATTCCAACATTATTTAATTAAGGTTAGTTACTTACATAGATACCTCGTTAGTTAATAATTAATGTTTAATTTTCACACGATGTTGAAGGAAGATGTAACTGCGCCTTCCGGTTAATTAAGACAGTTTTTATAAAAATATAATTGCACTTTACACTATCTTTACGATTGTAAGAAATGTTTTACACGATGAATACATACATTTAGCTTCTACCGTGTCTAATTGTTTAAAAAAACAAACCAATATGCAAATAAACTGATTGTTAGCAAGCTAACTTGTGGTCATGACGGTAGCAATAATAATACTAGATTACAATCCTTGTCTAAACCTAACAAACAGGTAGAAGTTATCGCTGGTGAAAAGCGTATAAAAGCAAACACGGTTACTTAACACGGTACATATAAATAAAACTAAGATATTTAATTGGTAGTAGCGTACGCTCAACCCCTTGTATTGTTGCAATCAAACTGTAAATGTGAACATTTGGTGAATTGCCCTAAAGCTGATGTTTGTGAAAGCACGTGCGTGATGGAAATCTTTTGTCAACATTGTATTATGATTCGCCTGTATTACAATTTACATAGCTAGAATTTTAATCTAAAATTATGGCGTCTGTTTGCTTAGTCTCAACAGAATGTAAATCAACTATCTATATTTGAAAGATAAGTAAACGGGAATGGATGATCACAAAGTATTTCGAGCTACATTCTAAAAAAAAACTATCTTCTTCAGCAAAACATTTACGTACGAACGGTACGTTTTCAATTTAAAGGATATTGATATAGGGAAATTATGTGTGCATATACCAGACTGACATAAAATACGCTTTTGTATTGAATGTGTGTTGGAAACTGAGACAAATATTACAATTTTATGTATAGAACTTCATGTAATAAACATTAGTTCCAAGAATTTTAATCAAACCGGGTGTTTATAATATAATTGTAGCGTGGCTGCTTGATACATTTACAAATACACGTGCCATTACTTCTACTATTTAGGCAGCAAATAAGGCCTTGGTTCTAAGACCAGTTTGAGTAATAAAAACTTGCGGTAATCTAAGGATGTTAGAACATCAGAAGTAATGTTTACACTTTAAAAGTTCCATTTTTAAGAAACGCTTGATGTAGTATTTTCTGAATATCATGATAAGTAGAACTCATTTCACAGTATAATTGTGCGTGGAATAAAGTTATTTTGTAACTATTCGCGAAATAGTATAAGCATATCTATACAGTTCCACAAACTATCTGAACAATATTAAAACCGTAGAATTTCACATTACAGTAATTAAGGAAAGTTGTTAATAAGTTTCTGAATTTTGGCAAAGTGTTAATAGGCGGTAAAGTTTTCTTTAGATAGTGTTAAGCGAAAGTTATCATTTAAAGATACTGTTGGTTTGTAATACTGTTGCTAAGGGGATATAACTACTTAATAATATTTGTAAAATTATAGTTAGATGATAATTGGGAATTCGTGAGAAGTATTTTTTTAGACTTTAGCATCTTTGGTACGTCTTTAGTTATTATTTCTTAGTTTAATAAAAATATGGTCTAGATACTCTGCATCTGGTCTATACCTTCAGTAATAAAAGCTGTTACGGTTATATCGATAAAAATAATTTTACCAAAAATAACGGCAATTTTTACACAAAATTTACCAATAAATTTTTGGCATTTTCATAATATTTGCATCCTTTGATTTTTATATCGACAAATATTAAATTTCTAGCAAACGGTATATTTGTTAAACAAAAAAATATTTTTGCTCTTTGAAAAATTTCATATAGGAATAATACGAAATAAAACGAATACAGGTATTTTAAGTATTATTATAATTACGTAGCTATTATAAGATAGAAGTAACGCTACTTTTAAAAATTGAGACATTTAAAAATTCACATAACAAATTATTATTGATCTCTGAGAAAAGCCAGAGCCAAGATTTATAAGTTTGGTATATAAAATGATTGTAGCAACTTATTAAAGTCGAAGTATTATTACAACCAAAATACTATAACACATTTTTGAGACAAGGGAGTGAGATTCTTTCAGTTCATTTTTCTCGTTCATTTTTTCCTATATGCGAATCTGGCATTAGATTTCAGCCAAAACTTCCGACTTTCCTATACTATTTACCTAGGTATTCCAAATTAATAACTACGATAATTTTATGTGCTCAACTTTTTTCTGTCACACTCCGAAATAAATAAATGAATAGTAAGTATTGAAATAAGTCAGATCTGTTAGTGAGACTGTGACATATAGATACGAGTTACAACCGGTTTAGTTGTTCCCGAGATGCGTACACCACGATATCTTTGCAAGTCGGAATGGCTCCAAGGAATTCTTTCCGATATTTAGAGGTACACAGAAAAGATAGTGACACGCAAGCCAATGTGACCATCGATGTCTTACGTATTGAATTTAAAACTACTGCTTGTACACTAAGATAATAATTCACACAACGCCATCTAGTCCCAAGCTAAGCAAAGTTTGTACTATGGGTATTAAGCAACTAATACTTACATCATCATAACAGCCCATTAATATCCCACTGCAGAGACGGCCCTCCTCCCGTGACGGAGGGATACTTGGCCTACTAATACCACACCGGCCAGACGGATTGGTATTGGGTTTAATTTAAAGTTTTCCTTCTTTTTATTTCGTAAAGATAGACCCTTAACAGATAGTCCCTTAGTCGGTTTTTACGACACCTATGGGATGAGATGGGGTTGGTGACATATTGTATTCTTACTCCGTCACTACATGGAATACTTACTTTTATTTTGTAAATACTTGTACGATGCTTTCTAAACCAACTCAAATATTCATATAGATGCCCACAAATGTGCGTAAAAGTTTTAGGGACATCCTCAACATGAAGATAATGAATTACTTCAAGTTTAGTACACAACAATCATTCAACAAAATTTTTGAAGTAATTTTATTTGTTAGTCTATCAGCAAAACAAACAAAAGTAAAAAAATAAGGCTTTATTAATATTCCATCATACTTATCTCATACATTTTTTTCTTTAATATTAGATCATACGATATAAGCTATCCACATACAGATGGTAATAGATAAAGTAATTATTGTTTATCCCCATACACGTTTATATGTACGTACCTTCTAGCTAATCGTAGGCGTACGATCGTCAGCCGTCATGCGGAAGCACATCTTTGATCTCAGACTGTAATCAATTGGTATAGCTATCGATACATCGTTACTCGACAATCGAATCAAATCGAATACGATTCTACCCACACCCTGCTTGTCTTATTCTATTAAGCAAGGATTGTGATTAAAGATCTTTACAGAACGCCTACGATTTTTTATTGTTTGTTTTTAAAGGGCTGTGTTATGAGTAGGTGAAATATAAGTATAAGTTATGTTATGTACTACGAAAATAGAAAGTTTTGATTGTTGCAGTAACACTTACTATCGCAATAATACCTCATTACTACATAATAATATAATGCATTATATATTTACATTTCTCAATTTATTTTGTATAAGTCTTATATGATTTATAAGGAACTAAGCTGACCCGTGCCCATTTCGTTGCGCGGCGAAAAATACGCGACTCTTTTTAAAACATATTTCATTACTGCTCCACTCTTATTAGTCATAGCGTGTTACTACATAGCCTATGACACTCCCCGATAAATGGACTATTCAACACAGAAATAATTTTTAAAATCGATTCAGTAGATCCAGGGATTACCCCCTACAACGTCACAAACACACTAACTTTAACTCTTTATAATATTATAATAATAAAAATATAGTTTATTAGTATAGATTAAACTTATTATGTGGTTACATAATAAGTTTTGTCTTTAATCGTTTAAAAAAGGAATACTTTTCGTAACGATAGCAGTCGTTAAGACGTTACGTTAAGAGTGCGTCAATAAACTTCGAACATTGTCGTAGACTCCACAGTGATGACACTTGGGTATGGGCTCCCATCACTACACATACTTTTCGAAGCTTGCGTACCGGGTCAGTATAGCAATAGAGGTACACACAAATATTTTCTTACTTTCATCAACACCATAACAGCCCATTAGGCCTCCTCCCGTGACGGAGGGATACTTGGCCTACTAATACCACGCTGGCCAGACGGATTTGTATAGGGTTTAATTTTAGGTATTTCTTCTTTTTATTTCGTAAAGATAATGTTTACGGATAGTCCCTTAGTCGGTTTTTACGACACCCATGGGATCAGATGGGGTGGCGATATGTTGTTTTCTTACTCCGTCACCACACGGAGACACACTTTACTGTCTACATAATTTCATACCCAGTTTGACCGAACAACATGGTGTCCATTTGAAATTCATACATAACCGATCATCCTAAAGATAATGTGTGTGGTTATCGATCGATGAGAGATTCTATTGTATGACTGATCGAATCTTCATATTCTATGAATACAATAATGTTGTGGTTGAATCCTACACTCAACCTACGCTAGAATTTTATGGTAAACAATATAGTGAAATTTTAATAAATAAGAGAAAAAGAATGAATATTATCATTATTTAACTAATTTCGTTCCATTTTTATTGGTTTTCTAGAAATATTCGGATTCTGTATCGTAACAGAACAAAATATCATTTAGCAACATCCGTGGCTGGTTTTGATTAGTAAGATTAAAAAACGAATCAATGTCGTGGACAATTACAACACATTTACCCACTTATTATTTAACGTATATAAACAACATTAATAAGTCTTCTTTCTCTTGATCCAAAGATTGTCCAAAAGAGTAGTCAATTAACACAAAAAGCCACGATATTCGATGCATCGGATCAAAAGGCTCATAAATAAAGAACATACCGTACTCGTACAGCGAATATCGCCGTCTCGATTCGTGACCATTAATGCGAATTTGAAAGTCGAACATAACTCGAACGGTTAACCAGGGACCATTAAACACTGATATAATAATGTCGAAATTATAAAATATTGCTTTCAGTGTGCCTTGGGACTATCGGAGCATCGAGCTTACAAATTAACAATAAATATTCATGCGGCCAACGATTACACACACTCAATCGATACTTTATATCGATGCAGTCACCGTCCATACCATGATCTCAATTTTTATAAATGGATTTGCGTATCTATATGAGTAATACTCTTTATTGTCTATTGTCTGAACTTAGTTTACTTCCTATTGTATGCCAGTTTTATAGTTCATAACGTTCAAGTTTTACGATAATCCTTGAGTATGATACGTCTGAGTATGCTCCATAAAGTTTATAGTCTGGATTATTCTGTACTAATCTAAAGATGAAAGGCTGAGAGTACCAATTCAAATCTGTTGAAAACGCAAAGTAGGTTTACTTGAGGCTCAGTTATAAATGGATCATTGTAGCATTCAGTGGCCAGCAGCTAGTTGCAAGGCGTGCACAATTATGGAAATTTTACAGAATTTAAACTGGTTGAATTATTTTCTTGTGTGCATAATGGTCATATTAATTCGTTCTACTTTAGGTTGTGCTTTCATATTTGTTTGACAATATGAGTGTTGGTACTTGTATCTGTCAAATAGAATGTAACCTTTATTTATGACGCTATTCATAAAATGAAAGTCTCCCGTGAGTTGACTAGATTATTTACACCGTGAAACCTCAACCACGGGCCTATTTTGCCATAAGCTTGTATTGTGTAGTATCATCCATTTAATAGTTACTTAGGTGCTTTTATTATGTTGTTAAAAGTTGGTTTCAGATATTGACACTGTTTGGTATCGTCTTCGTCATTTGATTCATACTGTTTTATTTTTTTTAACCTATATTATATTTTAAATAACTCTTTTATCCATTTGGGTGTTCTTTCATACAAAAAAGACATTGAAACATTTACGAAATTATTCATAAACATGTCTATTAGACAGTGTATTCTAAAGTGAAAGTATCTCACACTCATTGTGAGCTTGTAAGTCAATAATCTGTACGTAGGAGTGATGAGAAAGAATATTAATGATTAATGATGTTGAATCGCTCCGTTAGTATAACTGTGTGTTAATGATCAACCATTGTATAATCAGTCACTTAGATGTGTCCGTGAATAAAGGTGTTTGCTTTTAAATAAACATTGGGTATTGAAACAACTTTCGTAAGAGTGCCTATTTGAGTTTATCTATTGGAATTTTTATCATTATTATCGTATTAAGATCGCTATCTATAGTCGTAAGGCCTTTTTGTCCTTTAGGTATTGCAAAAGTATGACCATGTAAACAAAGCATCATGTATTTCCTGCATCGTATGATATTGGGAACTTCAAACTTACTGTGAAGAAACTTTTGACCAGACCAGATATAAAAATAAATATGACATACTACTAAAAGAGATTATCTAGACCAGTCTAGACTATTTGTTCATATTGTATCCCTTTTACTTGGTTTATAAACTTAAACCTTTACTTATTTTAAAATAACAATTATGTTATTAATATTATACACTTCAAAGCTAAGCAATCACTCTAGCTTAAATGTAATTGAAAATAGTAAAGCAATAAACTTTATTGTTCAAGAAACATTAAATAAATTTATTGAAGTCAGTCTCTTAAGCTAGATTAAGGTCTCTTTTCTCAAAAACATGTTTACGAGTACAGCTGTTTGTTACGCTTATATTTCGATTTGGTTAAAAAATGATGAAGTTATTGTTATTTAATATCATAAAAACGCATTAATTTCACATTATAAAAACGGTTTTTATTTAAACACAGGTGGCTAAACAATTTGCTACATGGTTGTATGTGAGATTTTCGTTCTCTGCTAGAGATAATTTTTCTAAACTTAGCCTGAAGTGGCTTTTAAGAGCCCTGTGATGAGCTGCGATCGCATCAATGTATGAATACACATTCCGGTGTGGTGTATCGACGGATAATTCCGTCAACACACCACACAGTGAAACCTGAAACCTTTAACATAAAAAGTAACTTCTTAATCCTGCGATAGATGCCGATGCCTAATTTAACAAGCCCAGTGCATTGGTATCATAATCCAATTTGATGACCACTGCTGGTCATAGGCCTTCTCCAAGTATTGCCACCTTGTGCAATACGTATTAGTATTGATTATAATAAATAATGTCGCTTTACGGGTTTTACTTTTTACAATTTATGAACTTTTAAAACTAATTTTAAGCTAAATTCTACAGAATCAAAATCTTCAATTTAACATTATCCAAGTGAAAGGTTACCTACCAATCTCACCGCGTACGTCCATAGATAGATGTTGTGTATTCAGTGACGGATTCGGTTTCGCCGGCTCTTATAGACCGGTAGCGCTGGGCTTTTTTGAGGTAAAAAGTTTCAAAAATTCTAAAGTTTTTAATTTTTTGCATGTGTATACAGGTATACTTAAGGAACGTAATTCTGCATTTTGTGTCATTTCTATTCACGGCACTTTCCGCAATTCAGTTTTTTGTAGCTGATAATTTTAATTTGCTATAAAATTGACAAAATAAATTTAGAGTTTATAATTGTTGTGGTATCATGTCTAGGAATGCCTACAGTGTATACTGACCCAGTTTGTGTCATCTTCATCCACGGAAAACTTACTTATGAACAATAATGTTAAAACAGGGGCAAAAAAAAATTAAAGTTTTATAAATATATATTTTCTATCTCAGGTCACTTAGATATAACCGCTGTATAAAATTGTGTCAAATTAAACCACGGAATTTTAAGATATTTAACCATTTTGTAGTTTACGCCTACCAACGCTTCAAAAAAATATTAAAGTTTTTAGAATTTACATATTCAATATCTTAAAACCATAACAAACAAAAATCGTGAGTTTGTGTCAGTTTCATCCACGATTTATTAAGTTTTAAGTAAATTAAACAGTTTATCCGAGGAGCAGGGAGCGCGGGGCGCGCGGCCATTCATTGCCGGTGCGCCGCGCTCGTGCGACGGCGAGCCGCGGCAAGGATACGTAGTAGGTACCTACAATCAGTCAGCCGGCGGCCGTCCGCAATCTCAATACCTACAAAATGTCGAAGTCAATTCTTATTTTATTTGTACCTATTTGTTCATGTTTCGAATTCGCTTTTAATTTATATTAAAGCTCAACTAATAACCGGCCAGGACGACATACTCCTATACTTTTCTATGTAATTGTAAAATGACTATTATATAATTATAGGGAATATAGGTGAGTAGGTAGTCTGTTAGCTAAACAAAATATAAATAGCATACCTATATTAACAAAAAAAGATACAAGTAATTGTAATACCCGTGCCCAATTAAATGATTAAGTTAGTTTCAACTTTTAGTTTTTAATATTTAACTATAAATCCTTGATATCCTGATAAAATATTGTTTTTCCATAAGTACCTACCTATTATTATGCGTTTCGAATTAGAATGTGCGAGACCCTGCGTCATATTGTGACGTTATAAATGTCAAATCAAAAGAAATAGGTAGGGTCAATACAAAAATATTCATATTAATAATTACACTCTATGTTAATATATTAATTTTACAAATATTTTAGTCATTAAAATACTTAGGTAATTGATATTAAATGTATGGCAGAAAATGAATGAAAATCGGTACGGTAGTATTAAAATTTACCGCAAAAAGACAGATATACACGCTGCATAACTATATACTTACCTACCTAGATTCCAAATTTTTATCTAAATCGGTTCAATAGTCGTGGGATAAAAGCAAGAAATTCAGACAGACATATTTTCGCAGTTATAATTTCCACGTTGTTATTGTTTTTCCTTTTAAGATACTTCCTTCCAATTTTTGCTATCTAGGTGATGCCTGTGACTTCGTCTTCGTTAGTTAGTAAAAAGTGTACATGTTAATAAAGGTCAATACGTAAGGTAGTCAAAAATAAAAGAAAAATTAAATCAGTTATTCAATATTTATTCATAAATTATTGTACATTCAACACTCGTTAACAACAAGTAAAATAATAATAATATAAAACATTTTTTTCATATAGTTAAATGATTCCTATTAATCAATACCACCTTACTCCACTCCCATAATATTTTAGGGTAAAATCACAGTTCAGTACAACAAATAAAATAATAATATAAAACAAAAGATTCTCTTGGCAGTCAGTTTTATAACAAATCAGCGCTTTTAAAATAGGCACACTATAGGCAAACGATTCTTATCAATTATTACTATCTTACTCCACTCCCATAATATTTTAGGGTAAAATCACAGTTCAGTACAACAAATAAAATAATAATATAAAACAAAAATTCTCTTGGCAGTCAGTTTTATAACAAATCAGCGCTTTTAAAATAGGCACACTATAGGCAAGCGATTCTTATCAATTATTACTACCTTACTCCACTCCCATAATATTTAAGGGTAAAATCACAGTTCAGTACAACAAATAAAATAATAATATAAAACAAAAGATTCTCTTGGCAGTCAGTTTTATAACAAATCAACGCTTTTAAAATAGGCACACTATAGGCAAACGATTCTTATCAATTATTACTATCTTACTCCACTCCCATAATATTTTAGGGTAAAATCACAGTTCAGTACAACAAATAAAATAATAATATAAAACAAAAGATTCTCTTGGCAGTCAGTTTTATAACAAATCAGCGCTTTTAAAATAGGCACACTATAGGCAAACGATTCTTATCAATTATTACTATCTTACTCCACTCCCATAATATTTAAGGCAAAATCACAGTTCAGTACAACAAATAAAATAATAATATAAAACAAACGATTCTCTTGGCAGTCAGTTTTATAACAAATATAATAAATATTATAGTAGTGTGGTTTTCCACAGATATTTTTTTGTAAATGTAACTGGGTTGCTAATAAATTCTCAAAAATTCTAAAAAATTGCAAAAATCATGCAACTACTTACTTCTATTATTCAAACACTAACAATAAATTAAAAACCCCACATAAAGTATGAAGATATTGTAGATAGGTACAGAGACGTCAACGTGTTAAGTTAAGCCTCATTTGAAAATGGAACGTTTCAGTGTGACTGGCTGCATGAAGATACAAAATGCAATAAGAAGATTGTTACCTAAACGTGTTAAATATTGTATTGAACAAAACGGTGGCCACTTCGAACACCTACTATGATAAATTAAACTATGTGGAAACAATGCATTTTATTCATTTAAGACATAATGTTTCATAGAGATATTTACTGCTTAAGACCTACAGAATCGATATTTAAATAGAAAAGTATCTGTTTATTTTTTGCAAAATAACCAGGTTCGATTCCCCAGCTGGGTACAGTATCTTTTTCAAATGTATGAATGCAGTTTTTCTTTTTATCAAAATCGGTGTCATGGTTCCTAAGAACAAATCTTCGTATGACTTATAGTTTAAGACTTTCCCATACTGACCCTTTTGAATGAGCCACCCTGTATATTAAAGGGGTTAATTTATTTGATCGCAAAATATTTTTTATCTGACCCTACCTTGCTAGTACCTACTGAACGTAGGGGGACACAATCAAGCTATGCATAGCCAGTACTTAAGTACGAGTTACGTACGGTTTTCAAATATGTACATACTTACTTAAAAGTATTTTATTAGTATTAGGACCGTCAAGTATCAAACCCTGAACTCGAACCGTTCTCGGCTAGGCGTCAAATTTTAAAAATAGTAACATATTAATTTGACCCGTATTTTATGTTGTTATTAACATAAAGAGCAAAACCACCACACACACTCGGAAAAAGTAATGCCGTTTCTTCCAAGTTCCACGCCTACGAACTTGAACTTGATCAAATAGGAATTTGATCCGTATTCGTATTAGGCTTAAAGAGCAGAATCATATATACATAAATACTTTAATGATTTAAGTATTTTTATTTACGAATACGATTTTGCTTCTTATTGCTATAGATTTAAAGGTAATTTTCTTATACAATTATTTGACATTGGATAATTTGGAGTCTTCGGGCACCACAAATAGGTACGCGAAATACATACCATCCCTTTTACCTGTACCTATACCAGTAGTACCAGGCCACGGCCAACTTATGGTGGTTGTGAATAGCTTGATCTGTCCCTCAGTTTACTTGGCATTTGCGTGATTAAACTAAAAATAATGATTATAGGTAGCTAATATAACTTACTTCTTTACTCCAGTCGTCATCGTGTGTGAAGCACGCTTTTAAAATTGAGTTGTGGGTATCCATCCTCTTTACATGACCTACTAATATTTTGGTTTTATACTTATTTTGTTGTTTTTCATAATCGGATGACGCATTGTGGTTACAAAATATGCATTTATTTGTGAAGTCAAAGTCGATTGATTCTTCATTATTTTCTAAATCTTTCTGTTTTCTTTTTATTGCCGCCTCAATGCATTTTGGGTTGTTGTAGCTATTTCGGCAGGTTTGATGAATTTTTATTTGCACACGATTCGTAAAACTTTCTGCTTTTCCATCTTCTCTTAATAAACTCGATTGATAAAATTTCAACAAACCTCTTTCTTTTACAATAACCGACTTAACGTCCAGTACGAGATCACATAATAAACATTTATTTGTTCCACTCTCCATCGTTTATTACGATTAAGACTTAAAACACAACAACAACTTGCACGTTTGAATATTATTACGTAAATGTAAACACATAAACAAGCAACTAAGCAACCTGTTGCACACGCTGTCCGCCGGCCGCCTCGTCGAGCGGCGAGCTAGGTACATACACACATCCCTCAACCCCGCACGCCGCGCCCGCTGTCTTCCCCGCGCTCGCCTTTTATGAGAATATTGTATATTTTTCCTCAAATAATAAAATTCCGTGGATGAAAATGACACAGATTATTAATAGTGTTTTATTGCAATATAATGATCAAAAAGACGTAACTTCTAAAAACTTTAATTTTATTTTGTGTCTTTTACATGGCATTATTACATTATTTATTTAGAAAATACAATATCTTTATAAATCGTGGATTAATTCGACACAAAATTGTTTGTACAATAGATATTAGTGTACTGAAACAATTGTGATCTATATTCCAAACTCTAATATTTTTTTCAAGTAGTTAGACGAATTGTTAAGTACTGGTTAGTTGTCACGATTTCCGTGGATCGAAATGACACAAAACGCCTATGGACATCAGTTACTACTCCAAGATTACGAAGAAAGTAAAATTATAAACTCTAATTTTTTTTTCGTCCAATACTGATCGAAAAGACAAATACCTAAATTTCTGCCTATGCGGGTACCTGGGGTGACACAAAATGACATATTATGTTGGGTAGGTGGTCTAGCAACTATGTGCAAAAAATAAAGAACTTTAGTATTTTTGAAACCTGAAAACCTAGCGCTACCGGTCTATTAGTTAGAGGATCATTGTTGTCGAAAGATTGATGATGGTATAATAGCCGGCGACAAACACGCGGTGACCTGACTTCTGCCTTCCCTTTAATTAATGGATTTAACTCCGTAAAGGCGTTAGCGTTACAATGAATCTTTGCATTAATATAGCAAGGCTTTTTTTAGAAGTTTTCATTAGGATAGGGTTAAGCAACTTATAGAGCTTGTTTTGTATAACCTTGCTAAAATAGTATTGCATGTTTTTATAATAAAAGAGCACAAACGAGTAGAATACCCGTACAAAATATTAAACTGTGCATTAAATATGGATATGTGCGATAAAATGGAGTAATGCAACCTCTGCCAATATAAAAAATTAGTGATAAGCGATTATATTATATAAATAGCGATTTATAGGAGCAACGTGATTAGCAAATTTTCCTGCATTTCTTCTTTTATCCAAGCGTCATTCAGAACCTTTCTTTTTGTCTAACTATCGTCGTCTAAGTTCACCTCATTATCATGACACCGATAGGCAAACTTCTTTTTATCTTTAAAAATAAAAAGAACATCTAGCTAATCACTTTTTAAAGAAGGTTATTTCACTTTAAGTATTTCAAATACTTATCCTTAAACTAACTGTGACGTTACCTTATCCTATTCAAGTTGAATTGCAGTTACAAAACATTTAATAATTTAAATTGGCAAACCGCAGAGGCCGTACGTTCACGGTTATTTTGGAGAGGGCTTAGTAAGGATTTAAATTGGGCATAAGCAAACAATAAACAAATCATAACAAGGTCTCTGAGGGACAAGCCAACTTTAGAAAGACCTTTAGGCTTTATTTACTTTTATAATTTTGTCCCCTATGTCACTTTGGTTATTCAGTGAAACATGTTGTAAATAATTATTGCAATCGTTTAATAAGAAAGTAAACTAAAGCTTGCCCTCGTACAAGGTTATGGTTATAAGGATATTAGTTTATTTATTTATTAATGAATAGATATGTCAACAGTGTTTATGTTACAGCCAAAGTAATAAATATGAATATTATACATAATAACTAGCCATTATGTATAAGGGCTACTCAATTTAGATAAAGTGATGAATGTCGCAGAATTAATCACATTAACTAGCCATTATATATGGCAAAAATACAATATTAAGTCAAATTTCAAATTCAAATTTCAAAATACTTTATTTCATAAAATCAGAAACACAGGCAAAACAGGCAAAAGTCAGAAACAGTTGGTTAGGTTAAGTTAGTATAGTGACCAAAGGACGCAAGGCAAGTGCAAGAAACATTTTTTTATGTAAAACTAGAATAATATAGTATTACTATATTCTAGCATCCTTTAGTCACTATACTAACCTAACCTAACCAACTGTTTCTGACTTTTGCCTTAATATTGTATTTTTGCCAGTACTATAACATTATAATGGCTAGTTAATGTGATTAATTCTGCGGCATTTATCACTTTATCTAAATTGAGTAGCCCTTATACATAATGGCTAGTTATTATGTACAATATTCATATTTATTACTTTGGCTGTAACATATATAGAAACAAGTTAGTTGAATGGAAAGCTTTCTAGACGAGGCTACATAAGAGAAAAAAGGTAATATTACCCAAACATATTGTCAAATGCTCACTTTGTTTTAGAATTACGATATTCTTTGCCTCAGGTTAATATTACTTAGTACCCTTTCTCTAAAACTAAACCTTATTGTTAAACACGAAGTGATAGGTAAAACCTAGGATATAGTTTTGATGTTAAATTATTTACGAACCTTATTTGAAACCCCTTTTTACTCCTTTAGGTATATCATTACAGAAATTAACGCAGTAACTTAGGTTCTAGTAAGTAGTTAAAGATTTCGTGTTTACAAAAAGTCGGCTCTTTTTGTTACACAAAAAAGTGTTTACAACATTACAATATAATTACAAAATATCACAGTTCACACAACACAATTACTAACACTCTTTTCTGTTCTCACTATTGTAGTGCCCGCTACCGTCCGTGTTACGATTAAATATAAACTTTCCAAGTTTCCAACTTACAGATCATTACATCTACCGCGTCCTGTAGAACATTGGACAACATGCAACCGTTTTTAAAGTGATTTTAGACAAATAGTATAGACGGTCCCACAGTCGGGTGGGCTATAATCACACTCATTACGCCGAACCGGAGGGCGCTCGTGCGCATGTTAGGGTTCACACTTTCACATAAAACTAAATAATAGTAAATTTATTTGGAATGTTCACTTTACAGTCAAAAAGGTTTCTAGGTCGGACTGGATGCGGAAGGCGCAGGACCGTGTTCTGTGGCGCGTGTTGGGAGAGGCTTTTCCTTTGTCCAGCAGTGGACTGCAATAGACTAGTTAATTGATTGATTTTGATTGATACACTTTTCTTAATTTAAATGCATTTAATGATAATTTAATGGATGTACAGTTTGAGTATAATTTAAAGTACTATAGTACATTTTAAAGGAGGCTATTTCTTTTGTAGATAATTTGCAGTATTTAAATAAATCTGGGAATAAAAGATATATCGGTCTATTTTATTTAATAGTTATGTAAGTAGGTACTTAATATTATTATAATATGAGTACTCACTTTTAGATTTAGAGTCGTCTTTATTTTACATTTACTAAGAGGCACGTCCAACTTTAAAAACTAAATCAAATTTATATTTCAAAGTAAATTCTGTAAAACATTCTTAATGCGATCATAATGAGAACGAAGTATGCCTTTTATTTGTCTTTACTGAGCTAAATTTATTTCTTTTCAAACTATTTTATGGACGTATTTTTTTTAAACTTGGAAAGTAAAACTTGAAATTAAACCCTATACTAATCCGTCTGGCCAGCGTGTTAATAGTAGGCCAAGTATCCCTCCGTCCCGGGAGGAGGCCCGTCCCTGCAGTGGGACATTAATGGGCTGTTATGATGATGATTTTCTTTAAAATTAGATAATTGTTTTTTAAGTATGTTTTTTTCAATGTGACTACTAGAGGCAGCCCTATGACTCACATGATTGTTCACCCCAGCAAGCGAACTCGGCAATGTCATAATTCGTGTATTGCATGTCTTGGTGATTTACGTTTTTACAACTTTTTAATTGTTTCTAACTCAAAACGATAGCAGTAACTAACTGAGAGTTACGCCCAAAATTGTACGCTACTAAAAGTATATGGTGCGTATAAATGCACATTTAAAGTTTTGATTTCTGTTTCTAACAAATATACGTTTAACATAAAGCTTGGTTGAGGGCCCTTCGCTCCACCACAAACCGCGTGAAGTAAGTAGTAAAGATCATCTTTGGTCAAAAGCTCGAATTTCTTGAGTGGTAGAGTCACGCAGTTTACAGCATGAATAGGCTGACTCGGCCGGGGCAGTACTACCTTTTACAGAAAACCGAAGTAGAGTATCAGTTGTTTTTACTACTATGTTTCGCTCAGTGAGTAAAAAGTACCGTAGGCCATGGAACACTACAAGTTTTTTCTTTATAATTTTTATTCCAGAACATATTTATTTATCTCATTGACATTTACCTAGTGTAAAAGTTGTAACCATTTTTTAGACCTTGGTACTTATTGGTACATGCTAGGTACCTTTTTATGGTAAGTAGTACAACGTGATTGGCGGTGGTATACCCGCCACGTTGACTCTCATCCATTTACGCCATTATAAATGTTTAATATAATATAATATAACTACGCAATTTTGCAATAATTTCATGTAGTCATATTTTAGGTTTTACGCAAACTGCTTTGCTTGGGATGTGCGATAAAATCACGTAGATTACTTTTAAACGCACTTTACAAAGTAACTAACTACCTACTTCAATTTGTCGTGTCTTATGTCTTTATTAATACTTTCAAACTTTCTGGTTAATTTACAATGAATGTAGGTCGTACGTGCAATTTATTAACCTACCTATTTCCCTGTACTTTGATTACATTTTCAAAGAAGTTGTGGTTTTCTAATTACCGTATTATGCCTCTAGCCTAGAAAACATAATTAAAAAGTATAATAATTTACCTAGAATGTAATTCATTTAGTTTTTTTGTAGGCATGTGTGTCACTGTCGATGAAGGTTTGACGTGATATGAAATTGCAAGGTTTTCCAGAGGATAGAGAATAAGGGAAAACACTTTGGCCGAATGTAACATCTGTACTAATCTAAAGAACCGTATACTCAATATTTTTTAGTCAATGAGAACTTGGTTGATCGAATTGTGATAATAAAATGTTTATTACTTTATTGGTACTTAAGTTATGCCTGCAAGACAAAGTAGGCTGGTTTTCAGCTGATACATATTTTTTTTATTATGGGGGAAGAAAATAAACGCGATAGAAATAGTAGCAGCTGGCTACCGTGGTCATCATCATCATCATCCTCCTGCCCTTATCCCATTTTCACTTGGGGTCGGCGCAACATGTATGCTTTTTTCATTCATCTCTGTTTCCCGTCATCTAAACATTCACTGCTTTCTAACCATATCATTCCTCACACAATCCATCCATCTCTTCTTCGGTCTACCCCTCCCCTTGTACTGTGGTACTAGTTGTAAAAACTTTCATCTGTCTCTGGCTTATACCCGTCTCTGATTAGGATATTAGGACAAACAATTTAATACCATATTTATCCATTGTATACTCGTAGTACCCATAGAAGAAACTCCGTTTAGTTTGGTCCTGGATAGCGTAGTATGAATGTGTGAGAATTTATTTTATTTATATACGATTTTTAAAGTTATACACGAAACTATTTGAATTCTTTTATTGCATTGCAGTCACAATTTTTGCATTTTACTGTTGTGCTAGTTGAGTTAAAACAATGTGATACCATGCGTGTATCATTTTACCTTTTTGGATATATTTTTTATATACGAATATCTACAAAAATATTTATACGATGAAGTCATAACGTGGCGTTGTTCATAACTTTAATACAATCTGAGTCAGCTTGAGAATCCAGCTAGTGTAACCTGTGCCGAAACGTCAAGCAATATAATGGTAAGCAGCATGCCGGTTAATGTCCTGCTTACGTATAATAATTATTTATAATTACGAAAAGAAGAAAGATAATAGAAAAAATTGGTACTCGAGGCAGGACTTGAACCTGCGTCTCTGGACTATACGCGACGCAGGCATATTTATAATCGAAGTAGGCTACTAGTTTTTCGTTTGATTCCTGCTCTATGCAAATCTTTGTGTGCATAAACATGAATATTTTTGATTCTTTTGTGTGCTTTCTATTTAGAATTTGTATGTATTTACAAAAAAAGTAGGTATACAAGTAGGTTTTATATTTTGTTAAATTTCCATGGTACAAACTCTACTTAGTGGATTACGTAGCATTGTGTGAGAAATATTATTAGGTATTATCACATGTAATATAGGTCGTAGCAAATACTGAAATAGGTTAACATTATAATTAATTATAGATGTGTTAATAGCTCGCAATGAGGTCATTATTATTGAATTTTGTGTTCGCTAAAATTTAACTTAACATGACCGCATTCGGGTTTCATTCTAATTAAAATATATATTTAGGACGAAATTAATTGACAAATTTAATTTGTCTTAGGTTTGGTTTAGTTCGTATACATTGGTCGAATTATGTGTGAAACTTACGAGTACAAATATACCTGTAACCTAAGTAAACGTGACCTAAATATATAACGGGTTTTCATTTTATTTATTTAGAATATAAATTGGATAACGAAGCGAGCGACAGCCCTCGCCTCCTCTTCGATATGTATGTTAGAGCTGACCGAGGTCTTAGAGACCAGTTTTCATCTTTTCAGCTTGGTGCTAGATCTGCTAATAATCGCCTTGACAGCGACTACGGCACTTTCGACCGAAAAACCCCAAAAGATGTACACGTGCTTATCGTGTTTGTAGATCAGATCCAGCGCACACTTGTAGTCAGCCTGGCACAATGGTGACGTATTGAAGACAATTTCATGACAACAATCCGTTGCCTTCGTTGCCTGGTTTGTCCGTGTGGTGACGGATTAAGAAAACAATATGTCACCACCCCATCTCATCCCATTAGTGTCGTAAAAACCGACTAAGGGACTATCCGTGAATATTATCGTTACGAAATAAAAAGAAGGAAAACTTGAAATTAAACCCTATACCACTCCGTCTGGCCAGCGTGATATTAATAGGCCAAGTAACCCTCCGTCACAGGAGGAGCCCCGTCCCTGCAGTGGGACATTAATCGGCTGTTATGAATCCATTGCCTTCATTCCTGGACTATATTCGCGCTTTCTAACAAATGCGATACGCAAAAAAAAACTTACATTTATCACATACAGGGAACTCTGTATGCTGTGAAAGTCATTACAAGAGGGGTTTCGTTTTTATTTGAACATTAACCAAATACATTCTTTAAAAATGATATTTCCACGTTAAAAATGAAGGTTATAGAAAATTAAATGTTGTGATGTGCTCATATTTTGAGGATTGTTGAAAGTTGCGAAGCGCTTTTAAAAATTCATAAAAAAATGTTTGTTCCGGCCTCGTTTCACAAATCCTATTTTGTGCTGGCGTTCGTTATAAAACCACGAGAGTTTTTAATCATTCTAAATTTTACGAAATTACTCGAATTTTTAAATACATGTTAAGTTTTGAAACATTAACGTGCGGCGACGCTCGTATACAAACGTATTATTATCATTGCCAGAATACCTCTGGTTAAAATTTTTAATGAGTTATGGCTCTACACTCCTAACTTCTGACTTAAAATGAATAGACTCTCCGAGAATTACAAGCAAGAATTAATTAGAGCCCCCATTGAAAAGTTTGGTACTGTCGCCACCTGGCAATCATGATACAAAACAAAGCAACACACAAAAGAGACGAAATCGTCTTCACTCACAAAATACTTTACCTTTTATAATAAATACATTGAATATTAATTTGTTCTCCAAGGTGCGTATATTAATAATGAATTCTAATTAACTATTTCTCTGTATTTCAGCTGATATTCTTAGAGTTAATTATTATTGTAAATTTAACGTTATTAACTTGTAAAGATTATTTAATTTAGCTCATTGAACGTAGCCAAGAAAATGAGTAGCGTTACATTTCGCTACCAGTAAATTGGCTTAAAATAATATGGTTAGTATATAATCATAATTGGGCTTGATAATATGATCTATAGCAACAAGCCACTTTTAAGATGTAATTGGTAGTTTTGTATCATATAATTTTATCGAGAACATTAATTTTATTGCGTAACCCATTGGTATTGGTACATAATTCCTGAGGCAGCGGCCAAATTGCATGATCAGCTGATATGAACGGCTCGACGCCTTGCTAACTAATGGGGCCTCTAAACATATATGAATATTCATGTCTTAAAGGGATTTGGCAGAATTCGATCTCTACTTAAAAGGATATCAAAGGATGCCATTACACGTGGTCGTTAATACTGTTGTCGATGTAATTAGTCGTTCGATTTCCCTTAAGGCGTGTTGTAATTGGGTAGATAATACTAAGATGACAATCGTAAGGGGTGAATGGAACTTCGACATTGTTTGATCTTTACGTTTGTGTGTATAAGGTCGTGGTGTAAAAAACTGTTGTATTTTTTTCAAAACATTTTTTGTGATCGTTTCTTTGTCGTCAATTTAGGTCTTCTGAATTATCTGATTGAAAATAAGTTAACATTCGGTCCATTGCATGTGCTCTTTCAAATCGCAAACATTAAAAAGATGCAGGAATGTCATATTATATAAAAATATAGCACCATATTGGTGTATCAGGTACCCTTCTGCTTATGCTTACCTATAGTTAACAAGGACAGTAGCTAGTTTCAATTCACAAGGCAAATTAGAGATAAATAGACATGAATTGAAAAATATTCCTTATTTATTGTGTGAAATAGTAAATTAGTGAATTTTAAAAATCTTTTAGGTCTTCTAGAACACCATAATACAAACTAAAAAGAAACTAAAACCTGCGTGAAGAATGAGGGGTTAACAAATAAGTAAGAGCCGTAAACTCCGGTCTATTTTACAAACATTTTGCGTCAAATATACGCAAACGTTTTCTCCGTGTGGTGACGGAGTAAGAATACAGTTTGTCACCATCCCATCTAATCCCATGGGTGTCGTAAAAACCGATTAAGGGACTATCCGTGAATATTATCTTTACTTAATAAAATGAAGGAAAACTTGAAATTAAACCCTATACCAATCCGTTTAGCTAGCGTGGTATTAGTAGGCCAAGTATCCCCCCGTCACTGGAGTAGTTTTGATATATCTAAGAAGCGTTTTCGTCTGTTTATCTAAAGCAAAGTATTTGAGTGAATTGTTAGGGACGTTGGCGCCTCGAGCGACCTCATAATAATGGAGAAGGTACGAGTACTGATCATCAAAGGGAGTTAACAATGAGAGTGTTTTTGACGGTCATTGCTCAATGCTCTTTGATCTAAGCGTTCTTAGATAAATGTGCTAAGAATTTAAGGAGAAATAACAAGAGGTCAAGTCTCAAGAGATTTCTTCAACGCCTTTATACTAAATGCTTATAAAAGTATTTTAGGTAAGTTTTCTAATGAGGAGTTAGAGTATTTAATAAAAAATAAATTATACATTATCCGTGTGGTGACGGAGTAAGAATACAATATGTCACCTCCCCGTCTCATACCATGGGTGTCGTAGAAACCGACTAAGGGACTATCCGTCAATATTATTTTTACGTAATAAAAAGAAGGAAAACTTGTAATTAAACCCTATACCAATCCGTTTGGCCAGCGTGGTATTAGTAGGCCAAGTATCCCTCCGTCAGTGGAGGAGGCCCGTCCCTGCAGTGGGACATTAAATTGGTTGTTATGATAACAAGAGAAAATACTACGCAAAAAGAAAAACACGTGTTTTCGACAAGGTTTTTTAGAATAATATTTATAATAATGAAACGCGTTAGTTTACAAGTTATGAATGTTTTATTTCAGTAACGGGTGAATTCGCTCTTAACAAAGTGTTTAACAAATCAACTGGGGCGGTACCAATCCGTTGGTTGTAGACCTGCGTTAATTAATTGCAAGCTAGTTCCCGATCACTAACAACAACTACAGCTGAATAGTCTCATAAGATAATGATAATATCAAAGACAAAACCAATCAGCATTCTATGATTAGCTACCTATTAACTAGACGAATTTGATACTACTCAGAAAATGGCTGCAAAATTACTGCATAATACGAACAACTAGACAACAGTATTAGCAGCCATATCTCAAAAGTTGCTCTGAATAGTAGATGGAACATCTATTCGTCATAATGACTCAATGTAGAATCCTACCATCATTTATGTAGAAATAACAAAACACAATACGCATTGCGTGCCTTAATGACCCCTAAACTGGTTAAATCCGTTTCATGCTCGGTTTATTTCATTCACGATATTTTGATAATGGCGTAAATTTATGCAGCTGTACTTCGAAATCCGAGACTGCATAATGACTTGGTGTCGGGCTTGTTTTATGCTAAGTACGAGGATGAAAGAGCCTGCAAATGTATGCAGATCGCTTGCGTGGGAAGTGGCAACAAGTGGCCGAGACGTTGGTTCTGTAACAAAAAAATAGGCATTTGGGTCTTTTTGGCAGTCGAAATTAACCCAGGTTAATTAAAACATTAAGTCTCGGTACAAGAATTCTGAGAACGATGACAACATCCGCCGAAGCCTAACCATCTGTACGAATATTCAAATAAAATGCACTTAAAAATGTTTCATTACGTATTCTGAGTGTAAACAAGATTACAGATCAATTTATTTTACTTTTACCTTAATATTAAGTATACGAGTATACAGCTCTTAATTTATCCTTGCGGTGATCTGTGACGACAATTAAGTTTCAATCCAAGTACTTTAAGGGCTAAGGTATCAAAACAAATGCTGTGTTGTTTTGACCATTAAAAATTATTAAATTATAGTAAATCTAAAACTTGTTATCTCACACACTTCTCTATCTCAGACATAATTTTTTTTAGAGTAATTTGCACAATATTTAATTTCAATTTCTTCATTACTCGAACAACAATAAAAACTCATAATCTAGATTTCTGTCTTAGTATTTGAAGGGTTAAGTGTGTACGTAAGGAAACTTTAATATCGGTACGCGGTGGGGCGTGTCGTCGCGATCGTATCATTTACCCTGTAATTACCCACCGTCCACTAAATTTTCACAAACTTGCCTTATCTGATCATCGATGGCAGTATGTTAATAGCACATATCCCGAATACCGCCAGCTCGTAACCTTTTTTTCCGGAGTTTGTATGCGTGTGGTGAAGTACCTAGTTGAAGGTGCTAAGTTGATGGATTTTTAATTGGATATTTTCTTGGTAATAAAACTTTAAGTATTAGGTGGTAAATTATTTAGATTTTATCCTGTTCCCTGTTGTGTATGGTTAAAACACAATTACTGTACGTTTAATTGATTTTTCCGATGCTCAATCCAAAAATCATAAAAGTTGTTTTATCAAGCGTCTATTTTTGTATTGTTGATACAAGATAATGGTGTACTTTACCGATCTAAACATTAAGTATTAAATTATTAGAAAAAAATATTGAAATTAATAAAAATATTATAAAAGTTTAATGTATTTTCTTTTAAAACGCATTAAAAATAAACTTTACGATTTTGCAGATAGGGAACTTGCGTATTCACCCCTACTAACAGTCGTCTGTATTTTAATTGCATTGCGTGAATTCCTTTATGTGCTTACGTTATGCATTTAATTAGAAATATTATAGCTTTATGTTAGTTGTAAAACAGCTTGACGTGCTTGTAATTTTTGCTTCCACCCTTTCAAATAAAAAGGATTTTTGTAGCAAATTTTCTTTTTATGTTTTCACCCTCATGTTTTGCGTTAATGTATAATGTGATGAAACTTCACTGTTTATTAGTATAAAACATGATTTAAACTGTAAATTTTACAAGAACTTGAAGATAATCTGTCACCATTTTTGTTAATCCATACCAAAAACATGAATTATTAGTTAAATTTGAGATAAGGTTACATACTCGTACTTCTATTGTGCTTTCTAAAAGTTGACAAGTTCCAGCGCATGAAAAACAAAAATATTAGATGTGTTTTCCAACCTAGGATTGAACTTAAAAGAGGAGGTAAGGATATGTTTTTATTACATCGATGGTGGAGAGGACGCTTTAATTTTTACTAAAATAATATGTAAGTTCCACACATTTTTGAAACAACATATTCAGTTTTTGCAAAAAGACAATATAAAGGAAAATACCAAAAAATTTTCACTGTAATAAAAATGTAGACAACAATGTAAATAATTTTATAAAAGGTTTTTCGTATAAAAGACAAGACACCCGCATCATCCAAGTAGTGAAATACACACACCGTGGCTCCGCATCTACGTTACTTTTAAGTACGAAAAATGTCAACTCTTCTTCCAAATGGAAGTAGTGGAAAAGTTGGCATTTCATCGGGTGATTCATGAAAGGAAACGACGACAAGGTAGATTTATGGTGCAGGAACCTGACGTGTGACATTTATTGCAGAGAGTAGCCCCTCAATCCGCAGAGCAACAATTTTGCTTCGGTTATGTAGTGAACGTGTTATTTGTCACGACCACAGATATCTGAAAAAAGGAGATGTGCCCTGAATGTCATTTTGTATGGAAACCTAATGTCGCCAGTTTTATTAACACACACAGCAATAGAATATACGAATAGACTACTGTTCTCAGTTACATCTAGATTATCAATGAACGCAATACTCTGTCTCGTTTTTCCTTGAAATATCTCCCTTACACGGTGTCACAGCGAACCAATCAGCGCTAATATATATATACAACTAAAACAAACTTCAAAAAATTTAGATAGAAGAACTACTCAATTTAAAACTACTACATTCAAAAAAATTACATTTATGCTAGGCGTTGACCTTATCGATAAATAATTAATAAAATTTATCGATAGACAAGACTTACATATTATTAAAAATTAAATACTTATCATATACTTAAATAATAATTACTTTTATATAAATATGTATTATATAATAATATATAATTGAACAATACTTTTGTAAAATAATATTCACGACAGTTTGTGTAAGATCGTACATGTCGTGAAACAAATTAATCCGTGAACTGATGTCGTAATATCGCAGGTTGAAGGAACTCAAGCGTCATACTTCTTTTGCGTCCTTATTGTCGCAGCAGTTTGTAACATTTTGACTGTTGTCATACAAAATTAACGCACCTATCGAAGTTGTATAATATAAGACTAAGTATACAGATTATTTTTTGAAGCAGGTAACAGCGTGTACAGTTCATTTATTCAAGCATGTGCATGCGCATGCCAAAATGCGCGAGCAATATTGCGCCTAGATAAAATTAAAACAATAGCATGAATATAGGAATTGATAGATGAGCATTTAGACTGATTTTAAGCAAATCTGATAAAACCAGTTAAAAGCACGTGTGTGCTAATAAATGGATAAGCGTTTAAAAAAAACTTTTAAAACCACTCTAATCAACATTTTAAACCTTTATGTTCTAGAGTACTTACTCCACCTTTGATTTAGGATATTATTTCAACATTGTAATACTTATATTAAAATTACATAATTTAAACAGCGTAACACAACATTTAAAAAAAAAAATCTCATTTAACTTAATAAAACTTTTACAATTTAAAATTCCTACAATACACGACTTTTTATCGAAAACGATAGATAGTCGTAGTCATGAACGGATCGTCACTATCGTTTGGTTGTTAGAGCGATCACGGTTAGCAACCACTTGTCATACGTAATATCGTTGAGCGAATAGTTCATTGCTTCATATATCATTGAATGACTAGTTTAGACAGCATTAGAGAAGCAATGTATATGTTACAAAAATATTATAGTACTTAATTGTCCGAACATGAAAATAACATAGTGACTACATTGAAGATTATTTTCTTATGATTTTAGAGGTAAATACAATAAAATACATGTACTAGCATACGGTAAGTGATTCCATTATTAGTAAAGATTTTTTTATTGCTCTTAATTTTACAGGCAACCACTGAACAACTCGGCATTTTATATGTTATCTCGGTCGTTGTCAAAACACAGCTAAACCTAGGTGACAGCCATTTTTAGCTATATAATCGGTCTAATCATATTGCGTTGACAAGAAAACCCCGTCATACCACTTCTCCTTTTATTTAGATTTCTGTGGTCACGACGTATGCACTTTAAGGATAAAGCTATGCATTTTGTTGTTATGTAAGAGCGAATTTATATTGAATTTGTTAGCTTAATGTAACTTGAAGTTTTCTTTTCATTAAGTTATATTTATCAAAAACACTTGGTTTATTTCAAATATTTATGTTAAAGAGCATTTTAAATTCTTAAATTTGTTTTTAATGACGTATATTCGACTGCCGGCTATAATTTAATGCTACTGATTCATACGAACTGACAACAAAATCGGTTCTTAAGATTACAAAAAGAGATGTGTTTTAACTAGAGCGTTTGACATCTTAACATTCTTTGACGATTTGTGTACCTATAGCAGTGAAACCAGATAAGTGAAAACTCCAGCTAAAATCTCATCTATCCATCTGTCTATAGTATAATATTAGCTCCACAAAAAGTATTCGATCAAAATAAAACAATAATGTTTCGTGTAAGCATATTCAAGTTGCCAAGAGAATACAACATTACATTAAGAATCAAAATACAAATCGTATGTGTACAATTCCTTTGTAATTCCCCAGTCAGCAACAACAAGTCTATTAGAAAAAATACACAGTAAAAGCAAAGGTCAGATGCCCTCGGGGAGAGAACACAGATGACCCAAAGAAATCTACGAAACACAAATATTTATTAAACTTGGTAACGTTTTTCTTCAAATACATTGACATTTTGATCACGAACAAATTGCTAAGTTTGTGTTCGTTAAATCTATACTTTTTGCGGTTTGGGAAATATTTTGTAGTACATACATCAAAAAAGTCTAAGCAACATGCATGATATTACAAATTTACCATTTATATTAATTTATTTTACCATTTATTTTAATTATAACGTTGTATTTTATTTTTAAAATAATATTTTTAGGGTTCTATGATGTAAAAATAACAGCTGTTTTCTTTATAAGTTCTTTTAATAACAGAAATTAACAATATTAGAATATACAGGTACATAAGAAACTAAACTTTTTTTTTACAAATTGAAATTTCTTAAGAAAATGAATTTATTGTGAAAGAATAGGACAATTTAATACAAAGTATGGCCTCCTCTGCTATTCAGAACTTGTCGGCAACGATTATTCATTGAATTAATGAGACTGTTTATGTCATCTTGCGGTATTCGCTCCCAATGGAATTGTAGCAAATCCTTCAGCTGTTGGGTTGTTGTCACTCCGTCCAAGTCCTTCAAAACACGTCTCTGGAGCATGTCCCATGCGTGCTCGATGGGGTTGAGGTCTGGCGATTGTGCAGGCCAGGGCAATACCTGGATGTTCTCCGTTGCCAAGTATTCACTGGTTCGCCGAGCTGTATGTGAACGCGCATTGTCATGCATTAACGTAAAATCGGAGCCAAAGGTTTGTGCAAATGGATGGACATAAGGTCTGAGAATATCCTCAACGTAATTTTCAGCGTTCATGTTTCCATTTACAAAAACGAGCTCAGTTCGCCTGTTCTTCATAATACCCGCCCATACCATAACTGTTGAGCCGCTGTATGGATGAACTTCCTGAACGCACCTGAGTCTTTCAGTATTTCCGGGTCGACGGTACACTCGCACCCTTCTTGTATCAGGCCTAAACCCGAATCGCGACTCATCGGAAAACATAATTTTATCCCATTGTTCCTGGGTCCATGTTATGCGTTCTCTACACCATTCATTTCGACGAGCGCGATTCCCGTGACGTATCGGTGGGCACCTGATAGGGCGTCGAGCTCGTAGGCCGTACTCATGCAGTCGATTTCGCACAGTTTGGGGACTTACATCAACACCACTTGAATTTTGTAGCCTCAAACTTATCTCTCGAGCGGTTAACATCGGCTGGCGTCTTGCAGTCAGTTGTATGTACCGGTCTTGCCGAGTGGTTGTACTCCTTTTACGGCCTGGATGCTGTTCAGCGGGTTCCCCTGTATTATTGTAGCGCTGCCAAAGACGACAAATAACACTTCTATGAATACCAAAATGTCGAGATACCTGAGATTGATTACTTCCCGCTTGCAACATCCCTACAGCTCTTTGCATTTCATCTGCCGTCAAATGACGTCGCTCCATGACGTAAAGAATATCTAACAATTCAATTTTGTCGCCAACTGTATTTAAATGGTTGGTAAAATTATAAAATCAAGACTAAAACGTAGCAATTAACATGCACTCAAATTCAAACAAATTCGCAGTCATTTGAATTTTATGAAAAAAAACAAAACATAATCGAATTTTTTTTTTTACAACCAGCCAGTATGTCATCAATAACAAAAAAGTTTACTTACCTATACACTTTGAGTGAGTAAATACTTAGAAATTAATTAATATAAATGGTAAAGTAATATCATGCATGTTGCTTAGACTTTTTTGATGTGTGTAGTTTCTATTAGTCAAACTGTTTTTGCTTACTAGCTGAGTGGTAAAATCTCAACGCTTGGATAAGCCGACCGGATTTTACGACACACAGGACTGCCAGTGTCTTGGACATGCTGGACTTGAACCCACCTAAAGCACAAGGAGTTCTTCTAGAACTGTCATACGCCCGAGACTCTAATGTAACCTTATTACGTGCTATATGACTAATGCTACCTTTTACATGTTTGCCATGTAACTGTTCTATGCGATGATTTTGCAAACAAAAACTGATTCAAAGATGTCAAGCAATAAACATCTTCAATGTGTTGTATTGCTGGATGTATTTCAGCATCATAATTTTTACGGAATTTAAATATTCCAAGACCGTTTTCCTTTCGTTCGTTTCACGTAATTCGTGATTGATTTTATATTAAATCTAGGAAAGAAAAACTATTATATTTTTTATATCTTTCATGACATGCCCGTCTGAAAAGCTTCCAAAATGATTCCTTGTTAAAAAGAATAAAGGTATCCTTTCTCAAAAGAGTGACGGAAAAAACTAAGCAAAAAAAATCTATTTATAAGTAACTAGCTGATGCCCGCGGTATACCTATAGTACCCGCTTAATTGTTATTTTACACCATAAACTACCTATATTCCAAATTTCATCAAAATCCATTTAGTAGTTTTTGCATGAAAGGGCAACAAACATCCATCCATCCTCACAAATGTTGCATTTATAATATTAGTAGGATAGGATAAGCAAAGGTGTGTCACTTTAGTGCCTAACAAATAAGGTGAATATTATCTTCACTAAATAAAAAGAAGGAAAACTTGAAATTAAACCCTATACCAATCCGTCTGCAAGCGTGGTATTAGTAGGTCAAGTATCCCTCTGTCAAGGAAGGAGGCCCGTCCCTGTAGTGGGACATTAATGGGCTGTTATGATGAAATAAGTTGACAATTACGAATTTAAGCTCTCTAGATATATCAGACCCACAGCTTAAAAAACCGGTCAAGTGCGAGTCTGACTCGCGCACCGAAGGTCCTGTACAAACCTATTTATTTTCCCGCCAAATTGTGATAACGTCAGGATTCAGCTGTTTAAATACTATTTTTCCCGCCAAAATTCAATGACGTCACGACTCAACTGTCAAAAAATATTTTCCCGCCAAAATTCTGTGACGTCACGACTTATCTGTCAAAATTCTATGACGTCACTGGTCACGTCACCATTCAATGACGTCATGACTCAACTGTCAAAAAATATTTTCCCGCCAAAATTCTGTGACGTCACGACTCATCTGTCAAAATTCTATGACGTCACGTGACCTGTGACGTCACGACTCATCTGTCAAAATTCTATGACGTCACAGGTCACGTGAGCAAAATTCTATGACGTCACAGGTCACGTGACACAGCTTTCCCGCCAAAATTCTATGAAATCAAAATATAATATGATTGCTTATAAAAAGTAGCCTATGTTCTTTCTCAGGGTCTAAAGATTGTCTGTACCAAATTTCATCGAAATCCGTTCAGCCGTTTAGGCGTGAAAGAGTAACAGACAGACAGACAGACAGACAGACAGACAGAGTTACTTTCGCATTTATAATATTAGTATGGATGAAGTTGAAATCAATATCAAAGACTTTTAGTACCGGTAGTGAAATATATTATATTTTACAGTAATCTATCAAAAATACCCCCTACATTTGACGGTGGTCTAATAAGAATACAATGCAAGTTGTAAACAATTCTACTTAACAGCAACTTAAAAGCTTAAACAGATATTCTTTAGTGTAATATTCATACGTTCCCTTTTTGGTAGTACATTCATTACAGTGCTACTAAATACGCATAATGAACATCCAGTGGTACTATTTCAGTAGTTTTACAAGTAGATAGGATCACGCGATTTATGAATCCATTGTCTGTACCAACTATTCTCATTAACGTCTACGAGTTGGGCCATACACTTGAATATACGGATGATTTTTGTTTCAATTTATCCTTTTTATGTACTAATGTGAACTGTTTTGTTGTAAGTATACTTTATTGGCTACTATAATCTATGTTTTATTAGCCTCTACATACGTTCGTTTTGTATACTTTTATTCTGTTATGTGTATTTTACGAAAGCGAATAAAATTTTATACATTTTGGTTAAACAATTGTACAAATATAAGGCGGTATCTTTGATCAATAACTTAGAGATAAATGGTTGTGCCTGCAGTATCCAAGGAGGAAAAAAGTGGAATGATCTGATAGTATACAATACTGGTGATCGTAATAAACTTAATTTTGTTAAAGTTGCAAGAAATTGCAACAAAATATCGTTAAAATGACAAATTGAACACTAAACTTACTTGCAGGATTTTGTTTGCAAAAGTAACCCTACTAACTTTAGTACTACAGACCATCGTCAGCATGTCAAGGTTGTTTCTTTCTCGACGAGCAGCTACCTATTTGTTTAAAGAAAACTTAAATTGAAAGCAGAAACTCGGTAATATTTTATCATAGCTTTTAAGTAAATGACAGCACGCCTGCTGCCAAAACTAAAGAATAAAGTAATATCTCGCATTTGGACCACGTGTAGCTCCATCCATCGCGGTAATTGCTGACAGGCGGAAGATAGCTCGAGAGTTACGACATCACATAACGTGCTAATGACGTCATAACTGCATTGCCCCGGGCGCTCGCTGACTTACGCCTCTCACTGGGTGCAATGGATGCGATGCAATTTACTAAGCAAATCCTGTACGAGACATTTTAACTGGTTTTACACCGTGCCGTTAAAAGCACTTAATGACATTAAGTGATAACTACTACAGATAACTGTTGCTTTATATTTTTATTGAAGTTCGAAGTGGTCATAGGCGTGCGTGATGAAAGTTAAAACGTTTTATTAAAGCAGCTGGTCGCAAACATTAATATAAATATTGCAAGCAACTGTTTTAAATATAAAGGTTGTAATCGAGGCAAGTATTCCGTTAATGATTCCTATAAGATTATTATCAGTTTTCTTATAGCATAAATAACACATTTATTTATAAATGTATGAGCAAAATAGCAATTATGATGTTAAATTATTGTTAAAGTCTGAGAAAAATAAAGTTTTTTGTTGCTTTAATATAAAATTGTCACATTAAGGGCGCCTTCAAATTTGCCGCTAAGTGTCGCGCGGAGGCAGCGCGACTGCAGCGCTGCGGTCGCGCTGCCGTCGCTAGGTTTGAGAATGGTAGTGTTGTGTTTTAGTTTTACGATGGACTCAGACGAAAATACACTGCTCTTAGTGTTACTATTAAAAAGAAAAAGTATTCTAAACAACACTAGTCAATCGATGAACGAATGCGGGGACGCAGCGCGGGCGTAGCGCTGCAGTCGCGCGTTTTTTATCTCTATGAATTTACAAAACAGCGCGACCGCAGCGCTGCAGTCGCGCTGCCTCCGCGCGACACTTAGCGGCAAATTTGAAGGCGCCCTAAGTTATAATACGTAAGTAGTACTTACAATAAAAGGCGCCTTTCTTTAAATGATTTTATTAAACACCCATTTGTGGCCACACCAGTAGTAAGAGGTAAGGCGAAATTCGTTTACGGTATCAATCGATAACAAATTTTGTAATTTATTTTAGTTAGGCAATTTTGCATGCAGTGTGGACCGCGACAGTAGCGATACCCACTTCTTACCTAGGTACTCCAAATTGAGATGCCTTTGTGTCGTCGCACGAATACTTAAGTGGCCAAGCTCCATTTTTAACATTTTACACCAGAGACCTTTAACTGATTAGTTTAAGCAAATAATATGATTTTATAAAAGTATTATATTAAAAAAATAGTTAATGTGTATATGATAGCAGCAGCTTTACCAGAAGAGCTATACGAAGACTTTCTAACAATATGAAGACTTCAATAACCATAACTACGTGGACCCTTACCACAAGAAGAGTACACAGTGGAAGAATCCTACAACAAGAAGGGGTTCAACCACATCAACTATAACTACGTGGACCCTTACAACAAGAAGAGTTCACAGTGGAAGAATCCTACAACAAGAAGGGGTTCAACCACTACAACATTAACTAGGTGAACACTTACAACAAGAAGTGTTTACCTGTGGAAGAGTCCTGCAACAAGAAGGGGTTCAACCACTACAACATTAACTAGGTGAACACTTACAACAAGAAGTGTTTACTTGTGGAAGAGTCCTGCAACAAGAAGGGGTTCAACCACTACAACATTAACTAGGTGAACACTTACAACAAGAAGTGTTTACCTGTGGAAGAGTCCTGCAACAAGAAGGGGTTCAACCACTACAAAGACTATGAAGCATTCATACGAAGACTTTAAATAACATAACATTAACCATTTTAATTGTAGACCATTTGTAGCTGTGGTTCTATCCACGTTACTTAATAAACTTTACTGAAGTGTGTGACGTGTTTCAACTTAACATCAGCCCACATGTACGGTTCCTTACAAGTCCGTACATTTTGGTCCTTCGAGCATCTGTGTGTGTCTGTGTCTCTTGGTAAGGTACCGAATCGGTCAACTGGTCTCCCACAAGCGGGTCTCCCCAGTTGTGTTGAGAAGGTGCCATACCTTTAAAGAGTATACCATACATTACCAGCAGCTTTACTAGAAGAGCTATCACTAACTACAACAACGAGAACCTTCAACAACTAGAAGCGTTCTACCTGTGGATGAAGCCTACAACAAGAAGGTATTCAACACATCTACATTAACTACATGAACCTTCGACAACTAGAAGCGTTCTACCTGTGGATGAAGCCTACAACAAGAAGGTATTCAACACATCAACATTAACTACATGAACCTTCGACAACTAGAAGAGTTCTACCTGTGGATGAAGCCTACAACAAGAAGGTATGCAACACAACAACATTATTATCATGAACCTTCAACAACAAGAAGCGTTCTACCTGTGGATGAAACCTACAACAAGAAGGTATTCAACACAACAACATTATTATCGTGAACCTTCAACAACAAGAAGCGTTCTACCTGTGGATGAAGCCTACAACAAGAAGGTATTCAACACAACAACATTATTATCGTGAACCTTCAACAACAGGAAGCGTTCTACCTGTGGATGAAGCCTACAACAAGAAGGTATTCAACACAACAACATTATTATCGTGAACCTTCGATAACTAGAAGCGTTCTACCTGTGGATGACGCCTACATCAAGAAGGGGTTCAACCACTACAACATTAACTAGGTAAACACTTACAACAAGAAGTGTTTACTTGTGGAAGAATCCTGCAACAAGAAGGGGTTCAACCACTACAACAACTATGAAGCATTCAACTATACGAAGACTTTAAATGACTACAAGAAGACTTTGATTATCTTCAAATTAAATAATAATGTTACAATATGAAAACAACGATAAACTACAGTAACTAGGTTGCGCATAAAGCCTAAACTGCAATTCTGCACATACTTCACACACTTTAACAATACAACAACGCAAGCACAAATATACATATGTCTCAACGGGTCAACGGTCAACGCTTTGGTCAACAACCTGCAAGTGAATTAGAGCTACCAAGTTTGATGTCGATCCTTGTCTCCATCATTGCGAAGGAAGTTCTACTCCATTTACTTCCATTCAGCTACAACCCATGAATCTTCAAGCGTGAAGAAGCAGTTATATTAAGATTACACACAGCCAACATTCAACCAATGCAGTTATCATCTGAATACCTTGCCGTAAACTACAAGATGAACTCGTATATATCACTAATAGATAAAGATTATAAGCAAGGTACAAACAAATATAAATATATTATATTTTATGTAACATGAAGAAACCAGTACTATTCACAACTCAAGAATGCACCTTGAACAGCAAAACTGCAGAATCAACAAACTAATACGTCGTGTGACGTATTGAACGTGTCATACTGGGTCAAGTTACTATCATCAAACAGCTGGCTTGTTGTGTGCTGTGGAAGGTGCGAGCTACGTAACTACTGTTTACAACAACGACGTAACTTCGCAAACTATTACCTACATCATCAGCTACACAGAGACAAAGAAGCTTTCTGCAGTCCAATGAGCATTCCCAAGGCAACGAGAAGAAGACAGCAGTACAAGGACATCGGACTACAACCAACAGGATGAGGCGACTAAGGAAGGCGTCCATCATCAACCTACTTGGCCATTATCACACTTTACATGCTGATAACATTCTCTTTACTTTAACTTTATATAATTAATTCCCCTTTTAATATTGCAATCTGTTTTATACATTTAACTTAACATTTACATAACTTTTACATTCTTATTTTACACATTATACTCTTTTTGGGGTTGCCAATATGTACGGTTTCATCACCGTACATTATTCTGCTGAGTCGGTGACATCATTTCACCCTACTCACACATAGACATTACTAACATACAACACGTAATTACTAACCAAATAATTGTGTATAAATAAGATAATAATAAACATTTTAATTGTAGACCATTTATAGCCGTGGTTCTATCCACGTTACTTAATAAACTTTACTGAAGTTTGTGACGTGTTTCTACTTATCAACATCCCAGATGTACGGTTCCTTACAAGTTCGTACAATTACAAATAATCATTAAAAAGTCAAACAGTTTTGTTTATTTTCACAATTTTTTATGGAGGTTGAGCAAATAAACACATAAATAATTATGCAACTGGAGATAGACCACTACTGGAGTGGAGGTTGAGCATTTTGCATTCGAATATATTTAGTACTTAAGTGCCCTATAACCAAATACAGTATGTTTGGGTATCGTGGTAAAAAGGAAAGATAAACTAAGTACTAGTCAACTTGCTAATTTTATTAATAAAAAAACACAGAATTTAAAAAAAAATACTGTTTAATATGTAAAATACATAAGAATATTTTTTTGTTTTTTTTTTGTTTTTGTACCGATACAAGATCGTTTACTTCGCCTGGTATTGTTTATGTTGTCTGATCCTGTCAAAACCTTTTTAATTAGAGCTTCCATAAAGGTTTTGTCGTCAGCTTTCATAATATATTTGTAGGTACTTCTAATATATGTATTTTATTTTCTTTTTGGTTAGTGTCTGATTTGAATTAGTTCTTATTCGTCGGATTCTTGTTTGGTCAGATTTTTGATTCGTCGTAATGTCAACATAAAATGAAACTATGGTATTACCGTGACTCCACTTCTTCATTTAAATATGTACAATAAAAACAACATAAATTGAAAATAAAACGGTGATAATATCATACCTATAGGTACGTATAAAAATAATTAATATACTGAGACTAATTGATTTATTTTTTCAAACAAATTGACCCTTTTTTGACGATTCTTTATGTTTTCATAAGGAATTCTTTGATTTATCGGCTATTTATCCCTCAACGGCGTTATTAGTTCTGAATTTCTTATCCAAAATAGGGAAGAAAATGCAAAGCAACGGACGTAATAAAAATAGATGTACAATGTGAGTGGATCAGTGGCGAGTAAAAAATAGTATTAATCTACTTATCTAGCATCTAACATCATTGCGAACACAAAGCGTAGGTATACGTAAACACAAAACTTATAATGGTAAGAAATTTACTCATTTAACAATTAGCAAATATGGTAGTGGCAGGTATATTTTGACAAAAAATCATACAATAAGGCATTTTAAACAAGCCCGCACAAAAGCAATATTTTTTATTATTATTTTAGTTATATTTTACAACCTTACAAAATGTTCAAAACAATCTGTTCATTTATAGATCACAATTTCATTTAGGGATATAATTAAATCTTTAATTATAAGAATTAAATTTGAACATCCTGTACTATAAGTTAACGATACGCAGTGATAATCTACAAAGAAATGTTAACAAAAACGCACCTTACCGATTCTTTTCTATAGTTGCGACTATATTTTCCGACTTACATTTCGTTACGGACTTTTTAGGTACTGTTTTCTATTAAAATTAATACTTTTTTTCTATATTTGGCGTTAATTTTTACTTAAATGCGTGCGAGCACCAGCTTCGTCACATAAGAAATTAATGATGGCGGCGTATGCGTCATCAAAATGCGATGTCGTGATTGGTTACCTGTGTGGAGGTTGAATACTTAAGCACGCAATCGATGCTTGGATGCACGTTTGGTGTTTCTCTACGGACTTTGAGCAATTAAGCATGAAGTTTTAATTCTCTTGTGTTAGTTTAAAAAAACTTAAATTCCTTTTAAATCATGTATTTAAAGTCCAAACAGCAAGTATTATATACCAATCGAAGCGCAATTTGATCCTTAATAAAACTGCATTAAAAAGTGAAATTCGTTAAAATGGTCGGTTGAGCAAATAAGCATTCAGGCGACGGTGTGTTAATTGTTGTAATGATTTTATTTCATTGATTAAAATTAGCTTAATTCAAAAAGAATTATATTCATTTGGTGAGTAATAAAAGGTAAACAAAAACATTGAGTACCCCATTCAAGATTTATAAACCTATTTATGTATAAGCTGTATGTAGGTACCGATAAATAGGAATGTGTAATCATTCCATTAAAAGGCACGTTCGTAAGGATTTGTTGGTGCCCGTTATCCTTCGGGATTCAAAAGAAAAAAAAAGGTCGAGTAATTTGTCTTTACTTGGACGATTTATGTTAGGCTCACTAGTATAGAGCAGTCGCCTGAGACTAAGCTCTTGGGATGAATTCTTGATTATAATCAGAATGTAAGAAGGTATGTCTACTTATATGTAAGCAAACCTTGAGATCAAAATCAGCTCGATCCGGGTACATTTTGTTTAAATTGATCCTTAATTGTATGAGTAATTACTGAAACAATGTTAAGTGGGTCACTGTTCATACCCCCTTGTAAAATATAGGTAAATGGGATTTGATAAAAAACATAGGCCTACCGATTTTGTTTTACGATTAAAATGTTCAATTTTGGTTTTTGCTTTAAATTGAATTGCTGACTACTAATATTAAACAAACTATCGGGATATTTACCATGTATTAAGTTGATGAGTTTCCGATATTTCGACGCTGTTACAAGTGAATGTAACCATAACAGTTTAAATAATTATATTTAACACTTTTACTTTAATAAGATTATGTTTATCGTCGATACAGGCTTTTCTCTTGAGAGACTGTAGTGAGATCCAGATTGAATGTTGAATTCCTCAAGAATACAAAAACGGCGGAATAGAAAAATAATTACAGCTAAATAATTTACCAAGATTTCAACAAACTACATTAATTTACTTTGTAGAAAATTGTAAAGATACAATCTGTATCAAGTCTAGGAACTTAACGGTATACGTACTCGGTGAATTCATGTGTTTAATACACAGACTCATTAACTGCCAAGCCTCGGTGCCCACAACGCCTCAGGCGAATAAATCAAATGAATTTCAATAAAGTATTGTTAATTATTTCGCCGAAGGCAATATTATGATTAAACTTAGAACGAACTGTATTCTCATTATGAATCCTTACGAATATTGAGCGTGAATTTCTTACGTTACATTAAATCGTAGGATGTTATGTAATGTATCATGTAATGTTGCCGGAATTGACGAAGTATGTGTATTTATTTCCTTATTAGATTATGGGAGTATAATAACTAAAGAATTATATATTTACTCCATATAATATTAGGGAATGTATTAAGTATTATGGCTAGTCGGAGCGTAAAAAAAGTAGATAACTTTAGTTAAAAAGTTAAAAAGCAAAGTAGAAATCTAAAGCACGTTCCGTGGGAGTCTTAGAAATCGACTAAAGCTGATTGGACAAGCAAATAAATAGTAACACAAACTAATCCGTAGTATGGCTTACTAAGAACATTTCACTCCATCACAACAACATTACTTATCTACTTGAACTATTCACGTTATGTTATTCAGCTAAAACAAAGAACTGAGAAAATAAATAATAAAACAAAGTAAGATTTTATTTCTTAATCTCTTAGCTGAAATGACCGATCACGTAAACCTTAGTATGTGTATCTGCAAAATAATATATCACTTTATACTCAGACAAGAGGATTCTTTGTAGTTTGATTCAGCATCAATAAAACGTGATTGGTACTTTGTCTATAAGAAAACAATAAATACTAAGCTTCGGAGTCTTACATTTAGCTTCTGAACGGAACAAACATGTGGTCAGAAAGATATAAATTGGGTTTTAGTCTGGGGACTCTAAGTAATAGTGTACTATATTTCTGGACAAAAGTCACTTACGATAAAGAGTGTTTTAGTGTTCAGTGACATAATGACACATAGAGTTCACTTTCTCACAGCCTATACAAAAAGTGGGAACAAATCACTGGCTATTTATATTTAGCAACTAACTTTATACTGAAACAATCTACTTAGCCTATACTTCTTGTTGCCTTTGTCCTTTGTCTAGTGTACTTTTAAAAATCAAAAGTTTGGTCATAAAGAAGGCTAGAACTATTACAGTAATTATTATTTTGATTTCTTAAATGATACTTGGTTTTAAGCACCTTCCCCCTTACCTATAAACGCCTCATAAATTTTAGTCAATTGATTATCTTAAATTCTTACGGTTTTGTCAACCGACTTCAAAAAGGAGGAGGTTCTCAATTCGGTTGTATTTTTTTTATTATTTTTTTTTTTTGTGTTTGTTACCTGATTTCTCGAAAACGGCTAGACCGATTTGAAAAATTTTTTTTTTGTTCGTATGGGTATGCTTCCCATTTGGTCCCATTGTCACTAGATCTGGATCTGGATGACGGGATCCCAGAGAAATCGAGGGCATCTCTTGAAAATTGTAGGGACGCATTGTGTAAAATCTTGTCATACATGTGCATCTTTGACGTCACTACCAAATAGTCAAGAGTAAGAACTGGTCAGATCCTGGAGACCAGAGAGAGTCGAGGGAACACCTCAACGGCATATTGCAGCTACCTTGTGTTTGGGCTTATTTTAATTGTATTGATGAAGACCTTACAAAACTTTACACAAACATGATCTGATGATGAAGAAGATTGAGGGTCGAGGCAACTCCTCAACGGTATATAGCAGTTACCGAGTGTTTGGGCTTATTTTATTCGTATTGATGAAGATTTTACAAAACTTTACACAAACATGATCTGATGATGAAGAAGATTGAGGGTCGAGGCAACTCCTCAACGGTATATAGCAGTTACCGAGTGTTTGGGCTTATTTTATTCGTATTGATGAAAACTGTACACAACTTTACACAAACATGATCTGATGATGAAGAAGATTGAGGGTCGAGGCAACTCCTCAACGGTATATAGCAGCTACCGAGTGTTTGGGCTTATTTTATTCGTATTGATGAAAACTGTACACAACTTTACACAAACATGATCTCATGATAAAGAAGACTGAGGGTCGAGGGAACTCCTCAACGGTATATAGCAGATACCTTGTGTTTGGGCTTATTTTATTCGTATTGATGAAAACTTCACACAACTTTACACAAACATGATCTCATGATAAAGACGACTGAGGGTCGAGGAAACTCCTCAACGGCATATAGCAGCTACCTTGTGTTTGGGCTTATTTTAATTGTATTGATGAAAACTTAACATTATGAATGTAATCGCAGGTGTGGTTTAAGACTTGAATGAAATTCTTATTTAAAATTAAAATAGGAATTAATAACGGATTATAAATAGACAAAATTGTTGAATTGCATTTAATTTATTTTAAACTTATTCTTTAGAACAAATTGATAATAATAATTATTATATTTATTTGATTTATTTTTATTTTAATTAACTTAATTATTATTACCAATTAACCATGCCGAGACGGTGGCTACGCTTTTCGATGTTCTCCCTATTTAAAACTTTTTGCATGTAGGTCCTCCGTTGTTCACTAGTCTCTTTTGAAATGACATTGGAGGTAGATTTCCTACATTAAAAGGCGTTTCTCCCTTTCTTCGTTTGTTTCATTCAATCGGCGCTGTCTCATATAAGCAGCGCGTTTCGTAGGTCTACCCATATTCAGACAAAGTAATGTCCCACTGCAGGGACGGGCCTCCTTCTGTGACGGAGAAATACTTGGCCTACTAATACCACGCTGGCCAGGCGGATTGGTATAGGGTTTAATTTTCAGTTTTCCTTCTTTTTATTTCTCAAAGATAATATTCACGGATAGTCCCTTAGTCGGTTTTTACGACACCCATGGGATGAAATGAGGTGGTGACATATTGTGTTCTCACTCCGTCACCACACGGATTTATAGAATTGGAATTCACTAAAAATTTAGAAATAAAATTAATTTTCACAAAAAAAAGAACCGACTTCAAAGACAAAAATTGCACTAAAAAGTAATAAATAATTACTTGTATTTTGATTTTACAACAATAAATCAGCCATTTTTTCTACTTAATTTTAATCTAAAGAATAGGTTCTTTTCATTAGGTATTGTAAAAGTATTGTTAAGGATATTTCTTGAAGAGTCTGTAAATATATTTATTTGTAGATTCTTTAAAAGATAATCAAATTATTACAAATAATGTAATATTATTGTTATTTTTGGAGGCGGTGTCAGCCAACGAAATAAGTACGATAATACCTAAGCAAACGGAATGACGGTCATGAATTACAGATTATATATGACTTCGACATTATAGTTGTTGATTGTTTATGGATTAGTTTAAAAATTAAACAAATATTAAACAACTATTCTTATCATATTTAAATAAATATATTTTAAAATACCAGTATCACATTTAAACGTTTTAATATTATATTTAATAACTGATTAAAGCTTTCCAGAACTTAAAATAGATTAGATTTAAAGAAATAATTCGCGAATAGGATCAATAATGCAAAATGTTGTCTACAACGTCGTTAGAATAGGCAATAAAGTTTGTATAACACACTCTCATCACTTTAAATGGTTTCTAATTAGATAAATATTGCATTTAAAACGAAAACGGCCGTTTCATTTTCGAATGTGAATTTTATGTAATTATTAGTCTGTGTATAACACGGCGCCATAATATTTGTTTAAGTTTTCAGTCAGAAATAAAAAATGGTATACTTAATAATTACTATCGTGGCTGACACCGACTCCAAAAATAACAATAATATTACATTATTTGTAATAATTTGATTATCTTTTAAAAAATCTACAAATAAATATATTTACAGACTCTTCAAGAAATATCCTTAACAATACTTTTACAATACTTAATGAAAAGAACCTATTCTTTAGATTAAAATTAAGTAGAAAAAATGGCTGATTTATTGTTGTAAAATCAAAATACAAGTAATTATTTATTACTTTTTAGTGCAATTTTTGTCTTTGAAGTCGGTTCTTTTTTTTGTGAAAATTAATTTTATTTGGTATAAGGTTGATTTTACTAATAAAAATTTCCCTAAACAGTGATTAAATTTAATAGGCTTTTATGAGTGAGGGGGTTTATTTATAAGTTTGTGCTCATTAACTATTTAACACTACCCATAGAAGGCGAAATATTTACAATGTGATCAAGCCCTTTTCTGGCTAATAAAGATAAAAAAACACTACCCATAGACAAGCGTTGTTGGATTTGTCAAACCTTTTTGTATCAGACCTAGATTTAATAACAAGAATCATAAACTATTCTCTGCAGCCTTGCGGTCGTAATATACGAAAAGTGTGAACTCGTAGTTATATAGAAAACTATGTATTAATTAAAGAGCCATCTTACACAATTATTCTGTAATTACTTCCAAGAGAAGTAATACGGAGAATTCTATTCGAAATTATAGGTTTCTTTTTACTACGTACTTTGGAGAATTTATTTTATTTTTCTTTTAGAATAGTCGGTAATTAAATAGGTCATAGATTTAATTCTTTACACAAGAAGAAAATATAGAAGGAGAAAGAATATCACAATATACTATCCTATCTCATTTTGTAGGTGTCCTTAAAGCCGACTAAGGAGCAAGCAAAAGAACTGTACAAACCATCAAGTCAGCATGGTATTAGAAGGCCTAGATTCTCTCTATCAGTAGAAGAGGTTTGCCTTGTAGTTTAGTTGGAACTTTTAAGGACTGTTTTAAAGTTAAGTTTAGTTTTCCGTGTGGTGACGGATTAAGAATGCAATATGTCACCAACCCATCTCATACCATGGGTGTCGTAAAACCGACTAAGAGACTATCATCTTAACAAAATAAAAATAAGGAAAACTTGAAATTAAACCCTATACCAATCCGTTTGGCCAGCGTGGTATTAGTAGGCAAAATATCCCTCCGTCACGGGAGGAGGCCCGTCCCTGCAGTGGGACATTGATGAGCTATGATGATGATTAAAGTTAAATACAGTACGTTATGTAGAGTACAGTATTTGCCAAATAACTTGGTCAGCATGAAGCTAGCTATCAGAAGAGTTCGCGCATCATAGGAACAAACAAAACACCGCCTCCTCACGCACCCCGCTTTTTAGTTCGAATAAATGAATAAATATTCCTCACACAACACCATCTAGTCCCAAAGTAAGCAAAGCTTGTACTATGGGTACTATACAACGGATAAACATACTCAAATACTTTTTTTTGTAAATACGTACATATTATTCATAGAAAACACCCAGACCAATGCAAACTATCATGTTCAAAGTTCATGCACACAAAGATTTGCTTTGAGCGGGAATCGAACTCGAGACCTCTGCGTGTTAAATAACCACTACACCACAGAGGTCGTCAGAAAAAACAAAAAACAAAATGATTAAAAGATTATTGTCATCAAAAACTGACATTTGCGCAGCCATCTACAACAACTTCAGGCAGTCTGATTTACTTGACACTTACTGTATGATACAACATTTATCTTAATTATCAGTTACACAGAAACATAACATACAAACAGAATATTAAAAGAGCTTAACCATTAACAGCCAACGAGATCTCTTAAATCTTTAATATGATGCGTATGAAGTAATCCGCAAAGATAGATCAATGGCTTACATGTAAGGTTGTATATAAAGGCAAGTACCGACAGTTTGACACGAACTGTGCGTGCAGAGGAACTGTAAATCGTATCGTGTAATGTAATGAGGTGACGCGGAGAAGTATTACTCAGGGTCCTGTTGTGCGTTCACGCCTTTACTCATTTTTATGTGGTATCGTTTGCAGGTGATAAATATACAGATTGAATGGATAGATCGATTTTGTGGTTTAAAGGTTGTAGTTTTTTTCCATAGTGTATTTGTGTGGTGTGTGGCTTGACAAAGCCAGGAAGTCTAAAGACGAACTAACTAGTAATGGAACAAATAAAGGGTTTCTTAGTAGCACTAAAGCGAAAACATTCTGCCCTATGGTGATCAAACCCAGTCTTTCACAACCATACAAAAGTCATAGCTTAAGGTTTGCCAACGAGCCAAGGAGCAAAGAGTATTTTATTCTCAAAATTGTTTACCAGTTTAGTGTCTAGTTGCACAGTAATCCACCAAATATAAAAATATATTATATTAATATTAAATACTTTAACTATAAAAAAATTACATAAGCTACTTTTATAGTATTTCAAAAGCCCCTCATCCTCTGTAGAAATATGAACAAAAGAGTATTATTTCCAGTCAAGTGACTTTCCTTCAACAAATATCATGAGTGGCCTCAAACAATACACGCATGTATGATTTGTTCACTGTAACGAAAGCTATGGTATATCCCTATGGATTTTGTACTTGCGAGTTTTCCTTACATATTTTGTGTTACGCGAATTTGTATCTTAAAACAATGTAGGTATGTTGCTTTTTAAATGGTTTGTGATTAAGTTTATAATGAAAATGTTTCTCTACTTACGTGAAGTCATCGGACTTCATCATCGTATTTTGTGGTACTTACGTTAATGGGCTGATGTGATGACTTGAAACTAATTAGAAAACCCTATTAACGTGTAAAATCAAATACTCACCGGGCGTTCCTGTAAAATTAGCGTTATTAATGGGTCAATTTCGCTCCGGATTAAATCCGATCCTACAATCGGAGTTGGAAGCATTTCATGACAAACCTCATTCATAATAATATTTTACACTTGTTGTTTTTTTTTAAATATCACTGTCGAATAGGTATTTTCTATTAAACACTCCCTGCAGGACAAGACCTCCCACGATCCACCTGGACGTCACTTAATCGCCTACGTACCCAAGTGAGCCGTTGTAAGCTTAATTTGAGTAAGTGGGGCTACATTGAGGATTCAGCAACTCAGTGCGAGTGTGTCTTCGACCCTCAGCCAATGACGCACCTCTTAAAATACCCTCGATGTCCCGCTTCGTGTAGCCCTCAAGACCTGTGGGCTGCTACAGACAATGCAGTTGCTGTGGCCGAATTCAGCGCCGGCACTGTCTGAGTTTTTGCCAATCGACACGAAGAAGAAGATAAAACAGATTTCAATTTACACAGATTACTATAAAATTCTCTAATTCTTTTCAAATTGCTTAACGCAATGAGATGAAAGAAGGCGTTGATACTCTGAATATATCAACGTAAATGTATTATTTTTCACGTTCCATTTTACTATCGTGATGAGAGGATCACACGTTATCATTCCGTTAGTATCGCGACGTGCTTATTATATAAGGTAAATTGGATTTCTGATCTCCGAACGTCTTAGATTAAAGACGATCGAATTTCTGTCAAGAAGACGTAATTTTGTTTGTATGTGTATACATTATGTTACTTTGACTTTAGTACCGTATGCTAATTTATTTAATTTATTGAACTTGTTTGTATGAAATGTGAAGTTTCGCTGCCTCGGTAGCAAAGTGTATGGTGTATTGTTTGTACGCGAGGGTGTATCTTACTACGCAAATTATTTTTTTGTATTATCCTCAATTGTCCTGAGTCTGGATATTTTTTGTGTCTGTTAAATTCATGTCTTTATGAAGCACAACATCACACAACCAAGCCACACGGGTCGATTCCTAGTGTGGGCGTTGTCTTTTTGTAAAATAAACAAAAATAAGCCCAAATAGCTAGATATCTTTCACAAAACTCAGATGCCTAAATGATTACCTATAAATATTTTTCACAACTTTACCAGTTAAAGCTGGAACAAAGTTTCTAGTGAAAGCTAAATATGTATTTAGTTTGAACTGTCATAATAATATGTAGAGCATACCATTGTAGAGCGGCTCAAGTAGTATTGATACATTTAATTAAAAATAATAAATGCACAAACAAAACGTTTAAGTTGATATTTACAAGTGTCAACAATTAAAAAACAGCTATCTTATTTTTTGCTTAATGTAAAACTTTATCAGATTAATGGTAATTCACTTGGTGATCTGAAGTCTAGCCTTCCTTAGCTCTGCGACAAATTAGCATCACAGAAGATTAAAATTAATGCAAATGCACTTTGGTTAATTAAATCAAAGTCAAATGAAGCTTTTAGCACTTAGTCACAATTGTAAGATTACTTAAGCATTTGATTTTGAATGTAAAACTGACTAATGGTGTCTGCACCCTTTAACTTTGGGAGGGTGAAGCATAGGACAATTTAAACTTTTGCTTTTTATAAAGAATAGTCTTAAAAGTTAAGCTTTAAGTTTTAGGTAAATGTGTAAGAAGTTATTCTCTGTTTAGTTTTATCTTGAGGTTGTATTTTTTTCGTTAACGCAACATTTTAATAGATCTGTTCACATTATAAGAAACCTAATGTTATAAAACCTATAACGTAATCTATACTTCTATACTAATATTATAAAGAAGTAAAGTTTGTGTGTTTGTTTGTTTGTGAGTTTGTGAAGTTGTAAGGGGTAATCTCTGGAGCTGATGAACCGATTTCAAAAATTCTTTCTGTGTTGAATAGTCCATTTATTGGCCTTGTCATAGGCTATAACATGTACATAATATAATGTCGATAGATAAACTATGTAACTGAAGGCGAAATTATTAAATTGGTCCAGTACTTCAGTCCTATTTTTAACTACATACATTGTTATTCATTATACATGTTATATTATAATCTCTTTTTTATTTTTCCATTTAACTTTACAATCAGATTGAACTCCAAAGGGAATTGTTATGATACAGATATGTTTTCAAATTTCAACACAGCGGCACATGATAACAATGTCCAATAATCTCTTTGTATGAGAAGATTGATGTACACCGTCGTGTCCGAAGTTAATTGCAATCAACATGGCAACGTAATACGACATAAATATTTAACAATCGCTACGATCCATTCCATCCAACATGTCGGTACAGATCAAGCTTTTTACAAAATAATTTAAATATTAAATTACTACGATTTTTAAAGAAGTTTTATTTAATTTTTGTTAACTGTAATTACTGTTTTTTATGCCAATTGACGTTCCTTCATAATCGCAATTCAAAGAATTAAACTGTCCGTATTTTGTTCTGTGAAATACTGATATTCGAAATGATTTTTAAGTGCTAATGGATTCTGTGAAAGTAAGATCTTTAAAAACAAACGTGTGTAACGTAAATAATTCTGAAATCATTTTTCAGTTTGTTCTTTTTCTTCTTCATTTCAAAGCTTCGTGTGGTGACGAAGTAAGATTCTAGATGATATCCGATCTAAAACCGATTACCAAAAATGTCGAAAACAAGCGAGTGGTATCAATAAGCCAAGTTTAATTTCGTCGTCCAAGAAGGTCCATGCGTTTGAATTTAAATATATATCAAGATAACATCCGAATAAAATGAGATCATTTTATTCTTAAAAATAAGAACGCAACTATTCCAATTTCAAGTTTGAACATTTTCCAAACTTAAAAACTACGGCCTAAATTCGCAGCGCTCGCAATCTTAAAAACAGACGATAGATTTGCTGATGCAAACAGTCCTTGAATGTAGGTCAGCCAATGAAGAATGCAGTCCGGCATTCCCTGATCTATGCAAACAGGTTGAAGGAGATCTAACCGAGAAACATAGATTTCACCTTTCGAAAAGTATTTGGATTAGATTTTATTATAAGATGGTAAGTATTAATTCATTATTTTTTTTATCGGATTTCTTCCACTGTGCCTGTCGCAAGGAGTAGAGTTCACCGTGCTTATTGTGATGATGGCAATCATAGCATATTTTGCTTTAGGGATGTCACGGTCAGCTTAAAGGACACAATATACACACAAAGTGCTCTTTCACTAAGTTTTGTGTTTCACGACAATAATGGAAAGAGTGGGATCAATTTAGCTCAGGAAGAAGGTTTTAATAAAATATGTCTAACTTGACATTGAATACAGACAAAATAAAAAAGTGTCTCATTAAGTAAGTAGGTCACACTTTCTTCAGTCACTAGAGGACTTCTATATTCTTTTAATTGTATTAGGTGTGGCTTAACACGCTATTAACGAATGGCTTCACACGTATATATGTTACAGCCAAAGTAATAAATATGAATATTATACATAATAACTAGCCATTATGTATAAGGGCTACTCAATTTTGATAAAGTGATTAATTCATTGAATTTTACCTTTTAACTGGCAAAAGTCAGAAACAGTTGGTTAGGTTAGGGTAGCATGGTGACCAAAGGACGCACGAGCCGAGCGAGCGAAGCGAGCGTGCCGCGGCAGCGGCCGGCGAGTTCAAGAAGCATTTTTTTTTATGTAAAACTAGAATATAGTACATATTACTAGATTCAAGCACCATACTAACCTAACCTAACCAACTGTTTCTGACTTTTGCCTTAATATTGTATTTTTGCCAGTTAAAAGGTGCAATGAGTTTTGACTATAACATATATAATGGCTAGTTAATGTGATTAATTCTGCGACATTTATTACTTTATCAAAATTGAGTAGCCCTAATACATAATGGCTAGTTATTATGTATAATATTCATATTTATTACTTTGGCTGTAACATATATACATACATAGTGTTTATTACATTTATTTACAAGTATGAAAATAATAAAAGCATTAAAACAAAGTATGTTTTCTATGCATCTTAAATGTGTTTGCACCTGTACGTAACAAGATTTTAGACGAGTTGAAAGGAATTTCTTACAAGGAACATGCAAGTATGCTGATGTTAATGAAATTATTTCTGGGAAAGTAAGTTCTGAGACGGGTGCAATGCCCTTAGTGCTGCCAGCAATTTGCATTTTGAATACTAATGACGAAGAGCACTCACCACGGCGACAACTCAGAGTACCTATGTATAGTAATATTTTAATTGTAATACATTTATTGATTGAATACATAGTTGAATTTATTAAACTGTTTTGTTTGTACAGTATCTTATGCGGCTGCCGTACAATTGGCTCCGGTATCGAATACCACACGGAGTTTATTTTTGCAATTCAAAAGTAGTAGTTCAAGTAATAATTCCCGATGCCATTGTGATCAAAGGGCACAAATAACAAACATGTTCAGAAAAAAAAAATAGTAGGGGATTAGAACCTCGGACCTCACCCTCTGCAGCCACACGCTGCAGGTACACGCGCCTACGGCTCCTGCGAGATAGTCATCATCATTAAGTAGGACTACGTGGCCATAGTGTATTAATTGTCGTATTAATTACTATTCATAGTTAAAAGCAGAAGTTTTAAAAACTCTTCCATAAATCACAATACAAAAAAAAAACAAAACGATCGCTACTATTAGTTCTTGCACAAATTGTTCATTTCGAAAATGTGAAGCGAGAGATTCAGGACTGCAAAAACTGTTCTCGATGTCGGACAAGGCGATAAGGAGTGCTTTTATTAAATTTTCTCGCATCGCCTGACTAATGTTGTCCAGCTGACGCCTATCCGACACACTTAGGTACTTTCTCTTTTTCTCATCGCCTTGCGAAATTTATACGGATTGCTAAGCAATGGCGTTGTATTTTGTTTCAGTTTTAGTTTGTCTTTTGATATTTTGTTAAGTATGTTGTTTTTACTAGTAAATAAGTTGTAAAGCTAGTAGTTATTTATTAATATAATACATTAATTTAGCCCTGGTGGTGCAGCGGACAGTTATGCCGCTGCCTTGTACTAGTTCCTGGATTCAATGCCCAGGCAATACAATTTTTTGTGTGATCTACAATTGCTTGTCTTCAATCTAGATGTGATTGTTTATTTCATTTAAGTATAAGTTTCCGCGATTCAGAGAACTAGACTCTCCTTGATCTCTAGTACGGAAGTTATTTATAAAAAAAGATTTCTTAAAATCGACTAATTCGAGTTATCTATTATTCTTGGTTAACCTCTATCTTATTTTATTTAAACCAACCTCTACGTAATCAACTAACAAATTGGAATTTAAATTAATTTAGTCAAGATATATTTTTAAGTTAATCAATCTATTCCAACAAGGGATTAAACAGTGCGATTTAAAATTGGCTAACATTATTGAACATCTACAATAGCATTTGTTCTTGTTCACATTAATTAAGAATGTTCGTTTTGTGAACACTACTGTCGATAGGGGAGCGCTCGGTTCTGCGAATTTCATTAATTAATTTAAACATTCATGCTCAATTATCGGACTCTTGAATTAAAAACCTATTTTGTTTGTTGACTCATTTATTTATATTCCTATAATTGTAAGTAAATTGTTTTTGTAATAAACAAATGGTGAATAATAATTTGTTTTTTATTTGTATCATAAAACATGTTTTCATTTAATTTGCATTGTTTTAAGTTATTTGAAAATGAAGAAGGAATTTATCTATTATATATTTTCATTTTACGTCGTAGAAGGGCTTACTAACATAATTATCTTATCAGCCTTTTTATTTAGTGAGCGATAAGCCACTTCTTGATTTCCTTGATTGTTCATATGTATTATTAAAGGTTCAAGTCTTCCAGCTACTGCTTCGTAAAGAGCTGATCATCTACAGTTACTACTTGACGTGGACCTCCTTCAAACTAACATACTGGCAATATTTTCCTTGCTGATCTATCGATCACCTTTTACTTTTTTCGCTCCACCGTTTTCATATTTACCAAAGAAGTGTTTATTACTTACTTAAATATAAAATATTCCTCACACATTCAAACAGCGCCATCTAGTCCCAAACTAAGCAGAGCTTGTACTACGGATACTAGACAACGGATAAACATACTTAAATCCTTTTTTTTTTTGTAAATACATATATTATTATTCATACATAGAATACACCCAGACATTATACAAGCAATCATGCTCATGCACACAAAGATTTGCATTGAGCGGGAATCGAACCCGAGACCTCTGCGTAGCAGTCATGTTATATAACCACTACACCATAGAGGTCGTCTAACTTAAAAACTTGTAATTTGTTTTTATCTTTTACAAATAAATAAAAACATTATGTGCCTTATTCGGTAAGGTTAAAGGTGAATTATAAACTTTTTAGATAAATATCTATGTTTATCTTCGGGCCATTGCATCGACGGCGGTTGTAATGAACGAGTAATTAATGATGCAATTATGTTGAACGGTGCTAATTAGGTATGGAGTGATTTAATGGCGATCAAAATACATCCCTGATGTTTAATTCAATTTCACCTATAAGTTAGTAATTTGTTAATTTTGGTGATTAGTTTCAATTAGCTACCCTAATTTTCCATGTAATAATTGATTAAGAAAATCGCAATCTGCGGCACAGGTTTACCCTAGTGCAGGCAAACTTTATTTTGTACACTTCATTATAAATGACTAATTTGTAATGTTACATCTTTGTAAATTATTAAATCATTTGATTTGATCTCAGACCAGTTTCTAGTACAGGCCCAGAAACTTCTCAGTAATTGCAAAAGACAGAGGCGCTTGGAAAGCATTGGGGGACCTTTCTCCAGCAATGGAACTAAATAGTGGAACTAGCATGATGAAATAAAAATACAACGTGTTACCTCTTCTTCTCATTTTAAAGGGGTCATATGGGACGAGTAGGCGGGTTATAACAAATTTACATAAGACTGGATGTCACTGCGTCTAGCCAATGTGGGTGCTGGCGAGGTGGTTAAGTCAGACTCCCATAAACCGGTCTACTGACTAAAACCTTCACGGTAACCATCTTCAGAGTATATGAGGAGAGTGTGGTATTTGTTTATCAATCGGGAGTTGTTTGTTAATCAGCCTTTTTACTGTAGGGCTAACACCCTACACTGAAGGGTTCTTAGAATGGTGTTGAGTCCCATAGATAAAACATGATATGTGACTATTAAGTTAATATTTTTCCACATTAAAGAATATTAAATTTTTCACATAGAAGAATTATTAATTTCAGTCAGTATAATTTTACCATACGATCTGACTAGTGTAAAAGTAGAGTGTTAAGTTTCATATTATTTATCTTTTTAATCATTATGATTACTAGTTCTAACTATTCTGTGTTAGTGACAAGTTTTATAACAATTCAACATATAAAAATACAAGTAAGTAAATACAAAGTATTGACACAATAAAACTAAGTTTGAATTGGATATAAAAGAAATAACATTTCATAGGTATTCCTACGTTGGCAGATACGTATCACTGAATCAGAAACTTTTAATGGCACGACTCGTCAGCGATCTGTCCGTCTGCGGGACTTTTAAGTAGGGATTTATTTACACCGAATTGTGTAGAATGGCAAAAAATACTATTATTTTTTACCCACTGGTTTCATACATGCAAACAACCGTTTCCGTTGTTGCAATGACAAACTAAGTATGTAGAGTATCGCCATCTAGTCGTGAGTGTTGTAAAAAGGCAGTTAGAGACTTACTTTACAGTCATTTTCTTGAGAGAAAAAAAGATAGCATGTGTTTCGAAATGAACGCTTATAAAAACACCTTTGCTGCCTGTACAAATGTATTTTTTTAGGTTTATTTTCGGGGAAAAATGCAACTGAGGCCTAATGCTACTAACCCGAACAATCAATTGAACGTATTAAAGAGTTTAATTATTTAAATTAAGTAGGGCTACCTACTGCAAGGTCGTTATTTAGTAGAATGAGTTTTGAAATTACCATTATCTACCAAAATATGCAATATTTAAAATAAATAGGTATGCATTGTGTTTAATTATATTAAATGACTTAACCACTATGTGTTACCCCATTTTATATTATTTATTTCAATACTAATTGAAAACAATTATTAAATAGTGATCATGAAATATTACGAGTATTGTAATTATCTTTTCAAAGTGAGTTTAGTTACACTACGGTATGATAGGTGATATTTTCAGGTGCACGTCTCCTAGAGCTTGTTATTGAACAAACTTTCCACGTGACCACTTCCAATACTGCTTACTTGAACAAAATATTCGTTTGCATTTTACTATTTTTTTATTAGCATTGTTCGGTTAAAAATCTAATTATTATTTAATCGATTTTCTGTCTATGTTTATATTACTACTTAGTGTTTTTTGCTGATTGCTTCCTGTGTGGCCCTAGTATCAATTACTAAACGTTGATCTTTTAAAGCACTAACGAAATGCCTAACAGAACTAAGTGTGTGTAATAGTATGTCTTTCATATATTATTATTATCGCGTAGGAGCAGAACAAAAATATGCTCAAACTTCCAAGTCAGTACAGTATCGGATACCATATTTTGTTCTCGAGGGTCATAGTAATGGCATATTATTCACTTACTCCAAGGAATCCCTTTTACATTTTCGTAGACCCTTTTCAGGTAGTATATTACATGAAAATGAGTCTCCACAAAAATGCACCATCTGTAGAGGTTAGTTTGATCTGATTTTTATTCAAGCGTAGTTTTATGCCAAGGACGACCCAGCGATATTGTTTACAAAGCATAAAGAAGAGAAATGAAGACTAGTGGAGCCCAAGCGTACGTTGGCTCGCCTGCGGTTGGCTTGTGGTACAATTTATGAGCGGTCTTTAATTATTACTCAATTCACATTTTTTTATTGCTTTGTGGCTGCAGAAGAACAAGCGGCCCATCTGATGGAAAGTGGTAACCGCCGCCTATGGACCAACTGTACGCTTCGCCTACTCTCTTCTTTTCTCTTGGGAAAGGTAGAGAGAATGTGAAAGTTCAAGAGGTGAGCTGGTCAAGGAGGGTACAGGCTTGGCTGTGTCCTGGTACTTCTGGAGTTTTTGCTGATCTCAACATAACATTTTGTAGGATCGGAGGGCTTCAGGATTATTGTTTTGAAGGCTTACCTTATTGTCAAATTTGCTTCTGAATATGCCAATTGGAAAGAATACCAAGTTGGTTTTGAATTAACCCTACGACAGTGATAGCTCTAGAATCTTGTACCTTTTCTCATAAAAAGGTATAATATGACAGTTATATCAAAGTAGCTCATAATGTGTTTTAATCTTGTTGTTTTTGGGGATATTTACGAGTATATTTCCCTACTTCAATTGGAGGGCTATGCCAAGGTTTCTAAAAAGCTGATGTCGGCTTCATTTCAAAACTAGAGTAAGCTATTTTTTTTCTGATCGCTTGTACTTTACACCATATTTTTGAATTTGCATTCTGGGCGGGTGGCTGGTGGGGCTATCCCGGGAAACTCTCCCGCCGGGACACTATCTGAATAGGTATGTATTCCTAAGTGACCTAACTCTGCCACCTAAAGATATATGTACGCGTAATTGTTTCTACATAAGCGGAAACTGTTTCAACTTTTAAATTTCAGCTTGTTTTTTTTTGAGCGAACGATAAACTTAGACAAATTTTGCATTGTTTGTTTAAAAGGACTATTTTTGTAAACGAAAATCTTTATGAAACGTCAAATTGATCATAGAGTCGATTTCAAATTTAACTCTGTTTGGAAACATTCTCCTAATGTGTCCTTCGTGACATTGTGACGCCTCCAAATAAAAACGACGTGAAAAATCTGATGCTGTGTGTTTCAATTTTTTAAATTGTTAGAAGCCTTCTGCGATATAATATCGAAGATAGGTTATCCTATGTTAGTATTGCGTAGAGAACTTCCTAATTTCTCTTTACTTGATATTAATAGGTAGGTTTGTATCACGATAAACTCGTTAGAAAATGTTTTATATTTAGTATAGAGTACTCTTCAATAAAAATCTTTTTGCGGATTGAAACTCAGGCCTAATATTTTGATATATTTTAATGCATGTTACGTTGTAAATTATAAAAAAATTGAGTTTTTTTTTCAACAATAGCCACTTCAACTTTATCTATCAAGTTGTAGACATTCTGTATCCAGAAGAAGAATACCATTGTTACAAATATGTCTATTTGTTATTTGATACGACGCGTGTTCCACTTACAATATGGTGAAAAATCGTCTGTTTACCGGGTCCCTAGCCAAGAAACTAACAAAAGCTACTGTTCTGTATCTACAAAAATTTACTTAATAGTATTTGGCACAGAAACACTTCCATGCGGATGGAGTTGGATTATAAAAATTGCTGAAATAACGTGAGATGGGTTTAAAACGAAAATAGGTAATAACGTTCTGGGCTAAGCGGTATATTTTATACATTTTTCATGTTAATATTGCAATGAGATTTTATTATGGAAAATTTTAGTTATTGCTATGTTTGGCAGACAAATAACCAGACTACAAATAATAATATTACGATTTCAAGTAACTAAATTTACTTTTAAGTTCTGGAAAACAATGTCTTCCATGTAAGCAACTTGAAATACAAAATTTTCCTCAATTTAAAACTTTTTAAAGCTAGAAAATTATTATAACCAAAAATAAGCATAGCAAAAAACTCGGAAAATTATCCGTGACGCAATAACAAGCGGAAGAAATAACTTGAATAGACATCATGCGTAGAACGAATCGCCATTTTTCACGCCATGTCATTATGTAAACGGGACTCATAATACACGTTGTACGTTACACCAAAATGCTCTTTTTGAGTGTGGCTTTTCTTTACATGGTTTTTGTTTGAATTACGTATTTGTTACGGCTTCAATCGAGTCGAAAATAATATTAAGAGAAGTTCTTGTATTTAAAAAACAAATACAGTAATAAACATATGATATAAAAGACAATTTTTAAATATATTAAACACAGTCTCGTGCAAGATTTAAACAGTCAATATATCAAACGGGATAAAAGAACAAATAAATTTTCTTTTCTGTATATTTTTCCAGACATATGTGTAGCGAGTATGTATTTTTACAACCCGCTTTACTTGAGTGGTAAGTGGTAAACATGTTTACTACTTGGCCCTATACATGTACCAGAATGCTTTAACAAGACGAATCTCTCGTATTTAACCTCTGTTGGAAGACCTTTGAGGAAAATATCTTAAGTAAATACCATAGTAGATTTGTTGATAAATTTCAGAATAATAAAGGTTTTCTTTTGGTTTTGGAACGTCAAAGAGAGGACTGGCATCGCCAGCGGAGCCAGAGCAACTATTTTGCTTGGCAAAAAAAATGCGGAGTTGTTTTTCAACTCCCAGTAGCACAAAGAAGAAGAAGAAACACGGTATTTTATATCAATTTCGAGACTTCAGCTATATTAATTTGACTATTAGCAGCACATTTACCATAACACATCGACCAAAAGATTGACACATTAACACGGAAATACTATTAAAGTAGTAGGTACAGTTGCTTATAACTGTTTTTAAACATCCCATACAATCCTATTGAAATCATGTCAATACAAAGCATCTACTTAATAGGAGTTCGACCGTATAATTTAGTGCAAAACAATGGCATTTGTCTTCAACTCGTCTAGGTTAGTTCACGACCACGTAGCAATGTTCCGAATTTGGTCGCGAACAGATTTGCATATAAAGAAGGTCTTTCATGACGTTATCGCGATACCAACCTACCTTGTCTTGCTTCTACAAAGAGGTTTCATACAAAATGTCGGCGAAAACTTTTTTTTGGTAAGCTTGAAGCAACCTTTTTGCAGTGGTCTAGCTCTATTAAAAAGAAAGATGTATCTCTAGCCTTTGTGGAACGGAGGCTCCTCTAACGTGAAAATAAGTACCTACGTACTATATTTAGAAGATTTAGGTCGCTGTAAATTTATAATACAGTTACTGTTAGAAAGTTCATTTTATTTTTTAATAAATATACGCGTTTGTGTTGCTTGTGTACTTTGTGAATATTTAAATAGCTGTTCGAAAATAGAAAATATTTACCTATACAATTGTACGAATGCAACGTGGATATTTTATTACTAATGGAAAACGTGGACTGCAATTTATATCGTAAGGAAGATATTGTAAAGGAATAAATTATTGTTTCTACGTATTTCTTGAGTTGTTTTATTCGATTTTTCCTTTTTTCAACTTCTGTACAGTCAATTTCCCAAGCAAATCAATAGAAATAGTGATAAAAATATTTTTATAGCCCTTAAGTCAACACTCTTAATATTTATATAGAAAAAATATTTAATAAGAAAATTTGGATAAAGGTTAAAGTTGATATCTGACTTAAATTAAAAAAAAAAGTTATTTAATTTTAAGTCGAACTTACAAAACCCTCGAAAAAAACAATTATAAAACCATAAGCGAAAACAAATTGTAATATAATTAAACACATTTAATCGTTTGATGTTTAGTTAACATCAAAGCGGAGTAATAAGCAAGTAAATTAGCTTTCCACATTTTTCTCTCGTATCCTACTCCTGTCCTTAACCAAGCGGGTATCAAAACAAAACGCCTTACGCAGTAAGCTTTGGCACATTTCAACAGAGTTCCCTGCAGGTAGTCCTAACTTCAAAGCGGCTTACAAACGGACGCCCCTAGACAACATTCGTTAATTCACTTTGATGTCACCCCTCACACCCCCGCGTTTTACCCACCCTTCAGGGTAACGAGAAAACACGTCTTAAAACTTTAAACTCCACGCTATGTTAAATATTATTAAACGCTTGTAACGAATTTATATTATTTTTCAAACGAAATTGTTTTCCAGTTACTTTGTGTTGGAATTTTTTTTGATGTATCTACAAAAAATATTAAAGCTTTTTTTTATTAATTTAGATAAAAAAAACTGTAGCATCTTTCGGAAATGTATTAACTTTATTATTTCAAAGAAATTGTTCCGTGTTATTTTGTAGCTGGGTCTGTATTATAATGATCTGAACTGTTCTTTTTTAAATATTCAAAGTAAATGGTTTTTATTAAAACTCGTTTAAACCATAGATATAAATAAAAATTAAAGATATCCGATTTTTTTACATTTTTCTTAAAATACAGAAGCTGCAAATTGTACGACATTCTGTTCAACATGAAACACTATTGCAACTCAATCAATTTACATTTAAAATAGAATAGAAGAATTAAAACTTTTCGTACTGTCAGTTAAAGTAGCATAAATATTTTATATACTTCAACGTCGATTTTCGGGATTAGAAAGTATGAGGATTTAAAGCGAACTTTCCAGTGAGTCAATGACATAGGTAAATGCAACGACACGCTTGATTTACAAATAAACCTTGATTGATTTAAAAACAAATATAACTGTTCTTGTTTAAAATAATATTGGCGCTTTAACTGTTCTCGAATCTTTAGGAATCGGTCTGAGCGAATTCCCAAGAAGATCGAGTAGATCACTCTTTTCAATGAAGCAACGTATAAGGGTTTAATTATAAAGGAAGTGTACAGTAACTGGTTATTGCATACGCATACGTATATACTTAGCCACTAAAACTACGAATCACGCTTCGCTTATAATTAATAAAAATACATTCAACAAAACTATAAGGCTATAAAATTTATTCAAACAAATATTTGGCATAGCAAAATAAATGCTTACTAATAAGGTAATAGAGTACAGCTTTTACAATTCGTCAAATATTTTCAAAAGGATTATCCCTTGAAAATAAATACTAAAATAAATGTTACTTTAGTACAACAGTTTATTTGTATGATAAACATGTAACTGTCTGGATATTTTAAGGTACACACGACGAATAAACAATATATTAGCATATGAAAGTTTGGTCCACGCAGTTAATATATATTAAGCTTTCAGCAATATTGCTCTGTGAAAGGCCAGCGGTTACAACATGCTTTCATAACGTAGATTGAAAGCGATACAAAGCGACCACAAGAACGCTTTGTGGTTCATATTTTGCGTCCTCTTTTGTTTACTAAGCTGTGCATACTATGTACATATTTGTCTATCAAACAAATACTTGTGGTCATTCACTCGGTCTTGAGATTGTCTGCTGTACTTAGTTCTAATTAGTTCGTTGTATAGGATTAAGTGGCCCTTCGTTAAAGGCATGTGCGGTTTACTAAAACTTTGTGAAAAAAATACCATTTTCTTCTTTGTGAAAATAAATGTTTTTGAAGGTAAAGGACTAGAAAACCAACTAAAAAAGATCTTTAATTGCTATAAACTTAGGTATAATGAAAGTTCAGCCTTTTTACAACTAACAATCATTCAATATGACATAAAACGACAACTCATGCTCTTAGGATCACGCCCTGTGTCGCGGGGACTAAATAAAAAATATTTTTTGTACTACACATACATATACTAGGTACATAGGATACGAACCCGCGGCCGTCGCACCATCAAAACAATCGGTATGGTACACTCTGTCCAATTTGATACATTCTAACAACTGCTAACGACCTCGAACATGTGTTTAACTTGTTTGAATTTTAATAGATCGAGTAGTACAAGTAATTACTAAGGAATCTACTCGCCGTTTGTGAGTTAAAAGGGCTCTGTATGCAAATCGAAGGTGCGCAATATGCGACAATGTTGCCAGCTATTCGCATTGTCTACTATTCTAGTTACGACTCAATTATCTTCAGAAAGTAAGGAACACCAATTAACATCCTTTTATACTGTCCCTACTTCAGTCGGTAAAAAACGAGTTTCGCAATACTCGACAACTTTAATTTACGGTTCGCGAACTCATTTTACAGTGTGAACAGAACTTTTGTTTTGGCAACAAAGAGGTAATTTAAGTTTCGCGATGGCAAATTTATGTTTGCAAAGTGGGTAAGGAGTGATGCACACTCATTTGCAAGTGTCCACGGCTAGATTACGTTTTGACATGTCTTAACAAACGTAACCAGTCCAACAGGAGTCGGATCGATTTGTTTTATTAATTTAAAGATTACTTTATGAATAACGACCGTGCTTGTTAGTTATAAACAGAAATAGCTGGAAATTGAATCATGATAAATGGTTGTGTTAAAGGATTATGTGCCAGTCTGTGTTTACGAAATATCTTGTAGTTTTATTCATTGTGAAATACTTGAGATGCTATGCGGAATAGTTGCAACTACAATATATTTATGTAAGCATTAAAAGCAAATAAGTCAGTGACAGCATAAAAGCACAAACATTTCTACGCGCGCCATAGAATAGTTCCTGAGTACAAACGTACAGACGCATATAAAATTGTTACACAACTTCTTTTTGGGGTAACATTTTATTTGACTCTGTAATAAATGTTTGTTGTGTTTACGGCTGTATGTTTCCTTATCTTCTGTGTTATCCTGATGACTAAAGAATACGAGAGCATAAAAGATTCTAACTAGATTGAACTGTTTCATTAATTAATTTCCCTTATTAGGCCTATTTTACTTAATAGAGTAAAATGCCAACCAAATGCCACAGTTTCTCCATGCACACAAACAATTTTGGAAACAAAGAATGCCTATTTAAAAAACAAATACTTCTCCAAAACCTTATAGGAAAGAATATGCCATTTCTAATCTTTTTTCTAAACAAAACTTGTTCCTTAAATGTAAAACAATAATAAAACCCAGAAGCTACCAACTTTAGTACAAAATAATCTAAAGGAATGTTTTAACAAAGCATCTGAAATCATTTGCACGGACCATTGTTGGTGATATTACGCGTGCAAGGCGGTGTTACCGGCAAAGCAGGTGCCAACGCAGTTTCTATTCAATATGGCCCCATTGTACCATTATGGGTAATCGAGATACATTTAGAACGAGATGAGGTGTCGAATTTATTACTAATACCGGCTTGTACGTGGGCTATTTGCTGTTTAGATTGGTGGAAAAAATGATGCTTGGTTATTCCCTTAATAGGCGATAGTATAGCGATGAAAATGCGTATACATTTTATGCTTCACGAATCTTAGAGCACCGATTTGTTTGATTAAAATGTATTAGAAATGCATTGAATACAAAATTACAAACGTCAACTGCCTGCGGATAAAGAAGGAAACATCACAAAACCATTTTTTTTGCACATCGCACTAACTGGGGATGAAAATGGCCGGGCATGATAGTGGACACTGCACATGATCATCCTCGCTTGGCTTTCGCGAGTGAGCCGCTATTATGACTTCAGTGGCACACTCAAGGGCTGGCTACGTACTTAGAGCAACTTATCTTATTACAGCTAACGATATACAACCTAAAGACACGAATGTGGGATTAATTAAAACTTGCGTTGTAGGAATTAATCTCTGGTACTAACTACTCGTTCCAACTTATATCTGACAAACAATGAAAGCGTAAATACTATCAGCCTATGACTAACAATTTAAGCTACTTTTGAAGTCCACCTTGGAGACATGAAAAAGATAAATGACATGACTATGAAAAATATATTATGAATATGAGACAGGACTTGAAATTGAAAAAAGTCTTATTGCTTTACCAAAGTGGTTTTGAACAAAAGCCCCTATAGATTTCCAAACACTATCAAAATCAAGATTATAATCGTTTTCCACTTTAAACCTTCACTACATACACAATTCAGCATCAATTTTGATATGCATAAAGTTCCAACTGCCTGGAATATCGTAAACGGTTATCTTCAGCCATAAACTATACTAACTGCATACAATGCTGTCTTCAGATTGTTGCATCCATTTGAAATATGTGACCACTAATGTCCTATAGTTTAGAACGTTATATAGTTCGAAGAGAAATTTGATCGACTTGAAGGTTTTGATGCATTGTCACATTTATTATGTTTGGTATGTGTAGTGGGAGGAAATTAACTAAATAATAATCTAATACAGGCTACTGAATGAGTTTTGGCTACATCATTATACTAGGTAATTATGAGACTTAATTGATAAGGGAATTAGGTGGTGCTGTAATGTAAATCATACAAATGCGTTACCACTATACGTGTTCCTCTGTATCCGTGTAGTGACGGAGTTAGAATACAATATGTTACCACTCCATCTCATCCCATGGGTGTCGTAAATACCGACTAAGGGATTATCCGTAAATAATTATCTTTACGAAATAAAAAGAAGGAAAACTTTAAATTAAACCCTATACCAATCCGTCTGGCCAGCGGGGTATTAGAAGGCTAAGTGTCCCTTCATAGGAGGAGGCCCGTCCCTGGAGTGGGACACTAATGGGCTGTTATGATGATGATGATGATGATCCGCTATCGGTTCCGCGTGCTTTGTTCTCTATCCATAGCTTCTTTAGATGGTCAATCTTATACTCTATATCGGTAACTCTGCTTTTCATTTGTGATTCATGGTATACAGTATTTTGTAATGACCAAACGCACTTTCATCTATACAAAATATAATATTTAGAACCTACCACTGTTTTATAACCACTAATTTAGGCTACGTCTATAAAACTGAAAGTACGTTAGGTCGTAAAATGTTTGCTAACCTTTCATAGGGGTTGTTAAATAGGGTGGATTTACTGATCGCTTATCATCATATTTCATAAATACTGGGTATGTTGATATTTGCTTAGTTTATGTTTTTTACTAAGAAGTTTTTTTTATGATACAGCAACAACATTATTCTTAAAGGTAGGGGTATACTTAACATTAATGTCAAACATTATGGACTTTCATAAATATTACTTTCTCTCTTGGCTTGTCTTTTGCAATGGGTTTTTAAAAAAAAGCCCTTGGTATTATGTTATTCTTTTATAAACTGAGATTTGACCACGGATTTGCTGAACTGATGTAGAAAATGACGCTAGGTCAACTAGGGTAGCTGCTCTAAATAAATAATTCAAGCACGGTTTCAATTATTACTCTATTTAACGACAGCAGCAGTGTAGCTCTTAATTTCGATAGTGTAGGAAAAGTCGGAAAAGTAACTCGAACTTCTTGGACAGCAATCGTACTAACCTTCGATGCCGTACAGGCAACTTATAACGCCACTATAAAAATACTCATCTATAGAATCTTAGCTCACGAGTTCTGACTGTATTAAAAAAATATAAAACTAAACTAAGTGATTGGGATTATTGGAAACGGACTGGTCTATTTCTTATAGTATGCTTAAGTTTTAGACATCTAAAAGATCTTTAAGACGGGGCTGATATAAAACAGGCGGTCGTAATAAATAATAGCACATATTTCTCTAATATTATAACTATCATAACGTAATTACTGTAAGCGTACACCATAAGCATAGAGTATTGTAGCATTAGTAGGCAAGTTAGCGCAGTTACGTACAAATACGTTCGGTGTGGTGTACCACTGATGTATTTACGACGCACCAACTCGACGTGTTGTCTCATTCGTGTAATTTAATCGGTATTATGATGCTCACTTCGTAATTAATGAGTGTTTTGTCTGCCCTATATTTTGGATACACGAATTTTGGAGGAAGACACTGTTGTTAAAGTATTTTGGATAATTTTAGATCTCCTTGATTTAAATATAAATAGTTTGACTACGGAAGCTTCGTTACCTAAATTTTTATAGAGCCCAAGACTAGATAATCCCATCTCCTGACTCTTTATTTAGAGATCATCTCTATCAAGTCTCGAGTATTTTATTAACATCAAATTAACGTTCACAATGGCTCAGCACAAATTCATGTATAATTTTCAAGAATTTTATAATTTCTGTTCATTTTCTTTACTTTTTTATGTGTAATTTTAGCACATTCAGTACATACACAAATAAAATTTCTATAGTATTTTATTGTTAAGTAAATTACATTATACGCTTTTAGACTCACGTAGCATGTCTGTTATTCAAAGTATTTTATGTTTATCTAATTTACAGATAAACATTTCAGAACTGTTAACATCGATCATGCTAACATAAATAAAATTGTTTACGACTTCCATACAATGACAAAATAAGTATTTCATGTTTTCAAATTCGAGTTAAGTCGATCATAAATACGTCATCGATTAACCATAAAATGTTTGTGTAAACCCGGGACTTATGCCTGTTGTTATATATTCTTAGTTCGCAAACATATTTTTGATAAAAGGTACAGGATTGTAAAAGAGATATTACTTCATAAACTTGTTTCGTTTAATACTATTACACGCATTTGTACCTAATGTTGAAATTAGGTTTTTTATCTAAATAGTTTAAAGTATAAAAAGTACTTTTCATCATAAGAGTATATTAACATCTAATTGCAGACAACCAATTTAGTAAATGCTAGAAACTGAGACAATGCTGGGCAGACGAATAAGGAAAGGGTTTCCTGACAAGTTTAAAGGAATTTATTGAAAATATTAACTGATTTTTATCCTTCGAAAGAATAATTAATTGTGTCTGTTGGTAATCACGTAATATATAAATAAACCACGTACCTAGCTGGGTAGTATGTCTCACACACTGGACTGTTAGACACTGGTAAAGTAGCAGTTGATCATTTCATGATTATGTACGACGATTTGTATAAGCATTTCATAAAATATCATACATATTGTATAAAGAAAGATGCTTCTAAAAAAATATTAATATTGGAGAATCCTAGGTGAGTTCTTATGGCACGAGTGGAAAGATTTTAAAAAATTTGCAAAAGAAAAACTAGAAGCTATTTTTGTCAGCAACACTTTGATATAACGATATTTTGACGGGATGTGTTTGTGTGTACTGTGTACCTGACCAACGAGTATTCTTACAGCTCGGTTCAAATGTGTGGTTATTCCCTTGTGGTCCAGTTTACAGTAGTCTTTGTTTGGCAGTGATGCCCGCGGGCTGTCATCAACCGTTAACGTTTCATTCCTGTGTAGCTTTGTTAATTTCATGCCGCTTTGGATATGTCCTTGGGCGGGCCATCTAACAAATTTATTTAACAGCTGGGAGATAAATTACCTTGTAACCAACGCGTCTAATTGTTGGACAATTTGTTTGGAGCTTTTTAAAGCTGCTGTGAGAGATAGTATTTAATACGTCACAGCTTTAACGTGTTCATATGGAATTGGAGTAGTAGGTACGCGGTGCTATATTTTTTGTTATGGTTCATATTTTTTTATGTATTTTCTTAAAGGTATTGGCGTTGTATATCGTATCATTCTTCATCAATAGGAAACTATAATTATTAATATTATTTGAAGTAAAACTCAAAACAAATCCAGTACACCCATGTAGTCACGCAGCGTAGTGTCTGTGAATTAATTTTTCATCCATCACTAGAAAAGTCATCTCTTCTTACAGGACTGATAAAACAAAAAATACAAAAAACATTAATAAATAAGAGACAGTAGAAACATACCAATCTTTTATAAATATCCAGTCAAAATAAAGCCTATTCTCTCAAGAATAAAGTTCACTTTAGCTATTATAAATAAATACAAATGAGTAGGTACCGATGCCACGAGGTGCTGTCTCCTGACCTCTGCAATCCAATTAGTGGGGTACCTTTAACCTAAGCCTGCTAGTTAAGGTTGAACCAACTAAATTAGTTGTCTTTTCAAGACTTGAATGTCTCAGACAATGTTCGAATTGTTTATTTTTCATTCTGATTCTATAAAAGCATAGTTTTATATATAAAAAGACTATTTACTTTACTTGAAAGATTTACTAGTTTAGTTTTTTTGACTATTTGGAAATAAATTTTGTGTCTAAAAATTGGGTGCGCCAAAGTTCACCTAAAATTTCAACTCCTATAATTGGAAGTCCGAAAATGTTCTTCCTAACATTTTTCATCCTAACAATCGCAATTCCTAATTTTTTTGTCTCTAATGTTAATAATCCGAAGCATTAAACTTCATAATTTCAGTATCAATAAACATCTATTTTACTATTATTTGTTTTCCTATATTTTCTCAACATAACCATCGTTTATACTATAATTTAAAGTCATATATTTTTTGTTTAGATTTCTTTTTATTCATAATAATCAATATTATACATTAATTTTGCGTAACTTTGTTGACAACATGTAGGTATAACATAATACCAAACACCAGAGCAAAACCAGAATGATTGGAGAGGGACTCTGGTTTTGCCAGAAAAAAAAAATGGGTCCTATTTATAATTATTGGTTTAGGTTATGGTAGAACTGTGACCCCAACGCACGAGCCGAGCGAGCGCAGCGAGCGTGCCGCGGCAGCGGCCGGCGAAGTGCCAGAACCGAATTGGTCCTTTACTTATTGGTTTAGTTACGGTTACGGTGAACTCTCAGGCCATAAGCATAACCGTGAACGAGTCCTGTTTTATGGATTTCATTCATTTAAAACAAAAATATTCTAATAATTTTAATAAACAATAATTTAAAAAAAAATGATTTAATGTAAAAATGTTAAAAGTTGTTTTGTAATTACAAGAAATAGTATAAAAACAAACCTTTTTATTACTTTCACTTGGTAAATATTTATATCTGAATATGAGAGAAAATATTATGGTGAAAATGTTTAGGGATAAAAGCGTTATGATAAAAAACATTAGGAGTTTAAATATATTTACATAACGATATTATTAATAACGATTTTCGGAAACATGAGTGTTATGAACATCGCCGGTAGCAATACAAATAGTATGAATGAAAACTTTAGGATTTAAAATTTTAGGAAGAGTGATCATTCGGATTACAAATCGTTAGGAAGAACATTTTCGGATGAACAACTTTAGGTGAGCCAATATGGACCCCTAAAAATTAGCAGTAGTATTGTAGTCTCCTAAATATTTAACAAGCAAGCTTTATGTAAATTATGTACCTCTATTTCTTTCCTTTTCGTACTTATTTACGAATACAAAGAACCTATTGGAAACTATCAATTAGCTGATTTTTTTAAAGAGTGAAAAGTGTATGGAAACTCGCAGGGGCCGGACTCATCTGGAGATTGGTATTCTGTTTAGCGTCAGGGTTGCCGCGTCGTGTGTGTATGTGTATACTCCTAAGATTTAAATATTAACTAGTTGAAATTATTAATATGAATTCATCATAACATCCCATTAATGTCCCACTGCAGGGGCGGGCCTCCTCCCGTGACAGAGGGATACTTAGCCTACTAATGCCGTGCTAGGCAGACGGATTGGTATAGGGTTAAATTTACGAGTAAAGTTTTCCTTCTTTTTACTTCGTAATTAAAAATATTTACGGTTAGTCCCTTAGTCGGTTTTTACGACACCCATGGGATGACATGGGGTGGTGACATATTGTATTCTTACTCCGTCAATACACAATGTGAATTATTGTATGAAAAATAATTAACATAAATAATATTCTAATTAGTACTTCATTTTATTAGAAAAAAAAATGGTTTGTTTCAAAGACACAGCAGTCGCGTTTACGTTTGCCACCCATTAGAACTCTACGTTAAACATAACACGAAATAATACAGTTTGCGTGATCTAACGGACATTTTATGCCAGTTATTTTAATGATTGGAGTGTATCTCGAACATAATTTTTTATCTGAGAGATAGTGTAAAATAAATAACCACTTTTGTTGTATAAACCTAATAACAAACTGCTTATATAACTAGCCAAACCAACAACTTAAGTCATTTTTATTTAATAAAACGCTAACCAGAACAAATATTCGAAATATAACTTTTATTTATTCATTTTTATTTTCCCAATTAAAATCGAGGACCAGCCCTATCGTTCAAGAAGTACTTTATTGCTCGCTTCATTAAGCAAAAAGTATGCTGATGTTACGATCGAGGAAAACAACCAATTAATTAGTTTAAGTAATTGGTAGAATCTGGACCCGTAACTTTTCCCATTCCAAATAAATCCTTTAACTTCTTGAATAATGTATGAAAGATTTCCTCGGCACTTTTTAGATAGATATTATTTACAGATGCCATAAAATTTTTGCACTGGTAATTATTATTTATTTTGTACAATCAAATCATCAATCACAATCAATACAAATCATTTTTGTATTGACATTTTAATTGTGAGTTACGAGAGCTATTTTACTCAGCACTAGGTTTGAAAGGAAAATATGTCATATTGTGTGTGTCTGTTAATTGACAATTACTTTTCTCATCATGGGATTATCCTTTAGTCGTAATTTAATTGATCAAATACCAATGAAATTAATTTAAAAATATCTGAAAAATTGTTTTTAAGCTAAAGATTATAAAAGTACTTTTTACTTTGACCATTACAAAACGCTATCAGTTAAGTTATAAACCATTTAAAGAACTCTATTTATATATAGAAACACAGACATAAAATAAACTTCCCAAATAAATATAATGTTGCCAAAAAAGCAAAGAGCTTTTCCCAGAAACAAGTCGTGTACAAACTGACATGATAAGTTTTCGATAAACTTTTCTTGTAGAAAAAAAAGGTAACTATGTTATCCTTCCAAAAAGTTTTAACGACGTCTGAGAGCCCCTCGTGACGAAACGTAAACTAGTCATCGTTACTAGACTGTTCACTGTACTGTGATTATTGGACTTTTCTTAATGTTACTTTGATTTAAGAAGAAAAAGAGGATCTCAGTGAAATTGGCCGTTTGTTATTTACTTTTATTTAGAGACAGCTTTCAGCTTGTCCTTACCTACTCGAGAAGAAGAAAACGAGATTACTTTAATGTCGAATTTGTGACGTCAGCACTATAGTAGATTGAATATTGCGGTGACTTTGAAATAAAGCGATATATTAAAGACGTAAGAAAATTTCAATTGTTAAAATTTCATAGTATAAACTAGAATGGAACTAAATAGATAATTTTGACACTAATAGAATCTATAAGATTATGTCTTTTACGATTCTCCCATGCGAACAACTGAATGTTTTATAAGTTGTTATAACTTTTATGTTTATTGTATTAATACGATAATAGACTTAAGTAGTACGGTAAAATAGTCAAAGATGAGAGGGAGAGAGAGAAGAATCTCACTCATCTACCTTTTTTTTTCTTTCCTTTGCCAAGTGTATTATTGTGTGCGAAATACATAAGGTGTTTATGATGTGTGTAAGATAAATAGCTGTATTGATTTTAATGTAACTGCATTGTATGCGTAATATAATATAAGTGTAAAAATACGTAAATGAAAACCAGTCAACATTCTCCAAAATAGAAATAACAATATCAAAAAAGCAAAAATATGTTTATTAGCATACGACGCGAATTATCTCAAAACATACAGTCGACAATTTCACGCGACAACTATTCCTCACCCACGTTGACTTTTAACGCACGTTTGTTACTAAGAAATTTCCCTTTAAATTCTCATTTCGTTAACAAAATGTAAACAGAAAGTTCTGGGTGAAGGCGTCGGGCGTAGCAAGAGGAAACTCGCCCCGTTTGCGTTCTTCCACTGATATAATTGAAATTTTGTATAACGCCAGTACTACGCTATCTGTCCCCTCATTTATGCCGTGATGGGAGTATGCTAATAAATTCTGCTACTTCGCTATTTCGTTTATTATGATGGATGCTTGCAGAGGCTATTTGTTTTGCCTTATGAATTGCGATGACAACAGGTTTGCGAAAAATATTAAGTTTTGCAAGATATTATTTTTGGTCTTTGACTTTTATTAAAAATGTACTGTTATGGACACAATGTTGTCTTTCAAGTTGTTTCAAAGGCAGGTAGATATAAGATTTATATTTTATTTGTAAATAATGCATTTAAATATTCAACATTATGATAAGATCCGCAGGAGAAGTAAAGTGACGGTCATATCGCTCAGAATTGCTTGTCGAGGGGAGCATAGTACGCAGAACCGATGACTTCTAGGGCAGTAAGGTTCTGAACCACACTGTGGACGACCTGGTCAGGGTGGTCGGTAACTGATTGAGGTTGGCAGAGGACCAAGTAAAGTGAAATTATTTGGAAGAGGATGTCCAGCATCTAACTTCAGTTGGTAAGTATAATAATAAACCTTTTCCAGGGCATCGAAATACCTAAAATATTAATTTTACTATATAGTTAACTCATATTGATTATATTATTAGCAATTTAGACACCACTCCTCTCCGTGTGGTAACGGAGTAAGAATACAATATGTCACCACCCCATTTCATCCCATGGGTGTCGTAAAAACCGACTAAAGGACTATCCGTAAATATTATCTTTACGAAATCCGTCTGGCCAGCGTGGTATTAGTAGGCCAAGTATCCCTCCGTCTTGGGAGGAGGCCCGTCCCTGCAGTGGGACATTAATGGGCTGTTATGATGATATGATGAGACACCACATTTTTTGTACTGTTAATAGTGCCGTTTTGTCCCTAAAGTTGTAAACTTTTACTACAGATACAATAAAATTGATCAAGTTATATCTACGTTGTAACTTCCCAGAACAGAAATTGTTTCGAGTAAGTCAATAATTACATAACCTTGAAAATTGGTATAATTAATTCAGAATTTCCCAATTCACCAAAAGATATGCAAAACAAATAAAATATTAACTTCAATATTGACCAATGGTGTTAGATTGTTGATTATATTAATTTAAAGTTAGTATTAGGGTTGTTTTACAAAAACCATTTGATTTGGGTATCACAAACTTGGGTGATAAGGGTGGATCGAGAGGTCTCGAGGGCTTTTAATACTGACGAAGCGTTTATTTATTTTATTGGGTTAAAACTTCGATTTATTTAGTTTTATTACCTATATGTCATTTATCTGTTTGCCAGGATCATGACAAGCGGCGTTCTGTCGTCTCTGCCTACCCCGGACGGGATAAGGCGTGAGTTTATGTATGTATGTATGTTATTTATAAATTTTAAAGTCAAAACTACTTTTTTCAATTTTTTTTTTTAAAGTAAGAATTCTACGTCTTATTAAGATTTAAACAAATCTGCAAAAAGTGAAAACTAGACGTATTGTTTTGTATACCGTTCCAGGATCATTGAATGTTCTGAAATTCTTCACCTGTTCTGAAAAGAGTCCCTATTAATCTAGAATTATCGTACAGGTTTTCTTATTTCTTAATGATATTACATTTTATATTCTGACACACGCTCCTATTACTTACGGAAATATAAAGGTCTTTCTTTAGTCGATTCTTATTAATCCCACAGAATAAGATTGGGGAGTGATGTTTTCTATAACTATACAGACAGACTTTAACTACTGAATTATATTTAATGGCTTTTTCTTTTTAAAAAGTTACAAGGCTTTCAAAATGAAGTAGAAGCTCAAGGTCTTTGATTCATTATCATAAACGCTTACAATACTCATTACTCGTTTGTGTTGAACATTCAGCTAGTATCAAAGAGCGCACGCTACATAATGCCGAAATTGCTCAATTTCCTGTCTCAGTCTCAACTTTGCTTAACGTCTTTATGAAAACTAACTTTACACAACTTTATTTTGCCTTCAAAGAAAGTAATTCGTTTTTAAATTATACTGAGTTCGTGGACAAGCGTGGAATGAGGTAACGCTTGTTTTATTATCACTTTTATTGTCTTTTCTTTCAAACAAGTTTTAAAATAATAAATTATAAAATTAAATTATTGCCTCTGGGCGGGGGAGCGACTGTCGCAGAAGCTGATACCGTGTACGAGGTCCCGGGTTCGATTCCCACTCATGACAATTTTTTATGTGATCCCCAACTTATCCTGAGTCTAATGTCCTGAGTCTGGATGTTCGTTGTGTTCGTTAAATTGAAGTATGTAATTTTTCCGCGATACAGGGATCCTAAGTGCGGAAGTTGTCTTTTTCGTACGTTTTTTTATACTTTTCAAAATTATTCCTAATAACTAATAGAATAATTTGAAGCCCATCACAATTAGGAAGAATGAAGATTACCATTAGTGAAAGAAAAATCCTAAACGGATCATTACTTTTGGAGATTTTCTGGAACATACAAACTTACATATAGATAAGAACATACTTGTTAGTAGTAGGTATTAATTAAGAGTCAAGTTAAAAACATTAATAGGACTTCACTCTAAACACTAAATAAAGCTTTTCTAGCTAAGAGATAGCTTTCCCGAGAAGTTGTTAACTTGAAAGCCTGTAGTAACAGGCTACACAAACAATGAAACCCAAACAATCATCTTTGGATTACATACCTATTTGTTTTCGCAGGTAGTCAAAACCAATAGAAAAGACTGAATTTAAAGTAAAAAATTGGCAATTTTTCGTTGCGAACACATTTTTTTTTTTTTTTTTTACTTTATTAAGATATCCAACAGCATTTTACATAGTTGCTTAAAATAAAACAAGTACAATACATAGAAGCCAATAACAGGATATCATAGCTATTCATAACATTATAATGACCTTAAGTTTTAAACAATCGCTATATCAATTTAAAAGACTGATGTATAGGTACACGAAAAAAAAAAGAAACAAATTTTAAATGACAATTAAAGGTAACATTTAAAATATACATACATATACAATATACATGTGCATCTGAACACAATACACAAACAATATACATAATTATACTAATAAATATAGAATAAATAAATATACATTTACACACCCACACACAAATGCCCCAATTACAGATTTGATGTCGATAGTCTCTCAAGCACTTGCGATTTAAATTTGGATTTTGAAACGGTATAAATGTCGATGTCACTGTAATATTTATTAAAGCTTTTGATAGCCCGTGAAGTAAATTCGTTGTTTCCGTAGTTTGTTTTCTTCGTCGGAACATAAAAAACGTTATGAGTATTAAATCTAGGATAACATCTAGGAATGACTAAGGATATAAGAGACGTCAATGAGGGGCAGTCGAGATTTGTGTTTACTATATCGTGTAGAAATGCTAAGTCAAGCATAGTTCTCCTATTTTGTAGAGTGTCGATACGATAATACTTAGGTACATGCTTCTTCGTAAGTGGAGAAGTTAAGTTTTTGTCTAAAGTTTAAATGATTTATGAATATTTTTTGTAGACGCTCTACTTTATTAATGTGGATATTGTACTGTGGGTTCCACACAACACTTCCAAATTCTAAAATACTTCTTACGTAGGCATAGTATACCATCTTTACACAGCCTATGTCATCGAAGGGTTTGCAGACTCGCAAGACGAAGCCAAGGTTTCTGTAAGCTCTATCAACAGTAAGGTCAATGTGACTTGTTAGTGCCATTTTACTATCTAAATGTATACCCAAGTCACGAATTTCAGTGGTTCGGTTTAGTGGTTTATTGTCTATCTTGTAATTAAAAATTATAGGCTGTTTTTTGCGAGTAAATGTCATTTGATAGCATTTATCAACATTAACTTTTATCCTATTTAAGGTATAGTAAGCAGAGACACAATCTAAATCGGCTTGAATTTTGTGACAGTCATCAATTCCAGTAATTTTTAAGTAAATCTTATTATCATCGGCATATAATATGTGCTTTGAATGCGTGAAACATGAATGTAAGTCATATAGATAGGCGTTGTAAAATAAGGGGCCTAGGTGAGATCCCTGTGGCACTCCGGACGGTATATTAACGTAATTGGATTTATAACCACCAAGTACCACAGCCTGCCGTCTATTGGATATATAAGATGTAACCCAGCGATAAAGATCCCCTTGAATTCCCAGAGTGTATAATTTATTTAAAAAGATATAGTGATCTACTCGGTCAAAGGCTTTTTCGTAGTCTGTATAGATGACATCCACTTGTGCTCGCTGATCCATCCAACGAATAACATTATTTGAAAATTCACACATATTGGTATAAACGGATTTACGACTCAAGAAACCGTGTTGATACTCACTAACATTAGACGCTATAGTACAATAGATGGTATCATAAATGATTTTTTCAAAAAGTTTTGATGCAGCGTTAAGTATAGATATGGGCCTGTAATTTTGTATGATTCCTTTAGACTCTTTCTTATGGATTGGAATAATGTGTGCCTCTTTCCATTTATCTGGAAATATGCCTTCCTTAAGAGATCTGTTGAAAATTATTGATAAGGGTTTGCAAATACTTATTGCACTTTTATGAAGAAACACGGAGGGCATACCATCGCTTCCTGCACCTTTGTTAGGGTCAAGTTTTTGCAAATATTTAAGAACTAAGTTTGAGGTTATCGACAACGTGTGAACGTAGCCACTGTCACCTCGGGGGGCGCAAAGGGACTCAATCTTCGGGTAATTTGAAGCTGGGGAAACAAAAACACTCTGGAAAAAGTCACTAAAACCTTGACAAATCATTAATCAAGAAATTAGATACTGAATTAATGATATTATAAATGTGATCGGCCTGATCATTTTTGCCTCCGACAATATATGTGATACAAATATGTAGGTCATGAGAAGTATTATTCAGTGAACTTTGAGGTATAGTAATCCATAAATATTCGGATTGGGTACGTGACCATTCAGGACGTATTTTAGCTGACAACGATTTTTTAACACATATCATTATGCCTCCTCCTTGCGTTTGAGTCATTCTGTCGTTACGAAATACCTCGTACCTACAATCGCACAGTTCCGAATCTAAGATGCCCGAATGTAACCAGGTTTCTGTGACTAAAATTATGTCAGACTCCAAGTTTAGTACATTTTGGTAAAATTGCAAGGTTTTCGTTCTAAGACCCCTGACATTTTGGTAAATTAACTTTAATTTACGGTCACTCATTTTTATAAAGTATTATTAACTGAACAAGATGAAAATTGTAATAACATCGTATGGAAGACGTAATAAATAACAGCTTTAATAAGAATGTCGGTAGATCACGTAAAACAACTAGCAGTAACAACAGCAAAATAAATATCCAGTGAAATTTGAAGTTAAGTTTTTTATTGCACGTGGCTGAAGATTTCATTGTATATAGAGTTCCTGTCAAATTAAAATTGTTACTAAGTGTAAGTAAACGGCTTGGGACATGAGAAGTCGTGCATGGTGCATAATGAGGTGAGAGTATAAACCAGATGCAGTACAGCACTGTACACCACAAGACAAGTAAACAAATAAACAAACAAATAGATGTAAGGACCTTAAAATAAGATATTGCTATATCTATTTCATATATATGAACAAGATAAACATTAATAAATAACCTTTGCATTGTATATGTTAGTTGCGCAACAAAACATAGAAAAAAAACGCGTAAAGTCACGCAAAGTGAAATATGGATGACGGGTATAGTCAGTTCAGTATACTGGCAGTTTACCAATCGCACAAACCTCATGATGCCAAAGTTTACATTAAACAGTAGACAATAAACTAAAACAACGTACCGGTCACTGAGCGATCTTTTTAAGAAAGTCCTTGTTTATCACTCGAATAGCCTCCGCGTCAACGTCTCTCCGTAGATAAATCTGACCATATTTCACCCACACAAACTTATAGTTGTTATCTTTAGCAAATTGTCTAGTAGCAAAGTGTAGTTGTTTGGTATCTGGTGAAAGATGCTCAGACACATATATCCTGCGAGTATCACCATCTACTCCGATGTGCTGAGAATTTAGCTTGTTCTTCGGATGTTCTTTGTTGAAGCGGTGAGACGCAGATAAAACGTTATCGCGAATTCTAGATGAGGCGACTGTTACCAATATGTTACGCGGTCTGCTTGTTGATGCATCCATTTTTGCAACCCGGCGACAGGAACGTATTTCAGAGTCCAAGATTGTAGTATTGATGGTCTTGCACAGTTTCTGAAAAATTTCCATTGGCTTTTCATTTTTCATTTCTGGGACAGCCTGAATTTCGATGTTGCATCCACGGGAGGCTTTTTCCATAGAAGAGAGGCGGTTGTTAAGGGTAATACACTCCTTTTGTAACTCAGAATGTTGATCTTCCAGAAATTTAATCTTGTCATCCTTTTCAGTAATCTTCTTCTGGAGGTCCTTTACCTCATTCATGATAAAATCGGTAGTTTGTGTAAAGTCCTCCTTAATCTGTTTCACAGCTAAGTTAATTTCTACTGTAATCATTGATTTAACGTCTTCTTTCCAAGCTGCTCGAAGGTCTTTCATAGCTATTGAAGTAGGTGCTAATTTCTGGTCCAGAAGGGCACTTATGTCGCTTAGAGAGAGACCGACAGCCTGAGCAGTCGACAAGGGAGACTCAACGTTGGGTTGCAAACCTTGGCTATTTGAAGAGGCGCGGATAGGCGTGTCGTCACCACGTCGTGTCCCACGAGCGGTGTTGACATTCATGCATGACGGGCAGTTTAGACCAGCCAGCTGAGCGGCTGTAAAGTTATCTGTATCTATATTTAAGCACGCAAAACAGTAACTAACAGAGCAAGTATTGCATTTCACTGTTTTGTTTTTGTTTACATTAGATGAGCATCCCGCGCAGATCATCTTGGCACTCTTAGCTAGTAGCAACACAAACACAAAAGACAACAGTCAAATATCAATGAATATTATTGTTAATTATCTTGTGTGCCACAGCAATAAATGCACGGTAGGTATATTGTGAGATAATTTGTAGTGTTAAAAATGCACTAAGAACACAGTAATAAATGACCAGTTGCCTTATCCGTAAAAAACAACGATCGCTGGCTTAGTATGTAGTCCGCGAGAAGAAGGGCCCAAGCGCCATGAAATCGCAGGCGCTTACGCGTTCTTGTCCAACACTCTAGAAAAAGTTTATGTCGGTGGTCTCAAAAATTGTTCGGTGTTATAATTTTCTTATTTCACTATATTCACTGTTTATATCACTGATTTTTATATGCCACGATATACTGTTACTCACTATGATACTTTGTACGCAATATGATAACTGTACTCGCACTTTTAACCAGATATTTAGAATAAACTGTGACGAGTAAACAAAAATGTGTGTTTACGACGGTCGGTTGATTTAAGTCTTCCACATTCATTTCTTCTATATATTTGACTACTTTGATAATTATCATACACTAAATAAAATTCACTAAACCTAGACAAATTCGCATATCTATATTAAGAGCGTCTAAAGGGCTTACTAGCGCCGCCAATAGAAAAATAATCATTATTTGCAAATTGGATCAATAATACAAAATGTTGGTAACGAAGTCTAGAAAAAAGGCAATATAGTATTAATTGTATAATACACTTTCAATGTTTTTCAATTAGATAAATATTGCATTATAAACAAAAACGGCAGTTTTTTTTTTGCCTTTTGTCAAGTTACCAATATTTTGCATTATTGATCCTATTTGCGAATTATGATTTTTTTCTGTTGTCGGCGCTAGTAAGCCACGTAAAGGCCATAAGGACTTAATGGCCTAAACTAAAATATTACAAAGATAAAAAATACATAGTTAGAAGCTCCATCAGTATACCCCACTAGTATTTCAATTAAGTCTGAAACGACAAAAACAAACCCAAATAACGTTACGAGTTTACTCAATTTTGCATAAAAGGTCTCACGTAGAAAATAAGATTCTTTAATAAAACGATCTTGAAGAACGTAAAATAAATTTTTATAGCTTTCTTAACTAAGTTCAATAACTAAGTCCATTGAAATGAAAATGAGATATTAAGTTAATTCAGTATAATCTAACCTGTAACTAGATTAAAAGTTCAATTATTGAGTTAACACTAAGCCAGCTCTGGGGATTAATTCTATCAAGGTTTTTTTTAGTTCTCGTTGTCGCCTGTGCCCCAGTTAGTTGAATTACTAAGCCTATTAACTGTTGTTAACAAAGGTAAGCATAGTTGTTAGTGAAGTTTGTGAGCTTAGTACTGGACAACGTTTTTGTTTGACCTGTGTGATTTTTATGTGAATAATGAATACTGCTAGGTACTTTATTATGTTTCTATTGAGTAGAACAGCTTAAACGTTTTTTACATGATTATGTCAATAATGTGTATCTTAAGTAAACGATGTACTGCTATGTTTGTCACTTGTTCACTCTTCAAGTGTTAAGCTAAGGTGGAAACAATATTGGTGAGCTATGTAACGATTGCTGAATGAACTCTACTGAATGATTTTGGATTCGTAAATAATGCGGTGTTGTTTACCAGCAGCGATTTTTGCGAACTGATACTGCTTATAGGACTTAAGTAGTAGGTATACATACAAGTATGTACAAAGTGGTGTGTCAGAAGTTAAATTGGCTATTAGTTTGAAAAAAAAAGGTAACATTCTTTTTTTTCATATCCAATAGCCAATTTTATATCGATAAATAATTAACGTTTTCTTACAAGTCTACATTAATATAATTAATACAAGACATGGGAAGTTTGAGCCGACTCGTGTTTTGGCATGTGCCCGGACCTCGTTAGCGTTCCACTTACCATCGCCCAATTATGAACCAAGTTCAGGTGACGGCGAGCCATCAATTAAATCCGTACGGGAATTTGTCACGAATCAAATGATGTAAAGCCTTTGTTATACTGGCCGTATTGTTTGCTAGTTTGTTTTTGTTTTGTTGGTCTGACTTAGTGAGTAGTTCGCAGTTTGGTTTTGAATGAAATATTTAAGGATTACCTCAGTGAATTTTGTTTGTAATGTAAACATTTTGTACCATTAATAGTTGTAATAAGTATGTTGACAAAATTAAATGATGAAATAGGTTTAATATATTTCTTTTAAACATTTGTGCATTACAGACCGAGTGACACAGTGGGACATTAAAAATGGTCGCCAAATTTCGTTTCATTAATATCAAAGAACCTAAGACTATACCAATTATTCCGCTTCGTGGGAATCAAACTGGCGACCTTATTCTTCGTCTCTTGGCAGCAACATACACAAATACTATCTTAACAAATCATTAAAGTTCTAGGAAGAGAAAGTTCGTTAGTTATTGGTAAGTAAAGGCGGCACTCATATGAGTTTACTTGAAAACTTATTGCTTCACTAGCCAAGTCGTAACATTGTTATTTACAACTCAGTGAAAATAATTGTTTTTAGCTATTTAAAAGGGAAATAAATACAACGTACTTAAAATTATAATTATTTTACTTTATTAGCATAGGTACTCGTATATTATGCCACTTAATAGTCGACTAGTATTAAACATATAATTTTCTAATTAAAAAACCGACTTCAACAGGAGTCGGTTAAAAACCATGCTGATAACAATTTCTAAGATTAGTATTAAATAAATTTCTGCAGTCGTCTTCATCATAAGATCATGTTTGTGTAAAGTTTTCATTAATACGAATAAAATAAGCCCAAACACTAGGTAGCTGCTATATACCGTTGAGAAGTTTCCTCGACCATCAGTCGTCTTCATCATCAGATAATGTTTGTGTAAAGTTGTGTAAAGTTTTCATCAATACAATTAAAATAAGCCCAAACACAAGGTAGCTGCTATATGCCGTTGAGGTGTTCCCTCGACTCTCGGTGGTCTCCAGGATCTGACCAGTTCTAACTCTTGATTATTTGGTTGTGACGTCAGAGATGCACATGTGTGACAAGATTTTACACAATGCGTCCCTACAATTTTCAAGAGATGCCCTCGATTTCTCTGGGATCCTGTCATCCAGATCCAGATCTGGTGACAATGGGACCAAATGGGAAGCATACCCATACGAACAAAAAAAAAATTTAAATCGGTCTAGACGTTTTCGAGAAATCAGGTAACAAACACAAAAAGAAAAAAAAAAAAAAAATTGAGAACCTCCTCCTTTTTTTGAAGTCGGTTAAAAAGAAGAAAACGAAGGAAAACCGGTGTCGTTTTGCCATGAAATGAAAGGTTATTCTTCATCAACATGGCACAAGTTTTCTCAATTGTTTATTTTATTGACTGACAAGTTTTGCACGTTATGACTCTTTAATCAAGTTTTTTAATAAGTCTTCGATACATAAACTATACATACTGTACCCCTGAAAGAAAAACTCTAAAAAAAACGCAAAACAAAATACCCAACCGTTCCCTGTGATTATCTGAAAAACAAATAGTCAGAAACCTTCGTTAACTATAGTTCCAAATGTGTAATACAAAAGCCTTTGTCCTCGAGCTTACAAGGGTTGCCAAGCTTCTAAAAAATGTAAAACCGACACATGTTTGGCCTGGTTTGTCTAACAAGGTTGTGGTGAACTAGTATAGTTCGTTACTAGCCTAACTACTAAGGTCGCGACCGGACCCAACCGCATCGCAATGTTTTTGTACAACTGTTTATGTATTCTAATGTAGGCAACAGGAAAATACACCTTTTTGTTGTCATTTCTGATGTCTGAGGACGTATTTTCTTTATGTTAAGGTTCTTATTTACATTGACCTATATTGGATGTGTTCTTCAGAACTGTTGGCGTTATTTGAAGCAGAAATTATTATGTCATAGAATTATTAGTACATACATATACATACACACATAAACTCACGCCTTATCCCGTCCGGGGTAGGCAGAGACGATAGAACGCCACTTCAATCAATCAATCAACTAGCCTATTGCAGTCCACTGGTGGACATAGGCATCCAGTAAAAATTTGTCAATGATTTAGTTGTAAAAAAAATCTGTAAATCATTCAAGTAAACGAAATATCTTGTTATAATCGGTTTAAATGCACTAGTTTTTAAGTGCGTTCTCTTAAAATAAGTATTCTTAAAAGCACAATACTACGAAACTAAACCTCGATACAGATTACCCATTTCGAAACACTTCCTAGCTATAGATCAACAAAGCCGGTACCTGTCAATTTCTTCCCAGTTCACCCTGACGTTAGTATTTGAAAGCTGGCTCTCCGCATAGCTACCGGTTGTTAGAACTAAACATTGATTGACTCATGATTGAAGTTTTGGAAAACAAAAGTAGTGCGACGATTTATAGAAATGTCTTGATAACTAGGAAGTACTTTATGTTAGATTGTTGACTCTAGTTACGGTTGTGTGAATATAAGCACGTTTAAAGTTAAAGGGTTAATTTATGATAAAAAGTTTACTAGTAGGGTTGTTAGTTTTACCAATTTGGGCAAAATATACAGTTTTCGCATAATAGTTATTTGCTCCTTAGTGAATTTTGAAAATTGAGGGATTGTGTCCTGTTATTTTATCATAATGATGCAGAATACTTCCTGTCAGTCGTTCGTTGTCTTCACATATTCGCTTTTTCGATTTGGTTCTATACAGTCATATTATTATTACCGAATGAATACATTTAAAAAAAATGCCGTTTTTGTAACTAAAAAGCATTTTAGTGAGCTTGAAATAAGAAATTAATGAATAAAAGAATTAGCACCCGCAAAATATAACAATATTAAAACACATGAGTTCGTTTTAAAATAATTACTCTGAAGCGTGCAGACGCAAAAATACCTATTTATTTAAACACTGTTTGCTAATATAATATTATATTTAATGTAAACTGGCTGCGTTTATGAATTCTATTAACTGTGATGAGTTCAGCAGTGTGCACGTTGGTTAAGCTCGTTTTAAGCTAGATATTCTTTATTACACGGCCCAATTTAAAACTTTTAGCGTTTACATACACTAGTACATATTTAAAATGTCACATGTATTCATGAGGGTTCATTTCCATGCGCACTTTTTAGGCATCTTTATTTAAAACAATGTAAATTAACTACACAGAATCTGATTGCCTATTGAAAATATACTTCGTAGCTTAAATGTTAAGATCAGATACTTATGAATATTAATTATGAGAAAATTCAAAGAAATTTTACATTGAATATAGCCCGGTATAGCCCCGTCTCAGTAAGGCTCATTTTTTTATGTAATAGGAGGCAAACGAGCCAGCAGGTCACCTGATGGTAAATGATCACCGCCGCCCATGGACACCCGCAACACCAGAGGAATCACAGATGCGTTGCCGACCTTTTAAAAGGGAGTACGCTCGTTTAGGTCGTTAGGTACGAGAATTGACATGTTTATCTAAAACTGTTAATTTAAGTAGTTATCTGTAACCTTTCATGTATGTACCATCCCTCACAGAATGCGAATCTCCTTCGCAAGAGATACGTGTCGCAAACAAGCACGTGTCGAGGATTAAGTTGTTGCGAATAATAAGCACCCACTTTATATACCTTATTTTGATTACAACACTTAGTTATAACGATTTAGATATAAATTTGTACGAGTTTGTATATAATTGAACTAAGGTTTGATTTGTATTTGTTATTAAAATAGTAGTTTATTGCGATAATCATTTCAGTTTTTAGGCCTTAAACTACGTTGTCCTTAATTTTTTAAAATGTAATCAAAGCCTTCTTGATCCGTGTGGTGACGGAGTAATAATACAATATGTCACCTCCCCAACTCATCCCATGGGTGTCGTAAAAATCGACTAAGGGACTATCCGTGAAGTAAAAAGAAGGAAAACTTGAAATTAAACCCTATACCAATCCGTCTGGCTAACGTGGAATTAGTAGGCCAAGTATCCCTCCATTACGGGAGGAGGTCCGTCCCTGCAGTGGCCTTGATTTATGTGCTGAATTTATTTCTATACTTTTCGAATTGTTTGTAATTAATACATTTTTAGCCCAAATGATGCAATTATCATTTGATCACAAGCAATTGTCTGAATGTACAATGTTCTATTTGAAAAGGGTATTCATTTCTATGTAAAAATAGAACATGATGGAAATAATTGTACTCGATTTGTAATTATGAAGTAGGAGGGCCTGGAGATCAGTAATACAGGCCCCGAGCCTAGTACAGACTCCAGCTCTCACAAGGAACACTATTGTATTTTACATTTAAGAAAATATTTGTACCTTATGAGAGAAATAAAGAAATATATATATTAAATATATAATGGTGCGTGGGATGAATGTTGGGTGGTGCAAATGAAAATAATTTGTGTATCTAGACTGTAAGAGTCTTTTAAAATGTAGTATTGGTGTCTATAGTGTGCACGGTAGCGAAACTTAATTATTCTCCCAGCCACACTTTACTTATCCTTTTCCCCAATTTAGGAATGTACTCATACTGCACATCGAAGTCACTTTATATTGTACATATTATTAAATAATTACATGGACGGTAGAAAGTATTCAAAACTACAATCTTAAATATAATTCCGGAGTGCGAGCTTTAGAGAAAATAGCTTCACCTTAAGCATTCAAAATCAATCGAGATACGATGGAAGGTGGATCATACATGGAAAAGAAACGCACAAAACCGAGTGTGGTACTAAAGTAAGTAAGAGGCTGTCAAGTGACATCAAGTACCTAGACATCTTTTCACTGAGATAATGTTGACGAGTTCACAAAGTAAATTCTTGTTGACTATTATTGTGGCTGTCAGAGTATTATGCACTTAATTATATTAATAAATATTATCTATTTATTTTACTATTAAAAAATATGATATATTTATAATTATATTACTAAAGCATGAAAATCTAGGGATTTTACCGAACACCAGTGGATGGTTTATCAGACATGCATCGCATGCATAACCTTCAATAGCAGATAACATACTCAAAATCACAAAAAATGGAAAAAAATATAGTTCTAAAATGTTTCATTGATAACAAAGCTTAAAAGAAGTAAGCTTTGTTAAGTTAAGTTACTAGAATACTATAATGAAACAAGAAAAACAAATAAATTCTTAAAAACGCAATATTTATTTTTATAACTCAATAGAATATCTTCAGAGTCATTCCTGTCCTCGACCACGGGGACCAGGCAGGCCCCAGTCGATTATTTGCCGATACAGACGACAATCAACACAAATTTGCATGTGAGCCGTATTGAATTGAGACAAGCGACCGTCACGAGCCAGTTGGATAGGTCACGACTAACGACTTCATTTTACTAGATACGTCTGACTCTGAAAATCGGTTGGATTTAATAGGCATGCTGTATTTAAGTCTTTATTTTCCCATGGGTAACTTGTTACTTGGTAGCGGTATTTCGTTAGTGTGTCTTAAGTTAAAAATGTCTTTGATAATGTTAAATATTAGTTAAAAAAGATAAAGCATAATTTTTATAAGTTCTTAAGATCAGCAAGCCTTCTGAAGCAACTGATTTTTTCAGAAGCTTCTTATCACTCTAATGGACTTTCGTTAATTCCAAAATTGGAGGGTTTTTTGTTGGTGTGACAATAAAAAACAAATATGTCAATAACTTTTCTAATAACAAATCCCTTTATTTTGATAAAATGTGCGATATTTGAAATGTGAATGTAGTTTATTTAAGATGATGCCTAGAACCGATACAAACAGCAAATGTTGTAAAGTTTCCAAAATTAGTAGTTTTAGTTTGTGATATCATATTAATGTACCCAATTATGATCCTGTTAATAGTCTTTCATAATAAACTATACATATATATCCAGTCCTTTCTAGTACTTTCAGATCTACATACAAATTTGCAATTCAGTAATCTACCGCGCCGAAGGGAAAGATAGCTAGAGAGTTTAATTTAACCGTCTGCATCACGGGTCAACTGTTTCATCCATTTCATTACAACTCCCTGTATTTTTATAGTATGCATAAAGCTATTACGACTATGTTGACCTTTTAATGGAAGAAAAATACTGTATCATACTAGATACAGATGGTTTGTTCTCACAGAAATATTGTTATAGGGAAAAGGTCAATATTGTTAGCGTGACTTAGATTTAGTTTCATGGCTCAATAAGGAATACAGGGTTGAGTTTGTTTAGTTTAATACTTTATTGTTATGTCATGTTTAAATGTCTTACTTCTTTTAAACAGTTTTTAATAAAACAAATTCTTTTGATTTTTTTAATCGATGTTTTAAAGTGTGACGTGAAAATTGTTTAAGTAATATAACAAGGTAAAACAATGTAATTAATAAAGCAATAAAATCAAAAGGAAGACATATTTGAAGTAAGCCAAAAGAGTATTTATTTCTGTTGTAGAGAGGTTTTTAAGTTACACTAGATTTAAGTATTTTTTTGCCAAAATTATGGCTGAGTTATTCTTAAAATAAGTGAAAGAAACGTGCATTATGAACAGGATCCTCATCTCTATAAAATATGACGGTCTTTTGTGTAAATGCTGCAGCGAGCCACGTTCTTTGCTAACTAAACACTGAAAACTACTTCTCAATGGAAAATTTAACTTAATGGAAAAATGTTTTCTAAAGGCAAGATGGCGTAATAGTTCTGTTGTATGCTTTCATCTCTTTGTATTATGAAGATGAGGTTTGTGATAAGATGATGTTATTATAAAGAAATAACATGTTTTAATAACTATATTACTTTCCATTTTATAATGGTATCCATTATAGGTAATAACTAACTTAAGCATATGGTGTTATTGTTAGTTGAAGTTGGTAAAAAATTAAGAAATAAATATAAAAAAGTAAGTTTTTTTTAATCCTCACACATCGCCACCTAGTCCCAAACTAAGCAAAGCTTGTACTATGGGTACTAGACAACGGATAAACATACTTAAATACTTTTTTTTTGTAAATAAATACATTAATATTATATATAGAAAACACTCAGACCAATGCAAACAATCATGTTCATGCACACAATTGCATTGAGCGGGAATCGAACCCGATACCTCTACGTAGCAGCCATGTAATATACCGACTGCGCCACAGTCGCCACGTTTAGTATGAGGCAGCCGTGTACAAAGTTGTGAATTCGAACTTCACGCTATACAATTATTTGTGCAATCTATAAACGATTGTATTAAGCCTAGATCTACTTGTATCCGACTAATAAGTTTTATTAAAAGACCCTGCGACTCAAAACTTTACAAATAGTTGACTATAATATATGAAAAAGACATCCTTCAGCTGCATAAACTACATAATACTTTACGTATTCATAATATGAGTGTTGTATTATCAAAACCCGCTAAAACGTCTTTATAGAAATTTTTAGTTAGGACCTACTTTAAAAATGGTTAATTGATAGGTTCTATTAGCGCTGATCGTTTAACTTCTAATGCCACTCTAACCCGACTAAAAATTAATTATAAAATCGAGTTTAGTTTCAAAAGACCCTAAAAGACTGCTTGTGTGTTTCAAAATCCTCTAAAACGGTATCGGTTACTTTCAAATGCCACTAAACTTCAAAGTCCCTTAGAACAAATCTATTTTTGCAAATAACTTCGTTTTTCAAATTTCTATTTTCTATACTATAATAAAACTGTAGAGGTCGAAATGTCTGTTCTTTTCGAGAATTCAAATAAAAATTATCTATAAAATCTAGAAAAAAGTCAAAAAGCACAAAACCACAATTTTTAGAATTAATGTCTGTCTGTCTGTCTGTTTGTTACCGCACATCTTTGAAACGAATTAATATAATCTTTAGACCAATACATTGTATTGTAGCCTTTTTTATTAGGCTTAAACTGAGGTATGTTTCATCAAAATCGGATAAGTATTACTCGAGATATTGCTTGATCTCTTTATTAGAACAGTCCAATACAATTTAGGGGTCAAGAAAAATGGTTTTGTTTTAATGTTGAAATGAATCTAAATTTCGTTTCTTTTGTTCACGAGATGGCGGTACCAGTAGTAATCTATCTATATATCATCTATCTATATCTATACTATAATAAAACTGTAGAGGTCAAAAGGTCTGTTCTTTTCGAAAATTTAGATAAAAATTATCTATAAAATCTAGAAAAAAGTAAAAATGCACGAAAACACACATTTTAGAATTAATATCTGTCTGTCTGTTTGTTACCGCACATCTTTGAAACGAATTAATATAATCTTTAGACCAATACATTGTATTGTAACCTTTTTTATTAGGCTTAAACTGAGGTATGTTTCATCAAAATCGGATATGTATTAATCGAGATATTGCTTGATCTCTTTATTAGAACAGTCCAATACAAATCAGGGGTCATGAAAATGGTTCAATGTTGAATAAGAATAAGAATAAGAATAAGAATTATTTATTTGCATAAATATGGTGCATTCCAAAGGTGTTACAAATAAAAAAAATTCCTGCATATTCTGCCATATATGGCGTGCAAATGTTAAAGATCATTAAAAACTAGTTTATAAATTACATTCAAATAAATCATAACAATAAAACCGACACATAATTTATAATACAATACAATTCAATTCAATTAATTTAAATTACGGTATATACAATTCTTTGTCGTCAAGATATTCCTTAATGCTATAATAATTTTTAAAATTTAATAATTTAAATAGTTCTTTTTTAAATAATGTCAATGGTAGTTGTGTGATATAGTTAGGTAGATGATTAAATATTTTGATTGACATACCATAGGCGTTTCTTTTTAGAATTTCAAGTTTTAAAAGTGGTATACGTAACTTATCCTTATGCCTAGTTCTACTGTTATCATAATCCCCCAATTTTTCGAAAAATACCTTTAAATATTTCTTGACAAAACTACACAATTCGTAAATGTACAGACAGGGAAGTGGTAATATCTTGTGTTCTTTAAATAGTGGTTTGCAGCTATCTAAAAAATGAGCACCACACATCGCTCGAATACACTTTTTTTGGGCTTTGAACACACTATCAACTTCCACTGAGTTGCCCCACATTATTAGGCCGTATCTCAGCACGGAAGATACATAGGCATGGTAGGTGACCTTAGCGGTCTCTAGATTTACTGTTTGCCTAATTCTATGCAATACATAAATATAACGGTCTATTTTGTTTAGTATCTTGGTAATGTGAGGTTTCCAGCTGCAGTATTTGTCTAATGTTATACCCAAAAATACACAGTCGTCTGAATCTGTAAGGTGAATGAATTTAAATTTCGTAGATTATTTTTATACACAACGATTAAGCGTAAATTGAAGTTACATTTACTTTTTGTTTCATTGCAATCGGTTCCTTCTATTAAAAGATATTTGAATTTAATTAATTAATATTAAACAGCGCCATCTTTCGAACTTAGACTGGAGTACATCAAGAGTTAAACTGCGTGCTGTATTTTTAAATGTAAATAAATAAAAATACAAATAACCTTTATTTATTAATCATAGGTACAAAACATGTTACAAAATAAATAGTCTTTCCCTGTTTTGCCAATACTGTAATATACTAAATCATAAAAATAAATTTAATTTAAATAACATTCCTTTTCTCACAATCCTATTATAACTGCAATTTTAACACACTTAAATATAATTATTATTTAATAAATAATTTATAGGTATATAACAGACAACATAATAAGTAACAATTTTTTTTCTTTATAAGATCATTTCCAAACATTATTGCTATTTGTCAACATTGAAGAAAAAATAGAAAACTGACAATAAAATAGAGAAATTCAATCACAAAACATTAAATTATTGTTCAATGTGTTTGTGTTTATTTATTACTTAATAGTAATTCAAAAATACTGCACGCAGTTTATCTATAGATAATAATATAGTCCAGTCTAAATTTAATCAAATATTTTTTGCTTGAATAATATGGTAAAAAGGTGTACAATAAATTTAGACAAATCCCACACTAGCAGGGGCCTTTTAAAAATATCAATTGAACGGACAGAAAGAACATCCAGACTAAGGACAATAGTTTGTGAATCACAATGTCCTCCATGGGAATCGAACCCCCGACCTTATGCACGCCAGCCAGGTAATGCGACCGCCGCGCCACCGAGGCAGGTAATTCTGCCGCACCATAACGTGGCGTGCAAATGTATTCATTCACAATAAATGAGCGATTATCCGTGTGGTGACGGAGTAAGAATACAATATGTCACCTCCCCATCTCATCCCATGGGTGGCGTAAAACCGACTAAGGGACTATCGTGAATATTATCTTTACGAAATAAAAATGAAGGAAAACTTTAAATCAAATCCTATACCAATCCGACTGGCCATCGTAGTATTAGTAGGCCAAGTATCCCTCCTTCACGAGAGGAGGCCCGTCCTTGCAGTGATGCAGCATTAATGGGCTGTTATGATGAAGTTTTAAAAAACGATATTTCAGTATAAAATTGAATTGCGAAGTAACATCCACCACGCGAACAAAGTCGCGGGCACAGCTAGTTTTTAATAAAGAAAGATGTTTGTTGGGATTGCTAGATTACAATAATAATATAATGTTAAAAATAGTACAGAATTAAAGTTGTTAGTAAGTTTAAGACGTTTTTCATGAATTGTCGACATTTAAGAAAAAGCACTATAGGGGGTTTTGAAATTATATGACTCATATAATAGTTTTACATTATAAGTCATCATAACAGCCCATTAATGACCCACTGCAGGGACGGGCCTCCTCCCATGACGGAGGGATACTTAGCCCACTAATACCACACTGGCCAGACGGATTGGTATAGACTTTAATTTCAAGTTTTCCTTCTTTTTATTTCGTAAAGATAATATTCATAGATATTCTCTTAGTCTGTTTTTACGACACCCATGGGATGCGATGGGGTGGTGACATATTGTATTCGTACTCCGTCACTACACGGATATACATTATAAGTACCTACATATAAATAATTTGCTATTACTACTATTTTGTACTATGAAGAATTCGATTTCCAGAACATTTTCCTCATAACTAAAAAGGAAGTTTGCAGCCAAATTTTGATAGGAGTTTTCTGTTTTACGTCTCTTTTCCCTATAAAGCTCAAAAGGGCAATAAAAAAGTTTTAATTACTGATGCCGTATTTCACTGAATTATCAAAATCGTACAAGTGGCTGAAGGTCTTAATGATTATGGACCAGCCATAATTTAAGGGTAAAGTGAAGTGCATAAAGACACACATAAAATATAACTTTATTTTATAATATTAAAGTATGAATAGCTTATTAAAAATAGAGAGTATAATAGGTACCTACATATAACGTAAAAATATTGACATTAAACTTTTCAGAATAGCATTCCATTAGTGACTAATTTACATGATAATCTATATTCTATAAGTTAATCAACAAAATTGATCGGTAATGTATTGTACAGGTGAAAAGTGCAAAAAAATACCTAACGTAAAGTAGAAAGTACACTATATACTGTGGAGGTCGCGGTGACGTAACAGCATCACGCCTCCAACGAAAAGGGAGGATCCTCCGACCAGGCGAAGGTGATCGCGCCTGGCGGGCCAACTGCCCAACAGTTGTTCGTTGGACGTTGTATATATGCGGAATCGCTGTGCGAATGTTGATATCGCGATTCAGGATGTAGTGTAGGTGTTCGCTTGAGTTGTCGGTAGATGACGCTACACCACTCCCCCCGGAAGACCGGAGGTCGAACTTGCTAGTGTGACTTCTTGTGGAGCTGATGCCAGAGTTCCAGTGAGTCGGAACTGAAGTGCCGGTCCAGTGAGTCGGACTGCGGTGTCCACCTTCCCCATTTTCCCCAGTGAGTCGGGGCGTATCCAGTGAGTCGGATGAAGGGTGATGAGGTCGCAGGCTTCCCCAGGCTTGTCATGACGGCGAGCATATGGAGTAGTCCTGTTCAGACCGAAGGTGCTGGTGCGCTCCGAGAAGGTTGGTTTCATCACGTCGGGGTCACCACTGTGGAGGTCGCGGTGACGTAACAGCACCACGCCTCCAACGAAAAGGGAGGATCCTCCGACCAGGCGAAGGTGATCGCGCCTGGCGGGCCAACTGCCCAACAGTTGTTCGTTGGACGTTGTATATATGCGGAATCGCTGTGCGAATGTTGATATCGCGATTCAGGATGTAGTGTAGGTGTTCGCTTGAGTTGTCGGTAGATGACGCTACAATACTAATAATAATAACTACTTAATAACTAAAAAATAAAAACTTGAAACACTACCTGTATTATTTATGTTATTCAGTTGCGATATTATTCCGTTCTGTCAGCGTGTCATAATCAATAGACAAAGCTTCCCTAAATCTGGCCTATTCTTAGGACCTATGCTGGTAAGGAATATAACTGCACCTATAGACGTTCTGAAAGATATTAAAAGCTGTTGTACCTAGTCAAGTAAAAAATACTTCGGAAACAAAACTGCATTATATTTGTGCCATTTTATAGTAGGTACGTCTGTATTATATCCAACGACTGTTAATCGCTGAAGAAGTTTTGATCTACTTTACAATACTTTGTGCCAATACTTGTTGCTAAAAACTAGGTCAGCTGTAATGCCCGATTTACACATCGACAAGTACAGTAGCGAGTTAAGTACCTAGTATTTTAAAATTAAGTTGATTTAAATAGATCTCCATCCCATTTTTTGGCGAGTTAAGTACGAAGTAGCCCCCTCTCTCGCGTCTCGCCAACTTAACTTGCCAAAAAATAGGATGGAGATCTATTTAAATCAACTTAATCAGCAACTTACTACTTAACTCGCTACTGTACTTGTCGATGTGTAAATCGGGCATAAGGGTCCAATCATTTGCAGTAGTTATGAATGTTCTAGAAGTTGGATCTTACTGCGACGCTAGTAAATGACATAATTTGATTACATAATATAAAATATAATACAAGACTTGCAAGAGTTAAAATTGATTTAGTATTTCATTTTCAATGTTCAATTTAAGTAAACATTTTGTTTAGTCGATTTTAATCGCGCAGTTTTCCTGAATACATTTGTTTCGAAACTAAACTGAAATCATATTAGAGTTGAACGGAGTTTGCTTTGGCGTGCTTCCAGTCGCGTTAGTCACGGACAAGCGAGCTAAGGCTCCGTACAAAATGGAACTTTGGTAAAGTTTAGTGGTTTTAGCTGGATAGGATTTTCTTATAAACTTATTAAGCTTAGGCAGAATTATGTTTAAATTACTTATTTATAATATTGTTTTAAGCGGTACTGGTCTACTAAGAGCTTTAAAGAAGACACTGGATTTGAAAGGACATACATAATTTTGAATTCTGAATTAACATTTGGAAATTTTAACAACCATCGCTATTCGTGTAATGTTATAACCATAACATGACTGCTAACCGATGCCTAAATTTTCAAACTGTTTTCGTGCTTCTCTTGGTGGTCAATGTAGTCATATTGCAATTGCTTAAGTGTATAAAAAATATCGCTCGGATGATTATGACAGTAGCTGGAGTTTGTTCTAGACCTTTAGTTATTACAATTTGTAATCTAAGTTAGGTAATAATTCATAATCATTAGCAATACCATTCCTTATGCGGGTATCATATTTATCTTAGCATTATGTTAAAAGGAAATTAAAAAATAAAATGTTCTAGGTCAGTTCTTGTGTCTACAAGAACTGACCTAGAACATTTTCCTAACCGATTCCTAGACTACGTCTGTAGTCTAGGAATCGGTGCATGCAGTAGGCTTGGACCGTGGTGGATATTGGAATTCCTTGAACGTCAAGCATTGTGAAATGAGCTCAATGTTTAACGTATAAGGATCGGGATACTAAATCGAATTTAATCTTACCCTTATTAGTAAGTGAGTTAGCCTTAAAATAAATAATCGATTAGCTAAACAGGTGTAGAAGACCGTATAGAATTCAACACAGATTTCCATTACGTCATGTCTTGTTAAATATGGGTTTTACTAAAAAAGTTATAGTATGTTTCAGCGAATAGAAATTGTTTTGCTAGAAGTTAGCTTAGCTAGGCCCATCGATCGAAAAAGTCACTTTGATATGTCTTCAGAATTTCTAGAGAACAACAATTTTTATTACATTGCATTAGCTTTCGTGAGCTGAGTCGGACTTTTACACAGATTAAATAAATACATCCAGGCTTAAAACTAAATTACTTATGGATTGTGTAATGCATTATTTTTAGGAGGATTCGCACCCGCGACTTTATGCACCGCAGTCGTTATTGCCACCAAAATCATTAAGTTATTTGTTACATTTAAACATACTAGCATTGACTAGTCTTTCACGGAAAATGTCGTGATTATAAAATACAGACTCTGGAATTACAAAAAGCAGACCAAAACGAAAAAAAATACGACAATAAAATATACAATTCGCGGAAATTTGCCGTACAAACAAGTACAGTAAATATTATGTCGGTAAATGTAACGAAATATACTTTCAGTATCAAATGTGTGAATAACTCCTGATGAGTTTTAATCACATGTCGCATCACTCGAGAACTGTCTCTCCCTTCACGTATGTTACAATTTAACGCTGTTTGTATTTTCTTTGAAATCGTATTTATATGTTTCTAAGCTGTTTGTAAAATTTCGTTACAATAAGAAGTTACAATTTACAATAAGCTGCAATGAGGGATTCATAAACGAAAACACTTGTTAAGCAAGAATAATTTGTACTAGGTAGTAGGTGTTCGAATAGGTCATTCTACAAATGGGTGACCGCTCAGTGGTTTTTCATCGGAGCGTCTCCGTGATTGCAGAGCACGTAAAAAGTCAGTCCCGGCTGTCGTCATAGTGTCACAGTGGTTAAGTTACGACATATCAGACTAATAATCAGAATGTTTACAAGTCACCTTCCTGTCAAGGACTTGTTGATGTAGATGGAACTATCAGGCACTAACCAGTGCAGAGCATGCGGTGAGAAAGACGAAACAGTGGAACATCTGATGTGCAACTGCGAAGCCCTGTATGGTGGTGAACGGGGGACCAAGACAAAAGATCCGATGGGGTCGAAGTGCATTCTGGAGGGTCTCCGAAAAGAAGAAGATAAGAAGAAGAAGTAGGTTAAGCTACATCAAAATCACTATTATGCGATTTAAAAAACTCACGACACCAGGCTGGTCACTAAAATATTATAAGAAGAAGTAAGTACAAACCAAAAGTCATTCCCCATTATTCCCAGAAGGTTATATTACTAACTAACCTGATTAACTACCACACTGGCTTCATAACAGCCCATTAATGTCCCACTGCAGGGGCGGGCCTGCTCCCATGACGGAGGGATACTTGGCCTACTAATACAACGCTGGCCAGACGGATTGGTATAGGGTTTAATTTTAAGTTTTCCTTCTTTTTATTTCGTAAAGATAATATTGACGGATAGTTCCTTAGTCGGTTTTTACGACACCCATGGATGGGATGAGATGGGGTGGTGACATTATTGTATTCTTACTCCGTCACCACACTGGCTTGTATTACTGAAATAAAAATGCAAGAACCGCTAAATCTCATGCCTTGCAGACTAGTATTTATATTATAAAACTAGATTGCCACGTATTTAAATATATAAATATGAAAAGTGGTCGATATAAAATAAGTCATAAAACCAATATATTGGAATATCGATATAAAACGAAACGCATTGAAACTAGAAACAATGCGAGGTTATAAAATATAATATTCTAATGTTATGGCACTTATGGCGTCTCCTTTCTATGGTAATAAGGAGATCGTAAATTTTTTATGATCGCCTCCAATAAACGTTCAGAGTGAAATTATGCCAAGGTTTAAAACAAGGCGTCCTGTTTAGGGACAAGAGACATTAAAAGGATAAATATTAATATAAAGAAACTCTTTAAGACTAAGAGTATGTCAGAACTTATCATAACTGATAAGTTCTGACATACTCTTAGTCGAGCCTTTTTTATTATTCATAGTTCATCATCATAAGTTTAGGTATCTAATCTATATAGATGTGTGGATGTGATTTCTATTTCATTAAAAAGGGTTAAAACTGATCAAGGGATACCTGAAATAAACGCAGCGTGTCGCGTCGTGTCAAGCCTCCTGGTTGGATATTATTAACAATTTCTCTTAATTTCAAGGAGAAGTTCGTTTATTAAAGATTTGTAGTTCAAACATCTTTATCTTGATGGTTATAAGATCAGTATTATCTTTAAAATACTTTTGTCAGTCAAACGAAGCTGCGTTTATCTTTGAGTGCAAAATATAAATGTTACAAAATGGCAGCATTATTTTAAATGGTTGCATTATGTAGTGATAGAGATGTCAAAGTAACCATTTTATTGTTATAAACGCATTCTATAGATACTGTACAACTCTAATGTTTTCTAAGCTTGGGTAAATGTTGTAAATATTTACATACGTTACAGAGAAATTGTTAAAACGGTATAATTTCTAAACGTCTAGTGAGTTACCTTTTTGTCATTATTTTGTCAAATGGAGCCCGCAATATATAAACAAATAATTATGTTTTGCGATATTCACAACTATTTTATACGCGACGCTGCTAATCGAAGCACTCAGAATCTGCAGTCTGTAGAAGTTAAGCTAGTTATTGTAGTATTTTATTTTTTACAATACGTATCTTTTACACTACAAAGAACATGCTCAGTTTCGTACCGATACGCGTGCGAACGGGTCGCGTTAATTGTGAGGATAATAAATATTATTATAAAGTATAGGTACCTACTTCTATTGTTCTCGCGGTACGGCCCGGCCGGCCGGCTACCTGCGCCAGGTACTCGGTGTGTTTGTGCACGTGTTGTTTACGTGTTTATATTGTTTACGATGGAGAACAGTTTAGATAAAAATAACTGGATTTATACCAATATAATATCGAGTAATGAAGACTTAAATGAGCAGGAGATTATTGAGGACGTACAGGAGCGTAATGAGGATGAAGAATGTATTAGAGCGGAGATGAACGCCTATAACCAGGCTAAAAAGAGAATAAGGGAGGAGGAGGAAGGAGATACAGACTGGACAATAGTACAAGGAAAGGAGAAGAAAGCGAAGGAAGTGGAAAAAATTGAAGTATATATTACGTGTATAGACCCTCTGCCAAAACAATTTGCGTTAGCAAAATTGTTTAAAACAGAAGGAATATTAGGTATAACAAAATTAAAATACATTAATAACTTTAAAATAAGGGTTGAATTTACTGAGGAGAATAACGCAGTTAAATTAGAAACATGTGAGTTTTTTCTTGAAAAAAAATGGCATTTTCACCGGGCTATGGAAATATCAAATACCTATGGGGTAATAAAAGATGTAGATATTGGTTTGTCTGAGAGCGAAATTAAGGATCTTGTTTCTTGTCCAAATAATATCATACTGTTATCAGCAGTCCGTCTTAATAAAAGAAATTTTGATACGTCAGTTAGCTCCGAGGCGTGGATACCTAGCGAAGCTGTGCGCCTCTGTTTTAAGGGGTCTAATATGCCTCCTCACATTTATGTAGACGGATTAAAAATAAGGGTTGATAGATATGTGTTTCCCGTTACTCAGTGCAGTCGCTGTTGGAAGTTTGGGCACATGGCGAAGATGTGTCCATCAAAAAATCTCGTTTGCCCTAAGTGTGGAGGCCATCACGCTAACTGTGAAAGAAACATCTTCAAATGTGTCAATTGTAGTGGCAGTCACATGGCCTTAGTAAAATCTTGTCCAGCTTTTATCAAAGAAAAAAGGTTAAGAGAACTTATGGCTGAATTTAACTGCACGTACCGAAAAGCGCTTACAATGTACGTAGCTCCCAAGGTGATTAACCAGGCACCGAAGCAAATTGTTCAGCCAGAACCTTTCTTCCCCATTGAATGCATGACATCTCAGTCTAATGTAAGTAGCCCACAGACATATGCCCAAGTTATTCATACAAAAGCTACTATACACAAAGAACAAACGCCCAGATCTTCTGTGATGAAAAGAAATAAATTTCAAAGACCTAGTACACCGGGTGGAGAGCTAGGAGCCGAGCCAGCAGACAATCACTCCGTGCCTTTAGAACAAGCAGAAGACACAGGAAAAAAAGAAAGGGAAGTGAAATTTGATGAACTATTGTGTAGGTTAAAGGAGATTATTTTTCTAAAAAACGTGTCCTTTCAATATAAGATACATAATGCAATTAAATGTTGTGTACAGTGGCTAATTTTAGTGATAGTAGAAAATGTATCTGACTGGCCAATTCTTCAGAGATTATGGAATTTGATTAATGGATAATACAAACCATAACCAAACTAAGCTAAATATTATCCAATGGAATGCGCATAGTTTAAGACCAAAATTAATTGCATTTGTTGATTTTTTAACTCAAAATAAGATCCACATTGCTGCCCTAAGCGAGACATGGTTGGAACCAAACAGTACATTAAAAATCAATGGTTATAACATATACCGTAGGGATAGAGACGATAGTTATGGCGGGGTAGCTCTAGTAGTCCATAACTCAGTTAAGTCACAATTACATACACTTCAAATTAGCAATAGGCAAATAGAAATCATTTCTGTCAAAATTTTTAACTATGCAGATATTAACTATGTAATGTCGGTTTACTGTCCCCCTTCAACAAATACTAGTGTAAATGATTGGACCGAAATAGTATCTAAATGTAACAATAAAACTCTCTTATTGGGAGATTTTAATGGACATCACAGTAGCTGGTCTTCTAAAACGGATCGCAGAGGGATACAGATTTTTGATGTTTTGTTGAATTATCCATTCATAGTCTTAAATAACGGCGAGCCGACTCGAGTGCTATCGGTTAATAATAATTTACAAGAATCATCCCCGGATATATCACTGGTTTCTTCTGAAATAGCCTTAAAGTTCGATTGGTCTCCTTTAAACGAAACCCTTGGTAGTGATCACCGCCTTATTAGGATCTCAACCAAATTAAATATAGATATAAATTTAAATGCTACTCTGCGAAGGAATTTTAAAACAGCCAATTGGGCCAGTTATACAGAACTATTATCTAAACTTTTTGATCAGTTTGTGATTTCAGAAAATATGCAGGTTTGTTATAATTTATTTATTGAGAATTTAAACATAGCAGCCGATTTATGTATTCCTTTTATTAAAACCAGTCAAAATCCCAGCACGAATTTCAAACCTAAACCATACTGGAATCCTACTCTTTCGAAACTTGTCGCTGAACGTCGTTTAGCACTGACCAAATTTAGACGTAATCCAACTCCGGAAAATTATGATATCCTTAAAAATAAAATCCGTATCGCCCAAAAATCTATACGTAATGCTAAAAGTGCAACATGGCAGTCATTTTGTTCATCTTTAGATCAGACATCATCTCCGAATGAAGTTTGGCATAAAATGAGATGGCTTAAAGGATATAAGACACGAGGTAATTATATAGATAAGGACAAGGCTGACCAACTATTGCATAGCCTGACCCCAGATTATGTGCATCCACCAAATTTATTTTTTACATCTTTAAACCATGAGTTAGAAGTCGATATTACCATACATGAATTAGACAAGGCAATTCGTTCAAAAGATACCTCTCTGGGTAATGATAACATTTCCTATACCATGATTAAAAACTTACCCCGAAATGGTAAAAGTATATTACTGTACTTATATAACCAATTTTTTAAAACTGGCTTTGTTCCTGAGCAGTGGCGGGACATCACCATTGTGCCAATTCCAAAACCGGGACGCGACCCTGATAGTGTTTCGGCATTGAGACCAATATCTATGGTATCTTGTATTTGTAAGGTTTTTCATACAGTTCTAATAAGCAGATTAGAATGGTTTATAGAAAAACACAATAAGTTTTCAAATCATACTACAGGTTTTAGAAAATGTCGTTCGACTATTGATAATTTAACAGATCTTATACTAACAATTCAGATTGCATTCTCAAAAAATATGGTAACAGTTGGATGTTTTATAGACATAAATAATGCATACAATAACATAGATTTGACAGCACTGTTACAAATTATGGATAAATTAGGATTAGGTTGTAGAATGTGTACATATATTTGGAACTTTCTCAAAGAAAGAAAACTTAAAATAACTTTACATGATACCTCCTTAAGTAGGGTTACAGGACAAGGATTGGCACAGGGTGATCCGCTTTCGCCATTGTTGTTTAACCTAGCTACTATATTTCTCTGTAAAAATATTCAAAATGTATGTGTGTCTCAGTACGCTGATGACTTTGTTTTATATATAGTTAGTGACAGTATTTCAAACGCGGAAACTGAACTACAGAAGGCCGTAAATAATTTGACTTGCTTACTGTCTAACTTGGGTTTGGAATGTTCGCACGCGAAAAGCAAAATTTGTATATTTAAGAGGGGGTATAAAAAGCATACTATTGATTTGAAAATAAATAACCAGTCGTTGTCAGTGGTCGATAATTTAAAGTATTTAGGATTATGGCTAGATTCGTCACTTAGGTGGTCTAAGCATATAGATGAGACAAAAGACAAAGTAGTGCGATTTGTAAATATTTTTAAAATTCTAGCTGGTTCAAACTGGGGTATACACCCCATGCACATGCGACGACTATACATTTCGATGATACGAAGTAGGATGGACTACGCTTGTATTTTCTATGACAATGCTAAACAGACACATTTAAGTAAACTGGATAAGACACAAAATATGTTTTTGAGACTTATTGGCGGATTTGTTAAAAGTACACCTATACACTGCATGGAAAATGAATTACACCTTCAACCACTTAATGTGCGTAGACATTATTTAGCAGGAAAGTTTTGGCTGTCGTCTAAATCACTTCATAAAAATGAAATGTTGTCTTTATTGGATGAGTTAGAGACCCTATGTCAAAGCATGTTTTGGAGGCGAAAAAACAAACCATTGTTAGTAACTGTGCACCAATATCTTAAGTTTCAACCCGTTCATGTTAGTTCTCAGCTCATTATGTTTACACTAAACACTTGGGTCACCAATGTGGATCTTAATAGCATAATTAAATTAAATATTGAAAACATTACAAAGGCAAAAAGGTTTTATAATACTTGTAACATTAAATATGCAGTTGTTCAATTCATAAACACGTATTACAATAATTATTACCAAATTTATACTGACGCATCTAAAACAGATACCAGTGTGGGGGCTTCGTTTTTCGATCCGCAAGAAAATATTTCAATTAAACTGAAGGTGTCCGGTGAAATAAGCATTATGCATGCAGAGCTCATAGCTATAGCTGAAGCTATATCATACGTTGATTCTTTGGATAAAGGCAATTTTGTTATTCTTACGGACTCGAAAAGCGGCCTTCAGCACCTGATACGATGTACAAATAAAAAACGCGGTATACCTATTGCCTATGATATCATAAAAACTATTTTGCATATTTTAAGAAGTGGTAAAAACATAAGGTTTCAATGGGTGCCGGCGCATACTGGCTTGGTTGAAAATGAGAAAGTGGATCGTTTGGCTAAAGAAGCTGCAGAGGATGGTACATGCTTCCAGTGTGATCCTAACTTTACAGAAGTATTCCAGGTTGTCGGAAAACGCTGTATAGAACTCTGGTCTGAATATTTTAATGAGAGATCCTTAACAAAGGGTATATGGTATAGAACCATTCAGCCAAATATTTTTAAAATGCCTTGGATAGATCAAGCCAGTATGGGTCTGATTTGACTATGGCTTTGCGGCTGCGTTCTGGCCACATTCCGTTAAATAGCTTTGCACATCTAATGGGTAAACTACCCTCACCTAACTGCTTAACATGTAATGTAGTAGAAGATGTTTACCATGTGTTGATGGAATGTGTCCGGAACAAGACTCACAGAGAACAATTGTTTGGTGGGAATTGTTATAATGTTGGCCAATGTAACAGTATTCTTGCCTCCCCAACATCTAAGGAGGCTAAACAATTGTACACTTTAGCTAAATTAGTATTCGATAATCGTAGCTAGTAAGATTAGTTAAACATTATTTAAGATGATTCAAGATTGTTATGTTTTGTTTTACAAGGGTGGCATAGTCACTGAGTGACTAAACCCTTTTCAATAAAGATTAAAAAAAAAAAAAAAAAAAAAAAAAAAGAACATGCTCACTGTAAAGTACTTAACTTATTTATGTGTAATAAAACTTGGAAATATTGTTGAGAGTATTGAATGAACTACTATGAACTTTAATCTCTTTGTAAAGTTTCTAGGCACTTTTTCATGTAACGCACGAAGTAGTTTGAAAGTAACATGTACATTACTTATCTTTGAAGTTATAAAATGAAATAGCACTAACCCACATACTAAGGAGTTATAAATAGTAAAAAGGTTTAAGCTGTCTCTCAATGACAATTTTATTTTAATTTAGACTGTAGGTGTTTCGATTGCAAATGTATGCAGATTATTTGCGTGGGACACGGTCGACTGCGATCAAATTAAACGACTGTAAAAAGACCAGCAAATGTCGTGTTAAAAATGTATTTGAGTTTTTATTATTTATTTCGTTTCGTTTTGTGAAACAAACTGTGCTAGGGAGTAAACTAGGCGTGAAAGGGAGTAAAATATTAATACTATAACTATGATCTCACAGATAAACAGCGTCAGCTGTTTTGTGAGACTGGTGTATAATTTTATGTAAACTTATTTGTTACTAATAAACAACTAAAAGGTTATTTTTGTTAATAAACAAAAATAACCTTTTGTAGTGTATTAGCTTAAAGTTTTCGTTAAATCGTAGAGACTAAGGACATACCAGAGAAGTGCTAATAGAATAAACACATAAGAAATAGTGATAAATTTTCTTGATAACAGGTGATTTAAGTATAATGTTATTGTTGAGAATAGGTCTATTCCAAGCAGTGGAAGTAGTCTTTTGGCTAAAATTACTAAAATGAAATATTCAAAATTATATTTTATACGAATAATATTTCAATACTGTCTGCTTTGTCGAGATAAATTGTTAAACAATTTTTGTCAGGAAAGTGAATTGCTGAAACAGCTTAACAATTGTTGTTCGAGCAATAATTTAAATTGGATTATTTTACTTTCACAGCACATTTCGCGAACAACCTAATTCCGGTTATCCTCGACGACACTCAAAACAAACGAAAGTCTGATAAATGTTGCTATTAATCTTCCGGCCGCTTCACCGTTCACCCTTGCGAGAAAAGGACGGAAACAATTATAATAAAAATCTAGATTTGGGTTAAGTGTACTTAGACTGACACTTTACGTCACTTTATACCACGGTTTTTATGCAGGAGAGCCAAGAATTTATTTATTTATAAATCCCTTTTATTGGATTCGTTGGACTAAAGTCTTTTGTGCCTTTTTTTACGGGGAATCACCACTAAAACTGGAAACTAACGTTAATATGTTGACTCCTGAATAATGAATATTGGATTTAGTAAACGGGACGTTTATACTAAAACACGTAAATAGTTACAGCGCGTAAAAAATACTCCGGGGTACCGATGTAAACTTTACCTACTTTTACTGTTTTGTCCGTAACTGTAACTGAGTAATAAGAAACTTAATACTGGGTTTTAATCTGAAACTTATTAAAGTATTAACAAAATTAATTTTGTGAACATTATGCAAATTGCGATAGAAATAAATTAAGTATTTTAGTATGTGCATGCAAAAGTTAAAATAAATTAATTACTACTGTTTTATTTATTTATTTATTTATTTAATATGGTACACTAGCAGCTATACATATTTATAAAGTTTTCTATTTAACTGTCATTCAGCCTAGATTACCTCAATTGCATCAAGGTTTAAGGCTCTTACAAGAAAATGAAGGAGCTTGTTAAACTTTTTTCTAGCTTTACGAAATGCTAGAATAAAAATAGGCTACACCTGTATTGAATTACAAGGCACAATGGATTTAAACATTTACATGTAAAGAGGCCTGCAGTCAATCTGCATAATACAATAGTAATACAGTTAAATAAAACTAGGACAAATTGCATGGGAACATTTTGTATGGCAACAAGTGGACTGAAATTCTCTGAAATATGATTATCATATTCCGGTCCCGTATTTTCCTCACCTGTTTCATAATGTTTTTGTTTTTTGTTCTCTTACGTAACGAGCATCCTGTTTCGTGGTTAATTTGAATGCGTGTTTTTGTTTGCTAGAAATTTGCTGTTTGGGTTTTTGTCACTTTTTTTGGGGAGACGTAATTTTGTTTGTATTTTTTGGGGAGTAACAAAAGTAAGAATGTTTACCTGTGCTATGCCTTACGTATGCATACGGGTAAGACAAAAATATATTAAGGGTTATTCGAAAATTTTTCCTTTATATCTTAAGAAGAAAAAAGTAAAAGAAACTTTTTGAACATTAAAAAATGCATGTTCTCAACAAATCAGTCAACACTTTAAATTAAATATTACTTTTATTTTTTGTAAATAGACATATAATATCCCGCAGTAAGGATCTAGCGTTGTATAACGAGCTTTTGATTTTGCATTAACATAATAATATCTTTATTTATAAAAACAAAGGTTAATAAAATTATAGGTCAGTCAACTATTAATTGTCATATCAAATACCAGTCAAAATGAGTAGCAGAGCCAAATAAAATTAAGGAATCGAACAACTTACTCCCTTTACACAACTTTTAACATACACTTTTGCAAAGCGTCAACAAAATTTACAAAACGAATTTTAAAAGAACGTGTTGTTGTTATATAGATTCGTCTAGTAGCTACTTGTGAAATATATTCTAAAAGAAATTGACTGTATATGGTGGCCTAACATAACAACTGTGAACTGCTTCACCCGTTTGTGGGATGAAAGCCTGTTGAATAATGGAAGAAGCTATGGTAAGCACTGCCTGACCCATATTAGGCTAACATGCTGCTTTAAACGGGACAAAAAAGTTGGAATCAAATTGTTTTGATATAGTAACTTATTGTTTGTTTTTCTCTATTTTTTTTCGTTCTTTCCGCATCAGGCAAAGCTCGGATAGGTTTAAAACCAAAAAAGTTTCTATAGAGTATATAAGTTGGTTTAGATAAAATACTATGAGTGTATCATCATCATAACAGCCTATTAATATCCCATTGCAAGGACTGTGACAGAGTGATTAAATATTATGAGTACCAGAAAGGAAAATATAAACGAAGTTTTCAATTTATTATAAAAGTCCTGTTACAAGTCCTTGTCGTAAGTTAGAGTAGGTAAATATAACTAGTAAAAATATCAGCAGTCCTAAATAGACGGGTTACTAATGAGAAAATGTCAGTGGTCAGTTTAGAGAGCCCTCAAAAAGCTTCTTTTGCATTCGCTTGCTGCTATGAATATCTTGTTAAGACATTTCTGGTTAAATTTCGGTGTAGTTACATTGAAGTTGAAGATAAATTATTACAGTTAAAGACAGTAAACAAAGACGTAGGAGAAATTTAGGTCAAAAAATACTAATAAATACTAATAATACTATGTTAATGAAAACATTATGGTGCTATAGACACACGCAAACCAATAAAATTATACATAAATATTTTACTAATAACATCCCATACGAGTATTCTTTGTCAGGTGTAAAGAAAGAGTACAGTGTATTACATATCGATAAACGAACAAAATACCAAAATACAGTCATTCCAATTTTCAATAAGTACTTTGGTTGTAAGCGAATGTAGCAAAAGGCCTGGGTCTTGTAAATTAAATTACAGAAATAAGAATGTAAAGTTAAATAAAGTTTCGAAAAGCCTCGCTTTGAACGAAACGAGAGGAGGATGCTACGTTCAAACGTTTTATCTTGAAAACACCTAAATTAGAATTAGATCCCCACCTACAAACGAGTTCACTAATTAATTTTGTGATAATAGCTTCACCGTTTTCGTGTATTTTTTGTCGTGCAAATTAGTTTTTTGTTTTCCTTTTATTCTGTGGAGTGAAATCTTTCGTTAAAATTCTCTCCTTTTGTGAAATATGGTAATGTACCGAAGTTTTGTTTTACTTACTTAGTGTACATCTTAATCAGATCTAATTTAGACTTAGCTGTTTAATAATTTATAAAGTAAAATGGAACTGGACACAAAAATGGCTTACAAAGAGAAATAAACAATCGTGGAAAGAGGTTGACTTTGTTTCGTAAAATCTGAGTAATTAGAGAGTTTAACTTGATGAACTAGTCAGTTTGGTTACATGACTTAGTACCAAATATTAATCCGTAATTGGACACGGCACAGAGATCGTCAAAACACTATCGGCTTGAAGCTGTGCTCAATAGAAGTAAGCTCGAACTAGGTCAGCGAGGCGCCTAATGAAGTAATACTAATATTAGCTATACAGGCCTAAATGTTTGAATGAAACCACAAATTTAAGGTACAGTTATTACAAAGTATGTTAACTATATAGGTTAAACGAATTTCATTTAATTAATAACTGTCTTACAACCATATACTCTACATATATTATTGTAGTGGCTTTGTTAATCTTAGCAGGTGAAAACTGATAATGCATTACAAACGTTTATAATGTAGGTAATACAGCCAATTTCTTTCGCTCAGGTTTTAAACGTACCTGTTCGTACAATTTACACAATTTACTTTTGTTACTTCGCTCCTACTTCATTACAAATTTTGCATCTTGCGTTACTTTAGAGATATTTTTATCACGTATAAGGCGGGTGTTCCTTGGCATCTGCAACCTCCTTGCGATCTAAATGATTCGCGCCACTTGCGTCATCAGAATTCGTCCCTCAAACACAATCTCCCTCTGATAAGGTCAGAATATCAGTCGTTCGCTCTAAATGCAAATATTACCGCACCCGAGAGAGGTGTTATAGCCTCGGTTTTGAGGTAAAAAGGACGAAAACAGCGCTAAATGGCAAGAAAGCGCTTTTTATGCTGACGGAATTGGGTAGTTAAAGATAAAGAATGGATAGACCGACTCCTCAGATAGTTGTTTTAGTGTAGTGAAGGTAGATGGGAGCGTTACGTTTTGTTTTATTTATTTAATGGGACGAATATTTTTTCCAAGTTTCTGCCTTTTCAGGGAATATTATTCTTAATGCTCGAAAGAATCTTGAATTATATACAATATCTACGTAATAATGTTTTATGAGATTCCTAGGAATGAAAACGAAAAATATTGTCATAACACGGTTACTTGGAAATTAACGTTTCAAAAAACATGTTTTTATATTACGTAGGTACATTTATCCATACCCTTTAGGTTTATTCATTATTAAGCACGAGTAGATTCTGATGATCAGCACAAACCGAAGTGTTCTGCAGATAATTCATAATAATTGTTACTACCCATTGTTACCTAGTAAAGTATGCAAAAAGACGTGTTGTATGAATTACAATAGTAAAACAAATTACCTCTCCACTTGTCAACAATAAAAATCGTCAAGATCTGAACAAAATTAGCATTCTTTTTTTAAATTCGCATGGTTACTCATTAATCAATTTCAAGTTGCATTGTACTGGCTGTTGCAATTTTCATTTATGATTAAAAACTGGAAGGAGGTCGAACGTTTCCGCGTTGGTAGGAAACGAAGCCTCCTGGGAAATGAAACTACGGAGTTCAGTCTACTCACTCATAGTTATGAAACGAATTGATTTTGCTTATACCTTATTCATTCACAGTGGTAGAGAGTTTGTGCTATTTAAGCATAATTATATTATGCATATTTATTGCAATAAAATATTATAAAAGAAGTACTATACCTAAGCAATCGATAAACAAATCTGTAGGTCAAGTAAATAGTGAGGGACAGAATAACAACTTAATGGGATCCAACTTTAAATCTAAAAGACTAATTCTAGTTTACATTACCGTAGCAGTTGAAGTAAACTAGATTCCAGAAGGCATTTTACCCCATCATCATCATCATATTCAGCCAAAGGCCGTTTATTATTTTATTACATGACAAAAATATATTTAAATATAATGTTTAACAAACCTAATTTTAGATTAAAGTAAACTAACTGGTTTTCCCAGCTCTTACGTATATAAATAAAATACTAAGCAGTTAAGAGCGAGGAAGTGAAATTAGATGATCAAGAGGCGCGTGCACAAGGAACAAGTATTAGCAACAGCGACCACAATAAGATCTTGTTTGTAGTTTCAGAGAGAACTTTGCAGATACACATCTGCACATATAACACTAGTATGACGTCTCGCACAGCTGTTGTAGTAGTATTACTTAATACGTGTATGAGGGGCAACAGTAACTGTAGTAAAGTTACGTTTGTTATTTTATTAATTGACGCCGACCTGTGTTGCGAGTGTTTTAGTTACTGGCTGAAAAGGATCCTTTTCTCGTGAGTTTAACATTTAAAAGTAAATAAACACCATTGATAGAAATTAAGTTAATAAACTTAAGTTAACATTCGCTATGTAAACTTGGAAATCAATGAATATATTCCAATATTGGAATGACGAAATACAAAAAATACACATATCATTGCAGTCGAAACGAAATATTGAAACATAAGACAATTGATTTCAATCCCCAACGTACCCTGATAGAATATTCAGACTGCGTGAATATATTTATCAGAAATATAAACGTACGGATATCTGTTGAAAATGGAAGGCAACGTCGTTTCCCTAGAGAGCTCATTAGGTTGTCGCTGGCTGGTCGCGGGGGAGCCAGGCGGATCACCGATTCATTGCTTCGATTTCGAATCGTGTAAAAAATAAAAGATGTTGACAAAATGTCGGTTGAAATTATTCGGTATCTGGTAAGTAGTTTTGATTTCTGGGAAAGCATTCATTGTAATGAATTTTCTTTTAACTTTGTATAAAATTAATTTTGAATTTATCTTTATGTTTATGATACTTTTATATTATATGTATTACGTTATTATTAATAATGATGTATACAAAGTCAATCTTCGCGTAAGTAATACTAAGAAAAATCTTTTTTCATTACTTTTACTCTTACATATTTCGTAAGAATGGCGGTTTTGTGTCAGTCACCAACGTCGGATTGCTGTCATCGCTCTGTTTTTACCATCAATAACCTAATATAGTTGTTATTTCTTTATTGAACAAATTGACTGACATTTATTAGGGAGAAGTCGCAAAGCCTTTGTAAAGCGAATGACGATTAAAAGTTTCGTGTGTCCTTTATCTGTTAGATAACTCCGAAATCAAAGTTTTTCAAAGCATCTGTAACACTTAAAACTTTGAAGAGCACATAATAGCAAGCAATAGATCGCAAAACACACTGAAGTATGTCTACTGTTTCTCTACCATTGTGTTCTTGACAGATAGAACTTGGAAACTACAAGGAACAAGTTAAATATTGAAGTTGACAAACTAAACCCCAAGTCTGTTCGGCGCTGGATTCAATTTGAGGTTAGCTTCGCTGTGCACCATATATGTTTTAATATAATTAACAGATATTAGTCTTTTAAATAATATGGGATTTTAAGCTTGTAATTTACAGCAGCCTTTTATTACAGGTAATTATTGGTTTTAAATTCGCTAACAGTTTAAACTTTTACATACGAATTAATGCATTTGTCACGCATGTTACATAATAATGTTATGAACAATAGACTTTCGGTTTTACTATCTACATCAACGCATATATGTGATTTAAAAATGACTAACACTTTTACCACAGTTGAAAGAGGGTTTCTTTGCATGTAGCAAATATTAATGCACGAAGACATAAAAAAAATTAACATGTAGTTTTGTTACGTATATAACTGTGGGAAATAGAAATACGCTGTTAGAAGCAATACAAGACAGACATGATTCCTTCAATGAATTCGAATTGTGGTATGGTATACTAATTAAAATGCACGTAGAATAGCATGTCACCTCTTCTAACCATGTGTAACAGAAGTATATATAACTATTCATTCGGCACATGTGACGCTAAATTACAATTTGTGACCGGGCGTTAACTCCACTGACAGATTTATTCTTCGTATACACGTCCTACTTTATGTCACAGCTCATAAAGATGTCGTTACGTTGAATTAATATGGCCGCACATTGAATTAATTTAAACTAATAATGTCGTTCTCAGAAACAGTGACGCCGAAAATTTGATCTTTTTTACGTAGCACTGGCAGTTAAAAGTTTTATTTTTTATACGTGTGTTGACGGATTAATATTATACGATGGATGTTTTCATAAATAAACATTCCTGTATAGAGTATTATACCACAATATAGAATAATAGCCCATTCCTACAAGAGGATGTCGTAAAAGTTGGTTATGACTGAAAGTATACGAATACTTTCAATAATAATATAAGTATAATAACAACAGTAAAAAATACACAGTTATTATTTTCAGTAAGGACTTCAACATTAAAAATAAATGAAATCAAAACACTAATACGCTTTCAAAATCTTCATAATACGCAAATATAATAAACCGTCTGTTAGCTAGAACACTTTCATTTTACAAAGATCTTAAAATAATTGCAGCGTATTATTTAATTTTAAAGTTTTCTTTTGTAAGTTTCAACACAAAGCGCAATTATATTTCAATGCAGTCAAGCTCAACTTACAAGTTTAGTAATAATGATTTCTAAGACCCTTTTTTCATCTGGATTAAATTTGTCTGGAGAGACGTGAATAAGAAAATGGTTCCCGAGATCCAAAGGAAATTAACTTGAGTGAGGATTTAAATTTTTCATCAAACCAACCTAATTAACTTCATAATTAAACTTAGCAATCTCGTGAAATTCTATTCATCTATTGAGCTTTCTCTCGCTGAGACTTTGATCAAGACTAATATATTATTTCATCCTACTACTAATTCCAATTACACTGTTAAATTAAACTATTAATTTTGATTAACTATGTGTAATTTTGTAAGTAAAGAAATTATTTTTATTAAATAAACGCTTCTATATTACGAAAATCTCGCGCAAGATAAATACGAAATGCGAAGGGCTGAGGTCCCTGTAAAATAAGCATTGTTAAATCTTTTTGAAGTTCTCAACTTTTCGCCATTAAGTACATTTTAAGTGTAGAACTTAAATGAAGTGGAAAAGTTGACCGGAAAAGATCACCGTAGGGCAAGTCTGTCTCATCTAAGTTACTTCCAGTAGAAAGCAGAAAAAACATAATTTGCGATTATGAATCTTAATACTTTATGCGTATAGTGTATATTTCACTAAAGTAACTATTTATTTAAGATATTTTAGTTTCTTTACAATTTCAAAAGTTTTTCTTATTCTTAATGACTAAAAGTATTTTTTGTGAAGGGTACATTTAAATGTAAATTATTTATTTTAATAGCGTACTTTTTTGGTCTTTTTTATCATCTACTACTCGTAATTTAGTTGAACTTGTATTATACGCACAAGCGCAATCGTAATTTAAGATTTTGTTTTTCTTTAGTAACATCGGAGTAGGTAGTTTACTTCGATCAAAGTTTAGAAGGAAGCTAAAGTCAGCCATTTAAAATACAAGTTCTTGAATGTGTGCCTACTAATTTCTTTTTAAATTATTGCATTAGAGATAGATGTTCTTCGCTTGGACTCTACACTGTAGAAAGTAGGTAAATATTGATGGTTTTCTTTTGTCAACCTGTACCGAATTTTATAGCAAAACAAGGAACGAAAGTTATTTGGGTGAATTAATTCGTGTGAGATGCGTGTATACGACTTGATTCACCCAAATAACTTTCGCTTTTAAATCGAGATTTTGAAATACTTTTGTTATGAAACCATAGAAACTAATAAAGAGTCTTATGACAACCATTGCGTACAATGTCATGGCTTATCTTAAAATAAATTAGTTACAATTCGTTGAGTAGAAAGATCACATTGTGTTTCCTTATGTGAAAAAAGAAAAATATATCATTATATTTGTATCATTTATTTTTATACAGTTTCCTTAAGATTAGTAGCAATATGTAATAACGAAAAATCTTTAACAGTAATAGATTTACTTGTAGGTTTGTGTGTTTACAGTTTGGTTTGAAGACTAGACTGAACTCCTGCACTAGTAAACAAAGAACAAAGCCAGTACCACGACTAATTTTAAAGACATTTAACGGACATTCAGAACAGAACCATCCAACAAAGCAGTTCATTATTGTCAACGTATGTGCATATGTGTCAATGTAAAGTTAAATTACTGGCAGTTATATCGGTCTGTTAATTGTTACAACAAAGTAGGTCATATAGAAACGTGCACTTGGTTAATACACGAACTTTGTTGACAAGGGTCCAATGCAACCCCAAAAACGGCTTCATTAGCATCATAGTTTTAGCTTTGAGATTGTACTTATATTAGTGTCGTTTAAACAACAGGGAGTTGGTTTTGTGAAGCGCTATGTTAATTTATTTTTGGTTTAGATTGTATGTTAATTCAAACTGATAACTAGTGTCATTTATTTTAGACTATCGTGAATTAACATCTGACCACAATTTGTTTATGTGTTAAGGTTATCCTTTTCGTTTACTAATTTTTTCATCGACTAATAAATGACTCATAATCATGCACGTATTCGTAACTTCAGAATCTCCCCTTGATTGCTATTTCTAATGGTCCCGAACTAATAATGCATTATCCGTTTTTCAAGGGCGCATCTTGGCTTATAGTAGTTTACTTGTGCAAAACTGATTGTGATAAATCGCATCATACAAAGCCCTTCTCTAACCCTACTATGCTCAGGCATTTATTTGTATTAAAAATAATCTCTTTTTTGACGGTTATGAATATTTAGAACGGAACCAATGGTTTTTTTAAATCATTCATCTTCAAGTTATTTGTGTTGAACAGAACAAAGGAGTTGCCAATTGAGCTAACCCGAGCCACAATTCAATGTCTTCGTTACTTTTGCATCTAGTTTATTCAAAAGGTTCTGGCTTATATCATAGACAATCCCACCTTAAATTTATCTACGCAAACGAGTTATGAAGAAAACCGTACCCTGAAAAAATGCTACCTGTATAAGAGAATAGATAGTGATATTGAACCACGCATTTTGCTAGTCCCTCCTATTTTTTATGGTGCCCATACAAATTGGAATCAAAGTTTTGGTGGAATTTATTGCGAGCTCCCCCGCCTACCGCCACGTGTGAACCCGGAATTTACGCAAAAACTAGTCCTGTGTTCGAGATCACACCTTCGTAGAAAGATTTACTAGCGGTTCAGTGAATGGGGTTTTTCAATTAATTGGAAGGAAACCTTGGAACTTCAGAATATATACATTTGGCGAAATGCCAAAGGAACTGAATAACATTTTCTGATTTTGATGAATGCTGTGTATCCTATAATGTTAGCGGTTCTGTTATCTAATACATAAGTTACACAAATTACAGCTTGCTTTTTAGTAAATTTCATCACTCGCTTAACACGACTTCTTTATTTTATTCTAACAAACAATATTTTTATATAATCCAAATGTAAAATAAATATATTATTGATAAAAAATATACTAAAAAGATAACAATAATTATTATTTTTCTTGAATATAAACGTCACTAATATAACTTACCGTACCTTTTAAGCACTTGCTTACTTTTAAACCTGCTTATTTAATCAAAAATATGTATTTAAACGATGACAAACCCAGATTCAACCAATAATTTAAGGTAAATTCTAAATAATTGACATGAATGTACGCAAACTTTAAAGTGAGTAATGCTACGTGACGTTTTAAATCCTAAATCCTTGTGAGTAGCCACTTCAATTTGTAGCTGACTATGGCAACCGAAGTTGTGCACAGCCCGGGGCCAACGTCTCCGCCCTCTAGTTTCATACAAATTGATATTTACGGTAATAGCATGAGTTTTTCAACGAGAAGGCAAAGTTAGGATAACAGGCTCAGTTGGATACGCTCCGGAATTCAAATGGGCAAAAACGTTGAGCTAAAGAAGTGAAAAACGGATCTAAAATTTTCCACGAGCGGAATTATTCAAGATCAATTTAATGTTTTACGAGTTAGCTTTTGACTGTTGGATTTTGTAAAGAATAAAAGCCTCCGACGAACCTCAATGTGGATATTACATTAACAATGCCACAACATTTCGCCGGAACTGAGCTTTCGAGTGGTCACCTACTTAACATTTATTTTGAATCGTAGCTTTTAATAATTGTGTAGCGTGAAAAGAATGAAAATGAAATTCACATTTGTAAACATTTTCGTTGTGAATGCAACATCGGTAAGCATGGTTTAGTGAGATTAAAATTTAAGTTTTAACAGACATATTTACAACTTTTTGAAATATAAAGCGATATTTACGAAAAATATTAGTTCAGTCATATACTTTAATTTTTGGGAATATTTCTGTTGAAATTTATTCTGTAAGAGAAAATATTATGTTTAGCATTTTATAAGTATATTTCCGTAGTAGGAATATAATAAATTGTGCATATAAGCATAGTGACTGTGTACAATACTGCTAAAAACATCCAACAGACTAAAATTTAATTTTTATTTTATCTCTAACAAATATTCCAAAATCAGCTTTCCTCTATTATAGTAAAGCATTTACTAGGTTACAACAAGTTTAATCTTTCAATACAACTCATTTATATCTCATTCACCACAAGGTACCCGTGATATTAATAACAACCACAGAATACATCAACTACTAGATCCAGGTGCATGATTTTTAATAGAGTAGTGTAAATAACCTAGCTCCCAATCCTATGTACAGTCAGCCTAATAAATTATGTGGTGAACCATAGCATTCGAGGACCGGACGCCTGTCGAATCCAACGAGAACCAATTAGTCCAACTCGAGAATATTTATTTGCGGTTTTATCAAACAAGTGAGCATCCGACACTTTAGGTTCACACACTTCGTGACTCGACTCCTTCATGTGATAGATGTAGTGACCATTCAACTAACTGATTACGATTAATGTCTTTTCTAGATCTCTTTATTTGTTGGTGTATTCGTTTTTGTGCTTTCTCTACTTTAACAGAGAAGCTTAAGTTACACATTCTGCTATTAGAGTGTTGTTTTTCAGGTATTAATGCTCTTAAATATTATTGTTAGTTTTAGTATACATAAAACCGCTATTTTTGAAATTTTAGAAAATTTTGATTTCTCTGGGGAAAAGAGTCTGAAAATAATACCGCCAAGTGCCTTATTTGTATTGAGCCTATCGTCGCACGAATACTTAAGTGTCCAACCTCCATTTGCAACATTTTACACCAGAGACGTTTTATTGATTAGTTTAAGCAAATAATATGATTTTATAAAAGTTTTATATTAAAAAAATATTTAATGTGTTTATGAAATGATATATTACAAATAATCATTAAAAAGTCAAACAGTTTTGTTTATTTTCACAATTTTTTATGGAGGTTGAGCAAATAAACACATAAATAATTATGCACTTGGAGATAGACCACTACCGGGGTGGAGGTTGAGCATTTTGCATTCGAATATATTTAGTACTTAAGTGCCCAATAACCAAATACAGTGTGTTTGGGTATCGTGGTAAAAAAAATAACTAGTTATCTGGCTATTTATTATTATAAAAAACACAGAATTAAAAAAAACAATGTTTGATATATTATTATATAAAATACAAAATACAATTTTTTTTTGTTTTTGTACCGATACAAGACCGTTTACTTCGTCTGGTATTGTCTATGTTGTCTGATCCTGTCAAAACCTTTTTAATTAGAAATTCCATAAAGGCTTTGTCGTCAGCTTTCATATATTTGTAGGTACTTCTAATAGATTTTACTTTCTTTTCGGTTAGTGTCTGATTTGAATTAGTCCTTATTCGTCGTATTCTTGCTTGGTCGGATTCTTGATTCATCGTACGTAATGTCAACATAAAATGAAACTATGGTATTACCGTGACTCCACTTCTTCATTTCAATATGTACAATAAAAACGACATTAATTGAAAATAAAACGGTGATAAGATCACGTATAAAAAATAATTAATATACTGAGACTATCTAAAAAAATTTTTTTTTTTTTTTTACAAAATTAATTCTTTTTTGACGATTCTTTATGTTTCCATAAGGAATTCTTTGGTTTATGGGCTATTCATCCCTCAACGGCGTAATTAGTTCTGAATTTCTCATCCAAAATAGGGAAGAAAATGCAAAGCAACGGACATTTTATTAAAAATAGATGTACAATGTGAGCAATGGATCTGTGGTGAGTAAAAAATAGTATTAATCTACTTATCTAGCATCTAACATCATTGCGAACGCAAAGCGTAGGTATACGTAAACACAAAACTACCCATTTAATGCTAAGAAATTTACCTATTTAACAATTAGCAAACATGCAAGGTATATTTTGACAGTCACCGCACAAAACCAATATTTTTTATTATTATATTAGTTATATTTTACTACCTTAAGAAATGTTCGAAACAATCTGTTCATTTATAGATACGCCACAATTTCATTTAAAGATTTAATTAAATCTGAAATCATAAGAATTAAATTTAAACATCCTGTACTATAAGTTATCGATACGCAGTGATAATCTACAAAGAAATGTTAACAAAAATACAAGTAACCGATTCTTTTATATAGTTGTGACTATATTTTCCGATTTATATTTCGTCACGGACATTTGGGGTACTGTTTTCTATTAAAAATAATACTTTTTTTCTATATTTCGCGTTATTTTTTACTCAAATGCGTGCGAGCACCAGCTTCGTCACAAAAGAAGTTAATGATGGCGGCGTGTTGCGTCATCAAAATGCGATGTCGTGATTGGTTACCTGCGTGGAGATTGAATACTTAAGCACGCAATCGAAGCTCGGATGCACGTTTGGTGTTTCTCTACGGACTTTGAGCAATTAAGCATGAAGTTTTAATTCTCTTGTGTTAGTTTACAAAAACTTAAATTCCTTATAAATAATGCATTTTAAGTCCAAACAGCAAGTATTATATACCAATCGAACCGCAATTTGATCCTTAATAAAATTGCATTAAAAAGTGAAATTCGTCAAAATGGTCTGTTGAGCAAATAAGTATTCAGGCGACGCTATGTCAAATAAAAAGCACAGGTACTATTCCTTTTCTTCCAGAGTATGTGTTTAAAACCCAAGCAATGTCCAAGACACTAAAAATACTGGATCAAACTCTTAAATCATTCAGTTAGCTTTAAAGGTTTCTGAACGGGGTTTTACACTGCTTTAATCTTTAGGAGCTTGTTTTTCATAAACTGTCAAAGAGCATTGTTAATCCTAGCTACTGAGACTGACTTAAAAAAATCAGCATTAAGTATCTCTACAACTGTCGTGATAATCTCTTTTTATGTTCTAAGAGTTCAATGGACGTAACGTTCGTTAGGCGTAACACTGTCATCACCAGCTTAAACTTTTTATAGCAAATCAGTGTGTGCTTGTCGGCTGCCTTATTTTCCAAATACTTTAGGTTTGAGCTCCAGCAAGTCAAATGCAATAGCTAGTTAAAAATTAACAAAAAATCATGAAAAACAATGCAACTGCTCATTTCATTTGTATAAGTTTTAAAACCTTTTAGCGCATCGGTTGAGGATTCCTAAAAACTTTAACATGATCTTCATCAAACAAAGCTTTAAGTTAACATTAAAGGTTACACTTTCAGGTGACGCTAGTATGCAGAGGCTTGACTATGTCTTGCCATAAGGAAAGCAATAGCAACAGCTAGTAATAAATAAACAGGTAGCATAAACGACATTTATTTTCCCCACATGTATTGTATCTCTAGTTTAGTAGTACGGGGTCGATTCACTAATACGAAACGATGTCGGCAAGTATTCACGTGTCACGCACGGTAAACACGCAACCGAATATCGCTGATCCCTACATAATGCCATGATTGATCGATGTTAGCACTTAGTACATTAGCTGTTATGAAAATATTAAAGGCTTGTAATAAATGTCTCCTTTTGTACTAAGTGAATGGTGAGTTAGGTTTTTAATTGTTCTTTCTTTTTGACCTTGTTTTTCGTGGGCATGATCGCTAGTACCTACTCCTATTAAAATTGTATTGTTTTCAATCCACAATGTACAATCTTAGTTTGATTACACATATTTTGAAGTGAACTTCTGAAACGTACTTTTTCATTAGTGAAAAGAAACATTGTTTTTTTACCAATGACTTTGCAACTACTGTGACAAAATGTTAGGTTACAAACGAGAATTCAGTCATACGATATTCAACTACAAGTTTAATAAAATACTAGAAGGGTTAATGTAGTTAAACTCGAGCTTTGATTAACATTTTATTTACTCGCGCGGAACTTTTTATCAATACCTCCTAATGTACTTTATAAATGATTCACAGATTACTGGTTCTCAAAAAAAGGTTTTAAAAAAATTACATTGAAAGACGTATTTTTCTATGTGGGTAGCTGAAATCCAAATGGATTTCGTTAAGCTCTTTCAAAAATTAGTATAAAAAAATACCAGAGGCTTTGCAGAGTATTATTATAGCTTACCCTCATTCTGTTTAGTATAAATGTACCATTATTTCTAATTAGGTTTTAGTAAATCCTTTAGATGTGTGTCTAAAACGTTACGGTTAAACCCAAATGAGGAAAAAAGCTCAACCAAAAACAACTTAACATTGCCAAAATGAAAAAAAAAGAGTGTTATTCTCTTTAATTGAACAATTTCTTTGAAAAGAAAAACTTGAGCAAGAGCGTTACAAACTTTCTCTTCAATTACGTTTGTAATCGGGCAAATCTTGATTACGTATTAACCTCATTTGTTTAGCAAAAGTACGTAGTAAAGTAAACAGCAATTTTCTTACTTTGCTATTTTGTTTTAACCTAATTTAACTTTAGCTATTGAAGGCTCATTTTGCGTTAACGAAGTAAAATCACGTTGGTTGTTTTGTTACAAGCGATGCTATAATATAAAATGTTTTGTCGGTCGCTGCAAGTATTAATACATTTTTGATTAAAATTATGTGCCCGGCTAAATATTTTTGGTGCTGTGTTTAATGGAGTACGTTGTGGATGTATGGAGGGTTAGTTAGCGGTAATGAGGTTAGAAGGTGCTTTTAATTATTTTGTATTTTCGCTTATTATTATTTAAAAAGTAAAGGGCCTGCAAAATTGGCTGTAATCGGGTAATTAATTCATTCCGAGGCTGTAATTCAATCGGTACTTTATTTATTTATTTGTAAAGGAACAATTAATAGTTACTGTTATACGTTAACATAATTACAAAATATAGAGCTTATAGAAGTAAACGTATAACCCACACCAAGTTTCGCGGATTATCGGTACTGTTAAATCCTATATCCCTATAGCCTATCGTCGCTGCGCGTGCAAAAGTCGCTATGTGTTTTTTTTGTTTTTTTTTTTTTTTATGCAGTTATAATTGTTGTTTCAATACGCACATACTGTAAAAACCGCTATGTGATTGATGCAATATTTAAAGAGTTACGAGTTACGGAATGTCGCTATGTGACATTCAAACACAGAAAGTTCCATAAAAAGTAGTAGTACATAAAACGCTAAGTGCTATAATTCACTTAGCTAAAAAAAATTTACTAAAGTGCAATCAAAAATTGCGCCTGACATGTGTTTTACTGCACATAGCGACTTTTTTTTATTGTTTGATTTGATTATAATTGATTTGATAAAGTAAAATATCATTTCGAATAAAAAATATATTTATTTTATTTTAGTTTGTTTTAAAAATTTCTTTTGACAATATAGCTATGTCACCGTATAGTCAGTTTCTTTAAAATTCCATAGAACTTTATAGTAGTTATGTGTTCTAAGTGCACATAGCGAGTATTTACGACATAAACAATTAACGCTATGTATCAAATTTGCCTATTATATTTGATTTTGGCATTATTAATAATGTTATCTATCCTAAATTAGTCTACAATTAGCAAAGTTTGTTATATGCATTATAGAAAAAATAAATAATTTGAATACACCGGGTATTTACTGAGCAAATCAGTTTTTTGCGTCTCCTGTAAAGTGTGTAAAAATCACATAGCGATTATTGAAAGCGCAGCGACGCTATGTTTAAATACTACTTGGAAAGTGGATGCAAATTAACTCAAGAAATTATTATTACTTCCCCGATTTTTAGGAGAATGTTAACATACTGCGACATATTTCTAAGATGTCCATGGAACTTGGTAGTATTTAGTCGTGTAAAATTTCATCTGTATTTCACCTTAACGAGACAAAAAATACAACCAGGTTTAAGACAATGACAACAACTTTTGGATCGCACAAAATAAATTAGCCTGTGCATAATTTGAAAACATGTGCCTTTGGAATCATTTCTCGAAAATTTTAACATAATTTTTGTTGTAAAAATACGTAATCTTTAAACTGATTTTTTTACCAAAATAATTACATCAACATAGACATGGTTGTTGTTGGAAACTTTTTCTTTAAATCATTTAAAAAAAGAAAGAAAAGAAAATTGTATTGTTCAATCGTGGGTTTAGCATGTTTTGAAAAAACAGCGTAGTTACTCCAAAAAACTTCACATTTACCGTCCGATAAATTGGTATTTATTATTATGAGTAACGTTTTTTTTACTGGCTAAATGTCGACGGTAGACCCTAAATGAGGTCCGTACTTAACCCAGCTTTAAGCATTTTGTGTAGATAGTATACGCGAAAAGCGTTTATTGAGGAAAATGTTTTGAAAAGACTTGTGAGCTCATATTTGCTTGTATTTTACTGCGGATATCTTTGAGGAGATTTAAACATGTGATTGTATGAAACGTGTTTTTATTTTATTTTAACTAGATAATGTTCTTGGGCATGTGAAGTTAATTGTCGGCAGTCGGGGTCTATCCGGATTTTTCATTGGACCAATCATTTATTAGATCGTCACAGATTTGAAATATTTTCTCAGCATTCTCTTAGTTACCTATAAATAAATTACCAATATAATTAGATGCTACTTTTATTTGAAGATACGGCGTTAGTTTTATATTTTTTTTAAATTTTCATTTATTTTTCAAATTTACAATTTTCATAAAAGTTTATCATAATTTTAAAATTAATAAAAGTTTTCTCTTCGATAGAAGATAAATATACCTTTCTTCAAAAGGATTATATGTATTTAACATAACGTGTATTATTAAACATCTTTCAAATTAAACAGCATGTTATATACAAAGTTTTTTAACTGAAAATGGACTTGTTTACTTGATAGAAAAAATATTTAGCCGGCACTATACATTTTAATTTATGTAGTTTCAAGCAACTACTTATGAAACAAAATATTTAGCTGCATTTACGAAGACAAATCAGTTATTGAAAGTATGTAGTTATTTATGGTGTACTAAGAAAATCTTACTAAATAGAACTGCGACGGTAGATTGATCTTATTAAGTCTTATTTAGATAAGATGACGTATTATTTAGCAAAAATTTATTCAAACATCACAATAGTGAAAAAAAATATAACCAGAGATCAAATGGAAAACAATTAGTAATCCCTCAACAATAATGACCATTACAATAAAGTATTTTAGTACTTTTAATAATTAAAACTATGTTTGAACAATTCAATCGAAAGCGGTCTATTTTAATAATTCAAGCTTTGGTTTAACTCTTATTAATATTTTAATAAATTGTGGTTATGCAAAACACCTGTATTTATATTCTTTTCTATCCAAAAAACATATACATTATATTATTTAATTGGTAACTTCATGTAAATAATTACGATGAACAAAGGCGGACTTAATGCCGAAAGCAATTTCCACCTATTTTCTACATATCAATCCTTTCTCAACTAATGTATAACTTCAAATAGTCTATTTCTAGCTAAGGGACAAGATAAAGCAATATAATAAACCGGTAGGTAGTACCAAACATTGAGGTGTCACAATATACGCCACCACTGAGTTATTGCCTACCCGTATTCTGGCCTGAATTGTTAATTAAACCCCACCAATATGCCACTCACATCAGCTTAATAAAATTATAAACCCAATTTCCGATCACATTTAAACTGTTTGTATACGCAATGGGCTGTAGAATGTTATTTGATTATTTGTTCATGATCTTATGTGCAACTTGTGGTGGATTAGTTATTTGCGAAACGTATCGTAAATTGTGGATGACGTGATATTTTAGGTACAGGTTGCATATGTTATATTTCAGTGCTTGTTAGAGATGAGTTTTAGTCTCCTTGGTTGTCTACATATGTCATTTTAAAGTTAATAATGTATATGTCATCCCATACATTTTATTGCAGGGCATAGCGCTTGAAAAAGTTAAGTTTCCTTACAACCCTTTAATATAATATGGTAATTAAGAAAAGCTTACTACGCTGCTAATGCCGGTTAGTATTTGTCAAGATTTTCTTCTTTTTTCAATCAAAATTATATTTCAACAACTTCTTGTTAACTAACTTACTTAAAACATTAAGTACAAGAAAACAATATTAGTTATTTAATTTGTTTTCCTTTAAAACAAAAGTAGGATTGTTACAAAGCTTAATTTTGTAAACAATTCTATTATTCAAGGGACCGTGTTATTTAATATTTTATTATCGTTTGCAACACTGCAGCTGTTGCAAGTTGATTTATGTTAGAAAAAGAGTACCGTTGAGGGGATCGTAATAAGACGAGGACCGAAGAATTATATAAGGGAGGGAGAAAAAATGCTACAATTTGTCGGATTGTGGCAGTTTTTCCGGTAAGTTACGGTATAAAAATATAAGAGCAAGAAATTTTATGATAAAAAATTCGAAGACAAATTCCCTTTTTCTACGTAAAATTGTTTTACTTACCAACTCTTTGCGCTGAAAAATATTAAGCCTACGCATCTACATATTGTTATTACGTTTTTTGAATAGATCAGCTTCTTACGTCATACTAAAGGAAAATAAATTGGTTTCTTTATTATCATAGTACAAGTAATATTCTCAAAGCATGAACAAGCCTCCTTCGGTAAATAAGGTACCGGTAATAGTAAGCCAAGGTGGCTTACTATTAGCACCACACTAACCATACGGGCTGGTTTTGTGTCAAGAATTTTTTCATTTGTCTTGTAGAAAATATAATTATTTGCAAACTGCGGTTTTTAACCCAGTGTCGCCAGCAGACACAGTAGTAAAACAATGCACATGAACCATAATGGGACACTGCACTGTGAAAGGGTAAGGATCATTAATTAATACACTGGGGCTCAAAGAAAACGGGTCACTTACTAAAACCTTCCAAAATATTGGAGCTAGCTTTATGAAATAAAGTTCATGTGTTAAAATTGGGTAGTGACACTATGTATTCTACTCGGTCATCACACGGAACAGTGACTAGCTATAATTGTTGCATTCCGTTATCTCAAAGATCGAACTAACACAAATAGTATTTTAACTAAGCAACCAGACGAGCATCTCGTTAGCTTGATGATAAATTCGCGATTATCCATCCCAAATACAGAATAACATAAAGGAAGACACATTAAATATGAGTATAATAGGTATAACAGGTTAATTTTATTCCTTCCGTGAATCGCAAGTAAACTGTTCGTTATCTATTCTAGAACTACTAGTATCGATTTAAAGTAATTGATGGCTATTGCTGTTGCTAACTAATTGCTTGATTGTAAAATTACTCATTTCTAAAATTGCATAACTGTTTTGTTATTTACATCCTTGTTAGCTGTATATCCGTATACTGATGCTTCGTATAATGATTGCCTGACTGAAATAGGTAGATGAGACTAAAAGGCGTAGCGCGAGATTGAGTAGAACTATGTCCAGCTTACTAACAATATTTTTATAATGTTCCACTGCAGGCATAATCTTACCCAGTGACGCATGGTAGGCAAAATAATGGTTTATAACAAATATTTGTTAATGTTAAGATTCTGTATGCTTTTGCTTTCTCTAAAAACGCTTATAGAAAGTAATGCAATGCATGAAACAGCCAAACTAATGCACACAACTATGTTTATGCACTCTACTGCTTTCAAATCCACACTATTATGTAACAGAAGGAATCCTCATTATCTTAATTGCGTATTTTAATACAATAAACAATACAAAACAAAGCAAAGGATTGTTGTATAGTATTTAGTTACTTAGTACTGATACATACTGATGATATCGTTATCGCGTCGGTATCGGATTGTCTATTGAGACGAAGCTCAGTTAAGCCGATAGCCTCTGGCATGTAGCAATTCTAAACACCATTTACGTATCACAGGGTTATCTTAAACTATCGGTATGTAGAATTTTGAGAGCATCAATGGGTTTAGTTTGAGAGTGAGAACGGATCGACCGCCACAAACCCCGATAACGGTGAAACTTTAAAGCTTCGTATGAAACGATCCTGTACGGAGAGTTTCGTGTTCGATATTGGTAATTTTCATTGATGAAACATTTTATAGTTTACGAAAGAGTTATTAATATTACACTTCTATGTTTGAACTTTGAAAGTGACGAGCGTTAAAGGCGACGATAAATCTAATATAGAAAATTATAGACCTATATCTATTTTGTCTACTCTGTCAAAAACTTTCGAAAGATTAGTGCACAATTATATTTACCCTTCAATTCACACAACCATTATTGACCAACAACATGGTTTCGTAAAAAAACGTTCTACTATTACAAATCTGTTGATATATACATCGTACTTATTTGAAAGTATGGATGACAATAAACAAATAGATTGCATTTATACTGACTTTCGAAAGGCATTTGACAGAGTGGATCACAAAATACTTTTAGAGAAGCTGGCATTTAACGGTATACGAGGCAACTTATGGCGTTGGTTCAAATCATATATTACCAACAGAACACAAAAAGTAGTTCTAAATGGACATGAATCTGACTTTGTATCTATTACCTCTGGCGTGCCGCAAGGTTCAATATTAGGGCCTCTCATGTTTATAATCTTCATTAATGATATTAAAAAGTGCTTTAAATTCAGCAATTTTTTACTTTATGCTGATGATTTAAAGATTTATCATAAAATCGAACATGTAGATGACCATATTAAAATTCAGCAAGATTTAGACCGATTTGCTAATTACTGCGTCAAGAACAAACTCGCACTTAGTATGAACAAATGTAGCACCATTACTTTTACAAAAAAGAAAAATGTAAGTAACTTCCATTATAACATAGGGGGAACTTTCATTGACAACGTCGAGACAATACGAGATTTAGGGCTAATATTGGATACAAAGTTGCACTTAGATATACACGTAGACACTATAATTAGCAAAGCATTCAAGATGTATGGATTTGTTGTTCGTTCAAGTACAAATTTTACCCAGACTTCCACATATCTTCATTTATATAGGTCTTTGATTCGTTCACAGCTTGAATATGCCGTGCCTGTCTGGAATCCGTTTTATGATAAGTATGTTAATGCCATAGAAAGTGTTCAAAATAAATTTTTGCGCTGTATACAGTTCAAGTGTTATCGTAATAAATTATCGTACGATGAATTGATTGTAAGATATAATTGCTTGACATTGGAACAGAGACGTCAGTCATCATAACAGCCCATTAATGTCCCACTGCAGGAACGGGCCTCCTTCCCTGAAGGAGGGATACTTGGCCTACTAATACCACGCTGGCCAGACGGATTGGTATAGGGTTTAATTTCAAGTTTTCCTTCTCTTTATTTTATAAAGATAATATTAACGGATAGTCCCTTAGTAGATTTTTACGACACCCATGGGATGAGATGGGGTGGTGACATATTGTATTCTTACTCCGTCACCACACGGAGACGTCAGTATCTGCAAGCAATGTTACTGTATGACATTTGCCATAACAACTATGACTGTATTTCACTAACAAATAGAATAAGCTATAGAATACCCACAAGAACACATAGCCGTAACCTATGTTACTTTTTTGCGACTCATAAATGTCGCACCAATGCTGGTAAACGATCGCTGATGTTCCGTTTGGTTGATTCATATAACAAGCACTTTAATACTATAGACTTAATGGCAACACGTCCTAGCATATATAGAAAGCAAGTACTATTAGCACTAGCACTTAGTTAAATATTGTTTAAAATTAGTTTAAGTATTTCTTAATTTTTTCTTACAAAGTTATCTGTAACGCCAGTTTAATTGTTTCTCAACATGAACAAACCCGTTAATGTAAAGTCTATAAGTCTAAATATGTGGTAAATGCCGCTGGTGGCACAATTATGATATTCGCACCTAATATTTTATACAAATATGTATTGTGTCATTGTTTGTTTACCTAAATAAAAATGAAAAAAAAAAAAAAAAAAAAAAGTGAACGTTCGAGGGTTGAATATTTGTAGTAATGTATAATGTTTTGTTACGTCAGATTTATAGTAACAATGCCCATCTTAAATTTGAGCGATAGGTTTTCAATGTTTAATTAACAGTTTAATGTAATAGTTGTTATATTATATGGCTACTAAAGTAGCAAATAAATATTGATCTTTAAGAAAAGTTTTTAGCAATGAATATAATTTGGGAAGGATTTAATTAATCATAGTAACTATCCCTTACATTATAAATTAAAGATTCTATTCATTAAATATCAAAGATGTTAAAACAAGGGGTTTCTCATAACTTTATAAAGTAAAAACAAGATAAAAAAAATCACCAAGACACGACAACGTTAAAAAGATAAAGTCTTAAACAGAACAAAGTAAGAGGAAACTGATATTGAATAAAAGAGAGAAATTTAACTACACCATTGTAAAATAATAGTCAAAAGGATGTAAAGAATCCCCAATAATATCGAATACTTTTTCGTTATACCACTTCACCGTGTTTAATCTTAGAGCTTATATAAAATTTATTAAAGGTAAGGTTTGGTGAAAAAAAACGCGAAAGAAAAGTAGAATTCAGATTCAGAAATGAAATGAATACGGGGGCTTGAGGCGTTTCGTCGCCTATGAATAATTTATTTCAGAACTGGGTTTTCGCGAAATTACTTGCCATCTCATTTGAAAGAGTGTGCCGACGTTTGCTGAATCGACTGTTAATGCAGTAAGTAGATACGTACCTTTCATATTGTTCCTTAGATAAAATTGTGTTTTGAAGAAATTGTTCTGATTTTGTTTTGGTAACGTTCTTCACGTATAAAGGTATTTGATTCAAATTAGGTACTTGGGTTTAATGCGTACCTAATAGTTGTAATAACTATTGAAGAACGAGTTAGGTTAGCATTTTCAAATAGGTAAGCTTATATATTTTTTGTTCGAACTGTTGATTCGTTGTAAGGTGCTTTAAAATAATGATCGACCAATCATCACACACGTCGTCTTATTTAATAACTTCAACTATAGCCTGTTTAGTGTCTATGTTGTACCTTAAGGGAAGTGGGTATAGATATTAGAATAAACTGTGTGCTTTATATATAAAATAATATTAATGATTAAATATAATTAAGCTCTAAAAAAATGTTACGTAATATAAATTTTTGTTACAAAAGCAAGCAACTAATTAAGTGATATCGTAAGTATAATATGTCACAAGGGACCATACATAATACTGTATGGGTCACTTAACATTATTAGCTATTACAATTACTTTTCTGTGGTATAATATACCCATTATCATAAAATAATAATTAGTTTCTGTGTTACATTGTATTAATTATGTAAAGTGTGTTATCACAATTATTTTTTATTAGCTTAAAGGTAATGTCATAATTATTTTCAAGTAGCTGTGTTGTTTTATGATTTTTAAAAGGAAAACATCCGATTTCGTGATCAGACCTTTTTACTAGATAATGAAACCAGTAGTCATTAAATACACCAATCCTTAAATAAATTAGTTCTGGCGTATGATTCGAAGCCTAAATCCAAGGCTTGCTAGCAGCATGTCTGTGCCAGCGATGCAGTCAAATTCATCAAAATCTTATTTACTAGAATACGTTAGGTTCGATAGATTTTAAACTAATAAAACCATGATGATGTAATTTTGTAATTGATATAAGTAAAACCAAGTTTCAGGTAATCAAATCGTTTCAGTGGGACAGTAATTTGTAATTGATATAAAACCAATTTTCAATTAATCAATTCGTTTCAGTGGGACAGTAATGTTCTATTTTGATGTGGTTAAAACTTTAAAGATTTCCTTTATGAGCGTTGATGGGCAAAATAATTAAATTGAAATGAAATTAGCATTTCAGTATTTAGTACGCAAGTTACAATGTAGCAGACAGATTTAATTGTGACGTAATAATCGTAAATGTATTGATTAGACTGTTTAAATACCTTACGTGCATGTTTAATTAAGTACGACTATTAACTACCATTGATATGTCTAACTTCCTGCAGAGATGGACGGAATCTTGAACTACCACACTTACTTAATGGGTTTGTTATAGAATGTTTTAAACTGTTTTACGGCTCTCTTCGCAGGGTGACGACTTATTCTTAGTTGTCATTTAAAGAGATTTGCTTCTTATTTTTTTCTATTCATTTTGTCTTCTTCTTGTCGTAGTTTTATTCTCTTGGTGTTGTCGATAACACTGATATTATCAAACTGAAATTGTTTTATAATTTCACATCACCTTGATTTTGTTTTTGATGTTCAACATTTAACGTATTCTTTAGAACTTAAACCTACTTTTATCTAATTTAGTGCGAATTCAATTAAATATATGAAAAACTTCTTGAGATGATTGAAAAACAGTAATTATCAAAAAAGAGTAATATCAAACTGTCCGTTTTTAAAAGTAAATTAAACTAAAGTAACATCTTTGTTACAATATAACACATAACGTCCAATTCAGAATAATCAAGAGAATGATTTAAATACCCTCGGCTCTAACTAGCCGCAACTGTGGAAGTTCCCACATAAACAAGGAAAATTAACCATAACATGAAAATGAGTTACCGCCCACTCGAAACTTGTTCGTATACCGTATCTATAGGAAAACGCCTTCTCTCTTCTTAAAATGAACATTTATTTTGTATTAAATTCTATGGTTATTTTATACTTTGCTGTTTTAAAATAATTTGTATGTAAATACTAAGTAATAATAGTTTGTTCGAAATAAACTGTATAATATTTTAAGAAACTAAGTTAGAATTACTAGTTTTTTTCTAGAGACGGCCAATAAATTTAAAGGAGCAGGATTAGCTTGTGTAGCGTACGAAAATTAGCTTGAAATCCAGTATTTACTGACGCGTTGACGTCCTATATTTTTTTTCACAACGAATAGCTGACAAGGTATGTTGTGTGTATTTAGTCTTTTCTTGACACTGCCAGATTCTTTACTCTTTTAAATACCAGGCACAAAGAACGTCGAGGCTCTGGACAAAAATAGTAAACCACTCAAATAATAAAATTGTCGAACATTAAAAAAAACCTTCCTAATTCAAAACCTCCTGTGGAAAGGAATGTAAATTTATAGCCCCTTCTGAATTCACAATGCGAATGAAAAGCAGCTTATAGAAAACGGTCTTTTTCAAAATAACGAAGGGGATACAGATGCAGGGCTCGTTGAAACTGTTTAAAAATTTAAATATAATACTTGGCAAATAAAGTTTCAATTTAATGAGTTATCGATCATGTTTGTCGTGACTAGAAAGTATTCCTGTGAAAAAAATTTTGATTGAAACTGATTACGAAATTATCGAATTATGATGTAAAACATAATGAAAAAATACAAATTAATGGAACATCCTGTAAATAGAATGCAAGACATCAAACTTTTTTAAGATTTGTAATTATATCTACTGAAATGAAAATCTATACAAATGTCAAAAGAATTATATTATTTATAACGATAAGATAATAGATTCGAATTCAAAAGTTCCATATTTCTTTATACAATAACGGTGGTCATAAAAAAAATTCTTAACGATAGTATGTTCCTTATGTCATAAATATTTCAGCCTAATCCATCCAGTAAACTGGGGATTGAGTCAGTCACGTTTTCCTCTCATATATGAAGATAATATTATAACGTGACTTCATTTCAGTAGAATAGCTATGACTAAAATACTGTTACGTTAGGACGACATGGTAAATAAGGTATGATGAAGTTGACAAAAATATTGATGTAGGTACCACGAGTGCGAAATTAAATTTCATTAATTAATGTAATGATAATTGTTACACTCACACAGTTCTTTTCAATAATATAATACAATCAACACATTTAGATAGTCCTAAACTATACATTGTACTTTGGGTACTTAACAAATAATTAAAATACTCAAAAATATACATTTATTGTTATTTATTTATTTATTTAAGTTCAAAGCACAAATCATACATAAAATGTTCACCAAGGTGCAGCATAAACCTGTTAAGGTTTTTCCGTGCACCAGACATTCATCATCTTTTATTACATAATACGTTAGGTAGGTATACAAAACAATTCAAGTAAGTATTACAAACAATTATACAAAACAGGCGTACAAAACAATTTAAGCAAGTATCACACAAAAAATTGACAAGCTACAGGTTATTATGATAGTTAACAGATATTTTCACAATATTTGAATATCTGCGTATATAGTAACAAATCAATATCGAACATACAGCAAAACAATATCAAAAGTATCATAATGGCATAATCTTAAAAAATGTATTATTTTTATACTAGTGTTTAACAATTTCTTAGGTGGGTAAATGCGAGTGTTGTGTTGAGAAGTAAGGTGTGTGTGTGTGACATATTGTGTGTGGCGGGTAGGTACTCCTTGTAAAAAATAACCGGTCGAATGTGTTTGTTACATTTATAGAGGATGTTGTTTTAGTTGTACTGTAACGTAAGTAGTTTTATAATCATTTTTTTTTTTTTATTTGGTCTGAGTTTTAGAAATTTAAATTATTAAAAAGTCACTCAGTTAATGCCCGTCAGCAACATTTTTTATTTTTTTTATTTTACTGACAGACATCACTTAAGTAGAAGGTTTTGAGTTTTGATTTTATATTTATTTTTGTTAGGTCAGTTTTAACACTAGTCGGTAAGTTATTAATTAATGTGGGAACTTTGTATTTAAGGCAGTTTTTTCCGTACATGTTATTATAAGAAGGCACAACCAGTGTTGCATTTGAGACGCTTCGAGTTGTTATTTTGTGTGACGTCGGAATTTGTAAGTCCTTATTAAAAAACTCTTCAGTAAGCAGTGTGAATTTGACCTGATCGTGTATTGGCAAAATCTTGCAGAAATTAAACAAATGATGGTAATTATTATTAGCTTTATAGTACTGTCTGATTTTGCTTGGGACAATAGTTTTTAGTATACGCAACTGCAGTTGGTATATTGGATCTAGGTGAGATACGAAAGTGCGGCCATAGCTGCTGAGACCATACGATACAATAGACTCCCCTAGTGCTTTGTACAGCGACAATAAAATTTTAAAGGGGATCTTGAACTTTATCAATGTAAATTTCGCTAAGAGTGCTCTGAGTTTATCACCGACGTAATTTATGTGATCGATCCACTTTATTCTGTCATCGATAATAAGTCCTAAATATTTTTGTTGCGAGACTACTTCGACTGGTTCACAGCTGCAGTTTCGAAACGAGTCATGCAGACATTTGTGGTCGTGTGGAATCAGTCTAATAGGAAATTGTGACCTGTTATGACTAGAGCTTATGTACATGACTTTTGTTTTATTTGCGTTAAGGACAAGACCAGCGTCATGTGACCATTGTGTAAGAACCGTAAAATCTTCCTGTAGATGACTTAACGCTGTTTCAATATTTTTATCAGCTGCAATCAGACAGGTATCATCAGCATACTGAAACATTTCACAGTGCGTTATTAAGCCCACAAGGTCATTAACATAGGTAATATAGTGCAATGGTCCTAATACCGAGCCCTGCGCTGTACCTTCTGACATGTTGATCTTTGTGCTTGTATAACCATCGATCTTAACAACGGATGACCTATCTTTTAAATAATTACCGCACCATGTTTTTAGGGGTCCTCTTATACCACAATTATCGATTTTTTCAAGAAGCGTACTATGCTGCAATGTATCGAACGCGCGACTACTTGTTTTGTATTGTAATGATCGTACTTGGAGAGTCTTCCATTAGAAAAATATTGTGTCTGAATCTTTACTCAACAAATACCAAATATGTATTTACATTGAGGATTAGAGCATAAAAGAATATTATTTATTTATTTCTATATAAAACTGCATACAAGGCATGAATTGCTAGACATTAGAATTAATGAATACTAGAAAAGTATGTACCTTTCAAGTAAGCAGGTATTAATGTCAGGAATAACTCAAAACGGATCGCGTGATTGACATTTACCATTCGTCATTCTTAATTAAAATGAGAACCAAATTTCAATATTGCCCAATACTCAGTAAATGACAGCCACTCAAACCATTGCCCCGTGAAAACGATTTTCTTGCGATTTGAAGAACATTGAGCACGCCAAATGTAGGTTCGTTTATTACCTTTAAATAAACTTTATGAAATTGATTGAGATTTCTTTCGTTCCGTATTTGAAATCTTTGCTTTTATAATTTCCTAAGAAAAATATTTAATTCAAAGTTTTGTTGATATCATTAAACTTTTTTTTCGATTTGTACAAAAATAATACTTATAAGTAAACATAAAAGTTGAATGAGTCCCGATCCTGCTGTAGGACGATTCATAAATAGCTCAATTTAGAAATATAAGGTTACATGAGAGAGGCTATCGCTTAGTAGAATCGTTTCTTGGTGGAGGCCTTATCTTTTAGTCTCATTATTTGAGTTATGATGATTATAATAAATCAAATATTGAGTATACCTATGTGTCTAGTTTTATGATTTGAATGGACTAAAATATGATCCTTTTCACTTTTTATTAAATTTTAATTATTTAACATTTAATGTGAATTACGGTACTAAAAACTTCTCGATTGATGATTCTATGAACGTTTTACTTGATGAACATGGCGGCATGATAAATATAGTAACGATTTTGTTCGTAAGTCTGAAGAGAACTTAGTTTTAAAATCACAAGTATTTATTTTCAATGCACGAAAGAACAACTATAATATTGATAATCTAACCACGTTTTGAAAATAAGTTTCAAATTAGGCTTTCCCAGACGCAAACAAAGCATACTCAGTGAGAATGTAAATAAAATGGACTCTTGGTTTTTATTTGTGGGTTTAAAGTTATGGGCTACAACGCCACAAGCCGCAACCCGCCACATTGAGTAAAGTTAAGGTGTTCGGGGAATACAGAACGAATCAACTTCGAAGGATTGCTTGTAGAGTTACAGTGTAAGCTTCTGTATAATTCCCTTAAATATTATATGATAAGGCATTTGCAAAGTTTTGATTTTAGACTCACTTTACAAAATTTGGAAACTCGATTACGAAATTTGTAAACTGAGGTTTCGTACTATTTCAGTAATTATAATAATTATTATTCCTTAGTAAATTTAAATGAATTTTGTCTACAAAATTATGTACCTACAAGTCTTTGAAGATTTGGTTAATCAACTAAATTAGACGATTGTTTAAAGGTCAAGATGTTTTTAATTGGTAGACCCTTGCTGTTTTAAATACGATTGGGTGACCCCATCGTGTCCTGCCACCCTCTCTAATAACAAAGTAAAGTAGTTTCATGGTGCATTTGATTCAGTTTATGAGGGTCTTAGGGGATAGATGATGTCTATGCGCTACGATAGTCACCGATCATCTGAGCTTGTTGCATTTGATAACATGTTTCAAATGTATTCGAAACTCAAATATATATTTTTTTAAGTATTTGATTCTAATTTGACCCAAATCTTTGTGTGGCTTTCCTGTGTACCTAGTTGTTATGAAGAGTGTAAAAAGGTCTAAAATTAAATTGTTAGAAAGGCTTTTTTTTTTTTTTTTTTATTCTCCCTCTGGGTCTCTTCGCAGGGGCCCCGGGTATGCACCGTTAAGCATCGACCCCAGGGTCCCCTGCAGACCTCGGCCGCCCTATTACGGCCCCGTCCCTATGTGGAAGAGGATCCCCAGTCCTCTCTACCGGGGGGGGGGCGTGTGTGGGGGGGAGCACCTACACACGCCAACGTCTTGGCCTGCTTCTACACGGGGCAACGGGCAGCCCATCCGTCCCGTTACCCCCAGGCCCCCCGTCATGGAGGTCGGAGATCGTTGGCATAATGCCTCCTCCGACGCCCAGGACGCGCGGCGACATGCGGGAATGAGGGATCTCTCTCCCGCAAGCCCTCCGCCGCCTCCTTCGCTAGCATTACATGCTCGCAAAAGGTGGCGACGGCCTGCCACGCGCTCTCGCTGGAGACCATGGCCTGAACCATTGTCTCCAGCGAGAGAAATGCCACTCCTAGACCCACAACGAGGTCCTGCCGTTGCCGTGCCCACGCCGGGCACTCCACCAGTGTGTGGAGCGAGGAGTCCTCGCTGCAGTTCCGGCAACTGTGGCATTCGGGCGTTGGCTCCCGGCGAATACGGTGCAGATACTTACCGAAGCATCCATGCCCGGTAAGCATCTGCGACATCCGGTAAGAGAGGCTGCCATGCCGCCTCTCGAGCCAATCCGCCATGACCGGACTTACCGCCCTGATAAGGGCGTGCCCGTACCTCGGTTGCCCAAGTCGCTGTCTCCATTCCTCCATGAGATCGTCATGGAGCAAGGACCGCTGCGCCTCGACTTCGCGAGGGGCAGGTATATGTCCCTGCTCCAGAGCCTCCCTGTGCCACCGATACAGTGACGCGAGAGCTCTCGCCTCCAGATCCCATGGAGGAGTTCCGGCTAGGAGACTCGCCGCCTCAAAGGAGATCGTACGATATCCCCTGATGATTCTGACGGCCAGCATCCTCAGCGGACTCTGAAGAATAGTCGCTGTGCTGGCCGTCAGGCGCTCCGCCCATACAGGCGCGCCGTATAGCGCCATCGATCGTACGATCCCCACGTAGAGTCTCCTACACGGGGTGTTAGGTCCCCTCATGTTGGGCATAAGCCGCGACAGTGCAGCCGCGGCGCCCTTAATTTTGGGGACGATGCTTCGGACATGTGGTCCGAAGCCCCATCGGCTATCGAGGGTGATCCCAAGATACCTCATCGAGGGCTCGATGCCGATGCTAACACCATCCACCGTGACACTGGAGCCTGGAGGGGGCGCCCGTCTGGGTCCGTGAAAACACAGGGCCTCAGATTTGTTGAGCGCCACCTCCAGCCCCAGCCGCCGGATTCGGGCAACGACCTGGGCAACCCCTACCGTGGCCGCTTGGGCTGCGTCTTGGAACGTTCTCCCTCGTGCTGTCACGAGGGTGTCGTCGGCGTAACAAAACACAGCGACACCTCTGGGGAACGAACCACGCAGCACCCAGTCGTATCCGATGTTCCACAGGAGCGGGCCAAGCACCGATCCCTGTGGAACACCGCACGACACATCTCGCCGACCTGGCCCTAGCCAACTAGGGTAAGCTATGGCCCTCTCAGAGAGATAGGCCCCGACAATGTGGCAGAGGTAGGGGGGCATCCGATGATAATCGAGGGCCTCCCTAATGCAACTCCAAGGCAAGGTGTTAAATGCATTGGCGATGTCAAGAGACACCGCCAACACCACCTCACCCCGGGAGGTCGCTTCCTCTGCCAGGCTACCCACGCGCATGATCGCACCCACAGTGGATCGCCCCCGGCGGAAACCAAATTGGTTATCCGCCAGATCTGGCCCTACCACCGTGAGATGCTCGACGAGGCGATCTGCAATGATACGCTCAAAGAGCTTGCAGACCTCGTCAAGCAACACGATCGGTCGGTATCCGGATGGTGAATCCACCGGCCGCCCCGCCTTTCGGATGAGGACCAGTTTCCCCGTCTTCCACACCTTCGGAAACTGACCTCTTTCGAGGCATGCGCTAAATAGCCTTCTAAGTCGGGGTCCAAGCTCCGCAAGGGCCACGACCCATGCACGGCCTGGAATGCCGTCGGGTCCGGGCGCGGTGTTCTTTTTGGCCTTGAGCTGTCGAACCACCGCCCCTAGCTCACCCTCTGTGACTTCGGGCACGTCATTCTCGCTACGACTCGCGTTGAGCACTCGAGACGAAGCCATCGTCGGGGGGACATGCTCCTCCCCTCCCGATGGGAACAAGGCGTCCAGCACTCCCTCCAGACGGTCGGGTTGCAGACTCTGCGTCAGCGGGGGGGCCCTGGGGCGTAGTTTGCCCCGTACCAAAAGGTATGGGCGTCCCCACGGATCCTGGTCCAGAGTCCCAATCAGCTCTTCACGAGCTGATTGCTTGGCCCGTTTTACAGCCGCCTGGAGGGCTCTTTTGGCTGCCCTGTACCTCTCATGGAGCTCCGTCTCCAGGGTTGCCGCGTTGTCTGGGCGGCGACGCCTTCGGCGGAACCTTTTGCACTGGCGGCGTGCACGGACGCACTCCTCGCGGAGTTGCGCCGTTTCTGCGTTCCACCAGTACGCCTGGTTCCTTGCCGGGGTGCGCCTCACCCTTGGCATCGCCGCGTCGCAGACTAGCGACATGGCCCTCTGGAACCACTCTGCCTCGTCATCGACGCAGACAGGCCTGTCCGGTGCGGGTACCCAGGCCTGCACGGTAGCGGCTTCCAGAAGGACTTCCCTGCTCATTTTTTTGAGTGCCCAACGAGAATCCGGAGGGCTGTCAATCCTCAGCGGTGCAGAGGCATCGGGGTCGACGCTGAACCGAATGTATCTGTGATCGGACAGCGTCTCCCCCTCCTCCACAACACGCCAGTCCTGGACGCGAAGGGCAAGCGCAGGGGTCGCGAACGTTACGTCCACGACCGAACCGAGCTGCCCTCGCTCCCAGGTGGCGACAGTCCCCCGGTTGAGGATCGCCAGGCCGCGCGTAGCGACCCAGTCCTCCAACAACCTCCCCCTGACCGTGGTCTCTCGGGAGCCCCAAGCCTGTGACCAGGCATTGAAGTCTCCCATGACCAGTATCGGACGGGGGCGACACGCAGCGAGAACGACGTCCAGTCCAGCGAGCCATTGCTCAAACTGGTACTGGTCTCGGTTCGGCGAGATGTAAGCGGCCACCACCGCTATCCCCTCATAATCCGCCGCGACGCATCCTCGTCCCCTTGCTAAAACAGCAAGGGGGGAGGAGCCAGCGGCGGTTCCCCCGATAAGAAACGTCAAGCCGTCCAAGTCCACCGGGGCGCCCGGTGGTACCCAGTACGGCTCGGCGACTGCAGCCACATTGATAGACCACTGTGCGACGCTCTGGTACAGAAGATCCTGAGCACCGGCACAGTGGTTTATGTTCGCCTGCAGGAAGCGGACATGGGCACCCATTAATGAGTGTCCATCTCCGCCTCCCGCCGCGAACTGGGCCGCTCTGGGGCCTCTCTACCTGCGGATGGACGGGGACGGGGCCTCGGCCTTGAGGCGGCGCAGGACTTGCTGTCCGCCCGGTGTGCCGCATCCTTGCCCTCCGCCACACATTTGAAGCAGTGTGGCGGGGCCGTGCATGATCCGGCCTTGTGACCGGGCTGACTGCAGCGGAAGCACCGGTCCCCCACGGTAACTCCCGCCGTGCACTGCACTCCTACATGCCCCGCTCCCAGGCACCTAAAGCACCTGGCTTCGCGGGGCTGCAGAAGGAGCACCTGCGCCTTGAGGAAGCCTCCTATCAGGAGGCTCCGTCCATCCGCTACCTTTTTGGCCGCCGCGACCGGGCAGTGGACGACCACCGTCCCGCGACCTGTGGGACCAAAGAATAATTCTCCGGCCCTCACCTGGTCGCGTGGGCAGCCGCCCGCCTCCACAACGGCGGAGATCACCTCCTCCGTTGTGGCCGCGTCATCCAAACCAGACACGCGCACGCCAACACATTTGTTGGGTCTGGTGACGCGGACGGCCTCTGCGTCCAGTGACTCCCGCAGCTTAGCCGCTAGGGCATCTGCCTTGGGGCCACTGGTGGCGCCGGAGACCTCGAGCATTCTTGCTCCGGTACGTGTCGTTTTGTACCGGAGCCCGCCCTGAATGTCGAGGGCCTTAAGGTCTACGGAGGCCTTCACCCTCCGTAGAACCTCGGCGTACTCCACGCCCTTCTCCACGCCTGCTGTCGTCAGCGTCAGGACGACAGCGGTGGACCGTGGGGCGCGGAGCCTCGGCGCCTTTGTCGCGGCGGCGACTTTCTTCTTCTTTTTCTTTCTGGACCCCACGACCCTCCATTCTGCTTCAGGGAGGGAGGGATCCGGGGTCCCATCTACGACCGTAGGGGGGGCAGAGGGGGCCTTCTTCCCCTTCCCCTTGCCCTTCTTACTGTCGGACTGCTTCGGCTTTTGGGCCGAAGCAGCCACGTTCTTTTTTGCAGGCGGCGGAGGAGCCGCAGGTGGAGGCGCTCGCTCTCCAGCTTTGGGGCGGGCCACCTCATCGCAGGACGCCCCCGCGGCCGACGTCAGCGGCGGGCGGCGCCTTATGTCTTCGAGAGTGGAGATGCGCTTCATAATGCGCGTCTCCATCTCTCGCATCATCCGCTCAAAATCTTGAGCGGATGATGTTGACGCCGCAGGGCGCTGCGGCACTGGCGGCAGTGCCACGCCGCCGCTCCGCGCCTGCCTCAGCTCGTCCTGGAGGGCAGCCATTTGCTCCTCCAGGCGCTTTATGGCGGCAGCGTGTTCGGCGTCCTTCTTCGCCAGCTGCCGCCTGAGCTCCGCCACTACCCCTGCCTCACCAGTCGAGGCTGGCGGGGACGGAGGAGCCCGCCACTCCCTGCGGACGGCCTCCGTGACCTCCGCAAATATTTTCTTCCGGGTCTGTGAGAGCCCCTTCTGGCCCCTAGCCGCATCGGCTAGTTTGGCCAGAAGTGTCTCCAGACCCGGAGGAAGTACTGCTCCGTCGGCCGGTGGCACGTACGGTGCCTTCGGCCGACTCTGTCCCCTGAGCGGGGCACCCCTCCCACGCCCAGTCCTCACTGCGGGCACCTTGGGTGCCGCAGGCCTACCCGCCTCCTCCCCAGATGTTAGTTCCATACCGGAGCCGGAAAGACTCCGGCTTCCGGTACGGAACAAAAACGTCTCCTTCTCCTCTGGGCGCCCCCTCTTCCTACCGCGCCCAGAAATTGTTAGAAAGGCTAGGTTAACTATAATCAGCTGCTACCTGGTGGTATTTTGGGTTATATATTAAAAATTTGTAATAATAATACCTAATTATATGATTACATTACACTTGAATTTTTCACGTACCTACCTAATATTATTACGTCTCGTCAAAGGTGTTTTACAGATAAATATTATAAAGAATTATTTTTAGTAGTAGTATAAGAACTATTCTATAACAAATAGAAAGAAATAAAAAGAACTATAGAGACACAACTTATTATTGTTGTCCTAAATCGCATTATAAACTTCGTCTAATTCTAAATTGCGAACAAACTTGCTTAGCTGTAGTAGTTTGTATTTCGGAGTCACAATTACGTCGTGCAATAAAAGTTTTCCACGGGACTGTACGTGACCACGATACGTAGACTTAACGTGTGACGAATGGACAAAACAGAATGCTAGTATTACCAGACTTAGATCTTACCAAGAATATTGCGAGATTTAGAAAAATATGGGTAAATTGCAAATTGAAAAGGCTAAAACTAGGCTGTTGCATTTGTTTCTCTTTAAATTAGTTTCAGTTTTATTATAAACCTCGTGCAGAGTTAAGAAAATTTACATTTAATTTATCCTCATGTAATATACTGTCGCTATGTTAATTTAACTAGCGCTAAATTATTATGTGGATCACGTAATTACAAAGGACATTTGCCGATTTAGAACCAGTTTCAACAAACATGTTATTTACACTATTGTTAAAAATAAATAACAATCCCGTCAAACGTAATAATGATTTGCGTTTAATAATTATTCACTGCGTTTCATAGAAATTAACTTTGTATTTTCGAAATTTTCTTCTAAAAAATCTAAGGAAAATAAACGCCAACACGTTTTGTACTCAAGCAAGCAGCTCATGAAAATATAACGTAAAATGATGTATCAAAGCAAGTGTCGATATGTATTTACTTCGCACATCTTTCCCTAAAATAGCTTATTTTAAAAAGATTTGACATGTTTTCCTTCAAACACCTGGTAGCCCCAAAACTCCTTCAATAAAGGTACGTGTTTCATTCTAACATAAAAGTGGATTGAACAGAATGTTGTATCACTTTGGGAAATGAAGCCACTTGAACGTTTATCGACTTTTTTTTACTTTGATACGTCTACGGTACCTACTTTATATGATGTGTATAAAGTTTATGTTAAACTTTTTGCGTATTCAAATAAAGTATAATATTAGGTTGTCTGAAGAAAGGGACGCAAAACTTTTTTGAACATTTTGATACATGAACGTAAACATAAAATATTTACTAACTTTTTACATGTTTGGTGATTGTTTTCGTTCTCGTTGCAGAGTTTAGATTTATTATGTAAATAAAAACAAAGCAGATTTCTAAAGTAAATTAATATCTAAAGTAAGTTCTCAATTTAAAAGCCCTGCTCTTAAGGGGTTATTTTCTTCACGTTTCTCGTGTTCTAAGTTAAACGGTAACTATAACGTGATACTCGTAGTACTAATCCTGGTTTTCCAGTAACCTCGTACAAAGAGGTCCACGATTTTCATTAACCTTCTTCTTAAACCATATTATGCTGTACATCATGTTTTTATTTTGAAATAATAATTACATTAAGTATAAATATTTAACACGCTTTATTGTGACAATCAAAGCAAACAGTTCAAATAAAATCAAAGCATACAAATAACATTCTAAACACAATATTATATTAAATAAATATAGATAAAATAAACACACACGCAATACTAGGCTATATACATAAAGGGTAACAATCGATTGGGAAGCGACGATGAGCAAATATTAGCTTTGACATAATGACAAAACCACAGAGTCAATGGGATTGTCGGCTGTGCGGTCCGATTTCAGTCTATTGCGTGCCTTCATACAGTTATGTTAACATAACGATAGTTTGAACATGAAACAATTTGTTTAATATAGTATTAAAACGTATTCTAGTTTGTTTATCGAAAATAAAACGGATGTTAACGTAGCTGTGGTATATCTATAACAGGTTTATTATCATCATTATAGCAGCCTTATTGTGACCTACGGCAGGAGTGGGCCTTCTTTAGTGATGAAGATAAATAAGGCAGACCTAACCTTCTACGTCTTTCAGAATAATTGGTATGGGGTTTAAGATCAAATTAGTAACCCTTTACCTGTTCCGTGCATTATAAATGATAGATTGTTTTACTATTGTGTCTACTAGATAAATAGATATGCGATATAAAGATAGCGAGATATTTATAAAAACGGACAGACAGACAGACGGACAACAAAGTGATCCTATAAGGGTTATATTTTTCAAAATCGCTACGGAACCCTAAAAATGATATAAACAAAAACAAAGTGAATAAACGTTGACATTATCTTTGAAACTTAGGATCAACCCGATCCATCAAGTCAGGGTGTTACTCAATGCGTTTCATTAAAATAATTTCTTCATTTTTCGTTTTTTCAAAGAGTTTAAAAGCCACAAAGGAATAGTTATGATACATGTATTGAAATTTTGTAATTTCTTTTCAGCTTTTAATGTCCCATTCTAAGTACAAAACTCCTCAAGTAAGGGAAAAAGCAAGAAAATTGTACACAGTTATATAGTTTTATGTTTGGTTTTTTAGCTTTCGACCAGCTATAAATTATTTAGATGATTGTTATAAACTAAAAGTAGAGACTGATTACTGTGAACTTATAAAAAACAGTTGCTCTAGATAGAGTAAATTGGTCGAAAGTGGATACAACAAACAATGTGAACTAAAATAGTGTCCAAAAAGATATTCACTCACATAATACTGCCTTAAAAAAGAGTAAAGGTAGGTATGTCTAAATATTAACCACAGATCAATAACCTCTCAAAAGAGTCAGCTTGAGTACACTTACGCTAGTCAAACTAATCATCATTTTTAACGTTTGCTTGTCCAAATGAAATACTAACAATACAAAAGATAAGTAAAATATACGAGGGTAAAGAGGGTTCGCCACTGTAACCTAACGAATTGTTATTTTGATGCATTCATTCGGAAAAACAATCGGGGCTCGTGAATTGAGGGACAGAATTAAAGATTTGTTAAGGTTAACGGTGATTTCACTCGTATTTAAGGAAAAAATATTTTCTTATTTTCTTACAATAAACCATTCTGGAAAACATGTCTTTATTTGCTTTCTTTGCTTTTCAATTCGTCTTTGTGAACAATGAAAACAGCGAACGACGTTTCAAGCTACTATGTAATTTTAGTTAATAACAAAGATCGCTGGCTCAATGCTCAGTAAATGTCGTAGACGTTATGACATTTAGCGTCCCGTGGGAAGATTGTTAACTTCCAACATTCTAGTTTGTTTCTAACGATGAAATTATACAAACTTTGAAAATTATAGCTGCTTAAAATTGTTTAATCTGTTTACTTAAACAAAGTTATTGTTTGTACACGTTTGTGAAACAAATCAGTTTTGAAGTATCCGTGAGCGTAATCTGAGCAGTAAAAAGAGGTCTTCATGAAACTACGGAAATATAAAAAAATATTTTACACCGAGAGAAAAATTGTTCCAATCTGTATAATAAAGTAATCGCGGGCGAGTGCTCTCCTCTGAGGTGCCAGTTAACGCCTTCAGGAGGGTTAAGTGGGGATAATTTCCCTTTGCGTGCCCACTCCTAATGACGAGCGGGAGCTCGGAGGGAGCAACGCACCCTCTCGGAGGGTACGTTGGACACCAATTTCGATTTTCTTGGTCTTGAATATTTTTTCTTTAATTATTCTCTTTTTTATACGGTTGCTAATCGTAACATAAAAAGGGTAATAAGTTTAAAACGGAGCCCAATCGTAAAATGTTTAGGGAACAGGTAATTTTCGATGTTAGAAAAGGTCTTAAGTTGTAAACGTTCTATCTAATTTACATTGCCTGTTTATTTTCTTTTGAGTAGGGACATACCTACTTGCAACTTTGTTATTAGAAATAAAGAATATAAGGTTCGTGCCTCTACCCACTGTTTGCTAATTACATTAAAAAAGCATGAATTAATTGACAAAGTTACTTACCCATAGAATTAACAAATACTATGGTCTTACATCGAAATACAATGCCGATTATTAGAAGCTTGAGACAGAGATCGAACTTACATCTTAGGACACTTCCTCACGCCTCAGAGGCGGCAAGAAATAAGCATTATTTGTATAGCGAGGTAATCCTCGCTATACAAATATGCTTATTTCTTGCATACTTTGTGGCCACTATCCTCAATATTTAATGTAATTAACTACTTCTTCTAACTTCTTTCTACTACTGATTCGCCGAAATTAGTAGTAAACTTTTACTCCTTATCAAAAATTAGACTCTGATTAAACTCGTAACTAGTAGATTTCGAATAACCAAGTGTATGGTTCAATACTATTATATTAAATACATCAAACTCTCAATATATTTGATCCGAAGGGAAACGTACGTATATTGTATAAGTGTTCATTTCAATCGACATCTTGTGAAGTAAAGCAATTTAATTCAATTGAAACTCGTGTCCTGTTGGTCGAATGTTAAAGGGAACTTAGCTTGTTACTGCCGATGAGTTATTGCGATTCTCAAACCACGCTCTAATCGTATGTGACTTCGGTTGGGTTCATTGCGATTTCCTTTTCCTATTTCCTTCTTGGAATATCGATGGTTCTGGTTTTCCTATTGGTTTCTATATACTTGTTATAAACATTTCTAAGATCAAGATTAAGTAATGAAAGTAACTTTTGAAAGATATTTAATCTTACTCGCCTGTTACGAAATCCTCAGGATGAGATGGAGTGGTGATATTTTATCATTTTGAATCATCACACAGAAAAATATTATTTGTTTTATTTCTGACATTTATTTAATGCAATATAGTACCAAATATGCAGAGCTTGTAGGTACTATGACTACTAGACAAAGGATAAAGAACCTTTTTAAAGGTTTTTCTTCACCAAATGCAAGCAGTTGACATGAGCACTACGGTTCCCAAGTAGGTAGATTACTCCATCAAAATACAAAGTTGGGGCAGGTTCCTCTAGTTTCTGCGGTAGAATCATGGTTTCTAGTGGCCCCTGGCACACGTGAGAGACGGAACACCGGGGGGTTTTAGTCAGTAGAAGTCTGACAAACCCTTTCGCCTTCTCCGGGGTGGAGGAACTCCATGAGGATATCCCCCCGAAAAAAAAGGTACTACTTTAGTCAAAGTATCAAGAAATGTGGTTTTTAGTTACTTTAGTCGGTGATTAAGTCACACATTGCTTTTATTATTTCTCGTTAAACGTAGTAATAGAATGTCCACGTCACAACCTCGTGCGAGATATTTGCTTTAATTAAAAGTTGTCGCAGTCCATGCAAACATAGAAGCAAATGAAATGGATACGACAATAAACAAATTTACCACCCTTTTAATAAAGTAGTTGTAGTGACTTCAGAGTTGTACAAAGTATACCACCCCTTCATGACCTTTCAGTTTTCTAAAATAATATGTTATGTTCTAACTAAAACACAAAATAAAGCTAGAAAACAGAATAGTTTATCCGTACAGGATCCGCTCAGATGTGCTTATTGTGAAAATGAGAAAGGAAAAAATAATATAACGCTTCATTCAAACGTGTCCTTACTTTATTCTTTTCTATTTTCATTGGCATCTTGAGTCGTTGGCCTGCTAAAAAAATCTACTACAAACAATGATCACTCTATTTGCTATCTAAACGGACTAAAATACATTTATAGATGACTAAAATTCTATAACATGACACAGTAATTTATTTAAGATACATGGTATTGAGCCATGGTAAGAATTTCCAAGAAAGAAAAAGGAAAGAGGTGCTAAAAAGTTTAATAAATTAAATTCAAATGATCTAGTTTTCGTACAAACAGCAACACGTTAAGTTAGACACCCGATATAACTTTAGCTATGCATAGTATAGTATAGAAAATCGTTCGAAAGGGACTTCGCACGACGTCATCAGCCAATCACTGCGCTAGCGCTTCTTTCACACATAGATTTAAGTCTCGTGAATGGGTGGTGGCCCACACACCTACATGCGTACACACACCTACAACCTACAGTCCTACATGCACAGGCACACACGTGGGCGCGGGCGCTAGTTTTCTTCCCATAACTTTAAAGTTTAAATCAGTCGCCTCCCGCCTCCCGGTCGTTGGATCGCTTACAATCACTTTTGCCAAATATTTACTTCGTTCGGCGTTATTGTTAGTGAAAAAATAAAATGGCGCCACAATTAACACCACAGCAAATAATTGTAGTTCTACGAGAAAGTGGTTACAGCATTAAGGAAATAGAAAGAAGAAGTGGAATAACGGTGAGTGTCACAGTTAACATTTTTTAAATTATTGTTTAAAATAAATGCATATTAATATTCTGTCTGTTTATTTAAATAACGGTAAACTATCTTGGTATTCCTTTTTACATTATAGAAGCATTTAAAAGAAAAGATAAACTAGGTAATAGTTGTATTACAGTTAAATAACAGAGAGATAACTCTATGTTATTTACTCTACTCTTTTTTATTAGACCTTTATTTAATTACCTAAACAGACCTAGAGTTGGTAATAATATAATAATATAGAGGAAGGTTGTGTTTCTTTGGGCTCATTAAAATCTTCAGTTATCACATTGTTACAGTTACGATTATTTATTGAATCTTGTTATGTTAATACATTTTGGCAAATGACGGAGTGAAACTTGGTTTGGTTTGAAATAGGTGTTAGGACAATACTTAAATAGAAGACATTTTATGTTACTAGTTACTAGGCAGCTGAATTAAATTGATATAGTTGGTTTAAAGTTTATTAAACATGACAGGCTCGGTAGACTGGCGTTAGTGTAATCGGCTGCCCTGCATGAGGTCGTGGGTTTGAATCCCACGCAGGATATTAATTATTTTTAGAAACTTACTATAATTATTGTTTTAGAGAACTCATTTCTGGTTGCGACGAAATGAGAAAACCGGGTGCGATTTGACGCCTCATCACAGGCAACTTTATCAAAGAGCTACCACCGCTGACCAAGATTTGAACATTGTCGCCGCGCATACTAGACAGAGCCTCTCTTGAGTACGCTAGTTACAGCTACTACATATAATGTAAGTTTATTTCTATTATTTGTCAAGGCATTATAATTTTATTTAAAAAAGAGGTAAGTAATAATTTACCGAACTATGAACCTGTGCTCGTTAATTTCTTTTTCTATACTTATAAAGATAATTTCTGCACTAGGAATTAATTACTCTTATGTCGCGGGGACTTTTACAAACATTTAAAAGCTTACACAAAGTTCAGACTCAGGACAATAATTTGTTCACACAAATAGTTATGCTGTGTGCGATTCGATCCCACGATATCGTGCACGCGCACTACTGCGCTTGCACTACTGACCGCGCCTCCTTTTTGTTTTTATAACATATATAACATAACAGACGAATAGACACCTTAATGGTAAGCGATTATAACCACCCATGGATGAGCGGCGCCCGGGCGCCCATGGTGCCAACGCGTGCTTTGCCTGTCTCTTCCACAAGAAGCCCTCGTTTGAGCCTCTAAAATCTGTCCCAAAGATAATTCCTTTAACCTTTTGCAACAATTTAAATACTTACATAAGTTCAAATTAAAAACATTTAAACTTTGTAAGTATTGATAATTTTTATGCATAATAAAATGAAATAATGTTGAGTTAAAGTTGAAGTAGCCAATACATACTATCTATTACATACCTATTTCCATCGTAGTTTGGTATTTTTGACGTGTTCTAACAAGTTCCGCTTCGAAATTCCCAACGTTCAGTATATTATTCGCATAACATGTTTTATTCTTTCATCTCAGTTGCATTTTGAAACAATTTGACTTTAATCCTTACACACTTAACATTATGTTCAAAATTGCACATCAACATATTCTGACGGTTATTTTTATTTTTATGAGTTGCAAAAATCAACTTAACATTATTGAGATAAGGTTGAAAACTCCTAACACTCTAATTTGTTTGTTAGCTACCTAAATAATCGACGTGTTGTATAACATGCTCCGTCTCGAAATTTTCAATGTGGCTTGTTATGGAATCTCAAAGTTTCCATCGAAGTTTGGTAGGTATCTATTTGGCGCGTGTTAATAATAGTTTTTATTAGTAGTAAAAAAAATGGATTCTACTTGAGATCTAACATTTTATATTATTAAAAAAAAATATGTAAATCAAATATAGGTAGGTATTTTTGTCCGTACTGTTACAGAAATACGACATAAATTGCTATGCTTTAAAATGGAAAATGCCGTGCGATAAAATCCCTTTCAATGCCACGGCATCATTTTAAAGCATAGCAATTTATGTCGTATTTCTGTAATAGTACGGTTGAATTTCCATTAGTAAAAATTAAAATCCCTTGCCATGCCGTCCCGGTCTGTGTAGGCCTTTACTAAGCTGTGAAAATGTATCACCAAATTTGATCGCTATGCGCTATGCAATCTAAATTGTTTGTTTTTAATATAGGTAAATGCCATTTTTAGTAGATGTTATTAACTTAATATTGCGTAGTATAGTAGCATACCTAACAGATACATAATAGTGCGCAAATCGCTCGAAATCAATCTCTTAAACTTTCTACATTTTTCTTGTTTATAACTTTTGAGGTAACCTACCTATACTTATATTATTTGAAAAAAAAAAATGTGAACATGCACTTCTTATTGTTTAATAATTTATTGATAAGTTTTATTTTCGTAAAAGGTATCATTTTAAGCAGTCTCTACGTTAGTAATGAAAGCACAAGAGCCTTTTAAGTTCATAAATAGAATCCACTCCCAACTTAATCGAGTTTACATGAGTTTCCGACTCGTAATTCTAATGTATTCGAAGGCTAATCATACGATGTTTAATACGGTGTCCAATCATAATATTATGACAAAAAACAAATCACAAATTTTCAATTACAAAATAACATTTGACAAAACAATACTTACTTACTTGTTAAATTTACCTTTTTTAAAACTGTTCAACAAACAAAAAATGTTTTTAGGTATATAAAAATTTAAATCATCATTTCATAAAAGGATTATTTAAAAAAAAAATGTAGGCAAAACAACATACCTATAGCATTAATAACATTTGACAAATGCATTGCTTGGTAAAAGTTTTATTTATTAAAATTAACTTTAATATAAAGATGACATGAAATAATAAAACAATCATAATCGACTCTTGATAGAATCGAAATGACTTAAATTCAACGACAAGGTTCGTAGCCTTTTAGTAACGACTGCTGAGTCGTGCATAAATCAAATAGAGAAACACGCTGCATTTTTTTAATTTATTTGCTTTTTTAATTTAAATTGCTTTTAAGAATACTACTAACTACTAAGAGTGTTCTTAAAAGCTATAATCAAAATTACATGTTAAGATTGAACATGATTTTATATTTTACATACTGTGGCGCGATGTGTAAGCGTCGGGATTCCTTTTTTTCTCATAACGGTTTTTGTCTTAATTTTCATTGTCATTATGTTACGCATAATTTTCTTGGTCATAATAATAGTATGCCATAATTGTTTTTTAGCATACTGTGTTATTAATCAAAAATATTGCATATGCTATTGTTTTATTCATAACTTAGAAATGCATAAAGTTGTAACGCATATTGGTTATTTGTCTATTAGTTAATTGACAAAAAATAGGTTTATGTTATTGATAGCTATTCTGATAAACAAACATAAGGTTTTAGGTTAGGTTTATGTTATTGATAGATTAATAGCTATCTATTTGAATTTGAAAAACAAAATTTATGTAATAGGCATGTAAAACAAAAATTGTTATGGTTATGCATCATAATGCTTAAGTAAACTTATGCTTTGGGATAGTATGCTTATTAATTATTATACTTAAAGTAAATAGGATGAAATAGTTATGTTAAATGAGTATTATGCGTAACTTATGTAAGGACAAGTAACATTATGCAATGTTAAATTTAAAAAATTATAACCTAATCTTATGAATGAAAATAAAGAACCGAATAAGACTGATATTATATCGATCATTTACCATAATATCTTGTTAAAAAAGTTAAATTTATAATATTCTTTAATTTCAGGTAACAATGCAAACAATACGGAGAAGACTACACGCTGCGGGACGATTACTTAATAATATTACAAAGACTTAATATTGTGATGTTATTTGGTGTTAAATACCAATTGTTTTAACTTTTGTTGATTAATATTAGATTTTTTTGTAACAATTAATATTGCAAACACTTTATATTGTGATAGGTATTTAGTTATTTGGTGTTAAATACCAATTAAAATTGTTTTAACTTTTGTTGATTAATATAAGATTTATTTATAATAATTAATATTACAAAGACTATTATATTATGATAGGTATTTAGTTATTTGGTGTTAAATAACAATTAAAATTGTTTTAACTTTTATTGATTACTTAATAGATTTTCCTATAATGTATAATTTTCAAATTATTTGTTTTATCTTTCAAGTTTGTAAAATAACGAAAAATTTTTTTATTTTTATTATTAAATATTTACTATAACTAGTAGTTTTAATATATTCCTCCTAATATTATAAAAGGGAAAATGAGATTTATTGTTTTTTTTGGTATGGAGATAGGTGGGAGCCTCGTGTAGGATATAGGCTACTTTTTATCTCAAAATCATGTTCCGCGGGCGGAGCCGCTTATAGTCATTTTGGAACCGATTAGGTAATTCAAACTAGAAAATTGTGTCAGCTCTTTAAAGCCCCATTTACACATCGACAAGTAGGTACAGTAGCGAGTTAAGTAGTAAGTTGTTGATTAAGTTGATTTGAATAGATCTCCATCCTATTTTTTGGCAAGTTAAATACGAAGTAGCCCCCTGTCTCGCGTCCCGCCAATTTAACTCCCCAAAAACTAGGACGGAGTTCTATTTAAATCAACTTAATCAACAACATACCAATTAACTCGCTACTGTACTTGTCAATGTGTAAATCGGGCTTAAGTTCTTTTTACACTGTTCTATAAATGTCGCCAAATCATTCCGTGAATATAAGACAAAACATATAATAAAACTTACTCTTTAAAAAAGGTCGTAAGTATTCAAGTTTATTGAAATTGCTAATATTTTGTTAAAAATATTAATTTGTTCACAATTAAGACATTTTTGAAGTATAAGTAGGTATATAATTCTTGACACGAATCGACTTTTCAGTCACGGGCATTACTTGCACGTGTCCCACGACTCTCTCAACTCTATATGGGCCTACACTTGTCGTTGGCCCGGATGGGCAGGTGCTTCCCACGCGACGCCGTGGCCCGCCTCAGTTGCGGACTGCCCATTCAGCACCGCAACCTACTGAACCGCTTTAACATGAGCTGTCTGGGTTACAGCCCAGTGAAGAAGCTCCCCTCGGGGGATGTCACTTAGTTTTACGTGTTACGGGTACTCAGCCCACCACCACGACAAGGCGGGAACCTCGGTTGATGTGAATAGTTTGGTTAGTTGGAGTCATAAACACGCATCTACTCTTCGTCTTGAAAATTTTTTTTCTTCCTATTCTTAAATATATATATTTTTATAACCACCCTAAAGGCTGGGTAATTTAAAGATACTATTACAATTAGTATTAATAGAACTATTAAAGAGAGAAAACTGCTCTGTGGATGATATTTAGGTATTTACCGAACTTCAGTACAGATATACACAGCTGTTTCTTTCTGACCCATAGTTAAATGTTGCATGCAGATCAATTGACTTATTCCCATTGAAAAAACGTGTAGGTATAAGGTTCGATGGGACAATGAAATCTGCCAAGTGATCAACATTAATATGTTAACTATCAGGCAGTGACCGGTCACCGCGAAATAATTTAATTTCTATTGTGTCTGAAAAACCGGATTTGACGGGTTAATATCAAAAACACCTCATTAAAACTCTTTGAAACTGTTACAATAATATTTCTTGAAAAAACAATCCTAGTAAGTATTTAAAAAGAATCACTTTACTTTTTGGGCAAAACATTTGCATTAACGGTCAAGGATAAATTGTTAAAGTTAAAATGCATCATTGTTAATTAATCATACAATTTTGTAACCATTTTCACGTAAATGTGCTTCATTTTATTAATATTAATACATTTGTAGTTCAGCAATAACAAAACGAAAATAGTATCGCGTGTTGGCCACATCGTGCACTGGCGCTGCTATCTACGTAGTAAGAGAGGAAACAACAAAAATATATCGCACCCTCTCGCACGATTCGCAGCGTTCAACTTCTAATAGTTCAAAGTCCAAACAGTCTAGGTTGATAAGTCCGTGACTGTACATCGCAGTAATTACGTTCGTGTCCAGCAGCTGAACAGTTTGTCTTACAACGGAACTCATTAAGTTAGGAGCAATATCGAATCCGTGCTTTAGCTTGTTAATTGGTGCAATGTCGATCGAGTAATATCTTGTCATTTTAAAATACATTTGAATTCTTACTTCAGAGATATTTGATTTAATACCTTACTGATATAGTAATTGCAACTTCAATATACCGCCAAACTAACCCTTAGAAAGAAAGAAAGAAAAATCATTTATTGGCCATAGAGAACACACACAACAAATACACAAACAAAATAGGTACAAAACAATAGAACAAAGTCAAAAAAAGGCCAATAGGGCTCTGCCTCAGCTGTAATGCTGGTACGGCATAGTTTTATGTCGCACCAGCGCTGGTATTCTGGCAGCGCCCTCCCTTTCTTTTGGGCGGATACCTCAACATTATACTAAATTTTAAATCTAAATATACATCACATAAAACTCACACAAAAAAATAAGATAAAAAAAAGAAACAAAGAGAAGACCAACAGTAGTAACGAAACACTAGATTTGCGGCCTTAGTCAGGGTTATCAGTTTGAATTGGGTTTCCGCTAGAGAGTTCTCCACCAGTGTTTCCAAAAGAACTAATCCATTCGTCAGCCAAATATCTCTATCTTGCGCTAAACGATAAAAGAGCTATAATTTATATAAAATTGCTTATCACTAGGTATAGTATTTTAAACCAGTGTAATTTTCTGAAAATTCTAGTAACCTCAAACAGCAGCAAAATATAATTCATAGCCACGTTTACAAGAATGTATGACCAATAAATTTCTAACGTATGCAGCCTTGGGCTTCTTATCCTAATAAAACACTCATTTGTCCGGGATAGTCCGGACCGACGAAATTTATTGATGTATACTATGAAATAGGGACGTTCACACTAGTGCGAGACAGGACCGGAATAAGTGGATGACGTGGGTTATCCGGAGAAGGAAACGTACTATTTTTTGTACATCAAACAATGCTGTAAATATTATGTAAGGACGGTTTGTGTAATAATATTATGGTAGAATTAGGTAAAGTGCTTGTTAAACTAACCTTTGCTATAATAATATTCCTGATAAATTTACAAAATATAAGTTATTGTGACCACTCTTTGTTGATGTGGTTCCAGTAGCTATTGCTAGAACGACATTGGTTTTATGGCATTTGCAGGGCTGCCTTCGTTGTAGTGCCGCTCAAAAAACAAAGAGTAGCTTCATATCGGCTACTGTAGCTATGTAAACTTTTTGTTTTCGGAGAGCCGAAAACAAAAAGTTACAGAGCCTTTGGAAAAGTAATGCATAATCAAAATGTGCTTCCTAGAAAAGAAATCAATTATTTATGTAATACAATTTTGATTTTAATAAAGTTACATTTGTTGTTGCTCGTTAGTTATATTTTTATAAGTGTCATAATTAAAAAGTAACAAGATCATCAAATTAAAATATCAAGCTTATTAATAAGTATGTAAGGTAAACAAAAAACCATTCTCTATTTTAAACGCTTACCATAACCCAAATGGACGGTGGTGTTTATATAATATTATTCAAATGTAAAATGTTTGTTAAAAACAATTAAAATTAATGGTACATTAAACACGCCATATTTTCTTTCATAATGCTACATGAGTGCCTTTGTAATGTACCTATTTATTTAGAAAAACAAACGAGTATGTACGTACAAAATTATGCAGGTAAAAGCATTTCGTTTTAATTAACTTAATAACCTTTGACTCCGGTCGTAATAGTAGCGTTTTGTAAATTACAAATACTGTGTAAAACCCTAATACAATAAGAACTTGGTGTTAACAAATCACACAGAGGTAAATTCGAGGTGACATTAAGCAAGTGCGAAATATTAATTTTAATATATTCAGAGTGTAAGCCCGCTTCGGCCGCGGCACTAAATTAAGTAAGCGGAAGAAAGCTCATTTATTTTTGGGCGGATGCGGCAAAATTCACATCCGCGTTAAGTACACAACGAAACGCGCACTTTCTCGTTTCGAGTGTTTTCTGTTAAAATTTAATTTCTCGAGCAAATTACTGTCTTTTTGTTCATTCACTTTCTGAATTTGTGATGACGAAATTAGCTCGTTGCTTATCATTAATTCATACGCTGTAACATGTTTAATTGAGAATTTCTATTAAATATTAATCAAAGATTTTAACTCAACGATGCGCAGATAAGGCTTTCATATCTACGCAGTGGATAAATATTCATAGATTTATCAGATATGTATAATTTCATTTTTGCTTTTCAGTATACCTTCTGAAACAAATTAGGAGTTACATTGTAGTGTACAAGTGTAGGTAATGATAAAATGGTATAATCAAAAAATGTTAAGAGCAAGTCAATCAATAAATAAATGTCGTTCAGTTGAAGTCAAACAACAACTTAACGTAAAATAAAAACATAGTACAAAATACACAAAATCCCAACCTTGATGAAATGTGCCGTTTTAGTTGCCATTACCGCTGCACCGCTGTGCCTTAGCTACCTGCAAGTACCGTTTGCTGTATAACATTTAAGTATGTTTAGGTGAAAGAATAGTTCTTAGTTTAAAGACAGTAGTTATTCCAATCACAGCGCTATGCCACTTGACAGCCAGTAACAGAATAACGCGCGCAATGCATTCGGAGTTTTATATTTGAGGAGCACAATTATTTTGTATCTAGTATGTACGGTCAGGGAAATTAATTGTTTAGCAGGTAGACAACCTACGTAATTTAGTCGTATTATATTTTGAAAGATATTACACCTCAAAATAGAGATAAGATAATATACAGCCAATAAGTAAGAATCGCATTTCAAACTGCTTTGTTTACAAACTTGCAAAAATTCCATTCTGTCCAAAGAGTAAAAAATAAATTTTGACAGTATTATCGATACATTAAAGTTCGAGTTACCCCGGGTTTCCGAATAACTAATCATGTAAAAATCAACTAATCAAGTGTCAAAACTGTCATTTTAGTTCCTGAAAATGATAGTTTTGACACTTGATTAGTTGATTTTTCCTTGATCAGTCATTCGAAAACCGGGGGTTAGTGTCACGAACTTTGGTCTGTCAACAATATAAAATTAAAGAATTTCAAAATATCTGTCTGTCATAGATAGAGATAGACAAGGCTAGGTATATACACCTTGTCCATTCAATTTTACGACTGCCAAGATGTCGGGGTTCGTCATCAGTCGTCTGTAGTCGGTAAATAGTAACCTGACTGATTTCAAAATTGTGCAAACTGCTAATCAATTAAATTCCTTGAGTGTACAAGTGTGAAGCTTCCTATCAGACAAGAACTTATTTGTCTCGTTAGTTTATTGAATCCAGGTAGAACTAGATAAACAGTATTGCTATTGCTACTATAATAATTGATTCATTTATACGTAACATTTCTAAAGACTACACTGTCCTTCATCTGTTTACAAAATATTGACCTATTAATAAGACCTAGGTCTAACAAAGAGTTAGTAGGAAGTTTTTTATACCTCGCAGATTAAGGGATTCAAATCCATTAATTAACACAGAGTCACTATATACCTACCAAAACAACGACATTTTCAAGAACAAAAGAAAAATCGGCTCTATTATATTATAGGCGTAAACATTGCATTATAACACACTCTGATGTGTGAGTGAAATACGTGTTGTGCAATTATCATAAAAGCCAAACAAGACTGAGTACCTACTTCTGTTTAAATTGCACGATAATTGTCGATTGACAGGAAATTTTGCAATTCATTTTGTTGAGTTTCTGTATTTTGTGCTAAATAATGATGTGTTAAAATTATGCAATACTTCTGTTAGTATAATGTAGTTCTTTTGTTTATAATAGGAGTTCTTGTAGATCTACTTATGAATATGGGGTTAATCTATTTTTTATATGATGGTAGGCAAACGAGACAGCAGGACAGTTGGACACCCGCAACACCAGAGGAATCAAAAATGCGTTGCCGACCTTTAAGAAGGGAGTACGCTCGTTTCTTGAAGCTCCACAAGTCGTAACGGAGGTAAGGAGGCTTAAGTTAAAGGAGTTGAGAAGTTCACAGTTGTTGTCTTTACTGAAAGAAAAGAAGATAAACTGGACATAAAGCCCTTTACGTCGCATTATCGGGGTACTAGTCCGTCTATTAGACTTCATTCCGTCATTGAAGAAGGCTAATTCCAGTAGTGGGATATAAATAACTGATTAGTTTGATTGTTATGAATGATTAAATTTTGGTTTTTTAGTTTGTACCTAATTGTTACTTTAAGATGAAAGAGGCTGGTCTCCAAGACACAGGGAATCCTAGTGTGGAGACCATAGTGTGTAGGTATACTGTTTTTAAACAATAAAGATATATTATTATTATATTAAAGTTATTTTAACATAAGGGACCGTAACCCGGTACAATAATTATCTAACGGACAATGATATCGTCAAGTTAAATTTACAATGTGATCATTGTTATAGCAATAGTAGTTAGACAATAGCATTATTACTCCGACATTATTCAAACTAATGGTTCAACTCTACAAAATTAACAAAACTATTTTTGATTAAACCGAAATGTCGTTATACATTGTTTATTACATAGCTTATTGTATTAAATAGAACAAAACATTTTCAACAAGTCCTTACCACAAAACGGACAAAGTTACGAAAGGTCACTAAAAACGTAGCTCTGTCCTTACCTCATTAAGCCTAATTGCACTGAAACTTGTTCGTACAATAATATAGTACAAACATTCCCTAAACAAACCTCTAACACGCAATTACAAAACAACATATCGCAACTACTACTACTGTCCACATGTTATTCTATTCATTAACCCCCCGGCTGCTGTATCGCACATCTAAAATACAACAGAGAGCCAATTAAAGTTGACCTCATGGCGTTCCGCTACTGCACTCTTAATCAGCTGACAGATACACGGTTAATTAATGTGATCCGCTTTTATTATTTGCCTCGTAAAATAGAATGTAAGGTACAGTATGGTACGGGATAAGATTGGAAGGTAAGAGCCAGTACATAAATATAATTCTAGCTGATACATAAACACTAATTTTACTTACTAAGAGTGGCCTGAGTTTCTTGGCCACATTCTTCTCAGAGCTCTACTATAGTCGTCTGCGAAAGTGGTAGTAGTTTGGCAGACATTTTTCTCTATACTATTCTACTACATGTATAACGATTTGCATGTGTTACTTTGTAACCTAAGTGAATAAAGCTATTTGACTTTGACTTTGACTTTGACTTCATTTTTAATGCCTACATAATATGAAGCAGTTAGTGTAATATTAGATTCATCACACATACCTAATATATTTATAGAAGTTGTATTTAATAAAAAATAAGAATACATTACGAGTAGTGGGTCACATATCAAAAAGATATTGTAAAAAAACCCTTGTTTCTAGGTAGACACTTTGTTAAATATCGTGATGTGTAATCATGTGATGATGGCCTAAGAACACAGGATTCCACCACAGATTCTAACACCGTGGCTGTTTTATACAACTAAAACAAAGTTAACAATAAAAAATTTACTAGATATGTAGCTGATGACGCGTTTTAAAGATTGATTTTTTAAGAAGTTCCGGACACCATCACAGCTCCATAAAAAAGCTGCAGGAAAACAGCGTAATGCGTTTAGTCCATTACGCTACTCGAGCAATAAAAGTGCAATAACACGGCGCGATCAGACGAGGTAGTGGCTGTGTTGTTTTCTTTTAATTGGCTTTTCTTGTCTTGTAACGGTAAAACATAATGTTCCTCTAGTTTCTTTTTAAACCTCTAACTTGCTGCATAGTCTGTGTTATTTGACTGACTAAGCATACAAAATATCTAATAAATGCTGATTACTTGCCATAATAAGTGTATTAAGGGATGGAAAATTCAAACAAACCCTGTAATAATTAAGCAAAGAGGAAATTGATAAATGAAGCCATATTGCAAGTAGTAGTAGAAAATTGTAGTATCTTGAACTTGTGACCTTTGCATGCGCTGACTTGAAATAAAAGGGGAATCAAGTGTAGCTATGGCTAAAAATTTCCAATTTTTTTAATCTGAGCTGTCCAATCGGTAGTTTCGAATGTTCACGACAACAGTGGAAGTTGACTGCAGTTGATATTATTCCTGTATATTTCCGAACTCGAGTTTTTGAAAATGTATTTATTCAAAATCAGCAATCTATTTGTAATTGCTCGGTAATAAAGCGGCCATGAACGAGACCGCGTATTCAAATCCTACGCAAGACAAAGACGGTCTATATGATGGTCTTAAATATATATGGTTATAGAATCTTTATTACTCAAAAGAAATACAAATATTTCACTTACTGAGTAACTTAACTTATAATTACAAAAATAATAATTTAAGCATTCCGAACAAACAGTGTTACACTTAACACTAGAGTGCACGCGCGGGGCACATATGTAACCCAGCGTATGACATTACCGCATATAATCGTAACTAGGCGCGCTATAGATATAGATCTATAGCGCGTCTAGTGTATTCCTCAACTACTTACCTCCGCACCCCCCAGTGGAGCGCTGACTCTTTCAGTCCACGGATGTTTGCAATAAACATATTTGAAGTTGATGGGCTACACCTGTGCCCCGCGCGAGTGTTCAAGAAATAATATCGTGCTGAACTGTATAAGTGTAAAGTGGCAAAATTAAGGTAAATATAGCTAGATTTATTTATTTTCAAAAGGTTTGAATAAAAATTAATAACAATTTGTAGGTATTTATTAATTTTATTGCATTTATTACAGATAGCGGGTATTTCTAACGAACAAATCCAACGATAGATCGATGAGGATAGTGAAGGGAAGAGATTTTGAGCGGAAGTGAAGAAGATGTCAAATATCCTTATGCCTTTAATTTTGAAATCTACGTGGGCTTCAAAGGAGGTTTGCAACCAGAAGGACCCTTCCAAGTATCAAATAAAGTTCCTGATATTACACATCGTATTTTGAGTCCATTATACGGTCTAGGATGTAAAGTGACAATGGACAACTGGTTCACTTGTATGCCTACATACAGACAACTATTATCTCATAAAATTACAACCTTAGGTACACTAAAGAAGAATAAACCGATTCGATTCGGATTCGATTTAGTAAGACCATGCATTGAACGCCGTATATGCCAGAAAAATATACCCATAGCCATAAAAATGAAAGGCAGACTTCTTCTAGGGTTGACTGAACAACCCGTGCAGCATAACATGTCCATTCGAGCAGGAACTAGCCGATGTTCTTTTTATTCAAGGGCTCGTGACCGCAGTACGCGCAAACATTGCTGCAAATGTTTCAGGCGCATTTATAGTGAACAACAGAAGTTAATATGCCTCAAATGTTTCCCCACAGACTAAATAATTGTGGGTGATAAGGACAGGTGACTCAACTAGATTATAAAAAAACTAATTTTTTAGTCTTTGTTACTGTCCTAATTAAAATTATGATTATATGATCTCAAACCTGCCAAGTATAGTTGATTTTTAAGAACTTTATGTTATTTTTTCAAATTATAAATAAAAAAGTAAAATTTTGTTAGTATTATGAATATTTATAATAAAAATAAATATGTTTAATAATATACACTGTGTTAAAATTATTATTTTGCGATATTAATATACAATTTCATTAATTGTAAATGGGCTACACTGGTGCCCCACGCGTGTATTCGAGGAATATTTAGGCGCGCGTGTACTGTAGTGTTAATACTACGAGTATGATAACTATAATTAGTTTACATTTTATGCGGGTATCAAAGAAGAACTTTTATTACAGTACATTGTATTACATATTCATAATAATAATAATGTACTGTATGTCTTGTTATTTTCATGTCTGTAAAAGTCCTTCGGACACAGGATCTATATTACAGAACTTGTTTTAAACAAAAATGTTAATAAAAATAGTTTACTGCAAAGTGAAAATTGAAAGTTAAAGAAAAAAAATGTTTTAATTTTGCACAATGTTTCAAATACTGATACTCGCTACATTCGCTAGGGAATGTAAATGCAATATTTCGAGCTTTGTCACGCTGTCACTCAAGCGCGTTGCGTGCCCACCATTGCAATTTACAGACAATTGGCTAGTGCAGTTGCAATTGTAAGCGAACGTAAAAAGTTACTTTATTTAAATAAAATCATAAGGCTACTTCATAAAATATACACATTTTTACTGGATTTTAGTGGACATGTTTTACTTTATTTCATTGAAAATTTGTAAGTAATAACATTAATTATTATATATTTTTTCTGTTCCAGAAAGGACAGGACCGCGCAAAGTGGAGATATCTGGAGAAGACCTAGGTATGTCCAGTTGCAGAAGAATACGAAACATTGTCCTTATAACATGATTTATTCGTAATTTTTTCCTGATTACAGTAAAAAAATCCTCAACAATCAACATATTTCAATATGTTCCCTTGTTTAACCAACTTAACAATATTTGCCAGGGGCGACATAATTCGGTCTGTCTAGGGGTGTGTCACTCAATCGCCACGTTATTGCTACGTGCCTGCAATCAGAATACGGACGCAACATTTCGTGCAACGCAAAACTTTGTTATGAAACTATTGATTTTTAGATCACCTCTGGTTACCCGTCAACGAGGTTATTGAAGTCTAAAACTTCATATTGTATAATACATACTATTCGGTATTATAACTTGTAGTGGAGTTTAGGGTTGTAGGTATAAATTAGATACCCAACGGTTTTCATTCCGTTTCGAGTATTACGAAAATAAATTTTGTGTTTTAGTTCGCATATGACTGGAGTTGAAAATTTGTACAATATTTTTGCAAAATAGAAATGGTTTCTGCGATAGTTTGGTTTTAATAAAAAGGAGTCGTTCTCTGTTTGCAATTTATTTTGTAGCAAGTAAACGTTCAGGAAATTACAATATACATAAATTACAATAAATCTGGCTGTACATCAGACCCAACTAACTTTAGACCGATTTCAGTACTGCCAACTTTCAGTAAAATTTTTGAAAAACTTATTGCAGACCAACTGCAAACATATTTAAATAGATACAGAATTTTACATATTAAACAATTTGGTTTTACAAGGGGTCGCTCCACAACCGATGCTGGTGTGGAGCTTGTAAAACATATATATGACGCCTGGGAGAAGTCTTACGATGCTTTAGGTATTTTCTGTGACTTGTCCAAGGCTTTCGACTGTGTCGATCATGATACACTTTTACGGAAACTACATCACTATGGTTTAGGTAAACTTGGATTAGATCTTTTCACGTCTTACTTAAATAACAGAATACAAAGAGTTAATATTAATGGAAAATTATCTCCAGGATGTGTCGTAAAAATGGGCGTTCCGCAAGGTTCCATACTTGGACCCCTTTTGTTTCTCATCTATATAAATGATTTACCACATCTAGTTAAAGATCAACATGAGATAGTTTTGTTTGCCGATGACACTTCGCTTTTATTTAAAGTGAAACGACAACAGACTAGCACTGACGAAGTGAACTTGGCTATCTCTAAAGTTGTTCGTTGGTTTGACATTAATAACTTGCTCCTTAATAGCCGCAAAACCAAATGTGTTAGATTTATAACGCCGAATGTACAAGAAGTAAAATCCACAATAAGAGTTAAGGAGGATCAGGTAGACCTTGTGGACACTACAAAATTTCTTGGTATAACACTAGATTCTAAGCTTCAGTGGGGCCCACATATTAGGACATTGGTAAAGAGACTAAGTTCTGCAGCTTATGCCGTTAGGAAAATTCGAGAACTGACAGACATAGAAACTGCTAGATTAGTATATTTTAGTTATTTTCACAGCATAATGTCATACGGTATTTTACTATGGGGACATGCTGCCGACATTCATTCTATCTTTGTGCTGCAGAAGAGAGCTATTCGTGCAATTTATAATTTAGGTAGGAGACAATCACTTCAAGAAAAATTTAAAGAAATCAATATATTAACTGTAGCAAGTCAATACATTTATGAAAACATAATTTATGTTCATAAAAATAAAGACCAATTTGTCAAAAGAAGTGATGTCCATAGTATAAATACTAGAAATAAAGATAGACTTATTCATCCGTATTCTAGGCTCCAAAAAATACATAGTTCATTTCAGGGTCAATGTGTCCGATTTTATAATAAAATTCCGAAAGATATTCAAGATCTAAGTTTTAATAAATTTAAGAATGTAGTCAAACAAAAACTTATCGTAAAGGGATATTATACTATCCTAGACTACACGAAAGACAAAAAGGCTTGGGATTAACTGCTTCTGTTCCCCAGGCTGTCTCAAATAATGCAAGTTTATGCACTTTTTTTATTTATGTGTGCTACTTGTGCTAATTGTTTTATCTCTAAGTTCTTATTGTATTATTGTATCCTTTCTATCTTTTTTTCTGTCTTCCTTGTTCTCATGCTTGTCTTCTATTTTTCTTTTCTTTGATTATTATTTTTTATGATGTATAAATGGTGTATTATCCTGTCTGGTACTGTCAAATATTTTGATTGGGTATATGATTTATGTAAAAAAAAAATGTAAACACAACTGAATTTTAAAAGAGTTGCCATGAGTTTCTTTGCCAGATTTCTTCTCATTGGCCCTACCATTTGGAAACTGGAATTTATAGATCAACACAGACAGACAAGTAGATTCGAGTAGTAGATTGGTTTTATTTCTCTCCTTTAATTTACATTTGACAATACAACGCGGCTTTTTTAGTGCTGTAGCGTTTGTCTGTGTCGATCTATAATTTTAATTGTAGCTTCAATTTTAAGTAAACGACGATTTCAAACAATTTGTAATAAATTTTATGAAATAAAGTATTTTGAAAATTTGAAATTTGAAAAACTCTAAAACACAAAAAAAATACGACTGCCGAAGCAAGATTACATTGATGTCAATGCCCTTTAATATCATCCCATGGGTATCTTAAACGCCTACTAACGTAGAGGGTTCGCAGATAATTAGTATCTCTAGGACAACATAAGAAAGAAAACTTGACATAGGTATAACTGATATAGGTACTAAGAGGTTTGGGTAAGATTCGAATTACACTATGCGTGGAAAGAAAAGAAATGACACATTTAAGATCAAGTTTCGAATTCCCATAAATACCAAAGTAACTAAAAATGCGACAAATTAGCCGCTACATTTACTACTAACCAAATCTAACTAACTCGTGGATAGTTTGCCTGCATTCTAGAATGTGGAACAACAATCAATAACAAAACTTTTGTCCTTTTTCATTGGCTTCGCTGTGAATTACACTTCATATAAAGATATAAAATATTGCTTTAACTTTTGCGTTTCAATTGCAACATATCAATACTTTGCTAAAGCTTAGACTTTAAAGTAAAACAGTTTGTATTAAAGTTTTATGTTGCAGCTTTTACAAAAGTAGATTTATAATAAATAGAGGTGAGGCTTTGCCTTTGAAGTTTATATTGGATTACGTTTTACGATTTAAAGGGCATTTTTCTACTTCATAATAATTTATTGCGATTTCTTCTATGACTTTGGTTGAATGTTTTGATCGAAAGATTTAATGTCTGGTCTCAATGACTTCATTATTGGTACCCGTTAGAAGTATCTAGTCACTCAACTTATAGAAACGATAGCTTTTATGATAAAATACATCATAAAAAGCTTATATTTACAGCTTCAATATAAGATCAACATTGCCTACGTTCATTTGAATCTAAATTAAGAATAATTTGCTTACATAGCATATCTATACTATAGATATAAACAATAGATATATTCTATATACAATGTGCTTGTACTTAACAGAATAGACTGCTAAAACTTAATACAACTATGTCAGCTAAAATACTTGCTCCGTTTATGTGTCTAAATAACAATGCAACTCCGGTGCAAGTAAACCTTTAGAAGCATAAGCCTCGAAATTGGGGTAAATCCCAGTTTGCTTAAGTGCGATTCCAACTCGGAACACAAGCGACACTGTGTTAAACCTGACTCAAAATTGCGTCTACTACATACGAAGTGACGAGCGTCACTGTTCTGCGTAGTTCTCAGTGTTAGTAAAGGAAAACGGTAGCTTATATAGTGAGTAGCATGCGTTATTTGAATGTGTAATCCCTATATTCTCGTGTGCCAAGGATTTTGTGGATTAGAAATATCAACGGTATAGCTTTAGGAAATATTTCGCAATAACCGTGTATGTGAGCTTTTTCAGTCGAACAATCTTGTTTCTCACAAAGGTGTTTTGACCGAATTTAGTACACAGTGTTGTTTGATTATTCTCTTTAATAACAGTACGAGTTCCAGCAAACATTTCGAGCTACTTTTACCAGTTTGTGGTTCTAAAATGTGCAAGTATTTTGTGAATCCGTTGAAGTTCTGAGGCAACATAAAATTTGAAATTGTTTTAGCTTCTCAACTGTAAGCTACATGGGTTGTTTAATTTTACTTTTCGTACCTGTACATTTTTAGGATGTGGTTTTCATCTTCGTACTGCTTTTGTTTTACTTAGGAATACAACTTTATACTTTAGATTTTATATCATAACAATATTATTAAAGTTTTCGCTTCGTTTCGTTAAAGTTAGAGATTTTCATTGTATTAGTAGAAATTGCTGCGGTGGCGGGTGGTTACGGTCTATGGCTGCCGAGCACTTTTCTGTGAGTTCATATCCAATTGTTTCAGCAATTCATTAAAGAATCCTGTACGTGGTACCTTGCCCAAATTCCGATTTATTAAAGCAAGCAAGTGTTTGTTACTTGCTTGTAGCATCTTTAAAACCCTAAGCACTATGAATCAATCAAAATCTCCAAAAATACTTATACTGTACTACAAAAAAAGCCATGTACAAAGCTAAAACATCTTCGAGCAATCCGTTATTCTCTATAAAGGTCTTTCCTGAAAGGTTCTTCACAGTGTGTTCAGTTGTTATAAGCTCTCTTAAGGCCACTTTACTGCAAGTATAAGTTACTGTGAGCCAGGTTTACTTTGTGTGCTTTCAACTATGAAATTATTACTGCATAATTTGAACGCCAGCTGGTACGAATGCCAGGTATTATTTACTGTCCAGGGACTTCCGATTTGCGTGCTGATTTTATACCTTTTTGTAGAAAGAGTTAAAGTAATGTTCCGGGAAATATAACGCTGCAATAGTTTTCGTCTAAGTGTTATGTCGTTAGTTATATGATGTTTAATTATGCCGCTAGCATAATTAAGTAAAGAAGTTTGCATGTGTGTGAAAAATGTTGGTATTAACACTTTTTCTTTAAATAGACTTTATATTTCTTTCTTTATTGGTATGAATTATGGAATTGTATCTTACATACACTCCGCAAATCCTGTGGACTTCGCGCGAACCACGGCTACACTCTGAGTGCTGCACTCTGGTGTCTCCTGTTTGTTAAAATTTATATCATTAATAAGTAGATAATGTATCTCTTTATTCAGATTTATAGGGTTAGTAGAAAGATAGACACAAGAAATAGATTAGTTATTAACTTTACTCAAATTTGGGTTCAATCAAGGTTTCAATTGACAAAATCTGATGATGAAACTATTGTCCTAAATGACAATTATAATACCTACAATAGTACGTATTGATTTCTGATAATTGTTGTTACTGTCCTGAATAGACTGTATGTAGATATTAATTAAGATGTATGCTATCCTACGATCAGATTATATTGATTACTCTACTAATACTGGAGGCTTGTTGATCTGTATTACTGTTATACAGACTTCTCCGCTTGGAAATTGTAATGGTAAGCAATGTAATAAAATAATTTTCCTAACATTTTCACACAATGCTATTTTGTGATGTGAAAAATATCCTATCGTACTTATATTATAACTGCGAAAGATTGTGAGGATGGATGGATGTTTGTTACTCTTTCACGCAAAAACTACTGAACGGATTCTGATGAAATTTTGAATATAGGTAGTTTAGGGTGTAGAATAACATTTAGGTTACCTATACTACGCGGGTGAAGTAGTTTATAAAGCCAGATCCTATACCATAATTAAAAGTAGACGGTGTCAGTTCAAACGCCGTTTCAGACTCTGCTCCGTACGTGCCCCAAATACTCTCCCGGGTGCAATTGCAAATGCCCATCAGTAGCTACTAGTCTTAAACCTGGACTAGCATTAATCAGAACACTAATCTATTCGTTATTTACTATCAAAATTTAATTCAAAGCCAAGACTTACAAGTTTTCGTTTTTATAAGTATAAATACATTTTTATGACAAGTCATCATTTAACATGAACAAATAGAAACACATAAGCCAAGGAAACGGCTCTAATAGTACGCAGCTTTGATGCAAGGACGCGTTATATTTGCCAGTTGCTTGCTAAATTGCATCTCTCGCGTTCCGAAGCTGACAACTTTAATCAAGTCGATGGGAATTTGTCTTACTTGCGAGTTCAGCTCACGTCTCCGCGAATCCACTGAACAATGAGATTTGCTTTAGATAAATTCTTGCGTTGGGAGCGCGAGAACTGAATGGATGCCCTGTTCTGTTATTCTGTGTACCCACATCTGTTACATGCTGCAAGCGAGAAACTACTTTATTTTCTTAACTAGATTCAACTTTCAGAAGAGCTTTTATTCTTTATTTACTATTAAAGCTTACAAGTCAAGGGATAAGAAATGATAAATTGCTTTATTAAATAATATGTTTTACGTAAGTTAATACGTTGTACCTAACACTTGTAAAACACATTAAATATCGTCTCAAAAGAACAATTACTCGCTGTTGTAAAAGAAAATATTAAAATGTCATGCAATTACCCTCGCCTGGCGGGTGGAGTTAAAACATTATAATGAAATACCAGCCCATTCTTTACGACTCCATTAAGTTGTTGGAGAAAAAAAATAAAGGGAGAGGAAATGGCAACCACTCAGCAGAGTCCAGCCCTCGTCAAGATTGGACTGAGTTGCGAAAATTCCTTTCTCGATCGACTGACTTTCATGAATACTAATCTTTATGTAATGGTGGTATGGGTGAAATATCATCAATACGAATGGCATTAAAGATAATAGCGTTAATGTGATAAGTAAGTGCTGAATTAGTTGCATTTATGTACGAAATTCTTTAAATTGTATTTTTATATTTTTGATGTGTAAATCTTTTGCATATAAAATACTACTGCTTTTATCATGCTAATACAAATGATATTATTACTTTTTTTTGTTTATTTATATGTAGAATAGTCGATTTGAGACTATTAACTTGAAAGTATGTTTATTTTATCAACATTAAAATTTTAATGAGCCTACAAAATTTTTCCCCATAATTAGTTACGAATACTACATAGCAGTAGTTTAAAAAATTAAGTTGCTCAACATAGCTCTTTATACCAAAAATGTAAATAAAACGTTTAAAATAGCTTAATGTTTGAGGACGTCATACAGTACGCTACCGAATCTACATCTAAAGTAATAATTTACACAAACGGGTGCCTGTGGAAAAGCGAAATATTCTCCGCTAAGGTAGAGCGTTCAAACGCTGAGAAATTTAGCTCAATTTCCATGCAGAAAATTCTATAAAAATGCACATAGGGGAAAATGTTGTTCTTATAATTGGACAGGTGCAACACCTAAGTCGTGCGTGGCATTTCTACGGCGCTGCATTAGCATATAAATAAGCGACACCCCTCCTCTGAAGCCGACGGCAAAGGGCGGCTCAGAAACTGCGAAGTTTTTTTACATTTTTATGACCGGAAATCCAATTATCACAAGCAATTATCGAGTCAGCTAGATAGAAAGCGAATTGCTTTTTCAAAATGCGAAATGCAATTTAGAATTCAATGGTTGCGGTTATTTCGGTATTTGAATTTTGGCGAAAGTTTTTTTTTAGACAATGTTAGTTGAATTCCGGAATGGTCGAGCGGAACTTTAGGCAATACAATTGTAAGAGAAAGCGAACAGTGCGAATTTAGGCACGGCTCTTACACATCACTGGTGCACACATTAATCTAGTGATACATTGTACTGTGCGCTTACTCCCTCGCGTTGGCTGCGTGTGGAACAAACTATGAGTATAAGCGGTGACAGCTATCAAAAAAGCTTACTGAAACTTTTTCAATTATTTTACAGAAGCAAGTGGAAATTCATGCAGTTAATGTCCTTCGTTAACGTACGATTTCGCACTATATTCAGTGCTGTGTTATCATTTAAATTATTTCTTATTAATAACACCTATGGTAACGGAGTAAGAATACAAAATGTCACCACCCCATCTCATCCCATCGGTGTCGTAAAAACCGACTAAGGGACTATCCGTAAATATTATCTTTACAAAATAAAAATAAGAAAAACTTGAAATTAAACCCTATACCAATCCGTCTGGCCAGCGTGGTATTAGTAGGGCAAGTATCCCTCCGTCACGGTAGGAGGCCCGTCCCTGCAGTGGGACATTTTTGGGCTGCTATGATGAATTACACGTAAAGTACTTAGTACAATTTAAAGCATCGGCTTTTGTTATGACACTTACCCCCTTAGTCATAAACGCCTCTTAAATTTTAGTTAATTGATTAGATTAAATTCTTACGGTTTTATTTGGTATAAGGTTGGTTTTCGTAATAAAAAACTCGCTAAACATTGATTAAATTTAAGAGGCGTTTATGAGTAAGGGGGTTATAATGCCAAACTTCTTTACTACGTATGCTATTATGTCTAAAGGTAATTAATTTAATTTTCTTTCTGTCTCTCTGTCTCCTTATTAAAACCTTATCTATACGACAATACATAAACATATTATTATGTCAGTTTTACTATTGTGTCCTGCGGGAGACAAGAAGACCATGCACTAATAATTGCAGGTAATACTTTCAAGAAATGATTAAAATCTGCATGACGACGAACATGATGACCATAATGGCACGACAATCACATTGTGTATAGTATGTTTGTCATATATGAACCTAGTATAGGTCAAACATAACTTGTAGGTAATAATATTAATATAATATGACATCCGCCGCCAGTCATCAATTACACCGGGTGCCGCCATGACGTGTCCGTCGCGCGCCGGTTAACCACAACGCTGATGTAGCATGCTACCCTTCATGACCAGCACTGGGGGTGAGATCAGTCAGCTATGTGAACATTCACTATAATAATGATAATGTTGAAATCAGAACATGGAAATGTACGTTTAATATAAAGAGTAAACTCTGGACAATCAAATGCCTTGTATTTCTATTCAACTATCTAAAATCCATAGAAAAAGTTTGCATAATTTGCGACTAGATGGCGCTGTACTGGACTTGTGAGGTGCAGTTATTATTATTTAAAAATAAATCAAAGGGCTTCCAAAAAAATTGCTGTCAACGTAAGATAAGTTTTACATTGTCAACTATAATAGCACAGCAAAATCTTCTGAGCACAGAATACGTACTTACAACGAACATAACTTATAATAATATTAATATTTATTAGCCAAAATTACTAAACAGAAACGACACACGAGTAACTATGAACACATCAATATAAGACTAAGCTCATACACGACGCGCAGTATTCTCTGCCTACTAATTCTTATAAGACGAGAGCACATAATAATTACCTGTGCTTGTGTTTTGTATTTCCTAGGTAATGATATCATTCTAGCTTTATAGATAGCTTTATAAAGTTCCATCTAGTATCATCATAAAGCTATTACCTATTCAAGTATTTATTTTTTTTAAACGGTTACTACAGCTGATTCTTTATTTTACAGGATCCACTTTGGCAGAAAGCTGAGACTTATTCCATTGTAAATCCTAGAGTAAACACTTTTTCTTAGTAAGCATTAAATATATTAGTAAAATTATTTATCTCAAAATTAAAGTCAATTACAAAAGTTGAGTCATTACATGCAAGTAGTTCGAGAGCTTTCCAATAGATGGCGCTACAAGTACAACGTTTTCACAGATTCAAAAAATGTTTTGTTTGCGTTTTAAAGAGCTTTTTCTCTAGAATTACTTTGAGCTCTATCTTTAATGTTGTGAACTAGAATAATTTAGATTTAAACATTGAACTTAATAATTTAAAAAGTGTTATCGCGTTATTATTAAAATTTTGTATCACGGGATTGTAGCATTTTGATAAAAGCATTTTCTAAAAAACAATTTTTGGCTTATAATTTTCACTATAAATAACACGTACCTATATACTAGCCAGTTGCATTGTTGTTTACTTTTATAACGACTTATATATTTGTTGTCACTCGTCTTATCTGTCAAAAACTTTGATTCAGACATGAAATCACTACAAGAGGATAAATCATAAATCTCAAATCGCGGCATTACATATTATCAACTTTTTACAAGTCGTCTAAATCATTCCTGTACGGTTACAGTTTGTAGCAAAACTTGTTCCGGCCTTCGTGATGATAAACTTTTTATCCTGTCCATATTATGAGGGTCTCCATGCCATGCTTTTCAATTTTTGAGACTGTGCTAAAAAATATATGTAACAATTGGAGGATAAGAAAAGCTTGGAGACGTTTAAAAGAGGTATAATGTCCAGTAGTGAATGTATATTGGTTTATTATAATGGTTTTAAAAATTAATTAAAGAAACAGCAAACATTTTATATTTTTGAAAACATAATTTAGGCCAGCTTTAGGAAAAATTTTTGAACCTTTGGTCATTTTAAGTTCAACGAAACTTTATTCTAGTAACCACACGTGCTTTTACAGCACCGAAATTTGGTCCTAAATAAATGCCTTTTTGGTGAAAGTGCAAGGAATGTTTTTATAGGATTGTAGGTTTTAGGTAACCTACTAGATATGTACAGGTGGTAAATAAAACGTAAACAATCACGATTAAAAGTTATATTGTCCAGAGTAGCACAGTATATACACAAGTACACAGAAAGTTTAGAAGGCGCGATAGGTTTATAGAAAGTACAGTCACAGATATAAGAGTAGCACAAGAAGTAAGTACAGTTCAGGAAGAATAGACAAGAAGCATACAAATTAACACTTAGTAATTAGCGGCGCGTAATTCGGCGGGCTAGGGCTGAGCGACATGCACTCCGCGTTAAAGAACAATTACGACTAACTTGACCTCTGCGCAAGCGATGCGTCCTTCAACATCAGTGCTAACGTTAATTAGGGATGGGACATCACCTTTAACTAATTACGATAGAAATTGCATCGACAAGCTGGTATGTCATAATGCTAAATAAAGTTAAAGTAAATATTTATATTATATAAAATAGTCAGTAGGTAGTGTAAATAGGTATAAAGTATATACAGTTAAAATTAGTTAGGGTAAAATAAGATGTATATTTAAAGTTGTGTATATTTATTCTATTGTTGTTATTTTATGTTTATATTGATGTTAAATGTGTTGTGGGCAGTGTAAAGATGCCTACAGGATAATATAAGCATTATCATGTTATATATCCTGTTACTATCCTATTAAATTCTTTCTTTTTTGAACCGACTGATACTGCTGAAATAGGACACATAATTTCTAGCCTAAAAACTGATACTGCCTCGGGAATAGATGGTTTTACTAGCTCTCTTATTAAAAACATAAAAAACGTGATACTGGAACCGCTACTACTAATAATTAACAATAGCTTATTAAAGGGTGTTGTCCCGCAAGATTGGAAGACTGCGGTGACAGTTCCGATACACAAAAGTGGTCCGTCTAACTCACCAAACAATTTTCGACCCATTTCTTTGCTCCCCGTTTTTGCGAAAATTCTAGAGCGAATAGTCAATAAGCGTCTAGTTAAGTACTTAGAAAATAATAAAATTTTATCCAGCACACAATGTGGCTTTCGAAAGGGTAAATCAACGGAAGATGCAGTAAACCTTTTGACAAACGAAATAGTTGAAAATCTCGATCGGGGACGTGCTTGTATTGGTGTATTTATTGACCTAGCTAAAGCCTTTGATACTGTTTCTGTTCCCATTTTACTTAAGCGGCTGGAAGGCATTGGCATACGGGGTGTTGCCCTGGATTGGTTTCAGAGCTACTTAACTGGACGCCAGCAGTGTGTTAGGATCGATTCCTGGCGTAGTTCTATGCAGACACTCTCTTTTGGTGTGCCTCAGGGGAGCGTGTTAGGACCGACACTATTCTTGCTGTATATTGACGAATTAAGTAGACTGGAACTGCCTAATACTAAAATTGTTTGCTATGCAGATGACACAGCGGTTATATTTAGTGATGATGCCTGGAGCGGTTGTTTTGTGAAAGCTGAAATTGGAATGGCAACAATAGCAAAATGGCTCCGATGTTACTTGATGACGCTAAATACAAACAAGACCAAATTTGTTTGCTTTCATAAAACCATCGCTTCATCCCCTCAACATAGCCGAAACATTTGTGTCCACACATGCAAAAGATCCTACTCTACAGAAAGCACCATTGACTGTGACTGTAACTTGATGCAAAGATCCAAGTCTGTAAAATATTTAGGAATAATAATTGATGAGAAACTGACTTTCAAAGATCATATTACTTCATTATCAGCCAAAACAAGAAAACTTATATACATCTTCAAAGAGCTGAGAGATGTCACGGACTTGGATCTTATGAAGAACATATATCTCGCTCTGTGTCAGTCTGTGCTCACATATTGTATTGGGGTCTGGGGTGGCGCATCAGCATCACATTTAATAACTCTAGAGAGAGCTCAGAGGTCGGTCATTAAAGTCATGCTAAGAAAGCATATTAGGTACCCAACCACAGAACTGTATAAAGAGGCTGGCTTGCTTAGTGTTCGACAACTCTATATACATAAAGCAACTATTCACTCACACAAAATAGTTTTAAATTCTATTGAATACAAAAATATGCTCAACTCAAGGGTGTTCAAATTATCCACTGACTCATTTACTTATACTTCTTTCGCGCAAAGATTCCCAAAATTCATGTTTCCTCACATATACAACCAAATAGTAAATAAATGTAATCTGAAGCATGATACAATACGCGAGGCTCAAACCAAAGTAAAAACTTTTATCTCTAGTCTAAATTACCTACAGACTCAACAAATGCTCAAAATTATATCATAACACACACACACACATACACACACACACACACATAAACACACACATATCTACATTAATAAGTGTTTAATATTTAAGGGTGTTATTTAATTGTAATTTTGTGTTTTTAATGAACCTACTGTCCTTAATCTTATAAGTCTGATAGCCTCGATACAGGCTATGCCTAGTGTGGCTATCACTGAAATATGTAAATAGATTTGAGTGGACTGCAAATAAATATTATCTTATCTTATGTAAGTAATATATAGCAAGCCTTATAACGATGATTGTATATTTATTGTCCAAAATGCCAATGACATGATACGGTCTCCCTACCTTCCATAACTCATGATATGCTGTCAAGTTTTTTTATGGCTCAAATGTTGTCGCACAAACGTTATTAGTTCATGCGGTTATCTTGTCTGCTATGAATTATTGTCGTATTTTGATCAACATTGTCAGAAAGGCATGTTTTCGGCAAAAAAGTTTTAATATAATAGAATAGTTTTAAGGCAGACTTCAACCTATGTTTAAATGAAAATCAGTAGTTTCTCAATTATTGATGAATTACAAAATAATTAAATAAACAGTACTTTAAAGTTATTACAAAAAATTAATTTCATTATTTTTGTTTTCATTGTCTAGGAATGTTGTAAAATATTTATAAATTTATTTTTTTGTAAGAACTGTAAAGTACTATTTTACAACATTCCTACACAATGAAAACAAAAATAATGAAATTTATTTTTTGTAAGAACTTTAAAGTACTGTTTAATTATTTTGTAATTCATCATAATTGGGACATCATAATTGGGATCAGTGGGACATTAATGGGCTGATATTATCAGCCCATTAATGTCCCACTTCAGGGACGGGCCTCCTCCCGTGACGGAGGGACTGGCCTACTAATACCACGCTGGCCGGACGGATTGATATAGGGTTTAATTTCAAGTTTTCCTTCTTTGACTTCGTAAAAAGAATATTTACGGTTAGTCCCTTAGTCGGTTTTTACGATAACCATGGGATGAGATGGGGTGGTGACATATTGTATTATTATTCCGTCACCACACGGAGAATTAGACCTATTTTGTAATTAACTCAATCTAAAGGACTCCATAGATCATCATCATTTCAGCCATTAAACGTCCACTGCAGGACGTAAGCCTTTTCCAAATAGTTGAACCACATAAATATATCGTTTAACCTTGTGCTGTTCTTGTCTTCTCTCATTCTTTGCTTTATTACAAAGTAAAATCAACTCTATTTTTTTAATAACTTTACTACTAAGTGTATATAATGTTTCCATAAGAAAGGAGTTTATTAGTAAAATAAAACTCTTTCGGATTACAGAGGCAAATTTTAACTGTTATAAAATTATTCATTACGCAAATTGTAGGGTGTGAGAAGAGGACCACGCATTACAGTGCATCACTTAAAATAAAATGTATATTTTTGGTACAATTTTTAACAGCTCCGTAAATACTTTTTTGAATGTGCATTGCAGGCAATGAATAGTAAATCAGGTATACTTAAAGAAGTAATGTAATACGCAAAGTAGTGTTGTAATATTATGCCTAAAATTTAGTAAAAACTAAAAAAATTGACAAACAAATGCTTTTGGTTCAGGAGTTAAACTTGTTTGATTTCGTCATCCGTTGGTATGATATCGTCAACCTCTATGCAGCAAATTCAACCAGCTTATGCAACCAGGTATGTATCAAACTTAGCTGTCAAAACTTATATAACGTATATGTATGTATCTAACATGCTTAGTAGCCAAATGCAAATTGCTAACAGTTGACGCAATCCACAATTAGTCACTAGCAATAGTTATAGATACCACAACGTCGCACGAATACTTAAGTGTCCAACCTCCATTTGCAACATTTTACACCAGAGACGTTTTATTGATTAGTTTAAGCAATTAATATGATTTTATAAAAGTTTTATATTAAAAAAATAGTTAATGTGTTTATGAAATGATATATTACAAATAATCATTAAAAAGTCAAACAGTTATGTTTATTTTCACAATTTTTTATGGAGGTTGAGCAAATAAACACATAAATAATTGTGCAGTTGGAGATAGACCACTACCGGGGTGGAGGTTGAGCATTTTGCATTCGAATATATTTAGTACTTAAGTGCCCTATAACCAAATACAGTGTGTTTGGGTATCGTGGTAAAAAAAAAATAACTAGTTAACTGGCTATTTATTATTAACAATAACACAGAATTAAAAAAAAAAACACTGTTTAATATAATTATATAAAATACACAATACAATATTTTTTTGTTTTTGTACCGATACAAGATCGTTTACTTCGCCTGGTATTGTTTATGTTGTCTGATCATGTCAAAACCTTTTTAATTAGAGATTCCATAAAGGCTTTGTATAGTAGTATTTTCTTTTCGGTTAGTGTCTGATTTGAATTAGTCCTTATTCGTCGTATTCTTCTTTCGTCGGATTCTTGTTTGGTCGGATTCTTGATTGACTCCACTTCTTTAAATTTCAATATGTACAATAAAAACGACATAAATTGAAAATAAAACGGTGATAAGATCATACCTACACGTATAAAAAATAATTAATATACTGAGACTATTTAAACAATTTAGAATTGATTTATTTTTTCAAGAAAATTAACTCTTTTTTGACGATTCTTTATGTTTTCATAAGGAATTCTTTGGTTTATGGGCTATTCATCCCTCAACGGCGTAATTAGTTCTGAATTTCTCATCCAAAATAGGGAAGAAAATGCAAAGCAACGGACATAATAAAAATAGATGTCCAATCTGAGCAATGGATCTGTGGCGAGTAAAAAATAGTATTAATCTACTTATCTAGCATCTAAAATCATTGCGAACACAAAGCGTAAGTATACGTAAACACAAAACTACCCATTTAATGCTAAGAAATTTACCCATTTAACAATTAGCAAACATGCAAGTAGCAGGTATATTTTGACAGTCACCGCACAAAAGCAATATTTTTATTATTATATTAGTTATATTTTGCAACCTTACGAAATGTTCAAAACAATCTGTTCATTTATAGATACCTACGTCACAATTTAATTTAAAGATTTAATTCAATCTGAAATTATAAGAATTAAATTTAAACACCCTGTACTATAAGTTAACGATACGCAGTGATAATCTACAAAGAAAAGTTAACAAAAATACAAGTTACCGATCCTTTTCTATAGTTGTGACTATATTTTCCGATTTATATATCGTCACGGACATTTGGGGTAATGTTTTCTATTAAAATTAATACCTTTTTCTATATTTCGCTTTAGTTTTTACTCAAATGCGTGCGAGCACCAGCTTAGTCAAAAAAGAAATTAATGATGGCGGCGTATTGCGTCATCAAAATGCGATGTCGTGATTGGTTACCTGTAAGGAGATTGAATACTTAAGCACGCAATCGATGCTCGGATGCACGTTTGGTGTTTCTCTACGGACGTTGAGCAATTAAGCATGAAGTTTTAATTCTCTTGTGTAAGTTTACAAAAACTTAAATTCCTTATAAATAATGTATTTTAAGTCCAAACAGCAAGTATTATATACCAATCGAACCGCAATTTGATCCTTAATAAAGTTGCATTAAAAAGTGAAATTCGTCAAAATGGTCGGTTGAGCAAATAAGCATTCAGGCGACGACAAGTTGTAACAGATGTTAGTATCGACATTAATTATCCCAATTCTTAGACGGTTTATACTCGATATGTTAGATTAAACGTTATATAGTTAAATTCTGATAAAGATAGTGACCTTTGAGCTGAATGTTTCGTTGCTTGAAGCGATACTCTTAGATGTGATACGGTATCTAAACGGTTCCTATTCGATATAATGGAGAAAATGAACATTCATGTTCTGAAATGTTATTATTATAACTGTTATGGCTTTATCAACTTTAGATAGATATTTTAAACCGTCTCGGTAAGGAGGTGTAATGTTTGCCATGTGTCTGTGTAGCATTGTATTGCCTAATAATTTGCCTAAGTTTTTAAAATAATATTGTAGGTAATAATGCTTTTTTATATAAACAAATAGTTCTAGGCTTCTTTAAACTAGTTGGAAATTCATGAACAGAGGTGATAGCGACACGGTTGTGATCTAATATTCAAGTGAAGATCTTTTCTTATATAACTTGTCACTTTTCCGGCTACATTTTCTTTACTAGTCTTACAAAGCAACTATGATACCTTCATTGTTGCAGCTTGGAGGTCCCTCTCTAGTAGTGTAGTAATTTAGTAGTAGTCAAAAACGAATGGTTATAGGTTGGCAGGATGGTTTAAAATTTTGACTGTGATACAGGGTTTTCTATGACAGCAGATATCACTAAACATGAATTAACTACTCAAACATTTTTATGATAAAGGAGCACAAACTGTAACCGTAGAAACGTACTCTGTATACAAAATTTCTTATCACTAATGAGGAAACCGCGAAACTGCATACTATCTCACGAAAATACGAAACTACCGCATGCCACTGTAAAATATAAAAGCCGCGATATACTTATTTTAAATCGTGAATTAAGTAAATTAATAAAAAATTAAACATACAATCGACAGTAAACAAAGGTGCCAGCGGGTTTAACAACGCTGAGTGGCGAAATTTGAAATTTTATAACGGTCATAAAAGAGGTTAGGTTTGAGTTAGCGTATCCGCGTAACTCGCTTTTATGTACAAGTGCTAGGCTAATGAAAGAGGACTACCATCTTTTATGATCCACTTAAATTTGAATCATACTACCGAAATTCACAACAATCTTTAACGTTAACAAATATGGTCGTATGTTAAAGAATAGACATGACCCTTGCAGTAAGTTACTGCGTAAGGAAGTTTGTATGAGTCAGTTTATGGACTATAATTAAACTTGATGTTACAATGTCATATTAGTGTCTCTTTGCGAGAATTACAATTAAGATTACTTTTCTGATAAAATAGTAATTATAAGTTTATTTGCAGTTCAGTACTTATTATCTAGCAATATCATAATATTATATTCCCTTATTAATCTCAAGGTTTAAAATACCGTGATTGACAACGTGACGTAAATTTGGTTAGATTCAATTTATATTTTTATTAAACAGCACTGTCAATGAGTGAAAAATATATGTTATACATTGGTTTTCAAAGGTACAATTGCTAAAATTTTACAGATGAAATATTTTTATAATAATAGTAGAACGAAGTTCCTACTAGCATAATGTTATCTTTACATTATGCTAGTAAATACTTCTTTAAATTGGAGTAAGGTATTGATTAAAACCATGTAATAATAGTATAATTTATAACTTTATCTCCGTCTTTACTAGACCTTCAAGGTCTTCTCTTCATGTAGCAGTAGCGTAGCAGATGTGTTGTTCTTTCAGAAATTGTATGTTACCAATGTTACGATTGGCAGATGGCTCAAGCAGGGCCTTTTTCGAGCTTTTCGGTTATGATGATTTTGTGACATTTGAATTATTTGATTTCTTCGTTCCGTTTTACAACACCTATAAAACAAGAATATGTGTGTGATTGTGAAATTTCATTTTCTCAGTCTAAATACAAAGACTTTAACAGCCTTGCAAAAACGAAATATATGAACGCAGTACTTTTCAGCAATTTATTTCTTACGGAATATTAACCTGTATTTTTCATGTGAACTTAATGCGGGATGATGCACTGATGCCTATTTCTTTTATTATCTAAGTAAGAAGAGATATAAAACAGCAATGACACTATAAATTTTCATGCAGCTTTGCTCGTATGGTCGTGGAAGCTTATTTAGGATTTGTTTTATTACTCATTTACTTTGGATATAGCGTAGATCTTTTTCTGGAACTCAAAATTGCGGTTTTAGTCTTTAGGCGAATAGAAAAGGATCTTGATATTGTTATGTCTTTCTTACTTTTTTACAACATACGACAAAATTTTAAATATAGAATTATTTTTTGACTAGCTTTAAAAAGAGTTCGCAATTCGGTTGGATCTTTTTGTAATGTTTATTTTCTCAGAACACTTAACCAATTTACATTAAACTGTTTCTGTGTTATTGTTTCGAAAGCATATTTTTCCAAATTGATTCTTAAGAAATTCGCTTAGTAATCATTACTTCTGTATGGCCTGCTCACTTTGCATTGGATATGGCTTGAGCCATGGCCGCTCTTCCTCGCATCAGGTTGCACTCCACTCAGCCCAGCTCCATATTAATAAAGACAGTTTCATATTTGCTACCAACATTTACAGACAAAATTTGTAGTAAAACCGTTTGCAATACAGTTCTTTAGCCGTAACGAAAATTCGATGAAACAAGGTTTAGCTGTTATAGTGATATTATCTATGAAACGTTTTCGAAGAACAAAATTCGTTGAATTACTTATAATTTCTTTTTACCTATGAAGCTTAGGTATAACTAGAAAAATCCGAAAAGAACGGTACGGTTCGTTTGTACGGTTTTCTTATTCAAGTAGGTATTCCTTTATAAACTTGAAGAATTCCTTACTTTTAATACTCAACGCTTTAATTATATAGAAGCAAATTTCTCGGTAGGTTGAGATAGTCGTACGATGCGGGACTGATGTACAACTTTCATGACAAAGTTCCCTCGAACTATGCAAATTTTAGTTAACACTTTGAACAAACGCGCATTCCTTAACTACGAACGCGACGTTTCGCTGAGTTTTTATTCACTACCCCCATTTTGTATTAATGAAAACATTATTTCATTGCATTACAACACTTCTTGAGTCTCTAGTTTTACTTTTAATTAGATTTGTTTTTAAGTTTGTTTTGAGACTGTAATTGTGAAAGTTTGAAAATAGAAATATAGAAAAAATAATAACAGGAACTGATTTCTTGTTTAGACTCTTTTGTGTTTGTTATTGTCATTGTATACGCATTATGCTGCAAGGATTCATGATGATCTATATTTATCATCATCATATCAAATAAAAGAATTTCCACTGATAGGCCTTTTTCAAATATTTCCACCAATCGCAATCCTGTATCTACATAGTTTAGAACATCTATTTCATCCTGCAGTAATCTATAGTTATCAACATGCAATAAACAAATTAAAAATCATAACAATCATCATTAATATTAACTAAAAATGAATTCCAACGAAATACTTCAATCATCTTAAAATAACAACAGCTGTTAAAAACTACTTATCCACATTATAAATAGAAATCAAATGCACGAATTGAATTCAAAAGTAAATAAAACATGAAGTGGGAGTTAAATAATTAATTATCATTGGTCCCCGCCCGTTTGTACCAAGAAACTAAGTTTGGTCCAATATTTGTCTTTCTCTACTGTGTTGAAGTTACACATAGCGAACAGTTATTACCTGTTCGTACCTATCCCAAGAAAGTTGTGCTTGTAATAATATTGATTTAAGTTGGCTCACTATTAATGCATAACTTATACGGCCATACTCTCTTTAAACGAGTTTCTATAAGCTTTGTAAAAATATTTGTGCCTTTTGTTTGGTCAGCTTGAGATAATAATAAGTGTACTTAGTTGATGTTTAGATTTTTTATTGTTTTTAATCTATTGTGTTTTGCTCTTACTAAATATTCGTAATTGTACAACCTCAATAATTAAGCAAAAATTCTGTTTTTATTTATCTGCACGAAAACAATACCTATACAATCCGTCTCGGCCAGTGTGATTACAATACGTAGATCAAGTTTTCCTTTAACAATAAAAGAAGCTGGGATCTTAAAATTATCTATAACCTCAATCAATCAATTAACCTATCGCAGTCCATTGCTGGACATAGGCATCTCACAACACGCGCCACAAAACACGGCCCTGCGCAACGTCTGTGTAACATACTCTTTGTATTTTCAACAAAAGCATTTCGAAGAGTTGAAAATGATTATTACTTTCTTAGCCAAAAAGCCATTTACCAATATACTAAAAGGCATGTGCCTAACAGCACATGTTACGTTTATTATTCACATTTATATGCAGTAAAAAAGAAAATAAACATGTTATAAAATAAAAAAGGCTGCATAGCCTTGTTTATTGGGTTTTGTTTTACGTTTACATTGTAAAGCAATCTTAATCTATAACAAAAACAGTAACTGCTGTCTTTTATATTTATCAGATATCTAATATGAAAAGTTAGTTTTGTGTAGGTTACAAAGAATAATAATTATGTATTATATTAGAGATTATTCTAATAGCTACGTCTGCGAATCTAGTGGTAGCTTTTAGACAAACGTGTCGACTTTCATTAATACTGTGATCATGGAAACGGTTAAATTTGATTTTTAAAATTGTGTACACGCTTAAGTATAATAAAATACTAAATTTTTCATCTTTTGAACAGCCTTTTCTTGAATAGCACATCAGAAGAGAAAACGTAACAGTCTCAATATCAAACTAGCTGATTATAATTTATAGAATCAATAATAATATATTATTTAATATTATTTTGATTTCAACCCAGTCTCCTAATATTAAGTAGATACATTGCTGTTATAGATAACACAAATGTCAATTGTTTTTAAATTTTTAAATTTCATGGCGAAACTACATACTTAATTGCAATCCCAAGCCAACTTTCAATAGCCAACAAACAAGTGACACAATACAAGCAAAATCGCGTTTAGGAGTAGTATATTACAGCACAAGGTACACAAGCATATGGTGCGCTATAACCATAAAATTTTATCGTTTTCGATGCTGAAATGATACACGAAACAATCTAAATTATAGCAAGCCGCGTGTCCCTGGCTTCGAGCCAGTATATTGGTAATGACAGGGCTTATCCAATTTGTAACGTTATCTCAACAAAAGCTTTGACAGCTTCGCCTGGACCTCAATTGCTGACTGTTTGTGATATCTACTATTGTTGAAATTTTTTTGATATCTATACAGTTTTGGATCTTGTTACTTCTTGCTCGGTGTCCCAGCCGTAATCCCAGTAATGACGACGTTCGGAAAAGTTTTTAGATCGTCGGGTTTTTCTGTTACTAACCATTTCTTTTAGATTTAGTTTTTGCTTCAACGTATTTTCTAGAAAAAAAATTGATGTTTTAAGAAAATTTATTGAAGTCTTTCGGTTTCCTGCAGACTAGTCATTTGGACGGAGACCATAAATAGTAGATGTACTTTTGTATTTTAGATTTTGTCTGTATTTTTAGTAAAAAATTGTTAATTAATGTCTTGATACACTAATTTAACCTTTTTTTTAGATTATTTTAGACCCATTAGATTTTTTTAGACCCATTAGACTTAATTTCATACTTAAACTAATTTAAAGTTACAGAAAACGGGCAAACAGTATTTGACCACGAAGTTCACTATAGTTTGTTATTATGATCACGAAGGCGTGCCTGTAAACGATCATCTAAACCTAATACGTAACCCGTATCCTTAGCAGCCATTTACAGCATCCGTTTATAGACATGCTTTGGATTGATACATATTTTTACTCAAGTATAATAATATTACATTTGTCTATATTGGGATACATGTTAGTCTCTTGTATAGAACTTTTTTTATGTATATGATTTATATAATAATATACGAATACGTGACGTGGTTGTTATATCTCCTCCTGAGTCCTCCATTTTTTTTATAAATCTTGAACTGTTAACTGAATGTCCTTTTTAAAGAACAATTTCGAAGAAGGGCTCAAGTCCTGACACTTTACGAGTTTTAAAATAAGGTTCATAGTTAAAATAAAAAATTTTGCTAGAACAAACATTATTTGTAGAGCGTCTAAGAATATTTTAGCATGAACTTTTATGCATTATAATTTGTTCTTTTTGTAGGACATCGGGTATAAGTAGTAAAAATGATAGGTTATAATTTGTTCTTAATAAAGGAATTTCGGAATAAAGACGACGGAAGGAAACGTTATTCAGAAATAAATAATCAGCTTTTATAAAAAACCTCTGGTTAGTAAATGTTGTAGAAATAATTAAATAACAAAAACTTATATGTAACTTTTTTCTGTATTAAAAATATGTTATTATTGAGATAGTTATCTTTGTAAACATTCTCTTCAATAAGTCTTTCAGCAATCAGTCTTTTAAATTCTCGCATTTGGGCAATTTTGTTAAGACTTATACCTTAATTTAACTGTTCGTGTATATATTTAATCCATGAACTGGTAACAGCAAGGTCCAAGCAAAGGGGAATGAACATAACTGGCCATTTACGTGTGCGTGCTCTAGCTGGAAATACCGCCAGTAGCCTATCTGTTAAATCCACTCTACTTATATTACTGCTGTATTTTTATATAACAGCTGGATGTGGAATATTTATATATTGTCTTGTTGGTCTATTTTACCTTCTACAGTTATCAATTTCATCAGAAACATGTTTAAATACCGATTTGTAATTAACACAACAGATAACAATTTTAAAGGTTTATAACCAAATGTACTTTTTGTAGAACTAATAGTTGACAACTTTTCTATTAGTTAATACCGAAAGTACTTTAAAACGAACAAATATTTTAGGGTGTCTTTTTCGTAAGTAATAAATCGAGTATATATACGGTTTGAATGTTTACATAAAGATCATAACAATATTATTACATTACATGTATAATATACATACATTGTCAAAAAAAACATGAAAATGCAATTATTTAGTTACCTGTAGTTCGGAGTCGCTCCATTTTTGTACTCCTGCGCTGGCCGAATGAATGAATAACTGTTTTTTGATTGGCTAACTTAATGGTAAATATATTTGTCGCTATGTTTTGGCATTAAAACAATTATTTCTAAAATTGGAGCGGAATTTAAATCCAAAAATGTATTTGTGTGTTAAAAAGGACGTTCGGTATTTATACTCAAGTAACCTAATAAATGTCAGGACTTAACGACGTCAAGCAAATTGTTCTTTTAAAAGGACGGTAGGACTTAGGAGGATATTACTTAAATGCGGCATCTATGGCGTAGTCATAGTAGATGTTGCTACTAAGAAGTTTCGGGTTCGATTCCCTGCTTGTGCTGCTGTGTAAAACAAAACAAAAACGGGATTAATAGTTATAACAAATAGTTTTTCTACAAAACTGTCATAATTATTCAACATTTAAAAAACAAATAACATATAATTTTACCTATAAAGCTTATGTATAACTAGAAAAATCCGAAAAGAAGAAAGACAATGAAAAAAATGTATACTCGAGGCGGGACTCGAATCCGCGTTTCTGGACTATACGCGTTCAGCGCCACGACCAAGTTGCGGCCCGGCGCAGTATAAAGCAATGGTTAAGTTTGGTAGTCGAGACGGGTACTCGGGTGGCCTAATGGTCATGGCGCTGGACGCGTATAGTCCAGAGACACGGGTTCGAGTCTTCGCCTCAAGTACCAATTTTTTCCATTGTCTTTCTTCTTTGCGGATTTAAAAAACATACATTACATAACTTTAACATATTACGTTTTGTAATAGCCACTTGAACGTTAACTGCGCGAATCGCTTTTCGCGAGTCCAACGTTCAAGTGGAAACGCTCGCAGTTTTTTATGTGTTTATAAAAAACTGCGAGTTTTCCGTCTTGATAAAAACGGCTAACACGAGAAAATTACTGCATCAATTTGAAAATGAAAAACATCGTCGTGTTCGTAAAAGTATAGGGAATAAACTTAAATTAAAATACATTAACCTTATGAATATCTAAATACAATGAATAGTTGATAAACCTGAGAAATTGCGAAAAATTGTTGACATTTTCCGCAATTTTTCAGGAATTATATTATTTGCGAATAAAATTAGCAACCCAAATTGATGATTTTATTTTTAAAATATAATTAACTATATTTCTTTTAAAATAAAATAAATATATTAGTAATTCATTAGGTTAAAGTATTTTAAATTATTTTTGAAATAAATACCTTTTTTAGCTGACTCGGCCATCTCGGCGTTTTGTAGGTGCATACCATATTTTTGTTTAGACAATAAGAACATAAAAATAAAAACGTAGTAGGTTTGTTTTCTAAATTTAATTATTGTTTATTAGTTTATCTTCTAGAATTAAACGGTTTCAATAAACTTTAAACAATTTCAATAAACTTTTATTGAGGAAAGCTTAATTAAACCGCCATTATTGTTAAACTCAAGGCATAGTTTTAGTCTTTGACTTTTCTTTTATTAAATTTTAAAAGTTACTCAACTTTTATAACATAATATTACGACCATTAGAAAGCACACATTTTCTAGAAAATTGTAATATATTACACTTCCAACAATAGTTAATTAATCAAATGTATTTAACACATAATTAAACAGTAAATTTCATACAAGCACTCACGAAATGAAGCAAACTTCTGTTTGACATTGCGACCACAGATTATTTTTGACCACTGTTTATTTTGGTGTAATCCGTTCGGAATCTATCGACAATTGTCCCACAGACTTTTTTAACCGCAGAGTTAAGCGGCAGAATCATGTTGTTATAAAATATCGCGCGTTGCAGAATGAATTTTTTTTTGGTACTTTTATACCATATGACGTAAGTCCCGCGCTTTTGTCAGTGGATAAATCATACCAATTGTCGTTCAGGTGGTATGTAAAAAATTTGTAACTTCACACTAAATATTCAAACTGTCAAGACTAAATTATTATAATGTAGGTATTCTGTCACAATACATGTTGTAATGCATATACTTTTGTCCTAATAAATATATAAACAACAATAAATACATTTTCATAATACAAGAATTACCTTTAAATATGTACATATTTTTATTTTAATTCCATTTTGATAAAAGGCTTATACGATTCTCGACTCTAGTTGTACCACAAACCAAATTATAAAAAAAACATTAATGTAGGTAAACATACTATTACAATACAGTGAAAAACTATGTAGTAAGTATTAGTTCTTATCTCAAACAGCAGCTTAAAAGGTTGGTAGTGATTTTGCAGATCCCCTATATTTCTTGTAGCAAGTAGATGTTTTTATTGGCAAGCGAAGCGAGCTAAGTACACTACTTTACGCCTATATAGCTCGGTCAACGACGTCGTAAGAAAACTTGCTCCCAGGTGCTATTCTTGCTTATCAAAACACAGTAGCATAACCCTGTATAGTATACCCAAATAATAAAGTTAAGATCTTATGTTGACTTGTCATTTTTCGGTTTCCTCTACATTTTTTAAAGCTACTTTACGTTTTCGTATGACAGGTCTTTGATACCTTTTGTCTGGCCAGTTCTTATTCTTTTGTAGTCCAGCTAACTGAGATAATACATTGTAGCTTTATGAAATACGAGTATGATATGTATTTCGTAAATGAAAGCAATCCTAAATATTGTCTATAAATTATTTAGTTATGAATTGAATCGAAAGTGGCTATTATTGTCAACAAAAAAAATAATGACCCTTTATTGAACACCCTAACTTTAACAAAGAAACACTTAAAAGCTATTATTAAACTTCTAATCGCGTTATACAAAGTGCATCATAAAAACACGCCCTACAATTTTTCGATAGCGAAAATGAACCGCAGGCCATCAAATCTGCACCGATGATTAACCCTCAAGTCGCCATTAAAAATAGATAAAACAAAATACTGTCGGAGCCCGTCCCTTGGGCCCCGCGCACGTGATACCGACGCGCGAGCTTGCAATTCAATTACCTATCTATACTAGTCTACACTACACATATCTGCAATGAAATCAAATAACTAGAAGACAACGTGCCTTGGGACTTGATGCAAAATGAATTTATTTTTAGAATTGTCTTGACTTTAACTTTTATAATAAAGCCGCTATTATTAAAAAAAAATGCAAACTTGGTCTAGTGTGAGCTCGTTATAATAATATAATTTTATACTTTCCTTAGAGAAAAAATAGTCTATATGATTCAAATTTATTATTCTGGGCCATATGACGATAAAATGTATAATCCTTTTTTATTTATATAAGGCAGTAGAAGAAATGTAGGCAGAAAATAAATGTATTCCATATAAACAAATAATCACGTCCTTAATTAAACATAAATAAGCCTCAAAGCTCACGAGTTAGAGAGACGACTTTGATGAAAACCTTTCTATATTTAGTCTATCTTCCATTGGAAATCATTTCCATCTAAATGAGTAAACCCCAGTAAATCCAGTTGGATAATTTGAACATGTACAAAATACATAGTCAAAACAAGTACAGAATTAATGTTGCACCCAGCAATCTGGGAATGCAACCGTGGCAGCAGCTGTCATGACATACACTGACCGATTTGATATGCACCCTTCTGTTCGGTCTAGCCTCTCTATACTTGTGTTTATATCCAGCCTCGTTGATTTGAGTCAACATAAAGACATATTCATCTATGGAAATTAAATCTGTAACACCACCTGCATTAGTGGAGTTGATTGTTTGTTTTCTATTATCTTAATTTTTTATTGTACATTTTCCAATCAGCTTTAATATTTATACAATGTTAGCAACAGCCGTATCTACATGTTAGTTTAGTAGTAGTAGAAGCAGTAGTGGCTAAAGCGTTAAAGTTTTAGCCTCTACTGCTTGGAAGTTGATTAGGCTTCTACCTTCAAGCAGAAGTGTGCAAATATTACTATGTCGATGATAGATGACAGTTCTTGTGACTTTTAAAATTACAGGGTTATGGGACATAACCGATCATGTCCTAGAGTAAGTAGCGCCTTAGTTGTGCTCTGGTATTGCTGAAGTCCATTAGCGGCAGAACACTTACTACAACAATGAAACAACAACTACTACTAATGCAATGAAAAAAAAACTCTGATTCAGAACCCCGCAAATGACATTATGTGTGACATCGATTTCAGGCTTCTTACCTAAAAATGCTGATCCACTTAAACAGGTTAATTTGCATTCTGTCCAAATCGACATAGACTGTGAGAGTCTAGACTGCGGTATATAAAACGTCAAGGCTCGTGCCACGTGCCGACCTTACCGCCACAATCGCAACGTGGCCGACACAGTTTATCACAGCAACAAAATAATTTAGAAAAATAAATTCGAGTATTTTTCGGAATATTCAAATACTTGAATTTTATTGAAATCAAATACTCACCTTGTTGATTAACACATAATTAAAACTATTATTTTTAAAGAAAATTTCTTACTTTTGCCTATACCTATCCATAATTATTTCGTTGAATATTTTTATAAATTTGATCTTCTCTCTGCGCTGAACTAACTTAATTCAGTAGTAAAAGACCGAAAATTCAGTCTGTAAATAGCAGTGAAATTATGAATGAACCCAACTCGTTAAGCTAACTGAATCACGGGTTTTGAAACAAAACGCAAATTAATTTGTTCACAGAACCAAACATTACGAGCGGAATCGGACGAAATTATTACAATTAATTTAATTTGCTATTGTTTTAATAAAATTAAAAACGTATAACAGTAAAACAAGTGAATGTCGCTTAATGAGGCGACCGATTGGAAATAACAATTTCAAAATAGCGAAAATATTTCAATTTTATTTAAAGTTAAGCAGAATGAACGGGTATGCGGTTGTGAGTGGCCGGTTATGCAGTCATTGCATACGAATCGCCGTTTCCGTTAATGCAATTACCAGTTATCGTAACATTAAAATATTTATATTGCGTAATTGTTTCACCGGTTTGTAAAAGACAAAACTGATATGGTTTGACTTCTAACTGATTCTGGTACTAAACATGAATGCGAACGACACGTTTTAATCGCCAAGTCAATTACTGAACGATCATGCAACGAAACTTTAATCTAGGTATTATTAGAATTACCAGGTATGTTTATGTTTGTAAATGTAATTTTTATGGTGTTTTCTATGTGTGATAATTGTGATAATACTAAGCCAATCAGTGCAGTCTAGTCAATTATCAGATCCTGCAATAGATATATCTACCTAAACGTGGGCTATACTGAGTCTAAGTCAAGAAAGTAGAGCATTTTTATTACACGTTCAAATAAAAATACACTTCTAGTAATTTAAGTAACTGCGTACATTTAAAACAGCTTTTAGTATTATCAGGAACTAAAATATTCTGAACCAAAAGTAGTTCATTAATACAAGTAGCACTTCCATAATTGTCAGGACATCAATTTCCGAGGTGCAGTGTCTGAAATAAAAAAATAAAAACCCGTTGTACCAATTGCATTAATTCAACTGCATAAAAATCAGCCAATTATTCAAATACACGAGCGCCACGGACCGAAGACCGTATCGATGAATATTAATTGTTTTCGATCGCAATAAAAACAGTGAAATAAACTGAAATAACTGAATAATCGGGTAAGATCGTTTACAGTGATAACGAGAATAAGTATCTATTGTTAAAACATTGACTTACTACATAATTATACGATATTATATTAATATACTTACTGGATTATCAATAAATATAAATTAAGTATTGCAAAATTTAACATTTTTTAATCCGGATGGTTATGTATTTTAGTAGAACAATTTAAGTAAGTTACTTAGTTAATTTGATGTACTTTAATTTTATGATGCCGTTCTTAAAAACACTAACACGCTGCTAGAGATTGCTCTTGCTACGTCAGTTTTCGCCAAAGGGAATGCAAAAGTAACAAGCTTGTATGGTGACAGCTTAGTCCCTCCTTAAGGATGTCTAATTACAAGGAAAGTCTTGATAGCCCCTTTATGAATAACAAAGGAGCTTATATAGAATTTAAAATAGCCAGTAGTATTAAAAGGCAAAATATATAAAGCTAAAAATTATTTCTACACACAACTTTCTTTTCATGAATACTATCAATATTTCTGTAATGAAATATTATTATTCGTACTCTTAAAATTCACTCACACTCGAACTAAAATAAAATATGACTCTGAAAATAAGTTAAAAACATAACGATTGATACCGATTTATAATAATAAAATTATCGTTAAGATATATTATTTAAATTTTTCAACTGTAACTTATAAGATTTTACATGTATCATTAATTATTAATTAATTTATTGTTAATGTGTTAATTTATTTTATTGTAATTTTACTTAATTTATTTAATGTAATTTGTTTTATTTTGTTTTCATTTCTTTTAATGTAATTTGTTTCAGTGTGGTTCGCTTTTTATTTAATGTACTTATTTTAATAAAATTCATTCTCAATTTGATCCTATTGATTATTTGTTTTTAAATTAATTCTTATTTTTTATTTTCAATTATATTTTTGTTATTGTGTATTTTAAATGTAAAATTTAATATAATTTAACCAACTGTAAATGTGGAGTTAGCCTGTAAGTAATTATTATGCATGCATATGTTTTGTGTATTTTTAAGTGTAACGCTTTTGTATAATAATTGTTGGCTGACCTATTTAAATAAATAAATAAATGTATTTTCATTAGCTACCCAAAACGCGTAGATGTTTCCCTGGAAATGAGTTTCCAGTGTAGCTTGTTAACATACATAGTACATGTAATTATATAAGTTTCCTTATCATAGGAATTTTGTCTGTTCTCAGTTAAACGAGGTTTTAGATAATAAACTCTAGATTACGAGGTCAATTTTGTACAAGTAACTGAACACGGCCAGATAGTTTGAACATGGTCGCTTGTATTTACACCCCAAATGAACATTTGCGAACTGTAATTTGCTTTTGCTACTCGTAATGGGACAACAGATATTACACTACGTTTCCATATACATAATGTACCTAGTCGAAATTGAACTAATCTTTTTCGTTTATTGTCAACAAAAAAAATAATGAAACTAACTTTTGGTAGTTCTGTTTGGGTTTTAATTTCAATTCATACATAGAATCATTTATTTTATCAACATAAACTGTGTTTACAATTGTGAACTGACTAAGAATAAATGTGTGTATACTTTGATATAACTGCTTAAATGTAAGATACCTCCCTTAAAATATACCTCGATGTCTCCTTCAACATAATACAAAATTAAATGACAAATAAAATTAACCATTAAAGTTAGGCGTTCGTTGAGGAATTGCCTTTTAAAATATATATTTTCTTGCCGTTTTTCAATTTTACGACTTAAGTTTCTGGCAATGTTAACCGCTAAATGATTAATAGTTCTTTAAAGTGAGCTTATAGGTATGTCATTTCAGGGAAGGAGGAGATGAATTTACGAAAAACTGTACTTTTTTTTATATTTCATGACTCTGATATTTAACTCTTCGAATTTATCCCATATTGTCGTATAAAATAAAGGATTACTTAAACAGTAGTTCTGCAGAATAGAACCAATCAACACAACAAACAAATTTTTAGGACAGAATTATTTATTAATTAGATAGAAAATGAGTGAAAAATCCTTCTAACAGAATATTAATTAGGCATTAATTAGACAGAATTATTAATTAGATAGAAAATGAGTGAAAAATCTAGCTAGCCCATGCGGTAAATAAAATTTTAAATAATGAAACTTAACTTTTAAACTGGAAAATTATCAAAAAAAAAATAGAAATATCTATTTATTATATATTTTATTGTTCTAATATCAAAGCTAACATAAGAAAAGAAGGCTTCTAGTAATCTCTACCATACGTAATTCAGTATAAAGACAGATAAGCTAACATAATATTGTTTACTAATACGGCAAGGTTTAGCTTTGACAATCGCTTCAATGACAAAGCTCTGACAAGTACCCACTTCAGAGGGTATCTACTCACTTTAGTTTAAGGACTCGCTTTTGATACGCTATCAAAGTTTGTCTAAGGCTGAAGGTATCTATCTCTAAGAAAGTTTTCGTTAAACCTTAGGATTAGAACTTGATATTGAATTATATTCGTAAAGCCCTCCTTTATTAAATGCTGTTTTAATATTGTTGTTCTAAGAGTAGTTTTAATCTATTCTTAGTTAATTTATCTTGGTTAATAATTCAGTTAGTAAGAAATATATTTAATTTATGAGCTGATATTTTACAAAAGCTTATAAGCGTTAACCCGCGTCATAGGCTCAAGGATAAAAACCACTTGTATGCACTAGAGATTAAGACGTTATTTTTGGTTTATTGGCTTGTTATAAATTGCATTTTCCGTGTGGTAATGGATCAGCCAAAGAAAACATCAACATGTAATGTGATGTAAGAGAAGAAAAATTCCTGATGTAAGTATAAAATAGTTTGTCGCAGAATGACTATTATCTATATCCATTTAGCTAAGAAGCATTAACTTTTTTCTAGCGTAGCTTTTTTCTTTTTTACTGTAAGCATAATTTTTTAAAGAATCCGTTAACAAATGCATAGTAAGCTACCTTTTTTACATTTGATCAATATACGTTTTATACAATTAACGTATAAAATCCTTTATCTGTAACTTACCTGTTTACGTTTACGCCATTACAATTAAACATGAAACTAGTAAACTTAATTTACGTATATAACGCACATTTCCCTACCTACATTTGAATGTACTCTCTAATATATGCCTTCAGTAGACTTATCACCTAAGCATTATCGTGTTTCCTAACGATAATGGAACTTTCGAGTGTCTGTAACCCAACATTAATTTAACTGGTACTTTCCTCTAATGGCGTTGGTTTCGCTAATTGTACGTTAGAATAATTATATTGTGCGACGCGTATTCATTTTAATGGATTTCGTGTGTTATGTATGGTTAAATGTCACTCATACGTATTACTGTGAATTAACTTATGTTGACAAATATCTGAAGTCAATGAAATGGTTGAAGTTACATTTCTTTACAATGGAAACTCTTCGCGACTAATTATATAAGTGCAATTCTTGTAAGTGCAATAGTGACAACACTCTTGTCTTATTTTCGACAAAAATTTTGCGAAAACTTTATGTAGGTACTTAGGTACTTACATTTAAACGAAAAATCTTGTTGTCTAAAATTTCATACTTTAAACTAATACAATAAACTATGGCTCAAGAAGAGTAAGCTCGACATGCATTTCATATACGAACAAGTTTTACCTTTTAGAAGGAAAGCAAAGTTCCGGTAAGAACCAAAATGAAGGCATCTTTTACGGAACACGTGTGTTGACGTATATATATACAATATATTATATAAGCAAACTTCTTACAAGTAGGGTAGGTTTCTAACTCATCGACGACGAGCATTATTAAATTACATACTTGACGTGTACGGGTTTACCTTTCTACTATATTTTATTTTGTACGGTTCCACAAGCTAATGGCAAAACGGAATCCTTAAAATTTTCTCGTGTAGCACGCGTAAAAATAGAATATATATGTTATGAAATATTATTCCTGAGGTTTTTGAGTTATGACATCTTTAAATAAATAGCAGTGCTATTGTTTAGTATATAAATATAGGGTTTTAAAAACTGAACGGACAGACCTTCGCGTGACATTGATATACCTGGGCTAGAGGAGCCACACTAGACGGAAAAGGTTTTTGTACATAGATATCTGAGAACTTTCCTTTAGTCGGCATTTACTACATCACCAAACAAACTGGTTTACGAAAGTACACAAACGTATTTTGTATTATTTTGGTTTGATCAAGACTCGATACCTCATTTCATAACTTAGATACTTATGTATCTAACAAGAAGAGGAATATGAATCTAAGATGAATCACAAGTTATATCGAATACCTCGATAAAATATATAGATATACATGTAAGCTGTATCATCAAATCACAGTAAAAAGTTTTACGTACAAAAATGTTTGTTTATCGGAATAACAAGCCACGATGGAACATAGAAAATGGCGTCTTCAGTGCCAATATATTGCTTTCTCGCGTGCTGTCGTTATGCACAGCTGTTACCCCTAACCTACTTGTTTTTGCTGCCAATGTTTTTAGCCAACAATATAAAATTTTCTACTTTATCATTCCCTGCTTTATAAAGTTCGTTTACTTTACGATATTAATTGCAGCCGTGGCATGCAATGCGACGATCGGTTATAATCGTATTTCATTGCATGCAGTTTAGTTTTGCGAAGTAAACTAGTGATTTTTATACTGCATTGGTACGATTTTATCAGGCTTGTTTATTTTTCAAAGTAAAGGTTTTAGTTAAATATTTGTTTAAATTTTGTAGACTTTTTTCTACGTACCTAAATAATAATTTTGAAAAGCTTAAGAATAACGAATATATTATTCGTTGACGTAATATAATTTGACGGGTTATGATTACTAGACGTCCAATTTATCACTGTTATCTTATCAACCACATGTTACTTTCATTTATATTTGTATTTAAACTTTTGAAAAAAAATAAGTCATCATCATTGTCTCAACGTCTAATATTATAACGACGCAAGCTTATTCTCGGGAATAAGTGTTATTACATAAACGATGAACGACAAATGAAAAAAACGGTATTTAAACTTAAAACATAAAAAATAACAAGTAAAAGTACAAAAATAAAATATTTAAGAATGTTAATGGTACAAATATCATTGTTTTAATACCATTCAAACAATTTTACTTACAATAAATATAAAATGTTTACAACGTGAGGCTTTGAAATCGTTCAATACATCGCAACGGAGGCCCAAATCATAATAAATTGAGTGGAGGTTAAAGGATAAAGAGAGATTGACAGCGGTCTTTAACACTGCCCCGGGCCAGGCATCAACTTGTGTTTTGTGGATAAGTCTCAATTTTATCGAGTGAATCCGGCCGTAATAATTTTTGAGGCGTTTATGCTTTCCTTTTTGATTGTAAAAGGCAATTCAGTAAAGGTCCGAAAATACGGGCTCTGTCTTATTTTTTTCATTCAAAGGTCACGATTCCCTTATGTCTCTTTTTATAAGATAATGGTTTACTTTAGCAGATTCTTTCTTGTCCCTTGTGTATTTTTCGACAAAGTAAATATATTTATAGTATGAATACTTTTCTTTTTGTAAATTCCTTTTGACATCACGCCTTAGTGAATCTGTTCGGGATTCAATGTGTTGTTCCATATTTTTCGTGTATAGTTTTATTTACATACAATAAAGTTTAATTTAGAGCAGGTAACTGTTTATTTTATGTTCTTACGATGTGATCCTAAAGCGTTGAGAAGAAAATGTATCCGTCAAAACGTAATATGCCGAAAGATGTAAAACTTTTACGATAATGGAAAGTGAAAGAGGTCGAAAGAGAGTTTAGAATTCATATACACGAAACGGAAAATATCTATAAAAACCAATTTCAAAGGGTGTCGGTGTGAAAATAGGGCGTTTAATAGAGCACTCTTGCATACGTGTGATGACATCCCTATCGCGTCCTAAATCTGTCCTGTACTACCTTGAGAGTGTGTTAGTTGGTCTGTGTGTAAAGTGAGCCACAAATAATGTTGACATTTCCAAGTTTATGAACTTGTTCAACAAGGAATAAGCTTGAAGCTAGTTTACAACACATTCATTATAGTCAGATGAATTTTGCAACATAGTTAAATCAAATGGATATTACTCCAAGCTTTATGCAGTTGAAATCACGAATAGATATTTAAGGTTATAAATCTTTATGCTAAATATTTATGACAGGTATATTTTATAATCTCCTATCAAGAAATTTGCAGTAATAATGAATTAGGTATAAAGTATTACATCAAAAGGTACATTATTATATAAGATGATAATCAGGTACTATCTAGCTTGTAACATGTGGACAGTGTAGTTTAATAGTTTGAATTCTGCTTTATACGTGGCAGTAACTCTTATTTTAGGATGCGTTTTTAAAAGCTTCACTTACATGTTAAACACAATACGTAGGTACATAGCAAAGTAGGTACCTAATAACTTAACAAAATTGTATTTAAGTTTTGCTTACTTTTTGTAAAAATGCAGGACTCAAATATACGGCAACCTGCATTATGGCAGCCAAACATAGCATAAGTGTGTGTTATCTAAATTATTTTATCAGTTTTACAGTATTCAGGTCAGTCCATTTCCGTCGGCTCCTAAGTGAATATTTGCATGACTCCAGTGGACGGTAGGTTACGTTCAAATTGCCCATAAAAAGTTACTAGCTTTGTCTTCGGCGCTTTAATTAAAAAATACTGTCGACTTTTTATGTCGACTAAAAATAATTACGCAGTGAAAATTGATTCCTTATTAAATAAAATGAAGCTGACTAGTTTTTATCGTTTTGTTATTTAAACAATGATTTCCAAAGAATGTCTTGTCGTTGTAGTTATTATGCTGTAACTTATTTGCTGAGATACTAACAGTTTTGTTCCTGTAGTCTCTCAACTCTTATTAACTTACAAAATTTAAAAAGATTTCTTGTTTGTAGTAAGACTCTTATAGCACATAATATTCCATTCTTGATTTATATTGTTATAAAATATTGCTTAGATCTTTTTAAGAGTTTACGCAAAACTAATCATACTACTTAATCTAATAGAACCTCATTTATTAAAAAAAGTAAATATTTCTTATTAATTGTACTATAAACAAATGTCATTAAATGACATTTGTAAGTTTATCTTTGCTAACTCATGTGGGTGGAGCCTTATCGTTCTATTTTCAAAAGCATTAGTTCGATAAACATCTGTTACCATTGCGTGTATAGTAAAAAATAGAAATGAAGTACTAGGAATACGTCATTGAAAATTACCTTAATATTATTCTCGTCAAATTATATACGAGGTAATAATCATTAAGTACTAAATCATCCAAGACAAGGCAACAACTATCAAAGCTGTGACCAATTTCAACACATTTGAGGCCGCAAGCGGAATACTATTAATCATAACTCAGCATATCCACATAGTGCCGAGTGTGCAATATATTACCTACTATGGTAAGGAGCACCAATGTGCACAGTTGGCGTTAATGGCCGGCCTTACCCCAGGGAAATGCGCTCTTGATAATGTGAACAGTAATTTTATGTTGCAACAATAGCGATAATATTTGATTCCTTCTCACAGATAATGTTCAATTTAAATATTTACAAACCTAAATGGATTCTTCCAGCATTCTTATTTTGAATTATCATGCATAGATCTTTTGTTTATTCGGAATAGTTTTTTATCTTTTATTTTTAATTTAAACTTAATTTTAATGGAATGATAAGTATTATAAATTAGAACTCGTTTATTATATCTGTATTAAACGTTTTTTGAGATAAGTAAGCGTTACTCTATGCTTATAAATATTCATAAATGCATAATTAACATTCAAAGTAAACACTGAACGTATGCAGATGCTTGTAACTCAAAGATGTACTTGTAATAACCATCAGATAAAAATATTATAGGTAGTTATTTTAATGTTTCTTTTCTCTCGTTATCCGATCGAGTACTCCAAAAGTCCTTAAATTTTATCACATCCTTAAAAATAATTACACACTTAAAACCAAACATAGACTTAATCATTAGTTGTAATAACTGTGAGCCATAATGAGTGAACGAGAGGACGTAGATAAACAAAAAGGATCCACCCCACAAAATGTTACATTTCAGTTATTGAAGATTGAAGTTTAACCTGTGTTTGTTTATTAATAGACTTGCTTGCGTTTATTGGTTCTTAAGATAATATATGCGTGTCAATGTATATTTTATTCATACAAATAAATTTTATTGAGTTTAGTCTTATTTCTTGAGATATTGAGCTAAATGTGTGTTAATATCCTTTTTGATAAAAGCTATTTTCAATTATGCTAAGCTCATTTTCATTTCGCAAAAACGATTCAAAGTAGCTAATTGCCACCAAAATCGTTAAAAATTGTTCATTTCATTAATAAAACAACTAGCTTTCTAAAATTTTGTTTATTTATATAAAAAAAATCCAATTAAATTTACTCTTCTTCCTGTGTGAAGTCCGGTTCACCGCCAAACCCGTCGATATCGTCATAAAGACTCGGATTACCCCTTAAAGATTTATAGAAATCCAGGCAGTCTTTGGGAATATAGTCAAAGATTGACTCCAAATCATCTAATTTTTTGTTTTGTACATTGTACCACGTACCACGTACCATTGTACATTGACTTATACCATTGAGCTTATTACATGTTTTCTCCTCCATATTTTTCTCCTTTAATTTACATTTGACAATACAACGCGGCTTTTCTTAGTGCTGTAGCGTTTGTCTGTGTCGATCTATAATTTTAAATGTAGCTTCAATTTTAAGTAAACGACGATTTCAAACAATTTGTAATAAATTTTATGAAATAAAGTATTTTGAAGTTTGAAGTTTGAAGTTTGTTTAAAGAATCAACAAAATTCGCCCTACAGAAATCTAGACATCAGCTGTTCAAAAAATTTAAAGCCCTGTGGCACTCCAAGCAGTTATCTACATACTTAAAAGTCAGTCTGTCCCCAGGTCACCAACTAGGTTCATTACAAAGATTGATACGTAAGCAACATTTTCTTCTATGGAATCTACAAAATTCACCCACATAAATCTATATATCAGCTGTTCAAAAAATTAAAAACCCTGTGGCACTCCAAGCAGTTATCTACTTAAAAGCCAGTCTGTCCCCAGGTCTCCAACTAGGTTCATTACAAAGATTGATACATAAGCAACATTTTGTAACGGTAATAACTGGTTGTTAAGAGGTAGGATACAATCTAGGCATACCCGTTTTTTTTTTTGCTTTCGCCGGGGTAAAATGCCTACGCATCCCCTTCCGTTGAGGGGACGGAAGGGGTATGTGGGGCTTCCAGGGGGTTATGAAACCCCCCAGTGTACCCACTAAAAGTCCCCAGTGGCACTCTTCATCGCCTACTTGGAGGGGGCCTGGGAAACCGGCAGAGCCTTTGCATCCAGTCCCCCTCCGGCAATCCCCGCCATTACAGGCGGGCCCTATCTAGGCATACCCGTAGTCGAACTAATTACACATATATATATGTATATACTCATCAATGCAGACAATATTGGGTAAGAAGCCATATGTCATTATTACTGCTCCTGGAAGAGTGGCAGACGTACGTTGGGAACATATTGTGCTCATGTTATATCTATTGTATGGTTCTTGGCATCTGCACGATACAGTATAGCATTAACCATTCAGCACAATCCATGGACAGTATTATGCCTAGATTGTACCCTACCTGGTGCCACAGGGCTTTTATTTTTTGAACAGCTGATATATAGATTTCTGTGGGGCGAATTTTGTAGATTCCATAGAAGAAAATGTTACTTACGTATCAATCTTTTTAATTAAACTAGTTGGTGACCTGGGGACAGACTGACTTTTAAGTAGAAAACTGCTTGGAGTGCCACAGGGCTTTTAATTTTTTTAACAGCTGATATATAGATTTCTGTGGGGCGAATTTTGTAGATTCCATAGAAGAAAATGTTGCTTACGTATCAATCTTTGTAATGAACCTAGTTGGTGACCTGGGGACAGACTGACTTTTAAGTAGATAACTGCTTGGAGTGCCACAGGGTTTTTAATTTTTTGAACAGCTGATATATAGATTTATGTGGGTGAATTTTGTAGATTCCATAGAAGAAAATGTTGCTTACGTATCAATCATTGTAATGAACCTAGTTGGTGACCTGGGGACAGACTGACTTTTAAGTAGATAACTGCTTGGAGTGCCACGGGGCTTTAAATTTTTTGAACAGCTGATGTCTAGATTTCTGTAGGGCGAATTTTGTTGATTCTTTAAACATGTAATAAGCTCAATGGTATAAGTCAATGTACAATGGTTACAAACGTGGGGGCAGCAATTTTTATTTTAGCCCAAAGCTCCTAGTAAAAAAAACATTCTCCTTTCGTTTAACAAAAAAAATCCATATGTTCTGAATCGTTTTTGTGATTTAAACAGTGCATTTTTTAATTAATATTTAGTTTCGCAAAAGAGATTCATATGTTCTGAATCGTTTTTGTGATTTAACCAGTGCATTTTGTAAGTAAAAATTTAGTTTAACGAAAAGGATTCATGCTTTCTGAATCTTTTTAGTGATTTATCTTATGCATAAATTTGAAGTAAATATTATAATCTAAAAGGATCCACATGCTTTGGATTTTTTTTAACATTTTAGTTTTTTGTTAGTTTCTTAGACTGGCCGTTTTACAATATGATCCAAGGAGAATGGATCGTTTTTATGAAACTAAAATAGGGGTTCGCCATACATGTGGCTTGGTAACCAGTGTTATTTTAATTTAAAAATATTCGTATTTTACTTGGATTGTTTTTGCTAATCGAAAATATAGACCTTGACGAGCAGTTTGATATACTTAAGTCATTTTCGGTCATGTTGTGGGTTGGATCCTTTTTGCTTATCTACGTCCGTTTGTATCACTAAACATAGTCGAACTTTGAGTAAAAGTCGATACGGAGATAGTTTGACTTTTTGAGGGCAACGTGTGCTTCCTCGTGTTATCTACCCTCCTATGGGCTCCCTTTGAAAATGAAAGTACTGCTCTCGATAAATCACTAAGCATTAGACATTATTATCTAACTTATTGTAGAGGTACTTTTACATAAATGTTTTGTACATTACCACTGATAAATTATAACACAGTAAAAGACGTTGTTGGCAAGGTGACGGACTCACAATACAAAATGTCATCAACCATACTCGTCTTGTGGTTGTCGAAAAATGAGGTTTAGATAGACAAGTAAAGTTATTTGTTGCTTATATTTATTTAAAATCGAATTAAAAGTTTACAGCACCTTGTATTGATTAGAAAACTGCAAGGAATAATATAAAAAGGCAGTCTGTATATAAAAATATGTAAGCGATCCAATCGCCATCCAATCCAATTTCCTAAAAACATCAATGTATACCTAATATCTTACCTTCTGAATAGTAAAGGTATCTAAAGGGAAGACTCTCTTAAGATACCCAAGAGTGAGAGAGGAATACTTATAAGACCCTGCATAAAGATCTATGTCGAATAATAATACGTAAATCCTATTCGACAAACACTGACACAAACCCTCTATGTCCGCCAAAGGCCGATGTATTAAAGCATTGAAAGGGCAGGATTGCCCAATATCTGAACCTCTAATTCCGATGAGAATCGACTAAATCCACTTACATTTCCTTATTCCCTACTCGCTCAATGAAAATCATTCTAAAAGGCTCTTTGTTGTCATCTAAGAACGCGAAATAAAATACTACTTTTCTTTGCCCATTCATTTGAAATTACGTCTTTGCTGTCCATTTAGTTCTTAAACATTTTTACTCAAATTATTTCATTGCCACCTCAACAAATTACAAACTAGACGGCAGATTTTACATCTGGATTACGGTTCATGCAAAATATCTTCACAATTCTTACGAGAAATTAAAGCCACTAAATGAAAGGTCTGACTTTTATTCGTGGTTAAGGAGGCATTTAATTCCAAGAATCATGTGGCAGAAAGCTAAGTATGGAATAATTTTGTAAAAATAACTATTTCTTTGCGTCTTAAATACATGGGCGTATAATGATGCCGCTGGCGAGCAAGCAGAGAAGTTATCTATTCATACATATGTCTGTACCCCTAACAATTAAAGCCTACACACCCGTAAAACATTAAAGTAACACATGTTTAATTACTCAGCGTAGCGGCATGACCTATGGCTTTGTGTGTTTGTCCCCGCCTGAAGTTTGGAAGAGATCCTTGATTTTAACAGTCAAACAGTGGCGATGTTTGCGCAAACAAAATATGCAAAGTAGGTGCGGGCGGGCGAGATACGGGTCTCGCTAATTATGTGGGAGCACGGCGTGCTGTGTCCGACCAGCGTCCTACATTCGGGATGGCTAATAAAAATGCAAAAAATGTGGCAAATTATCAATTATAATTAGCCACATGCTTCGTAGCCGGGTTTTAATACAACGCTTTTGTAAGTTCGTTTGAGATTTACTTATAGTTACTACGCAAATAGACCAAGTTCAATAAAAACTTCAAAGGAATCAGTTTCTTCTCGGTTACTGGTACGCCGTGAATGTGGACTATAAATATTGACCCACTCTGCTTGCTCACCAAACAAGGTACATGTTACACGCGACTATTTAACGATTATTTTTTTAATGCAGTGCAATGAGTTACTACTCATTACAACAGCTTTCTTTGTTTAAAATAGAAACTAAGGACTTTATCTTATTTGAACAGGACTAGGAGGGTTCTGTTTTGAGTAGACATTGTTATCTTACAATCCTCACAATTTAACACCTAAATATCGTTTTTCTACCGGATGACGCCATGATTTATTGTTAGTAAGACGAGCTGGCAAACGAAGGTTTTATCTCCCCTAAGTGCGACTTATATAACACCAAGATGTTTGAGATATTTCAATAAATCACAAAACGCGTGTCGAATTTCAAAAGTAAAGTCCCCTTCTGTAATTTCTTACTGTCGGGAGGCGATCTAAGGGTTGGATGGAATGTTAATCTTTAGTGTTCATTTTTAATCACGTGTCCGTAGCGTATCGAATGTTTTGTGATCGAGTAATCCTATTAGTTTAAACGATTATCGATTATGTACATAGGAAACACCGAAGCGTTAAGACAATGTTGTAATTTGTAAACAAGTTTGTTGCGTCCGAGTGTAAGGAGATTGATAAACGATAGCGAGGCGTGGGCGGCATGCGCCAACATAACAAAGCAATGTTAAACATTTGTTATGCTCTATAGATTATTCTGTAAGATGTCGTGTTGGTAAATATTTTACTATGATGTTACGTTGCAGACAGGAATGATTTGCACCTTGACAATACACTATTTGTTTTTAGAGTGTTCTTTGTGTTTCACGTAACAAATTGTTGCTTGATAACAATAACAACAAATATTTATCTTTTATAAATACTGGCATATACGACCGTTTTGTATAAATGATTGCTCTTTATTGTACGTTTACCTTTATAAAGACAATAGGTTAACTGATAATAATGTTACTGTATTTATTGTATTATATTTAATTGGTACAGAAATCGATTACTATATCATTTTAATTAATAAAATCAAACTTTTATTTTTAAGATACTGGCTTAACAAATAACATATTTTCTTATTTAATTAACATTGTGTTTGCTTTTCGGTTTACAGAATTTATATTTGTTCTGCCTACTTTACGTTTTAAAATCGTAATCGCCTATCTGCTATCCTTTCTTAAGCAGTTGATTGATCAGAAAAGCAAAAATAAATTTAAGTTGTTCACTTTTAATGCCAGCCATCTACTTCAATGTTTTTTATAGTAAACTAACAATTGTGTTTATAATCACACGTTTGTTGGTGTTCGCTTGTAGTTTCTATAATTAAATGTGTTTCTTTTCTCACAGTAAATATTTTTTATTTATAACCATTCAAGGCCTATTGACAATTGGTAAAGAATAATCGATGAAAACGCTCAACCGTTTATTTATTCTGCGATAAAAGCCTTTGAAGAATTGAACTATTTTGTTGACAAAATCAAAACAATTCAATTTTATTTGCGAACTTATATTACATTTTCATTCTTTTCGAGTACCTACTGATTTAATACAGTAAATCAATTTGTTTCTATAAAGAGCAAAGTAAATACGTATCAAAGTAAAAACTCAAACACTGTGAACTTTTTCAATCACATTTCTTTTCGAAGGAATTCATAATTCAAAAAATTAAAAAGTTGCATCTCTCCGGCCAGTTCGCCGTGAAGGCTGCATCGTGTGCATCGTGAATGTAATGAATACCTGTCAAGCGCGCGTGTGGGCGATCCACCGGGGCCGCTCTAAGTCGAACGCAAACATTTACCCTTCGCTCAACAGTAATTGTTTAAAATTGAGCCTAACTGTGTGGGCCTCGCCTGTTGCCTGAGTCCTGCCGTACGCTCAAATACGCTGTCTTTCTTTGTTCATACACAATAACTATATTTAAATTAGTACTTTTTAAGTTAAACCGCACTTTGTTGATTATACACAGATTTTAAAGTATCACATTTAACCTATCAATAAAAATGTTCTTATTCAATAAATAGAGATATCAAAAAGTTAAACGAATTAATTGGATGTTGGTTGTAAATTAAAATAGTCGCTCCGTTAATTTTAAGCCTCACATTTTGTATAAAATAATCGGTGATACGTCCTTCTAATACGATAGTAAATTAGGGTGTTTCGGAGCTGTGGCACGGCGGGTATGCTGACGCGAACAGTTCTAACTGATTTATTCAACGCCGTTATCAGGATTACACCGTTGTCACTAAACTCTAACTATAAAGCAGCAAAGTTCGCTATGTAAGTTCTACAACAATTAATTATCTTTTGACAAAAGATTTATTTTAATGTTGAAATTTTGTTAATATTTCAAGTTAATTTAATTAAATACAAAGCCTGTTTTAAACAGATAGTATGAGAGAATTACAGAAATCTAGATTTATGATCGCAGACTTTGTTGATCAAAATTACATAAAGTCGTACTCCGCCAACGCAATCATAAATTTATAAACGTTGCTATAAAATTAATTACATTACAACCTACACTACTGTTAGAAATGAAAGATAGATTATTCTGATTGTTTGTTTTATTGTTATTTTCATAATCAAATATTTGTAATAAGGTAATAACTATGTAATATAAACTATTGGGTTAGAACAGAACTTAAAACCTCAGACTGCACATCAACTTATGGGTTACAAATCAAAATACTTATCGATACTGGAAATATGAATTAAGGTAAGGGACAAAACTAAGGTTTTCAGGAGAGCAAAAATAAGAAATTTTTGTCACAAATCTGACTAAATCAAAGTAACAATTCAAATGCGGTAGTCAGCCGAGAAAATAACCTCCGCGATATATTACGACTCTTAGTATTTTGTTTTAATTTTTAGGGTTCCGTACCAGTTTTGAAAAAACGGAACCCTTATAGATCTTATAAGGGTTCCGTCTTTGTTGTCCGTCTGACCGTCTGTCAGTCAAGACCATTTATCTCAGGAACGCGTGGAGGTATCAAGTTGAAATTTTCACAAAATACTAAGGCTTGTTGCCTCTTAGTGCCGTAAAAAAATCAGACTGCTAATCCAACGTAATCAAGAGATATAGCCGTTTTTGTCGCAAATTTAGAGGGGTATAGGCAAAAACCTACAGGGTACTTCCAGTCTACCTACAAACTTGAAATTTGGCATGAAGCAAGGTCTTATTGTACATGTAATGGGAAAATTCCGAAAACCTTCAATTTTTACTTCAATCAATTATATTTTGATTTCATTGAATTTTGGCGGGAAATCTGAGTCACGTGACTTGTGACGTCATAGAATTTTGGTCACGTGACCCGTGACGTCATAGAATTTTGACAGATGAGTCGTGACGTCACAGAATTTTTGCGGGAAAATATTTTTTGACAGTTGAGCCGTGACGTTTTTGAATTTTTGACTGATGAGTCGTTACGTCACAGAATTTTTGACAGATGATTCGCGACGTCACAGAATTTTGGCGGGAAAATATTTTTTGACAGCTGAGCTGTGACGATTTTGAATTTTTGACAGATGAGTCGTGACGTCATAGAATTTTTGACAGATGATTCGTGACGTCACAGAATTTTGGCGGGAAAATATATTTTGACAGCTGAGCCGTGACGTTTTTGAATTTTTGACAGATGAGTCGTGACGTCACAGTATTTTTGACTAATGATTTGTGACGTCATAGAATTTTTGACAGATGAGTCGTGACGTCACAGAATTTTGGCGGGAAAATATATTTTGACAGCTAAGTCGTGACGTCATTGAATTTTTGACAGATGAGTCGTGACGTCACATAACTTTTGACAGATCAGTTTTGACGTCGTAGTATTTTGGCGGGAAAATATTTATTGACAGCTTAGTCGTGCTGTCATTCAATTTTGGCGGGATAAATAGTATTTAAACAGCTGAATCCTGACGTTATCACAATTTGGCGGGAAAATAAATAGGTTTGTACGGAACCCTCGGTGCGCGAGTCAGACTCGCACTTGACCGGTTTTTATTTATTATTATTCTGCCTTACCCTTGCCTCGCACATGTGAAGTGACAACAGCATTTACATTAATTCTTATATATTTTTTTTTATATAATGGGAGGCAAACGAGGCATCAGGTCACCTGATGGTAAGTGATTACTGGACACCGGCAAAACCAGAGCTGTCACAGATGGATTGCCTACCTTTAAGAAGGGAGTACGCTCGTTTCTTGAAGCTTATTTATTATTTATTAAACGAACAGTAAGTAACAGTCCTAATATCAAACTTTTTTTGTTCATTACTTCATGAAAAAAACACCGCTAGATAAACAAAACGGATACTAGCGAGAACTAAAAATAAATCAGCCTTTTGCTTTTATAAATGGAAAATAGAACATGATCAGGGGTTGTAAGAATCACAATGCACAACCAGTGGACCATTGCGATGGCACAAAAGACCATTGTTCCTGCCATGTCGAATGTATCGGACGGGACGCCAATACGTGAACTTTATTACTGGAAATGATAGAAAAAAGTAGGCAAGTAGTATTAAACTTGTACTGTTACGTAATTGTTAGTTATTGTGTAAGTAAGATAATTAGTTTTGTGTTAAGGGATAGACATTAAAATGTGTGACTATGTAATCCCATACAAAGCAAACTTAGGGAAAAACAAACTCTTTTTAGAAATAATATATGTGTAGAGTAGATCAAGATGATTATCTTTAACTTTTTAATTTGATGCAAAATTACTTTAAATCATCTGGTTCGTTGGTTTGCGAATGGACTTGAACGGTCTGATTACTCAGTACATTTCCAATAGAAACCTCTTGTTCTTGGTACACAATAAAACAGTTACGTCTAATCTATATTGATGGCAGTGTTAAAAAGTGGTTATAATTTTTAAGTATGCTAATTTAAGTACCTAATAAAATATGAAGGCATTTTAGTTTCAAAAGAAATTTTACTTTACTAAACTATCGAAGTACTTAACTCTATTAAAGCTATTTGAAAATGTTTTGTCATTATTATAAAAGTGGTACCCTAGCTTAAGTTTAATATAATTGAAGCTAGATTTTAACTAAAAAAGATTTTTATTATCCTAACTTTAATTAAAAACTCTCATGTATATAATAACAAGTTCTTAGTTTTAAAATTAAAAATTTTCGCTGTAATGAAATTGAGTTATTAAAAAACCTCGTAATTATATTTACTACAATTTTATAAACACTAAGGTTTAATTTCGTTTCTCTGGTGTTAATTTTTTAGTCTATGAACGAAGACTTGAAGAAGTGTTTTCTTGCATATATTATAGAGATAAACGTGGACTTAGACTTTACGTAGCAGTATATTTTACTTACTACATTCTAAGGTTGAAATGGAGTGGTATTCTTCTTCCCTGTATTCTTAGGCTGATGGCTAAAGCTGATAACACTACGTTACTATAATTATACTTTTTCTAATACATTAGTGTAAAACCTTGTTAGGAATGGCAAGGTTTTTATATGCAGGACTTTATTAGGCTGTTGCCTAATAAAGTCCTGCAGGCCAACCCTAAACTTTAACAAGTCTGAATGGAAACAGTCTAAATTTTTAACGTCTTTTCTGGGTGCCTGTTAAAGAATTTTAAGTAACTTCTGCTGCTTAAAGCTTACTCACTGCATAAAGATAATAAATAAAAAAGATAAAAAAGATAAGAAATAAAATCGTAGACAACAGTCTAATAAAATAATACAGACTAGTATTATTATTTGTGAGTTTTAGACAAATAAATTACTCTGTAGAGACGCTGTCTTTTCTAGACTGACCAGTGACTAATGTTAGAGACAGGTGGATGTGAGTAGATTTATATCTCTTTAGTTTCTTTTTATTTAGGTTTTGAAGTGAAAAGTGACAAGCAATTTATCTTGATCTCCTAAACGTTAAACGTTTTATTTTTTATACTCCTACAAAATAACAGAAAGAAGGTATTTCTAGAATTTTTATGATATATTTTCTTGCCCTTATTGTCCTGTGGCTGTCGTAGAAAAGGGCTGTTTATTCATCAATCAATCATCATTCTACCTAATTTAGTAGTTACAATTTCAAAACATTCACAGAGAATGTCTAACCAATACTTATCAATGTACTATACAGTAGAACCTCGATAACTCAAACCTCGGTAACTCAAAAACCTCTATAACTTAAAAAAATAATATGTTCCCTTCCCTTCAGAGCCCAAAACCTCTATAACTCAAAATTCGCAACCTCGATAAGTCAAATAAGTAATCTCTGTATTGGCCCTCAGTAACTAAAAAACATGTTTCCACAACCTCTATAACATAAAATTGTTTTTCAATGAGTCATTTTGAATGAGTGTGCAAAACAAAAGTTTTCGGTATTTATGGCTTGCACGTGTTCACTACATAATTAAATTGATAACGTAAACAATACATTATGTCACCTATTGTTTGCTTCTTCGAAATTCTTTAAAGCTTTGCGGCGGCGGAGATTAGCTTTAACCCAGATACTCCTGAAACTATTTAGGGTCTCAGATCTTTGTAATTTTTTGATATGTTGGTATTAGTGTCACTAACTTTTCAGGAAAAATACAAAAAAAAATCCTTTCCTTCTGGGAAAGCTGGAAAATGATCGGTGTTATAACACCTGGTAGGAGAATGGGCTACTATTGCTAGTAGGAAACTATGGGAAATATTTTGGACAAAATCATACAGTTTATATATTTTTTAATCTTTGTTAGACTTTTATACTGTTTTATACTATGGGTAGAATATAAGTAGTTCATATTTTACGTTAATTTAGTTATGAAGCACCTCTTAGGGTGAAAATAAACCTAACATTTTTTACATAAAATAGATTTGTGTTTGCAAATTTAACAAGTTAGGGCCATAGGTTGTATAAATTGCGTGTAACAATGGCTCCCATAATAAGACACTACTACTTCATTGATACAATAATTCTATAAAAGCCATAGGTAATAAATTTTTGTTCAATACACCAAAATAAGGTCTTACTTTCACAAATTAGCCGTTACTTGTCACCACTTGGTGTATTATCACAGCGGTGAAAATGTAACATTACGTAATCGATCTCGTGAAAGAGTGTTACTTATATGTGCAAAAGTAGTATCTGATAACTTTCCCAGTACATACCTCTTCGATGGACCACATCCACTAAACAAAAAGATAGCCAGGAATCATTTCAATGCATTGGTTGTGACAATATTCTACTTCTCTTTTGGCAAGTGTATAAGTTTGTATACTAAATGTACAAACAAGATACCAACAGAAACAGCATATCAACGACATCATCACCAAACATGGCATCAGAATAATATTATGTTGGTGGCTGTAGTTTATTCGGACCCTCAAAATTTGCCATTCTGGGTAAGAATTTGGATAATTCTGTTTCTTTGATATTCTCGCTGCAAAGGCAGTACCACTTGTTGAAAGAAAGACTACAGGAGCTGAATGAGGTACAGTAGAATTTTTGAGGTGGGACGGAGATTCTGTACGCCTTTTCTTAGTTATATAAGGACACTGGATTTAAGACGTTATATTCATAGTAGTCAGAAGTAGTTTCTTCGTAATGTACTTCAGCTTTAACCCTAAATTGACCACCTAGAACCCGAAAATGACTATACTTCGTGTAAAATGTGTTTCATTATTAATTTTTTCTAATTTCTCTCATATTTCGTGTAAACATAATGATTTTTCTGGCAGTGACCTATCATTTTGTAGTAAAGCGATATAGACGTATATTCTCCTACTAGGTGTTATAACACCTCTGAGAATTTTATTTATAAAAAATAAACAAATTTAAATACAATATAACTAAATTTCCCATTTTATAGCTAACAGTCATTAGTTTGCATAATCAGGACGATATTATTAGGTTGCTATACAATAATTACAGAGAAAGTAGCTTTTAATTGTGATTTTGAAAAAAATCCACAAATATTTTTTTAATTGAGCAAAAATCCATAAAATTTAATTCATATAACAATTGTTTCAGCACGTAAATAACTATGCACATGCACTAAATAAGATATAATGAGAAATGCTGATCACTATTCGCTTTTTGTATATTTTATTTGATGGTATTGTTAAAGTCATTTAATCGGTGTTATAACACCTGGTAGGAGTATCTGGGTTAAGACAAAGGCTTACTTAAATCATTTAGTTTTTGATCATTGTGCAAAACAAAAGTTTTCGGTATTTAAGGCTTGCACGTGTTCACTACATAATTAAATTGATAACATAAACAATACATGTCACCTATTCTTTGCTTCTTCGAAATTCTTTAAAGCTTTGCGCTGGCGGAAAATAGGAACAAGGGGTCATACATACACATGTACATACCTACCTCTATACATATTAACCTAAACCCTTGGTAACTAAAAACTCGATAACTAAAAACCTCGATAACTCAAAATATTTTGTGTTTCCCTTGGACTTTTACTTATCGAGGTTCTACTGTAAAACTAACACTAGGGTGGTGATATTATAATGCTTAAAAATTTAATATGATTTACATTAAGACCCAAAAGCTTAACACTATATCCAGAGCAAACTCTGCCGAAACGAACAAATAAATTGTGTGCCGTGTTAATTCCCTTTTACTTGCAATATTTATTACCATACAACGCAATAGCTTAAATGATATATTAGTATCAGTTTAAATAACTACGAGCTAATATACTTACAGTGAAATATGCTTCTAATTCCTAAGTTTTACAATATGTTATAATTTTGAATGACAGGTATAATATTATAACGGTTTGAACAACTGTAATTGCTAGTACGTAAATGCAAACAGAGCTTCACAGGCCTGTGCATCATACATCATGTGTTTCTAATTATTGTTGCGGCCAGTCTAAATCAATTTCGTACCGCCAACCCACTCGATTCACAAACACTATTCTATAATAAAACATATTCACGTGCCAGGCGATGCAATAACTTTGCTTTTAAATGGCGTATGCACCAACACTGACACTGTTATGACGCGTAACTTCCAACGTTTCTAAAACAAAAACTTAGGTATACAATTTCTACTTTGTTATTAAATAACGCTGACTATTTACTTGTACTGCGGTAATTTGGCTCGGCAAATAGACAGACGTGACCCTACGGTCACAATTTGGCCCGAGAATGCCCCTCGGCCTTGCTTGAACTTCGGTAACATTGTTACACCGTCCCCTGCGTCCCTCGAGGCTGAATGTCCCTACATCTGTTAACCACGTCCACGTATAAAACTGTAGACTTTATAATCCTCAATTTTATTTTATAGATATTGCACAATAAATCCTGATGAGAACAACTTGCATTCTTTTACTTTGTTTTGTGGTGGTTAAGCCCATTACTGCCGATTGCAATTGAAAAACTGCAGACTCATTTTATTTCTAGCTATTGTTTCATTCGCTTGTATTCTAATGAACTTTTCCATTTTAATATTGCACTGGATTGGTAGAAAGATGCCTGTATCGAACAATAAAGAGGTAAAACTAGGAGCCTGATCAAGACATCTCTATATAAGTGAACAGCTGTCGCTTCCCAGTATAAAATGTTTTTGTAACTTGTTTCCTCCGAGCAATCCGACGTACCCGAGGGACGCAGCAAGTCGTCTTAATAGACTTAGAGACGTACCGTAGACTGTTTCCCTTAGGGCTAACGTGTCCACGATTCACCCTACGCTATTTCATAAAAAAATGAGATTAGTTTCTTTTGTGGTGCTTCCACTCGTTTATTTATAGACATTTCATATAATTCTACAAATAAAATGAATTAAGTATGAATGTACAATTATTTTTAAATTTCATACTTAGTTGCAATAACTAGAAGCGGAGTAATGTTTTAGGAATCATAAACAATATGCAAACGACTTTGCTCGGGTCATAAACAATGTGAAACTGGATATAACGTTTGTTATAACAGTGAAACCTCATTTTACCTAGTTTCTGAAAACACACTCGGTAGTTGTTTAATGTGTATAGCATAACAAATTTCATAAATGTGTGAAATCTATAATAATATTTGCTCATAAATTACTTTAATTAATTAAACATTTAAATGTTCCGAATTTGGTTGCATTTTAGTAACAAATGCAAACAAAAACCTCTATGTTGTAATTACCAATATGCGAATTTCATGTCAGCATTATGTCGTATCAGCACGTGCCTACGACATAAATATTCACATTATTGCGTTGCCCTAACGTTGCACGATTTTTTTCTTCTCCCGTTCTGCATTTATATTTTAGGGGATCAGGGCGTAACATATCGATGCAAAGCGACAGAGGGTGACGCCATTCGCCTACTGTTTACCCATTATTTGCTATAATGTGGGTGAAATTTAGCTTCGTACACCGTGCAATAATTGTCTCCGTTCTTTTATTGGAAATACTTTTATTTATTGCAGCAGGGACTAAATCCGGGATTATTTGGCTAACAAATTATAACGAATCTGTTAAGAATAGGACGGCCTGTCAATAAATCAATGTGCGGATTTAATGATGAAAGCTGAACAATATTTTTTCTGTACATTTTTGTGCAGTCCCCCGAAGTCGATGACGAGGTAAAATTGTATCCCTAATATTTATTATGATTTGTAAATGCTGTATTAGTTATGACAAATGAGGGCAGTTTACTAGCACATGTTATTATTGTGTTTTTTATGTGCATTATTTTACGAGTCAGATATAGCTAATTTAATAAAATTTCATTTACTTATTTTACTCTAGCTAAATAACTAAATTCCTATTTAATTTTGTTATTTATCTAACGACCAGTTATATTTATTAACAAAATAAAAATATACACTTTTTACTTACAAAGATATAAAACCCGTAATCTCTGTACGGCAGCCAAATAATACCACTACTCCACCATAGAGATCGATAATAATAATTAGTTACCGATAAGATGAGTATAACATGTAAAGTATGTATGTGTGAATCATTTATGAGATGTCCTTATGCAATTGACATTGAAGTTCCAATTACACTTCAGAATGCAAAGTGACAGAAGTTAAATAATGTCATAGGGCAAAGATCCTTTGGGATTTATAATCACATCTCATTCAGAGGGATATTTTACTATAATTATATTGTACCACTACTTATGTACCTATGGATTTAATATGATGTTGCTTAGAGTAGGTTTAATTATCCTTGTTGCATACACGAATGCTTTGTTACAGAGGTAGTAAACTCTTGCAACAGTTCGACAGAAATAAGAATTTTGTTTTACTCAAAAAAATGAAATGAAACTCTAAATCAGTCAATAAGTGTAACAAACTGATTTATATCACCAATGTTTTTTAGAGACACCATATTTTCGTATAAAGAAAAATGTCTAAGAATAAATAAAATGATAAGTATAATCCGAAATCACTCAGTAGATTACGAACATTTTTGGCACAAAATACTGTCTAGATCGGACAAGGAGGAAAACAATGATATATAGGCGCGTATTTAAGCCACAAGGCAGCCTGGAAGTGATTAATGAATCCACACGATAACAAATATGTCGCATTCGTAAACGTGTCTTGAACTCACTATACCACAAGCAAATGTTTCGTGTCGAAAACATTAGTTATGTACAAAATAATGGCGGTCATTACTATGAATGATTATCGTCTTTTATTTACTTCACTTCTTTTTTTTGCACGTCAACAAGGGAATAACCAATTGCTTAACTCTACACTAAACAATATTGTCTAGTAATCGTTGTACTCGTATCTGTAACGTGTGTTTAAAGTATTGACTAAGAAAATCTTTCGACTACGTAATGGTTAAGAATAATTGAAATAAATTAGTTTATGATATTAACCTGTGTTAGACTTATCGGGGAGTTGCGTGATAAATAACGAAGACAATTATGTAGAGAAACAATACACGTCAACCACTAATACTGCGATGAACAGATGGATTGGTATAGGATTTAGTGTTAGCTTTTTCTTCTCTCACCGCATAGATAATAGTATATCTGCATGCACTCTTTTAGCCGCATTTTCGAGATAGACTGTCTCTATTATGTATTCATATTACGTAACAACACGGAAAATTTTTATTACTTACAAAAAACGTAAAAGTAAATAAAAAGAAACATCTTCTTATTTTTTATAAAACTTAATGTCTAAGCTTACTTGTCGCCCTTCTCCTTCAAATACTCGAGGCTTACGCTTATAGCTGTAGTAAACCTCCCCTCGCCTCGCTTTAACTTTACGACTTGCATTCGTCGATAAGAAACTGATGCACTGTGATGTATATCGTATTTTTATACTTTGTTGTAGATATTGGTTTTTGATAATAAATAGTACTGAAACCTTATCTGGGTTACAGAATAAACTTTAACGTATCTGGGTTACAGAATAAACTTTAACGTTTCCTTCATTGCAAAATATTAATTTATTTAGAGACCGTAATCTTATGATTCATCATCATAACAGCCCATTAATGTCCCACTCCAGGGACATGCCTCTTACGTGACTAGTTCTGTTTTTTAAAGACGAATGGATTTAAAAACAGAAAGTATTAACGTTAATCGATTGTAGTGGTATAAGTAGCAAGTGACGTAAGAAAAGCGAAATGTAAATGTGTTTTGAATGAAAACATAATAAAAAACATCATTAAAATTAACTTTGCGTGCATCAAACCTAAGCCATACGCGATTATACAAAACCTACAATATGGTGAGTTTAAAAATAAAAACAAAAACAAAATTCTCTCACAATTATTTTTTATTTAATTGTTATTTCCTGCCAGCTCTTCTGCTTTATCAGATGAATATCTGCAACAGCTGTTGTCAACTAAACTCTTTGTCGTTTTAGTTTTATTTTAACTACTGACTGTGTTTATGATGTTTGCTGGATACTTTGAAAGCAATAGAGATTCAAGTGAGTATATTGTACTCCTATAACACTTCTTGTACTAAATGAAACTATAATTGTACCTAACCACTTGGGTTGGAAAGGGGTTACTCATAAAAAACAATGGGAAATTTAATTAATTCTTGAATATTTAGTAAAACAAAAAAATGGAAGTTTATAGTTTTTAAAAGCAAAACCCTGCAGATATACAGTATTTACCATACTACAAGACAGATTTGATTTCCAAAGTTCTCTCGGAATGTCTAAATGCTCAGATTGCCGAAACAGAGTTCATCCGCCCGCATCTTTCCCACCTGTTGTCTCTCTTTAAACAATTACGAATACTACGACACAATGAATGTCATAACGAAGTGTCACAAAGATATTTAAAAAGATAAATAATAATGAGATAAAGAAACAGGTTTTAAAACACCTAACAAAAAGAATCAAAACACAATTGGAAACTATTTACAAAAAAATGATGTCTACGTCATGAGTCCTATGACCTCTTAGTAACACGCATAAAACGGAAACAATTGCCGCAATTGCGTGCATTCAAAAAATTGCGTGGGACACAAAACCACTACTGCTAAGAACTGAATAGCTAAATATTGATTAGTTTAAGCAAAATATAAAGGAACATGCTTGTTTTGCCAGGATCAAGGCTGCCTAATGGTATTGCAAACCAACTAAATAGCCTCGTGAAAATGAAAAAGGTTTATTTGTCTCAAAATAGTTACATAGTTTTTATGTTAAGAGGCATCCCCAGTTAGTAATTAAATAATACTTTTGTTGGGGTTATCTCGCTCTTACTCTAAGTCACAACAATAATGAGACTAACTATTGTTTACAATTGATTAAATCTATTTAACCTATAATTTTAAAAACTCATACCTCGTCATACTGTATCTACAATATTTATTTAATATTTAAATAAAGGACTGCCAGAAACCATTAAGATAACAACAGCAACGTCTTTACAAAAAAAGAAAAACAATATTTAAAATAAAGAACAACCAAAAACCACTAACTAAAAATATGACATTGACATAAAATTACAAATATTTCAAAACAAAAAACGTAAAATAAAATAGTTGGCTAATAAAGCTGTCTCCTAAATCGCTGCGGTGATCCCATTTCGTCGCGCACTGTACTTCATAATGCAACAAACGCACCATTACATCTCTAAATTACAAGTCGGACGGACGATATGTCACATTGCTTTATAATGCAAATATCTCGTAAACCCTATTTGAGATTCAAATATATTTAGAACGTACAAATTGAAGTGAAATAGTCTGGAGATTGTATATGATTATTCTGTACAATAATTTATTTTGGTTATGGCTGTCTGTTATGATTTTGTGCAAAATTGTTTGCTGCATTGCCGGCCCATCTTGCATCGACCGATACACTTTACACGGTGGACAAATGACCTGCTAAGGTAGCAAAAATCCGACGGAGGGGAGAGTTTAAAACCGTAAAAAAGAGTATTTGGAGAATGTCTATACCGGAAATAGACGTTCCTTTATTTATATTATGATGATAGTGTTGATGTTTTTTCATTTATAATTTCACTAGTTGTGTACCCTTCTACCTAAACATTGTAACATTTTTATATGATGCTACTATATTCTTATGCATTTAAGTAATATACGTAATGGCATGGACTTGAAAACGGGGGCCGACTCGTAAAAACCCGTATTTTAATCAAAGCAGAGAAATCGTATCATTAACGTTATTTCAAAAATATTGCAAGGATTATAATCTAAATGTATTTAAGTAACTTGTATTTTGATTCTCAGAAAAAACTCATGCATACAAAGTTTGTCTAGGAAACTCTAGGATGACGGAGCATCTGCCCGGTCCAATCTGGTCCTCATGATAAAAAAAAGATTATATTAGGCTTTATTAAGATAATCCTGATTTAGACTCCTTCATGCAATTCCTAACTGCAATACTACTTAACAAAATATTATTGGAATCGGTAAAATTAACATCCTTTTCCGATACTCCTTTACAGATAAAACAAAAGTGTCTGTGCAAGAAATAAGCAGCTTACTTAATCAATACTTATACAAGTTAAAACGCTTCTGCCACACCGTCCTCGACTAATAATTAAGGTCGGTAGAGGAAATGAAATGTAAAGGAAAAATATGTCAGACGTTTATGGTAATGATATGGGGAAGTTACTATGTTATTATGTGAGCATAAAATTTAGTTATTACGGATTTGTATGCTTACTCGCACTTGCTCCGTGATGGAACCTGCCCATAAATAGTTCGAGGTTCATGACCAGTAGTTACGTAAAATTATGTTTATTATTATATTTTTATGGTTTCTAATACTTAAGTACTCATTAAACTTTAAAAGAATACGCTGTAATAGTTAATGCGCTGTTTGTAAGTTTAAGGAGTTAGTATTTTATGTTTAAATTATTAATTACCTGCTAAACATGCTTTGGTTTATAGTGTGGTTAAATTTTATATGCAGCTGTGTTTAGTTTACTAAATATACCAGAGTTTGGAGAGGCAAGTAGACAAATAGGTAATTTGGGTCTTATAGTAATTGTCAAGTTAATATTACGGTGTATTGATTAATAGAAATTAGTGACATAAATTGTAACAAAGTTAGACATGTCATCATCATCATCATCATCATCTCAGCCAATTGACGTCCACTGCTAGACATAGGCCTCCTCTAAATATTGCCACCTATTTAGTTAGACATGTATTACAAACTAATAAAAGGCATTAAGAAATACAAGTATAAATTTCAAGAAAATGAAATTAATCACACATTACATTCTATTATAACATGGATGGATAATAATAATTTAAAAATAAATATAGCTAAAACCAAGATAATGTGCTTTAATCAACGTACGATTGCTCCAAACTTAAATGTAAATTACGACAATACCAGTATCTGTCGAGTTGACACATCAAAATTTTTGGGCATAACCATAGACCAAAAACTGGACTGGAAGGCACACACAGAAAATCTATGCAAAAAACTTAGTAGATCTGCTTTCTTACTATATAAGTTAACCCACATTATAAACACTACAGCGCTAATAACAGCATATCACGGCATTGTCGGCTCAATCATAAGATTTGGTGTAATTTTTTGGGGAGCTTCAACTAACAGGGAAACAGTGTTTAAAATGCAAAAAAAATGCATAAGATCAATGTTCAGCCTAAAATCTACAGACTCATGTCGACCTTATTTTATTAAATATAATATTTTGTCCTTACCTTGCTTATACATTTTTGAAGCGGCCGTTTTTGTAAAAACAAATCCACACTTATTCAAAAAACAAAACGAAATCAGTATCAGAAATAGACGTGACAATGACAAGCTATGCTCAGTGTCTTCAAAGACTGCTTTACTACATAACAGTGTCTTCTGTAAGGCACCACTAATATACAATAAGATTCCAAAAGCTATTAGAGACCTAGATGTTAACCTCTTTAAAATTAAGCTTAAGTCATTTTTAATAGAAAAATGTTTTTATAGTATAAGTGATTACATGTCACATAAATAGTTTAATTATAGATATAAGCATATATTAAGATTTGTTTTTTCTCCTTGTTTTGTTTGTAATTTGGTTATTTTTCTGTTTGTATTTGGTCTACTTGTGTGATAACTAGGTTAAATAATAATATGTATAAATATTGTACACCCTATGGGTATGTTGCAGTGAAACATTATTTATCTTTAACACCTGTATTTTACACCTTACCTGTGACAAGCAATAAATTCTCATTTCATTTCATTTCATTTCATTTCATTTCATTTCATTTCATAAATACCTATCGGTTTGTTGTATTCGTCACAGTATTAGGAAATTTAACCAAAGAACAGAAACTGAGACCTTTTTTCTCCTTATAAGGCACTAGCAACCACCTTCGTCATCCACCCCATGCTCTACCTAACCAAAACTGCTTTGCCAATGTATTTTGTCCCGGACTGGTCCATGAATGCGTACTGCGAAAACCTGAGTCAATGTACTCCGTATTAAAATAAGCATTCAGTAGGGTCAGGTCAAACGAACACCACCATTCCAGTTTCAATAATTGCAAACATAATCACTACTACGATAACCTTAGTACATTATCGTAACATTTTATTAACAAGCACCCACATAATGATTACAAAACATGAAACACTAAACAACGCATAACACTAAGTGCAATATTTACAAACAGTTCTATTTTGGTATGCCTCAATTGTATTTTATTACTCTTTCACTGTGTTTTTTATGTACTGTGAATGACTCGAAGCATCTGGTGGATTTCAATTTCCTCTTCTTACTGAACTTCCGTTAGTTATAATACGTATTGGTGATAAAAAAAATATTAACATCTTCTTTATTTCTCTTCAAAGAGTAGTGTAAGAATAGAATAACTTTTATACTTCCCCTATTTTTTTCTTTGTAAGTTCATATGTTAATTTCAATAATTTTATATGTTGTGGGCGGAGACTGCTGCTTTTTGGTATAGAGTATATGTAACGTAAAACTAAGATGCCGTAAAAGACAAAAATATATAAATAAAAGAAAAATAAAACATTAATCAACAAAGCCTAACATTATTATTTACGATATTAGCAGTTAAAATGTTTATTTTTATTTGAAAACAGGTACTATTTAGAAATAATATTCTATTTTACTTTTATGAGCGGTTTATTCTTTGTAGATATTAAAATTCCAACGCACTGGTATCACAGTTTTATTATAAATGTAGATTGGTGTAGTGATAAGCTGACCAGTTTTCCAATATCAAAACACACTAACGTGACTTAAAGGATTAAAAGTCCATAAAATTCTACGGTACATCACACCTATAAAAACTATATCTGTAGCTGATCATATTTTTATTCTTTCTACAAGCCTATTAACTGTATAAAATATTTAGATGACAGGGTTTTGTAAAAAGCTTCAAAGTATTTCATCAAATCAATATTCCGTTGGCTAGTCGATTAATCATTTTGAGATCTCATTTATATCCAAAAAGTTTTACACTGAATTGAGCTACTTTATATTTCTTAGGGCTTTATTAAATTCGTAAAGTATGTGTATTAACAACTTCTTAATAAAAATAGCTTCTCACTTTACGAAACATTTTTTTCAAAGTAATTTGAACATTGTTATAATTATTACAAGTTTGTTAAAAGAGACTTGTAGTTATTAATTCTTGTGTTGACAAAGTCATTCGGTTTCCAAATGTTCGCCCGCGCAACACAACGAATACATTCATTTGAAACATGTGGCACCAATTAAAGTTCTTTTACAGAGAGGATAATAAAGATAAGACTTGAATAATGATCTGTGAAGAAACGTTTTACGAATGACTGCCACTTGTAAAAGTGACAAACTATATATAAAACATACGATGCTTACTATGTTTGCGTGTTTATTTCTTATTCTTCCGTAAGTTTTTAAAGGGGTAATACAGTAAGCGTATCACCGAAATTAGTCCATAGTGTTAACGGACTTTTACATTTTTTTATGAGTGTCGACAACATTTGTTAAGAGTTCCGTAGATTTATCACGACGAAAGAAAAATACATGCATCCCTATTAAGTCATCAGCCTGAATTGTAATATTTATTACACAATAAGAGTTAGCACCAATTAAATGTCGCAAAGGAGATTCAGACCAATCTCAAAACTAATGTTTATACACACATATTTATTTGTATCGCGGGCGTTTCTAACTGTTTATCTCTGAGAGGTGAAAGTGGTTATTTTTTACAGAGGCTTAATTTATAAATCTATGGATAATAGTCCAAATCTCAATTCGTCCTTGATGCTTCTACGTTCATAATCCAAACTTCACTTTCATTAACACGAAGGATCCACTCTATTGTTCTACTATTAACGAAGATGATCTCGGCTTTTCACGCAATTCGACCAACAGAGACGTTAGACTATGTCTTAACCTATTGAACTACTTACCACTATACCCGATATACATGGTTTCTGTAATCGATGGTCATATTTTATAAGGTTAGTCAGTAAAAGTTAATACTTAAGTAGTTTTAATACTAGATAGTTATGGTGGATACTTTATTTAAATAACACTTAGTTTCCGTTTCTAAAGGAAGAAAAAAAAAAGAGTTTAAGATAACTCTAAGTAGGTAAACGAGTATAAACGCAAAGTTTATTTTTTTTCTTTTACATTATAATCTGTGTTTATTTACTTACCTACCTTTTTTGGCAATTTATGTATAAAAACAATTTTTTTTTGGTGATATATTCGTTTCACTCAACGATTTTATATAAAAAAAAGGTTTTTAATGGTATGTGTGTGAAGGTTAGTTAAACATTAGTTCTTAATACTAAAGTAATACTTTGTACCAAGTACAAGTACTCTCGCGGAGCGGAATTTGCTAAAGAAGCTTATTTTAAATGTCAAACAGTGACCTTTCTTGTGTCAGCATATCCTCTTTGATCCTTTTGAACAACAAATTTGAGACGATCTCAATTTTTATAATACTTCATAAATGGCCAGTTGGTTTAAAATCATGGTAATGCTAAATTACACTTTACGAGGGGATCATGTGCCTTCCTCATCAATCGGTTGCCTCCCGTCCTAACCAGGTAGATGACCTGGTGATCCACCTTGTGATGGGTGTATAGTGGACATACGACCTTGTGTCTTCTCGTAGGTACTCTGTCCCCATTCCAGAATCTTACTGCCGTACGGCTGTCAGTGGTACTCATCATAACAGCCCATTAATGTCCCACTGCAGCGAGGGCCTCCTCCAGTGACGGAGGATACTTGGCCTACTAATACCACGCTGGCCAAACGGATTGCTATAGGATTTAATTTCAAGTTTTCCTTCTTTTTATTACGTAAAGATAATATTCAGGGATAGTCCCTTAGTCGGTTTTTACGACTCCCATGGGCTGAGATGGGGTGGTGACACACTGTATTTTTACTTCGTCACCCACACGGAGATCTTCCTTGTGATGAGTGTATAGTGGACAAACGACCTTGTGTACACTGGCCCCATTCCAAAACCTTTCAGCCCTACGGCTGTCAGTGGTAATAAAACTAATAAAATGCTCAGTAAATAAACATAATGACGTATTTTACTTTTTTGTATGTCACTTTTGTATCTATAAAAAATGAGTCGTGAACGTGAGCGCAGGAAACTGCAGTAATCATTTTGCATAAGCGAGCACTCGACGGGTTCAATTAAAGTTGTAATTAATTGTTTTGCTCTGAGCACTGACAGGTTCATGGTGAACATCATTCACTTTTATATTTATGCGAATACACTTGACAGGTGAAGAACGAACCTCATCTTTTTCTAATGTACGTTCAGTTTATTTACATTGGTTTTACTGGTTAAATTTATAGTCAAATATTGAATATTATTATAGTCGTAACTTTTAAACCATGTACTTTCAAACAATTTAAACCATGCGTTGTGTGATTATCAATATAAAACATAAATAAATAATAAATAATCAGAGAGCTACAAACTAAGCAGAGCTTGTACTTTGGGTACTAGACAACAGATAAACATACATAAATACTTTTTTTTGTAAATACATAAACATAGAAACACTCAGACCAATGCAAACAATCATGTTTATGCACACAAAGATTTGAATTGAGCGGGAATCGAACCCAAGACCTCTGCGTAGCAGTCATGTTGTATAACCACTACGCCACAGAGGTCGTCAATATCAGATTAATGCTATTCACTTTTATTTTGCTTGACGTTTCGGTACAGGTTATATCGGGCCGTGTCATCACATGTCAGCTTGAGATCACGGTAAGTTGGTGTAACCTGTGCTAAAACGTCAAACAATTAACTATACTGCTTTTCTGTTTACTTCTCGGTGGTCGATGATGTAACTGCAACTATGTTTGGAAGGTATTCTTCGAAATTACATTTAAGTAAGTTAGGTTTATGCTTCTTCTGCGTTTTAAGCATTAAACCTACGAAGCCTAAAATAAATTATATCTTGCCACTGAAAAGAAGGCAAACAAAAATCCCGGCCTTACAAAAAAAATGGTAAATCAAGACAAAGCTTATATTTTATTTACGATTGATTTTGAAAATAACATTGTAAACTCAACGTAAAGTGACCATCCTCATGAAAAAATAATTTCTCTTGAATGGTATTATTAGTTAAAACAATATTTATAATCTAGGAGGAATGTAACTAATCTAAGAGGAGTTTATTAAATTGGGTATTACAATCGGTATCAAAATTTTGAGTGTAAAATATTTTGATATTGTTATGAATTGTTTCGAAACAAACCAAGTTATGCCTACTGACTTTTATAATTTTAGAGAAAGCATATTTTATCGTTAGTAAAATTATTGTTTATATTTTCCTTAGAGCGCTACAAAATAGCAATCGTTATTTATCTTTGCTCTAGGGAAAGTTTTACTTTCATCGATATATACCGTAGTCGTGTACGAAACTATGCCGACCTTTACAGAAACCATTAAAACGCTTCGAAGGCGCTCCTTTTATTTATTGCCTTACTAGAATTCAATACGAAATAATATTTTATACGATTTCTATTCTATTTCCCACTAAAAACACTATCGTAGCACAAAATATACTAAGAAGACATAATATTACGCAATATTCGCTATTTATTCTAAGCTTTTGTGTACTTACGGGGCGTCGTAAATAGGTACTGTATGTCTAAATGTAGAAGGAAAATCTTTCACAAAGAATATGTTACCCACATAAGTATCAAAAGACTTTGTATCGTACACAATGGGTTGGGATTGATCGCGTCCCTTCGGACGGGCATTTTATCAGCAGTGCGATTCGCTAAGCGTACCGTCTAAGATGCCAACAACGGCGAGTTCACAGATGTCACAACCAACACATCGCCCTTAAAGTCATCGTTATTTAAAACCGTATTCGCTAAACACGATCATCTCGTCGACGATCTCTCGGATGTGATAAGGCAAGGATGTCGGCTACGATGTTAACAATGTTGCTACTTTTTGACTAAGTATAATCGAGAAAATATAGACTAACAAATATCGTTGTTATTTATGACTTTTAAAGAAATATAATTACATAATGGGTCCGATTGCGTTTCTCAATTGACTTTAATTAAGAACAACAAAATGAACTTAAATGTAAACTTAAATTTTTAGTACACATGGGTATTACCTTTCCTTTAAATAAGAACATACACTAAAATAGGGCCATCCTAAACTTAATTATTGATAGTAGTTTTCTTATTCCGATTGCGTTTCGTCTTATTTGACATTTGACTGACCTTATTTAAGTAGAAGCGGTATAAAAACTGCCTTAATTAAAGTCGCTCGAAATTTTGTGCGAGCTTATTTTAATTCATTTAAAATATAGGTATTTCTTGGATTCTTAGTAACAAAAATGTTTCCTATCAGTGTTATAATTGTGCAAAGAAGGTTAAATGAAGAACATCAACGGTAAAAGGGTTTAAATGTGTTAAAATTACCTAACTGAATGCCTTTGTTCTTTATAAAAAAGTGCGTCTTTTCTTATTAGTTTACAGACAAAAGAAGGCTTACATATCGGCATATCAGAGATAATTCTTATCCGTTCGATGTGAATCTGGTTCCATGTTATAAAAACAAATTAAAAGATATCACAAGTAAAAACGTAAAATAAGTACGAACAGGCGGCGATGTGGTCGCTAAGCAACAAAGCCTATGTAAATAAATTTTAAAAAACTTTGACGTAAAACATGTCAAACTTAATATAACAACACTCTTATTTAAGGTTGTTTTCATAGACAAAAGGAATTGGTAGTTTTTTAGGTCACGTTCTTATTTTGTGACATCCGCAATAGCTTTTATATAAGGACGTGGTCTTATTTTATAATTTTTAGTGCATCCTTATTTAAGAGCGAAAAGAAAGGCAATCGGACCCAATGTGAATGAATAAATTAAGAGCTAATAAATTCATAACAAGTTATTAATTAATGTAATTGTTTTCGACTTGTAAAATTAATATTTTTAAAACTGGCAATGGATTCATAATTTTTTTGACATGTGCGAAATGTAAACAAACAGTTTGGAATTATAGACAACATAAATTAAGTTTTTTGTCACAAAATTCCTAAATATGAAGTGTTTTAAGTGGCAAAAGGGTCTAAGGCTAAAAGTGCTTTAATATGCACCAATGCATGGAGTGTATCATATTTAGTGTAGTCTTGATCGTGTCGACAGTAAGTATGTTTATATTTTGTTTCATAACATTTTTATAATTCCAGCATTTTACTGTAATGACTAACCACAACAATATTATCTATTTTAGTGTCTCGTAACGTAGCTCCGTCACCAAGTCAACTTGAAAAGCTAGTCAACTTTTTAGAAGCTAGAAGTTGGCTAGCAACTGGCCATGCTCGTACTGCAAATGCTCGCATTCGCAGTCGTAATGCATGGGTAGAAATAGCAAATGCCCTTAACAGTGATGGTAGTGGATGTATAAAAACTTCAGAGCAGTGGTGTAAGGTGAGTTTAGCTTATTAATAGTATGTTTGAAGTGGTGTGTTGTACTATGTACCTACAAGAAAACTCTACATTGACTGCTCAAACTATTATTTATATCTATAAAAATATTCACAGTATTGAAAAGACAAGAAAGGGTCAGTGAAGAGGAAAGACAGTCAAATTTTGTGGCTGCCAGGCATTGTACTGGTGGTAGAGTTGAATATGTACCTAAGTTCAATGACACAGAGCAAAAAATATATCAATAGACATTATCTTAGAATTTTATAGGAAACCTACAAAAGCTTGTAATAGTAATTAAATATTTTCTGTTTTAGTCTACTATTGCTGCCATAGATGCAGGGAGTGTTCAAGAGACACAAGTCCCTTCAACGTCACAAAATATTGTAGTAGAATCCGGAACTCACAATATTATGTACTCCTGAAGTAAGCATAATATAAAAAAATTATTAAATTGTTTATAGGTATTAATTATATTTTTTTACATAATGTATTTATTTTACAGGTTTCAGTCACTGTTGAACCAGTAAGACCTGTATCACCACCAGAAGTTTCACATGGGAACATTCCAAATAAGGTTAATTACAAGATTTTATAGTGTAATAAATACAACAAAGTACTCCAAATATTAATTATGCGTGTTTGTTGAAGCGCCAAAGGGAAATATTACGCAGTCGTCGACGTGTTACCCAACAATCTCCACGTGCATCTGCTGCGCGCCGGCGCCTATTGCGAAGTCCTCCATCGCAATGCCCCGCTTGGAAATGGTTAGCATTACAGAGAGGTTCATAGCCATTGAAGAACAGCGTGCGGAACTGGCAATAGCTCAATGCATGAGGCTACGAGCAGAATTCGAACAAAGAATGGTGGAGGCTGTAGAAAGAATTATTGGTATTTTAAGTGATTATTTAAATACATAAAACTATTGTAATGATGTAAAATGTTTTTATCTGTGCATAAGTTTTAATCTAACATATACTCTACAATTATATATTTATACTGTTAGTAGTGTAACATGTTTTAACATAAATCTATAGTTAATATTTTTATTTATTATAAAATTATCATTACAATGAATAAACAATAGTAGTTTCATTATATTACATGCTCAAAACTTAAAAAATACATACTATATTACTAATAATATTTATTAAACCTGACTACTTACTAAATTAGTAAAGACAAACTTAAATATTTAGTTATTATTCAGTATTACTACTTCGTGCATGACACAACTGATTAGATTAGCACGGCATCCACTATCCAAATCACTGAGTGTTTGCACTCTTTCTTTTTGAAGTAGCTGAATTAGGTACCCTATCCCCCCACATCCAATGACACCAGGGATTTTTAAGTCTTTAAAGAATCTGGATCATAACAAGATTTGTAAAGATAAGAAACTCTGTCTTTATGATACTATAATTTAAAACTCAAGTATAACTAATATCTGTGTGGTGACGGAGTAAGAGTACAATATGTCACCCACCACCCCATCTCATGCCATAGGTGTCGTAAAAACCGACTAAGGGCCTATACGTCAATATTATCTTTACAAAATAAAAAGAAGGAAAACTTGAAATTAAACCCTATACCAATCCTTCTGGCCAGCGTGGTATTAGTAGGCCAAGTATCCCTCCGTCATGGGACATTAATGGGTTGTTATGATGATAACTAATATACTAAGTAGTTACTTGCATTTCTTTGAGGATTTGTCTATCAAAGGGTGATTTAGGAAACTAAATATATTTATTTATGACATCCCTATGGTTTCTGGCATTTACAACCGTTTGTATGGCCCTTGATGTTGATGATTGTGAGACATAAGTTGTGGCATTCCTACATAAAATCTTTTGGTAGCTCCCACTTGTTAAAAACGCAAGTGCAAACAAAATCTGAAACAAAAGTTATTTTAATTCATAGATAGACAGTAGTATTTGTAAGTAAGAGTTACTTATTATAAATAAGTAGTTGGTACCTACCTTGGTTCTGTTACTTGTTTACTAATACCTCCCTGGCGTTTAACTTTGGAGAAATATGGGAAAATATCTTGTCCTAATTGTTCTATGTGCTCTTCAATGAGCCTTTAAGTTTTAATGTACATAAGTAGGTACTGTCGGTTTTTAGGATATTCATATTTCTAATTAACCCCTCAACTGGCGGACAGACATATTATGTCTGCGAAAAAAAACGCGTAAACTGGCGGGCAGACATAATATGTCTGCGACCGGAATGTGCCAAACTTTTGTTTATTTAACCGAGCTTGACGCCTTTTTTAAGTTATCTTCACGATTAGCTTCTTCCAACAAAAGTGTTTTGTATGTATTTTGCAAAATACACGAACTGCCATCTAAACAAAAAAAAACATTACTGGACCCAGAAAGTGAAATACAACAATTAAAATAATGTAAATCTACTTACCTTGTCTAAAAAACAATATTTAATATCACTTTGTAGGTTAACAACCAAGAGAACATCTACGTTATTGTAGCTTTATGATTTGACAGATAAAATCGAAGGCGAGGGCGAGGTTGTAGTCGAAGGCGAGGATGTTTCGTGTTACTGAATACCTATTTTCATACATTTGAACGAATATTTTAGTTCCGTGAAGCGCCGTTTACATCGTTGAAGCGCTGCGGTCGGGTAGTTTGATTGGAGCATACGAATATGTCAAACACTGATGTTACAACTGTTGTACTCTTGGATGTAAGGATGTAGACCGTTAGTGAATCGCCCTCCAGGCCGTGGCAGTTGAGAGGCATTCGTTGTCCCGTGTACTTGTGAATTGATCTTGAGAGGCTGCGAAGATTAACCTGGAAATGTATTAATACCCTTGCCTGTATTAGAGGAAAAATAAGTTTTTCTCGTATCTTGATTATTGAACAAATTTTACTAGAAAACGATTTTGTTTTATTTATTGATATCTATTTTGTTATATTGCTACCTGCTAGAAATCAGTCTTTTATTAATTGTTTTAAACTTAATTTAGTTTTTGTACATTCCTTGCACCATCATCAAAATATAAAGTAGAAAAATTAGGTAGACACCTAAAAACATACATAGAGTTTTTTTTTCAAACAATCTTTACTACACAAAGTAAACACCTAGGCCAAAGCAACTATTCATCTACATACATCTGAAGAATTGTATGCTGGAATCGTATGTATGTGGTAAATTCTTAAATATATTTTGCTAATGGTGTTAATTAAATTTTAAAGAAAATTTTATTCAGAAGAAGCTAGTCAAAGGCCAAGATAAAAGTGGTGCTAGTAATTCACCTTCCAACGTAGCGTTGACCGCAGTAACTTAGATTTCACCCTCCACCACCATATACAAACAATTATTTGCACATAGCAAAACAATAATATTTCAAGACTTCACACAAGACATGAAGACGTAAACAAGAAAAGAAACACTAAAACGTTTCCGTAATTCGGTAACAGTGTTCAATAAGACGCTGACAACACACAATAGATGTACCATCAATTTTGTTCACTAAATCGTTCAATCTTGTATAAAATTCATGGGGTGTAGCACTGAGGAGAATGATAAATAAGTTGGAGGCTCGGCCGAATATTCTCATTTAATACGTGACTTGTTTTGTGAAAACATACCACTGATATGAGTATCGCGATGGATTGTAATACTCGGTGTGTTATCTATCATACGTTTTATCAGTCCTTATTAAGATTTTTAACTATGTTCATTTTCATCATCATAACAGCTCATTAATGTCACACTGCAGGGACGGGCCTCCTCCCGTGACGGAGGGATACTTGGCCTACTAATACCACGCTGGCCAGACGGATTGGTATAGGGCTTAATTTCAAGTTTTCCGTCTTTTTACTTCGTAAAGATAATATTTGCGCTTAGTCCCTTAGTCGGTTTTTACGACACCCATGAGGTGAGATGGGGTGGTGAACACAATGTTCTTTTTGAAGTCGCGTTATTGTGATCCTTTCTTACACACTGCTAAAGCTGTTTAAAAACTTTACTAGTTATATGGCTTAAAAGTGATTGCCTATTTTTGATAATTTTCACTATAAGACAAAAGAAAATAAACTCAACGAAAACAGTATTTTTTCTGTCTGTGCAAAGCCTGTCAATTCTGTGCCATTGTTATAGCAAAGCCTGGAAGTAAAAAATATTATTTTGCAACTCTAACTATTATCTCAAAATCATCACAAAATGATTGGAAATTCATAGTTACTGTTAATGTTTATCTAAACTATGAACTACTTTCTTGGTCGGTTACATGTTATTATTCCTAATGGTCGTATATGGCATCTTTATGCGGTTGTTATAATTTAGGCACTATATTATTTATTTAAAAAAAATACTAGTAAGAGTTGATTAAATTTTGTCACAGTCATCATAATAACAGCCCATTAATGTCCCGCTGCAGGGACGGGCCTCCTGCCATGACGGAGGGATAGTTGGCCTACTAGTACCACGCTGGCCAGACGGATTGGTATAGGGTTTAATTTTAAGTTTTCCTACTTTTTGTTTCGTAAAGATAATATTCACGGATAGTCCCTTAGTCGGTTTTTACGACACCCATGGAATAAGATGGGGTTTAAAAAAAAGATCGAAATCTTCAGGATTTCTTAGTGATTCTTACATCTTATGTTACACATTAATTACTTTTTTTTTCTAGCAATACCTTTGTCACGGGAGATGTTGGCACAGTGCCTCCACCATACCGGACGTGACGACTAACATCCGTTTCCGGAAAATGGCAGACAGTGCAAACGACTTTCTTTTATTGTTTTTATGTTACAATAAGGGCCTAAATAATACTAATTCATTATTATTTTTATTTTAAACGTAGGAAATCCTAGCCTGTTTGCACCATCGTTATTTAATATTAAAAAACTCGATAAAAAAAATACTTTTCAAAAGAAAAGAATATACTTTACTTATTTTTGAAAAGATTTTTTTTAAAAATACGCTTTTTTAATTAGTGAAAACAGTTTTTCACTAATTTCACTAATAAGTGAAATTAGTGAAAAACTGTTTGTTCCACCCACCGAGGACCGATAACCCAACATAGGCGTATGCGTAAACTGAGACTCCTATCAGTTCATAAAAAATATCAAATTTTTCCAATGAACATTTTTTCATTTTTTTAAAAATAACCTACGGCATATTCCTCGTTATTAAAAACATAAACAATGTAATGAAAACTGTATAACTATTTTGAAACTATCTATAAATATCTAATATCTAACTATCCAATAACGATAATAAAATAAATTAATACGCAATTTAGTACTACACAAAACACATTCAAGCAAATGAATATACCAACCGCAAACCGTTTAAAATATACAATACAAAATTAAAAATAAACTTCGCCAAATGTTTTGAATGGCTACTGTTTATTCACAATTCATACAAAATAAACAATGTAAAACGTAACAATACGTTAATAGAAAATTAACCCAACGAAATCAAATCAAGAAATATATTTGCTAGCAAATTAGTTTTAGAATAGACTCAATTTCAAACTGTTAAAGCAAACAAAGTATTAAATTGAAACAAAACACTACCCATCACATTCATACTACGCCGACCCTAGTTAAGTGTGTGAACGTATGCACATGACGATTTAGTCGCGCGATTTTGCAATGCGATTGTCTTTAGTACCGTACCACTTAAAGTATTGGATTATTTTGTAATCATGTTGTTTGGAATACTGTTCGTCTTACCACGCATATTAATTTATTATCTAACGTAATCTTAAATCTTAGCAGCGGCGAGAGTAAATCGCTTTCCAGTGGTGAAGTGATTTATTTTTGTCTGAAACAGTTAACATCATATTAGTCGTTACCTACGTAAATGAAAATTTAGTATAAAGATTATGACTAATCTCATGATATCGCAAAGGTAAGGTTCTCTATGCCAAGTTTCTCAGCGTCACCGGACGAGGCCCGGCGCTACAGTGGTACATTCTGTTCTGTGGCTATCTTGAACATATTTTCCATTGATTCGCTTCCCAGTGATTCGGAACATCCGCCATCGTATTTTAAGAATTTAATGTGGTTAAGTTACATATTTTATACTCGTATATCGATAGAGGCTATAAGCTGTTTGAAAATAATTAAATTAAAATTGTAGAAAGAAATGTAAACTTTTAAAGGTAAGGTAACTTTACTTCCGTTTAGCAATCCATACTAATATTTAAAATGGGAAAGTGTGTCTGTCTGTTTGTCTTTCTTTCACGGCAAAACGGAGCGACGAATTGACGTGATTTTTTAAGTGGAAAGTTGCAGGGATGGAGAGTAACATAGCATACTTTTTGACCCTTTCTAACCCCCCACTGCTACGCCGGATTTTAACGTGAGCAAAGCCGCGGGCAAAAGCTAGTACATGTATAAATGATAACAAAATGATGATTAGAAAAGGGTAAGTAACCAACTAAGTTGTAAAGGATTACGAATATTTGATTTATAGACTTATACTCACATCTTATGTAGCATCTATTATTATTATAGCTTTCACACAAAGCACCTAGCCAATAAATTAGTTTACTTATAGGAACGAATTCTGGCAAATTGCCCGCAACAAATTGGGTTTACGTATAGACACTAAACTGATCAGAAACAACGCCCTAAATCAAAATATTAGAGCCTATTGTGTTTGTGGGTAAATAATTAAGTCGTAATTGTAATTATTCGGAGTGATGGAAAAAGTTCTTTTGTCTTATTGAATTTGTATAAGGCTATTCTGTTTTAGATTAATTGAGCTCTTTTTAATGTCAATTCAGCAAAGAAGGAAAACTTGAAGCTAAACCCGATACCAACTCGTGTGGTCATCTTAGATTGTCCTTTCATCCATGGAAGGCCCCGTCCCTGTATCCTGCCTTATCTGAAAGTCGGGTAAAGCCGTTGGAAGTTATATGTTTTTGTGTTAAACATAAGTGTATTTTTATTTCTGTTCCCCAAAGTAATTGCTGAACTAACTCAATCTTTACATTCCATTAAGCATTTATTAAAGACAACATCTAATCTTTTTTTATTTGCCATAACAAAGAACTATTAAAAATAATCGTCCATAAGTAATAAACAGTCAATGCAGAGCAACGACCTTAAAATTTGTCGCGCTTTTTTGTCATAAGGAATTAAATCATAAACTTTGGTTGGTTAAACACAGTATTTTTCTTCGAGCTTTGATCATCAGTCAACGTCAACCTGTAATGAGCCAGGACTCGGGTTCATAAAGACGATATTCATAAATCAGATGAAATTATTCACTCACGCCCCCCTACTTATAAATGTGGATGACGATGTGTCGCGGTTGGTTATCATAGTTACGGAGTATGCTTTTGTTACTTGCTGTTTAATATCAATAGAATTGTAAGTTTTGTTTCTAGAGGTGATTTGTTTATGGCCGGTTTTACACTTAATGAATATCTATTTAGTTATTTACTACTTTACTTGTACTTGCTTCGGCAGAACATTAACTAAAATAGGAACGATACAGAGAAGATTAGCATGGCCCTGCGCAAAATAGTGAAGCGTTCCACATTTTTTTATCCGTGTGGTGACGGAGTAAGAATACAATATGTCACTACCCCATCTCATCTCATCCCATGAGTGTCGTAAAAAACGACTAAGGCTTGAATATTATCTTTACGATAGGAAGGAAAGCCTGAAGTTGAACACTATACCAATCCATCTAGGAGGCCCGTTCCTGCAGTGGGACATTAATGGGCTGTTATGATGATTTAGTTATTTTCTATTGCTTTAAGATTGCCGACCAGTAAGCGGCTTAGCTGATTGTAAGTGGCAACTGCCGATCACCTTGTAACCAGCAGTACCTACGTATCGTCCACTTTTGGCACGTAAACGTGACATATTTTAATTCCTTGCTCATCTCAACTCGCCTTCTCACAATATTTTATTTAATCTCTTCCAGCACTTTGATCGTAAAAAAGTAAAAACAACAAAGGTAATTGTGGAGACATTCCCAATGTTTCACTTCTACAATATTCTGGCATGAAATTAACCGAAGTCAAAGCATACGTCTAAGCGAAGGTCAAGGTGACGGTTCAGCAACTTCAACCTATACTCAAACAATGAGTTGTCTTATACATTGTTTTCTGGTTTATTTCCATAAAAAGTATTTTTTTTTGACAAGTCCCGCTCTAGGGATCATGCCTTAGGCCCGAGGATTTTACAAACATAGGTTTAATGGACGCAATAAACATCCACCCCACCCCACCTTACTCATAAACGCAACTTAAATTTTAGTCAATTGATTAGCTTAAATTCTTACGGTTTTGCTTGGCATAAGGTTGGTTTTGCTAACAAAAATCTCGCTAAACAGTGATCAAATTTTAGAGACTTTTATAAGTAAGGGGGCCAGACTCAGGACAATAATTTAGATCACAATTAATAAATAATAATAATAACACATTCACACATCGCCACCTAGTCCCTAACTAAGCAAAGCTTGTACTATGGGTACTAGACAACGGATAAACATACTAATACTTTTTTTTGTAAATACATACATTATTATTCATAGAAAACACTCAGACCAATGCAAACAATCATGTTCATGCACACAAAGATTTGCATTTAGCGGGAATCGAACCCGGGACCTCAGCGTAGCAGCCATGTAATATACCGACTGCGCCACAGAGGTCGTCAAATTAGAAATTGTCCTGCGTGGGAATCGAAGCCGCCGCCTCTCGTTTTCAGTGACCTTCTCGCCACGCACCGAGTTAGTTATTATAATTGACGTATACCTCTACAAATATTTCACCTTACTATAGCTCATAATAATGAGGATTTTATTAATATTTGTCACAATGGCATTTATCTTTTATCCTTGAGCTTTTTATGTGTATTTAACTCAGCAATTTAAAAGCATCTATAATTAACACGCATAATTATTCAATATTGTTTTATAACCGTATCACGTACGGATTAATAAATATAATTACACGACCTTCTGTAATGCGTAATGTGAGTGTATTGTACCTTTTTTTCTGAACAATTTTATGTTATTAAGAGGAACCACTTACTTGCAAAAACAAGTTCATTTTAAAATAATTGGTACAAAAGTTTCAAAAATGTAAATAAGCATGTAACCGGTAAAATAATAAGGGGCAAGTATAATATCCATAAATGATAAATACAAAATTATAGTGTTCGTTTTTTAATTGAATTTAATTTGTCCTGTATAGGAAATTATAATTAGCTATATTAAGATCGTGTAAGAACTTAAAAGTATCTGATATCAATTAGATTTGTATGTTAAGATAACTGTAAATTTTAAAATGCATGTTTTTTGAACTGATAAGGTTTAAACAGAGGACATTGTTTTATTGTAGTTATTACTGTATTTCCCATGCCTGTGTTGTTTTTTTTACAGTGACTACGTTTACAGAGCATTCAAGCTTTTTGCTAAGGTAATCGGACAAGTATATTATGTAGGTACATTATGTGAAGTAAAGCACATGCATTACATTATTTAAGCTAAAAAATTCGAGTAAGCAGTTTCAATTTTCAACAAAACATAATAACCACAAAAGCTCATGTCACCAAAATAAACAAATTCCTGAGAGCAATGCTCGCAACAAGAATTGTTGTCGTAACCTAAAAAAATTGATTAAACTCATAAATAATTTGTACCAAAAAAGCGTACCCAGTAATTTGGAAACACCGAAAGCGTTTGGTCGAATGGTTTTTTAAAAAGGCGTCGCAGCTAAAATTTTTACCTACACCATCTTAATTGTTGGCCGATCGATGAGTAAAGTCGGACCGATTTTAATCTCCGACGCGTTATTCTGCATGATTCCTTTTTTTTTTTCTTCAAAGTTTATGGCGATTATCTGCGATCAGGCCAGTTTAGTTTAAATTTTATTCCCTGATTTTATTACACTGTAAAGTTGTATGAAATGGAACATTTTGTTACTTAGAGTGAAAAAAAAACATTTAAATAAAACATTTATTTTAAAATAACTACTAAAACTTAATTTCATAACTGTAATTATTTATGGTTTTAGTTTTAACTCCACACTATTAGTTTTATATTACCCATCCTTCATATAATTTTAAAATTAAAATATATTTCTGCAAGTTATTATGTAGAGAAAAGCATTTCTGTAAGACACAAATAATGGCGATAGCTTTTCTCAACTTTAAACAAACGCTGGAATCGAAACGTAAACTTTGTTCAAATAGTTTTAGAATAGTCCATCGTATGTAAGTGCGGGACCCGGCGTCGCCCGAGGCTGACCAGCACTGTTATTACTACAAGCTCCTGACTCTGCTGCGGCAATTGATTTTATCGTGACGACATTATTACAAACTGATAAAAACCAAACTCTCCTTCTATGTAATTACTTTTATTTACAACCAAAAATCTATTATCTTGAGAAAACTAATATTTACAAGTGAGTGGGTCAACGCGTCTTTGAATCAATGTCTTTGTTAATTTAAATAATAAATAGTTTTTGTGATTTGTAGCTTAAAGAAAAATATTTTAAAGTATTTTAATAAAACCCAATCAAATAAAATAAGCTGTATGTAATTTTCCTTTTGATTCAGACTTTTAGACGTAAGGCGTATATTGATTAAATTATCATGTGCATGGGTTATTTCTCAATATTTACTTGCAAATTACGTTGAATTTCGTACATTATCTTTGGTCCCAATTAAATTCAGTAAGCTACTGAAAACACTAAATTAATTTAGATATTGTTTATCATTTATCTGCATTAGACCGAAAAAATAAAATTTCTTCAAAAACAAGTAAATTTTTTTTATAAAACATTTCATAGCTAAATAATTCCTGTAAAGGTCCTAGCATAATTCAAAGTTCAAACCGAAAAACTTGTGTCGAACTGTCGAAGTGGGATAATCTTGTGGATCGGTACCAGACGAGACCAGACGTTTGCACAGAAATTTATGCGTTAACTTTTGCACATCACTTTTTCTTATCTTCAACTTTGTTAAAGCCAGTAATCTCTGCTCTTTAGTAGGGTTTTCAAACCGTTAAATCCTCTTATTTGAATTGAACACCCCTGAATATTCATAGTCGTCGTATATGCAGCTACGGTATTCAATATCTACTGGAATTTACTACTGCCACTGTAACCTTGTTCAGAAATGCGGCATTGTTAATGTTTTATTGCACCTTTAACATTGTCTCTTTATGATAACTCGATGATAACAATAAAAATAGAATGGCTGAACAAACGATTATCGATTATAACAGTAATAATACTTTATGCTATCTTTAGAATTTTACTGTCATTAAATTTAATGTGCGCAACGTTTACAGCCTTGTGTAATTGATATAAAATATTAATGATGACCGCTAACTGCCAATATGCATTCATTGGTGATCAGATAAGATTACTTTAGCGTTCCTAGGATGTTTAACACAGTAGTATAATCCAGTTTACAAGCTTGTCCGACGCATGCGCGGTGGGTGGCGTTTACTCAGACTTGGCTTATCGAGGCACGCTCTTAATGACAGCTATTCGGTAATGGGCTCACGACTAAAGCAAGGATGTACTTTTATGATAATTAGTACGATCCAATATTTATCCGAGCGGCTTTATAGACTGCTCTTTTATCTTGTTGTTTATTAGTATTGCTCCCGCTCCAAATCCGGCTTACTCAATGCTAATTACACATATTCCATGCTTTCGAATGCAACGATTATTAAAATTTTAATAAGGTAAGTTTATGGTGAGCAATCAGTGTTATATTTAAAGAACTGTAGCTGATGTTGATAATAAAAGCGTGCTAGTTATGTATGTCCGTAGAAAGATTATTGTGTAATGATGTAGAGAACAATAACCGGTAGTGACGTGAGAAATGTTTACAAAGCTCGCAGCTATACACTCTCTCTAATGTTTGCCGTAACTACCGAAACATGTAACATCGTTCCGTCATTAGACTTAATCGACATAATTTTTCACGCATTTTTTTCCAAGCAACACCGAACACACTTAGGCCGTAATTCATTTCCATCATCTTGCATTGGAAAAAAATGATTGATGTTCCGTTAGTAAGTTTTTATTTAAAATTGCGACATATTCTGTGGTCATTAAATACGATGTTGCTGTTACAAAAAATCAATAATCAAGATTGTCTCATATTGAGGTTACAAAAAATTTAATAATGTATAATGAACAAAAAATATATTAGCATGTTAATAATCTTCACTGTCATGTACCAACATGATTTTAGATTAAAGTATTTGTGAATATTGACATGTATGAATAATTTGTAACGTAATAGATACATGTACTACATTAAAGCCTAGTTCATTATAATAAAATAATATTTTATACGTAGCAATAACAATAAAATAGTGTAAAAAAATAACGCTTAGAACCGATCTGTATAAAACAGACAATGTATGAGAATGACGACCGTGCATGCAATAGCAGTAGATCGAGGATCTAGGAAGGCGGTAGTAACCAATAAGCGAGTGAGTTATAGCAAATAAGCCATGAACTGAAAAAAATAAAAGAAGTCTTTATTATAAAATTAAATCCTTACAATATTACAAGACTAATTTGTTCTATTCTTCTCAAAAAAAACCTACACGAGTAAACTTTTTCTTGACGAATTATTTTTAATCGCTAAATTAGTTTTTCTAATAATACATTAACATCCTATGTAAAAAAGCAGCAAAAGTTCCACCGATGCTTATATTTACAGTTATCAGTAAAATGGATTACCGCGGAAGGCAGTGTACCGGGAGCAACATTGTAGTGTTGGGGCACGTAATCTTACGTTGTACTGTGTGATTGATTGATCTTGATTATTATGTTTACTGCTATCTAAATTGTAGCATGTTTTTGTTTTATTTGAGATTAAACTTTCTCTACTATTGCTAGTTATATAATGGCGTTTTATAATTTCGATAACATTGATTGATTTGTCTTTCAAATGATATTAGACAAACGTTTGATTTTGTTTATTTGATTATGATTATATTAATAAATCTTTAGTAACCTTTCATAGATTTACAACTAGACTTAAATACTATGAAGAATTGTATTCAAATTGTGTTAGGTGTTGAAATAGATTTTAAACCTGCACCACATTTTTATTGTTCCCAATCAGTTGCTTCTGATTCCGTTAAATCTCGGAAGAAGTGTAAAGTTCAAACCTATAACCTTTAGATCTGTCGTTAAGCACTGGTGCCTATAAGAAAGCCAAAAGCACGGAAGCTTAAACTATTACGTGGGACCAACAATCTATGCACAAATCACTACCGACGTTGTTAACCCTATGTAATCGGTTAGAATCACATCGGTGAAAGGGTTCAGTACAAAATAATATTGTGTACCTCACTTTACATAACGTCGTCTAGTCCGGAACTAAGCAGAGCTGGTACTATAATAATAATAATAATAATGATCTTTATTTGTAACCAAAACATTCGTACAGTAAGGATAGATGTTATTATTATAATAAGGTACAATTTTACTACACATATAAGTACTCTGAGCCCCACACTAGGATACCCTGTGTCGTGGGGTCTCAGTCTCTTCCCAAATTCATAATATTGTTCGGTGAGTATAACAAAGAATATAATTTTAAAAATACACTAGACATTAAGACTAACATAAAAATAAAAAGAACAATAGTGAGAGTGCGTGTGTTTGTGTGGTGTGTGTTTGTGTGTGTGGCGTGTGTTTGTGTGTGTGGCGTGTGTTGGTGTGTGTGTATTTTCGTTGGTGTATGTTTATGGGCATGTTTTTGTAGTGTGCTGTGTATGTTAACTTGGTATTTGTATGAAATCTTCAGTTTGTGCATAGTTGAGCTGAAGTAACAAGCTAAAAATAGTTTTGTTTACACAAGATTTAGTCATATTAATTAAGTTATGTTTATTACGATTACATAATTTTGAATAAAGGTAAGATCCGAGAAATGCAAACGATCTACGTGCAAAGGAAGTTCGAACTTTTGGGCGATCCCACTTAATATAATAATAGTTCTGCTTGAGACTCGTGCCGTTTCTTTAGCGTATCTATGAAATCGCAATATAGTACTGTGTATAAATATTTGCCTCACTCGGAGAACGTTGCATTCAGAATACAGCCAGTCAGTAGGATATCGCCAAGGCTTTCTATGTGCTATTTTTAAAACAGCTCGTTGTGAACGCTCTAGTCTAATCATAAACGTTTTATTTGATGCACCCCAAGCCGGTATGCAGTAACTTAATATTGACTGGCATAGAGTTATGTACACTGTTCGCATCAATTTAGGGTCTGCAATTTTATTGAGGGTTTTGAATATGTGTGATAATTTCTTAACGCGCTTGGTAAGTTGATCAATGTGGGGTTTCCATGTGAGACGTTGGTCTATTATGATTCCAAGGTATTTAATATAAGGAACCTCCCCTAGCGGAGTGCAGCTGCATAAAGAATCCCTGTCGCCGTTCGTTCCACAACTATGCAGTATGATGTTAACAGGATTAACAGGTGCAGATCTATCAGAGATGCGGAAAGATATGATCTTAGTTTTGCTTACATTTATAGTTAGCAAATTTTGTTTTAGCCAACAGGAGATTTTATGAAGCCCCTCCTGGGCTACACAAGTGACTTTATTCCATGATTTATCATAAAATATAATGGCGGTATCATCTGCGTAGGTGAAGATATTTGCATGGTTAAGACTAAGGGAGCATAAGTCATTTATATATACCAGGAAGAGCGTAGGCCCCAAGACACTGCCTTGTGGCACACCATAATTTATGTTTGCATAATCGCTGTAGTACTCCTTTAGACGAACTCGCTGTTTGCGATCTTTTAAATAGGATGTGAACCACTCCAGGACTATACCTCTGATTCCAATGGCTTCAAGTTTTCTTAACAATAACGGCCGGGAAATCGCATCAAACGCTTTCGCAAGGTCCAGGAAGACACCTATACATTTTTGCCCTTCATCAAGCTTACTCACTACGAGGCTAGCTAGTTCAGTCACTGCATCTTCCGTGGACCTTTGCGTGCGAAACCCAAATTGGTTACCTGCCAATAGATTATTTTTTTCAAGGTATTTGAGTAGCCGAGAGTTTATCACCTTTTCTAACACTTTTGATACCGCGCTCAAGAGTGATATAGGTCTATAATTAGATGGTAGGGCTGGGTCCCCAGTCTTTAGGATTGGGATCACGTTGGCAATTTTAAAATCATCCGGTACTGTACCAGACGCCATGCTAAGATTGCAAATGTGTGTTAGAGGATTTGCTATGACATTTTTGACAAGTTTTAGAATGTCATTACTGATACTATCACAGCCAACTGCCTTACTGGACTTAAGTGTCCCAATAATTTTAATTATTTCCATTTCATCAGTTGGTGTGAAGAACAATGAATTTGCGTAACTCTTAGATGTGTAATTAGTGACTAGCTCTTCTTCCGATTTCCGTAACTGATTAAGTACTGCAGTAGCAAGATGATCACCGACAGAAGTAAAGTAATTATTGACAACGTTCAATGATTCACTTGGATGATTTTTAATTGTAATTAAATTTTCAGCATTTATAGTACCTTAGTACAGTACCAGTACTATGGGTATTTAGTAGACAAGTAATAAATAAATTTCGATTTATTTACAAACATAAGGCCAACGTAAGAAAATTAAAGAAACCCCTCAAAGGAAATTGGTTTGCAGATACCACACTGGCCATCCTTCGGTATTTATCTGGTTTCGGATTTTATCAAAACTGTTTTTACTTGATGCATCGAGTGTTAAGAGAAGAAGTTGTCAACTTCAATGACGTCATGAGAAGGGGTGTTAACACCTTGTAGCTTTAGTCCATCATCATATATTTTATAGATAGTAATATGATCTATAAAATACGACACACTAAGGTGTATATAATTACTATATTATAGTGATTATATATGCCTAAGTGTGGTGACGGAGTAAGAATAAAATATGTCACTACCCCATCTCATCCCATGGGTGTCGTATGAAACTATCTTTACAAAATTATCTTTACGAAATAAAACGAAGTAAAACTTGTAATTAAACCCTATACCAATCCATCTGGCCAGCGTGGTATTAGTAGGCCAAGTATCCCTCCGTCATGGGAGGAGGCCCGTCCCAGCAGTGAGACATTAATGGGCTGGTATGATACGCCTAAGTTCTACTCAATCAGAAATTATCGTATTATAATAAAATACCAGAGATTCTGCGACCATAATTATTATGATATTAATATTGAAATATCTTATTCTAATTATATCACCCTAGGTGAGAAATAAGCACTAAATCACAAATGAAAATAAGATAATAAACATTTCATTGTTAGCTTGTGACAGACGCACCATATTTCATTGAGATTTCATTCGTGCATAAATCCTCTTCACATTGTTAATGCTTAGGAAAACATTCTAATCTTCGTTTGTTTATATTTTTTTAAGCTGCTTGGTTCTTTATTTATATTAATGTTCTTTGTTGAATAGCATTGGCTTAGATGTATGTTTTTTTATGTTATTTAAATCTTAATTGGGTACCAGATTTAAACACAAATGAGTTTATAACAAATGTTTTATTAGCAAAAATGTTTTTGGTATTATTTCACCAATTTTAATTTATAAAAATAACCAATACAGATTTACTACTAAGCCTTGTTAAACTCTCTTCCAAGGGTGTAAAGGATACTTACCCCCGGTTTCTGAATGACTGGTCAAGTCAAAATCAACTAATCAAGTGTCAAAACTGTCATTTTAGTTCCTGAAAATGATGGTGGTCAGAAGAATGGTGTAGGGTTTTTTCCGAGATATTAAATGTATTGCACACATTGGTACACATTCATCATACTAGCCCATTAATGTCCCACTGCAGGGACGGACCTCCGCCCGTAATGGAGAGATACTTGGTCTACTTACACCACGCTGTAGCCTGACGGATTGGTGTAGGGGATGAAGTACACATTATTATAGTTAAATTATTTAACAAAAGCAAATTTAAATTCTCTTGATACATTTTTAACTTTAAATCTCTTTATGACGCTTAATGTAATTATAAACAATCCAGACTTTTACAAATTACACAGAGTGACAGACTCTCTTTAAATTAATACAACTATCAACTTTTATTTGCTGTCTAAGTTTGAAACTCAAACATCAAACAGAATTATTTATTTTCAATTAATTTACTAAAATTTTAAGAATTTAGTAATTTTAGATATTTATATTTAGAACTTAGTAATAGAAGGTCAATTCGGATGTTTGTAAAGGATTGAAATAATAATAAGTTTTTTTTTGAGAAAGCTTTTGAATGTGATGAAGTTCTTATAAATTCGTCTTAAGTAGAAGTAAGAAGTGATTTGATTTAAGGTCGGCCGGTCGATAAGTAAAATTAAAGACCATTATTATCTAAATTTTATTTTTCAAGATCTGTTAATGGAATGTGGACGAGGCCGTATCTGTTTGCCAGGATCGTGATAAGTGGCGTTCTGTCGTCTCTGCCTACCCCGGCCGGGATAAGGCGTGAGTTTATGTATGTGTATGTATGTATGTTAATGGAAGTGTAGTTCATAAAATAATATAATACATAATATTATAAGAAGATAAGTTAATATATAAGATAACATAAAATTAGTGATATTTGTCTTACCTTATTTGCCCATTGAAGCTTATCCTCAAGCGGTAATTGCATTATTCAGTGTAATCAAACCGGTTATATTGTTGAACTTCAAATCTTTCTATAATTTGCCATAATTTGCCTTATCTCACTTCTTTAATCATCTTATTAGGTATATTACTTAGTAAAAGAACGGCAATGCTTATATTTAGTATTAAAGTTATTATACACTTGTGTGTTCCAGGTTTAAAGTTAGTTACTTAATTCTACTAAAAGTTTAATTATGCTTCATACTTTTTACCATTTAATAAATATTTATAAATGTATTGCACATTTGAGTACAATGTAATACTAGGGCATGTTTAAATTCGGGCCACTTTAATAACAAGCGTACCTTTAATATTTATTCGCAATGTCGTACTATGATTTATAATACAATTGTTTATTATAAACCCATGATATTATCATAGACACGTAACCAAAACCGGAATATCAACAAGATCGGTGCAATTTCCAATCGATAGCTCCTTGCCTTCGAAGTACAAGCTCTACGTGAATGTCAGCCATCGTCTAACCACATGGATTACACAAATCAATTCGTACACCTCTTTAAGACCTTGCGTTAAGGACATAGAGATGAATTTTGCTTGTGTAAAGTGTGATTGTATTTGCATAAGTGCACCTAGATCTCACTTCCAAGCGGTCAGCTGCGAGCGATGGCTAATTAAGAACGTAACCTCAGAGGCTCGGTGGCCTAAGGTTCGCTAAATGCGAACTAAGTGAGCTTCTGAGCTTGTCTTCCAAAGCATTAGAGAGGTACCTACGTATTTACATTTCGTAGAGCTGAGCAATGAAACTACGTTTCGACGTTCAACGATAAATTTTGCATGAATTGAATTGCAAATAGTTGTTAAGTTTACAGTTTCGTATTGATATGCGGGACATTGTTTGCATGTGTGCTGTTTCGGAGACGAATTTATGAAGATTTATGATTTGATAATTTATGTGTTGCGAGTTGGCAAATATATTTTCGATTGTATGATTCAATGTTTCGATTATTTGCATGTTTGGGTTGTAACATTTATGTAAATGGAGTGTTGTACTTTAAACGCTGAATTCAATCTTTATCAAGAATAGTATCATACACTGTTTTGTTTATATTTTGTCTTCTGAATTTTCATTCTCATTAATATGAAATTTCAGCAGGTGTTATTTTAGGTTTGGTATTTTTTTAATTTACTTACTTTATCTATTGGTAAATAAATAAATATTCCTCACACATTCACACAACGCCATCTAGTCCCAAACTAAGAAAAGCTTGTACTACTCATAGTACAAGCTTTTCTTAGTTTAGGACTAGACAACGGATAAGCATACTTAAATACTATTTTTTTGTAAATACATACATAATATTATTATACATAAAAAATTAGTACATAGTATCCTATGTATACCTACTTTAGATATTGTGTATAGATCAATATTCGTGTAAGATAAATAGGCTATGTTAATTTTGCCTTTATTAAGCGTATAACACAACAATTTATAAACAAGTAAAATAGCAGTTAACAGCCTATTTATTTCTCAACTTTTGTAGGCTTAAAATAAATTGAAGTTACTGAAAACTTATTAATATTCCAAGTATATACCGAAACATCTTCAAATAGGATACGGCTCAAAACCCCTTGAGACCTTTATTAAGTTCTAAAATGGTATTATCTTTTTTGAGAACTGGCTCTACTGCAAAATACCTTATTAAGGAATATTTAAACGTTACTATAGTGTGTAAATATCAGGCAAACGACGGCATCCCTAGAGAATACCGAAAATGGAATAGGTATAATTAGTTGAAATTATTGATGACTGGAAAACCCTTTAGGAGATCATGCCTAAATATTAGAATTTATTTGCTTAAAACAAGGATACCTACTGTAATTCTACGTATCAAAGAAGATAATGAACGCCTAAGATCTACATAAGCATGTTTGGTGAGTGTTTTCTAGCAAGATAGAAACAGAAGTAGCATAACTATGACACCCAAAGAAGCCTAAAGAAAAGTTATCATGCATAAGTAACCATGTAAGATGTAGTATGGGCAGATATATTACGTGGAGAATGGTCCACTTATATAGTTGATTGCTGATTTCGTAAATATCACAAAATTCGACTGAGCAAGCTGATAAGCAAACGGATTTAAATCTCTGTGATTAAAAAATAATATGCGTCTAGCCGGAGCGGTGTCCCTGCAGCGGCCCATTTACAATTTGTTTTCACGAGTCATACGCGATAATTTAATAACTCCTTAACCATAAAAACTTTAACTCCTTTTGCAAAATCATTTTTATTTAATATCAACCGCTAATTTTAGTGTTCTAGTCACGTAGACTAGATAATAACAAAGTCCAATATAGAGGGGAGAGATAGCCACGCGATAATAAACTTTTGTACCAAGTATAACAATATTACCTATCGTTGTAAGTTTTGTTATTCATTACTTATCTCTTTGGTGTAATGAAAATAATTATATATAGAGTTCTTAGAGGTATTATTTTATCTTTGACATAAGAAATAAGAGATTGTTAATTGAGAGTGTGGTGACGGAGTAAGAATACAACATGTCACCACCCCATCTCATCCCATGGGTGTAGTAAAAATTAGCGATGGGAATATCCGTGAATATTATCTTTACGAAATAAAAAGAAGGAAAACATGAAATAAAACCCTATACCAATCCGTCTGGCCAGCGTGGTGTTAGTAGGCCAAGTATCTCTCCGTCACGGGAGGAAGACCGTCCCTGCAGAGGGACGTTAATGGGCTGTTATACTGAATTGAGAGTGAGATAATTTCATGCTAGGTTTCCCTTTGATTCTCTGTAGTCATTTGACTAACCTTAAATTTTAAAAAATATATACAACACAATGTCATTTCTTAGAGAATGAAATACAGTCAAATACTATATAATATAAAATATATAATATAAAATAATAATTTACCAGTTTATTAAGAAGTAGATACACATAATAGCCCTCCGCAATACAGAGAGTCCGAAAGCTTTTGACATGCATACGAGACACAGTTTAACAGGTTATTACCTATATAACAAATGTGTGTCAATTTGGTAGAAAAAAAAGCTCATAAACAAATATATTTATAAGCTACAAGTTAAGTATACACACATGATAAAAATAATTTATAACATATTCAGTATCAATAAGATATGTGTAGGTATACTCCTGTGTGTTTCTTTAGATTATAATAAGAAACAGACAATACCTGTTTTTCATTGAAATACCCTTATCGCCTACGTCTATGCCTGCAAGCATTGTTACAAACTTGACATGAACAAGTCCAAAGAAAAAAGAAATTTCGAATATATTTTATTACGTCATAAAATGAACTAGATTATTTATTATGAGTTCATTTTTATAACCAATATCTTTTTTCATCGTTGGTAATTATTAGCAACTTCCTTCCTAAAATTAATTTAGGTTTCGTTTATATGAAAATAACTTCGGTAATTCTCCGCTCGTAAAAATATTGGTAAGAATTTTAATAAGCTGTTAGAGACAGTATCGCAGTTATTTTATTATCTTAATGAATTGTCTTTGTCACAGTAAGGTTATTGAAATAGTTTTTACTCTTGTTTTTATTTGTTTGCAACTATCACGTTATTAACGAATTCAAATAAGGGAATGTTTTTTTTGGGCTAAAAAGTCAAAGTCTGTCCCCAGGTCACCAACTAGGTTCATTACAAAGATTGATACGTAAACAACATTTTCTTCTATGGAACCAACAAAATTCGTCCCACAGAAATCTAGATATCAGCTGTTCAACAAATTAAAAGCCCTGTGGCACTCCAAGCAGTTACAGTCTGTCCCCAGGTCACCAACTAGGTTCATTACAAAGATTGATACGTAAACAACATTTTCTTCTATGGAACCAACAAAATTCGTCCCACAGAAATCTAGATATCAGCTGTTCAACAAATTAAAAGCCCTGTGGCATTCCAAGCAGTTACAGTCTGTCCCCAGGTCACCAATTAGGTTCATTACAAAGATTGATACGTAAACAACATTTTCTACGGAACCATTACTACTGTTCCTGTAGGAGTGGCAGACGTACTTTGGGAACATGTGCTTGTGTTATATCTATTGTATGGTTCTTGGCATGTGCACGCGATACAGTAGTATTAACCATCCAGCACAATCCATGCAAAATATCATGAAATTAAAAAAAATTGTATCAGTTCATGAAAGTTACTTCTAAATAGCCTCAGTCTTGTTATTTATACAAATAACAAGACTGCGGCTTTTATTTTGTACCTACATAATATTTTCAAACTTCTGTCTGTAGACAAAGGTCTTCGACCAGTATGTGTCGCCATTGATGGTATATTTCCTTGCGTAATCGAATGAGAGGAGCTTAATCGAATAAGAAATGAAACAAAGTGATCGACATAGCAATCAAGTTTGCAAGTTTAAAGTGGCGGTGGATAGGGCACATAGCGCAAAGAACTGAAAGCCAGAAAATTTCTGGAATGCCGACCCAGCACTAGAAGGCGTAGGATGAGGATACCCCTCACACGGTAGACCAACAACCTAGTTAGGACGGCGGGAAGGCGATGGATAAAGAAGGCACGACGCAGAGTGGTCGTTCGTCCAGCAGTGGGCATTTATAGACTGATATGATGATCAATAACAAGCACACAATAAAAATAATAATATGTAAAATACATTGGTTAAATATTTCTTATATATTATAAAGATTTTTAATACATACCTACCTATATATAAAGAATATATATATGTATATAGAATACCATATACCTACTATATATTTATAAAACTCTCATTATTTGAGGATATAATAAATGCTTTTTAATAATAATCATGTGTTTTAAGCAATAGAGTTATTTTGTATTGGGTACTTAGTAGTTCAGGATGACGAATGAATAATATGATATAGCGCTTAAACTGTGGGTTCGATTTTGATAATTCTTTAAACATGTAATAAACTCAATGGTATAAGTCAATGTACAATGGTTACAAACGTAGGGGCAGCAATTTTTATTTTAGCCCAAAGCTTCTAGTAAAACAAAAACATTCTCCTTTCGCATTTGAAAAAAAAACACCCGATTTTGTTTTTAATGCAATATTTATTCAATTGAAAAACACTTGAAGTGTTGAGAGTGTGTTATACAATTACTTTTTTGCTTTTTCTCTAGACTTTGTTATCAACATTTTACATTATTTATCCTATTTGCGAATAATGATGTTTTTTTTCTGTTAGCGGCGCTAGTGAGCCCTATAAACACTCTTAACCATATTGTTACAGACCGTATAAAATAGTAATGACCAACTGCTCATGCACACCATAAAGTATATTATTATGTTTGTTAAGCAGAAAGTTTCTTGTCTTTACTTGTTCTACTTCTGTTCTGAACCGTAGGACTTCAGAAAGTTATTGTAGTTAATTATTTTAAATTTAAATAGAGACGTAATTATAAAAAAAAAATATTAAACCCCTAAACCTTTATTTATTGATATTTGCATTAGAAAAAGGAGATTACTATATACTAATTATATTAAAATTTAAACATACTACTTTTCGGGGTATTAATTTTGTTATTATCATAATAGAATCTTACGAAAAAATCCATCGTGGGTCCAGTATCCTACAAAAGCGTAGCGGTTAGATCTCTGGCATCTATAATTATGAAACATTAAGTTAAACGGTTGACTATCCCTTAAACAAAATAAGGGATAGTTAACCGCTTAACGTAATTTTTAGTACCAATAAAATATGCTTTAGTCGTAAAAAAACTTAACACATTTCCTTAAATTTTTAAAAACTAGCTGGTTCTTGCGACTGGTATTGCGAGTAGCTTATTATAAAATACACTATCATTTTAGCTAAAGCCTGTGTGTTATTCTGATGTTTAGGTGGTTGTTGAATTAGTCTAAAATTTTATCAAAATCCATTTCAATTTCATTTTTATTGCACTCCATAACATTAGTTACAGGTCTTAATAAAATAATGTTAGGTACAAGTACTAGTTTTTACACAAAGAGTAACAAGCATCCATCCATACATACTTTCACGTTTATACTATTAAGTAGTGCGTTTAGTAGTAAATAGAAACGAACTTATTTGTAACGAAAAAATCATATGTGTATAAATAATATTTGTCATACAAAAATGTCCCTAGGTTGTAGTCGCCCGATGGGAAATAGAGACATTCAGAAAGCTACCAACACGTAGGTTTTATTTTATTGGCAGATGCCTCCGTGTATCAGTGAGGTTTACGATATACTACTCTTTCGAGTACGGGCTTGCATTTTATTGTCATAAATTCTCTTTTAGTTTAGAACAAAGCTATGGCTTTAGAAAAACTATTACACTATGGTTTATGTCGCAATCCTTATACATTTTGTAAGGTAGATTTTTTTTAATATCGGTGAAAATAATATATCTATGAAATTGTCGTTTTGTATGAAGATTTTATCAGAAGCTAGATTTTTTATACTAACGTTTTCTAAAAACAAAGAAAAAAAAAGTATCAGGGAAGAAGTTACAATTAAACAAATGGAAAAATCCGCTGTTTTTATTATTTTTGTTTATTATATTTTGTTAGATGTTGGTAAAATCCTATATTTCCTAAAGGACAAAAATGATTTAAACGATATATATTATGTTTTAAAATAATGTAGAGTCTAAAAACTACGCAGAAACTAAACGGCAATTTCATAGGTAAAGACCTATTATTATTAGTTTGGCGTATATAATATTAAAAGTACTCAAGTAACAAATATTCTTTTGTATGATCTTTTACTCTGTGTTTTACGTTATATAGGCTGCTCCGTTTTTACTTTTTGTACATAAATTACGGTAAAAAGAATGCTTACTGGTATGAGCGCGTATTAAAAGTATTCTTATTACGAAATTATCTGCCAACTAATTATGTATACAACCATTGACAGCTTTAAAATTATAATTAAATTCATCTAAAAATATCAGTGATTTAAATGGAACGATTAAATACGGTTTAAATAATACACCTGTGCGTAATTTTGATTGATTGATTTGAAGCGTTTCATCTGTTTTTGTCAGACTATTGGACATGTTGATTATATTGCTGAATTAATAAAATTTTAGGGTTCATAGAGGTTAACACAGAAAGGTTATTGAAATACTGGAAAAAACTTTATACTACTTAAATGTATATTAAGTATATATTTACAAAATAAAATATTTAAGTATGTTTATCCGTTGTCTAGTACCCATAATACAAGCTCTGCTTAGTTTGGGACTAGATGGCGTTTTGTGAAAGTGTGAGGAATATTTATTTATTTATTTACTCCACTTAATTTTTTATAGTTCCAATTTCGTCCCGAGGTCATGAGGTCGCTTTTTTACACAAGTGAATTAGTTGTGTGATCTAAAGGTTACTGTCCTAAGTCAGAGTGTTTTTTGTGTCCGTTAAATTTATTTTTGACCACCGCTACTCAAGGCATGATCCCTAGTACGGATGTTGTATTTTTTTATAAAAAAATAAAACGACGAGTACTGTACAATATTCTCCGATCCTGTACATAATACTATCCTCCACACATAATACTATCTTGTACATATACTTGTCCAGAAATAAACTCCCTATAACACTACACATAGTCGATTAGTTAACTAGAAACAGTATACTGTAACTTTTATGGGTTCATTATCATCATTTTTCATTTTTATTGACCAAAAAAAATAACCATAAATAGTAGAATACACGCTACCGTATTATTAAAAGATTATTTACAAGCTTCTCTGTAAGAAAACGTCGAGAAAGATAAAACGGCCAATTGTTCTGTGATTATGAAAAAAACTTATCTTTTAATTTAATTTTTGTTAATAAATTTAGGTTTGTGTACAATAAAGAGCTTAATTTTAATTAATTATCTAGTTGACTAATTAAAAAGTATCTAATTGGATAATTCTGTTACGTTTAACGACAGTTACCCGTCGCTATCTAGTGAGAAAATCAAATATTTCTAAGTATACGTCATATTAATCATGTTAGGAGCTTTTGGAATTGTTAATTGCACGGAAATAAAAGTGTTAGATTTGTGTTTATTTTTAGAATTTCTTTATAATACAATAATATTTTAGTCACAATAACTTATTAGAAATAACCAATAACCTTAGAAAATATTTCATGAAGAAGTTAAGGACTAAGAATAGGTACTGGATGTCGTAATTCTATTTCAATCTGAGGGTGTTGAGAAAAGCGGCTGAAGGACGGCATCCTAACTGTCAATACCTTTAGCAAAGCAGGAGAACTTCACACAAATCCTGTTATCAGGTCTGTGTGGTAGCTGGCAGCGTGGTTTCGTATTTAATTATTTCTAAACAAGAAAGAGGCCTGTCCTTGGAATGACAGAAAAAACTTTTGCAGGTTCTAAGTAACTTTTTGTTGTATAAGCCGAAGAATATTAATGGAAAATGAAAGATAATGTCTTGGTGTTACTTAAACAAAAGTGTCAAAAATTATAAGACTTAAACCTATAAGCCAAAACCATTTAAAACTGTAATTTTGTCTGTAACTAGTACCGTCAATAATTTCACTGTAAAGTTACAACCAAAACCTAACATTAACTGTAACTCGACAATGCAAAATGTACCTACGCCATAATGCAAAATCGGCATACAATAAATTTACCCACGAAATAGACGTGCGTGCGAGGCGAGCTTGCAGTAATAAATAAATTTTATGTATGTGTACTGATGTACCTTTGTTTTGGAACCTCATGCTCTTCCAAGCTTTCGTGAGCTAGTATTGTGACTGTACTTTTTGACTTTATGATGTTTTCAATTATAGGACTGTATGTGTGTGTGGCTGGTTGTAAGTATTGTCTTGTATTATCGTAATATTAACGTTAAAAGTTTAATGAGGTAAATTTTTTATGTTTTAGAAAGGGAAACAAATAAGTTCGTGAAAAAAAATATACTAGATTGACAGTACAATCTCATTTTCTCCGGTTTTGTTGCGACAGAGAAAAGAGTAACTTACTACCTTGCTCGCCTATCTAGACGAGCTCTTTTAAAAACGCTTACTGTCGCCGGCCTCCAATCGTGTGTCATTTATTCAGTATATTTTTACCCCAATACCGAATTGATTGTACGACCAATTTTTCATAATATTTGTTAACCCTTTTCATATTGATACCCGACTATTGGCAAAAACCTATATCACTTAGAATAAATTACTATGTTTAAAACTTTTAAATGTGACCAGAAACACACCAGGTGTGTATTATTAAATTCCAAAAATTCGTTCAATATTAAACCGTTGTTACATATAAACAGTAATCAGATTCAATACACCAAAAACTAAGGGCTCTCGCGAGATTAAAGCAATCCAATTCAAAACCACGATTGTATGGAATAATTTCAAATTTTGTGACTCGAATAACAATTAATATAAAACATCGCATTAGCTCCCAAAGTTTTTACCACAAAGTCCTTTGTCTCACTGCAAGCGGTTGTATTAAAAACAAAAGTGTATGGTGCACTTGTTTAATTTAAAATTTGAAGGACTCATAACAGCTGGTAGATATACTCTTAGCTTAGTTAATAAGTCATTTTGTTATCACTCTATTGATAACTTTTTATGTAAAAAGCAAGGTGTTTATGTTACGTGTCTTTGTGTCTGTAACATTGTAGACCCTAAATAAGTAACACAATTGCAGCTTCTGAATAAGTAGAGTAATTATGTTTTTTTTTTTAAAGTAAAGTAATTGCTAAGCGAGTCCTTATTTAAAAGTGTGTCGAGTATTTAATTTTTTTATGAATGTCTTCTAAAGAAAGTAGTAAAAATTAAAACTTTTGAGCACCTTACAAAAAATACCTTATAAATGAATTAGACTATAAAGTTGGCAACGCTAAACGCTAATCGCTTACAAAGACACATCAACAAAATAATGAGACCTGATCGTATCGAAACAAATCGAGGAAATAAAATCGACTTCATGTAATATTCCGTGATACTGTTTTGGTCGAATCCGTTTTACATTGTTTTGTAATGTAAATAATTTACAGAATTCTGGGAGCCACGCAAACTGAATTATACTTGCGGTTCACGTTTAGGTTTCATAGAAATTATGAGTAAACATTTTCATTTAAATACATTTCTGTAGAATGGCCAATGAAATGAGTACAAAACCGTTTGTGGCAAATCATTCTGAATTGTAACTGTATTTAAACACGATTTTTTCATAACATTAGATCTTTTTTCTTTTTATTTAGATAGGTACTTTCTTTATAATACTTTTTTATATTTAATATTATGTACTTATAATGTGATTTCACAGACCACATACATAACTATTGTCATATTCTTATTCATTTGATTTTTTTATACAGTTCAATTCTTTACTACAAAGTAATTCAACTAAAATTATCAACAAGTTGTACAGCTGATACCAATTTAATATAATATAATAATATAATAATATAAGCTTTATTTTCCTCCTCACAAAGTTAACAAAATGAACTTAAAGCTAATTAAAATAATATAAGTAGTGCAACTTTGTGAGGGGCTGGAGTCCGTACTAGGATAACCCTGTGTGACGGATCACCAGGCCCTCCTCATAGGTGCACGTGCTACTAAACAATTAATAAAAAAAAAACAATAATAATAACTACAACTTAATATTTAGTAACTTAAAATTAGCTGTATTGAAAATTACCTATTCAAACCTGAAATTATATAAAATTAAGTTCAACACAATTTATGTGTGTATTGGGTGTGAAGGTGAGTGAGTGCCTGAATTCTATGTGTGGATGAATGTAGTGTGCTCGTGAATGTGTGTGGTTGCTTGTTGGATGAGTGATATGAATGGGAGAATTATACTGGGATGTTAAGTAAATGTTCAGTAGATTCGTAATCTAGGCTTTGCAGCCAGGTGCATAATTTTGCCTTAACTTTGTTTTTAGGCAAATCATAAATGGTAAGCGCAGCATTTGCTTTGTTATATAAGTAACCACTCAGGTAATGAAAATGTCTTTGTGCAAAAGATGACTTAACTCTGATTGACGGGCAAACATGTTTCATACGAATAGCTGTGGTCAGTTGTGGGTTGTATCTAAGATACGAGTGTTGACGTAGGATTGTATGATGAATAAACAGTTGGCGAACAGTCAAAACCTTTGTTTTTTGATATAGTTCCTTCGTGGGATGTAGAAAAGGCAAACCATGACCAACCTTTAAAACAGCTCTCTGTGCTCTTTCCAAGGCAATAAGAGCCGTCTTTGCCGCTCCCCCCCAAACAGTAATGCAATAGGATAATACTGATTGGCAGAGAGCGACATAGACTGTCCCAATGAGCTCGGCGTCAGCAACATGACGTAGATTTTCAAAGACGTAAATGAGTTTCCTTGTTCGAGTAGTAAGAAGTTGTACATGTGGTTGAAAACTAAGATTACTGTCTATCAAAATACCAAGATATTTTATTGTCTTCGTGCCTTGAATTCGAGGGCAAGAGCAGTCTGTTAAAAGAGAATGAGAACAAAGCTGCGAGTGAGCAATTATGTTTGGTGGGTTAGCCGGAAGAGAAGAATGCTGGATAGAAAATGCAATGTGTTTGGTTTTATCTACATTTAATGCAAGTTTGTTGTAACTAAGCCAAGCCAATACAGTACCTAATCCCGTTTGAGCATTGTGGTAAACTTGTTGCCACGTTTCAGCTTCAAATAGAAGAGCAGTATCATCAGCAAACGTAATTATCTCTCCATTGGGCAATTTCAGTTCACATAGTTCATTTATATAACTAAGAAAAAGAGTGGGACCAAGTATACTGCCCTGCGGAACCCCGTGTACAACGGGAAGGTCATCACTAACCCAATCCCCTACTCTTACTCTTTGATATCTATTTGACAGATAGTTCGAGAAAAGTTCCAGTTGTACGCCTCTTATTCCCAGGAGCTCCAGCTTCTTTAATAGCAGCGGAATGGAGACCGTGTCGAATGCCTTCATGAGGTCCAGGAAGATGACAATAACCTTTCTCTGTTGGTCCAGTTTGTTTACAACAAAATCACTAAGTTTATGGATAGCGTCATTGGTGGACTTATTTGAACGAAATCCATATTGGGAAGGTGAAAGTAAATGATTATCCTCCAGATATTTGCTCAGTCGCTTATTCATAATCCTCTCTAAAATTTTAGACAAGGCTGGAAGTATAGAGATTGGTCTATAATTACTGACACGGTCTCCATCTCCACCCTTAAAGATAGGAATAACCTCTGCGCGCTTCCACTCGTTCGGAAATCGTCCAGTACCAAAAGCAAGATTACAGATAAATGTGATGGACGGAATTAGATATTCTTTATATTTCTTAATGAAATCAGTAGATATATTATCTCTACCTGCCGTACAGTTACTCTTTAAGTTATCAATAACTTTTTCAACTTCATCACAATCAGTACTCAATAGCGCAAATGAATTTAGGTATGATTTATTTGTGTGTGTCGCAAAAGTGTTATTTTGTATGCTGCTACAATTATTGGCTATTGTTTTACCAATATCTACAAAAAATTTGTTAATATTATTCGTGGAAGCAATTGGATTTGTGCTCTTGATAAGTTGTAGGGACTCATTTCTGAGTTTTTTTGTGTGAGTAATGTCCTTTATTGTATTCCATAACTTTTTTATATTGGTTTTAGCATGAGTTTGTAATTCTGTAGTTTCATATTGTCTTTTAATTTTTTTCAGTAATTCGTTGCAAAAATTTCTATAGCGTTTGTAAATCAGTACTGTAACTGGGTCATTAGGTTTCTTTTTAACTTTTTGATGTAGTTTGTCACGATTTCTCATACACTTAAGAAGACCTTTAGTTAACCAGGGTTTAAATATAATATTTCTGTTAGATGTTTTGATAGTTTTGGTATTGGAAACAATTAAATTATTTAAAGTAAAGTTAAAAGCCGAGACCGCTGAGTCTACGTCTGTGGAAGAAAATACATTAGAGAAGTCAATATTGAGTATATCACCATCTATTTTTTTATAATTTATTAGTTTTAGTGATCTGTAAGTTTTAACAGTTTTAGAGTTTAGTTCTATTAAGAGAAATACAGCATCATGGTCCGTGATTGATGTTTCCGTCACATAACAAGCCGCAAATAACTTGGTTTTTAGTACTATGTGGTCTAGACAAGTTCTGTTCCGTGTAGGAATTAAGTGACCAGGCAGCATACCATGCGAGGCTAATAGATTAAGATAGCCAGAAGAGTTTATGTCCTTGTTATTAACGCTAATGTCCACATTTAGATCTCCTATGAGTATAATATTATTACAGTTAGATATTTGTGACAAGCATTGATCTAAGTCTAAAAGAAATTTTGCAATATTTTTGTACCCAGGGGGTCGATAAACAGCGAGGATAACTGTGTTGTCATTTATTTTAAGTGATAAGCAATTACATCCATAAATGTTAGGTTCTTGTATACAAATGTTGGTCATGTTTTTATAGTAAACTACTACACCTTCATTTTGGGTTAGGTTATTCTTAGTGCTACAGTGATTGTAACCATCTAGTATGGGAATACAATGTGAATAGGACAACCAACACTCAGATAGAACTATGAAATCCCAGTTAGTCTGTGATCGTTTCAGTAGAGTAAGAAATTCCGGAATATTACGAGTTATGCTTCTTATGTTCTGATGTAGAATCTTCAAAGAATTTTCGGGGTTAGTAATGAGCGCTTTGCAGCAATCGATATCGCAAGTTGATGAGTATGCTACTGCAAGTTGATCAAGTTCCAACATTACGTCATTTGTAGAGTTCATTTATGAAATAAATTTAAGATACAAGACTGGTATGATAAATTAGCTGCAAATGTGTTATAGAATAAAAAATAGTGTTTACAAATCGTGAATGTTAAGTGTAGGTCAGTTTTGTTACTAATGTAATGTGTGAATAATTTATGTGAGGTGAGTTTTAGCGTATAAATTATGGTTAGAGGAATTAAGAGCAATAAGCTATAAGAGAAACTATGTAAAGAGTCCGTGCAACTTAGTAATGGATACAAGTTACAATCTAATAACATGTACCGCTTAGATATAAGACTTTTCCGATACAAAGCACAATATTTGCCTAGATACAAAAAGGGCAAAAATTTTGATACATTTAAAATTAGTACAACTAGTTCTACAATGCTACGAGAAAGAAAATCCTTATTAATATTGTTTAGATTACAAGATAATTTAACATAACCAAAATAATGATGCCGATCTGCGTAAAACAATATACAGTTATATAAACATTCAAACGGGTGCCAGGCCAAAAACACGTTTTATGTCATTTTCCGATTTAATTGTGAACGTAGGTTTTCCTTCATCTTGTTTGGCGAAAATGCGACCATGTTTGGTCCATACAAATTTCCACATGAAGCGCTTGCGAGCTTCCCTCGCCATATAGAATAACATTCGATTGTGTTTAGTAAGGCGCTCGTTAATATAGAATGCACGTGACTCACTTGATAGGCCGAAGTCCGAGGTGTTAGCACCACGACGAACATGCATGTTGCGTATTAGATCGTCTTTAACTGTCTTGCGCGCTAATCGAACTACAATTGGGCGGGTGCGTAATGGTTTGTCCTTCGCTTCGTCATGGTTATCGCTCTCTTGTCTGGCACCTACTCGCTCCGCAAACACGATATCTTGCTCTTTGATAGACACTCCTAATTTGGTTCCTATCACCGTTAATAGGTGTATTAGGCCAGTCCCGTTACTCTCCGGCACATTTGAGATTTCGATATCATTACTCAGCAAAGACTGGTCCCTGTCATGTAGCTCCATTTTCAGGTTATCTATAATAGTACCCAAATGACTAGCTCTCTTGTTCTGAGACTCGACCTCTTTTTCAAGTCCATCTACCTTATCCTCCAAGGAGCCAATCCGCGAAGAGTTTCCAGCCAATACTGCTCGCATTTCCTGGAAATCCTGTCGCAACAGTTCAATCCTGTCCTGCATACTTGACATTTGTTCTCGAAATAGACGTATTTCCAGAGCGAGATTCAGATTCCCGGGTTCTTGGTCGGACACAGTGATTTTAGATATAATATGATTAGGCGGCGAATCGGCTAGGAACACTCTATCACATGAACTCTCTTCGGTGTCAATCTTTGCTGGCGTTTTTGTACTGTTATCTTTAGGATTATTTTTTGAGCACTCGGGGCATAACCAGTTCGATGCTTTAGCAGCAGTTTTTGCTTTACCCAAACAACTGGGATGAAATATTAAAGGACACTTAGAGCAGGCAGCGGCCTCCATTTTGTTCATGAATTTCCCGCAAACACCGCAGTTAACCATATTTACAGGGGTAAATGTATATAATTATAATGGCAATTTATGCAAGTTTTTAAATGTGGCAACACTTAATCACTGACTTACTGATGACAGTTGACGTAACAGTGCCGTTTAGATGACAGTTGACTTTGACACTTGACTCGTAGCTCCGATCAGTCCTTCCGTCTCGGTAGTTGCTATCCTCTTCCCACGTAGTGTAGAAGAGTTCCTTTGTGATTATGCGCGCCTGGTACTTTCAACTTTACTATTTGTATTAATTTCTTAAAAAGTATTATTTAAATATATTAAAGAGTAACTGGGTGCACGTCTAGTCGCTACCGCGGTCCAGAGGGAGAGGAATTTATGAGCTGTTAAGCTCGCTTTTGTACTTTATATTTTCTAACATTTGTAGATTCCAAATACAAATCGTCGCCTGAATGCTTATTTGCTCAACCGACCATTTTGACGAATTTTACTTTTTAATGCAATTTTATTAAGGATCAAATTGCGGTTCGATTGGTATATAATACTTGCTGTTTAAAATACATTATTTATAAGGAATTTAAGTTTTTGAAAACTAACACTAGAGAATTTAAGCTTAATGCTTAATTGCTCAAAGTCCGTAGAGAAACACCAAACGTGCATCCGAACATCGATTAAGTGCTTAAGTATTCAATCTCCTCACAGGTAACCAATCACGACATCGCATTTCGATGACGCAATACGCCGCCATTATTAATTTATTTTGTGACGAAGCTGGTGCTCGCACGCATTTGAGTTAAAACTAACGCGAAATATAGAAAAAACTTATTAATTTTAATAGAAAACAGTATCCGAAATGTCCGTGACGAAATGTAAATCGGAAAATATAGTCACAACTATAAAAAGAATCGGTAACTTGTATTTTTGTTAACATTTCTTTGCAGATTATCACTGCGTATCGTTAACTTATAGAACAGGATGTTTAAATTTAATTCTTATAATTTCAGATTTAATTAAATCTTTAAATGAAATTGTGACGTATCTATAAATGAACAGATTGTTTCGAACATTTCGTAAGGTTGTAAAATATAATTAATATAATTATAAAAAATATTGCTTTTGTGCGGTGACTGTCAAAATACACCTGCTACTTGCATGTTTGCTAATTGTTAAATGGGTAAATTTCTTAGCATTAAATGGGTAGTTTTGTGTTTAGGTACTTATACCTACGCTTTGTGTTCGCAATGATGTTAGATGCTAGATAAGAAGATTAATACTATTTTTTACTCGCCACAGATCCATTGCTCACATTGTACATCTATTTTTATTATGTCCGTTGCTTTGCATTTTCTTCCCTATTTTGGATGAGAAATTCAGAACTAATTACGCCGTTGAGGGATGAATAGCCCATAAACTAAAGAATTCCTTATGAAAACATAAAGAATCGTCAAAAAAGGCTTAATTTTCTTAAAAAAAATCCATTCTAAATTGTTTAAATAGTGTCAGTATATTAATTATTTTTTATACGTATAGCTATGATCTTATCACCGTTTTATTTTCAATTTATGTCGTTTTTATTGTACATATTGAAATGAAGAAGTAGAGTCACGGTAATACCATAGTTCCATTTTATGTTGACATTACGTACGATGAATCGAGAATCCGACGAAAGAAGAATACGACAAATAAGGAATAATTCAAATCAGACACTAACCGAAAAGAAAATAAAATATATTAGAAGTACCTACAAATATATGAAAGCTGACGACAAAGCCTTTATGGAATCTCTAAGGTTTTGACAGGATCAGACAACATAAACAATACCAGGCGAAGTAAACGATCTTGTATCGGTACAAAAACAAAAAAATATAGTATTTTTTATTTATACTCGTATTGTATTATGTATGTAGGTGTAGGTACCTAGTGTAGCAACCAACCAAATTCTTAATTTATGAAAAAAAAAAAATCTGCTGGTCAAAAAACGTTGAGTTTTTATTTATTTTATCACCAATATGTGTTGTGAATTATTAATAATTACTACTAAAAGTAATAAATTTCGATCGATTAATCACATTTACCAAAACATGTAATTATTATTAATAATAACCGGTAATTATTAATAATTTTCAATTAATCACATTTACCGTAACATATATATCAGTGTTTTTTTTAATAATAAATAGCCAGTTAACTAGTTATTTTTTTTTACCACGTACCCAAACACACTGTATTTGGTTATAGGGCACTTAAGTTCTAAATATATTCGAATGCAAAATGCTCAACCTCCACTCCAGTAGTGGTCTATCTCCAATTGCATAATTTGTTTTGTGTTTATTTGCTCAACCTCCATAAAAAATTGTGAAAATAAACATAACTGTTTGACTTTTTAATGATTATTTGTAATATATCATTTCATAAACACGTTAACTATTTTTTTAATATAAAACTTTTATAAAATCATATTATTTGCTTAAACTAATCAATAAAACGTCTCTGGTGTAAAATGTTGCAAATGGAGGTTGGACACTTAAGTATTCGTGCGACGAAATAAACTCTGTGTTTAAATACAACTTTTTAAATAGTAATGAATAAAATAAAAGAACTTAATTTACAAAAAAAAAATTAATCCTAATGTCACAACACTTTATGCATACTTCGCCCTTAAAACATTGTGTACTGCAGATAAATTTTCAAATCCTTACTAAATTTACTTTTAAGTAGCCTCATAAAGAATTCTCATCAGTGTCTTATTAACAGTTCGATCATTAATATGCCTTTATATTCGATTCCCTACAGTTACTACTATGCAACATTCATCATGGTGCATTAGTCTCGATTAAAGACACTGATATTCATTTACCGTAATACTAAATGATTGAGGAAACGAATGAGGCAGTAATTAATGAAACTACCTAAGCGTAAGTACAGTAGAAGGTAATTAAACGAAGAATCTTTAGAAATACTTTATCGATACTTTAAGTATTATGATCGAAGTGTTGAATCGAAGTTTTGCTGGTGTGACAAGATATCGGTTACTGGCGATGTGGTAACCAGTTTTACTTCTTATCGATACTTCCAGATTGGCGAGTCGATTGATGTACGGTTTATTTTGATCCTTTTTCTTGCAATGATTTGTATTGTTTCTTGAAATGACAGTAAATTTTGTTTACTTTGTAAGATTTCTAAGGAACAGATGTACAAAGAAATACCTGCTTTATTCATATACCTACTGATATTTGTAACATCATATAAGTAATAAGAAAATGAACTTTCGATTAAACAGATACGTGAAATGTTAATAAGTTTTCGATTGCTGATATAGCTTTAACCGATTGTAATCTTCAAACAAAAATACATTGCCGCACATTGTAATCAAAATAAAAGTAGCAAGACGCATTGAAATCAATAATAACAACTCTGTACAGAATACTCTATTGTTTATGTAAATAAATCATACACTATGTCGCAAATTACACAAATTGTAGACTAGAGATCGCATGTGAGCAAAATGCTTTGAGACAGTCCTTAATAGTAGGTCATAGTTGCTCAGTCTTGCCTCAGGCCTTATGTGGTGCGTTTCTAGATTGCTTTCTGTATCTAATGGAGATGTGCCTGTCTTGTGTTTTGCCGGTACTGTGATATATTGGTTAGGAAGTCGATTATAGACAACTTAGATACAGTTCAAGATTATGTTAGATGTTGATGATTATATGTTAAACGCTTAAATATAGACTATAAGGTATAAGGGTTTTGAATAGCAAGTTGAAACTAAAAAATTGCCTCAGTATTGAGAAGTATATCTCTTTAGATTATGTCATTGTAATTTATTATAGCATAACAAAATGTTACTTACCATTTATTGAAGAAAATATTATGTCTTTAAAAAAACCTAAAGGTCCAAGTGGTGATAAATTAGGAACACATTATGACAATTTCTAATCAAGTCTTTTCGTAAAAATTTAACAAGCATAATGTTATGAAGAGTAAAATGAACTCTATGTTGGAAAATCTACGAGAATATTGCAACCATCCAGCCAGATTTAAAATCTAATAATGCCTTTTGAAAAAGGTTTTTATCATCATAGAAGTCCATTGCTGGACATAGGCATCCTTTATATGTCTCAAGTGCGCACAATCCTGTGTTGTTGTCGATTTTTCTATTACTATTCTCAAGAATATACGTGAGTAGGATTTTTAATGAGTTCCATGCATCATACTTAATTCATAACATGGATCATTGCTAATTATATACAGGTACATCAAGTTAGCGTCAAACATAGAAAGCATAAATTCTCTCATATCCCACATGACACGACGAGTTCAGTTGAAAATTTGTAATAATTTGTAATTGTAATTGAGAAGCGACGACATGGTACAGAACATAAAATTTTATGTATCTTGTCATTTGTTGTAGTTTACGATATGAGCTAAAATATGCTTTCTTACATTACTAGGAACCCGCGACTCGTTTACAATGAATTATTTATTTGCCAATTCACAAACGAAAATTCATTATGTTCATGGGCCTTTGTTTGGTACGCCGCATGTCTGCGAGATCTATTGAAGTAAAGTGAGAAATTGTAAAACTGCAGATACGACTCATAAATACAAACTAAGCTATTTAGCTTCAAAGCGTCGAGACATGTAATTTCAGATTTTTAATGACTCAATTTATTGCATAGCCACTTTTATACAATGTTACATTTTGCAAAGAAATTCTTTCACATTAAAAGTTTTTACTAATCTTAAAAATGTGCCAATATTTTTACATTCTCGGTGGCACCGTAAAACCAATCTTTGCGTACGTAATTGGTTAAACAAAAGATCGGTACAGTCCCGCACAGAAGCTGATAAGCCAAATTCTCAGATGTCAAATGCAATATTCAAAGAAAAGGCACTCTCTTTTCATACTCCCAAAGCTACTCTCGAAGCGCACCTAACTAACCGTGATAAGAGGCAAAGAACGACATTCAAAAACTTCACAAACTAAATCACTGTCCATTTTAAGAAGAACTATATCTTCTCTTTTCTACCTTGTTAAGAGTAAGTAAAATGTTTTGTTCGCTAAAATCCCAAAGGTCTTCTTATTTTGGTTTACAAATAAATGTTCTACATTTTTAAAAATGCGCAATATAAGCCCATAGTCGGAAATTAAATCGCAAATATTGTAGGAAACCAAAATTAAATTCCATTTTGTTACAACTTAAAATTGAAAATCAAATTCTATAAACAAGTAGTTTATTTATCATAAAACGTCGGCTACCGAAAGGAAGAAAAATAAAACTGTAGCGATTACGGTAAATGAGGCAAATCGTTGTATGTTAAGTGGCATAAGCACTCACACCGCACTTTACTTAAGTTCAATATTCAAATACTTTTATCCCACTTACGGTACGCTAATGCACTTTTTCGTTGAGGTGGCCAGTAATAACGTAGTCCATTAGTTGTTTCGACCTAAGGAGTCAATGCTGCAAATAGTGCTGCGCACGTTACAAACTATCGACATCTTACTACAAAATATACCTTTACAGAGTCAATGATTTCTTGACCTTTTGAAAAAAGAATCTTTGAAAGAGGTCAGGTTAATTGCTTCTCTCTTAGGTTAGTAAATTGAATCGGTATTGGTTTATAAGTTTAGTTTATGTTTATATAAATACGGAATTTTGTATAAAAATCATCCAATTAACAAATACCCTACATCAACCAGAACGCTTTGATTTTGGTGTATTTTATATATTATTTCCACAGTTTTTTAAAGGTATGAAAAACTTAAAAAGCTTATTAATGATCAATTTAAACTGGGGTCAAAATTAATCTCCTTAAATTAAAGGCTCTCTATAGATTTAACGTTCTCGCGAGTTATTATTCATGTCTTAAGGAAGCCATAAGGTAACAAAAGAAGCAATCCAATGAACACTCTATCGTCGTACTTATATAAACACGACAGCCAACATTCATAAACTTTCTCACAACGGATGAAACGCTTCAAAATAAAATATTGTGACAACAGTGACATAAGTTTAACATTCAATGTAAACATTGACTTCTCGGAATCAAAACCATCGACTGGGTAATAGGGTTTACTGAGTAGAAAGCAAATAAAATAACAAACTGCCAAGTACTGGAAGTACATTCGCAATGCTCCTACACGAATGATGACTTGTTACCGCACGAACTGTACTGAACTAAGTTAATCAATAAATATATGAGTATGAGGTGACAGAGTAAAAACAAGGGGTTACTTGACCAAAGGCGTTTAAGGGATTACCGCTTAACTGTCAGTAACAATGCTTGACGCTAATCAAACCAACTGTGATTTGGTTTGTTAGAAGCTCTTTGATGTCAATAGGTCCTTTCCTACTAAAATTTTTGTAGGAAACATTTTGTTTAACTTTTTTTCTTCTTTCAACTCTCAGCCGTGAGTGGCCCACTCCTAGTCAAAGGCCTCTTCAAATTCACGTCACTTATTTCAGTTCATAGGACCCGTCCCAAAGGGGGATATTCTTAGTTTGTTGAGATCATGTTGTGCTGGTTAATCTGATGATAAAAATGAACTAAGTGGTTTAACATGATTTGACGTCCTTATTTTTATATTTAATAGCCATTTGCACTTAATTGTTATCGTCGAATGTCGTATTTTATTGCGGTCTAGATTGATTGAAGTCTAGATGAAAATCCGGTCGTTAATCTACTATATTAAACGCTGAATGATCCATATCCTGTATTAGATTAACTGCGGTGCCTTTGATGTTAATGCAACTCGTTTCGTTTCTTTATAGGTGCAGTTAAAATTAATTTGAGTGAATTTTTGCATGAGCAAAACTAAATAGATTTTAGATTCATTGTTGGTGCTCTAAAATTGATAACATCGTCGATCACATAAAGAGATAAAGATAATATTATAGTTCAGTCTAAATTGTCTTGTGAAATTCATCTTTAGTAAATAAGACAGCTAGATAAATTTAAATACTGAGACAAATTAAATTTACTATATTTTTTGTGAATCGTAACTTGAAGAAAAAAACTGGATCTTCTTACAATTCACAAAATATTTAAACTTTTTAACAATGATATTGCTTGCTTACATCACTGTATATTTGCATGCTGAACTAGGCGATATATAATATATGTATATATAGCTATATTATTACCAAATGTAAAAACTGTAACATGCCATATTTCAGGCAAGTAAAGTATGTTGTATTCTGTTATATACCAGGATCTATAGACTTATGACCTAGACTATATTTGCGCTTTCCATCAGGTTCCACACAGTCTCATTATAATATCCTACATAAAAAAAGAAAAGTTACAACTAAAGTTATAAAAAAGTCATTTACTCAAGGACAACATACGCATAAGTTTATTATTGTACACATTTTTATTATAATGTGAATATAATCCATGAGCATAGGCAAAGATAAATGCACTGAACCTTACAAGCATTTCAACTTAGCAGGACACATAAAATCATTAACAACGAAGGAAGCCATACATAAATAATGTTTTCAAATCATTTAAAAATATTTCTTTGCAATGTTAAAGTATTTTATTAACTGTTGTAAGGTATCTACCTCATGATTAATTAACAACACTGGGCTTAATGTATTCCAAACAACGACAGCTCTTACGTCATTTTTAAACAGAGAACGAATGGGTTAATTTATTATGCTAATGTTTGTTTATAAAGTCATATAAGTAGGGTTAAGTTAACAAGGATAACTTTTTATTAAAGCAGGAAATTGGCCACATAAAATGTTTGAGGTTCTTGAATTGCGTTGTTAACTTTTTACCAATTACATTATCATTATAAATGTTTTCATAGAATTTTATTAGGTGATGTTAGAATGCCGCATTGTGTTAGTTAATTTAAATATTTTTTTGTGAATGTTTTAATGGATTGGTCAATTTACGGTTTTTAAACGACTGACTTAAAATAATACGCCGTGATTTAAAACAAACTTTTAAAGAATTACATTATTGTTGTTTTAATTTTATTCATTTCGTTGAGCTTTGTTTTCTTTATTATTATTAATCATGTTTTTTTTCTAGGGACAGTGGAAAAGTACGTATTTTCCATTTTTACTTGTGCGATGGGTTTGAACGGTGTTTTGTTGTCTACTAGCCCTTTCATATTCTATACTTCACTGCGGAAACGGGTGTCCTCTGGAGATAGGTAGCATGCTGAACAGTCAATCCGTAAAGGCTTTTGTATCAAGTTTTCTAGTAAAATCATTCGCAAAGCTTCGTTTTAGACGGTTTACAATGTAGAAAACCTTTTAAAGGCTGTATGTCTACTCACCTTATTTGAAAAACACCTAAAAGTATCTATTTTATTCCCAACTTCTATTAGTAAAATATTTGTTTCGAAGCTAGCCAGCTTAGAAAGGATGTTAAAAACTTATCTCTGATAATCGTCAAAATGTTATTCATATCACGTCCTATGTGGGAGTATACCCAATAGATCAATTTATATTTGTCAACAAAAATAACACTAGAATTTTTAAGCTCGGTAAAAATATATGAATTTTAATTTAAAGTATTAATGTATTACGAGTAGAGTCATAAATCTCGATTACCACCACAACAACTAAATTAATAATTAGATGATCTCTTTGGCGTTTTGTAACGCATTATTTCTGCGCAAACGTTAAGGATTAAATTTCTGGTCAGGACAAATCTTTGTGTGCATGTGTCAGGGTGTTTTCTATTGCATAATACGAGTATATGTACTTACGTATTTACAAAATAAATTATATTTTTAAGTATGTTTATCCGGTGTCTAGACGTTCACAAAACAAGCTCTGCTTAGTTTGAGACTGGATGGCGAAGTGTGAATGTGGGAAAATAAACAACAATAACCAAAGAAAATAATACTAATAGACAAACAACTTAAAATAAATATGCCCGATTTGTATTCTTACTTCATATTAGTAAAACCAAATGAAAATATCTTATATTTTGTTTTCTATTTCCTTTCCTCGATAGTACGTAGTTCGTGAAGATTTTCTGCGTCATTGAATGTGACCTCTTATGTAATAACATTATTCAGAAGAGATATAGACGTCGATACTTGATGGATTTCATACAAAGGAAAAATAATTCCTTAGTGATTTTATTTGAGTGACAGTAGAATTTGTCATATTGTTACTATTACTTTTAAGATAATATTATCAACCTTTTGTGTAGGTACTGATTTTTTAGGGTTCCGTACCAGTTTTGAAAAAATGGAACCCTTATAGGATCACTTTGTTGTCCGTCTGTCCGTCTGTCCGTCCGTCTGTCTGTCAAGACCATTTATCTCAGGAACGCGTGGAGGTATCAAGCTGAAATTTTCACCAAATACTAAGGCTTGTTGCCACTTAGTGCCGTAAAAAAATTGAACTGCTAATCCAACGAAATCAAGAGATATAGCCGTTTTTGTCGCTTTAGAGGGGTAAAGGCAAAAACCTACAGGGTACTTCCAGTCTACCTACAAACTTGAAATTTGGCATGAAGCAAGGTCTTATTGTACATGTAATGAGAAAATTCCGAAAACCTTAAATTTTTACTTCAATCATATTATATTTTGATTTCATAGAATTTTGGCGGGAAAGCTGAGTCACGTGACCTGTGACGTCATAGAATTTTGGTCACGTGACCCGTGCCGTCATAGAATTTTGACAGATGAGTCGTGACGTCACAGAATTTTGGCGGGAAAATATTTTTTGACAGTTGAGTCGTGACGTCATTGAATTTTTGAACGCTGAGTCGTGACGTCACAGAATTTTTGACAGATGAGTTGTGACGTCATATTATTTTGGCAATAAAATATATTTTGACAGCTGAGCGGTGACGTTTTTAAATTTTTGACAGATGAGTCGTGACGTCACAGAATTTTTGACATATGATTCGTGACTTCACAGAATTTTTGACAGATGATTTGTGACGTCATATTCTTCTTCTTCTTCTTTCTTTTATATGGCAAACTATGCCGATGTCGACAATTCTGCCAGAGTCCGAAGTGCTATGACTTAATGTGAAGTGATAAAAACCAAAACACTAATTTAGATTGGTTTTGTGGCTGAAACAGGAACTAAATGGTCGAATTCGATCGGATTAAAAAAACTGCAACGAGAAAAACAAATTGCTTTTAAGTTGACAAAGAATAAGAAGGTAAAAAAAGGGGGTAGGAACACATAATTAGTAGGAGAAGGATTATAGTTTGATGGAGTTACGCTGGATAAAGTGGTTAAGGGTGATAGCCAGGTCGGAAGAAAAGTACGTTAGAAGGGAAGAAAAGTTGATGGGAGTGGGAATATTAAGATCTGGAAGAAGGTCATATTTAGAGGAGGAGTCCTGTCATTAAGAGTACAATTAAAGAAAATGTGTTCCAATGAGCCCTCATCTAACCCACACTCACAAAGAGAAGAATCCCTAACACGAATTTTGCATAAAAAGACCGGGGAGCAACAGTGTCCCAACCGAAGCCTCGATACAATGGAGATGGAACACTTACATACTTTTTTATATTTGGTAAACCAAGGTTTTGTACTAACATTTGGTTGTATGGCATGATAATGTTTACCATTTTGCTTACCTGAGTGAGTCCACAAATTCTGCCATGAATCTTGGAGAATTTGTTGGGGAAGGTTTAGCAGGTCATACCCCTGATGAACCAAATATCTGCAGTCAGATGACAAGGAGGACACAGCAAACTTAACTAAAGCATCTGCTTTATCATTGCCTGGAATACCACTATGGCTAGGAATCCAGACAAGTTGAACAATTTTCTGTTGATTATGACATGAAAGTAGCGTATGTTTAATTTTTAATAACAAAGAGCTGCGTAGACTGCTTTTAAACGGGTTTTGATGAAGGGATTGAAGGCAGCTTAAAGAGTCGGTGAAGATAACCGCTTTATTGATGTTATGAGACAGTATATAAAGGCAGGCCTCAAGCACCGCCACACATTCGCCAGTAAACCGTCGCCTGAATGCTTATTTGCTCAACCGACCATTTTAACGAATTTCACTTTTTAATGCAGTTTTATTAAGGATCAAATTGCGCTTCGATTGGTATATAATACTTGCTGTTTGGACTTTAAATACATGATTTAAAAGGAATTTAAGTTTTTTTAAACTAACACAAGAGAATTAAAACTTCATGCTTAATTGCTCAAAGTCCGTAGAGAAACACCAAACGTGCATCCAAGCATCGATTGCGTGCTTAAGTATTCAACCTCCACACAGGTAACCAATCACGACATCGCATTTTGATGACGCATACGCCGCCATCATTAATTTCTTATGTGACGAAGCTGGTGCTCGCACGCATTTAAGTAAAAATTAACGCCAAATATAGATAAAAAGTATTAGTTTTAATAGAAAACAGTACCTAAAAAGTCCGTAACGAAATGTAAGTCGGAAAATATAGCCACAACTATAGAAAAGAATCGGTAAGTTGCATTTTTGTTAACATTTCTTTGTAGATTATCACTGCGTATCGTTAACTTATAGTACAGGATGTTGAAATTTAATTCTTATAATTTCAGATTTAATTATATCCCTAAATGAAGTTGTGACGTATCTATAAATGAACAGATTGTTTTGAACATTTCGTAAGGTTGTAAAATATAACTAAAATAATAATAAAAAAAATTGCTTTTGTGCGGGCTTGTTTAAAATGCCTTATTGTATGGTTTTTTGTCAAAATATACCTGCCACTACCATATTTGCTAATTGTTAAATGAGTAAATTTCTTACCATTATAAGTTTTGTGTTTACGTACCTACGCTTTGTGTTCGCAATGATGTTAGATGCTAGATAAGTAGATTAATACTATTTTTTACTCGCCATTGATCCACTCACATTGTATCTAATTTATTTTATTACGTCCGTTGCTTTGCATTTTCTTCCCTATTTTGGATAAGAAATTCAGAACTAATAACGCCGTTGAGGGATAAATAGCCGATAAATCAAAGAATTCCTTATGAAAACATAAAGAATCGTCAAAAAAGGGTCAATTTGCTTGAAAAAATAAATCAATTAGTCTCAGTATATTAATAATTTTTATACGTACCTATAGGTATGATATTATCACCGTTTTATTTTCTATTTATGTTGTTTTTATTGTACATATTTAAATGAAGAAGTGGAGTCACGGTAATACCATAGTTTTATTTTATGTTAACATTACAACGAATCAAGAATCTGACCAAACAAGAATCCGACGAATAAGAACTAATTCAAATCAGACACTAACCAAAAAGAAAATAAAATATATTAGAAGTACCTACAAATATATTATGAAAGCTGACGACAAAACCTTTATGGAAGCTCTAATTAAAAAGGTTTTGACAGGATCAGACAACATACACAATACCAGGCGAAGTAAACGATCTTGTATCGGTACAAAAACAAAAAAAAAACAAAAAAATAGTCTTATGTATTTTACATATTAAACAGTATTTTTTTTTAAATTCTGTGTTTTTTTTTATTAATAAATAGCAAGTTGACTACTTAGTTTATCTTTTTTTCTTATCACGATTCCCAAACATACTGTGTTTGGTTATAGAGCACTTAAGTACTAAATATATTTGAATGCAAAATGCTCAACCTCCACTCCAGTAGTGGTCTATCTCCAGTTGCAAAACTATTTATGTGTTTATTTGCTCAACCTCCATAAAAAATAGTGAAAATAAACAAAACTGTTTGACTTTTTAATGATTATTTATAATATATCATATCATATACACATTAACTATTTTTTTAATATAATACTTTTATAAAATCATATTATTTGCTTAAACTAATCAATTAAACGTCTCTGGTGTAAAATGTTGAAAATGGAGGTTGGCCACTTAAGTATTCGTGCGACGAAACACTGAAGACTCTTTTGGGCATTTAAATAAAAGAATTATGTTAGAATTTAGATAATCAACAGCTGCACCAGTGTAACTCATAGTGTGACGTCATATTATTTTAGCGGAAAAATATTTGAGACCTCGTGTCACTTTGACAGTTGTCACTTTTGACAGCTGTCAATTTTGACAGATAGGCGTAACGTCATAGAATTTTTGACAGATGAGTCGTGACGTCACATCATTTTAGACAGATCAGTTGTAACGTCATAGTATTTTGGCGGGAAAATATTTTTTGACAGCTGAGTCGTGCCGTCATTGAATTTTGGCGGGAAAAATAGTATTTAAACAGTGAATCCTGACGTTATCACAATTTGGCGGGAAAATAAATTGATTTGTACGAAACCCTCGGTGCGCGAGTCAGACTCGCACTTGACCGGTTTTATTGTTGTTTATTATGTGACTATAAATAATTTGGGGTTTTCAAGGATAGTTGTAATTTTTACGCTTATTATCTTAAACTGCATTAATAATATTTTATTAAAAATTAAAATTAAAAATATAAAATAGTTACAATAATATTTTATTTTTTAACCCTTTGCCTGCCGCGTATATTATTTACTCCTAGTTCATTTGCATGTTTTAGTATTGTGTCTTCTGGCTGGGGTCACAACGAAATACTTAAATTTGGTTTTCATTAATTTATATACGTCGCCTGAATGCTTATTTGCTCAACCGACCATTTTGACGAATTTCACTTTTTGATGCAATTTTATTAAGGATCTAATTGCGGTTCGATTGGTATATAATACTTGCTGCTTGGACTTAAAATACATGAATTATAAGGAATTTAAGTTTTTGTAAACTAACACAAGAGAATTAAAACTTCATGCTTAATTGCTCAACGTCCGTAGAGAAACACCAAACGTGCATCCGAACATCGATTGCGTGCTTAAGTATTCAATCTCCTCACAGGTAACCAATCACGACATCGCATTTTGATGACGCAATACGCCGCCATCATAAATTTCTTTTGTGACGAAGCTGGTGCTCGCACGCATTTGAGTAAAAAATAACGCGAAATATAGAAAAAAAGTATTAATTTTAATAGAAAACAGTACCCCAAATCGTCGCCTGAATGCTTATTTGCTCAACCGACCATTTTGACGAATTTCACTTTTTGATGCAATTTTATTAAGGATCTAATTGCGGTTCGATTGGTATATAATACTTGCTGCTTGGACTTAAAATACATGAATTATAAGGAATTTAAGTTTTTGTAAACTAACACAAGAGAATTAAAACTTCATGCTTAATTGCTCAACGTCCGTAGAGAAACACCAAACGTGCATCCGAACATCGATTGCGTGCTTAAGTATTCAATCTCCTCACAGGTAACCAATCACGACATCGCATTTTGATGACGCAATACGCCGCCATCATAAATTTCTTTTGTGACGAAGCTGGTGCTCGCACGCATTTGAGTAAAAAATAACGCGAAATATAGAAAAAAAGTATTAATTTTAATAGAAAACAGTACCCCAAATGTCCGTGACGAAATATAAATCGGAAAATATAGTCACAACTATAGAAAAGAATCGGTAACTTGTATTTTTGTTAACATTTCTTTGTAGATTACCACTGCGTATCGTTAACTTATAGTACAGGATGTTTAAATTTAATTCTTATTATTTCAGATTTAATTAAATCTTTAAATGAAATTGTTACGTATCTATAAATGAACAGATTGTTTCGAACATTTCGTAAGGTTGTAAAATATAACTAATATAATAATAAAAAATTTTGCTTTTGTGCGATGACTGTCAAAATATACCTGCTACTTGCATGTTTTCTAATTGTTAAATAGGTAAATTTCTAAGCATTAAATTATGGGTAGTTTTGTGTTTACGTATACCTATGCTTTGTGTTCGCAATGATGTTAGATGCTAGATACATAGATTAATACTATTTTTTTTTCTAAAGAATTCTTTATGAAAACGTAAAAAATCGTCAAAAAAAGGTTAATTTTCTTGAAAAAATAAATCAATTCTAAATTGTTTAAATAGTCTCAGTATATTAATTATTTTTTATACGTATAGGTATGATATTATCACCGTTTTGTATTTAATTTATGTCGTTTTTATTGTACATATTGAAATGAAGAAGTGGAGCCACGGCAATACCATAGTTTCATTTTATGTTGACATTACGTACGATGAATCAAGAATCCGACCAAACAAGAATCCGACGAAAGAAGAATACGACTAATTAAAAAAAAAATTACTAGGACTAATTCAAATCAGACACTAACCGAAAAAAAAAATATATTAGAAGTATGTACTTACAAATATATGAAAGCTGACGACAAAGCCTCCATGGAATCTCTAATTAAAAAGGTTTTGACAGGATCAGACAACATAAACAATACCAGGCGAAGTAAACGATCTTGTATCGGTACAAAAACAAAAAAATATTGTATTTTGTATTTTATATAAATCAAACAGTGTTTTTTTTTTAATTCTGTGTTTTTTTCAATAATAAATAGCAAGTTAACTAGTTATATTTTTTTTACCACGATACCCAAACACACTGTATTTGGTTATAGGGCACTTAAGTACTAAATATATTCGAATGCAAAATGCTCAACCTCCACCCCGGTAGTGGTCTATCTCCAATTGCATAATTATTGATGTGTTTATTTGCTCAACCTCCATAAAGAATTGTGAAAATAAACATAACTGTTTGACTTTTTAATGATTATTTGTAATATATCATTTCATAAACACATTAACTATTTTTTTAATATAAAACTTTTATAAAATCATATTATTTGCTTAAACTAATCAATAAAACGTCTCTGGTGTAAAATGTTGAAAATGGAGGTTGGACACTTAAGTATTCGTGCGACGAAATGTCCGTGACGAAATATAAATTGGAAAATATAGTCACAACTATAGAAAAGAATCGGTAACTTGTATTTTTGTTAACATTTCTTTGTAGATTACCACTGCGTATCGTTAACTTATAGTACAGGATGTTTAAATTTAATTCTTATTATTTCAGATTTAATTAAATCTTTAAATGAAATTGTGACGTATCTATAAATGAACAGATTGTTTCGAACATTTCGTAAGGTTGTAAAATATAACTAATATAATAATAAAACATTTTGCTTTTGTGCGATGACTGTCAAAATATACCTGCTATTTGCATGTTTTCTAATTGTTAAATAGGTAAATTTCTAAGCATTAAATGGGTAGTTTTGTGTTTACGTATACCTATGCTTTGTGTTCGCAATGATGTTAGATGCTAGATAAGTAGATTAATACTATTTTTTTTTTCTAAAGAATTCCTTATGAAAACGTAAAAAATCGTCAAAAAAAGGTTAATTTTCTTGAAAAAATAAATCAATTCTAAATTGTTTAAATAGTCTCAGTATATTAATTATTTTTTATACGTATAGGTATGATATTATCACCGTTGCGTATTTAATTTATGTCGTTTTTATTGTACATATTGAAATGAAGAAGTGGAGCCACGGTAATACCATAGTTTCATTTTATGTTGACATTACGTACGATGAATCAAGAATCCGACCAAACAAGAATCCGACGAAAGAAGAATACGACTAATTAAAAAAAAAATTACTAGGACTAATTCAAATCAGACACTAACCGAAAAAAAAATTATATTAGAAGTACTTACAAATATATGAAAGCTGACGACAAAGCCTCCATGGAATCTCTAATTAAAAAGGTTTTGACAGGATCAGACAACATAAACAATACCAGGCGAAGTAAACGATCTTGTATCGGTACAAAAACAAAAACAATAATAAATAGCAAGTTAACTAGTTATATTTTTTTTACCACGATACCCAAACACACTGTATTTGGTTATAGGGCACTTAAGTACTAAATATATTCGAATGCAAAATGCTCAACCTCCACCCCGGTAGTGGTCTATCTCCAATTGCATAATTATTGATGTGTTTATTTGCTCAACCTCCATAAAGAATTGTGAAAATAAACATAACTGTTTGACTTTTTAATGATTATTTGTAATATATCATTTCATAAACACATTAACTATTTTTTTAATATAAAACTTTTATAAAATCATATTATTTGCTTAAACTAATCAATAAAACGTCTCTGGTGTAAAATGTTGAAAATGGAGGTTGGACACTTAAGTATTCGTGCGACGTTTAAATCAATTAGTCAGTAATGTTATGTATAAAATAATGTTCTTATTTCTTATAAAATATTGTCGCTAAAGCTCGAGGATTCGAACAATTAAGTCCGCCCACGATGTTAATTATTGTTGTAACGTATTGTCTCTTATTATTATTGTCTGTTATTGACTGCAGTCTTCGGACATGGTTTGATGGATATACTGGTTATTGTAGTAACAAGTTATTAGCACTCGTTGCTAATAGGGGCTATTAGTAAGCCCTTTTGAATTGTATTCACGGGAAAATATAGCGTAATATTAATTTTAATAGCTACTAATAAATAGTTAACTATCATCGGTTATAAGCAAAAACCGCTACAATTAATTATATCCTTAAAGCTACTAAGATACGCAAAACTTACGTTATTTCAATCATTGTTTGAAATAAGGAATTTCCTTTCATTAGCTATTATAATTCTATTACTAATTAAAAGCTTTATTACTTACCTTCATTTTTTTTATAAAGCGATTCAATGTTTCTTAATTAAGTTGAAATCAATTTTAAAGAAATTTTCTTTTTAAATCATATATAAGTACACCAAAATAAATTATCAAAAATCGTGATAACATTAGCTATTAAACAAACCAACTTCACTGCTCGTGTGTTCACATTGTCAATCACTATAGTGGTAGGTTGTCACGCTAAACACGCACGTTTCATACCACGTCACGGTCTTGAACACTGATTCACTAACTACCAAGACATTATTTAAGCTACGAGTATGTAGTTACTTTACGCATACTTTGTGGTTACATTTTTGCATGCAAACGAGTACTATTATATTTAATTGTTAGGTTTGTTGTCTAATTCAATCTACTTATTTAAGAATTTAAATATACTTTTGTAATTTTGAATTAAGTGCGTCGTTGGTGGTGGTGGTGTATGATGGCGTCCATGAGGCCGCGTTTTTTAATCCTACGCAAAATAATTGTGTTATCTACAAATTGTTAACAAGAGCTTGGTGTTCTTTATGTTCGTAAATTTCATGTATGTAAATGACCATGTGATATACGACACGATTCGCAGTGCTCAAGTTGTTTGTAAAAAACGTTCATCTACAGCCAAACAATATTAAGTTTTTTACTAACTACTATAACAATAAAAACCTCTTAACGTAGATATAAATATAATAAATCTACAACATATTATATATTCGAATAATAATAATTTCACGCAACTCAGTTTGCTCTCGATCAAGTTATAAATTGTTACCCGAAGCGATATATTCTAATTACTGCCTTATTTATGACGTCTAAATCGTGCTTTAAATACATAAATCTGTATTATTCACAATGCTTACTCCCCGCAAGTACTGTCACCTACTGATAATCGCGGAATAAGACAGAGTACTTAGGTGTATAAAACACATTTAGATTGCACGCAACGGACGCGACGAATATGCAGTAGCTTTACTGTTACCCCTGTAGTCCCTGTGCGATTCCTTGTCACGGTAATATCACACTGTCAACGCGCGTGCGATTGTGACACGCAAAATTTTAAATCCGATTTATCGGTGTCACAACAAAGGTAGCTATGCGACCGTCACGTTTGGAGGGTTAGATTGTCTTGTCTTTTTATCGTAAATGTTCTGACATTCAATTTGTTTCTTTCAATTTGAATTTCGTGTTCTCTTTTCGGTATTTAAATATTGCATAACAGTTATTTGACGATAGCAACTTTGTTCCTTTATGTTTAACAATGTTCGATTTAGGATAATATTGGATTAGGTACAGAGGCTTTTCCGTTGTAATGTAATAGAAATATTGTAGATTTATTTGAAATCCTTGTTTATTACTTGAACTGACAAATGTGGTAAAGTGGTCGACTATGCCGGACGTGCGCGAAATCTCGAAGTTGTATCCCACTCAAGAACTATTAAATTTTGTGCGATCGACAAGTCTTTAACATGTATGTATTTCGTGGTTTTTAATTACATGTTTATAAAAGTCCAGGCTAGGTACGGAATTCAATGTCCAGTGCGATAATAGAGTGTTGGAAACTAAAAATGACACATAATGTGAGTAGTAATTGCTTCTACAAAAGCAATAATATTCAGATCAAACGCCAACCATATCCTTTGTGCGAGAAGAAAGACGAATAAATTTAAAATCTGTCTACGAATTCTCCGTGAATTGAAAAGAAGGTTGGTTATCTTTAAAACAAACAGTTCAAAGTAGATAAAACAGTTTTGTCCCCTGGTAGTCTCAGCCCGGTCTAGGAATATACAATCGAAGTTTGTTCCCTAAGGATAAACACAGAGACCATCAATTGTATGTTACATTTTATTGTTATTTTGTTGGACTTCTAAAACGGACGGAATAGTTTTGTTAGAGGTAGGATGTGAATGAATTACTTTACGTGCGAATCGATTAAAATTTTGCCTCTGTGTGGTGTAAGAACACAGTAACAGCACTAATTTAACACAGTCATCTCGTAAGTGTCATAAGAATCGATTAAGGAAAGTTTTTGCGGATACCAAATTTTTACAAAAAGTAAAGCTACTCTTAAGCATGGTAGAGGCCTTCTGTTATGGAGTATTAATGTGTTCCTATGATGAAAATATAAAATACTTCTAGAATTTATAAATAATTTTTAGCTTTTATCATCTTTTCGATAAAGTATTATTATAGTATATTATTTCTTTGGCGTATAAAATAATACAAATATAAAAATAAAAACCTATGTCACTATAATTAAGTAAGGTTTTCTCTCTGTAATAAGAATACATACAACAGTCGCAGTAATAAACAAAAATAAGTACCAAAACAGGAAAAACGTTGCTTTTAATTACATTAAGAAATATATGTCTTTTCGAACTGGTTGTCATTAATATTTTTGAACCGAAAAACTAGTTTAGTAATTATATTTTTATTTTATTGAGATAGGTATGTTCAATAATTAAATGGTCATAGCAAAATTAATTAGAACTGTATATCACAAGAGAGATATTTGTGCAAGTAAGAATAAAAGTACCTTACCTATGTACATTGTTCTGTCTACATAAGTAGTATAAAGTTCTTGGGTATTTTTATTTCCTTAGACTTGTAAAGATAAATTGTAGAAATCAATTGTAAATTCAAGACAACGACCTTTATTTAAATAGATAAAAAACAATTTATAAAATTAATTCATCGTCACATTTATCTAATATACATTATTCTTTGACGTCATTCATAATGATATTCCTTTTAGCAGCATACATTGAATGACGTCAAAGAATAGTCTGGACAATTTGTAGGTATAATACTGTAGCAAGATCACATAAATATGGATAGTTATTCTTTATTTAGGAGAACCAAAGTAACCGACATAGCGCTCAGAATTGTCCGATTAAAGTGGCGGTGGGCAGGGTACATAGCGCGGAGAACCGACAGCCGTTGGGGCAGAAACGTTCTGGAATACCGACCGCGTACCGGAAAGCGCAGGGTGGGGAGACCCCTCACACGGTGGACCGTCAACCTAGTCTAATGGATGAGGGAGGCACAGGACCGCACAAGTTGGCTTGGTACGGTACTTGGAGGAGGCCTATGTCCAGCAGTGGACGTCGCTTGGCTGATATGATGATAAAGATGATTATTTATTCCGGCCACTTTGTTTTTTAGACTCATTGGATTCACGTTCTCAGAATCAACAGCAAAACAGCGAAATCACCAAGCAGGATTGACAATTACCTGACAGAGTAAAATACAAAACTTGAAGGGCTTTAAAAAGTAATGTTCACTTACACGGCATAAAAACGAATTCCAATAAATACACAGATTCCAGTCTTGTTATACGTGCACAGATTTGCTCACATCAAATAAAGTGTTACACAATATATTAATAATAAACAATGCAAAACGTATATGCATTTACAAATACAGTGAAGCCTGAAACTGGCCTGTTAAATTAAATTTACGTCATATTCACTCTCAAACTTTATTAGTTCTATACCATTACTGTCATAAAATTGTATTAAACGATACTGTGGCAATTGTGATGCATCCCGATAAAACAATTCTCAAACAATTTATGGGTTTGAATAAAAAATGGGATGACCAATATATTATAGTTAGGCTACGTCACTTTATGGGAGCCAAGAAATATTAAGAGGAAGCCTGTGTTCTGTAGTGGACGTCCTTTGGCTGATTTCATGATGATGAAGCTTAGCTGTTACGGTTTAGTTTATCTGAGATGCAAACTTTAGTTGAAAAGAAATAAAATGCAACACACGTTGAATCCTCAATTTGCCTAAACTTTTCTTCATGCTCATTTTTCCTTTAAATCAAATTTATTTACCAATTTAGTAAGCAACTAATGATGTCACTTAAAAAATATATCTGAGCGCAGCTTATCTCAAAATTACATTATAAAAATGTAAAACTGTCTTAAAACGATGTGATTTAAAAAGCGCTTTAAAGTTATGACTTAGTGTGAAAGTTTCCTTCGCATAACATCCTTTGTTAGTTTGTCATTGTTTGCCGCAGTCTCCAAGAATAGACTCGACCCGTGGGTGTAGTATCAAGACTTAGGACTTATATCAGCTCAGCGAACATCTGTTCCGCTTGAACATTATACTAATATTACGTTCTTGTAACAGTAAGATCTTTGTGCTTATTGTAATATTAAATAGTGATTTTTGTAGTTTAGTTATACTAATGAATTGGATAAAACGTAGGTACTGGGTGCAGAAACCGTTTTAATTTTAACTGCTACAGCAGCTTATTATTTTCACCCACAGTCTTTCCGTTAATAACTAATCCCCTTACTCATAAACGCCTCTGAAATTTAATTACTGTTTAGAGAGATTTTTATTAGTAAAAGCAACCTTATACCAAAGAAAACCGTTAAAATTTAAGCTTATCAATTGACTAAAATTTAATAGGAGTTTATGAGTAAGGGGGTAATAGATTAAATAAACTAGGTCTACACGGTTCTTTATTGAACGCCTAAGTTCTACAAACAGTGATACAAATTTGTGGCAACGTAACCTAAGCTTGTTATCGTTTAACTTCTAACGAGTTAGATGTAACATAATGAGAATTATTTATGTTCATTTTATGCATGAGCAAATATCAAGTTCGTTTTAATTACCAAGAAAGCCGGTTAACGAACAAACAATCATAATAACTTTTTATTTGTGTCACTGAATGTGTTTAGAGCGGTATCTCCTTTGAGAGACATTAATGCGATTCCGTTTAAATTATATCCCGGGAAGAAAATACTGGGAAGTATTTACTTGAAATTTTATAGTGCATGTCCGAAGTAAATTGTATCAGAGACGAAAAAGAAATGTTCTAATAATTCCTTTGTTTACTGGATTCTAAGAAGTAATTGCTGATAAAATGTTTACTTTATTACTAATAGTGTTTAACCTTAATAGCACTTCTTCATCTTTTTCGAGTTCCCAGCTACGTCCACAGCTCGAGAGCCATGGAGCCTGGGGTCTGCTTCGCACGGTCTTCGGCTGCCGAAGACGAAGCCGTCTTCGGCGTCTTCGATGCCGAAGTTCGGCATCCTTAATTGTTAGACTATGTCATCCCTGGCGAAGTTTTCACTTTAATAGCACATAGCATCAAAAAGTATCTCTCTCTCACCGCTCGCTTTAGTGGAAGGGTGTAGTTGATAGTCATATTACAGGGTCGTCGTCGAAGTTCATAATGACATGTCTAGCTTAAGCAACAGCGGCTTGTTTTTGCTCTGGCAATTCTGATTTTCAGTCAAAACGCCTCAGTAACGATCGTGTATCCCACGGAAAATTAGTATCCGTTAATTTATGTCTCAAAAGTCACCGCGACGTATGACTGGATAATAACGATAGCACCAAGTGGACTGCTTGCTCCTCTGCCACATTAAAGCAATTAAAAAACCTTTGTGAAGTCCTACTGAAATAAAACTGGAAAAGACAAACTTATGGTTATAGATTATGATTGCATTTTTTGCGTATTAATAGGTATACTGATTTATAAGAACTAGAAATTTGCTGCCTACATTAAAAATGAATGTACTAAAACTTCTATAAAAAAAAATATAAATGATTATCCCAAAAGAAATCACGGTCCTTTGATTACCGTTAACGGTAACAAGGCTCGATAGAAAGGACGCTTGGCAGGACGTAGTATTATTATTTATCGACGTATTCGTTAGCGTATCATAAATTAGAGAAAAAATATTATATTATACAAAACGATTACTGATTCATAAAAATATGGATCTCATTTTGTATATTTGTGTATACGAGTTTGGAAGCGCTGGACCGAATGATTCTGTTTACTTCGTTTTTTGTAATTATGAATTTTGAATTAAGAACTTCTGGTTATAAATAAATGTGGCCAGTAATGGTAAGCCTAGGGCTATGTATCTGGTTAATTGATATTTTAAAATCTTAAATTTGGAATGTTTTAAGTATGGTAAGGAAACGGCTAGTAATAAGTAATTACTGCTAATGTACATTTTCGACTTTGAGCAGAATTTGAAAAATCGTAGCAGGCTGCAGACTCTAATAGTATGCTATATAATTCTTGTGTGTGTTTCTCATTTCTATAAGTATATCAACTTTTTCTTTAAATTTGATGACATTTGATACTATTGTTATTTTTTTTTAAAGATAACAGTGTGATCTGATATCATACTAAAGTGAATTAAACCACTATCATGTGAATGATTCCCATAATAATATTACATACTTGATTTACAGAAGTTCGCAAATTCACGCTCAAAAAAAAGAGTTTGTTTTAAAAAATCTTACTTCCATAAAAATATAAAAGGGTCGTAGACATTTCGCCACAAAACACAAGTGATTTGTACAAAAGGAAGGCAACCATTTATTCTCTTTGATTCTCATAGTAAGTATAGATTTCCTTTTACTTTTATCGACCTCATTGATATTTTATACCTCTATTCTTTGTAGGCGTAAACTGCCCAAAAACGTTTGAGCCTACTATTAAAATTTTCCTAGTTTAGTATTTCAAACGTGGAATATAACAACTTCCAACTTCTTCTTCATTCTTCTCAACGGCCTTACGTAATTTAGTTAATTAAATTATTATATTACTAGTCTTATCTTTGTAGGAAAATTAAAACAAATGAGAATCTCGCTGTAGGAGATAACAGTAATTAGATCTAATAGCCAGTCGAGACGTAGCCGTGGGGTTTTTTCTTCAATTGCAGTCCTACCGGAGATAGCACGTCCATCAAATTATACGATAATCGGTTTGAGTTAATACCATTACGAGCAATCTCAATGCAGCTACCTAACATATTACAAGACAGCACTTATGAAGCCACAGATCAATTTTTATACCATAATTACATAGCTAAAAATTCCAGCTCTAGAAATTTCTTATTCGATATTTTTTAAGCTGTGTGAGTTGGTTTAGAAACGATGAGCTAATAGATGAGTTGAATGATACTCGTCGCTTCCTTTACTTGGGATTATGATATCACCCTAATTACATATTAGAGTAATAAAATGAGAAAGTTGAATTTGTTACGGCGAGCTTTCTTTTCGATTATCACGGTGTACGGAAAGTAAATGATTTTACTAATTTTGTGAGACAACCGTTTTATTATCTTTGTGGCATAGTGGTTAGTTCTTGATTGCTGTGCAGGGGTTTTGATTCCCGCTCAATGCCAATATTTGTGTGCATGAACAACCTTGTTTGCATTAGTCTGGGTGTTATATGTATATTTTACAGCCAAAGTAATAAATATTATGAATATTCTACAAAATAACTAGTCATTATGTATAAGGGCTACTCAATTTTGATAAAGTGATTAACTCATTAAATTTGACCTTTTAACTGGCAAAAGTCAGAAGCAGTTGGTTAGGTTAGGTTAGTAAAACTAGAATATAGTACATATTACTATATTCTAGCACTCGCCGACCGCTACCGCGGCACGCTCGCTTCGCTCGCTCGGCTCTTGCGTCCTTTGGTCACCATACTAACCTAACCTAACCAACTGTTTCAGAATTTAGCCTTAATATTGTATTTTTGTCAGTTAAAAGGTAAAATTTCAATGAGTTTTGACTAACATCGATGGTTAAAACCACTTTTGACTGAAAAAACCAGTCAAAAGTGGTTGTGAGTTTTGACTATAACATATATAATGGCTAGTTAATGTGATTAATTCTGCGACATTTATCACTTTATCAAAATTGAGTAGCCCTTATACATAATGGCTAGTTATTATGTATAATATTCATATTTATTACTTTGGCTGTAACATATATAAAATGTAAGAATTAAACAAAGTCTAAATATACTTTTTTATAACTACTCCTGTACTAGGGTAGTACTAGGATTGTTTCTTTCCACTGATCGATGTGCAATATTTACGGCCGGGTACTGTATGTTTATCCGTTATCTATTACCCATAGTACTTGGCTTAGTATGGGAGTAGCTGACATTGTGTGAATGTGTGAGGAATAAAATTAGATATTATTTATTTATGAGGTTTCTTCAAACCATTTCTTTCACTGATCACACATATCCGGCGTTGAATTGTTAAATCAAAATGTAAATTATTATAATACTTGTCATTCGAATTCTATTATTACTGACAGTATTTTGCATTAAGTAGTAATATGTTGTTGGAATAATTCATGAATTATGATTGAAATGACTTGTTGTAAGGTGAAACTCGTTGATGTTGTAAATATAAACTTTACTATGAATATTTTGACTTAAGAATCGTATAAATATAATATGGTGACATAACAGCATTATATTGTGTACTAAGTATAATGGATGAACTACCTCTTACTTTATGCCCATAAATGACTATTGTGGACAGCTCCTCCGACCTTGCTAAAAACCTTAGAACTTATAAAATTACCAACAGAAAGAGAGCTAATTAAATGTTCTCGTAACTATTACACAAAAAAAAACTTGTCCATTTTGAGTCTTAACAAAACAAATACCGTAATTTAAAAACTATTCCATCAACAAACAGTTTATTAATCGAACTTAGACACTAATAACGTAGCGGGTGAAGATTAATTGTTCAGGCATAGTAATAGAATATTCAGTCACACACGCAACCTGCTAGTTATTATAAAATTGAAGTACATTTTGATAAATTAGCCCTATCCGTCACGATTGGTCACGGAAGTCGGACGGATCCAAGGCATGTTGAGACCCTTGCATACTTGTTGCTTTTAGTACGATCATGGTAACCGATGTCCTTTTTTTATTCACCTGCTGCGTCCTAAATTACTTTACGAGATAATTTTCTTTGGTTATTTGTTATTATACTGAAGGTACGGTTAAATATTATTACGGGCTGCCTGACTGCCTTATTCGCTCGTTTGTTTGCAGGGTTGTGTAAATGTTAACTGTAAATTATAAACATAATGGAATAAATATTACTTTATGTTGTGTCACTATTTACATTGTATGGTTGTAATTTATTTAATATCTATTTACATCTACTATTTTGAATTAAATAATTGCGATTCCTGCTAAATGCTAATCTTTCTGTGATTTTTGTTCTGTTTAAGGTGGCGGGAAACTAATGGATGAGGCACATAACATTGTCATTTCTTGTGTTGCAAACCTACGAGTATGAACTGCGTAGTAATCATTATAATATGAAGAATATTCAATATTGGAGCTTACTCCACCTATCTTCTAATTACAGAATTACTCCATTCCTATTAAAAGTAAAATAGATTTCAAGCAACGAACGAAGATCGTTTGTCATATACAGCTGCATAAACCAGTAATACGAACTCTTTTGTAGCATAAAAAGAAAAAAAAACTAATGAAGTCTACTGGCGGTACCTTAATACTTTGACAGGTAGAACGAAGGGTTATAATGACTTGTTATTTTCTATCGTTTTGTATCCGGATATACGCTTAAATATCACAATTGTATCAACATTAGACGTGGACGTTCTAATTACTTTTTAGCACGGCACACAAGTTAAATTCATTATTATAAAAAAGTATGGCGTCATGCATGAAAAAACGTTAAAGGGGTAAATGTTGTTGTGTTTGTGGCACGTTAAATGATGTCAATATTAATTTTGTGAATGACGTGGGAAGGTTGTGTGTTTGTGTATTTATTTTATTGTTATAAAAATAAAGTAGCAAGGGTTTATGTTTTGGGCCAGTAGTCTTTATTCTTCTGATGTTCCCAAAGCGATTTCTAGAAATAAGTTTTAGTCCTTGAAAGCTTAAATCCTCATTTGAGCTTTGATTTGAGTTTCTTACTTGACATGAATGTATCATTTATCATCATAATGTCCCGCTGCAGGGACGGGTCTCCTCCCGGGACGGAGGGATATTTGGCCTACTAATACCACGCTGGCCAGACGGATTGGTATAGGGTTTAATTTCAAGTTTTCCTTCTTTTTACTTCGTAAAGATAATATTCACGGATAGTCCCTTAGTCGGTTTTTACGACACCCATGGGATGAAATGGGGTGGTGACATATTGTATTCTTACTCCATCATTGTATTCTTACTCCGTCATTGTATTCTTACTCCGTCATTGTATTCTTACTCCGTCATTGTATTCTTACTCCGTATCATTTATAATACAAAATATTTACTTTAAATTTCATTTTATTTTAAACAATGAAATTCATCAATATGTTTCTAAAATGATATAAGTAATTGTAATATTTTTATTAAAACAACAAAAACAAAAGTGAAATCAATACTTTCAGAAAGTATAAGTTCATTACTTCAATTAATTTATATACTTTTACCACTTTCGATTCAAACATTCCAGCGTGAAAAAGATAATCATTTGATTTTATATACCTAATTAGTAATAAAATGTAGTATGAATAACCGGAAGAATGTGTTAATTACCAATAAGCGATTACGACAAAACCATAACTTTAATTATTAATTATTTATAACGCTACATGCATAGAAATGGAACATTATAATTCTTTTAACTTTACTAATTATTTAATATTTACCTACAAGTAATAAAATGCATTTTACGACATTATCACACACGGATATCGAAATGAACTCTAAATATGTTGAAGTGTTAAAAATGTTACAAATCTAGCTCTATAAAATCATTAAAAAATAAATTTTATTGCGTGCCGACATCGTTAAGACAACGATTTATACAAAACATCTGACTCGACGACAGATCTTATTTTAAAAAGTCTGGTACAAATTCATTAGCCGAAGTCCCATAGCACGTGTGCTGTAAAGATGATAAAAGATGTAATAAAAACTCAAAGACGAATCGAAGACAAGAATCGGATTCAAAGATTATTATCTTAGTTTTACGATTCAATTAAATTTTCTAATTCAAATGCATTATACATTCTTAGAAATCTGCAATACTATCATGTTTGATAATCTTTATTATTATAAGTTTAATTCCGTTTTTATGTTTGCTTGATAAAAATATATCATAAACCTAATATTATTTGTGTTTAATCGGCTTAATTCTATTACTTAGATGAAAAGCTTTAACATTTCCTTAGACAAGCTTTTAATCTCCTAAAATATGAATCGTTTAAATAGTGCATCTACTAAAGTGTTTTTTTTTAAATTTAGTTCTTTGTAACCCATCATTTAATTAAAATTTTTGCGGTAAAGACAAGTACTCGTAATAGCCCACAGATGCAACATTAGTTGCATCTGTATAACATAGTTTGGTTCGAGTTTTCCATCTCTAGATAATTTTATTATTATTATAGGATAACCTTCAGTTAACTCGTGACTAGATTAGGTTGATGTATTCATTATGTTCAGTATTTTTTATTATGTCACATCATTCGCAGAATATAAGTTAAGAGCTCAACTTGAACCAAACCAATTATTTACAAGAGTAGCACTCCTAACAAACAAAAGAATCCTAAGCGACGATGCTTCCTAATCTGACTTAGGTTTATTATTTCCCCTTCTAACGTTTATCAACGTAATACTAAGCATACATCTCTTCTTAAAACCTACACCTTATAAACAAATTACCAACTCAAATAAGAATAAAATTGAATACAAGAATCTCAGTTGAAGTACATCTAATATCAAAAAAACGTTACCAGCTTTATGAAACGGAGAATCTTGGAATATTAAAAATATATTTGTGACATAAAAGACATTTAAATGACGTGAGGTATCACCAAAACTGGTATGACACCAAGCACATGGCGCCGTAATGGTTTCCTGTTTCCTCGAACCCGGCACAATGGTCTCTACAGACTAAAATTATAAAATATTTTCATGCGAAATAGCCCTTTTTTGGAAGGAATAATAACGTCTGCAGTGAAAGATGATACTGTGTGTGGTGATTTAAAGAGCGTTGGTTGCCTTACGTTGATATTCATGGATATGGATGTGTGAGATGGTTTTAGGTCCCTTGTCTGAATGTTAAGCTTCACATTACAGTATGAATAATTTTAGACTGCGTTAAGAGAATACTAAACTGTACTACTCGAATGCTATATGTGAAAATACTTATTGGAAAACTGTCTTTGTAAGCTTATTTCTTGTACAAACGATTTTATGGTTCTTGAACTTAAAATGTATCGCTAAGCCTAAATCTTCGGACAGTGACCTTCGCAAAGTAATAAATAAGAATTAGACGAATATATTAATGACATTAATAAAAATGTATGGTTCTGGGAATCAGAGCAGTGATTAATTTATATAATTATGTCGTATGACATATACATGGATAATTTTGGACTTAATACAATCTATTACTGCGTGATACTGTAAGGATATTATAGTAACGCTAAAGGTGGCAATATTTGGAAGAGGGCTATGCTCAGCAGTATGTTAATTGGCTGATATTATGATAATGATGATGATTAAAGAACAATCTCGGTTTTAATTTGAAAAGTTACAATGTGAAGATATACGAATTGTCAGAACTTTGGGCACGTTAGTAATAGATGCCTTACTTAATCATAATTTATATTTACTTTTTAGGGGCAATAAATGCCGTAACATTAAAAAAATATGTGGTATAGGAAATTCTATAGGCGATTATATTAGCTATAAAAGAGCCACTGATTCATATATTTTTGTCAAAATTGCTTCAAAATTTCGTCGTCACAAATGTATTAACGTATCATTCTTGAGTGTTTAAGCCTCTTAAGAACATAATGCTCTATAACCAAGAGCGATCAGAAGAAAATAAGCGGCCATAATAGAAACTATTTTTGATATTGATTATAAAATACCCTACTTTAATTTTTGGTTAGCTCGTTTTTTTGTATGTATATTTCTAAGTGTGTAAACATTACTCTTTGTTAAAGTACTTTTTGGTAAATAAAATGAAACGCATAGCAAAGTGGATAATTTGAAGAATATTTGACAGCATTCACCATAACAGCCCATTAATGTCCCACTACAGGGACGCGCCTCCTTCCATGACGGAGGGATACTTGGCCTACTAATACCTCTAGTACAGGGTTTAATTTAAAGTTTTCCTTCTTTTTATTTTGTAAAGATAATATTTACGGATAGTCCCTTAGTCGGTTTTTACGACACGCATGGGATGAGATGGGGTGGTGACGTATTCTTACTCCGTCACCACACGGTTGTTGACAAATATTCAGGAGTAATGTCGTATAATGTTTATGTCTTGAACTACATGATTATCGAGAGTAAAACATACATAAAACGTTAATCAATTTAAACACATTCGAAAACAAAACAAAATTGAGTTACAATTTCATTTAAATGAGGGATCGTGGTAACGAATGGGCTATATCGTTGCTACGTGTATTTGTTATACGCGGGGGGTCAGTGGAAGCACGTTCCTAACATTCTTTCCGAAATAACACCCTCCCATGTTCCGCCGACATCGATTAATCACTTCACACTTTCGTCCAACTACCAAATGTTTAGAGTCTAGCTTTTATTTTTGACCTTTTTGTATTTTTATACGCCATTTTAGCAAAAGAATTTCGGCGTACACTTCACCCGAAAAGTTTTGAAAGAGAATATTAAAATGCCTTTAGAAGAGTTTCTGTGTTTGTGAAGACATGAAAGTTTTAGATGGATCTTTTGAATGAATTTATTTTGAAGACAGCTACCAGAAATTTATAATTGAAGAGGTTTCTTTCCTTTTTAATAGATTCATACATTAAATTGTACACAGATTGTATTTATATTGACATAGCATATTGAATTAATTGTGTTTCCATTATGATCAGAACATCAAATATTCAGCTTCAAATATTTGTGAAAACAGATAGCAAAATATAGACGTATATTAAAAACTAGATTTAAAACTAGTTGAAGTTCTATTGCAGAGACAAATTTCCCCAATAAAGGAGAGTAACTTGTTCTACACACAATGTACTGTTCAGAGAAGGTGGTATAGAATTTATTACACATTTTTCGTCTCTAGGTCATCATCATTATCATAACAGCCCATTATTGTCCCACTGCAGGGACGGGCCTCCTCCTGAAGCAGAGGAATACTTGTTCTACTTATACCACGCTGGCCAGACGGATTGGTATAGGGTTTCATTTCAAGTTTTCCTTTTTTTTATTTCGTTAAGATAATATTCACGGATAGTCACTTAGTCGGTTTTTAAGACACCCGTGGGATTAGATGGGGTGGTGACATATTGTACTCTTATTCCATCATCACACGTCTCTAGATCTCTAGGGATAATACTACGATTCTAAGCACCTCTAATCACCTGTTGTTACACCAACAGCAACCACTTTTTAAGTAATTCTATATTTACCATTGTAAGAATAGCATTTTTACATGTTTATAGAGTATTCACAACAAACATAATTTTATTTTAAACGACGGTTGCCATCCGAAAGTCGCAAAATTGCAAACAATTGTAATGTAGGGCAATGTAGAGGTACACAAAATAAGGTGCGTAGGTACCTTAAATTTATGCGTATAATGTAAAAAGTAAGCAAAACAAAAATTGCGCCTCAACAAAACTTTGTACCTTTGTATATTTACATAACAAAATTTAACCACACTTCGTATAACATGCTCCTAATAAGCTTCAAAATTGTTAAAATATCAAAAATGTTTTTGATGTATCTTTACGTAAAAATACTTTAATATAAAAGTTGAATTCTCCTGTACGTGACTTCCAAACCCTTCTCTGGATAATAGAGGATAAGTTCTTTTAATATAATCTCTTTTTTTAATTTTCTTTTAACCTGCTCCCTTGTACAGTCGCTAGCAGCGGTCACGTCTAACACAGGTGCATGGCTTAGCTACGCGAGCCAAATTGAGCATTGTTCCTTTTATTTACGTTCACTTGAAGACGGTGACTGTACACGACTATACCTGCTCCGCTTTTGCCATCAATTTATTTTTTACGCTTGTTTAAAGTAAAAGGATTGTTTGCTTTTTATGCTAATGGGCCTCCACACTTTAGCTTTAGATTTATGAGGTCTATGATAGTAAGTAGTGTGAGTAAGTTTTAAGTATTCATTGGCTTTATAAGTTATGTAAATTATATTTTTTTAAATAACTCAAAAACACTGTTTTAACTTTGTTTTAATCTTAGTTATGGGTAGTAAAATACACCAGTACTCTCTTGTTTGAGTCATTGCCTTTGTGTAGGTTTCTAAACGAGTTCGCAGATGAGGACTTAGTTTTCAGGGGTTTACCACTCTATCTTCCTTTCTTCCCCAAGTGTGTCGTAGAAGATAATTAATTGACGTTTATTAAAAGACAAAATACAACTCTATAACAATCCTTTTTGGCGAGCGTAGTATCTGTTAGGTTATTTCCCCATTTACTGGGGCCTTTAAAGACCTCTCTTTGCAGTGGGTTTCATTGTCATTAGTATTATTTCGCTACTGTACTCAACGATTCTAAAAGGAAAAAAATAGATGGTATCAATTTTATATATCGTTTCTTAAATATAATACACATCCAAGTATTACAAAGAACAATACTAAATTTCAATAAATAAATATGAAAGGCCCATTCTTATTCAAAAGCCTGAAAGTTTCTGTTAAAGCTTAAACATATCAATAATTGATATCCGCTTTGTCTCTTTGTACCTTTGTGTCCTTACACAAAAACACTCGAAAATGTTTCTTTTTGTTTAAAGAAAAAAAACTCAAAGAGAGGATTATCTAAACTGGCAACAGATGGCGGTGGAACAGAGACTATGAGCATTTTCAGCCATCCGCGTACTTACATAATACGAACGTTTTAGAGTACAGCTACGTGACTAAATACGTTTTACTCACTAATATGAACAATGGATTTACTGGAACGAATAACTTTATGTGACTTGAATGCTCAAATACTTGAATATTTTAAATGAACACTTTGTTGGTTTTACAGGCTAAAGTCTAAGCCCAGCCAGCTGTGGGAAAATAGATTATTACACTTCCGTATACATTTGTAATGTAAAGAAAAGGTGCATTCAAATGTATATAATTCGATTATATTTTTTTATAAAATCAAGATAATTTTAATGAAAAAAGTTAAAATATACGTATCATCGCAAATAATGAACTGAACGTACTTCCATGGAGCACTCACGCCGCTCTGTCATTATAAAATATTTATAATAATTCGACGCAAATGATAGTCAGACCGAAAAAACCTTTCAACCTTTTTGGGGACACGAAATGACAACGAATTCGCGTTATAAAGTAGCGTATTATCGAAAGACGGGCACTAAACGAACACGGCAGACCGATTGCTACCATAAAGATAACAATAATTAGGCGTAATGACCACATCGTCTGTGGGCCCGGTAGATTTTTTTATGTGCAGTGGGCGGCACGAAGCCGCGATCAGTAGATAGTGCGTCCATCAAATCATATGATAATCGGGCTCGGTTAATTCCATTACCAATAATAAATGCAAGCATTAAATTAGACCTGTCGGATGAGTCGACGGAACGCAGTCCTGTGATCGCTCCCATCACTCGGATTATGATATGAATAATTTATCAGTAAAATAAAAGAGCTTAAGCTTATTATTGTTTTGAATTTAGAACGTCGAAAGCAATATGTCGTTCATTGTGTCTTGATTGTGTTCGTGAATATATTCAATATGGGAACTAAATTTATTTAATTTCATTGCTGGAATTTACTAATGATATAATAAATATACCTTCAGCAAGAGACGGTTCTCTGCGTGTCCTTTTATGAACTATTATGCTGCAAAATATAAATGTAGATACGAGTTTTTATTTCATCACAACTAGGGTTAAGAAAACAATAAATTTTGCTACATAAAACTCATTATTTAAGTAATTAATCTAATGAAAACTAAATGTATTTTAGTGAAAATAACATTCGTTGTTGCGTGATGAACAAGCAACAATAAAGTTATCGGTAATATTGTTATTTTTCCATTCGTTCAACGTTTGTTGCTCTCCATAAATGGGTGGTATAATAAAAATATTGTAACAAAATGTATAAGAGAATGTTAATATAAAACCAGTTTAAATATGACATGCTGAGTTGAATACCATACATCATAGAAACACATGGCTCTAAACAATCTAGACGCCTACGTTTTGTGACAAAGAGAGAGGTTGCATTGTTAGCAACTGTCGCGCTTAAAAGAACATAATTCATGAGAGATTTTGTTTTGGGCGTAAATCACAAACTGTCACAATTTTATACACGTCGTTGTTATTTTCTTTTTGAGAACACAGTGGCACAGCGTGTTTTACAATAAATTGGGGAAATGTGTTGTTATAAATGATGTAGGAAAGTTTGTATAATATGTGTATCATTTTGTGTGTACATGTACATTAAGAAATTGTAGTAATTCTGTATTTGTTGTATGCAACAGCAACAGTTATGACTGTAACTGTTATTTGACAAAATGCGGGATGGGATCTTATCAAACTTAATGTGATAAAAACTCTAAACATAATAAAGAAAAGATATTTAACATTAAAATTACACAAAAAATGCCAAGAATTTGGTAGACAATTTTAAACATTCTTAAACAGGACAACGATGGGTATGGGTGGCAAGCGTGTAAATGGATGAATGTCACTGTTTTTTTCTTATGTATAAACAAATTGTAAACATTAAATGTAAATAATCGGTAAAGTAAATTAAAAATGTTGTATTGGTTCGGTCTTATTAAAAGTTTGACTGAATCACTTACAAGTATATTGTCAATTAGCAAATAAGCTTCAAAAAATCATAAATGATTTTCTATGGCACAGTAATTATCTGTATCATAGATGCCATTCGGTTTTACGACGTTATGAATGCTCTATAAACATTTTATACCATCGTTATCATCCCTTAATTGAACAGTCTAGTTACTTACTTTTGTCGGCAAGTACTTATAATTATTGCACATTTTATCATAATAATTAGCCTGACTGTAATCAATTATCAGATTAAAAAAGAATTCATATACACAGTAGCACTCCATGAATCTCTTACTGGACAGTCGGATTCGATTGTAGTTTAATATAAAGTTTTCTATAAAAGATAATGTAACTTATGATTTTACAATTAATCATAACAAAATAAGACGTCTGCATTAACATAACACAAACAAAATAACTGCTGTATTATTGAAGTCGATTACAAAATACCTATACCTCTATATCAGTTAATATAATATTTATAATTATAAGCTGTACATTGATATTCCAATCCATAATCTTTAATAAACATATCGAGTATACCAATATCATCATTATGTTTACACATTCGGTGTTTAAACACAGAAACTTGTACGCAAGACAGATATCATACACTCAACATATTTATCTTAATACCAAGCAATAATTCTAAAACATATTCCGTTAAACTTTCAACAAATATAATAAACTCAGTTTGTAAAGCAATTAATAATCTGGATGACTTTCTGTTCAATGACGAAGAAAACGATTAACTTAATTTTGTTGCGTACTAAAATTCTCTTAACTTTATTCTTACTGAGTCACCGTGATGCGCTTTATTCAGCGATACTACCTAATAAAGTATTTTTTATTCATGTGTCAGTTTTAATTACACATGATACCTTTTTAAGTTTATTGTCTCAGTTCCTGGTAGTAATAAAGCCTTGTTTTTTAGCACTGTTAATAAAAGTGGCAAATGTGCCAGCCATTATTGTCAAACTAAGTAGGTAGATTTGATACCCAAATAAATTATTGCCATATAAAAATTTACTTAAATATACAACCGATAAATTGAATTTGTCATATCTACCTCCAAACTTTTTTAACGTTATTATTTAAAGCTACAAGAGCTACATAAAGAGGACTCTAATATGGACTTTTAAAGAAAAATTTGAAGGCAATGACAAAAACTAAGACGCTGCTTCAAAAACTTAGACGGAACAAGAGCGTTTGTAAGTCGACGGCAGATGTTAGCTAAAGTTCCAAATTTCCAGTTATAAGATTCAAAGTTTTGTAACTTTTTTTATTCAAACGTTTGTACAGATCAAACCGCATTTTGTGTTATAATTAATGGACTGTCTCTGGTCGTTACAGAAGCTAATTAGAATGGCTCGGCGTACAAACAAAGTCAATGAGTAGAGACAGGTGGCTTTTGTAGATAACAGGAGGACGGTATTAGTGTGTGAGTTAATTCTTAGCACGCGTTGCTCTACAATATTGCTTCTATTTGATTTATTTGTTGTATGCATTTAGTAAGAGCAATTATATAGGTATATGCAAAGTTTGTATTATAATTTTAATTGCTTGATTACAGAAAGCAGGTGCTGAACATGAGATGATATTTTTTAACCATTAATTGAAATATTCTGTAGGTTTTCGACCTGTATATCGGTATATAAATCTATGAACTCAAAATTTTCGATTAGTAGCTTAGGATTTGCAGATATTTTCATTATGTACGGGACCTTGTAAGTGCCCGTGCTTCACCCAGGTGGAGAACCTAGGTGGAGCACGGGTCCGGACTCGTCTGTTCTACGAAAATAGATAAAAGAAAACTGTCTTAGTCAGCGTGGTCTGTCTTGGCCAATCGGCTCTTGTTACCCATACTTTATCATGCAGTTCATTTTCTTTAACAACTTCATCTGCAAGGTCATCAACTTGTGATTTCTTACATTACTTACCTCTTACCATATCCTTAGTTGTTGTAGTAAGTATTTTGTTTAACAACCTTTTTAGTATAACAATTTATTCAAAACAAAACATCTCTACTACCAAAAATGTCAAACAGGTACATCATCTAAGTTTTATATAACGACGTAAACCTAACGTTTCTTTAATAATAAAACTCTTCCGAGAAGTCGTGCGTCGGAATGGCATTACAGTACGCATTGATTTTATTTTTTTGAAGTCAACTGTAGTGATTAATGTCTTCAATCTTATACGAATAACGAAATGCATTAATTCATAATATTTATGTGACATCAAAGTGTATATAAAATTGAAACAAAGTTTATTAATAAGAATAATAACACCTCACACGTTTAACTTTCTGTCCCAAACTAAGCAGCGCTTGTACTGTAGGAATTATGGATAGTGGATAAACATAGTTATGAACTTTTTATTTGTAAACACATAGCGAACACCTAGACCAATAGAAACGTTCCTGTTCATTCACACAGACGTTTGCATTAAGCGGAAATGGAACTTAAAACCTTTACGTGAAAGTCATTTACTCAAACCACAACACCACAAAGGTCGTCAAATTATTTTTAAATTACATTGAAATAAAAATACACTCATTAAATAACGTCATTACTGCAGCAAAACAATTCTAAAGCAATAAGCAATGAAAATCGAAAACCGGCCGTTAAAAGAACTAAGACCAACATGGCCGTAATTAGAGCACAAAGTGTTGTGTTAAATTAAAGGTGGCTGAATGTAAGAGAAGAAGAACAAGCGAGCTGGCGAACCTTTAAGTCAGCACTTAATTTATGGTCAATTAACTTGATGTTAAAGTTAAATAAGGTGACATTAAGATAGTACCGACTTAACTTTAAGCTACCGTGAATTTAGAAGCGACATTTTTTGTACATTACATACTAAAACCATTTTAACACGTTTGCCTGTCTAGCTAGTCGACACAATAGTAAAACAATGCGATTCTATCATAATATGATACAGAGATACAGTAAATGTTTCCAAGGGTAATTTTTTCTAATGTAAGGTTTTTTTTTTCAAAATGGAGTGTTATAGACAAATTGTCATAGCTACACTGGGCGGCAATGAAAACGGGTCGCTTATATAAACCTTAATAACTTCCAAAATATTGGAGCTAGGTTTATGAAATAAACACTAAAATAAAGATTATTTAACAGTCCTTATATAGTAGTGATAAAAATTACAGATTGTTAAGTGCATTTTGGACAAAAGTAAGTTAAATAAAAATTGTCACTTTCATTAGATGTCGAAAACAGTTTTAAAAACAGTCACAACAGTTGTCGAAAACAGATTTCGAAACTGTTGTTAAAATTTAAAAATTGTGTCTTTATTTTTAATTTATGGATTTAATACAATAATCAAAAATAACTTGAAAGATTTTACTTGCGGCATTATTTGTGATTAAATTATCTATCATTTAGTCTTTATTTTATAAAGCTAGCTCTAATATTTTGGAAGTTATTAAGTATTTTGTAAGCGACCCGTTTTCATTGCCGCCCAGTGTATAATATAAGTGTCTAGTAATCAAACAGATTATGCTTAAACAAAACAGCAAAATATTCATTTAAAACCACATAATCGATATTTTGACCTTGTTTTTGTCGTAGTCTGCAGCTTGTTTATGTTTCAAAAGCCAAAAAGTAAACAAAAATATCGCATGAAGTAAGCTAAGCTTTGAAAACATTCCTATTCTCTCATTTGTGTTTGTATATAAATAGGTAAATGTTGAACCTTAAAGTAGACGTAAATAAATTTTTGATTAAATCTAACTCTAATAAATTAATGTATCATAAAAAATGTTAAAAACAATTTAATACTACTTCAACAAAAAATTATACAGCCATATTTTTTCAATTATATTACTATTTACATTACAAACGTAACATCTAATTTTATTGACATTTTACAACCATTTTTATATACGTTTTATACATCGTTAAAATACGTCTTTTAAACGCACAAAATATCCAAAGGTTTCAAATTATATCATATGACACGAGCGGTAATACACTGTCTAAGTAATGATCGTATCAGTATCACCATCAGGCCATTACATTTCTAGCTTCATTACTTACATAGTCTATGACAAAAACATTGTGTATCTTCGAAATTCAAACCAAATTTTCAATGCATAAGACATCAAGAATAATAACTGTCAAAGTAAAACATAGCAAGGCATATACGTTGTTATACCTGTTACATTTCGTTAACTATCTCAATATCGGATCTAGATATGGAAATAGATACCATGTTGGATAACGTCTATCAACGATCCAGATTACTTGGGAATTAATTAACTGTTCCCTTTGGAACTATAACACCTTTACGCATTAGAAAGTTAAAGTAGAGATTACTAGGATGGCTGTAGTGTTGTGCTTCTTATTTTGCTGTAGTGAATATTTGTATTTTGGTTTCAATTATGTTAACTGTCGCAGTTACATAGAGCGTGCATGTTTGAGAAAATAAAGTGTACCGTAGCAACGGTAATACTGGCAATTACAATTACATAAGACATAATAGTAAAATATTAGCTTAGTTCATTAAATTATGTCCAAAATAAACATACTAAATTACTTCGAAATTTTGAACAAAGTGTTTAGAAAAAAGTATATTCAAAGTTTAACATTTTAAACCATTTCATCAGTTTATATTCGTTAAATTAATGACATAAATAATGATATAGAGACAGAATACTTGAACAATAACACCGAGACCTTTAAATGATTTAAAATAGCCTTTCTCCGTTCATTTTAATAGCAACGGTCCTTAGTCAAAGTCAAAGTAAGTTATTTCCTACATTCTCGACGTTAGATGCAAAGACGCGATTTAGGATTTCTACCAAGAGGAAGTGTGCCGTCTTGACCATATATACCTACTTTAATAACTACATTAACAAACTCAATTTCCATAATATTATATTTGTAATAAAATTTAATTATTATAACCTTATAAAAAAATATATACGGGTGTTATAAAATTCTATTACCATAATTTTATTTAAGCAATACATTAAATAAATAGCTTCTTTAATACGAAAAAATGTTTTTCAATTTAACGAAAATGAAGAATCAAAATTGCAATTAAAATTTAACAGTCATAAATACACACATCAAAAAAGTCTAAGCAACATGCATGATATTACAAATTTACCATTTATATTAATTTATTTTACCATTTATTTTAATTATAACGTTGTATTTTATTTTTAAAATAATATTTTTAGGGTTCTATGATGTAAAAATAACAGCTGTTTTCTTTATAAGTTCTTTTAATAACAGAAATTAACAATATTAGAATATACAGGTACATAAGAAACTAAACTTTTTTTTTACAAATTGAAATTTCTTAAGAAAATGAATTTATTGTGAAAGAATAGGACAATTTAATACAAAGTATGGCCTCCTCTGCTATTCAGAACTTGTCGGCAACGATTATTCATTGAATTAATGAGACTGTTTATGTCATCTTGCGGTATTCGCTCCCAATGGAATTGTAGCAAATCCTTCAGCTGTTGGGTTGTTGTCACTCCGTCCAAGTCCTTCAAAACACGTCTCTGGAGCATGTCCCATGCGTGCTCGATGGGGTTGAGGTCTGGCGATTGTGCAGGCCAGGGCAATACCTGGATGTTCTCCGTTGCCAAGTATTCACTGGTTCGCCGAGCTGTATGTGAACGCGCATTGTCATGCATTAACGTAAAATCGGAGCCAAAGGTTTGTGCAAATGGATGGACATAAGGTCTGAGAATATCCTCAACGTAATTTTCAGCGTTCATGTTTCCATTTACAAAAACGAGCTCAGTTCGCCTGTTCTTCATAATACCCGCCCATACCATAACTGTTGAGCCGCTGTATGGATGAACTTCCTGAACGCACCTGAGTCTTTCAGTATTTCCGGGTCGACGGTACACTCGCACCCTTCTTGTATCAGGCCTAAACCCGAATCGCGACTCATCGGAAAACATAATTTTATCCCATTGTTCCTGGGTCCATGTTATGCGTTCTCTACACCATTCATTTCGACGAGCGCGATTCCCGTGACGTATCGGTGGGCACCTGATAGGGCGTCGAGCTCGTAGGCCGTACTCATGCAGTCGATTTCGCACAGTTTGGGGACTTACATCAACACCACTTGAATTTTGTAGCCTCAAACTTATCTCTCGAGCGGTTAACATCGGCTGGCGTCTTGCAGTCAGTTGTATGTACCGGTCTTGCCGAGTGGTTGTACTCCTTTTACGGCCTGGATGCTGTTCAGCGGGTTCCCCTGTATTATTGTAGCGCTGTCAAAGACGACAAATAACACTTCTATGAATACCAAAATGTCGAGATACCTGAGATTGATTACTTCCCGCTTGCAACATCCCTACAGCTCTTTGCATTTTCATCTGCCGTCAAATGACGTCGCTCCATGACGTAAAGAATATCTAACAATTCAATTTTGTCGCCAACTGTATTTAAATGGTTGGTAAAATTATAAAATCAAGACTAAAACGTAGCAATTAACATGCACTCAAATTCAAACAAATTCGCAGTCATTTGAATTTTATGAAAAAAAAAAAAACGTAATCGAAATTTTTTTTACACACACACTACCTATACCTACCTACCTACCTACCTACTTTTACCTATACACTTTGAGTGAGTAAATACTTAGAAATTAATTAATATAAATGGTAAATTTGTAATATCATGCATGTTGCTTAGACTTTTTTGATGTGTGTACATTGAAATAGCATCGAGTAAAACTAGTATAGTAGTTCTTATTAAAACATCTAAGAAAAAAGCAATCAATTCTAAAAGCTATAATTATTAATCATTCATTTACTACACAATTTGGTTAAATAAAACAACCAAAATATCTACACAGAGTAATTTATTGGAGTTACATACATACATACACAAAACACATACATTCTCAAAAATGTTTACAGACAGTTACAAAATATACACACATATAAAAATGAATGTGGAATAAGTTTGAGCTCAGGGTACAAAATAAAGAGCAAACGGCTGATTACACTGACCCCGGGCGAAACAAAGCACAATTATTCCCATTTGATTTATAATGTTTGCTTTTAATAGCTGTGAAGCGTAATCGTTTATTTATATTACTCAGGTATATTACGGACCGGTTCAGTAATCTATGGATTGAAACTACGAAGTTTACTTTTTAATGAATTGCCTTACGGAAACACGGGGTTGAAACTGTTTTGTATTCTCATTATAAATTGCGGTACTAAACTTTTATGCTTTTAACTCTTGTGTATATTTTATCTTTATTATATTTTATTACAATAAATGGTTAAGTAGCTCTGGCTGTTTTTTTGCTTTACATTTTTAAACTATTGATTTCAAAGAAATTTGGAACCGATTGGAAATTAAAAGTCGGGAAAAGAGTAAAATTCTAGCTGCCAAAAAATATAACTATCTCGCTTGATTTTTATAAAAGTTTAGGTACCACTTAAAACTTCTCACATTCATAAATTTTAGTGTTACCTTGGTTTAAAATCAATTCGGATTAATGGGTTATAAATATCTAGATGAATAATGCTAAAAAAGTTTAATTTTAATAATCAATTATTTCACCTCAGCGTATATCGCATTTTTGTTCAGAAATAAATTCTAGCCTGTGCATTCAACTGTTCAAGACTAAGTTCCTAATCAGAGATATCAAAAAATAGTAAAGTACTGTCACTGTACCAAAATATACCTTATAGTTTACTATGCAACTAGATGCACACGGTACTGAATGATTTAACTTTAATTTTGTTAAACAATCATGAATTGTATTTTTCTGCGAACCAGATTTTGAGCGTAAAGGAGTGTTCGATTAAGATAAATCAAAACAATATTTAAATTATCTAAAGGCATGGTTCAATTAATCGCTACTTGTTACATTTAAAATAAACTTTTAGCTTGAAGCCCAATAAATGTCAACCTAAATGCTAAGATAAGGTGACAGGCAAGACAAATTCGAATGTATTGAAGTCAAGGCAACAACTAAAAGTATTTTAGAATAATGTGTACTAAGCTTTTATATTTAGTTTTCTTTACGAGTAATATGATTTAATGGCAGACGTTCTACGTTTCGAAGACGAGTCTAATAAAATTATATTGAGTGTAAAACTTCGCTGTGGAATAGCTCTAAGTAGTTTACAGTCAATAACGAGCAGACGACGAAACCTGAATAAGCCGAACCAACCCTCTGCAATATCCAAGTATTAAACACCTTATTTAGTAACAACATTAAGATTCCAATACGGAATGAACATCTTCAACAACCCTTCGTTTTACGTAAGACGGGAAACGAAAATTATCATGGGGTAGGTAGATATAATAAAGAGTATAATAGAAGGGCAATATGGTGCTCGAGGCAACACGGCACAAAAGACCGGATTAACCCTAAATTAGATGTATAAAAGAGACATAATTAAAAAACCAATTTGCGAAATACATGTTTGGAGCTGCCTCTAGCAGAAATAAATGATTTTGTTATAATATTTTGCTCAGATCTTATTTTGTATTGTGTGGCGTTGTTCATTATTTATGAGTGACTTAGTTTAAAAAATAAATTGTTTTTTATTTTGTAATTTGAATAAGGTATTTTTCGACATAATTATTCAGAATGCTATCTTGCTTGAGTGACAATATAAAATTGAAAATCTCTAAAAAAAAAATAACAATTTTGAATAACATCTGTGTCATACGTGTAATAATAATTTGAATGTGTACGGAATATTAATTGTTAATTGAGTAACTGTGTAAATAAATAATCATCTATTAAAATATGACATAGCGAATTAAATAGTGTAGGTTTTTTTGTTAAGACAATTATTCATTTGACCAATGAATATTTTTTATTCAAATATTATGTAGCTTTTGCTTAACTATTTCGCTTGTGTACCATTGCCTATTAGATTCAAAGCAAAAAAATGCTGTCACTTAAATATATACATATTTGTAGTGTATCTGCATAAAAAAAGCTTTTAAACCATAATATACTTCACTAATCATATCAAAAACTGTCACAAACATCCATCTGCAAATAAACCGAAGACAATACTTTGTTATTTCCAATTAATAGTGAAGGGCCGCCTGTCAATGGTCTATTAGCGCCAAGATGAGATATAATCAGTACTTGAGCGAGACAATAAGTATCTCCAGGGAGTCTGTTATTGTTTGTCTTGTCTTTCACACAGCAGGACACCGCACTACGAATGAATTGACAAAAATATATAACGGTCTACATCCAACACAACACTTATAAATATTTGATAGTCATATAAAATGCAAATTTTGTTACTCTATTGCCTTTGCTTACAATATAAACTACTATCAAGTCATGTGACTTATGTTACATTGATGTTTTATAAAAAAATATTTTATGGTGATTTTCTTTTATTAACAACATACCTGCTGAGATAATAGTGTAAATCTAGACATTTTTCCTATTATAATTCAATCATATTTACTTAATATATTTACATACTCTTAAATGTATATTTATTAACGTATACAGCTATTTCTATGCGTTTTAAATGGGGTTATTCAAATTTTTGGAACGTTTACTATGGTGTTTAATGTTGTAACTTCACGTGCAATATAACCCATAAAAGTTATTTCCTCTGCTTATCATCTCACATCTGTTTACCTAATGCCAAATAACTTATTATAATTATGGCATAACTACTAGCCTGTCTGTACCCTATAAAATACACCTTAAGTTAATCCTATGTATGTAGGACCTCTGTTAAGTAAATTCACAGGCATAGTTTCCAAACATGGAGTACGTGACCATGGCTGTATTGAATCTGATGGGTAAAGACTAAAGTCTAGGCATTCATCACTCAGTCAAAACATTTGTAGGGCTTCTTGCTTGAATGTGGTCACTAACCTAAAATTGACGACCTCGGTGGCGCGACGGTAGCGCAAGCGGCTGCCGTGCAAGAGGTTGTGGGTTCGATCCCGAGGACAATAATTTGTGAGATCCACAAATTATTGTCCTGGTCTGGGTGTTCTTTGTGTCCGTTAATTGATGTTTGTAAAAGGTCCTCGGGACACAGGGTATGATCCCTAGTCGGGAGTTGTCTTAAAAAAAAAAAAAAACATGCGTCTGTAAGCTGGCCTACCAACAAGCTCAAGATGAATAACTGCCTCTAGACAGCTGTTTCTTCCAAATCGCGAGTTCGCAAGTAGTATTCCTAAAGCCATCGTCTCAAAGCTTTACCTACATATATTTATTGATTACTAGAAACATTGAATTGCAAGTAAAACTAGTATTACAATGTTAAAGCTTGTGGATAACTATTATTGTTATAGCCTTTTAGTATACGACGTAGTGTTATTTTCAAGTCGTTACACTGTTACACACATTTAACTTTATTTATTACAGCATCATACTAAAACTGTAGTGTTTTTGGTTTGGCTTTGATGTTTCTAATCTGTACTAATATTTTATTGAGGTAATTATGTATGTTTGAATGCTTGGAGTAATCTCTGAAACTACTGGACCGATTTAGAACATTCTTTTACCATATCAAAGCTACGTTCGTTAAATTATAGGATATAATACAAATGTTAATTACTTAGTTATAAAGTCGTAAGAACAAACATAAACGTATCTAAGACTACAGCCAGTGTCCTGCACTAAGTTTGCGAATAGCTGATCCGATTATTTTACAAATATTCAAATGTGAGTTTTGTAGTCATGCCTGTTGAATTATGTCCAGTTTCAATGTCTTTGTATGGTCGAAAACTAAATGGCTTTATCACCTCTAGAGTTAATGTTAGTTGCATGTCATAAAACTATTAGGTTCAATATCGGACAGCAAAACATCAGCTAAAGCATGACGCTACTTTGACATATCAGTTCTCTTGTATTAGCAAATAGTCGTTAGGTATTTATAAAAACAAATAGTAAAGTCAACGTTATTGACTGTTACTAGAGCATATTTTCGGTAAAAAGTTTTATTCTAAAGAATTTCTCTCTTTTTTCCTTGTATGTCCATCCCTATCATTTCTTGCATGACGTCATTGGCGCATATTTCAATTTAAAGTTTTCGTAATTTTATAATATAAAACAATATAGGGTAAACCACTTAATGGTTAGAAGTCCTACAATTATTGGCACTTAAGAGTTAAAAGTGAGTAAAAAGAAAGAAAACACTATAGATTATTCAAGTTCCGTATGATTATTCAAGTTCAAATATTATTTATTTAATATTTTTATCATATTTTATTTATTTCATGTGTCAACATAGCAACAATAAATTTATCAGAATCCTTTTATTGGCAATAGTGCCAATAATATCTTTTTAATACTATTCAATCACATAATAATGATTAAGTTTAAGCAAAGATTAAAGTATTTTATCATTTTATGATACTTTATATTTTAGTCTGACACGAAGTCCACTCCTAAAGTGCCAACAATTGGGTGGCTTACCAGCCAGTTTTTCTGAAATGACAAGCTTGTAATGTCACAAGTAACAAGTTGACTTTAGTTTTAAATTATTTAATGGTTTTTCATGGTTTTTCACATACAAACTCTATAGTTTAATTAGTGACATTTGTATTGTGTTAGTAGATTTTATTATTTATTGCGTTGAAGTGAAAGTTTAAAATAGATTGCACTTTTATTCTAAGCAAAGTTTTGAATACGGTCAACCAATGACGTCAAGCTCACGCAAAACATTAAATAACGATCTTAATGAATTTGAATTATGATAGAATTTTTTGTCAAAACTGATAAAGCCATTTCGTTTTCGACTATACAAATTTAAAATCTAAATTGATAAAAATATAACATAATCCTACTAATATTTAAGATGAAATTTGAAATATAGGTACTTTAGAGTGTAGAATAACATTTAAGCCGAAACCGCGGGCATCAGCTAGTTATATTCTAAGATGTTAAATTTTATGTCAACTTTTTTCTATCAAAATAAAATCTATTTAAGCTATGTTATACCCAATTCATTAATATAATTAGACGTTTATTAGTAGTTTTCGCTATGAAATTCAATTTTTAATTAAATCTATTTAAGTTACCTACTCTTTTAATCAATACAGTTAACATCTATCGTGATTGAAAATATATTAATGGATACTATTATTAATAAAACATTTAATTTGATATCACGAAACGAACACACTTCGCAATATTCAATTTTACAAAAGCAGGTTATTACAGCTGTGGCTTTATTCACACGTCGTCAATACAAACCCAATCAATTGTTGTAATCTATATAACGTCGATCTGTTCTCATCCCTTGCCCCAACCAGCTCATTGTGGCTCATAATTAGTTTTTGTCACTTCACATTGACAAATCCCATTCAAATCTATGGCCCGATAGCACGGACCCCACCACTTACGCCGCGGCAAACCGGTTCTTATCAAAGAGAATATTATTTCAAACGCCCCTGTCAACCCCGATGGGCTTTTGGAACCCCAAATCCAGTTTGTTATGAATGAAATTACAGAAATCGAATAAGGTAAACACAACTCGGAGGCAACAAAAGCTTGTTCGAAAAAAAGCTAAATTGAATTCAAATTGGTTTCGTCGGGTATTAGGGATAGCCGGGGGACGTTTCAAGACGAGTTCAGAAACATATAGCGGACAATGATTTAAAGTAAGTTTTTTGTCAGAAGGCGACAGACTGTGTTAAAAATAAACCAACAAAAAGGTTTTATTTGAAACCAATATAAAAAAGATACAACTAATATGGACCCCAGTCTATTTCAATCCTCTTTATCAATGTCTATTGCGTTTATTATCTGATATCATTAATCTGATGACAATTTCAAGTTAAAGCTTTATCATTTCCATAATAAAGGTTGCTCTTTAATTAGTTCATGTTAATAAATTACATTTTGATGACAATTTCAAGCTTACAAACATAATTGCCAAAAGGTATTTAATATAATTAAATAATTTGGTAAAATAAAGAATATTTATTGAAGTGTATTTCTGTAATAAGAGATACATTTTGTGACAAACTAAACTCTTTTGATATTGATAAAAAGGAGTGTTCTTTTGACTCATTAGTCATTCATAAGCATTGTGCTAACGTTATGTTAGAAAAAAATTTAAAATATTTAATTCAAAATATGTTATTATTATTGACCAAATAGAGTGTCATAACACACCATAGACGTCGTAACGCAGTACCGGAGCTCCAACAATGACGGAAGGAAATTAGGGCTACTGGGAATTGGTAAAGGGTTTTATATCAAGTATCTTCTGTGTCGTAGTGGTTATTTAACTTGACTGCTAAGCAGAGTTCTCGGATTCGATTCTCGCTCAATGCAAATCTTTCTGCGCATAAACATGTTTGCTTGCATTGGTCTAGGTGTTTTCTATGTAGGTATAATATGTTTGAATTTACAAAAAAAAAGTATTTAAGTATGTTTATTCGTTGTCTAGTACCCATAGTACAAGCTCTGCTTAGTTTAGGACTAGCTGATGGCGTTGTGTGAAAAATGTGAGGAATATTTTTATATATATTTTTTTTAATTTTGTAGAGATACTATGGCATAAGAAATGTTAGTGACACTATGCTTTGTCACCTTTAACATATAGATAATATTTATTTAAACTAAATAGCTAACGGCTCAATATTTGAGGAGGTTACAAGAAATGAAAGGTTATCCTTCCTAGTATATTTCCTTTCATCCCTTAGTATTTGTACGGAATAAATTACGAATGAAAACCAATACAGAATTGAAAACTGTTTATTTAACACACAAAAATGTTATTTAAACGTTTCCAGTAAAATCAATCTTTTAAAATAATATTCAATTTAAAAATAACAAGTACTTTAAAACCAATTATAAAATATAAAATTTTATTTTATAAAACAAGAATCAGAGTTGAAACGGATTTCAATAATATTTATCCGGCGCGATTGTGGTGACGTATCGACAGCGTATTTCAAACACACAAGAAATAATGTGAAACAAAATTGTTTCACGCCCCGAGATCGGATGGTGTGAGTTTTGAACCGATGTTCAACAGGTACGCAAATAGTTAGGTTTAAAAACATTGATGTGGTGTTTGAAATATTGAAAGTCTCGGTTACACATCGAGAACTGTAAACGTAAAGTTTCAAATCCATGGGTTTACCTGACAGAAAGCTCTGTGGTTAACCGCGCAAAACGATTTGACTTTGTTGCCTCCAGCTTATTTTATAACGGTTTGTTGAATTGAATTTTGCGGTTATTTATTTAACTGGGACTAGAACGGCAACATAAAGTTGGTTGATGCTACAAAATACGATTCTGTTTAAGGCTGTGTTTACATGAATATTTAAATTATGTAATTACAATTAAAAATAATATAAATTGTCCCGGAATCCGAGGTGTTGAAATTTGAAAAAAAGGACCACACACAAGTAATCAAAATTGTATTTTTATCAGTTGATAGTCATAAAGGAGAATGAAACCTTCACTAAGAGTTTTGGGCCAAGATTGTACAGAAATGAGAGTATTATCAATTTATAGCTTCACACTTTTTGTCTCGTGCTAAATCTTTTGTTAGTTTTGGCAATCTGAAATCCAAGATATTTTTTTTTTTAAGGAGATGGAAACTTCTGGGCTAAAGCCTGTATATTACTGTACAGAGTAAGGATATGCCCTAAAAATCTTTTCTATTTTTTTCGAGTTCGAATCCTAAAAAAATTGAGTAATTTTATTATTATTTTATTTAAAAATAGAAAAGATTTTTAGGCCATATCCTTACTCTGTACAGTAATGTACAGGCTTTAGCCCAGAAGTTTCCATCTCCTTTGGACTTCAAAAAGAACGAAAGCTACGTTAAGTCACTATAATCAGCACCAAGAGATACGAAGCAACAGCGACTTGTCGCGTTTTAGTAAAAAAAATTAAACCAAATCTCAAGTTAAAAACACATTTATAAAAACAATTCGCCGCACTAATAGAGTAGGCGATTAAAGGTAACGTCTCAATGGTAATAAATAAAGTAGTATCTCTTTTATAGTCAATCTAAGAGCTAAAAGGTCGTTATTACGCGGCATCCATTAACGTAATCATTCGGGAGCCAATAACGTCATACTAACATGCAAAGGTTGAACGCATAGACCAACACTCTTGTATATTTATCTACAACTAAACTTCCATTAATCTTATCTTATATACATGAATAATTAATATGGCTTTTAATAACATTTTTCTCTTTTTCGCCGCCATCTTATGTCTGTATACTACTACCGGGCGTTGGCGTCTGTATCAAAAGTTATTATTCCTGCCTGTTATCGTTTTTCTCATAAATAACACTAATATCTAAATGCTATTGCTATTTCCTTTTAGGAATTGAAATACTTGAATTACTAAGCAGCTGATCAAATTTAATTATTGGCTATTACACTCATTACGAAGTTGGAGTAATCAAATTGTTGCAATCGTAATAAGAGTAATGATTGACTATAAATAATGAATGATGGTTATATGATCATTATTCTCTATTTATTTATAATTACAGTATTAATTAGTTATTAAAATATATAATTAATTCTTAATTGCATGCTAATATACTTACCTTTATGAATTTTTTATCTGTTTATTCATTTCATTAGACATAATTACAATTCCAGCTACTACATTTAGACTCTATATTATAGATTGGTGTGTTTCTATATTAGTCTGGTGTGATCGACTCGTACCTATAAGAACGTTTCTGTAGAAATTCTTAAAGATTAAAAGCATGTTTATTGTTTTCCAGTTTAAAGGTATATCTCGAACTTTTACCAAACACCATGTAAAAGGACACAAATAATATCTAGGGTCAGGACAATCATTTGTTCATCGCACATTTTATTACCTTGCTTGGAATTCGAAGCTCAAAAGAGCCACATTCTGCGACAGTTTTGCCACCAAATCCTATACCTTATCTTGCTTTACCTTTAGGGTCCGTTCACACAGACCGGCTCGGAGAGGAGAGTAGATTAAAAAGTGAGTTTAAGGTATTTGTAGTAAAGTTTATTATTGCATGTTGACTGCTTTTGTTATTAAAATTATTTGAACGTGATTGGTGTAAAATAATAAAAGAAGCTGACCGGCTCCGATCTCGTAGGTACTTTTTCTCGTTCGCGCAGCCGACGGCATGCTCTTTCTCGCCCAAAAAGCAGCAGCCGGTCTATGTGAAATAGTTGTCAGCTACGCTCCGACGAACTCCAAGAGTCTACGATCCGTTCTGTGTGAAAAGAAAAATGTGCGCCGATGCTCTCCGAGCCGGTCTGTGTGAACGGCACCTTATCGTTAAAAAAAATACCTCAAAGTCAGACTAAAAATAAATTCCAATAGATACAAAATGGTAGTGTATATAGACGTTATTACAATATTAAGTACAATTTTAGCATCTGCCAACTGCAGAGTCTGCACGTGACAACACGAACGCTTGCGTCGGCTTCACCACAACTGACGTGCGTCCGGCCAGACGTACTCGATTGTGTATTGTAGTGCCTATTTACATAGATTGTAATGAAAAAATGAATTGAATTGGATTATTAGTGTTATTAGCTTAATGACTTTTTGTGTTGTAATAAAATTTAATTGTCTTTGTCATGAATAGAAGACAAGAAAAACAGTTTAAAATATTTATAAAGAAGTTATTTTTTGTACTGTACAGAAAAAGTTTACACATTAAGTTATACTCCTGTAAACCCCTTTTAATAAGAATAATCAGGTTTGCAAAGCGTAACGTATAAGGTTAGGTATAATATTTATTGTTCCTTTTACAAAAATCTTTTGTACAAGTTCATTATTTTTGCTCACTATAAAATACTTTGCATTGACTCTCAAAGTAAGCATTGGCTTGTATCTTGAGAGACAGCTTAAGTTTAAATGTTAAACGAATATTAATAATTGTTTGTACGTTAAAAATAGTTTTAGCAATCAAACAAGAAGTTACATCTAAACACGTTCATAATCATCATCGTAATTGCCCTAGTGATAGAGTAATATTATTACACTCTGTCCAAGACTCAGGGTTAGTCTAAGGACGTCATAAAAATCCCTGTAGAAGAAACTAAGTACCTTCCTTGTACCGTTATACTCGTAGTCTTCCGTACAACCAAAACACAAAGATATACAGTATTTCGACTTCATAGAAATGGACGAAACGCGAGTTATACCTACACGCTCACGATAGCGATGGCTTTGCGGAGTGAACAGTCGCGACTGTGTCGCAGTAACGAGCGGGAAAGTAGGTAAATGTAACTCTAAAGCAGGAGGTGAGCAGCCCTATCGCATGTTTACGTACCGCACAGTCGTAGGTATTTATAATAAATATTCGGCCGAGATAGACTACTGGTTGTAATGTGGCACAACAGCATTATGTAGCTACTTACTTGCGCAATACAATTCTAAATCTACCTGCAAAATGTATCCTAATCAAAATCAATTCTTTATCACTATTACGAAAACTCGTAGTTGCTGCGGGATACTTATAGTAGATTGTAGTACTACTAGTACTAGTACCTAACTGTGAATAAATTAACAAACAAATACATTTCAAGTTAATTACATCTAACACAAAACTCTACATTATTTAGATGCACGTTCACTCAATGTTTGAATAGTTGGGAAACTGCGACACATGTGAAAGAGAATGTGTTACTAGCGAATTATTCAAGGAGTTCTTAACTTTATCATCGTATTTAATTAAACTCATTTGAAATTGAATAAAATATGGAGCTATGTAGTTTTTTCCATAATAATATAATCTATTGAGTCCCACAGCTGGCCTAAAGTCTCCCTTAAAAAGGTAAAAAACGTTCAACATTATATTTCTTGGCCTAATTTTTCGCTTTTGTCTCCTATGTTGTCTTTTGAAAAAACACTTCCCTATCATAATATTTTAACAAACTATTATGCCATAAAATATTGCTGTCTTGGGTATCCTTTTACTGCCACCTTGTTTGCAATTGAATTTATTAGATAGTGTAAAAAAAAGTCATATCAATGACACACTTTACAAATGAGATGAAAAGAAGAAAACATAAGTGGAAGTAAAAAAAACAAGAAGCTCTCCATATTGAATAATTTTCTATGAGTAAAACACAAAAGTACCGGAGGCCTCCATCCTCTTCTTTTTTTTTAAGTTAAACTTTCTTTATGGGGCCAAGGTAGGCAGCGGTCTGGCTATGCATGGTATTGCCTTAACTTGCATTGCTAGAGTCTATAAGCTACGGCCGTTTGCTCGTCAGCTGCCATAAGGACCCTCTGCCCAAGGCGACTTTTTGTTCACCTATGGCGCTAGCAGCGATGCTGCCACGCTTTTAGTAAACGCGCAACTGCATCACTATTAACGCGCGTTAGTCGCACTACAGCATCGATGCAGAGATGCAACTGCATCGCGACTACATCGCTACAAAAAGGCGCCGTGGGCAAGGGCACTAGGACAATAAAAATATAAAAAATAATTCTATAAAAACTTGTTAATCCCTTCACACGTGTTACCCGTTACCATGGTAATTAACCAGCAGGGGAATTATGTTAAGTTTGCCAATATTTAAAGTTTAATAACACGAAAAACCACAACATTACACTTTAACAGTTTATTAGGTGATAAAATTTAATATTTTTGGATGATTTATTTTATTTAGCACTTAATAAGCTTGAATTATGAGACATACAAAGGACCGGAAATATACAAAATCTTTTACTCATGAGCTCTCTTGGGTTAGGTTAATATTTTAAATGGTTTTAAATTTTATCAATCTATCCTTACTTCAGCAAAATTGCTATTAATATGCAATGCTAGTATAAAACAAAATTGTATTATTATTTAAAGATGAAAGAGTAACACTTACACAAAATACCTAAACATTAAAAATCTCAATTTCAAACTACATTAATTCATAATGAAATTAAGTTATTACATCAAAATTTATGATTATAATCTAAATAGTAAGGTAACATTAAAAACATGGTCTGAAGTGGACCCACTAAATCTACTTAGTGGGCGTTATGATTGGTTATAATAGCTCTGTTAAGAAATTGTGACCAATAGTGATATTTCAATTCTATTTTATTGTCTTGTTGAATTAATTTTAAATAGTTCTTAAGGACCAGTATTTTATAAATTAAAATACAAATTTATGCTCCATTGATTAGTTGTTTTACATGTATATGGGCAAGAGAACTATTTCGAATCACTTTTGTAAAATTCTTAAATATTTACAACTTTACTAACTAACTACTAACTATTAGATCTCTATAAAGATTACAATTAGTTAGTGCAAAAATACGAATGGCCGGTTATTATTAAATTTAGATAAAACCAAGATCTTAACTATCTTTGAAACTTATAAATATTTGAACATTAAATATGTTCAAAATTTCTATAAGTTTTTATTGCATTCACATTTTTGCATAATATAATATTTATTTACAACTTTTTGCATAAGTTTGACGTTATAGAAAGGTTTTGTTTTGGTGGTATATTAAGTCTACAAATACCGTAGTATTCTAGATATAAAGAGGTTCTTAACTGCAGAATTTTTTAGACGAATTTTTATCCAGTGGATTGCCATATTATCTCTTTTCAATTTTGAATCAAATAGGCATGGCATAATTTTGCTAGAGACGGAAGAAGTTGTTATCATTTAGCAAATCTTTTTAGTAGTATTGACTTATTTATACCATTCAAGCACCTGCACTTCACTCGACCATAAAATTTTAACGTTAACATTGCCATAGACGAGCATTTCTGTTAAAATCTACAGTCTCATAATACCGAGTGTCAGAGTAGGTACTATAGTTCTTATCTGCTAAATTTATCGTTCGCTTATTTTAAACTATTGCGAAGAAAAATCAACCCTGTGCTTAATTAATAAAGAGTCTTTTTTTTAAATTACAGCTAATATCATTTTATAAACTAAATTCGAGTGGTTTCGTAATAGCCAATTTGTTTATTGGTAAAAGATCTATCAAGCGAAGTTGTATATTGCTAATCGTTAATTGCATAAGATCAGATAAACGCTAGCTACTGATAATTGTGAAGGGTAAAATTCCCAGTAAATATTTCTGAGTTCAGCTATAACTGAATGTGAACAACTTGCATAACATTTATACCACTCCTTATGCACAATTTGTCTCAGTCGTCAAAACTAATACGCAGAACGGTAAAATTTGAACTTGTCAACAATGTGATATAAATTTTTGATTATTTGTATAAAATTATAATATTATTTGATTATTAATATTATTTTCCTATTTAAGTGGCTTAGATAGGAAACTATAGGTCTAAAACTATGTTTTATTTTAGTATGAAGGTCTTTTTGTGCCTTACCGACTTGTAGTCACACCAAGCTTGTCACACCAGTGTGACAAACAGTAATCTTTTTCTTGTTTGTCACACTACTGATTTTGACACACCATTTAATGTATTTTTTTTTTTATTTTTTTTTATTTGTTTATTTAAAGTCGTTTTTTAACAACAAGGTCATCAACGACTACAATATAAACTAGGATTAACTTATAATAGTACTTAGAGTATAATTACAATGTTTATCTTAACTTAGATTAGGTCGTAATTATTAATCATTTTTAAGAAGTTAATTGTGGGTTTACATCCAGTTTCTGAAAGACAGTCTTTTAATGTGATTGGTAAATTACAGAGCTTTTTCTCTTCATCGTAAGCTGAACATTCTGTTAGAATATGTAAAACAGTTAAATCCAGCCCACACTTGCATTTGTTTCTTTCAGCTTTTGTTATGAGGTGTATGTGAGTCATATTGGTGTGTCCTATACGTAACCTGGTAATTATTGATTGGTCTTTCCTACTCATATCTGGGAAAAAGTTCTTTTCAAAAATTGAGGATCTAATATTAAATAACTTAGTAGTATTTTCCGTCTTCCAATTTTCCAATTTTCGTCCCAAAGTAGTCTAATTTTGTGTTTAACATGTTTTTTTGTTTCAGCTGGAGTTGCTTTGATACTATCTAAAATATTGGACTCATCAATTGATTTTTTAGCTTCCCTGTCTGCTTTTTCATTGCCGGGTATTCCTTGGTGACTAGGTATCCAAACAATTTTAAATTGATAGCTGTCTTTAATAAGGTTTATACATTTATGTTTCATTTCTGTGATAATAGGGCTGCTGTTTTTTATGTTTTGCAACGCTGTTAAACAAGATTTGGAATCTGTATAAATGACATGTGTTTGAAGTTTTGAGTCATTCTGTATCATATCCAAAGTCTTCATTAGTGCAGTTGCTTCACAAGTAAAAATAGTACAAAAATCATACAGTCTATATCGGTAACAAATATTGTCTGACACCACAGCACACCCTGATTTTCCATTTAGAACTGATCCATCTATGTAAAAGCTTTTGTAGTCCTTATATTTATTTTTAATATCAAGGAATAGGTTTTTGTACACACATTGTGGTGTGTCATTTTTAAGATTTTTGGCTAATTCCAGATCAATAGGATATTGAATATTTTCCCAAGGGCCACAACTAAGTATTTTTTAACATAAAGGTTTGGTATCGTAAAATTACACTCTTTTAAATATTTAGCAGCTCTAATTCTAAGTGGTTGAGGTAAGTTAGGCTTAAATTCATATTCAGCATCTGTTGCCCTTATATTAGTATAGTACATATGAATTGGATTATCAGGTTGAGATACTATATTTATAACATAAGAAATAACGAGTTGCATTCGTCTAAACATTAATGGTATTTCTTCAGCTTCAACCAAAATACTTGCTGTAGGACTTGATTTAAATGCACCAATGCACAATCGTAGTGCAGTGTTTTGAATACTTTCAAGAGATTTAAGCGTGCCTTTTTTGGCTGAATCATAGATGATAGAACCATAATCCAGTTTTTGTCTTATTAGTGCACGATATGTATGAATTAGACAATTTTTATCAGATCCCCAGGACGTAGATGACAAAGCTTTTATGATATTTATTCTTTTATAGCATTCTGATTTTAATTGATTAATATGGGGTACCCATGACATTTTGGAGTCAAATACTAATCCTAATATTTTAATACTATTAACCTGTTTTATTTTAGAATCGTTTAGAGTCAACTGGATATTTTCACTGTGTTTTTTCTTTTTAGATAATACCAATAATTCTGATTTTGTTTTAGAAAATTTAAAGCCTGATTTGTAAGACCACTGTTGAAGGTTATTAAGTGTATTTTGAACTAATTTTACAGTAGGCATTAGCGTCCTACCACTACATATTATTATGAGATCATCTGCAAACATAAAAGCTTTAGCTGGTTTTTCAATATAAGTAAAGACATCATTAATGGTGAGTAAAAACAAGATAACAGAAAGCACGGAACCCTGGGGGAGGCCATTTTCTGTAAAAACAGGTTCTGATATGATATCGTTTATTCTTACTCTTAGTGATCTATTTGAGAGAAAGTTTTTGACAAAAGCCAACATATTACCCTTGATATCATTATTCTCTAATGTTCTTAATACTTTATGGTTCCAGACCATTTCATAGGCTTTTTCTATATCTAAGGCAACTAATAATGTATAATAATCGTTAGCAAAGCTGTCTAGTATTTCATTTTCGAGGTTCATAAGATGATCTGTAGTTGATCTAAATTGACGAAATCCGTATTGGAAAGATGAAAAGATTTTATTGGACTCTGCGTACCATCGAATTCTTTTACTTATTATTTTTTCAAGTATTTTACAAAGATTACATGTTAGTGATATTGGTCTATAGCTAGAATGTAAACATGGAATTTTTCTAGGTTTTAAAATAGGTACAACTAAGGCTTCTCTCCAACTATCGGGAAAAACCTGCTTTGTCCAAATATAATTATAAAGTTTTAGCAAATACTCGATTGCACATACTGGTAGATGTTTAATTATAATGTTTGAAATACTATCAGGCCCTGGGGAAGAGTTTCCTACTTCCGAAATGACTAATAGTAATTCATGTATGTTAATTTTTTCATTAATAGGGTTCCTGTTGTTATAAGTATCAAAATTGGAATTACACTCTTGGTGATTTTTGTGATCTACAAACTGGGGATTGTAATTATTTGTACTAGAATTAGCAGCAAAGGCTTTTGCTAGTATAAGTGAAGTTTCTGCAGCATCTGCGGTGAAAGTGTGATCATATTTTTCCAGTACTATTTTGTTGTAACTAATGTTTCGATGATTAAGTTTTTGAATCTTTTTCCACATATCTGATGTAGTAGTTTTATTATTTATAGTTGATACCCAACTTTCCCAATATTGCTTTCTACATTCTTTTAATAGTCTTCTTGCATAAGATCTCTTTTTTTTGTATTCTATTTTGTACAGTGAATTATGATCGTTTCTAGCAAACTTTCTAAAAAGCTTTAAAGCTTTTTTTGTTTCTTTGTGTGCGATTTGACATTCAGTGTTCCACCAAGGTAAATTATTTTTCTTTACTATACCTGATGTTTTAGGGATTGCTTTGTTCGCTGCGTCTACAATGGTTTTGGTAAATTTTCCAACAAGCTCATTTATAGGGGAATCAATTTCGTTATTTAACTGTTCCAGTAAAAAAATATTTTTGTCTATTTCTTCTCTAAAAATTAACCAATCAGCATTATCGAATTTCCATTTTTTTGGTATTTTATTGTTATTTGATACATCGTGTGGGATTTGACTTTTAATTAAAATTGGAAAGTGATCACTGTCATACAAATCATCTAAGGCGTTCCATTCAAAATATGACGTAATATTTTGTGAAGCCAAAGTTAAATCTATAATGCTAGTGAGACCTGTACTGCTGTTAAAATGTGTAGGTTGACCATTATTTAATAGAAGTACATTATTATAGTCATTAAGCCACTCTGCTATTATTTTTCCTCTAGTATCGCATTTATCTGAACCCCAATAAAAGTGGTGACTATTAAAATCCCCCAAAATAACAAAAGGTAATGTTAGTTGGTTTACTAGGTCATTTAACCCAGATAAATTAAGTGATTGACTATTAGGCAGATACACATTACAAATTGTTAAGTTTATTGGGAATTTAATTTTTATTGCTACGGCTTCTAAAGTAGTGTTTAAATGTATCTCTTCAGGTAAAGTGCATGATTTTATAAAAATTGCAATACCTCCACTAGCCCTACTATTCTGCAATCGGTTCTTAAAAAAATGTTCATAACTAGGTAAAGAAGCACAGTAATTTGATGTAAAGTTTGTTTCTTGTAAACAAATGCAAGCGGGAGCTAGCCGGTGAATTAATAGTTTTATGTTTTCTAATCGTTTAAAGTAACCGTTAACATTCCATTGTAATATGTCCATAATACTAAACACTTATATATATAATATTATATGATATTTTAAATACCAGAGATTTATCTGTGTCTCTTTAAAGTAATATAAACAAAAAATATTAGAAAAGGTTTAAGTTATTGTAAAGAATAATAGGTACTAATTATCTCAACACTTACGTAGGAATATTTAGTTCATGTAGTTTACGAGATAATCTGGAACATCTATTTTTTAAATTTTTGTTCATTTTGCAATGTAACGTATTACACATTTTAATTAGTTCTTTTATATTATCAGTGTATGAATAAACCAGTTCTTTAATATTTTGTTTTCCTCTTGAGTTATCCATAAGACTTATGAATTGATCTAAACTAATCGGGAAAGTATTTTCCTTGTCTAGCTCCGTTATGTTATGTTTTATATCGTTCCATGTTTCTTGTTCTGTTCTAGGGTCATTAGTTTTAGTCTTCTTTTTTATTTTGTTCTTCTCTCCTAGGTCCTCGGCTGAAGTGTTGCTTTCTGTTTCATCGGTTTCTTCCATAATGTCTACACTATCTTGTTTCGAGTCAAAAGGTCCGGTAACTTCTATTTCAGACGTTGCACTAACGGATGGCGAGTGGATGCGTTTTATTCCTTTTTGTATATTTTGCGTTTGTTTTGAAAAATCTTTGACCGTAGATGGTTGTGAGAATATTGGTGTCGATATTAAGTCGTCGTTTCGATCGAATGTGCTTAAGATATCAGCTTGGAGTTGGTTATCTATTTCATCATTATTTTGCTGTGGAGGAGGTAAGTTTTGTGGACAATTTTTAGCAACATGGCCCATTGTGTTGCACGAGAAGCATTTTAAAGAATCGGATGATAGGTAAATCCAATAATTTGTTTCTTCGTACGTTACTTGGAAAGACTCAGGGAGACTGCTTTCGTCTTCAGGCGTTACGTACAATTGCCTTCTAAAACTCAATATATGAGAGAATCCTGGTTCATTAACTCCTATCTTCATAAAAGTGATAGGAGACATAATTTTAATATTTAATTCTGTGAACTTTTGTTCTATTACGTAATGAGGTATAACTGGGCATACGTTCGATAGGACTATGCGTTTATTCCTCGTTATTAACGGTTTAATTTCTAAAATATTGTTTTTTATTGTAATCTTTTTCTTACCTTCAATGAGGTCATCAGCTGTTTTTCTTGAGTCTAAATAAACGCATATTCTTGAATTCGCTATGCGGGATACAAAGCGTATAGATGTTGGTGGCACAATCGATGATAAGGCGAGAATGTACTCTTTCAAGGTTATTCCGTCAATTGAATCTAATATAATTCATTTTATGATTAAGGGACTCCTATTATAAGGAGTTACCCTTTTAAGATAAAATCCGAATAGGTTAGTTAATTACGTTGCGAACGTAAACAAACAACAAGCGGTCGAGCGGAGTGACTCACACGCGTCCGCCGTGGTTCTATACACGCGCCGAACTGTGTATTTATTTCTAAACTAGTGATGTTCAAGTTAAAGTACTAAGTTTTTTATATTGAAATCATCAAAGTATGTAGATACTACTGTGTTCAGAAAGTGCCAGAAAAAGACCAATAATACACAAAACGTTTTGTATTCATTATATTGTATCATCTTCTGCTTTTCTGAAAACGACGTACTTACCTACACCAAAGAATAAACCAAACAAAACATTTTTAAATACCGTTTCCGGAATTGAGTTTAGTTCTCGTTGCAAATTCTCCTTTATTCCGTTTTATTTATTCTACTATTTAATCTAAGTTTACATATTTAAAGTTTATCAAGCTTTCCCATCGATTCCAAGGCGCTAGTAGAGAAGAAGCGGGGCGTAACTAACTGCTATTTCTATACTATATAATTTAATAACATTGTAACTTCAATAAGGTGCAGCAACCATTGTTTACCATATATGACCATATTATAAAAACAAAGGATTATACTAAGGAATCAATATACATTTTAAATATCTAAAACTATAAGGAAGCATACTGTAGGTAGTAGGTACATAAAAGTGGGAGCACCAAATCACATATTTTATATCAATGTATTTCAAAGCGGTCAGTTCTTTGATGAGGTTGTAGTAACTTGTACTTATTAATTGTCGGCAAACGATTTTACTATGTAGGCACTGCACTACCAATTATGTTATACATGATGTTGAAAAATCAGTAGTGTGACAAACAAGAAAAAGATTACTGTTTGTCACACTGGTGTGACAACCTTGGTGTGACTACGAGTCGGTTATGACTGTTTGTTTCTAAATATAATAAATAAATAAGATATTAACATTATATTGACTTGCTAAAAATAAATGATACAGAACACATGGTATCATGAACTCACGTACCTTATGGGTGTAGTAAAATTCGACTTAAGAAGAATTCGCAACTGCCATAAGTCTATTACTATTTCTCTAGTTTAGTTAGTTAGTCTAATTTAGTCATTTGTCTCTGTTACAGAGCCGTCCACTGCATTGGGATATTAAGGAGGTTTTATGGTAAATTTTGAAATTGAAATGAATTGTTGTGTTTTGGTAAAGTTATGAAATGTCAGTTAGTCAGTATTGAGAATGTCCGTCTGCCCGCATCGGTTAACCGCAACTGTACTGCGGCCGACATGCCTCTCAGCTTTACAATTCTACCAATAACATTGTTATTGCTTTCTCTATGTATATATACTGGTACCTACGTACATTATGTACTGTGAACTTCCTCTTGACTGACGTTTTGCTAGAGAGTAGGAAATTTTACTGGTATGTCTAGCTTGAACCATAAGTAATATATTTTCTTTATAAATGAGTAAAAGATTTTGTATAATTTGACAAAACAGTAAATGTCCCATAAAATATCGTCTCTTTTTTTATTGGTTCTTATTTTTAAAACAACAACAAGGTGTTAGCAATAACAAAAAACAGTGTCACTTTTTTATAGTACAGTAGCAATATTACGCCTACATGACTACAGAACATAATCATGTTACTTTAGTAACTGTGTGATGCTAAAAAAATAAATCTGTTAGTTGAGTATAAAATAACGATCGAGTTAAAAAAAGTGCAATAATAAAAGGAATTAAGACATTTCCTTAAATGTAAATCAAAATACTGCACTAAGGTCCAAGAAAAATGTCGCTAGAACCTTGAAATGTTATTTATCCAACAAGAAGAAACAATACTGATTGTTCACTTACAAATTTAACACAGTAATTGCCTCGGTAGCGCAGAGGGCGGGACAATCATGTTAGATTCATAATTGACATGACCGTTGGTCCAGGAGTCGGCTTTAAGCAAAACGATAAAGAAACATATGACATACTTACTCTTTATTCATAAATAAATTTATTGACAATTGGTCCTTAGCGCAGTAAGAACCGTTTGCAATTGGCTATCTTCATGAATGGTATTAAATAACTCAGTAGATTACTTAAACATTAACCAAATGTCCTCAATCGCATTATCTTCTAATATTCGTCCACCCTCGCATAGTTAGTAAATGCGACAGGAGGCACTATCACTCATATCTGTGTTTATTTAGTCATTTCCATACTAAATTATCGCCATAACGACCGGCCCTATCTCGACTGTTAGAGTGTGGACTTCCATACTACGAAAACCGATGTAAAACTACAACTGGAAGTGTCAATACGATTTCTATACATTAATATTCTATTACTAGTTTTCAAATATTTAATTATTATTAGTCTTGTTTTAATATCAATTTAATGTAACGACAGTGATAAATATTCCACGATTTAATGATAAATTGCACAAATACATTGATTGTAATATCGTACATAGTTTGAACAAAATTAAATAATAATGCAAGTAATGACAATGACTTATAGTGTAAATCTAAATATTTTTTTACTTACCTAAGCTTCCTTTTGTTCTAAAGTATATTAATACAACTAGTATTATTATAACATAATCTGACATAACTTAAAAGAAAAAAGCAGATACCTAACACAATAGCCCAACAAAAACCGCACAGTATTGTTATTAATAGACAACAAAATGTCGCTTGCAATGAACTTAAAGCATCATACTTAACATTCAATAAAAACTTAAGCCATGAAAACAATTGAGCAATTAAAAAAAAACATTATTTTAATTAAATTATACAGTCTACCGGTTGTCAAGGACATACTGGCTAGCTACAAATAAGGTTAAGGCATCTTACCGGCTCCTAAAAGATTAATCTATACATTTTTTCATGCTATGATATGTCAATCAACATCAATACATACAATGTATAAGTTTTTGTGTTCCTGTCAATAGTACGTATTATGTGTAAATTTATTATGTACACGATTATCTCCTGTGTTCGTAAAAGGCAAACTTTATCGTCTCATTGATCAATTTATTCCTTTACACGCATTACGTTTCATATAGAATGTATCTTTCATCTGTTACACAAAGTTTACAAAAAGTATTTTATATAAATACACGTAATAAAGTCAAGCTTATCTATTTTATATTATCTATATAAGGAGAAAATGAACTTACGTTAAATAAGCAAAAAAAAAATCATGTAAAATTCTAATTTGTCACACTAAAGTTAATAAACCTGATAAAGCAGCTTAGTCTATTTATTTATTTTTATTTCTTACGGCTTTACATCTTTAATAGAATACAAATTTTACTATTATTTAATATAATAAAACGCTCTTTAATATACCTCATATTATAAAAAGTAGCCAATTATTTTTTGTACTAAAAATACGAAAATAGCATTTATAGTCAGATTACACATTTTCAAACAATTTTCGACTAGGAGTCATGCCTCGTGTGGCCGCTCTAAATAAATTCTAAACAAGATTTTAATTATTTATAGCTCGTAGTACTTATTTGATTAAAAAAAATCAAAAACAAAGAGCTGATGTTTTATAGCACAATAAATCTGCAGAAATCCAAATATTCCAAAAAAAACAATAATATTTTCTAATCACTTCCATATTTTCTAACATGAATGTTTCACAATAAAGCGCAACATGGTGTCCAACCATTACCATTATCATTTGCTTTACAATGAAAAGGGCTGGTCCTGATCTGATTCAAAGGAAACCCATTTTGGCCTAATAACATTAAACATAAAGAAACAGCAGGGTGTATCAGTGTCACCCTTTTATATGCGTTTTATAAGTTATTTTAGATAAATCTAGTTCAGTTACTAGTAAGGATATTAGAATAAAAAATATAAATATGTAAATGTAATACAAGTTTGTTTGTACAGTTTCCTTAAATTTGTATAGTACAGTGTCAAGATTTAATAAAAAAACAATTTTGTTTGCCATATAGGTAGGATTTGTTGTAGAAAAAAGAAATTTTTCTTCGAATGGTTACAGGTTTACAACAAAAAAATACTGACTTATCGTCTTTTTATCTTTTATATAATTATAGGTCATAATATGAAAGTTAAAAGCTACTTGGAGACTTTGCTTTGTATGACTTTGCACTGTCGAACTTCCTTAGTATTATCGTATCTAAATATCAATATTAAGGTTTTTTGCTTATGTAAGTACAATAGTACATACCAATGTAAGTATATCTTACTTAATTGCCCTTAGTTCTCGTGCCAAGAAGGGTGGCTTTAATTTGTATTCTTAGTCTGTCACCATAAGTACTCATTATCTTCATAATCGCATCTGCAATAGACGTCCACAAGAACTCACCTGTGAACAATACAAAAACAACAAACAGCTGTCTCTCGAATAGGTTTTTAAAAACCTTGTCAGAATTAATCATGCTTAAAGTATGGACGCTATGACGTCATCAAGCTAGCATCCTTATTCCATAGTAAATTTTTACAAGAAATCAACTATACCCCTTTCTCAAAGGAATTAAACAATATAATTCGCTAACGAATTGCTGTTCATGACTGCCAATAAATCCTTGTTCTAAGAATAATAAAGTAGTGATCTCTATATACAGTTAGACTACCGGTAATAACAAACAGTGGCGAGGGAAGTCTTCGGACCGTCATACAATTACTGGTATTGAAGAAAACTCTGTTCTACCTAACGGTTGTTTTATGCAAATAACTTACTACTGTTAAAAGTTTTGTTAAAAAGTTATGGACAATATTATATTGTTTCAAGTATTTGTTTACTTTTAAAGTTATTTACAGTTAAAATACCTTTTTTAGTTTATTGAAGAATAGTTTTGTTTATTGCAAAATCTTTTGTAATTGTCTTTCTATGGTAACAGTTATTGCGTAACGTTTTGTTTTTTTTCTTTTTGCGAATATTTTATGATAAGGTTAAATATTTTTTGCAAAAGAGACTGTATATCTTTTATAGTTTGTTCTTGGAATAGTTTAAAACTAACTGCGTAGGTATTTAAAAGTAACCCAATATATCACAATAAAGGTGAACTTGGTGTTTTCGCAGAAACTTTTTTTTATTACGATGTGTCAGGCAAAAACTTTTTTAGTCTGTATTAGTCACCGTTTAATATCGTAGCACTTCCTTTTAAAAATGTATCGCAACGTATTATTAAGTATGATCAAAATAATTAAATAAAACAATGAAACCATAAAGGTATTATTATGTTTAAATTTAATATAGGTTAGGTTATGAATAACTAAACATTGAAAATAAATTGTTGCAAAACGTTTATTATAAAATAATTTAATATTTATAGACAGTATGGTATAAGTATGACAGTACATTAAAAAAAGTATTTATTGAAAATAATACACTACAGCAGCTGGTCACAATGAAACAAAACACAGAACCCCTTAAATTTTCATATAACCTTGTACTGCTTTTACATTTCGTATAGACTAGCAATCCAGGATAGGTAATTTACATTATACTATCCAGGATTGCCAAGGGATAGAAAGAGATAGAATTTCTCCAATATTACAATTTTCTTTCTCTTAAATTCTTTGACTAAAGGAATAATAATACTTATTTCACACTGCTAATAATCTCTTACAAATCCTCTTTTTTTTTAAATGTAAGTAAACAACTTTTATTTGAATGGCTAAATTTAGACCTAAAGTAAAATAAAAAATACAACAAAATTAAAAAACCTCGTTGTGCTTTTAGTGTCAGTTTAAAATACTGTTTACTTATGTTATATTAACGTAACTGCGCAAATACAATTACAAGTATGTCGTTATCGATACAGTAGTTAAGCCTCACATATCGATATCAAAACTTGATTTCATTTATCGAATGCTGCAAAACCTGTCCTTACTAGCACTTATCAATTTACTAAAGAAAAACTCAACTTATATGTTATTAATGCTCAGTAGAGCCTGTATCGGAAGAAAAGTAAACGTTTTTGTGACCATTTGTAATAAAATTGCAGAGAAAACGACCTATGCCAACTATACGAAGAACGATCTTTTTACTCATGGTGAGAGATCCGATAAATACTAATGTAATAAAAAGAGATAGTTATAAGTACGAGGGGCACGAATGATTCACGTTGTTCTGTGTATTTCGAACTAAATCGAGCTTTTTAGATCTGACATTAATGAGTTACGCGGCTCAGCCTCTTTGTTCGTGTTATTACAATAATGTACATATTTCATGCGATCTATTTAGTTTTTTGTATGGATATCCGCAACTATGAAGCTTATTCAGTTTTGCAAGGTAATGAGCAAAAAGTTGGTCATGCACGAGCGCAAACTTTATTTATAGTTTACGAGCCACCGGTACCGTGAGATTTGTGATCGTTCGTTAGTAAAACCGTTGCAAATTTTATCAGTATAAAAATATCAAATTATAAGTGTAAAAATGTCTAACATCTGCTATTGAAAAATATTGTTTGTTTAGGTCACTATAGTCATAACTTAGTTACTGTTTGTAAAAATATGGCTACTACGATACCTATGTAAGTATGTCATTATAACAGTTAACATGCCTGCAGATAAATATTCACTCGGAATGATATAGACTTCAACACTATCGCGAATTTAAAATGTGTATTATACTATTCCTTACACATTAATACAACCTATAAAGTTGTTACTAAACAGTACAATGGGTATTAGACAACAGTTGTCTAATACATAATATAGTGATAAAATATTTTCATGAGCTTTTTATATTATGTTAGTGATACATTTTTAAAAAACATTACCACGGTACAACAGTGCCTGTGCTCATAAGCATTTCAAGCAGCATGCACCCATTATAAAGACCGGACACTTCCTCGTTTTATTAAAAAATTGGGCTATGTACATCAAGCCCAATCGTGTAGTCATACCTGTAAAGAGATGGCGACAGTACTCTGTACTCTCCTCTTTCATTCCTGGACTGAAATCAGGTTCAATGAAGTCATGTTATACATTTTTAAGGAGTGAAGAAAGCCCATCCCTATTAATTTAAAACCAGATAACAATCAAAAGAACATACATAATATACAGACTTATTTTAAAATTCATAAGATAATAAAAATAAAATATCTTTAATCCAAAAATTCCTAAGTACAAAAAAAAATATTTTACGTTACTGCTATGTAATTCTGTTTAAAACAGAATTATTTTGTAAGTGCGTATCTAAAATTATTATTAACTCCTACGGTTTTATACAGAAGACCCCTACTTGATATTCTGAAATTTAAATGACTTTGGGACCAACTTAAGAACACAATCGCGTTTTAGTAGAACACAACTTTGTATACCAAAGACTTTTTTTTTCTAATTTATTCGAATGTCTTCAAGATAAAAGCTGTATACATATAAAGCAATTGTTGAATGTTTTAACATCACTGTTACTATCTAGGATGTAATATAAACATTGGAATTTACCGAACGTCAACGAAAATGTTTTAGATAACATAACGACGTATACTTGTAAGTTCGAACATACCTAATGATTTTATTCCGAGAATACCAATCGAGATAATCTGAAAGGGCCGACAATAGCGTAAATGGTAACCATCTCCGCGTATCTCAAACGATGCTGAGACGTTTAACAATTATGCAAAGCCCCAAGGCTTCTTCGAAGGCACTTGATCAAGAACCACTTATTAAGATATCTCGGTCACATCGGCCATTATGCAATGGAGGAGGTTGGCGGAGCAATTTCTTTACCCCGTAATACCAGCACGTTGAATTACCATGACAGTCATCAATAAAATTTTACCGTTCGTACAACTTTTGCGAACTACGAGATCATCGATTTTCATAACTTGATTTGAAAAAGATAATAATTTTGCTTGGCTCTTTTTATTAAAGAAGATAATAATTTGCCAACGAAAACAAAATTAACATTACAAGGAATTTAAAATTATATCTTTTTATCTGCAAGGGTTTGGGGTAACATAATAAGTTCTACAAACTACATCCCGTAAACATTAATCACACCAAAATTAAACAATAGTCAGGTAACAATTTCATAGTTGACATGTTGCGTGGCTGTAGGAGGTCAATTTACATCAAATTACAACCAATGTCATTAACAAAACAAAACAATCTTAATTCTGCTCTCAAAAATAAGCATTTGCGTCCTTATGTCGTGTAAATAACGATGAAAATTGAACAAATATTAATCTCACGAATATCAAAAGCTATTTGGAAGTGGTGTAAAACTAAAAACTGCAACAAAAAGGTGGTCCCACGAAAATGAACGTCTCAGATGACACTGAGGTGACTTTAATGACAATTTAATAGCATCGCCTTCTGTTGTCGAGAGAGAACGTGTAATCAACGCAAGCGATAAGACGCCATTATATCAGGATGATATTTTTTGTCACAGCAACAATTGACCGTTTCTTAGAATATGATCCATTTGGGCTTGGTAATGACGTGGATTGGAATTACAAACAAAATGTTGTTATATGAAACTAATGGTATAGCTATTAAGCTGATATTTTCGCTCTACTAATTTAAATAATAACAGTATAAGTATACTTAACAGCTGAAGGATTGGAATACCGCGGTTGGACCCCCTTAACTAAATTTTATTGTAATGCATATACGTTATTAGAATAGTGTGTCAAGAGCTAACGATATTTATTATTTAATACTTTTTAATATTTTCTCCATGTGGTAATGAGTATTTTTTGTCACCATACTAACTTATCCTGTTGCTATTAACGACACTTAGCTAAAGAAGAAGTAAAGCCAACTAAGAAAAATTTCACCGATTTAATTTTTACGGGAACTAATAGAAAACTTGAAGTAAGACTTCTGATCAGGTGCTGCCTGGTATAAATTGGCCAAGTTTTTCTTCCTTTACAAGAGAAGAACCTTTTCTTTAATGGAACAATAATGGACTGCTATGAAATCTTTTAAAACCGCGAAATCCTTATCACTTCTCTTTGTCATAATCTATGGGAATACTTTTATTGGGATTAAAACTTTTACAGCCGAGTTTCCTCGACAACTTAGTTAAGAATTTTGACGCGTTACGTATACTTATTTAAACGCTTTGATATAGGTGTCACGTTTGGGTTATCTTAAACACTCTGACAGCCGCCCTCTCTAAAGTGATAGGTAGGTAGATACTGGCATTTTATATTCCCTCCAAGTTCTTATTACCATGCACAGGATGTCTCCTTAGTATGCGGGGTTTGCTACGACACTTATTAGTCTCAAAAATTCCGAGCTTCTTACAAACTTTTCGATGTAAAACGTCCCTACTTCGACCGCATTTAAAACTTAGGTACCTAATGTATAATACATAGACGATATTGCTTTTGATAAAGCGGTTTACGAATCTAAAATTTAAAGCGTGATCGAATACTAATGCGCTCATGTTTTGTTTTGTATTCGAATCATAAATATTAACATGGAACACGGCGAGGTGAAAATCAAGATGCACTTTTTTAAAAGTAAATACCGAATTTTAGATATTGTACGTGTATTTTATCTTTAGTGTTTGTTATTCTTTTAAAAACATATTTTGGTCCTACGTAGTTATGCTTTGGGCAGTTAAGTATTTACAATGTAAGTTTTTTTACATGTCTGTGGTACTAAGGCATAGTGCAATGTATTTGTAAAGTACAAAATACTTTTGCATCTGATATGGACAAATGTAAAATTTACCATAAGGCGATCGACTTGATCGTCTCCATGTAGGATAAAAAAGTGACGGTTGAACATAAACTATTAATTCATTCATGTCAATTTCTTGTTGTTGTATGGAGATTGCTACAAGTATGTATCCATTGTTTGAATCTATTACATGCTTTTTTCCTTGTAAGATTAAATTTTTTTTTTTGAATTTATTAGTGTATCACACACTCACCTTTATATCAAGCTATTTATTCATATAATAGCTTTTAGTTTTGATCTAAGCCATATTATAAAAATCCATAGCATTTATAGGCAAATTTAATTAACTTTAATGAGTTTTGCATATTTATAATCTGTTCTGTTCGTAATAAAGGACCCTTTTATAAAGACGATATAGTACAACATTTCACGCACAGAATAATAAATAGAAAAAGCCACATATTATTATACTTACCATAATATTAATTTGTAATAAACAATGACAAAACGGCGACTTCATATTCCTTTGCATACGGTTACAAACTGCGGCTTATTCTTCCAATTTAAAAATCAGAACGTGCTATTTCCGTTCGATTGTTTTGTTGCCAACACTACACAGTTTCCCTAAGAATTACAGTTGGCCACACGTCTGTTCCTTTTATAATAATTTAGCCGATAATGCGAAAAATACGTGCCTTTCGCCGTCTCAGCAATACGTGAGTAGGACCTTATTGCCACTTATTGCTCTCGAATGAAGCGAAATTATAATCTTAATGTCGTAACATTCCGTTTTGATTGGAGGAAGTTTTACCTACACGCTGCTAAGGTTCTATTGTGTGAAATGAGCTCCAGAATAAACAATTGCCGCACTAATTAGACACGTTTCACGTCATTTCTGCCGGTTATTAGGGATTGTGGTTGTTAAGTTAATTTCCTGTACGTTTTTATGTTTATTGTATAAAATTTTGGTGTACTATTTCAATTAGTTTTTGTACTAATATAACATTTTATTATCTATGTTTGTATTGTTAGTTAGAGAACATACCAGCCATAAATTAGTTCATTGCTTTATGCTGTCTGCGTAGGCATATTAACTTGATTGTTACGCACAGTGTCTGTATCGTAGTAATCATTATGGATTATTCCGGTGGAGGCCTCTTATGTCCCCTAACCTAGCCAGTATATAGTCCGTTGTGCTAAATGTTCGGATAGCGATTTGGTGGCTGTGGAATCACCACGTTGTGCCCGATGACAGCCTTCATACAAATATTTGAGAATGTCTAATTCCGCAAAGAGTTTAGAGTATTATATCACTTATCTGTAATATCCCATTCAATTGATATGCCACCGCATCCACGGCGGCAGACCATAAAATAATACATTTTTAAAATATAATCAAAACGGAGATTGAACTAAAATAATGTGGGTGTATAAAAAGATACAATTTTCCGCTTCTGTGCCTCGATATCGAACGTCCGTAAATTGTTCGACGTGACGTCATATTCGGAGGAAGATTGACTTGTCTATCTCAGACTCGTCGATCTTATGATAAATGTATGATAAATGATGAGCACGACATGCAACCGTGGAGGTTAGTTAAGAGTACAAGCCTAAGATTATTATCAGCCCACAGAGTGTTACATATTGACAAGATATTTGTAACGTTCGCTTGATATTTCGTCTTGTAAGCTTTGCGAGTATTACTATGTACTAAATATAAAAGTGCGTTCAATAATGTTGTTGTTTTGACTGTAAGGACTTCTATGTAATTCGTACCTATCTATTATTTCAAATGTGAAATTTACGGCTATGGTCAGGTCAATGTGAATGAACCACGCATCATGTTTAAACAACATTGTCGCTAAAACAGACAAAATAGATAACCTATTTTGTATAGATAAAAAAGGACTGGTAATTTTTATGAGACCTTTATCATTGATCGTAAACAGATGGCTATAGCTGATAAAACTGTTCATATAAACAATGTGGACTAAGTTTTAATAACCTAACCTAACTGCAGAACGCATTCATTATAACAAGGTATTTATAGTTAGCCTCTAATCTGGAAGAAGTTTATAGTGCAAATAGAAATATTATATACGAAGTAAATCTGAAAGTCATTTATTTAAAATTATAAATACTTACAAATACAAATTTAAAATACATACTCAAATAACTAAAGTGATATTTTTAATAACTTATCTTTACATCTAAGACAGTTTCATCAAATTATAGACTTTAATTTTAAGACAGATTTATGACTTTCATGCTTTCAAGTTAAACTTTAATACATCAATTCATTTATACAGAGTCTACTTTACTATTTTTCTTAGAATTTTTATCTAGTTTTTTATAGTTTTGTAACTCTTCATACTTAACCATATTAAGTTTGCATGCTGTGGCAACCTACAATTAGGTCTGCACTTAGCACTATCCAGATGATGTACCTACTATGAACCATGTATTAGTATAAGACTTGTTAGTTGTCCAATAAATAAATAAATTAATATAGTTTCATCAGTACAAAATACTCAACAGTAGAGACAGGATTAATTCAGCACAGCAGTAAGGTAAATATGACTACATACAAATATTTCTTATTTACATATTCGACAAACATCATCATTATCATAACAGCCCATTAATGGGGTCCATATTGGCTCACCTAAAGTTCTTCTTCCGAAAATGTTCTTCCTAACGATTTGTAATCCGAATGATCACTCTTCCTAAAATTTTTAATCCTAAAGTTTTCATTCATACTATTTGTATTGCTACCGGCGATGTTCATAACACTCATGTTTCCGAAAGTCGTTATTAATAATATCGTTATGTAAATGTATTTAAACTCCTAATGTTTTTTATCACGCTTTTATCCCTAAACATTTTCACCATAATATTTTCTCTCATACTCAAAAAGAAATATTTACCAAGGGAAAGTAATAAAAAGGTTTGTTTTTATACTATTTCTTGTGATTACTAAACAACTTTTTACATTTTTACATTAAACCATTTTTTTAAAATTAAGAATTGTTTATTAAAATTATTAGAATATTTTTGTCTTAAATGAATGAAATCCATAAAACAGGACTCGTTCACGGTTATGCTTGTGGCCTGAGAGTTTACCGTAACCGTAACTAAACCAATAAGTACTTAAAGGACTAATTCGGTTCTGGCACTTCGCCGGCCGCTGCCGCGGCACGCTCGCTGCGCTCGCTCGGCTCGTGCTTTGGGGTCTCAGTTCTACCATAACCTAAACCAATAATTATAAATAGGACCCACTTCTTTTTAGGATCTTGACTGAATGATTGGAGAGGGACTCTGGTTTTGCTCTGGTCTTTGGTATATTATGTTATACCTATTTGTTGTCAACAAAGTTACGCAAAATTAATGTATATAATATTGATTATTATGAATAAATAGAAATCTGAACAAAAAAGATATGACTTTAAATTATAGTACAAACGATGGTTATGTTAAGAAAATATAGGAATACAAATAATAGTATAATAGATGTTTATTGCTACTGAAATTATGAAGTTGAATGCTTCGGATTATTAACATTAGGGACAAAAAAATTAGGAATTGCGATTGTTAGGATGAAAAATGTTAGGAAGAACATTTTCGGACTTCCAATTATAGGAGTTGAAATTTTAGGTGAACTTTGGCGCACCCCCATTAATGTCCTACCTACTGCAGGGACGGGCCTCCTCCCGTAACGGAGGATTACTTGGCCTACTAATATCACGCTGGCCAGACGGATTGGTATAGGGTTTAATTCTCCTGTACATTTTAAATACACATTCTCAAGCTACAGACTTGACCGCTTGAAGTAATTTCTATATATCAAAGTTACGCGTTACTACAAAACCTTACACATCCCTTGACTTCTTACTCAGTAGACGGTAACTTAAGTACCACCGTATCGTAATTTTCATACAATAGTTCCACCTCATAATTGTTAACGGCTAAAGCGAGACGTCTTGCTCCTTAACAGTGATGACTATAATCATTTCTATGGTTATTACTGTAAGTTATTACAACTACTGGTGGAGTATAATAGTAAGTAGTAATATATCACATGTCTATTTTAGTTTAAGTGCCCTTTCGAGTTAAGTAATCAATCTATAATGCTTATCCGTTGTCTTCTACCCATTGTACATGCTCTGCTTAGCTTAGGACTATTAAGTACTGCTTAGTGTTGGACTGTAAAGCTCTGCTAAGGTTTAGAACTAAAATTATGTCGTTGTGTGAATGTTTGACGAAATTTATTGTTATCTTGTTTTTTTCTTTAATTGGTTTACCAGAATAACTCTATGGTGTCTGATATTAAGCATCCATTAGAATCCAAGAATGGTGAACAGCGGCATTAGGTCTTAATCTTTATTAATAATACCTATATTTTTCTTAATATTAATCTCTTCTTTATTAATATTTTCTGACCAGCAAAAGCAATCAAAACCTGTCTTTAATCTTGGATTGTGTGGTCTAAAAATCGTAAGCTAAAAATAACTTCACACAAAAAACAGTAAGTGGGCACGTACAAGTAAAGAGGGCGAAATCTGTTTTGATTTGAGACATAGAAATCGTAGTTTAACTCTGATATATTGTTTCTAAAAAGCGGATACCGCATTTTCTATATCATATAATATTATAAGCAGATGGTTTGTAAGATAAGGAATAGATAAATGTGATTTGCTTCACCCATGACAGTGACTTTTAAAATAAATATGCGCGGTTAATAACAAGGGTCTAAGCATTTTTCATTGTCATGGCTCTGACGTTAGGATTAGTAAATTCAATTACAAAATGTTGTAGTTAATAAACTAATATGAATTAAGCTTTTTAATGTAAGACGCAGAAATGTGACTTTGTCGAGCCTGGTGGAAAAGTATAAAGAAAGTAAAGAGTCCAGGAATAAAGGCAAGGAAAGATATCATTATCATAACAGCCCATTAATGTCCCACTGCAGGGACAGGCCTCCTCCCGTGACGTAGGGATACTTGGCCTTCTAATACCACGTTGGCCAGACAGATTGGTATAGAGTGTAATTTCAAGCTTTCCTTCTTTTTATTTCGTAAAGATAATATTTATGGTTTAGTGCCTTAGCCGGTTTTTACTACACCTATGGGATTATGGGATGAGATGGGGTGGTGACAACCGTATTTGATGTTAAACATAAAATATGAATACTTTCCTACAGATAAAGGTTCTTTTCAGATATCGTTAAGGCAATTTAAAATTTTCAATTAAACTTTTACGTTGCCATTGCGAGTCCTGTCGAATCCCTGTATTTCCGAACAAAATATTTCTGTGCAAAGCTAATTAATGTGGCGTGTTTGGATGGCAGCTACGTTTAATTGTTAATACTTTTGGTAAAAGCCACTACTCGATGACTTTAGCTTCTAAAAATGATTAACAAAATGGCTGATGGGATTCCGCTTTAGTAAATAAAGTTTCGCGTAGAAAATTCAAAGTTATTTCTTTTGTTTCGTCGCCGATAAATATGCTTCACAGGCGTCAATGCTCGAACAGTAAGAGTACATTTGATCCAGTACAAAATGCAGCGTCAAGACGCTGAATGTATAAAATATGAATCGCTTCTATAAATTTGTCATATCAAAACGATAGGAGACGATACAAAGCAGATAAGCCACACCCACCATACAAACTGCAAGAGATTTCACTCGTTATGACAAGTGATATTATATGCGCATAATTTATATCCAGTGACTATCTGATTGGTTACGAATTGAAATTAAGTATTTAGGTCAGTTGGATTGAGAATTAGTTAGTTGTGTAGGCGAGCGTAGGTATTTTGTTGACGTCATCATGTTACTACCTTAGGAACTCCTTAATGCAAAATATTAGCCTCTTTTGATAATGAAATAATAAACTAATGATTTGATGTAAAGCTTCCCACTTTGCTGTGTTTTTTTGTAATCTTTTTCATCAACTTTTTCGTCTTATTCGAGTTGATGTTGGCTGGTTGTCCGGCTCTGTGTACATAATTTGCATAAATAATTATATCTATAGAATATTTGCAGTTTAAAAACTCGTAAAATTAAGTTATTGCCTAGTTTTTATGACAACGAGCTAAAAAAAAAGTGCATTCCAATTTATATTGAATCTGACATAATCGCAAACAATAGAGTACCCTCCTAACTTCTTATCAATAACTGCTTGTGAAATATTTATGTGTTCAGAAGAACCCGAATTTGATTTTTCATCCTTTACCATACTCTCAAATCAGGTTCATATTACTAGATTCTCTCTCTCAAAATCATTACTCATAACTCATTCCTGCAGTAAGATGCTATACCCAAGCTGTTTTGTTGATAATGATAGTTAAGTATAATTGTAGAGTTGATTCAAAATTGCTCAAAATATTAGCTACTATGTTCCAAACAATCTTGCATTCCTGGTATATTAGTAGCACAACTATTATATTTTCATTATCCAGTCTAATATATAGTCCCAGTCAAAGTCACTTGAGTAACACAGCTGTAGATCATAATGTCAAGTTTGAAAGCTACACTATAATTTGCCACGGATGTCATACGATGCGACATCGTAATAATAACAGTATAATTGCACTAATAACATGTACAACTGCGATCAGTAATCTTTGTGACAAGCATTGATGTTTATTACAATTTTGTATGTAGGTACTATATTTATCGCAAGTATTAAAACAATGTCTTTTTTTGGGTTGTATTGTTCGGTTGTGGTTAAACATCGTAAAGTAAATAAAAAATTTAAGTAACAGTTAAAAGTTTTAATTGTTCATTGGAATTACCAGAAAAAAGTAATCTAAATCACCCGACTACCTAGAAACATGTTGCAAGTTATTATTTACTAAAAAACGCTTTCATTATTTGTAAGTTATTTGAAAACAAAGAATTAGTATCGAAATACAAAATAAATAGTTCTGCACCAGAGATATTTTAGTAAATGTAATGTAAAACGCTTAGTCACATGAGTCGCATCAAATAAAGCGAATTCAAACAGACTGTAAAGTGGCTTTTGCATTAAATCTTTGTTTATTTACGACCCACATCGAAGCCTCGCTGTATTGTAAATTATTACTGGCTGAGTTTTAAAACGATAACGTGAAATACAGTTCAGCGATCAAGCAAAGGGTGTAAAAACCGGAAAGCAATTAAAATTAGTCAAACGGCAAAACTGGAGATCTTTATAGCTTACTAAGATCGTAAAATCATTCAATTTATGTTTGACAGACGGCACTATAGACATACTATTCGCTTATTCGATGTCACTTTGTTCGAAAAGCTGGTCTAACAGGTGATAACAAAGTGCTCTTGGCAAAAATAAAGACAGAAATAAAAACTTAAGTGCTTGAACTATGAATAAGTTTTGCATAATTCTACAGATTTAATTTGATACGAAGATACACCCACGTACGCAGAATATAAGAGACAAGAATCACTGAAGATTTAAGTAGGTATACCGACTATTGGAAAATATTAAATATTTTTGCATGACTGTTCTTGATTGTATGTAAAATTGAATGACTTCTTTTGATTGTATTAATGAAAGATATTTTGGCTACCTTAGCATTATTTGTTCAAATCCACAAGCCAATACAATAAAGTCAGGGCTTTTTACCATTACATAAAGAAGATTTTGTTTTTTTCGAGTAATTTAAAAGAAATATTGCTGAATTGACAAAAACAATCTGTTGATAAATTAAACAATTTATTTTTATAACTCATTAAAACGCCACCCATATCAAACATTACATTACAGATACACAATACTCTGAAGAGCTTAAAGACACTGGATCTTAAAAATATAACTGGAAACATAAAACAAGCAGCAGGTATTAAGCTATAAAACCCTATTCAAACGCCACAATTCGATTTAAAAATAAATTATTGCTGAATCAGCGCAATGGTAAATTGAATATCCGATCATAATGATCTTCGTTTGTGCATAAAGGCGCAGAGTCCGAAGGCGGATGCCGGCCAACTTCTTATTACCCTTACATGGGACACACGGACAGACCGACTATAAAACCCTAATTACTTTGAATAAATTATCATTTTAATCGAAAGTTTCCATTCCGAGGATGAGGCCAAAAAGTTTGTTAAGCGAATTGGTTCGCAAACACCAAGACAAACGAGAAAAATGTTGGAAGAAGATTTTTAATTAACAACTTTATAGAAACGAGTTAGGAATTTTGTGAATATTTATGAGTTGTAAAATTAAAACTTTTAGGTTAATAAACTTAATAATATTCGATAATAATATCTAATACTATGTATTATAGTCTTATAATGAGTTTAATTTTACAATCATAATATAATTTTATACACTAATGATTCGTTTTACAACTCGCCCAAGTTTTTTACTCCTAGCCATAAAAACATGAAGTAATTTTTTCTTGATAGTTTATGTTCTTTAAGCTCATTCCTTCAATTACTTACTTCATAATTCTGCGTAAATACTGATCGTAGCCTATTGTTACTTTATAGTACTTAGTTAATTTATGCACTACCGAACAATTAGCTATTGTTTGTGGAAATCGATAGAATAAGCGAGTAATTGAAAATAAAGTGAAAGATTTTTATGATCATGTGTTAATGCTTTCTGTATTGCATGGCACTATGTCGTCTGATATAAGTAGTGTTTCACGCATCGATTACTATCCAATTTTGAGCTCGACGAATACCTGTCGGAAGATCTTTTGTCGCCTTGTCACGTGCCATGCTACCTCCCGGCCTTTATTTTTTAACGAATCCAATGAAAAACGTGCGCTTTCTTATGTCAACAAAACTATATTGTTGTATGAGACTTATTATAGTGTCTTGTCTTATCTTGTTTAAGTTATTAATAAACAGACATTGTCTGGTAGTAAGAAATGTTTGTATTGAACAAAAATCAGTTAAATCCCTGTGCAGATTCGATAAACTTACTAAAGATATAAGACACTCACACTTGACATTACACATAAGACTGATACATTTGAAGTAAATATTTGAAGTAAAGTTTTTCGATTGGTAAAAAAGGAAAATCTAATTTTAAAGGTTTCTTTGAATTCAAGTTAAGATATTTTTTGCGTTATTCAGCTCAGCTTTATTAAAGTTTCGTGTGTGACGTATGTGGTGTTGTAAATGTGTTATAAATATTTAAAAACATTATTTTACGAATCCTTAGTACTTTATGTTTCATGATATTCTTTTAGAATTAAACAAGAAATTTTTTATTTTCAGTTTATAACTAATTATGAAATAAGATTGCATCAATTTTTATACTGCTGGAAACATTAACAAAGTCAAATATTAGTGTTTGAAAAACAGAGTAGCCCAAGTTTCTTGGCCACATTCTTTGCAGAGCTCTTCGTGGAAGTAGCCGTACTCGTAGTTTGGCTAACTTTGTAACCAAATTGAATAAGTATAATAATTTCATTTAACTATTAAAACTAATATATTTTACTTTACTAATAATTAATTTATTTTTTAAATTATTAACTTTAATTCACCATTTTTATTTAGCTCTTGAGTCAATAAACCCGGATTTGGTTTAATAGTGAACCTTGGCTTTCCAAGACCGCCTTGTGATAAGCTGTCAAGTTTATAGAGATAGATGGAACGGAACCGATTTGATTGAAAGCTTGACTTCGAAAATGCCATGAATTTAAACGTAACCTCTGTAATTTATTTACTACTGTCAAAAAAGTCATAATAAATTATTCATTTGGTTTTAAAAGTAACACTTATGGATGTCAAAACAAGGAAAACATCTATCAATCTGCCGTCAGGTTGCGGATACTTGCGGTAAAGCCGTGAGAAATTAACTGCGAAGTGTTCATCCTTACTTAATAATATTAAATTACACGAAAACACTCACAACTAACTGATTTTTTGGCACATAAACAGCTGCCACTGTTGTGTGTTTGTCCTGGTGTTTGATTGCCATGTACAACCAACTGCTATGTATAATACATAGTACGAGTTCGAATCCGTCGTAAAAAAGTTATTGTTTATGCAATCTACTTTATTGTTATGTTATGAGTCATGTTTTTCTTCATATTTGTAGAAGTCTACATGACAAAGTCCATGCTCCCAAGTGGTGAAAAATCTTTTATAAAAGAAAAATAAATAATAACAGAGACATAAAACTTTCGACGAAATAATAAACCTACTTTTTCTTTTGAAATTAGACATTAATGTGCGCGAAGCTGCGGGCGGATCGTACTTTGAAATATTTACAAACGCATTAACGCTGTAGCTTCAAATAGAATTATGTAAAAATAGTAGTTAAAGTTAAAAGTACTGCATTTTTTGTTAATAGTAAATATGCGGTTGTTTTGCTCCGATTTATTATAGTTTATCTGTATTATTCAAACTAACGCAAACTGCAGCAAAGGATTTTATGGTTGTATAAAACTATAGTATACTAATATGACTGTAACAACAGATTGTCGGTGGCATCGGTTTGAATTCCACGTAAAAATTACTATTCGCGCCTCGCATGCAACTCGCAAAAAGTTTGCATATATATACGAGATTTTTATCCACAATTGATTCTGATATTTTTGCTTTTGGACGAGTAATATTTAAAAAAAATGTGACAACTGATTAAGATTCACAATGTAGCCTGCTTTTGTTTTTTCTAATATCGTGGATCTTGTCAATCATAACGTAAAACAAGTTTTGTACTCGCATTTTTTTTGTTTTTTTTTGTTTTTGTTTTAAAAGACAACTCCCGCACTAGGGATCATGCCCTGTGTCGCGGGGACTTTTACAAACATCAATTAACGGACACATAGAATACCCAGACTCAGGACAATAATTTGTGGATCTCACAAATTTTTGTCCTGCGTGGGGATCGAACCCACAACCTCATGCGCGGCAGCCGCTGGCTTTACCGGCGCGCCACCATTTATGGGAGTTAAAGACAAGTCAATAAATAACGAGAGCTTTTTAGTAAAATGACCAATACAAGTCATAATAATTATCAAAAGCTTTACTGTCATAATTTAGCCGTGTTGTCAGAGAATAAGAGATAATTTGATTGTCAATAAAAGGGAGATAAGAAGTTGAAAAAACTTCATCAATCATTAATATTCATTAACTATACTAAACGCAAAGACTCGTGGCAGTCGGTGTCATACAACTTTATATGGCACCGACTGCCACGAGTCTTTGCGTTTAGTATAGACTATGTCCAGCAGTGGACTGCAATAGGCTAGTTGATAATGAAAAAAACTTGTTTCCATTTATTTCTAGGTAACACTAATTATCGATGTATGTCGGAGGTCTCTTTAATTATATCTTTTCGAGGGATTGAGCGGCCCCTTAGACAGAGTCATGTCAACTCAGAAGGACATGTGGATTCTGACAGCCCTGAGTCATGAAGTCAGTTCAGATATCGACACGTTGTCAACTAGACTTAAGTAGGTATTTTTTGGGAGTCTTTGTAATTAGTAAAAGCTTAGTTCGTAAGGTTATTATCAACTTTGTAAATAACTTTTAAAAAGCTTACTTATGTCACCAAAGAAATTAAAGCAAATTTAAGTCAACGATCAATCCGAGCCAACGACAACGCAAAGAATTTTAATTAGTGATTACGATTCAACTCGCACATTAATTCATTGAAAAGATTTTTCTTAAAACAAGTTGAGTGGAGATGTTACAATGCAGTGTTTTTGTAATGAAAACAATTATTCACACTCGGGGACATTTTAGAAGGTTGCCTTTTTGCAGTAAGGTTGTTTGACTTTAATGATATCAAGGTCTAAATGCATTTGGGATTTTTCATCTAAGTAGAGACTTTTCGAGTTTATGGTCTGTGTCTTTAAAATGTTGGGCAATGTTTTGTTTTTATAATATTATTTTGTGTTTTGTTTTCACAGTTTTACAGTTTTCATTTAAAATAGAAAAATATCTTTTTCTTGGTGTTTGGAAAACCTTATTATTGTTAGTTATAATTATTGAGATGTATTAATAAATTGGAGTAATCTGCTACTTTATTTCACATTATCTTAACTATGAATAGGCCTAGGAATATATCATAAAAATATATATTGCCATGTCTTTATAAAATATACTTATAAAATCGCTTCTTATCAATTTTGAAAACTCAAAACCATAAAGATACTTGGAAAAATGTTATGTTTACTGATTTGTAAACAAATATCATTATCAGCCGATACGCTTTACAGTGTCGTAAAATTTGTTTAAAACGTCGTTTATTGTATTCATTTGAAAGACTTGAATACAGATATTTATAAAAGCTAAATTATTTCTATTGTGACATTAGAAGTATTATAAGTAGCCTAAAATATTATTGCTAGTGGTTACCATATTATTATATATGGTTAACAGAGAGACAGATACTGGTGGTGTCTTTTTGGGTCTTTTAAATGGTTTTTGTTAAAGTCCAGCGGAAGGATTATTGGAAAATAAAATGGGGTTTTTTAATTTAACATAGTTATGTATATACTTAGTTTACTACATATTATTATCACCGTAGTAACTAATCATACTACCGAAAGATTAAAAGTACGTAACAAGAATATATTACACCGTCATTTCAGAGTCAAAGCGTCGATCCGTCTTTTATCTAGATTAGATCATGATTCCGATTATAAAACGATCAAAATTCATATCGTTATGGACCGTACTCTTATAGTTAATTCGATTAAACTTATATTGTAAGGGATTAAAAGCACATGTCAATCAGCTTAATAAGCAATTCAAATTTGGTTAATCCAACGAAATTGGTGCATGGGTGTAATTACTACCCACCATATAGGCTAATTGAAGTGCCACCATTTTCCATTTATGGCAACGAAATAATTAAGTTTTTTAAACGACTCAATGTGTTAATATAGTTTTATTATACGTTTAATTTGCTTAATATCTTTAATTATTGAGTTTGCTATTAAGTTATTAATATATTATTTGTTTGTAAATTATTTTCATGGAGGTTAAAACTATAATTACTGGTTTAAATTTAGATTTCATAAAATAAAATTGTTTTTTAATATTGTTTTATAAAGAACTTCAGCAACGAGAAACATTTAAAATCATATTTTTCGGAAGACCCGGGTTGTCATTCAATCAATTTAAAGGACACAAACAACATTTAGACTCCAGACATGGTCAGACATTTGACAGTGACAGTGGCCGTGGCCGCGTGGGGATCTGTTTACAACGTACATAGAACACTGCAGCTGTTTACCTAGACCACCACACAACCCTCAGTGGTCAGAGGCAATAAGAAATAAAATTCAATAAAAGTACACCTACGTTTTTTATTACTTTTGCGAAATCAGTATAGAATTTTTAATTAATAGGTACACTTTAATTGAAATTGCTCACCATTGATTAGTATAAGCTTATCATAATCAAGTTTGCAATCATAGAGGATCGAAATTAAGGTTATAAAAATGTCACTCTGTTTATTTACTACTTAATTATAGCTTTATTATTAGCCATTCCATCAACTAATAGACTACAATAAAAAGTTATATGAATAATGATTAAAATGAACCTGTTTTAGTCAGTAGATTGACATAAAAAACGAGCCAGAAGACGCACGCAAGTACGTTTACTTGAACTTGTAGCTTATACCATGCTAGAAGATAAGTAGGTATCTCAGCATAGTCAATGTGATTAAAATTTCAGAAATATCTAATGTTTGTCTTATAAAAAAACCCGTATTCAAAAGGAGAACGTTGATACCCATTTCAAAACTGTCACAATTAATATTTTTTGAGGTGGAAACCAAATTATTTCACCAAATTTGATGTTATTTTCATGGGACTAAATCTACCTCACAAAAAATAGTTTTGAGGCTAATTAACATTAAAAGAAAATACAACCGAATTTAGAACTTCCTATTTTAGAGCTGTTTAAAATAAACATGAGCTTAAACGAATGAAAATTACATTTAAAAAAAATACGAATTTATATTATATATTGATAATGAATATACTAAGAAAATAATATATTCTGTATGTCCATTATACTGACGCATAACGATGGCGGCTTCTATAAATCGTTTACTGTCAATTATATCGGGAATTGCCATAGCAATTAAGATTAGGCTGTAGTGATTCAATACATTGAATAAAACATTCCCATCTGATGTATGCATGTGACGAAGCCTTGGTGGACTTTAAGTTCTATTTTAAACTTTAAAGACTAGCTTTTAAAGTATTTTAATGAAAACTTAAAATTTTCAAAAAAATTACAAAAAAGCCCGTTTAGTCCGTGATTATAGTTAAAGAAGGTTAATAGTGAATGTTTACCTCATCTCTACCAAGGATGTTGTGAAAAGACACTTTGAGACCCTGTATTTAACTTACAATATATTTATTTGTTAAAGAAATAAAACTTGGCATAATACAGCCCCCTGTTGGGTCACGCCTGGTCTTAGTTCTGCAGGTCGTGTTTCCCTCCACAGATCCAGGAGCTTTCAGGCTGTCATGAAGAACGCTTCGATGTACTTTTATTTAATGTTATTATAAGCTCATTAGAATCACTTAAGTTTTTGTGCGCAATCTGGTAGCTAATTGATATTAAAAATAATCAAGGCCGCGATAAGAAAGAAGCTACTTTAAATCAGTAACCATATTTTATTCTTAATGTTTCTGTATATTTTATTCATTAATATTATTTTATCTCTAAAATTCTCTATTCGTTAGGTACCGATCACATTCAAATTGAGGTTAGGTAGGTCAGGCGTCTTAAGTGTCCGATAATATTACAATAAATTACTAAACTAATGAATCCATAGGAAAATTGTGTTTAAAGTTGATGTTTTCATCCGCATCGTATGACAGTAATGAATATGATGACATTGTAATCTTTATGTATATAATATAATATTAACAATATCCTTTCCCCTATACGCCCTTATCATATTAACATGAATCTTGCTTGGCTAATATCTTTGTTCAAAATATCTGTGGATCAGGATCTCAAACAACTTAAGATGTTTTTTGTATTAGGACGCAATGGCGATGCCGTTATTATACGTTACTAATTTGTCACAATCTGTTCTAAGACCGCTGATCATACATATTTAAAAAGTACTACAATTAACAAGATAATGATTAACAAAGATTATGAGCTTCAGCCGTAAAACTATATCTTTGAAAAAAACGGCGGTTTTTGTTTATAATGCAATATTTATTTAATTGAAAAACATTTAAAGTGTTGAGAGTGTGTTATACACATACTTTATTGCCTTTTCTTAAGAATTTGTTATCAATATTTTACATTATTTATCCTATTTGCGAATTATGATTTCTTTTCTATTGGCGCTATAAACGCTTTTAAATAACATACCTATTAAAATATACCTTCACGTTAAATGAACAAAGGTATAGTAAATGTAATTTAATAATAAGTAAGTTCAAATGCACTTGAATACTATTTAGTTTATATAGGTACTTAAACAAATTTTAATAGTTTAATTAATAAACTTTCAGTTTATAGCAAGAGCTTAAAGTATTACTCTTATGTCTGAAGTTTCTGAAATACTTAACAAGTTGTCCTTTCTTGTAATTAACTTAGAAAATGTCTCACATTGACATTTTCTCGGTGTACCATGTCATAGTAAAATATCGTAATAAATTCTGGGTATTATAATCACTTTTTTTATGAAAAACAAAAGGTTTATAGAAACTATGGAAAAATTTAACGTTTTTTTTATGAAACGATAACGACCCTAAGTCACTAATTGAAAAGTCGCTTAAAATATTATAGATCCTTAACAAATAGCAATTGTTTCAGTACTGGTACGGTATAATAAGGGATAAACTACCCTAACCTTACAAAAACAAACACAGTTATTTCTTAGCCCTATACTTTACAGAAGCTCCCATAAAAAGATAGGAAACCCATTAATTTATCAATAGAATTATTATAACAGCACTTTGAAGCTAATAGAACGGTATTGTGTACAGCAGTTTGTATCGAAATTACCTTTATTGCTAGGTTGAGACAGTACCGCGGTATGCTGGGACTTTGAGCGCGGCATATAAATCACTGGTCCACGCAACTGATTCAGATTACTATTACAGTACCTTGTGAATTGAGATGCATAAGTGGAAGTACCATTAACGTACGCTGTTAAATGAGTATTTTAGTCAACAATAGCATGGTACTTACTAAATGCGAAACAAAAATTCAAACTTTTAAAAATTCACATACTTATTAAGTACTAACTAAATCACACACAACAACACATCAATCTAGACAATTAACTTGTATACCTTAATCCCTTGTAATGAGGTAAATTTATTAATCAATGGTACAACTGTAGGGACGGGCCTCCTTCAGTGACTAGGGGAACAACTTGCTAATACCATGCTAAGAAATTGCTTTAGTATTACTTCGCTGTTTAGATGGATTTCTAAAGTGTTTTTGCCAAGTTTTCCTTCTTTTGATTTCGTGGAGATTTTTTTTAGGACACTCACTTTTACCTAGATTAATAAAAGATTCTTTTCCGTGACTGAGTTTTTCTCCACGTCATAATTTAACTGTACTATAATATTCAATGGTTTATATTAATATTAAAATGGTTCTCTCTTTATCGCTTATACTACATCTAGGCCTAAACATCCGTAGAGCGAGATTGATTATACTGTATTACTAAAAGTACAAAACGAACCAGCTAGACCGGAACGGGCTGCCTCAGGCGCTCTGCGATAGAAAATTATTAAGAAAATTAAATGATCTACCGTGTGCCGTTCACAGATATGCCAATTATTGATACCATCTAAAGGTGATGTCTGAAAAATGTGTAGGCCGTTCCACTGCATGTTGCAATTTACTTACGTTTTATCTGTTAACCGTCCGCTTTAAAGCTAATAGTAATTGATTTTATGTTTGTAGCAACGCATTGAGAAATAGGTCTGTTCGTTTCAACGTTTTTAATGAGTTGAAATGTATAGTTGGTTTACGTTCGATACTCGTATTACATGTGGTCAGTCATAAAAGTTATTTACGTTTAATTTTGATAGAAATAGTTTTAAATTGCGTCGATGTGTCATTGAGCTAAAGTCGAGTGGCTATAATTACGAGATTCTCTAGTAAAGTGAGCATGAAATTTGTAATTTACATAACAAGAGAAGCAAAATGTCAAAGGGTGATTTATTATTTAATGGGCATTGGACTTTATTAGTTCCCCTATGACACAGCAATTATGTGCTGCCCATACTGTAGATAGATCCTGTCACTCTTGATTGTCCGCTTTATTGGAAATGGCACCAAATATTTCAAGCGACAGCGGGGGACAGTCATGTCATTTATCAGCTTCTGTTTTAATATTGAGTGATTTGAATTTAGAATAGTTTGACATTGACTTCATTGTATAATGCCGAGCTCAATTCGGCGAATGTTTAAAAAACGTAGTTGTAGAAAACCCTTTGTGCTCAACATTTATATTTATGTAACTGTTACTTCTTTTTTCTGTTTCAGAAGAAAATCATGGCTGTGTAACGCTAGAAAAAGGACTGAGATTCTCTTAAGAAGGTAAGAGAGCTCTGGTAAGAGATGAAAGAGTGAAATAATACGCAACTCATTGAAGAAAAATCGTTACTTTTTCCTACAATGCTTCTTGTTTTCATTTTCCACTAACTACCTTTGGGACTAGAAACCCATTAATAGGACCGACTTTGTTCGTTGGACAACAAACAGTGAGATAATTACAACAAGGTATTCGCCTTAAATATCATATTTTAATTATAAATCTGTATAACGTTAAATGTAATAGGCAAGTGAAATACCTAAATCCATGTTAAAGTTCTCAGCACAAAAAATATTCTTAGACTGATAATTATCTTGTATCAAAAAGAATATATCATTTTTAATAAATATATAGGTTTATCATGTTATTAAATATAGTTTGTATCATACAGTGGGATGTAAATGTAAGCTTCCTACATCGTATAAATATAGTGAACAGGTACCATAATGCCTTAATCATCTTTTATGACACCCACGGGAATTGATGGGACCACTACATTCTTGAACGAAGTAACCAGTTTACTAGTTGACGTCTTACACAGATCTGAATAAAGCTAATGCATGTTTTCTGTAAGCAATTCTAATCGAGTTAGAAAATCTTGGATGGCTTTGTAATTTATCCTTGTTGGTAGTGATTTTGTTTACACATTGACACTTTCGTTTCTAGATTACTTTTAAGATAGATACTTGTCTTTCTCGTCGATGTGTTTACTTCTTTATGGTCAGTAGATACGTCTTAGACTATTGTAATAAGTGAGCTACTATAATATTGCATTTCTAGACTTAGTCCAGTCAACGAATGACTCAAAGGGGGGTATAGAGTGCGTGAACGGGAACCTAAGTGATTTCTACAGGAACTTATTCAGGGTACTTAGAGAGATAACATACTAAAAGTCCCCACCTCTAGGAGGTGAGGCGGAGGGAGGAGGGGGAGGCAAAGGTCTCAATTTTAGGTTTTTCGCTAATATCTCAAAAATGGTGCATTTTAGCAAACCTTCTTTACTCTACCTATACAGGATGCTGGTCAGCAATTTTATTGCTATGTCATATTTTCCTCGACCTGAAGCAGGATATTCCTTGACGAATACGATGATGACAAATATAGTATAATTAAAACTAGCACTTACTTTGGTTATTCATTTTAAACTCAAAAATTAAAATACTTGCCTAAATAGACTTAAAATAGTTGTAGCACTCAAACTGATGTCGTAGATTAAGACATTTTCTGATCGTGAGTGTTTATGGTAACAGAATTTTTATTAGAATTGTGTCTCACAAAGGAATCTAATACATTAATTTCACGTATTATGTGCTTCTAATCTACTTAGATAATTAAGTCGGCCGGTAATCATCAAAAGGAATATTTATTAGATCATTTGCATTCCTCATTTGAAATAAGTCCATTTACAGAGCGCTTTTATACTTTCTGAGTTGACTTCTTATGTGGTGTAGATTAATATAATGTATATCAATAGTCATAGACCTAAGGAAATATTTACGTATTTATTAAGTACTAGCTGCTGTGCCCGCGACTTCGTTCGCGTGGCGGATGTTACTTACTTCGCAATTCGATTTAATACTGAAAAATCGTTTTTTAAACCTTATAACAAACAGATATACCTACACACGAATTGTAAAATTAACGAACGAACCAAAACCTTTTCAAAAACAGATCTTTACAAAGACAGATATATGAAGACTGTGTCTAAACTTATACTGAAAGACATGAGCGAACGTCATTCTTTCAAGTAAAATCTTAATACCGCGATACTGAAAATGACGTCACAGGCACAATGCCATCTGTTGTCAAATTTGTAAGTTAAAATAAATGACATCGCTTTTTTCATCATAACAGCCCATTAATGTCCCACTGCAAGGACGCGCCTCCTCCCGTGACGGAGGGATACTTGGCCTACTAATACCACGTTGGCCAGTCGGATTGGTATAGGGTTTAATTTCAAGTTTTCCTTCATTTTTATTTCGTAAAGATAATATTCACCGATAGTCCCTTAGTCGGTTTTACGGGTGGCCCCATGGGATGAGATGGGGAGGTGACATATTGTATTCTTGCTCCGTCACCACACGGATAATCGCTAATTAATTATGAATGAATACATTTGCACGCCACGTTATGGTGCGGCAGAATTACCTGCCTCGGTGGCGCGGCGGTCGCATTACATGGCTGGCGTGCATGAGGTCGCGGGTTCGATTCCCATGGAGGACAATTGTGATACACAAACTATTGTCCTTAGTCTGGATGTTCTTTGTGTCTGTTAAATTGATATTTTTAAAGGCTAGTGTGAAGACTTATAATTGATATTACACATACGATTCATGGTTAATTTTATTAACATTTAAAAGGAATAACTTATTAATAGCACTTAATAATAAAATAGTTATATATTATTTAAAAACTCATTTATTTTATGATTACTACTGGTAACGCCATCTCGTGAACAAAAGAAACGAAATTTAAATTCATTCAACATTGAACCAAATCCATTTTTCATGAACCCTGATTTGTATTGGACTGTTCTAATAAAGAGATCTAGCGATATCTCGAGTATTACTTATCCGATTCCGATTGTTTTATTATAGTATAGATAGATACCTACTTTAAACTTAATACCTAAAAACTACGTATCTATGTATTTTAATATCTAAAGCGCGCTTATTCCGAGAAGAGTCAATAAGATCCACGTCCGTTCGCATTAAGAGTCAATGTGAATGAAATTATATAGATGCACCGGTTGGCCGTTTCAGACGTTAAACAAAAATCAACCGTACAGCCGTACTCATACTGGCGCGGCGACATTTGGAAATTTTCTTTCATCTAAATCTTGTGTGTTTATAAACCGATTTCTATAATTTTTTTTTATGAATAAGGTATTAAAGTGTACTTTTGAAATATGGGAGTTTGAAAAAGATATGTCTATGCAAATTACAATATATTTATGTATTTAATACACTTTGAAGAAAACCCTAACGATTAAACAGGTTATTGTGGCTAATATATAAAAGATAGATATATACCATTCAGGACTTTTTTGTTCATCGTTTGAAGACCATTATTTTTGTAATACATCTTTTTGGCGTATGATCAACGTATGCGATGATAAGAGCTCGAACGCGCTTTTTTTCAACCGACTTGCTTCAAATTTTTCGTCATTGCTCAGCTCCTATGTGTCTTAGCGTTATGTTATACAGCCTATAACCTGCCCGGGAGTATGGACTACAATTGTACTAAGTTTGGTTAAAATGCCTTCAGTAGTTTTTGACCCATGCGTGCACATACAGACAGACAGACAGACAGACAGACAGACAGACAGACAGACAAAAAATTTATTGATTGCATTTTTGGCATTAGTATCGATCACCATTCATCCTCCAATATTAATTTTTAACATATATTCAATGTACAGAATTGATCTCTCTACAGTTTTATTATAAGTACTAGCTGCTGTGCCCGCGACTTCGTTCGCGTGGCGGATGTTACTTACTTCGCGATTCGATTTAATACTGAAAAATCGTTTTTAAAACCTTATAACGAACAGATATACCTACATTACAAACGAATTGTAAAATTAACGAACGAACCAAAACCTTTTCAAAGTAAATAAATAGTAAATAAAATATCTATGAAGACTGCGTCTAAACTTATACTGAAAGACATGAGCGAACGTCATTCTTTCAAGGAAAATCTTAACACCGCGATACTGAAAATGACGTCACAGGCACAATGCCATCTGTTGTTAAATTTGTAAGTTGAAATAAATGACATCGCTTATTTCATCATAACTGCAAGGACGCGCCTCCTCCCGTAACGGAGGAATACTTGGCCTACTAATATCACGCTGGCCAGTCGGATTGGTTGATAATATACGGATAGATTGGAAGATAATATTCACCGGTAGTCCCTTAGTCGGTTTTACGCCACCCATGGGATGAGATGGGGAGGTGACATATTGTATTCTTACTCCGTCACCACACGGATAATCGCTAATTAATTATGAATGAATACATTTGCACGCCACGTTATGGTGCGGCAGAATTACCTGCCTCGGTGGCGCGGCGGTCGCATTACATGGCTGGCGTGCATGAGGTCGCGGGTTCGATTCCCATGGAGGACAATTGTGATACACAAACTATTGTCCTTAGTCTGGATGTTCTTTGTGTCCGTTAAATTGATATTTTTAAAGGCTAGTGTGGGATTTGTCTTTTGTAAAAAAAATGCTGAAATAAATTATTATACCTCACACCTTTTTACCATCTAGCAAAAAATATTTGACTAAACTTAGACTCGACTATATTATTATTATTATCTATAGATAAACTGCGTGCAGTATTTTTGAATTACTTACTTAATAAAATAAACACAAACACTTTGAATAATAATTTAATGTTTTGTAATTGTATTTCTATATTTTATTGTCAGTTTTGTATTTTTTTATTGTTGACAAATAGCAATAATGTGTAAAATGATTTTATAAAGAAAAAACGTGTTGCTTATTATGTTGTCTGTTATATTATACCCATATATTATTAATTATTAAATAGTTATATAAGTGTGTTATAATTGCAGTTATAATAAGATTGTGAGAAAAGGAATGTTATTTAAATTCAATTTAATATTTATGATTAAGTATAGGTATAGTTTAACTTTAAAAAATGAAGTTTGTACGCCAATATTAGCAATACAGGAAAAGACTATTTATTTTTGTCAGATGTTTTGTATCTGTGATTAACTAATAAAGGTTATTTGTATTTGTATTTATTTACGTTAATAAAAACAGGTGGAGTCTGTTGCATACTTTTACGCTGACCAGTAACTACTACAGTTTAAACTAAATGAATACTTACCAAAAGAATAATTTTACTTTAGATTAATAGCTTACTAATACAATTTATATTTAATTAAATTGTTTCAATTACGAAAAACACAAAAATATAACAATCAAGTAAACTTATAATTGGTTTAATTTAATAAGACTTATAATTGATATTACACATACGATTCATGGTTAATTTTAGTAACATTTAAAAGGAATAACTTATTAATAGCACTTAATAATAAAATAGTTATAGATTATTTAAAAACTCATTTATTTTACGATTACTACTGGTAACGCCATCTCGTGAACAAAAGAAACGAAATTTAAATTCATTCAACATTGAACAAAATCCATTTTTCATGACCCCTGATTTGTATTGGACTGTTCTAATAAAGAGATCTAGCGATATCTCGAGTAATACTTATCCGATTTTGATGAAACATACCTCAGTTTAAGGCTACAATACAATGTATTGGTCTTAAGATTATATTTTAATTCGTTTTAAAGATGTGCGGTAACAGACAGACAGACAGATAGACATTAATTCTAAAAATTGTAAGTGTGTAGTGTTGTTGCTTTTTGACTTTTTTCAAGATTTTATAGATAATTTTTATCTGAATTTTCGAAAAGAACAGACATTTCGACCTCTACAGTTTTATTATAGTATAGAAGATAGATAGATTACCTACTTTAAACTTAATGCCTAAAAACTACGTATCTATGTATTTTAATATCTAAAGCGCGCTTATTCCAAAAAGAGTCAATAAGAACCACGTCCGTTCGCATTAAGAGTCAATGTGAATGAAATTATATAGATGCACCGGTTGGCCGTTTCGGACGTTAAACAAAAATCAACCGTACTGCCGTACTCATACCGGCGCGGCGACATTTGGAAATTTGCTTTCATCTATATCTTGTGTGTTTATCAACCGATTTCTATGAATAAGATATTAAAGTGTACTTTTGAAATATGGGAGTTTGAAAAAGATATGTCTATGCAAATTACAATATATTTATGTATTTAATACACTTTGAAGAAAATCCTAACGATTAAACACGTTATTGTGGATAATATATAAAAGATAGATATATACATTCAGGACTTTTTTGTACATCTTTTGAAGACCATTATTTTTGTAATACATATTTTTGGCGTATGATCAACGTATGCGATGATAAGAGCTAGAACGCGCTTTTTGTCAACTGACTTGCTTCAAATTTTTCGTCACTGCTCAGCTCCTATGTGTCTTAGCGTTATGTTATACAGCCTATAACCTGCTCGGGAGTATGGACTACAATCGTACCAAGTTTGGTTAAAATGCCTTCAGTAGTTTTTGACCCATGCGTGCACATACAGACAGACAGACAGACAGACAGACAGACAGACAGACAGACAGACAAAAAATTTATTGATTGCATTTTTGGCATTAGTATCGATCACTAATCACACCCTGATAGTTATTTTGAGAATATATTTCAAGTACAGAATTGACTTCTCTACAGATTTATTATATGTATAGATATAGATATATAGATTAGTATGTACATTGAGAATCACTTTCATAGATTCAAACAACGCCATACTAAAGCTTGTACATATTTGACGACCTCTGTGGCGCAGTCCGTATACTACCTGGCTGCTACGCAGCTCAGAGGTCTCGGGTTTGATTCCCGCTTAATGCAAATCTTTGTGTGCGTGAACATGATTGTTTGCATTGGTCTAAGTGTTTTCTATGTAAATGTATTTACAAAAAAAAAGTTAGCTTAGCTTAGCTTAGTTTGGGACTAGGTGGCGATGTGTGAATGTGTGAGGATTATTTATTTATTTATCATGTTGTTTTGCTTGTAATAGCAGAATATAACATGAAGAAGTATGTTTTTCAACAGAATCTTTGTCGTACCCTTTAAGCTATGGTAGGTACTTTGTGATACAGAGCTTGTCTCTTATGCAAAAGCAGTTATTTTATTTTTTTATATAAATGAAAACCCAACTCATATAATTTTAGGGAAAAATATACAACAGAGTTGATTATCTCTCTCTCTTTGAAGTTATTAACAAAAACCTAATAAATAAATAAAATAATCACCTCAGCTCTAATCTATGCAACGCTTCATAATTTAAACAAAAAATAAAACACGCTGTTTAATAAAACTGCCCGCAGCAACTCCATTACTCTACTTATACAGGATGCATGTATTGCTGGCTATCAGATCGCTTGTCACGTAGGCAATGAAACTCACAAGTTTACCACGAACGTTAGTTTGTCACAAAAACTCCGTCGAGGCCTGCAAGTGAATTAGACTATTAAAGCTGTTGCCGACATAATCTTGGGACCAATGTTTGTAAGAATTGTTTTACAAAAACATAATGTAATGATACTGTACAGAGCTTCAGTATTAAGGTCTCTTATGATAACTTTAGTTTGTGTTTCACGCAGTACTTATTCTGTTCTGTACTAAAGTTTTATTTGTTTTACACAAATTAATTTTGTCCTGGCCTCCGCCTGTTTATTAAATTGTAGGATATATCTGGGTTCACGGTACAGAAAGTGGTTTTTTAATATAATTCTTAATTTGGAACCTGTAACCTGTAACAGACACGCGATACCTTAAATCTACCTACTACTGCGATACCTGAGATTTAAGCCTGAATATTAAAGTAGCCTCTTTTAGTAAAATTTGATTTTATTTAAGTGGCCGAATCCCGACATAGGTCTTTTTCGACAATAATAGCTATTTTGACTGAATAATACTACGCAGACCATGCAGGTCAGTATAGAATACATTTTACAAGGTTTCTGTCTTTGGAATTCTAATTCATATATCTACCTACTAACATTTTCTGCACCTAACAGTAGCTGCTTATAATAAAGCTAGACACGTTGTGCCTATACATAATACAAGTAAGAATAACATAAACCTTCCTTGTAACTTTGTACAAACATTGGCTAACCAACATGCATCCATAGAGTCACGCTCTTTATGCACGAACAGCGCACGCGCACCGCAAGCTAAGTAGAGTTTAGTAAATTGTTCACTGATTGCTACGTGATACGGAATTATTAGATTACTTTTTGTTGTAAGTAAGAAGTAAGGTTATGTAAGTACTTAGTAAAGTTTACATGGAGCTTTTATAACATTTTCTAGTACATAAGAAATGTTATTTAAAATAAGTAAGTTACTATTACAAAAACAAAATCCGATTTACTCAAAAAAAATTAAAATATTTATTTCATATATTTAAGATCTGTAAAAACAATAAAAAAGATGGTTATGTATTAATGAGGACTGCTAAGATCTTATAAGCAAGACAAACCTTAGCAGAATATGTCAAGAATTGAGACTTAAAATTGACAATTTAATTATGAGAACATCATATTATGTATCAATCTCAATCAAGCGTGACTATCATTGCTTAACTATAAAACAAAATCAACATAATGTCATAAACCAAGGAAGCATGAATTATTAAGTTAATCTTTGAAACAATCCTCCAGATAGATTATTTCTGGTGTGACCAGATGTCTAGTTGCTATCAATATTACTTGTTCAATCAATATCACGTCACTCACTAAAATTATCGAATTCCTAAGCATGATGGAATCAGACAAACATCAAGTCTCTAGAATTATTAACATTAGTGGGATTATGTTAATGCTTATAGTTATTTTATGCTAATAAATAATTTTGTAACAGCCTAAGACTTGATTGTTTTCCGCTAGGTAGCCATGTTCTTGTCCATCAACTAGCGTTTAATCCTCCATAGATATGTAACTATGATTATGAAGATGTTAAATAGATTACAAACGTAAGCTTTTTCGGTTAACATTGACCAGGTAATTTAACAACACACTGTATAAATTAAAATAAACATTAGTTACGATTATGATACTTATACAGTATGATTCTCACGCTCATTTAATTTCTGAACAACTCCTCGATTTCTTGTGTGTCGACTAAAATAGGAATGTGCATTCGAACGATGTCTATTTAGTAATAAAATTTTACAACTATCACAAATCTGTGTACGGAGCATAGTGATTAGGATAATATGTCATGTAGTGTATTTTATTGAGGGTCTAAGGGGTGGCCTAGCTTAAGTGGCAAAAGTTTATAGCGTTTACGGCAAAAGTTGAAAGATCATTATAGCTCGATACGATTATATATTTCGCTAGTTATAGTTTATTTATAAATTATTGCCTTTACGCGGTGCGTGCTGATTGTCTTTGTAAATCATGGTAATTTATATCGTAGTATTGTTGTTCCAGTTTACTGTGGATGTTACTTCGTCGGATAATGAGTTTTCACCCCCTGTATCAAGACATAGACCCTCTGCAGAGAACTTTGTCTAGTATTTGGACGTTTAGCCTAGTGTTTCCCTTGTATTTTTTTAGAGATGACATAATAATTATGTATGTGCCTAACGTAAACATATTTTTTTTATGAGATCCATTTTTCGCATTCACATTCATTCATCGCAAAGATAAAATTATATATTTTGTGTAAAATATCGATTAATTTAATAGCGGAACCTTTTTATTGGCAATAATAATAAGAATAGTATAATAAATTGATATATTTTATAGGTATCTAAGTAATAAATATTAAGTTACCTCCAAAAATCATCATCACGAAATCTATTCAAATCAATTTTTGTTTCCGACACATATAAACATTTTTTATAATGTGTCGAGTTATTTTTATTATAAATAACGGTGAAGCCGACTCGTTTGTCCAAAATTCTAAATTCAAACATAAGATATCACCAAAAATGCCCACTTACGATGTAGTCGCGTGTTAAATTAAACATGAGCTTGAGTCGCCGAAAAGCGACCACGCCTTAATGGACACTTAGGCCCCTCCCATACGCCCCCCTTACTAATTATTATAACCGGTTTGTTTATAATAATTAACCTGGTAACACCACCTGTTGTACTTAATCAAGTTACGAACTTGTGCCAACCAACAAAAGAAGAACTTTCAATTGCACATTGAAAATTAATACTTGAAACTTTTGATTACAGCACAATAAAGTTAAGTATGCCTATTATTTTGACGCTTGGTTAATCAAGGAATTAAAATCAGAGTAATATTAGAAGCTTTGTGAGTATGTGTATGTGCTAGTACTTCTTCACGCTCCAACAGCTAGAGGTGGAGGTAAGGGGTGGCAACCAGGATGAACACATAAATGGAAACACATAGGTGACAGCCTAGATGATTATAGGCTATTTTTAATATATAAATTAGTAATTTTCTATTTAACAAACCAACTTCAACATAAATGTTGGCGCCGATTATAAAACTTATGACAAAAGTTCGATATTCATTGATATTATGAACAAATTACTCAATCAGATCCAGATTACTAACTAGTGTATTAGAAAGACCGAAATCTACTCGTATCTTTGGTCTCGATAAACAACATCCACGTTAGTGTAGCCTCGGGCTTCACCTAGTAGTTTAATAATTATTTATTTTTCTAATATTCAGCAAACCTCCTCAATCAAATAAATTTCATTTTATTGTATCATTATTATTGTTCAAAATTACCTTTATGGTAATTTAGAAAATTAGACATAATTTATACAGACTTGGGAATAAAATAACGTTTATTTTATGCTACGTGAGAATTATTTTACAGATATGAAACTAGTATAATGGTAAGTAATTTGAAGGTAAGTAATCAATTTCTTTTTTATTGTTTAAAGCAAACGGCCCACCTGATGGCAAATGGTAACCGCCTCTTTTAAACTTTAGAAATAATAGAGCACAAAGATACTGCTACTGGCTACCCTAGATAGAAATAGTTACGTCTCATTGCTCTGCAACATCACTAGCTACTATACATCATACCAGTCCATTAATGTCCCACTGCAGGGACGGACCTCCCCCCGTAATGGAGGGATACTTGGCCTACTAATACCACGCTGGCCAGACGGATTGTATAGGGTTTAATTTCAGGTTTTCCTTCTTTTTATTTCGTAAAGATAATATTTAAGGTTAGTCCCTTAATCGGTTTTTACGACACCCATGGGATGAGATGGGGTGGTGACATATTATATTCTTATTCCGTCACCACACGGAGTACACCTAAATTAAGCTTCCAGAAATTAATTTCAAAGTAGTTTTTTAGACAATTATTCATTGAGATGTATATGATATTATTTTTAGATTATTATTAAGGGTTATTTTAGTTACCGTTAGATGCATATTTAGGCCTTATTTCCGGTCACATTTAATAATTGTGAGGATATTGTTGTGTCACTGTCAAAATAATAAAGTCATTGAACGTTTAATAGCTTAAAAACAAACAAAACATTCTTACCTGCATACAAAATACGTATTTCTATCATGCTTGCTTACGATGAACTAACGATTTGTTTTATTTTAGTTCGTAAACTCAAACCTGACACGATTTTATTCTACGTTCTTTCGAGTTTGACTGACAGTGCACGTAACATTAAAATACGGTACTTTGCCACCTTGATGTATAACTGCACTGAGACAGTGATACAAGTAAATCTATATTTCAATCGATCATTGTGACCTTTGCCTATATAGTATTATTTCTTATTATACCAACGAAATTAAGTTCTCGGACATTGAGTTAAAATAAAACTACATTATTCAATTAATTTTTATTGGCAAATTTTACTAATACGGATATTATTTATAATGGACAGATAGATGGTGCGCAGGGTGGGGAGACTCCTCACACGGTGGACCGACGACCTAGTTAGGACGGCTGGAAACCGATGGATGTGGGAGGCACAGGACCGCACAAGGTGGCAATGTCCTATGTCCAGCAGTGGACGTCGTTTGGCTGATATTATGACGATGATGATCCGTCAGGTGACAATAGCGGGTCAAGTTTTATTTCTTCTCATAAAGTGAGTTCCGTCCTTGTTAGTATGCATTTTAGAGTTGATAAGAAATCATAATACTCTTCAAATATGTGGAACAAAGTTCTATAATAATCTATCTCGCCAGCACCGTAGACAAAATTCTAACTCCATTACCGAATGAAATCTATATAAGTTTATTTTAAACCACACAATATTTTCCAACCACACGTAACCGACTTATATCAACCTCACTGCTATATAAATAGAACTAGTTAATGGATAAGTTTCAAACAAACAAACACGAAGAACATCAGAAATAACTATAACAAGGGAACTTCATCAAAGTGATTCAGTACATTCGTTAGTTAATTAACGTTCATCGAGCTTTCCTTGTATTTGATCTAACGAGAGTGTGTAATTTCTAAATGATTATAAACAGTTACTGCTGATAATTTCTCGCTTCCGCAAATTATTGATTGATTACTGGTAGCGAGGAGTTAGTATGTTTTTATGTATAGCCTGTTAGATCATTCACCCTATAAATAGAGATGAGATACGTATTACGTGTTGTATTGTACTATGATATCTTTCCATACAAAATATTCTATTTAATTCATATATCATTATTTTTGTTTCATTATAGTTTTGAGTTAAAATAAGCTAAAAATGACATTACCTAATTATCTTTAATTTAACTTGTATATCATAAAACAACGAAACTATACTCTGTCCATTCGTTTATTTTCTTTTTGACACATTGAAAAAATTCGAAATTAGTAACGTTTGATTCGATTTTAATTCATTATCGTTTTTATTTAAGAATAACTTTTAATCGATTTACACGTACCTACATAATATTTTTAGTATAAATACTTTAAATTTAATTAATATAATTTATATTTATTTATAATAAATAAGTATTAAAATTATAACATTTATGCAAATAAAATTAGAATTAATTAAATTTATAGTATATTTTTAAATTTAAAATACATAATTAAACTTATCGTGACTCATTCGCGGGTTATTATAGCTAGTCTAAAAATCATATTTCATTTTATAAACCTATTATGAAGAGTTCAGGTTTATTCAATTATGTATTTGTAATCTGTTTCAGAATTGTGGTAATCGTAATGAGGGTCCGTCAATAAGCAACCATGGTAACCGAAAAAAAAACATGGGTCCGTCCATGAAATACAATATTATTTGTTTGAAAAATAAGCGGAAGTATTACGAAACTTCATGGGCGTGAGCTGTCAAAAAGAAAATAAACGAATGGACAGAGTATAGTCGATCATAAACACTAATCAATACTTTAATTTATGAGGACATCTGCAAGAAACCTGCTTGGAGTCACAGTGAACTGAAATATACCGCGCAGAGGTGACGAAATTTTGGTTTGCAGGATGGGCAGACTGTCGATATTATGACTTTATCACGTTATGGAAAAAAAAAATATTATTTTAGCCCAAAAAAAAACCTAACTCCAATTCAACTATTCAAACACTAAAAACTATAATTTGCAAGCAAATTATTTATACGACTAAACTTGCCATTATGTACTAAATAAATCTACCACATTTATAGTCTCCTACAATAAAGCACAATTGTATGTTAGGCTGACACCACATTAGACGACGGCGGCGCGGCGACGTTCCTCATATCAGGCGAACTCGCACGCGAACGCTTAATCCCCTGTAGTCAAATCTCTTTAGAGACCATGCTATGACTGACTGAAACAAAAGCGGGCAGCGTGGATAGCAAAGGGCTGTAATGACGAGCTTGTTTTCCGCACGTCACACGCCGGCAACACGCAACGCTTACGCAGTGCGCACGCGATCCGAATGTTGCTCGCTTACACGCCGTCCTATGTGGGTTCAGCCTTAGACATAATTCGAATACCGGTTACAATTACTTGTACTATTCAAGCTTCAATACACCATTATTGATATAATAAAATGTTATTGTGATTGCATTTGTTTTATAAGCCAATTATCTGATGATTTGATTGAGTTGCATCTAAACTTAGATTTTATTTTATACCTATCCTTAGCCATTGCTGTTTTATTTTGGTCTTAGGATTTTTCTTTAATTAGGCAACTTGAGGGACTTCTCTGTTTTATAGGACCGAAAGAAAACTGAAGCTACTATTAATAATAGACTGAATAGATAAAATTGTTATAGGGTTTTCAGAAACCTTAATATTATTAGTTTTCTGTAGATAATATGCGCGATCTTTTTCTGAAAAGCAGCCTTTAAAAAAATAGATGAGGCATTGACACTATGTAATCTTACTGTCACAATACATAGAGCAATTAGTAGAATGTATCTGTGACCAGCGATGATTGTATAGGATAGTCAATTTGGTCAAAAGGAAGCTAAACTATCTATGTGGCATGATAGTCTAATTGTGCAGGCTGCCGTGCAGGTGGTTTCGAGTTCAAACACTAACACCCTTATTAATAAAAAACGCTTACTCCTAGCATAGTCCAGACTTATACTTGGACTAGTTAATACCGGTGTAACGAAGTATTATCTTCGGACTAACTATGTCATTATTAAACTTGGAGTAACCGCGGATTAACAATACCAAATTTACACCAGAATTAACGCGAGTGCTATGGCAACCCAGATACGTGAAAAGGTAAAAAGAGTGAGCTGAATGACTGAAATATCATTTTGATAGATTGCTAATGTCAAATTTGAATTGTTTGGTTTATTATTGTGTGTGTATTTTATTTTGTCGTCATATTGTAATTTATCCAAGTTAATAAAATAATACAATAATAATAGTTAATACAGCAAAATGTTAAAAGATGAGGAACATTTGAGACAGATGGAAATGGCTGAGGAAGAACATTCAATTAAAATGGCAATTCACAAGGAAAAACTGTGTTACATTGGAACGGGAAATTCTTGAGCTAAAGATAGCTAAAATGTTAAATTATGTAATTATTCTTTAGAATAAACCATTATTATATTAAAATATTTGTCTTACTAATCAGTATTATAAGTAATAATCATATTAAGTAATTTATTTTATAGTGAGGGGTGTTGGTAATGTATCAATAAACTCACAATTTGAATTAAAAGTCTTTATTTAAAAAAAATCAGTAATTAAATGCCGCCCGGGCTGAATTTCCTCTTAGAGAGTTACTTAATGTATGTGTTACTGGAACATCATCATCTTCTACATGCTCAATCAAATTTTGCTGTTGTATTGCAATATTATGCAATATAGCCAGTGCAACTATGTAAAGCTATGTGTTTTCTTATTTTGTACGAAAGCCTCTTAATAAACACTGAAACCTTTGCTTCCATACTCCAAAGCACCGTTCAACAGTATTACGTGTCCTAATGTGAGCTTGTAAGCTGTATAAATATGCCGCTTGTATCACCAGCTAAACGATTTTTCAACACTTCATGTCAATGATGAAAAGAGCAGTAGATCAGGAAAATCTGCATTTAGATTTAAACTCGGCTTCTTGTAGTTCTTCCAACAGATTCTTTCGAATTTTATAAAATTTCACTTGTCTAATCAATGGAACCACATCATCAAACTCGTCTATGTCATAAATATAATATCCGTAAATCTTGAACAAAATAGTCTCTATTCATCTTAATCAATCACAGGATAATATTTTTGAAGGATAAAAATAAATATAACACGTCAAAGTAATACTGATAAGTCTGTACTAATCCACCGTTAAACTAGTTCTTGGTACGGAATAACTTTTACGCCAAGAGTAAAGCGGTATTAGCTTACTCCTTCTTTACTTCGCGTTTATTAATACAAACATTAATAATTTGACACTTAAACCATGGAGTAAAGTTAATCTTGCGTTAGTCTACGTTTATTAATGAGACTGTAAGAGCTAATAATGTGAAATTGCGGGTAAGAAAATCAAAGTTAGCACTTTTTATACAAAGTCTTAATGTATCTGGTAAATAAAACAAATAAACATCTCTTATACGATCATGAATGTTATTCTTTAGTAAATAAACTCTCGACCAACTAAAATAAATAAAACATCATCAAAATGCAATTCGCAATACATTAACACCTTAAAATTGCTTTAAAATACTTAATTAATATAATGAGCCCTCCCGTAAATGTTTGTACGAGTACAATTACAGTAATTATATTGAAGACAAATATTTACCGTGTATTTACAACATGATGTTTAGTCGATCGCCCACGCGCTGACAGGCGGCCATTACTGCGCCGGCGCACTAGCTGCCTCAGGCTTAAGCCGTTTCACATTAGCCACTTCTTTACCTCGAATCAAACTGTCAGAATTAACTCTTACTAGTATATATTGAATTCACAGAAGCATAAAATTTCCATTTTTATTAATTTACATCTGCCCGTGTGATTTTTTTTTTACTATCGTTGGCAATATTAGTTTTATGCTGTTAATTGATTATACGGATATAATTGGACATAAAAAGGATTTGTGAATATGCAAATTAATATTTTTGCTAACGATCAAAGCAAATATTATGAAATCCGTGACACGTTTTTTGTAACGGATATAATAAAGTAACTGTAAAATATTTATAATGACCATAATTTATTTGAAAAACAAATAAACTTCCAATATTTGCAAATTTATTTACTTATTAATACCTACTTAATTTGAATGTTGGCTGAACAATTATAAAGCTCGATTTACACATCGACAAGTACAGTAGTAAGTTAAGTAGTAAGTTGTTGATTAAGTTGATTTGAATAGATCTCCATCCTATTTTTTGGCAAGTTAAGTACGAAGTAGCCCCCTCTCTCGAGTCTCGCCAACTTGCCAAAAATAGGATGGTGTTCTATTTAAATCAACTTAATCAACAACTTACTACTTAACTCGCTACTGTACTTGTCGATGTGTAAACCGGGTTTAAAGCCTGATTTATAATGCTTAAAACAATGATGCTCTAACAGTTTGTTTTGTCGCATTAGGATGCGACGTATACGTATAGCGACAAAAACACACATTCAAATATTATAGTTTTGGTAGGTTTCCATCCATCACTAAACTGACATAACAGTTCTAAAAACAATTGCCTACAATATCTTTAATATATGACATACAAGTTTAAGCAAACTTTATAGCATTCTCACATTTAATACAAACGTGGGTGATTTATAGATATATGAAACAAAGGAAGAAGCTAGATTGCGACAGATGTTTTTACGACTGCGTGGGGGACAATTTTATGAATACCATTCGTCTGAGACTGGGCGCAATTATTTTATTGAACTCCCAGAGGCGCTGGTTTGTTAGTTAAACTGACATAGTGTCTTTATCATTTGACATCTCTATCTTTATCTCAGAAATCTAAGTGTCTTAGTTTATATTACTATAAACGTTTTCATCATAATACTATATAGCCAATAGACATCCAAAGGAGGAAATTGGATAGACATTCTAATTTTCACTTTTCACAGTCCTGTAGATCACTTATTTATCGATATCACCACAGTTCATAAAAATCTAATTACTTACGGGTACTTACCATAATAAGGAAGATAGATTTCCAAATTTTTTTTTATCCTAATACTTTGTCGTCACTCTTTAGCAGAGATCTCGTATTGACATAGCAGCAACTTATAGGTAAATTTAGAACTTTTTAAAATAATCTATTCAATAATCCAGGGTACCCAAAATCGCTACTGTTTGATTAAAATATAATTATTTTTAACACATCCAGTAAAACCTGAACATTCTAATTACTAACTCGGTTCATTATAAAACCGTGTTGTATGAAACGGCCGCATCTCTTTGATAAATGCACTGCCGCTACAGGAGATAAGCAGACGTACTGTAGGCTCTTGAAATGTCCATCTGACAGCCAAGACTAGTGGTAATTGCACAACGTGAGTTTCCTATCAATTAACATTTACTATGTACTAGAGAAATCTGCAAGTACTGCAGTTTTTAATACATGTTGTTCGTATGTGAATATTTAAAGAGTTGATGAAAAATAAACCATTTTAATAAAGTATTAAATACCTATGGGTTTTTATTCATTTGAAAATTGTCAACAAATGATAACCGTTACATATCAGCTATACTAAAATTATAAAGAGGTAAAGTTCGTGTGTTTGTGACGTTGTAGGGGGTAATCTCTGGATCTAATGAACCGATTTTAATAATTATTTCTGTGTTGAATAGTCCATTTATCGGAAATTGTCATAGACTACATAGTATCACGCTATAACTAATAGGAATGGAGCAGTAATTAAATATATTTGAAAAGGGACGTGTTTTTTCGCCGCCCAACGAAGTGGGCACAGGTCAGCTAGTTTTAAATAAAATTCTAGAAGGAATGACGTCTCAGCACAAGCTTCTTTTCCCATTTGTATAGAGAAATATCTACAAATTTTAATTACAAAAAACTAAAGTCAAACACGTTTTCCTTTTAGAAAAATAAAATTCTACGCTACAACAAAAAGACTGATCTAAAAATCCTTCCGAGTTCAATGTAAGTCAGACTAAAGACAAAGTTTACAACGTAAACAGATAGCTATCTATACCTGGCTATATTGCTGTTGGAAAACAAGTCTTATTACAAAGGATTAAGGTAGTAGCTGTGAGTTTAATGTGGGTTGATCTCGTGGCTTCTGAACTTCAATATGTTATGTATACCTTTAGCTGTTTGGAACGGTGTAACATAATGTTATAATGAGAGCTTGGTTACGTATCCTTTCGAATACTGCTGTTTAAAGATACTGTTTTACACAATGAATTTTATCAGGTCTTTCCTTTGAAGGACAGGCCTCCTCTGATGTAGAGTTGGCCTACCTTATACCACACTAGCCTATCAGCTTGCTACATTGTTTGCTTTTTTATGCGCTGGAAATTATGTTTGTTGAATATCCCTTACTCGACTTTACACCTTTTTAGATGACAGTCCTCGCATAACCGCAGGTCGTGAAGTACGCATTAATTTTAACTAACGGGTAAAAAGAAGGTCCATCTAGGCCCATTTAGAGTGTCATAAATATACTTTTGGTATTGGGTGACAAAGTATTATTAACTAAATAAAACACGTAAAAAACAATTACTAAAACACAATCACTTGAAAAACAACATAAATATTCCGTAACTATCTCAATATAAACTTCCCGATACACAACCACGCAGTATAAATACGATAAGAAACATCTCCGACTAGAAACCTGTAGTTGCGATAAACAACTTGAAGCATTTGCAATGTCAATCTTAAAAGTCATTAAGCCTTGTAGTAATCGTACAACGAGAGCATAGTACAAATATATACAGTATTTCGACTTCATAGAAACGGATGAAACGCGAGTTATACCTACACGCTCACGATAGCGGTGGCTTTGCGGAGTGAACAGTTGCGACTGTGCCGCAGTAACGAGCGGGAATGTAGGTAAATGTAATTAAAGAGCTGACGACCTCGGTGGCGCGACGGTAGCGCAAGCGGCTGCCGTGCAAGAGGTTGTGGATTCGATCCCCACGCAAGACAATAATTTGTGAGATCCACAAATTATTGTCCTGGTCTGGGTGTCCTTTGTGTCCGTTAATTGATGTTTGTAAAGGTCCGCGGCACAGGGCATGATCCCTAGTGCGAGAGTTGTCTTTTTTAAAGAAAGAAAAAAGCTAAAGGTGCGCACCCTTATCGCATGTTTACGTACCGCGCAGCCGTAGGCATTTATAATAAATATTCGGCCGAGATAGACTACTGGTTGTACTGTGACGCGAGTTTCCGACGTCCAACCAATCTGTGTTAGATGGCTCTGGTAGTGGATGTAATAAAATTTTAATGTGCCGTGTGCGTACCTATTAATAACATATAATTAAGTTTAAACATGGTTATTACATATCCTCGTAAAGTTGATTAGTAAGAAGATCCTGTAATTATGATATGAGAAACATTTTTATAATTATTTATAATTAAATATATGTTTCAAAACATAAGTGCTATTTATCGGTATAGTGAACAGTTAGCGATAATTTTTAATTTCATGGTCTACCAGTTCAGTTGTTCCAAGGTCTCTGCTGTGTAATATCTCTTTAAATATTTTAACGTGGGAATTTTTTGAAGGACAATCTTTAGATATCCCAATTCAATACCAACTAAAACCTACGCCATTTTTTCGCTTATCAAGGAACATAATTCATTCTCCGTGTAGTGATGGAGTAAGAATAATTATGTCACTATCCCATCTCATCCCATGGGTGTCGTAAAAACCGACTAAGGGCCTATCCGTGAATATTATCTTAACGAAATAAAAATAAGGAAAACTTGAAATTAAACCCTAAACCAAGCCGTCTGGCCAGCGCGGTATTAATAGGCCAAGTATACCTCCGTCACGGGAGGAGCAGGAACGGGCGTCCCTGCAGTGGGACATTAATGGGCTGTTATGATGAAGGAACACAAGCCTTACTCTATCTGTTTTTCCAGGTTATGAACCAGTCTAAAGGACTTATTTAGCTTTAGAGTTTCCTTTGTCTGTCTAAGAACAGCGTTAATGGAATAAAGTCGACCTGTCTGTCAGTCTAACACAGTGTCTCATGTTCGCTAAACGCTCTGTCACACTTTGTGGAGCAAGTTGTGTTATACTGTACTTGTGCTGTGAGTTAGTACTCATGGTATAGTAACCACGATTATACTTATACATACCCTTTTTAAAATACTTTTATACTATATATAAAAAATATACCCACGCCAATGCAAACATCAAATAATACACATAAAGATTGAGCTGGAATCAAACCCGAAACCACTGCGTTACAGCCGTGGTCAATGCATCAGAATGTAATTTCGTCATTATATCAGTTATTTTTTTTTTTTATATTGCAGTACAATAGGTAAGGCTTACCAAAAAATGTTGATTGATTACTCTATTGTCAGTAGTGGCGATCAATAGAAATTAATTATTTAATGCTTCATGTTACTCAATTGAATTGAGCTTTTAACTTTATAACATAAAAGTTAATCAAATTCTTGACAATTATTATTTAGGTTGATGTATAAATGTTTTCAGCTTTTAATTTATAGCTACCACTTGTACCACATCCATGTGGTGACGGAGTAAGAATACAATAGGTCACCACCCCATGGGTGTCGTAAAAAACCGACTAGGGGACTATCCGTGAATATTATCATTACGAAGTAAAAAGAAGGAAAACTTGCAATTAAACCCTATACCAATCCTGGCCAGCTTGGTTTTAGTAGGCCAAGTATCCCTCCGTCACGGGAGGAGGCCGGTCTCTGCAGTGGAACATTAATGGGGTGTTATGGTGACGATAATGACTTGTCCACATGTGGTACTGCAAGTATTGCACTCGACCAAATTTCTTTTTTTTCACTTTCTCTGCCGTGACACCTAAAATGACTGGTAAGGAAATTATTAAAGGAGTTTGTTTATTTATAGGCAATCATAGATATTATTAAATACGTAAAATACTGCACCTTAGTGTCTTTGACACAAAAGTTATCTACATGGTTTACCTGGGGTTGCCTGCAGAAGTTTGAAATGCATTATACCTACTCCATTAACAAAAGTCGTCAATATTTAAAAAATAATTCACACATCTCTAGTCACCAACAATAACAATATTTTAAGGAGGCATATATTATGTCCAGCAGTGGACGTAAATTTTCTGATATGCTGATGATGAGTCACTAACAACTTCTTTGAAATACGAATATGAATGTCACTATTGAAAATAAACATGCTCTTTTAAACACAATGTTACATTGTTACGTTAAGTACTCAGCGTTCATGCCGAAATATATTTAAATAATCATTTGCTAGCTTACTTAAGCTAGAAACCACTAAAGAAATATAAAATAAATAAAAAGTATTCCACAGAATAAAATAATTACCTAAAACAGGTCTTCCAAAATACCCAAGCTCTTTTCGGCAATAACTTACTATCACACAGACCTAGAGCAACTTTGCTTAGACAGCTACCCATATCATTCCCGTAAGTCACCCCACAATTTCCCTTGAGGCTCATAAAAGGCTACATCGAGGGCAGCATCCTTGTACAATAACACTACATTATACGTTCGCCTAGTAAGCGTTGTGATAATGGCAATATCCTTCCCGATCGTTAATTGCAGCGGTCTCAGAGGCTAATGTTCTATTGCGGGATGTCCACTTCCGCGACAGATTTCCTAGTGCTATTAAAAACGATATCTGCTTTAGAAATATTACTGTTGAGTAGTAGTTTATGCTGGTTATGTTATGTTTTCTAATATTGTAAGATAAAACCGAAAATAGCCATCGTTATCAACGTTCATTTATCCCCATTCGTTCGGACACGATTTTTTAAAGACATGAAGCAAGTATATTATAGTAATATAAGACGAAATTAGAACACAGTATTACATTTATCACTGATCTAAGGTTCTCTCAGTTATTTGTAAGAAATCATTAGTACTTAAATTTTCAAATAGAGATGATTCTATTGGTATTTCACCTGCTGTTTTTGTAGTAAAAGCAATAGTTATTAACTGATACGATACCTTAGTACCTAATAAGTTAAGTACTTATACACATTGATCTAATTTTGTAAAGACACCTCCATGTAAGTATGAATGTTGTTGACAAAAACATATTATAAATAGAAAATCAATATAACACGCATATATTTAGCAACATCGGATTAAAATAACTCCCACAACGAAGTCACACGTACATTAAAAGCAACATCTATTAAACCTTTTAAAATAAATACATATCTTTATCAGAGTACATTTCAGTAACATAAAAGATTGTTGTACAGAAAGTCGTTAACAAGAAAGACTGTCCCACACATTCGCTTTGCACCAGCAGTTAAGATAGGATCAACTTAAAATATCCCGATTGCAATATCTTTTGCAATAAGTTAGGTTATCTATCGACGTATAGTAAGGATTTGTAATCGCAGGATAATCCAGATCATGAGGCATAACATGTTGTGGAATAAAGCTTTATGTCAATATATCGACGTTTTCCTTATAACTTATGGTGTTTGTGTAAGGTTCATACGGAGTTCTTTATTTATATGTATAATACTAGCCGAGCGTAGTAAACCTCTTTGTAAATACTTTGTCTGTTTTATTGATGCAAAAATAATATATTTATTTTTGTCTTCAAGTACTGATAGTATTAATATCACCCCATCTCATATAATAAGTGGCGCTAGAACAAAGGGAAAGTTCACATCTTTAGTCTCCATATCTGTTAGCCTACTTCCTATTGGCTACTTTCCGTCGCTGATAAAGCTCCGTCCTTGCAATAGGACATTTGTGGGCTGTTTTAATTTAGTAGCTGGTAAGTAATTTAACTGTCGCTAAGGAATGGAAGTAATGTTTTCATAAAATAATTAACTATTTTCTCACAAATTCACACAACCCCGTCGAATCCAAAAGCTTCTACTAAGTACGTGCATTAGACAACGGATAAACCTAAGGGTATAAATAATATTTTTTGTATGTGTCGAATAAATTACCAAACCACTCTTCTTGACAGTTTTTACCTAATTTCTTACTTGTTTTCAAAAACATTAAGTACCTCTTCTCAAATAGCAAAACATTTTACTCTAAATACTTACACATCTTTGCTATAAAAAAATGGACACAAGGTAAAGTTCTCTCATAAAATTCTATTTTTAAAATCATCTCTACTATAAGGTACATTATTGGATCCACTCCTTACATATTTATGTTAGTAAGAATAAAAAATAAGTTTCCTGAAATATATACGTTGGACAGTTGATTTAAAGAAACTGTTTTACTTAGACTTGTGTATTTTTGTCTTTGGATAGCAAAATCTTGACATCTTTACATTTTTTCTTTGTTTATTAGTTAAACATATTGTTTTACTTAGATACGTTTAGTAATTCTTAAACTCATATTTTAGTTCATCGATGAAATAAAATTCTTTATTTCCCTACTTGTCCCATGATTTTGATTAAAAAATTAGATTGCTTTAGTAGGAAAACTATTGTTTTACCACTACAGTGTACCTGGTCAGCATGTTATTTAAAGCTAGATTTCCCTCCGCAACAAGAGAAGGCCCATCCTTGCAGTATTACATTAAAAAAATGATATAATCAAACTCATTAATCTCAGTACTAAACTAAAAAATAAAAAAAATACAATCTCATCAATTAAAAATAGATTGCACCAAAAAAAACATCAACATTTACGGGACTATACTCGTAGTAGATGAAGGCACATAAGGAATAAGTAATGCGTTCAAGTTCTGTAATAAATCTTAAAAGAATGCTTTGCCTGTTCCCCAAAGGATACTCGTGGAAGCGTTCACCTTCTATTTTCCTTGTTATTTATGAGCCTATGCTTTATACTAGAACCGCGGTCCACGAATAAAATGGGTAACTAAAATAAATTGCCGTACGTTACCATAATCATAGATTTCCAAGGCAAACCAAATAACTTTTTTCTTAATCAAAATGAATGAGAAAAACTAGAAGCCGAGATCAAAAGGCAACTATCTCAACTACTTTATTTAGAAAAAAGAATCGTGATTAGAATTTAACGATATGAAAACAAAAAGCCTACAATATCTAATCTTAAAACGTGAAATATGGGAATCCGTGGACGCAGTCGTCTATTATAGTTTAGAATGTTGGGTCTGTCTTCCATTTACACGTAATTTACATTAAGATGCCTCCGCATTTGCATGTCGGAATAACCTTTTCATAATCGTCACGTTGGTGGCTCCAAACTTAGCGATTACCTTAATGGATTTCTCAATTTAATGAAACTCAAAGACCGTAATTGGCTTTTTAATAGATACGATGGAATTTACGATTGCTTATTTCGCTTTTTATAATTTAGATTCGTAGCCTTGTGCGGCGCGTGTTTTCAAAGAAAAGGCATTGTTGTGGACCGTTATTTCGATAAAGTTTGGTTAAGTATTTAAGCTGGCATAGACGTAATGACAATAGTCCGAATGGGGTACCTTGACGCAGTGACGCACAAACCTTTTTGTTTGATCAGGCGTTTGTTGACAACAAATTCGTTGACGTTAATCCCTTGACAATGGTACCGTTTTATCCGGGGAAGTATGACGGCCCCAATGGTCTCTTTAAACCAAAGTTAAATCCCTGTGTTTACCTAAAGGATTTTATAAAATGATTGCTTGTATTGATGTTTATTGAAGCAGTATCTTCAATAATCCTAAAAGGTATCAATATCAATAAAACATTATTGCTGTACGAGTAATAGATTATCTGTGTTTAGATTTATTTGAACTTTAGAAATAGATAATGAATAAAATGAACAAATGATATGACAAATTATATATTTTTAATACAATCTTCTAAGGTTATTATTTATTTTTGTTATTAGTATTTTACTTTTTTAGTTGTATTAAACAAGAAAATATTTCATCCCAAAATACATTAGAAAACACGTTTGTTGAACACTAACGTTTGTGTGAACCGAAATATGCACTAATGCTGTTCGATGCCTTTAAAATCAAAATAAAAACGGTAATTGCCCAACACTCGTTTATAAGCCGTCAAGAAAGTTCGAGAATGTAATGAAAAAGTTCGGTAATCTCGCTTGAGGTGTCAGAACAGTTCGTTATCCGTCATTCTTTCCCTCCACTCTAAATTATATAAATTACCAAAGTATTTAGTTTTTATTCAAACGCCTCTTAATTCCAGCAACACTGCAAAGATTTTTCGAGCAATATTTTGAGACAAAGGCGGTCGGAACAATAGCGACTTCGCTTTTTTACACGTGAATGGGTACAATCTCGATGGATTGAAACAAGGTTTTAATTTGGCAGACATATTTATTTATACACGTTAAAGATCAGCGTCATCCTTTATAGCAATTCATTTATTTACAAAATCGAGTGAAGGTACGAATTAATCACAAAAATAAATAAATTTAATTAAGCATCTAACTTACTTTCTAGTCGGATTTTGGTTGTCACAGAACCAAAATATGTTTCAAATAAAATATAATTTTGGTCTCTTTCACATTTTTGCACTACGAAACGAAACTTAAGTTATTAAGTACAAATGTTTAAAGTTTTAGGGCCTTTACGTGGCTCACTAGCGCCGCCAATAGAAAAAAAATCATAATTCGGAAATAAGATAAATAATGTTAAATGTTGATAACAAAGTCTTGAGAAAAGGCAATAAATTATTTGTATAACACACTCTCAACACTTTAAATGTTTTTTAATTAGTTAAATTTCGCATTCGAAGAAAAAACGGCCGTTTTTGTTAATAATGCAATATTTATTTAATTGAAAAACATTTGAAGTGTTGAGAGTGTGTTATACAAATAATTTATTGCCTTTTCTCAAGACTTTGTTATCAACATTTAACATTATTTATCTTATTTCCGAATTATGATTTTTTTTCTATTGGCGGCGCTAGTGAGCCCTATAAACGCTCTTAACATTAACTTTAAACAAATAATTATGACACTACACTGTGATAACGTATCATTACATACGTATGGCTAAAAGATTCTGAGAGTTACTTATTAAAGGGGAATGGGAATATCACATAGAGACAGATAGTTCTTCTTCCTAAAAACTCAATTATTGATAGTTTCATCCGTAAAACTACAAATATCTGTCATAGGCCAAGAAAAATATAATTTCTCTGTTATGTTTTTTTTACAATAAATGTTTCCATTATTTACAAATACGTACATGTATGTTTTATTGCTGAAGACGTAGTAAGTTTTTCTAGAATGAGTAAGGACCTCATCAAAACTATTATCGTAAAATATATCTAATTACTATTTTTTAACTAAACGATAATAAGGACTAGTTGTAAAAATAGTTCTAGATTAGTCTAGAAAACTTATTTTTTGTTGACAGTTAACTACAATTATACGAATATATTTCATAACCCGTTTGACAATTACAAGGAAAGAGAGGACATTTTATTGATAATGTCGTATAAACCCTGGAACAACAACGAAATTAGAAAGTTCTTCGTACTTTTATAGCAGAACCTGATAATTTACTTAGAAATACAAAACAAAGGGAAATTTAACATCGATTCCGGTACACGTACAGATATTTATTTACAAGCATAAATCAAAATTTATTTTTAGAAAATTATTTAAGTACTATTTTTTCTTCTTAACATATTTACATACCTAATTTTTTCTGGTGTTAACCTTACTGTGTTTCATAAATACATTTATAAGTAGTAACTTTTTAATTTACAATCGCCTAATTCTACGTACAAACAAAATTACACGAGTAATTTTTATTACAGCAGCATTTACATACATCTTTCAAATGTCTATTATAATGTACAACGTAACAAGTTTTACGACATTCCACAATATAATGCAATTTAACTTTCACTTGTAATGAGTTCGAAAGTATCACAAAACACTTCTGCTCACTTGAACTACGTGTCTCTGAGAAAATTACGTCCAAATGCTTAGGAACTGAAGCCGCGGTCTTCCACAGACAGCATATCAAAGCTGTGACGTCACACTACAACGTCTCGTGGAACCGATTCGTTTGATGTCGACTCTGGTACCAGCACAGGCTGAAAACAATGTGCTGCTGGAGCGAAATCTTCTACTAGCTTTCGCTTTAGTACAGAGGAAGAACCGACGTAAACGTTGGTCCCGGGAAAAGTTCCTCGTCGTCTCCGCCTCCAAAGAACTGCAGCTAGCACAGCTAGGCCAAATGCAATCATAGCTGACAAGCAACCGAGAACTAATTCAGAGTCAGGCGACCGTTCTGGTACTCTTTCACCTCTCATAGAACTAACAAGAACGGACATTAATCTATCGCCCTCACTGACTTGAACATCCTGAACGCTTTCTGTAGAAACGCGTTGAGCTCTGCTGGTATCAATTGTCATTGTCTCTGACCTCTCATTGTCTACACCAGGAGTACGAGATACAAGTTCTACTTGAATGTGGTAGATAGTATCAGGCCACAACGACAGGGTGACTCTAGTAGAATCCGTGAAAAGGTTGCCTTTCAAACCTCCACCGTCGACTTCCCATGTTACTAAATAAACACCTCGTGCTATTCTCGGTTCCCATGCGATTTCTCCAATTACTAGAACTTTTTGATGAATAAGAGATATTTCTTTCAAGATCCATTTGTGCTCGTCATGGTTAGATGTATTAGTATCGTGAGCGACCCAGGTTTCATCAGGACTGTATATAGTCACTAGTCCTAGAGGGTCTACAACAAGAACTCGTAAAAGAGCGCCCTCATTGTTAGATGGGACTCTAGTAGCTAATGCTTGGGTTTGTATAATCTGGCGCCAAGGCCCTTCAGCCGCGCGACGCATAACGACATATACGAGAGGAACTGGACGAGATGCAGCGCGGGGAGCTGGTGGTGGCCAGCGGGCGAGCGCGCCACTCACTCTCATCACACCTTCTCCTTTTGTGTGGATGACAGGCTGCGTTTGGGATGCTCGTGCCGCTTCAGAGTGGAATTCGCATGCAATTTTGCAGCCAGGGAACTGTAAACAAAAAGTAAAGTTAACTTCTGTATGACTATTTGAACTTATAAAATTACTATAGAAAATAATGAACATAAACTTACACAAATGTCTTTCTCTTCGCAGATCGCTCCCCAGATCTGGTAGTTAGATTGAAGTAGTTCACAGTTTTCCCAACACTGTAACAAAAATATTATACTGTACAAAACCATCAGATTACAAATTTGTCACAATTAAAATAGTCTTTTGAACTCCTTTGATTTATTATCTTGTCGGTCATTACAACAAATGAGTAGTGTATACTGACATAGACAAATTTAAAGCTTAATGTTCATCCGAGAGGCTGTGCATGTGTATAAACGAAATATTTTTTGTCAAATTAGTATGTGTGTTATCGGGTGGTCGTGGCGACTCAAGTGTAGATACAGTCGTTTGTCATAACCATTGGAATTGGGGCGAGCTCATTACCGACGGCATAGAAACACGGGAACTGGATGCAATGGCATAGAACAAAATAATGATCAGATATGAAAACGTGTGTTCACGTGAGGTAAACGTTTATGAAATCTGGAATAAGTTTAATGATTGGAGTTAGTGTGTTGTTTTTGTGATAAATATTGTTTTAAACTGTAAATGAAATAACAAATAATTAATTTTTCAAGTTGCTGATTCTTCGAAAGATTATCTATTTTACTTGGCTGTCAAGTTAAGCAATAGTTGGTTAATTTGCGGACAGGCATATCCAGATAAATTTGACTACTCAGCCCCTCAAATGCAGCATTTGTCATTGGAAACGCTCATTAGTTGGAGTTGACGTTAACTTGACGCCCGCTCTCGCCTCGGTAAGCTTTAATAATATAAGAACGGCTGAACCACGATTATTAATTACTGGTATTGACAAAAGCTAACGGCGGCATTGCACGAAATCCGCGACGTACCAGGTGGGAATTTATAGATTTTAGCTTTATACTAATACTTGAATGAAGAAAGGTAGAATTCAATTATAATATCCCTACTTTCAGCTAAAACAGTAGATTGCCCGTATTAATTAATTGAAGATGGATTTACGTTTGATGAAAGAAAATATTATGAAACTTTAAAGCTTCATATGTGAAATTTTTGATTTAAGATTTACTTTTATAGCTAGTGCTGTTGTAGAAAGAATTACGTTTTTATATCTTAAAAAAGAAAATGTTATTAAGAAACTTTAGAGCTGATGTTCGTTTTGAAAAATGGGGTTTCAAATTTTATTTTTACACCCAGTGTTGTAAACAAAGAAAATTATAATATAAAGCAACTTAATGAGGAAGCTAGCTTTGGATCTTTTGTTAGTATTTTATTATAAGAACTGGGTCATAAAGAGAAGATGAGTTATCAGACCTTCTTGGATGTAATCATATTGTTGAAGCTGCAAGTTTATGTTCGGACTAAGGCAATTAGACAGGTTTTATGTCTTCTCTCCAACAATTTTAACTGCTCTTTAGAACTTAAAATTTAACCGTGAAATGGGAACATTATTCATAGGTTGCATTGAGCAAAATGCCTAAGTAAATCTTATTTAATAATTTAAATTACATTATTTTTACAATTGATCACGATTTACAAGTAGGTGTATTAAATTAATTGCTGTGATGTCAAGTTACATGGTAGGTATTTTAAATATCGAACACTTACCATAAAACAGTCGGCGCCTTGCAAACACGATGACTCTCCGCCAGGTCGAGGCGTTGCGAACTATGGACAAAGAAAACAAAATGTTAATTATATACGTAATAGTAATCTAAACAATAATTATAAAAAAAAACATAATGACATTTAATTTTTTAGTGTTTAACGTCTTTTTAACGTCTTGTCAACGTGTTGGTGTAGTAAAATCCGACTAAGGAAGAAACTGCATTTTCTATTACTCCTAAGGGTATTACTAATAATAAATATATTTCTACCAAACTTCTAATTAAACAAAGCTTGTTGTATAAACTTGTCACGCAGAGATAATAGAAGCTACTTCCAACTATAAAGTTCTTAATTAGCGTTTAGACATCGCACTTTCATTTCGGCCAACCTCAATATAAAAAGGGACATTTAATTATTCGACGGGGCACCAATACATTACTCGTTATCTCAGCTCAGTTCAGAGAGGTTTTATGTGTGGAGTAAAAAAAAAGAAAATAAATGTTCGATTCGAGCAACCAGTTTAATGTATTTGATAAAACTGACGGGCATCTGCTTACCGTCGGCCGAACGGTCTCTTTAATTGCCTGATATGCCAATGGAGCACTGGTGGGACACTGTAGTGGCCTAAATGTCAAACGTTTTATGTCACGATGAAAAGTTTATGTGTAGAGTGACAATTCCCGCTTTTAATATTTTGTTTCGGTCTTAATGCCACGTAAATAAACAAAAAGTATTTATTTAAATATTTAAAATTCGAAGTTGGCCAGAAAAGAAGAACAGATTTTTCTTTGTGGACCAATTTGTGAAGTGGTGTTGATATATTTATCTGTTATTCAGTAACATCAAAACATGCATATATTTTGTTATTTATGGAACGTTTACTTTTCTACTAAATTCTTTAAGTCTTTAATCTATTATTATCTGATAATCTTGGCATTTGATATGAATTTTAATGATTTTTGATATATAAAAAAACAGATGAAAACATACTACTCTTTTGTATGATATATACCAAGTTTATTTTTAATGATGAAAGTTATAATAATATGACGTAGTAGATAGTCAATTTGAATACTCCTTAAAGTACTAATTTAATTAAATGTTTATAATAAACTTCTCCCGACAAGTTGTTTCCTAGTTTCTCCTTAGTTGACTTTTTAATATATCAAAAGGAGCATACTTTTACTTTTTTAAAGGACTACTCAAAATCTACTTCTCACTAGTGTAGTTTCAATAAACATACACGGCAAGTAGCACATTAAGTATAGCTAAAGTAAAGCTTAAATTACTCTTTTAGGTCACTATCATTGTGGCTAATGATGCCAATTTGTGGCAGAGGCCATCAAACGACTCCGAACATCCACCCGTTATTAGATGTAATCATCGTAATTTTTCACACAATATTTTTTCCTACCACGATACGATACTACAGCTCAAGAGTGTTATTTCACGTCAACTAATGATAACAAAAAATATACTCGAGATTGAGTGCGCAATGCGCCCGCTATAAAAACTGTTACTTCACTTACTACATTCTTAACTCTAGGTGCTCTTTAAATAGACCTCATAAATCAAGCAAATTAAAAAACACATTTATAATGTGTCATCTAACTTATCTCTGTGTTGAATTTAAACGTTAAGGAGATCATCAGTTGATAATCTACTTTCACCTTTCGAAATATGTTAGACCTCTAATCAATTAAATTACTGACTCCTTTGGTATTTAATCACACGACTTCGCATTCGAATGTTTAAAATATGAAAGTTAAACAAAACAAAACGATGTGAATATACTTCGGTAACTGCAAAGGGAAGTGAGTGAATAATGAATGACGGTGATTGAAAACATAGCTCGTCGAGTGGCCTCGTATTTGTGTTAGATGCCGCCATAGATTAGTCTTTTGTTAATCAAACAACGTTTATTGAATATTATTTAATTAATCTTTAGTATTTAACTTTGGATAACATCGGAAGTAAAACGGATCACTTTAAGATTCAAATGCTCGATATGAACAAAATTACAAGATTGGAATTTTAATATCGTTCAAGACATTAAATTAAGAAAAAAAAACGAAACGTTTATAAGCGTTCTAGCACGAGCCCCAAAATTACTTCGAGTCAACCGTTAATCTTAATAGAAAATAGGGTTCAAGGATGTGTATTATATTCGAGATTGAACCAGAATGTTGCATACCAACACTTAAGAGTTAACAAAATCCATTAAAGATAATCGTCAATAAGTCCGGCCCGAGGCCGCGCTGAAGCAGGAACTAATCGATCGATGGGCACACACGGTCGTTTACAATCAATCCATCAGCGTTTATGTTACGTGCAACTACCGATGATCTTCATTTATCATTTTGTTTTGTGAGTAGCGAGTGTACGCTCTTGGGGGTCAAATCAAAGGTACAAAGGTCAAATCAAAGGTACTGTACAAAATAAATACCAGTGACTTACGAAATACGATATGTAAACAACTTTTTCTCCTTTAATCTAACGACATATCTTGTAGATTAATCACTTATGCAATCGGTAGTTTCGAGTTGATTAACTTTTGATTTATAATATGGTATAGAATAAAAAAATAGTATAATCACTATCATAACAATTTAGTGATAGTAGTCATTTCAATGAAATTGTATTAGAAATTGTGATCTTATCAAGACCAATAAACAATAGTGAGTGCGACATTTGCATGTAACGGAGATAGAGAGAAAACATTAAACACCTAACAGCCTCCCGAGAGAAACAGACAAAAACAGTATGAATTATGATTCCGCATAAAGATAAAATACAATCTAAGCTAGCGCGCCAAATGGCAGAGAAAAAATTAAATTTGTTCTGCTCAACAAACAACAAGGAGTTGAAATAAGGACAGGAGTACTTGAGATGGATAACGTTGATCGGCAAAATAATTTATTGAATACATTGAGATGAAATGGAATGATATCAGCACCATAGGTTTTATAGATAATATCAACATCTTGTTATTTGTAATTTATATTATGTATCAGCAACAAGATATACCTTGTTTAAAAGATTCTAGACAGCTAAAAAAACATTTATTTAATTCTGAAGCAGTAATTGAACCTTTGTTTTACAATGTGAACAAGAAGATACGATTAATTTGAAATTCTGTGCGAATGTTTATTATGAAAATGTTGAATTAAAAAAGTGTTTTTATTTTGATCATACATAAAAAACATTGCAACCATCATAAAATATGAAAGCGAACTCATGTAAAAGTAGATAGACCTTAAGAAGGCAACATCAATACATAATGCAATTTTCGTTTCAATGTAATTACGTTCTCCGATAAAAGTAGAAACTATCGGACCTTAATACAAAATGGGTAAGTATCCGCAGCTGTGTACGCTGTCTCTGGCGTACACTAGTTGTTATTTCATTTGATCTGCCGTAAGTAAACTCTATTACCGGTCCGTTTTTACAAGTAGAAATTCAATTTCAGTTCCTTTCGGTTTTAGGTTCTTAGTAGAAAGTAAGTTAACCGATGTACTATGCGAAAATAATAAAAATATTTGATGAAGACTTCAGTATACTCTGAATTCAATTTGCAACTGTGTTATGTTTTATTTTACTTATTAATACTAAGCCATTAGCGATGAGTTTTTGCTTTTGTTACATTCATAGAATCAACTAATAGACATACCTAGTTACTTTTAATCCATTCTTGCAACAAGAGGATTAATGAATGGAATAAAAAGATAAATTGCTAATTAAATACCTGCACGTCAATGCTTCGTGTCTGCGTTCCAATTAATGATATCCCTAGTTTATTACCTCTCTGTAAAGACTCAAGAATATCAAGAGTACCTTCGTATCATAATAAACGATTAATGAAAGATATGTCCCCGGCGGCAATAAAAGCCATGACATCAACATCATTAGGCTCCAAGAGAGATATGCATTTTTCATGAAATACGAACTCGTTCAGTCCTCGTATATCTTTGTGAGCAGAACAAACCGAGGTATCAACGTTATTATTTTCATCAGTTTCATTCGTTGTATAACTTTTTGCTTTCGTCTGACAGACCACAACAATTTTATCTTGCTTTAAGAACAAGAACATAAAATGTACTTCAAAGTTGTCGGACTACGTGAGGCAGAATTCATTATAATCTGAACGAAGCACCAATAAAATTACTTTCTTAATAAACTACATAGGATAGTTTAACAATAAAATTAAAAAAGAAATAAGTGTAGGTACATTGAACAAAGTGTTGACCCATTTACTTATTAAGAATACATCCTGCCAATTTACTTTATTGATGTTGTATTATAGCATCATTAACTTTTTATATGTAATGCCTCTCTGACGGACCGCCTATAATTATGATGATATGAGCCCGTCTTAAACTATTTTTAAATTATACCAAGACGATCTAAAATCTGCCCCAGTATTATAAGGATCATATATTACAAAGTCAAAGTATCTGGATTGGCGCCCACAGGTTAAACTATTTGAAAATATTGTTTAATCTTTAAAAAGTTTCAAAAGTGTTCAATTATTAACAATAAGGGAAAATAAGAGTAAATGTCCTTTTAAACGTAGTCTCTATTTGCATGTAGACAGTAATTTTGCGATGATTGCAGAGTAGTGTATACTAAACTTAAACGTTTCTTTAGACATGGACATAAATGGTTTCTACGAAGCCAGGCAAGACTGTCAAGAGTACAGAAAGTGGAATTAAATCAAGCTGCCACTGTCGACCTAACAATGATATAAATGGTCACAAACACGTACCAAATTTGATCATGCGGCGAATAAATTAAATGGAAACACAATCAAGGATTAAATTACTGTTTCATTCTACCTCCCACACGAGCGAGCGTTGCGACACATGTGCGACACATCGGCCGGGCGTGCGTTATGTATGTAGGTGCCTTAACATATTATAATATTGTGGCACATTGTGCGGCTCCGCGACCGCATATAAATGTGCTGAGAGCAAATAAAACGGTGCTATAATTTCAAATCATACGGACAGAGAATGGGTGTGGACGGCGCTCTCATTGTGTGGAAATGATGTAACCGCTATTAAAAGTGTGGGCCGTATCCCTTGAATATTTCTTGCAACGAAGACGTCGTAGGGTCATATCGGTATTTTATATCTTACCGGAGACAATAGCATACATTTCCAACAAGAAAACTGGCTTCGTACGTTAAGTGGTTGTGCGCTCGCATTGCAATATTTGCCTTGATTCACCGGTACTGCTCTTCAAACGATTAAGATATTAAATATTCCATATAAGATAGCAATCAATGATTTATGTACCCATGTATTAGTAGATGTCTTATGATAAGATCTCATTATCTGAATTTTTATCGTAGGTAATCGATTTTTTTACAAAAAATCTAAAAGTATAGAATAAGTCATCGCCAGAAACGATTAATTTACGATTAGTTTAATTTTTAAGTATGTTTTGTTACTTAAATATTAAGTTCTTCAACTTTTTTTACTAAAAATATTTCATATTCTTTTAATTGCACTTTAAAGTAACTTTTAAATAAAATACCTTCATAAATACAGACAATTTCGGGTTCAATGTACGTTTAGGAATCGTCTTCAACTAACAATTACGTTCTAATACCAAATCTATTTCGTATTAAATCCTAGTCACAAATCTCTCCCCCAAGATAGAGACGTGTAAAGGATTAAGGAAACTATTATGTTTTGTTTAGTTTCCGTGAACCCTTTCGAAGTAGATCTTCGAATTTGTAACTAATTTTAGAACATTTCGTGGCTCATAAAATAATAATACCTGAGCACCTATACAAATAAACATTAAAAAGTTAAAGTATAAATAGACTAGCTGACCCGTGCCCACTTCGTTGAGCGGCGAAAAAAACGCTTCCCTTTTTTAAACATGTTTCATTACTGCTCCTCTATTATTAGTCATAGCGTGATACTATATAGCCTATGGCACTCCCCGATAAATGGTCTATTTAAGATCTTTTTGTCTTAAATAGACCATTTATCGGGACCATTTATTTTAAAAATCGGTTCTGTAGATCCAGAGATTACCCCTTACAACGTCACAAACTTACAAACACACAAACTTTACCTCTTTATAATATTGGTATAGAGTATTAACCATGTAAAAATGGATTAAGAATACATGGTATTAATCAATAAACCAATTAGCCTATCGCAGTCCACTGCTGGACAAAATGCCTCTCTCAACAAACGCCACAGAACAGGGTCCTCCGCCCTCCGAATTTAGTCCGACCAAGCGATCTTTTTGAGGTAGAATTAATTTATAGTACTTACAGGTATTTAACTGCGTGTGGTGACGGAGTAAGAATACAATATGTCACCACCCCTTCTCATCCCATGGGTGTCGTTAAAACCGACTAAGGGACTATCCGTGAATATTATCTTTACGAAATAAAAAGGAAAACTTGAAATTAAACCCTTTACCAATCCGTCTGGCCAGCGTGGTATTAGTAGGCCAAGTATCACTCCGTTACGGGAGGAGGCACTTCCCTGCAGTGGGACATTAATGGGCTGTTATGATGATGACAGGTATTTAAAATTAAAATAAAAATCTTACTCCAACCAAAATGTTGATACTAAGAAAATTCATCTATACTAACATCGCGTTAGACAGATATATTACGTTATTCGCGCATTATTTTAAAACTGAGATATCTTTCAAACTAATAATCGGATCTCGTCGCTGTAAAGGTCAATTATGTTTAAAATTAAATAAATATAATGATTAACGTATTTATTTTGATAAGGGTCGATACCATATACACAAAATACCTTTACAAAGAATGCATTTCTTTAAATCATATTTGATTATTATAAAAAAGGTCGTAGTGAGTCAACCTTAGAAGATAGATATATGCTATCGCTGACTTAATTGTAAAACTTTTTTAAAGGTACAATTCTTTAATACATCATTTCAGTATATCTCCAGACGTTTAAGCAGCAGAAGCAAAATAAACATTTTTAAGCGTCCCTTTTATAAACATATTTCATTACTGCTCCTCTCCTATTAGTCATAGCGTGATACTATATAGCCTATGACACTCCCCGATAAATGGACTATCAAACACAGAAAGAATTTTTGAAATCGGTTCAGTAGATCCAGAGATTACCCCCTACAACGTCACAAACACACAATCACACAAACACACAAACTTTACCTCTTTATAATATTAGTATAGAAGTATAGATTTAACAACAGCTAAGAAAAACTTTCGACAATTATCATTTATGACATCCCATGAATAGTTATTAATGCAATTTTTGTTAAACCAAATGAATATTTTCCTTCAAAATCAGACGACATTCTTGTATCCATTGGGGATAATACAACAGAACTTTGTCTCTTTCTAGCAAATGGTTTTTGAGATATAGCTATCCTTATCGAGAGGAGGCTGTCGGTTTTTGTTAGTCTCAGAAGTTCCATGGAGCATGCGACAGATGTGCGCATGGCTGCGGTTACTAACGAAGCATGATTCAATCAGAATAATCAATCATATCTTTGACTGTTTGACCGCTGGGCGGTTCCTTGACGTCCAATTGACAAAATATTTTAATTTAATTTTTTTCTTTTTTTTTTCATTGCAACTAAAGACACAAATTAGAAAAAACAATCCTTCATACTCATGTATAAAACATAATTATTTATAATAAAACAAGTCATAATCAATGCTATTGCAGAAGCGCAATGTCATCCCGAAAAAAAAAGTTTAAAAATGTCAAAAACTTGAAAGATGTTACTTCTTAGAGTAAGACCTTGCATCCTATAATTGAGAATTCAAAACACTTCATTATCGCAAAGCCATAATACTAAAATACCAAACTCCCGTACAACAAAATAAACAAAACTGTTGCAAATGGAGCTTTTATTTGGTTACTTTAGAGATTAAAATAAATTCTTAGAACTCATTTTAGATAAAGCAAAGTATAATCAAGATTTAAGTTAAAAGGGAATCATGTAGAATGCAGCCCCGATGCAAGGACCGTTACAAAACGATATCGGTACCGAGTCCGATTGGCGCAATGCGAAAATTATCCGCAACCGTAGGGTACAGTGGAGGCGTAAAGAGGTCTCAGAAATGGTTATGTTTTGTTATGTATCTGATTTAACTGTTGTGACGTGTCGTTTATACTGCTTACATTGAGTTAGATGAAATCAGTTTATTCCTATTTTATGGTTATTTCATGTCAAATATACCTGAAATAGCGACAACGAAACTTCAATATTTTAGCGCTTACAATGTCATTTTATTTAAATCTAACTATAGGGTGCTAGGACAATGGCCAAGAACAGAGAACGTACCGTAAGTAATAACTACTACTTTTAGCTTGGTTTTCATTCGTTTAATACTAAATTGACACAAAGATATTGAAAAATAGGTATAATATTTCTAACATATTCTTATGTTTTCGAGGCTAAAAGTAAGCATATAATTATTGTAACTCATTTAATACATACTGTTAAAAATCTACTGTTTTACTAGAATGTAAACAAACACTAAAATTACAAACAAATTAAAACTACTGTAATCAAATGTATTTAAAGTAATTCATTTCAACATTCATTAAGTTCAATAACACAGAAGCTCGTATTCGTCTCGTTTTAGATTATTATCTAACAACGTTATTTATATACAAAGCCTTTGCTCACGAGCTTACTTATCGATCAGAACGTGAACTATACAGATATCATTAGTCCGAATGTACAGTTGCACGAAATACTTACGCCAATCTCACCGTGTAAAGAGCACTTCCTTTGATCTAAACCACAGATGAGAACGGTAACCTCTATCGAACGGAATATGATCTTAATTTGATTAGGACCTTTTTTCATAACCGAACTGGACCACAGAATCTTGTTTTAATTCTTTTACGAGTACATTTACAACCGGCGGCTAAACTTCAAATTATCAAAGCTCCATATTTCAAAAGCTTAAAATAAGAAGAGCAATTAAAACGTTCATAAATGCGTGAGTAAATGGCCACATGGTATAACAAATATTTATGTAGGCGGGCGGGCAAACAGTAGCGTTAAAAGCAAAGACATACGCTTAATCTAAGACAAACAGGCCGAAAGAATTACCCGAGTGGGACACAAACACCATAAAGTTCTCGTAGTTCTTGTTCCCGTAGGGTAAACAGGAGAGGACGGTGCGTGAAGTGAGCTAATCCCTCCTAGGTGCTCCGGCCTATGTAGGCTATTAAGGCGAGTACCTCCATTCAAAATGTAAATGGCTTACTTTGAAATTCTCTAGAGGATTAAGCTGCAATCTACATGACTGCATGGTAATTTTATTGAGGATAATAGTGCGTCTTTAATAGTTTTTTTTACTCTAGTATTTAATACGCAAATTGTTTTCTTAATATATTCAAAATAGTTTATCATTTCCTATTATTAAAAACATATATTTTTTTCTAAATTATGAAGGTTGTAGATGCAATTGTGATTGCAAATAATAAATAGAACATTTTATATTGTAAAAATCAGTTTAAGTGAGTATTTTTTTTATCTTACAGACAAATCAATGTTTATCTACGTTCTTATAAGGCAGACTAACTTCATTTATGGGAAGAAATATTATCTAAATAAAGCTAAAAAACATTGATTTCCAAGAATTACTCTAGTATAAAAATACATAAAAAACAAGACAATGCAGCTACCCCTCCTCAGGAATAAAAACTATCCCTTAACAACGCAACATGCGATACACGTTACAACGCATTGTGGGCGTGCATGAGACACTTAGATACTCTAGTTTTGCCGCTAATTGTGACTCCACCTGTTTTAAGCCGACGACTAGTACAATCTTTATAAAACGAGGAGGGGACGCATCAACATGCAATGAAAACTTCGTACTAGCTTTTATAAAACATTCACATAACCTGTTCGTATTGGCTGTAGGTATGTCAAGTTTGAGAATTTTGAATGATGCTTGAAAATAATACTAAGATTAATACAACAAATATACTTAATAAAATTTTAAATTAAAAAATAGCAACTTAAACAATGGTCACGAAGAACATTTAGACTAAAACCAGTAACGTTTGCCTCGCATGAATGATTTTAATCGTACCGAAAACGTGTCCCCACCCCATGAAAGCGTTAAAAATATCTGGTCTATGCGATTTTCTGTGAGAAATTTCTGTGAGATTTTCATGAAGGTTCTTTGATAACAAACTATATCATTATCAATTATGCAAACTCTAAACCACATAAAATCTTACAAGCAGCATAAACCTGCAATCCAATTGACGTAAACTAGCCTTTGCTAAACAATAAGTATTTATTCTACCTGATCATTACTACTCACAATACTTATATAAATTTTCCGCAGGTTCCTACCAACGATAGGCAGATCTAACAAGACGAGAAAGCGTACGGTACGTTCAGTAACCAGTTAGGTTACAGCCACTTAATTTATAGCCAATTAAGTTAGTGTTAAGCTAAATAAACTGACACGAAGATACCACAAGTAACCGTAATACAAAATACCCGCCCCCAGAAGCTTAGAACAACCAACAAGTTTATGTAGGTCCACGTAAATGTTAAATCCTACTCGACGACGGAACATTTTAAATAACTCGGTTTATCTACCAACGAGCTTTGATACTGCGGCACTGATGACAAGAACACGACTATTTGATTTATAATACTAACCACCGAGCTAGAAAGTGGTCCTCCGTAATACAACTACAGTACTTGTATTTCATTATTACTTATTGAAACCTTTCCGAAACGCAAATTAATATGGACGGCGAAGATTTATGGTATGAGGAATACTTGAGAACATTCTTTGTAACTAGTTTACTTTTATTATTTATTATTTCTTTATAAGTTTTTATGTCATACGAAGCTTACATTTTATAAAAGCAATTATGTTGTTACAGTATCAATACTTTGAACCGATAAAGTTCAAAGTAATTTAAAAAACCGAAAGTAGGGTTCCGTACGGTTACTTTATAGAATTAATTGTTAAACTTAACCATTAATTCAACACATCTGCGAATGTCAGAGATCTATAGAAATTCTCAGATACCCCTCAAAATGATTTTATAACAAGTTTAAAATGACAAAGTTCTCGAATCGGGGAGTAAAAACTGAACTAAAGAAGCCAGATGCTGCAGACAGTTGGAAACAACTGGCCGGAGTTGCTTTATAAAAAGTTAGCTTTTAAAACCCTCGCTATAAATCAATAGAAAAGAGTTCAGAGGAAGTGGAAGCGTAAGGCGGATATTTACGGTGATGCTACACTCGCTCTACTTGCAACGCGATAAATCTTTAGCCAGCACGCTTTGTAGCCTGACTTTATGGAAGTGCTAATCATTGTTGTAATAGTACACTTGGCCACAAACCGCTCTCCGAAGATACATAGCAACGGTTTAACAAATTGAATTCTATGCATTCCGAATTTACTAAAATTTTAGTTATAGCAAAAGTGTTCAATCTATTGACTGACAGTTTTAAGATTTACAAATTGAGTAAGTAATTCATTTATTGAGAATCATGTAAAATGGTTTCTTACAAAAACAGTGGACTTAAATCAATAAAGTTCGATGGCATCGTAACATTTATTCAAAATATCATAATATTATTCTTAACAAGAAGAAAAGAAGCACCGAGACCTGCCCATTGTGTATTCAGAGTTACGTAAAGATACCAAAGAAAGGGTAAAGAATTTTTTACAAGATAAAATCGTCACGCTTCGATTGGTATCCAATTTACTTAGCAGAGGCCGCCGTTCAATGCTACCTGACTCTTTGTCGCGTGGTCACGCCAACGATCGCCTCGAAGCGTTTGTAAACGTAATAGCTTATTATTTATGTAGGTACTTTCAAATTAAAATATCCGAAAGACGATTTGTTGTCTAACAAAAAGTCCAATGATGGTTTTAATGAGAATTACATGGGTCGGTGATGAACGCGTAGAGTTACATACCATTCGTGGTACTAGTAAAATGAAATAATGTCTAGAAGAATGAATATCGCGGAGTAATAATAATATAAATCTTTCAAAAATTTAAATACTGTTACTACAAGATTTTCAGAATCTAAATATTCTGTTTAAATAAAATGTTGTCTATTAGGTTGGTTAAAGTTCACAAATGGTTTAAAGTTTTAAGTACTCTAAAAGCAACTTCGCAAATCAGGAGCATGCATACTCACATATTCATACAATCTAATTAAAGCCGTCAGCCTAGTGATAAAAAAGCTACACTTAAATCAATTTAAAGCATTAATTAATTTTGCTGCTCATAGATCTCTATAGCTAATTGGTTATAGTAAAGATTCAAACAAAATGATTGATCACAAACAATCTCAAAATAAAAAAACCGCTTAACACGAACTAAACAATACAACTTCTATTGAAGTCATTTTCATAAATATCAAACAAAGAATTTCCTGGAGGTTTACTTAACAATCTAAGAATACAAAAGAAAATAATATTATCTACTTACTAAGTAATTCTGAGGCTGGCCACTTAAGAGTATAAACGCTACTTAAATCAGCAAAAACAAAGGCTCACTAAGTAAATGCCTGCCTTAGTGCCAGCACTTTGTTTTTGTGGCTACTATCTATGTCTAGACTAGGTTCAACTAATTCAGGAGATTTGGCTACGTTTTTTTTGTGGTTGTAGATTATTTTACAATGTGGATGAACTAAATGAATAAATGAAACAACAGAAAGTGTATTATAGGTTAGGCAGTCGATGATGAAGACCTTCTTCGTTACAAACTATTTTAAATAAATATTGAGTAAGAAGGTACTGTTGTTATCGTTTACTTTTTAGTTTAAGCATTTGGTTTAGTATTTCATGAACATATTTTATGGCAGATTGTAACCTAGAAAGGACCGTTAATAGCTGAATTTTTGTTTACCTATTACAATAATTATTATCTTTTCAATCGGTCAGGTTTATTTTTTCATGTTATTTGAATACCAAACTTTTTTACTATTATGAGTCGACATCTTGAAATTAGGAACTTTTATTCTTGAGGCACAACCGCTACACCAGTCTTTCTTTCTTTTATTTATTCTCGATTGAATGACTCTTTCCCAGCAAATGACATTTATTGGAGGTTAAATACATAAAGACGATTTACCAAGCGCGTTAATAATAACAATAGCATTATAGATATCATACGACACAATATAAATAAGAAAGCATCTGGGAATCTTTCTCAATAGAATGAAAAAAATGTAAATTTGTACACACATGCTCAAAAATTACATTCATCCATTCTTATTATATGTAAAGTCCGTGTTTATTTAGCGTTAGTACGACTAAACGTAAATTATTGGTCGTTTGGGAACAACCTCACACCGCCTTTTGGTTGTCAGCTTGCCCTTTCAATAAAGTAATGCGTTTACGAAACTCTCTAATGCACTCCGCACATGTTTTGTAATGGAAATAAATATACTGTGTGTATTTGTATAACTTTAAACATTATTCTATGGGAAAGTATACTTTTTTGATAGCATTTAAAAAATACTATTACAACTTTTTTGGGAAAATTTACTAAACCTGGGTACAAAGTTTTTTAGGACGATGTTTTCTCAATACGATCTCTGACGAATTAAGCTTATTGTCATTGTAGAAAATATAAAATTTAACAAATATTTAGGATTGGTTTTTAGTAACTAAGTAGTTATGCAATTGTTAAAATAATTAGATAATGTTTAACAAATATGCTTCGTAATATTCATTAGGACACAATACCGACAAACAAACTGTTAAATATTTTGAAGTCAAATACATATTGTACTTAAAACACATGTTTTAATGGCTTGAACACAGGAACAAAGTTATGTTTGTAACCAACAACGACAAAGTAACCCGCATGTGGGTTTATAATGACATGTGACTGTCACTACAAGTCGGCCATTAAATGTCAGGCATAAAAATAAGTGACGCTTTTAATAAGAACATGAAAAAGCTTTATTGTTTAGCTAGCCATGCAGCTCAGGAGCTTGAAGTTAAATCATTATGGTAAATACTAGTACGTTAAAATTGATTTAGAGCATGTTTTATGATTTTAACAAAAATAACTCCTGCTTTGGTGATCGTGGTGACTATGAAAGAACAATTAATGCATACAAAAATAATATTTAAGTTTTAAACATTAATACTTACAGCAATTGCTCTAAGTAAGGCTATTTAAACACGACTACATAATGCAGCTTTTAAAGAACTTTTGTGCATAAAGTTATAAATAAATAAATAATAATAATGCAGCTTTTAACAGTGAGACAATACCGATTAAATTATGTCAAAAACAAAAACATTTGACAAGAAAGGCGACGACAACGAAGGTTTTTCTTTTTCGGACTCGTGCTTAAACTTAGATGCTGTCATATTGGTTGTCTTTTATAAAAAATAATATTAAATTACATACCGCACAAGATGGAAATAATGCTCATTATACATATTAAATAAATAATAATATAAACGCGATTCAAACAAACCTAATACCAACAAATCCCACCTGATAAATCTTTGACACAGCTAAAAACTTATTTTGTCTTCCATTACTTAGTTAATATCGTTCAATGTTATCTTCAAGTGAACGTCAAACAGCAATGAACTATATCTCATAAATTACTTACTAATAAATCTGTATATTGGCTTCGAGCGTATCGAGTCAGGAAATTCTATGTGATATGGAAGTAAAGCTAGCTTTCTTAGATAAGTCGGGTTGAATGCAACGCTGGCTCAACTTGACAAATGGCGGTATGACGTCAGAAATATATCTTGAATAAAAGGAGATTGATATATTCAATTTGGAGTTTAAAAATAATGTAGGTTTTAAAATGAAATGACGTAAAATATAGAGTACGGCATAGTAAAAAAAAACTGTTTGTTAATTATCCTGAAGAATAATGATTGATTAGAGATAACTTTAGAAATTAAGAGAATAATAATGTAGTCTAAAATACCGTAAGTACTATAAATATCCAATAAAGTAATATTTCAACGTTCCATGGAGCTTATAATAAGCTCAATAGAAAAATATCAATAAAACGCTTATAATTTTAATAGCACACTATAATATTATAGTTCAGAAACGACAATAAAAATCACTTAAACAGTTAACGATTGACCCACTAGGAGGTCTTGAAGCGAAGTCGATAGTAAAAACTGTCCAGTACATCCTGAGCTTTTGTATAGAACATTTTTGCTTCAAATAAAAGGTACGCGAGAGTTTTTGTTAGATGGTCGGTGTAAGGCACTCTGTATCTAAGTATCAGACTTAGATGGGACCAAAGATAACGTCTATCATGGCGTATGAAATATCGGGGAATTAATTATTAACAGACGTAATGCGATTAGCCGTCGTGCATTCCCGCGGTAGCCATTGTAATCTGACTACTGGACGAGGATTAAAAGAAAATGTCTTAAGGAGAAATGTTTTGACATTATTTTGCTTGACGGCCTTATCCGTTTCGCATACAAACAGTACATAGTAGGGATGTATTCAACATATTAAATAAAGGATAAGAGTGATGTTATAAACAGGTTTTTTTTTAAATACAGCTTCTGAATTAGGGTTTCAGACTTTTACACAAAGAACGTCCAGAGACAAACAATCATTTGTGGATCACGCTATTTTTTTTTCAAAATATCTTTATTAAAAAAAAAATTACTTAAATCTACTACATAAAAATCTCGCCAAATGAAATGGTTTATTAACAGTTTTATCTTATACCTATAATGATTACCTTGCGTGATATTTGAACCCGCAACCTCATATACAATGTCATAGAAATTATTTTAAATCTATAAAATATCAGCTCAATCTAACATTTTCGAGACGTAAATAGATTCTAAGATAGATATGACCATCATACTTTTTTATAGCATAGGTACATAGACAAACGAGCCTTTAGTTCGTTTGATAATATATGCGATTAACTTATAGATACGTCAATAATTTAACCTTTTGCATACGCATACGGGCTGATATACGCCACGTGTAAGAACTATCAGTAACCGTTATTTGTACGAATGGGGACGATTACATTGGACGATTACATTTAAATGACAAATTCGTCTTGTAAACTAAAATATCAAACAAAGAGAATTTAATTAGGTCTTTAGTAGGTTTGGAACTAGATGATGTGACATGAATGAGTGAAATATAATCACACTAATCGAAATTACTTATACTAAAGTTTTAAACATTTCCAATCATGTAATTTTTCAATTATCTCTTAAGGCATTAAGAATATAAGTTATAAGCGCTCATTATTGTAAAAATAAGTTTATAAACTGAAAAGTGATATCTACTAACAACAAAAAAGATATTTCTAAACTTTGCAGACAAAGAATCCAAACAAAAAACGCAGTTTAATATCGCCTCAATCGTTTATTTATAGAAAGGAGATATCCGGAAGCCTATACAAAGGAGATATCACATTGACGCTATTCTTTGTGTATCTTCCTTCAATTATGTTATTTATCTAGTTATTTGTGCGTAGTGTGAAAGCCAATTAGAAAGGAAGTGCATCGGTCGCATTCGCACACAATAGTATTGGCGACCATTGGACGCGTTCCATTACACGTTCACAATAGACAAATTATAAACAGTCCACTTGCTTCAATACACGGGACACATCACTTCCTGTTCCCATTGTCAGTTTTCAATACAATAACTTTTATTGAAATGACGCTAGAACGTGCCTTTTGCCAACTCTGTATGGACACGATTTATTTTGTGGATTCAATTGTGAATCGTACAGTACGTACGATTTCCGTTCTATAAAAGGTTTGAACGTAAAGAATATACTAGCAAAATACCTTCAAGTAAGTAACTATAGTACAAAAGAAATTTCGTTTCTGACAAATTCGTAACAGTTGGTTGTAATCGACGCCTATTCATAATGACGTGTGGTTACTTACAATTAGACGGTATATAATAAGAAGCCAGCTTTTGAAATTATTAAATTACCTGCAACAGAAAAAAACGTTTGTTAGATACAGCAGATGTAAATAATAAAAGGAAGGAACTGCGCGTGCTTTTGTAGTAATGCCGCAAATAACCATAAAATTGTGCATTGAAATCATATAATTTGTTACTAATTCGTGTAATATGTCTTTTATACTTATAGAGTTTTGTTTGTGTATTGCAAGTCATACGGGTCAAATCAGACGTCTCCCGAGGAGAGGAAGGGGGCTCCCTATTTTACCCTATTTGCATACTTAGTGTTAAAAACATAATGTGAAATTCGTGTTTTGTGGTATATGTTTTTAATTTTATTTACGTTCTAAGGCCCTAGTCACCGGTGGGTGTCGTTAATTTCGAAGGGAATGAAGGGGATGGAAACTTGTGATTGAGCCCTATACCCTTGGTGGAATATAGAGCGTATGGGTAGTAGACAACTTAGGTACGGTACGTCATATCCGTGTGGTAACGGAGTAAGAATACCGCAATCACCACCCTATCCCCCCTACAAGGGACCCTGTCCCTATAAGGGACTATCCGTGAATATTATCTTTACGATACAAAAAAAGGAAAACTTGAAATTAAACCCTATACCAATCCGTCTAGCCAGCGTGGTATTAGTAGACCAAGTGTCCTTTCGTTATGGGAGGAGGCCCGTCTCTGCAGTGGGACATTAATGGGCTGTTGTTATATACAGAATTAATTATATATAGAAAAAAACAGTCATGTTCATGCACACAAAAAATTGGATTAATCAGGAATCGAAATCAATACTAAATTGGGATTCGATAGAGTAAGCTTTATCCATTAACAACTTTTAATAAAATCGTTCTCAAAATATTAATTAACTCAATAGCTTTTTTTACCTTTTAAATTCTATTGTGTTGTAACGTATATCTACATGTCAATGCAATCCATTTGGTCGATTGAACTGTCCATTGAATTCCACTTTGATTCATTTACAGTTACTGATACCAAACAGTAATTGGTTTTAGGACTTTTAGTTATATTGGCGTTTAGTTAGCGTTTTCGCTTAATTAGAAAAGTAACCAAAATGTAAAATTTGCAATTAATTTAGGTTGTTGCTGAAAATTATCAAAAATAACGAAAATACAATTGAAAAATAGTCTTAGAAGACTTTGACCTTTGGCACCCGAAACCTTGTCTTGATAAACAAATTTGTCCTTTACTTTGCGTAAATCCAAGAGTCTCAGACAGCGCCATCTAGGCAGCACAGCAGTAAATCCTGTCTCGAGCTTCAACTTTTTTCCATTGTCTTTTCGTTCTTTTCGATAAGTCAATGATCATTATCGAATGTATATTTTAGCGAATGTCGATACTAAAGTTTCTTAAGTTCAATTTATTCCTACTGTCAATTAAATACGACTGATTTAATCTTTCGATTGGGTTTTATTCTATGTTTTCTAGATTGGCTGTGCTTATTTTTACCTTTGCATATTGAGAAGATGTGTTGTCGTGTGAGTATTTAGTATTATTTCAGTTCACATAGAATCCTCTAATTATTTAATAACTCAGTGGAGGTTTTTTCTTTCTATATAGGTGTGTAGTCTATTTGCATCCAAGCTATCCGCATTTCTGTAAATAAAGTTTCTCAAATTCCTTGTAGAATTCCTAGAATGTATTTAAGCATTTTGGTGCAACACACAATATTTATTCTACCTATAGATGTAATAGCTATGAATATAAAGGAATAAGACCTTTTTCAGACATAGGACCAACAAAACTGCATTTTCTAGGTTCCATCAAAATGTAAATTGAACAAAAATCAAGTAGCAATAACATTAACACAGCAAGCATTTGATTACTTCAATCAATTAAGGTAGGTCATTAACAACCATAGTGTTTGTATTATTTAATAACAAAATGTATTTATGTTTGCTAAGGAGCATAAAGTCAGGAACTCACAGCGAGTAGTTACATAAAGTAACGATGGTACTGATATTATTGTAAACACATGTACGGTTTAGCATCATTTAAATAGTACAGGATGGTAAACGTTTATAATGCTTGAAGTGTCAATGAGTAAAACGTCAGGTCTAAAGTGTGAAAGCAACACACTCAGCACTATTATTTGATTGTTTACTAATTTACAAGTAAAAGAAAATTAATACAAATGACTCTTCTACAAAACATCGAGTTTTAGGTATAAAAATATTTCTTCTTTTCTAAAACTATACAATATTAAGTGTACAATCTATTTTATTAATGACTTACATGAGATTCTCGCAAAGAAGCAGCATTGTAACATAATCAATTCAATCAAAGTCAGTTACCAAATTATTATAACAAATTATATATTAGTGTAGTAACACACGCAGTAAACAGGTATTCTCATAATAATTTAGAAAGGAATTTATTCTTAGAACGGAGTATAATCATTTGTATGCAAGTTGTTGGCCCAGTTCATTTTATAAGCGCACAAACGTATTATTATAGTCTGTACACATCGCATGTGGGACACATAATCGGTATGTACGTAGCAATGCTACTTAGGAAGTAGTTACAGCTAAAACTTTGACTAAGACACTGTATATTACTATTATACATATGGAACAAGTATTAGCACTCATTTACAGCATAAACTATTCTGAAGGAGGTCAATAAACTGTTTGTGCAGTTATCTTTAGAACATTCTAGAACACTGGCTTCTGGGGTATTGTGAAAATTACTAAATAAGGACTGCACAAGACATTTATACAAATAGTAAAGATAGCTTTGAACAAGTAAAGCTTTTAGAGTCTTTAAGGCAGCTACAAAAGAAAATTACATTGAAAATTCTATACCCTCTTATACAATGTGTTCTCTACGTGGAACAATATACGATAACTTACTCTGTAACGTGTTTAAATGAATGTTATTTAAAACACCCTATACACAACGATCCCAGTAAGAATTTTGTTTTTACGACCTCGTATCATTCCATTAATAAAGTTAAATCCGATTGAGACAAGATTGGCATATTCTTTTCGTGTGGTGAGGGAGTAAAATACAATATGTCACCACCTCATCTCATCCCAGGGGTGTAGTAAAAACCGACTAAGGGACTATCCGTCAATATTATCATTACGAAATAAAAAGAAGGAAAACTTGAAATTAAACCCTATAAGAAACCGTCTGGCCAGCGTGGTATTAGTAGGACAAGTATCCCTCCGTCACAGGAGGACGCCCGTCCCTGCGTGGTCACAACCTGGAGTGAGCGGTGAGTGGGACATTAATGGGCTGTTATGATATACTATATATATATACCTCGTATCATTTCATTAGTAAAGTCAAATCCGATTGAGATAAAATTGGCATATTTTGAAGACAAAAGAAAAATTGTCATCAGATCCCATCTCGCTATCCGCTGCTGGCCACTGGCATTCTCACTTAGAGTTCAACCTTTTCTAACGTGTCGGTTAGTTTCTCATTCATTCTGAGTTCGCCAATCAATCAATAATACTTAAATATTCTTTACAAATCATAACTACAAATAATTATATTATTTAACCTATACTTTGTACATCAAGATATATTAGTCTGGTAATATATTTCTAATGGTTAACGATTATAACAATAATATTACTGGACAAATAATTTGGCCGTAACTTGACAGGAATGATAGATGACCCATTGAATAACACGTTTCTAGGTGTCATATTATCTTTTGGTAGTTTCTATAATACATTATTAGTGTGGTTATGAACTAATACTCATTAAACTATCATTACCCCATAAGAGTTGAGTTGTATTGCAGAGCTCATAAGATAGTTGCCCACTATTAAAAATATCATGCCTTGCGTGCACTTTTACAAAGGTCAAATTAACTGACAAAGGATATTTATACCATAGGATAATAATTTCGCCCGATCAATAAACTGTAATGAACTGAATGTACTGCTTAGGAACCCTTGAAAGCGGTCGTAGTTAAATAAAATAAAATTAAATATATTCTTCACACTTTCACACAACGCCATCTAGTCCCAAACTAAGCAGAGCTTGTACTGTGAGTACTAGACAACGGATAAACATACTTTAATACTTTTTTTTTGTAAATACGTACACATTATACATAGAAAATACACAGACCAATGCTAACAATCATGTCCATGCACACAAAGATTTGCATCGAGCGGTAATCGAATCCGAGACCTCTACGTAGCACTCATGTTAAAGAACCACTACGCCACAGAGGTCGTCATAATAAAAATATTATTATCAAATAATTGACTTTAGTCAATGCCTACAAAAATAAATGAAGTCTTTTTGTTAGCGATATGCACGACTAGAAGATTAATGACCAGCTAAACTGCCTCTGAGTGTTTCTTTTGCCTTACAGTGAGGTCTATCTTTTTGTTTAAAAAAACTTAACAACTGACGTCTAATCTATCAAGTAGGCACTTCGAAATTTAAAAAAATAACTGGTTTGTTTTATCAATTTCCTAAAGAGTTATATATAGTATTGATAATCCATTGTAATGTTTGAGATTGATTGACTACAGGAATTTTCTAATGTCGCCATCTTGTTTGGACAAACTATAAGAACAGCATTCTTGAGTATTCATGAGTGTTGTATAAAAAGGTCAAGTTTACCTCCATCGCTGGAGTAGCCTCGTTCTTAAAGTGGAATATGAATTGCGATTTTTCGTTGTTTTAATGGGTTGTTATGATGAATCCGTCTAAACATTACAGTATTTCTTTTTATCCGGAACAAGAACAAAAAAACTTACTAAACGTTTATATGATGAAAACACTTCTACAGCTAAATTTAGATTAATATTTATAACCAAATGATGAGTGATATAAATAATTTCAAACTGTATCTAAAAGGCGTAAGTTTACAAGAAGATCGTAAATAAGATACCTTTGAAAGGGCGTTACACAAAGTTGAACTAAGTAAAGGATCTAATTTTCATGAGACATCGAACCGTGTTTCGACCACTAAGAAGATTACGCACTTGTTACTTAAACCAAACCTTAGACTATTCCCTTCATAATGTGTTGGGTGAGGGTTTTTGAATTTGGAATTTGTGGTCATCCGCTTTGCGTTGAACTATTTCCAGCCCTCGTAACTCTTACGTAATACTTTAGGGAAGGGTTTAAAAGAGCTAAGGGAAATGTAACTAACTGACCATTGGCATTCTTCTTTTTTTATACAATAGGAGGCAAACGAGCCAGCAGGTCACCTGATGGTATTCATCTGCGGGTATAGTATATGTATGGGGAAACAAGGTTTAAATTCGTGGTAGAAGTCTAGAAGAAGTCTAGTCTAGAGAAGAAGAAAGTCAATCAGCTTTTACTTATACACTTGAGATAAAGAATGACGAAGTTTTCTCATTATTTGTTTTTGGTCGTCTTCATTTAAATTATTTATAATTTTTAATGATTTAGCCTCTTGCACAGTAAATTAAAATAATAATATTATACAAAGAGATTGACGAAATACCAATCAATCATCGACAGTCATTTGATATAAGTAGATAACTAAGCGGCTATGTTTATAATCTATCAAATAAAATGTCAATTTAAATTACAATCTTACAATGTATAAGTTGTTCGGTAATCAAGTCGCATGTTCAGTGGTTACCACCTGCGCGTATAGGTACATGAATATGAACGTATAGTATGACAATTAAACAAACCAGCTATTGCTCTAACGTCTCCATTACCATACAGTCAATGACTCTCTGATTATCAACTTACAAACCCGCAAGTCTGTAAACGATATTATTTATGCAAATGAAGAATACCCACAACCAATACCTCCTTACGCTTTTAATTAAAATAAAACCTTTTAAATAATTTATGCAATCCAACGTTGCGTAAAGACTCCACGGCTGCAACAATAAGAATACTTCATTCGCAACTCGACGTCACATAAAGTCGTGGGCGAGGAAGACAGCGGGAATAAAAACTAAATCTTTTTTTAATTTAAAGCGAAGAGACAATGAGCAAACACAGCTGGCGGAATGCAAAACGAAACTGAATAAAGGGAGAAATTCACGAATTGTGACATTAGCCGAAGCAATCCTCAGTAGCAGCGAACAATCGAGTAATTTATGTTAAAACAAAGTGTCGAGGATAAAGGAATTCTCATGTCACTTGCGATAAACGAAAACTAGGATAGCAAGATGAATGAGATGAGATTGAGGAAACTGCACCGATCAGCAGAAAGTATTTTATTTACTGAAGTAGATAAGTATAAACATAAAAACAGATCAGACGCAGTCCGATAGCCTCCAACGATACTGCTTACGACATCAGATAAGCCTCGAAAGCGTCGGGCATCTAAGAAAGGAAACACGACCGTTCAAGATGTGTATTCCTCTGACTATTCCTACTATAAAGCTTGGATACGAATCCTTAATTAACAAGCAACTGAACTATATTGAGTGGTGTCGCGTTCATCGCGATAAAATATCGTGTACGAATGGCTCACTTAAAAGTGCGCTTCAATGCTTTCAAATAAACATGTCCGATTAACACGATTCATGGCCAAAAACAGCAATATTTAGGAGTCAATTAAGAATAAACATGTTGGAACGCCCGGCGAGCCTCGCGTAAAATGTAACTAATAGCCGTTAAGACGGTAACACTGAACAGCAGGAAGCCATGTTGAGAAAACCTGTGGCATTAAGCCACGGGAATCGTGGAGCACGCCACTATTTACGAGACTTCCCCTGTTCTTATTGATTGAATTCGCCACAAATTAAAAATGTTATTACCTCTTTCCGTAAACTTCGCTTAAGTATTTTTTGCGCTCTTTAATCAACTTTACAATAGGACTGGCGCAGTTTTTAACACTTTTACTTATGAGTTTATACTTCATCGTTTTTAATGACTGTACCAAATAGTTTAAAGAAAACAATCAACTTTATTTTATTTATGGTTAAGTATGTACTACAGCTATAATAAATTTCGTAATAATAGGAATCATAAATACATAACAACAAATAAAACTAAAATCACTAGTAAGCAGTAAAAAGTAAGATCGCAGTCAAATGAAAATACGATATTCCTTATAAAAAGACAATAGCATCTATTGTGTAAGGTGATACCATTTTACGACTTAAGAAGCCATATGAACCAGACTGAACGAGCATTGAGGTGTCATTTCTAAAAGCGCAAGCGATACGTTAAATCGGTTTTAATGTACGAATGAATACACAATAATTATAGTATGCAAATCTTTGATATATCTCATCCGTATGAGACTTAAAATAAATGATGGGACGACAATAAAGTCCACAAAATGTATAACAGTCATCTCATAAATATTCTAAAAGACTCAAAAGACGCGTCAAGTCGTCAAGCCGAGGTCCCCTTCAAAGTACGTCCCGAACACGTCAATTTGTTTACGAATTACGCATAAATTCGTCCCCGAAGACAAGACATCTCGTGCGGCGATCGCTGTTGCGACATTTCAATAAAATTTACGATTGTGACTTAAATGGCGTGTCCGATGAACAAAAAATATTCCGACATGTTCCTCTTTTATTTTAGACTTACATTGGGTTCGTTAAAATTTCTTGACCGTGATAATAAAACTGTCTATGTACTGTATCACTAATAAATACGGCATTGAAATCGATATCATTCGGATAAAAGAGCTAGCTAATTCGATGCCCAAACGATGCGTTTATGTAACATATAAACTTCGAAATGTTATAGACTATATGTTTCTTTTTTTAGAATGCATTATTCAAGAGTATTAATTCGTATTTATCACCCTTTAAATAAATCTTATATTTCTGTATCCTTTTTGTTTGCAGCTGCATGGTGTTATTTAACTTTGAAAAGCTGTTTTTATATTTTCCTTAAATATTTAAGAGCTTTTTAATGTTGTTTTATGTTAACGATAAATTTAATCGACACTGATAAAATCTTGATATAATTGTGACCATTGGAAATTAGTTAGAATGGTAAATGGATACTTTAAACCCGATTGATATAACTACTTAGTACTAATACAAAGAATTTATCAAACAGTTCGGTTTCGATAGTATTAATTGCTTGTTTGTTCATACTTTATGTTAAGTTGTTTAATGTCTCCACATTCTATACAAAAAAAAAATAAAAGAATCTTCTAACAAAACATTTCATAGCAACAATTTGTCACTGTCCCATCAAGTCACGCTTCCAATATCCAGATGCTAACACAAAAGTCTACGAAGCAAAAGAAACAATATTATTTTAAGAATCTAAAATAAGTATGTTACGTGCTTGAGCCAAATGTACGGAACATTGATGGACGCTATTGGGCATGACAGGCGTCTTCGATACGAATGGTTCGGAACCCCATTGGTATTTCAGTCCACACGTTTAAATTGTTACTGTTTACTCAGATGAGTTGGAGATTTAAAATTAGGTGATTCAGTGTGTGTCAACGAAAGTAAGTTATAGTTTATTTAAAATGTATTCTTACTTATTATTTTATTTTTTCTTAGATGAGATTTAGTATTTAACCAGGTTCATATAGGAACAAAATAAGCTGTACAATTTGACATTGAAAAATCTTATAATATAACCCAAGCCATTTCTGTCCTTGTTGCCTATTAATTATTCTAGAAAGACGTGATTTACGCGACGAACAGCCGTATAAATAGCCGTATTGAAAGAAATTAAAATTCATTACACCAAATACAATTCAATAAAACTTAACGAAAAACTAACACGTAACAACTGACAATACAACGACATTAATTAAATAATTTACTTTAACGTCTTATTTGTTTACCAAATATGAATAATACAGATTCAATAAGAATAAAATTCAGTTATACCTATATTATTAAATGTTAATTTTCAAAACAAACATTGACTCCAAAAGAAAAAAAGTCAATCGTTTTAAGATTCCAATTGTATTCTCTGCGGGTTATGCTTTTAAAAATCCAACGTTCTTTTACAACTCTCAACATTTTACATAAAAAAGTTTATAAAACAGCATATTTCATTATATTTTAAACTTTAAAACAACGGGGTGTCTTGTTTTTTGTATGAATAATACGAAGCGTGTCGCGTCCCACGCAATACCCATTGATCGTTTCACACTTTAAGTGGCCGTACAGTAGTATTATAATACGTGTTTCAACTATTTTTAAAACAACTAGAAAAGAGGGAACATTTTACTTTGGTTTGTATTCTACCTATTCCGGTTTCTGCAAACTATTTAACTTTATTATTGTTTACACTTTTTCCTTTTTGTTGAAACAAACATCATCCCGACGAAGCACATTTTATGTTATGCAAATAATGCCTGCCTTTTTTTTTAAAATGCGCGATAAAATTAATGAGACTTAAGGAAAAATAAATGTCTTACAAAGTAATAAAACGACTGTAAAATTAATAACTGGACCAAGCTGCGTTGTTTTACAGCCTCATTTTTCTATTCGTTTTTAGTACAGTCTTAAATTAAAAATATAAGCTTTACTTAATAAAGTATAATCTCTTACATCTGTGACATACTCTTGGGTTGTATCGACACCTCTAAGAATTTTGATCGCCGTATTATAGATTTGAGATCTAGATAAAAGATGGTCCCCCATCAATTTGGGACAAAATATTTGGGAAGATCCAAAGATTCGTTTTTATGGCTTTTAAAAGATTAATGCGAAGATAAAGAGATTTGGGGCGTTTCTGACGGAATGGAATGTTTGGAACATAATAAATTCTAACACTCTAATTTTTGTAGCAAAACAAGAGTCTATTTTCTTGAAACATTTTAATTAAGTATAGTTTTCCCCCACCTAGTTCTTTCCCCTTCCATGGAAAGCGTTTTTGCCTTGCGCGCACGCACGACATTAGCTCCGCCCATAACGACATCCTACTGTGCTTTGTTTAAATAACGAATTTTTTCAACCATGAAACTTATAGACTTTATGTTTTTATTCATTCTTAAATGACATCATTATATTTTTAACTACTGGCAATGACGTAAATTACAATGATTACTAAGTATAATTAATAAAATTATCATAAAAATAAAGAAAGTATAACAATATTAAATCTCTGCATAACAGGATATTATTTCTATCTTTACCACTCAACGAAGGCATATGAAACGAGAGCACTTCAAACTAGGACTCTCTCACTAATAGCAACATATTTTGACTGCAAATTTTAGTTTTACAACTAGCGCAAATACCCGTACAAAAGTGATTAGTTGATCGGACGTCGGAATCTCGGAACAAAATTTACGAGCATTAAAACTATCTCCATTTCATCGCAGCCTGTAGGGCTTAGTCTGGTGCCTTTAGTGAGGCCAGCTGCTTTTAATCGAATCCAAATCAACTAAAGAACGTTGTAAAATAGTTTACTAAACATTAAAATATGTAATCAAAACTGCCGCTCCTATTCACTGCATCATTAAAAGTGAATAACAGTTTCATAATTTTCAATCTTAAAAACTGATGCAATGTTTATCTTATTTTTTTTATTACAAACGATCGTATAAATTAAGTATTTCTTTAAGAATAATGTGCCACGCGGTTTTACCTTCGTACTCATATAAAATTTAAGATCGTTGCTTCTCGGAAATATTCGGTAATCATCGTTGTAATTATCTTGCACTAAGGTCGTTATAAAAGTAGTCTTAATGTGTCACCGTTTTGGATGTTGTTTTACTCAACAAAGACTGTTTTAGTCAATTATGAGTTTACTAATTCCAAATAAAGGAAAAATAAAACTCGTTACTGAAGTAATTATGCCTAAACAACTTTATGAGTTTTTTACGTAAGCAAGTGTAGGTTTTATGAATAACCCTTCAACAAAATCAATATTTAACATCGTTAGTCCTTTTATCGTACGAATATTGTAACCAAACACAAAAGATTAGATAGCGTGCGCGTACAGTTGATTGATTGTAAAAAAAGATAAATGGAAAAGGATCATTAATTTCTTATTTACTGGATCCTAAACAACGCGTGTGTTTGTGGAAGAAAACGGTTAACGTCAAAAATTGGACAGCGACACAATGGTGTCGCGAGGATTAAAAGCGAAGCGGTGTAGCAGTAGCGGACGCATCATTTATCAGAACAACTCGACGAGCCCAAGCCGAGCTTTAACACCAACGGAAACGACCCAACATAACATAACATAGGATCAAATTAACCATTTCTATTTCAAATTAAAAATGTCTAATAAATTAATCTTGTTTTTCGTAATCGAAAGGTCACAGAACATTTGTCATTGACTATTCGGAATTTCCAGTTTAATAAAGATTTACAAGATAAATGCGTCGGTTAAACATCGCAAAAGCCAATTTAACGTTCGTTCCATTCGTACGATTTATTGCGGATTTATTATCTCCGGTACAATAATCGGCGAACAAATTGATTGTAAATTACAACGTCTTGTTGTTTTATGAAAATTTACTCGTTGACGGAGCTTAATAAGGCTCTTAAATTATAAAGAAGAGAAGTAATACCAACAAAGCTACTAAGAAAGTTCATAAAGGCGGTATCAATCAGTGTTTGTATTGGAATCCAGTCGGTCCACGTTTTACTCAGAATAGTCCGGAGCGTGCTTTATCGCTGTATCGCGTGACAAGAGGCTTTACGTCAACTTTAGGACTAACGGAACGTCATGTAATTTCTAGTAACGATGTGTTTCTTTTATTGTCATATAGCACCGTAGTATTAAAATATTGACTTATGTAAGTCCATAATATATTTAATAAACTATGATGTCTTCCCAAAGAGATTGGTGTTTTTATATCCACTTTGTCTTTACCATGAGATCATATCACCATGGGAAACTAAAAAGAAGACGTAAAAGTTTTATGGTTCCGCAAACGCTACATCAGAGTTTATAGCGATGAAAATAGATTTATTATTTGTATGTTACAAATTTTTGTGACTATAAATATTTTATATTTATTCTTGTGAAATCGTATCCTGGGCAGAGAGGTCGACACGGTCTTATCGAATAAGTTATCAGTCATATGAAACCAATAACTTTACACTAGGGCCGATTGTAACATCAGCTTATTGCCACCAAACGAATAAATTCCTTCACCTTCCTTATCTAAAATCTTTAAGAGAAACCCGAAACCGTAAACATGCACGTTGAGCATACAGTGTTAACTATTCATTCGGTGTCTCTAGGGAATATATTGAACAAAAGACGGGCTCAGCATCCGACTACACTATTTCTCACTACATCGGTGCGATGTAATCAGAGAAGACGACGTGTCGCGCTTATTTATGTATGAACGGGGCACAGGCGAGGGTGGGCCAAACGCGCTGGATACAAACAGAATAATATTGATGACACTGCGCTACGAGGGGTCATGAATCATTAATCGTCTGCTCTGCTATACGGCTCTATTACGACTGCCTTGGCGGATAAGCCACCCTTCACGAGGTGAGGCCGTATGATCGCGAGCCGCGAGCAACGCTTGCCTTTTTTCACAAAATGAGCTCACCTTTTTGTCTTAGAAACATAGACGAAACTTTCGTTGTAGTATACATAATATTTATTAAAGTAAGAAACAACTTGAATACAAGTAAGTAAACGTATACTTTTTTAATTAAAATGTAATTGAAAAATTAAGAAGCAATCTTATTCAATCGTGTCACTCAGCAACGAAATTATAACCACAAATGGAACTTAAAGCAATTTACTCGAACAAAAAACAAGGCAAGGCAATTTAAGTTAATTCAGTAAGCAGTAGACATCGCTACTTCCAAATGAACTCAAACGTAACAAAAACGAAAACAAATCGGGTACAAAAACGCAGGTCATTTCGGCGTGGACTTTCTCGTTTATTTTTTCTAATCGCTGCATGCCCCGAGGACGTGCATCCGAAACCTTGAATCTTTTTTTATATTTTTACTCGAACACAATTTTATTCTACCTCTTGTGCATGGTTGAACAACGATAAAATAATAATGCTCAAAGACGAAGTGACTGCTTCAAAAAGGGACCGTAAGAGCAGGCCGGTACGTTCCTAAAATTCTAATCGAGATTTTATTTCACGTTCACCCGGGCCGTTCTTTATGTTCATTTTAGTAGGTCTCAAGGTAAAATTGGAATTAGTTTTTTCAATACACTTGACTTAATATAATATTTGCTTAACATAAAGTTTACAAAATAGAGTAATAAAGGTTGTTGGTTCAAAAACTTTGAAACTGTGCCAACAATCAGCTAATGGTTCCGACAAAATTGTTAGCGGAATCGGTATGACCTGATTTTAAATTTTTATATATTATATAACGAATGTATAATTTACAAAATAAATAATATTTTAGAGGAAACATTCTGCAATATTTTGCTTTTGGTCGGCAGTAGGACCTTGTAGGTTTATTTAGTTCGTGTGGTGACAGACAAAAAGTACTGTCACCATCTAATATCCCATCTAGGTATATAAACCGGCTACAAATACATCAAAACACAAATTGCACATGGGTAAGTAACGTGTTTAATTCTATAAATGGCGTTGTGATAATGTGAAAAGGGAAAAACACAAAATTAAGTCAACAAAATATAAATAAAATACCTAATTTTTATTCAAAGCATACACAACACAACTATTTACCCAAACATGTAAATGTAAAAGCTTATTTTTATAAAAAGAACTACACATAAAATTTACATGACAAGTTACAAAGCATGGTGTCATAACTATCTACATCTTGGCACTGAGAATACTTTTTAAAATTCATCACGTGTCTCCAAAGTCCGACTTACCATCGAGGGAGGCACGCTTCTAACAAAACGACTACCCAAAAAAAGAAAGACTCAAAAAAATACAAGCCAATATTTTAAACGACTCTACACAAAGGAAGAAAATAGTTTCTGGCGACAGAATGGCCCGTCAATGTCTGCCTTTTTTTTACGGAAACAGTTACTATATTGTTACAAAGTTTTTAAAAACCAGTTTTAATTGTCTTGGTGTACGCTTAAATGGTTTAGCTCATAATAAATTTCAACGTAAACCCTACTTAATCCTCGGTTTGGTTAAAAACGTAATTACAATACTTAATCCTGTTATTTTTGATTAGTTTTGAACCGAGACCCTAACAGTTCATCCAATTATATAGAAAAAAGTAATATTAACAATTTACATTACCCTTCAATTTAGCACAATAGCAGGTAGGCCTTCGATTTGTTAGCCTATAGTTAAGTAATTTGCGTATTTCCTCGCATACCCTAATAATATTAAAAAAAGAAACTACCTATCCTTCCGCCCCTGGCAACATCACGCACATCCTTTCACAAACAAATAAAAAAAAGATAATAGTACGAGATGGCTGTGCCTTTGTCGCAGGTAGAATTTCATAAAAAACGTCCACTAAAAGCAAAGCATTAGTTTGGCAAAAAAATGAAAGCGTGATCACACTAAATACGTCTTGGATTAGAAGCAGATGTCGATGTTTGAAATGTAGATGATATGAATGATAAGGGTCCTATTTTTTGCGTCGACCTTACCTGAAATCATAAATATATCGCCAATATTTCGTCAGAATATAATACTGAGAATGGATTTAACATTTGCGTGCGTATCATGACGAATTAGGATGAAGAATTATTCTGCTCCCCTAAACAAAAATGCGATGCTTAGATGGACGATTAAATTTGAATAGGATACTGTTCTGCTAGGTCGTTTATCCTTTATGAATTCACAAATTTCTTTTTTTTTTCTACTAAAATTAAATCAAAGGCTTCCTAAAATTTGGGCTTGGAAAATAAAGAAGTAAAACCTAAGCAAATAAAACTTCAGAGAGCGCAGAAACCGCTTACTGTATAAAATAGTACGCACGGTAAATTGTACGCGATCAATTTTAACTTAACAAAAGGTTCGATTAAGCTGGCATTTTCGATTTAAGTAATTTGATTCACGTATGCTACTTAAGTACCCAGTTAACGTATCTGACACTACTAATTTATGATTCTATTGAAATCTGATTTGAAATGTAGTCTCCAGTTTGATAAAGTTAATGGATTTCTAAGTTATTTCATCAGTAGCTACTAAGTAGTTCTGAGGATGCATTCTTTATTGCTTCTTTATCTTAACATTCCTTGATAATCAGACTTTAGATAACTGGCTGTCATTGAATAAGCTTTTATGTATTTTACTTTACTAAAGATACCCTTATCGTGAGGTCAAGATAACGCAGATGAGAAACGACCAATGCACAAAGACATAGAATTAAGATTAACATCTTCAATTTGAAAATGCATGGATTTAGACACGCTTATTTATGGCCATTGAGATTTTATTTTTAATTTAGTCTTACTAGTACAACCTTCTTTTACAGAAATTACTTAACATCCTTCAACATCACTATACCAGTGATAATGAGTCAACCCTGTGATAATGAGTACATACTTATTACAATACATCTAAAGCAAACAAACGTTTTCATAATAAAAAAACACAGTTTTTACTTCTACATTCAGCAAACGTAAATATTGATTAACCAACAAATTTATTAGCAGCGTAATCTCTTAGTAAAACTGAAACAAATAAGTTTATACCAATTTAAAGGGGTATAGCCGATACAAATTACGTTTATGGAGGCATGGTCGGCGTACCGATAACCAGCAGGCAACCTGTTTCGAATGAATCGAATATAATATAATGCGACCTGTTTAGATAAATCCTATCTATAAATAGTGATCGATATGTGTTTGTAAGTATGCTTTGTAAATTATTTCAGTATTGAAAAGACTAAGATTATTGTTCGGAATCGGATAATTAGAGGTTTTGTTTATTTTAGTTATATTAAGCTATTAGCATAAAGGATGGATCTGAGTAAATAAAATACTTTTGTGTAAGATATAGAGAACATCTGACACAGTAGTATTTTCAGTCCAATCAGGTAAAATCATAAATAATAACAATTTTTGTTAACAGTCACACAGCGCCATCTAGCGTCAAAGCTTATACAATGTGAATTTATCAAGCAGTTTTTTTATTGTTTTTCTTACAAATTTAAGATCAAATCATACATCTCTATAAGTACAAATGGGATATCCACTACATATCCCATGTAGTTTTCTTAAACATTATCAGGGAAAAATAAAACATGCTACAAAACCCCAAACACCATGGTCTAGTTTAGAATAGTATTCTCATGTCTTTTTTTGTGATAAGCGATTTGGTGGTGTCTAGATGGTGTCTTTCATCCATCTAATCGCATGGGTGACGTTTAAATCAACTAAGTAAGTTGAAAGTTAGGAAATATTACATCTATGAAAAAAAAAGAGTACTAAACATAAAACCCTTTCTCGATATTGTGTTTGGTCAGCACGTATCATGATCATAATCTAGTTAACGTCAAATCAATAGAGAAGGCTGTCCCTGCAGTGGGACTACTAAAGAAAGTTATGTGACAGATATTTCACATCATACATTTTGTCACAAACAAAATTATGTTCATGACTATTTTGTGATTTTCGCAAAAAAAAACAAATTATGTTATGCAAGAAAATAGGCCTATCACCATCTAAAGAAACCTCATCTCGGTGTTATCAATTCTAATATTTTTTAAATTTATACTTAGTTTAATTTGTGTGTAGGTATAATGAGTAAATTCACAAACCTTTGGTAATTTTACTAATATGAATATTATAGAGCAAATTAAATTGTGTTATTATACTGTGTAACTATTTATTTTCTACAAAAATACATTATGAAGGATGTCTTATGTGAGAAAAAAACACATCAATATTTACAATCACTCAATACTAAACCACTAAAAACTACGGAAATAAGGTCCTTGATAGATTTTTACCGCTGAGATAGAATTTCCTTCATAAGGTTTTCGGTAACTCGATTTTACCACCTACAACAGTTATGAAATTTTGATGTAGGTATGTACCTACTGCTGTCATAAGCATTTTTGTATACACCTACATTACGTGAAATTTCAAATTGACAAGTGCTAAAATACACTTGGTAATAGCGGCACTTTGTAAAATAATCGATGGCAAAAAAAACGCTTTTGAAATCGGACCTTTCACCAACATTATTAATTCTTTGAAGTTTATTAATCTTAATTTGAAGTTCTAACATTAAAAACACTGTTCTAAGGTTATTATTGTCATTACAAACTTCTTCATAGTAAAAACAAAACATTTGACAGGCACTGAATCGCACGCGTTGGACATACCTACTTACTTATGTTCTGTCACAGGTTCTGTGTCCTGCAATGAACGTTAGATGAAAACATAAACTAAAAGTCACGTTTTACTCAAACTATAAACTGATGATGAGTATAATATTAAAACGAGTATCTTATCAATATCAACCATAGATCAGACTTGATAAAGGACAGATCATAAAACTGAGATGAATCTGTTTTGTATCAAGATGTATAGGGAATGCACGTAATGGTGTCGAATGAATTTCCATGTATAGTAATAAAATGAAAGTTGGTTCTTTTCAGGTAGGTTATTTCATACTCACTTATGCTTGAATAACCAGATGATTGATAGGAAAAAAGGTAACGTAAAAACCAAATAGCGTAGCTATTTTAATTCTGTACGAGATTCAATTTAGATAAGATTTAGCTTAGAGATAAGTAATTTTGAGAAGTCAATATACATAGTCTAATTTTAACGTGCAATTGTTTTCTTTGAAATGCTTTTCAACATTATTGTGTAACAATCATAATCAAGTTGGAAATAGAGTCAAAACATTAGTATAATAATATAATTATGTTACAAACATTTCGAAACTAATTTGGCTTTTTTTACGAGATTAAGAATGATTCGTCTCCGTCCGTGTGAAACAGTCCGTCGTCTACATCCAAAAAAACGGTTGAGTAAGGGATCAACGAATACCAAGAGATCATTACTTTTGAGTGACATTTGAAAGCAGTATGTTTGTTATCTAGGCAACATTTCAGCTGAATGAAACGAATCTTCTACTGCCGTATGCATTCATTGGTTCATGAGCTAAGCACTGATAAAGATAGCTTTAAAAATTAATCTTATCTTACCTTTTGTAAACACGTTGCTCTACATTGTGCTACTCGTAATGGTGATGACACTTCCTCTTCAGCTGACACTCCAATCCATGACATTATTATAATAAATAATGAGAAACAATAAAATAACATTTTGGCACACATCTTCTTTGGTATTCCTCTATTACAAATCCAAGTTTTGGTCAAAGCTCTGAGCTTATCATAATCGGCACATAAGCGAGTAATTATCGCTCATAACGTGTTTAAGTTCCTCAATTGTTTATTATTTTATTTTTATGTAAGTTTTTCGTCACAATAACATCTTATAGAACTAGTACGAAGTCCTATAGTTATAATGTAGCAATCCGTAATCCAAAATTCAGGGGTATCCGTTGCATAATATCATAAAAACTTAAAATAAACACAAAACGTTAAACAGTATTAATTCGCACTTGAAAATTATTTTACACAGTTCGAACCGTTTCCGACAGAATAATCCTACGAGATGCGACGTTGCCGCCGGCGCGGTCGAATGCGGACTAACCACCCCGCTTGAAGAAGCTCGGTGCCTCTCCCCTCTGTTGGTTAATTTTAATTCTATCTCACTCGCACGCAGGAGCTTTCTCTGTCTCGTTCTCTCCTGGTACAAAGCACCCATCCATGGCTACGTTCGTACTACTACGTGTGCCGCTCTCTGTCGTCTCTACTAGTGCATATACATTATTCTATCTCGTTTCATCTCAGGCGGTTTCACGTTGTTTTTCCTTGATGCAGTTTAACGGATGGGAATGTAGTGGTTATTGTTAGACAAAGACGGTGGTACTAAAAATTTTAGGGTTGTTCAAAAGGGGTGACAAAGAATCGGGCTAATTCAGTGCTTGCGTTTTTATGGGAGCCCACGCGGTAAAAAGTATCCCGCCTCTCTCGTTTGTTAAACTTTATGGTGTTCGCGTCGTGAAGCCATATTAATATTATTAATAGCTGCTACATCAACTATTAGTTAAACTTTTTATGACAGTGTTTATGAATTATTAATTTTATAATAGTTTATGTTTTGGCAATTATAGAATTTATTAATTGCATCCGCCGCAATAATTTAAAATCCCAAAATAAAAGTTGTTGATTTAATATAAGAGAAGACAATGACGTAAAAATACAAGAGTGCTTTAATCTGTTGATATTTTATCATATCTCTCCTTCAAGTTCTGCGACAGTGGAAACAATACACTATGAGAGGGAGGGCTGCTGGCTCGCGAAACCCCTTTAGCAAAAAGATTAAATAAGAATACTGTGTTCGTGACAGCGTACAAGCCTTTACGTAAAGGCATTTTTCGTTTTCTTTCTTCAGAATCTAGGCTCGTTCTATTCATCTCGCTGTCTTTAATCTTCCAGAGCCTCTTGGCAGACTTTGTCTAGACGAAGTACTGAGGTAACTGCGAACAATTTTGATACGGCCGACTCAGTACGAATGTTTCTGTCGGACCTAAGTTATTAGTTTTGTACTTACCGTAAAGAGCTATACACAGGCTTTACTGTTATTTCACTGTAACTAGACGCAAAAGCTTGGGTAATACCGTTTGTTTTGATTTTGAGTAGAGAAATGCGGCTTTGTTTTAGTCTTAAGGTATCAGTTAGAATTATTTGTTGCTTTGAAAACAAGGTATGATTTTATTTATAGCTGGAACAGTATTACATGTAACTAGAAAGGAATGTTTTTTCAAATCGATGTTTTTTCAGTATTTCTAATGATTCATGTAACTATGTTATTCAGCTGTAGGTATAACAAGCTCTACTAAGTTTAAGACTAGATATTATGTGATTGGTTGATGAATATTATATTGTTCATAATCATAAAAATTTTAGTTGTTAATTATTTATGTTATTTAACAATAAATCTAGATAGCGTATAGAAACACTGGCTTTACTTGGCCATGGCCAGAGACTTGTTGAAGTCAGGGAAGATGTCTTTAAACTCTAGCAGTGGGACAATGTAAGCTAGTACTAACAATAACAAATACTTATGTAAGATTTAATTGACATCATTTGTTCATTCAAGCAACATAGTCAGTATCAGACCGTTAAGTTTAAGTTAGTTTAGTTATATAAGAGTTTTAAAGTGATAGCAGCAATTATTATTAAGATAGTTTGGTCCGTGTTTTCTAATGTAAGGTTGAAATAAAGTTTAATTGTAAATTTTTTTTCTTAATTTATATATATCATTAACTACGGCATATAAATTGTAGCGTAAAGACGCCAAAAAGAGCAGGAATATTAAGGGCATTAGAAGTAGAAGATACTTACTTTATATAAGTAAATACATAGACCGTTTTGAGAAACATTCGTTTAAAATCAAACACTTATGTTCAGGCAGACACATGATTGACTTGTGCGGGAATTAAACCCAAGACCTCCAGCGAAAAAGAAAGATACATTAACCACTTTATTAGTAGCTTAGACGTAATAAACTATAGACAAAAAGATTTACCACTGCACTACTACTAAAGTAGGAAAACATACTAATGTGTTACAGACACATTTAACTCTGCTAGATAAAAATATTTTCCTATCGGGATTCTCCATAAAAACTACTCTCGCTTAGAAGTACGGCTCACTCGAGTGAAAACAAGCATCCATTTACAAAATCAACTCGATAAAAGAATTCATCTCCATCATCGTCCAACAATCAAGCAAACTTTGACCTGCCAAAAGCGTACACGTTGTTTTTACGAGGTCGCAGTAAACCTTTGTACGTGGTCAACAATGAGTCGGCTGTCATGGTGCGCAATAAACTGCCGACGTGGTAGAAGGATCGCATTTGTCAACAATATAAACTTGAGATCATGCTGGCGCACCCTATAAGGGTTCATTCAGCTATTGCTGTTGTAAAAGTAGCATTCAAGTAAAAATGTACTAAATTTTTAAGTTAGTAGTTGAATTTAGACGAGAAGTTTAGAATTTGTTTTTGTTTTATTTCGGCTTTAAAGTAATTTAATGTAAACCTTGTTCTTGCTTGTATAAAAATATTATGACTCTGTGCACTGAAAAAAAAATGTGCAACGAATACAGTACCATTCGGTTAAAAAATACTTAATATTTAATAATACTAATCATTTTCACAAAATCTGATCCAACTTTTAAAATATTTTTGGGATGTTCACTAAATCTTAAGCATGTTTTCAAAGGATTTTGAGAAAGTGGCTCCTTTAGAGCACATGCACATAAAATATTGATCTTTTGGATTATATTACTTTTCCATTTTGTCTTTGTTGTTTGTTTTTTATCATGTGTCGGTCATACCAATCATTAAAGCCTATCGCTATCCCCTGCTTGACATAGGCCTCTCCCAACTCTATATCATGCCAACGTGGATTAGTTCATGTTTTAAATTTAGTTTTCTATTACTCAAATATAATGTTTTCTAATCCCATCTGAAGCTAGTAACTTTTATTCGTATGTATCACTAGTTACGGACCTTTGTCTTGTATTTCCAGTTAATTTATTATAAGTACTTACCTAATGTTTAGCTTAGTGAAACACAAATCCTTCATTTTTTGTCATTTAATAATTTGTAGATAAATACATAAGTTTAAACTCTCTTGTCTAAGACTACTTACGTGGAGCCTTTGATTTTTGTCAACTCGAGTCCGACATGCCCATGATCCTAACAGCTCTCAGTGACATAAACTTCGAAATTTCCTCACGTTAACAAGGATATAATCCCTCTCTATTCTTCACATAAAGTATCTAATACATTTTTATAACATTCCTATAAAAAGCATATTACGTATGTATTTACAGGAGTAAGCGTAGATATAGCTTACACATTTATTATGTACACATTTTCCTCACTTGCAAAGGAAAGCGTCAGTGAAACGTGACGATAAATTATGAAGTAAACAGATATACATGTTTGAGAATCGAGATGAAACAAAGTAGAAAATAATAAATTTTGTTATAATATAAAATGAAAGAAATATGTACGAGTAAAGAAGAATGGGCAGTTTTATATGGGGTGCGTCCCATGTGTTGTAACACTTTGGGACCTATATCATTTGAAAGATCTCAGCGAGTGCTATGTTTTATTGTATGGGCATGACTCCGTATCTCGTGCAGGGAAACTGTTATAGGGTTTTAAAAAATAAAAAAAATAATTAAAAATGTCTTAACTAATTGGTCTTTTAATAACTACTACTAAAGAGATTTAATGGTAGAGCCTACTTTGACCCAACACCCTCTCTGCCACCATTGTAAGCGCAGCGTTGAGAAGATTGCAGACATGTAAAATGTGATTTACGGCAGTCTTTCTGGGTAGAAGAGTTCTCAAGCTTTCAGAAACGTTTGCGCAATTACATGGACAAAGAAAAAACAGCTCCCTATGCTCCCCGTCATTTTGTTCCAAATATGACATCTGCTCTCTGCGTCCCAACCTTTGTAACATGTTGTTGACTAGCATAAACATGTTCACCTAGATTTTTTTTCTATAAATATATTTTTTTTTTTATTAAAATTGTGTGCAGGTCAAAAGTACTGAGCTGTTAATGATAAAATAATTTTTGTATCAAATAAGGCTTTAATCGTACTTTTTTACATTTTGTGACACGGAAACACATTAAACTTATTCCACTTATAATAACTGTAGACAATTCACAGACAGTAATCGTTAGTTTAGACCGTTATTAATAAGTATTAATAAATCTCTTACGTAAATGTATAGATACGTTATAGAGTTGAGGTTGAGAAAATAAAAATCCTCATCGCATTTTTCTCTACATAGCTGTTGATGTTGATAAGGTTGTCATAATAATAATGACAGTATAAATATGGTAGTCCCTTTCTTCTCCGAATATCGATCGTCCGAAAATCACAATCCCAAACAAGTTTACTATAATCATCACTTTCCATAATGTTCGCGTATACGAAATCGTATATGACCTAATCGTCTTTACCTATAATACTTGGGTGTCCTAAAATGGGGTACTATAATTATTACATATCCTATTTTTTCTTGCTATAAAGTCACATGTCCTAAAATAAAATATTAGGGCGAAAGTCAGAAACAGTTGGTTAGGTTAGGTTAGTATGGTATGGTAAAACTAGAATATAGTATTTATGTTTTTTAAATAATTTAGATTGTGATGGTTACAGCAAAATAAATTAGGTCATGTTATGTTTAGGGATTTAGGTTTTCGGACAAGTGATATTATATGACATGAATTTAGGGCTAGCTACCATTCGGACATATGATGATTAGGACACAAAATGTTATGACACCTTAGATTATGGATAAAAAACTTATGAGACAAAATAGAGAACCTATAAATATACAACTCATTTAAATATACCTGTTTTATTCACATATCTTTCAATATATATTGAAAACACGAAAGTACAGCTCAGCAACAACACTCAGCCAATAGGCGTCCATTGCTGGAGGTGGGCCTCCTGCAAATATTTTTACTTTGCCGATCCTGTGACTACCTTATCACTTGGCGCCACCCCGATATCACGCGATATACGCGGTCGCTTTTCGAAAACTTTTCTCCCTCATCGTCATTTGTAAGTTCTTCGTGCTATGTCACCCCTTTAACGGGCAATCCTGAGTGCTCTATCGGTCACTTTAGTTCTCCTGCGGATTATCTCACTTTTGATTCAATTACGCAGGCCAACTCCCAATAAAGCTCTCTCCATTCCCCTGTTGATAACCAAAAGCCTTGTGATTTGACGAGTGACCCCCTTCTCGAAGTTGGACTTATCTGGTCTGATTGTCCCAGGTAAATACATTCGAGGACAACTTTGAGTGTAGCGCCTCCAACCGTGATTGAAGTGGGTGCAACATGAACATTTGCCATGATCTTGGTCTTGTCCGTGTCCATTTTAAGGCCCACTTATTGAGAGATACTATTAGGGTCATCGAGCATTATATTGAGGTCCTCCTTGGTCTATGACATGACACCATTTTCGTTATACCTCGCTGCAAACTCATAGTTCTTGATAATCCATCCTCGAGACAAGCCAACATAATGGCGTTTCCGTATACTTAAGCACTGCAGTATTATGAAATATCGTTGGTGTACTTGGCATCGTTGGAGAGACTGCAACACTACACCAGTAAGTTTATAATTGCATCTACACTAAGCGCAAACTTATTTGACCGACCTGAAGTTGTTGCAACTGACTGAGCAGATGTCATATTTGGAACAAAATGGCGGGGAGCATAGGGAGCTGTTTTTTCTTTGTCCATGTAATTGTGCAAACGTTTCTGAAGGCTTAAGAACTCTTCTACCCAGAAAGACTGCCGTAAATCACATTTTACATGTCTGCAATCTTCTCAACGCTGCGCTTACAATGGTGGCAGAGAGGGTGTTGGGTCAATGTAGGCTCTACCTTTAAATCTCTTTAGTAGTAGTTATTAAAAGACCAATTAGTTAAGACATTTTTAATTATTTTTTTTATTTTTTAAAACCCTATAACAGTTTCCCTGCACGAGATACGGAGTCATGCCCATACAATAAAACATAGCACTCGCTGAGATCTTTCAAATGATATAGGTCACAAAGTGTTACAACACATGGGACGAAACCGCCCATTCTCCTTTAAGGATCTTTTATTGAGTACTGTAATACTAGGAAGGAAAACAGTATATACAAATACAGGAATGGCCTCTGGGGTCATGTAGAAATTTGGCTAAGTATAATCACAGTAGCCAGAACTCGATTAATTAACTACTATACATAAGTACATATTTGTCATTAATGACTGCTTTACTACCTATCTGAAAACAGCACTGCCTCTGGCATTACTACTTTGTACCCTTACATGAGCCTGATTGTGCTGGTCTAGGTGTTTTCCATGTATGCATTTTACGTATGAGTAAGTTTATCCGAATGATTAGAAATTTATACAGTACACTGATTATAGACCAGTCAAAATAGACACTCCAGTTTGCATTAATTCCTAACAAGCTGGATTTTTGTGCAGGCCTTGAATTGGTCATTACAAATGATTATGTCAGTAGTCCCCATCGCGTCCCCAGCTTGTTGGGAATAAATGCAAACTGTAATCATAATTTAGTCTATTTTGACTGGACTATTAGATTGGAACTCTGGCCGTAGAAATTACATGCCATTAAAATAAATTAAATTCTTAGAGTATTCAACATTATATCTTTATATCATATATATCTTTATACATTTATTTAGGATTCAATTATTTTACAATTCTTATTTATTTTTACTAACATAATTATTCTTAAGATGTAACATATAATAATTTTACAACCAAATTATTGAAGGAAATATTTTAGTTACAAAATCAACATCAAAACACACATTATTACTACAAAAACTACTACAAATATAATCTTGCCCATAAAGCAACATAAAACTAAGAAATGTAATAGAAATATCAGAACATAGCCGTAGGTAGCTGTTTCGAGTAACAAGAGCGCTAATTAGAACTTGTAAGATGGTCGCAGTGAGTAACGTTGAGGGCTTAGAACAACTTGTGGCATTAGCGCGACAGTATGTACGGGGACGTTTACATAGCTACCTAGGTGCTGTACTGGCTTTTACTATGAGCTTACTACTGTAGTTAGATGAAATAATAGTGAGTAATATTAGTGGTTAAATGTTTAGTTTTGTTTTTGTTTATATTCTCCGTTTAGGAATGTTATTTAAGAAATTTTAGATGAGTTTGAAAGTTTATGTAGCTTAGTCCATCTGCATGCGTGTTTAAGTATTATATAAATGATATTCGGTTTACTTGATTTGTTATGTAACTGATGAAATAACAAATGCATAATATTTTGTTACTTGTGTTTTATATATCCAGTGCTGTGTAGAGTCAGATAGCTTTATATTTAAGTACCGGGATTCATGTCGATGAATAAAATTTTTATTATATTAATAGGTTTAATCTTAGTTTCTACGTCATTATCAGCGAACAAACCGGGTAAATAATTATTTCTTTTAAACAAATCAAAGTCAAGGCAATGTGTGAACAGACCTGATACAATAAATAAGATGCACTGCTTTACAATTCACACAAAGTAGTTAATGTTGCTACAGCTGTTTCTGGCTAAAGCATTAAGTTTAGCGCAATATTATTAAATTGATTTAAAAGGATAAAGTTGTGTTATTTATACAATAGATGCAGTCTCAGTGTGGTGACGGAGTAAAAATACAGTGTGTCGCCACCTCGTCTTATCCCATGGGTGTCGTAAAAACCGACTAAGGGAATATCCGTGAATATTATCTTTACGTAATAAAAAGAAGGAAAACTTGAAATTAAACCCTATACCAATCCATTTGGCCAGCGTGGTATTAGTAGGCCAAGTATCCTTCCGTCACGGGAAGAGGCCCGTCCTTGCAGTGGGCCATTAGTGGGCTGTTATGATGAGATGCAGTCTCTAAAATACATTCTGCGAAGAATATTATTTTTATGCAAATACATTTTTTCTTTTAAAGTAAAAGTGTACATAGAAATAAATTATTAACTTTCTTAACAGACAGCAACTGGATAAGTAGTAGTAGTAAAACTTACCTAATAGGGTGATGTCGTAAGGGTTTTCTGTCCGTACAAAATCAATTATAAAATAAACAAACTATAATACATTTTTACGAAACCATTTACTACTACAGTTACGAAAATAAAACATACACGTGGTAAACACACCAGACATAGGTAACTGTTCTGTAATTCTCATACCTCTACAGTAGAAGCTTAGATTTTCATTCGCAAAAAGCCGACTAAATTATAATATCCTTTATAAAGTCAACAGCTTAGAACTCATAAATTACATTAAAACACTAATTAGGGAAGGGATAAAGTGATAGTAGACGGAATAAGATTTTGGATTTAATTATATTTTTACGAAGGAAAAAGTGACTCCAACTAGAGCGTTGATATCTGATACTAACAGAAACAGTTGTCTTCGATGGTTCCTCTGTGGCGTAGTGGTTATATAACATGACTGCTACGCAGAGGTCTCGGGTCCGATTCCCGCTCAATGCAATTCTTTGTGTGCATAAACATGATTGTTTGCATTGGTCTGGGTGTTTTCTATGTATGTATTTACGAAAAAAAAGGATTTAGGTATGTTTATCCGTTGTCTAGTATCCATAGTACAAGTTTTGCTTAGTTTGGGATAAGATGGCATGTGTGAATGTGTGAGGAATATTTATTCATTATTTATTATTTTGTCCGTCACGGAGTAAGAATACAATATGTCACCACCACATCTCATCCCATGGTAAAAGCCTATAACTATATATAATATCATAAATATTATCTTTACAAATTAAAAAGAAGGAAAACTTGAAATTAAACCCTATACCAATCCGTCTGGCCAGCGTGGTATTAGTAGGCCAAGTATCCCTCCGTCACGGGAGGAGGCCCGTTCCTGCAGTGGGACATTAATGGGCTGTTATAATGAGATTTATTTATTATTTAATTTTAATAACTGCCTCGGTGGCAAGGCAGTCGTATAAGCAAATGCCTTCCACGATATACAAATGCCTTAAGCCCAGAAGTACTTTGCGTCGCTTTCGATCAGGGCCAATATCTATACTTCATCATTTGTTTAGGTATTTAATTAAAGGTAAACAGTAGCTGGGAACTTGACTAAATTGAAAAGTAAGCTTGCATGATAGCGCGGCAACAATTTTGACAGTTTTTTCATTCGGTTGGATTTCCACAGACGCCATCCGTGACTTCTCATTTGTCATTTTTTTGTTTACCTTTAGGTTTAATACCTAAAGAAATTGAGTAATTATACTTAGTGCGAAATTTGTATTTTTCAAAACAAAAACAACAGCCTCCTTGGCAACCCTACTCGTATGATCCTATCCTAATTTTATTACCGCAATACTTTCTTGCGGGACAACAATATCATTTTCTGACCTATTCTAGCCAACACTTAAATGTTTCACATTTCAAAGTCAGAGAGAACTAGTCATTATTCAACAATGTTGCAATATAATACAGGTGTATACGTGAGAGACTTCAAGCTGAAACCGCAAATGTCATATTGTATTTGTCGTTCACGGTATGAGCCTCATATACTCGTAGCTGCAACTGACTCTCTGGATGTTTAAAAATAACCTTAATAAAATAACCTCAAGGAAAGTTATGAAAGTTATGAAAGTTATCATTGTTGCAAATATAGCATTAAATTTTTATTAGAGGCCTACATTATTAACAATGCCAGAGCACAAACAAGCCACTGCCTACTGTACCTATGTAAAAGTTGTTTAGCCTTATAACTCTGTAATTTCACTAGCTACTGTACCCTTCCACTTAAACTATTCTACTTATACAATGAGGTTTTAACACTACTGCTTAGAAGTTGATTAAAAGAACAAAATAGTGGTTCCGACCTAGTCGGCCTCTTACTGATAGTCAATGACGATCTCTGTGGCGCAGTCGGTATATTACATGGCTGCTACGCACAAGGTCTCGGGTTCGATTTCCGCTCAATGCAAATCTAAATCTAAAATAGTACAAGCTTTGCTTAGTTTGGGACTAGGTGGTGATGTGTGAATGTGTGAGGATTATTATTATATGTACGAAAACCTTTCTTTCTTTACTATGATTACTTTTTTCGAACAAATAACTTATACAAAATAACAAAGTAGGCTATAGCTTCCAAGCTAGTTAAAGTTTTATAAGCCGTGTCACGTCAACACCTAGTATAAAACCAATTTGTTTTCGCTAACAAACTTTTGAACTGGATATATATTGCTATTTCGCTGAATTCTCTAAGGATCCAAGGGGAATTGTGTGAATATTTGACATCAATCTAAGCAGAGTTGAAGGATCAACTAGTAATTAATATAATGAATACCCTTGAGAGCTTTCATCTATATTAAACGTATTAACTTTGTTTTATTGTTCTTAATAATAAAATAAGATATAAAAAGTAATTGTCAATAATTTTCATTCGTATTTGCGGGAAACCAATATGAGTTTCCCAAAGCTGGTCGTAAATTTTCACGCTTACAGAAACAAATATAAAAAATAACTAGTGTTGTGTTTGTTTTTCCATCGTATCATCTAGTATGCATAAAACCTGCGGTCGGGGGAACTGGGGACCGCAATTCTCTACTCCTTCATTGATTTTACGGTACTACGGAAGGGCCTGAGTCGACTTTTCGATAAAAATATTGCTTAAAACGGTTTTCTAAGATCAGGTTTATGGCACAACGTTTTCTACAGAGCTTTATTAAGATAAAATCTTGAGAAGAAGTTTTAAATAAAAATAATTTTTCATTGTTTATTATACCAAACCGTCTGGCCAGCGTGGTATTAGTAGGCCAAGTATTTCTCCGTCACGGGAGTAGGCCCGTCCTAGTGTCCGTCCGTCTGCAGTGGGTCATTAATGGGCTGTTATGATAATGGATTTAGGGTATCGTCTATCCCACTAAACGGGTAATAATTTAAAAGGTCAAATATTTACATCAAGAATAATAAAAGATATCATAAAACAAAATACAGAAACAACCTAAGAACTGTATAAAAACATCGATGAAACTAAAAAAAATGTAACCCTAAGGAATCTCTTTAGTTTCCTTTGCGGAATCGTCATCATAATAATGCATACTTTCGTTTATTTCTTCAGTCTCAGCATTTTTATTTCACTCGTTCCGTCTGCTGTGAAACTACAGATCATAAAGCTCAGAGATTACAACAACTAAAACCTTATGAGTGATCGACTTCATTTGAAAAATAAGGTTCGTATAAATACAGAAATGGTCATTAAAGAAGGTTTAAGAAATAATGACGTAAATTATAAGTAATAGAGTTTACTTTTATTTTGGGTGTTAAATTAAACCCTGTACCAATCCGTCTGGCCAGCGTGGTATTAGTAGGCCAAGTATCCCTCCGTCATGGGCAGCGGTCCGTCCCTGCAGTGGGACATTAATGGGCTGTTATGATTATATTGAAACAAACTTTATAAGAGCCGTACTTAAGAAAGCAATACAGAGAAATAAAATTACAACAATAAGTATTGTTTACTAGAATTTCAGATGAAGTACATGACTAGACGTTGTCTAGACGGTTAGACAGGTAAATATATCATCGATAAAACCTTGGACATAATTTTATTACTGTGCGTGACCTAAAATGTGTAAATGGACATTATAGTCGAGATTGTGATGTTTAATTAAATAAAGTAAGGCCTAGTGTATGGTATAAAGTAAGCCTTTATGCCTGACGATATGATATCTGTCTGTTATGATGTAGAAATTTTCTTCGAGTGGAAAATTTGTAAAAAAATAAATGGTGTCACCAGCCCATGTTATCTCGATATTATCGATTATCAGAAAGTTTGCATGTATTATTTCTATGAAAGCAAAACTAAGAGAACTTAAAATAAGACCCTGTACCAATCCAGAGGGAATAGTAGATGATTGTGCAACGTAAGTTTCCTTCAGTTGAAGCAGTGGGTTTGTTTTATTTATTTTATTATTATTTGTTTGTTGCATTGACAATTTGACATAATATTAATGATCATAAACAAAACTTAAATAAAATTCTCCTGTTCGTTGGGTGCCAGGCTGATTAAACATCTTGCATCTTTTTTATGCAATGTCTTAAAATGTGGTTAAGTAATAAAACATTTTTTTAATTTCTGAATTTTATTTAAATGCTATAAAACTAGACCAAGGGCAATTTTGCAAGTTACAAAAAACATGCACTTCAAGGACTTTGCACTTATCGTTTAAAACTAAAGCTGCTCCAACAGTAAATATTTTTAATATTATTAACTTAATTTATATTTACGACCGTAATTACATTTTTAAATAAAATTTAATAGCGTTTTTATCCTTTCCTCAAACGCAATTATGTGGATTTAGTAAAATCTCTGAACCGCTACTGTGTACTTTTATTGCAATTACGAGAACCGTGGTATTAAGTATGGGTCCATTAAAATATTCAATCAAAGATTAACTACATTGTTAAAATAAGTCCAGATAAACAGTTTTAATATTATGATAAAGTACATAAAGCTTGTTTGGTAACTTATTTCTTTTTATTATAAGTTTTTTAATCTTTAAGTGATTACGAACTAAAAAAATACAGGGTATTGTTTATGCCATCTCATTTAAACGTAGCAAAAAAAGTCTATCACGTAACTCTTCAGTATGTCTAGCGAAAACCTTACATATAACCTGATACTAAGCTAACTAAAATTATAGAAGAAGTTAGATGCCTGTACCACACATCCTAAGTTGTGTCACAAGTAAGTCACAGAAAAGCCGAGTAAAATTTTACAGTTATGAAGGAAAACAAACAAACATTCAATCCATCTTTACAGCAGGTCAAATTCTTTTCTTAAAAGTAGAAGGCCTGTTACATAGTTACAACACATTAATATCGCTTATTGGCATTTCCCTCATTATAATACAATATTGCATCAGCCAACGACACAAGGAGCGGAGTCAGCATTATGCATCGCGCCATCACGTCGCGCCATCACGAGGCCCCGCATCAGCACAACGTGCTTCATCGGACACCGTTGCCACGGCCCATGTGAAACCTCACTTTTGTATTCGTTCTTGAGGACAATAGTCACTCACTTAGTAATAATTATTATATTGTTTGTGTATGTAGTATGTGTTTGTAGTATGTTATTGCATTAACGCCACATGAATTTTATGAAAAATGTATGAACCTCTTTAGTATAATAATGACGTATGTCAGTTTGCATGAAACGATTGCGAGTACCGTAGAGTCTAAAAGAAACTTATACAAGAAGTTAACTTTACAATCTTTTACACGTGGCTTACGCGATCCACTAGGCTCTCGCATTCGGTGTATGCGACCTGAAACGATTGAAAAAGCATTAGAGTTCGTGCATGAGGAGATGAATACCTTGTACTTACAGCAGCGTAATGGACATGGCGCCGAGAAGAAGGTGCAGCCTCATTACCAGGTCAGTCCTAAGTTTAACTTTAATACTGTGCCACATAATAATATGTTTTCACCATTGCCGCGCCCCTTCAATGTACCTCCTGCTAAGCCTTTTAACGCACCAGGACCCTCACATACGTTCACGTCTCAGCATCAATTAGCGGCCAATCGCCCGTTCCATCCGCCACAATTCCGCGGACCTTCAAGGACTCAGCAAATGTTTAGTGCACCCCCACCAAACTATAGAACTCAGAGTAATGTGTTTAAAGCGACTGGACCAAGACCGACAGCCAATAACTCATCCCAACCTATGAGTGGCGTAAGTCACTATGTATCTAAGCCGTTCCCGACACGTACAGTACATGACTGGACTAAGACAGGGAACCCGCCACCCACTAATTATTTTAAGTCAAGAGAAGCTAATTACAATGACTTTTATAACGTACAATATGACCCTTACTATAATGAATATAATGACTACTATACCCCAGAATATTGCGAGTACCCTGTATACGAATGCAGTGAGGAATATTCCTATCAAACTCCTCAATGTATTGAAATTTTTGACGAAACCGGTAATACTCAAGCTACTGAAACTAATAACGATGGTGCCGAGGATTTTCAGAAGGCCCCGAAATCAGAAAAATTAAAATAGAAATTAATTTACAAACCCAAAGACAGTTACCGTATATTCAAATCTTGAATCCTCCTATTAAACTACTGATAGACACCGGCGCTAATCAATCTTTCATTAGCCCTGAGGCTGTACAGAATTATTTCGCACACATACAATGCACTTACGACCCTTTTGAAGTGACTAACATTCATGCAACGACTCGCAATGACTATTCTATTAACATACCCTGTTTTCAAGAATTTAACGAGACCCATGACATAACATTTTATATTTACAGATTTCATGACTATTTTGACGGTTTAATTGGTTATGACCTGCTTGAAAAATTAGAGTCCAATATTGATTTGAAAAATAGATTATTAATAACTAGAAACTCTGAAAACCCGCTGTTAATGTATGATTCGCGTAACTGTAACTTATATGAAGAAATTATTCCGGGAAACTCGTCTAAGCTTATTAGAGTACCAATTAATTTTCACGACGGAGAAGTTTTTATTCCTGAACAATTAATTTCAAACTGCATTCTTGGCAATTGTGTAACATCTGTAAAAAATAATCGCGGTATTTTAGAAGCCACTAACTCATCGCGACATGACATAGTATTTTCTATGGACCGCCCAGTTCATGCTGAATTGTTCCACGTCCAATGTACACAATCTAATTATCAATCAGATCGCACTAAGAAAGTTTTATCTCGATTACGCACCGAACATTTAAATCCCGAGGAAAAGGCTAATTTAGAGTCGTTAATTAGTCAGTACGCCGATGTTTTTCATATAGAAGAAGAACCGTTAACTTTTACTAATCAAATAAAACATAGAATACTTACAACCGACGAAATACCGACTTATACTAAAAGTTATAGATATCCATTTGTACATAAACAGGAAGTTCAGAATCAGATACGTAAAATGTTAGAGCAAAATATTATCCAGCCTTCACAATCTGCATGGAGCTCTCCTATTTGGGTGGTGCCCAAAAAGAGTGACGCATCTGGCAAAATTAAATGGCGTATGGTTATTGACTTTAGAAAGTTGAACGAGAAGACTATCGATGACCGTTATCCCATCCCTAACATAACTGACGTACTTGACAAATTAGGAAACTGTCACTATTTCACGACACTCGACCTTGCTAGTGGATTCTATCAGGTGGAAATGCATCCAGACGACATTTCTAAAACCGCGTTTACCGTTGAACATGGACACTTCGAATTTTTACGCATGCCAATGGGCTTAAAAAATTCACCGTCTACATTTCAACGAGTAATGGATAATGTGCTTAGGGATCTCCAAAATATTATCTGCCTGGTATATCTCGATGACATTATTATATTTTCAGTTTCCCTTCAGGAACACATGGTCAATTTGGAAAAAGTATTTAAAAGACTCCGAGAGACCAATTTCAAAATACAAATGGATAAATCAGAATTCTTAAAATTGGAAACCGCTTATTTAGGCCACATTATCAGCAAGGACGGGATAAAGCCCAATCCAGATAAAATTTCAGCCGTACAGAAATTCCCTATACCAAAAACAGCTACTGAAATAAAGAGATTTCTTGGGCTACTTGGATACTATCGTAAATTCATCCCGGATTTCGCGCGTGTAACTAAGCCAATGACGCAATGCCTTAAGAAAGGTTCCAAAATTTCAATTAATGATCCAAATTATGTAAATTGTTTTGAAAAATGTAAGACACTTCTGACTAACGACCCAATACTACAGTACCCTGATTTTAGCAAAGACTTTATACTGACAACAGATGCCTCTAACCTTGCCATAGGTGCCGTTCTTTCTCAAGGTACTATTGGTAACGACAAACCTATAGCTTACGCCTCGCGAACACTTAATAGCAGTGAAATTAACTATAGTACTATTGAAAAGGAGCTTTTGGCTATCGTGTGGGCCACAAAGTACTTCCGTCCCTATTTATTTGGTAGAATATTTAAAATTGTAACCGACCATAAGCCTCTCCAATGGGTAATGAATTTAAAAGAACCAAATTCACGCCTTACACGTTGGAGACTTAAATTAAGTGAGTACAATTTTACAACCGTTTATAAGCAAGGCAAATTAAATACCAATGCTGACGCTTTGTCCCGCATTGAAATTAATAACGAAGATGTTAGTTCAATTTCTGTTCAACCTACTGAAAATTTACCTATAGATAATAATAGTTCCAATTCTTCTACTATTACTGTTCACACTAGTGCTGAGAACCCAATTTTAGAAGTACCAATTACAGACGATCCGCTAAACAAGTTTCACCGTCAAATATGTTTTGTAGTAGTAGGTGACATTAAGAAACGTCCCACTGTGTCTAAACCTTTCGAGTCCCATACCCGTACAACTATACAAATATCTGAATTTAATTTAGAAAATGACGTAATTAATGCAATCAAAGAATACGTGAATCCGAAAGTCAAAACCGGCTTAATTATTCACCCGCCTCTCGCTATGTATAGTATTATTCCTGCAATACAAAATACATTTAAAAGTTCTGCCTTTAATCTAGTTTTAACAAAAAAGGAGAATGAAAATATAAAAGATTATCTTAGGCAACAAGAGATCATTAGGAATTATCACGAAGGAAAAACAAACCACCGTGGTATTAATGAATGTTTCCTTGCACTGTCACACAAATATTACTGGCCTAAAATGAAAGATCACATAGCTAAGTATATCAACGAGTGCAGTATATGCGGACAGGCAAAATACGACCGTAATCCTATTAAACAAAAGTTCTCTGTTGTTCCACCTCCTTCAAAACCTTTCGAAATATTACATCTAGATCTTTTTACAGCACAAAATGAAAAGTTCCTAACACTAGTTGATGCTTTCTCAAAATATGCACAAGCATACCACCTTAGGGATGGTACAGCCTTAAGTGTCGTCCAGGCGTTTCTAACGTTTTGCACCCATCATGGCGTCCCTAAGACTATAGTTACAGATCAAGGCCCTGAATTTACCAATACTTTGTTTGCTGAATTTATTAGACTTCATAACATACAACATCATAAAATTCTTGCTCATACTCCTAACGACAACGGCGTTGTGGAACGTTTTCATTCCACAATACTCGAACACTTAAGAATTCTCAAATTAGAAAAACGTAATGAACCTGCGATAAACTTAATGCCTTACGCAATTCTAGGTTACAATAATTCCATACACAGTTTCACGAAATGCCGACCAATAGACCTTATCACCGGACATTATGACCCTCGCAATCCCTTAAATATTAACATTACTGAACATTTACTTCAACAATATGTAATAGACCACAAGCAGAGAATGACGCAAGTGTATGACTTGATTAATGATACTTCCCTACATGACCGAACAATACTGACAGAAAATAGAAACAAAGACCGGGAACCAGAACAGGAATATGCCCCAGACCAACAAGTGTTTATTCGTAACCCTTTAGCTAACAGACAAAAGCTTGCCCCACGCTTTTCGCAAGACACTGTTCTAGCAGATCTCCCCATTCATATTTACACCCGTAAAAGACGTGGCCCTGTAGCAAAATCTCGACTGAAGAGAAGCCCTAAAGACCCCGTATTGTTACAGGATACTAGTGTTACTACTGCTCCAACTGATTCAAGGACAAGAAGTAACGATTGATTCACTGGAAAATGGCCCTGGTCTGCTCCCCTTTAAGCTAGGAAATTCGAGGATAGTGTCTCATTATCACTCTTTTATTAGTAATATAAATCTTAGCAATATCGACTCTCAAATTAAATTAATTAAATCGCAATTATCTGATTATAGTCCAATTTTGAATAATAGTACACAGCTTCTATTCCGACCGCATATTCGCTATCTAGACTCAAAACTGAATAAAATATTTAAAAACTTGCAATCATTTGAACATGCTCGGAGGAAAAGAGGACTCATTGACGGACTCGGATCTGTAATAAAGAGTATATCTGGAAATTTAGATTACAGTGACGCAGTTAGATATGACAGTGCTTTAAAACTCCTACGAAGCAATGATCATAAGTTAGAATCTGAAATTAACCAACATATTAGTTATGTTAAAGAATGGATGTTACAGGATACTAATCTATTATCAAATATTAGTAGAAATCAGATGATAATTAGTAATACTTTGAATCAAATTAGTAATAAAAATCATGCTGATTTAATGAGCTATGCGCATTTGGCTCAATACCTTTTAATCTTAAGTGATAATATAGATAAGTTAGCTGATGAGATATCTAGATTAGAAAATATATTAGCCTTCATTCGTGCATCGAGCATGACTCATTCGGTTATTAGTATAAGTGAAATTAGAAACATGTTAGATAGGTTAAAACTTTTATATTCTAGAAGTGAGCTGCTTGATATAGAAGTTCGTTATTATTACGATATAATTAAGTTAGGTTATTATTACTCTGAAAATGAAATAATTTTAGTATTTAAAATACCGATTGCCTACCCTATACCTTATGACCTATATAAGTTATCCATTGTACCCAATAAATACCATCAAATTCTTATACCTACCTCACCTTTTATTGCGATCTCTAGTAGAAACTCTATGTACATGGAGGCTGAATGCCCGAAGTTAAATTCATTGTACCTGTGTGAAGTAAAACCTACTTACCAAATACGAGATGAATCCGACTGTATACGGCACCTTATACTCGAACAAGAAATCCAATCATCCTGCAAAGTCGCCCCTGTTATCCTGCAAAAAGAAGCCGTTGAACAACTTGATGCTAAACATTATACTTTGAGTTTTCCACGCCCTACGAAAGTGAAGATATCCTGTGGACAAGAACAACATAGAATATTAGAAGGCAGCTACTTAGTTATCATTCCGTTTAATTGCTACATTAAAACACCTGAATTCACTGTCGCCAACACCAACGATTATGTTAAAGGATATGCTCTAGAAATAATGCAACCAGCAACCTTTGAAGGTATCGAGAATACAAACTTGACTCCAATTGAGCTGAACTCTATCAACCTAGAAAATCTTCACAGCATCAATACAAAATTATCACTACAAGCGCCAATCAAGTTAGATGAGAATGAAGATTGGAGTTTATATCATACCACTATTCCTGTATATGGTATAATTGTACTGGTTATAAGTGTGTTAACTATTACACTTATATACCGACGTTACTACGGAAGATGTATCTCAAAAGAACCACCCAGCAAAATAGAAGCTCCATCTATATATACGGAGATCGAGGATCAACCTAGCAAGATCAAGATTGATCACAGCAATATTTCGTCTACCTTATCTCTCAAGGCTTCGAAATAGTTGCTGATCTAAAGGGGGAGGTGTTACATAGTTACAACACATTAATATCGCTTATTGGCATTTCCCTCATTATAATACAATATTGCATCAGCCAACGACACAAGGAGCGGAGTCAGCATTATGCATCGCGCCATCACGTCGCGCCATCACGAGGCCCCGCATCAGCACAACGTGCTTCATCGGACACCGTTGCCACGGCCCATGTGAAACCTCACTTTTGTATTCGTTCTTGAGGACAATAGTCACTCACTTAGTAATAATTATTATATTGTAATTTCTCTATAATTAAATATTTTTAGTAAAGATTTTGTATTTTTTTGGATCCTTCGGTTGTAGCCTTCGTAATTGGCCTATGGCTAGCAGGGGGCCATTTATAAAATATACCGAAAATAAACAGTTTACGGAGAATAAAAATATTTATGTAGTATTTTCAACATAGCTTTTTTAGCAGTCTCTGGATACTTACTACTCTGTACACAGAAATGTACAATTGTGAAGATAGAACTGTTACACCAAAGAAGGAGCAGAGTCATCTCTCCTTATTTAACTATTTTTATGACATTATTTTAAAAACGAAATGAGTTTTGTTGTCTCATATTTACTACGATGTCAAAAGGTTTGTACAATTTCAAAGATTAAATCTAGGAACCTTTTAGCATTGTATTACATTTGGTTGTGGATGTTCTTAATGAAGGACGGTTTAAATCTGAGTATGTTTCAAACAAAGGACTGCTGTAACTTTGCTTGTATGCCTGAAAATAATTAGTCTGGGGTCTTTGTTTACATTCAAAACTAGGTAAAGTTCATTTCATTTCATAAAAACCGAGCCTATTACACCACGCTTGTCCAGGCGCTCAATCCTCGATTTATAATAATAAAAGTAAATACCTATAAAATAAAAAGAATTAATACAATGCACCAAAAACTCATATGAAACACCGCTTTGACCGTTTACTTGAATAAGTTTTTGCTGGTGCCACTATGACTCTGTCTGGTGGGAATAGAATACCACTTTCAACTTCAAAATGGGTAAATCTGTTTAAGCTACATACCGAAGATTATAATTTTATTGTATCTTACCTACAATATTATTATGATCCTTATTAATATAAACGCACAAAAACTATAGTACTAAAATAATATTCGTTGTAAAAATAGTTAATTCCACTCATATTAAAATATTTAAACCACAAATCACGTTAATATTTCATCATATAGGTGTACTACAACAAAATCCTATCTTCTTAGTTACGTAATATAATCTAAGCTTAAAAATATAAAGAAAATCATATCGTACAGGATTATTTATCGTAAACTTACTCGTATTATATTTGCTCTTGGAATTTTATATTAAGCTTACGTATTATGAGATGGCGTTGTCAGGTCGCTTGCGGGGTGCCCAGAATTACTTGCCCAGTATCTTTGGCTAACTTTAATGAAGTTTCCTTTTATTACCACAGACACTTAATCCCAAGGATGTGTGTTTATGATCCTATTATAAGTTTAAAGAATTTTAAACAACTCAGTGAACAAGATACTTTATTTATACTCGTAATCAGTATTTTCTCTTTCGACTTTACGCTTTACTCACGTCTTAAAATAATCGCTTAAGTTCAAACAAGAATGAAAATTCCTTTAAGCTCCAATGTTCTTACTTGACAAAGACAACGAATATAAAATATTTCAAGACTTTCAAGATAGTATGACAAGTTTCTTATATATTTTTTCTTTATGTTGTTATAGTTTACCCTATAATAACTTTTTTCTGCAATCTTACATTTCACCCTCATACCGGACATAATGTGGAAATGCAATTTCCATAAATTTTACACGCGGTGAGCAAAGTCCTCATCCGGAAAGATTGGACGTGACCACATGATAGGTATGACGGATATCTTCACTGTGAAATGCAGAGAATAATATATCTGCAGGAACAGACATTTTTTATTATTTACATCATAGTTTCAGCTCACAGAACAGTAGGAAATTTTCAGGCTAGACACAAAGGAATATGTCCGCAATTACTTATTTAAAAACCTTTTCCCATGAATGACAAATTTTCAATGTGCATCTACCCGAACATACATTTTCATGAGAGCTACTGGGGAAGTGCGGTCGTAACAAACCCAATAAATTATAAAAAGAGATCTCGGGAAGGAGACAAGGCTTTCCTTGGGACAAGTCGTAAATTTAACGGTCGAAAGAATCCTTATTTCCCTCGGCTATTCACGTGGTTGAGCTAGCAAAACTATCTCCTTTATGAGTAATAGAAAAAACCTGTTACCACTAAAATATTTACCGCTACTGGCGGCACATAATTTCATTTCACATTACGTTGAACGTCTCCTCAGATGGTTTAAAAATGTTTGGATTTTCACCAGCAATTATTTTATTAACAACGTCCATTTTTTTCCTTCCACACCAAACGTAATCCCAAATGTTCCATTAAAACGTAACTTCGTGTGTAACTCCCTTAATTAACGCCGTCGATCTTCCATTCGCTTCAGAAATTGCTCCATTGTACAAAATTTGTAACGTAGTAAAATTCTTCGACCGCAACAGAATTACCACGGAATTATGAGAATAATTTAATTAAGACATAACAGCACCTTTAATACCGATTAGTCACACAATCCGTGGTTTGGGCGTACTAGGTAATTTGAGATCTTAATGGGTTTACAGCGGCTTTGGTCATACCTCCTACTCTACATTGACCAATCACAAACGCTGGCAACTCTATGCATCGACGGCTTCACTAACTTATCATATAGGATTAACAGTTGGTTCGTTTACACGTAAAATAATTTACTTCTTTAATATTTTTCAAGCTCATCATCAGCTTAGTATCACGTTAATTTTAATTATCAATGTTTGAGTCCCTAACACTCTAAATCAACTAAAGAATCTAGAATGTTTAGTACATAATCTCCGTTATTAAACGCTTCTCTGATGTTATCATTTACAGTACTGAAATGTTTTGTTTTCAAAGTAAATAACATTAGTCCTGTCAGTTACAAATGTCGGCTATTACAAGAATATTTTATTATTTTTTATCATGGAAACAAGTCATTTATACAAGGTAGCGAAGTCTAAGACAAAGCGGAGCCTACTGGACGTCACAGCGGGCGTGCTAATAAGCTCCTTACGTCAGTTCGCTCAAAGCTAGTATTATTTTTCTTAAAGATAGCATTGCAGGAGTTTTCAATGTAATTGCCCCGGTTTCTTCAAGAGGCTGACAGCTCAAAGGCCAGTCAGTGACGTGCTCATTGTCGGAACGCCCACGGTTTACCTTATTCAAAGTTAGCGGATTTTTTTCTTTAAATATTCACTGGGAGTCAGATGGTAATACTCAGTAATAATCGTTTTATTTGCCGCCGTTTGTGTAATTTTTATGTTAAAATAAACGCTTTCTGAGCCAGTGGTTTCATAAATATTCTATTTTATACTTACTTAATGAGGTAACGAAGTTTGGTTGTACCGGTCTTGTGAAAGTATAACAGTATGGCAAGTTCTTTAATATTTTTTTATTTGGTCTCTTAAACAATTACCAAATGTTTTTATTACATAAAATTGTAAAACATAATAATAGTTTCTTTATTGTTCATCAGTACCATGTACCCGGTCCACCAATAGAAAATGTTTCAATAGTAATAAAACTAAATTGTAGTTATAAACCTCGTAATTAGTGAAACTAATGGTGGTAATCGACTTCCATATGAAAATTACGATCGTAAACTTTTTCAATCGTAAAGCATTTAAATGCTTTCATAAAATTAAATTGTCTTGATGAGTTTTACAGGAACTTTTTATTATTTATGGGAACGTGAGGCCCGTGGCATTCTGTTAGTAATGTTATCGATTCACTTTGTTCTTATTTCCTAAGGTAAATCGAATGACAAAATATATAAAAGGACCAAAACTGAGACCATTCTTTTCTCTTGGGTAACCTGATATTGCTCATTCAGTTGTTTTCTGGCTGTTTGGGTATAAGATTACAAGCAATTTATTTCAATATGGCAATCGAATTTACGAACGCACTCAGATTGTTTAAGAGGACCATTTTATAGTCAATGTAGTTTTGTTTTTTATTTTTGTTTTATCTTATCTTTCATTTTATCATAAAAATAACAATATTATGGAAAATATTTTAGTCAAGGCACGGATATGTTACTGAATTTGTTTTTATTGTAGATAGTATATTTGTGTTTATTATGAAATCAGTTTCTGAGCTCTTGTTACTTGAATTCAGATTTCTTTTTATTTAGTAACGTAATTATGATACTATGTTCTGAAAAGACGGTATAAGATTTACTCGTTACTAAGTTAGTTCGTTTGTTTTCTGACTCTTCCAATTTTATTTATGTATATTTGATTTATAGGATAGCTTAAGCCGTCTGTAATGACTTTTATAGAATAAAATATGATTATTAAGATAATAAACTGAATATGTATCTCACGGGCATCCAGTTCTGTTTTTACTTCATTATTACATTCATTAAATAAATCCCCATTACAAGACACACCATTCAAGGACACAAAAAGTTCTTCCAATATAACTCAAGCTTATAACCACTGAACCAGAAATACATGCTTATGATAGAAACTTATTTACTATAAAAGTGGCTAAGAGCCAATAACTTTCTTCCAATAATACGATGTTCGAAGATAGCTAAGTGACATCGACATCGCTTCATAACTAGCACGTAAGGGCTCCCGCACACGGTCCACCTGCCACAACCACAAAACGCCGCTACTATATTTCCTGTAGTTTTCATACATTTTATATGAACTCGCCGTAAACGATTGACGGTGATAAAAATAACTTAGGGAAATACATATAATGTAATTCATATTATACATAGAAAGCACTCAGACCAATGGAAACAATCATGTTCATGCACACAAAGATTTTCATTGAGCAGGAATCGAAGCCGAGGCCTCTGTGTAGCAGCCAAGTAATATACCGACTGCGTCACAGAGGTCGCCTTACGTCCGATAGTATGACTAAAAATGGCTGTCGCGCGCTTCAGCTACCCGTTCTTGATTCTTATGGCGGGGTTTGTGGCTGTCGCGTGTGGCCCGTGTGCGGCGACACTAAAATAAAGTAGAAACTTTTCTTCGTTACTGTTATACCATAACGAGTGTGGCCAGTATTCTACAGATAGTTTTAACGATAATATATAATGATGAGCACTATTATTTATAATACAATAGATTTTGCTGTCTTCGCACACAATAGTAATCAAATTGATTTCCGTAGTAGCTAAACTTCCTGGGAAGTTTCATTGATCTTCTAATAAAGGACGTAGACTTCTGACACATAGTTTGTAAATAATTTTGTGGCGTGATATTATGTTTTAATTATAACAATTATGCATATTTTATAGGTATATTAAACTACAGACATAAGTAATAGTAGGTACTATTAGACCGAATTCCTTGACGAATCGAGTTTAATAATTGCATTAAGCAATAATGAATTAAAAAGAAGTTAAAAGTTAATCAGAAGCACGTCAATCGCATTTTCATAAAGTAAATTCTCGTATGCTTAACCTAAGCCTTAGTTAGAATATATAAAAGATAGTAATATCGAATCTGTGCCCGAGACCCAGTCAGAGACAGTAGTCTCTGACTGGGTCTCGGATCAGTAGATGAGAATCTTTATTCTAACTTTCCTTATGTGTAAGCGATGAGTTAAGCTACAACTTATGTAAATTTATGACTTGTCGTCACGTTTCTAGAAGACTACTAAACATACTTAAATACTTTTTTTTTTGTAGATACATACATATTATTATACAAAGAAAACACTCAGACCAATGCAAACAATCATGTTAATGCACACAAAGATTTGCATTGAGCGGGAATCGAACCCGAAACCTCTGCTTAGCAGTCATGTAATATACCGAATGCGCCACATAAGGTCATCAAATATAGGGTATTTTAATAGGGTTTGCAGGTAGCTCAAAGTTTTACGTAAATCTCTAGAACTCTACCTTTCATCGTTTCTTACAAAAGTTTAGCTAAGACATACATTCAAAAGAGGTATTCCCTAAATATAACTTACTCCCACACACTAAGCGCAAATGTCAAATTCAGAAGTCGTATTATCTTTAGTTATGTCTAAGAACAACTTTATAATTCAGTATACACTCCAAGTTTTGTAACTCCAACAATAGTCCATCGAAACTGCTAGACCTTTTAGAGACGTTTTTCGAGAATATCGGTAGAATATCGGTTATCGGTACAATTATCGATGGCGGGGCACTAGCGGCCGAAAGATTGCAATCTCTAGATAAGTTGGTTTAATCCGCAGATTTATAGTCGCTGCTACTACGTTTTAATCCGTTCTGTGTGAAAAACTAAAGCGAATTTATTCAAAAAGATTTTCTACTTTTAATTGTTGTTTACGTTCTATAATTAATCCTTTGTTTGTTTAATAAATCAATTAACTAAAGAAGGTTTTTATCAAGAAGGATAATCTTCTATAATATTCCAAAAATAAATTTAGATCAAGGCAATGTCTTCATGGAACATGATGAAAATACATTGAGTAAGAAACGAACGCAAAACCTCTTTCTAGCAGTCATAAACTATAAACACTACGCTATGAGGCCTTCATTAAATAAATTAATAATATTCCTCACACATTCACACAACACCAACTAGTACCGAACAAAGGAAAGCTTGTACTATGGGTACTAGAACATACTCAAGTACTATTTTTTTGTAAATACATACATATTATACATAGAAACACCCAGACCAATGCAAACAATCATGTTCATGCACATAAATATTTGCATTGAGCGGGAACCAAACCCAAAAACTATAAACAGAGGGTTTGTACTATAGTCACTTAGTTTGTAATAACTATCCCGCGATACATAGTTTATACATTTTAATTAAAATTACTAGGTAATTCAACAGCATTTTCGATACAAATAAAATGTAAGTTTTATCTAGTCTTATTTATATTGCTCCAGCTACTTTAAACACTGTTATAAACGAATAATAAAAGCTCTTCCATTAGTTCTTGATATGTAAATTCATCCTTTGATGTGACTAACGGCTATAAATAACTACGGCTTACCGATATAACATGTCTACCTTATAATGGTTTATATTTTTTGCGGTATAGTAATAAAGATTAGTTTCACTTCTGTTTCTTGGATTAAATGTATTAATGCGTTCGTTATATTTGACGGGACGATTCCGATACGTTTAAAAAGTCGGAAAAGGGTATATAGTTAAAAAATGTCGTTTAAAAATTATGAGGTGAATTGAGTAATGGAAGGTCACTAAAATCATCATTAAATCATCTCATAATAACTAAGGCTTAGTTTGCTTTGTAATTTTAAGTAGCAAATTTATAATAAAATCAATAAAAATTTATATCACCAATAACGCATAGAACTAGGTATAAAGATGATAATATGATGGGTCGAACAAGAAGATGGCTGTATCTTAAGGCTTAGAGAGGTTTAACGTAGATAAAGTAAAGAGCACTAAAAACATTGTCTCCGTAATCTCATCTGAATTTAGGCTTTCTGCCTAGCATTGCAAGTTGATATGAATCATGTCGTACAGTGTAAAAGTATTCACAAAATCCAGTTTGTTATTTCCAAAGTTCAAACTTTTTTTGAATCTGAGTAATTAGTACGAGTATCATAAACTTAAGAAGGAAACGGCTTGCCTTTATTATTATAATGATTAGCATCTATTACATTTCGTCTAGTTGCCTAATTCACAAAATTATTCCAATTACAGCCGATGTGTTTGTTCCTTATTCCATTCATAACTTGTATGAGTTTGTGTGTAAAGTTAACGGATTATGTCCGATATGTGAAGCATTTTGACCCTTTTGATAATCATAATTTAGACATTTTATTGTAAGGGTCAGTCAGGACTTTGCAGTTTGGAAATTGTTTGAGTAACACTGTGGCTTTGATATATTATCACGTATTTACAATTTCTCTACAAAACCCTTTGTTCAATAAACATTTTTGGTTTAGAATATGAGTTGATTTTGTTGTTAGTTTGAATTGCGGAGCGAGTATTTGAATTTTTACATAAAAATATGCGCACCGTTTTAAACAAAATTTAAGATATGAAGCAAGCATGACAAGGTGCAAAATTTACAAGCAGCTTTTTTAACCGCTATTTATATAAAGTACCTACTATATCTTACATTTATTATTCAACATTATATTACAATACATAATATTTACTTTGTAAACTTTACCATTACTTTATTACTTACTTACAATGAATTGTAAAAGAATCAACAAACATTCACAATAGACAATTTTATCATATATGATATGTTATCTCTTCCAGACCACCAGTTATGCGTTAATTACATGTATTATCATACAAATTGACAAGTAAGGAAGTTGTTAATATTTTTACAACTAAAGTAGCACAATAGCTTTAAGGACGCTGTTTCAATATTGTTAAATAATATTTAAGACCGTGTTTTGTTTTCGGCTGTATCCGAGTGTAATGGCAAGTTAGTACTTAATGACACTATGTATCCATTCCGATTGGGACATGATCATAAAAGTATTTTGTTCTTTTGTATATTTATTGTAGTTACATACACCTTGCGTGTAGTAAGTAAGGCTTTTATGATATTAATTGACATAATTAATGATTCGAAAAAGCTACAAATAAAACTTGATAAAAGCGTAATGCAATCTAGGTGCGAGTCTTGATGTACACGGTACCTATGGTCATTACTTGCATTACCTTTAAGACAACAATTCTAAGGTTTGTTGCTTGTTCGCTATACATAATTATAAACTAGAACTTTATACAATATAAGGCACTGAAACATTTTAATACAAGCGTAACTGTGCAACTGTAAAATGTTTACTATTTACATTCCAAGCGAAAGGTACACAAAATATGACAATTTTATTCTTTAGAGTTCAAAATGTCAGGCAAAAGTTTGGTCATCTACATACAAAACTGTATTACAACTTGGTATATTTGAAAATTCCAGTTTGAGCTTTATTTACAGTATTCCAGCTGCACTGCGCGGGCCTCGTAATAAAAGCGCATGTGGGTGCATAAAAAACAAAGGCAATCGACGAATAGCAGATCAATAGTAAGCGAAAATTTCACTTTAGGTTGGAGCTTATATTGAAACCAAATGTTAGCCAGTTTAGATATTGTTCTTTTGAATAAATTTTACTAATTAATTTAAGACAACTGTTGATACTTTAAACGATTATTATACAATAATTATTGTTATATAAGCATCTTTAATAAAATAATAATATAAATGGATAATGTCTTACCGGACAAATCGTTTACGTCATGTTAGAGTTTGGTTTGCGCAGTTTTTCTACTCTTCATTTTTTTTTTATACGGATAGCTTTTTAAAGATGTAGAGAGTGCATGGTGGTAAATTTCCGTCTCTAGGATTGGTTTTTAAATCTTCATAAGTCGATGTTTACGATAAGTAGGAATAAAAAAAGTGTCAATATTTCGTATTATAAGTCAGTCAAATACGTAACCAGTTTTTATGAATTGTTCAAAATGTCATTAAATTAATTATTATAAAATGTGTACCTTTGAAAAAAAACAATAAAAAAACGACAACTGCTTTTCAAAGTAAGAGTAATTCAATAAACATACGCGCATTTTAAATATTAAAAAAGCATGCAATTGACCATGGAAACAAATTAACTTTCAAGAAAAGGGCCTTAAGCTTTTTGCTTGAAACAAAACACGCATTGCAGTCCCGGTGTGGTATAATTTTGATGACTTAATACGAACCAATGTCCAGAGGTTAACAAGAAAATTACACGAGTCCATCCTCCTTATATGAACCTCACTAAATAAACAGAATGCAGTAATTGTTGTATGTAGAGCAATTTAGTTTGACTGCATACAAAAAGACCGCTTATGATATGAAATTACAAAGGGAAAATATGTACAGCAAAATTCATGTCAAATATTATATTTTAATGCTTCTTTAAACGTAATTTGTACGTTTCTAGGGTAATTGCATATCATTATATGCATTGCGTATTTCTTTTTATTTTATTTACTGTAGGTATATTTCTTTTTCTTTACATTAATAGTATAAGTGGCCAACTTGGTGTCAAGAGTTGTTCATGCCGCTCATAGGTATGTGACGTGGTATAATGACTGTGATATGACGATAACCGGCACTCACTATTTACGTGCCTTCCGCAGCACGAAGACTCTCGAATGATATACCATTGAGCGGTCATCCATCTATGGAGTAACCTCGCCGATGTTGCTTAACCAGCGTTATCGTTTTTGAATCAGTAATTCTCATCCCATTGGTGTCGTAAAAACTTACTAAGGGATTATCCGTGAATATTATCTTTAGGAAATAAAAAGAAGGAAAACTTGAAATTAAACCCTATACCAACCCGTCTGGCCAGCGTGGTATTAGGAGGCCAAGTATAGCTCTGTCACGGAAGGAGGCCCGTTCCTGCAGTGGGATATTAATGGACTGTTATGATGATGAATTGTAACTAGCTGTAAGTGCCTGTGTAGTTACATTACAAATACTCCAGTTCAAACTTAATAAAAACTCAGGGACTAGAGCCCGCGGATTCAACAGATCTGTTGTCTGTAATGTCAACCAATCTTGGATTCACTAGGTTTAAAGTGCTTGAGTATGAAGTGCACAGTTTAAGTTAACTATCCCGTGGAAATATGCTCGATTAAGAAACACCTTTATCAATTTAAGAGCTGCTTGGTATAGATTAGATTTTTGATTTTGTGGTCATGAGCACGCCTTTTTACTGCACACCTAAGTATAACATAATAAGGCGTGAGCTTTGTGACTTGGTTCTATATTTTTACTTAAATTTGCAATGCCTACTACCCAATCATTAAACTGAAGAGGGCTTTTTTGTGCAGTGGTATATGGAGGGCTTGAGGGATGGTTAAAATCAAAGCGTATTCACTAATAAAGAAAACAAATGGCGTTGTTACGATACACGGAGTAAGAACGTTAAAGTTTTTTAAGAGGTTTTAATTATAATCAAACATTCTTTATTTTGTAATAGTACCTAAGTCTGAAGAACATAAAAAACTAATTTCAAAAATTGAATACAACAATTAAAATAAAAACAAAATTAAAGTTTTCAATTTCTTCGTTTTAAACAAAGGCTCATTTTAAATCTTTTGATCGTCTGTTTTGTTATTTAGAAATTGATTTGAGGGCATTGGCAACCCAATTACGCTCAGTCATAACCGTTCGACTGTAACTTTCTGTTATTATTTTGAACATCTGTCAATTTCACGGGACAACGCTTCGGGCCGAAGAAACAGTACCCACCTTGTCAAATTGTCTTTGTTCGGCGCTAGTTAAGCGGAAGAAAATAATTATATCGACGAATCGAAGACGACAGGGATAGTATGGGATGTTAAATTATAATTGTTTCTTTAATTTAACAAGAAATGGAGATTGAAAATTTCTTAATATTTTTTTATGACGTAGTTGTTAAATGATAAGATAAGCGAAAGAAAAAAAACAAAGTACTTATACAAATTTAAATGCTTTGTAGTGGTTGTTATCGTGCTCTCTTGCACCATGTACAGCATCCTACAATCCTGAGCAGAACAAAAATATGTCTCATTAAAATCCGATCCGCCAATGATTGTTTGAAAGCTCTTGTTCATTTAAATAGTTATCTAATTACCAAATTTAAACTAGATAAGCAAAAGTATTCACTCCGTTTACATATTTACTCAGTTACGTTGATTACAAAAAAATACTAATAAATATTTTCATAAAAAATAGTAAAAGCGCTTAATGCAACGATTATTTTTTTTGGTATGGCTTTAAAATAAGTATAGTTTTTTTATTAAAAATAGCATAATAAACCTTAATTTTAATGCCACAACAAAGTATTATTCATAATAAACGTAAAATGGTTCTCCTAATAGTCCGTTTCTAATAACATCACTTATTAGGGAACCAATTTTATAAGGGTAACAGAAGGCATCGGCAACTTTATTAGTACGACAATGGTTTATGATTCTAGGGTATGTTTGAATAGGATTACGTAATAAAATTCAGGGAAGTAGAAGATAATGCCGCGGCGTAAGCACAAAAGGTTTGTGCAGTTTATTGTATTGACCATGATTCCAGAAAAGTTAATTTTTGCGTTGACTGTCTCAAGCCGCCACATTACGTTAGAGCGGCCATCATTATTGAAACGTTTACGTCGCGACCACCCGCATGAGACACACGGCAATGCACTTGGAAACACTTGTCTGTCAGGTCCCAAGTTACGAGAATCTCTTGTAAAAAATCGCGACAGGAACGCTTAACAGATGTAGGTTAAGGGCATTACTTTCGATTGTCAAGTGTGCGTACAAATGATATATGACATGGTTTGGAGTTGTTGATGACGTGCGATTAACAGATAAATATGATTAATGTTTCAAACCGCATACATACATGTTCATTTCAATATACAAAATAATAACAAAATAAAAATGTTAAACTGAAAGCTGTTTACTAAACTGGCAAGACGTATTTGTTTTTATTTTCGTATAGATATTTGTGAAAATGTATAATTTACTTGTTTTTTGATATTCTTGGCATGAGTTGGAGTAGTGCAGTGCACCGCGTGTTTTTACTTAAAAAGAGAATTAAACTGTATGTAAAATACGAGTAAATTCCTCACACGTATTTCTGAAGCTAATAAATAGTAGTGATTTATTTTTATGAAATGAAATGAAATGAAATATGAAATATATTTATTTGCTAAAAATGTGGTTAGGACTTTGACATTATATTTAAGTAGGTACAAGACACATTTTGCCTAAAGGCATGCAAATATTTAAAAATACAAGTCTACAATCAATCACACAGACTCCAAACAATAAAAATATACAATAACAAACCTTAAAATTATAAGAATCTAAAATGGAAAGAACAAGCATATTTTTTTAAGAAGTCCTTAATGGTATAGAAACTCTCTTCCACTAACCATTTTCGGAGAGTAATACAAAATTGATTGTATGGCAGGTTAACAATGTGGTCTGGTAAAGCATTATAAATAACCGGTGCCATGTACACACAACTCTTTCTAAACATTTCTATGCGAGGTACTGGTAGCTCTAAATGTGTGTGCGTTACTTTTCGCCTGTTACTGTTATTATGTTGTTCGAAGAGATTCAAATTGCATTTTACAAATTTAGCCATTTCGTAGATGTATAGACTAGGTACAGTTAAAAGATTTTCTGATTTGAACACGGGCCTACAGGAGTCGGACCACTGCATATTAAATATTGCACGAATGCACTTTTTTTGTGCTATAAATACGCGAGTTACATCAGAGGAGTAGCCCCAGACTATTATGCCATAGCGGATTATTGAGCAAATATATGAATGATAAACCATTAATGCTGTTTGTCTAGAAGTGACATTTGTAATTTTTTTTAATAAATAAATTTATTGATTCTTTTACAAAGATCATTGATATGATCCTTCCACGTTAAATATTCATCTATTACAATACCTAAAAATTTTGAACTCTTTAGTTGTTCCACGGGTTGGTTATTACATTGAATATTTAATTGTCTATAATTAGTTTTAAATGACCTGAATTGAATAATATTAGTTTTGTCTATGTTAAGTTTCAGAGAGTTTAAGTTTAACCATGAAGTAATAGATTGGAGTGCGTTGTTAGTTTGATTTTCGCATGAGTTTATGTTATCACAGTCAACAATTATTGTGGTGTCGTCTGCAAATAGGACACAGTTATGGTTTTGTATTGCCTTTGGAAGATCATTGACATATATGAGAAACAACAATGGTCCCAAAATACTGCCTTGCGGCACGCCGCAATGATTAGATCTGACGTTAGAATCAATGGTTTCAATACAGTTAGTTTTGTTGTTATATTTGTTTACACGAGTAAATTGTCGTCTATTAGTTAAATATGATTGGAACCATTTTAGAGCTATGCCCCTTATACCACACTTATCTAACTTATAAAGTAATATATTGTGGCTAACAAAATCAAAAGCTTTACTTAAATCTAAAAACAGAACAATAGACGGTTTCTTTTTATTAATGTTATTAATTATTAAATTTACTAGGTTATAGATAGCAAGTTGAGTTGCTTTATTTTTCCTAAATCCAAACTGTTGATTTGCTAAGATGTCGTATTTGTCTAAGAAGTTTAGGACTCTCTTATTCATTACACGTTCAAAGATTTTTGAGAATACGGGCGTTAAGGCAATAGGCCTATAATTATTTTTATCGTGTTTGTTACCTTTCTTAAATAGAGGTTTAATGACAGACGTTTTTAATTTGTCTGGAAAGCAACCATGTTCCAATGACAAATTAATAATAAATGCTAGAGGTTGAGCTATACAAGGTGAAATATGTTTAATAAGTTCAGTAGTAATATTGTCATAACCAGACGATTTAGTGTTTCTAAGTGAATCTATTGTTTTCATTATTTCCTTTGAATCTGTAGGATGGAGAAACAGACTATGCTCGAAATTAATTAAACTGTGATTATGAGAAGAATCATAATTATTTTCTAGTTTACCAGATTCAATAGTATCAATAAAAAAATTATTAAATAGATTAGAAATATCCGTACCAGAAGTAATTGTAGTATTGTTATCTACAATCTCTTCAATAAAATCATGTATCGTCTCCTTACCCATATTGCGTTTTACAATATCCCAAGTAGCCTTGCATTTATTCTTAGAGTGTGTAATATGTTTTAGATTATTTGCTGTTTGAAGAGTGTTTATACATTTCCTTAAAAGATGCGAATATGTCTTGAGTTTAGTTTTGTTTACATTTGTTCTATTTTTATAATACGCTAATCTTAATTCTCTTTTAGTTTTACAGCTTACTTTTAGACCTTTCGTTATCCATTTTACTTTCGTAGTTTTATATGTTCTTTTTATTTTGATAACAGGAAAACATAAATTATAAAATAATACTATTTCATTGTGGAATATATTAAAGGCTTCATTAACGTTTGAAGTCTCATATAATTCTGAAAAAGATAATTTATTTATACATTCTACAAATTTAGTAATATTTTCTTTACTAAGATCATTTTTTATTATAAAATAGTGCCCAACAACATGTTTTTTAAGGTATTTAAATTCTAGCATCTGAGCTGTATTATGATCTGATAAACATAAGTTGTGTGTTGTACCTATAGCGTCTGAAATGTTACTGATGATGTTGTCAATACACTTATTAAGTCGTGTAGGTTGATTGATATGAAGTTGCAAACCATAATTATGCAGGACTTCTTTAAATTGTATTGAGTTATTATCATTATGCAAGACGTTGATATTGAAATCACCTGCTAACACTATTTTACATCTTTTATGTTGTAATTTATCAAGAAGACATATTAATTTATCAAAGAAGACTTGTACATTAGAGTCCGGTGTTCTATATAAACAAAGTACGATTACATTAATTTTTTTAATCTCAACGCCACATATTTCAAATTGTTTATCTATACTCATTCCTTTAATATCTATTAGTTCAGTACAACTATGAGCATTTTTTGACAATATACATGTACCACCTCTACGTTGTTCTCTAGAGTACATTGCAACCAGTTTAAAATCATTTAATAACATATAGTTTTTTTCTTCTTTAACAACAAAATGTTCACTTAAACATACAACATCAATTTCCATATCTAATTCTTGCATCTCATTTATAGCTAATTCTAAATCTGGTATTTTATGTAAGGCACCAGCAATATTTTGGTGAAATATAGAAAATTTGCAATAACTATCGACGTTATCCATATTATGTATTAAAGTGTAGTGGTTAGTCTCGAAAAAAATGTTCTTCAGTTTGTATTTTAACAGAAGTATTGATTGGTACAAGTGACTCGACTGGAACATTGTTTGTGATATTTACCGTAGATGAAATTTCTGGTGCAGGTACGCATGAATTAAAATCAAATAACTCTATAATAAGTGCTTGTAGATCTAAGATAATTATGCTTTAAGCCATTGTAATTTATAACTCCATTTTTATGACTAAACATTGAGTAATCACACGAAAGATTAAGGTTCGCGTCCAGTATTATACGCATACGTATGTGTATCATTGTCGATGTACAGTAAATTATTGAATGCCTCCACTCTACTATTATACATAACATTGTTACTATTAAATCTATAGGTGGGAAGACAAATAATGAAATTCGTGTGGGTAAGAGGAGTCAATTTTTTACGTATAGACATTACCATTCCTAAATAATTATTAGTTGATCTAAAGTCCTCTTCCCCTATGACAATTACACAGTAGTCAGACATTGTAAAGTTGCTTACTTTACTGTCAATATTGTCTAATAGTTGTTCCAGTGCACATTTAGGATATTATCTAAAATGACATATTTCACAACTATCCAGACAGCCATTATTCATGATTTTATATATTCTATTTGTGGTTTCACTACTCAAGACGTAAATTTTTGACGTCTTACGTAGGCTTTCAGGAGTAACTCGGAATATTTTATCTTGTTGCTGTTGTGGTAGATCTTCAGTTTGTGTAGCAGCGTTAATTACTTCACAATATCTTAGTTTTGACACAGCACGTCGCTTTCGCTGTGGAGAATGATTTTCAATGTTTGAGAGTGTGTGTTTATCTAATGAGTTGAGCTCTTGTGATATGATATGCATATCTATGTCTTGAGCTGAATTATCCTCTCGTAGTTGCAGATCACCCGAACTATTATTGAACCGTTCGTTATTTACTATATTCGTTGACTGTGTGTTTATTCAAATTTGAACTGACAAGACTCATAAAAAGTTGCTAATACGTGCGTGTGTAAGACAAAAACGTGCCCTAACTGCAAGTATTGTCAATTTCGCATTTATTTTAACATTTCTCGGTATTTTATTGAATTTAAGTATAACAATTTTTATACAAGCACATAATTTACTTACACTATTAAGTTAACAAAATAAAGTTTTGACATGTATAATATTACGTATTTGCAGATGATTTTATAATTAAAATTTAGATAATATTGTTTCTTTGAATAACTTATGAATTTTATTCAACTTTAATAAGTTACTTTGCCCATTTATACTTAGTATTTGAAAATGATTTCATAAATTAAATATCGTTAATATTTCCTACAAATTAAACGTAATCTATAAAAAAATATAACAAACTTTTATTATCCTTAAAAGTTAAATCGGCGCATTATTAAACGACTCGCTTTTATTGAATACTTGCTGCTAAAATCTAATTAAAATAAGTACGTAAACTTGCTCGTGAAACTTCGTAAAAAGCGATAAAATCTAAACAGTTGATTAAAATACCTTACTTTTTCATCTTTTTTAACTAAGGTTACTACTCGTTTTTATATTTTGTTGTTCAAAATTCACTCGTGCTTAGATACTTATAAAAGCAATAAAATAAGCCATGTTCATGTACTTATATAATATGTTTTTTTTTTGCTAAATAAGTAATAAAATTATACACATATTATGTATAAATTCGCAGTATTCCTTAATTTGTGAGAGACTACCCAGAAGTTAAACAATTCCACTAAATAAAACATAATTGTGGAAAGAATTTTTAAAGTAGTTAATGTTCGCTGTCCGCAATACCAATGATTCTCAATAGTCGTTGGTGGCCGCCGACAACGTTATTCCAAATATTTTACAAATTGCAAGATTGTCTATAGCGCCACGACATCACGACGTCAAAACGACCCACCGTGAATTGTCAAAGAATAAACGTTTGACAATAAAGAGCTATTAAACTACTCTTAGCTTTACAATACCTTTTTTGGAAAGGTTCCCAATATTTTGTTCATTATTTAACTCGAAATAATAATAACAGATTTATATTATAACAAAATCAACAAACTTAGACATACAATAACAATATTTATATTTAAATTGAGTCCTCTCTAAACTGTTGTTAAGCATTATTAATTAATTTCCTTGAAAATTTCACTCGAATATTATTTGAAGCACTCGTAAAAAACTCTGGAATTAATAGTGTTATTTTTGGACAAACGAAAAATGTTAAATTGAATTTATTCTGGGTTTATTAAATGAAATATACTAGAGTTAAGGATAATAACTATGAAAAATAATGTTTTTTACTTAATTTGTACATTTGAATTTTATTATTAACTTGTCTGTAGAACAATATTACTACTTACTACAACAACACTACATGACCCTCTTTATTGATGAAAGAAAAAATTGTCTAAGTAGTAACTTTATCATCCTGATCAAGCAAATTAGTGTGGTATGATTTGCATACAGTGTATTTCGAGTATCCTTTTACACAATTATTGTTAAATTTTACAGATAGGCCACTTGCGGTTGATTTTGTTTTAGTATTTTTATACAAGTTGTAGGTTGAGACGGCGCAGCTATACCTGTTCTGAGGCTGAATTGTCACAAATTGTCAATTATAAGACAAATACAACATTTTAAAAATTAAAATGCGTCACAACACTCACTACAACATTAAGCTCTACCAAATAAAGGTAAATTACCTACCAAACATAACGGCAAAGCTTAGTTAACAAATTGCGCAATCGAAATTGTTACTACCTCACATAAACTCAGCCAATAATCCCAATGTGATACACAAATACATTTGCAATAAATAACAAAACAAAAGCACAAAACGTTAGTTAAACTTATTTGAAGCTTAACCACAGCTTCATTACAGTTAAATAATGACTTCTGATGGAAGTTTTCAATAGCCCCGGCTTGGAATATATCAAATAAGTGAGTTGAATTCACTGTCGTTGGCAAATGTGTCTTCATTCATGACGCTCGATGAGTCTTTAGGGAGGTATGGAGATGATAAGTTATCCTATAAGTTTATTCAATGTAAAACTTTAATGAAATTATATTTAATATCAAATGAGGAATATGAATTTTATTTTGTTGTTTATCTTATCTATACATAAGGTTATTTTAAAAAATTGTTTCAACTTCTACCAACATGTTAATTAAACGGTCTGATAATGGCCTTTTTGTCTAACTTTTTCATCAATCTCATAGAAAAATTGGTATCAGTTTATAGTTTTATGTCTAGTTTGACTTAATTTATTTTCATAGAAATTAACTACGGCTTCATTACAGTTAAATAATAACTTCTGATGGAAGTTTTCAATAGTCCCGGCTTGGAATAAATCAAATAAGTGAGTTGAATTCGCTGTCGTTGGCAAATGTGTCTTCATTCATGACGGTCGATGAGTCTTTAGGGAGGTATGGAGATGATAAGTTATTGTATAAGTTAATTCAATGTGAAACTTTAAAGAAATATGTAATATCAAATGATGAATATGAATTTTATTTTGATGTTTATTTTGTTTATAACCAAGCTTACTTTTATATTGCTTTATGCTTGTTACACGGAAATATGGCTTGGTAAAAACAAGTTCGCAAAATAGGCTGGTAATGTGACTCATGTTCATTTATCCTTCAATCACATAGAGAAATAACAATTTTTTATGGTTTTTTTGTTTAGTTTTCCCTAATTTGTTTTTTGGAGATAATCAGTAAAATTTCTCTTCTTTTTGACATTTGCGATACCCGTAAAACAAGATGGTGAAGGATAGGGTAGAATAACTAATATCTATCATTATCAGTATAATATCTAAATAACACATTAAAAATGAACCATTGCAACCATATAATCATAAACTTTAATAATTATTCTTAGATAACAATTACGCAAAGAAAACAATGAAACCAAATTAGAACATTCATCTTTTAAACCGATAAAAAAAAACAAAAGAGCAACGTCAAAAAACAATGGAGTTATAAAAACTAAACCAATAACAAAAATTGCAGTCATTGTAACGGCTCCACGACATTTTTTTCCATGAGAGACGCAGACAGGTTTGAGCAAAAATAGTCTGGACTGTGATCAGGAACGTACAGACGGACAATACATTCATTATAGAGAGGCAAGATACTACCGCTACTTGATGAGAAGTTAGTACTAGATTGTATGGTTGAAGTTGAACTGTTTTAATATGTTACCTAGCTAACGTTATTGTTATTAATTGTAGAAATTATTGGAATTTTAACTGCTTCTTAATACTAATTGCACTATAAGTAATTACGAACATATTAGTATTAATTTTTGCGTTTACTATTAACAAGTAAAAAAAAAGTTATTAAGGCGAAGTAAAGGTTGATCTCCGTGCGGTGACGGAGTAAGAATACAATATGTCACCACACCATCTCATCCTATGGGTGTCGTAAAAACCGACTAAGGGGCTATCCGTGAATATTATCTTTACGAAATAAAAAGAAGGAAACCTTTTGATTAAACCCTATACCAATCCGTCTGGCCAGTGTGGTATTAGTAGGCCAAGTATCCCTCCGTCCCAGGAGGAGGCCCGTCGCTGCAGTGGGACATTAATGTCGATGACACAAAAAACATCCAGGATCCAGACCATCATTTATGAATCAAAAACTGTCATAACTGCCCTGCGTGGAACTCGAACTCTGAACCTAACGCTCGGCACCCCCATACGCAACCACTTTGCCACAGATGCAGTCAAATGTTAGGATCATTATTATTAGATTATGATATGCGTAATCATCATTAGTTGGCTGTAAATACTTTTATGTTGACATCAGTAATAAAAAAATATTTCAATACGAAAATAGCATCTAAATATAAACCTATAATATCTGAAACATTTGCTTTATCTCACAACAGAAGAACGTCATTCTATCGCTAGCGATCTCGAAGCAAAACGAAATAAAAGCTAAAGATCACCGTTCCCCGACCAAAATAGTATTGGACTCTATTCAAAACTCTTTGGAATTACTACACTATTTGTTGCCATCGCCCATTCAGTAACTCAACGCATCGTTGTAATTTGTTCTTTCAAGAATTCGACAGTTATTAGACGAATATAAATTTTTAACGTTCACATTTTCCCTTGGTGTATGTTTACATTACAGCCAGTGGAACGCAAATGGCCTTAGTTATTTATTACACATATTAATTTTGATGATTTGATACAAGTATTTTAATATGGTGGCTATTTGTAGACACTTAGCCACAAAATTGACTTGTATGTTAAATGCTTATGTTTATTAGATTACTTAGTTGAAGCTACTATAAATAGGAAATAAAGAGGTGATAATGAGACATTTTGAAATACCTAAATGACGAATTTGATTTGACTTATCATCATCATCATATCAGCCAACTGACGTTCTCTGCTGACCATAGGCCTCCTTTAAATATTTTCACCTTGAGTTTGACTTACATAATTAAAACTCCTTACTTGATGTGACATCACTTTCCAAACAACCAAAAGATAATAATTAAATACATGTACAATGTATATACACAGGTTTTTACAACACAATAATACACTACATATTTTGATAACTCGTCTATATTATATATATGTCTATATATACTCGCTTACAGTTCTTTTTCTAGTAATAAGTACTTTAGTTCAGATAAAACATGAAAGCCAATACAGAAAGTGAAAAACGAAGCTCCAACAAAGTCGTGCTCAGAATGTAATGTCCAGGCAGCCTACCACTGACATTTTACACATTAATTACGAACCAAAGGCAAGCCACTAACGTAAAACAAAAGGTAATACACTCTGCACTTAATCTGATTCGTATTATTGCAGTCGTAACGCAACATTCCCTGGATTTATTACAAAAGACCTGTTAAGAAAGCGCTTTAATACTGAAAACGGCATCAGTGTTTCGAATCAGCAAAATGAAGCGTTAGAATGTTTTAAACGAAACATGATTTATCGAGATGCTTATGGTTTAAGAGCTAGTATGCGCTTTGATGCTTACGCGAATTGTAACTTCGTGCAAAATGGAATTCTAGTTTCACACGCAACAAATGTGCTCATTATCTGATAAACTTTGCGAAGCGGCGCGTCCAACGTAGACTAGGTATGGTTAGAGATGCTAAATTTACTGTTATTGCCTAGTATCAAATTAAAATTCATGTCGATAATGTGAAAGCCACCTGTAATTTGTTCTGTTAAGTGCTATTCTATGTTTGTTTAATATGCGTTGACAATGTGTTAAATCGTTACGGTTCGTACATTAATGATTTGAATTAATTAGGTGTATGTCACTTATAAACAAGGTAAAACATTTAAAAATGTACTCGAAAATAATTTAGGTAAATCTTATTAACCATGTTAGTCAAGGGAAACCCACTGCTAGTAGAGAAATATACGTAAGTATAGAATACGTAGAAATATACGTACGTAGAAATGTACGTAAAGCTTTTAACTTTATTTAGAGCTTTCTTATCCATCTCCTTACTGCTTCGCTAGCCAGATAATTGCTTTACCTCGTAATAGTTACGGGGTGAGCATATAAGACATTAGGCTTTTCACGGCAGTTTGTAAATATTAATGCGATAGTTTTTAATACTTTCTTATGATTATTTGTATTTTTCTTTGTATTTTTATTTTATTAAAAGTAAGTTACACATTGGATACAATATTTTATCTGCCAAACTGTATAACAGTTTGTCGGCAGATTATATGCAAGTATAAAAAATTACTAACGCAGGGTGGGGTGCCCCTTACAAGATGGACCGACGATCTGGTTAGGAAGGGACACAGGACCGCACAAGGTGGCAATATTTGGAGAAGGCCTATGTCCACCAGTGGACGTCTATTGGCTGATATGATGATGATGATGATGAAAAAAAAATTTTGTTCTATTATTTTCGATAATTATCCCCGTAAATACAATATTTTAAGATATCTTACGTAATGTTTTCGGCTAAGCAACGATAATGCAAAAGACCTATTTCTTCAGAAATATTATGTTTTACTCCTTTATAATTTTGTCTTCCTACATGATGTTTTACTTCTACAATAATAAATATTATAATTATAATTTTAGAAAACAAGCAAATATATAAGCTACGGTACAGTTCAGTTCACGTAAAGCTCTCCCTATGAACACCAAAACAAACTGTCCTAATATTTGTGCCCTAGATTCAAAGATACTCAGAATCAAAATTCAGTTGATCATATTTAATCTATTCATAAGCACGTCTGGAATTTGAATAAGCTTATAAAAGAATCAATCAAAAATCTTTCAAAACCACAGACAACAATAACATATTTTTTTTTACATTCAATCATCACCCACAACAAAGTACCATTTCTGCTTAAGCCACAGTACAACAAAGGTTATAAATGCAAAAAGTATATTATACGTTATCGTCGTAAATCTTTGTTCACCTCTGGGCATTGTTTGGTCTGTGTCCCTTGCGTGTCGTCGCGGTTCGATCAGGATCGTCATCGCTTTGTATGGGAGCTTCGATGCTCTGTATTGCGACTCCCACTGATATTATTATTGCACAACGGGAGATTGTGTTTCGCAATCAAACTTAATTACCTACAACTGCAATTCGTAAGTTCTTTTTGGGCACATAAAGTTTTGGTTCGCTACATTGTAAACACTTCAAACTGATTATACAGCTTTAAACCAAAGATTTTATATTATTTTATTACACATTAATATTATTTCGCTTTGATTTTGTTACAAATTTCAATGTTACTTGAAAATAATAAGTATAAATTGACGACCTCGGTGGCGCGCCGGTAGAGCCAGCGGCTGCCGCGCATGAGGTTGTGGGTTCGATCCCCACAAAAAAAATTGCTCAAACTGAGAATAATTATTTTTGATATCTATGGAATGAAAATAATTGAAATATGAAATACTACTGAGCTGTCACCAACCTATGGAATGACCTTGCCGATATTTCTTAACTTGCTTCTTCGTTTGTGAATTATTGATTGCAACAGAATATAAAACGTGCGTTGTTTAATATAAAAAGCGCAACCGGTTGATGATGTATGCGAGAGAGATATAATGTTAAAATCATTTCTATTTTCAACGTACAAGTATAATAACCCAAGTAACACATCAAAGCATTATAAGGGCCGAATAAGAGTATTCTTGTATCCCTTTAGCATTTTGAGTTAGTTTTATAGTCGCATTATAAACGTTTATATGGCTACTGTAATGCTTATTTGGGCACAAATTATACAGCTTTATGCCGTATATAGGTTCACAGTAGCTGGTTAATAGCATTACTGGCGCATTATATTAGCATTATTATGGTCAAGAAAGATGTCAATCGGATTAAAGAAGCATCATTTTGGTCAATAATATTGCCAATCGCATTAAGAAAGCATTAAAATGGTCAATGAGATAGCCTATTGCATTACAGAAGCATTATAATAGCAAAATTATTGATAGTGGAGATGCCAACGGCATTACAAAAGCATTAGACTAGCATTTAAATGTGCTAAAAGAATTATTGGAGCAATTTAAGTGTTCACATTTAGGAAACTTTATATTATTGCGTGTAAATTATTACAATCAAAAAAAGAATAAGTAAAGACGGTCAAAATAAAACAGTGAGTGACGCCATATTATAATTTGCATCAAAACAAATTCATCGGATAAGTTTTTGACTCGTTTGTTATTTCTTGCCTTCAAATATTACTGCGCAGTGTAGTTTACTGTACTTGTTTATATAAGTTTCATTGAAAATTTTCACGCGCCTTCGATATTTTGTGGTTTTCATACAAAATGTTTTATAAAAATGATGTGTGTAAAACCAAAACAAATGTGTATTCCTAGTACAGAATAAGTTTTGAATAAATACAATCATAGTTTTGCTTGTACTGTATTAAATTAGGTTATATAAATATTTTAAATGACAATTCCTTTTATAAATAGATCCGAAAGAAAATATTTTTTGGTTATAAAATATTTACAAAATGGTGGTCAGCCTTAAGCAGCCCGGTGAGCCCAATTAATGCCACCAGCATTACAACTACTCACGTGTGATTGTTTAAAGAGCTATTAGCTACACAACAGCACTCAGTTCTTCCTTTAAAATGCAAGCATTATATTGATTCACATTTATGCTGTTCAGCAGCATTAAGCTTTTACTTACCCCTTACAAGTGCTTTTACACAGCAAAAGGCACAAAAAACAGCTTAAAGCTGGATATCGGATTTACATGGCATTATAGTGGTTCACGTTTGTGCTGTAAAACAGCTTCAAGCACTTATTAACTACTTTAAAATGTCTTTGTAGAACCAAAAGCACTAAAAATAGCTAAAGGCTTTACAAAAGCATTCTGATATGCCATTATCCAACTGTTATACAGCGTAAAGCATTACAATGATTTTCAAATGCCATTGTTCAGCTTCAAGACGCTCGGTGAACTTATATAAGAGTTTGTACGGGTCTTAAGCTCTATATAAGTTCACTTGTTGCTTGTTAAAATGCTTTCTGTGTTACTTGGGAAAAGTAATGAATTTAAAAGCTTTGCTGCTACTTAAAACTCAAAAGCAAATAGTAATTGTACTCTACTACCATAAAGTACATCATAGGATGCAATGTCTATTTATTTTTGAAATAGAAAAAATTTGATTTTCTTTTTTAATGACGACAGATTTTAATATAACAGTAAAAAGAATGTTATTATTCTGTACACAACAATTTAGCGAGAGGTATTGTTTTGTTAATCTCATTTAGCATGAATTTGATAGTTTTAGAAATTATAGTTAAAAATAAATATTATATATTGTGCAGCTAAAACATTCGATCGAGATTACGGTTATTTGAAAACAAAAAATGGCAAACCTAATTTGTTCAAGAAGCGCTCGGAGGCAGTTAGAATTAGATCAAGAATAACTTTTAAGACTTACTTCCACATAATGATACTCAGCTGAGTAGAACATGCACATCGAATGAAAATTGTGTCGAATTAAGTAAATTATCTCAAATTATCGTCTGGGTTCGGTTACTGTGGACGCTACCCATCATCAGTGGGAAGCATTAAGGTTTAGCCTCAGGCAAATTCGTTGCGTGACAGCGGCGAAATATTAATAATTATTATAAGTAATTATGGGCGATCGAATCTTTACGGGTGCACGAATCTTATTTTATGCAAATAAGGTTTAATTTGCCAAAAATAAAATTGAGGTTATTTATTTCTTGGGATATTGTAAACGGATTTTAATTGCGCTATGAATTTCGATATTACAGAAAGGATGGAAATAACTTAAGTGTCAGATTTGCTGCCTGCTGCGCTTTAGTAAAAAGTGATTTATTAAAAATGTATTACTTTTTGACATGCCTATATTTTTTCTTTTAAAATTTTGGTTTTAATACAAACATAAATTTGTTGCAACATGAATATGTTACACAACAACTACAAATTTATGTAACGCTGTCTTCTTGGAGAAAGGGCATTTTCGTTGGTATTTTACTCAAGAGTCCCATCTCTAAGTTTGTCACTCTCTGTTCATGAAGCCGATAAGAAATATATAAAGGAGATGGAGGTGGAACACTGTCATCTGTTCTTGAATTTGGATTTAAATATCCCGTAATTTTAGGAGTTTGCTTCTTTGGAAGATTCCAACACGTTTTGGTGTATTACACCTGAGTGTCGTGTTCAGATTCTTTTGTGAGGTCACAGTATAGGTCTTGGCTCTCTGAAACCCCTTTTTCGAAAGTGTGTGATATAATATTCCATTAAAATAAAATTAAAGGGCATAATTTATTGGGTATTGAAACCGATTTATTTGACGTGTAACAATTTGAAATAATATTGACAACGGTTAGCGAGTATTGTTTGACCAGGTGTTAGTCCCCATCTGCTGAGAATTCGGGAGTTGATGTTGACTAATTTGACATAAATATAATAATATTTTTAAATAAATTGAGGATATAAGGAATAAATGTCAAAATGTAATTGAAAAGTATCAAAAGTATGTATATATTACAGCAATGAAATATGTAGGAGATATAATTACGATAAGATATTGAAAGACACACCTTATTGCATATTGCTTATGTTACGAAATTCAATACTACTTGAGTGTTTTACTACATTATTTCTTCAAACTGTTTGAAACGAAATACCTAGGTATCAACAAAGCAAAATAAACTATACAAAAAATCTCTACAATATTTTATTATAATGCTTACTTCTTTAATAATATTTGATTGTCTAATATTTATGTTTGTGTGGTCTAAACGTCACTAAGTGACGAAGATTTACTTACAATATACCAGCCGCAGAGGGATTATGGACCCATCTCAAATTTTAAAAGAGAAAAAGTTTAATGTAAAGATCACTGACAAATTTGTAACAGAACAATGAATCGGATATTAAAGTATCCTCTTTCATGACACAGGCGAGCGGATGGGTAGGTAAGGCAGTGTTCGTAGCGCATAAGATGTACAAAAGTTAATAGAAAAATGGCACCACATTAATTTTCTTGTCATCGAGTATGTTAAGACTGCATGGTTAAACATTTTTCGCTTTTTATTGACTTCGCACACGTTAAATATCCATTTAAACTTCTGTAGACCTTTATCTAAGAGTTAATATTGCCTTGTGACTGCAACTTTAAACCTGTACTTAAGTAGTAGAAGGCACGTACAAACCGTGCGTGACATCTAGTAGTCTCAAGCAAGATTACAGTCGCTGTGGAATAACTTACTCGTACCTATGCTAAACTATCGGCGGCGTCCTTCGACCTACGCTTACCGCATCGCTCATCGCTCCGCTTAATGCCCTGATCTCACGCGACGCGACCGCTTGCGAACCTCTCAGTGGTGTTAAATGTATCCGCCTGCTTGTATCAAGTTACCGTACCAAAGGCGTGGGCATTGACATGTCCAACTTGTTTTGTTTTGTTCACTCGACCATCGTAAAGGTTGACTTTCTACGCTCATCGACGTGACGTTCTCGCCGGTTGAATTACTTTATACTTTATACGAGACGCTTGTCAACTGTCAAGTCGGGATTACTTCTAGCCCGTTACAACCCCGTGAACAGAAAACTACTTGTTGTACTAGCGAACTAGTCATATTATGACCACGTTATTTCAAATTGAACACGCATTAAAATAATTCGAGCGACAAAAATTGAAGTTAAATTGGATCGGTTCATTTTATATCGAAATAATTAAATTTCGACTCGAATGCTAAATTATTTATTCGCACATTCGAATTAATGTAGTCGTAATTTCTGGGCGCAGTGGAATTATTTATTTCCGCGTAAAATGTCACTACCTTGAAAAATAATTACGGTTGTATTCGTTATACGTCATGCTGGGCCGACACAACCCGTCAGCGGATTATTAAGATGTTCGAATGTGCAGCGCATTTAGCGGGTTGTCTCTCATTGTTGGCGAACAGAGATACACCGGTTGATAATCGGGATGACCGAACCCGAAGCGAAGACTCATTTAATGCTTGTCGATTTGAATGCAAGTCAATATAAGAGGGCCATAATTAATATTTGTACTCTTTCTTTATGACAAGTATTATCGAAGGTAATAAGAATTTCTTCGTCAAAATATGCGGTCTTATCGACGTTGGTTATTATTTTTAAAGTGAATTTTATTTTAGTAGCGTAATTGCAATAATAACTAGGAACTGATCTGTCTTCGAGATGTCCGAGTTTTGTATCTATCTTTTTTCCCAACGAAGAATATTTTTAAATAAACTTATTATTTTAAAACATGTACTCTTATGACTTGCCACTGATCCGGACATGGATAATGACACGATGAGACTAATAAATATTTATCGAGCTTAGTTAACAACCGGATAACATGATAACAAAAACTCTATTATCCTTAACATCGGGAATAGTCGTCTCAATATCACAAAGCATAATTAATACACGAACAAAGTATAGCATATACATTTATCCTTACCCATATCATTACGGCAAGGATAAAAAAGCACCGTAGACACAATGTGTCTACGGTGCTGCGGTGGTGCTGCGTTTGTTACGGTATAACAAACTGTACTACTCTTTATAAAATCCTCTGCTTACTTATTCAATAAACGTTTACAGTGTGGGAACGAAATATAACCCACTTTGTTCAGAAGAAACTACAACAATTTGTCAATGTGCATCCGTATTCTGTGAATTCGTTTTGAATTTAATTTTGAGTCTAATGTTTGAAATATGTTTAAACTTTGTTATATCATTTAGGTGCCTACATAGACGGAAAGTAGTTTTAGGCTTTACTCAAGTATGGAAGAGTTTAGCAATTCAAAATGAAAATGTTTTACAATTATTGCTTTTTGTGTCTAATTATCAAACATTATTTTGCGTGACACCATCTTGACTTGAGGCTAGTCTCGGTTATAAGCATTGGAATCTACAAAAAACTTTCAAGAACAAAAATTTTCAAAAGCTCTGACAATAGATTTTTTGGAACCCTAAATATTATATCATTATCTTAGTTTATACTTTTATACTCTTAATAATAAAATATTTTTTCTTACACAACGGTGTAAAAATAATTCAGAAAGTTTTATATCTCAGGTAAAACAAAACCTAATCATAGAAATACAGCTTTATTTTACAGACAATAAATAACCAAAAAAACAAATATATACTCAAAATAAAGACATTAGGAGAACAACATGTCAAGTTCAGTCTCTAAGTGACAAATGCTACACCATTGCGACCACACAAGCTCGCACATTTCTAGCATTACATCTAAATTTTACTACCCAAGACCCATAAACAAATACCTTCTATTCGCCGAACAATTTCACGCCCTATTTTACCCAGGCGAATTTTCTAGTCGGGCGGCAGTTGAAAATTTAACGTAAAGGCTCATTCTTTCCATGTGGATTTTTTATTACACACCATTTCTAGTTTCTGTGAATAAATGACATCCATTCTTTATTCAATTTAATTTTACTAGTAACATACGCTGTTGGAACAAATTGTAAGCAATTTATTCGGACGTTTTAATTTTAGTGATCATTATGTTCATATAATTTGCGATTGATAATTATTGTGGTTCATATAATGTGGTTTTCGTAATATTCCTAATATTATGTTTGAAATGGAAATGGGAATATTTATCTATATTGGAATTTCATCATTTAAACTTAGAAACATAATAATTGTAGTTAAAAATTTAGTTTAGTTAGATACGTCCCTAGGTCGCCTTTTACAATAATCTCAGCATGAAATGGATGGAAGAAGTCTTCTTACTCCATCATCACACAAACACCTACCTAAATAAATAAATAAATGTAAAACAAACTAGTTTCTACGAATGTGTTCATAAAAAACATGTCGATAAAATGTGAACACTGATATAACAGAGTACTGACATTTTAATCAGACAGATGTGGCGAAATCCAACTGTGTAAGTCGATGTTTCTTTAGACTTCATTTCTTACGTAATAGCATCGGATCCTGTTTTATTTTATCGTTGAAATACAAGGAGTAAAGGATACCTTGGAACATTGGAAATGGTAGTCGCGTTTCAAAATATTTATGGTATAACTCATAAGTTTTTATACTTTTAGATGTGCTAAATATAAAAGTCTTCGTTTTAAATACTTTATAATTACACCCAGATTCTATAAAAACTGTAAATTGAGCAATAAATATATTATTTTATAATAATACATTAATACTAAATGTAACTAATAAGAACTTTATTTTGTAAAGCAACGTTAAGTTCGATACTAATTATGTATAAGCAATTTTCACAAACTAGAGGTGAGGTGGTAATTTCTGAGCGAAAAACCACCTGCCTCGTAAAAAGATTACAGTTCCATGCAATAAAACCTTATATGCAAACACTGCTGCGTTAAATAAAACTGTTTAAGCACATTGAATACAAAGTTTCAGTAGTTACTGTCACAATTTAGAAAATTTACCTCAAACAATTTGTATTAAATATAATCTTGATGTTTATCGCTGTTGATTTTGAGTGCTACTAAATTAGTACGCGTTGGTCAACCCTTCTAGGTATAGTTTGTTTCCTTGTTCAACCACAGTGAGCGGTAGATGTGCACTGCAGGACGCCACTCCACGGCTAAGTGATTTTATTTGTGTCCACATTCCGAAGTGTATCAAATTACTTGGCCGTACGACCAGCTGTTTGATCGATTGTCCGCCTTCTTGCTAAATGCGCTATAATGGGTCCGATTGCGTTTCTCAATTGACTTTAATTAAGAACAACAAAATGAACTTAAATGTAAACTTAAATTTTTAGTACACATGGGTATTACCTTTCCTTTAAATAAGAACATACACTAAAATAGGGCCATCCTAAACTTAATTAGTGATAGTAGTTTTCTTATTCCGATTGCGTTTCGTCTTATTTGACATTTGACTGACCTTATTTAAGTAGAAGCGGTATAAAAACTGCCTTAATTAAAGTCGCTCGAAATTTTGTGCGAGCTTATTTTAATTCATTTAAAATATAGGTATTTCTTGGATTTTTAGTAACAAAAATGTTTCCTATCAGTGTTATAATTGTGCAAAGAAGGTTAAATAAAGAACATCAACGGTAAAAGGGTTTAAATGTGTTAAAATTACCTAACTGAATGCCTTTGTTCTTTATAAAAAAGTGCGTCTTTTCTTATTAGTTTACAGACAAAAGAAGGCTTACATATCGGCATATCAGAGATAATTCTGATCCGTTCGATGTGAATCTGGTTCCATGTTATAAAAACAAATTAAAAGATATCACAAGTAAAAACGTAAAATAAGTACGAACAGGCGGCGATGTGGTCGCTAAGCAACAAAGCCTATGTAAATAAATTTTAAAAAACTTTGACGTAAAACATGTCAAACTTAATATAACAACACTCTTATTTAAGGTTGTTTTCATAGACAAAAGGAATTGGTAGTTTTTTAGGTCACGTTCTTATTTTGTGACATCCGCAATAGCTTTTATATAAGGACGTGGTCTTATTTTATAATTTTTAGTGCATCCTTATTTAAGAGCGAAAAGAAAGGCAATCGGACCCATTGACTCAAATAATTATCTCGGGGAAATTACGTTGTGTGAATTTATCTGTACGCCTTACATGGTTGTACGAATTATTGTCGTCGGCTTTCTAAGATCGTTTTAAACGTAAGGACATCACGTTTAAGTTCCTAAGTTGAAATTTAGTATTGTGTTTTGCTACGACCCTCCGTTGGAATGCCTTTGCTGATTGTTTTAAGCTAGAGACTTATACTGATTATTTTTGGTCTTGCGATGTCCTTTTCTTAATACCAATTTAATTTTATTACAAGTTTTACTATAAAAAGCTTGCGTGTTTGTTTCTTTTTACAAGGTAAAAACAGTGGTTTTACCAGGTCGTCAATTCACTCCACCTACTGTAGGTGGAGTGACAATATAGGCTGTTACATCCTATTTTGTCTGTCTGTCACTTTTCCCCTGTTTTGGACCCGTCGGTTTTTAGGTGCTGTATTTCCGTATAATTATGAATTTTGCCAATTGCTATTCTTTTCCTTCAGAACTTTTGATTTGTAATTTGATCACATACCTAATATTATAAAGTATTTAAACAGCTCATCTAAAATAACCTATAATTAAAACATAATGTTTTTAAGAGAGACTTTTTTGCCAGATAGGTGTCTCGCAATTCAAAGAACGCGGGTATTTGTAAAAAACATTCCATGTGGCACTCATGTCTAAAAGCGCGACCTACCTGAGTTTGAAATTTAACCCAAACGACAGTATCAAAAATTATGGTGGGATCCTTCGATCGATGGCCGATAATTCGGATTATATCACCTTATTATATTAACAGGTTTGATCAACGATACTGGTTTTTTTCGTTGTTTGTTTTATTTCGCAGGTAGATGCTAAATTTATTAATGTGATTTATTATATTATCTCATCTTGTAACTATTTAAAGCGGTTTGCGGAGTGTCGGTTTGATCGGATAGAAGTACTTGGTGCTGAGTAAATTTGTTTTTACCCCTTACGGGAAAAATACATGACTTTATGTTTGTATATTATATAACTGTGAATTTACTTTTATTTTGTAATAGAAGAAGTTTTGCTGCGTGTCGCCATCTAATCAACAACATTTAGTGTTGTGGAAAACAGCAAAGAGAGAGCTGAAATTACTTTATCTGCAAGATGGACAATTAAATTGGTTTAAAAGCGTATTACAATCATATACAATCATATATGATTGTAAATGGTAAATTTACAATCATAGTCCTCCACCTAGATAGGTACTAACATGACATATTAAATCTTAACCTTCATTTTTAGGAAGGCCAAGTACAATGTGTTAAATAAATTTTGCAGTAGGTACAATACAAGTCCAATACAGTATGTAATTTATTTACTTAAAAGTATATTACCCAATATATTTTGAATTTCAACAACAATTAGGTACTGCGTTATTTCTTAATGTAAAAAGGCATATCTAAAAAGAAATAAAATAATGTAATACAAATATTTATAGACTAACCAATCTAGCAATCTTAGTAGTACTAAAACTATTTATTAAGTACTGATAAGTATGTAAAAAATAAATAATAGAATTACAAAATATAATACTTGTCCCTACCAGTCCAATTTACTTCAATATCACTTCAGAACTCTGTAAAATCTCAAGAATAGAAAATGAGAAAATGATAACGAAAAAACGACAGGAGTTAAGTATTTTGGAACAAGTGCTAATACTACGTCATAATTTCCATATTCAAAAACATGACGGATGCAGTATGCTATCTATTCAGTTTGTAGTGTGTAATCAAACAACTCGAGACGCGTCAAGGGCTTACGTCACCGCATGATAAAATGTGAAGTAGTCTCTGATACAGAATTTACACATATTTACGTAAATATGAATATCTCTCATACATTCAGAAAATGCCATCTAGTCCCAAACTAAGCAGTGCAGATAAACATTCTTAAATACTTTTTTATTGCAAACAATAATGTTCATGCTAACAAAGATTTCCAATGAGCGGGAATCGAGAGCCTAAAACCTGTCTGCGTAAACCGAATACGCCACAGTGATTGTCAAAATACTCTCAAGAAATTATATTAACACTAACGAATATGACGTGTGGAATCTCTTCAATAAAATAATGTTCTCTTCTGGCCCCCAATAGGTTGATGTGTTAAATGACACGCACCGGGGTGCAATAAAATGGTTGCGGGTGGGCATAATGTTAACATTTGACATTTTTATGATCATTTTAAGCGAATAAAACTTTGTTGCTTCCTTTATGTTGTTTACTACTTATTTGTTCTTATTTAACATAACATCGTTTCCCTGGAGAATAATCAAAACAAATCAAGACATATATTTTGCTAGTTATCGTACAGTTTCTTGCAGCTATCAATATTCCAGACAATCATTGACATCAAACAAATTATAATGGTGAATTGAAAAACCTCTGTCGCACTTATATCCATATCCAATATTCGTTTTTCTATTCTTTATGCAAATGTAGAAACGGCGAGATGCGGGCCAACCTTATCCAAGAGTGTCACTCTCAGCTGTGGAATCGATTTGGAAGTTTATTCAGGCTGACAACGCGTGAAGCAGGGCTGAGCTCGAAATCTATTCCACTCTGTACACCTATATAAACCGACGTCTCAACTCGTAGGACGCGTATTACTAGAGCGTTCAAATGCCGATTCGATTTTAGTACGCGAACGCGCTATCCAAATCCAATCTATCGAAAAACATTAGATTCTGATAAGTTGACTGAAGCGAGTGAACTAAAGCCAGTCGCCTATAAGTATTTCAGTCGAATGTCTAAATTAAACTCGGTAGGGTTGTCATTGTTTGGACACTTAACGTTAATAATCTTTTGTGATGTTGTACATTTAAATAACTCAGGAACGTTGTAGAGATAGCATCGAAATTTATGTGTTGGGGTTGCGAAACGGTGGCCGTGTACAATTGGATGTGACAGACAACGCGCCCAGTTTCCCAGAACATTTCAGTAGAATACAGACGCGTTGTGTAAAATGGGAATATTGTAAAAGTAAATGAGAACGTAGACGAGTAACCATTGCTTGTAGCTATATTATTATTGTAGTGATGTTTTCAGACTTTGTATTACGTTATTTTTGTACATTTTATTTGTAGCTAGAGGAGTAGTTTTATTTCGTAAAGGGTTTTGACAGTTGGAAAAATAATTCGAATATGAAAGTAACTAGAGGAAACTGTCATATTTAACGTTAAGTAGTGATTACCACAGGGGATAGATAATTTAGATGATTACTATCTACGTATTATTATGATTCACTATTGTTGAATGAGTTTTGTTAACCTTGTGGTCAAACATAACCAGTCAATTAATTCATTCGGATTATATCCACACTTGAAATAATTAAACCTTTTGTTTTCTTTTACCTTCCTAATAGTTGTAGTATGTGAAATATACTCGTATCTTTCATCCTACCCTAACATATCAAAAACTCAGACAGATCCAACTACAGCTACGAAACAGCAAATCTACTGAGGATTCTAATAAACTCATATGTGCCACGAAGACGAATCTCTCAGCAGCCGTGGCTGTATACCACTAAGGTACGTTGCATGGTACGTGCAAAGAAAGCTAAGTAGTGCAGAGTGCTACTATTGGAGTCACGCAGCAACGTCAGCCACAAGGCTCCGAAGCTTTCGTTGAGGGAGTAACATGTTACCTACAGCGCGTTTGCGTACTTCATTATTAGAGTAAGTTACGTTTTTGTAGGTATTCGTCTGATGGATTTGTTACAATTTGTCGCTGTATAAATAGTGCAATCAATAAGAGAAAATTAATTGATACAATTACATAACCTAAGTCAAAAACAGTATGCTCATTCCAGGTTTAAGAAGATTGACAAACTAAGGAGAATGATTGTCAACTAACTGCCTTTCCTTATCACAAAAGATCGAAGGTCCAAATGCATCCTGGAGGGTCCCGGAAAAGAATGAGCAGAAGATAAGAAGATAACTATCTTTCCTACGAAAGGATAACAAACAACAAACCCAATACCATACACATTTTGCAAAACTGTATTATTTAAAATTTTCAGTACAATTGGGTTCTCGATTCACACAATCTAACTAACCAAGCTTGACAGAATGTCACTTACTATAAAAGTAAAGCCTGTAAAATTTATCACCATATCCACAAATAATGACGTGTCAAATTCTCGCTGTCTCTTTGTTGATTTTGGTTTCAATTTCTTAGTAATGTTAAAGATTCGCGATTTATCATCTTAATTTCTTAACAAGTAAACAAGTCAATTAAAAAAGGTAAAATTGCCTATTTTCGCAGTGTCTACTGTTTCCTAGTAAAACTAACTCTCTCTACTGACTTTTGTTACTTGGTAATAGATGTTAAACAGAATATTCAGTAGGGGAAGCATATTCTAGGAACTAAATGTTTACTAGGAAGCATCAGATTTGAATTATAAAGCGATGTTTTCCCTTGTTGTGACGTAGTAACAAAATTGACGCCACCTCATGTTAGGGCGCTTGTACACGCTAAGAAAAGTCGCCGGGCCTACACCAGAATTCGTGTCGTTTCTAAGCACGACCTGTGTACACTGCGCCGGCGATGAATAAGAAAACAATCTTGTTTTCGCAAGACACGACGCGGCAAACGTTGTTGCGGAGAAGCGGGGAGCGGAGTAGTAGGGTATCATACTTTTTTGCTTTCTAGTTAACATTTTTATTAAACGAAACTCACACTGATTATCACACTTGTTATCACTTGCGCGCCCTACGCCCGACTGACGACTGCTCGAAAAAAATCCTGTCGTGTACACGTTTCGATTGGTCTTGTCTGCGGAAGACACAAAAAGTTTTCGTGTGTGGAACAGACAAAATTCTTCACGTCTACACGAAGATTTTGTCTTGTCTGTCGCAGGCACGGTAAATTTTCTTAGCGTGTACAAGCGCCCTAGTCTATGGGTATCGTAAGATTATTGGAAAGTTTACTTAATAATTTGAAAAGAAATCTCAAACGTGTCCGTCTGGAGGGAAGGTAGGGAGGCCTCGATCATAAAAGTTCTAGTAATATTTTATTTAACATAATAATCATCACCAAACATGATCAAAACCGCCCATTAATGTCCCACTGCAGGGACAGGCCTCCTTCCGTGACAGAGGGATACTGGGCCTATTAATACCACGCTGGCCAGACGGATTGATTGGTATAGGGCTTAATTTCAAGTTTTCCTTCTTTTTTTTTCGTAAAGATAATATTCGCAGATAGTCCCTTGGTCGGTTTTTACTCACACAGAGAACATAAAAATATTACAAGTCAAATAAAATATACAGTCAAGTTAAATATAAAGTCTTTAAGGCCTGTGCCCAGTATTGAAGTCCATTGACTGATATTATGATGTTAATGATATGTAGTAAAACCAGTAGCAAACTTTTATGTTATTAACATGAATGTTTTGTAGAAAGAATTTTCATTAGTAACATTCTCTAATTTAAAGTGGTATTTGTTCTAGCTCGTTAAAAATACTTTGACACGTATTAGAAGTTTCAAATACCCACCTGTCAGTACCCAAAGTAATTTGGAGTTTTCTATGTTCTTACCTTATTTTATTTTTTGTATTATTTTTGTGAAATGAAATTTTAAATATTCTAAATACTTACTGCTTTTTTTAAATAAATAATTATATTTGTTGGTTGTAAGGGAAAGTCGACAAGGGGATATTCTACTTAACTCTAACCAACTAGTTAAGAACCTTAATAATTACGACCATATTTTTAGCTAATAGCGTAGGTAAATATACACTGGGCCGCAATGAAAACGGGTCGCTTACAAAAACCTTAATAACTTCCAAAATATTGGAGCTAGCTTTATGAAATAAAAACTAAATGATAGATAATTTAATCACAAATAATGCCGCAAGTAAAATCTTTTAAGTTATTTTTGATTTTTGTATTTAATTCCTAAATTAAAAATAAAAACACAATTTTTAAATTTTAACAACAGTTTCGAAACCATTTTTTTAACTCTTCTTTCTGTTATATTATGAAAAAGAAGCATTTTATATACAGAAATTCGATATTCTGATCAAATTAGCATAAAAACATGCCTCTAACCCCTGAAGAGTCTACAAGGATTCCAGAAATGCTATAAAAATGACGTAGTCATCGTTATACAGCGAGAACTGTTAGTTTATAGCTCTCAATCGTTTGAAAAGTACTCCAGCCATTAGAAGACACTGTATACAATGCGCGCAGACCAAGATCTGAACCAACAGCGTGCACAAAAACACAAGAGGATTGTTACATGGTGTCGAGAATGTTGAGAAATCTATTTCAAACGGCTGTTGTAGTCAAAAATCACTTGCTACTTGCTCGAGAAAACAATCCAAGTACTTGTATAGTGAGGCAGTGTCTAGATGAAGCAAAATTACAGTCCTAGACCTGCAAATATTCGTAAACTTGATAGACAACATCAAAATTCAAGATAGAGTGATGATAAAAAACTCGTGTATAGCACTCATGGCTGATTAGTTAAGGAAAATGTTTCCGATGAATCGAGGTTTACGTTATACAAGCACGATGGAAGGCTAAGAGTCTGGAAAAGTACAGGAAACGTGTATAACCAAGCTTACATTGAAGAGGAAGTACCTTATGTCGGAGGCACTGTACACGTGTGGGCTGGAATTTCTTGTAAAAGCCACACCGAGCTAGTAGTGATATAAAATGGTACTTTAACTGCACTGAGGTACTTGAATGAAATCATTAATGAATATGATGGCTCATTTTTAGTAAACATCGGCGAAAAAGGCACCTTTATAGAACTCAACGCTCGTCTTCATACAGATTTAATAGTGTTAAAGTTCCGTAAAGATGTCGCTATCACACGTATGAAGTGGCCAGCACGCAAACCAGACTTGATACTGATCCAGCATGCTTGGGACGTATTGGACCGATGAGTAGGACATCAATATTTCCCTCTTACCACCCTTTGTGAACTCAAAGAAGCAGTGATAGAGACATTGGTGTATTTTCCATAGAATTCAATTAAAAACCAAATAGAGAGCATCCCAAACCAGATGACAGCTGTATTAACAGCTTCTGATAATAATACAGCGTATTAAATGAGTGAAAATTGCATTTTTGATACCTTTTACCTGTTTTCGACATCTAATGAAAGTGTCCATTTTTATTTAACTTACTTTTGTCCAATATACACTTAACAATCTGTAATTTTTATCACTTCCATTTAAGGACTGTTAAATTATCTTTATTTTGATGTTTATTTTATAAAGCTAGCTCCAATATTTTGGAAGTTATTAAGGGTTATATAAGTGACTCGTTTTCATTGCGGCCCAGTGTATTAATATTATTGCGGTTTGCTTATAATATAACGTTATAACCCTAAATAAAGATAAAATATGAATAAAAAACAAACACATTACTTAACGTAATCTAGAAATAAAACTTAACTCACTTGTTACGAGCGTCCTTTTAAAAGACCACTACTTAAAAATAAATAATTAAAAAAATGAGGTTACTATAACAAATAGTTTTTGATAAATATTACGAGTTTAGGAGTTTATCTGTCATTTAATCAATTGTTTTGCTGTTTTAAGAGTATTATATTGTGGTTTTAGCCGAAAAAGTTTTTTTAGAAAAACTATATATCTGGTGAAAGGTTAGAATATACAATTGTCACCAAATATCAAAAAATAAAATCAAAACTTTCAAGCTTCTCGTATGCTCTTCGAGAAGTAAAGAAGACAACTGATTTCCAAACCGCGCTAACAACGTACTACGCTTACGCCTATTCTTGGCTAAACTATGGGATTACCTTATGGGGAAACAGCACTGACGCCCCTGCTCTATTCACTATGCAAAAAAAGCTAATAAGAATTCTTGTTAATATAGATGACACAGAAAGCTGTAAACCTTACTTCCAGCAACATAAAATATTAACCCTCACTAGCCTATACATACTAGTGTGGTATGGTACAGCCCTATTCATAATTGTATATGTAAGCATTATGGTAGTAAGTAAATGTTCTTTATGTTAATGTGAAAAGTAGTAATAAACGGGGTTTCGTTAGTAATGTACGTGTTTCTGTTTACTCCTTAATACCTACATCATATGGCGACCCTGCCTGTAACATTGCATCACGCCATCCGGTAACTCGAGACAGTGCAGGTGTACTTTTGCGGTGTAAGCAAATTCGTGCGAACTGGCCCGATAACTCGTCTATTGTGCATCGTTTTATGTCGCTTTAAAAATATGAGTTTTAAAACGAGTCTTCGTTCTTCTGCGCGACAACGTGGTCACGATTTGCCATTTTCATACAATAAAGATTATAAAGGTCAGAGATGGGCAACAACCAAGCTGTAGAGAAGGAGGAGGTGATTGTGGCGCAGACGGCGGCTGGTGCAGGCACCAATTCGGCGCCTGTGGAACAACTTCGGGTGCAAGCAGCCACCACAAATTATATCCTAGCTGCAATATGTACCTTCCTGAGTATAGGTATGCTGTACATTATATACAAAGTCTACCGTAAGTGTCACCGAAATTGGATGGACCATCAGATACGTGAGTTCGCTTTGGAGCGGTCTGCGAGCTATTTTAAAAGGCTCCAGCGTAAGCCGATCAGTGAGGAGACAATCTAGCACTCAGGTACGCTGTGCCTCCTGTTTGAAGTATATACGTACCTAAATAGACTGTCTGCGGTGGAGTTATAAGTGCGGTTATAAAATATGTGTGCGTAAAATAAAAGTATCATAAAATATGTGTGCGTAAAATAAAAGTATCATAAAATATGTGTGCGTAAAATAAAAGTATCATAAAATATGTGTGCGTAAAATAAAAGTATCATAAAATATGTGTCTAAAATAAAAGTATCTTAAAATATGCGTGAGTAAAATAAAAGTGTTACAAAATAATTATGCGTGCGTAAAATAAAAGTATTGTAAAGTTGTAGGCGTCTTTAACGGAAAGTTTAGAAGACAACAAGATGACCTTGGACTGAAATTGGTACCGATATTCATTTATTTCTTTTTATCTTTAGTTAGTTAGGCGAAACGCATTCAAAGTTATTGAGTTATTGTAATAAATAATGTAAGTTTTTAATGCTGTTAACTTAGTGTTGTAATAATTAAGGGTTTATACATATTTTTATATATTTTACGTATTGAATTGCCGAAATAAATGGCAGATGAGCTCATACAGTTACTTGAAAAGTTCAAGCATATTAAAGATTACTTAACTAAGTTAGGACCTAGAAGAAGGACAGCTAAAATAAAGAATGATAAGTATATTGAATCAGAAAATTTAAAAGAGCAATTTGATTTTGTTTTGAATAGTATTAATGTTCTGTCTAAAACAGAGAAATTAGATAACTTAGAAGTAGCTAGAATAGAAAGTTTATCAGATAAAATTAGTAAATATTATATTAAAATAGGAGAGTTGTGTACTCAGTCAGATTACGTTTCTGAGGGAACCTTAATTAATTTAATAAAAATGGAGAACTTTCAACTCAAAACCGCTATTAGTCTTTTACCGGTTATGGACAAAAATGAGTCGGTTACAAAACAATTAATTGCTAATATAGAAATGTACTCTGATATGCTGGAAGTCGACGAGCACAAAAAGCTAATAACTTTCGTTTTAAGGTCAAGGCTATCTGAAAGTGCAAAACTACGCTTGCACGAAAATTATGCCACAGTTTCAGATTTGGTGAAGGATATGAAGGATAGACTTCTTAGCAAAAAATCAGACACGTCACTCCAACAACAACTGCAAAGAGCTCGGCAGAACGACAGAAGTATGGCCGACTTTGGTAAGCAAATTGAACAATTATTCGTTGATTTAACTATTTCTCAGGCGGATGGAGACCCGAATAAGTATGAAGTTTTAAAAACAGTAAACGAAAGGAATGCTATTAAGCGTTTTAGTGATGGTCTGAGAAATAGTCGAATCAGCACTATAATAGCGGCGAGGAACTATACTTCCTTAAACGACGCAATCCGTGGTGCGTTGGATGAAGAATTATCATCATCAATTGAAACTGGACCCCGAGTGATGAATTACCAGCAGTATAAAGGTAGGTCTAATAATTTTATGCCCCGTAGCAATTATCGCGGTCGTTTTAATTTTAATAGAGGACAACGCATTTATTATAATACCCAAAGTTATCAAGGTAATGGTTACAGACGACATAATATTAATTCTAGTTTTCGAGGACGACAATTGTATAACAGAACCCGAGGTTCGCGTGGTCAAAGTGGTCATCATGCTACTGTGGTACAGACAAACAATGACAGTAGTAGTGTGAAAAATTTGGAAACCTCTAATCATTTTTTTCGATCCTAATCATTTAATTTGCTATTATGCTAACATTAATTCAGTACAATTTAAAGTTCACGATGTTATTTATTCTTGGCTGCTCGATACCGGAGCCTCACTGTCTCTCGTTAGGCATGAAGCGATGGTGAGAGATCAGATACCTTATCACGCTGAGAAAATAAAAATTAAAGGCATAGGAGGTGATGTAGTATCAGAAGGCTTTGTTTTTTTAGATCTCTGCTATAAAGGAAAAATATTAAATCATAAGTTTTACGTGTTTAAAGACTTACCTTGCCGTTCAGATGGCATCTTAGGTCAAGACTTTATTTGTAAGTTTCACTGTATTTTAAACTTTGAAAAAAATATTTTAACTATTAATAATGACAATTCTTTTTCGTTGCCTTTACAAATGGGATGTATAGGTCAAAATAATTACATTACTTTACAACCCAGATGCGAATCGATTCATTTTATAGATTTGAAAATTAATCAAGAGTGTATTACAAACCCCAGTGAATTGTGTGAAGGAGTTTTTCTTGCTAGTGTGTTAGTTAGTCCAAATAAAGAAGGAAAAATACCTATTAAGATTTTAAATACTAGAGATGACGAAGTTCGACTCAGTTATTTCATTCCAGAATTAATGTGTTTAAGTGATTATTTAATTTGTAGTTTTGAAAATAAATTAAATAATTCAGACAGAGTAAAGAACCTGTTTTCCATGTTAAATTTAAACCATTTAAATTCTGAAGAACAAATATCTATAGAAAATATTTGTGCCAAATATTCAGACATATTTTTGTTGCAAGGTGATAAATTAGGTGTTACAAATTTATATCAACAGAAAATATATTTAAAGGAAAACGTCACATCATCTTATGTTAAACCGTATAGATTACCCCAGTCACAAAAACAGGAAATAGAAAGTCAAATACAACAAATGTTAAAAGATGACATTATTGAGGAAAGTCAAAGTGAATGGAATAGTCCTATTTTGCTTGTACCAAAAAAGAGTGAAGATTCTAGTAAGAAATGGCGATTAGTAATAGACTATAGGAAGTTAAATGAAAGGATTATGGATGATAAGTTTCCTCTCCCGAACATAACTGAAATTTTGGATTCTCTCTCTGGTGCAATATATTTTAGCCATTTAGATTTAACGCAATCTTATTATCAATTATCATTAGATCCTGAAAGCAGAAAATACACAGCTTTCACAACTGATAAGCAATATCATCTTAAAAGATTACCCATGGGCTTAAAAATTAGTCCGAGTGCATTTAGTCGTTTAATGACAGTAGCTATGGCTGGTTTAAATTATGAAAAAGCATTAATATACTGCGACGATTTAATTTGTTATGGTCGTAATTTAGAAATTCATAACAAAAACCTTATCGATATATTTGAAAGATTAAGGAAAGTTAATTTAAAAGTAAACCCAAGTAAATGCCAATTTTTAAAAAAGGAATTATTATATTTAGGACATTTAGTATCATCAAAAGGTGTACAGCCAGATCCAGAGAAAACTAAAGTTATCAAAAACTACCCAAGGCCTCAGTCTACTGACGAAGTTAAACGCTTTGTCGCTTTTGCCAATTATTATCGAAAATTTGTACCTAATTTTGCTGAAATTACAATACCACTTAATAAATTATTTCGGAAAGGAGCTAAATTTGATTGGACGAATGAATGTGAATATGCTTTTAAACATCTCAAAGATTTGTTATCTAACCCTCCTATATTACAATATCCAGATTTTTCAACTGATAGTGAATTTATTTTGAGAACCGATGCCTCTGGTAAAGCTATTGGAGCCGTTTTGTGTAACCAAAATGACTTACCAGTAGCGTATGCAAGCCGTACTTTAAATAAAGCTGAAATTAATTATCCTACTATAGAGAAAGAGCTTTTGGCCATAGTGTGGGCGGTTCGATATTTCCGACCATATTTGTTTGGCAAACTTTTCAAAATATTTACGGATCATAAACCACTTGTCTATCTATTTTCTATGAGTAATCCATCCAGTAGACTTTTAAAATTCAGATTAACTTTAGAGGAGTATAATTATAAGATTGATTATGTTACAGGTGCGAGTAATGTGGCGGCCGACGCATTATCTCGTATATCAATTTCGTCAGAGGATTTAAAAGAAATTAGTATACAATCAGTGAATGTAATGACTAGAAGTATGACTAGAAAATTAAATGAAGACACAACTAACAACTCTTTGGATGATAGAATTTTTACTGACAGCCGGACTGATCACCCAGGTGTCGTAGAAGTTACTAAAAAACCAAAGAATTGTATAGAATTGATAGTCAAAAAGAATTTGAAAGGAAATTTTGTTAATTTTAAAGAAAAATATATGATAGGCCTCAATCCGAGTTCTCGATCATGTCAAACGCGAGACGTTTTCGTGAGAGACTTTGGATGGTTTTGTAAAGAAAATAATGTTAAAGAAATTTATATAATGAAAAATAATAAAACAATGAAATATATCAAATGGTTAACCAATGTTAATAAAAAGTGGTCCGGACCACGAATTTGTGTAGTAAGAGAGGCAATAAGAATAAATAATGACGATGATAAACTAGTAGTTCTCAATGATTTTCATTTATTGCCGACAAGCGGCCATGCTGGAATAAGACGTATGCTAAATAATATCAAGAGATATTATTTCTGGCCAAATTTAGAGGCTGATGTTACAAAGTATGTAAGGAAATGTATTAAATGTCAAACACAGAAACATTCCTTACCTACCAAACAGCCAATGGAGATTTCAACCACTGCGCAGGTAGCTTTAGATAAGATATATTTAGATATAGTTGGGCCCTTAAGTAAAGATTATTATAATTATTCATATATACTCACCTTACAGTGTGAGCTAAGTAAGTATATAGAAGCTTACCCATTAGAAAATAAGGATAGTCTTAGTACAGCAAAAGCTTTAGTTGATAATTTCATTCTAAGGTATGGGATACCTCGAGAAATAGCATCAGATCGTGGCACCGAGTTTATGTCTACAACTATGAAAGAGGTATGTAAACTATTAAATATAAATCAGATGTCTTCCACAGCCTATCATCACCAATCAATTGGCGCTTTGGAAAATACACACAAATCATTAAATGCGTATTTAAGAATTCAAACTGATAATAATCCTAGATATTGGAGTACATGGCTTCCGTATTTTTGTTTTGCCTATAATACAACTGTTCACTCTGAAACAAAGTACACACCGTTTGAGCTAGTTTTTGGTAAACAGTGTAATTTACCTAGTAATTTAACATCAGGAATTATAGAACCTTTATATAATGATAATGACTATGTTAAACAATTAAAATATAGATTACAGGTCTCCCAAAATGATGCAAAGTGTAATTTAATTAGTAGTAAAGTTAAGCGTAAATCTGTTTATGATATGTACACAAAACCAGTAAGATATGAAATTGGTGATATGTTGTTAGTTAAAAGTGAAAAAGACAATAAATTCAAACCAGTGTATTTAGGACCATTTAAGGTAATTGAAGATTTAAATTGTAATGTAAAAATAGACCGAAATGGAAAAATTGAAATTATCCATAAGAATCGTACAAAACCTTTTCATAGATAAAAAAAAAAAAAAAAAACTTGTAATTTTAGTTTTTTTTTTTTTTTCTTTTTGGTAAGGGCATGTGGTATGGTACAGCCCTATTCATAATTGTATATGTAAGCATTATGGTAGTAAGTAAATGTTCTTTATGTTAATGTGAAAAGTAGTAATAAACGGGGTTTCGTTAGTAATGTACGTGTTTCTGTTTACTCCTTAATACCTACATCATACTAGAGACATGCAAATTCGTTAGAAATCACAAAGACTTTTACACTACCCGAGAAGATATTGACACAAAATATACTCTGAGACACAGAAATAGATTGAACTTGCCTGCGTCTCGATTACAAGCTCATGCAACTAGTCCATATGTAATGTCAATAAAAATTTATAATAAGTTACCCAACATCCTAAAAAATGAAGAAAAACACAACACCTTTATCTATAAATTAAAACTACTCATGATACAAAAATGTTATTATAATTTGAATGAATATCTGAACGACACACTATAATTAAGAAGAGAATTACATCATACAAGGCCCTTACATGATATGAAAAATTATTCCATTGGTATATTATAACAATTGCATTTAATATAATAAATAATATAATAATTTAATTAACTATATTAATAAAAATATATTTTTCAATACAATTAAAATATAGGTAATACAATTGAATAACTGTTTTGATTAACTATATTAATAAAAATAAATATTTATTACATTACAAATGAAATACAATACAATAAAATAACTAATAAAATAATTTAATTAACTATAATAATAAGGAATATATAATTACAAATAAACTACAACACAATAGAAAATGATTGACATAATTTACTTTTTAATTATATAATTATTTTATTTAAACATAATATATCGACGCGCTTTTCTTCCTCTCTTCTATATAATATGCCGTGCCCTACAGGGTCCATAATTGTACCTAACATTATTTAAATAAGACCTGTAACTAACATTATGGAGTGCAATAAAATGAAATTGAAATTGAAATACGTGTAATACTGTAACAACATAACCCTTCCCTATATTTCTAATGTATTTATTACTATGTACAATACAATTATAGTTGCCATATTTCAAGTTCATTATGGCGTCCTTTTAAACGGACAGTCGTAATATGACCTACTATGACGCTTTGAAAGTTTCGTTAGAAATGTTTCCTTTTTTTGCCTTTAGATCACATATCAGAGTATAATGTTTACATGAGATTGTGGAGAAGCAAGAACTGGTTGATGATGATGACAAAATACCGTCATATATTACAATTAAACCTTCTGCTAACTGTAATACCGAGGTAACTGACGAAGATTCAGGTGACGAGAATCAAGTTTCTATGTGTAATTTTTCTGGATCTCAGTTACCAGTTTCTGCAATAGCTCATTACAGCTATGATGCATCGACTTTTAGCAATAGCGATGATGAGCATTTAGCACAAGTGGCAAAAAGACCACTTCTAAATCTAGAATCTTTCGAAGAAACTATTTATACGAGGCAAACCGCTTCGATGGGGCTACAAATTCTGAGTTACTCGCTAAGGATATGTCGTATGGTTTGATTCTTATCAAGGTCAAGGAGCAGACATTCCTGAAAGTTACAAAAAGCTGGTCTTAGGCGCTAGTGTCATTCTCTCATTTTCTGATATTCTACGTTCAGTAGATGAGACAGCGCCGTTTCGCTTATTCTTTGACATTTTTTTTACGTCTGTTCATCTTATTGATAAGACTGGGAGGAACAGGTATGAAAGCTACTGGTACCATAAGAGAGAATCGTGTATCTAAGGGTATTTTAGCTTCTAATAAGGATATGCCTAAATCAGAGCGAGGAATGTTTCAATACAGATCTACAAGTGCTGAAGTGGTTTTGTTGAACAAGTGGCATGATAATATTACAAATCCTTGTAAAGTTCAACCTGTAAGCAAAATAAGACGATTCTCTCAACAACAAAAGAGATATAATCACGTATAAATCGTCGAACGACCAGTGTTATAAAGTCGTCGTATAACAAAAATGTTCTGAGAACATTGATTCGGGGCAAAAGTGGTATTTTTCTATTATATATCATGAATTAGATATGATAATATATGGTAAAATACCAGCTATTTACTTTTTTATTAAAACCAGAGGAATACAATGAGTTTTCTCAATTTTATTCTGAAACTTAATATTTTAGTATCAGCGAAGTGATAGTAGTACATTTTACGAGCGTCCTTTTAAAAGGACACCATTTTCCGGCTTTTCCAAAAGTCACAGATTTTTTTTGTTATTTTTTACATGACATATGATGTACAATAAGCAGCTCATGAGAAAATTATAACATTTCGATAGGTATTACACTTCTCGTAACAAGTGGGTTAATACAATGTAACCCACTGTAATATGTTTTAATTTGAAAATGTAATTGCGTGGCAAAGCGATAATCGTTATTAAGTGTGACATACATTAACCAATTTATTTAGCATAATAAGTACAATTTTCTGTACAGCAGCATTACGAAGCAAATTGCCTAAATACAATAAAATGTATATTTTAAAATGCCAAGAGCAATGTTACAAGGCAGGGACTGAGTAACCTAACAAAATGCGGTATGATAAATAACGGTTATTTCGTCGGGACCTTAATTATTTCGGTAGCAATATTAGACTTAAATAATCGAAGGTATGAAAGACACGGATGACGGTGGTAAAGTTTGAAAAAGTTTTAATTATGTAAACTTAGACTAAGTAGATTTAAACTGACGGCAATAAGTTGTTATTTTGTAACACTATGTTGAAAAATAAAGAAAATGAAAACTGAAACTGAACTGACTACCATTCTGCCCTGATAATTGCACTTGCAGTAATCGACATTTTTGAGAATTTCACTTTTTTGAAGAAATGGCATCCTAAGGACATAATCTATACGTAAAAAATATATCTATTACTTTTTTTCTATTAGAAACGTGTTTTTTAGGTACTATGAAACGCAGTACTTGCACCTAAATGTAACTTGTGCTACAAAAATTTGAAGCATTAAGCATATGCTATAAGTTTATGCAGTACTTGCTACGATTACTGCGTAAGCTTGTAGCATATTTTTTTCTGAAACGAATGTTTACTTAGCCAAACGTAGTATTCTACAATCTTGCGTTTACGAGAAGCGAGGGTGAGAGGGAGCTATGTGTGTATAATGTGTATATTGCGCTGTTTATTTGGTCATCGATGACTAAAAAAATAATTTTATTAAAAAAGTATTTTTCCCTTTAAAAAAAGTATTTTTTCATACTTATTTATTTCAAACTATTTGTTATTTTGTACAATATATATTTAACACAGCAAAATGACTATTGAACCTGTATGCCTATGTCCAGGAATGAAGCAAATGCAATATAATGATAAACAGTCTCAAAACATGGAATTTGTTGTTGATTGGTGCTGGTGGGGAACGGGTTAAAAATGCCTTAACACCAATGTTATACCAAAATGTTGCGTGATTTAAATCACTGCTGTAGTCTGACGGTGTGCCTTGAGCCTACCCTGAACATGTTTTACTGTCTTATACCTTTGACACTATAGATTACTTTACCTGGTTGGAGCGGGCGAACTTCTATAACTTAAAATGTACCTTTTACCAATAAACCTTATTTACCTTTTCTAAACTTATTACCTTTACCTTGACAGTGCAAAAACATATTCATGGCTGGATGTAAGGTACCTACCTAACAGGTTATGGACAAGATATAACAATTAGGAATGACACAATAAATAAATAAAAACATTTTTCATCTTTAATTATAATTAACACATAGTTTATGAAGTGTGTAGGTGGAGGGTGCAGGTGACCTTATTTCATAAATTACCAAATATTGATCTTAGTCTGGTGTTTTAGAGATGAAATTTTTATATTGGTTGAGCCACAATTTTCTAGTAGAAATTAAAAATAAATAAAATAAAAAATAAAATTTATTCAATAAAATTTAACCGACTGTACAATTACGGCTTACTTAGGGCTAATGTTACATTGATTTCTAATGATAAATACACATAATCTTATGTTATAACAATTAATTACATATAGTATCAAGTTTTAGTCAATTAGGACTCTATAGCGGTTTGTTCTTGAATAAAGCACTTAATTTAAGTTACTGTAGCTCTCATGTAATCTGACAAAACAATAGTATAAGTTTATTTGTCAAAAAGAAAGTTACACTTTGTTTCTTATGTTAACTTACATAACTATTATAGCAACAGTATAAGCTAATATATTCAATGATTAATAATTACAAACGCAGTACTAAGCACGTGCTAGGTGTTTGCAGTAATAAGCACTATTACTGCATGTGATCTTAGTGATACTGTAATGCTCGCAAGCCCAGAAAGTTAATGAAAACGCAGTACTAAGCATTTTATCTAAATAAGATAATAAAATAAGGAAAAAAATATATCAATAGAAAGATCGATTTTTTTACTATTTTTAAGTTACATTTTAAAAGTTATAGCACCGATATTTCTTCCTTAGATATGACGAAATATGTTTTTCGCGCTTATCTCGAAACCGCTATTTTGCAAGTACTGCGTTTGCAATAACGAGGGCAGCATTGTAGTCAGACATAAATTATTATCAAGGACCTTACAATCAGAAGCCTCACTATTTCAGTACGGATGTCCCATAAAAGAACTGAAACGGTAAAGTCCAACTGGTACCATAACCTTATACCATAACCGCAATCAGTTCCTGTAGTCCAACCTTTATTTTATTATAATACTTATTTTATACCGGTATCTTAACAATACCATAACCGCTTTTAGTCCCCGCTACGAGTTATATTTGATATGGAACAGAAAGAGCAATTATCGTACCTTATGTGGTTCTTTTATTTACTTCATTTAGAGACCGTGTCTGAACATGTGTTTATGGGTTGTCGAACAGAACTTAATATTTAAACCGTTTGTTTTATGTATTTCTGGATATATTACAGAGATGGCGTGGCATTCGATATAGATTTAAATTTCGATACGCTCTGTTGTCGTTATTCTTCTTGTGGACTTGTTGAAAAATAAAGTGATGTTTTATAAATTATTGTTCTTTAACCTCTGCATTGGACAATTATGACAATGGTTGGCCCTTGCGTAAACCACAAGACAAATTTGACTAAAATTTTGCTATAGGTAGATACCAACTATGGCAAAATTTGAACATTTTTTTTTTGATATAGCGAAATAGTATTTTAGGGCAGTGGCGAATAAACTCCAGCCTGGACTGTCATTGACTAAATGGTTATCCAGGGATGCACTCTAGGAGTCAACGCGGCCTTGCTACTCTCGATGGCGAGGATGAAATCACTGCCTATTTCATGTGGCTTCGGCATTCAAATAACACATAGGCTATGAGTTTGCGAGATAATCGATATTCACTTGGCAGAGTCGTCACTTCAATCTAGTCACACATACAAGACTTTCAATACTACAACAATTTGCTTCTGTGCATTGAAACATGAAGACATAGAATTCTTTGTCCCATTTATCATTGTATACTGTATAGATGTCCTTTTGATAGACGTTTTGTATAACATCTCTTCCATAATATTGCTGAATGCAAGTTTTTGCATAAAAAGCTTTAAAACATTAATTGCACAGGGAGTTTCACACCCTGGGTTTAATTATCTAAGGAGGTTTAACTCCCTAGATGAGTTATCAATTTTAATTTCTTCAATTATAATTTCTCAATAGATGTCGATTCAAATCTAAAATAGGTAATAAATGGTCTATATAAATAAATATTTATACTTAACTTAATAAAGTAGCCTTAATGAAGGTAAATAAAACAATCCTATTTTATTTATTTTGCAGCTCATCTTAAGATTTGTTTTCACGAAAAGCGCTGACATACTTTTTGGCATACAACAAAGAGCGCAGGTAAAAAGGAAAACCTACATTCAAAATGCAGCGGCTATATTGTAAAGTAGAAAAAAGAAGTTTTTTTACTTAAAGTTTGTAACTAAGGTAAAAATTTTGCGTAACTTGTTTTTTTTTTAGATAATAAATAAAATATTGGTAAACAGGAATCTAACACGTTTTAACAAAAAGTATTTTTCAGCAAAGTGTTTCTAATAAATAAAGTGGTTAGGCATACATTGTATTCAAATCAGTTTTAAAGTGATTATAATTTTCCATGTTTGTTAACGATTGTTTGTATGAGGTTGTATGTTTGTTTTTTGTTGTTTTTGTTGTATTTATACTAAATACACCTCATTTTGTAACACAGTTCTCCAGAAATAGCCTCATTGAAGAAGGTAACTATGAATGCTTACCAATAATAAATAACTATTTTTAATCAAAAATACTATTTTACACTATATTTATATTAAAATACTTATGTAGTTTTTGTAGTATTATGTTATTGAACGATTTCAGCTTTGCCGACATAGTAAAGGAAGCTGCAAAACTTTATAGCAAATTGATACACCAGATTAGGACAAAACTTTTTGAAGTAACGACAATTCTAAGTTTCTTTGAAATCGCACCCAAAGAGATACTATTACAAAATCTTGATTTTGTGAAAGGAGTTTATTTTGACGTCCATCTCAAACAAATTTGTTTTCTAGGGGTGTGTTGAAATTGATAACCGGCCTTTTTTTAAATTAAAAAATAGTCATTTCAGAGAGGTCCCACAACAGGAATCCTTTTCCAGTATTGAGCTAATCTTAGCATACTGATGCACGCTGGTTAGATGAGATGATAATTCTAATTTAGTATAAGTAATAATAATCCAAAACACACTCGGAATGATAAGAAATAATAACAGCGTATTTTTACTTCATCATCCGCAATGTTCTTCTCGGAAAGTTACTTTATAGGAATATGAGTTAAATAGATGAAACACATTTCTGAACACTATTTTTTTTTTTTTTTTTTTTTTAAAAAGGCCTACCAGAATGACTCTAAGGTGCCTGATGTTAAGCATCCATTAGAGTCCAAAAATGGCGAGCACCATGCCAGCTACAATAAATAATATAATAATATAATAATATAATAGTCATTACCGCTGGGACATGGAAATGTCCTGGCAGTTTAATTTATTGTCTTTTTACTAGATGTGAAAGCTTTTAAAAGAGATATGTACTCATAGTAATCAATTAAATTTAGCAAACCAAAATGCCTAATCATAACTATAAAGCTTTTACTAAGCGCCTATTACTCTTATAGGCATGGGTGGGCCTGTTCCAATGAGGACAGAATTATCGACAAATGCTTCGCTTCGTTCGACAAAACGTCAACCAACGTCAAGCCCACTGTCATCTAGAAATGACATTTAAGGACCGTTAATTGTTCGTTCTGAAATTGAGGCCACCAGAACCAGAGTGGCCCAGACCCAAAATACAATTATGTGGATATCTGCCAAAAGAGTTTATGCGAAATTTTAAGTTAATGTAACTTAAAAAAAATATATGGACAGTATGTATATTATTTGTAAAAATATGATGTAATTATTGATAAAATTTAGATAAACTATTAAAACAATCGGTATTTTACTTATTTGCCATTTTATTTGGACATGGGCCACTATGGCATTTAGCATTGACAATAAATTTAAAAATAGTGATGTGGGATGGGCCACTAGGTATGAAACTAATAACCTTTTCTTTTGATTTAAATGCAAGTTGGCCTTTTTAAACTTAAATAGGATAAATTAAAATTAAAACTAACTTATTTAATGTGTAATTTTTATTAAATTTATGTTTTATCTTAATTTTTTTTTCTTAGTTTAATTTTAACTTAAGACTATATTCATTTTAGCTTATTTATAAACACTTAGCTCGTCTTAGGACAATCTGGTATGGTTATTTATTTAATAAATAAGTTTAGTTTAGCCTTTTAAAATAAAAAATATAGTTTCATTTATGTGGGCAAAACCATACACTGAATAACACGTAAACACTGCACTTAGACAACTAGTTTAGAATCGTTTCCAATGCCATTAATACTTATACTAGACTATTTTTGAATGTCAGAACATTGTAATAAACTAAATAAATAAGGCTTCTAATGATATCATCGCACTTTTGGTAATTTTTAGGTTTACATACAAAATAATGGATAAAAAGTGCCAATAATCGAATGCAAATATTAAAGCTTTTATTAGCCTAACTACTTATTTGGAGTTATATAAGTTTTTCTTTTCTATGACGCATATGCTTGATTTTTTTGGAAAATTGGCTCAATATCGAATAATTAGTTCGTAGTTAATATTCCGAAGGATACCTAACATAATATAAGACTAGCGTGTCAAGATCCTATACCAACACAGATTAAAAGATAAATAAACGATTTCTGTGACGAGGTATAGTTCATGGCTGCTAAGCAGACGTCTCAACTCAATTCATTTCATTAACTTATTGACTTTAATTTTATTCTACTTAATCTAAGTTTACACAGTTAAAAATTACTTGCCACCACTGTCTAGGTAATAAAGAAGAAGGGATACTTACTACAAACTCTATTACTGCATTTTTCAGACGTCCAGTTTCCATTTTACATTTCAATTTACAAATGTTTACATTTGTCTCGTATTAAATAAAGCAATTGTGAATAATAACAAAACATTTAAAAACTTTGGTTTGATTCCCTCTTAAACTTTGTTAGCAAACATGAAAGGTTGCAAGCTGCTAGCGCTGGCCAGACGGATTGTATACCCTATACCATCAATCCGTCTTGCCGTTAATTTTAAGTTTTCATTCTTTTTATTTCGTAAAGATAATATTCACGGAAAGTTTCTTAGTCGCTTTTTACGACATCCATGCGATGAGATGGGGTGGTAACATATTGTATTCTTAATCCGTCACCACACGGTCTTATTTTATTATTAATTTCCAGTTAAAAAACCGACTTAAGCTAGAGACTTAATTATAATGGTATGGTGTTCTTGGTATTACTATGTAATACCAAGAACTAAATTACTAATCAGAATGAAAACTCTTACTCTTTCTTTCTCTCTTATCGGTTTATAATTGACAGAGTTATGAAGTTCTAAACATGAAAAAAATGCAGACGGACTGAGAACCTCCTCCTTATTTGGAGTCGGATAAAAAGAAAAGCTTAGTTACAGGAATTTGATGAGAGAAAACTACAAAGGAATTATTACAAGTATGTAATAATTACTTTGTAGTGATAAGTATATCATATCTTTGTAGTCTGTGATGGCCTAATATATAATTTATAATCATAAGATCATATATTACCTATAGTAAGCTTCTTACCCGTCTGTAACGCCCCTACATTTAAAAACGTTTTTTCAAATTAACTATTCAAGACCCGCGAAAAACTTCATACTTACATTGTTTTACTACGGAACTCTAGAAAGATAAACTTGCCATTTAAGTCAACTTCAATGTAGTCAGTGGATTCATTCTTAATTACACTCATTGTAACTCCAGTTAGAGCTATCCTAAACAAAAATACTATAAATTATGGTAATTTATAAGTATGAATTAGATGCCGCCAAAAAACAAAAAAATATTAACTAATAAATTGATATTCTTCCCTTTAAAATTATTGCAGTACTGCAAACTTCTCGCACGCTTACATAAAATAATAACAAATTAATACAAACTTATTTCTAAAAAACACTATTCAGTTAATAAAAAGTACAAAAATAATAATCTCTACTCGTAAAAACATAAGTTTCAAAACCAGAGTAACTCATGTCACATGAGCCAAAATGGCGCCGAAAACCATAGTGACCCAAGTGATCTGGGTCACTGTGCTCTATCGTTATTACTTTAAAATTCGAAATGGCTAAACTCTTTTTTATAACGCCATCTATGATTTTATTTTAAAAGTAACTTAAAATCATTTTCACTATAAACTTAGGGGTTTTAAGGGGGCATTGCCGTGCCTAACTAAAAAAATCACAAATTGTGGTCTGGGCCGCTCTGGTTCTGGTGGCCTGAATTGTAGTCTGTTTAAATGTGTGGGAGTTGTTCGTGGAATAAGTTCAATGAAGCGTGTCGAATGTGTTTGAGTGAATGATATGTATATTGGGGGTCAGTGAATTAGATGGCATTGTTGATTGTTTTATGACATAGTTAATTTAATTTACATATAAGGTAATTTCGAGCATGGTTAAAGTTCCATGTTAGCTGTAGCTTATACAAGATAAGAATAACTTTATCACACTAAATTAGTAACTAAAAGGCAGAAACGAGGATGTATCTCAAGAAGATAGCCAATTATCTAGATCCATTCGTTTGCCAAATAAAACCCACAAATCAAAGGAGGGCTTGGTTGTGATTACTTATTTTGATAATGTCATAACGTGTCAGTTTATTGTATTTATAATTTGATAATAAGTCAAAAGTTAAAACGACAATATCAAATTCTTCTATTATATTTCATCTTGCTAACATATTATAATAAATTCTAAAGCCTTAAGTTCAAATATATGGCATGTAACCGAGTAGAGTACAAAGCCTCGCCCGCCGCGGTAAGCCTTGCAGCCGATTGGCCGACGAAGCATGGCTTACCCAATGTATAGGGTTTCAACCCCACGTGGCTCAATGCTCACACTAGAGTAATACTCTGTCACTCTAGTAAAAGTATTAAGCTGTTTTTAAAAGGAACTTCTCGGGCTTCTTACTTGTCAGAGGTGTAAAGTTTTATTACTTTATAGATTTACGTTACACTATTTGTAAAAAGAGACGGTATTAACCTAGATAAGTAGGTTATAGGTTTACTGCAGAACATTGGCTTCCTAATACGGCTGCCCCATATCAAAACCTAGCAAGTGTTCAATGCAAAATTTTACAGGAGAGCGCTAAAACGTAAATTGGGCTAGCCGTAGAACAATATTTACATAAACTATTTCAAAATGGTTTTATTATATAAAATAAACATAGACGATAATTACATATTAAAAATATTATGATTTTTGTGTATATTGCATATTTTATACCCCTTACTAACTTTGATAATGACTCGACAATCAGTTCGTCCTTGTAGAAACCAGTATTTAACCTAGTAAGAGCAGACTAGTAAGACTTGCAGTTAGACTAAATAAGTACTAGATGCTATAATTAAGAGCTACTTTCATTACAATTAGTTCATATTTATGGCATCTCGTAAGTAATATCGACTTGTAGGTATATAACATCATTGCATGTAAACACAAAACCACTCATTATAAACCAAGCCTAGGCAAAGCTCGAAGACAGCCATGAAATAGGGTATTCTAGGTTATTCAACATTCTTAATTTACGTACCTAGTCAAAGAAACAATTATAAAAAAATAATTAGACAAACTTACCACTCATTTGTCTCCTCAGCTTCTTCTTCATTACTGTTCATGTTAACTGCAGCCATTATTATTTTTGACCGATGAGATCGTAAGCTATTCATTTTAGTAAAATAATAATAACAATTTATTCACAAATTCGATTGTGTGGACGAAACACAGCCGCGCTGTAGCAAACAACAAAGTACCTACATCTATCAAGTCCCCTCTATTCACTATGTTTGTTGACTATTTCATAAACCTAGCAAGACGCATTAACCACTTAAAAACCTAGCAAGTCTTAGAGACTTGCTAGGTTTGATAGTGGTCAGAGCGATATACTAGGTTTGTAAATGGTTACGGGATTATGGATGGTGTACTTACTAGGTTATGTGTTTTCCAAACTGTGGTTATTTGTAAGTTTTTCACTCTAATATTTTTTTATTTTGTAGGGACTTACTAGTTGATAAAGATTATGTAATAAAAACATTTTCTTAAAAAATGTTTCTTGCTAGGTTTTGATATGGGGCAGCCGAATAGGGTAAAAGGTGAACTTGCTTATTCATAACTACTTAATTCATTAATCTTGATTAAAACAATCCGCTTTAATGTTTGTTTTCTGTGAATTACATTTTTCAAATTGTCTATCCGCAAAATGATAAAGAAAAAACGAGGCCCATGATCACCATACAGTGCAATTGTATAGTTGTAGCCTATATTATACAGCAGTAAATTTCCTTTGAATGTTGGTTTTGATGATTGGCATCTATACGGATAGAGCTGGCCAGATCGTATTAAAACTTGGACAGTCACTAAAATGACTGAAAATATAATTATTTATATTCCTTACTTACTTACTTTTACACAACGCTATAAAAAACAAAAATATTCCTTTATGCATACTTCAATCTTATCTGTGTGCGTTAATGTCTAACTATATTTATTTTTATCGGCGTATAAATAAATAGTATATTATTTTATTACACACATCAAAGAAAACAAATTATTACTATAAGCTTATGACTGCAATGCGAATCAGCGATCGCAGTTAGATGTTTGATAGTAAGCAGGTGAATGGCTCTAACTTATTCCAGGATGGGATTTTATTTATATACAGAACAAGAAACATACACATTTACAGAGAGTCTTAGTATATATAATATTATGAGAGAGTAGATAGAATGGCGCATTTATTTGATTACAAGATAGTGAATAAGTTAACTAAGCAGAACCAAAATAAATAATTGAAAAATAACCATCCGTTTATAAGGTAATGGCTATTTCAATTTTCAATTGTTTCAAATCTCTTTTTGTTATAAAATCTATTGGAATGAGGATAGTTAAAGATTTTTTATTCATTTTACGGTTTACCCGTTTCTCAAATAAACTAAAAGCTGTTTCTTTTACATGTTTGCGTTATTTTCATAAACAACCTGTATACATGAGTGTTTATCTCGCGCTTGCGACGCTTTCATACATTAACATACATGACCTTAGTATATTCGACAAAGTTCGTAACCTTATTGCCAATTGACATCCAAACACGAATACCGCTTTTGGTCGTGATCGAATGAAAGAAAGATACTCGTTATTTGCGAGTCGGCGTTCGCCCATAAACGTTATCACTAACTAGCGATCAGGGCGGATCGATCCCCTTGATTCGCTCACGAAATTAAGGAAATCGCTCATGGGGATATTATTCTCGTAGGAGATACCATCTGTTCTGGATGTGGGAGATTTGGCGCATGTACTTTTGTAAGATTTTTCTGTGTGACCCAAGTTTTTTGTTGATGATGTGACCTATCTGTTGAGAAATCTTTATTGTAGTAAAAGATCGAGTATTATGTGACTTAGAGAATTCACCTGTTTTCTAGATAGATAAACATCTATAGCTAAACATAATAAAACATTAACTATTGTTGATAAATTGAATAAAAGATTCTAACGAGTAGAGGTGTGTCCACACATAAAGCGGCAGGAGAGCGGAAGCAATACACTTTTTGCAGGATACACATATTTACCGGGTTCTAGTTAGGACAATGTCCACAAATGTATCTGCAATCGTGTAGAACGACTGGTGTTAGAAACATTACATTTATTAAAGAAACATTTATAGCTAAGGCGAACTTGACTTCCTAACAAGTAACTGGTTATGTATTGTTAGTATTTGCACTGTGGCTAGATCTTACTTATGAGATCTACTTATTGACTAAACACATTACATTTTTAAACGAAATATTTTGGTTTTCATTCAAAAATAATCTTTAAAATAAAAATGAATAAAACAGAAAATGGTTACATCAGTAATAATTTACTTCATTCAAAGTTCAGTCAGCCATAACAGATTGGAAATTAATTTCTAAACGTTGTTTACTTGCATTCAGTGAAGCATTAGCGAATCGAAGTTAATAACGAAATATTTTATCTTTCGTGGGACAAAATCTATGAGCCTATAAAAATATCGCTTTGAGAAACCTGCTTTAATGAATTCTATTTAGATCTTCAAGATTACTTTGTTTAATCGACTGTCTTAAATTATATTTTATCTAGATTTAGAATATTTTATCTTGCTATCATTTCAATTTGATTCAACACTTTGTGGGTGGCATTGTTATTATTAAGAACCTATATTGTCTTACTTCAGGGTAAAGAATATTTAGATGAATCTTAATCTGAAGAGGATAAGGGGCTATCAGCTTCAGATTAACACGTTACCAGTGCAGTGTACCATAATTATTATATTATGGTACACGTGAATTGTTTTACTATTGTATTATTATTTATTGCTGGCGGCATTGTGAAAGGGTTAAGATTCATCATCATCATATCAGCCAATTGACGTCTACTGCTGGAAATATCCCTCCTCCAAATATTGCCACCTTGTGCGGTCCTGTGCCTCCCTCATCCGATAAAGATAAAGAAAAAGATTACCTAATAGTAAAATAGTAAATAAAAAAAATAAAACAATCACTATGACATTCACAGAAATGAAGATAAATAAATAAATAAATAAAATAAATATTCCTCACACATTCACACAACGCCATCTAGTCCCAAACTAAGCAAAGCTTGTACCATGGGTACTAGACAACGGATAAACATACTTAAATACCTTTTTTCTTTTGTAAATACATACATATTATAAATAGAAAACACCCAGACCAATGCAAACAATCATGTTCATGCACACAAAGATTTGCGTTGAGCGGGAATCGAACCCGAGACCACTGCGTAGCAGTCATGTTATATAACCACTACGCCACCGAGGTCGTCGTTTATACATTATTTTTTATCATTAGATATGTTTATCTAATAATTAAGTAAGTACGAGTATATTGAAAATTTCATCAAGCTGCTTACTAAATCTTATCATTATGTAGTAAATTTAATAAATTAATGGTAGAAGAGAATTAGAGATGATCACCTTAAATAATAATTATTCAACCTTCCTATAGATAACTTAGCTTATATCGACTTGCATTTATTTATTTATGGCCAATATGGCGGTGGCCCAAGTAACACACAAGCAAGATAATAGTACACGTTTAGACAACTTAACAGTTCAAAGATGAATATCGTTGGTATAAGAGCCTTAGAAATTACTAAATGCTGAATAAATTTGAGTTTGAGCTCTTATTAGACTTAATGCTTAATAAGTTCTGTGTCGTTGTACTTTATTTCTTTAAACTTAATAAGCAATAATTTTTAGACTTTTACACAAACTTTATAAAGCGTTTCGCTTTCTAGGTATCTTAAAGCTGAAAAAAGGGCTCTATGGAAGCATTCATCTGAATAATCATAATCGGTATTCTTATTATTCAATAATTACTAAGCTAGTAGCGTTTGAATGAGCTAATTGCTGAATAACGTATAACTATCTGAATAAAGCTACAAAATAATGCTTTTATACAGCTTAGTACTGAATAAATGTAAAGTGAGCTAATTATGATATGGTTTAACTGAATATGATATCATGTTTTACCAGTTATTCAACTGCTGAGTAAAGAAGATTATTTAGGCATTTATTAAGTTTTCACCTGCATAACAGTATGTTTTAAATTAACTTATTCAAATTAAAGACCACAGGTACATTCTCTCAGCGCAAATAGCTTAATTTAAGCTTTGTTTAACACTATTGGGACTATTATTCATATTAAAGGCCACATGTGCGTTTTATCTGAGCAAATATCTTAATATCAGCTTTGTTGAAATCTATTTGAATGCTGTTTTTGGATGTTGTTTGCATTAAAATGGAGCAAAAACCGTGGAAATAGCTTAAAAGAACTGGTAATATTAAAAGAAAGATAAGTTAGCGTATTGAAATAACTTTATTCAAGTAAAAACTTATTAAGTAGATACTTGTTCACTTTTATTCAGCAATAAAAGAAGAACAAGCGATCGCCATTAATTTTTTGTGCGAATAATTATAAACACAAGAAAATTCACAAAGATTATCTGAACGCTTAATCTAACAACTATTTATATTCAATTGTTATTATCAAAGTTGCATTGGAATTGCCAGAATTAGAAATTTCGCCATAAGGTTTTTAGTCAGACCGTGCATGCATATATAAAAATAATATTTACAATTGCTTATCTTGATTATACACGCAGCGCATCAAAAATAATCGTAGAAATCATAAACTATTTACGACAAAATAAATTCCGCACTAAGAATTAACATGTAGAAAACTTATAACTAAAGTAAAAAGCTTATATTTTGTTATAATGAAGATTCTCAATTATTTGACTGACATTAAAACTGATTGCCATTTGCATCTAATTATTTTCACGATTTGTAAGAAAGAAATATGTATTATTGTAAACAAGAGAGTATAAAGCTGAGTAAATTCTGAATCCAATGACCAATTCGAAGTATAACTGAATATATTATGTGTACAGGCTTAATAAAAACAATATCAGCTGTTATTCAGAAGTTACTAAGATCATTGTCTCATTACTAAGCTTCTTCTCAGATGTTACTAAGTTTTATGCATTTTATTTGGGGCCTATTTTGTTTGAATAACATCTGAATAGATGGTACTCAGACGTTAGTCAGCTTAGTATTCAGCTTATATTCTTAATGATTGCTCATACTCAACTTTTATTCAGCATGTTTGTGTTACTTGGGGGATACTCGGAAGATTATAATATCACGAAAGAACACACAAGACATGTACAAAAACATAGGCTGATAAACACATTAGTTCTTCCTTCCATCGCCTAGTCTGGACAGGTATAAAATAACAATAAAATTATACTCATACTTACGTATACACACAAATTTTATAAAACCATCTGCACACAATACCTGGAATCACACCATTCTTTACCACCAAACAAAGGCAAGACGCCCACAGACAAACAATTATCAGTTCTTAGTTTTTTTTCTCTATGGTAACAAATTGTTTTAGTCGTTCAAAGTTGACGTTGCTGTCACCGTACATTTTGACAGATTCTTGGGTGGTCTTCCTAATTGCTGTCTGCCGTTGTGACAAATCTAGCTAAGTCAAAGAAAGATAACGCGTTTGATCAATAACCTCCGAAATGGTTCGTTTTATTTTAAGTTTTTATTTGCTTGGTTGATTTAAATTATGCTCGGTGTCTATTAATTGGGTGTATATAAATTATTTTGACCGTTATTTTTGCTTTAATCAATTAAAAATGGAGTCCTTTTTTAATATCTGTTTTTACACAGACCTGGACAAAGGGTACTAATCTTATCAGCCCCTGTCTGCCTGTTCTCTAATTAGACAATAACTAATCTTAAAAATAAAAAAAATCATTGATGTACTTACGAGTTTACATTTGGTATTATAGGTAAACCGTTATTCTTAAGAAATTTAAATTACTAAGGACCATATACTGCAACTTTTTTACATCAGACCAATTAGTTGTATGAATGTTAGTTTGGGGCTGTTGATAGTATTAAGTTTACAAAAGTTCTAGACATCAATAATTTGTTTGACTGTGGGTAACTTTAACACAGTGAAATAATATGCAATATCGATTCTGCGGGTATATAATATTATTTATTTAAATACTTACAAATTCGCTCAATACGTGATAAAATATGATCGGGTTATGAACAATGAATAAATTGCGTGTCCATTCATGTTACTTTCAACTCTATCTCAAAGGAATCCATACGTTATAATACGTTTTCGTTTTACATATATTATAAATAATGCATTGATAATTTTGAGTTGAATTACTCGAGGGAGTTCGCCCGCACAGAAGGATATTAAATGCATATTAATCAGTTTAGTGTCGGCTGAGGGTTTACTCAACAATTTCCTGTAAGCAACAAAATATAAAAATGCTTTCTATTTTAACCGTCTAATATAAGAGTATTTGGTTTTAGAGATCTACTGGATCTAAACCAGATCTTAGTCACTTTTTTGTCAATTCATATAAATATTTTTTGCTTAGGACCGCACAAGGGTATGTTTCGAGGAGGCTTATGTTCAGCAGTGGACGTACATTGGTTCATATTATGATGATCATGATGTTGATGTTGCTTAACTGATTATGTGCAGGTGGCGCCAGAGTGGTCACATGTAAAACTTTAGTTCCTGGCGGATGGCATCAGTATGGCACTTCTTTACTCCCTGGCGGCTGGCGCACCAGTAGAGCCACATAATATTTGTTAGAATCCAGGGGAAAAAGTTTCAAAAAAAGAATGCCGCATGGAATCGGTTAAATAACTTTATCTAGAGATAGTTTAGAGTTTACTGACTGCCCTATTTGTTCTTTTAGTTGTAGATAAATGAGATTAAAGTAAAGTGTTTGTTTACCTTTAATGCGTAGTAGCGGACCTGTATGAAGTGGAATTTGGTCTCAGCGGCGAAGTATAAAATAGTAATTTCTTACAAAAAAGGACTGTAAGAAAATATTTCAGATAGTTCAGTTTACCGTAGTGAACTTCTTATGCTAGCAACCGAAGACTATCTGAAATAACATCAGAGTCCCTTTTAAGTCTTGTTTAGTAACATTCCTCTAGTCCTTCATTTCCTCCCCTTACCCACTGAACGACCGACAAGGCTTACCATTTCCTGATAAGACAATAATATATGGCAGCAAGCGCAATGTTAAGTTGCATAATTCGCGTCATTTATTTTATCAAAGATCGCTCCTACCGTACCGACCCGCTATGGCATCAAAGCATAAAATATTTTGCCATAAAACTTAAAGCATACTTAAAATGTTATCTGCGTTGTCGGGTGGATGTCACTGTATAGAATAACATCGGTAAACAAACTAAGGAAGGACATTGAAACTGTGTTAAAAAAGCCTTTAAGATTACTCAGGAGACAAACATTATTTTTTTTTCTTTATACAAAACACGGCAATATGACTATTTCGAACCCGATGAAAAGCGCGAGTCAGGCCACAAATGAACCCAACGGATATAAGTCTAAAAATAACTTCAATCCGTCGTCATCATCTTGCCGTTTTAGCCAAATGCTTCTTCACACTGCGTTCGAAGGACCCAATATCATATGATGGAGGAAATACGTGGACCGGAGGTTGATTTCACAACTTAATGGTTCGTCTAGGAAGGAATTCCCGAACCCGAGACGATATCGATATCTTGCATACTTATTAGCTTTCTTTACTAGGCAGTAAGGGCAGCCACTTTTACACATTTCGTTTATATCGACATTGTTTTATTAACGCCTTTTCCAGATATAAAATAGTACGTAATAATAAATCTAAGGTGCTCACATGCAGTTGCAATCACTGATTCATAAACAGTAACGCTGAGTTTTTTATTTCGTTCTGACATACTCGGACTGACATCTGACATTGGCACTGCGTCAATAAAAACAAAGTAAAGTGTGTTGTCTGTGAATGGTGACGGATAAACATACTTACATACATTTTTGTATTTTGTGTTTTTTATACTTTTAAGTTTGGCATAATTTTAAGTGTTATAAGTTCATATGCCATAAGATTATTTGTCATAATTCCATTTGATATATCGCCAAATATGCTCGACGAACTCCACTTTAGAGTGGTTTAAAGAATAAACCAAACCTAACTGATCAGACAGAATTTAAAAAAAAAATGGTTTAAAGAGTAATCTAGTTTTTGTGTTAAAAATTCTGAATTTTCAAACTAAATCGTAAGTATTATATTCGCCCTGCTTTTGAAGCCACCTTTTAACAAAACAAATATTATTTACGTTGTTTTTAAACATTCTAATACAGTTAAACCACATGTTTGAGCTGTCGCGATCAATAGAACTTAGTCTACAATTATTTTAGTCCGATGACATTACTGAGTTAAGGGTGAACTGTTCTCCGAACAGATACTGATCATGACGTTAATTGTACGTGGCGCTAACGTAACGTTCCAACTATAAGTAAGATTGGTATGAGCTTACATGTTGCTGTGTTTGTAAGGGAATGATACTTTAAAAGTACCTAACTTTGTTCATTAGTTTAGTATCTTTTTAAATTAAAAAAAATAGGTGAATTCAAAGAAAATTATATTTTCATTTTCAGAGTAAAAGAAAACTTGCGCCTTAACTCAGTGTTTACTCTGGAAGGGACGACAACAGGTAGCGACTTTGTTCTTTCGTTGTTGTCACGGAAAGGTGACTCAAATGTTATACCTAAACGACTAATGATCGTGGTTTGCATTACATTGATATACTTAATTACCTAGGTACCCTTTAATTTAAAACAACATTTTATAATAAAGATAAGAATAGGTTTATTATACCTTTAAAACAAACGAGTTTATTATTAAACAATAAAAAGCATTAATTTGATTTAAATAAAGGTATTCAATCGTGAATGACAACAAAATGACTAGAACATAAGATTCACTGGCGATAGTCACGGATGATTTGACAAACAAATAAATTTAAAGTGGCTGGCCTTTTTCACATCATTATCAAATTTAACTTATCTTCGACAATAATATATCAAACGTCAAGTTTCTGATATATTTAGGGGTTGTAATAAATGAAAATGATCATTATAAGCATAATGTAAGTAATTAAGTTGTTGAATGCCGAGGTCCTTAATAAGAAAGAACGCACGAATAAATGCACGTTAGTGGATCATACGAATGAAACGAAGCGTCGTGGAATTTGATTTTGATAATTACACAAGTTTAGTATTTATATTTGCTAGTTAATATAACTCGTAAAATATTATAAAGTTACATATTGTCTGAATTTTAAAACAATTATTAAATTTTAGCGTCATGTAAATCGCACGAATGCGTGCGTCTAATTTAGGCCAAGTTGATTTCGTCGTTTTCTCATTATACCAAATGCCCGGGTGGCCGTCGCTTGACAAGAGGAAATTGTCCTCAGGGATAAATAAAATTGGACTCAGTTGAAAGTGGCCCGCATTTATATTGTTTATGACTGCAGTTCGCCATTGCGGAATTTAACCGAACAATATTTGCAACCACGAAACACGAGTCACTATTTAAGCTAATACAGAAAATAAATGTTGCAATAAAAACTTATTTTTATATTCATACTATTACTTAAATACAAGTGGTCCCGATTTGGTCTATAAGTATTATTATTACAACGCAACAAGTCAGTTATTTTGTTAAGTATTTAAATGTTAAATGAAAGAAACTATGTATATTAAGAGCGCAGTCATTGTGGTAATTTGTAATTTAAGTATAATTAATTGTCAAATACTTCTCTTTTTGTGACAGAAAAAGTAATTATTGTCTTAAGCATTTATGTTAATTTGTTTTAAAAACAAATAATTTAATAAAGTTTAATAAAGTAAGAGGTTACATTTATACATGTACAATGGACGAGGACATTTACGAGTATGAGTACTTATTTATTGAAACTAACATAACAACGCGATCACAATAGATAGATAGATAGATAGATAATACTTTATTGCACACCAACTTACATAGAAATAATGTACAATATTTATGCATTACATAGAAACGTGCATGTTTTATGTACAGAAATATTTAAATTGTGCGGGGTTGTATCTCGCAAAACAAAACACGGTTCCATCTGGTCTTAAAATCAAATGCCATAATGTTGAACATTGTTATTATTTATTCAACCTTTAACTGCACTTGCTTCTGTTAAAAGCAAAAATAAAACAGGTAGCACAACTTAAGAAAACCAATAAAATTATGCACGAGACAAATAATTAAGCAATAATTTCGAGTCAAATTACATTTAAATTGGAGTAGTTCCAACCATAGACGTTGAGATTGAGTAAAAAAAGGTAATATTTGATGTCGATGCCCCGAGAGTGGACATGGGCGCAATTACGCTCTCCCTCGACAAATTGGTCCACTTATTTATGGTTAATGAAATTCAGATTTTATAATAACACCCTCTGTTTTATTTTGTCGTTTACGCGTTTGTACTACAAGGCCATTATTTAAAATGCCTATGTTTTCCGTTTAACTCTGTAATAGCAATTCATTCTTTTGTTTTCGTGCTGAAATAAGTCCATGAATGTCATATATTCTGACCTCCTTTCTATAACAGACAATCAGACGCGAAATAAAAAAAATGTATTACTAAGCAAGCGAAATTAAAATAAAACGGACTACAAAGCGCTTCGATAACAAACATAAAAAGTAAAAATGAATACGCTGAAATTGAGAATACTCTTCTTTTTCAAGTTAAATAGTGTGCCGTTAAAAAAGTACTTAATTTAAATCTAAACCCTATCATTTAGGACTACGGGTCACTGCATGGTAAAGCCTTTCTTATGTGGCAAATACATCTGAAAACAAAACATACCTATATGTTAATTACTGAACAACTTTCTGTCTTTGCCTTAATTCTTGCCAAATTCAAAAAATATTTACATTATCTTGAATTACTTTTAATAAAGTAATCTTGGCGTACTGATAACAAAGAGATAACGCTAGCCATACTAATTAATAAATTTAATATAAACAACATCATTGAGAAGATAAATGCTGGTGAATGCAGCTGTATTTTTACATAAAATTGCAAGCTTCACAAACTATTGTTCCTTTAACAATACCTACATACATTAGTTTATCAATCTACACACGTAATTAACACACAAATAAGACTATGTAGTCATTATTATGTATTCGTTCTCACAATTTCACTAGTATTTCATCAAACTTTATCTCTTCAAATCCAATATAAAGTGTTTCAAAGTTGGAAAAGTCTATCAAAAAAGATAATTAAGATGAATGAAGCCACGGTTGGTGCTAGCCCTCGCTGTAACCTTTTATTTCTTCTAATTGGCTCCCACGCCACATAATTTTTACAGCAAATTACTGGCCTAACGATTAAGTCCACTCGAAGTCTAATTTTCTGGGACAATAGTTAACTTCAAATTAAAGAAATATGTTAATATCTATCTTTGTGTCGGATCGACAGAGCGGAAGATTATAATTATTAGGAAATTGTTAAAAAGCACCTTGCTTTGTTATTGAACTCGTCCACTTGGTTGGGTACTTAATGGATCTTTTTACTTAAATCTCGTTCAAGACGAGAGTACGCGATCGTTTTCCTTGTTCGTGAACAATCATTCAAAATAAAAAGAAAAAAATGTACAAGAAATAATAGTGTTACTCAGTTTTATTTTGTATCAGCTTTTTTTAGTTATTTTAAATTTGCTGATGGTTGTAACGGTTGAAAGGGTTCAATTATTATTTCTATTATGCTGAAGTTTTTGAATAATAAGTAACTTTAATAATTGTATAGTTTTATTTTATTGTACGCTATCTGTATCTATATCTATATCTATATAAATATATAAAACTCAAAGGTGACTGATGTAGTGATCTATCAACGCACAGCCCAAGCCACTGGTGGGATCTGGCTGAAATTTGGCATGCAGGTAGATGTTATGACGTAGGCATCCGCTAAGAAAGGATTATGATGAATTCTACCCCCAAGGGGGTAAAATAGGCGATGAAAGTTTGTATGAAACTTTGTCAATTTCAAACCGATAGGCCTAAGACTTTGTATGCATATAGCTACTGTGACGTTGGCACCCCCTTAGGAAGCAATTTAATAAATTCTTCCCCCAAGGGGAAAAAATAGGTGATGAAAGTTTGTATGAAACTTTGTCAGTTTTAATCCGATCGAGCTGAGACTTTGCATACATATAGCTATTATGACGTTGACACCCTCTTAGAAAGGACTTTGATCAATTCTACCCCCAAGGGGATAAAATAGGGGATGAAAGTTAGCACAAAACTTTGTCAGTTTCAATCCGATCGGGCTGAGACTTTGTATGCATATAGATATTATGACGTTGGCACCCCCTTAGGAAGGACTTTGATAAATTCTACCCCCAAGGGGATTAAATAGGTGATGAAAGTTTGTAAGAAAATTTGTCAGTTTCAATACAATCGGGCTAAGACTTTGCATCCATATAGTTACTATGACGTTGGTACCCCCTTAGAAAGGACTTTGATAAATTGTACCCCCAAGGGGATAAAATAGTGGATAAAAGTTAGCACGAAACTTTGTCAGTTTCAATCCGATCGGGCTGAGACTTTGCATGCATATAGTTACTATGACGTTGGCACCATCTTAGAAAGGACTTTGATAAATTCTACCCCCAAGGGGAAAATAGGGGATGAAAGTTAGCACGAAACTTTGTTAGTTTCAATCCGATCGGGCCGAGACTTTGCATGCATATAGATATTATGACGTTGGCAGCCTCTTAGGAAGGACTTTGATAAATTCTACCCCCAAGGGGATAAAATAGGTGATGAAAGTTTGTATGAAACTTTGTCAGTTTTAATACGATCGGGCTGAGACTTTGCATGCATATAGTTACTATGGCGTTGGTACCCCCTTAGAAAGGACTTTAATAAATTCTACCCCCAAGGGGATAAAATAGGGGATTACAGTTAGTATGAAACTTAGCTTCTCTCATGAACTGCATGTTTTATGTTGCTTGCTCACGAGTAATTTCACTCAATAGCTTAATAGTTTTAGCGCCTAATGACAGATTAATTATTAAGAATATGTGTACAAAGAAGTTTAGTAGACCCCTTATTTTTACACACGCTAAACAAAAAATAGGCCTAATTAATCATAATACTTCTGAACGCGAGCGAAGCCGCGGGCAACAGCTAGTGTCCTATAAGTATGTTCCTATGCTAGGTTCTTTAAATGTTTTCAACCCTGATTTTCAACAAGGCTACCGAGACTCCAATCAATCGATCTTCCTTGTCTAGTAATAATGTCAGAAATCTCCGTATTAATTTATTAACATTACTTAAAACTGCTAGTGTTCCATTATCTATCTATAACATTGACACCTAACGTACGTAAACTTAACACTAAAATAAATTCCCAAGACAATTTCCCACAAAAGCATTAGATACCTATTCAAAATACAATACAATAACAACCCCTGTTAAAGGAAGGAGCGATGTTCTCTTAATTAAAGTGACGCCGAAATGAACACGTGTGTTGATATTACTCGTAAGGGTCAGGTGCACTTTACTACTTTTAACTATAAACGACCACTTTATTTTTACCCTTACTTGTGTTTATTAAAACTATAAACTTTTTATTGAAAAATATACGTCAAGAGACTTAAAGCCCGATTTACACATCGACAAGTACAGTAGCGAGTTAAGTAGTAAGTTGTTGATTAAGTTGATTTAAATAGATCTCCATCCTATTTTTTGGGGAGTTATTTTTTTTTTTCAACAACTTACTACTTAACTCTCTACTATACTTGTCGATGTGTACATCGGGCTTAATGTGAAGTTGTGTTTTTAGTAAAGTACTTATGCAGTGTTACCAAGTTTTCAGCAAAGTTATCGAAAAAATAAACCTTTATCAAGAATGGATCGTCCGTCATGATATTCATTCCTGTTCCTCTCTCATCCATGAACTTGTAATTTAAAAATAAAAATAAACAAAAATGGGATTATTGACAACACTGCTGTTTGTGCAATCCCCTTAGGCGCAACGGCGATTTGTAATGTCTTCCTATCGTGCTACTTAAATCACTTGCATTTTCTATTACTTTATGTACCTACTATTCTATCAATACTATTAATACAATGCAATTAAAGCTTAAGATTTTCGATAATATGATTATAACAGCCCATTAATGTCCCACTGCAGGGACGGGCCTCCTCCGAGCCGGGGGGATACTTGCCCTACTAACACCACGCTGGGCAGACGGATTGGTATAGGGTTTAATATCAAGTTCTCCTTCTTTCTATGTCGTAGTGTCCCTTAGTCGGTTTCTACGACACCCATGGGATGAGATGGGGTGGTGACATATTCTTACTCTGTCACCACACGGGTAAAATATTAGATTTCAAAAATATATATAGGACATAAATCCACAAAATAACAAAAAGATTGGATTGTGATAGATTTTATGCATTTTAAAACTTCTATTCTACACACAGCCATTAATTTATTTTATAATCTCTATTAATCTTTTGTAGTAAAACACATTATTTAATGAAAATATATTGCCTGCTTGCTGTGCATACCTAACCTACTTACTACTACTCTTTGAAATAATCACCAAATGCATTTTTTCGAGCTTATTTTCGTAGCAGACGTAACTTTATTCTAACAAAATTTCGATTTTGTTCTTTGTTTTTGGATATTTAAATGTTTTACCATCACTTTAGTGTGTTTGTAATCCTATACAAACGATTATAATTTACAGCTTTAATAGTTTATTTAAGGTTGTAATTTTAAATATTCTACTGTTCATACAGTAGAATATTTAAAAGTTATTAATGATATTGATACATCATTTTGTACATGTAATAACAAACTAAGTACATTTAATCACTATCTTTTTCATGCTGTTATTGTCGTAATAGTCGAACTTTGAAAAAGATGAAAAATTTAAAACATGATCTTAATCAATCACTTACTTAGCCAGGTAATAGTTGGCCAAGTTTCTTTTATAACAAGAGCTTGTTCCTGCAGTGGGATTATGGAAAGATAAAAAAGACATGGTATATTTTTCCTAGATGCATGTTAGAATATAATAAATAAATAATTTTGGCTTGGGAAAATATAAAACATTTCTCAAAAACTAGCATTCATTTTCTAAAAACCAGACCAAACGTTAAAGTTCAGACTACTATAGCTTTTATCTACCTCGGCAAGCGTCAGCGGTCGTTATTCAATAAAACGTCCCAGGGTTCGCCCTTCTGAGCATTAGTCGCAATATCTTTCACAACCAATGGCACAAAAAACTATGGAGTTATTATTGAAGAACCACAATCTGCCGTTATGGTCTCATAAATATAGATTTTTATGCCCTCGTGTCTGGTTCTTGCACGTTTATTAACTTTTGCTTTATTCAATATGTATAAATAAGTCTTGTTACACAGCATAGTCACGAACAAATATATTGATTCATGTAATGACCAGGAAAAGCTATGGTCTTGTATTTTATTATATGAAATTATTAATTTAATTCACGAAATTTAATGCATTCCTATTAAGGGCCTTTCACCCTCTTACTAGGTACGTAATCTAAATAGTGTTAGTAATCCAATAATTTTTGCACAGTTACTTTTGACAATAGCAAAGCTTCTCATGCGTAGTCTGGTTTTCTTACAACCAAGATTTATTTTCATTTCTTTGATTCTTTTAGTAGTTGTTTACAGATAACTTTTTCTACTCGTTCTTTTCACGGTCTATGGTAAAGCAAGCATAGACATAATTCCATAAAGCGTCGAGACGAATGTATACACGTATAAAATATACACAAATATAAATGTAGTAAAAGCTGATTAAATTTTTTCTTTTTTTTTTTTCTTTTTTTTTAAAAGACAACTCCCGCACTAGGGATCATGCCCTGTGTCGCGGGGACTTTTACAAACATCAATTAACGGACACATAGAACACCCAGACTCAGGACAATAATTTGTGGATGTCACAAATTATTGTCCTGCGTGGGGATCGAACCCACAACCTCATGCGCGGCAGCCGCTGGCTCTACCGGCGCGCCACCGAGGTCACCAAATAAAACATTCACACATTAAAAATACCTTGAAAAATCAATTTCTCCACCATTGGTATCACTATGTTATTTATTTTTAAACAACCGCCAATTTTGTTTAAACCCAAACGTTAACAAACAACTACAATACAATTGCCAAGTTCCGAACAGATGTTATCACAACCTACCCTCTTATATAGGAAATATTCACTTTACTAGTTCCTGATTAAATTCTATTCAATTTTAGTGAGAAGGACGAAGTAATAAATATTTAAGGTAGTTATATTAATTTCCTACTCCATTCCTATTCCAATAGTGCAAAACTTCATCACGGCTTCCAACTTCCCCGCTAAGTCTCTTCGAAACTGTCTGTTTCCCACAAAACGAGATAAATTAAATTAATGTATTAAAATTCAATGCAAATACGTATTAGATGTGGTTTGTTAGTTCTTCGTATTTTAATTGAAATTTAACTAACAACATTCTCAATTGTAAAAATAACACGAGAAACACTCAAGCGAAAATACTTTGGATTTCTGTTTCTTATTTTCTCGCAATATAATTTTCAATATTTCTTACTAATCTTTCTTTAGATAAGTAAAAAAAGGATTTAGTTTATTCTTTAATGAGATTTAGGTTTTTGAAGTTCTAGAACCTCCATCATATTATATACCGATTGCGACCTTTCTCATTGTATTAAAATCCTCAAAGGATGCCTATCCTGTAACAAGGAAGTTCGATCCTTAATATCATACTAAAAAATCTTTATAATTATATTTACTATTATATATAATTCTTTGGAAGTTGCTAAAACTGAACTTTAAAAGAGTTTTTGAAAACGCTATTAGAGGAAAGGGATTTTAGACGGGCCAGACCATGGTGATCAATGTTCAAGAGATCTCAAATAGTCATGTCAGTAAATCAATGTGTAACTTTTACGGGATCAAAACCGCGATATTCTGTGTGACAGGATAAAACTCTATAACAAGCAGTCTCTATATAAGTGACACCAAGAAAATACAGTTATAATTATTTCATAAATTCATAATTCGCAGAATAAGTTAGCTGTTGTTCTCAGTTCCAAATATATTTTAATTATTTCAAATTCCGCCACGAATTTTATTACTTAGCTTTCAGTTTGTATTATGTAAATATGAGCAGTCACAAAAATACCCTTGATTCTAAAATCAGTCCCAACTTTTCAATTACAATCTCAAAACTTTAAAGATCTTATATTTCGTCTCGTAATTTATTCCTTCTGTTTGATCATAAAGAAATAAATGTACGAATTGAAAGGACTTCAATGAGAATATCTTGAGTGATCTCAGTAATATCTAATAATGAGATACATAATCCGTGCTCGATCGCCTCTCCGCTTATTGAGTTGGAATTTTCGATTAGTTTGTGATTGATTGAAGCGACTTCTCTTCGAGCGACGTGCATTTTATGATCCGTTCTACTTTTTAGATCAGTTCCCTTTTACATAGTAAACGACAAATAGAGATGCTTTTGTGCAGCTTTTTAGAAAAAAAGGTAAGTTTGTTTTCAAATCATGTAAATGACTTTGTTTTGAAAAACTTATAGTGTGTTTTAGTCTTCGGTAGGACTACTTTAGGTTTTAAAACTTTATTTCTATACCGACATGGAACTCCAAATTCTACAATAGCTTTAATAAAAATATAGTTTGTTTAACATCTTTATCACAGCAAAATTATTTTATTAATACTACTTAATTACTTCCAAATACAAACTTTTAAGCACAATAAATGGTTCTAATTTTAAAAAAAATTAAATGATTTAAAGCTGTAAATGTTTAAGTTTCTTTAAATACAGACTACTCTTTTACTAAATCATTATGTTAACCTTTACTCTTAAAATAAACAAGTTCCAATGCCTATATAAAAAATATAGTGTTATTTTTTCACTTCTGCCTTTTCCTATACTACAAAATATCTACGCAAGCTTTAATGTAATTTGCGGTAATATTGCTACGGAGCCCGTACGTCATCGTACGTTGTCGTTCGTACGGTTTTGATAACAAAGACAAACTACTATAGAATAGTTCTTCTTTGTAATCTAAATCTTACTGTACTTTTATCTCTGAAGTATACTTATTATTCACTTAGTTGTAAATATTATTGTCATACACCGTACGTAATTTGAATTGAAATAGTGATATAATACAATAAAATATATAATACAAAAAACAATAGTTGCTATCGTGTTACCGTATTGTGAAACTTTTCTATGTTTTTATATAGATTTACTTCCAATAAAATAGTTCCAAAGCAAGTAAAAACCCGAATAAAGAATGTATTTTTTTTCTAAACGGGGTAAATTAATTTCTTGGTAAAATTAACCCTTAAATTGTCACATACTGATCCTTTAGATTTATTTACATTTAAGTTTACGTTTTGGGTGGTAATAGGGATAGAAAAGAAGAATTTTTCATTTTTTTTGAAAAAATATTTTATTTATTTATATTTTTTCGTATGTCACTTAAAACGGACATTGCCCATTTCCTGCTTCTGAGTGGTAACTTCATATATGTCACATTAAACGGACATAGTAAAATTTTAATACCATCAAAATATTTTTGTCTACTTTAAAATACAAAAAGCAATCTTCAGTTATTAAAAATAGTAAAAGCTTTTGACGCTTTGAAATGGTAAAACTTATTAATCTTTTAGATATATTTTACTATCTCTTTGAGGTCAAGACAATAACTCAAACTTTATATCCTACACCGCTGCTTATTCCATTTGCAAAACATACTTCACGAATGCAACCCCAGTATCCATTCACTTAATAAATTAAAATACATTAACTTAATAATGCAATATTCGTTCCCGTAGAAAACAAACCACTATTTCATTTTGTAAGCTCGAAAGCCGTAAGCTGAAATTTTTATGACTCTCAACGTCTCGCTACGGGAGAAATTTTTAAAAAGGTTTTTCAAATTTTAGTGATTCATCTTCTCATTCCCCGATGACTGAACACCATCATATACCTATCTATGTTTAACCTCGACACATTAAACGTTTGTTCTACGCAAACATAGTACGAAATTCAAAAGAATGGACGAAATCACAAAGCCTTACCAATGAAATTCATCAACGTCAGATATTATCTAAAAACCAATTACTGGGTTAAGCCACACGTTAATCCTTTTATACTTCAAGTCTAAAAATAAATAGGTACATTACTTTTTACGGTAAGTTTTTTTACTGGTAATGTTTGTGCCGATAATTATAATCAACGAAATAACAACTAAATGTATTTCGCTTTGATTCGGTATAGTCCACATTTTATTTATGTGGTGGGCATTTTCCACAAAAGCACGCGAGGTCAGCTTAAGAGGGAGGAAACGACTTTGGCCTAATCCGCTGACTTTTATTTATTCAGTGAATTAATCTCGGCGTAGCCGGGGGTGGGGACATTGGCCCTTATTTTCTGTCGCCTCAACGCGATACCACCGTTTCTCGACTGCATACTGTGATAAAACTCAAGTCGTAGTCTCTTGACAAGCAGGATTTATAGGTGTGCTACGTATCGCGCTTGTCCACTGCGTCACTAAGCTTTATGTTATATTTGACAATAAGAATTCTTGGTTAGTCACTGTGGTTTTCTCTTGTGGTCCGGCGTCCACATTTTTTCCCTTTAACATCGTAAAAATAAAAATCCTTGAAGAAAAGTTTGTTTCTCGGAAATGTTGTGGACTCATGAAGTGGAAGGAATAAATTAAAAAAATTTAAAGTAGTATAACGTTAATAATCCAAAGGCATTAAAATTTCTAGAAAAAGTTGCTACATGAAATCTTTATGACATAAAGTTCTCAAAGTAAAACGAATGAGACCAACAAGAATTATTTATTACTTTACTCATACTCGTACATTATTTTGTGGATTTTATTGTACTAAGAACATTGTAGAAAATTCAATAGCTGAATATCTCCGATAACCGAATTGTTATTGAATTTAATTGATATTGAAATGTAAATGATAATAAACAAGTAAAATTCCTTTTTTTGAGTAAATTCTCGTAATTATTACGAGCTAAAACTATACTTGAGGATTAAGAAATATCATCGCATCATCAATCTATATAATCTATCATGCATTTACTCCCAATACTATACTAATTTACACAGGTTTATTTAGCTGCAACATATTAACTTAATATTAACTCCATGGTAATAAATATTCATCAAAATACATAGTATTATGTATCCTATTTTCTTCCCATGCATAATTATTACGAGTTCAAAGTTCGTAGTAATCGTGTTCATGGTCGCATTTAGCAACGGGAAGTTAAAAAGCAAAACAGAAGTAACACGATTGCGTGGACTTAGCGGACTGAAATTCCATTTTTATTCGCGTTAAAGTACATTTTCAATAAAAGGTTTTATGACAATGAAGAGTATTAGATTTAGTTGTTAAAATGTTGATTTAAATGCTTTCCGAATGCTTATTTAAATGTTTAAAGTTTAAAATATAGTATTATTATTAACAAATAGAAATTATATCGCTGTGTAGTGTCATGATGGACTAAAAATAGATTAATGTCCAAAACCATTTGTTTCTTAACAACATAATATTCCAAAAATAAAATCTAGACTACTGAAACAAATTTACAATTTCTCTGAAACGATTAAATGCAGTGAATAGTTGACTGTTGATATATTTATTATCACTACAGTTGGAAACACAGGGAAATCTGTGGCTGCTTCCGAAAAAAGAACTTTTATAGTTACCGCTACTCTTTGATCGTGTGTGGTCTTGTATATATCGAAATCCACTGATATAGGGTTGCATTTATTGCTTTTTACTTTAGTTTACTTTCTTTTATAGTTTTGTTTTGATTACTTTTAAAGATATTGACAGAAATATGTTCTGTTTTGAAATTCTATCTAAAAAAGTAATGGTAGACCTTCAGAGTTTGTTATTATCATTAATTCATTATTATTAATAGCAAAATGTATTTATTGGGATAGATGCAGCTTAATACGAAAATGTCATAATAATATGTGGCAATTAAAATTGGAGTTCGAGGTAGCTTCTTCAAACTAAGCTTAGGTGGCTCATTTGCTTTCAACACTTAACAAAAAATTAGACTAGCGACCAGGACCCTATTGGTTGATTGATTCTGATCAACTACAACTACTCCTCCAACGTAATTGCTAATAAGTTATTTATTAGGTTCTCTTACTACACATACTTTGATACATGAATTACAGTGGTTTAATTGATAGCGAACAAACCTGTCAGTCGTAGTTAATCTAAAGGTGTATCAACTGATTTTTTACAAAAAGAAAAGCTTAATTCTACTATAAGAAAACTATAAAATGTAACCCATTTTAAGCATAATATTAAAACATTTTTAAATAAAGGTGAGTACCTAACTTTGTTTTAATTATTAACTTTCAAAAGTTTAATCGTAAGACAGTACAGTGAACCAAAATCTATTGTTTCCCTTAAAAGACTTATTTACATATCAAAGCCTTTTAAGTAATGCCTAATAAAAGTTTTTGCATTCGTAACGAACCACGAAAATCAATAGGAACTTAACGAAGCGCGCTGAAATCTTGAACTAGCTAGGGTGACCACGTTATTTTGAAAGGTCCTGAATTTAAAAAAAACAAAAGTTATTTATTTGTCAGAGTTAAAATTTATAAAATGTTGTAAAAAATCAGGTTTATTGTAATGTTTACAATAAACCTCATTTTTACATTTAATTAGCGCCCCATCTTAAGCGTATGAAACCTTTAATAAATAGTATGCATATGGATTCCAAATAGTATGGTATGGGATACCTTGAGTATTTTTTTACCAAACCTGATTTGAATGTAAGCATTTTTTTCTGTCATACATACATAATAAAGGATTAAGTCAATGTGTGAGATAAATATAAGTACACCTTATAGAATAAATAATTTTAGATGACTGTATTGAAAAAACAAAACAGCATGTGTGATAAATCAATAATCAGCTACAGTGTATAAATAAGGTAGTACAAATAATAAACCATAAACAAATATTATTGAATCCACTTTTTTATTTTAATTTCATGGATCAAACGATTTACTCAGAATGTGAGGTGACTTTTTATTGAAGCTAGATAGCTAGTTTCCTCGGGGATAACGAATGAACTAGTCTGCATATCAAGTTTGTCGAATTTTAAAATTTATGTGACTGAATTTTGTAGATAGGTAAAATATATTTGCATGTGAAAATACAGAGATACGATTGTAAATCACATTTATTTGTATGTTTATGATTTTCGTTATTGGCAAACAATGCAAAAACTACATAAATATCATCGTCGCTCAAATTTTATAGTCAATAAGTTTTGTATTAGTTTATTTCTAAGCGATATTCGTTGCTTTTTATATGTGAATGTAAAAAAAATATATTGGTTAAAGTTAAATAATATTTATCAAAGCAAACTTCGGTATAGAATCATAAGCTCATTTTTAAAATAAGGAGTCTAATTATTTTTAATGAATTTTAGAATCATGGTAGTCCTAATAAATTACTTACTCTAGAAAGAACACTAATTTTGTAAATGGAATACGCATACTCAGTTTGTACAAAAATATTTTTATTTTTATGATAATTCGTACTAAAACTTGATGAGCCAGACGGCGTATAATAATCAAAAAGAAACATAAATACTAATGCATGTAATTTATTTAATTTTCTTTATTATTTATTAATGTTTCTATAAATCAAAGACGAGTATGAAGTTTTCCAATAAACTACGTCATTTGGCGCAATGAATCGAATATGCTCTAGTAATAGTTTTAAAATATGCTCTGAGAGCCAACTAAAATTTAATAAACACTGGATAATTTAATTTAGTGTTACCACTCATGCATGGAGGATGGCCAATAAAGGCGATTTTATGGGCTTTTTATTATGATGCATAAACGTGAATCACTTATAATGGGCCCCATATAGTAAGAGAAAAATTACGTCTGGCACTCGACAAATATTAAATTATACATTTTTAAATACGGGTGCCGGGAATAAACAAATAATTTACTGGCTCATCTCTGACGTTGAGTTCGGCCAAGCGAAACGAGAACACTTAAAAATTGATGATAATGTGGACGTCGTAAATAGCTTACTATGATTTTGATGCATGTTGTGGTAGGTAGTCAGTTTCAGTAAATTATCTCATCGTTGCTGCAAATTAAAATATTAATATTTGATTATGAAGTATTTAATCAGGAAGCGGTTTTGTTATGGTTTACAGTAATTATGTGGTTTATTGGGAAAGGATTGGTAATGAGTATGAAACGAATCGTTTTACCTTTAAATTAACGGTTTTGCATTAACAGATTTATTTTCACAAACAAGTTGTATCTTTTTAAATGTAAGTATTTCACAAAACGAATGTAATGTTCATGTCCGTCTTTTATGCACTTAAAATATATTTTAACAACATTTTCACTTTAAACTGACTACTGAGATATACCATACTTGCCAACAAAATTATAAGATTGAATACAAGAAAGTTTTGCGTTCTTAAACGAGGAAATATCTCATATTGGTAGTTCAAGTTCAAAGTAACTAAGCTTCATCTATCTGATAAATAAAGTATGGAAGCCAAACAAAACACATCATGCCACCGCTATTAATAAACACATCGCGCGCTTTATTGAAACGTATTGCACCCTTAAGAACACAACCCCGGGCGTACAATAAATTATCTAGAATCAATTTCTAATACGAGACATAGCTTATCGGTAGGAAGTGCATTGCATTGAATGCCAGGGAACAAGGACGTAGGAGTTGAGAGCCATTCCACCTGCATTATTTATCGCGTTACATTATTAACTGCATATCAGCCGTAGATGACTATCGGGTGCACTACACGCCCAGACCGAGGCGCACGCGCTTTCGAGTGAGAGAGAGATATGGATCGCGGTGAGAGGTTCCATTGGCGTGAACGTGACGATATTGTAATGTTTAATGTAGATTATTATCTTACTAATTTGATGCATTTAGATAATTAATCACTGAATACTTATTAAACAAACAGGTACTCTTAGCCGTTATTGTGTAGCTGATAATTCATTTTTACAAGTATTTTAACAGAATGGAATGTTTTTAAATTCTACAAGAGAGGGGTGTTATCACATGTCCTTGACTTGTGTTTGGACAACTTTTTGTAATAAATGTGTTACTTGAATAAAGCCAGGGGTCCTCATAACGGAGAGAGTAAAAATACGCTTGTTGAAAGTTTATTAAAATGTTTTTTTTTATATATTTTTTTCACACATCAATAGCTCTAACAAATTATGTAGGTAATTTCTATGAATAGTATTACCAAATACCACGATTTGAAGAAATGGTTCTACTTATTTCTTTTAAAGTTTTTCACTCTGTCCAAGTTATGTCATAGTAACAGCATATGTTATTTTCTTAGCTTAATAGTCTTCTATGTTCTTCTTCAAGAATGGACCTCATTATGTGATAGATAAAAACGTTGCCTGTGAATACGACGCTGCCCAAGTGCATGGCTATACAAATTGTTTAGAATTTTCTTCTCTGGAAAAGATCTTACTTTACTTTTAGTCGTGACAAATTCACATTTATTATAATAATTTAAAACTAATGAACTGATTGAAAATTAAGTTTACTATTAATGAGTAGCACAATTATCCTTGTGGCGACGCAAACAGCGAGTAAATAAAAATCAAGAAACATAATTATATTTTTTGATTTTCATATACTTATTAATAGTAAACTCAGTTTTCAATCAGTTCATTAGTTTTAAGTTAATTAGTTATAATACAAACAAGTAAACAAAAAAGTGTTTTCGCTTTATAATATAAGCCAAACACGTCAAAAACAGTACAATGAAAACAAACTGTGTTTTGAACTCCGCGCACATAATTCTTTTGTCTTAACAATTACACTTAAAAATATTGATTTCATCTTTTCCATTATTTTAATACGTAGAACACTACTAGTATTAGATTCTATCGTCGATAGTTTTACAGATTTATATTTGTGCTAACGTGTGAAGTAAGAAGTTAGGTTATTTTATTTTTCATAGAAATTTGTTTTTTCTAACTCAAACATAAATTACATTTTATTTAATTACGTGAGCAAACGACCTAGGCTTCACCTAATGGTATGTGGAAACCGCTACTTTTGACGCCAGCAACGCCAGAGCACAATCGCTGGCTCCCCTAGGACCTACTACTTCACCTTACACCTAAAAAAAGGTTACATATTCACATCACTGGTGGTCACTTGGTGGTGGATTAAGCAGGCTCTGCTGCCCGTGACTGCCTCTTGCTAAAGAGACCTTCTACGTATCTGGATTTCATAAAGTAAAATGGCAATTTTGTTCGAAATGAAGTACTTGTACCTAATAACGAGTTTATTACGATAGGGATTAATTTAATATTTATAGAAGCACAACCGCAAATAACACATTATTTTAGGACAAATTTTATAACCACGAAAAAAGGGTTACAGCAATAAACTTATAATTACGTTCGTATGAAATGTTAATAAAAAATGTTATGTTAACGTTTTGGTCGTGTAATAATATGTTTTAAAAAGCTTAAATTGTGTTGTTTACTTTTATATAACTAAAGTTATTATAGTTGTTATACACATTACAATAACACCGTAAACACGCCTTAAAGTGTCTAAGGAAAGTTTGAACTTAATTCTAGTATCATTTGAGAAACAGTAGCTACGAATCACTTCCATTTTTTGATAGCTATTAGTAAAATCTAATCTCGATTACATTTTTCTTAAATAGTATTTTTTTATTTTTCACATATCTTTTGTAAACTATAATTTTCTTTGTTTTTTTAGTACAAAGGTAAAAATTTTGGTGTACATTGCAATATTCGTAGTCTGACCAGCCATTAAAATTGTTTGAGCTACCATAAAGTTATCTTACAAAGATAAAGAAATTATTTTTTAATTCTAATTAGTGGGTTTAGAGTCTCTAAAAAGAGGCTTGCTTGATTTATTGTTTACTTGTTAAAACAAGGCCGACACTTGATATTTTTACGAGCATTCTGAAGTTTAGAGACGCCCAGCCCTAAGAATTGTAGTAGGGCTCGAGAAGAACTAATAAAATATTAATTTTTATTACATATTTAAGACAGAAAACTATATTTTTTGTCATCCGGAGAGGTAATTGGCAGTATATCTATGCTAGGTAGTTATTACGAATTAAAATATTAGTTTAAATAATTTACAAATTTTAAAGGAAATTATGAATGCAATTTGGATGTATTCTTACTTATTGTACTAGTTTTTGTATTTTTACCGTAACTAGTTTTAATAGAACTAAATTTAGCAATCAATTAAAAAAATAGCTTTTGCATTAGTAAAGATACAAGTTTAAAACGCTTCATTTAAGTTTCAAAACGTGTTTGTATATAATTTTTATTATACGAATATTTTCTTTAATATCTTTAATTTCTTTAATAATTCGATTTGTAAGTAATGGTTTATTGATTGTCATAAAGGCTCCAGCTTACCGAGCTGAAGATATTTACATTAAAGTGTTGAAGTGCAATTTTGATTAAACTTCTTATTGTGAAACTTAATTAACGCCTTTAATAACTGTGCTACCTACTACTTTTATTTAAAATCATGGTGATTGCTACCATGTTTATGAGACCTGTTTTATTAGCAACAAAGAAGATGATTATGCCTTTATAAATTATAGAAATAGTTTATTGCAGAAAGTAAGTATCTATACCTTGTAGTATGTAACTTTCAAGTTTATGACAACCTATTTAACGACACGCTTGTTTTTAAATATGAAATGCTAAGCATTACTAAAAATAACAAATTTATAGACATTGATATGGAAAACTTCAAGTATGTTTTCTGCACACTCAAAAAAACAATATTACGAGTTCTATATAAGCGAACAAATTTTTACACTTATCCAAAGTAATAAAGAGTTAGGTTTGCACAAAAAAACGAAATGAGATTGCGAAAATCTGAAAATATTTTAACGATATCCTATAATGCAATCACGTAATCCTTCTCCAGTCATCTCTTATTTCGATTGAATTTTCAAACGGACTTTGATTGATTGAAACGACTGCTTTGGGACTGAATTGACTTTTAAGTAGACTTAAGTAAGAAAAAACTTAAGTAAATCGCCCAATATTCGATACAAAGAAACAAGAGGATAAAATTTTTATTTACAGGGATTTTACAGTAATACGATTATGGATTTTCTTTTTCGTTGTGATTTATTTTTAAATTAATTTTGTAAAATGTTTATTTGGCTCCTATTACTTAATAGGATTAGGTGAATTTATTGTTAAGAATATTATTATTAAGTTATTTTATTAAGTAAGTACTTACTTGTAGAAAAGTTTTACCATGAAGAACAGAACCGCTAAGTATTTGGTTTTATAATGTAGCAAGTAGATTTTGTTAATATCTAAATTTAATGCTAGTTTATTAAAACGTTTCATTTTACGAATAAATATGATTATGTACTTAAAATTAAATAATAATAAAAGTTATCTTATAAAAAATATGTAATAATAACACACCTTTAGTTTGGCCGCTGTAAATTCAGAATACTTAGATACACGCACAAAGCCCTCTTGATAAAATAATACGCAAGGAGATACAATAATTTATAAGCTCTATTCCCTTTAGTAGCGCATCGACATTCAGGTGAGGCCCAGAATTACCATGAACAAGGTCCCAGTTCATTTAGAGAAGACAGGGATGGGCGATGTCATAAAGATTCACTGGAATAGATAGTATGTAAAAAGAAATGATGAATTTATGTATGTAACAAGGGAAAATTATTAACACAAATTGTGTAACATTTAATGACAAAAAATTTTGTCGTATTTTATATTTGCAAAAGCTAAGTATTATGCGGCTGCAATTGCAGTTCGAATCCCAGGCAGGACAATAATTTTATTTATTTTATAGAAACCATTTTTCAAGTTTTAATAATTCTATGTTGTTGTTTTTAAATAAATAAATAACATAAATTTGGACAGGTTTTTTGATAAGTACCCAACATTTACAACTTTTTTTATTTCGTGCTATCTTTAACAATAAAACTGTTAGTAACGCATTTATAGGATTGCTTTGTACTAAATAATTCTCATTTGTATCTCATATTTGTATTCCAATTATTCTAATCTTCTTGCATATATGTTGATACTTTGTGAGTATTTACAATATCCTCCTTTTATTTATGAGGAGAGCTGTTAAAAATATTTGTACAACGGCTCTTCTAAGAAAGTGAAAATATTATTAGATATTACAGCCTTTAGCACTTTTACTGCAGCTAATTTATTTTCCACCTTAAATATGCCATAACATTACAACACAAACTACTTTTACTGTATGATAAACGACACTTAATCTCATTAAAGTTGTAAATTTAATAAGTAGACGCTATCACTATTTTACATGATAGTAATTACATGATACGCCGGTAAAATAAACCTGTCTCATAAACGTTTTACTTGTCTCTTATAGAACATTTAATGACGCAAAAAGAATGCAAGAGAGTTGATATAGGAATTTACTAAGAATTTTGTAAAGAGACTTTGTATGCTGCATGTGTCATAATAGTGTTTTGTTTTTATGTTATAGTTGTATGTATCTGAAATGTATTGATTCTAGGGGATTAAGTACTATTTCTTCATCATTATTAACATTATAGTTGTTTCTGTCTTAGATCTACTATACTTTTATGTTTGTGTCATAAAAGAAAAAAAATATTAAAAAGTAAGCTATAACTATTTTTTTTTGTGGTAATAAACAGATTTTCAACTACTGTACCGTAGTTATAGCTTACTTTTTAATATTTTTTTTGCAATAAACATTGAATCAGTAGTAATAAATCGTAGACAACATTTATATTTCATAACAAAATATCCTAAAATTAATAGTATTAGTAAACTCTTCCAGTTATATAATTTTACATTCGTGACTGCGGCTGCCTCGCCTCGGGACTTGTCCCAATGCCGTAATTACGAGTACACACCCTACTAGCGCAAATAGAAACAAAACCGCACACATTCGTATATGTAAATAGGGGAGGATCACGGCCGAATTTCGGCTTGCATGTGGCCTACCACGGACTCGCAAAAAATAATACATATTCTAAGGAATAAGCTCTATTTATATTTAGGAAGATAGTAATTTAAAAGGAATGTTTATTTGTATCATAATATCAGATATGTAATAGAACAGTGTGTTGGCGGAGTAAGTATACAATATGTCACCACCCCACCTCATCCCATGGGTGTCGTAAAAACCGACTAAGGGACTATCATCTTAGGAAATAAAAAGAAGGAAAACTTGAAATCAAACCCTGTACCAATCCGTCTAGCCAGCAGTATTCAGTATTCATTTATTTTTAAAGTAGTACAATAATATTGTATATTTTTGACGTCATCTAACACTAAGCCTAATCTAAGTTTATTAACATTTCAAAGTTTTGAAAACTTTACCACCGCACAGACAGGTACTTGACCCAAAAAGCCGGGCAAAATCGATTTTTTTTATATTAGTTTGACTCCCTTTATGCTTATGTTTTTAAAAACTAGTATAACCGCTTCATACAATAGCGAAAAACGCAAGGCCCTAACGCATTCCAGCGCGCTGTAATCTCACTCGGAAGTTACCCTTCCCTAACAGTGTTTGTAGGATTGTTCGATGCGCTTAAAGTTCGCGGTTTTAAAATACTGTTATTCTTGTAATTGAACGATTTTGAGTTGGTTTTCACTATGTATTGTGCACAACCAGGTATGTACTTTATTTGGCTCTTAATTTTAACAACCGTTTTTAACTCTTTCTCTATTTATAGGCTTGGACAGTAAGCACCTAGAAACTACTATAAAAAAACACATTTTGGAAGATGAAAGGGGTTTTTGATATATTTCTGATCATTTCTTTGTCAAAATTGCTATTGTTTGTTATAGCGTAGACCTTATAGCATCTAATAAAGCAAAAAACAGCCACCCGAATGCACCCCCCTATTTGTGGTGTTTTTTTTTCGTAGGAACCTTTGATTCTCGGTAAATAATGTTATTCTTATTTATACTCTATTTTTGTTAATAGCGCTTCTGGAATGAGATTTTCGTCTCAAAATGGTTTATTTGGTGTAGTAGAAAGCTCAAACATGTCGACTTTTAATGAAATGATGCAATTTATGAACCTGGAACTACTCTATCAAAATGCCTAAAATGACCAAAATATTGCTATTGCAATACAAAAATTGTCAATCTACGACATAAATTTAAACAAAGATGGAGCTGCACGCAATACAAAGCCGAGATTCCAGGAAAACAATGCCGAGTTGCTAAAAAAAAAAATCTGGTTATCTAACTACATGTGGCCTATAGATTGCCCGTAGTAAAAATGGAACGTTTGCCTTACTGCCGAGGAACAGCAAGCAGTGGACAGTATAAAAAGGAAATCCAGGATAAGTTCCGGAAGCAACTCGGTCTTTTAATGGACATACCAAAAGCCAATTTTGGCAATACCAATGACGGCAACATCAGTGGAGACTTTCTTGAAAATTTCTAATATCAACGGTAATTACGGGGTTTAATTAAGACGTAAGTACATTTAATTTACTGAATTAAAGGGATACACTGTGCTATGGTTTTAAAATAAACAAGATGTTTGAAGCATATGATAACTAAAAAACAGCTAAGTATGACTTAGCTGTTTTTTAGTTATATGCTGCGTTTCCTTGTACAGACTTTATCCCATGTCGCCAACCATACATACATTTTTAGTAGTAAAGGAAGCAATTCTTCCCATTGGACAACTGTCCGAAGAAGGCAGAGGCTAGAAACAAAAATATTCGAGTTTTCTGCCTCATCTACGCCAGGAAATTTTCCCGGGTGTCCTGTACCGCAGATGTTTTAAACAGGCCCCTGTTGACATCTGACCCTGTCCAGACAGGCATGAGGAAGAGGATAAATAAAAAAATCTCCCTTTTTCGCCTGGTGTTTTAAAATTTTTACTTGAAGGTGACATTGCGAATGTAATTTTTAAAGAAGATGACAAATAAATGTTCGTATTTATCACAAAAGCTTTTATTTTACATCGCCCAAGCTAAAACTAAAATAAAACATCATTACGCAGCCCTTAAGCGTATAAAATATTTTTGCCCGACTTTTAGGGTCAAATACCACTCTGTGCACCGCCTCCAAAGCGCTAGTAGAGAAGAAGCGGCGCAACAAACTCTACTGCTGCATTTTCTTGACGTCATTTTTTTTACATAGGAGATAACTGTAATTAGGCGCTGCAACCATTGTATACCATACATAATCATAACCAAGGATTATTCAATTATAAAGGTAGCGTAGTGATGTAGGTAGTACATAGAAGTGGGAGCACCAAATCACATTCATATACAACTATCCAGTAATAAAGACGTCGCTCAGCCAAATGACAGCGTGGTAAAATAGTAGGCCAAATATCCCTCCGTCAAGGGAGGAGGCCCGTCCTTGCAGAGGGACATTGACGGGCTGTTATGATGAAGAACACAGCTGGACATAGATAAAAAAAAACTGTCATCCGATGGTAAGAGATCTAAGCAACTCGTGGGCCTCTGCAATACAGTAGTAAGAGGAAGTTAGGAACTGGTAGGTATTCACACAGCAATGAAATGCAGCAAGATATATTCTTAATATAATCACAGTAACTTTAAATGAGAGTCTCCGGGAATCACCTTGTGTAAATATGAGTGTAAGGTTTAATTATTATTTACCAAACGACTTTTCCAAGAAGATGAAGCTTGTAACCATGGCATTTAAAGATATAATTCAAGTCAATTACTCTCATTACATTGACATAATTAAACAAAGCTACCTGAGTTTCGTATAAAACAGACTTGTTAAACAATCTGTAAAAAAAACTTTTTGTAATATGGGTAAATACTCTTTGCATTTACATTGATCCTATCAAACAACTTTTTTCTATTAATTGCATCATTTTAGGATTTCTTTTCTACAAAATAAAGATATTTTGCATAACATACTGAAGATACCAACAAATAAAATATACACTTCGCCACTAAACCTCTTTTACTTTAAAATACAAAATATATTCAACATCAAATTGTCTGCTTTTATTATCTACTTACAATAAATGTCCTATTTTGTTCAGATAACACGACTTTCTATTAACAAAATGTATTTGCAACTCTTTGTAAACATTCGAACAGTGTTTGTGAAAGAACAGAAAATCAATTCCCATTCCCACCTATTTCTCCGTACAATAGATTCCCACGCGAGCAGTCAGAAACGATTGTCAAAATCAATTAATGTTTTATTTGTCAGATGATTGGGTTTCAGCAGTCAAGCGTGGTAATCGTAACTTATATTGCTTCAGTCATTAGTAGAAATAACGATTTCTTATAATAACCATCATAAAGTCAAATAAATGTCTTTTATTTTTGTCTTGTATTTATTATATAGAATTCATGTTCTATTAATAATTATTTATTGTTGAAATATGTGTAGATGGTTTAGTTTCCTGATCATAATAATTAACATTAATGACTCGTTCATAATCCATTGTAGAGCTGGTCTCCTCTGGTATCTCTAGAGGAAAACTTGGCCTGCCAATTGCATTCAGGCTATACGCTATGGTATGGGGTTTATAGTTTTTCTACTTCAGTGTTAGTAGAGATCAGCAAACTTTTCATTAGATGAGGCGATTAGCTTATGAGATAACTACTAAGTAATTCGTGGTTTAGCTTACAAAGTTATAGAACTTTGTATACTTTACAAACCTCTTTTGTTAAATCTCTGTAAAACTCGTGAAAATATAATGTAAGAGACTTGTAATGTTTCTTGTAGTCAAAACTACCCCGGTTGAGTCTCTTGATTCGTATTACGTATTGTTATTACGTAATACGAATCAATCCTTTTTAGTGTTAATTTATTTTTAATTTGAAATATAGTAAACTTCATTGGAAAATACTATAATTTAAGCATACCGGTAATATTATCAAGAACAAATCCCCGTAGTGAATCTGACCCACTTCAATATTTACCAAGGGACCAATAATTACTAATTCAGTAGTTTACAGCAAACAAGGTTAGTTATAAACTAGCCACAGACTAAAATAAGCAAAATAGTCAATCACTCAACTGTAATTTTGATAGTACAAAGTATTAGTGGTCATTTTAAACCAAAATCTTGATTTATTGGTAACGGAATTTATATTATAAGGGTCTTTGAGATTAGCTTGGATGTTCACGGATTGTCTAGAGCAAATAATTCTGTGGAGTGTAACAAACAAAATAATATAAATAAGTTTAAGTTGTTGTTTTGACCTATCTAACTACCCTTAAGCTGTAAGACATAGTAGAATACTTACCAGCTAAATAGCCAAATCATATTCTACTTGCGACATAATGTTTCTAATGAGGATATTTTCTGATGAACTAGTCTTCATGTTTAAACACTTTTGATATTACAGTAGTAGTAGGCAGCAGATTATAAGTTTTAGCTCAGACTTAACTACAGCCAAGCCAAAGAGAATCATACCAGTGGGTATTTAGATACTCCTTAAAAAGTATTCATTTAATCAGTTGAGTGTTGTTGCCCTGAGTGATAAAAAACAACGCCAACTAAACATTTTGCAATGATGAATCATAAATTATTATATAATCATCAATAAAGAGTTCCCGCACACCGCCCCTGGTATATCAGTATCAATATATAATATAATAACAAACATTTAGACAACCCTATCGAAGTCAGTCACGTGCGGATTAAATGATCCGAAACGGGAAGTAATAAACCTATTGTTTACAACACTCGGCTGTCGTTTATCAATATTTATAATATTCAATAAACACATAATCTTGACTAAGATTTACGAGGACATTTTGTCAGGATATATCTGTGGCTTTTTATAATAAGCTTCTTTTAACAGTATGGGCTAGTTTTCGGTAAAGTATTAGACTTTAGCTAAACTGCTGATTTAAGGCTTTCTGTCAAGGTTTTCTGTTTGTTTCGTACCCGGAATACGTTGGTAAGATCTTTCTTCGTTCAGTCCAAGAAGACTACAATCGTCTTAGCTAGATTAACCTTTTCATGCTAAATTTACCACGAATTTACTATTTAGTTAACTAATTAAACTATAACATTTGCCTAGTATTGTAATATGTCAACTATTAAATGTGTAAGGTGTCAATATTCACCTACATGTTATGTCTTTTAGCCTTCTATGACTGCTAGGCTACTAAAGTCAGTAACGGAACATCGTTTCTTCACATAAATCTGACAATAAACACTAGGCAAACACTTTCGTCTTGTTCGGCAATGTCATCGAAAAGATAATAAATAACAATTTAAAAAGCAAGCTTACCTTTCTAATTAAGAAATTAGAATTTAACACTTTTACCTAATTTTCCGCTTCTATTATAAAACAAGCTAATTTCATAGATCATAGACCATAATTAGGGTAAGGTTGCGACTATTGGACCACTTAATTTTAAACAGACCTGGTATCTAAAATAGAGCGTGAAATAAAACAAAATCTGTGTAAACGAGAAGTCTGTATATTCAATTATCGTTAATTAACATAATTAAGTTAATTTTATTATGTATATAGTCACAAAAGAAGAAAATAAAACTTTGTGATGGTTTCCTTGTTTGAACCACCGTCTCTTTCATCGGACCACTTAGTTGCTGTAATTGGACTTAGGGGTTATAGGTGGCTGGTCCATTCAAGGTGCATGTACAAAAATTTATAAAGTAAAATATATTTTTTTATTAAATTTCTTTTATTTTCGAAAATAAATAGATAGTTACATTAATTAGTCGACTCTAATTATATTTCTTTATTTGGCATGCAAAATAACAAAAATATTTCAGGTTCGTCAAATCTTCTCTTTAACCTCGCTTTTGGCACTCGAAACATTCTGATTACCTCATTCAATACAACTTCTTTTTTCCCTAAGCTAGTTTCATACTCGCCTTTCTCTCCTCCTCTTTTTGCCATGCTAAAATGAAGACTTTTGTTTTTTAAATAACACACATTATAGAAGTTGCCATGATTGGACCGGTTCAATGAAAGAGCATCGTGCCAGTCCATTGATAGAAACTCACTAACATCCACTAAAATATTTATTTAAAAAAAAGAAGCACGTTACTCACCAAAAATAACCAATAGTAAGTATGCTTAATTAGTTTACTGTACTAGTAAAAAAAATCACATTAAAACAATTAATACAACAGTACTTACATGCTATTATTTGCCGCGTAAAAATTATATTCGAGGTCCGAGAAACAAAGCGAAGTACGTCCATTCCTCATGCTGCCTGCTGCGGTACTGGCGGTTGGAGGGCGGTGTGGGGAGTTGTAAAGCTATCGTTTCGATGCAAATATCGGGTTCAAATATGAACAGATCGCGAAATATTGAAGTGGTCCAAACAAAGCACTAGTCCAATGATCGCAACCTTACCCTACCATTAAAAATTAATAAAGAAGTGTATTTCAACTTTCACTATATAATATTCCGATTAACATAAAACATTATAGGTAATTTATATTTCAATTTACTTTGTTAAGTACTTATTAAGATTATAAAAAATCATTGAAAAGCTAGCTATCTCAGTTTATTATCGACTCATAATATTTATAATTAGTAATGTAATTAAATATGACTTTTTTTAGTTATAAAAGATAATAAAATGCTTAATGAGCGTAAACTTTCTTTGGGATATTAGGATTTACAAAAAGGCAGGTTTTACTTTTGATTCGCGGCCATTTTGGTTAATTGATACTTGGGCTCCATAACCGTAACATGATACTAAAGCGGAGGGGTTGATTGTCGTTCCTCTTGAACTTTTAACCAATCACAGTGCAGCTCTTTGTTTAACACTATGTTTGCTTGTCTTTATATAATGAAGTATTAATTCTTAATAAACAGAGTTTTGTACATAGAGCTAAGTTGCAAAGAAAAAATTAAACGAAAGAATAAGTTAATGAAAATACTGTTGTTTATCTTAATTTTAGTTTACAACATCACCTTGGTACTAAATAATGAAGTTCATTGTAATTAAAGTCAATATAAAATGTTAAATGTTTGGAGGATGCCTATGTCGTAAAGCAGAGACTTTCACTAAAATAAAATTTAGCTTCACATTAAGGAAATTTAAAGGAAAACACAAAATATATCATTCCGTTAAGTTCGAGCTGCTTGAAAATTATTTTGCAAAAATTATCTTCTAATGACAGAATGGTATAAGACGAGATCATTTGTTTCCCCGCTTATTCAAACAAACAAACTGAGTCTTATTAACACAGAAGTTCTAATACAAAAGGGGAAAGTCCTAGGGAGTGGGGGGAAGCCAGACTTGTAAAACAATGAATAAAGTCTGTAAAAGGGACGCTCGACGACCAATCAGAGTCTGTCACGGGCGAGTGTACTTTGTTTTAATAGCACTAGGCTGGATTAGTTTTTAAGTAGAGCTCTAAACAATGGTTCCTGCATGACTGTGGGGGAACTGTTACGACGCCATGTTGGAAACTAACTTTTATGCAGGGCTGTTATGTGAAGCATCCTGTGTATGCTATGAAAAAAAACATAACAATGATATTTTTTGATTTTTTTATTAGACAAAGAATAACATAAACAGAATACCTAGGCAACTTCTGCACTAGGAATCGAGTCAAGTAGCTCCATTCTGAGTTGAAGGAACTTTTATAAACGCGATATTAACTAAAACAAAATAGACTTCCTTGCTCTAGTCAACTTTTTGTGGAGCTCACAAACTTGCTACTTTTTGAAACTCAATTTGATTCAATTCCAACAGAAAAATGTACAAGAATGATTCATACATTCATTTCTCATTTCTAACCTAAACTTTTCAATTCGTAACATAACAAAAGAACGAACGATACAATCAAACATTGAAACAAAAAGTTTTAAATACACAAAGAGGATGAAAGATTAATACGTTCTTTTTTTTAATTCGCGTAATCTACGGATTATGTGAACATGTATGAACAAAACTGGTGAGCTCCAAGGCTTTGCAGGAAACCGCACGAGGATTTTAAAGGATTTACCCCTTTATAAAACGTTGTACGCCATCAACTTATAATTTAAAAAATCTAGTTTTATATCAGTTTCAGACTAAGTTATTAATTTGAAATTGGGAATAAAATCTATATTATCTTGATTGGTTTAGTAAAAGCACGCAGGTAATATAATAGATAAAAGAACAGAGACGTAATTATGTTTTGTTACCGGTATTTTCTCTTTCAGCTTCCAATAATATGTTACAGCAAGTTCAGAAGATATAGTTCAGTGTTGGAGGGAAACACTAAGCACTTACTGTACTAAACGCAAAGACTCGTGGTAGTCGGTGCCATATAAAGTTGTATGACACCGACTGCCACGAGTCTTTGCGTTTAGTATAGATTTGGGATAGGGCTTGTATAGTTTTTTTTTACTTTTCTTGAAATGGATAATAGTTGTCAAACGTCCCTTACTTGAATTAGCGAAGGTGACATGTTGTTTTCTTATGTCGTGCTTGACCACAAATCTATTAATTAAGTTGGTACTATGAAGTAAAAGTTATTGACGCAATTAAAAATTATAAATGTTATAAATATAACATTTATTTCATTTTGTAACTGCCGATCATAAAACCAGACATTGTAACTCGATGTATAAAATTCTGCTTTGTGAAGATAATAAAAGACAACACATGCAAAGGGAAAAATCAATGTACCTAACCTTTGGATCCTACATAATAATATCGTACCTACATAATAATGTCCGTTTGGTGACGGAGTAAGAATATAATGTGTGCCCCATCTCATCCCATGAGTGTCGTAAAAACCAACTAAAGGACTAACTGTAAATTTTATGTTTACAAAGTAAAACTAAAAAAAAAACTGAAAAAGAAGGAAAACTTGAAATTATACCCTATACCAATCCGTCTGGCCAGCGTGGTATTAGTAGGCCAAGTATCCCTCCGTCACGGAAGGACGCCCGTCCCTGCAGTGGGACATTAATGGGCTGATGATGAATAATATCGCATACTCAAAAACTATGAGTTATATGTTCATATATAACATGATTTGATATCAAGATAATATAAGGACATAGTAGTACGGTGTTCATCGAATCAACAGCTTTTGCAATTCAACGCTTGGATTCTGTTGTCCCAACTATTTCGTACATTCCCAAATGACCAACTCACCGAATTGTAGATTGTACTTTGTAGCATAACTTGATTATGTGTCGGAGTTAGGATATACGCTTTCGCTTTAAATGCAGCTTTGTAGACAGTTTAAGTCGTATCACGTACAAAATCTCAATGTAAAACAGCTGAGTAGCTTAGATATTGTCCAAGTAAAAGTATAATATGCAGATAATAGCAATCCTATTAATAGGTGTTGAACATGTATGTGGATGGATAAAGGGGAAGAGGACGACCAAAGAAACGATGGATGGATTGTGTGAAAAACGATATGGTTGCGATGAGTGTTACTTGTAAGATGACGTCCGATAGGAAAGTATGGAAGAAGAACAAGTTGAAGAACATGTTGCAGGATAATGATGATGATGAAAAGCAAACTTAATTAGCATTAAAATTTTATGTATATTGATAGAAATAAAATGCCGACTAGCCAAACGTATATAACGTAAACTAAATAAATGAACATCTTTTTATTATTACATATGAAACGACTTAGATTGAAATAGAAAATTATTTTTACATTCTGTTTAAAAGTAAATAAAGTGTACGGTACAAAGAAAACTAAATATACTCGTATAATGAGACCACAGAAAGTTTAATTTTCTTTATGAAATCCGTTACGGTGCAATTGCTTGGCATAAATTATGTACCTACTGCACCTGCAATGCAGCTCAAAGGTATTATAAAAATTTCAAGTTTTCCTTAACTAACAAAAACCATAAACAGTCTTACAGGTAATCTGGAAACTTCGACTTAGACCGCTTATAGAGAAATAAAAATAATGATGTTGTAAAAACAGAATCTATTTACGAACAGCATTCAGTAAGCATACAAAGATACTTTAATAAATAAAAACTAGAGCATGAAAACTACGTAACAGACAATCAAACATTTCGTCAGTTGACAATTAGCTGCCAACTCATCGTCTTGAAAATTTAAACTTTAAATCAATGAGCATTGCTTCTCTTGTCAACGAGTGCGTACCATCTGGCGTCAAACGTCAAATGCCAGCCGTCATTAGTTAAAACTGCCAAGCGATGTCAGCGAACACCAGGCGCTCTATAACAGTTGTTACGTTTCATTTAGCAGGCCACGTTGGCCCCCTTTTTGAATTCGCCACAAAATGTGGACCGTATAAATTATATGTGACATGACACGTTTTATTTACGTAGCAAGTGTTGCAACGTTTGTTCTTTAAGGTCATAAATTATTTTAGAATTATAAAAGAAAGGCATCGATACGCCTATCTACAACATAATTGGCTGTCATTTTGGTATACAAATAATATGACAGATTATAATGTATGCTTTTTTCCCCCATTAATTCGTTTATTTAACTTTTTTCGACGACCCTATAAAATAAGCCTAGTTTTAAGGACTACCTTTTAAAAACTAAATGCAATATATTTACTCATAATACAATTTCAAATAAACACACACTGATAGATTTTGAATATTGAATAAACTGATTGAGATCTGTACCTAAAAGCTTCCGGTAGTGCATTGAATCCATTTTCTCGATTGGTTTTTCTCTAGCATTTTAAAATTAAATATTTGTATGCAAAAATTGTTTTCACTTTAAATACAGCTAACAAGAAAACAGGGTTCGCTTAGTTAACAGTACATATGAAGCCTTAAATTTCAGCAATGATTAAGTGTTAACTTTATAATACCAATTCAAATATATACAAGTAACATAAAACAACTGAATTTGTTTGATTAAATGTGCTACGAGGCAGTCCAATACTGCAAATATCTGTTTTGATACCTTATCTTCAGTTGCCAGTCTATCATTTAATGCATTCAAATCAAAAGTAAATAATGATTTACAAACTACATTCTATTTTAAATATCAGAATACAAAATTAAATACTAGGATTTAAAAGTATAAAATCAGTTTATACTCAATGTAAAGAATTATCGAGTCAAATCAGGAAATAGAATTTCAATGAACTTCAGGCGACAACTTCAACTGCAGCGACAGCCGCAATCAACTATTTCTTTGTTATTTATAAACAAACGGCAATCAAGGTTTATAGAAGAACAAAGTTTTAAGATGCAAAACAAAATTATGTAAATAATTTGTTTCATATTCCGAGCAACTGTTGGCTGAACAGTTTGAAAGTAGCCTGCAGTTATTATTGGTCGAACTGGCACTAATTTGACCGAATTTGCTTAATGCCATACAATTTGCACAATGACCCCGGTTGTTATTATAACAATTTAGTTAACATTGTATAGTTTGGGATTGTATGAATTTATTATAGTGCTTTACTCTTGCTGTTTATTACGTTCATAGTGTTTTTGAGTTACGAGAAGTAATTTAAATTGTTACAGACATAATATTTTAAAGACGAAACAAACGACAACCGCTTTCTATTTATTAATACATTAAATAAATTACGATTCACTACACCACTGTGTAACTTATTAACAATAATTTTGTAAGTTCACGATACAATTGTGTATTATGTTTTCTGTTTCTCAATATGTTTCAAGCTTCGAAAGAGTTGGTGCCACAAAGAGTTACAGTGTACGCTAAAGCCTTATTTCTTTCTTAAATTTGGTTAAGACTTTCGACCACATTATTTTTATGTAGCACAAGGCCTTGGTGAAATCGGCTGGACATTGAATAAAACCTATTCAAAATATTAACAACTGCTGAACTAAATAAAACTAAAAAGGCTAAATGCTACAATCTCAATTTTACCATTATTTTGCAGTGGTCTGTTGCAATTTACATAATGAGTATTATTGAATGCGATTTAATTTTATTGCGACTGCTTTTTCGAAAGCATATGTTGTGGTTTTAAACAAATTTTAAATAACAATGGTCTGGCAGGATGCCAAACACAGTGCCCACCTGACAGTAAGGCAACAAAGATTCACAAACAAATCATAATTCAAGGTTTATTGTTACTTTTGACTTTAATTACAACAGTTTTGTGGCTATTGTTCATTATTATAGAGGTCACTTGGTAGGAGGTATACTTAATGCATATTTTTATAATTAATGCAGATGACTATAACTTTTTCTTTTTTTATGGCATTTTTTTACTAGGGGCTCTCGTGATGTTGAGTGGTGATCGCCGCATAGCTAAGCTGCATACTGCCTGGGACATAATATGCTGTTATGTCTCATAATACGCTCCTTATTTTTTTAGCATTCACTTTATTTACAATTTGCATACTGTTACTACTTGTAGGTGGATCAAGCGGTGTAATTATGCATTTCAAATAAGAATGAACGCGTCAATGACCTCCATCTGTCAAAGTTCGATTAAAAAGAACGGAAGCCTTACGAATTTCTTTGGATGACGTCACAAAATAGTGCAGGGTTATGCACATTCTTATTTGAAACGAGTAGTATCTCGTGTAAACGCACAATCATTTGCTAAAGCTTGCCTAAGCCTTATCAGATTAGTACCTTGCTATTACATTTTTTTTTAAGATTTAACGCGTAGATTTTTCTTTCATCCTTAGCAGTCAATTTAAAATTCGCACAGATTAAATTTACTGAGGTGCTTTAAGTTTATGCAAAACATTTGTCAGAATGTAATTTCAATTAATATCCAAGAGAAGCTGTTGAATATAGAAGTTACAGCTGCAGCAAGCAACTAAACATTTGAGTTTTCAACTTTAAAATGCACCATTTGCTGGAGCTCTCGACTTTTTAATCTATTGATCAAACAAACGACGGCCGACGACAAATTTATTCTTGTGCAACAAAGATTTTAATCGCGATGTTTGCCTTTAAGCTATAGTTTTTTTAAACAATTTATATAAATTAAGTTTCTTTGAGGAACAGAGCGTTAGATAATTTTGTTGAAACTTATATAATATTTCAAAGTTATAAATTTAAATAAAAATTAAATATTTAAATAAAATATGATTATAGTACAGACAGTAAATTCTTTGTATTTATATTTTTATTTCATTTTTATTTTTTCTTAGTGCTAATCGACGCGTTTGTACAACTTTTATTAACTATTTTGACCTAGGCGCCATCTTAGACATTCAAGTCTGTGGAGAGCGATCGGGGTTTGTGTTATCTCCTTTTCTGCCAATTTTTTGACACACTGAACCGATACTGCTATACATTCTCATTTCACACTATTTGTTAGTATGTTATACTTGTCGTTAAAAACTTTTCGTTGTAAAAACTTCAACCGAAATTCCACATTTTATTATTGTTATTTTCTAGTTTATCTGTTACTTACTTATCTACCCATATGACAGATGAAGGTAACAGTTTTGCTTGAGAAAAATAGGAACCAGATATTTATAAAAACAAAAATGACCAAAGCAGCAAGAGTGCTCGATAACTCAAAAAGCCTTGAGTGATTATCGTATCTTTAGATGAGGACATAAACGAATTATTTGTCACCCCTTTGTTGTTCTCCGGAACGCTTATTAACAAAAGCTTAATCGTTTAAATGGAGCATTCTTGTAGTTAATCTTTGTAAAATGTATATTTAACATTCAACATTAATCTATCCTTTTGTTTAAATAGAATCGTAGTAACTGTGATCGAACATTAAGGAATACTTTTGTTTATGGGACAAGATAGTTTAAAATTAATTTGTTACTGTTTGAAATGTTTTAAATAAATGTTGGAATTTATTTACATCGTCTTTTACTTGTATAATGTATTGTCAATGACAAGCTAATAAGATGATCGAAAGGCGATAGAAACCTCGTTGACTGCATAGCACTCTACATCAGCATTGTTTAAATGCCGTAAATTAAATTATAACACATTTTTTTTCTATTTGACTAACTAATTAGTTTCACGCTAACTTACTCTTATCATATTATGTATTAATTAAATGCCTACAAGAGTCTTAGTTATAATATCGTATTACACGTTAAGTAGTAGTTACTTATGCTCAACTTTTATACTCTATGGGCAAGGCACCAGACCAAATTTTGTTATTATATATAAAACTAAACGATAAATCAATAAAATACTTAAAAATATACTACATTATAAAAGAACAACAAAAAAATATTTTTATAAAAATGCCAACATAATTAGAATCTAATTACACCAGCAATTTAATTAAATTTACTTTGAGGCTGCCATAAAATTGTATTAAAACGTTATTAAAGTTAATTTTTATAGAATTATGTTTTACAGAAGCGTCGGACAGTACATCGCTAAAGGCTAAGTCATTTGCATATTGCGGTCCTTTACAGGCCTCGCACAGACTCATAATCATTACTTGCTAAGCAAAATTAGCCCCTAAGGTGCTCTAGCTGACTACAACTACTGCTTTATTATCCCTCAAACGTGCTCGGTCATGCTAATTCGGACCTTTGATGTGGTTTACAGTATCGGAACTTATTAGTATAGAATTAAACACTATGAAACGACGCATACACGTACGTATTACGTATGGAAATTATTTTCGGATGGACGTTTGATTACTAATCTAATACTAACATGTACGCAGTTAATGTGTGTTATTAAAGTATACTTTCTTTGGTACTAAGTGTACAGGGTAGCTGTTAAGGCGTAACTTTAAAGCACATTCCAAAAATAATCATTTGAATACTTAACGCGAAACCTGATTAAAATATAATTTTATTTGAGATTGTTATTTGATCAAAGGAGAGAGCCTTTAATTGAATTAGATTTTAATTACCAATTAACCTGTGTTTAACCAGATAGAAATACTTACTTACTTACTACTAATTGGAAGGTATTTACTACGTACACGTATACTCTATATAATAATATGTTGCTGGTGAGAACAAAAATTATGCAAGGTGAACCTAATTTTCAGGTGATAAGCAATATTTAAGACGTACCTAGAGAAACTTTTAATATAATAACTTAAAGCCAGGTGTGCTACTATTTGTTAGCGATTGCATCTTTATCTAACCAACAGCTACTAAACACTTTAATTAGTCGCTTAAAGCGATATCTACTTGATCAAGAAAAACAACTTTATTTCGTAATCACTGAGAAAATTCTTCCAAGTGGCTCCGAGTAATTAAAAATAATTAAGAAATTAATACCAATGATCCTCAATTCTTTGTCTTCAAATTCGTCGTCATCGATACCTATAAACAGAGCAACTACGCTTATTGATTAAGCATTCGTATGCAAAACAGTACATTTAGGGTAACGGACGCATATTGATATCGAATGCAGAATCGATAAGCTAACAGTTATCGATTGAAACCGTTACGGTTTGGTCGCATACAATCGCTTCTTATGAGAACTGGGACTAAGCTGTTCATAGTAATGAACAGTTAAATGTCATTTACTTGCTACTTCACACTTTTGTTATTACATATTCGCTAAATGCTAACGGATTCAAAACTGATAGTGTCGTTGTCCCGACTCCGCTTTAAAATCGTCAATTTAGAGGAATCGATATTTTGCTATGACTTTTAAGGAATTCCATAAGTTTCGATGTGAAACCAATCAAATAAGAGTGGTAGACTAAACCAAAGGTTTTATTGTTATTAGAAAAGACCTTTTGTTAAGCAGTAGCTCTTTTATAAGTGTAAAAATAGCTTTATTTATGGAATTTTATTGATTCTGCCACCGACAGAGACTAGGGTTTAGTAGCATGAATTAATAATATTGCCTCACTAGCGTATACTAGATCTAATAAAAATCGTACTTAATACACCCTAGCAGCCTTGCAAAGCATAAGTAAGTAATTATTATACACCTTATTATAATTGATTAAGTTTGCGGTTAAAATTAACACAGATTTACATGAAAACATAATTTTGGTCAGCATGGGCGTGGCAATTGCTGTGATTTAAGTGACCATTTCACATTTACAGCTTTTGTCACGCTTACATTTAATAAATTGAGACATTTCGCCACCGTAATACGCGATGTTTTGTATAAAACTCTTTTATTTATGTAACTTTTTTATTAAAGTTATTGCTTTTAATGTTATATTTATTTTAGAGTTTATATAAAAACAAAGTCGGTACTGCAATTATTTGTAGCGTTTATGTGGGTTTCTTTTAATTTGATTAAGTCATGTAGGAAAGCCCGAGAATAAATCAGTATTTTGTATGGGTTCATCCGCCTAAAAACCAATAAGCTAATAATTGACCGTTGTTTCGTGTACTGTTGGGCATGAATACAAAATGTCAACATCTCTTCTGTGTTGGTCATAAGGGTGTTATAAATCTTTGCTAAGGTTGATTGGACAATAATTAAATTATAGCCATCAAAAAAGTACTCCAAATAACTCTTTGTTTCCCGCTCAATTCTTTGTGTGCATAAACATGATTGTTTGCATTGGGTGTTTTCTATGTAAGTATAATTATGTATTTATGAAAAAAAGGTATTTATTTATGTTTATCCGTTGTCAAGTACCCATTACAAGATCCGCTTAGCTTAGGACTAGATGGCGCTGTGTGAATGTGTGAGGAATATTTATTTATCTTACAGTACCGTGTGTGAACATAGTAATAGTAAGCCAAGTGGATTAAGGATGATAGTTAATTATTAATTAATGTCACTTTTGTTTTTTTCGTCTCATCTTATTAACTTTGTGACGAATGTACAACAACCCACTTATATCAGTTTAGTCAACTGAATGACAACAATGTAAACCATTTAAAGAATTTGTAAAAAAATCGTTTGAAAACATTCGTGTTGCAGTATCTAGGCCGTGCAGTTTTTTGGGAACAATTGCGTAAAACTACGTTATCGGCGTTGATCCGCGGATTCAGATGTATGTTGAAACAAAACAGAATCCATCGGGGATACCCGTGAACCGTGAAATTGCCAAAAAACTTCCGAAATCCATCACGAATCAAATGACACTTTGAAATTGTAAAGCTAACTGAAGAGCGAATTGGATCGACTGGGAAAACAATTAACGAGAACGCTCGATGCGAAAAATTGGAATAATCAACGGATGCCGTGTTGAATAACGTTCGGAAATTTAATAAATGTAATTTTTCAAAAGCGTCGATCTCTCTGTGCCTCTTATGTTTGGCCCTCACAATCAGTTAAAAGTGCCGCTGACCAACTAACATGTTTGAAATAACGAAACCGCCAGTTGAAAATTCCACAGAGCTTTTGTTTGATAATGCATGACCTCCACAATTTTTATTTAAGGGGAGGATTTCACAAAGCTCGCATCAAAATTGTTAAAATGGTACTTACTAACATTTTAATATGTTCTAGTCGCTTTATAGGAAAAAATAAACATAATTTATTACAGTACTTATACAAAGTGCCTAGTTCACGTTTTCTCTCAATATCTGCCCTCTATTTCATTGTTATTTTACTAATATTTAATGAATAGTATAATGAAGTATTATAAAATCTATTTGATTAACTTTCAAAATAGATGACGACAAAATAGTAAAGTTTAATGACATCCGTTAATCATTTGGTTCAGTGAGTCGTGACTACTGTTAAGGTCAAGCCTACTAATTATTAAATATTTTGTTCCCCACTAAAACAATGATGCGCCTTATTAAAACTGGTAATTATCCATCAACTAATTCAACCAAGTCTACTTATTAACATTTCAGAGGACAAAGTTACCGATACTGACTCGTTGAAAGCCAGGAAATTGAGCATAACGTACCCATTAATATTTCAACAACTTCCTGGCGATTAACAATCCTAAATGCTTGTACGCAAAATGGACTTTAAGCAGAACACATTAGAGTTGAAAACTGAAATGTTGTTATAGGCCTAAAGAGAAAATCTGATGTAAGGCTATATAAACAGTTGGTACGTGAGTAGGTATATGTGAATACCAAAACGCATCGTCTCGCGCACCCTAAAGTTAAACTGTGGAAATTTTAATACATCCTGTCTGAGGGAGTTCAATTTGTACGAGGCTTACATGTTACTTAAAATTTTAGATGTTTTAAATATTCGATAGAATCAAAAAAGTTCAAACACAAGTCGGAAAAATAAAATAAAACTGTGCAGAAGCATACCACTTGGTGTTACTAGAGATCGATTTATCTGCTTTTAAAAATTTTCAGATAGTCCTATGCTTTTAATTCGATGTTGCTCTTTGAAAAGACAAAACCGATAATTTCTTTATAATACCTAAATATATTATTTAACAAAAAGGGTTTTAAAACGTCTTTCATTTTGAATGACGTTTTTGTAACTAGCATAAAATTTTAACAACCCAGATAAGCCTGAAACTATTTTTAGCTTCGATGTTAGTGATTTTTACAAATATGCCTTATTATAGTCCCAGCAGCTCGGGAAAAATAATAAAAAAAATATGCGGCTTCTGGAAAAGCTGGAAAATTATGTCCCATGTATGGGTCGGTCGGCACGTCTTAACTTTTTTGCTAATACGTTTTTAGAACTAAAAGAAAGTTATAAATTAAATAATTATAATTAAATCAAGTGTATTACTATTAAGTTTATGACTTATTACAGTTTTGAAAATAATTTTAGCGAATTTGATTGAAAAAACCCGGCCTGATCGAGATATCCCTGTAAACTGCTAACAACTGTGACCTCTGTAATAAAGATATTATAGCATCGTCGATGCAAAACGTCTTTTCCATAGTCTCATTCTCCTGAAAAACAGGATTCAGTGAAATAAACCATGGTCTCATTTTCGCAAGTGTTTTAGGCTTGAGTCGAAGTGTTTTCTTCTCTAGAATCTTCGTCGGTATCAACCGCATTTGCGTTATGGTGGTTCAAATATGAAGCATTTTAGAACCGGATCATTACCATTCTCTAAATCATTCAAAATTTCGTAGAATAATAATGAATTCAATAAGAAATTTTGAAAAAATATATTATTTTACGAAAATTTCGTATTCCGTGGTTGTTCCGACGGACCCATGTATGGGTTCCTAAGATATTCAGCACAATATCAGTGGTTTTTATAGTAAAAAAATGAACTTTCTTTGAAATATAAATATTGTTATGTTTCAAACTTTAGATTTTTGGAATTATATTTATAGAAATATAACAATATATGTTATATAATTTTACTTTTTTAGGGACATGTTTTACCATATCCACTACAGACATTTTCACTTGGAAAAAACAACTACAAACTATTAAATTTACTACCTATTTTGTCATCACAGCTAACAGTCATTAACTGTCGATTCCAAAAGTATTAATAAATTGTTTTAATAAAACCGTATAAAGGGGGCAGAATTTTTTATTTCCCGAAACCCATACATGGGTCGGTCGGTCCAACTGGGTTAAAAAGTTTAATATAATATTAAAATCTTACTAAATTTATCTGCATTAAACAACGAAAAACTTAGAAAAGTAATATTTATCATAACATTATTTATTCATAATGTTTTATTACAGAACATGCTATACCTTACAAATAAACTAGTCTGTATAGTATAACGTCCGGTAGTACATGGCAGCACTTGGATGTTCTGTACCTTGGGGGCTGCTACGAGCGCGCTTTATAGTTGGACTCGCTCCCTAGGTTATCGGTCGTTGTCTCACATGCCGTACGTACGAGTACTTTTGGTGGTATATGCAACTGTGTTTATACTACGTTTATCGTTAAACATTTTACAAAAGACTTTTAATATAGAAAAAACAGGTCAGTATCGTAAATGTAGGTAAAAACCATGCTCTAAGATATCACGTAGGTATAAATTTTAGCCTAAAAGGCTTAATATTATGACAACATCAATGTTTTCACTAAATTTGGCTGCAGTAAACATCTAAAAACTTACAAAAGCAATACATTATCTAACATTATTTATTCACATATTACAGAACATGTTATTATACCGTACATCGGGTAGATACAATAAACTAGTCTGTATAGTATAACGTCCGGTAGTACATGGCAGCACTTGGATGTTCTGTACCTTGGGGACTGCTACGAGCGCGCTTTATAGTTGGACTCGCTCCCTAGGTTATCGGTCGTTGTCTCACATGCTCTCACTCTGTGCTGTAATCTCTGTGTGTAGGGATATTATAAATGTACGACTACTTTTGGTGGTATATGCAACTGTGTTTATACTACACTGGGCCGCAATGAAAATGGGTCGCTTACAAAAACCTTTATAACTTCAAAAATATTGGAGCTAACTTCATGAAATAAAGACTAAATGATAGATAATTTAATAACAAATAATGCCGCAAGTAAAATCTTTCAAGTTATATTTGATTATTGTATTAAATCCATAAATTAAATTAAAGACATAATTTTCTAATTTTAACAACAGTTTCGAAACCATTTTTTGTACTCTTTATTCTGTTATATCACGAAAAAGATGCATTTTATATACAGAAATTTGATATTCTGATCAAATTAGCATAAAAACATGCCTCTAACCCCTGAAAGGTCTACAAGGATTCCAGAAAAGCTTGAAAAATGACGTAGTCATCGTTATACAGCGAGAGCTGTTAATTTATAGCTCTCAACCGTTCGAAAAGTACTCTAGCCATTAGAAGACACTGTATCCAATACGCGCAGATCAAGATCGGAACCAACAGCGTGCACAAAAACACAAGACGATCGTTACACGGTGTCGAGAATGTTGAGAAATCGATTTCAAACGGCTGTTGTAGTCAAAAGTCACTTGCTACGTGCTCGAGAAAGCAATGCAAGCCCTTGTATAGCGAGGCTGTGTCTAGATGAAGCAAAATTACAGTCCTAGACCTGCAAATATTCGTAAACTTGAAAGACAACATCAAAATTCAAGATAAGAGCGATGATAAAAAAATCGTGAATAGCACTCATGGCTGATTAGTTAAGAAAAATGTTTCCGAGAAGTCGAGGTTTACGTTATACAAGCACGATGGAAGGCTAAGAGTCTGGAAAAGTACAGGAAACCTGTATAACCAAGCTTACATTGAAGAGAAAGTACCTGATGTCGGAGGCACTGTACACGTATAAGCTGGAATTTGTTCTGGAAGCCGCACCGAGCTAGTAGTGATATAAAATGGTACTTTAACTGCAGAGAGGTACTTGAATAAAATCATTAATGAGTATGATGGCTCATTTTTGGTAAACATCGGCGAAAAAGGCACCTTTATGGAACTCAACGCTCGTCTTCATACAGATTTAATATGTTAAAGTTCCGTAAAGATGTCGCTATCACACGTATGAAGTGGCCAGCCCGCAACCCAGACTTGAAACCGATCCAGCATGCTTGGAACGTATTGGATCGATGAGTAGGACATCAATATTTACCTCTTATTACCCTTTGTGAACTCAAAGAAACAGTGATAGAGAAATGGGTGTATTTTCCCCAGAATTAAATTAACCCTATAACTAAACTATATTTGTAGTTACGTTGTAACTAAACTTTCGTCAGGCGGACTACGCAATAAAACATGGAATTCATAAAAAGTATTTATTAAAAAGAGGAATTTGTTACATAGCACAATTATTTAGTTCAATAATAAGTACTATTCGTAAAAATCAACAACAAAAACCTTTCGGCACAGTAACTATATGTGTCGTTATCGTGAGGCCCAAAAATGGCATTTTTCATGACTCGCATCAATGCTTAGTCATTCTGCTAGATTTTGATTGACATAAATAACATATTTCTCGCACGTTTTTATCAGTAGGAATAGGAGTTTCAGGATCAGAAGAATTACTAAGAATATCGTTTATCATGACCTTGACATCACGCCTCAAAGTCAGTTTGTGTATCCGCACCCGTAACCAAGGCTCGACCTGCTGGTTTTCCATCTTCCTGACAAAATAGCTTTGTAATATAGATTGCTTTTTATTTCTTATGATATATGAGTCATAGAAAGCATAGGCATTCATTGAATTTTGGTTTAATATTATTATAAAAGATACATAAGAGAAAAGTGAAGGCAACCACTTATGTTTGTTTTTTTTCATCAAGAGATCGGGCGGTTATTTGAAGCTCTCATTGAATATCCTGGTTTGAAGTTTGAAGAAAAGTGGTAGTAACATTATCCTTATCAACAGAGTAATTAGAGTATATAATTTGTATCCTTTGTCATCACTCACTGAATCTAAAAATTCGTTTGAACATTAGCACCGCTGTCGTTGTCACGATGTATTTCCTCTTCCACCTAATCCTCTGTCTGCGACCCTGAATTATTTAAACTCTGTTCTATTTATTAACTAAGCCACTAACGTATTTGTTGTTCGTTATTTATCAAATTCCCCAAAAATTATAATATAAATCATATCAGGCAAAAATCATGTCATATAATGTACCTTTATAAATCAGAAAAAAATAAAATATTTCATAAAATATTATTTTTTATTACAACTTTTACTTTTAAATAATGTAGTGTATAATCAAAAGCAATAATAAAAAGAAACATTTTATATAATGTGTGTATACATTATAGAAAACATGAATAATATCCATACATAAAGTTGAAATAAACTAAAGTAGTTACTAATCTTTCGTCAGCCAGACGACGACATGATCCTAGGTCAGTCCCTAATAACCGGTTAATTGCAATTATGTCACATAATAGACTAACTGAACGAATTAGGAAGGTAAACAAAGATTGGCGGGAGCAGGACACGGGGAACTAGGTGCACTTAACTTTCTCGGAGTAGGGCGTAGTCGCCTGGACGAATGTTTAGTTATCTAGGGTTAAAAACCAAATGGAAAGCATCCAAAACCAGATGACAGCTGTATTAACAGCTTCCGATAATAATACAGCGTAATAAATGAGTGATAATTGCATTTTTGATACCTTTTACATGTTTTCGACATCTAATGAAAGTGTTCAATTTTTATTTAACTTACTTTTGTCAAAAATACACTCAACAATCTGTAATTTTTATCACTTCCATATAAGGACTGTTAAATCATCTTTATTTTAGTGTTTATTTTATAAAGCTAGCTCCAATATTTTGGAAGTTATTAAGGTTTATGTGAGTGACCCGTTTTCATTGCAGCCCAGTGTATTTTTATTATTTGAAGTATGTACACAGGGTGTCCCAAAACCCGACGTCAATCCGAAACCAGGTGATAAGCCAAGCCACGCTGGTTATCAGAAAAAAAAAATCTAAGTTGCATGGTTGTAAAGTTATAAGCATTTGAAAAAAATACAGAAAAGGCAAAAGACCAGATTTTGGAGTTGTCAAACCACCGCGACCATTTTAGTGTTTGCGGAAATCAAAGAAATTAAATAACCCTTCAGAACACTCTCCGTAGTAAGCACGAGTATAATATGCAGTTGAAGAGACTCGACAATCCCGCAAAAGCTCTAGCGACTTCGCATGGTTAGCCACTCCCACGCCCGAGCTCGCGGACCGCTAGACCGCCCAACGTCCGCGCCCGGACCGCGACCTAACTGCGTTTCGCGCGTCATGCCGTTGCCGATATAAAATGTAATTACTCCTAAACTACTACAACTACAGCTAACGTTATCAAATATGAGAATAGCCCTGCTGTCGATTTTGGGCTTGTACATGATACATTATGAGAGCAAAGTGGTCAAGCAGAGAAAGTTGTAAAGACTTCGCATGTTTAGTTGTTATCAACTATGAGAATAGCTCTGCTGTTGGTTTTGGGCTACTAAAAGATAGATTATGATGGCACAGCAGTGGTACAAACCAACGGGCACTTGCCGAATCAATACGTAGTACGACTAAATATGAAAAAATGATTAAAATGTAGAAAAAAAATATATTTTTGAAATATTTTTTTGATTTTTAATATCCATTCTCGATTTAATACATAAATATTAAGTAGACTTAGTAGATATTAAGCAACAAATATAAAAATTACTTTTACGTTTCGATTTCGTACGACATATGAACTGAATCTAAAATTAAAATCTATTTCACTACCCGCGCCCGTCGGTTCACGAATGTTACAATATTCGACGTGGGTGCTGTATTTTTAATAAAACGGGGATTACTTTGATTCACCACATGTAACATGAAAGATATTTTTTGTAATATTCGTATATATATAGTTTTTCTAGTTTTTGAATCTATAGTTAACGCTCCCTTTGTTATACGGGGCAAATGAAATGGGGTAATGAACAAAGCAACTGTGAATTCCATGGTGAAAATTACTACACATGTTTTTCATTTTAACACCCATTATTGACTAGATATATCATTATGGGCTAGACGGTGAGTAGTAGTATGAATGTGTGAGTAATTTTATGTTTAAATATATGTACCTATATACACGTCATTTTCTCTATATCGCAGCGCTCCGCCTCCCCCTCTCCCGCGTCCACGCTCGTCGACAGCGACAGCGACGGACTCTTCACAACAGTGAAGAAAAGCAGGAAGGCGCGTCGTAAAGGACGCAAATCTGCCAGGGCCGCCAGCTCTGAGGAGGAGCCCACGACCTCCCCCCCATCTGGGACTAAGCCCACCCCGCCCCCTGTGATTGCTGCATTTATGCAACTCTCGCAGTCATCTCAGCCCGCGCAGGACACCGTCGCCCCGCCGACACCCGCCCCTGCAGCGCCCTCCACTTCAGGGAAGCCAGCCTCACGCTGTGCCCCCCTCCCGACAAAGGTCAAGCCCCCCCCACCGGTCTTCCTCAGGGACAAGACCAAGTGGGATGCGCTCTCCCGCACACTCGCGGAGAAGAAAATTAACTTCTCCCGCGCCTCCAACACAGGGGAGGCTATAAAAATCCACGTCCCCACAGTCGACGACTTCCGTCGTCTCACCCAGCATCTGGCTGTTTCCCACATGCCGTATCACACCTACGCCCTCCCTGAGGAGCGTAAAGTGAGGGCAGTCATTCGCGGTATCCCGCAAGAACTGGCTAATGAGGCCGTCCTCAACGACCTCGTTAATCAAGGTTTTCCCGTCGAGGCTGTGCATAAAATGCAGAGCCGCTCCGGCCGTCCCGTTTCGCTCGTCATGGTTATCATGACAAGTGGCATCGAGCACAAGGCGCGAGACATCTTCCGCCTTGAAAAGTCATTAGTCGTGTGCGGACTCTCCGGCCTCAAGGTCGAGGTACCGCACCGACGCGGCTCCCCGGGGCAGTGCCACCGCTGCCAAATGTACGGACACGCTTCGGCTAACTGTACGGCTCCCCCTAGGTGTGTGAAGTGCCTAGACCCGCACTTCACAAAGGAGTGCGCCCGCACAAGGGACTCTCCCTCTCCCCCCGCCTGTGTGCTGTGTCTCCAAACCGGGCACACAGCCAACTACATGGGCTGCCCCCGCGCCCCCCAGCGCAAGACCCCCGTTAGGAAATCTAGGGCATCTAGGTCCAAACCCGTCCCTCCCCCCGCGACGGAAAGGAACTTTCCGAGCCTCCCGGCAAAGGAAAGCACCCCTGCCGCTGCGGGTACTAGGCCCGCCTTAGCATGGGGCCCGAAGAAGGTGGCACCAGTGCCGCCCAAACCGGCGCTCCTCCCCACTCCCATCCCATCCTCCCAGCCCGGCTTAGGCTCAGGAGGCCCCTCCAACCCACTAGGTGCAATCCGTAGTGCACTAAACGGCATCAGCATCGCGGAGGTGCAAATATTTGCACGCAAGTACCGCGAGATCACTGACCCACTCGCTCTGGCGCTCTTGCTAGACGAGCACGCAACTCTACTCTACAAGTTAGGTTTCCAATAGGTAGTTACACACACATCACACGCACATAACACGCCAGCTACACTCGCACTCACCACGGGGCGCATCAAGCCTAAGGGACTGTCGTTGGTTTCTTTCAACGCCCGAAGCCTCAGACCACAGGTCAACGAGCTCAGAGAGTTCGTCAAGAATCTTGGGGTTGACCTACTCCTTATCCAGGAAACGTGGCTCAAACCCACTTCCCTGAAAGGATTGTCAATTCCCAAGTTCTCCTTACTCAGAAATGATAGAACCACAGGCCATAATGGCGGTGGCACAGCTATTTATTTCCGAAGGGAGCTACACTGTTCACCCATGGACACTCCGTCACTCACCAACATGGAGGCAACTATATGTAGTTGTCTATGATAGGTCACCAAACCCTAGTCATAGCGTCCGTTTATATACCGTCGGGTAACCTCCCCCTGAGAAGTGATTTTGAAGCACTCCTCTCGCTAGGTAATCACGTTATCTTGTTTGGAGATTTCAACTCTAAACACAAAGATTTTAATTGTAGGACCACAAACACAAACGGTCGAGCCTTATTAGAGATTGCGGAAGCATTTGAGCTGGAGGTTATCAGCCCATATGACTGCACGCACTATCCTAGCGCTAACGCTTACGCACCCGACGTCTTAGATTTTGCTTTGACGAAAGGTGTTTATCTACCTTTAAGGTCTGTAGAAACCCTACACGACCTGGGCTCAGACCACCGACCTGTACACATAGTATTAGGCCCGCTCGAACCGTCAGCCCCCCCTACCAAGTCTTTTGTTAACTGGGATAAGGTCACTAGGTCTCTCGCCTCTGCGATTGACGAGCCCGACTCTCCTTTTGCTTTCTCTCCTGACTCGCTGGATAGCGGGGAGAAGATCGACGAAGCAGTAAATTCATTCACACGCTTAGTCACCAAGTCTGTGGAAGATAATACGAAGGTGGTCAACCTGCCTAGGCGGGCACAGCTGCCGGCGGATATCCGAAACACGATAAAGGCTAAGAACGCAGCGCTTAGAAGGGCTGCGCGTTACCCCACTCCCTCTAACCGAGCCGACGCGAACTATCTGCAGAGGCTGGTTAGATCCAAACTCTCAGACCTGAGGAACGCTAAATGGGGCAATCTCATGCAAGAAATATCTCCGTCGCACCAAGCGTTTTACAAAGTGGCGAAAGCCCTTCGTAGTGACGTAGAGCAAACAATCCCCCCTTTATCTCGTCCAGATGGCACTATAGCCTTCGAAGACGAGGAAAAAGCCGAATGTTTCGCTGACAGCATCTCTGATCAGTGCTCCCCCTCTAAACAACCATGCGACCCAGCGCATCTCCGGTCAGTAGAGAAAGAACTCCGTAACAGGAACTCTCTCCCTCTCACGGCCCCTCCCATAACGGTTACGACGGACGAACTTGTTTCGCACGTCAAGAAGCTACAGATTAGAAAGGCCGCGGGTGCCGATGGCATTTCTAACAAGACGCTCAAGCACTTTCCCATCCAAGTGCTAACCGTTCTCACAGTCATCTTCAACGCTTGTTACGATCTATGTCACTTTCCCACTGCGTGGAAAGAGGCTATCGTAATAGGCATACCAAAGCCTGGTAAACCCCTCAACGTCCCTAGTAGCCACAGACCAATTAGCCTACTCAAGGCAATGGGCAAGCTATTCGAGCGAACGATGCAATCTCGTTTGAGAGATCATCTGTTCGACAGCGGCATAGCTATCCCCCATCAATTCGGCTTCCGACCCGCCCACTCATGTACTCAACAGGTACACCGTATAGTGGAATACGCACTAGACGGATTCTACCCCAAAAGGAGGAAGACAGTGGCAGTCTTTTTTGATGTCGCCAAGGCCTTTGACAAGGTCTGGCACGACGGGCTGGTATACAAGTTATACTTGTTAGGCCTGCCCGATCGGATGGTTCGATTAATTACCTCCTTCCTTAGCGGTAGGACCTTTCGTTTCAGGCACGAAGGTACCCTATCGACATCTCGGTCTATCACGGCCGGCGTACCTCAGGGCTCCCCCCTGTCCCCCCCTTCCTTCGCTCAGAAGCGGGGTACAGATGTCGTTATTCGCAGACGACACCGCCTTGTACTGTAATAGTGTTACTATTGCAGCGGCGGTGCGTAAGCTTCAACCATCTATCAACAGATTGGGCGCGTGGTTTCGCAAGTGGCGCATAGATGTGAATGCAGACAAGAGCGCTGCGGTTCGCTTCGATGTAAAGCGGCGGAATTCACTATTACGTAGGCCCGACGACCCCCCGCGACTGCTAGGTTCACGTATACCCTGGCGGCGCGAAGTCAAGTATCTTGGAGTCACACTGGACGAAACCCTCTCGTTCAGGCCGCACATACGGCGAGTGACCAGGAACGCACGCTCATATCTCGGCCGGCTACACCACATGGTTGGCAGGCACAGTAGAATGTCACTACGAAACAAGCGAACTATCTTCAAGGTTTGCATACGCCCAGTACTCACATACGCATCACCTGTATTCGCACACGCGAGCCCAATCCTTATGGAGAAGCTCCAGACAGTACAAAACATATTCATACGCCGGGCGGCCGACGCACCGTGGTATGTTCGCAACGCGGACCTGCACCGGGACATCGGAATGCCCACTATACAGACATTCATAAAACAGGCCTCTGATAGATTCTTCAAATCTGCAGAGGAGCACACAAATCACCTCATAAGGGAGGCGGTGGCCTACACCCCCGTTCTCCCTAACCCCACTACTCCTCATGTCATACGAAGGCCTCGTAATGTCCTACTGGACTCACCGGACACCCTGTCCTCCGATCTGGAAAGGCTTGTCAGAGCTCAGATCCCTTAGGTCCCCCCTAAGCTCTCTGTTAGTTTATACATGACCTGAACGCAGTGCGCGCTCAATCATGACTCTCTAAGTAGGATTCTCTTAGGGAAAATCAAGTGGGCGCCCCTTCAATGGGGCGACGCTTATCTAAGAAACGCTTCCCCGGACCCCAGTCTGGGGGGGACGTTCCGATTCGCTTAGCAGCCCATAGGGCAACAGAGTAGTAGGTCTGGTGGTTTTTAGCCGGTAAGAGTCTCGGCATAACCCGCAGGGACATAGGGCCTCCCTCGGTGTACTCATGAGAGTTTTCCACCTCCTCCCAAGTATAGACCGGAGGTAGTCTGGGCGAGTTCTGCCCAGGCGACGTCATTCGTGGCGTTAAAAAAAAAAAAAAAAAAAACTATAGATAGAGAGTATTATAATTCATTTATACAATTAATTTTACTGACTCGTTTTATTCATTAGGTATATCTCAAAAGGAGACCTAATTATAAATTCTTCTATTAATTAAGCACGCCTCAGTAGAAACTTAATAACATCAACTATATAAATAATCCATTAAATTCAGCCTACGCGTAATAGGCTGATGGTTTCTAGTGTTAACAACTATACTCAGTTATCTTCTAATTGAATATTTATCAATCTGGGAGGCACTTAAAGGATAATCAAAGCAGTAGTTGTAAACAAACGAAGAAAGTTCCCGGGAGCCCGTAGAACTACAACGAAGTCAACTTGGAGTTGACCCAAGTTTAATTATAAAGTGAATGAACAAGTTGTGAGAACAATCAAGAACTTAGATCATGCTGCCGTATCGATGTAAGTGCTTTTTATCGATACATTTAGAGTTTTAAAGTTTAGTTTTAGAAGGATGGTCGTTCGTAATGAGTACCGAAAGAATCTGTGAACTGATGCTCTCTTTTAATTTGACAGTCAGACCTTAAAAAACGACTCGTTAATCAGTAGTTTTCAACAGTAATGACAGACATACTAATAAACTTAAAGTAATCAGTTTATTCCGAGAAGAGCTCTCGTAAAATTTATAATTAATTTAATTTTAGTAACGAATATCTATTTAACCTATCGCTACATACTCGTTCATAGTTCAAAATTCAACATACAAACAACTAAATCCGATAATATTGGTTAAATACATTTTGACCTAATTTCAATTTATTAATCTCTGTAATCCGTGGCATATTGATTATTATTATTTATAACTCGACAAATTAACAAGCTAAATGTGTACAATGAATTCTAATTATGTTACGTTAGCTAAACGTTCAAATTTGAATACGAAATAAAATCGATATATTATGCATTTTTGTAAGCATATAAATGCAGCAGTGGCATAACCCTCTTTCATTAGTGGATCACTGTACGAATTTATTTCTATTATATTAAACAAGCGTCCTTGCGTCAGATTGGTGTTCTAGTGTTACCATTGTAATAAATATAAATATAATCGTCACACATTCAAACATCGCCACCTAGACCCAAACTAAGCAAAGCTTGTACTATGGGTACTAGACAACGAATAAACATACTTTAATACTTTTTTTTTTGTAAATATATACATATTATACGTAGAAAACAGTCAGACTAATGCAAATAATAATACCAAATAATGGTAACCTAGAATCATAAACCTCGGTGTGGTTGATCCCACGTGACAGCAATGTTGTGTTGACGTTCAGCATTTGGTATGAAAATATTAAAGGTCTTGTTTTCTCTCAAAAGTTGGGAGAGCAGGTTGAGAGGAAGTCTGTTGATGAAAGCGACATTCTAGATCGATGTCACATCGTGAATGTTTGGCATGACGTCTACGTGGCATGGGTCTAGCCAGTATCGATCACGCTGCGTCCTTACTTGTTGATCTGGCAAAATCATTCGCATCATTTATTATTTAGCTCTATTAATTCAAATACTGATTAGTTAAATCTTAAAACTAAATCCCCAACGTAAAGCTAAATCGCCACAATGGTATTATAGATTTGCGTGCCCCCAAAAAATATTTTAAACTTAAAATTTTAATCAAATTGTCTAAAGCAATAACATTTGTTTCAAGGTTTACTTTCTAGATTACAAGTCTTAATCTAGCTTTGTCTGGTGTTTAACCAGATGCTTTGGCAATTAGAATAAACGATACGAAGTTAGAAATGTTTTACATTGGTATCTAGTTAACAAAATGTATTTACCTACTACACTACACTGATTAGCTTAAAACTTTAGCTAAAAAAATATAGCTCTTTTATTCTAAAGCTTTATTAACTTTTTGTTTCTTTAATAACTCATACAAATTATATAAACATTGCAGGACATAGGCCTCCTTCAAACATCTCCACTTTATTCTGTCCTGTGCCTTTCTCATCCATTGGTTGCTCGCAATCTTTCAGTTCACTGTTGAGTAAGACCTATTGATATCTGTTACTTTCGTTTTATAGGAGATTTCCTCATTTCTTATTCGATCACGCACAATGTTTAAAATAAGAACGTAGAGAAACAAACTAAGTACAGCAAAATATCTTCCATTTGACATTATACAATTAAACCACAGTGTTTAATTGTATATACTTATTTTATTATTATTTAAGCTAATTAACTAAAGATGGCACTGTACCGGCGTTCTAAATCTCGATATGGTTTCGTTACCTGACCAACCATAAGTACCATTGTTTATTAAAAAATAAACTTGTCTCATCTTAAAATACCTGAGTTTTATTCATGGTCCTACTGATCCGGATATAACGGAGAAAACAGTACGAGGATCGAAGCAGTGAAATTATATTATAAAAGACCAATGTAAATACTTGTGGCGCCATCGGACGGAGTTAAATGCAAACAAAGGAGGTAAGTGTCAGTACAAAGTGTTTGAATTTGAACTGGAAAACTGTAAGTACTTCAAATTATCAAAATAGTTATCAAGTCTTCAACTTGTAAAAAAATTAGCGAATTCTAGTTGAGACGGGGAATCCATGCCCAAATTCGCCTAAGTTTTTGAAGTCTAAACACTTAGAATATTTTCTTACATTTTGGACTTAGAAAAATTTTGAAGAAAAAACACTTAGAAAAATTTGCATATCTTGGACTTAGAACAAATTACATTTTGACAACCAGAACAAACATAAAAAATAGTAACGTTCACTAAAGTTATCAAACGGAATCGTTAATAAGGCTGCAGATTGAGATATATAAGAAAATAGACCGAAATTTCGTGAATTTCCGGAAGTCACCTAAAGAAAGAGTCACGAATAGTTATATTCAAACGAGACTAGACCTTTAGGAAAAGCAATGGTCGTCTTTCGATGATATGCATAGCAAATTGATAACTGAATATCCACAGAAAGAGTTTGAAATATCGGATTACTATCTAAAGGATGTTTATAATGTTACGGAGGATTTATATACTGAGTACAAATCAGAACTACTGGAGCGACTCTCTAAGTTAAAACAACAGGGAAACACACCATCGCATGTCAACAAAGAGTCCGGTAATCAGAATAGCGTAAAACTACCAAGAATCGCTATACCATCATTTTCTGGAAGTTATTTAGAATGGACCACATTTCGAGATTTGTTTTTGACGCTCATTCACAACAACAATACATTGCAAAATGTACAAAAACTTCATTACTTAAAAAGTTACCTCACGGGCGAGGCGGAACAGCTTTTACGTCATCTTCCTATCAATAATGAAAACTATTTAACGTATTGGAGCATTTTAGAAAACAGATATAATAACAAGAAATTTATTACAGATTGTATATTAAGACGATTTTTTGGTCAAAGAACACTTACTTCTGAATCTTATGTTTGTTTAAAGGAACTTTTCGATACAACCAACGAATGTCTTAATGCTTTAAAGAATGAGGGTATTAAAACTGAAAACTGGGATATTATTGTTATTTATACAGTAAGCTCAAAATTAGATAGTGAGTCTCGGAAGTTATGGGAAGCTAAGGCTTGTACTACAATTAATGAATTACCAACCTTAAAACTATTCTTAGATTTTTTGGAACATAGGTTCAGATCACTTGAATTTTTGGGTAACAATGTTGTAAAAAGCACTAAGACACTTCATGTTGTAAATAGTACTGTCGAAAATAAAACTAACTGTTCTTATTGTTCTAGCTATGATCATAAATTGGGAAATTGTAAAGAATTTGTCAAATTAGAGCTGTCAGCGCGTCGTAATTTTGTCCAAAACTCCGGTTTGTGTTACAATTGTATGGGAGCAAACCATTCCGTAATTTCATGTCGCTTGCCTACCAGATGTAGAATTTGTAAGAAAAAACATCACTCACTGCTTCACTCGGTAAATACAAACTTAACACAAATAAACTCACCTGATAAACAATCAGTCGATAACAATGATGTTGCCACGGCAACAAAATCACAAGATGAGATCAACATAACAAATATAACCACTTGTTTTTCTAACACTACCTCTCAGGTTATATTACCAACAGCATTGGTAAATGCTAAAAGTAACTTAGGGTCTTATATCACACTGCGGTCTTTAATAGACCAGGGATCACAGGCCTCGTTTATAACGGAGTCTGCAGTCCAATTACTTGGGCTTAGGAAAATTCAATGCAACAGTGTCATATCTGGAGTTGGGGGTGAGGAAGACTCATCTTTCAAATCTAATTATGTGGTGTATGTTAATATGCAATCTATCAAAGACCCTTCATTTATCATACAAGTTAAAGCACACGTGCTAAACAAGTTAACTTCATTCCTTCCTGACAGGAAATTTGTAGTCCAACTATGGCCTAACTTACCAAGAATGAAGTTAGCAGATCCAGATTTTAACGTGCCAAGTAAAATCGATTTGTTGCTTGGTGCTGAGGTCTACTGTCAAATCATTACCGACGGTTTGATGAAAGGATCTCCTGGAGTACCAATAGCGCAGAACACCAGACTAGGATGGGTTTTGTCTGGTTATGTCGGTAGTGATAGTGTAACCAATAATATTGCAAACTGCAATAGTACTATCATTACCATGCATACAAATGTCTATGACCAAGAGTTTAATCTCAAACAACCATGGGAACTTAAATCTAATAACTTCACACTTAACAAACATCAATTCACTCAAGAGGAGAAGAAGTGTGAGGTTCTGTTCCAAGAAACAAACAAAAGGGATATCTCAGGCAGATATATAGAAGTAGTACACAACGATTTTCTCTAAGTCTCTATTCCAAGGCTCGAGTTATGTGGGGCTGAAATTAGTAATGAAACAAAACACTCAATAATTTTATCTTTTAGATCTCACTTTACCGATTTTGTTATAGCTGAAGCTCATAATGTACACACGGAATATTACACATTACACAGCGGAACTCAATTTATGCTTAATTATATTCGTTACGAAAACTGGAATTTTTACAGTTTTTGTATCGACATAACTTACCAGCAGCTCAGTGATTACTAGAAAATCACTGAGAAACATCCCGGATTGGACAAGGTTACTAGAGTTGTCACTATTAAATGTAAAGATTCCTTTTTAAAACGCACTATAACGAAAATATGTGTTTTAGCTTTTACTCAGTAAAACAATAATATTTACCATTTTTGTATACATTATATTAACCTTTATTATCAAATTGTTTTATGTTGGAAATCATAACGTAACAATTAAATATAACTTCACTGTATCTCTAACATACTAGATATTATTAGTAAATAAGTTTGTTTTGGCTTATAACATTGATTTTTAACTTTATTAGAATATCTAAATGGAACCATAATACGTTTATATGTAAATGATAGACAACCGGTATTTTATAACATTATTATTTATCTTTTTATTCCCTTGTGTCGAATTGACAAGTTGTACCTGTGTAGAAAAGTTCATACTCACCATGAATGTGTTAATACCGAAGTACACTAAACCGAAGATTCAATACAGTCCACTCATTCGAAAAGGTAGACATTATTTGTTCATGGTGGGCGGGAACGATGGATACTTGAACTGTATCCATGGTGGGCGGAATGTTTAATTGTATATACTTATTTTATTATTATTTGAGCTAATTAACTAAAGATGGCACTGTACCGGCGTTCTAAATCTCGATATGGTTTCGTTACCTGACCAACCATAAGTACCATTGTTTATTAAAAAATAAACTTGTCTCATCTTAAAAATACCTGAGTTTTATTCACACAGTATTTAAATAATATTACAAGAGTAAGAAACAGTAAGATTATTATCTTGGCAGCTGTGACTAGCAGATATAGAAACATTTTTTAACCGCCACGAGCTATACAAAGCAATTTGCTTGAGTAAACAATCTGTAGTTTGCAGGCTTAGAAGTACTAAGAACCACTTCTGGAACAAAATGTAGAGCGTGGTTTCTACTATATTTAGCGTTCTGTTACTGGGCATGGTTTCATCTGAAAATTTATTACTCTGCAAAGAAAAATTTACAAACAACATGATCCAAGACATGTAATGTTTGTAAAGTATTAAATATCATACGTAAAGTATTGAAGTAAAATGTAAGGAGGAGTAAGAAACAAGATACTAAGAACTCTGGGGTGAGATTAAACTCAGGTTATTTACAGCAACAATTTAATCTCTAAACTACCAAGGCTGACCTGTATGTCTATCGTTATATATATAGATAATGTACTATCGTATATATATTGCAATAAAAACAGTAAATACTTACAAACTACACTTCAGACAGGATTTAGAAAAGTCTTAATAATAACCAAACTAGTAAAAAAACAAGCAAATTACATACAATTACGTATCTGAGACAAAATTCCTACAAAGTTGGAGTTAAGACCGCGTCCCGACAATCAGTTAACCGCTGAACTGGGATACGGGCGAACACTGAAGATAATCCAATTATATGCGAGCTAGCTGAACAGGCGGCCAATTAGACACCAAAACTTACGCACTGCCTTTATTAGTGTTGCGGTATCTAGATACCGCAACACTAATAAAGGCAGTGCGTAGTAAGTAAAAAAGTAAAGGTAGTTAGTATTATAACAAGTCTAGACTTGTTATAATACTAACTACCTTTAAAAACTTACAGAATTTGAGTAAATAAATAGCTGATATTTTAACAATTTATTTCCAAGAAAGAAGGTAGAGCCTTCCAGGCACCAAGTGCTGCAATCCTTACTAACTTGTAGGGTTTTTTTTTATGAAAATACATCACCCACACTAGGGATCATACGCCGTGGCACTTTTACAAAGTACTTAAACATCAATTTAAAGGACACAAAGGATGTCTAGATTTAGGTCAATAATTTGCATCAATTTAAAGGACACAAAGGATGTCTAGATTTAGGTCTATAATTTGTGGATTTCTCAAATAATTTTACTGCGTGGGAATCGAAGCAACGACCTCGTCGAGGCAGTGTTACGGGCCGGGCGGCTAGAACACTGAACATAATCCAATTATATTATTATGCGAGCTAGCTGAACAGGCGGCCAATTAGACACCAAAACTACTACTACGCACTGCCTTTATTAGTGTTGCGGTATCTAGACTTGTTCTAATACTAACTACGTTTAAAAACTTACAGAATTTGAGTAAATAAATAGCTGATATTTTAACAATTTATTTCCAAGGGTAAGTAGGTAGAGCCTTCGAGGCGCCAAGTACTAATCCTGCCTAACTCTTTTGTAGGGGTTTTTTTATGAGAAAATACATTATCCGCACTAGGGATCATACGACACAAAAATGTCTAGATTCAGGTCAATAATTTGTGGATTTCACAAATAATTGTACTGCGTGGAAATCGAAGCAACGACCTCATCGAGGCAGTGTTACAGGCCGGGTGGCTAGAACATTGAAGATAATCCAATTATATGCGAGCTAGCTGAACAGGCGGCCAATTAGACACCAAAACTACTACTACGCACTGCCTTTATTAGTGTTGCGGTATCTAGACTTGTTCTAATACTAACTACGTTTAAAAATCTTTCTGGAATTAAATAAATGCTAATATATACATACATAAACTCACGTTTTATTTCGAAGGGGTGTAGGCAGAGCATAGTAAAAATCAATTACAACAATACTTACAAAATGCTTTGCAGGGATTTTTTAGTAATTAAATACAACTCCTACATTAGGGTCTTATAGGTATCGATATCGCGAGGACTCTTACAAACATTAATTTAACAGACACAAAAAACATCAGGACTCAGGAAAATAATTTGTGGATCGCATAAAAAAAATTCCTACGTGGGAATCGAAGCAACAACCTCGTCCACTACAGTCGCAACCGCGACCACCGCACCACAAAGGCAGTTATTTTTTGTCAAGTAAATAATCCGCTATTTGCTATTATTCTTTTGCTATTATTGTTCAACAGCATTTTTCATTCCAATTTCAAATACGTCAAGATAACAACAATTTATATTTCATTTCTATCTAACCTCTTTGATTATTTCTTATCGTGTTCTTATTGAAATAATTCTCTTTGTTTTCAATTTATTATTTTCATAAAACAATTTGAAATACGAATAGAAACCATAATTGATTTTCTATTATTTATTTGTTATTGATAAATTCAAAGGAATATTTCAAATTCTAAAATGAATCTTCTATTTTATTCTAAAGTATATTTCTCTTTTTGTATAGCGGCAGACTATTTCAGAGACACAACCTACACAACATGGTAATGTAACCCCGGTGTCGTGAGCTAATTACGAGATTAAAAACACAGATCTAGACGATAAAAGCAGCCCTAGGGATAAGTCAGTTCATACAAAACGACTACGTTATTCTACAAGTAAGAACGTGTAGGTGGAAAACTCTTAGTTTATAATTCCCGAAGGTTTTAACCATTTAAACTATAGTGCTCTTTCTCATGTTTTATTTCAACAAAGTTAATTTTATTGCGAGAGTCTAGTATCTTTTCATATTATACGCTCATGTTTAAATTCAGATAAAAGGTTATAAAACTATTCTGCTCTTAATTTCGTACGTAATGTTAATTTTAGATGAAATATTATATTGCTAGGTAAACATAAACGTTAATTAATATCTCTATGAATACTAGAATAATGTCAATAACTATATTATTATGAAGCTAGTAATAATAGTAAGCATATAATTATTATCAGCCATAATGTACAAAATTTTAATGTAGGTAATAATTATTGACAAAGGCTGATGAAACATACTATTTCTCTGTGGTGATAGACGCAAAATGTTACTAGTCTGGTCCAGTCGTTGTTCAAACTGACAGTGCATCAGAAGAATAAAAAAAAATACCTAGCCTGCTTTAGGCAGTCAAAGATAATTCCAATAATTTTACCTTTTGGACTGGTATCCATGAAAAACAAACAGAAACCTCTAAGAAGCAAAACTTCCATACCATTCTTGATTTCGTTTATTTGTATTTTATAAAGAAAAATAAGATAGAATAGTATATTAAATTTTCTCCAATATTTCATGTTTTATGTTTTATATGAGTGTGCTAACATTGAACAGAGAATAGCGTGTTTTAAAGCTAAAATGCAGTCGACCTAAATCCAACACAATGGGCCGATGTGTTTTGGGAACACAATGCGTCGCCATACCTCACTCGACTGCCAGTATGTTCAGGTGCTTGTGACTTTTTCGCGTTCGAATTTTAGTTTAAAAATTAGTATTTGGAAATAGAATGTTCGAATCAAATAAGGCTGCCAGTTATATCGTTTTGACAGGTCTAATACGTTTAGTCTATGTCATTTTTATTTTCCTTTATATTTATTAATCTTTGTATAAAGTATAGTAGTAATAATATAGTAGTAATCTTTGTATAGTACAGAATGTGGCAAAGAAATTGGTACGGCAAGACACTTATTGGTAGGCTGCAAAGTGCTTTTGGATAGGGGTAATTACTCGCAACGTCACGACAAAGTACTAGGGATTATACGCGAGGCAGTGAGTCTGTCGATTGGCAGAGCTAGAAAAGGACTGACTACGAATGAAAGACAAAACATCCAATTTGTTAAGGAAGGCACTACTAAAAAGACCACCTACAAGCCTTTTTCGGTCCTGAGTCCGGCAGACGATTGGACTCTACTGGTTGACACGTATGAAACACACTACAAAATCCCGGAGGATATCTGCGTGTCGCTGTTGAGACCAGACATATTCCTCTACTCAAAATTGAAAAAGCGTGTAGTACTTATTGAGCTCACGGTACCGTGGGAAACTAACATCCCTAAAGACCACGCAATTAAGACAAATAAATACTTTGACTTGACAAATGAGATAACCAGAAATGGCTATAGGGTTACTCTGTATGCCGTGGAAATAGGTGCGAGGGGTACACCAGCTAAATCCCTCTACAATCTATTAAAAGAACTAGGACTGCCGAGAACTTCAGTAAGCTCTCTACTATCACGAATGTCCAAAACGGCATTGTTAGGTTCCTACCAAATTTGGAAAGGTAGAGGACGGAACATGGCAGACAGTGAAGGTGACCGCTAACGCGTTGTAAGGGGGCCTCCTTAAACCTACATCTGGGTCGTAAGTCCCAGACGCTGTTACGCCAGTGTTCCGCCCTCTATCACGCGATGGACCCGGCACCCGCACGGAGAATCCATGGAATGCTAAGATTAGGTCTTACTTATTCTGAGAAAATCTCGTGTTTAATTCTTTGATCTTTGTTATATTCTAATAAGAGAAAATCTGTATCACTCAACGTTTCCACATAAAAGGACATAGGTACAGTTGGTATCGGAAATTCTCTGCAGAAACTTGCACAATAAGTATACTGAGTCTTGTACATTCGACAATCTTAAGTGCAGAGTGACGTCATGTTCTTACATTTAGTGCTCGCATTTGTAATGGTTGTCTCCTCACTCTGTAGCTGTATAATGACGATAAGAGAATTTAATTTCTTTTGTTGTTCAAGATTGTTCAATTATTTTGTACAGGTTACTTAATATTTTAAGTTTAATGTAGCTTTTATTGTAACTCTTGGTTGTATAAAAGTATTTTAAAAGTTATGCTAGACAGTAAAAAATAAATGACATAATTAAAAATTAGAAAAGCTCTCAGCTATTTCAGAAACAAGATCCAAGATTGTACATCTTATATTATAATTAGACTTTCTTAAAAAAAATAATTAAGTATATCAGCCTCTTTACTTTTAATTCGCATACAAATAAAAATGGAAAGCCAGACAATACAAAACTTTATGCTTAACACAAGCACATTTTCCACATTTGGAATATCGTTTTCATTATTTGAACACAGATCATACACCGACAAAATAATGGTTGTATCAATCAAGCCGCTTAACCAGTCATCCAAGTATTAGATACATACTAATAGAGTCACGTAATAATTCAGTAGTAACATCATTATTGTCGCTAAGCATAAATTCCCGGTTGAATAGTGTGCGTTAATGAAGTTCTCTTTAACAGGCAAAACGTGCCTCGAACTGATAAACTTCGTCCTCTATTGGTACTTATGTATAGTTCAGATTGTTATACGTTCATCATGTTATAATAAACTTTATACTTACATCTCTCTGTAGAGAGTTTTCTCTAGGTCTGTCTAGGTCTTGAAATAAGTTTATAATAATTAAAGTGTTTTTATCTATCTTTTCTTTTGAACAATTGGTTCTCGTTGGATAAGTTTTAGGTGACACCTTTCTAACAGGATGACGTGTATTACTTAAAACTATCTTTCTGAAGTTATGTCTCAGAAAACGTTTAAATACTGTCATAGAGCCTCTGTAAGGCAATCAGATAACAAATTCTTGTGTTTAGTCAGTAACCCTTTGAAATCACCAGCATAGACTTGGTCTGTGATGGTACTCATGTAGATTTACCTACCTCCTTAGAAAATTGTACCTACTTCACATTCTAAATCTTACTTTCCATTTAAAACATCTACAAGTAGAGTTGTTTTTTTATTAACGAATAATCAAAATAATACCACCTTCTCGATGGTAGCTTAAGGGTCTACTGTCCACGAAGCCCTGAGCTTGGATGTTCCTTGTTTTTAAGTTAATGTGAGTATTGTTTAGAAGGCATGATCATTATAAGAATAGTATTTTAATAAAATACTATTCTAACTAAAGAAGAAAGATTTACTTTCTCTAATTTGATATTAATTCATTCGAAACAACGTAGTAGGTATTTTACGTTTAACAGACGAATCTTCCATTACCATTTGTTAACCAAGAATTATTTACTTCCCAAGTCGTTACAATACAGGTAAATTCAATTTACGGTTAACAAACAAACCTCAGTGGATGTTAAAAAGAAAAACAAGAATTTTTCAACTTCTTTCCTTTATTTCATACAAAAACCTTATTAAAGTTTTATAAGACGCTTTACTTTTTCAGCGTAAACAAGCGAAAGAATGTTTTGTTTTGTACCTTTTAGTACTACATTATAATTACTTGCCAGTGTTATAAATCTTTGTAATAAATTTCTTCCTACTAACATTATAAATGTTAAAAGAGAATTCTTCATTTTTGTATGCCACCTTGGAGTTATTTTTTACAGGAAATATAAATAAAGAATAGTAAAACAAAAGCACAACGTTATCTATTTAATGTTTTATAGAGGACAAAATAGTGATCATCAATGCGTGTATTTAATAAAGTATTGTAAAACATACTGTAAGAAAATTTACCTTTTTCATAAAGTAAAGTACCTAAGTGGTAAGACCAAAATGTTATCAAAATGCGCTAAATGAGGTTCTTTTTCATCCCATGACAACAAGTCAAATAATATTTTATCGAGAAAATGAAGCTTATTTATTCATCAAGGGTGTCAGCTATCTTTGTCCTAATTGGTCTAGCTTCTTTATTATTTTAGTTGAGTACTGTAACTTATAACAAAATAGTAAATTGCTGATTGGCTATGATGATGGTAGCTAATTACAGAGAAACATTAAAAAACTCAAGGGTTGTATTTTTCAAGTAACATACTCGTAGCTAGATTAGAAATCCTAAAATTAAAAATGAATAACACAACTGAGGGTTTTGCTTAGTATTCAGTCCATATAAAATATTGATCATTACAGTCAAAGGGCTCTTCAACCAGAGAGCCGGTCATTTGGTCATCAAAAGCGCTGTAGTGAACCACTCGGGGTTCCTTTTAATGTACTAATTCAGAAAAAAAAATCGAGTCCATTTGTAGGCTTTCGAAAGCACCCATTCTTTTGATCTGCATGAATGTATAATTAGAACTAAGTGGCACTAAGCCTGAGTCCAACCTCTCTTTGTTGCCACTTATCGTGGAACTAGTGACCGCTCGCGTACATGCACGTATTACATACATACTTAATTTGTTGTTGCTTATATTTTATACAATGTTCTGGTGTTGACTAAGAAACTGAATGTCTGCTGCAATAAACTATAAGGTTTGTGTGGTTACAACGTTACATAATTTTACTTCTAAAATTTTTGGTTATATTTAGCCAAGACGTTTTAAAAAGTCAACTCTAAATTAATCATTTCTTAACTTTCATTTGCATCTGTATGTTTTATGTCTGTAAAAGTTTACGCAACATATGCCGTGTGGTGATGGAGTAAGAATACAATATGTCACCACCCCATCTCATCCCATGGGTGTCGTAAAAACCGACTGGGGACTATCCGTGAATATTATCTTTAAAGTTAAAGTTTTCCTTCTTTTAAAAAGAAGGAAAACTTGAAATTAAACCCTGTACCAATCCATCTGGCCAGCGGGGTATTAGTAGGCCAAATATCCCTCCGTCACGGGAGGAGGCCCGTACCTACAGTGGGACATTGATAGGCTGTTATGATGACGATGATGATAGGGCAGACAGGATATTTTGTAAAACATTTTTTATACATAATTTTCCTGTGTAAATTCATCACCTTTCTTTTTAAACATTATATAAACATATAACATACATATAACATATATGTGACTAATTATTAAACACATTTATTTTATTTAACACAATATACTGCATAATTCGTTTGTGTCCGCCATGGGTTTGGTTTGCATCATAAGGTGCCTAATGACCTTTGTCATTGTTATGTAAACTTTAAAGCACCTACATTTAAAAAAAACAATATGCGTATTTATTTTATAAGTAAGCCAGTATTATGGTATCAATGAAGGACGCTGATCCGATCAAAATAATCTGCAATTAATAACAGTATGGCGACAGATTTGACATATCTGTAACGTAAAGTATTCCATTAACAACTTTGATAAAATATCACCTGAGCTTTTGCTGAAACTTCGATAGCTTTCTTACGATAAATTTGTCCATCAATGACCGGCTTATGATTATAAAATTTATTTCATATTAATATAATATTAAATAACCATTTTACGTTATTTTATAATTATTAATTATTTTACAGCGGTATAAGTTTTATCAAAAAGTGATAGCGCGGATGATAAATGCTGGCTAATTTATGGTTCCGTGCTGCACAAATGTACCCACTCTTTTTCTTTAGCATATATCAATAACACACAGATCTCTGACCGTGTTTATTGTTATGATGATGAGAGCACGTTACTTTTCCGTACCTCCCCAAAAAACGGGAAAGACCTCTGCTTTTACCATGAAATAGGCTGAGATGTATATTACTGCGTCACCATATGGAGCATAACACAGTTTTCAAAATATTATTTGAATAAAATTTGAAGCTACAAAATATTGAAATTTAACTTTCCTTTTGTAATTTATCTTGAAGCAAATTTTTCGCAGTACAATTAAGGTAATTGAATATCCCGATACCTGAGCAGCTCCCTTATAAAATTAGTCCATAAATCTTCCCCCCATTGGCTGCGCTCACGACTCTGTAAACTAATCGGTAAATTAAGTAATTACTGTGCCGGTGAAAATCAATGTGTAAGAAATTTAATTTGCTCGCCAGACACTGAGGTGATTTTCAACTCCAGAGGGGATTCAAGCTACATTCGTTTTTCTTTATTAGTCAACAGCGGCATAAATTAATGGGGGCTGTTTCAAATTAGGTGCAGACCACAAACGGTACCCCAAATTATTAATATTAAAGCCTTGACTGAGCACCAGTGAACAGAAAACCTTTGTGGTTACTGTGGAAAATTACAAATGATAATAATATGATGTAAAAAAATGGTTTGGGTTAATACAATGAAATCGTAATTAGTATTAAAATTTATTTACATATTCAAATATGAACGACTATTTTATATATAATATATAAATATTATATACGAACGAGTGCATTTATTTTAAATGGTCTAATAAAATGTGGTAAATGTTTTTAAATGTTTGAAATAAAAAAAATTACGAAAGTATGTTTTACTTTGTTAAGTATAGTCTATGAATCTATAATCGTGTCGCATAAAATATGAGAAATATAGAATCACAGACATCGTCCTGTTTCCCTATTGTTAAATACAGAGGGAGTCCGTTTTCATTAATTAGAAAGTTCACAATGACTCGCAGAATTTCATACACCACAACATTTACAGCCCTATAAATTCTCTTATCTGCCGGCTATCAAAGATACTTTAGAAACAAGTTACGATGTTAATGTCATTTGTTTATAAAAAGTTTAGTAATTAAAGCATTGCGGGCTATTTTGTAATGAACTTATGTTTTATGGGATGTTAGTTTGTTTCGTTGTTTATGTACAAAGTTTTCTTCGTTTGGACAAACATAATTTTAAGGCCTATAGCTTTGTTTATGGACCACATTCCTCAGACTATGTAAATTATAATTTAGATTGTTTTACTATATGCCATTTGGTGAAAAAGTTTTAAACTGTATGGTTTTATTTAATAAAAAAATATAAGTAGCAAAACAATGAATAATCAAATGGAATTCAATATCAAAATAAATTCCAATGGTCGAGGTTTTCCTTCTTACCAAACGTATATTAAACACTATAATAACACAAAAGTCTGCAATCTTTTCATAATAGATCATAAATTCAGACATTTCATTCCGCGATAAAAGCGAATATGGTCTTATATATTTTATGTCTAATGGAATAATTTTCGCTTTATAATAATGTTTTTCATACAAATTGCATGTAAAATCCGTAACTACTTTTCTTAACCCTTAATTCACTACCTGAGTCCCCGGGACTCACATCGAAATTTCAAACTACCATAATTTAAACGTTTTAGCGACTTGTTTCTTCCCCGTCCCTGTACCTTCCTGCAGTGACTAGGGCACCACGGTGGCGAGGGGACATGCTCCTGCGACGCGTATTTAGTAAGTTATTACGTCGAATGAGTCCCTTGGACTCATACTAGTGAATTACGTAATTATTTGTAGTCGTTATTATTGATATAAATGTATGTAATTTGTGTTTTTTCTGTCTAAAATGATTAGTTTTTCTAAAGATTATTGCAGAAAACCTAAATGAAAGCAATATGATGACACGTTTGCACAGTACACGTTTGCCACGCCAAATTCATAACTCAATTTCTTCATTCATCCTGAAAAAAGACATCCCTGTAGATGCGAGTCACGCATAAACCTGAGACAAGCTATCCAGGACCCAAAAAAAATATTGTTCTCAATGCAGTGGCATTTGTAGTGACAAAAAGAGAACAAAGACTGCATATCAATGCACCAAATGTCTGAAACAATATGTTTGACTTGCTCAAAAAAGATATGCCGACGTTGCTTGTAAGCAGTGGAAGAACCCATTGCACGTTTTATTTTTTTCTACAGAAGCATACATTTTTGTTATCTTAATTTTGTATTTTTTAGCTCTTAGAGTCTAAAAAAGATAAAAAAAAAATTTGTTACAAATATTTTTTACTTCTATAGAGGTACGAAAATACCTATGTTTTCGAAGACTGCTAAAGTAGGTCGGTTTTGTTTTTAAGAAGATCTCAGATATTAGTTTAGTTTCGTTGATGTTTCCTAGTTCCTTAATAACTATTTAAAAATAATAAATTAAACATTTAAAAAAATAAACTGTTTTATTAACAAAAACCACGCTTAAAAAATATATGAGTCCCGTGGACTCATAGAAGGTGTTTACGTTACTAAGTTTCACCTAGTGAATTGAGGGTTAATTTATTTATTTACGAAAATGTAAAACTTGTCAGAGCATCCTATAAGAGTTCGCGTTTGGAGGAGGCACATAGTTTTTTGGGCATTTTGTGACTGCATTGATTGGGACTGCAAAAATACGTCTAGATCATAATAACATCCGTATTACGATGATTCTTAAACACACTAATATTTTCCTAATTATGAAAGTCAATTGTCACTTCCGTTAGGTTGTTTAATGCACACTTCAATAGATCTTTATTCAATCTTGCACATTCTTGAATTTATTAGTTCTGATTACTTGTAAAATATAGTAGTGAGTTTGTATTTTATTACACGAACCACTTTACAAGAAACACAACTCAAAGAAAACTTCAGAACTTTCAAACCTTCACGTTCTTTGTTAATAGTTTAAAGCCTCTATTTATTAATTAAAGACTTAACAAAGTTTTACATACCTACTCTTTACGAATGCTTTGAAGTTATTGAACTATGGCAATCAAGGGATCAATGCCTTATCGTCCAATTTTAGCAACAGGCTATAAAGGGGTGATACAAGAGTAACTTTGGCAATGTTAAGGGGTTCAAAATTAAACTGGTTATGTGAAGTAAGTACCATATAGGTGTGACATAAATCAAATTACTTAGTACGTAAAATATGATGGGGACATTGACAACTAAGTCGAAAGAAAGTACGTTTTTTTTACAAAATACTTTTAATCATAAGAATAAAAAATATTACCGTTGCGCACTAGATTAACATGAAATTATGCAAGTTATTACATTCAAGAAGTAGCTTAGTAAGTCATTTGCCAACAAGAGACAATGTCTTGTCTACTTTGCGGTATCTGTTGACAGCAAAATTATTTGTCTTTACAACTGTGGGATGGATTATAATACCGTAAAACCGCTGTGAAACAATCGTTGAGCAACACAACTGAAGCTTACGGACGTTCACAAAGCTCAGCTAGTTATAACTGGCTCGTTATCGTCCCGGTGTTTCCGCAATTAATCCTATCTCGGCGATAAGGCTGTTTCAAGTTAAGGGCCAGTCACTAGGGATCTAAGCAATCTTTACGGGTGACTTGTCAAAGTGAGAAAAGGGTCGGAAGCTCGAGAGACTTTCAACAATGCTTGTTATCTTAGAAGTAAGCCAAGAACGCATCTAATGATACCAATTTTAAAATAAATACAATGCTGTGGGCTATACTCGATGCTCAAGAATGATTGGCAAAACAAAAGAATTCAGGTCAAAATAAAAAAACAAGTAAAACAAAATAAAAATTCAAAATACAGGAAATCTAATAACCTTTTGCACGGTGAAATAGGTTACGGTATAACGAGATTAAAACTTTCTCATTCAGAGTGTACACACAGTACAGAGGATCGATGTGATAGAAATAAACACAGTGTAACCAAAAGTTAATATGGTCGTAGTGAAGTTCAATAAAACGATTCGTGTTCGTGACGGATGTCGACAGGGGTTGCGAACATTTGCTTTTATTTCGTCGTGCAACTCGTTTAGCACATGCCGACTGACAATCAATCTCAGTCAATATAAATATGGGACAAAGGATCGTTGTTCTGTGTTGTCGTGGCCTAATGAAATTTTTCTGCTGCGCTTTTTGTAACTGAACTTGATATTGAAGTAGACATAAAGACCTGCGTAATTTGCAAATAATTGAGACATAACTGCGTGTGTAATATCTCCGTGTGGTGACGGGGTAAGAATACAATATGTCACCATCCCATCGCATCCCATGGGTGTCGTAAAAACCGACTAAAGGACTATCATCTTAACGAAATAAAAAGAAGAAAAACTTGCAATTGAACCCTGTACCAATCCGTCTGGCCAGCGTGGTCTTAGTAGGCCAAATATGCCTCTCTCACGGGAGGAGGCCCGTCCCTGCAGTGGGATATTGATGGGCTGTTATGATTATGTGTGTAAATTTTGTATTTGAGCAATTTTGTTATTCTGTCTATGTTGAGAATTTAAAATACCACACATAGGTACACATGTTTTAGAAGAGTTTATAGGCAAAATATTAATCTTGAAAGCTAACTTGCATTGTGTATTTCATAGAAAAATGGACTTAAGCCGAACATTCTCACGTAACTGTAAACTGTAACGACTTTATACTGTTCCAAATGTGGCCTTAAACCAGATAAATCCTTTTATCAGCTACAATAGGAACAAATAGATAAAACTCCCACCTACTATCTACATAACAAATTTTAGCGCGATCTTATTTATCTTTAAGGGAATTAGGATGGAAATAAATGAATGTTTGCTCTACGAAAAATTTGCATTCCTGGTTTTGTCGAGTGAGAGATATGATCGACTTATCATATTCTGTCTGTTAAAACCGCAGACGTTAGGGACTAAAAGGCAGTACTAGTTAAAAGTTTAAACTAGCTGCAGCATGTAGCGTACTCACACAAAAAGTTTTATTTATTGTTATCTCTTTTCTTGTAATTGCATATATTTTCTAAATTAATCAAAATGGATAGGTTCTATAACAGCACGTAAATATCCTCAATGCAATTATCAGCATATTGGGCGATTTGCAAAGAAACCAGGCGCTTTTCTTTTTATGTTTTTAAAAGTGTTTTTATTAACAGTGTTTGTCCCGCCCGTAAACACAATATTAAAATATTGTGAATGTATATGATACATACATGAAACCTTAGACTAATCCATCTGGTCAGAGTGGTATTAGTAGGCCAAGTACCTAACCCTCTGTCACGGGAGGAGGCTCGTCCCTGCAGTGGGACATTAATGGGCTGTTATGATGATGATGATAATAATATGATACATGGGACAGGCAAAGGAATAAATTATTTTAATACCAATTTACTTAATTCAACTTTTATTAAATCATATAACTTATTATGCTGACTACAATGATCATAATTCAGTTAAAGTGGTTACCACTAACAGATTCGTTTATCAATTTATTATCGACGCTCATTGGACAACTAGTTGTTCAACCATAATAGATTCATAGCTGTTATTTAATCTACTAGTTCATTAAAGTGTATTTTACCTCATAATTTATTGTGGCTTAGGAGTTTCAACATGATTATTTTCATTAATATTGGCGTTTTAGTCGTTGTTTAAAATAGTTAGTATTGTCACTTTTGTCTGCTATTTAGTTTTTATTGCATATAGTTTAAATTAATTAGTTACAAGCTACGTCAAAGGCCTGACTATTAACTAAACAAGAAGAAGGCGAGAAGCTACTGAAGCACAATTTTTGGTAAAGGATGATACAAGAGCCACATAAAAGGTACATACATACTTTAAAGAGCTGCTAAAGTTCAACTTAAGAGTGTATTCTTTAATACGTCAATCCAGATGCTAAAGACCGATTTACACATCAACAAGTACAGGTTTAAAGAGAAGAAGGCAACTTCATACACTTTATATTATCTTCAATTATAATTTGTTCTTTAAATAGTTTTTTACGTATAATTTTGTTTTAAAAAAATATTTGCTTAAATAAACAAACCCCAACACCTGTAGGTAAATTATACTTTGGTTTCAAGAATGCCTAGCTTACCCAACGATATGGCATTACTAACGAAATTAACCCTGCAACACACCACGCTCGCCATTAACACACCGCAGTTTAGGGTTATGCGCCAAAACTACATACTCGCTCTACCTTATAGGAATTGAAATTCGGCAATGTGACAATGTTATGTTTTGTTATGGTATAATTAAACTGAAATGAGCACTGTTATGGTCTTGGGTTAAATTACATGACTATTGTTAAGAAGTTTAATTTTAATACTGTTAATTTACTTTTGTTTTTATCATTGAACCTTTGACGATATTCATTATTACAGTCCATTAATGTCCCACTGCAGGGACGGGCCTCCTCTAGTCACGGGAGGCAACTATATATTACTATAATTTTATTTTGCTGTGTACTATATTCCTTTGTGTGGTAACAGAGTAAGAATACAAGATTTCAAATCATGGAAGTCGATAACAAAAAAAGAAAAACTTGACAAACTATTTTGTATACCAGATTGTGGTAGAATGTGGCTGTGATACTGAACATTACTAAGAACTTTATGTACCCATATTCAGACAAATAAAAGATATTTCATTTCATTTCAAAATACCGTAATTTCTGGGGGAGGGAAGGGTCAAAAAAATACCCGTCCCTGTACTAGGACATTTATTTACTTATCATAATCATATTATTCAATATCCAATGCATTTGAAGAATACAGAGGAATTCGACGTGTTACCTATCTAATAAGGAAATACGCTGGTAATGAAAAGACTCTTTAGAAAGTGTATCTACCAACCATGAAGGTCCTTTTCATTGTAAGAGCGCTTGTACACGCTAAGAAAATTTGCCGTGTCTACGCCAGACAAGACAAATCTTCGTGTAGACGTTAAGAATTTTGTCTTTTTCGTACACGAAAACTTTTCTTGTCTTCCGCAGACAAAACAATTCGGAACGTGTACACGCCAGGATTTTTTTCGTACATTCGTCAGACGGGCGTAGGGCGCGCAAGTAATAACAAGTGTGATAATCAGTGAGAGTTTCCTTTAGTAAAAATGTTAACTACAAAGCAAACAAGTATGATACCCTACTACACCGCTCCCCGCCCCTCCGCAACAACGTTCGCCGTGTCTTGTCTTCAGCGCCGACGCTGTGTACACAGGTCGTGCTTAGAAACGACACGAATTCTTGCGTAGGCCCGGCGATTTTTCTTACCGTGTACAAGCGCCGTAAAGCTTTGCTCGAAATAAAAAAAACAAAAAATATTTTTAACGTCAGTGCCTATACTAAATACCAGCGGAGATTGAATTCCCAAAAGTGTCTATTTTTTTTCTAGGTATTTAGTATATTTTATACAGTATTGGAAAATATATTTGATTTACGTTTCTTTGTATAGCAAATCATTTGTAAATAAAGCCTTTTCATTTTTGCTTTTTAGATTTGAAATGGTTTTGAAAGCGATTTTTATTTTTGTATATAATTATTTGTTATTTTGTTGCAGTAGTAAGCTTTGACTAATAACTATACCGAGAAATTATAATATGAAATATTTATTTTGCGTTTTTCCTTTGCATAGTACCTAGTAGTACTACTTACCTACTATTTAACTACCTTTAACGTTTATATTCATCATATTCATAGCTTTTGTAGATATTGTCCTTAATATTTTTTATTCCAGAAAATATTACACACAATTCGCATCATGAGCAAGTACAATAAGCAATTTATTTTATTTTAATTTATAATTTTAAATACGTTTAACAAAAGTAAATCCACTAAAAATTTCCCACACATTTTAATAGAAAAACTAAAAAATCTTATCTCTCGTCCAAAAATATTCCAGCAAAGTCAAAATCTCTATTCAAAATATTACAAAATTATTCCCATCAGTAGGGTATTATTGGGCATTCTGTACCACTTTCGTCCAGTCGCTCCGCGAAACAAGTTTCGCTCTCGCTCAGGACTCGTGGTCCAGAACGCCCAATAATATCCGATCGATTAACGGTAACATTTTAGTTAGTTCACAAAACGGTAAACGCTCATTGATTGTAAAACAGTCACACTACGCACGCCTGCGATGTTTTCCCTATTTCTTGTGTTCGTCATAGCATGGATATTATTATCTAACGTTAATAACGATACCAACATTGTTTGCGAACCGACAAATGTAGCAAAACAAAAAAAACAACTATAGATGTTAGAACTCACCTGTGACTAGTTGTGTGGGTTGACGTGTCTCTCGGTGAAACAAGTTCTAAATTAGTCCAGATTGCCTAATATAAAAAAATTAACCATAAGTACTTACCTGTTAGCTATACCACACTTGTAACCTTTACCAGACCTATTTGTTATCTATACTGTATTTATTCAGTGTACCGTACTTGATATTAGGTTTATAACAAGCACGGTACACTCATTGTGTTTATAATTAGTAAAACAACGATTGGGTACATCTTAAATAAATAATTTATTTATCACTAAACATTTTCGGTTCCTCAGTAAATAATGTGTCGATCGAGCGTATAAATTCTTGCAGCTTGCGCCACTGAGGAGAATCACTATTCACTTGAGCTTTCAAGCGGAGAAGGGCTTTTTTCCACAGTTCTAGCGAGTCTGTCCCATGGACATCGTTCGTCTTGTAAATTTTGAAGTCAATGTAGTACTCTCCTTCAGTAGTAGCGTATCGCCGCTCGTTACCGTTGGCGACCTTGTTTATTAAATATGATGCTAACTTAGAATCTTCTTTAAATTCTGAAGGAGTTTTGCATTTCCTTATACCGAAAATGTCAACGGGTTCGGTTTTCTTACTGAAACAATAAGTAGTTTTTAGTAAACAGTTAGGTAAATAAAATTCTGTTTGTTGTTAGTATAACCGAGTGGTTGTTTGTTAGTATGATAGAGTCCTGAAAATTAATATTAACATACACAGCAACCTACTTTTATAAAAATAATATTAGAGTCTATATTTTCGTGAATACTTTTATTTACCGATCTAAATTCAGACTATCTCTAGAAAGGAAAAATACTAAGTAAATACACTGTTGGGGATCGAACCCAGCAACTTTAATTCACCAGCTGTGTTTATCTAGTGTAGTACAGTACGTTATACACATAGTTGTTTCACACTCACAACTTACTTAAAACCTTTTTATCAAAGAATTAGAATATATTGCATTACTAATTTATAAATATAATAATTTATATTATTGCAAACGATTGTGTACAGAACGTTAAATAAAATATATTAACATCCAATATAACCTGATCACACATTGTATAGTCTTTCCATACAATAAGAGGTCAGAATAAAATGGTATTAATAATTAGATTTGACGTTGATTGTACATATTTAATAAAAGTTTAATTACGTACCTTTTACGAATCGAATTAGTCGATGGAGTTTTACGTTTCCTTTTTCCATTGCTGTCTGCAAAATGTTTCGATTTAGCTCTGCCTTCGTCTGCGACCTCCTGATAGCTGTACTCGCTCTCTGATCCGGACCTGAAATAGCACAACATAATTATTAGTAGGGTACTCTATCATTATTTTTACACCCTACCCAAAGTTATTCTAAAACGTTAGGTACTTAAATGTAATTTTACTTGAGTAAATGTATAGACAGACAATAACATCATGCTCAAGCCAAGATTACAAGTTGAGTAAAGTTAAAATCATAAAATCAAAGTTGAACTTAACGCTTTCTTTCTTCTTATGTAATTACTAAAGATACATAATGAAACATTTAGCTAGTAATTAAGAAGAAAATCAATTGAATACGGTACATAGATTAGATAGTATACTTATGTACTTACATTATAAATGTTATGGTGCTGATGATGATAGGTACAGCAGGCAGGTGTCGTCAGGCAGTTTGAAGCGCAGCGGTTCTTTGTATACTTCTTGATGATTACTTCCACACTTGCAGACTTAGTTTCGTTTAATGTACGGTAGTGAAATAATGTTTAGCTTATAAATCAAGAAACATGTAAAACAATGTTAATTTAAAAAAATATTAAACAGACATGTTATTGGTGTATCAATTGACTTTTTTTCTTGTACGGATTATACTTGGTCAAAAATGATGTCTAAGGAATTTTGAATAAAATCGAACAAAATTGCTGACTATAAAATAAAAATATAGTGCAAGTAGCCTGACTACGTCATATCAAGTTCTATGGTTCCGTATAATTATGTATTTATTTTAAATCAAAATAAATGCTATGCGGTAAGTACCTATTTAAATTTTAATTGGAATTGTTAATTTTTATAATATTATGACTTATTTTTATGTGATAAACACAAGTAATTTGTATTTTACCGTAAGATTGTAAGAACCGTTAGTCGATAAATTGTAAACTCGCACTGAGATGTACAATTTATTGCTTTTATTTCATATTATATTATAAGTTTATAGTTTCACAGATTAGTGTAACTAACAGTTGAAGACTGTCAGTTTCTGACTGAAATAAATGGAATGGATTAAGTCATCTCAGTACGCGTTTACAAATAATCGACAGTGTATAAACTGATTAGTTAATTAATAAACTGGCTGTTCTTACAATCTTACGTTGACATATACAATATCTATATATGGTACGAAATTAACTATAATAAAGGGAGCTAAACAATAATAATAATGCTATTTGTAAATTTATAATCATTGATATTTTTGTTAATAGAATATTATCGTAAATCCATAATAATTATTTATACCGATTTAGATCTACTGTACCCTAATAAAAAGTAGGTTGAGCGCACGTATTTAGTTACATATTAGCAAATTTCAAGCGTTTCCAATAACTGGTAATAATTATTTGTGTTAATATTAAATTGCTGAATTAAATACCTACCTAGCTATCTAATAAATCGAATAAATATTTTTATAATACAAAATTCTAAGATTACTTATATTAATTAATTTTAACGAATTACTTGCATTCAGCAGACGTGTATTTAAATACAGCAGAAATTTAAGTACTTAATATGTGAATACAAAATACTCCACGACTTAAAAAGGTAATAACTATTATGTTTATTAAGTTAAATACATAAGGAAGCTGTTTGATAGAAGTATGTATACTTACATATATTATATACTTCTTTCTTTTTATATATTTCTTTTTTTACAGAATATTAAATTAGAAAAAATAATCGAGAAGTGATATCGATGAATCAAAATCAACTAAATACACATTTTGAATTAGACATAGAAGTGTACGAGCTGAAATCATTGTACCCACTTGCACATTGGCAGGTAATCTAACAGGAAAATATTTATTTTATGTTACAGATTTATTGTACCTATGTTTTGCTCTTTTTGAACTTTAAATAAGTAATAATATCTACCTCTTGTTATAATAATATATACCTATTTATATTAAATGCAGTTTTTTTTTTTTTTCAGGATGAAAAACTAATTTGCTATATAAATGATCGAAAGAGAACAGTTGATTCCTGTATCAACATAAACTAAAATTAAAGATACATAGATAGTTAGAGACTGAAGTGTTCCAGCTGAAATCATTGTACTTCTTAGGTACACAATGAAACAAGGTAAAAGAAATATATATTGTATGTTTCTTTCGTTTTTAACTTTTCTTAAGTAATTATACCTCTTAAATAGTTTTTTTTGTTTTGAAATACATTATGACTATGACTTAAATATAACTATTTCATAATACTGTCCACAGGCTAAAAGTTCAAAGGTGTTCAATTATGTCACCTAGGTACCTATTATATATATATATTTTTTTTTTTTTTCAGAGTGAAAACTAATTAGCTAGCTAAATGGTCAAAATAGAACTGAATCGCTCAATCCTGTATCAATATTAAGCTGAAATTCAAGATACTTACAAAATAATAGTTTAAGTAAGATAATTATTTTTTAAAGTAGGTATTTACGATAAGAGTCATTTCATATCATCATCATATATCTTATAAATTATACATTATTAACATCATATTTTATAAACTAAACTTAATATTGTATAAAAAATATTGTTAAAAATATTGAAGTAGGTACTTAACTTTAACTACTCTCTAATAATGCCTCATTGCACAGTTTGTAAAATATTTGTAGATAATCGACGATGGTCTGGTCACTTACGAAGTAATAATCATAAAAACAATAGCACGACCCCATTGTATGATAACGTTGAAATCATTAATTCTTCCTTTAAATCTCGTATTATAACTTACAGAATTCTTGCCACCGAAAAACAGTTAAATATATTGCCTGAGATGTTTCTCCATAATAACCAAAAACAAATTAAGAACCTAATCGATCAATCGTTACAAAGACATACATCAATTAAAATTAATTTTGAACTTTTCTCTGTTTTTCTTATGTATAAAAACGAACACCAAGAAATTAAATCGTTCACCACAAAAAATTATGTTATTCATTTAAATTATGATTTCGAATCAATTTACAAAACTATACTTTTAAATTTATTAAAGAAAATTGAAGAGTTTCAGGAAAGAGATAGTGGATGGACATTTTTAAAAAATTCTCATTTAGAAATCAATATAAATAAATATCAGCCTCTCGGCGGATCCAAATTTATAGCTTTACCAAAATTTATAATAAATAAAAAAGCTGTGTTAAATATTAGAAATAATGATAGTTATTGCTTCTTGTGGTGTATTGTAGCTGCCTTGTATCCCACAATACAACATCCTGACAGAGTATCGTCGTATCCTCATTTTCGAGATGTTTTAAATATTAATAATTTATTATTTCCAATTACATTTTCGGACATCAATGTTTTTGAAAAAAATAACCCCTCTCTGAATATTTTCGTTTATGGATTGAAAAATGATAGAACAATTATTGGACCTTTGTATAAATCTAATAATAGTAAAAAATCAAAGAGTATACACCTTTTGTTTTTAGAAAATAATACACATTCCCATTACTGTCTAATTAAAGATTTGCCACGTTTGGTTAGAAATCAAATAACTAAACATCATGGTAAATTGTACTTCTGTGAAACATGCTTATTATTTTTTCCGAATTCAAGTAAATTTGAATCACATTTATGTGGAGGAGTTGTTACAGTTTTACCTGAAAAAGGTTCATTTTTAAAATTTAAAAATTATAATAGAAAACAAAATATTCCATTCGTCATATATGCTGATTTCGAAACTTTACTCAAACCGATTTCCGGCGACGAATTGAACACCGGTAATACGTCATACTCACAAGTACACGTGCCTGCTGCGTTTGCATATAATATAGTATCATCATTCACTGAACATTTTAAAGGTTACAGAAGTTATCGAGGCAAGGATTGTGTAACAAAATTTGTACATTTTCTTACTGAAGATGTTAAGAAAATATATCATAAATATTTGACTAAAAATGAAACTATGATATTCACAGAAAACGATGCTGTTAGTTTCACTAGTGCTATTAAGTGCCACATTTGTGAACATTTATTGTGGGGAGATAAAGTAAGAGATCACTGTCACATTACTGGGCGATATCGGGGTGCAGCACATAGACACTGTAATTTACAACACAAGTTACCCAAATTCATTCCGATATTTTTCCATAACTTGTCAGGATATGATTCTCATTTATTTATTAAAAAATTAGGTGAAATTCCTGGTCAGATAAAAATAATACCAAAGACCAAGGAAAAATACATATCCTTTTCAAAGTTTATCCCTATTGATAATAACGAGTATATACAATTAAGATTTTTAGATTCGTTTAACTTTTTAGGAACAAGCCTTGACAAACTTGCTAAAACAATGCAAGTTAAAGATTTTATTAACCTTAAATTTCATTTTCCTGATAAAACACAATTAAATTTATTAACACGAAAAGGTGTATATCCTTACGATTATATGACAAATTGGCAATGTTATAAGGATAAATCTTTACCATCAAAGTGTCATTTTTATAATTCATTAACTAACGAAAATATTAGCGACGAAGACTACAATCATGCTAAAACTGTTTGGGATAAATTTAATATACATAACTTAGGAGAATATACGGATTTGTATTTAAAAACAGATGTACTTTTGTTGACAGATATTTTCCAAAATTTTAGGAAAACATGTAAACAACATTACAACCTCGATCCTGCATTTTACATAACAGCACCTAGTTTGTCCTTTGACGCAATGTTACTTAAAACAGGTGTTGAATTAGAACTTCTGTCGGACTTAGCAATCGTTAGAATGATTCAAGATGGTATTAGGGGAGGCTTATGCATGTGTTCCCGTCGGTATGCTAAGGCTAACCATAAATACATGTCTGACTATAATACATCTAAATCTTCTAGTTTCATAGTATACCTTGACTGTAATAATCTTTACGGTTATAGCATGTGCCAGTATCTACCATATTCAGGTTTTAGGTTTCTTAGTGAACGCGAATTGTATAATTTACACGTAGAAAATATTACAGATAATGCTGAGTGGGGATTTATATTAGAAGTTGATCTTTTATATCCTGAACATTTACACGATTACCATAACGATTTGCCTTTTTGTCCAGAGAAATGCATTCCCCCAGGCGGTAAATCTAATAAACTAATTGCTAATTTATATAATAAGTATAACTATGTCATACATTATGTACATTTAAAAAAATGTATAGAACATGGTTTAATACTACGTAAAATACATAGAGCTATAACTTTTAGACAGAGTCCTTACTTAAAGCAATATATAGAATTGAACACACAATTACGACAGAAGGCACAAAGTGCCTTCGAACAAGATTTTTTTAAGTTACTGAATAACAGTGTTTTTGGTAAAACATTAGAAAATACTAAAAAAAGAGTAAGCGTACATTTAGTTAATCAATGGAGCGATCAAAATAATCGTACCAAAAAGTCCATATCCGCTGAAAGGCTTGTATCCAATCCTTATTTCCATAGTGCTTCAATTCTATCTGAAAACTTAGTTGCAATACAAATGAGGCCAGACCAAATTATTTTAGATAAACCGATTTATATAGGATTCACTGTATTAGAACTTTCTAAGTCACACATGTATAATTTTCATTACAATATTGTAAAGCCTTATTACAAAGAGCGAGTACAGTTGTGTTATACAGACACGGACTCTTTTGTGTACGAAATATATACTAATGACTTTTACTATGATTTAAAGTATCAGTTTTTACAATATTTTGACACCAGCAACTATGAAGCTATGAACTATTTTAAGATACCGCTTATCAATAAAAAAGTTCCTGGTTTATTCAAAGATGAAATGGGAGGAGAATATATCTCCGATTTTGTTGGTTTAAGATCTAAATTGTACTCTTTAAAAACTCAAAAAAAAATCACTAAAAAAGCAAAGGGAATAAAGTCATGTGTAGTAAGAGATTTAAGTATTACAGATTATGAAAATATTTTATTTAATGGTGGAGTTATCCATAGAAAAAATCCAATGTTTAAATCAATAAAACACGAAATATTTACGCAGTCTATCAACAAAATTGTATTATCTAACAACGATGATAAACGAGCGATATCTTTGGATAAAATATCAACACAAGCTTGGGGTCATTCATATATGCTTAAAACTAAAGATGAGGTTTAGACTAAGCTTTCTTTGCTGTGAAAGTGTATAAGTAAATTACTACTTTATTTTAGTATTAAGGTATTAGATTTAAGTATCGATTGTATATGTAAATATATTAATAAATGAAAATATTAAAAATATATTTAAGTTCCATCTAAATATCTACCTACTTAGTAGGGTTAAGTACTGCTTTTGTTTATGTAAAAATAAAATGTTGACTACATTTACTTGTTTTATTTAATTTATAAATATAACCATTATAATCCATGCGAACAGAGTCGCAACCATAAATAGTTTTTTATGATTATTATATAAATATGCGTTTGCTATGACCTACTTTCAACCGTATGACAATACATACGCTTAGCAAGCGTTTTACGAACAACGTTTCGTAATGCCCTCCTTGATGGCTCGGTGGTAGCGTAAGCGACTAACGTGCTCGAAGCTGTGGGTTCGAATCCCATGCAGGACAATTATTTGTATGATCCACAAATTGTTGTCCTGAGTCTGGCTGTGATTTGTACCCAATAGTTTAAATATATATGTAAAAAGTCCCCGCGACATACGAGTAATACCTAGTGCAAGAGTTGTTGTCTTTAAAAAATAAAAACAATAAAATGTTTTTATTAGATGAATATTAGCGAAAAATATATAAAAATGAAATGTTATATTGTTATCAATTCATGATGATATATACATAAGACCATCAGTTTATATAAGTACATGCATAATATTATATAACTATGTAAATATTTTTCTGTCGCTCATTTCCACTATTTTGGTATTTGAAATCGAATTAACTATATACTTAACCAATTATTAATTCAAGCGAACAAAGTCACGAATAAAACCTTGTACAAATTATGTTCTTTTTCTATTATAAAGTTGGATTATAGTTGAATATAAAAACATAGAAGTATATAGAACAGGATGTAACACGAGACCAATATACCTACATTACATACAACCAACCTACATTATAAAATGCAATACAGACAATAATGATATACTAGCGATTGCTCCAGTCATCGCTTAGATATAAATGTTTTTTTTTTAATATTAAAAAAAAAACTGTATTAAGAATATAACAATATTCTTAATATATATTTTTTTATATGTAGTCATGTAGTAGACTTTTTCAACTGACAAACATACTGTGCAAATATTTCTTCTTGCAGACACAATATGCATTATTAGCATTTTAATATATAGATTGAATTAATTTGTATAAAATACTTTATTTTTTTCAATTACGAAATATTATTTAACTCGTGTACTTGTGCTACAGAATCATGTCAATGGTAAGTTTTTAATTAATAAAATAAAATAAACTTTGGTTACCTTTGGGTTCAATAAAACAGTAACTTATTTTAACAACGTGTTAATGATTTAATTATAATTTGTTTCAGATTTCCGACTCAACGATTATGTTCAGTCAGTATGCTCAGGATCCTAATGAAGACTATAACGAGATGCTTCGCAAGGAAACCGTATGCTGCAAACAAGTAACGAAAGATAAGACGTTGAAACAACGACGTAAGGAGAGATCGAAGAAACTGAAATCTTCAAAATCTTACGTAATGAGTCGACCACAACGACCTGGCATTAAATTGATAAAAGTTTCAGTGCTAGACCTATGTAATAACACTCCTGAAACCTATGATAGTGATAGTGATTGCGAGAACGTTATACTAAGCGCGCAATATATTGTTAAAGACGCTAATGATTCTGTTCTGGACGAAACTGAATCATTGGTGAAAAAAATCTCAAAATCTTTAATAGATAATGATTTTTACTGATTTTTTTTAATATTGTAGTTAGTTGATTAGGTTATGTTTAATGTAATAAATTGTATTCATTTTATGTCTCTAATGTGTATTAGATATTAATGTACGTATATTTGTAATAAAATAAAAGCATTATATATTTGTAAAAAGTATTTTTATTTCCTTAGAATAATAGATTACAATTTGAACTTTTACTATTTTCTAAATATTTTTTTATACATATTACATTTTTTAGTGCACAGTGCTTTAAATGATAATTACAATTAAAATTATTTTTTACACCACTGAATGTTTTGTGTAGCACAGATAAATTAGGACATTGTTTTTCGTCAAGTTCTAAGACATTACAATTCACACACAAGTCCTTAACCCAATTAATTTTCTCCAGACCTTTTACAATAATATCCTTACTTTCCAGGTATTGGACAATTACACGATGAAATTCTCTATAGTCTATGAAACCTTCGTTCCAATAAATTCCTCTGTTTCTTTCCAACCATTTAACTTGCTTTTTTTCGTCATTTGTTAAATATTTAAACAAGTAAGGTGGCTTGATTAAAAAAGTTTGTGTGTATTCAGAAGTGGCTAAAGCTAACTCCTTTACTATAAAATCGTTGTTAAGGTCTTTAAATCCTTGGACATCTAATATGATAGTATCTGGGCTCATGATATTTTCTTAACGGTGTTACTCAACGGCTTATACTCAATTATGCAGTCGTTTAGTATGAGACAGTAAGCAGATGTTTGATCTGGTATATCTGAATCAGTTTCAATTTCCACTCGTACATCTACGACAGAGCCTCCTTTTAGATTATCAGCTTGTCTAGAACAGTCGACAACAAATAACGGTGCTAAGTCTTTAAACTGTTTTTCACTTAATAAGGGTTCCGCGCGACGTCCGTAATATGACTGTTGAAATCTAGTGTATTGCTCGTATAATAAAGCAACTCTGTTATTAGCAAAGTTAACATTTAGATTTTCATAAGGGAAATATGTTGAATTTAGGTACACTCTAACATCACGAATATGACAATGATCGAACTGAGACATGTCAGCACCTGAATTATTTTTTCTTTGAGTCTGTAGTCCAATAATAACAAAGCGTGGTTTCTCTATTTGTGACGAAGTTTTAATAGACCAAGTATGTTTTGTGGTTTTAGGTAATGCGGGATATTCGTACAAGTCCCAATTTCTGAATATCATCTGGAGCGGTCGATCTTTTTCTAACATTTTTAACAAACTTATTTTTTCTCTATCTGATACCTTAACATGAGGCACGCGCCATATGATTTTATTTATAAGAACATCTTCTATAATTTCACCTGTATTAAGTTTTACAGCATTTAGGTTAGTGTTGCTTCTTAACAATATCAGTTCGTGTCTACTGTTTATTACAACTTTCTTAAAATCTTCTGCGAACCCGAGGATATTACAAAGAGGTATAGATGCTGAAAATCTACCACCATTCACATTTTTTATACCATCTATATTCCAGCCCCAGGCATAAGACATCTTTGATTCACTCTCATTCATTGAAATTAACGACTTCATTGTAGTTGTTATGCCAGCATTTTTAATTTTATCTATTTCTACTCCATTAAGCTCGTACCTTATGTCTTGAAACAGATAGAGTAGCGCATTATTCGTAAAATTGATGCTACTAGCAACGTCTTTCAAATCTTTTTTACTAACGATAACAGTTCCTTCCAAATACAAGGTGCTTGCTGATGGTAATATGTACAAATCTTGTTGGTTGATAGGTATACGAATTTCATCATTTCTATTGAAACTTGTTACATATGGCTTGTAAGAATGGAATTCTATTCCCTCAACAGTATTATCGTAAGTTGGTGTGGATAAAACATCTAATATATTCATTTTAGTAAACCGATTGCTTTAAGAAATATCTTATTTTCTTTAGTTAATTTTATTTTCTTTTTCTTCGAGATAGCTCTTGTTTGGGTGATAGCTTGAACTGAACTGATATGTTTATTTTCTTGAAGCACATATTTATTGTAATCAATCATTTTTTCTTCTTAGGTGTAAATACAGTTGAACTTCTTCACCTCGTAAATTTATTAAACGGTTATTTATATCTAATAACCTAATTCGTATGCTGTTTATATTTTTTTGGTTAATCGGAAAGTATATTACGTTCTTAGGAATTTCTATTATTCTGTATCCAGGTGGTACGTTCAGTGCAAATTCGTGTATAATGTGACTGGATTCTCCGTTTATGTACGAGCCGCTTACAATATCACATTCTATCCTGATCACGGTCGTAGGTAAAATGTTGACTGGAAACTCAGACACATGCCATTTATTTCCTTCCAAGATCTGTTTCTTAAACCCTAACAAACTGCAGAAAGTGTTTTCTTTATTAAAATTTATATTTTTTGTGCAGTATATACTAGTTTTTAGAGTGTTATTATTACACTCTAATTTGAACACAGCGTCCTTTATTTCTGATTTTAAATAATCACCGATGTCTTGTAATTCATAGGTGCCTTCCGGTACTTCAATAACTTCATTGGTGTCATAATATAACTTATTATTTCTTTTGTCAATGTTTGGAATAGAGTTAAATGTTGAGAAATGCAATAAGGCGCATTCATATTGTTCAGATAATTGTAGTGTGTTAGTATAGTACACAGATAAATCTGAAGAGTTCCCAGTTATCGACAAAGTGAGTGACATCTTGCAAATGGTTTAAATTAAACAAACGCATAAAATTTATATGTTTTTATTCCAATATTTCCACAAATATTCTAAACATAAATGTCCACAATTTACAGAATTAAAATTTTGATATCTTGTATAATTATAAAAAACATTATAATTTTTAAAATACTTCATCAATTCCCTGGGGGGTTTTAAATCACCAAAGCTGTCAAAATATTCACAGTAATTATTAACTTTAACATAAGCTACCCAATGTGTTCCTTCGTTTTTTGCATTATCCAAGTTCACTATACCACACTCAATCCGTTTTGGTGAACTTGGTAACTGATCCTTCATGTACACTCCTCGAAAGTGAGGAATGTCTCGTGCATGATTTTCAATATCCAAATTAGTTAAAGGTCGATTAGGTAGCTTCCACTTCAGTTTTTTGGAGATTTTATATATAATCCTTTGCCATTTTTATGTTGTTTTATGTATAAACCCTTGCCTATGGCTAATGTCTCCATAGATCTGTTATGTCGTTCTGTTTCTTGTAAATTCTTTTGAGCTGCTTTATATTCATTCACCGTTTTTGCTATACCGGCTACGCCACCAGCTAAAGAGCCTAAAGCTGATAAACCAGCAAAAATTGGAATTAAAGGTAGAATTCCTCCAGTTTTTGGTAACGGTATAACTCGTGGTATTCGCATATTTGGAGTGCATGGAAAAAGTTTCTTTGCAACTGAGTATGCGGTGTTTATTAATGTTTTACTGTTTTTGGGTTTCATTTTCTTAACCACAGATTTAATTTTTGATATAAAACTATTAAACGCCTTAACGCCAGCACCAGATTTTAATTTAGCTTTCATAACTTTGCTCACTAACCAGGAACTAAGTTTTTCTCCTTTTCTTGCATCTTTCGATTTAAGTCTTTTTTTAGCCATATCTAGTAGTTGTAAATCAGCTTTGTGTCGATTGGGTAAGTCTTTATGGTTATCATATGCAATATCGTGTTGCATACAAGCTTCGTCTAGCTTATTAACACCTCGATCACCTCTGAGTAATCTTTTTTTTAGTTTTGTGCCTGGTCCGCAATAGTTATAACCAGGCAGGTGAAGTTCAAACGGTAGATTATCAATAATAGTGTTAAGCAGTCCACCTCCTTGCATTGCTCAAAGTAAAGTAAATATAATATATGTAAGGAATATGGTTATATAATTGTTATTTCAATCTGTTATTGCGGTTTTATTAATCCAACTGTTATCATCATTGCTTAATCCCAACCATTTTACGAATAATTTATTTCCTTTTCTTTTTAAAACCTTTTCAATCAAGTACACACCAGGATGATGAGATTTTTGGAGTTCTTGTTCGTAAAACGTGCCTAATATTGGTTGTTTTCGCTGATCTTCTATGTAATATGTTGTTGGTTTCGTTTTATTGATCTTTTTTATGATAAACAGCTCAGTAGACCAATTAGGAGTATATCCTTTTTCAAATATATGTTTGTATTTACTAATTCGTACATTGTCACCGACTTTAAATTTAGGTTTAGACCGAATACATAAATGATTTTGTGATTTATTAATATTATTTTTTATTAATAACTCATTTGATTTTTTCACATCGGAAGGTTTGCATTGAATAGTACGATGATATGTATTGTTATATGTCTTCAATATATTTGTCAATATCGATCCTAACCAATTATAGCTTCCATTTAAACTAAAACATTTGTATAGTTTATTTTTGATAGTCTTTATTAATCTCTCGACTATTGAAGCTTTCTTGGTAGAAAAAGTAGAATAGTGGTTAATGTTAAACCTCTTCATAAGATTTTTAAAAGTTGTATTATAAAACTCTTTTCCAGAATCAGTTTGTAAGTTGATTGGTCTGCGATGGCTACTACGTAATATTTCATCGAAAGCATGTGTAACATCTATCATGTTTTTAGATTTCAATGGTTCAGCCCAAGCGTATTTAGAAAAGCAATCAATCACTAATAAAATATAATTATATCCTTTATTACTTTTTCTCAACGTCTGTATATCTATCAGATCAGCTTGCCATAAATCATCGATTCCTTTCAATATTACAGGTCGTCGCAGAAAGTTTTTTCGTGCTGCTTTGTGTATTTCATTAACAATTTGTTGCTTTATCATTATGATTAATTAACTTGTCTACAGTGGTTTTTGTATAAAATTTGTCTTCTAAATGAAGCAAAGTATTTGTAAACTTTGTATTTAAAATACTTTGAACGTGTAGCGACTTATTAATTTCTTGTATAATTTCTGTTTTAATTTTATCTACGTATTCCTTATTTACCACGTCATCAGCTTCTTCAGGCAGTCTAATACCTCTTAGTCGTGATGCTTTCAAATCAAAGTCACCGTTTTCAGATTTATACAAAGCGTTATTATTAATCTCGAATAACTCAGATAAACGCATTCGTTTATGAATATAATGACCGAATTTGTCTACATTCATGTTTAGAGTGTGTTGTACTGTAAGGTTAGAAATAAAATGAACATTATATACATACAACTTTTATTTAATAATAATTTTATTTTCACGTAATTCCTCAATAATAGACATAATTTCATTATCTAAGCCTGTATTGCCAGCATCTCGAGATGCTATTAACAACTTTAATCTATCAACTAATTCATTTGGATCATCCCAATAAATGTAATCCACATTTTGTCTCCACATTTTTTTCATTGACATTCCTTTACCTTTAGATTGCTTACCAGGAATTGTACTTTGTACTGAGAAAAGCGGTTTAATAACTTGTAAATATTTCATTCCCTTATTACTTTTTATTGGTTTATTTGGTTCGAAATCTCTACGATGTGCATTTGTATCAAGCAACATCGATTTATAATTTTGCATGTCACTCTCTGTAACTACGCTTAAATCTACATTCTTTTTTAATAACAATTGTTTCAAACCAGGTGTATTACGATATTTACAACCAGCTACTACAATAAATTCATCACCAACTGTTATATTAGCAGACCCTAACATAAATTTCCCTTGATCTACTCGAACGCCAAACGGGATGTCTCGTAGGGCTTCTGAAGATAACGACCAGGATGAAGTGTCGTGCTCTTTAATATTAACATCATCAACCAATGATTGAAAAGAACTTTCACTGTCATTGTCAGATTCATCACTGTCATCTTTACTTTTTGGATTTTCATTCTGCATAGTTTGTTTATTCAATGGACCTTCGATTTGATTATTAGCGTTGGAAAGCAGGTTGAGAGATTCTGTTACAGGCTTGAAAACTGATTCCAATGCTTGTTTATTGCTAATCTCAATATCTCGCATGTTCCGTACTTTTCTCTTTACAGCTTCTGCAGCATCAACAATTTGTCTTTTTAATGATTTTTCCATGCTTGTTATCGGTTGAAAGTCGTATACAGAATAATAATAATACAAAGATGACAACCTTAAATATTCGAAATTTTAATCAAAGATTACAAAGGTATCAAATTTAGTTCTATAGCATCCATTATTTTTAGAACAATCTTTATTAATTACAACATAGTTGAAGGGTTCACTCCATATCCTGGAACACATTTCACGGAATTCAAACCAAGTCATATCGGTATTAACATGTTCATCATAAACATGTCTTAAATTAATGTCATCTTGTTTAAAAAGTACTATCAGGTTAGCATTATCTCTTACTAATTGTTTTGGGATTTTACTGTATGTTTGATTTAGGTAAAAACAATCGATGTATTTGTGTCTACCCATAGCAAAGTAATCACGCATATTATTTTGATTCTCACACGCCACGTCATCAAAAATAATTATAGAGTTTGGTTTCGCATCCTCAACTTTTAACACTTCTTCATTTCCTTGAAATTTTTGTAATGATATACATGGTACTTGCTGTAAAACCTTTTCTAAAAACACATATTTTGGTTGAAGTAAAGTTTTTGAATATATGTAGATGTTTTGAAAGTTTAATCCATTTTCATGTAGAAGTAGACCAATTAACAAGTTTGTTTTGCCACAGTTTGATGGTCCGCAAATAATGCATCGTATGGTATTAGGTAATAATTTTCCATGACGTGATTCAGTCTTACAAGAATCATTGCAAATTATATTTAATTGCAAAGATTGTGGTTGTTTGACAAATTTCATGTTATATACATATTACAGCTTAATTAATAATGATCAAGTTTAAAGATTGTTAATCTTTATAAATACTAATCGATCTTAAATCTACTCAACTTCTTTTAAGTACTGGAACAAATTTTACCATCCTATTATCCTCCTCACAATATATTTTTATTAATTCTGTCTATAATGACACAAACACACTAAAATTAAAAATACTGGTTGTTGGTAATTTTTAAAGTGCCAGTTGTTGATGTCTTAGCTATAATGTCGTCATTGTTATTGCTCACGTGAATATATTAGGCGTTAGTTATTTATTGAAGTTTCGAAGCCACACGTCGCTGGTTATATTAAATTTATATTATTGGGCATTTTGGACCACGAGTCCTGAGCGAGAGCGAAACTTGTTTCGCGGAGCGACTGGACGAAAGTGGTACAGAATGCCCAATAATACCCTACTCCCATCATTCATTATACGAGCTCATTCTGTACGAACAATTTATTACAACACAGAGTACTAAATACACTGCGTTTAGCGAAATCCTATTTCGGCAGTCTCGGAAATGACGGGGAGAATTTGCATGGCTGATTGCCGTCCGCTGCTCAATCAAGGATATTTAACAAAATTAACTAATTGAGTGAACGTTCCACCGTCCTCCCCTCGCTTCGCTCTAACTTGTCGAGGGTAAATTGACCAGACAACAGAAAAGCAACGTATCGAGGAAACCTAATAAGCTATAATAAGATGATGCTGCGGTACCGCCGTCGTTGGACGCTTATTCATTACTGGCTTTCATGAAAACAACTTTCTTGTTGCATTTTATATCGGATTATGGTTCAACTATTATGTTAAATGTTTTAACCAATACAGTTACTGTTATATTAATAAATAGATTTTTTTTGTTAATGTATAGCTTTTAGTTACGGTACTGGACAAGGGCGCTGGAATCTTTAGCTACGGTAAAATTTACACTCTTCCAACCTCATTGATCAATTTTAGGTATTTACAAAAAAAAGTATTAAAATTTAAGTATGTTTATACGTTGTCTAGTACCCATAGTACAAGCTCTGCAGCTTAGCTTGGGACTAGGTGGCGTTGTGTAAATGTGTGAGGATTATTTATTTATTTATTTTCTTATGTAAAGAAGGAAGATGACAAGCTGGTTTGGGTCAAGGTGCTATCTGTTAGGCCAAATTTTTGTCCATGTACGAAATAGTGCTGTCTCTGCAGAGGGACGTTTAAGTGCTATTAGAAAGAACTTATTTCAGAAATGAATATACGATAATTTTATTCTTAGAGTGTTATTTATTTGACTTATATTTCGTATTATATTTTAAATTACAAAGCCTATTAATTACTTCCACTTTGGAGTTGCTCCAAAAACAAACTCTAATTAGGTGATTGAGTTACAAATTTGTTTCCCTCACGAAACTTGTTAACATTATGTCAAGCCTATTATAATAGATGAGAGTCAGATAAGAATCTAAAATTGTAAATAATTTTAACATTTAATTTTAGTTTAACGATATTATTTTAATACTATTTTTAATAATCATCTGGTGACAAACTAAGAATACAGAAAGCTCTATCTAAGAACTAATTTAGTTCAACCTGAATTACTTCCATCATTCGCATTTACGATTTATTCGCAGATATGTATTTGACGAAATAGCACTACACTGCTTTTTCGTATAATACCCATGACAGGACAAACATTTTTGCTTTGCCCTGTCTATGCAAAACATTACAAAATTAGTCTGAACAAAATTATGATTGAAAATTGCGAAACTTAAATCAAATTTAAATACATTCGACAGCCAGAACTTTTTCTGATAAAGGCATTTGATGATAAAATGTAAATGTCTTTTTAGACTTCTTAACAACGTTTGAGTAAAAAGTGGAATGCCGAATTGGACCTCTGTCGGTAAATGCTAGCAAAAGATTTATATCCTAGACGAATGATTGGTATGTCGATAGGAACCGCTTTGAGTTTTGAACACAAAGGACGTTGAAATTCTGATTTAATATTAAGGTTTAGCATTATTTGAAGACGGAGAGTCTTTGATTAATTAATACCTTCCTTTGACCCAAAGAAACTTATTTAATTTAAGAATGGAAATCACAGGAATTCTTTGTTTAAATCTTGTCTCAATCTCGGCTTTGCTTTTAGAATAAAAATGAGATTTGAGTTTGATCATTCTGTTGTTACCAAGACGCATATTTCAATGATTTAAACAATATCACTTTGTTTTACTACTGAATTAAGTAAACGGGTTTTGAATTAAAGCATAAATTATTGCTAGGAGAAATAACAGTGTGTCAAAGTTGACTGTATAGTGTTCACGTTCATTTCCACTGTGGAGAAATTTTATTTACTAAACAGCAATTTGGTATTTTCCACTAACGAAGTACAAAGTAGTACTTCTTGGCCTACTAGTACCACTTGGCTAAATGGTTTGGTATTGGAATTGTTTCGAGTTTTATATCGCTAAGGGGTAAGTTTGCGTTTTTCTAATCTCTTTTAGTTGACTTTTACGTAATCTTAAGGCCATTTTTGCATCTTTAGGTGACTTTTTATACTTTTATTCTGTCACTGCCACTGAATTAATACGTATTGGTTAATTGACTTTAATATATAATCCTATAAGCCACATTTATTATACACACAGTGTGGCTGTGAGTGCTTGGCCCCAAAATTAAATAATTTTGCTTATAACTAAATTGAATCTCATCAGATGACAAATAACAATCTTTTGACATCTTGGAACAAGCAAGAAGGCTCTCATAACAAAATTTAATAACATTTACTGCCTCCGGACAGTAATGTAACGTTATAGCAAAGTTATTAAAAAGACCACCATAATTTCATTTACTCGAGTTAACGGTTATTTAACCATCTGCTGTTAAACCAGGAACTTAACAAGACAACTGCCGGAGGATAGATTGATAGTAAATATAGCATTCGTAGCACTTACTCATTGGTCGACCGCATAGTGGTTGATTATCAATAGAACCACAACACCAATTTCGCTTTGCGATATTTTGTGCCTGCCACAACAAATTGCGGTATGGCATTTGGTTAATTAGCATTTTTAGTCGTATATACATTAGTTTCAATTGATTTGTTGTCGATTAACTTATCGATTTTACAGTTTTTTTATTAAAGATTAATTATCAATTTGTGTTCTACATGTTCTTTGAGCTCTACATAAATTATGTAGGTGTAAAATCACTATAACAGTGAGAGGGTACCAAGAATTGCAGGTTTTTTTAAAGTTGCAGAACGTGTATCTTGTAAAAATTTACTAAGGAAAATAATCTGTAAGAAATTAAACCAGAAAATAATAACATACAAACAGTGTCGTATAAGCGTGTCTAGTTTCCGTCGATCACAAAAGTGGCCCTGTCTCTCTGTGCCGTGCATTGTTTACTTGATAGCAGATATTTAAGTTGCTTATAGTAAACCGATAGATGAGCAGGATACTGGACTGCAAAGGATAGCAATATTTGAGGGAGGCCTATGTTCAGCTGTGTGCATACATATTATGATGAAGAGTGCGAATCGCTTTAAACTTTGCCTTGTAAGAGATATTGTAATAAAGACAAAACAAAATTTACAAGTATTATTATTCTAGTAAATGTTATAAGACCGCACCTACACTGGGTGCAGTCTTAGGAACTGCAGTATCCATAAAACTTTGTACATTAGATCCCTAACTTTGAATTTGTACAACTGGCTACGTTTTTATTTTATTTTATTTTATTTTATTGTTTTTGGAGAGCTTACAGCTACAGTACAGTGAGTTTAGTTGTATACAATTACATGCCAATTACAAGCTTCCACAAATGAAGCGACTTTGATTTCAAGTAGTAATACTAAACCAAATATTTTGTTTTAAAACTAACTTTATTTTAATCAGATATTCTTTTTTAGACCATAGGTAGGCTATTTTGATCGCCTGCCATCTAAAATCAATTAAAATGATTCAAAGAAATAATGTTTTAAGGCCAACTATTTATAATTGTTAAAGACGATTAGCTATACTATTTTACAAATTCAAATAGACATAAGTATCGTTTACGTCATAATACTAAAATCTATTCAAACAAACACTTGCACTAAACTAAATGCTATTCATCAATATAGGTTACGTTGACATAAAACGTTTAATCTCACCCAAGTAAGAACAGGTTATTAAGTACTAAGCCTTAAGTAAAGGCGCTTGAGCCACCATCATCAGAACATTATGTAACTTGACTAATTTAGCAATTAATTCAAAGCTACCCAAGTTTACCACAACTATATGCTAAAGTTGCTTGATACCGAGTAGGCCTTATAATATCGAGTGAATATTTTAACTAAATAAATTTTGTTATGTTATCTTTATGTTACTGGTCTTCAAAGCATAATAGATAACTATTGATAAAGATAAACTATTGAAATTAATTTGTTATTTGTCAAAATAAACTTATACTTAACTTATATAAACTTAGGAATCCTAGAGAAACTCGTGTTTTATGGATAGCATTTGTAACCACGTCCCTTTTGAATAACTTTGATTTTGAATTAGTTTTGCATACACATTTACGTGTTAAAGATATACGTGTTTATGCATCAATCTTATTTGATTGAACACTTCTAATCGCCTACACATCTTGTTTCTAATTCATCTATTTTCTCAGCGAAATAGAGGTACATTTACAAACGTATCGGTCTTTATGTACTTATAATGAGTTCCGACCCAAATAGCGCAATAAACAATGTAATTGTATGCCAAAAGAGGCCAGGAATAATAGATGATTGAATTATTTGGTCAATTTATGTCGTAATATAAGATTTTGTGGCTGTTTAACTCAGCAACAAAGTCAAAAGATAAAGAAAATATAAATAAATAAAACACATTACTCAATTATATGGCTTCCTTGTTACCTTTAATGTCCTCGTTAAACTTTTTTGTATAATAAATAAATTTTAATAGATATGAATCAAACAATAGTAAAATGGAAAGAAAATTGTGGTTTAAATTTAGAACTGTCTAATAAAGGTCGGTATCTCGATAAAGGCGTATTCAAGCTTCGTTCGTTTTGTACTATTTTGCATGCGTCGCTTAATATGCACCTAACAGTCACTCACAGCAAAGCTAGGCGACTTGTTGTTATGCATATCCACAATGGTCACGTTTTAGTAAATTGTATTTTTAATCACCTCAGTAAATTTATTTTTTATTTCGATTACCGTTTTTAAACAATACTTACTTGTTCATTCGATTCATGCAAAACAAATAAAAAAAAAACGAAATTAAAAAATGCAAAGTTTTTGTTAATAGTTATTAATAATTTCAACTTGAATTCTTCTATTATATCATTTGGTTAGTGACTAACCTGGTGCCTGCCATAGGTCACTGACATCCTAACGATTTAGTGACTCCGACGGAAGCAAGAACCGACCTTTATAAATTTATTAGAGGTTAGAAATTAAATGTATAATAAACTAAAGTCAAAAATTTTTAAAAATATTTTGTTACCATTGTAGACACAACCAGAGTACAGGAAACAGTTTTATTTGTTCTACCAGCAATGTACGGACATTTTTCTTTCTTCTCTGTCTATTTTCTGCGTTTCGCATGTGTTGCGTATTTTGTTGAGGACATTGAATGAATACGTTCTTTAGTTCATTTTGGCTTAGCTTAGATTAATGTGCTAGTCTTGAACCACAATGGCCGGTAGAGATGTTGATGTGAAATACGTTCGGTGATTTCACTCTGATTGAAGTTGTTTGTTTGTGAGAAATTCACTCAATGCTATCTTTGGTTTAGGAAGATAAGTTTATGTACTGAAAGGTATGTTAGTAATATTTTTAATAGTACATTAATAGCGGGTTGAATGCTTACAAAATATTAAACGTAAAAAGAAAATTAAAGTAATAAGTAACCTAATTACCTGTATTTCGCATAAGCACTTTTGCAGATTTTTGGCACAGGTAGGCCACTAATCATAACAGCCCATTAATGTCCCACTGCAGGGACGGGCCTCCTCCCGTGACGGAGGGTTACTTGACCTACTAATACCACGCTGGCCAGACGGATTGGTATAGGGTTTAATTTCAAGTTTTCCTTCTTTTTATTTCGTAAAGATAGTAGTTACGGTTATTCCCTTAGTCGGTTTTTACGACACCCATGGGATGAGATGGGGTGGTGACATATTGTATTCTTACTCCGTCACCACACGGATAATAATGTCAATCTTAAATAATTATGGTATGAGAAAGTCTTACTTAATATCTTGTACTTAATATCTTGATAACATTTTTTAACATATTGTACAAAAATAAAATAATACTTGAGATCAACATGAAGTACTCATTTCTCGAGGTAACCTCAACCAAAATATAAGTGAAATAATTTAAACGTTGGTAAGGACACTCGTCAAAGCAAATCTGTTGAATGGGAATAATGGAGAATACTCGACGGCCCATAGCCGGGGAAAGGAGTGCTTATTTCTGTTTTTATATTTCATTATTGGCCCTCTCATCTCATATTGCACTCCATTCGGATTCATAGAGGCCGCCATAAAAGATTGAAACGTGAGAGGGGCATTTGAATGGCGTAATTGCAAGTGCACTTTTTTTTTTAATTCAATTCCTGTCGGCTATGGCAAAGCAGGAATGCACTTCATTGATATCGCTTTAAAGTAATGAGTTTTTTGTAAAGCTTTTGTTTGTTTAGGACAAATTGTGGTTGCATTTTGCATCGTAAAAATATAAGCATTATTGTGATCACAATTGTGATGGAACGTAAGATTATTTTATTTACCAGAGCAAGCTGTTTTATAAGTAAACAGAGTATACTTTTAAAGCATGTCTTATTACCTAAATGTGAATAGTATTTAGGTTTCGTTTTTAAATACACTTTTATCTTAACTACCAGAAAAAAACATAGATAATGTCATATTTTTCCGCCTACGTTATTTCTCGATCTCGTCACTGTTTTTATAGGTTTATAATTTGTACTGGAAACATTTCAATAACTGTAAATATTATTTTGATGTAAACATTATCTTTTTGTCCTGACCCATGGTTCACAAGTGTTTACCTACTTAACTTTTACAATATTAATATTGTAAAACATGTAATTAAAAGAGGTTTACTTTTATAATTTTTAAAGCGAATTGTAATATTTCAGAGTAGTAGTATGTTTTGTGTTTCATTGAATCAAATCATTGGATAAATATAAAAAAAAATATTCATAAATAAGTTAAGTACCTAAACTTTTTCTTAATATTCACAGTTTTTTATATAAATAAAAAAAGAACATAGAGATAAACTTTATTAATTACCGAGCATGTCTAAAACCAAAATTACTTACTTAGTCAAAAAGAAACAGGCGTTATTATTTTATTAGTGCAATTAAGTATCAAAACAGTATATTAGCCCGTAAGGATTTTTACAGGAGATGACGAAGAAAATGAGCAATTACACGACGGCGCGGTGGCTCGACTTAAACGCCTAATGAAATTTAGAGTATGCCGAATGGAAACAGACAACCGTGGAGTTGGCTTTACTTAAATACTTTATACTTTCTTAGCCCAAGTTAAGTAATTAAAACTAGATTGGTTGAATCAATAATGGAGAATTTATATTTTAATATTATGGGAACTAATGTTCTTTTAAAGGTTTCTTTAGAAAAAGATTAAATTTACGTGTAGTAAGATACACAATGATCTGGCAACTCATTTCATTTTGTAGGCATTGCGAAACCTGGTTACAGAAGAAACATGATGACAATATTTACAGTTCAACAAATTTAAAAGATACAGTATGACGTTTCATATTTTTCAAACTGAAACAACTTTGTTCATGCGTACATTATTCAGTTTCGAAAACCTTTTTCGTAAAACCATAAATTAAAAAGATTTTATTATTGTTTCTAAAAATGTACAATTATTAATACATAAATTTAATTAAAAACTTTCAAACAAAGCAAACTAACATATATATTTACATAGTAAATAATATCTAATAGTTTTATTCTTGACCTCATTGCAAAGTCACGTAGTTAGCTCGTAGTGTTGCGACTCTTCGGATACACTTGTATGCAAAAAAATCGTTTACATACGAAAAATCGGTATTATCGTTAGACACGTAACTAACTATTACTTATAACTATTACTCGACGTGGTCGAAGGTGACGGAAAGCAACTTATTAAGATCTTAGTAGTGAAATTTGACGTTGGAAAAATTACATTTATTTAAAATTTAAGAAAGATAGTGGTTAAATCAAAGTAATTTACGTGTTTTCTATTGCATAAACGTTTAATGCTATTTTCCAGAAATTTTCATCCATATCAAAGTGTGCGATTGATGTAAAAGCTAGAGAATTTGCAATATGTGGTGTATTTTTACAAAGTTAACCAAGTAAGGATCTATAGATTATTATTTTAAGTAAAGGGTATTCCCTTTACTAATAATAAGATTAATTATTAAAGTGTCTTAAAAATCGGATATTATAGTAATCGATCTCTTAAATTTCGGATATTATAGTAATCGATTTTTTTATCCCAACCTTATTATTCAATTTGTCAGAACTGTCATACCGTATCTATTAGATTTGTTGAACTGTAATGTACAACCTGAAACATTGCCGATGGAGAAGAAAAAGATTGTTGAGAGAAAATAGACAAACTACTAATGCTCAACTGCAGGAACTGGTTTCCTCCAGTGACGGAAGAAAACTTGATCTGCTAACACTAAGCTGATCAGCTATTGGTATAGGTCTAAATTTGTCATGTTTTCCTTCTACTGTTTCCGTAAAAATAGCATACTTAAACGTACACTTATACGGCTTTCACAAAATCTTCCCAAATAGGCCACTCCAAATGCCATTGAAGTGGCCACTCACTATTCAAAAACTGTTTGAGTTCATGACCATTGACACGAGAGAAGAAGATGAATAGGAATGAGGCTCAATGATAACGCTACGCATTACTCTGTCACCAGACTTACAATAAAATTAAAAATAACTCAGGTAACCGACTCCATGTCCATACTTTCCAATGTCTTCATATCTTCATACCATCAGCTACCAGCTAGAATTCATGAGCACGGAAAATTATACTCAAATACAATTAAAGTGTAAAGCAATTTATTTTAATTTTAATCCCCGTCTACCCACTTCCCCTCCACGAAGCTGTGGCCCTTAATAACCGCTGTTAATATTCACAATTTGACTTACACATTCCTATAAGCTTCTTTACTCAATAGAAACTTTATTAACATTTCTTTTAGCTATAAAGTTATCAGATAAGTATCAACGCCTCCGAATACACTCTTCTTGATTATGGTAATTTTGATTCGATGCGGTTTTATAGGAATCACGGATCGATTCAACAATAACTGTTCGAGGTGATAAAAAGATTTGGATTAATTCTTTATTCTTATTTAGTCAACGTGAAATTAGGTATATTTATTGAAAGTTTTTATGAAGCTTATTGAAAGACATGAAAGGTAGGTACCATATGCACGAGACCATTATAATATCTTAAGAGATATTTTTTTAAAAGATAAAAAATAATCAAATTAAAAAAATACTATGCTAACCCAACTAACCAACCACGTAGAAGGTGGCGAGATGAGATAGATAGGGCACAAAAACACTGCCCTTCATTGGCCAAGGACCGTGGAAATCAAAGGGAGAGGCCTTTGCCCAGCAGTGGGATGAAAAGGGCTGAAACGCACGAAGCCAACTAAAATGTTTTTCTCCTGGTTTGTGTAAAGTTTTCTTTGTTTATTCTAGATAAACTACTCTGTTGTACCTTTGCTGCTTGTATTGCCTCGTTGTGAGATGGCGTGGTGACACCCCGTATTCTTAATAGGATGGTGTGGTGACAAGGCTACACAAATATACGATTTGGATGCATTTTATTAATTTTATCCAATATTTCATATTGGTATAAATAATTGAATGCTCCCTCACACGGTGGACCGACGACCTGGTTAGGACGGCGGGAAGCCGATGGATGAGGGAGGCACAAGACCGCGCCGAGTGGAAACTTTTGGAGGAGGGCTATGTCTAGCAGTGGACGTCCATAGGCTGATATGGAATTGAATGCTTATTAATATTTAAGTAATGACGAATTGATTCGCAAATGAATTAAGCGTGACATCAGCTGTCGATCCATTCATCAATCATTATAGGCTATTACGATTATTGTACAGAGCTCGATAACCTTTACTATGCTGCATATTAAATTAATGTTTGATGAATACTTTACACATTGCAGTTTAACAATTAGTTGTTTTTTTTAAATAACGTAAAATAAAGGTTTACCTATTGTAAACAACTTTCAACTGTCATAAAATTTATATCTTCTTAAATATTAGGCACATGAGCACACAACTACAAATATGCAAAATAAGAAACTCTGTACTTTTATGATACTCGTATCAGTATTGAGGAAAACGGATAAGACTCAATGGGTAGTTATTACATAAATTTTACTACAACATAATAGTCTTTAATTTACTGTTGCAAGGTATTTTGTATTTTCGTTTTATAAGAAAAGAAAAGATTTTTGAACTCTAATTTACGTATTATAACAAAAAGACAAAAAAACATTGTACAAATAACCGTATAATGTTGTCTCTTTTTAAAATAAATGCAGAATAAGGCAACCATGTAGTATTATCCACAAGGAATTTCATTACGATGACAATGTTGGCAAGTTCAATTTTCTTGTGAGATAACGAGCGTGGCTGAGATTGTTTCAAGCTTCTAACTTGAGGGCACTTTGACCCCTGGCCCGTGAACATCGCGATCATTCTCATTATACGTACACAAAAGAATACTGTTTTTTTATTTAAAAGACAACTTAAAGAAAAATAAAAACGACAAGTGAATATTTAAATGGTTTAGATTAAAAGCGTTTTGTACGTAAACAGCCTTGTTTGTGGCATACTAACAATTTTATTCTTTGTCGAAATTATTTTGTGAGAAACTGTAATTTTAAAATTGTTATCCGTACCTTCTTAGAATTTTACATTAACACGCAAATGTATACCTTAATGTAAAGATCATGGGTAAATAAATGTGTAACGGTTATTTTAGTATTGTTAAAATATTCTCAAATATTTGTTGAAAATATTACTTAGAAAGACTAGTTATCAGTGCAGTGTTTTATGGTAGGTTAAACGCTAGCTAACGTAATTAATTTCGTTTGTTGAAATTTTATTTTGAATGTATATTTGACGACCTCTGTGGCGTAGTGGTTATTTAACATGACTGCTACGCAGATGTCTTGGGTTCGATTCCAGCTCAATGCAAATCTTTGTGTGCATGAACATGATTGTTTGCATTGGTCTGGGTGTTTAATATGTAGGTATGTATTTACAAAAAAATAAAAGTATTTAAGTACCTACGTTTATCTGTTGTCTATGCCCATAGTAAAAGGTCTCCTTAGTTTGGGACTAGATGGCGTTGTGTGAAAGTGTAAAAAAAAAGTATCAATTTATTTTTTTGTTTTATGTTTTATAATATATGAATATTTACTAAATTTTTTTTTTTTATACCCTATACTTTTAATTAATGAATTAATCTTTGGAGCTATTTTTTGCGTAAAATTGCCTGCGATGTTATACACAGGTTTACTTTTTAATTAAATATGTAACCTAAACAGTACTTACTAGCTTTTAAATTTCTTTTTGCAAAACGGATTCTTGTTACGAAGGGAGCAAAAAACATAAACCATAGGTTAGGGCTCTGTAAGCCATTTAACGAAAATAAATATAAGAGATGGAAGCTTAGTAACTGTAGTAAAACCATAGCTTAATGTGATACCTTTCTTTAATAGGAAAGAAAGTACTTAATGAAATTAAAAAGCATATTTTGTCAAAATAATAGATACGTCAAAACGTATCGCAAGTACATTATACTAACGATATCATCACATACTGTTGTGACGTAAATATTTTTACAAAATGTGCTTTTTAATTACATTCCATTATTATGTGTTATAAGCTAGTCTATAGCAGTAGTTTGTAATAATTACAACAAAATTTAACATTACAATAATTATAACAAATTAGGCCGTTTACACATTAACTCAAACACTGTCAGACTGAAATGCCATGGCGTTCCATTATAATTGCATTAATTCCACGGCAAACTAATTACAATAGCTGTTAAATCATTGTTCACACAAATTGCTCTGACCACACAAATCGCTTTAACTTACTGTTGAGTATTTGACCCTGATGTAATTACGTTACTGTAAGTCTTGTTTTGCACCAAAAATAACTTTGCCTAATGTTCTTGAAGCATGTTATATGGGTACTACTAGTTTGGCGTTATAGTGCTTCATGAGGCACTAGCAGCTATGTAAAATCACTGATTCTTAAGCTACAGCGGTTTTTAAGAAACTTTGTCGAGATCATTGCGTAAATACATCAGTGGTAATTGATTTCATCTGAGCGTCTCCGTGCTTTGCAGGGCACGTAACACGTCGGTCCCGGTTGTTGTCCCAGTAACAGAGTCGTATTAGCCACGATAATAGTAGCCTCTACAACGAATGTATGTACCATATAACTGACGTTTGACGCTAAACCAAACGATCTGGACCTCATTAGGAGGAGGCCCAGCATAAAAGTACTTGAGTATTCGCATCACGTTTTTTTTTTCAAACAAAAAGTAACGATGTTCCTATCCACGTTCTACAATTCTTAGCACATCTGCATTTAACGAGTTCTATTCCAATGTTTCAAACAATATTATAAAAAAAACTTCAAATTATCCTCGTTGGCTTGCATCATTGATTGCTTTATAAATAGCTAATAAACAAATGTAAATCATGAACTTACGTACGTATTGTCCAGAAGACCAATATTGGAAAAGCACTCAGCTATGCGCTAACGAGATGCGAGTCTAATGAACTTGAAATCCTCCGCTTCCATTTTGTATAATGGACATAAACATGAAGCTACGAATTACTAATCGAAAATTATAAACAAAATTTTTATGACAACATCATCACTGGGTTTATCCGTGTGGTGACGGAGTAAGAATACAATATGTCACCACCACATCTCATCCCATGGGTGTCGTAAAAACCGACTAAGGGACTAACTCTTTACGAAGTAAAAAGAAGGAAAACTTGAAATTAAACCCTTTACCAATCCGTCTGGCCAGCGTGGTATTATCCCTCCGTTAGTAGGCCAATTATCCCTCCGTTACGGGAGAAAGCCCGTCTCTGCAGTGGGACATAAATGGGCTGTTATGATGATCACAAGGTTTTAAAAGTCCGTCTTACGACATAAGCTTATACGTTAATAAGTATTTTCATCCGTTGCCTAGTGCACTTAGAACATGCTCTATTTGGTAACAGGCTAGATTTTTGTATGAACAGGCTAGGCATTTGAAGAAGATATTGGAGATTAACAGAATTGTACAGTTCAAAGAAACTAAATATATTCTATAGACAAGTTTCTTGTGCCGTAGTAGCAGTTATGCACGTCAAAATATATCATATAATTTTTATACTAAAATCTAAAGTCATCAATGCAATCCATAAAACTTGTGGAATTGGCTAACATCTTCGATCACATAAACTTCGTTGATCTCAACCATATAGAATATGCGATGCGTAAAAACACCGAAATTATCCATAGAAATAGTGATGGCGAGTATTGATCGGTGCACTAAAATAGTATAAAACATTGTATCTGGAAAAGAAGTTCTTAATGCCTGTATTCCTTTTGTTCTCGTTTTTTTACTATGTAACAGAGCAAAATAGATAATCCAACATTCAATTGCCAACTACTAAACTGTTTCGTAACTCTTTGTTGCGTTTCATCAATTGTGATGACGCGTTCCGATGTGCTTTTCGTACAACGTAAGCCCCGCAATGCGTTTGCGGGAACGAGTCGATGTTTGTAAGCAGGATTATATGGTTAAAATGTCCGATGGCACTCGCGTATTGAACGACCGCTGATATTTTGTGATGCGGCTTTTTGGATTTTGCAAGCCAATTAGTTATCTGTGAAATTAATTACTATTTTGTAGTGTTTCTCTTTTAAATAGAAAATATTTATTGATATCCTGTGTTGCAATGAATGGTTTTATTCTTGTAATACTGTGTTCTTTTCATGTACTGTATAGGTAAGATTATGTAGCATGACTATTCCTTCATATAGCATAAAATATGTCGCACAATGTTTTGGCTGCCTATTGAAGTCACGAGTTCTTTCCATGCATGATTATTTTTTGTTCCATTAATTAAAATACTCTCCTGAATTTCTATGTATTTTCTATCTGTTACAATGAATTTCTTAAAATACCCACGATATTGAAACTTTTCAAATAATTAAAAAAAGTCTTGCGTCTATTAAGCCCAGCGAAGCTACGACAAAAGGAATCTGTGCTCAAACTAGACATTAACACGTCAACATAACACACAAAATTACAACATAGTAAACGTGTATGTATTATTCGTACAAGTTTAATCTCACAAAGAGAATTCTCGACAACTTAGAAACACGACCATACTAATCATATTAACTATTCTATAGTTACAAAGTGCCCCTACAAAACTAAGAACGTTCCATCCGCCCACTCTATCTATTTATCTCTTTCTTTTTATAGCTAATCTTTAATCTCTCACTCGCACAAAAGTCTTAGACTAATAGTAGTTATACCCTTTCCACTATATTTAACAACATTTGACAGGTTGACGTTAGTGACGTTCAGCAGTATCTCGAATGTAATGCCATTCGATAGTAAGCGATTTCTCGATTTTTCGATTTTTCAAATTAGTTTATTTTACACATTTGGATCCTTACATCAACTTACATTATTATTTTATTACTGTTTCTTTCTTTATCTATGATAAGAGAATTAGCCTATAGCTTAAAATGATAAAATTATAGTTAGTTTAGGTATTATTTAAAATACATAATTTATCGTGACACATTCGCGGGTTATAGCTAATCTAAAATATAATATTACAGTTTATAAACGTATTATGACAGTTCAGGTTTATTCATAACATTTATTTCTACCGATTATTTGTAATTTGTTTCATAATGGTGATAATCGTTATGAGTGTCCATCACTAAGTAACCATGGTAACTGAAAAAAACATGGGTACGTCCATGAAATACAATATTATTTGTTTGAAAAATAAGCAGAAGTATTACGAAACTTCATGGACGTGAACTGTCAAAAAGCTAAACTTACGCTGGAAGGGGTATAGTATTAATATTAAAGCGCTTTTTGTTCATTTGTAGTGTTAAATAGTAGGTAACAAAACCGGCTAAATGACTAAGCAACTGGCTTTTCGCTTCGTAAACGTATGTCCACTATACAGTATTCCCAGCTGCAAGCTTTTAGCCTGATTATGCATTATAGATTACGAGAGCTATTAGTAAATTGTACAGTAATAAAAAGGAAGAATTGAGATTAAAATTTAAGTGGTTTTAGTACCTTTAGGATTGTGATGTAGGTTTTACTTAGGTGTTGATATCAGACTTTAACGGTCACGCTGCTAATATCTGTTTAGGTAAAGGGAAAGGAACTACAGACTACTACTGAACTAAACAGTATGATAATATATCCACCACCATAACCCTACCAGTATTCATCGGGGGCATCTACCGCCACTAACATCAGATTACTGGCGGTGGATAAGGCTAGTCGAAACATTGGTTGGACCCTCAACTAATGTTTCAACTAGTGGCTTAAATGGAGTCTATGGTTCAAAGTACATGTAATTTTCAAAATTAACTTAAGTAATAGTGAATCAGTAGACACTGTAAAACTTTTTAATATATACAGATCAAGGACTTCGGGTTCATTTCAGCCAACAATCCAAGTTGATTATTTACTTGGCCACCAAAACTAACTATATTACCTACAATGCACCTGAGACAAGAACGTACCCAAGTTCTAATCCAAGTAATTGTGTAACATTCACGCTAGAGGATAAAGTCCGCTTTCGTACAAAATCGTTCGTCGAATGCCAAACTAATTTGGGAACTAGGACCTTGCAATCAACACTTTGTCACGTCTGAAAGACTACTTTACCGACTTAGCTAACTAATCTGGTAAGACACGATGAGCTCCAAGTTCTTAGAAGTTTATTTTCTTTATTTACAAATATTATTTACTGCGATGACATTACTTACTGTTAGTTGGGGTAAATAGTTGCTAGAATGGCGACCAATCATGCAATAATATTCTTAACATTTCACACAGTAGATATTTAGTTAAACTATTCAATAATAGGACCGCACAAGGTGGCAATACTTGAAGGGGGCCTATGTCCAGCAGTGGACGTCGATTGGCTGATATGATGATGATTCAAATAAAAATGGTCCATTGGCTTTTACATGGCTTAATTATTATGTGAATCGTTTAAAGACATTCCATACCATTTAAAAAAATTGTTAATAGATAACAAGCATAACAAAATTATTGGATAACAGTTAATAACACTAATTACTTTACTAACTTACGTAATGTTTAGCTCTCATTAAAAATAAGCCACACTTACCTGTAGGACACTAGCCTCGGAAGAACTAGCTTGTACTAATCCCACGCACTTTAATTGCTAGTGCAATCTGCAAATCATTCGTTGGTTAGGAACCCTGGATTTAATATATATTCCTCACACATTCACACAACTCCATCTCGTCCCAAACTAAGCAGAGCTTGTACTATGGGTACTAGACAACGGATAATACATACTTAAATACTTTCTTTTGTAAATACATATATATTACACTTAGTAAACACCCAGAACAATGCAAACAATCATGTTTATGCACACAAAGATTTGCACTAAGCGGGAATCGAACCCCAGACCTCTGCGTAACAGTCATGTCGTCAATTTATTATATTCCAAATACACAACACTTTATTCGTAGTTCAAGAGTTATCTTTATAAATCACACAATAAACGACATCCTTTTAACTAAAGGCCTCACAAAAAATATCCAATGGCTGACAAAAAAAAAAACAAAACATGAAAAGAGTTAAGAGTTACTTAAATTTAAACAATACATTATCCGCAAACAAGAGTCATTAGTTCCAAACTAGTGCAACAGGAAAAATAAAATACTTAGTTGTTTATTCCATACAAAAAAGTCTTGCAATGCTACAGGCTGTACATAATTTATAGTACTGTTCTAGGTTCTCTGGGAACGATGTTAGCTATTCCAATACATTTAGCAAGCAAACTTGAACATTACTGGAAGACTTCGCTCCGTAGATTTAGCATTTAGTTTAATAGGAACAAAACAAAATTATTAATAGTATTATAAAAACCTTAGTATAGGTCTTATTACGGTCTTATCGAATGATCTGAGGGAACTTCAAGTCAGCAACTGGTAAGAGGTGGCCAAGGATTGAGAAGCGTGGCGTTCTCTTGTGTCAGAGGCCAAGACACATTTTGGGGTGTTGAGCCAATGGAGTAAGAAGTATTATAAAAACTGGAGATTATCGTGTTATTTACCTTTATTTTTAGTGACCTTGATAGCATGCAACCAAGGCAATACAATACAATATTTATAATAATGAAACGCCATGATTTAAAAATAGTAACAAGAATACTGTTTTTGTATCCTGCTAAAAGCAACAAAACTATTTATTGCAAAAATGTGTTGTGCAACTTATGTAGCGACAAAACTTTCCAGACTTTAAGTTCAAACAAGACCTTTTTCTCTTATGGCTGGTGCAATTTTGAAGTTAGTTGCAGACATAGCCAGAAACACACGCATATTACATACTAAGTATCTTGTTCAAAGCTTGGTTCATACTTTTGTTGCAAATATAACAAAAAAAACATGTATATTACTAAATCGTTACAGTTTTTTTTCATAAGTAATTGATTATGTTTGGTAATAATAGACTTCATTCTTTAAATAACATTACCGCACCATTTGCGGTAATGTCTGTGAGAATAAGAAGAAAAAAAATGTATATATGTATCTTATGTTACTCTCGTGGGAGAGTTCGTGGATATTATTTCTACGTAAATATAGAAAGTCAAACTTGTCATAAAATCCTTCCCAACAAACATTTTTGAAGTCACTACAACGTCTCCATTTGAACTTTTGGTTGTAAAAGCTGGTTGCAAGAACGTTGTAGTAACGTTGAGGCGACCGAAAATAGGCCCATTTTATACGAATCAGAGTTGTAATATAGTCGCGTAAACGTTGTATAAATGAAATTTTAGTTCTGTAGTCGTCATGTAGATGTTGCAAAATCTATTTTTATCGCTGTTTCACGGCATTTTGCGACATGACAGTGTTAATTACGATTTTTATGTAACATTTTTGTTGCAAAGTGAATTGAAGTGTCAAAACTGAGACTTAAACTATAACGAGGTAACTTTTTCTTGTGTCATCGATCGAGTCTTTGAAGTTTATAAAGGAAGTAGCCATTTTTAATTAGAAACTAAATATGTGTAACATCTTTAGCTCGTGTTAAAGTGGTTGTAGTGCATATATCTGATGGGAAATTAATGTTATCGTATAATATGCGTTAGTTTTGGCAATAAAACAAACGCGCCCTACTAATTCTTATAAATAAACATAAATTATCCATACATTTTTAGCGAACGTACAAATATTTACCTTTACACAACAAATGGTTCTGATTACAACAGTAAGACAACATCAAAACGACTTTTCATTTTGTGCATTTATTTTTTATCAGTTTAGTATCAGCCATATTAACAAAATTAGGGTTCTTTGAATAAATTAGAGTACATAAGTAGTCGGATGTAATAAGATGATAATTTTTTTTGTATATTTTCAATGTTAAGGCATGAAATCTGTTTAATGCTTGTGATTGCTAAAAAAATTATTTTATTTTATTGGAATGTTAATAATAAATTAAACCAATTTGATTAATTTATTTTTATTTACACCTTTCACACTAGAGTATGAATGAGTGGAGTAAAATAAATATTTGAGTCATGTTCTCTGGACACTAGCTTATACTTTAGGTCAGTAATATTAAATGTAGCTTCTAATCTTCTCATACTGATAAAATTTATCATAAATATATTTAAAAATGATGACTAGGCTTTTCAAAAACATTCGGTGACATTTTCTATAATATTCCCTAACAAATTTATATAGGCGTCGGTAAGTATTTTATATAAATGTTATTTCGAAACCCTCATGCTTGTCAGTCAAAAACCACTTATTATGTTTCATTTTCTTCGTCTTCCTTTTCCTCTACTAATTCAAAAGCACTAGGACCACGTTCCACACTTTGCGCAATATGATACATACTCTGCGCTAATCTAAATTTCATTGCATTTAAAATTAATTTTTGTACGGAACCAACTCTAGTTTGGTTAATATTAACTTGCCCTGTACAAGTATTCGTTTCAACAAACATAGAAAAACATTTTTTAGTTACAATGTCACTTATACTGCACTTATAAAACATTTAGTTGTATAATTGTTGCATAATAGTATAAGAATTTGACTGAGAGTCGTGTAAGAGTGCAATTGGTAACTCTTTTGCTATTGTCACGTAAGAGTAGTTCTCACGACTTCTTTACAAATAACGTTTGTGTAAAAGTCGTAAAGACGTTCCTAGTACGACTTCATTGGCTATACCAGTGAAAGTTGTATAATGGTAATTTCAAATAGTTGTATAAACGTCAATGCACGTTTATACAACGACTTTATACAACTCTGAGTTCTATTCAGATAAGGGGGCATTAAGTTGTATTATATGCTGAAATTACTTCAATACGATGTTTAAAGTACTTTGAGTCGTATACGTTCCAATTAACAGACTAAAATGTTTGTTGGGTTATACCAATCTGTCGGGCCAGCGTGGTATTAATAGGCAAAATTTCCTTTCAGGGCTAGAAGAGGCCCGTCCTAGAAGTGGAACATGAATGACCTAATATAACATTAAACGGACATGTATCTACTGCTGGTCCTTTGGTTGAGGGCCATCCGCCCCACCATAGCCCGCGTAACTGTCGTCAGAGACAAAGTACTCGTCCTCAACAAAAAAAAACTGCTGGTCCGTTATCTTACCGAGTAATCTGTTGTTTAGCTAGCCTATAACACTGACACAGCCATTAGTTTAAAATTACTACACGTTATAAAAAAATAAAAAGTAATCTGTACAATATTCCTCAGTATTTTATTCATAAGTAGATTTTTTTACACTTGACAGACAGTGTTCTGTTTTCTAAGTTAAATTAAACAGACAGCATCTACACAATACATTAGTTGTTATAAGGTTCGTTGCCGTTTAGTATCTACTTACATCGATATTAGAATTCTTTCTTCGTTGTGAGGAATAAATTAAAAAAGATAATAAAATGTATATAAATGATAATAATTGTAAATTTTAAAAGCTATGTACCGTGTCTTCGCCCGCAGTCCCTCTTGTCTACTTAATTTTTATTAATTGTAGTCAAGGTTAAGAAAAGCTGTGTTCAGAGTTCTGTTAAACGAAGTTAAATATTTTTAAACTCTTTTGTGAAGGCTCTCTCTCTTAGATACGTATTTCTTTACATCTAACGAGTTCATTCCAAATAGCCTGCTAATAATATGCAAGGTAATGTTAGATAAAATTAAATGTTTTTATGTTACTGAGAAACAATTATACAAGAAATTGCTTTGATAAATCTGTTATGATTCAAACTACTAATTTATAAGCTACTAGCTGACCCGTGCCCACTTCGTAGGGCAGAGAAAAAAACGTGTCCCTTTTTAAACATATTTAATTACTGCTCCACTCCTATTAGTCATAGCGTGATACTATATAGCCTATGACACTCGCCGATAAATTGACTATTTAATACAAAAATAATTATTAAAACCGGTTCAGTAGATCCAAACAAACACACAAACTTTACTTATTTATAATATTAGTATAGAAGTATAGATTGTGACGTTAAATACCTAATGTGGGACTTTTAAGACCAAATTTGGATTCGCCAGTCACATTAGAGCACACGAAAGAAAAGGAGAGCATTAACTAGACAAGGTCGCTGTCACCGGATGTGGTGAAGAGGACTACATAGGAAGTTTTTATCCATCACTAGAGTCGGCATGTTCCTGCTGTGGGTTATTAATGGGCTATTATAACGATTACATATCATTGAATACTTCCAAGACATAAAAAAGTGTCATTCACTCATACGACAAGGAGTACTTAAAGCAATTTCGTCTTACTCTCACATCTATTCATACCATGATCTGCGTCAAGATTATGCGGCGTTTTAATAGGTCAAAATTAACATATGAAAGCCTGGGTCACCTCTTCTCTGAAGGATTACGTGTTAATAATGCGCCTTAGATGTTAATATCTTATGAAGGGTTAAGCTTATGTCGGTAATGGATATTATTCAAGACATGACTGAGGGACAAAACGGTCTCCGGGCGCGTCTAATTGTCCTTTGATGGCGGATTTCGAGTTACGACATATTACCGGTGTTAGACTAATGTGGATCGAGTGAATGAACTGTAATGAATTATTTAAGTGTCACAAATATGATTATGATGTTTATTTACAAGCATTGAGATAGATGATTATGCATATGAATATGAATATTCACGAACATAACGTCACCCACACTAAAGATGGCGAAGAAGCCTTTTGAAGCGCATTATTACAGACATAAAATAAACAGCTCTTACATACACATGACGATCTCTGTGGCGTAGTGGTTATATAACATGACTGCTTCACAGATGTCTCAGGTTCGAGTCCCTCTCAATGCAAATATTTGTGTGCATGAACATGATTATTTACATTGGTCTGAGTGTTTCTATGTATAAAATGTATGTATTTACATAAAAATATATTTAAGTACTAATATCCGTTGTTCTGTTAACCATAACACAAGCTGCAGGTTAAGCCTAGCCTACTTTGGGAACAGATGGCGCTGTGTAGAGATGTCCGTGAATATTTATTTATTTATTATGCGTTTAAACAATCTTCACATGTTTTTCTCCGTCAATTAACGAGGAATACGAAGTTAAAGAAAATCAAAACCAATAATGGTTTTTAACAAAACAAAATTAAGTTTTAATTTCAAATCCAGGCGAGAAACGCTAGAAACATAAATACATTATATATGTAGGCGTTGTAAAAAACCAATGATGTCGAAAAGAATTTACTTGAACAGACTTTTCACATTAAGGTTTGAATCTTAATTTTGCATTCTAAACGAAATCAGAATTTTGATTATACGAAAAATCAAAGTGAATAAAAAACTAATCCAATTATCTTTTATAGCTAAGTTTAATAAATGAAATCTTTAGCCAGCTGGGGGCCCTATAAACGAATGTTATTAAACATCGAATTTATAAAAGATCTTGCGGATACCAAACGATTTACTTATTTACAGGCTTAGAAAATAATCAGGCTGACCGAATAAGAACATAATTTCTGTACTAGGACTTGCAGGATTGCTTTGATTGTTTGAATTATGATAAACTTTTTGCCAAACTAGAGCAAAATGGTATCCGGGGCGCTCTCCTGGATTGGTTTAAAAATTATCACAAAAATCGCTTCACGACCGTCAGTGTTGCGGGTGCGACAAGTACCATGATTCATACCGAAAGAGGTACAGCTCAAGGTTCGATTCTCGGGCCGACAGAGTACCTACTGTATGTTAACGACATGTGTAATATTTTTTCTGAGGGGTCCGTATATCAGTTTGCTGATGACACTTGCTTAGTTGCGGCTCACAGGAGCTTGAGTGAAGCACAAGGGATGATGCAGTGTAACTTTGATCTCTTATGTAAGTGGGCACATGACGCAGGTCTTGTCATCAACGCGAAAAAGACAAAACTTATGCACATACACTCACCTTATCTGCCAGTGGCTGATGTGCCATCTATCTATGCGCATGAGCACGCATGCTTACATCAATCTAATAGTGTATGTCGATGCCAAGCCTTAAATTTAGTTAACGAACACATGTACCTAGGAATAATTATAGACAATAACTTTCATTGGAAACCGCACATTAATCATGTATGTAATAAACTGAGATCTGTACTATCAAAATTACAAATACTTAAATACAAATTGCCTTATAGTACCTTAAGAACCCTATATCTAGCGCTAGCCGACTCGGTGATCAGCTACGGCTTGAGTGTCTATGGGATTACATACAGGACCTATATGGAAAACATCTACAGACTGCAGTTAAGCATGTTAAAAACAATCATACCTCTAAAAGTCAAAGTAAAATTCCAAGATTTTCCTTACTGACAAAAAGTTTTTACAATAAAGAATGTACTAGTTTAGTAAACCTTATTAGTTTCCATTATTAGATTTTATTTTATTTATTAATTTATTTTACTTCTTAATTGACTTTGGTTCTGTACATTTTAAAAAAACTTTAGCAAAGTAACTTTTTAATTTATTTTCCTAACTATAATATGTTAAATTTTGCATGCCTACAAAAGGTAAAATATAGCTGAACTATATGTTTATTTTTAATATCTTTAAATGTATTTTATACCTACCTATATTTGCAAAATAAATAAATATTCTATTCTATTCTATTCTATTCTAAGATAACGAACAAGGCTTATTTAAATACTGTAGGATTGTAAATGTTTTCGATAAAGTGCGCGTCTGTGTATTGAGCGAAAATTATCACAATGTAATAAACATCCAAAAAAGAGAACGGCCGATGTCTTTGCGAAACCTGTCATATTTACCTATGTATAAAACGATACAATGTAATAATGTATACGGAACTCGAACATGGGAATGCATGTTGCCTATTATATTGAACGGACTACCTGTCGAAGTCTGCGACAATTTGAATTATACTAACTGTAAAAAACTAGTAATAAGCTATTTCCTTAAGTAATTGTTATCGTTAAGTTGATCGGTTACATACCTACGGGATGATGTGACTGTTTGTTTACCACTGTTAAACCATGTTTGGTTTTTGTGGTAATTTATGTCTAATGTAAATGTATTTAAACTTTTTATTGAATAAATAACTTAAAAAAAAAAAGTAGAAAACCATTCTCTTCTTCATATCTGTTGTTGTTTTACTTAGAAAATACTAATTATTATTCCATAAATATTTTCATGTTGCAGTCTGATTAACTATTATTCTCCGATCTATTATAAATTCGTTGTGGATAGGACTAAGATATTTGGGTTAATCCCACCCACTATCCTACAACTGTGACCAACGTCACATACAAGAATAGAGCATTACACCAGTTAACAAATTAAGAAGAAAAAGAGAAGTTGGAGAAGAGACACAAAAGTCACTTTATTTTACTTGAAGTTTCGGCACAGGTTGCACTGGCAGATACTTTCGATGACTTTTACGGCGCTCATCGCATGTGATGAGGCAGTTAATACCCTTTTACTAGAGTTAATTATATTTTTTGTTTATTATAAATATTATAGACAAACAAAAGATGTGTTCAAATATTTTATCAGACGTAATAAAGAAAAAACGGAAAACTTAGCAGCATTCACGTTATACGTGTTATAGCAAATACTGAAACGTAAAACTCCAACAAAGTTACGATTTTGTTAACATATAACGCTGTCGTATATTTTTACGATGCTCGAGTGTGAAGATATGAATATTGGGTGTTGTGGTTGAAACAAGATGAAAACGTATATTTTCTGTAAATCTTTTATTGAAAGGTGAATAAACTTTGATAATGTAATACATTTGTATAAGCAAGACAAGAAGAAAATTAATGATGGAAATTCATAATTAAATTGTATTACAAAATAATATGTTACCTACATATTATTTTGTAATACAATTTAATTATGAATTTCTTTTAGTTAAATGTTCCTTGGACTATTGCTACCAAACTCATTCACCCGCTTTTTACATTTAGAATGCTTAAAACTCTTCTTAGGTTATCCAAACAATTGTGTAGAACCAATTCACTTTGCACTATATTCAAAGAAAGATAACATTGTTTTGTAGAATGTATAATCTCCTTCTCAAAGCAAAGATCTAAGTATACAAAACACTTATTAAACATAGTAGAGATCACGTACCTACGGGCTTGCCAAATAATAATATGACGAGTATATCATGTGTAGACAGATAATGAACACACAACATTAAATCTTAGCAAACTAAACTTATGTAATACATGAAATATGTACTACATACTCGTTCTGATCTCTGCCCTCAAGACCACAGCTCCATATGTTACGAATAATTTATACGTGCGAGAAAAACCTGACCTTACCCTTAAGAAATACGATGCTAAAGACGTTCCTAATAAGGGCGGCGATGACCCTTTACTAAAGTATCTTGATATTCCCTTTTACGAGTTAGGGGCGAAAAGAGAGTCCACCCTGTTACAATAGCGGTAAGCGTATGGTTAGCCGATGTAGGGAATAATCTGGATGCTAAAATATTTATATAGACTAGATAAAGGCTAAGACTAGATACTGAGGGTATGTAAGTACTATAATATTGATCAGACTGTAGCTTGTAAAGATTGTATGAAGACAAGAGACGTAACGTTAGTAAAGTGTGGATTAAAGGTTAGTTTACGTGTCTACGTAGGTAGTTAACGTTAGTAGTTGTATAGATAATGCTTTCGTTTGATGTTGATGGCTTAGAAGCTAGTATTTATGATGCATTCCGTGCGTTGATGTAATTAATTGCGGGGGAATGTTTGGCATTCTATCCACTCTAGCTTTATCAAAAGTCTATACTATAGGTTAGTCTATACTGGTAGGAGTGGGAGGCACGTTTAAATTATGACATTGTAGTACTGGCGTAAGTGCCTGCTTATACTACGCAGCGTTGTTTAACATTTTTAAAAGAGGTTTTAATTCTAAATTATATTTGTATCAAAGCTGCTTATTAGGAAATTCTCCGCAATGTACAAATGTATACATTATAAATATAAAAAAAACCCAAGATAAGAAATCAAGAATTAGATATATAACATATTAAGGAAAAATTAGATATAAAACATTTTCATTATCAGTTCTTAAAACTCCAGTAAGCGTATTAATATTTTGCTTAAAAACAGATCAGTATTGGTTTACAAAATTATCTTCCTGTAAAAGGTATAAGCCATTCGTGTACATTATTCATAATAATATTTATTTATTGCAATCTCTCAAATAATATTTTCGGTTCAATAAATCTTTAACAAAAATATAGTTGCATTCATATTTTAAATGAAATGAACATTCAATTCAAACAACTTTAATGCCCGATTTACACATCGACAAGTACAGTAGCGAGTTAACTTGCCTCATTGGCGAGTTAAGTAACTTTTTGCGTGTGGACGGCAAAAGCGAGATAAGTAGTAAGTTGCCGATTAAGTTCGTTTGAATACAGCTCGATCCTATTTTTTGGCGAGTTAAGTACGAAGTAGCCCCCTCTCTCGCGTCTCCCGCACCCCGCCAACGCGCTCGTCGGCTCGGCGCACGCGTTGCCCGCCGTGTAGACGGGCGAGTTTAGTACAGTTCACAAGTTCGTACAAAGCGGCTGCATAAGATTGTGTTTTTGTTTTCTAAATATGAATTAAGTAAAAATGAAATGGTCGGAAAATACTACAGTTTCTTTTGTGACAACATGAGTGTTTGTTGCTACCATGTTAATTTCTTCTAGCAATCCACTTTCGTTCCCATGTGCGTTTGGGTCTATTTATTTCTATTGAAATTTAATTTTTAATTTGTTGTGCAAGTATTGACGACCTCTGTCAGTAGCGCAGTCGGTATATTACATGGCTGCTACGCAGTCTGAGTGTTTTCTGTGTTTAATATGTATGTATTTACAAAAATAATTATGTTTATCCGTTGTCTAGTACCCATAGTACAAGCTTTGCTTAGTTTGGGACTAGGTGGCGATGTGTGAGGATTATTTATTATTGATACAATTTCTCGTATAATAGCACGTAAATTGGTATTCAATTCTTCAGTGTCCATTTTAACGCTTAAAATAACCGTAAACAATCTCAGGCGATGCACCCCCGAAACGACTAGTCTTCGTCTCTGTTCGGCAACTTATGAACTGTACTCGCCTACGTGTGAACTGTACTTACTACGTAACTGTCTATTTTTTTAACTCGCTACTGTACTTGTCGATGTGTAAATCGGGCATTAGAGTAACTTTACTCTATTGTCTAACAAAAAACAAAATGAACATACTTTAAAACGTACTAGACATTTTTAAAGGGCTATTTTGAGGCTTAAAATTGACGTTTCATTCAGTGGCCAGTTTCTAGAGGTTGAATGAGTAAAATTTGCTGTGTGGTCCAAGCTATAATAATAGTTTTATTTGATGGATAAAAAGATGTTAATGAGTAGGTAATTTAAACTGTTTTTTTGTGGTTTGTTATCTGTGGTATAAGAATGGGATTAAAAAACGCTAAAATCATGGTAAATTTATACTGCATAATTTCAATAAACATCAAAACGCGTATGTAATACGAGTATCAACGTCTAAAAAGTAGAAAAATTGTAAGATAACGTAGTCAGACGAATTTAGAAAAAGAAGCGGTTACTTCAACACGTACCAACTTTATATAAATAAAGAACCTATTGGCAAGGTCCCTACTATAAAATATTGTAAGTTGTAAGGTGTATTTTTAATATAGCTTTTCTTTTTTATATACATGAATAAATACATTGATTAGCGAACGACAAGTAATGTGTTTATGTCCACATATATACACACTAGAATTTGCTACCAATATACATTTAAGCAACCACGTATATAAATATTTTATGCTTTACTAAGGATCTACGACACGCACAAAAAATAGTAAACAAAAAAAAACTGTAAATTGTTTGTAACTTGTACCAAGCACTTAAAATGTTAAGCTGTCGAAGTAGCCGCGGTCAAGCCCTTGTGTCGAGAGCGGTATTATGAGCCGTCTGCTCACTCTTCAACTCTAGTTCGGATTCCAAATTGAAAATTTAAGAAACGCTCGTCGTTACACTTGACGAATGCTCTTTTGTTTACGCTATCTCATTATTTACAGAGTTTTGAATTTTTAAATTAGGAATTTACTATACGTGAAAAAAAAAGAATAAATAAGCTAGGCAGTTAAAAATTTTATAGCAGTTTTAATATCTGGTAGTTTTTGTTTTTTTAAACATTAAATCCTTTTTTTGTATTCTTGATGTTTATTATTTTTACAAGTATTTACTTATTATTCATTTAAAAATGAACAACTCCTGTACTAGGTGTCGAGCCCTGCGTAGTGACGATTGTTACAAACAACAATTTAACGAATTTTCAGATCCTAGACAATCTACAAGTATATAACACAAATTTAATTATCTTGCACGGGATATAAATCCATGACTTTTTTTTTTTTTTTTTTTTGGTTTCTTAAAAAGACAACTTTGTGCACGACAGGCTCATACAAGGCACCTATTTCTTGACATATAATGTGTGTCAACTTCGTTTATTAATATTATGTAAGGGTCCCAAAAGGGTATTAAAATAATTGAAACCATAACAACCATAATATTTCGTTCAACCTTCATAAGTAATTGGATGGGACGAAGAAAAGAATGTGGTCACAATGTGGTAGAAAATATTACTTAATATACTTACTTTATGTACATATGGTGTCTGATAACACATACAGGCGACCTCTGTGGCGTAGTGGTTATATAAAATGACTGCTACGCAGAGGTCTCGGGTTCGATTCCCGCTCAATGCAAATATTTGCAAAAATTTGTGTGCATGAACATGATTATTTGCATTGGTCTGAGTGTTTCTATGTATAATATGTATGTATTTACAAAAAAAAGTATAATAGTATTAATATCCGTTATTCTGTTACCCATAACACAAGCAGGTTAAGCCTAGCTTACTTTGGGAACAGATGGCGCTGTGTACAGATGTCCGTGAACATTTATTTATTATTTATTTAATTTCACCACCCATCTTTTTCCAATGCAGTCACAGGAACTGATAAAAAAATATACAGTTACTAAAATAGTATTCAGCGTACATTTAAGGGAGTTAAGTCTTGGATTTGAACCGTCTAGTCAGCCTGGTATAAAAAATCAATTTATTTTATTACCCTATTGATTCTACCTGAATGTGTCAAAAGGAGACAAATGTTTTTCGAGCCTTTCTAAATATCATCATAACAGCCCATTCATGTCCCACTGCAGGGACGGGCCTCCTCCCGTGACGGAGGGATACTTGGCCTTCTAATACCACACTGGCCAGACGGATTGGTATAGGGTTTAATTTCAAGTTTTCCTTCTTATTTTTCTAAATATAGTTTTATATTATTTTACTGAGGAGGGATTAAGGTTTCTCAAATTGCAGTAGTCAAAACAAGTTCTTAATGCTCTACCACATGAAGCTTTAAATAAATTAAACCAGTCATTTGATTAGCTCCTAAAGAAGCAAACCTGTAAGAACATTGTCGCATCAACTGCCAAGCCTCTAAATAAAAAAAAAGTAAATCATATTACACAAAGTTAATAATAAAATTTAAAAGTAAACGAGTAAAAATAGCTGGATAAACACTAATATTCTTCATCTCAACATCTGACAAACGTATTCATTTTGTAATCATAAAAATAATAAAATTCTCTTGATTTTTCTCTGTTCATTATTCGTTCTCCTATATGTCTAAAAAATAAATACTGCCCGGGGCTCATAGACTCCGCATATTAAGGACGTCAGAGTAGGGATTGTATGAGAAATAAAACATAAATTATTCAACAAAGGCAATGAGCCCACGTTTCATCTTTTCCATTATGTATAAATATTTGGAGAGATGTACTCGTTTGCTATTTCATTAATTAACAACGTACCTAGATTAGATGGTTTATTAATAAATTAATGATTACTAAATAAATTATTTCGGGTGTTTAAATAGGGTTTATGTACATAATTATGTAAACAGTAACTAAATTAAATGTACATTTTTAATCAAAGCTGTTGTATTTTAATTAACAAAATTATTATTATAATTATCATATTTAACTAAGGAATGTTTAATCTACTAGATTTCGTTTTAAGTTTCTTTTTCCTTTTCAATCGATTCGAATCAATCTTGAAGTGTTTTATTGCAAAAGGCTCTCTCCATTGCCCTCTGAGTGACGGTAAGCCTTCTGAGAAGGCCCATAATAAGCGACCACGTCTCTGTGCCATACGTCATCACTGGCAACACGCACTGGTCGAAGACCTTTGTCTTCAGACACTGTGGCAATGTGTATTTTATTATAGTTAAGTAACTATAATATTTCCAGCTTAGTAGCTGAAAAGCATGAAAATGTACTTTACGATACTCAAAGAAAAAAAATTTTGAAAATAATTACATGGCCTTATTAAATAGAGTAATAACAACATTATACTTAAATCAAACAGACTAAAAGAAATAAATTACAAGGTTGAAAATACAGACTCCAAAATATTTAATGCTGAAAGCCATTCTCTTTGTTAGAGCAAAATACAATAGCGTAACATAACTTCAGTAAACTCTTCATCAAAATTAAAATGGATATCTGCTACATATATGCCTACATAATTTACAGAGGTCAAGGCACCTTCAAGCCACAACTAATAGCTTCTAGAGTATAATACTTAACATCTAAAGGTTTACACTCACTTTTCTGCAGTTATTTAATGTATACCAAAACTTAATTTATATAAATGTTTATTAATATTTAGTTCTGTAACATAATATTGTTTGATTGTGGATGTGGATTAATGCACGTAATATACTTGTGTAGTAATATAATGTTTTTTTGTAAATTATCATAAATAATAAATTATTTTCAGGAACGTTACATGTTTATAGTAATAAGTATTATATTAGCAAAAATTTACCCAGCTTTTTTTTGGGTTAACCTAAGGATACCAGTTTTATAAGCAGCTCCAACTTTATGTAATTCAAAAGTCTATTGTAAATTATTTGTTACATTATGGCCCGTAATGAAATTCTGTTAATTAAAAATATAGATGCAGACAAGTCCGCGTATCAAAGTGGAAACCAGCCTTAAAGCAGAGGGTCCGTATCATGAATTGTACGCCAACATTGTTTAGTTTAATCAAAGAGCTAGCGCGATTGCCTTTACTAACCTCCTCTGTATAAACTTCAGGGCAAATTCAATTATAGCAGGGATCACAACAATAACAGTTTTAGCTAATTATGTTTGTATTGCGGCTTGCGTCGGCCCTGTATAATTTACTTATAATTATGTAATCCGCCAGTTAATTAATGTGGTAATTCTGGTCTTGTTGAAATGCTAAAATGATGGTAGCGGGAAAAAAATTTGAACAAATTCTCAATACAGGGTTTTGCTTACTACAGAATAGAATACAAGTAGAAATCTTTTTGTACTGTCATGAATTTATTCATTTTTGTTTAGTTAATAATCTATAGACATTATTGCAAAAAGAATTGTTCATATTTTATGTTACATTGTGAACAATCTACGGTTCTGAGTAAAATAAAAAAAAGATGTTATGTAAACCTGAATCTCAATGAAGCAACCAATAATCCACTCTCTTTCAAGACATACATGAAGATATTTTTTTTAATCGAAAACAAATAAACATTAAGAAAGCCTGGAACATAAAAAGTCTGATACAACAAAAGAAAAAGAATAAAAATCACAACAGACGAATAAATCGGTTTACCTAAACACAATTTGCATAAAAGATAGTAAAAGCGTCCAGCCACCATTATCGTATTGTAAACAAAGGCCCAAACCAATATAACAGATACAATACTGAACACGTATAAGTAAGGCAAACAGATAAAACGTAGGATTCAATACAATCGTAGGAGCTACAAGTAAAACCTCTAAACCTTATAAATATTACTGTAGAGCCGTAGACAAATGCGTAGAGTATCTCTAAAACAGTTTTAAGGGTAAAGTTTATACATAATTTTCTCAAGAACAACTCATAACAGGGGTAATGAAAACATAGTATAGCCCTTCAAGGCTTTCTACAAATAGGTGTAGGGGTACTCCAGGGAAATCATAAACAAACACGATATTGTACCGAACGTGTGAACTAAAGTTGCCGACATAAATAATTCTATATTTTATTTCATAAATAAGTGCTACACAAATAATATTTTTATAGGTTCTTTAGAGGATTTCTAGCTTTGTTCATTCTCTTTTGTAGGTGTGCTTTAAGTTATTAGGCGGAGGCGTGAAGTGGTTTAAGAAGTAAATGACTAGCGAGAACCTTCGTCCATCAGCCATTGCTTACTAAGAATACAATGACAATGCAACGTTAGAAAAGGCGTTAGAGAATTATATTTACAAGACTTTTGTAGTTATTTTTAGATAGTGTTTTTAAGCTTTTTCGCAATTATTTGTGTTCTGTCATCATGAGCTATGGTAGTCACTTTGCAATACACTCTTAAAATAATTACATAACGAATAAGTTTAAATGATAATGCTTATTAACTGTAATAATATAGAAAATAGCTCATACATTACATACATCAACATGTCAAGTACCGTTTTAGTATTTTGAATGTAAAAGACCTCTTTATAAAAGTAGCTAGTTCGGATTTTTATTAAACTTACGGTTTGCAGCAGGAAAAGAAGTAAGAATCCTTACCATGGCAGCATAAACCGCGTTATTGGTGTCATCATCATAACAGCCCATTAATGCCCCACTGCAGGGACGGACCTCCTCCCATGACGGAGGGATACTTGGCTTACTAATACCACGCTGGCCAGATTAATTTCAAGGTTTAATTTCAAGTTTTTCTTCTTTTTATTTCGTAAAGATAATATTCACGGATAGTCCTCGTTTTTTACAACACTCATGGGATGAGATGGGATGGTGACGTATTGTATTCTTACTCCGTCACTACACGGAGTACTCCAACACCACACGGAATTACGATAAAGTTCATTTATTGCGCCAATGATACGTCTCTGAAAATACCAAAAGCTAGCCAGCAAAATAATTTATTGTCAAGAACCCAACTGACACTAATCTGCTAACCTAATAGGCATTATTTAATCGAATAAAAATAAAAGATAGAGGTCCACCCATTAAACAAGTACTTACTCAGTCATTGCTCTGCTAATTACAGGGACATCTGTAACACACGCTTGTGTATACGGGCATTAAGTGCACCCCATTGTCTGGAGGGCGTCTGTCTCGGCATCAAGTGACTTGTTTTTTTATTGCTTATTCTCTGTGTCTCGTCTTTGTACATGACCTCTTTAGAAACATGAGGATGTCATTGCGCAAAAACATTTTGTAATTTAAAAAAAGGCTTCGACACGCTGCTCTTAGGTTGATTGACCTTAGGGCTCTTTTAATTTAGCCGTTTTGTGCCGTACGGCTGCCGTTTCGTGCCGTAGGACAGTATTTATAGTGTCCAGCGTTCTCCGCACGGCAAGATTAGTATAAATACAAACGAACGTTGCTTTTGCCGTCCGAAAAACACACGGCAGCCGTACGACACGAAACGGCTAAATCGATAGAGCCCTTAAACTGTTCTCACCTTATATACTTGTTTTAATAAATTAATAATTTATTGAATTTACATTTTTTCAATTTAAACTGAATGTGACAAGGCAAATCATAGAAAGGATTTACCAATAATGAATAAACTAATATCAAGCTTGGTTAAAAGGAATTTTGACAAATAAACATTAATGAACAAAGGAATATCCCTAAAATTCCACTGTGCTTGATTCAAGCTAGTCAGTTTGTGTAGTAGAAGACCGCTTGAATATTTGCTTAATTGTACAGTTTTACCTCCGTGCTCTGAATACAAGTCTTTTCCAAAATTTCTAATTATTGTGAAACAGCTAAGCGAAAAGATCTAAATACATTAATTAAATATACTAAGCTAAATGCAGTATCAAGTACACGTAGTTTCCAACAGTCTAGTAAATCCCTCTGAGGTACTTACACGGTTGTAGCATCGTCGAAACAACACATAAGCTCATTACAAGGGCATAGAACTTTCGTCTATAGGACCAAGTTTGGGAATCATTACTTACGGAGTAAATTTTCAAGTGGCAATAGTCTACTAGTGAATTGTTTATTTACGAAAATTGGATGAGATAGCAAATTGTTTGTGGGGTCAAGTACTACAGTTTTGCTAGCTATCATGAGTCATATTCACAGATATATCTGTGAATATTATCTTTACGTAATAAAAAGAAGGAAAACTTGAAGTTAAACCCTATACCAGTCCGTTTGGCCAGCGTGGTAATAGTAGGCCAAGTATCCCTCCGTCACGGGGGGAGGCCCGTTCCTGCAGTGGAACATTAATGGGCTGTTATGATGATGAGTCATATTATAGTAATGATTTGTGTATCGGATCTGAGCAAAAATACAATACGGTATTGTTTATCGTACATTGAAGCAATACAATACAAAATACTTTATGTGTCTAACACAGTACATGAAACAATTAAGGTAACAAACAACGGATCCTTAACAAAGTCAGCGAGTGACGTCCGCCTAGTACAGAGACTGGTCTCTGTACTAGGCGGACCTGTGTTACAGATCACTAGCTTCTCCGTGCTCTGCAGCATTTGATATCTGGGTAACAACTTGTATGTACAATTCGTTGATCAGATAGTTATAATTGTTCTTCTTAGCGTATCGATGGCAAAACGATACTGGACTAAATTGATGTAGCCCAAAACTCTAGTTATAATAATATTTAGATACCAGTCTGTTGTTGTCCGTAAGTGTTACACTTATAGAAAAAGGGCCACCAATGATCACGCTTCCAGTTGACTAAAATGGGCTGTTATATTACGTGGACCAGACAGTTTTATATCAGAGGTATTTATACAGAGTTGGATTAAAATAATGGAACATTTAAGCGTGGCAGTACTTGAATTCCTTTTATGGATAAGCTACTAGGTAGCGGAAAATTGAAAGCAGTTATAAGGTTGATTTAAATAATAATATTAATAAAATTCTCTTTATTTCAGTAATCTTATAACTAAACAATGCTGAGTCTTCCCAGTGAGTAATCACATGATACTCGTGTTGGGAATGACCCGCTCATTTCCCTTAAATTAAATTACATAGTTAATAACAAATTAAATAGCATCTGTGGCAGTGTGTGCGTATGTGAAGTGTATGTGTGTGTGATGTGCTTGTGTGATGTGTGTGTGTTTGTGTGTGTTGTGAAGGTGATTGTTTGTAAGTGTATGTGAAGATGTTCGTTGGTTAGCGTGTTGTGTATTCATATGAGATTCTGGTTTAAGGTTTAGCGAGGTCCTTGTCAGACAATTCTTATTAACAGATTTTCAACTGCATCATAATCAAGAGTGGTTAAAAATTGTATGAGATCTTCTTTGCAGTTGCGTAGTGGCTTAGGATATATACTTAGTATTCTATTAAGCTTATTGTATATAAAGGCCGATTGGCACGGGTACTGTCTTCTAGCAAAGACGGTACGTACCCGTGGTGTTGAAGCAACAATATCTTTTCTTCTCTTTCTTTGAAGGTGTTCTCTAAATGGTAACGATTTGTGACATTTTAGGGCCAAGTTAAGGATGTAAAACTTTCGGACTGTTAGAAGTTTACTTATGCGATATAGACTGTCTGTTGAAAATTTATAAGGTTTGAAATACATTACCTTGAGAAGAGATCTTTGAGCCCTTTCGAGATCTAGGAAATTTGTCTTATTGGCTCCCCCCCAAATAGGGATACAATACGAAATTATAGATTGGGCTAGTGCAATGTAAATTCTATTTAGAAGACTACTAGACATGACGCCCCTAAGTAATTTAAAAACCCATATTAGTTTTCGGATGCGACTTATGACTGTTTCAAGCTGTGAATGCCAACTCAACCTCTGGTCAACAATAATACCTAAATATCTTGTTTGGTTTAATTTGGTAATGCCCGGGCAGTCGCATAGAGCGGCATTGGGGCAAACAGAGCTGTGTATCTTTACGTATAAATGCGTATCTGGTTGCGAAGATATGTATGGCGAAAAACAGATGTAGCAAGTTTTTTGTAAATTTAAAGTTAATAGGCTCTCTTTAAGCCAATTTGATACTCGTTCCAAACCCTTTGTCGCCAACTCGTGCACGTTATCCCAAGTTTTGGCAGAGAAAACGATGGCAGTGTCGTCGGCATAATAAGATAAAATCCTTCCCCCGACGCCCCGTAGGTTACATAATTCGTTAATATAAACCAAAAAGAGCGTCGGGCCAAGAACACTACCCTGTGGTACACCAAATTTGACGACAAGCTCATCGCTGACATAGCTTCCTATTTTTACAGCTTGGGTGCGGTCACTAAGGTAGCTAGCAAAAAGGGAGAGAGGTAAACCTCTTACGCCTATAGTCTGTAGCCTGTCTAAAAGAACCGAGATGGAAACAGTGTCGAAGGCCTTTTTAAGATCCAGAAATACCGTAAGGCATTTATTTCTCTTATCGACTTCTTCAGTTATAGTCGAGATTAATTCGAGAATCGCGTCTTGAGTTGATACTCCTTTGCGAAAGCCATATTGAAATTGGGACAAAATATTATATTTATTTAAGTAATTTATTAGACTATTATTAATTAGTTTTTCAATTATTTTTGAAATCGAAGTCAAAACAGATATTGGCCTGTAATTGTTAACATCAGATCCATCTCCGCTCTTAAAAACAGGCGTTACGACAGATCTCTTAAGACATTCAGGGAAAACTCCTGTACTAAAACAGAGGTTCGCTAACTTACTAATATATGGAACAACAAAGTCTCGAGAACGTTTAAAAAAAGCAGTGGTTATCCCATCCCAGCCAGGTGCACTACCCGAGTCCAGGCTCATGAGTATTGTATTTACTTCATTAGGATCTGTCTCCAGCATTAGAAAAGAGCTAGGGTGATTGGCAAACGGTGTGACATCTGGGTTATGGTCGTTGGTCCCTGGCTGCTTAATTATGAGGTCAGCTAGGTTAGATCCAATGTTAACAAAATAATTATTTACATGATTTACAGAGCTTATTGGATTTGGTTTTATATTAAGTAGATCAACGTTTTTGGTCTTAGGTGGTTTGTAGTGAGTAATTTCATTTATTGTGGACCATAATTATTTAGGATGATTAACTGAATTATTGATTTCCTGTCTATTATACTTTCTCTTTTGTTTATTTATTAGATTAGAACAGAAATTTCTAAAACGTTTATAGGTGATTTTCAAAATGAGATTAAAGGGTTCCTTAATAAGCTTGGTTTGCATGCTATTTCTTAGTTTGATGAATGAAAAATGAAAAAATGAAATAATTGATACATTTGAGAATGCCTAAAGTAATCCAAGGTTTTAAAATTCTTTTACTACTTGATATATTTACAGTTTTGGAATTGGCCTGGATAGCTGCTTTGATAATGCCTATAAAAGAATTAGCAAAAGTATCTGGGTCGTTGTATATATTAAGAAGTGACACGTCAGATTCACAGAGAGTCTGGTACGCATTTTCATAATCTATAATAGTTTTAGTTTTATTGGAAGTGGCCTTTTTATATATATGTTGGAAAATTTTATTAATACTAAATTATGATCCGTGACAGTTGTGTCTAAAACAGCAACAGAAGCAATGCTTGAGTTTGTGTCTAATTTGAGCATAGTGTGGTCTAGACATGAATCACCCCTGGTTGAAAAGGTGTGACCAGGCAATAGACCATGTAGGGATAAAACGTTTAAGTACTTGAGCCGATTGCTTCGTTCATGTGACTTTTCATTTTCAGAAATGATTAAATCAATGTTTATGTCCCCTATCACTAAAATATTTTTAGAATGCGATACTTTCTCAAGGTTTTCATTAAGTGAATCTATAAAGTTGTTAGCATATAGATGATTTACAGAAAAGCACTTTTAAAAAATATGTTAGAAAACGTAATGTACACATTATATGCAAAAACAGCAATTTAGACAGGATAACTTTATTAATTCCTAATTGCACACGTGGCTGGTATGAACAATAAGAAACGAATATCAAGTACTAAAAAAAACAATGAGACCTATATAGGTACTTTCCTCGCTACGTAAAAAAACTAATATAAGGCAAATTGTTCTGAGTCCTCTGTACAATAAATCTGTTATACATTATTCTTTTGTTTATTTTCCTGTTGCTAAGAGGTCGTTTTATTTGAGATATTAAGTAGAATTTAATATTTCGTCATAAAATACAACGTTATTCTGAAAATGTTACGTTAAAGTGTAAGAAAACAACCATTACTTATATTTCTATATATTATTATTTATATTCGTATGGTGTGATATGAATTAAGATTATTATAATATCTTTCTACGAGTGGTGACGGAGTAAGAATACAATATGTCACCACCCCATCTCATCCCATGTCGGTGTCGTAAAAACCAACTAAGGGACTATCCGTGAATATTATCTTTACGTAATAAAAAGAAGGAAAACTTGAAATTAAACCCTATACCAATAAGTCTGGCCAGCGTGGTATTAGTAGACCAAGTATTCTTACGTCACGTGAGGGAACCTGTCCCTGCAGTGGGACATTAATGGGCTGTAATAATATCCATTTTGTGGTTAAATTGTTCAAGTGGGGAAGTTTTTTGAGTTGCGGATTTCCTACGTTCGTCTACGTTTATATGGAGGAAACTTTGCAGAAAAACTTATCTAAGAAATTTTAAGAACTCATACAAATAGCGGCACGAGCAAGTTGGTCTAATGCCCGATTTACACATCAACAAGTACAGTAGCGAGTTAAGTAGTATTTTAAGATTAAGTTGATTTAAATAGATCTCCATCCTATTTTTTGCCAAGTTAAGTTGGCGAGGCGCGAGAGAGGGGGCTACTTCGTACTTAACTCGCCAAAAAATAGGATGGAACTCTATTTAAATCAACTTAATCTTAAAATACAACTTAACTCGCTACTGTACTTGTCGATGTGTAAATCGGGCATAACGAAATTTTATACTTTAATAATTCACGACATTTGCTTGGATAATTCTAGATGCATTTTGCTTCCAACTCTTAAATGAAACCTATGATATAACAGATTACAGATCATATCAGCCAAAAGACTTGCACTGCCAGACGTTTCAGATTTTAAGTTGTCTATCATGCATGATTCATAATAGGAAAACGGGGAAACCCAGATTAGTAATAATTATCTCTGGCTTACTACGAGGTGGAATCATACACTTATAAGGCGAAAACTTAGAAGGCTAGTGCCAATAAGAATAGATGCACAACGGGCAGAAGAACGTTATGGACTGATGTGATTATGAGCAATGCTAAACTTTTTCTCTATACTCCTACTAAAACACAAATATTTTTCTTGAACTTTGTTTTTATGTTTCAAATTGTGCTTAATGGCTAACATTAAGCAATTTAATGAGATTTATGATATGATTTGTTATAGGCTATTTTCAATCTCATTGAACCATCTTTATTCAACATTGGTAAGTAATACAATACCGAGAGACAAGTCGTGAATATTCTTTACTAAATCTTATATTTTCGGCTAATTTCATATACCAAAATAATAGTTAAAAATCAATAAAACAATTCTATTCCCATTTATATGTAAAACCTAAATAAAATACTTTTCAAACAGCTTCCTACGTCGCCAATAAAACCGCTAGCTTAGAAAAACACTCCAACCACTTTACTATGTTAAACGCTACAAAAGAGCCATACCGAAGCACCGAGTACTTTTACAATTGACTCTACTAAGGCTAGTTACTCAACATAAAAGTCCTCTAGTATAGTCAAGTACTTTAGATACAGACAAAGCATTCATGCACTAAGACTTATATGTACTAGAGATGACGAGTAGAGGGGTGCGCGTTGAACCAATGACGTCACTACTCATAGTGCACCCTTGTTTCACTGTTTTTTATATTCCACATACGTGTGTGGAATTACAGACAAACATGGCAGCCGTGACTATGAATACGAATAGTTGAAAATGTACTCTTATAATATTATCTGTGTAAATAACATAAAGCAAGCTACTCATTGTTAGTTTGTTTGTGGTTTTATTTGGAATTGAATTTAAGGTTTTAAATAACGAAAAATGTTTAAGGTTAAATAAGAAGAATTATTAAGATAGTAAACCACAGTACGGTAAATACCATCTTATTATTAAACATATTTACAGCTCCCTAGGACTTCAAATACATTTTTTTAAGTTTTCTAATGTGTTGGTTATTAATATATTATTTTTTGTGCTCACATTAACTACATGCTAAAGTATACTATTTTAGAATACGATAGGTAATAATAAAGTATGTAAACAGAATATTTGGACTTGGCTCACGAGGTTGTCGACATGTGGAGTATAGTATAGTGAGTAGGTTCCTATGGAGCCCTAACCACCAATAGCTTGGTCCCTGTACCCGATGCTAGTAGGTCTACCTTTTTTATATTTTTAAATGTTTTTATTTTTATATCTATATTTAAAAATGTAATTATTGTAAAGAATATGAATAAAGAGAAGTATGTAAACAGGCTAACTAAGAAAACAAAATTAATGTAAGGCCCTAGACTGAAAGGTAAGTGCCATTGTGATTGTAAATAAATTCGTCATTGCTAATCTTACTTATTAACTCATAACTACCAGAAGTAGTAACTTATTCAGGTGCGCTAAACAAGCAACGGATTTTTCAATAAAAGAACTTAATGTCCTGTAATTTAAGATCACAATTAAAACATATTGTGTGTGGTACTCCTAAAACTCACTGTGACGCTAGCTTACTTCTTCTTAATTAAAGATCTGCCGAGTTTAATAACTTGGTTGTTTTATAGCCAAGACCGCAATATTTACGAGAAGCTCGAAACATGATTTTTGTGAAACAACCTTTATAAATTCTAATTCTGGGAAGTTTTAACGAAATAAAAATGGTACGTAAAGTTGTTGGTAAGTTTAATTGCCATTTTTTCTTACAGGATTTATCTAGGAATAACGAGTTTTGTTTTTAAATATAGCCTCTTTCTTAAAAACGATTTAATTTTGTCTATGGTCGTATTAAGAGGACTCAAGACGTCAAGACAAACTCATCTGTCACCGGAGCCTAAAAGATTGTTGTTTCACCAAACGTTGTGTGAGAAAGAGAAAAACTCATAGAAAAGCAGTCAGAAACATGCACACGCACACGCGCTTGATTGTATTTATTACAAATCAAAATGTCGTTCAAAATATAAATATTGTTCTTCTTGATTGTTAGGGTTGACACTAATACTAGCTGTAGTAACTACCTATTAAGTAACTAGCAACTACCTACCTAAAAAGTAATAAATCAGGAGTAAATAAAGATAACTAAAATGGGTTTTAAAAAAATATTTTATTGTAAGTTTTGTTGCGGAAGACACACCAAGCGAGACATCAATTTATCTTGTAAGTGGTGTAGGTATGACACCGTAAAACATTATAATTTTTTTTTTTTTTTTAAGTTAAGCTGTTTATTCTTGAGGCAGTTTTTTAGACCGTGCATCGTTAATAGGGGTTCCATACAGTACACAATAATATCTTACTTCACATACCTACAGTACATGAAGTTAATTTTAGCTGGATTTAAAAAAAGGAAGAAAAATCATAAAATAAATAATAATCATAAAATCTGGAAATGATAGTTGACAAGAAATGATACTTGATCAGTCATTCAGATACCGGGGCGGGGGTGAGTCACGTAAATATAAAATAAAATACAAAATGAATTACAAAAAGAATACAGTTTGTGCAATGTGACAGCCTTAGCTATGCTCTATTGACTATTGTAATAATAGGTGAATTTTGACAGTTGATTTTAGTCAAGAATGTCACTGATGTAGGTATTTTATCTAACTGGTTATGCATCTGATAATAATTGGATCTCTTTGATAAAAGAAATTACGAAACTTCTTACTGGCAAGCGATACGTAATTGTCATAAATGACATAAATTAAAGTTTATTGAAGTTTAAAAAAAAATATTCGGTAACATTCGACGACGGTCGGCTCGCTGTCGTACCTCCCCTCCGCCGACCCGATGGGTGCAGAAAGTGGAGGCGAGATGCAAGATGTCGATGGCGGAAACGAGCACGGTAAAATTTCCTAAAATGGTTTTGGGAAATAGGTAATTGCGTACAAACTTTAGAATGTATCTAGTCAATATAAAATTATTTGAATTTTCGAATAAATAATCTATTCCTAATCCCAAAATATATTTACCTTTATAAACGTTTAATCCTATTTTATTACGCTAAAAGTTGTCACAAAATGTGCATAGAATTATGAACTTGGAAGCCTCATAACTTGTAAATGAATATTTTTTTTACTGTTTTATTAATCAATAAGACTAGATAATAACGAGACAAAACGATACCATCTATAGTTTTGAGTATTTATTATCTAATGAAGGAGGAATTAACTTTCTTTGTTTGTATGGAATTGCGATTGAATTGTTTCCCCTTAATTAACCAAAATTACTTTTAACATTGTTCTTTTCTTTGAATTAGTTGAACGTTTTTAATTGACATCAGATTATCAAATTTTTAGAAATAGCTTAAATCTTTATTATTAGACTAGCAGAATTATCTTTATTCTGATATTCTAAGATTAGAATTGTACATTAAGAAGACTTAAAGTCTTTTTAAATTTTATTTTATTAATAATCACTATTACCCCTCACACGATGGACCGACGACCTGGTTAGGACGGCGGGAAGCCGATGGATGAGGGAGGCACGGGACCGCGCAGGGTGGAAACTTTTGGAGGAGGCCTATGTCCAGCAGTGGGCGTCTATAGGCTGATATGATGATGATGATGATGAATAATCACTAGAAACTAAATATTATAAAAGGAATAACAATACGGAACTAGTTACATTGTATACTTACGTGTTGATTCATAGAAAATTATAAAGGTCGGGTTAAACCCAACATAAAAATAAAAATTGTAATAAACTGAATTGATTGACGCGATCTGCTTTAATATTTAATTCGACTGTTTTGATAATCCAATCTATTTTAATATCGTTTCCAAATACTAAGCTTTAGCGTGTGAACTTATTTGAAGGAGAGGTAAAAAGAGCAAAAATATAAATGGGTCACAATGAATAAAGAACGAAGTGTCAAGTAGTTGATATCCACAAATTTTAATAGCATTTCAAAAATAAAAATGACTTAGTTTATTATTCAAAGATCACTGCATAGAATAGGTTTTAAAAGATTCATAATTTAAAAAAAGTAGATAATTAATTCATAAGGTCACATTTTTAAACATTTTATTTAATTGCAGGACGGGAAACAGTGTCATGTTCCTTGCAACCAGTAGCAACAAAGAATACATGAGCAAATTGGTATCCAGCAAAGTAGATGGAAAAGTACCCTGGTAAAGGTGGGAACCTAATAACTAATATTCTTTAACATTCTTCTAGGATGGTAGCGTAATGTTTGTACATCGGTTTACAAAATTCTATATATAGATAAATGTTACAAAATATTGTAGGGAAATAACACAATTAATATTGTATGAAATACCAGAATTAGGTCAAAAGTCTACCAAATCTTCTCAATTCGGAACTAAAAATGAAGCTCAAGAAAGGCAAGTCTACAATATACTTCATAAGTTATGACGTATTGTGAGGATACGAACACGTTCAAGTCTCTAGGTAACTTTTACCTAGATAAGGTTTCATAAGGTCTTAAATTTCAATTTCAGAGGATCAACGCGAGCATTTGTAGACAGAGCCAAGCTGCAGGTCGTGTGCTGACGCTAATTCTTATATCTAAGTTCTTACTTAGGTAGAATTTCATTTCATTACAAAGGAATCATGAGCAACGGTAGTTTTGAAAGTTATAATAGTTTTATTTTAGTTTCATTAATGCGTCTATATTTTTTTATATTTTCCTCATTTTAGTAACTATCTTTTCTAGTAACAGGGTATAACTTACCGGTCTGTACCAATTTAAGGGTTTGTTTCCACGCCAGTGGAACGAGTAAGTAGGTACAAATATTTGTGTTAAGCTTTACTTGCTTTGTTTTCGTAGAGTTTGCCTTAGTCTGCTTTTATAGCATCCATAGATGGTATACCGTAAGTCTGTTGTACACAAAAAATCACAGATTTACTTACTACAGGGATATATTTTTTTATTAATTAGAAAGTTATTAAAGCAGACTAGAGCATAACTTACAAGAAAACCCTACAGTAACACTTTTGACCAACGTGCTTTTGATCAGCAGTCCTTCATCACAGAACGAGATCAGATCTCCCAGTGAGAGTTTTGTGATAATGATGATAACTAAAGTTAGTAGTTTTGAGATTGTCGCAGACATTTCTTTTTTCTAAAAGAAGAAACACAAAAAGTCGAAATAGCCCAATTCTCATGTAATTTTTTCTATGTCTGTATTCCAATATTATTTGTAATTCTTAAAAGTGGCCTTATCTCATCGTTTGAAACAATTTGGAGACTGGTCCAGTTTCGAGGGTAGCATTCACGAGGAACTGCTATCGCAATGTATTTGCTTGAATATTTCATATACAAGTGTGCCAGCTGCGCTACTTTACGTAACTGACATTGGACGGTTTTGCAATATTCAACGCTTCAAGTTGCATTTTTTTGCCAAGAGTTTGAAGCAGTATTGGCTTTATTTTGTTATTCAGTTTTAGTTACTCATAATATTGTACATGCATTATTAAGTAACATTATACTAAATTCAAATAATAATTGAAAATTATAATTTTCCGTACAAAAACTTGATGTGCTTTTTGAGATTTCTAAAAACACAACTTACAACTGAAAACAATGAGTCAAAATAACCCAATTTTATGTCATACTTCGAATCTAGAATATTTTAGTCCTATATGTCTTTTTAATAGCGGCCTCATCGCATCAGTAGAAACAATTTGGAGACTGGTCCAGTTTCGAGGGTAGCATTCACGAGGATCTGCTATCGCAATGTATTTGCCTGAATATTTCATATACAATTGTGCCAGCTGCGCTACTGTACGTAACTGACACTGGGCGGTTTTGCAATATTCAACGCTTCAATTTGCCTTTTTTTGCCAAGAGTTTAAAGCAGTATTGGCTTTATTTTGTTATTCTGCTTTAGTTACTTAAAATATTGTACATTCATTATTAAGTAACAATTTACTGTAATCAAATAAGAAAAACATAATTTTCCGTACATAATTTCGATGTGCTTTTTAAGATTGCTAAAAACATACTGGTAATTTACTATTAAAATAAGGAAAACAAAGAGACAAATTAACCAAATTTTCATGTCATACTTCGAATCTAGAATATTTCAGCACTAAGTGTATTTTGTTTTTTTTTAAGAGCGGCCTCATCGCATCGTTAGAAACAATTTGGAGACTGGTCCAGTTTCGAGGGTAGCATTCACGAGGATCTGCTATCGCAATGTATTTGCCTGAATATTTCATATACGAGTGTGCCAGCTGCGCTACTGTACGTAACTGACACTGGACGGTTTTGCAATATTCAACGCTTCAAGTTGCATTTTTTTGCCAAGAGCTTGAAGCAGTATTGGCTTTATTTGTTATTCAGTTTTAGTTACTCATAATATTTATTGTACATTTCTTATTAAGTAACATTTTACTAAATTCAAATAATTAATAATTGATAATCATAATTTTCCGTACATAATTTCGATGTGCTTTTTGAGATTGCTAAAAACATAATTTACTATTAAAATAAGGAAAAAAAAAGAGTTAAAATAACTCAATTTTTATGTCATACTTCGAATCTAGAATATTTCAGCAATATTTTTTTAAAAGCGGCCTCATCGCATCGTTTGAAACAATTTGAAGTCTGGTCCAGTTTCGAGGGTAGCATTCACGAGGAACTGCTATCGCAATGTATTTGCCTGAATATTTCATATACGAGTGTGCCAGCTGCGCTACTGTACGTAACTGACACTAGACGGTTTTGCAATATTCAACGCTTCAAGTTGCGTTTTTTTTAAGAATATGATGCAGTATTGGTTTTATTTTGGTTTTTAATTTTAGTTAATATTTACATTGAAAATTAAGTTATATTTTGCGTTGACGACATAATCATTGAAAGTTATTATTTTACATTTTCACTTTGTGAGGGAGGTGAAGTTTTTGAATCCTTTTTTAAGAATAAACTATTTTTTCTACCTATTACAGAGATATAACTGGCCTACTACTACTACCTTGTCATTGTTTTGCATATTGAGCGAATTTGATTCTGTCAAACATTAGCCTGGGCGGCATGCGGTTGTGGTTTCGGAACCTGAATCGTCGATAATCGAAATCGTAATAATTAATATAAAATAAAAGTTGGCAAAACTAACATTTGATGTTTTATAATCTTTCAGCAGTTTACTTTTTATTTAATTAGTTTTATTTCAAAGACAGTAACTTACATAACAGCCTCCAAGAAGCCAGGACCAAGAACTTTACTTGAACTACAGCCAACTCTAACTTCTTGGCTGAGGAATGGTCCCATTATGCCTGTGACTGATTTGTTATTTATTACCCACTCGTGAGCGCTCATATCCTACTTACATCTGCATCATTTGCATTTTATGATGAACAATGGCTGTGGTGCCGGACATTATATTGTCTAAAAGTGTCCAAAAGATGGGTTAATGCTTTTTGGCAGCATAGTTAGAAAATTTATTTTATAAAAATAACTTTAATGGCTTTCTTATCTCATATATCATATTTAATTATTTCCTGTGCTTTAATGCTGTGCTGGTAAACTACATTACTTAAAGAATATGAACTTAAGTACGTAACACAATGACGTCCATCATTGCGTTGTGTAGTGTTCGATAGTTTTAAGTATACATAGACTTATTAATGTCAACGAAGTCATGTGATTGAAGTGATGTTTCTTATTTCCAGCCTCTGTGGCGTAGACGGCGCTACGAGGTAGTGGATTCGAATGTACCATATGTGTAAACAACTAGGGTGAGAACCGAATCTACGACCTCATGGAGGGCACTTCCTTACACGAATGCTACACCACAAAGTTTAAAAACAATTTTACAATTCAAATTGATGAGACTGGAAGTTGTATTTTCAACAATTTTACACGTCAACGTCATTCAATTTAAAACAAAAATCTCTGTGGTGATCTGTGACACCACCTGTGGACACCACAGACATCAGCTATTATCGCAGATAGTTCAGCTATACAAAATCAAGTATGTAGTGCATTAAATTTACGCTAAGGAGGCGGTACGAAGTTCGCCGGGTCAGCTAGTACGATAATATAGTTTTAGAAAACAAAATTTTGTTCACATGTCCAAACAAAATTTCTTTGGACATGCTAAATTCATAACATATCATTTACTTGGCCAAACCTTCAAATTTTAATGCAGATCTGTTGGCACTAATAAGTACCCCGTTACATCATAACCTACTGTAAAGACTGACGTTGGAGGAAGCTCTTTCAGCGAAGAAGGAACTTTCGACTAGGTACCTGACCGGACAGATTAGTATATTGGATAACTCTTCCTTAGTCTGTTTTCGTAGACATACATCTGCGAAATATAAAAGTCTCTAATTAGGTTATACATAATACCTAGTATTTTTTACTTTGATATTATTGGCTCACAAAGAAGAATCCTAGTTATTTTCCTTATTATTTCTCTCCAGTTCACTATTTATTTGTAAGATATCTTAAGTTTATCTTACAATTAAAAGAAAATAACTGGCAGTCAGGAAATTGTAATTGCTTCCAATAAACTCTATTGCAATGCTACGAGTAGCAATGAATACAATAACTTGTATTTAGGTCATAAGATTGAGTATTGATTGGATGCAATAAAATTAGTTTTCAAATAAATTAATTGCACTAAAATAATCGTAATGTTACGCCCGATTTACACATCGACAAGTACAGTAGCGAGTTAGTAACTTTCATGTAAGATTTTTTTTTTCAGTAAGTAGGTATTATGCTAATGCAAATATTATCTTTATGTATTGTGTCATTGTTACATAAATAACTATAATAATTAGTCTGCACTTAATATGCCTCAAAATATACATCTTTTATAAGGACATGGAAAAATCTTAGATTAATCTAATTTGGTTACTAATTTCCAAAGGTTATCTATAAAAAAGACAACTTATTAAGATTTTTTTAAATTACTTTAACCAAAGAAAAATTTAATTATTTATTAAAATACGTACTACTTATGTTAGGTTGTCTATTGAATAAATATTCACTAAATCACACAATACGTAAGAATTTACTACGATAGGTCAATAAAATATTTTTCACATTGAAATTCCAATTCTCTACAAAGGATATTTAACGAGTACTAGTTTCCATTGATGTTATTGCTTTTGTGCAGTGACACGGAATCATTACTCTTATTGTATTCAGATTAAACGCAACGGCAATACCTCATCACATTTTCGCTTCAGCCACATTAATATCGAAAGTGCTTGCCGCTAATATGCAATATATTTTTGCGATTAAATTTATTGCTTTTCATTGTGTAATTTTTTATTCCACTTTACATTATTGCTCTGAAACTGTACCTAATTAAAAAGTACTGTGTATTATGTAACTTCTGGATGACTTAGAGTATCTATCTGCTATACTGGTATTAACTTTAAAACTTTTTTTTATTATTATCACAATATTAGCGGGTATTAACGCGTGTAAATTTTAGGTAAACACTTTAATTATAAATATTTACCTTGAGCCGCTCGACGTTTCGGCCAGGTTACACCAGCCATAGTTACGAGCAGTACGCGTTAATAACCGTTAATATTGCTACACTGGAGGATATCCCGAACAAGTCTAATATTTTTGTGTATGAATGACTGTTGATTTCGTTTGGGTTTAAGTTTACGTATTTTTATTTGACGATCCTATAAAGGTGATAAAAGGAAAATGATTGAGGCACATGACCGCCCGCGGTGGAAATATTTGAAGGCGGGCCATATTCAGCAGGCTGTCTTTGACTGTTCTGATGATGATGTTTATTTATTTTCTTATAACCACCACCGTTATCGTGTTCATGTTATGTGAGTAAAAAAAATAAAATCAGAAGCATACCAAAAGCAAATTCTTCTAAACTTACAAAGTAAAGTAAAAGCAAAGCAAAATTACAAAACTTATCTCTTGTAAAGTATCTCATATCGCGACGTAATTTTGTATTTTTCCACGAGGCACTCACAATTTCTGAAGTCTCCTACACTTAGCTGTGTATATCACAATTTTATTTAAAACTAAGCCGTAGAATTCATGTCAAAAATTCATTGACGCCGTTAACACGTAGCCACGACTTGAATAAAACATTAAGGAGTCGGAAATTGCCTTATAATTTATGAAATCGAAAGAATTTTATAGCTAACAGCAGTACACTTTTATTTTAAGAAGTAATAGCAACTCTACTTAATTTGTTATTTAGAATGCCTGAATTTTGTATTCATAAATCGCCATACCATGTTATAAATAAGGAAAATTTGGCGTGATATTACATGTATCGTAGATTGTTAGAAGGTTGTGTCTTGTAGAGATAATATTATGTAAGGACACAAGATTGTTTGTTGAGAGACTGCTGACATACTACTTATAGACCGTACTAGTGTTGCCTAGCAGTCGTCTCCCTGCAGTCATGTAGTTTATTAGTAATAATAAATATAGTTATTTCTATTACAATTGTACCAGTAAATATCTAATTAATGATAGGCGTACTACATGCATTTTATTTGGAACCTACTGCTTCCAGCTCTCTACATTCAATATAATTAAGTAAAACCTATTTTGGATACATTTACTATAATATGATTTAATATACTTTAAAAATAAAAAAAGGGTATTAAGTAAATACACATTTTCAAAAAGCTAATTTCCCAGTGAACGAAGATTAAATCAGTGTCATTTTTATTAAAACAACATTCAACGTGACCGCTCGGCCGCAGCTTTTGGCCTGGTATTTGATATGAGTACGGTAACCATGAACTTAATTAGTAAATCAGGATATTATTTTATCACTACTTACTAAACTTGCATTCAAGAAAGAAAAAGAGAGTCTTTACTAGTAGGTTCAGCCTAAAAATATTCCCAAAGAAGGTTAAAAAGTAAATGTTATTGTAGGTACTCGCACTAAGTTGCATGTTATGCAAGAGTGTTAAATGTTATACTTGCTAACTATTTTTTTTTTAAAACAATTTATTTATTTCTAACGTATTTGCATCTAAAATATTAGAAATAAACGTTCAATTTTATCTTTACTTTGCCTTTAAAATATTTTTTGTGCGTTGTTTTCTAAAACTTTAAAATGTACCATAACTGACTACTACTGAACGTTAGTTAATTACACATTATCTTTATTGTAATAAGTATTGTTCAAATAAGATGCAAAGAAAATTTTCATACAGTCCTAAAAAGTTCGAACCGTTTGGTAAACTTACTCGAACGAAATGTTATTCGGAGCTCGTGGTCAAAAGAGTTTCGTACATTGGACGGTGCAGCCCTATATTTGCATTATCTAGATTCGACCAGCCCGCTTTCATCTCACGCTTTGGTTATATCAAATACAATTTGCGATAGAAGATTTTGTAGGATATTACATTTTTCTATAGATTTTTATTTGTTTTAAAAATTGTTTTATATAAAACTTTCAGTATGAATTTTATTTACATTTGTAGGTTTTGGAAATATTGTTAAGATAATGTATAACTTGGATAAAATATGAATGGAGTGGCCCGTACGTACTGACAACGTATAGGATAAGGTCAATATGCAATAGTCTACGAGTACATCTTTTGGCTGATATAATGATCCATCCATCTAATTTCTTATTTAAACTTTAACAGTTCTCTATTTGATACTAAAATACTGAAATTTTAAGGTATACAAAACAGAGTTGAAACAAACTAAATAATTCTAAATCCCTGTAACAATAACAAACAATAAATTTTATTCTAAACTATAACGAATCAAAAACCACAAGTTACGAAAGCCCAAACATTTATCAAGGAGGACATAAATAATCATACACTTAAATCCTTACCGAGCCTGAAGAATATATAGGTACTTACAAGTATTTAGAGCGGCAGTAAATTTCCCTTTTATCGCGATTCCAAATGCTATCCGGGAGGTTGTTACGTGACAAACTCCTCACTTCATTTAGAATGAGTCGTGACCGGATTTATAAAAGTACTTCACTATCTTGGGGACGTTTCAATACAATTGTTTTGGGGTGCTAATTATACGGATTGCTAATAATGAATGGACAAACAGTCAGCGGTTTGTTACTAACTAGAGAATGACGTCATGGGAGTAAAAACAATTTTACTTAAGAAATACTAATTAGTCCAGTATGTTGTTTAATAAAGATCCAGATTCAAAGGAATAAACATAAAATTTAGACAATTTCTGACTTGCGTTAGTTACCTGTGTCAGTAGTCTAGAGGGACGTTTCTCTCATAAATATAACAAAAAATTACTGGAAATTCTTTCTTTCACACTTAATTGTCGAACGAAACTTTGATTTCAAAACTCTACACGTAAATAAAAATAAAATTTCTCACTAAGCTCTCCTTCATTATGTATTCTAACTAGGACACTCTACTAATTTATTCAAAAAATGATATATTATGATCTATCCAAACAAATCTAAAGAAAATATTTCTCTCTCTCAACATAGATAAGTCATAGCATGTCCAATCTAAACCTTAAATAGTTTCCCAATTTGTAACCGTCCACATTGCCAATTTATATGAGAAAACCTTTGAAACTTAGGGAATGTTGGAGGACGGTATTCTGATATCAATGAATCTTAGCTCTGTTCGAGATCTTGAGACCTCGAGGCCGGGTCGTGACCCGCTTGCCAGGTGCAATTTAAGACTTCGGCATAACTCAGACTAAAGATGACGTCACGTAAACCTTCGATTTTTAAATTTACTTTTGTTTTTAAAGTTTTATATGAAAATAAAATGAGCTTTGCAACCTGCCAGTAACATATCGGTGCACTGGATACTAATAATAGATTAAAAATAATATTAGGCTCTATTTCTAGCTATTTACTTTATGTAATTAATAATCTTTTATATGAACAAAAGAGGCAAGACTGTCAAACAACGTCTGATTTTAACTATGCAAACAAACTTTTTGTACAAAATTGACAGGATTAAGAGATAGTTAAAATGCAAATCAATCTCACATTTAGAATTTAAACTAAAAATACAATCTTCATGCTTTTTTAGTACCTACGAGGACTTTCACTAGGTAAATTTAAATTTAGAACTGAGATATGATAGTTTCCGTGTCCTACCTTCTTAAAATATGCATCTGGGAAATAGAAGAATACAAAAGCAAGTGTACCAATCGTTACTTATAACTCAACATAATGCCCTAAGAACAATATCAACTTTCCTCATTACCATATGTTTATATCGTGTAACAATAGAATAGTATAAGTTCTAGCACCAAACATGCATAATGTACATTAAAGAAAGTTGTGAACACATGCATAGACAACAATGACATTATTAGCTAATTATTCCTAGTCGTGTCGCTTCAAGTGTTGTGAATATCGCGTGTATGTCGACAGCCTTAGTCGGACCACCCGAACACAGCCGTTCAGCTCAAATCCGTACCAGAACTTATTATTTTATTTTACGATCAAACTGGGCCACTGTAGTTCACATTACAGCATTCAAATTTATATTTTATTTGTAATCGAATGAGCTTATTAGTGTTTCAGTAATATCGTGTGAGGTAAATACATTGAATGGGAGATTTTGTTAGCGATATTATGTTAGTATTTAATTTCATTTTAAAGGTTAAATCTTGTTTTGAACTAATAATATTTATTATTTTTGTGTATGACTCATTAGTGTAAAACAAATTATTATCTATACTAATATTATAAAGCGGTAAAGTTTGTGTGTTTGTGACGTTGTAGGGGGTAATATCTGGATCTTCTAAACCGATTTTAAAAATTATTTCTGTGTTGAATAGTTCATTTATCGGCGAGTGTCATAGGGACTTAGTATCACGCTATGAATAATAGGAGTGGAGCAGTAATGACATATGTTTAAAAAAGAGACGGATTTTTTCCCCGCCCTACGAAGTGGGCACGGGTCAGCTAGTTTATAATAAACTTCCCTATGTGGTAATGACATAATGTCAATGTTACATGAAAGTTGACTAAGAGCTACTTCCAAGACATATGCTAGGTACTTTGATAATAAACGCCGCTTAACATTAAGGCGTCAAATACGATAACATCTAGTAAGGTATACAGTATACCTTACTCAGATAGCCTCTGCTTTGACACGTAGGGGAAGGCGGATAAGGTGAGCTATATGTAAAAGCAGGAAATTGAAATGATAGGCGACTGCCTATCCCTTCAATAATTACTGCTAAATGCCATATGAGGTAAGACATCAAACTAGATATTTGTCATAATATTAATGAGAAGGAAGTTTCAATCAAAAATGTCCTTAAAACCACTCAAAAATGTACTCGTAAGTTCTAACGCATTTTGAGATCTCTTTCAAGGATAAAAAAGAATTTAAAGTATTTTGCATGTTTCTACAAAAAATGCTTTGCTTTAAAAAATACCGCCTGTTCACAATAAACAAAAAAATAATTGAAAATCGCTAATACAGTTCGTAAATAATATTGCAACTGCTGTGTGACGACGTTTTAATGTTTTATGCAAACGTTACCATACATGTTAATGGCCCTCGATGAGTCCCGAACATAAATTTTAGTACTTTTATCCCATTTTGTGGCTTTTTGTTGAGCAATTTCCTCTGTAGGATCAACCCGTATGTTTAATGACAGCGCTGTCATCCCAAGATTGTCGTAAAATAACTAAAACACAGCAAGCGCTTGCAATTTTTTTGAGTACACTATATTTTACAATATATCAGCCTTGTTATAAATAATTTTAATATATCTTCTGTCATTTGTATGTGTCGCAAGGAAATGAGGAAACCAGGGATTTCAAGAAATCACTAGGGATATCACGAAATCCCGGTAAATGTCGAAAATGCCTCGCACTTCGGCTTGTCACAGTTCTAACCTAACCTAACCTACAGAAGTTGGAATCCTTGTGTTTTTTAACCTACAAACAAAAATATGAGCATTTCTTCTCTGGTAGAAACGTCATAATATCCCTGCGACATATATACTTTTATAACGTGCGGAAATCCTGAGAGGACTTTAGGCCACTTATGGATGTCAGTGTCATGAGCATGTCGGACTCAAACCGACTAAACCCACACAGTGTTTATCCTAGCTGACATAATACCTGGAACTTCAGGTACTCCTTAGAAAGGATACCCTTAGAGACAATAATTGCCTTGTTATAAATAGTGTTTAATATGTCTCTCATCATTTATTTACGTATAATTAATGTTTACAACTTTCCCTTTAACCACAAACATAACAAATAGCATATAAACATTAACTAACAAACGATAATGGTCCACCAGTGTACAATTTCTTCCAGCCAAGATGCACGGCAATGAAATATTAAGTACTCTCTGTGGGTGTGTTGCAACACACCCACAGAGAGTACTTAATATTTCATTGGCTTAGTACAGTTGTTTTCTTGCCACAAATTATTCAACTGATTACAATATCTTTCGAAATAATACTGTTCTTTTACGAGATACAAACTTTGAAAAGAAAATAAGCATTTTGTGGTCACTTCCGTGCCATGTGAGAGCGTTTATGATCAATCAATCGGGTTTAAACAAACGTAAAAAAGATCAGTTACAATTGTTAGAAAAGTTAAATTTGACAAAGTAATCGTTCTTTCTCCAGTCCTAAACAACGGGATATAAAATTTATTACGTGTTTTGCCGAAACGATGTGTTAGTCTGTTTTTAGTGTCGATTTTACGATAAATAGCACCATTTGTTGGTGCCCATTAAGGCTTGACGACGCATAGAATGGGCACTTGAGATTGTGTGTGACGCTTTCAATGTGGATAAACTGCAGTTTCTAGTCGCACAATTGTTGTAGCAGTGATACATTTGAGGCGTGGAAACAAACATTTTCATTTTGAGTGCACATCAGTAACAAGTGCGACGTGCGTGTAATTAGACTTAAAAACGTGTTGTACATAAACGTAGTACTTTATAGCCGTTTAGGTATGTACTGTATTTTAGGTAATTTATTTGTGTTTCGTAACTAAAATACTGACTCCATAATACACAGGCAAATGAAACTGGTTGTAAACACATTTTTGTTTTGGTTAGATGACACATTAGTTCTATTTCATGGTAGATCGATAAAGTAATACTAAAGTAACAATCAAATTTCTTAATTTAGATTGAACTTAAAAAACTAAATTTAAAAAAACAATTTCAGTAGGTATTGGGCAAGAAATCCCTAAGTTATAAGTTAGCCAACATTTATAAAAAAAAACTCCCTATTGAAGATCCCTATAAAAATAATGAAATATAAAGTTTCCAAAACTTTACCAAAATTATGTGGAAAAATATTATTATGTTTCAATACGGCCAAAAATAAAATCAGATAACTTTAAAAATTTCGAACATCCCAATTCTGTCTTTTAAAGGCTAACTGGCCAAGTCTCGGCCGCAATTGTTTCAAGATTTATAGCACATAAACATTTGGTTGAAACTACGAGCAGGTAGTACGTGAAAGCACTTCCAGCGCATTATTGTCCTAAAAGTTACATTCAAGTCCTCTAAATTAAAATAATTGCTTTGTCGGACAGAATAATGTTATATTTTTGTCCAAACTGCGAGCATTTGGCATAGTTCTGTTTAACAGTTTCAACAAATTGTTTCATACTTTTAATGTTTTTGGATCTTTGTTATATTTGGTAAAACCATTTCGGCTCGTATGTTCTCATTTAATATTAATACTTTATTTGTTTATTCTTTGCAGTAACTTAGGGCTTTACAACAACAAAATTTGCTTATTGAGAACGTAAAATTGATTGCCCTAACCTCTCTTATGTCATTTTCTATGTTAATTGAGCCATTTGTGCAGAAATTTCAGTAATATAACTTAAAGGTGCTTGAAAAAACTTACTTACCAGAATATGGGAACTTCGACGATGTTAACGTAACAATGATGTAAAAAAATGGGCAATAGGTATATTAAAAATATGTTTTAGCTAAGTTCATTGGTAGATTCTAAAGCCTGCATGCAGCATTTCACTTTTATCCTTGTTTTACTTTAGATAAGCTTCATATAAATTCAATCATGAACTATGTATTATCATTGAGTAAAAATAACAGAAAGCTTACTAATAAAGCTAAATAAAATAATAGCGATATAGCACCTCAATGTTTAAGAAGCAATAAAATTACTAAAATTTTCTGCAAACGACTTTATTCTTCAAAGCTGATTTATATTTTAAAGTGATGAATTTTTAATAAATTTACTTAATCATTCAACTTCAAAGAAAATTTGATTTTCTTTGAATTAGATAAAGTTAAAAATATTTTTTCTAAATTATAGTTTATTAAGAGATTTATTTTTAATTTTCTAAATATTCTTCAAAGAATATCTTTGTAGGTAATTTTAATTTCAATCAGATTCCGTGTAACATTAATTATTGTTATTCTCGTATTCTTCGAGTGTAATAATTGAAACTTAATTATCTTTCAGACACTTAATTGAATGTTAATTACGAGCTCGGTACTAATTCCTTTTATTTAGTAGCTTCTATGAGCATCTTGGTTTCTAAACAGTATTATTCGGTTTGAAAAAGAACTTTGTGGTACGATGTTATAATTGAGAAATATTCAATACCGCATTAGATGGTTTTACAGTAAAAAGGGAAAACATGGAAGGGACTCTGTGCATTACATCAAAACTGTGTAGGTATTTACAACAATTACACCACGAGAAATTAGATCTTAAGGCCAACTACTACCCATGTGAATTAAAAATAAAAAGTTGAAACTCTTAAATAGGGAGAGAGTATGGTTTCAAATAACTTTATTTCTCAAAGAGAGAGAGAAATAAAATAAATAAAAAAAAAAAAAAAAAAAAAAAAAAAAATTACAAATCACTTACAAGGAGAAATAAAATACAAATTAAAAATAACAAAATGCGTTGACAGGTAATCTTTCAGTTTTTTTTTCTTCAATCAATGTTGGTAACTACTAACTATTCATTAGCAAAACTGGTATGTAGAGGAGGCAATACAAACCAAGGCTTACATTCTTTGAATCATGAGTAAAGAGTTCAATCGTAAAATGTGATTAATGTATCATTACGTAATAGTTAGTATTCTGTCTTGAAGTTAGAAGATGGTTTTACCAGCTTGATATCTGTAAACCTGTACCAAGTTTCTCATATTAGCTGGCCAATCTCTGCAGTGGGATATTCATGATGGTCAATTCGTACTTTTAGGCTTAAGATATCCTATCATAGGAGAGAGGACATCTCTAGTAGCAGCTATATTATAAGATATTTTATTTATTAAGAGCATTGTTCATTTTCCATAATTATAAGAAGCAAACATATTTCTGAATGCTGAAAATGGAAAAAACTGGTCCATGGTTATCGTTAAAACGACATCAAAGAGATGCATATTTATTATGGCTAGCTTTAATAAATAATCTTAGGAACTATCGTAAAATTTTTATGATGCGGATAATTTAAAAAATGTGATGCTTTTCAGTTAGAAATAAAATTGTTAGTACCCAGTTTGCTTTAAAATATAGCAGACGAACTCGCTCAACTTAACTTGGATATTTATTATAGCATAAGTAAAGATATAATTTGAGTAGGTATCAGTATACGTTTGTCATTTTAGGTACGTACGTAAAATCTAGATTTGTCCAATCAAATTCAAAAGTTAGCGAATGAAAACTTAAAATAAATCTCAATACTATATCAGAAAACTAACCACTCACTTTTTCTTTACTAGCTTTTGCCCGTGGCTTCGCTCGCATTAAATTCGGGGTTTCACTGTTCCCCTTTACAGGAAACAAAAGAACAAACAAAAAACGGAGCCTATGTTGACACCATAATATTGAAGGTACAGATGATAACCAACCAAAATATAGAACAGATTTAACAACGAAAATAATTTTAGGATATTTAATATATCATGTCTCCAGAACCTTATTAAAATAATTATTAAATTTTATTTATTCATTCAATAACATGGGTCACGCAGTAATAGGATACAGAACCTGCATAAGCGGTTCGTTAAACACTAGCGAAGTGACCATTCGTGCAGTTTCAAATTGTTAACACATGCTCATTCATGCTATTTATGGTGTAAATATTGAAATCGGTAATAAGTAAGGATGGTACTTACTACTCATATTTGCAAATTTAAAAAAGTTAATGGATTTCGTGCTCACTGTCAAACTTACATTCAGTCGCTTAGCGGCTAAATTTTATCAGTGCTTTTCTTTGATATTGTTTGATTATAAGTAGGTAAAACAAACGTCATACTAATTTCTTTGAGTTTCTTAAGATTTTTTTTTTGGTTTTTATTTAATAAAGGTAACAGGCAAGGAAGCGGTTCACCGGTGGTACGTGGTAAACGTCGCTCATGGACATCACCAATGTCAAAGCAGTAATTAGGTATTTACATACCTCATTGAATACTTTATAATAATTTGGTATGTAAAGTAAAAGTTTACCTATGTCGGTAAGGAATAACATCATATTTTTAGCGCAAAAAACCGCAAGATTGTGTTCATTTTTACAATAATACATGAATTACTTTTGTCTTTCTAAATGACGTAATGCGTCCGGCTCAACAGAATTTGTCATTCAGCCGTACATAATGACGTCATTACAAGTAAAACTTAAAAAATGTATTAAAAATAACCATAGGTTGGAAACCAAAAAACTTAAATTAGTTGTTTATAATTAATAAACCTTTAAAATGAAAATATAAAAAAAATACTTAAAAAAAATCTTTACATACCGAATTGTGATGCTATATAATATAGCTGTAATAAAACACCAGCCAATACCGCCCAAAAACAAATGTATTAGAAAGATATAGACAACCAAGCAACGTCTTTTCAAAATAATAATACCTATATGTATCTCTGCAATATTTCGTATTACTTAAACATTGTCTTTGTCATCAAATAAACAACGCGATCACCAGAACAGAGTAAACGAGTTTCTTCCCTTTCGCACGTGAAAATCGGATTTGTTTAATTTATTGCCTTGTCTCGGGGGAGTGGGAGATGCCACGGTTACTTAGCTCTCGACACCTCATTGTAATAATAGGATCTCTAGGAGGATTTAAATTGAATTCTCGTGGGTCTTCTTCAAATGTATTTAAGTCTACATTGCCGAAATTCGTGATGTGAGAATGTTTTGTTTTGTGTAGAAGGATACTTTGCTAACATAAATTTACAAAGGATATTAATGGATATATTCATATAGCGACGAAGTAAGAAAGCATGGTATCATCTAGCAACATGTCCCATACGTGTCATAGTAATCTCATAAGAGAAACTCAACCTACTCATACCATGTCCTGCCATATTTAATGTCAACTTGCTTGCAACTTTATTGCTGTGATAGATTTACGAGATTCATAGCTTCTTAGTTAAACTTTACAACAAACACAAGACATGGTAAGAATTATGTTTTTCTACTTTGATTATTCTTTGTTGGAGGTATTTATTCTTGAAAGGTATGTATACCTTCGTTGACACCGCATAAAAAGAAAAAAATATTTTCTAACTGGAAACAAGTCCTTAATTTTTTACTTTATTTCTATTACTGAGTTCATTGTTATCTTTATACTTGTTTATCAAATTTCATATTAAAGTCACAAACATAATATGTTTACTATTTAGTCGAGGCACGTAATTACATAGGTATTTCACACACGTCCCTCTGTTTCACATGTCAGGTCAAACGAAGGGTCTAACCGATCGCTCAACGTTTATTTTCGTTCCAAAGTCAGCTATTTTGCACCCCTGTCTTGTCGTGATACATTGTTTGAGGGGCAAATGAAATACAACTGCTTTAGCTTTTTTTTTATTAAAATTTTCAGATGTTTCACTGAGAATGTTATTAAAAGGAGTTTTAATATGACTGTGTTGCCATGTTTTGGGTGTATATGTAGGAAAGATCGTAATATTTCATAAGGACGTGTAAAATTAACAAAACCATATAAAAATGATGTTTTTACGACACCCATGAGATGAGATGGGGTAGTGACATATTGTATTCTTATTCCGTCACCACACGAAGAACAAGGGTTGTAAATCTCGAATGTTTCTAACAATACTATATTGCTTTATTAATAAAACGAAAGACGTATTTCTTAACATGTTTACGATGATATGCTCTACAAAAGGCCGTAATTTAAAAAAAAAATATATACATTTCATATCTTTAATCGTATGGCTACTTACTACTCGTTTCAAATAAGAAAGTGCATGACCTGCGCCATATTGTGACGTCATCTAAAGAAATAAATTATATTAATATGATATATTTAGACACCAGAGAGCTTTACCTTCTACAATCTAATAAGTAGGTTTAAATTATATATAGTTTAAATTATAGTGTTGATGTATAAGGTTAAGTTACGATGGGGCTAACATATTATTATATAATAAAAGCCCCTTAATAAAAAAAAAGATTAAAAAAAAAAAGAAATTATTAATACATTTTAATAAATTTTTGACAGGTAGAGTAGAGGTCTTCGACGCGTCCATTCTTATTTGAAACGCATAGTACACTAGAGATAATCTAATCCCAGCGAACAATCATTTCATTCAGGACACCAACAAACAGCATACTTGAAAATTATGTAAACTAAAGTAAGTATAAACATACCTTTTTGGAGAGTAAAGATAAAGGTAAAAAGGGAAAAGAAAAAAATATATAAAAGGGAAAATGTGAGTAAAGCTATGCCAAACACGTCCATGAGAGTCGGCTGATTTCAACGGCACGTACACAGAAAAGAGAACTTTTATTACTTCCGAGTGGCGTAATTGTTATGGAGAGCCGGTTTCCCTTATTACTCAACTTTGTCCTTAGATAGTAACGAGTGTACTTGATTGTACCTTACTAGTTGAATATTTCTGTTTTTATTAATAACATATTTATATTATTGGCAAAGAACTGAAAACAATCGCAATTTATAATTAGAGTACAGGGTTCGCCGATTTCGTTTACGGTTTTAGGTTCAAACATCAAGCAGGAATTGTTGTGCGATCCACAAAAGACTGTCTATAGCATCTAGGCTTTTTCTTGTTTCATAAAATATAATATGGCATTTAAGAAATAAATATGTTAATACATAAAATAAGCTCATAAATGGTACTTCAATTTCAGCAATTCAAAGAAGAATCCAAGAATTTCTTCAATTCATAAAATACTTTGCTACACGACAGGGTAGTTGTAACAAATTTTGATGTTGTCTTATTGGACTTGGACTATCATACTTCAGCTATCATAGCTTTTATGCGCTTGCCGATCTTCTTTGCAAACAGCCAGCTAAAAACATTAGTAGATACTCGAAAAAGCAAAAAATAGTCTACAAAATCATTTATTTTCTGTGCTTATAGGTGTATTTGCCGATGTATCATATTAAGAACAGCTAATCGTTTTAATTTCCGGCTCATACACAGTCTGCCGGAACATATTATAATCCCTGTTATATCTCAAAGAGCAAATATTTTCACCAAGAACCTAACATATAGCTATGTAGGTAAGGCTAATATACGCGTGATACTTCACGTTACAAAGACCACAGAATAGCTAATTACAGAGTATAATGGCCTCATAACAATCAGAGATTTGGGAACAATGCAATATATTTGATTACTCTGTTATACAAATGATTAAGGTAATTTCAAGTTTGTTAATTTGTTAGCGAATGGCTTATTTTTATTACCTGTTCGTTAAAGTTTACTTTGTAGGTACTAATAATACCAAAGTAGCTAGGGTTTATATAGCTAAAATTTTTTTTTTTTTTAATCTTAGTAGACGATCTTGTTAACACAACGGTTGCGTATGTGGCTTCCGTCCCCAAGTGGGTACGAAACTTTTCGCAAGATTTGTGCCATCCACATAATATCATTGGACTTACTTAACAAACACAGGGCATGTCGTAATTTGTCTAAGATTTTATATTTTTTAAAGTTCCCACAACACAGTGATGTGACTGTGTCACACTAAAGCCTGAAAAAACCTAGTAATAAAAAAAATATTTAGTGTTTTCACGTGACAAACAAATTACTTCTATTGATGAAGGATAACTTAGCTTATTAATATTACGATCCATGCCAGGTCGAATAAGAGTCCTATCTTAGCCTATCGAATTCCCCCGTTTACAACGCGTGATACGGTGAACGTTTATAGTTAGTAAAATTATGACTCTGTAATACGGACTCTATACTACATACTTATACTTGTATCTATACTAGTTGTATTTTTTCACAATAACACAATACAATAATTGTTTATTTCAAATTCAAATATTTACAGCTTTACATAATATTTGTTTTACAATCAATATTTTAATTACAATAGATAGATTAATTGTTGACCATTAGTACCCAATGTAAGATTTAACTTGTGTTATGGGTACTAAAGTTGTCGGTTACCAATTTCGGTTCAATGTAAATTGTGTATTCAATGTAAATGGAACCGAAATTGTTATATGTCAACCTGCCAACTATCTAAAAAATACAAAGGCTTAAAGGTTAAGAAAATTGAATCAAGACAAATATAATATCTAGAGAGAAAAAATCAGATATAACTAAGATAATATTGTATCTTATAATAAAATGAACGTAGCATTACTACGTAATATTACCTCTGTCCGCACAGTGTTAGCCGCTGGCGTCCGAGACTGAACAAACTTTGCCGCACTCATTATATCAAAAAGAAACGAAAAGAGCTGTAACAACTGAGTTGTAATGTTATATACAAGAATTGTACTAGTTTATTAGTTTTGTTAACTCTACATTTATTACATATCATGTTATAAGAGACAAATTCAATGGTTTTAAATAAATTAAAACAAAATTTTAAAAAAGTAGATTTTAACTAAGATTATTATACTTAATATATCTTATAATTAAATATAGTTAGATTACAAGGTAACATTCCCTTTGTGCGCACAGTGTTAGCCGCTGGCGTCCGAGACTGAACAAACTTTGCCGCACTCATTATATTAAGAAGAAACCAGCTGTAATGTTATAAATATACAAGAATTGTACTAGTATATTAGTTTTGTTAACTCTACCATTTATTATATTTAATGTTAGAATATGAGAAATAAGTTAAACATATTTTTAATAATTTTGTTACTAGATACGAAGGTCAAGACATATAAGGGTAAGCAAAGGAGTAACTGAAAACGGACTGAAACATTAAAATAAACTGAGTATATACTTCCTGAATATGGATGTTTTTCATGTCTGTTTAATATTTCCTTTACAGGATTGTCAAAAAAAATAATTACACACCAACCGTCTTCAAACTACGAAGGTTTAAAGGTTAAGACAATTTTAACCAAATTTTACAAAAAAAAATATAACAGATTTCAATTTAGATTATATTGTACATCTTTTAGTAAAATGTAACTACATAACTAAAACTGTGCCTTAGATTAAATAGTTTGATGCTAGTAAAAACAAAGTATTCAGATTCAACTTGTCCCCATTCCGCTTCCGGACGTACTTGTAAGTTTACTCTCAACATAAGGACATTGTTATCTTGGTTGGTTGAGTTTTCATAATACTTTTATTTAAAAATACCTTCTAAGTATATTAGGTCAAAGCGCTTCATACAACCACAATAAAAATTATAAACAATATAACGTAGGTCAGTACTTTATACTGTTATCAGCAGCTGTAAATATTCAAGTAGTGAAAAGCTAATAGGTCAATAAGCTGTTCGTTGGTTGGTTATTACATTGTTATGAGGTAAGTCACGCTTGACCTGGCCGCTTTGATTGAGCAATTTTCTTCGACAGCAAGCCCACACGATGTTTTGATTAACACGTTGCTCTATATAGAGTGACGTTATTATTTGTAATTATTTTTACGCTGGCTTAAACGTAAATTTGTGTTATTGTGGTGAACACGCTATCAACCTGGAGTATTTGCAATTATCTGTTTGTAAAATTAGTAGGTACTGATGCATAGCAAATTACGAAGGGAGTTAAATTGTGTTGGGAATTTTATAAAGAACCGTTTGGTTAGCGTGGTTTCTTTTAGATTAAATACACTTCGTAAAAAGTAACGCTGTCAAATTGTGATTATGATGGCTCAGACAATAAATTTATTCTTTACCAAAACAGGCATCAAATACTGAACTGAAGATGACAATAGACCAAAATTGGACATAACATCTTAATTAGAATATGTGTAAACTATGCAAATTTTTTTTTATATTTTATATTTATAATATTTTATTTTTAATATTGGTCTATCATTGTGTTGTAACGTGTAAAAATAGTTTTTTCTATTATTCTACCGAGCGACAATGGCTAGTTCTAATTCCTGGAATGTATCATTACTTTTTAAAAATAGAAAATAGTATCGATGTCCATATCCAATCAGTAAACATGAGGTACATGCCGTCTATATAGATAAATAGTCCTATTAGCTTTCAAAATAGCACTTAAAACACCACCGCGAGTGTCAGTTGATTGGCAAAGCCAGTAAAGATGAATACCTTCCATTCTTTAATCATAGCTTGCAACACTCAAAGCTATTTAAAAGCAAAGGCACTGCAAAATATTTATTACAAGTGGTAAAAGCTAATGCGCATTTGTAAGTTGGCAATACAAACGTGAAAAGTAAAATGAATTTGAAATGTAAATACAATTTATGACTAACTTTATGAACAAAGGGAATATCTAGAAACAAATCCGTCATCGATAATAAATTCTAAGTGTAAAATATTCTATGGAGAATACAAAGGAAGGTTGTTAGAGACCGAAGCGTTGGTTTCAATAATGAGGCTGAGGAGAAAAGCATAAAACTAAATGATTACTGACTAGGAATACGCTGTCTCTTCTCGTTAATACCATAGTTTCCTTTTACACTTAAAAGATCTAACTTTCAATTTTTTATAATCTTGGCATCAGAGAATTTTTGTATAAGTGTCCAAAGGTACTTGCAAATAACTGATAACTATTCCGAAAGATCAAAAAAGAGACACACTTACGAGACGTACAAATAATTTAGTATGTTAATTTTTCCAAGGCCACTAAGTTAATTATAGGGATGTGAATAAGCTACAAGATATGCTTTTAGCTTATTCACATCCCTATAATTAACTTAGTGACCTTGGACAAATTAATTGCGATTATATTTTTGATAATGGGCCTATAATAACAACACGATTTCATGTTCGGTGTTGACGTCTTAAACAAAGCACTGCATAATAATTACTATCACGCAACTTAGAAACGAATTATGTAAAACACATTTGAACCCCTAGTAATTGTAAAGAAAATGATATTATATATAATGATAGTGATATTATTTAAACGTTCTACACATAATATATCTGCTACTCCGTTTTTCCTCATTTTTTGTTCTTGCATTAGGAAACCTAGTACAGGTCTCGTAAAGTTACGTTGTGAAGTAGCACAGAAATGATTTATTACAACCACAGACGGGTCCTCTATTGGTGATGGTTGTTGTCAGAAGACAAAATATTTTGTATTTAAGGAAATGTGACAAGCCAAAAGGAAAAACTTGCTTTGGAACTTTAAAGCTCCATCCATAACTTGGATGTTACGGCTATTCATTCGTAATACGGGTATACTAGATCAATTACTGTATTGATTAATCCCTATTAAACACTGTCAGGTGAATTGTATACATTTTGCAGCAAAATATCTAAACAATAATATTATTGTTACCAAGATAGTGAAGTGTAACCTTAGTTTCGTTGGATAAATCAAACAATAAGTTTTCATGGTTATTGACACCCATCGACACGACTTCAAATTACTATGCTTAGTTTAAGTATCTATTCACCCAGCATTGTTTTCTTTGTAAAGATAAACTTACTTAAAGGTTTACTTTGACTTTTAATATATTATAATGTAAGTATTCAATTTTAAGTAAAGTACAATGCTCTGATGTTGAAGTTTAAAATATTTTAAATGAAAGTTTTTGTGTAGTAGTAGTAATTTTAATTTGCATGTGGGTAGGTTTATAAAACAATGTCATATCTTCTATTGTATAATAATATGTTTTAATAGACTGCGTAGGTCTACGTGTGGTGACGGAGTAAGAATACAATACCCCACACCACCCTATCTCATCCCATGGGTGTCGTAAAAACAATCCGTGTATATTATCTTTACGAAATAAAAAGAAGGAAAACTTAAACCCCGAAATTAAACCCTATACCAATCCGTCTGGTCAGCGCGGTATTAGTAGGCCAATTATCCCTCCGTCATGGGAGGAGAGCCATCCCTGCAGTAGGATATTAATGGGCTTTTATGATGTTGAGACTGCGAAGGTAAGTAAACCTGGTTCTACACTTTAGCCATACACTTAACTTAGTTTCAATGATTTTATAATTTCGCGAATTTCAATCACATTCTTTAACTCGATAACAGGTTGATTGCACGTTCAAGTTTGTGCTGTTTCTTGCTTAATAGCATTGTTCACAAATTATATTTTTTTGCTTAGCTGTTGATATTAAAAAAAAACTCATAATGTATATAAATAATACTAATTTTATTTTCAAATTATAGGTTTCCAAGCGCAAAGTGTATTTTTTGGAACTTTTTAGCACACAGTGATATAAAATCAAGCAGCCGTAGAGACAAGTAATGTTAAAAACAAGAACTGTTTCTCGCAACACACGTAGAAGCTTATCTTCACACTGACAATAACGAAGAGATGTCAAAGTCTTTATCTAAACCAGTTATCCATTCACGTTGGTACTCCAAGGATATATCGAAACTGTACATCGAACAACAAATTTCGTGCATGCAAACTATCCTGTTTAAACGTAAACTTTTATACGAACCAAATCCAATCAAATGCCGTTCGGTCGACTATGGCGTTTCGAACAAACTCTTCGAGTTCAAACCGTCGACGACTGAATGCACTACCACTAGCCGATTCCCTGTGCGAATAACAGAATTCCCGATCAGACAGGACTCTTCTTCCAATGCTTTCGTCACTGTTTGTTTATTTTGTTCTATGTATATACGTATTCCACAAGATACGAATTTATTTTCAAGTCTCGTATCAGTATTCGGTAAAGTATGTGTTTTAACATCAGTCCCATCCTCCTTTACTCGACTTCAAAGTTAGATACGTGAGCTTTTTAAAGTATGTAGATATTTTGCAAATGTATGCTACTTCCAAAGAATTTAAAAGACGCTTTAATTTTATGACTTTTTGATGGTTCTAACTTTAACGGAGAAGTATAAAACTTTAAAAAGGTCGCATTAGTCACTAGAATCCTTTTTGGTTTTTTCGTTTCAAATCTATAGGTACCGTCTTAAAATAGTGTTATTTGATATAAACTTTATAAAAAGAGGCTTGAGCCTCCTAGTTAACTTACCCTGTACTTATCGATCAATAGTTGCAACAATTTTTCATGTTGTATAAGTACCAATTCTTGATCAATTGCTAAATTAATAAAGAGACTCCCAATATTATCCTGCTAAATCATTACCAACAGACGTTACTGCTGGATATAGGCCTCATCAAAGCATTTCCATTTAATGTCATGTGCCTCTCTCACCCATACTTGAAAGGATAGCTAGACTATGTCTGTATAAGATATTCCTCTGCAAACATATACCGATGCCTTCAAGTCATGAAACTAAGTTTGGCCTTGCTATACGATACAAATTTTTAGCTTTGCTTAAAAGCTTTGGCAGAGATTCTGTTTTCATTTTAATAACATAACTTGACGACCTCGGTGGCGCGACGGTAGAGCAAGCTGCCGTGCAAGAGGTTGTGGGTTCGATCCCCACGCAGGACAATAATTTGTGAGATCCACAAATTATTGTCCTGGTCTGGGTGTTCTTTGTGTCCGTTAAATGTCCCCGCGACACAGGGCATGATCCCTAGTGCGGGAGTTGTCTTTTCTTTAACACTAACACTAACTGCTTCCAAATACAATTTAAAAGGATGCATATTGTTTTTAAGACATTTAATTTTAATTATTCATTCGTCAGCACTAACTGTAATTATAAAACTTACTACGATTCTCAGAAAAAAACAAATTCGGCTCGTATTCAAAGTGATGGTGTCAAAGCGTCGTTATGCATTTTTTCGGAGCGCCTCGAAGCTCCGCCGCTCTTCAGACATCTTTCGGAGTTTTTTTTTTTCTGCAAAAAGTAAAGTCGTCATATCCTCGTTGCACAGGCTTTAGATACGATCTGACGGCACGTCTCAAGTGGCCAGCGACCTGTCGTCAACATACATATCATTTACTTCGTAAAATGTAATTAATACCGATCGATAAGTCGATTTAATGAAAAAATAATATTCAAAAGCTGCTAATGAAGTTAAATTGAAATTTTAAATTGTACGGGGACTATTAATATACTGTGATCAGAATATTAAACGATGCCGAAGGGAAGTACATTGTTAGAGCTCATGCACACGACTGGTTTTGCCCGATTACGGTACTGTCGGCATGCGATGTGGGCTTATGAATTTAATAAGCAAATAGTGCACTAAATGTGAATGACGATGAAAAATATGTTTAATTTTATCAATGCGGATTTGTTAAATGCATTTTATAATTTTTATTTTGTAATGGTTACTAAATAAACAGAAGTCAACTGGTAACTATGTAAAGTGAATGTTAAAGAAGTTACAAATTGAACTAACCAAACATAACGATGGTATTCTGATGTTTTCATCCTCATTGCGTAATCAGAACCTAGTAAAGACTCATTTTTCTTAGATAAATCTTTAACGAAAAATAGCTTTTAATACCAAAACTCAGATTTACGTCTCCGTAAAGTATCATTACAATCAACGCAATCTTAGCTCTCTTATCAACTCAAATGGTGTTCCACCATTTTTATCAAATAATAAAATTTACGAAGGCCAAACGGATCCTTTTTCTTAAATTGCTAATTTAAATAACCTTCGTACAAATAAAGAGATTCATAAAATACTAAAGACATTTTTTACATTATTTTTTCAATTTGTTCAAGGAAATTGAGGGCTTGTTTGTTTCCCAAGGCGGCACTTAAAGTATTTATTCTAAGCCTTATTGAGCCGACTTCATCTTATCTACCGTCGACTATGACGAACTCGCCTTTGTCACAAACATTTAAATATTCTGCTTATATTTTTTCTTGTCTTCTGTCTATATTTTAAATCTTAATTTACAATTCTACGCCTAAATTTAATAAAGCATAAAAAGCCTTTAAAATATAAATGCGAAAGACAAAGATATAAAACAAAATTGTTTATAAGGGTATATTCCAAGTCTCCCCCGAATACTTTCCCCCATTGGGGGGAAACTGGGAATTTAGTCTCATCTTCCATGTCTTTGCAGTAACGGTGATGAAAACTATGACAACGTCTGCATTGCTGCTTCTTCTTAAGCTTTTACGTAAAAGGTTTATTTATTATCCCTTTCAAAAAATGTAGTGTCTTAAATCAGTACAAACACGAAAATAATTTAAAAGCAGATTATGAATAATAATATTTCTTATTCCAAGTGTATCTAAGTACCATATTGAAAGAACAAAATGAAATTATATTACAATTCCTTATTAAAAACAGACTAAAATTTAAAACAAATATTGTAGTATATTTATTTATAGCTTTTCTAATTTGTATAAGTAATAGCTATTTTATCTCTATTTTATAATTAAACAGTTAAATATATACCAGCCGTTTTATTTATTTATTTATTTTATTTTATAATTTATGCACACAATAAAATTGATGTACAAGGGTAAGCTTAATGCCTTAAGGCATTTTCTTCCAGCAAACCATTGGGTGATGCAGAGAAAAGTAAATTGGTAGGTGCAAAACGACAAATAGTTAAAACAGTTTAAATAATAAATAATACACACTATACATAAAAATAAAAAGAGATATATATTTATATATAAATATGTGTATACATATGTAAGACTAAATATATAAATAAGGAAGAATGAAGGAAGGAAATTATTCTGCTAATAACCAGTACACAGTTGGCGAACTTTAACTTTAAATGCAGCACGACTCGTAGTCATCCTGATCTCGAGAGGGAGGGCATTCCATAGAAGAATGGATTGTATCATGAAAGAAGAGTGAACAAGAGCAGAGGTGTGAGAAGGACAAAGAAGCAGAAGATTGTGTGAAGACCGGAGGTGTCTATTGTGACTGGAACATAGATATTGAAAATGTGGTATGAGGTAAGAAGGAGCATTAGGAGAAGTAAGCAGGGAAAATAGCGTTGTCAGCGTCCGAAGATTACGTCGTTGACGTATAGGCAACCAATTCAACTCTGAACGGTAAAAGGAGACATGGTCATACTTACGAAGATTGTGAACGAATCGAATGCAGTTGTTAAGAAGTCGGTCCAATTTATTGAGCAGATCTGCATTCAGGTCAAGGTAGCACACATCACCATAGTCGATGAGAGGGAAAATTAAGGACTGCGCAAGCATTGCTTTCGTTTTATGTGGTAGGAAATTCCTAAGGCGATTCAAGGAACGAAGGGTACCAGTAACCTTCTGACTTACAACCTTAACTTGAGATTGCCAGCTTAGCGTACTATCAAGATATAACCCTAAATCTTTTACCACATTACTGTAAGGTATGATACAGCTATTAAATATAATTGGTAAGGCTGTGTCTAAATTAATCTTGGCTACGAGACGAGAACTACCTATTAAAATAGCCTGGCATTTGTCAGTGTTCACAGACAGCCCAAATTTTAAAGACCAATCTTGGAGCGCCTTTAAGTCTTTGTTAAGCGCGTCAATAGCCAAATCAAGATGATCAACACTAGCCTGGGTGTAAAGCTGCAAGTCATCGGCATACAGATGATAGTCGCAGGAAAGTTCTGTAGTTAGGAAATTTATAAATAATGAAAACAATAGAGGAGATAAAATACCGCCTTGAGGTACGCCAGCATCTAAAGTGCACCAAGAAGAAGTAATTTCATCGATACGAATAGACTGCTGACGACCTCGAAGATAAGAAGAAAACCAATCCAATGCCGCAGGTGAAGCCTTATGATGGGACAGAATAGAGATGAGAATATCATGACTAACAGTGTTAACCCTTAACAACCTAGCACCTGTTTTTGTCACACAACCACCTAGCACAGGTCTGTGAGACACCGGAACAAAATGATTCTCATTTTTTAAACTGTGAAAGGTTATTATGAATATTGAGTTAAAAGTTTATTAGAAACATATTAAACTATTGATTAGGAAAGAATGGCACAAGATAATATCAATAGTTTATAAAAAATCTTAATTGAATAATAAACAATCTTATTTTTTTGATTACAAAGTAACATATTTGGAAGATAAGACTTATTACAGTAATCCCACGAGTGGTTACTTCTTTGTACTTTTTTTTAAGATAATTAGGAATACATAAACATAAAAAACATCAAATTATCTCAAATAAAATAAAACTTAAGCAAAATTGCAAGACCTAAACATGCAGTTTTTCAGTTTTTCACAATTAATATAAGGTTTATGTGAGCATTTCAAGCAAATAGGTGCTCTGCATTCGAAACACATGTACTGTTTTTTACTTTTTGTTTTTGTAGTAACAAGAAGAACAGTTTAACATACTGTTAGCCTTTATTTAGCACTATTTCTTGAAGGAATTACTCTTGGAGTGGTTCCTTTGTTGCTGTCGAGAACGCGGCGAATAGGCATTCTAATATCACGTTGCAATTTCAAGTTACTTGCATGGCGCTCCTGATCTGATGATATTTGATCAAGTGTTTAGTTTATTTCGATATACTATTTTCACACTTCCTCTCTCCTGCACTATATTATACTATAGCGGTGTTGATGGAAAGGAAGAAGGGGTAAGAGGACAAGCTATTGCGCCTTTTACAGAAAAAAATCCTTTTAACGAGTTTTTGATTGCACTTTAGATACCTTTACATATCATCATCTTCAGAAACAAACTGATCAAGAACTGTCAAAGATAAATCAGTTTTGGGCAGTACATTTATGTTGTTTTTTATTTTAGTTGTCTTTTCATATTGTGAGCCTGACTCGCAACTGCGTTCTAACGCTTCCTCTAATCATAAATCTACATAAAAATCACCCCATTCATCATTTGGTACTGTTTCGTTGTCCTTCCTTATTAATAAAAATCTTTTTCCAACCCCCGCTCAATCTTTTTTACATTGAAAGTCATTTTTAAATAAAATAAAGAAAATACTCCATTGTAAAATAGTCACGTAACCACCTAGCAGAGGTCTCTCAGACCCCGGGCGAAAGTTTTTTACTAACCAGAGCAAAACTTACGGACATACAACCGTGGAAAGATCTTGTGTAGCTCTGAGAGGGGCTAGGAAAAGGTACCGGAACTAACAGGTTTATACGAAACTCGGGTGCAATAATATTCAAGTTTTTATATTTGGTGGTGTCTGTCAGACCTATGCTAGGTGGTTAAGGGTTAAAGGCGTTCGAGAAGTCAACTAGGACCAACACTGTAATCTTAGCTTCCTCAATTCCCGCCCTCACATCGCCCGTCACCTTAAGCAGGGCTGAGGTTGTACTATGACCAGGTCTAAACCCAGACTGGAGCGGGGACAATAAATTGTTATTATTTACGAATCCGGAAAATTGTCTATATACCTCAGCTTCAAGTACTTTTGACAAGAAAGGAAGAATGCTGATAGGACGAAAATGAGAAATAAGTGTAGGATTTGAAATCTTAGGGAGAGGTCGAACGTAGGCATTACGCCACGAAGATGGGAACTGGCCCAGACGAAGAGAATAATTAAAGATGTGAAGAATAGCGGGAAGTATTTGATCCAAGATAAGAATGATCATGTGACGACTGATAGCATCAAAACCAAGAGCTTTTGATTTAATGGACAGGATAGTTTTTTTGACTTCACCTGGAGCAAGAGGAGAAAAATGAAAGGGGTATATGTTGTGACAAGGTAAGTCACGAATAAACTCAGTAGTTTTCCTTACCGTGGCCACGGCCGGGGAAACGACATTGGCGAAGAATCTATTAGCATCGTCAACATTAATATTCGGTGGGAACTCCGCTTGATGTGACTTCCCGATCCCAATAGAATTCAAAAATTTCCAAATGTTGACAGGAGTGCTAGAATTTATGTTATTATGAATATGTCGGCGTTTAGCGTTACAAATCATCTGATTACACCTATTCCTTGCAGCCTTAAAGATAAGCCAGTTGGCGTCACAACGATTTTTTCTAAATTTTGAAAGAGCACGGTCCCTTCTCTTCATAGCCACCCTAACCTCCTCAGTTATCCAAAGGGCCGGTGGACGTCTGACTTTTACAATTCTGATGGGGGCGTGTTTATCATACAATTGCATTATGAGAGCATTAAAAGTGTTGACCATATTATCCACAGACGCGGCACTAATCATAGGCGTCCAATCAATTTTAGACGCGTCGTCTTGTAACTTCTCGATATCAAGTCCCGCAAAACAACGCATGCGCAGGTGCTTGGGACGGGACTTAGGGGGTTTTTGGATATAGGAGATAAAGATTAAGTCATGATGGGAAAAACCGGGAGCAGGATATTGGCCATGTTGCCAAACACGAGTAGGGTCAGAAGTAATAATTAGGTCCAGCCAAGTGTCCTCCCCATTCGGGTTGTGGTGAGTGGGTTTAAGAGGTAGAATGTGAAGGCTGGCGGACTCAACTAAGGAAAGGAGCTTAAGGGAACGGGATGAGTGGTTAGAAACGAGATCGGTGTTGAAATCGCCCATGATGATGTGGTGCTCATAATCAGACCCCAAGGACTCTAAAACCGACTCCAAGTCGGTGAAATAATTAACTGAGGGTGGACAATAAACCACGCCCAGTAGAACCTTAGTAACACCAACACAAACCTCAAGAAAGAGATACTCCGCAGTGCTGGAAGAGGTTCCCTGTGAGTCAGATGAGATTATGGTATTGTATAAAAAGCAACTACGGATATAAATAGCCACCCCTCCTCCCCTCCTACCTATCCGATCGTTTCGGACGAGTACGAAACCGGGAAGGGGATAAGTAGCTGAAAGAAGATTAGGTTTAAGCCAACTCTCTGAGACCAGGATAGCATGAATGTTCGAGTTAGCAAAAGTATCCCATAAATCATTATAATGACTCGGAATACTCTGTGCGTTTATATGACAAACATTAAGATAATTATTGTTGTTAAATTGTTGAAGTAATGTGTCACCTAACGTGCCACTAGAAGAATCAAAACTGTCGTCGGAGGACGAAACGGACGAATTATTAGCAGAATAAAAGGAAGAATCATCATTCGATGACATTATAATATAAGAAATAATAAAATATATGAATAAATAAATATCAAAATATAAGTACTACTCACTTATTAGCGAAATACAAACTGAGCTCTGCACCACCCGCCGACTAACCAGCACAAAAGTTAAAGATTATTTACACAACAAAAAAAGCACAAGTAACACAAAAAAAAATACACAAATAAAGAACACGAGACAAATTGCGTTTGTGGAAGTACAACAACAAGTTTCCGAACGCACCCTAAATTAAGACTCCACAGGTTAATTGTATCTTTAGACTGTGACGTGAAGTAAATGTCAAAGTGACATTAACACTATTAAACACAATAATGGCATTACATACAAGAATAATGAAAAGATTCTAAATGACTAATAATAAAGTGGGTAAATATTACAATATAAAACAATATTACCTTCAGACTAGGTGCTGTGACCCACTTAAAGAAATAAAAGTAAACAAAGTGCGTTCGGCGTTAAACTTAAAACAAATTAATGTGACGAAGATGAGCCTGAAGTCTTCGGAAACTTATCGATCAGGGAATTAAGTTCCTCAATCGTTATCAGCTTGTGTCGGCTTCTATCCGGAGCGATGACAATGACCACGCTGTTCTGCGTCCAGCAAGCCCGCATACCGAAGTGCGCTCGAGCTTTCATAAAGACGGCCTGCCTGGACTTTGTGAGGAACTCCTTGAATGACACTGCGGATCCTTTCAGCTTGGCCTTCGCTCTCCATACAGCACTTTTGATGTCAATACTAGCAAATTTGACAAGAATAGGTCGTGGATGATCTTTATTTATACTACCTAGACGATGGCAGGTGTTAATTGCAGAAGGAGCAATGTCGTTAAGAGCCACCTTATGATGAAGAATCCCAAGAACAACAGCCCTACAGCTCTCCGTATCATCCTCGGGCACTCCAGACACAATCAGCATCTTTCTCCGTTGCCTGGTTTCCATGATATCGATCGCTTTTGAGCACTCGGAGATCTGCTTACTAATGAGACTTAGCATACCGTAAGTGAGTTCTCGGAATGTACGAAATTCCTCGGCAACCTTAGCCACTGTATCCTTGGCGGCCCCTCCAGAGACAAGCTGAGCCTGCAACTCGTCCATCTTCTTCATCACACACTCCTCAAGACTTCTCTGTGCTTGTTGAATCTCCAAAAGCTGCGACATAGTGCTTCTAATGTGTAAATGTAAATGTGGAGATTTCGAATGTACAAAGTGTGGGCTAGACAGTCGGCAGGCGGTGAAAATTTAGTGTTTGGTGTTACATATAGTGTCACCAACGTTTGTACACGTTATTTGGATTGTACTAGACCTAATCCAAGAAAAAAGTAAGCCAAATACTACTTTAAACTATTTTAAGTTAATTAATAAAACCAGTACTTAATAAATTAATGTTGCCTTATTTAAGCCTACCCACATAAAAAAGTTAAAGTTTTATTACTTTTAATCAAAAACTTTGATTTAATACAACTGTAAAATAAAATGGTTCTCTTGAAACAACGTTACCAAAATTATTATTTTCTCAATTTGGAAATTCCATTCTGTTGTAATAAAATACGTAATTACTTCGTTGGAGATTACTCCTTAGGGCAAGTCCGCGTTCTCAGATCAGATTCTGTAATTTCATATAGCTAGTCACAAAAATAATTTGGCAAAAAAATTATTCTATTTCCAACAAGGTCAAACGACACGCTCGACCTTTCATGTCATAAAGGAATCCTCTTAAGAATCTTACAGTGGATAAGGGACTCCGATCTGTCGATTTCTACCTATTTAATAATCGATTATTGCCCGAGGGTTGGGACGGATTACCATATCAAAAGAATGCATGATCTCATGTCTAACGTCAATTTGGTAAAACATTCAGTTCAAAAGGCGTCAGTCGTGAGCAGTTTTATTACGTTCAAAAGTCTTACGAATATTACGGTATTTCATGTAATTTTGTTACGCACATCCTACTTTTTTATTCTTTTTACTTTCATGTCACGTGCCGAAGTTCTCTTTAGAAACTTCCTTGCGGTTGGATGTCATCGTTAAACTCGCTACCTTTTCCTTAAACGATATTTTTCATAGCTCTAGTGCTGTATTACACTAGCGTTCTCAGCTTTCAGTATATTTTTACTCGTATCAAAATATATAGCGTGGAAAATGTTATAATGTATGCATTAGTACGACTAAACATATTGCAGGAATATTGCGGAACATTTTTTGGAAGGTAATGTGTTGTAAAAATTTTGCGCATATAAAAACAATTTACTATTTCTTGCTTTAATATAAAATGTCTGAATGTTATGTTGTCACACTTTCATTTGGCCAGATTTCATTAGATATAGATATAATAGTTTAAATTCATTGATGCCTCTAGGAAAAAAGATAAGTTATTTTCTTCCGTCACTAAAAATATATAAAAACATTAACCTAGATTAATATTAAGTACTTATTTTTTGAGTTTTTTATTTACAAAGCAACGTGATCTTAGTAGGATCTCTCAACAAAAAAATTGGCCATGTTGCATCTGGAGGGGTTGGTATCACAATTCAGATTCCACACTCTAAGCGTTGACGATGCCGATATTTACTAGGTAATATCGGTTCAACAGAGTAAGCCCAACTTCAAGAAAGAAATCACTCGACGAATCCAAGACGGTTGGGCAGCGTTCGAAAAGCTACAACGTCTCCGACAAGATTTTTTGTCAAACAGTGCCGGAAGACAAAGGATGTCAGAAATAAAGTAACCCCTCATCATACAGCCCACTGCAGGGACGGGCCTACTCCCGTGACGGAGGGATACTTGGCCTACTAATACCACGCTGGCCAGACCGATTGGTATAGGGTTTACTTTCAAGTTTTCCTTCTTTTTATTTCGTTAAGATAATATTTACGGATAGTCCCTTAGTGGGTTTTTACGACACCCATGCGATGAGATGAAGTGGTGACATATTGTATTCTTCCTCCGTCACCACACGGTGAAATAACCCCTATTGACCAATAATAATATCCAAAGACTACGCGACATTAGATAGTTATAAGACATTGTGAAAAAGAAACATAGCGTCGTAAATATCCAAATGTCTACACCATTAAAATAGAATTAGTATTTGCTGCTACATTAATATATTTGGCTCGTTAGTTATAACATAATACGTATTAATCCTTATGATTTTGACTTCTTTTATTAGAAATGTATTTATAGTTGCCACTTTTTTACTCGTGAACGATTATAAATCACCAGGAATTACTCATTAGCGTCATCTTATAATATTATGTTGATTTCTTTTTGTAATACTTTTAAAATATGACTTCATTTATAGTTACTAATAAATTAAACTATTTGGGTATGATTTTGTTATTAATAGTATGTGATTTGTCTTTACTGGTAATAGTTGGTAACCGATTTATTTGTTGATTATTTTTTTGTCCGTAAGAAGGTCTAAAAAGACTAAAAGAATACATCAAAGACGTAAGACAACAAAATATACTAGTGTTTTTCTTAAAGTTTTATGATTTAAAATTTTAAACAGCTGAAAATCAATGTCGTATTTATTTAACTTGCTCATGTACTTACGTGTAACCATACAATTCTTTGTCAACAAGCCCACGTTGATGGGTGACAGGTGACAGGGAAAATAGTTCTTACCCAGGTCAGATCTAAACAGTTGCTAACTTTTAGTCTACTTCCAGAAGACATGAGAAGACGTGGGGTGGACACAGCACAAGACACAACACTAAGACAGAATATGAATAACTTCTTTTTATCACCCGTATTGTATACAGATAAGAGAATAAGGTAGATACTTTCGCAAAAATATTACAACTATAAATTACAATTTGCTTCAACCCAACGTTATACTTGGGTATAATCTCTATAATCTTTGAGACGTCCTATAATAAAATGACATTAACTTTTATTAACTTTAAACGTCACTTAGTGCAGGTGCTTCTAATTACTATTATAGGGCAGGTAGTTATAAAGCTTAACTAACATAGTTGATGCCTTTAAATACTGAATTGCAGAAAACATTATTTAAAGTTCTTATCTTTATGTTGGTAAGATTGTTATAACCACAATATTGTGTGAAATGCGTCTTTTTATTTTTTTATTTCATCTCTGTGTAGTCTACTGTCTTAGTGGCTCGATGATTTTGTAGTGTTGTACTGCCACAATCTTATAAGGATGGGGGACAACAAATGACTGCACCAGGCTCACGTAGGATAGAGGACTTTGTTTAACGGTGGAGGTCCTTTCGCTAATGTGATGATGGTGACTCTACGAAGAAATATTGGTTCTACTGGAATTCTTTAAATTACTTTTATGATCCTCTCTTATTTTGTAAAAGTTTTAGTTAAGACGGGCAGATGAGTCAAAGCCCACAACTTATACGCTTTGCAAGCAGAGAACAACGCAACCGTGCTAAAAAAACCGACAAAGGCAAAGTTTAAAGATTTAAGAGTAACAGAAAAGCTTGATATAAAACCACTTATTATCCCTTCCTAAAATAGTATTTGACGCAATTTCCTTTCTTTACTGTAAGTTACTTATTCCTGTAGGCGCTTGACTATCAACAAATTGTTATAATATACCTACCTAAAGTGTATTTACTAAACTCCCTATTTCTATTTATTTATTAAAACTTTAGTTCCCGCTAGATATACACTATACGGTGCGGCTGGCTTCCGTTAAGGTTATCCGCATCCTTTGTGAGTTTCAAATTTTGGATTTTCACCGTCGAAGCCTGTCCTCGGCCGGAAGGTTTAACCAGCCACTATAACGACGACGCTCTGCTAATCCCTGGAGATTACTCCTAATAGGTATTTCAGTGAAATCTAAAACCTTGGTCGGAAATATAAAAAATAATGCTTCAATATTAATTTTAAAGTAGGTAGGAGATTATAACTATGTTTGGATATAATATGTTTAGACTTAGAACTAGAGGTAGAGACTTTTTATGTCACAGACAATTTAATAAAAGGACTAGGTACTGAACCCAATTTCCCATAGACACCAATTCACATCGCAAGAAACACGTTATTCAAATTCTTCTCTTTCACCCAATTGACGTCCACTGCTGGGAATAGGTCTCCTCCAAATATTGCCCCCTATGAGGTCCTGTGCCTCCCTCATCCACAAAAGAATAATAATAATTTTATTTTATGTCTCATAATCTCATTACAAAATACATTAAATAAAAAAACTTTTCCCGAACATAACTCTCTTCTGTTTTCCTTTTAATCCTTCTATGATAAGATACATCTCACACAAATAATTTAATTAGCTAACCTACACATTATTTACATAGACTAATACAACCTTTAGAATAATTTTATTTTAATGTGATCGTAACTATGGATGCTAAGTTAAGTCGTTAGTATCAATAATACCCAACATCTTAAGATGAGTCCAGAAGAGTGTAAACTGACTACGCGAATCCTGATTGTGGACAGATTCGCGTTACATTACTCGGTAGATTACATTACATGTTACACTCGTCTGGACCCGGCTTTAGAGTTCTTGTTAGAAAGTTACAGGTAAACCTATTAATTAATTAATAAATGGAAAGTCGTTTAAAACGTGCAAAGTGGTCGACACTATTAACGAGATAAACGTTCATTATAGATGTTTATTAGCTCTTAGTTTAATGACTACACTCTATTTACTGAAATCCAGAATTATCATTTATTGGCTATTATGAATTTACTAGTGAATAAAGGTTATTGGGCATGCTTTAGTGGTATAACGACTTACGTGCAGTTATGATGGTGTTACGATCTTTTCTTACATTTTTATAGCTACTTATTATCCGACTAGATAGTCGGAAGTCCTAAAAGAAAATGTCCTAGAACATGCTAAAAAATAAAAACCGTGTGGTGCTCATTATTCTTTTTTAGTTTTACCTTATGAAGACGCGACTGTCTTGCTAAAACCTGGAACAAAACAAAACCATTCTTTCTTTGTTTTTAATTAAGTAATTTTATTTTTTATAAATCTGTGTGGTGTGGTGACGGAGTAAGAATATTATTATATATGTTACGGGCAATTTGATTAGGCCGGGCATTATTAATAATGACCGGTCTATATTAATAATGCCCGACTCAATTGGGCAATGTGATTAATACAGCATAATTAATCACTTTTCCCGGCCATTATGAATAAGGCCCACCCTATCTTGGGCAAAGTAATAAAATAGGTGAACTGTAGTGTTTTTGTTTATTAAATGAAATTAAACTACAAAATTTTCATGAAAAGTTAACAAAAAATAAACTATTGGACATAGTAGTTAAAAAATAAACATTTTACTTAAATGTTTCTGGCGCGTCTGCGCGTTGTGGTCGCCATACTAACCTAACCTAACCAACTGTTTCTGACTTTTGCCTTCATTTTAGGTTTTAGCTTTTTTTTAAGCTATCTCAAACACTAACTTATTACATGGACCACGGGCCGTCGGCCATTATTAATAAGGGCCGGTCAAAGTGATAAATTTATCACTTTGGCCATCGTTATTGGGCATTATTAATAAAGACCGGTCCTTATTAATAATGCCCAGTTAATCACGTTGCCCGTAACATATATATGTCACCACCCCATCTCATCCCATGGGTGTCGTAAAAACCGACAAAGGGACTATCCGTGAATGTTATCTGTACGAAATAGAAACAAGGGAAACTTAAAATTAAACACTATACCAATCCGTCTGGCTAGCGTGGTATTAGTAGGCCAAGTATCCCTCCTTCACCGGAGGAGGCCCGTCCCGGCAGTAGGACATTAATGGGCTGTTATGATGATGAATATGATGATTTTTTCTAAATAGTTTGTCAAGATAAAATATTGAAGTCTATGTTTGGTTTTAAAATACATAAAATAAACGTGTTTTAGCCTTATTTCACAGTTTGCGTGATTACTATGGTACTAAAAATTTATAATGTATGTTTTAACTTACAACCATGAATTTTCTTAAAGTAAAACTTTCATATTTTCCTGTTAAAGTAATAAAGTTCACTTTAAAAATCCATTTTCATAAATATACAGACTTTACGTTAGTTAAACAAACACTGAACAGACAAAGCTTTTGAATTTAAAACATTGAATTTATACAAGAATCTCCGTTCAGGTGCATTGAGGTTCTAAAGAAAATATTTATTTATTTATTTATTTAACACTTCATACAATATATATTTATTTATTTATTTAACACTTCATAAATATCTGCGTTATTTAAATAGCAAAGGGAACTACTCGAACATGAATTCCCTAGCGTATTCGATAGAAGAACTTAAAGACAAGCTTACACTATAACGAGTATTGTTAGCGTTCGCCCGGAACTCTTTGACCCACCACCGGCCTCTTAACAATTCCTTTCCTATTAAAATTCTTTCCCCCAACTCGGGGAAAACTTTATCTCAAAATATAAGGGGCCCATCTAAATACGAAAATAATGGGAAACTCCACTGCTTATAATTAAACGAATTCTGAACATTTTTGGTGTGTGAACTTTATTTTTATGGGAGAAAATACTTTTATTAATATTAAACAACTCTTGATAATTTTGTTTGTAAATTTTTGATGAGTTTTTTGTTGAGGAAGCATTTTTACAGACAGATTAATTAAGATTAGGTAAAGAAGGTTTAATAAAATTATGTTAATAACAAGTGGATTATTGATATTTACCGAACTGAACAAAATCCTCAATATAAAAATGAATAGCACGATAGTTTTCTTCTTCTCTTTTTAATGGTAAGTACATTATTTTTATAAAGACTGGTACATTTTACAATACAAGGATAATTTAAAATATATATTATCCTTTATAGATGGCAATAAAAACTACAAATAAGTTAAGAAAAGCGGAGGCAAAGCTGAATAAAAAAACTTTACACTAGGGTAAGGTTGCGACTATTGGACCACTTTATTTTAAACAGAGCTGGTAGCTAAAATAGAGAGGGGAATAAAACAAAATCTATGTAAACGAGTAGTCTGTATGTTCAATTATTGGTAACTAACATAATTAAGTTAATTTTATTATGTATATAGTCACAAAAGAAGAAAATAAAACTTTGTGATGGTTTCCTTGTTTGAACCACCGTCTCTTTCATTGGACCACTTAGTTGCTATTATTGGACTTAGGGCATTATAGGTGGCTGGTCCATTCAAGGTGCATAAAAAAATGTTTAAAGTAAAATTTTTTTTTAATTAAATTTCTTTTATTTCTGAAAATAAATAGATAGTTACATTAATTAGTCGACCCTTATTATATTTCTTTATTTGGCATGGAAAATCACAAAAATATTTTAGGTACGTAAAATCTTCTCTTTTACGTCGCTTTTGGTACTCGAAAGATTCTGCTGATTACCTCATTCAATCCAACTTCTTTTTTCCCTAAGTTAGTTTCATACGCGAATCTCTCTCCTCCTCTTTTTGCGATGCTAAAATAAAAAGATTTGTTTTTTAAAACAGACATTATAGAAGTTGCCATGATTGAACCGGTTCAATGAAAGAGCATCGTGCCAGTCCATTGATAGAAACTCACTAACATCCACTGAAATGTTTATTTTAAAAAAAGTAGGACGTTACTTAACAAAAATATACGATAATATGTATTTTAAATTACTGTACTATACTAGTAAAAAAAATCACATTCAAATAATTAATGTAACAGTATGCTATTATTTGCCGCGTAAAAATTATATTCGAGGTCCGAGAAACAAAGCGAAGTACGTCCATCCCTCATGCTGCCTACTTCGGTACTGCCGGTTGGAGGGCGGTGTGGGGGGTTGTAAAGCTATCGTTTCGATGCAAATACCGGGTTCAAATATGAATAGATCACGAAATATTGAAGTGGTCCAAACCAAACGCTAGTCCAATGATCGCAACCTTACCCTAATTTGATATACAGTCACATTTATTTTCCTTACAATAAATTAAAATTATATTGAAGAAGAAAATCACACAGATAAAACATTATTCTTTGCAAAAGCATACTTCATTTTAGTTTAGTATTAAGCTCATTTTTGTCCATGTCCTCTCTTCGCAATATTAATTCATTTCATTTCATCATTTTCTCCGAACTCGACCAATTCTTTTGACAAAATACTAAACGAAATTTCTTTTATAAAACATAATAGAAACAGGCACACATTTACACAGTATCTTTTTATTGGGAAAAGTAAATAAAATGTACCAGATACGTAAGTAAATTTATATTCATAAGCATAGTATGTTTCAGGGGTTGGAAATTCAGAATATTATTGGGGAGCTACCCCTCAGGTAATCGACTGACAAATGTCTTAGATATTTTACCAACTTCATTTCGTGGATGCTCAAAATTGTGATGGCAGTATCCCGTAGAGCGTACAAAGGCACCCCAAAATTGCAAAAAAAACCTTTTTATGTTATTATCTATCAATTTTTTTTATTAAAAACGAGATTATTTTAATTTTACTTCTCCTTTGTAGTTTACGAGCACAAATTTATTTCCAAAGATAGCACTGAGTAAAATAGATTTATTTAAACACTTTATTTTATAAGCGCCATAAAAAGCCTTCCTTTAACCGAAGATAGCAGTTATATACTATCTTGAAGATAAGCGATTTAGGTAAAGTTATCAGAGAGCATAAGAAATAAACTCTCTACAACTCAAGAGAGGCTAATAAGCGTAGAATAAAACTGAAGTAAAAAAGAAAATCTACGCAAAGCATCGATCAAGACAACTACATCGCATCTCGTTTCAAAGCTGGTCCATAAAAATGAAACGTTATTCGTCAGAAAAGCCTATCTTGAAAATGGGTAAGAAATAAACCTAATTTGGTTAAATCGTTTTTAAAGATTTCATTATAGTCTAATAAGGTTTAAGAGAAAAAGTTAATGTGAAATTCTACTCGTAAAAACATAGTCTGAAAAATTACTAGGAACTTATTTAAAAGGGATTTTCGGACCTACATAATTTGTCTGCTCTGCCAATGGACGATACGACTGAACCGGGATCAACATCAGACATTAATGTGACTTTATGCACGCTGTAGATAGTTTGGCTACGGATTTGATTCTTACAAAAGCTAGGTACAACATTTATTATAGCGATTAATTTCATTGTGTTTCATGTGTTGTTTATAAACTAAAAGACCTAAAAGATGACAGAATACGACGCCAAGCCACATTTGTGACTCATAAAGACATTCATAATAACTAAATTCAGAATCATTTAGGTATATTTTGAAACAATAGTCCTTCCATTAAAATAAAACAAATAAGTCACTCAATAAGAAAGAAATTACCTTGTATTGTCTATTAGTCTGACGTAAAATTTTGTGTATCGTGCTATTTAATATGAAATACAAACACGCCGAGCTAGTTATTACCCATTGTTATACGTTACCTATTTGTAATATAGGTACAAAATATAAAAGTAATAAAAGTTCATAGACCTGTAAGCGTGGTCTCGAATTTATATAAAAAAAATGCCCATTTTCTTACCACCCGCCGACAATAAGGTGCGAAATTAGGAGAAGAATTAGGTTCCCCCGCCGCGAAGCGTGCTTCGAATCGCGATGCAGCGCGGGGTACAGAACATGAGATAAAATAAACCACCCCTTCTACGATAACAATATATCAGACGACTATTGATTTATGTGCTGAAAGGTATTTCTTAATTTAGTCCCTGTAGATAAACGTTGTAGGTGACAGAGAAGCTATTATGGAACTTTATAGAGTACTGTGGCTACGTAAAAGGAATAACAATGTATTGAAATACTTTTACTCGCACAATGGACTTTTTGAGGGAGGTGGGTACCTGGAGAGTATTTATGAACGATTATTCTATGTTATCGACGATTTTCGTAGGGCCAGAGGAAAAAGGGCAAAATAACATGTTCTGAACACTAACAATAATATTAAATACCGTTTCGGGTGATTTTCTTTCCCTTTTGGTTGTTAGTGGTTTGTGAAGTTCGTGTTCCTACCAATGTTGTGGACAATGAATACACAATTTGTATCTTCTAATAAAGATGTTTGAAAGTCTAACTCAAGGACGGTGCTACTAAGCATAATAATTAGGGGTTACAAAGTCCCAAAATGAAATCCTAACAGCTAGCGTGGTAACGAAGACGCACGTCTCTATAGGTGAAAGTAAGTGTAGTTAAAATAGTTAGAAGAAGTAATTTTTGTATAAAGTAAGGATACTGACTATAGTTAGAGTCTTTTAAAACAGGCAATATAATACTAGTACTGTACTATGAAATTAATATTTACTCATAAAATCTTTTAATATTAAAATGTATCTTATAAAAATACAATTTATTAAAAGAAATTAATAAAAAAACCGTTAAAGCTACACGTTTAAAAAATAGGTCTCATAACAATGTAACGATTCAACTGTTACAAATAGTCGTAAGAGAATGTCGGCCCCTAAATACTTGTTCCAGAAACTGAGAATTACACAGTTCCATTTTAAACTAAGATTTAGATTAAGCCTGACACATAAGTCCGTGAGTTTACAACATGGCGTAACTTTTATAGGGAATGTCTGTAACCAAAGTCCTCGGAGGCAAGAGTAATTTTATTTCATCTTAAGCTTATCTTACAAGCTTTTCAAGTCTGAATATTATATCTACCTGGAATTCAAATAATATACATAAAATCACAACATTGTTGACTCGAACAATACTAGAAAATATGACGGAAAAATTCTAGCGTCGTCTTTTTTATTATTCTTGGTATAAAATTTTGAGTTCTCTTTAACAAAAGCGGGTCCTAAGATAGCAATAAGCGCAGCTGTTTAAACAGAACATTTAGGGCATAACAATAAAAAGTAGTGCGACGAAACAAAAGAGAGATGTCTATGTTGAAATGATAGGTACAAAGTTATGACAAAATATAAGGAAAGACTTGGAAAACAAAAACATTTTTCTTAGTGTAACCTCGTGTTTACTGGGAAGTGTTTGCCGTCCTCGGGCCCCAGATGTTATTCGCCATAAGCCTCCCTTATTAGAGATTCCGTGTGTTCAGCCAGTAGGAACAAGCTGAACTATGTATTTTTATTTAGCGACATTATTAATATTTTCCTCTTAGAAATATGCTGAGGTAGTGAAATAAAGGTCGCGATTTTTGGGTAACGAGAATAAAATTCGTGTGACCTTGACCTCCAATATAAGGTCATGTAAGTTGGCAATGTAAGTAATCAAATACCTAACTAATAGTATACAATATTTTTTGTAAAGGACGAAGGATACATAATGAAACTACTCCTGTTACATTGATACATAGATTTACTGTTACCCCATAATCATCCTATTGCTTGGTAAAGTCCTCTCCTACTGACTTCCACGTGTCTATGGGCATTAAGGCCTTGTATGTGCTTAACACGCCAATGTCGTCTGCTTCAAAGTCGATTCGATAAATGAAGATTTATATTAAAAACATTGAACTAGACTTTTTATACAGACAATTATATTATCAAAGATAATTAAAAATTAATGCATAACATGCATAATAAAAACTAGAAATATATTATTAACTTTTATTAACAAAAAACTACTTCGCCTGGACCGCTATCCACAAGTCTTAGTATAATATAAATTAATAACTACTTAGTCTTAAAAGATTTTTCTTTACAAAAGTGCATAAAAATTATCGTCAAATTTTTAAGCACTAAATTACAAAAAACGTACTAACACTTTATGCAAGAAAGCGAGGCATGAAACGTAAATAAACGTAATTATTATTAACACGGGTATTAACACGTATATTGTTTGGTAAATATTTAGTAATTATTTACCTTTGAGGCTCTCGACGTTTCGGCCAGGTTACACCAGCCGTGGTCACAAGTAGACTGACCAAACAATATACGTGTTAATAATAATTACATAAAATGAAACACGAAAGTTTTAAAATTAATACGTAAATAAACGGCTCACAAAATATAAAATGTGTTTAAAAACTTAAAACAAATTTATTCTCTTAGAAAACTTAGCTTTAAGAAACATTACATTTCAGAAGAAACGGGTTCTAAAGGAATTCTTTCCATCATACCGGGGGTTGAACAAAGATTGCAAGCTTCAACTTATATTATAAAAATTCGATTAAAAGATCCCCTTAATACCTTGTTAGAATTTGTTTTGTACAAGAATGTCTGAAACATTACTTACAGTATCTCTAACAGTACCTACTACGTGAGCCTTGCTCGACTTTATAAACTTTTTTCTTCAGCATAACAAATACATTGGAATCATAATCTTCTGCTTATCATTGTTTTACTTAGTAAGTAAGTTATTAAATGACCAGAAAATAAATCTCTTTATTGGCGTTTGATGTTTCAATTTAAGAACTTGGTTAATTAAGTTTAATTATGTTGAAGTAAATATTATAATCAGCAAATAGTCATACTATGTTAGTTATTATTGTAATTGTTAAAGTTTGAATTGAATAGAGCACATAAGTAGGTGGATCCCAAAAAAATGGTCAGATTAAATATCCAAATATGAGAAAAGTTCGCACAGGACCGCTACTGATGCATAGAGCTTAAAAAAAGAAGAGTTAGTAAGAGAGTTAATGTTATAGTAACCATAAAATTTTAATATCTTGCTGCCAAGATGGGCCTTCTCCGAGTACGAATAAAAACTTTTGCTTTACAGATACAACGATGGAGTTAGCTTAATTAGACGTGTCAAGTTTTCCAGATTGATAATATATTGACTGTAAAGACTAACTTTATTTCAATAACAAACCACACAGAGTATACAAGTAAACACATCGAGTACCAAAATACAATTCACATTGTATTGGAAACCTGTATCACCCCAGAGACCTGCTTGTCATAAATAAATAATCCCATGACAAGTCCAAACAACTTTATACAGTCTAATCCGCTTATATCAAAACAATGTATCATATTCAAACATAAAAAGCTGTCCGTATAACATCAAATATTACGTATGGAGTCCTAATCCATCATTTTGTGAGTTGGAAAAAAATCGAGAATATATTACATTCGGTCAGGTGTCGTGGAAGTCCTCGGGGAAATCTAACTTTCCCGGAGGCGTAGACACCAATCGATTCTATTCAAATTTATGATAGAGTGAAACGGTTTGTGTTACATCGATATAGAGCGGATATTACCTACTTTTTAACTAAAATTTCATTTAAATATTTTTGGAATAAGCCTACTTTAGTGACAACCGAAAATTTTGTAGATAAAGGCTCTGTTGGGTTTGTTTAAGGTAGATACGGTGACCTTAGTTTTGCTTTACCCACTGAAAAAGGTGGTGAATATAGTTTGTATAATAGTATTTTACATAATATGCTACTATAGAGATGAGACTAAATTAAGAAAACCCTGTGAATACGTTGTTGTGCTCGTGAAAATTAAAAAAAAAGTCGTGGTGTTGATTACCCATTTTATGTAAATATTATGGAGATCTAAAAATATACACAGCATTAGGTAAAATACTTATGTAAATAATATAATTATATAAAAACAATTAAGTGGTATCAACAGCTCAATATAAGCTACATTACATCGGGAACCCTATCGATAGCTGTCTGCAACTGGCAGCTTTGGCGCCGACTTCTCACAAAATTTCCACCCTTATTTTATTGCCTTCTGTCTAAGATTTAACTTTCCTATGTCGTTTTTTAACGAACCATTCACTCAAGTTTTTTTAAGAAATAAAATGTGAAATATGGGGAATGCACGTGAATACGACTTTTTTATATGACTTCGGATGAAATAGGCACAGGTCCCCGTAAAGTGGAAATATTATCAATTTGTAGTTAAATCACGGTGAAGAGATCATTAAACTTATCTATTTTTTTTAAATAATGAGTTTTTACAAGCAGACTAAAAGTAATTTTTAAACATTAATATTGCATCAATGTGCAATAGTTTTTGACCAAGCTAAAATATTACGAATTTACAGAACGTATAGTCCAATATTTTGAGTATTATTCTATAGTAATTTGATAAAGTTACCATAGTTATTTTATAGTTTTTAGTCATACGTTCTTTGTGTCCGTTAAATTAATATAGACACAGGGCCGTTCTTTGTGTCCATTAAATGAATATAGACACAGGGCATAGTCTCTAGTTCAATAGTTGTCTTTTTAAACCAAAGAGTACTAGTATGGTAACAGTATTTGTTGATTTATTCTTTATACCTTTAAAAAGAATTGTCAAATAATAGCATAGCACAAGACAAAAGAGGTTTTTAATAATGGCACATCTATATAAACCAGTAAGATCATATTTTACATGTATAAAATTATACTATACATAACAAAACACAAAAGGTATTACTGTGGACGGATGATTGAACACAATTTTCATATTCAACATCGTTACGTACCCGTACAATGCCAATCTAAAAGTGTCGTGTAAAAATGTTCTGGAATAATGGAAAGGCTGGGTGTTTAATATCTTCCATCACATTGTTGGAGTTTCGGTAATATCAAATTGTAATATCAAACAGCTTGCCACATGTCGGCACGATATCAATAAATCTATTTCAATAAGCTTCTGCCTTTTATTTATAAAAGACCTTTCAGATATTGATCGCTCATAGCCCTGTTTAGTGGACTGAATCTGAATGAGTTAGTTGCTCTCTGTTTTTCTAATGACGGAAAAAAATGCTATTATAATATTATCCAAGGATTAATTTCGGATACTACTTTTAATCCTCAAATCTCCTGCTACAAGTAGGCACTGATTAAAAGTGCAGGACGGAAAAGAACTAACTGAACAAGAATCAATTAATTGAACACGTAATTCCCAACCTCAAATTCATCTTTACGAACAAAGTAAAAAATGAAAAGAAGGTCAATTAGTTAAATTAAACCAGCGATAATACTTCAAGTGCAGGTAGATAAACAAAATCCAATGAACAGACTTTAACAACGAGCTGACGAACTTTAAGTTATAAACTCCTTTCATAATTCCTTTTGAAGCTGCATCCCTCTTTGTATTTATGGTTGAAATTAAAAAATCTGTACGGATCCACTCGGGGTTAGATAAAAGTTGTTTGTGTTTCTGAAGTTTTTAATTCCGTTACATCGTTGTTCTTTTTTGTAAGCTCTTTGTAAGCTTTAATTGAAGTTATTATGAAGTATAATATTCTTTAGTATTAGCTGTTGCCCTCGGCTTTCTACATACATGAGGTTATACCAGTACCTTATTTTATTTCTATTCTCTCACAGCTGTACTTATGCTACGCTATAGCATTATTACTTTCTAACTTCAGCCATTTTCCGTGTAGTGACGGAGTGAGAATACAATATTATTATGTCACCAACCGATCTCATCCCATGGGTGTCGTAAAAACCGACTAAGGGACTTTCAGTGAATACTATCTTTACGAAAAAAAAGAAGAAAAACTTGAAATTAAACCCTATACTAATCCGTCTGGCCAGCTTGGTATTATTAGGCCAAGTATCCCTCCGTTATGCGAGGAGGCCTGTCCCTGCAGTGGGACATTAATGGGATGTTATGATGATGATGAACTTCAGCCATTTAGTCATCATCGTTCATCTTCCTGCCCAGATTTTAGCCACTTACTAAAGCTCTATCCGTGGCCTCTTTCAGGTTCTTCACCAGGCAAACAGCTTCTGGAAACAGCTTCGGAGAGATTAGTGGTGACAATATAAATATACTTTTATACTGTTATAATCCGGAAAAAAACATACAAACAATGTTGTGTATGTTGAATATTATCCAATAGCCCTACGCAGCATCAAAATATCTTATAAATATTGATAAATTATAATGGCAAATATTTTTTTACAAAGAACGGCACAGAATTCCCTTAAGCGATAAGGTTCCAACAAAATGCACTACGACGTCCCTCCGAGTAACAGGTTGCTAACTGATTTCATTCACTTTACTAGCTAAAGCAAAGCCTCCGTTGATTAAATTCTGCTAAATCGTGCAATCCATGTGGAATTGCTGGAATTACAAGAATTTATAAAGCGATTTCATTCCTGGAATACCTGGGCTGTACGTAATTGCAACGTTATTTACTATTCAAAATAACCAGATTGATTACTTTATAAACTGTTTTTGAGAAAATATCATTAAATGAATTTAGTCGGTATATGAAGTAAGACTACAAATAATGTTATCCCATCTCATCCTGTAGGTGTTGAAAAACCAACTAATGGATAAGTTGCTTTGATGAGTTTTCTCTGTCAATTAAAAAGAAGAAAAAACCTTGACATTCTATTGTCAAAGCACTGCTACGCGTTTGACTACCTTGGGACACAAGGCTTTGTATTTTTTAGTCCTGTAATTACAATTGCTATTCATCATACCAGCCCATTAATGTCCCACTGCAGGGACGGACCTCCTCCTGTAATGGAGGGATACTTGGCCTACTAATAACACGTTGGCCAGACAGATTGGTATAGGGTTTAGGTAATTTCGAGTTTTCCTTCTTTTTATTTCGTAAAGATAATATTCACGGATAGTCCCATAGTCGGTTTCTACGACACCCATGGGATGAGATGGGGTGGTGACATATTGTATTCTTACTCCGTCACCACACGCAAATAAACGTCTATACACAGTGGTTTTATAATAAACTACAGTAAGGAAGTGTACAACTTATTTATTAGGTAAGTACAAACAGTGTGTACCTACAGAAGAGATAGTAATCATGTTCAATTGAATTTATTTATACCTGGCATAAATTTATTACATTAAATTTCTTACTCCGTCACCACACGGAGAACAATTGCTATTTGGCATTCCAAATAAGTCATTACTTATTTCAACCTTAATCTTATATGTTTACAACGTTACTTTCTACCCAGTTTTTAATCGTTCCTATTAACAAGCGAATCTAAAGAAATAGACGATCAGTAACAAAGATAAATCCTGATTTTCGGTTTTGTCATTACTTTGAAAAAAGTATCAACACGGCCAAATGGGCCTGACACACTAATTATTGGTTTTCTGGCTACGTAGAGTATCAACGAGTACTCTGTCCTTTCCAATCCTACATTTTACAATCTTTTTGTGATTTTCACTTAAATCATATTGGACTGATAGCTTGATACTGCGCTGTGTTCATATCATAATCTTTCTTTAGATAACATTTGTTATACCCTGTCGTATGTCCATGTTGTGACGGAGTAAAAATACAATATGTCACCACCCCATCTCATCCCATGGGTGTCGTAAAAACCGACTAAAGGACTAACCAATCCGTCAGGCCAGCGTGGTATTATTAGGCCAAGTATCCCTCCGTCACGGGAGGAGGCCCGTCCCTGCAGTGGGACATTAATGGGCTGTTATGACAATACCCTGTCGTAAAATATGTTTAAATTTTTCTTTGTCAGAGGACAAAGAAAAATTTAAACATATTTAACTTAAACCCAGACCTAACAAAAAAAGAGTTTTTTGTTAGGTCTGGGTTTAAGTTTCGAAGATTATATCGGACTTCACGAACTCTAGCTACTAAAACTTCTACGGTAGCCTTCCTCGGGTATTGAGAAGAATCTCGGGATCTCGAAGGGACATTTAGAGCGATAGATCAATCTACAGTCTATTATTATATTCCGAAACCTGAAAAACTTGAAATCACATTTCACTACCATGAAAAATTTACAAACATGCGCTCTTAAATTATTGTAAAATTACGCCAAAACAAAGTACGCCACCGTAAAACAATGTTTTGCTTTAATTTACAAACAAAACAAAACAATTTCGATATACGAAAATTAATATATTATATTGGAATAATAAAGTATGGGCGTTGGAAAACATTATACCAATAGCAATGTGGGTCCAATTTATCCCATTTACTTTTAACTTACTTCATAACCCTACGGGTACGGCTGCCAAACATTGATATTAGTTTTCTGTATAAGCAATTTTCGTAAGTGTCCCCTGTTATTTGTTAGTAATACTTCCCTGTATTGGTTCTTGTGTGGCCCTCGGGCCGTATCACGTGTTACATTATTATTGAATTGTAATAAAAGGCGTTGGAGTATTAATAAATCTTTATTGTTATGTGACAGTCAAATGTAATGCTGAGATTAGGCATAGGCTGTAATCATGATTATTATGTAATTCACACAATGTGATCTAGTCCTAAATTAAGCTTGGCTTGTAGGTACGATGGAAACTAAACAACTAATTAATAATACACTTATATACAATTTGTTATTTGATACAAGTAACATAATCTTATTTATAAGACCAATGCAAACATTCATTTGAATAAATAATCACAAATTTTTAACTCTTAAAAAACATCTCCGGTAGCTACTAGGGAGCAAACACGTGTTGCGGCGACTTACGCAAACTTAAATGAGACACTGAGGACATTCAGGTTTATGACAAGCTTTTATACATCACTTGAATAATTAAATCGTGTGGGTTTCAAAGACGCGACCTCGACCACAGCAGTCGCATACACTACCGCTGAGTCAGCAAGGTCAAAATTCTGACCTAAATAATGTACTTACATCATAGGTAGGTATAAATAATTGCTTCAGAAGCCCAAAACGCTAATTTTGTTTCATATTCCCTACAATTTAAATATAAACGAAGGTTAGACGATATGAAAATTTAAATTGCCCGAGGGAAATATAAAGCTATGTAACCTCATGGGACAACCATTAAAATAATATTCTTCGTCTTCAAAGAATAAGGACATCACAAAATATTTTCTAATTTATTTTTTACAAGATAAACACAATTAGAGAAAATGTAATCGTAGATTGTAGAAAAGTGTACCTTACTTACGTACCTACATAGCTACAGTTGGGAGAAATTTTATGAACTAATTTCCCAGAGACAACATTCCTTATATGAGGAGAGACGCCTCGGGCTGTGTAGGCATTTTTGGACAAAAACCGAGCTCTGTGTTTAATGAAAACTCTGTACCACAATATGCCTCAGGGGACCGCTTTCACTGATTGTAGAAATTTTTCCATACTCCGTATGAATATTTTTATGGCACGAAAACGGCGCTTCGTATGAGCTGTGACGTTAACTTTGACTGGCCCATGATGAAAAGGTTTAGAGCCAGTTTATTTTTCATATTTAAAGCGTATGTGAAGCTTTTCAGGAACATTACTGACGGTTTAACAGAAGAATTAATATGCATATAGTGAGTTCTTTGTTGCAGCTTGTACGATATTAATGGGGAAAAGTAATCAAACACAGTTTTAATAACGGCTCTAATTAAGCAAAGTTGTCCCAGACAGTATTCTATAATTGGGAGCTCGCTATTCCTATATAGTTTCTGGCTAGCACAATGCTTTTGAATATTTAGAAAGAAAGAAAGAAATTACAGCTTATCTTATGAATATGAAATAATGATTACCTTTTATTACAGTTTCCTTACACTCCATTAGTGTGCCACAGCAGGGACGGACCACCCTGGCTAGATGCATTGGTCAATTTTTTACTTCCAGTTTTTGTTCTTTAGTTTTGTACAGATAATATCAGTGAATTTTTTTACAGTAAACATCGGCGATACTGGGTCCGATTGCCTTTCTTTTCGCTCTTAAATAAGGATACACTAAAAATTATAAAATAAGACCACGTCCTTATATAAAAGCTATTGCGGATGTCACAAAATAAGAACGTGACCTAAAAAACTACCAATTCCTTTTGTCTATGAAAACAACCTTATAATTAAGAGTGTTGTTATATTAAGTTTGACATGTTTTACGTCAAAGTTTTTTAAAATTTATTTACATAGGCTTTGTTGCTTAGCGACCACATCGCCGCCTGTTCGTACTTATTTTACGTTTTTACTTGTGATATCTTTTAATTTGTTTTTATAACATGGAACCAGATTCACATCGAACGGATCAGAATTATCTCTGATATGCCGATATGTAAGACTTCTTTTGTCTGTAAACTAATAAGAAAAGACGCACTTTTTTATAAAGAACAAAGGCATTCAGTTAGGTAATTTTAACACATTTAAACCCTTTTACCGTTGATGTTCTTCATTTAACCTTCTTTGCACAATTATAACACTGATAGGAAACATTTTTGTTACTAAAAATCCAAGAAATACCTATATTTTAAATGAATTAAAATAAGCTCGCACAAAATTTCGAGCGACTTTAATTAAGGCAGTTTATAAACCGCTTCTACTTAAATAAGGTCAGTCAAATGTCAAGTAAGACGAAACGCAATCGGAATAAGAAAACTACTATCACTAATTAAGTTTAGGAAGGCCCTATTTTAGTGTATGTTCTTATTTAAAGGAAAGGTAATACCCATGTGTACTAAAAATTTAAGTTTACATTTAAGTTCATTTTGTTGTTCTTAATTAAAGTCAATTGAGAAACGCAATCGGACCCACTGGCTATTTAATTTTCTTTACGTCACCTTTAACTCTCTGGGAAAGAATACAAATCTAATGGCACCACAGTCTTCTTAGGCCTTGCCATGTCGTTTAGGCTACTTACGATCAATAGATTCGATATTAATACACACATAAATATTTACACATTATATGCACGAACACATTATCCCCTTTCTGAACCAGTCCTGTAAAGATTACTAACTAAATGCTACGCTATTATTTCATACATACTCTCCTTTTTGCATGTATTTACAGAATAAATTCGTTTATCGTTTCCTCCTTGCAGTGTATAAATTTACGAACATTACGCCTACAATTTAAAAAAGGGTAGGCAGGAGATTCTTCTGAATGGGATAGGGGACGTCCACTTTGCAATTTGTTGATCACCGCTTTAATCCCGGACAGGATTCTATACGAATGTTTTTTTTTTGTGTACACATCAGAAATTCATTGTTTTCTGTTGTCGTTTGTCTTAATTACTGTAGGGTGTTCAAAAGTCATTTTAATACATCATGTTATCACCATGTCATTATTATTACATTGCCATATTAGGCAGAAGTTTCACAGATATTGTCGTAAAGAAGTAAAACGTGATGAAAAACTCCTGTACCACTAACTGCAACTGCATTCACATCTGGAGTATAATCTGAAAATAAATTACACATGGTACAAACCGAATAGATAGTTCTTAGCGTTTTCCAACTAAATTTTCACTACAGATAACTTTAACCATGTCTTCCTATAATCTTACTCTGTTTTTATTGTTAATGCAGTCTCCAAGTAACGTCTATTATTCATTATAAGTTTTGTATAGTAGTATCTATTAAAATGCAAATGTAGCACACTAACAGCTTTTTTAATGTTTCACTAGTGTCAAAAAATCATCATCACCTTATAACTTGTCATTTTTCGAGGCTCAACATTGATGAATCTATCCATCAAACAGACTCAATGACATAAGTCGATCAACACAGAAGAGATCGATCAACTCTGTATGATTTCAAAACCGGTTGTTCTCTTACAATGTTATCTTCGCCAAGTAAAAGACATCAAATTGAGTGACAATACAGGACTAAACAAAGAAGATTGATTAGACAAAACGTACGTGCCTCACTGTTAGTACGAGAGAGATTTACAAACATTATATTGCAGTATCGCAAAGGAGGTTTAATAGCGACGCAAGGTGAGCGTAGGAATTTGCAATAAGCTCCACCTTTGTCTCGCCAAGCAGCCCCTTTAGGTATTTCCCAAGTTCTCTGAATTTCATCCACTATGTACATAGTGTAGCAACACCGAATTGTTCAAACACATTTTTCTTCTTCCTTGACAATTTTCTCGTTTTATCGCCAAAAGTTCCAGATATCTAGGCGATAAAGCTGACGTGGTAGCCTTTATACCTACCATGTTCTACTACATATTTTACGAATTGCGGACAATATCCTACTTCAAACAACATAGGTCATATCCTTAGTACTTATCAATAAATAACATTTTTGTTATACCTGCATTGAAATGGGGAATGAATAACTCATCGGGGTATGGTGAGTTAGTGCCTTTGGTGAATGTATTAAATTTATAACCGTCACATACACATGACTGGATCATGGACCTAGGCGGGCGTAGGAGCTTTTGGCGCAAGCGACAGGTGTGTTTTAAAGGCCCAGGGAAATGTACTTACCGACCTAAACCCACGGTGAAGACAAGATATAAGTAAAGTCGTCTCCCGAAAGCTAAAATATGTCCTGCTTTATGTTATTTTATTCTAAAATGGTTGACCGCCTGATAACTCGGTGACCTGTGGTTGCTTTTTATAGTTATTGAATTTTCATTCAAACAGTTTCTCACATTTATTGTTGCATCGTGTTAGAATGATCTCAAAAATATAAACGCTTCTATCACACTCAAAGGAATACGCTACTAAAACGAAATACGAATAAACGGAAATTCTGCTGGGTGATCGATTTGATTTCATGAGGCAGGTTTCAAGTAACATAGTACCTGTTTTATTTAAAAATAATATGAGTTACATTTTGTGCTTTAGTGAAATAAGAATTATAAAAGAAGTGTATTTTTATTATGTCTGCTAAAAGGAAAAAGAGCAACTAACTTTTGGAAAAAGTATTAACTTTTGGAAAAGGATATAATAATTTATAAATGACAGATGTTATACTTTTTACGATATTCTTTTTAATATAGGGCGTTTAAAGCCTTTTTGATCACAATGTCTACACCGTAAAATGACTTTGAAGGATTACGCATAAAATGCATATTGACTAAGTAGCAAAATAACTTACTTTTAAAATGGCTACGAAGCAAAATGCCTCAAATCAATATCTCTAAAGTGTTTTGCCTAATTTGCAATACACCTGCATTGTTTCTTGTCCATGCAGCATAATGTCTCAAAAATTAAAACGACTATAAAGGATAATACACAATATGCCATAGGACTAAGAATCATAATTCATCGCTATCAAAAACGACGATAAATCAAATTGCCTCAAATTACCTCAAATAATTAATCAACGTAGTTTTTTATATACTGTTTGTATACATTTACTTTTATTTGTAAATAATAATTAAAATAAAATGTTACTTTAATTATTACTGTTTATTTATTTCCTAAAGCAGACGAGTAGGTATCAGGTTTCTTCAAATAAATTAAATAGTAGATAAACTCCGTTTTTTTTAATTTTTAAAATAGTTAATGGCCGGTGTGTCATCATCATCATCATCATAACAGCCCATTAATGTCTCATTGCAGAGACAGGCCTCCTCCTGTGGCAGAGGGATACTTGGCTTACTAATACCACGCTGGCCAGACGGATTGGTATAGGGTTTAAATTCAAGTTTTCCTTCTTTTTATTTCGTGAAGATAATATTCACAGACAGTCCCTCAGTCGGTTTTTACGACACCCATGGGATGAGATGGGGTGGTAACATATTGTATTCTTATTCCGTTACCACACGGAATTTATTCTGTCACCACACGGATTGTACTATCCAGAAATTCTGTCCTTCTGTCGTTACAGAAGGACAAGATTTCTACGCCCTAGATAATATGTCTTCAGTATTAAATATAGGTACTAAAACAATAATCCTTTGCTTCCTTTTGCTACCTGAAGAATTATGTTGTAAATAATTGTTAGCATTCGTGAATTGGACCATTGCTTGTACTTTTATTTGATGTAATTTGGAGCATTTTAGAGTTCTGGGCCCTATTTAATAAACGCGACAATGACAGGTGATAGGTGACAGGCGAAAATCCGACAATTAACGATATTTTGTTTAAAAACTTGTTTTATTAAACACTAATTTGTCATTGGAAGCCAACATTCTGTGACAATTGTAACAGATTTTCGACAGGCATTTCATCCAATGTCAACGCTATTCTATAATGTTGCAACAATTATGTTGAAATTAGCGACACAATAATTGTCATTGCCACAAATATTTTCTTAGAGACTCGACAATTAAAACCTGACAATTGTCGCTTTTATTAAATAGGGCCCTGGTCATAAAACTACTAAGATGTTTTGCATTTTAGGTATTTTGGATTTCAAGTCATCTTCACATAAAGGTATTTTACTACAAAGACGTTTGCCTTTAAAGTCGCGTTACTTCGTAGCCATTGTGATGTTCAACTATTTTACTACAAAGTCATTTTCATTTAAAGGTGTATTAGTACTAAGTCGTTATGATTTGAGGCATTTTGCTTCGTAGCCATTTTAAAAGTAAGTTATTTTGCTACTCAGTCAATATGCATTTTATGCGTAATCCTTCAAAGTCAATTTACGGTGTAGACATTGTGATCAAAAAGGGTTTAAAGTTGTCCTGGGTAAACGTAAGTACTCCTTAACTGAATGGAATGGAAAATTTACACTAATACCAAAATGAGAACAGACGTGTTGACAAACTTTTTTACTACACTGGGCCGCAATGAAAACGGGTCGCTTACAAAAACCATAATAACTTCTAAAATATTGGAGCTAGCTTTATGAAATAAAGACTAAATGATAGATAATTTAATCACAAATAATGCCGCAAGTAAAATCTTTCAAGTTATTTTTTATTATTGTATTAAATCCATAAATTAAAAATAAAGACAATTTTTTTAAATTTGACCAATAGTTTCGAAACCATTTTTTTTACTCTTTTTTCTGTTATATTATGAAAAAGATGCATTATATATAAAGATATTCAATATTCTAATCAAATTAGCATAAAAAACATGCCTCTAACCCCTGAAGAGTCTGCAAAGATTCCAGAAATGCTAGAAAAATGATGTAGTCATCGTTATACAGCAAGAACTGTTGGTTTATAGCTCTCAATCGTTCGAAAAGTACTCCAGCCATTAGAAGACACTGTATCCAATACGCGCAGACCAAGATCAGAACCAACAGCGAGCACAAAAATACAAGAGGATTGTTAGATAGTGTCGAGAATGTTGAGAAATCGATTTCAAACGGCTGTTGTAGTCAAAAATCACTTGCTACGTGCTCAAGAAAGCAATCCAAGCCCTTGTATAGTGAGACAGTGTCTAGATGAAGCAAAATTACAGTTCTAGACCTGCAAATATTCGTAAACTTGAAAGACAACATCAAAATTCAGGATAGAGTGATGATAAAAAATTCGTGAATAGCACTCATGGCTGATTAGTTAAGGAAAATGTTTCCGATGAGTCGAGGTTTACGTTACACAAGCACGATGGAAGGCTAAGAGTCAGGAAACCTGTATAATAATAATAATAATATAATAATATAACCTTTATTTCAGGCTGCATAGGCCCATAGAAATATACCTTATAGACTAACATACATAACACAATATAATATATACCTTAATGACTAATATAAATAAAATAAAATAACTTCCGGTTACTTCTTTGCTTCTTGTGGAATTTGTCCGCGGAAGCGACGGAACACCACGTTCTGCGGCCAGAAGTTGGAGTCCATGACGTCATGCAGGTAGCAGTTCGCTATTCGCAACACGAACGCTTTGAAGTTCACGTTACGGTGAGACTCCAATAACTGCACCCTCGGCCTGTACTTCAACTTCTTGTAGACGTACTCCACGATGTCATCTACCTCCGTGGTGTAATGGAGGCGAGATATATACACCGGAGTATTCGGATGGGCGGCTCTCAGCGTCACCGTGGGTGCCGTTCCGCAACTGTTCTTATTAGTCTTCGGGCGGCAGCGCTTCTTGTTTCTCACCGTAGTAAAACCATCAGTCGGTGCCTTTTCAAGCACAGGCTTCTCTACGGGAGTCTTAGGCGTGCTCGCTGAAATCAGCTGACCCGATGACTTACTTACACGTGCCACGGTACGAGGAGGGACCGCGGGGGCAGGGGCAAGGTTGTGCGCCGTGTCGTCTGCACATTTTGCAGTTTCAGCGATCGTCGGCGTTGGCGACAAAACTGCTGACGCGTAGCTTGCAGTCGATGTGTCGAGGCGACATGCACCTCGGCGTGTGTTTATGTTAACACAGGTCGGTGACCTAGTTGCTATAGTTGTATTGTTGCGCAACTCGTCGAACTCTTTTCGCATATTTGCCACGGTTGCTTCGGATGTCTCCAGCTTCCGTTGCACATCAGCTAAGCTTGCCTTCAGAAAGATGATGTCCTTCAGGAGGCTTGTAACGTCGACGTGGTCGAAGGTGACGGGAGGCAACTTGTTTAGGTCCTTCGCCACAAACGTCGGCACGTCGTCAGGATCCGTTTCTTTCAGTAGCGTGATTATGTCTTGAAGACTTTTCTTTGTCCCGTCACGCCGGCGGGACACCATCTGGTCACGTTTATTTAAAACCGTAAACAACTGCAGCTTGGATGCAGCAATATCTTCTTCGCTGAAGTTGGTCGCGCAGATTTGAATGGCGGATACTTCATCCATCACATCCAATTTCTGCTGCAAGAACGACAGCAGCTCGTTCGGCACAAGTATGTCACTCATGACGTAAAATAGCGAGCGTCGGCTTACGCCGCGCTAAACACTAATTATATTATTAATTATGAACGCACACGTCCGACTCGGAATGTTACCTATCGACGTGTAACCAAGCTTACGAGAGAGAGAGAGCTTAAGAGAAAGTACCTTATGTCGGAGGCACTGTACACGTTTGGGCTGGAATTTCTTCTGAAAGCCGCACCGAGCTAGTAGTGATATAAAATGGTACTTTAATTGCAGAGAGGTACTTGAATGAAATCATTAATGAGTATGATGGCTCATTTTTGGTAAACATCGGCGAAAAAGGCACCTTTATGGTACTCAATGCTCGTCTTCATACAGATTTAATAGTATTAAAGTTCCATAAAGATGTCGCTATCACACGTATGAAGAAGCCAGGACGCAACCCAGACTTGAAACCGATCCAGCATGCTTGGGACGTATTAGGTCGATGAGTAGGATATCAAAATTTCCCTCTTATCACCCTTTGTGGACTCAAAGAAGTGTGATAGAGAAATGGGTGTATTTTCCTCAGAATTCAATTAAAAACCAAATGGAAAGCATTCAAAACCAGATGACAGCTGTATTAACAGCTTCTGATAATAATACAGCGGATTAAATGAGTGAAAATTGCATTTTTGATACCTTTTACCTGTTTTCGACATCTAATGAAAGTGTCAATTTTTATTCAACTTACTTTTGTCTAAAATACACTTAACAATCTGTAATTTTTATCACTTCCATATAAAGACTGTTATATTATCTTTATTTTAGTGAATATTTCATAAAGCTAGCTCCAATATTTTGGAAGTTATTAAGGTTTATGTAAGTGACCCGTTTTCATTGCGGCCCAGTGTAGTTTATAAAATATAATATCCGAAGGGTTTTAATAGACTATAAAAGGGGTAAGTTTCTTTTTTCATGTTCGAAGGAGCAAGCTAAATCTAGACATGTTGGGTGAAGAAAATATGTTAATCAATTAACCAAACAGCGTTTAAATTAATTGAAGTTAACAATTCCATAGATATGAAAACAAAAACCTATTTTAAACAGGATGATACACTGTTGTCGTGGATTAAATAATTCCCAAGTAACTAATCATTGCTAAGAATTAATTTGAATAATTAATTTTAAAACAATTTCACGATTCGTTAGAAATGTAAAAACTTTACTCCTTCAGGATCAATATTGAGAGTAAGATTAAACTTTGACGCACGGATCCTATTCAAATTAGCCACACCAAATTTGGAAAACAAACGTTCCAAATTCACTAAAGTTTGTGGTCAAACTTCCAGTTCGCGTCCGCCTAGAATACTGATCACATTCTGTAAAGTTATTCCGCTATGAAAACCGATAACTTTTTCATTTACCTGAGAGTGCTAACAAGCTTCAAGTAGGTCAACTGCTGGCGACATTTCTAACGATCATATCGTACACAATGCAAAGAGTTGGACCGTAAAAAATTGTAATTATAACTCGCTGTACGAGGGACGGCGACGATATTTTATGGCTACTCCAGTGAATATTTTTTATGTCAGCATTTTTCATTCTCCAAAATAAGAAATCTTCTTAGACAATATTTACCAAATGCAATGGTTTCTTGTGGGAAGGAGAAGTCTATTTAATAATATCGTATCAGTGTACAGCTGCCGCTAAATTCCTTGAGCGATATACCAATGATTGGCCAGGCTCCATACATCCAATATCGTTTTCCGATAAGAAGGGAAACTTTGGTCGATATTACTGAAGTAAATCTTTTCAGGGTTTAGAAAAATAATTGGATTGCTACATTGAAGGAAAGCAATTACATTCGGCAAGAGAAGCAATTTCGATTTACTCAACAACGACGATTTAGGTAAACTTCCCGTATTAAATTTTACTACCCCATTTTATAATATATATTATTTGCTTCATAAATCCCGTTTAGGGGTTCGATTACAATTTTCCCTATACTTATTTAAATGAGATACGAATAAATTTTGTCCTTTACCACAAATTAAAATAAAGACTATTGGAAGGTACGTGCTTCAATATTTTGTGGTTTGAATTTTAATGTGTGTTATTGCTTTTATGACTTACGCTTGAATCATCTTTGATTGCTTACTTAATTACCTTTAATTTATAAATTGAACATCCGTTGTTCCACGCATCAAATTATTACGAAATCTCAGTCGCAGGCAAATCCAACACACCATCTCGTTACGTCAACTAGTTTTAAAAATGTCAATTAAATACCTCTTAAAAAAGTATTGACAAGAATGTAATTGTTAGGCAGCAATAAATGCAGCGTGTTTAGTAAAACGGTAAAACATAATAAAAGGGAAAAAATAACCCGCGGACTTGGTACATTTCCTCTCCATTACTGCAAGTAAGTAATCGTCAAGATGGCTTGTTTTTTTTAAATCCACATTAGTCTTCAATTCTTTTTCTAAATATTAAAAGAGTCTTGATTAACCTTTGAAATAATTTTTACCTTTTACATAACAAAATTTCTGAATGTCTTACTAAGCGACCCCTAAAAGTAAAACAAAATTTATTGTATTTGAAGCTTTTCTGAAACTTTGACATTAGAGGATAAGTTTTTCCTGTAACGCACATGGTTGGATTGCGACTAATGGAGAACAGTCTTACGAACTTTCATCTAAGAAGGTAAAATAAAAAAGGTTTCTTTAACTGAAAATTGTTAAAGACCAGTTTCAACCTTGTTTAGAAACTTTTTGTGGTGAAAAAAGCTCTAAGAGTCATCTCGAATACAATGCCTTTTTTGCTTTAAGAACGAATTTACAAAATTAAGTTTCAATATCTACTGGAAAATAAAATGTTTATTTTCTTACAATTATGTAGCAACTTGTAGTTACATAATAACCAATTACCAAAAAAAACAGTTATTGTATCACAAATAATAGTGCCAATTCTATACTTCGTGTGCTGATGTAGTAAGAATAGGTACACGGTGTCAAAAATCCATACCAACCCCATGAGTGTCAAAAAAGTCAATTAAAAAACCAAAACTATCCATTTAACCTAACCTGTCTATGAAATAGGCCTATTCTTACAGTGAAACATTAACTAATTACCAAAAGTTTCTTAAAATCAATACGAGAGAAAGTGAACCTTATGGCAATTTTTTTCTTATAAAAACATGCAGGAATATCATAAGACAGTCTCAATATATAAAGGGAGGTTAGACTTTGTTAACTTACTCTCATATATTTTTCATGACAGAAATTGGATTGACTTTGACTAATACTTTAAATTAAATCATAATCTAAGATAGCTCAATCAATATTATTCATATCAAAGACCAATCAATTTTGGCACGACCTACGTTATATTTTTTTTATTAACTTTCAGTATTATCGTACAAATTCATATACGAATGCAATAATAAACATTTCATGAATTCCTTTTCCCGGTACAAAACAAGTAATTCATCCACATACTCTTTAGGGTTGGTGGATACAAGACGTAGCCAATATTAACTTGCCGACGACGACTAGTTCCAGGACGATGGCGGAATAATGAATTCTTAGGGTTTGTATGCGGCTGGCTTAGCTCAGACTTTTATTTTTATAAAAATACATCAGTATAATTTTTTTTTTGAATTGGTAATATATATATTACTTGCAAGGTTGATATTATTGACTGAGATAGAAAGAAACAGAGCTTATTTTTGAACTTGGAAGTACATTTTGCGGTAAAATTGTTTGGTTTTCTCGCCTGAATATATTTTCTAACATACCTCAATGATAAGCATAAATTAATTGATTTTAATAAAAACACTAGTCAGCCTTTTAAACGACATTGATACTTGAGATTCAACTCAGTAAAAAAGTATTTTGTAAAACCATTTAATTTGTCACAAGTACAGGACATAACTGGTAGTGTTATTTGAATTTCCTTTCAAAATCGTAAAGATGTCTCAAAAAACCCCTACATATAAAACTATAGAGAACACTAAAACGTTGTGAACAAGGTCGATATCATCAGGCCGGGATCAGATGGCTCGTTGGCGAACACGTCTGACATACAAACAAGCTCTTATTTAACAACGTGTATTTACACGCCTCTCTGTGTTTATTGTTTTCGCATTTCTACTGTTTTGTTCAAAAAAAGAAACACATATTTTTTTTCTTTTTAAGTCTCAAGGGTCTTGGTATGTTAACAGAATGTTTTTGTATCTTATATTATACAGTGTTTTACTGATTTGTCGACGAATGTTGGTTTAAGTGAGTGTTGAATTTCGAGGCGTTTTTGATGGAGTTTTAAGAGAAGGGATTTTAGGGAGGAAGTCTTTGTTTATATTGCTTTGATAGTGTATTGATCGGAATAATGGTTGACAGTTAAACTTAAAAGGATAAAGATAGAGAATTGGTTTTTACTCTTTTTCAAGATATTTTTTCTAAGAGAAATTTTTTTTGAACAAAAAACTTTGTGAACATATTATGTGTCGAAATTATATTTAATATTTGTACTAGTTTTAATTAATAGACTAAGTATTGTACACAAGTATAATAACACCGTTATGACATACCTTGATTTAACTTAAGGTCATAGCTTAGCAAGTTCCTGTGTCACCAAAGTCTCGTCTAATGAAGTTACACTCACAAACCTATGCATGTGCTTCTAAGACTGCTTAAGGTTAATCCTCCTAACTCAATTACAGTGTTATGTACACAATAAGATTGAGTTATAATACTGACGCAGATAACAAGCAGAAGGCGTTCGCGGGTCCTTTCGCATTTGATTACGAAGGCACGGTACAACTAGTAGTCTATCTCGGCCGAATATTTATTACAAATGCCTACGGCTGCGCGGTACGTAAACATGCGCACCTCCAGCTTTTTAATTACATTTTCCTACTTTCCCGGTCGTTACTGCGGCACAGTCGCGACTGTTCACTCCGCAAAGCCACCTGTATCGTGAGCGTGTAGGTATAACTCGCGTTTTGTCCGTTTCTATGAAGTCGAAATACTTACTGTATATATTTGTACTATGTCGCGGGTCCTTTCGCATTTGATTACGAAGGTCTCTGAACAATACGCGAGATAATTAAGACGTGATGGTGCAGTATATATTAAGTAGATTGTAATTTGACAATGTTATCTTTTAGTAGATTTAATTAATAATTATATAGAACACTTTATCAACGGGGTATTTTCTTTAGTTATTATGTTATTTGTATGACAAGGATTTTGAACAAACGTGAACTTAAGTATTATTACCAAAACCTCGTTTTCATTGTGAACAGTGAAGCTTTATTCGTAGTTCATGACGTTATAGTTGAATTGGTGTTAATGTTACTGTAATATCAGCAACCCCATTTTATCGCTATTATTTATTCTTATTCTATTCTTCTAAATCTTTATCAATTTCACCTACAAACGAATTTTGTTCAAAATCTCAGAAATGTAAAAATTTTTTTTTAACTGGATTTATTTATTTTTTGATTTTTACTGCCCATGTTATGGATGGATAATATCGTAGATAGATAGAAATCAATGAATTAAGTATACTCTTGTACATTAAACCTTCATTTCAAGAAAAATTCAATAGTTTTTGTTCAATAAAGCAACTGAAAGGAAAACTGTTTGATTTAAGACTAACTGTAGAATAATATTCAGATTATTTTTTTGCATTTCTGTGAAAGATAACTAAGTATATTATAAGAAAGTTATTACAAAAATGATTAAATTTAAATTATCTTTAAACATGAAGTTAATTCCGAGCTTCAGAAATTACTTATTTCGAAATATATAATTACTTTTGAAAAGCAAATAGTATTCGTATCATAGAATCTAAGCGAGGGGGGTAATAATGACTTAGAGAAGGGATTACATTGAGTTGTTACAGAAGGGAGATAACTAATGGTGTCGCGAGGTCGTTCATGTTTTGATTACAAACGAACGTTGCATTTACAATCACAACAAGTAAATTATTTTATGTTGTTGTATTATGTATATCCTTATCTGCTATAAAATATTGTATAATAAGGATTTTAGGTTTTAATTTTTATGTAAAGTAGTAGGTACCTACTTAATTACTAATGCGTGCAATTTAAACTAAAAATGACAACGAACACAAAACAAATGACGAAATATTAATTCGCAAGCCTTCTACGTACCAAATTGATTATTTTAATTTTAGGTAAAAATAAGAAAAAAAAAGTTTAGGGTAGATCTCCAGAGGCATTTTTTATCGTGTCGGACTGGAGAAACCCATTTTGAAATCGATTAACGTTTTCTTTACATTTTTTTATGTATACTTTGGTGTCTAAGCTATGTGGTGCAGGGCTGAAATTATGAATTAGTTTATTAGAAATATTTAAAAAAAAATCATAAACCCTAAAATCCTGATTGCTCTGGGTTGACCTAACTCCCGATTGAATGAGAAAACATTGTGTAACTTTTTATTGAGAAGGTTTATATGTCAGATGTTATTTTATATTACATAACAAATAGTTAATCTTCATTGTAATATTTTTTTTAAAATTATATTAACAATATTTTTGGCACAATTTAAATTTATCGTCATGACCTGGCATTTTATCTCATCGCTCTGCGCTGGAGTAAAACATCGCGCTCATCCCTAGTTTTACGAAATAGAAACTCTATTCCCCTCCCCCGGGGTAGTGGCTGTAGTGGTCTAACCGCCGAGGAAGATACATTTGTGCCACGGTCCCCCAATACAACATTACGAGGGTAAGTTTATGATTTATCTGGGTTTGGTTCTCGAATTTGATGATTGATATGGCATGTTTTATAAATTAAATAGTAAGGTTGTAAATGTGCTTATTAAGTGAATTAAGTGATAGTAATGATGTTCTTTATGAGGCGTAAACACAACTTTCTACTGTTTTTATTTTGGGCTATATTAATGCTTTTATGACTTTTTTTGATCGCTATGGCTATGATTGCTCTGTCCAAAAGACCAGAGCGATGATATTTTGCAATAATTGTACGTTATAAAACTACTTTAAGTAATAATACCAGATTGTTACAACGACAAATGTCACGACTCAGCTGTCAAAAATTCTGTGACGTCACGACTCATCTGTCAAAAATTCTATAACGTCACGACTCCCCTGCAAAATATTTTCCCGCCAATATTCTATGACGTCACGACTCATCTGTCAAAATTCTATGACGTCACGTGTCACGTGATCAAAATTCTATGGCGTCACTAGTCACGTGACTCAGCTGTCAAAATTATTATGACTATGACGAAATTATCAAAATATAATATGATGGAAGTCAAAATTTCAAGTTTTCGGAAGTTTTCCTTTACATGCACTATAAGACCTTGCTTCATGCCAAATTTCAAGTTTGTATGTAGACTGGAAGTACCCTGTAGCTTTTTGCCCTTTGCTCATCGAAAATTTGCGACATAAACGGCTATATGTCTTGATTTCGTTAGATTAGAAGTTTGATTTTTTTACAGCACTAAAAGGCATACCTTAGTATTTGGTAAAAATTTCAGCTTGATACCTCTACGCGTTCCTGAGATAAACAGTCTTGATAGAGAAACGAACAACAAAGGGTTCCGTTTTTCCAAAATCGGTACGGAACCCTTATAAAACCGGTCAAGTGCGAGTCTCACTCGCGCACCGAGGGTTCCGTACAAACCTATTTACTTTCTCGCCAAATTGTGATGACGTCAGGACTCGTCTAAATATTATTTTTCCCGCCAAAATTCTATGACGTCACGACTCATCTGTCAAAGATTCTGTAATGTCACGACACATCTGTCAAAAATTCAATGACGTCATGACTCAGCTGTCAAAAAATATTTTCCTGCCAAAATTATGTGACGTCACGACTTACTTATCTGTCAAAAATTCTATGACGTCACGTCTCATCACTAATAATATTTGTTGAAAATTTTAGCTTGATACCTCCACGCGTTCCTGAGATAAATGGTCTTGACAGACAGACAGACAGACCGACAGACGGACAGACGGACAACGAAGTGATCTTATAAGGGTTCCGTTTTTTCAAAATCGGTACGCTGCCCTAAAAATGAACAAGTTTCCAACTTATGAGCTCTCAAAAAGCTCTAGATATATCCCCTAAACATAAAATCATAAAATCTTGTAACATGCAATACTAAAAATGACTAAATAAATAATATATTACCAATTTTATTATTTTTGTTTCGCCATTTATGATCGCTCTAGCGCCTATCATGATTGCTCTGGACGCGAAAATGTTTGAACTTAAATATTTCCATAACTGTTTGTCAAAAATGAAGGCCAATAGTAAAAATGTAGTATTTTAATATCATTATTTTCAATGAGATACATAATTACCAAAAAATATCAAGATCTGAAAAGCACCAGAGCGATCACACGAATACGCCCGATTTGGAGATTGACCCTTTAATGAATAGAAAAAGCTACATTAGGTACATTTAATATAGCCCAAATTAACTACTTAACCAAAAAAACCGCTTATTACATTAAAAATATCTACATTATTATGGATTAGTAAAAATCCAACAATTTTTATCAAGTTAATATTAGAAATGACCATTATAAAAGCTAAATTGTAATTTAACGCTTACGCTCGCTTAATAGCTTAAGCGAAAAATAAGTAAAATTTCGTGTGCGGAGGATATTAAGTAATTTGAAGGGTTGAACCCACTCCCAAGACTTACATCCATCACTGTTGCTGCTCAATTGACATTGACGTCGACACTTAACCCCTGGTCTTTGACCCTGTCTTACATGCATCGAAGAAATCTTATCGGAGTTTTAAACTGCGTGCTTTTTTGTTAGTTTTTATTTTAAATATTTTTTAAGATTTGTAATATGAATTATTTATGTAAAAATTAGAATAAAAGTGTTTAATGTAGATTAATATATTCGCTATTGTAATAAAATATTAAACTTATTAGGTAAAACTTATTTTTATTTAGTTTAGAAAAACCCAACATCTACACATGCTACCAACCCGTCTGGCCAGTATCTAAGTATACTGTGTTTATTTACTTGTGTGGTTTATTTACTGGGACATTCAGGGGATGTTAGACATTACGATCATTTTGAATACAGCAATAATTAGACCACTACCCTCTTCGTAGTAGTACGATGACGTAGGAACATTTTGTGACGATTTTAGTGATGCTGTGGGTATATAGGTACAACCAATACGCTACTGACTTTTTCATCACTGTATCATAATACATCACCTACCAAATCAGTACAGAGTGAGTATAAATACTTAGTATAAAAACTACTCAATTTTGTAGCCATAATATAATTAAGCATTAAGCTAGGTGTACGAATACCCGTAAGAATAAAAAAAATCAGGAACTAATTGTTGAGTGCCATGTACACCAATGCTATAGAAAGATTGATGAACGAATCCTGCTCTTACGTGCCCGTACATCAAGTGGATGACTCTTGTCAATCAATCCTAAAATTGTCATTCAGCACAACATCTTACACCTTACAATGATTAAAAAGTATTTATAGTTTAATCAGTTGACTATCTGTAGAATATATTACTTATTTTACCCTGTTCTTAGATTATTCTTTTTTAAGATTAGGTTAAAACCGTTCCATTTCCACGATTTCAGTATTGATAATCTAATTTTGTTTAACCTCATTTATTAAAAAGTCATACATAATGATAATCTAATCTTTATTATTAAAAAACCGTGTCTTTAGTGGATTTGAGGAAGATAGAATATTCTACATAATTAAATAATATTATAAGAATATTTTTGTGAAATACCAAAATTTTAAGTGGAAAATTAACGATAGCGCTAAGTACACTTAAGAAGTTAAAACTTGATACGATAAAATTAATAAATAAAGATTTGCAATAGATCCTCCAGAGTCTAGATTCTCCATTCATTTAAGAAGTAAAGCCCAAGTTGCACTCTCGAAACTCATTAAAAGTAAATCCGGGTGCATTTTCTAAAGACGTTGAATTAAAGCTTCTTTAAAGAAATTTTCTTAAAACTGCAAGCGGTGAGCGTGCCTCATTTGCTACTATTGAGGCATTTCCTCATAGTTCAATGCTCTCAGTTCCGTTTAAATGAAGCTAAAGATTGAATCGTTCCGGATTCGTCTCTTTGAAAAACTCTGCTTCATCCGCGTCTACTATGCATTTCACATAACTTCAGATCCTTTGGCTACGTCAGTCGAATTTTCTATTTTGAGAACTCAGTCCTCTCATTATACCTTTATTCAGAGAAATGAGATGGAGTCCCTTTGAATATTACTTCAAAGAATCCAATATGCACACAAATTTACTGCTGAGCCGTAAAACTTCCAATGGTCTAAATAAGTACAAAGATTAAATTTAAGGATAAAATTTGATGGCATGTAGCAAACAGTAACTTAATACTCGGATTACATGGTTATAATTTAAGTGAATATTTTTTGTGCATCTATAAATTTTTCTCGGAATACAAATTACATTATTCGATCAAATATTTCTTGCGTAGAAGAAGTCTTTAGCTACAAGAATATCGCTCAAGAAATTCTATGTATCCATTTAAGCCGTCAGGTCTTTAAACAATAACTAGGATCTCACTGTTTAAAAAAATGTTTTAATTGCAATAATGACTTCTTAAAAAACCTTACAGTAGTTGTCTAGATTGAACGAAGTAGTAGGTAGCATCAAAACAAGCAAGAGAGCGACAATATCAATAACAAGTACAGTAATTACTGTAGCACTTCGGTACAAGCGGCAAATCGTCGCAATCATGCTTGCAACATCTGCAACAATCGAGAAATTTCAATAATTTTGCGAAGCGCCACTGTCTGCACTCGTTCGTAGGGTGCGAGCTGTGGGTGCGAGTGACTTGTCCTTAGATTATTTAATAACGGCGTTTTCGGTGAAAGCATTGCGTTATTTTATAGAATAATATTCTTCTTCCCTTCCACGTCTGAGGACTGAATAAAACACTGACTGTGATTTACGATTTACGTAAAATGTTGTCTTAATGCTATGCGATATTTCAAAACCTTTATATTTATTTCTTTTCATTATAACAGCCCATTAATGTCCCACTGCAGGCACGGGCTTCCTACCGGGACGAAGGGATACTAGGTCTACTAATACCACACTGGTCAGACGGATTGGTATAAGGTTCAATTTCAATTTTTCCTTCTTTTTATTTCGTAAAGATAATATTCACGGATAGTCCCTTAGACGGTTTTTACGACACCCATGGGATGAGATGGGGTGGTGACATATTGTATTCTTACTCCGTCACCACACGAATGTATTTCTTTTAAAAGCTGTTCAAAAGTAAAACCTAGTAACTCAATTTTTTTGAAAAATCGTGTTTCTTCAATTTCTCGACTTACTAGGCATAGTCGATAAATTGGGCTGCTTAAAACACCCATTTTTGTACGACTTTTCTAGTTAGTCATCTGGCAAGTCGGGGTATTTTGAAACACACGTACAAACTCCTCAAAAGTACAAATTTAAAACATAGTAAATCCGAGAACAATTTTAAAAACCTAGTAAGAGTTGCACACTTGCTAGGTTTTAAAATTGTTATTGCTTGATACACTGTTTTGAATTTGTGATATTCGTATTAAATGCTCTCAACCAATTTAGTAAGTCGACGGACGCCGTCGTTACCTAGAGTTTCTCCGTGTTTTTTATTGTTTAAAATGAGGCGTCAACAATTTTACCGCTCCAAACTTATTGTTAGTGCTTTACAGAATGAAGTAAATTGGAGGTAAGTGCTAATCTTTTGTTATTTATCGAGTTATCTTAAAAAATCGGCCACGAATGTGATGTAACCTCAAAATATTAGGATGTTCCTGTATTTTTCTTAACTTTTAGCTTGTTTTTTAATTGTAGACGTAATTATTGTTGCCACATCGTATAACCAAGTTCATAGGCATCGGCATTCGTATATATTACACTTTCGAATGTCATTGTTACTATTATTTTGACAGTAATCCAATCTTAATCCAGTGGTCGAAGCTAAGTTTACAATGGGATCACGTAATCTTTTATACAAGACTGATTTTGAAGAGCCTTACTTAGAACTTAACTTTCTAATTAAGAAGTTCGATATATCGATACTTCCTCCTGTTGCAGACACCACACCACGCGGAGTGAACTCTTCAAAAAAAGAAGGCATAGTTTCCAAACTAGTGCCGCTTATGCCGATTAGTCGAAGAGAATTTTGGATTAATCTACCTACAAACGATCAATCTGCAGACTTAATTTCTGACGGTAGTCGATAATGATTAAAATTGAAGTTGCTTTAAGCAGCAGCTTTAATTTCTTTTGATTTGCTCATTACTTTTATATTTTATATTAAAAATGTTTTGGCAGACACCTAATTAGCTGTTTTATTAATATTACACACGATGCGACGACAAACTCCACACACTCACTAATTCTAACTCCACACTAAAGCATTCTTTAAGGTGACCTAATCTGACCAGAAAGACTTTGGTTTTGAATGACAGTAGGTTGTACCCAATTCCACATGAGAAGCTATATTATTAAATAGTTTTACATTATCATATTTAAAAAATTTAACAAATTTAAAACCTAGCAACTAAACTTACTGTGTTTTGTTTTTATTAGTTACTTAATAATTGTTATGAAGAAACAAATAATTTAAAAGTAAACGAGTTTTAACATGTACTATTCATTTTATTGCAATTTTAATTATTACTGAGCGTAAATGATTCTATAACGCATATTTTGGTCCAACTCCCATATCTCTAGCTTTGATAGTTCACTAAGGCCAAGCGATCAAAGTGATCAACCTGTTTTTTGCGTCTCCTGAACAATTTTGAATTCATTAGTTACTAGGTTTCAATTTTGAACAGCCGTATGTCTAAGCACAAAGCTGAAGAAGAATTTAGCTCAACAGAGACTAATTCTTATACAATTTAATAACTGTACATAATGGACTTATTTATTCACTTCCCTGGTAGGTTTTGCGATGCTCAAAACAACGACGGATCAGATTTATCCAACTATGATCTGTGCATCATGTATGCCCAAATCTGCGAGCTATACAGGTAAACCCTTTCTATGAACACTACTTCTACTGACTTTAAAATTCAAATTTTCTTAGAAGGCTAAAAAAAATTTTTCAATAGATTTTAAACCTTCTACTAAAGCATTGCTTAGAAGGTAACTTCTTCTTATATCGTGGACAGCATTACCTCCAGATCGACGGAGTCGCCATGGGTAGCCCAGTAGCACCGGTCATGGCTAACATCTGGATGGAGTACGTCGAAGAGTCCATAGACATGGAGCCAGTGAAGCTATGGAAGAGGTACGTAGACGATATATTTTGTATCATGAAGGGGAATAAGCAAGACGTAGAACAATTCGCAATGAGACTGAACTCCATACATCCGAACATCAGATTTACTTTTGAAATGGAGGTAGACGGGTCGTTACCCTTTCTTGACGTAAAAGTGACAGTGAAAGAAAATGGTACTATGGGACACACTGTATACAGAAAACCACACACGGACAGGTATCTCAATGCTCACTCGCATCATCACCCGCGACACTTGGAATCCGTTGTCGCCTCATTAGTAAACAGAGCATATGACCTTTGTGACCCTGAACATTTAAGTGGTGAGCTTTCACATGTTCAGGAAGTTCTGAGAAGCAACGGATACAAAAAAGAGATACACCGTCCTAAGAGGAATGACCGTAAACCCGAGGTTAGCAGAGTGCCGGCTTATATGCCTTATTTAAAAGGAGTAACGGACAAAGTTGGAACAGTACTAAAGAAATACTCCATTAAGACTGTATATAGTCCGCCTTCTAAGGTAGCACACAACCTGCGCAGCCCAAAGGATGTCATTCCCTTACAAACACCTGGCGTCTACAAGGTTGATTGCAGCTGTGGTAGTTCCTATATCGGACAGACCAAACGGACAATAGCGGAAAGGGTCAAGGAACACATCGCGGCTGTGGAAAACCGACAAACCCACAAGTCTGCAATAGCTGAACACTTGTTGGAGTCTGGAACTAACCACTGGATAGAATTACACAACCCAAAGGTCTTATCCACCGAGCGTCACTATTACTCCAGGATAGTACGTGAAGCGGTTGAAATCAAAAAACACAATAATTTCAACCGGGAGGACGGATATAGATTATCTACTACATGGAATCCAGTCATCAACAAGTGCAAACATCATCACAGTGTTGCAGCTCAAAAGCCGGGAGACGTCATTAGTGTAGTGTGTCGAAGTACCTACAATACGGCGAATACTCAGGATGTCAACAAAGTGAGGGTAGATTCCATTCCCCGCACTTCACAAGGACGACGCTCCGCTGACACCAGTCCCTCCGCGACCACGGCCCTTGCAAGTCGACCGAAACGTCGGAGAAAACCCTAGGTATTTATATAACTAGTATCTAGGATAATTAGTAACACCGCGAGTAAGACCCGTAAAAATAGTATTAATTTTTTTCAACTTAGACAACAGTGAATTGGAGGAACAGGAATGCAAAATCTTTTTTTTTTTAAGATATTCTTTGTCTTAACACCCGGTTTAATTTAATAGAAAGCTTTCAATGTCGTATCATATAGTTTTATGACAAAGACAGGCGAATTTTCTGCTAAAAATCTATTTGTATTCATAGCACAACTTGAATTTTGTTAACGTTTTCCTTCTTACGAAATAGCGCTTTAAGACTGTTCCAGACGCCTTGACTTCGACTTAAATCCAGTCTTTCATAATAAAGGCAAGACTATATCTCTAAAAGTAAGATCCATGAATCCCATTTACCTTTCAAGTGACAAGTTGCCTCAAAAGCTAACCTCAAAGTCTTGGCGTTCAGTCTTTTGGAAAATGGCCATCTTCAAAATTAATGGATATTTTATTGCGTTAGAAGTTAAATTACGCGTGAATGAGTAAAATCCTTCAAATGTATTCCGAGAATCTTTGAAATCGACGTGTCCATTTGTGGGGTAAGCGAAATAATAGAATTCTCGATCGTTTCGTATGAATTCAATAAGCCAAAAGCATTTTCAAAAGGATTTTTAGCGCATACTTCAACAGTAAAATTGATTCTGACGTTATGTTTTACAGATACAATTGAAATGCTTTTTAAGTCCTCGTACTTTTCAACCATGATAACAGTTATTCGGATATAAAATTCTTTTGTGATATTTTATTTTCTTACAGAAATATATTTCAATGATGTAGCTAGTCATATTATTAGCTACTATCAGAGTTTGGATCGTGTCCATATACTTAAATATTTTGTACACACTTTTAGTAAAAAAGCCAGACTTACCCTTTAAATGGTGTACTACTGAGAGTAGCTCTTCTAAAAGGATTCGTGGGTTGGTCAGCTGGTTAATTTAGTACCTAACTTCGTCCTGGCTTCCCTTCTTTACATGGTACGGTCAGCTGCAGAGATATCTAACCCCCTTTAAAAATATAACAGTGCGCTAAAGGGGTTAGATATCTTTGCAGCTGACTGTACAACATTTTTTTTTCGGGCGCTGTCCTGTGGCGTATAACTAGTTAAACGTTATACTAAACTTCACCCAAGTTGAATCATTATTTTTGTAAGTGAGTTTTCATCCTTAAGCAGTTTATTTTTTATGTTTTACATACACTTCAAACTAAAATACTCCATGGACACCTAAAATCAAAACCATATTGATTATCTCCAGCTTCTTACTTTTGCAAACAGAGTAAAATTCGTCAAAAATCAGTTTTATGTCGATCTTGATTAAGGCTCGTCTCAACGAAACGTTTGCGTAGCTCTCGTAGTAAACTTTTATGACACATTTGATACAGCAAAGCAAAACAGCTTTATGTTTCCTAAGTTCGCTACCACGCAGATAGATGGGGTTAAGGTATTTATATAGAGAAAAATTAAAATATGTTCAATTTCTGTGCAAAATCTTCTAAGACTCTCCGGTTTTGGAGGCGATTATAAATTAGGAAATTTATAATTCTTACCCGTTCTAGCCAACTAACATCAAGGATGATACGGCAAGACCTGTGTTGATTTAAAAAAAATAAAACAAATTACCGAAAACTAGTTACATCTAGTAACATTGATACATTGTAGTAACCAAATCCATGACAACATAAGCGCCAATCGCATTTTTGACCTCATAGAAATTATAATTGTTTTCGAAATAATGAAAATAAAATAGTTTTATTACATTTCAAGTAATGAAAAGAACACTTTGAATCACATGAATCGTGTGATTACCCATATAGGTACATAATACCCCTTTTGTCCACAGTGTATACGGATGCCAGAGTTTTCATATAAAATTTTACTGTGCTACTAAGATCTCGAGCTAGTTTCAAATTCAATTTGATTTATTCAGTTACGACTAGTTTTATTAAAAATCGTATAAGATTTTTACGATGATGATATTTTAGAATTATTGATAAGTATCCCAACCAAACAATGTACATAATTTAACTTTAAAACTTTCGCGTTTCATTTTATTTATCGGGCATTAACGTATTAGGTATTACTTAACCTCGGAGTGACATCGCTGCATCAGTCTACTCGTGACCCTGACCGTGGCTGGTGTAATCTGGCCGAAACGTCAAGCGGCTCAAGGTAAATAATTAAAGTGTTTACCTAAAATCTATACGCGTTAATACCCGTTAATATGATTATTAAAATGTATATAGTTGTAGTATAGGGGACTATAATAATAGGCTTTATTTATTTATACTGTACAATGCTTTGCGCGCTGATATGGCTATGAGTTATTATAAAAATTGAGAGTTAATTATATCCACCCAGTTTCGCACAACTTTTGTTTCCAAAATTATGACAGACGACCTCATTTTTGTTTTAATTATTTATAGTGATTTTTGTGCTTAGATAGAACTGCCGCCATACTATGTAGCATTTATAATAGTCAGAGAACGTCAACATATTCGTTATAATATCTTTCATATCAACGACAAAACCCCGTCTATCATTACTGTAAAGCTTACAAACAATGAAAACAGTTGTTAAATTATAGGATATCTCTCTTGAATAATAGGTACCATTGAATAGGCACCATGTCAATATTGCAATGCCGTATGTAATAAATTTATGCCAGGTATAAATAAATTCAATTGAACATGATTACTATCTCTTCTGTAGGTACACACTGTTTCTACTTACCTAATAAATAAGTTGTACACTTCCTTACTGCAGTTTATTATAAAACCACTGTGTATAGACGCTTATGTCCGTTTGGTGACGAAGTAAGAATACAATATCTCACCACCCCAATCTCATCCCATGGGTGTCGTAAAAACCGACTAAGAGACTAATCATAAATATTATCTTTACGAAGAAAAAAGAAGGAAGACTTGAAATTAAACCAAATACCAATCCGTCTCGGTAGCGCCGTATTGGTAGGCCACTCCATCGTGGGAGGAGGCCCGTCCCTGCAGTGGGACAATAATGGGCTGTTATGATGATAGACATTTATAAAATTTCCAGTTAATGTTTTCGTTATTTATCACTAATATTGTAAGTTTTACTATTTTTAAAACACAGTAAGTACATGACTTGATATTAAAAGTTCCTTCAATGTATTTGGAATAACTAATCCATCTAGAGTTCTACCCGCGAAGGAAATGAAAATTTAAACGGGCGAGAAAGCTTCACCTTTTAAAAGCAATGAAAATAAAAGAAATTCTTTTACAATTTAGAATCAAATTATCACAGAGACATGGACAAATATTTTTTCTAAAGAATACAAATCCTATTACAAAATACAAACAAATAAAAATGAGAAACCATCCAACTCCACAATCCTGTCTCATTGTCAGCCAGCCAAACCGTTCAAACAGAATTAAATCTTCCACTTCATGTTTACTCAAGCAAAATTCAAATGCCATTATTCGCAACACCATTACGATTCCATAGCACTTTTCACTTTGACGAAACGGGACGAAATCGTCCCGCTCTGTAATGGTTCCACTGGTTCAAATTTGTGCAAGTAAGTGCACTTTGCGTAAGAATGGATGAATAGAACCAACAGAATATTTCATAGTACAACTTGGCTCGTAGTCAACTAAGTTTAATGTTCACCATTGTAACACCACCTGATTGGTAATTTATTGGCGTACTTCCTCATTGTGTAAAGTCATATATATTTGTACATTATCTATACTGAATGGATATGGCATAAATTGGGCTGCACATATTGGCATCATATTGTATAGTAAGAATGGTGTCAGTATCTATTTTATTATACTGATGCATTTTGTATTATGTTGGAATACTTTTTTAGAGCGCGTGTTTTTAGAGAGTGGGTACTGTTAAGTGACTCTCCGTCTGTACTTAAATAGAAATGAGATAGTGAAGTAAGCTACTGAATAGTTTAATTTTGTTCTTGTAAAGGTGTGTCCAAGAGCGACAAGATCGTTGCAACAACAGCGTGTGCAGGACTTATTTATGACTAGTTAGAATGAAGTACGACTTTTTGCTATTATAAGGCATGCACCGGAAACTATACACAAATTCAGATTAAAAAAACCGTCTTCTACTATTACTGAAAATTAGTAATTTGTTCTCAACGTAATGTATTTTTTTATAATAATTACTACTAATCTTTAAATTTTGATCAAAAATTAATTCCCATATTAAAACAAAACATTATTTTGATCCTTTCTTTTACTTTTATTTCGTAAATGGTAGCGATAATACATTGGTGGATTGTCCGCGGATGTATTAACAATCTGTTTACTCGACGGGGCGTTACACGAACTCGTTAGTATACGTCTTGGTGCCGACAAAATATTACCAAAGGAGTATAATAAAAGCGATTGGCGCTATCCTCTTTGCTGCTATTTTCATCACAGTTAAAACATTTATGGAAAACACTAAAATATATCTATTTGTTCCTAACTAGTTTTATTAAGTAGATAATGTCAATAATATCCCTAAGGTAACACATTTATTCAAGCTAAAGCTTTGAAATGCCATTGACCATCACTGGAATTGGTCCCTTCAGTCCACATCAAAGGATTGATTAGAAGATTTAATAGTTTTAATTATTTACGGCAAGCCGAAAAACGCTAAAAAAAAACTTAAAATAATATTTACAGTACACATAACTGTTCAAATTAATCAACACTTTTATAAATTTTCCATATTGCAACTTGATTAAGTATAAGAGGTTTTGCATAGCAAAGTGGCAATTTACCATTAATGAAAGTATTAGTTTGCGCCACGACGTTGATTAATGAACTTGCTTCGCAGCAATAACGTTAACATTCTTATAAAGAAAATTCACAATTTTATTCCTTCAAACAAATTTAGCATTTTGTACATCTTAAAAACGTATTAACTCTAATTCTAATTTAGTATTGTATTTGTAAATACGTTCAGAGATATTCTATAGTTGCAATTATATCTTTTTACCGTGACTTTGCCTGTCTATCGATTCTAAAGTTAAAGGAAATCCTTTTCTAAGTTACCTTTTCTTTTCTCTTGCTATAAACAGCTGCAGCTAAATAGGTGCACTAAGTAATGTATTAAATTACTAAGTAGCGTTTACCTTACTATAAAATCTTATTTTATACAAAGTAAATGAAAATAAAGCAATCACTCAACAATGAAGCGACTGTATTTAGTTTCAAGTAAATAAAGTATTAAGTAAGTACGTAAATTTCAATATTACTTAGTGTTATAATCCCACCTCCAAAGTTCACAGAACTACCTAAACAGTTCTACGTAAATGAAGCCAGTGAAAGTCTGCTTTAAATTATAAGACTTTTGCTCAAACTTGGTCCATCTTTTCCTTTTGACATTCAAGTGGTTTAATTGTTCCAGAAGCTGAATTTGTTTCAGAATTATCACTTCCACTTCTTTGAAACTGTCACCCTCCGACTTGGAAGTACTAAAAGTGCAATTAACTATAAATATGGAATGAAAATGTTTTATTTTTTGCGCTGAGCTAGTTAGTATACGGACTTCTTTTGTTATTTATTCTTTACCCACGTCATACTGTTAGTCCATTATCCGAATGAGGAGAATTCTGCTAGTCAGACAAAGAAAAAAGTCACGTTAATTAGGATGTCAGCTACGCAAATAATAATCCCAGTGTGGCTCATTTCGTATGCGGCTCCGGCCCTCGGCCAAAAAAATTTATCTTCGCATTTTTTAGACAACGCAATTACAGGAATATTTACTTAATGTGGCCCCACTGTCCGAGAGAAAACATGTACGACTGGATTTTTAATTCGGCGTTGTGATGCTCAGGTTGATGTTATTAAAGCAATAAATACGTCTTCTATGGTATTATTTAATAGTCTTGTTTACAAATGCAGTATTTCTTGTCGCATTCACTTTACATTGTAACAATTAAAAAGATTTTCTGGAAATAAATTCGTAAGAATCACGATGAATTCATTATACAGTCATGATAATACCATGCATGCCTTCCTTAGCTCAGTGCGCTCGTTGATCACAAACCAATTTTAGTTGATTTATTGCTTGTATCCTTTCAACATTTTTCAATTTTACTTAATTGAGTTACAATGATAAGAAAGAGCTCTATAAAGCTAAATAAATATTACGTAAGCAGTTTTAATAAACAATGTAGTGTCATTAAATAAATATTCTATTTTTCTATTACGTTGTAGTATCTCATTCATATTCGTTGGTTCATTGAACATAAACTGCACGTTCCTTCTGGATCAATAGAAAAGCTCATTTTGTTTTATTCCACCACTCCTAGGGAACGCCCGAACCCTTTCAAGGATTCTGTGTTTACTTACATTTCGCTATATAGGTCAGAGATGGCCAAAGTTTTATTTTTTATTTTAGGGTAACATTTATTCATTGTTTTTTTACTTTGTTTCTTTGTAGCAATTAAAAAATGTTTCGAACCAAGTCCAGGCTTGGAACCGTATTTTGCCTGATATTTAAGTACCACTATTAATAAGAGCTATCACACACTATTTGAACTAAACTTTGGATGAGAAAGGGTGGTTGCCGTATATCAGGATGAAAGGTTTGACCACCAAATAATATATATAAGTAGGTTTAGGTACTAGAATATAGGTACTTAGGTTCCGTTAATTTCGTCAATTTAAAAGTCCTGGCGAATTACTGGTTTAATGAAAACAAAATTAATTATATTACTTACACTACTAATTAAACATAACACTAAAGAAATACCAAAACACGCTGCAAAATTAGCTGTTATTGATTATTAGTTTAAATAAAATATGGATTAGATTGAGAACCACTTGTTTAAGCTGATAGTGGGAGTGAAACAGCGAGAACGCAGGCAATTATCGTGGTTGAAACAAACAATCGGAGTAGTTTTGTGAAGAATGGATTTCGGTACAGTGTCTATTTTGTGTTTAAAGATCTGAAGGTTCGCACTTAATATAGGGTGACTTGATAAACTTTAGCTTCATCTCTTTGTTCGTGAACAAGTTGCTTTATGACACATTATTTACATAATAATAGTTGTTACATGAGAAAAGTAATAACATTTATTTATAGGTAGGTACCAGTGGCGAAGGGTCCATATAACCCGATTCCTACCGGCTTACCTTTGCAATAACATTGTATAATAAACAATTATAAATCAATGACGTAACATCCATTCAGTACACAAAATTAAAAAAACAAAAAAGTTTTCTCTTACCTACGTAAATCGCAATACATATTATGAAAATTATTTACGTACTCATAACGCCATCTATTATTACAACATTGTCAACTAATGGCGGCGGCACAGAGTACATTAGAATGGCGGCGGTAAGCCGGTCTCAAAAATAGGAATCGAGTATAAACAGACGGTACGAAAGTCGTACGCACACATGCAAAAACATTGCATTTTATCTTTGTGTGTGAGCGTCGATATAAGGAACGATCATTGAATGAATAAGCCGGCATTTTTCGAGTTACCTAAGGAAATTGAGTATTATTAATATATTCGTTCGTCGTTGTATTGACCAATCAAAACGACGCATCATTCGTTCGTCGTTGTATTGACCAATCAAAACGACGCATCATTCGTTCGTCGTTGTATTGACCAATCAAAACGATCCATCGCGATGTATGAACGAACGATATTGTGTTCATTGCTTTGCTCTCAGTCATTTCCCACCCAAAGTACCAAAGTTTTTATTTTGACATTTATTATTGTTTTTGTTTTCATTCAGCTATTATTTATATTTTAAAGTATTTACAGTGCAAATACATTAGAATTCTCTGTTTTGTGTAAAGTAGTAATTACTAAGTATGTTTGTGTTATGAGTGTTGTGCATGGATTGAATTATTGTCATAGTGCTTTGGGTGCCTACCTACTACATTATTGTAAGTACTTACTTCATTGTTATTACTTTAATTTGTTGTTACAATGGCAGCGTTAATAGTATTAGATTGTTGACTTATTGATTAATTGTTGTGTAAGCAAAACTTCTTTCTTGAAATTAAATAACGAAAATAAGAAATACAGACATGAATGTGGGATACAAACGAGACGTGCGTCGGCCGCCGCCCGGCGCCATGCATTTACGATATATTTTTATATTATTTACATCTATTTATGATAAATATAAGTGGCTTACAGCTTGCAGTTGTAAATTAAATAGTACGTTTTGTTTCCCTTGTGTCTTATTCTCAGATTTTAAAAGTTTGTGGAGTCATTTATCTAATTCATCAAAGAAACATGTCCAAACTGAGAAACATATTCGGATTTGAATAGCTTTATGTACTTGAGTTCGGGACAGAATATTTTTTCACTAATACGTATGAAGTACAATAGAAAAGTAGATTACGAAATAGAAATTTAATATTATAGAAAGACACTTTAACCTCGATGGCGCGGCGCGGTCGCGGTAAGCGGCTGACGTGCACGAGGTCGTGGGTTCGATTCCCAGGCAGGACAATTCTTTTTGATCAACAAATTATTGTCCTGAGTCTGGATCTTGTTCTTTGTGTCCGTTAAATTGATGTTTGTGACAGTCACAAGTTTTTTTTTCGTTCGGCTTACCTTTTCTAAAAATTCACCCTTCGCCACTGGTAGGTACAGTTCAAGTTACAAAATGGGCAGGCATTTTAAGCAATGAACCAACGAGACTCTTAAACTTGTAGGTGGTTATATGCACGGAAGGGTTATATTATAATAATTGCACGAAAGAAGTTCAAAACGGTAGGTATGTACTACACTCAAACTTTTTCGAACTAGCTGTCATTATGTAGACACTTTAATTAGACATTTTTATCAATAACCTACGAGCAAGAACGTCCAGTTTATTTTATTTTATTCTCTCCCCATGAAACTTTTAACATACACATCCATTTGTAACTTTTAAGATGATCACACCATAAGCTGAACACGGTAAGAACTTACTTCAAAACTACATAGTAAGTATCTATACTGATACGTCGGAACAAAATTGTTCGCAAATTTCTACGTTAGGCTGACTTGGCTTTCCTACGTACGTACTTGAGCGTCGCCGCGCGCGCCGCCCGTAAGGATTTCGTGATAATAAAGTTCGGCAAGCTTTTTTGGTGTTATGACGCGACTGACAAAAACGTATAAACAGGGACATGCTCGTAAATTCTTTTGACATGGTAATCTGCTACTTGGTTAGTGAAACGCTGTTTCTCATACGGAGTACAGCTATTATGTATGTAAATAAATACATATACGACGGTAAAAGTAGCTACCTACTGAACATATTTTTACAACTATTTCTGATTTCAATGTTATTTTAATGATTGTATTATAATGAAGTTCATTAATGTTACATTTTTATATTTAACTAGCTGTAGCCCGCGGCTTCGCTCGCGTTCAGAAGTATTATGATTAATTAGGCTTATTTTTTGTTTAGCGTGTGTAAAAATAAGGGGCCTACAAAACTTCTTTGTACACATATTCTTAATGAAAATAAATAAAATGATAAAATAACTTGATTTGTGAGCGCATGAGGTTGTGGGTTCGATCCCCACGCAGGACAATAATTTGTGAGATCCACAAATTATTGTCCTGAGTCTGGGTGTTCTTTGTGTCCGTTAATTGATGTTTGTAACAGTCCCCGCGACACAGGGCATGATCCCTAGTGCGGGAGTTGTCTTTTATTTAAAAAAAAAAAAAAAAACTTGTTTAATCCATACAAAGTTATCATCATCATCATATAAGTCAATCGACGTCAACTGCTGGACATAGGACTTCTCTAAGTATTGCACCTTATGGGGTCCTGTGCCACCCTCATCCATCGGCTTCCAGCCATCCACAACAGCGCTGTCGCCGGTCGCCATTCCGGAATTTTCTGCCCAAACAGCTGTCGGTTCTCCGCGCTATGTGCCCTGCTTGTCGTACTTTAACCGGTTATGTCGGTTACTTTGGTTCTCTTGCGGATCTTCTCATTTTTGATTCGATCACGCAGGAAAACTTCCAACATAGCTCTCTTCAATGTCCCAGAGTGACCATGAGCTTTCTGAGTAGACTTATGGGTCTACTCAGAAAGCTCATGGTCATAGGTCAGGCTACAACATAGCTCTCTCCATTGCCCTTGAGTGACCATGAGCCTTCTGAGTGATCATGAGCCTTCTGAGTAGGCCCATAGGTCAGGCTACAACGTAGGTCTCTCCATTGCCCTCTGAGTAACCATGAAGCTTCTGAGTAGGTCCATAGATCAGGCTACAACGTAGCTCTCTCCATTGCCCTCTGAGACACCATGAGCCTTCTGAGTAGGTTCATAGATCAGCCTACAACATAGCTCTCTCCATTGCCCTCTGAAAGACCATGAGCCTTCTGAGCAGGCCCATAGGTCAGGCTACAACATAGCCCTCACCATTGCCCTTTGAGTGACCATGATTCTGAGTATACCCAATTTTTGATTTTTTTTATCATATCTTGATGTTATATATAACCTATAGCCTTTCTCGATAAATAGTCTATCCAAAACTGAAAACTAAATTCAATTCGAAGAAGTCTAGTTCCTGAGATTAGCGCATTCAAACAAACAAACAAACTCTTCAGCTTTATATAATAGTATAGATATATAGATATAGATAAATAATTAATCTGTCATTTGGCGCTAAAACTATTAAGCTATTGAGAGAAATTACTCGTGAGCAAGCAACATAAAACATGCAGTTCATGAGAGAAGCTAAGTTTCATACTAACTGTAATCCCCTATTTTATCGCCTTGGGGGTAGAATTTATCAAAGTCCTTTCTAAGGGGGTACCAATGTCATAGTAACTATATGCATGCAAAGTCTCAGCCCGATCGAATTGAAACTGACAAAGTTTCATACAAACTTTCATAGCCTATTTTATCCCCTTGGGGGTAGAATTTATCAAAATACTTTCTAAGGGGGTACCAATGTCATAGTAACTATATGCATGCAAAGTCTCAGCCCGATCGAATTGAAACTGACAAAGTTTCATACAAACTTTTATCCCCTATTTTATCCCCTTGGGGGTAGAATTTATCAAAGTCCTTTCTAAGGGGGTGCCAACGTCATAATATCTATATGCATGCAAAGTCTCAGCCCGATCGGTTTGGAACTGACAGAGTTTCATACTAACTTTCATCCCCTATTTTATCCCCTTGGGGGTAGAATTTATCAAAGTCCTTTCTAAGGGTGTACCAACGTCATAGTAACTATATGCCTGCAAAGTCTCAGCCCGATCGTATTGAAACTGACAAAGTTTCATACAAACTTTCATCACCTATTTTATCCCCTTGGGGGTAGAATTTATCAAAGTCCTTCATAAGTGAGTGCCAACGTCATAATATCTAAATGCATGCAAAGTCTCAGCCCGATTGGTTTGAAACTGACAAAGTTTCATACAAACTTTCATCGCCTATTTTATCTCCTTGGGGGTAGAATTTATCAGAGTCCTTTCTAAGAGGGTGCCTATGTCATAGTAGCTATATGCTTGCAAAGTCACAGCCCGATCGGTTTGAAACTGACAAAGTTTCATACTAACTTTAATCCCCTATTTTATCCCCTTGGGGGTGGAATTCATCAAAATCCTTTCTTAGCGGATGCCAACGTTATTACATCTACCTGCATGCCAAATTTCAGCCAGATCTCTCTAGCGGTTTGGGCTGTGCGTTGATAGATCACTATGTCAGTCACCTTTGAGTTTTATATAATAAAAATACACCTTTGAGTTTTATATAATAAAATATATAGATGGTTTCATTCTAGGCCTATATCGAATTAACAATTGTGCAAAAAATCTATCACTCCTTCTCGAACCGTTGACATTTTGACGAGTGTACCACGGAATTCCGAAACCTGTTTTGTCGATTCACTGGAAGTCGAAAACACGTTTTGTTATTTTGCGTGAGACCGAACAAACGATTTACTAATTTACGAGTGTTTGAAACTACTTTAGACCTTTTTATCACCGATCTAAAGAACGAAGGTCCGGTTAACGTTTGGTCGAATAAAATGTTGTATTTTTTATTAGGTATATTACCGTAATAATGTAATCCCGAAATACGTTTGATTAATTAATATTAAGTCGAATTAATGCTTTATTGACTGACGCATAACGGAAATAATAGAACTACTTATTATCAATAAGAAAAAAATCGTTTAATGCATGTTTAGTAAACAATTAACAAAACAATTTCTTTTAAACATAACCAAACTTCTATTTTATTAATAACCACTATCGGTTTTCAGGTTTTCTATTTGTTATCTATATAACAAATAGAAAACCTTTGTTTAATTTTAACTGAAAAAAAAACCGCAACAAGAATGATTTTATTGCAACTCAACAACAAACTTGGGATGGCTCTGCCAAGTATCTCATGGAAACCCTGGACCGACTGCAGCGACATGCGTTCCGCATAGTTGATGACACCCAGGTCACGGAACACGCGGAGTCGCTACAGCTTCGCAGAGATATCGCGTCTCTTAGTGTGTTCTATCGCATGTACCATGGAGAGGGCTCTGAAGAGTTATTAGATCTTGTTCCTCCGTCCCCTTTTCATAACAGGACCACTCGCGCAGGTTTGTGGTGTCATACTCAGACGGTCTGTTGGATATCGGCACGCACCAAAGGGTTCGGGAATTCGTTCCTATGCCGAACCATTAAATTGTGGAAGCAACTTCCGGCTCACGTATTTCCTCCATCGTATGACATTGGGTCCTTCAAACGCAGTGTGAAGAAGCATTTGGCCAAACCGGCAAGATGATGACGACGGATTGAAGTTATTTTTAGATTACGATCCGTTGGCTTCATTTTGTGGACTGTACTCGCGCTTTCCATCAGGTTCGATATAGTCATATTGCCGTGTTTTTGTATAATAAAAAAACTCATTTTTCATTGATCTTTTAGTATACCTACCTACCTATTTATGTTACATAGACATAATAGGTACTCATATTTCATGTACCTATAGGTATTCATTTGTAATCATCATTGTATTTAATACTTACCTATTAAACTTAAACTTTAATTAAAAATGAACGATTGGGCCTACATATACATAAAACAAAAAAATGAAATGGATTTAAAATCTTATGTAAGTGGTTTAGCTCACATTTCCTACTTTTAAACAAAATACCTAATGATTTTGTAAATAATGTACTAACGCGTTTTTATATTAAAGTTTCTAAGTTGGTAAACGAGGTATGTTTATGGGTTGTCTATCTAGTACATACTAGTACCTACCTATAGTACAAGTTCTGCTTAGATTGCGACTTGATAGCTTTGTGTGAATGGTGGAAAACGCCATCTACTCGTTTACCGCTGAACTAACAACAGTCTCCGTTCTATAGGTATGTTTTTGTCGGGGCTTCGTTCCAAATTTTAACTAAAGTCTAAACTTGTGTATGCAAGTTTAAAGTAGAATAATATTTTACTAAAATATTATGTTATATATAAAGTTTGTAAATCTGAATCTTAAAAGTATCAGAATTTCTAAAACGATTTTAATTTGATTTTGACAAGAATGATTTGTCAAATTTTACCTAGAGGTCTGTTTTCTTTGATCACTAAAAAGATGCTCATTGGTTACTATTACAACGTTTCTTTACAAGCAGATTTGCTGCTCTTGAATAGTGAGGATTGAAATTAGCAAGTAATATTTTCTTTATAAATAGTATTTTTTTTGTTTTACAGTATAATTTATATAATTGTGTTTTTAATAATGTCAGTAAGCTGCTGTAAATTTCATTTTTTTTAAACATGTGAAAGAGTGAACCATGTTCATTTCACTGTAACGAATCGTACAATTACATTCTATGTTTTGTGGTAAATCGTAATAACCAATCAGAGATCAGAAATCTATGTAAAATTATTTTCTTCGAGCTACGTAATAGAAAACATTCCCATGACAAAGTAAACCGAACGAGTTGCTTGTCATTGTCGCCGCAAACTAAAATTAAATTGTTTCTATTGAATAGCGTTTAACTGCAATTTTAAGTAATTTGAAGAAATAAGCTATCTAAATAATGAGTTCAATCGGAACAGGAGTAAGTTTTGTTTTATTATTAATGGAGATAGGTTAGATTTTTGCTCCTTTTCGTAAAACCAAAAAGAGGAGCAACTTACTGATCACAATTTAAATAAAAAGCAACAACTTTAAAATGTTTTATATCCTTAAATCATTTCTTAATATTACAAATTACAGTACGATCTTTCTGCTTCACAATTTTCGCCTGACGGCCGGGTATTTCAAGTGGAATATGCTGCTAAAGCTGTAGAAAACTCCGGTACAGTGATCGGCTTACGAGGGAAGGATGGTGTTGTCTTTGCTGTGGAGAAGCTGGTCACATCAAAGCTCTATGAACCTGGTGCAAATAAGAGAATATTCCATGTTGATGAACATGTTGGTGTGGTAAGTAACTGACTACTTTACAAAATTAAATGTATGTCTTCATCAATTATGCAGATAGATAGATTTATATTGGTAACTACTAAAAAAATAGTACTTATTTCTTTTTGTGATTAGATCTTATTTTTTAAATGATACATCATTGCATTTGCAAAACTGGCATGCCTATTAATAAAATTATGTTTATGTAAGAAACAGGTACATACTTTTTTGTTTTACATGTAGTATTTAATGTGTTTCATCCCTCATAGGCTAAATTGGATATTTATATAATGTCCTAACGGTTGCCCACAACGTCATCTGCATATTTTGGGCAAATAACGCCATATCTTTATAAATTGTAGCCCATGTGATATTCTGATGTATAATATCTATTATTCTAAAGGTGCTATTCTGAAGTTTTTACATGCAAGAGTAACAAACTTCGATACTTACAAACTTTCACATTAATATTTTATAAAATAAATAGAGAGTTATACCTTTACTAAGAAAGTTCTATACTTACTTATTGTTCTGATAAAAAATGGTAACACGTAATATCATAATGATTACAGGCAGTATCTGGTTTAATATCTGATGCAAGACAAATTGTGGAAACAGCTCGCTCTGAAGCCTCCAACTACAGATCGCAGTATGGTGCCCAAGTACCGTTAAAGTATTTAAATGAGCGTGTATCCATGTACATGCACGCATACACTTTGTACAGTGCTGTGCGTCCATACGGGTGTTCTATTGTAATGGGCACATGGAATGATTATGAAGGCCCTCAAATGTACATGCTTGACCCCAGCGGAGTATCATTTGTAAGTATTTAATGTGAATATTGTTTTGTATTAGCATCAACAAGTAATGTTATGAAGTTGTAAGTTAGTGAACCATATTATGGTGATATGAATCATATAATTTATTTAGAATAAGGACTACTACACTGGCAAATTGACTACTCTGGGTGAAAACTAACTATGGGGCAGACCTCATCCTGTAACCAAGGTTTTACTTTAGTATCTTGCAGTTATCTAATGGACAAGGCAACCTTGCACATTGGAAAAAAAAGGCTTACATGAAACAAGTACTGTATGTGGTGTAGCAAATGGTGGTCCTAGGCACTTATGAATAATACATTATTAAACAGGGGTAAAATATAGATACTAGCATACCTAACATGTATTTGTAAAGGCTTAACAAAATCACAACCCACATTCTTCAATCCTAAGCCCTTATTGTGCTTTGCTGGCCAACTCATACTAAAACACTACATAACTTCTCAAGACATCTAAGCTATGGACATAAAGGACAATTAACGGAACCTTTACTCCACTTGTTCTCAGAGCCTTGAGAAACCAACATAGTTAGTGACCAAGCAAAAAAGGCACAATTTGACTTAGTCCTTTCTTACTGGAAAATATGTCCTTATACTCTATATGCCGTGGTAGGTGCTCCATGGATATATACTACCAATTAAGTGTACTTTAGCTATATTTCCCAACATCTAAATAAGAAAATTGATCATGTGTTTCTGTTTTTCCAGTCATATTTCGGATGCGCCGTTGGTAAAGCTAAACAAGCTGCAAAGACTGAGATTGAAAAGCTGAAACTTGCTGACATGACTGTCAAAGAACTGGTTAAAGAGGCAGCGAGAATGTAAGCAACTTACTTATTATTATAAATATTTACAACTAGCTGACCCGTGCCCACTTCGTTGGGCAGTGAAAAAAACGCGTCCCTTTTTTAAACATATTTAATTACTGCTCCTCTTCTATTAGTAATAGTGTGATACTATATAGCCTATGACACTCCCCAAAAAATGGACTATTCAACACCGAAAGAATTTTTAAAATGGGTTCAGTAGTTCCAGAGATTACCCCCTACAACGTCAAAAACACACAAACTTTACCTCTTTATAATATTAGTATAGATTTAAATGAGTGCCTACATACTTTAAGTGGTGTTTTTGGGATTAATCCAAGCTACTTTATCACACTGTTAGCCAGCTTTCGTGGAGTTAGAGAAACTTTTCTCCTGGCAATGTGAGAGACTTGAATGCTAAATAGGCTAGACTTGAATATAATAGGTATAGAAATACCTATGTAGAAGAGCACCATAAGAATATGTTTGTTAGGTTCTGTTTATAGATTTTGCATAAACAATCTATTGATGCATGATGCTTAAGCCTTTAATTAGATAAAAAAATGGTTGAGAGACATAATATATTCTGATACATCTCTATCAGAATGTATAATATATTCTGATACAATTGTCTCTCAGTTTGTATAATATATTCTGAATTATGATACTTCTATCAGTGTGTAATTACATATTCTCTTCCTTACCAACTATTCGACGACCTCTGTGGCGTAGTGGTTAGGTATATAACATGACTGCTACGCAGATGTCTCGGGTGCGATTCGCGCTTAATGCAAATATTTGTGCTCATGAACATGATTATTTTTCATTGGTCTGAGTGTTTCTATGTATAATATGTATGTAATTACTAAAAAAAAGTATATAAGTACTAATATCCGTTGTTCTGTTACTCATAACAAGCAGGTTAAGCCTAGCTTACTTTGGGAACAGATGGCGATGTGTAGAGATATCCGTGAATATTTATTTATTATTTTTTAGTCCAGTATAACACACATTGGATTAAGGTTTGTTTTAAGTTTCCTTTCTCTGGAATGATATTATGTATTATGATTTTTGTTTTTCCTCAGTTAACATTTATCCCTGAAACTAAAAGAGGTGGTGAAATTCGGTATTCTAAGCCTGTCTAAAATAAACAAAAAAATATCTTTAGTGACAATAATTTATTTAATATTTATTTCCAGCATTTACCTCGTCCATGATGAACTAAAAGACAAACAGTTCGAATTAGAACTTTCCTGGGTATCCAAAGATACTAATGGCCGTCATCAGGTAGTACCTAAGGAACTTGCAAGTGAAGCGGAGAATCTGGCCAAGCAGGCCCTTGCAGATATCGAAGATTCTGATGAGGGTGACATGTAGTTGTGGTTAGATAATAAATTTTTATAATTATTCGTATTGAGTTTTATTTACGAGGGCCACACCGAAAAGATCGGGAATTAAATACTTTTGAATAAATAAGTCTAAAAATCTTTATGGTACTTATTTGAAATTTTAAGCTCTTTTAAACTAAATTCTATTTTTGAAATTAAAAAAAAGTTAAAACAGAAGAGTGGAAGCTATTTGTAACTGACAAGTCAGTAAAAGAATTCATCGATTGCGAATTGCATCGATTTTCACGAAGAATACTTCGCGCAAAGCAATGAAAATAAATGTTATTGTAATATCCTTCTAGTTTTTTCTATTCCTGATCATTTCGGTGTGGCCTATGTATGTTGTGTTTCCTTATGCAAAGTTCACTTGCTCTGGTGGCACTGCGGTGGCCTATGTGTATGAAGTCGTGAGCACGAATATCACGCATGATTTGTTTGATTCTCTAATCATTTGGAAGCTAGGGAAAAAAAACAAAGATGTTTTGCTTAGTCAATAGTTCCCATCAATTATTATTACGTTCGTCAGGCCCGCCCGGCCCTACGGAATTTGGTAACGAGACTAGTACCAATCGAATGTACTCCTTGACCCAAACCTATGTAACTACTTCGTTTTCAATGTAACTCTTTTGGAAAAAAGTTACAGCCACTTTTTAGGGGCCGGGCCCCTTATATCTCGAGAACTACGAAACATACAGTAATTCGGTAAATACAGAAGGAATGTAACTCTGAAATAACGCCTATGTAACACTTTATTTCAATACAAAACTCAATATTAACGGAGATATTAACGGTTCTTAGGGGCCGGGCTGGAGTTATTTCATTACGTCATAATATTAAAACAACAACAGCTATTTTTTTTAAATGTAGTTACATATAATCTTTAGGGCATACAGATTCAATGTAACTCTTTCGTTTTTACTTAAACTGCCTAAATAAAAAGATATCTTCATTTTTAACTTATTCCAGCCCGGCCCCCTTTAACTGTTAATATCTTTTTTAGTATTGTGTTATTTTATGCGGAACAAAATGCATTGAAAAAAGCGTAAAGAGTACATGATATAGCTTTTAGTCCTGAACCTGTAAGCTTTGTGGTTCCTAAGATGTTTTAGGTTATACTTAACCTTAAGAATATATAGTAAAGTGACCATGAGTTTCAAATTTTATTGGACTTTTCAATTAAAACCAAATTAGATAATTTTTGTTTTTTAATAAAAAATGTCTACAAAAATTATTAACAATATACCTACACATTTTTTTCTTAGGTAAGTAAATATAGTCCAGATTATGTACTTAATCATGTAGTTAACCTATTACTACTATATATTATTAGCAGTTGTTATTTATGCTTTAGGTAATGTCCATAGATATTTATAGTCATAGGATCCGCCGAGACGGCTCGAGTAATGTCAGTCTTCTCGCCACCCTGGCCTTATTCTCGCCGTCCTTACCTTTTATGGGTTAGAGAGAAACACTGTTGTTTTCGGTCGGTAGGTAGGTACACCCTATCAATACTTGTAGTCAGTATAAAACCTACTACCCTTCCAGTCGGCATAATATCTTTTCGGGAATCCATCAAATCTGCCCGTCTGGCGTCTAGGCCTAATTATGGTGGACAGGCAGGAGCCTGTCCACCCTAATTAGGCCTAGACGGAGAATTATTGTGAGAACCTTCCTAGGAAAAGGTTCCCACAATAAAAAAAGAGGTTTCGAGGCTATATTTTGTCATATTTTCGTAAAAAAACCTGAAACCTTCTGTAGGTACAAATAGACTAAGTAAGTATCTCATTTTACGGATCAGTACCGCTTCATTATTAAACATCAACCGTCTTAAATAGCACTATTTTATATGGGTCTTACTCGCGGTATATACTAATTAGCCTAGATACTAGTAAGATAAATAGGTACCTATAGGTTTTTCTCCGACGTTTCGGCCGACTTGCAAGGGCCGTGGCTAGTATCTAGGCTAATTAGAATATACCGCGAGTAAGACCCGTATAAAATAGTACTATGTATACAAATCGCGATAGTTTAAAATCTATTATGAACCCTCTTACTTCTCTCTGTTCCAGAGTGACGACAAATATGCGATAGGTACCTAAATTGAAACTAATGCTGACAGCTATCAGATAAATCGTGTTTTATTTTAACTATAGCAAATTATTTAAAAAAACATTTCGATATAGGTAGGTACCTACACAGGGATCTAGAAGGAATAAAGAACTAGACTTACTATTTCCTAAATCTAGTTCAAAAGGTAGCTACGTATACCTACGGAACAGAAAACAAACTTGCTCCATTGATGAGAGAGTCATGTGCTGTATTAAATAAAAAGTAAAGTAAAACTACAAATATAATTCTTCATAATTATTTGTATTGTCAGTTTATGTGTAATAGTTCACAACATTTGCAGAACTAAGATATACAAATTTTATGACCAATAATATCAGTGATGACTCAAAATATTTATAAAATGTACAATATAATCTCATTCATTTTACTTACACAGTTAAATATTTACAAAATATTATAGATTTGATAAAATTGTATACAGCATCGTTACTTTTAGGTTACAGTGATATAAATACATAAAAAATAAAAGTAACTAATAGATATTTACAAATTAATCAGGTCATAATTTAAGCCTTCATTCTTGCTGTGCGACTCGAGGGTACAACTGAAACAAAACAAAAATTATTAGAATTTAACTCACAGTCCTTTTTAATACAGTCGATACGCAGGATACTATTATTATCTGATCCTAAAAGTTCATACTAACTGTCAATCCTTTCAGACGTTGACTACTCCTACGGGCTAATATAAGAGACAAAGATAGAGAAAAACTATGTGTTTTACTAAAATAAAACTTAAAACGCAGAGTCCTACAGGCCTGCAATGTAATTTTACTAAAACTGAAATACTGTACTCCTCCATCCAAACTTTTGACGGCCTCTGTGGCGTAGTGGTTACATAACATGACTGCTACGCAGAGGCCTCGGGTTCGATTCCTGCTCAATGCAAATATTTGTGTGCATAAAAATGATTATTTGCATTGGTCTGAGTGTTTCTATGTTTAAATGTATGTATTTACAAAAAAAAACGTATAAATCCGTTGTTCTGTTACCCATAACAAGCAGGATAAGCTTAGCTTACTTTGAGAACAGATGGCGCTGTGTAGAGATGTCCGTGAATATTTATTTTTTATTATTTATTTACCTAACATTTGCATACTTGGTTGTCTTGTCGCGGTTTTAAAATCCACGCAAGACAATTAGGTATTTGCCAACTGATCGTTTTGAGCCTAGATGTTCTTTATAAAGTAGCTAGAGTCCCCGAGGCACAGGGAACTAAGTCCGTTTGTACGGGAGCTCTCCTTAATGAATAAAAAAATATGATTAATCATTTAGCTTACCCCTAATAAGTTTCTAGGCACATAGCCTTCGTTGCCTGAGTCATCACGGCACCACCACCACTCCCGCTCGTTATCATCGCCCTTCCTCAGCACTTGTAACCTCGTACTCGTGTCGAACGATAGCTCGTCGTTCCGTGCAGCGGTATATGAGAATACCGAGTAGACTAGGCCGTTATTCATTATTCCGAGTTTTTCTTGAACACCTGCAAAATTAAGTTATCTATGTAAATAGGCTATTAAAGTTAATATCTTACTGTATTTATGAAACTTTCATTTTTATATAAAGACTAGCTGATGCCCGCGGTATTACCCGCTTAATTGTTATTTTACACCATAAACTACCTATATTCCAAATTTCATCAAAATCTATTTAGTAGTTTTTGCATGAAAGGGTAACAAACATCCATCCATCCTCACAAACTTTTGCATTTATAATATTAGTAGGATAGGATAAGCAAAGGTGTGTCACTTTAGTGCCTAACAAATAAGGTGAATATTATCTTCACTAAATAAAAAGAAGGAAAACTTGAAATTAAACCCTATACCAATCCGTCGGCAAGCGTGGTATTAGTAGGCCAAGTATCCCTCCGCCAAGGAAGGAGGCCCGTCCCTGTAGTGGGACATTAATGGGCTGTTATGATGAAATAAGTTGACAATTACGAATTTAAGCTCTCTAGATATATCCCTTTTCTTGACGGTGTGCATTGTTATGCACATATGTAGAAATTAAAATCTGCAGAGTTAATTACTAATGAAATAAGTTTATTTTTTCCTTGTGTATAACATCAGTATTATACTGATTAAAATAAAAAATATTATGATGTTCGTGGCTAAACTGAATTAGCAGTAGAAAGCAAAAAAGTGAACCGACGCCAGGCGCGTAAGGTAAATATTATTGTTTTCACTATGTTTTTTGCATTATTGCCCTAATAACTAGCTATTATAATGTAATATATTATATTGCCTATTCGTTTATGCTATTTCCATATATTTATATACGATAAATAGAAACTTATACAACCGTTTTTGTGTATGTATCTTTAAATGCACACTGCCCGGGCGTCATGTATAATGTTTTTTTATGGCTATGTACATTTAAAGATACACTGTCCTTTTACCGCACTAATATTTACGATACAAAAGTATCTCTGTCTGTTTGTCTTGGACACTTCCACTAAAAAACTGCTAAGCCTATTGTGATGAAATATCGTGTAAAAATTGCTTGAACCCCAGAGAACGATATTATCGGCTTTTACCGCGGGCATGTTTCAAAATTTCCTTCCCAATGTAGAGTCTCTTTGCATTCTCTACCGCATTTATCACGGGGAGTGCTCTGAGGAGTTGTTTTGGATATTGCCCGTAGCTGAATTTCTCCACAGAACCACTCGCAATCTTTATGCAATCGCTTACCATCGTCATCACCTTGATGGTTGGCCTCCAGTGCGATATTCGCGAAACTTCCTACCGCGAACAACTGTTTTGTGGAACAAGCTCGCTGCGACGATATTTCCGAAAGACTTGGGTAGCTTCAAGAAACGAGCGTACTCCCTTTTAAAAGGTCGGCAACGCATCTGTGATTCCTCTGGTGTTGCCCAGGACACCCCATGGAAGGCAGTGATCATTTACCTTTAGGTGACCTGCTGGCTCGTTTGCCTGTTTGTTTGATTTTGTAGCTCATCTTTTTAAGATGAGCTACACAATCATGTGCCACGCAATCGGTCTGATAGCACTTCAACACCACCGTTTAACCATCTTCCTTTGAAAATTTCCACCTGTTGTGTGATAGTGATACTGAGATAACTACCATTACAAACACAGGTAATCTTTAAGATGCTCCCATCAATCACCATCAACTTCTGCTGCATCCCCGTTGATTCTATCTCAGTATTCATCATTGCTTTGGCAACATCCTACTGAAAACTGTCTGCAGTCACCTAATTTATCTTCATATAATCCAGCTGATAACCTAGTTTCTCATCTGGCTGTAACCTCTCAATCTGTACTATCTCCGCTAAGTATGAGTATCATGTGTTCATCCAAATAAATTGTTTTTCTTTCTTTCTTTATCGCCAGTGGCTTCTACATCAAATTTAAAGTTCTTTCTCTTTTAGCCGTGAATCGATCAAAAAGACCAAGGCTAATTATTCATCATTCTCCTGCTCTTATCTCAATTTTATTTGAGGTTGGCGCAGCATGGGTTTCTGCCTCTAGGTCTTCTCCCGCTCACTTTACTCGTTATGATCAGCTTTCCAGGTTATCACCCCTTTTTCTAGCAATTTGCCCAAAAATCTCCAAAATTCTACGCAGGCAGTGGTGCTGAGCCTCGTCGGTAATCTGTATTCAGTGTCCCAGGTCATAATCTTCAGGGAAATTTATAAATTTATCTCTCGACGAAGTACAATTTCATTATTAATTTCATTTATTTTATAATTGATCACCTAATTTTGTTAAATAATGCGAAGTAAAATTACTTTTTTGTTATATTTAAGCAAAAATTGATATATTTTTATTGAATGTGATTATGGCAATGTGTCTTTAAGGATACGCTCAATTTGGAATGTTATATTTTGTAGACTAGGCAATGTGCATTTATGGATACATTTAAAAAAAACTTATTTCGAACAGATATAGTTTTTTTTAATTATTTTTCTACCCTTCTTTAGTACCCGTAGAAAACAAATATGCAAAAAAAATAATAAAAATCGAACATAAAAGGTCTTGCCAAGAAAAGGGATATCAGACCCGGTATAAAAAAACCGGTCAAGTGCGAGTCTGACTCGCGCACCGAGGGTCCTGTACAAACCTATTTATTTTCCCGCCAAATTGTGATAACGTCAGGATTCAGCTGTTTAAATATTGTTTTTCCCGCCAAAATTCAATGACGTCACGACTTAGCTGTCAAAATATTTTTTCCTGCCAAAATTCTGTGACGTCACGACTCATCTGTCAAAAATTCTATGACGTCACGCCTATCTGTCAAAATTGACAGCTGTCAAAAGTGACAGCTGTCAAAAGTGACAGCTGTCAAAAGTGACAGAGGTATCAAATATTTTCCTGCCTAAATAATATGACGTCACAAATCATCTGTCAAAAATTATGTGACGTCACGACTCATCTGTCAAAAATTCAAAAACGTCACGGCTCAGCTCTCAAAATATATTTACCCGCCAAAATTCTGTGACGTCACGAATCATCTGTCAAAAATTCTGTGACGTCACAACTCAGCGTTCAAAAATTCAATGACGTCACGACTCAACTGTCAAAAAATATTTTCCCTCCAAAATTCTGTGACGTCACGACTCATCTGCCAAAATTCTATGACGTCACGGGTCACGTGACCAAAATTTTATGATGTCACAGGTCACGTGACACAGCTTTCCCGCCAAAATTCTATGAAATCAAAATATAATATGATTGCTAATAAAAAGTAGCCTATGTTCTTTCTCAGGGTCTAAAGATTGTCTGTACAAAATTTCATCGAAATCCGTTCAGCCGTTTATGCGTGAAAGAGTAACAGACAGACAGACAGAGTTACTTTCCCATTTATAATATTATAGTATGGATAAAGTAGGTAGCCTCGAATATCATATTACTGTATTATTTATGTAAATTACATCTACATAGTTTTTATTTTTTATTAAATCTAAATTGTCTACCATCTTTACCATTAAACCCTTAGATTAATATTTTCTTTCACTGCCCTCTAGCGATTTCTCTTACAACTACCTGGTATGAATTAAGCCACTTACTGTAAAGATACTCCGAGCATCCGTCGAAACCTTCCTCGTCTTCTTCGCACTTTTCAGCCGCCGTCTCATGGTCAGACAGCGTTGTTGCGAATATACACGCTCCTGCAAATAGTTACAAAGGCAAACGTTAGATGGCGTTGTTAGGAGGAACTTGAAATATATTTTAGTGTAACGGTTACCAAAAAAATAATGAGAGAACTCGGTAATTAAACAGTTTACTATTTCTATTAAAACTGAGTAATTTTAATCCATAATGTATGGTTGTAATTAATCATTTCATTTAACACCGAAATTACTGAGCCAGGAGGCAAGTATCTAGATATATTCTTTTAATTAATTTTCTCTATTATTGTGTTTATCATTGTGTCAAAATGTCACATGTAATTTTGGTCTTTACGTACCATTGTCGACGAGGAATCGCACCATAGCTAGATTATTGCATGATGCAGCACAATGTAACGGCGTCCAGCCATCTGAGTCTTGTGCATTCACGTCGCAACCCAGCTCCACCAGAAATCTGGAATTAAAAGTAAACATGTATTAAGATTTGATGGAGTAATTAGCTTAAGCATATACTTACTACCTATATACGCGAATCAACCTTTTTGTATTGCCCAACTTTAATATAAAGTAATTTTACGATATTTATGAGGGCACTACCTTAAGTTTTGTTATAGCTGTAAATAAGCTACTAAGATTACTCAAAAAAGTTGTTGTAATAGTTTATAGTTCTTGACTATAAAAAGAAAAGAGTTCTTAACTTACTTGACAATTTCAAAGTGACCGGCGCATATTGCGTTGTGTAGAGCAGTGATCCCTTCGTCATTTGCAGCGCTTGCGTTCTGCACCTGTAATCAAACCGTTAAAACTATGAGTATTATTTATTTATTTATTATATATTTTTTGGTCTCCAACAAAGGTCATACACATAAGAATTACTGTAATTATAAATATACAACGTGCATTCCTTCAATTATAGGTAACCACAGCAGGCAAATTAAAAAATAAACTAAAATTATGACAAAATTAAAATGAGATCATTGTTTTTGTAACTAGGAAAATAATACAATCTGGCTGTACATTGCGGTCCATGACTTAATTCATTATCTTGCTCATATTAACCGGCAGTGAACGTTATAACCCGATATAACCTGATTTTGCTTATAAAAAATGTGGTATTGGTATTTTGGTATTGTAAGACGTATTTTATGTTATAAAAAAAATCGATCTTCAATTGATTTTGATTGATCATCAATGAGTTAGAGCTATGATTATTAGAAAATCATATTTACCTGTGTTGCAGTTTTCTTTACAAGTTCCAACTCTCCTTCTAAACTTGCATCCAACAGCAGCGCGAGGGGATCGAAGCTAACTCGCCGAGCTAGCGGTGCCTTACCACCTTGCTTCAAGTTGCCCTTTTTAGTTCGCCTTAGAACATTCTCAGAACCCTGAGAATCCTGACCGTTTAAGTCTACCGAACTTATTTGCTCCGTAATATCTGACACTACGTTATCTTTACTATCTTCCTGTCTATCTATTGATATGTTATTGTTATTCAACGCTCTATCAACTTCATCTTTTTGCTTCTTATCTTGTTTTAGGCCATTTTCGTTAGGCATGGGCTCTAAGTGGTCCATTTCGGGGAACAAAAATGCTGGTGGCATCTCAATACGCCGATTTATACTAACGCTAATTCCATTCTTTGCGTTACTAATATTCCTTAATTTAGGCTGTTCGCTAAGCGGTGGTTTTCTGATTGTTAGAGGGCGAGCTTTGATAATCATTTCGTTACTACTGGTACTGCTGGCTGATTCTTTAAGTGGCTCACTGTCGTTTGCTAAATCATTAGGCAAAGGTATGGTAGGCATGGGCGTAATATTGTCAGAAGATTGATTGAACCCAACATCGTTGTTGACTGACTGTCTCGGTGGTGTCTGTAAATAAAGTAAACCTTTTTTTTAACATATTATTATTGTATTTTAACTTATCTTAACTGTATCTTTGGAATAGACAGAGAAGAAGGAAGTAAAATAGCTTTATGTAAGAACTAAGCATAGCAAAGTGATTGTATATATTAGCAATCATACCTTAATAGTGGGCTTTGGAGGTAGGGCTGGTTTAGGTGACTTATCAGTACTGACATCAGGTGTTGCCAGCGGAGTGCTGGCACTTTGTGGCGGTGACAACAGGATACTCTGTGATGATGAATTCTGACCAGCAAATGTAGAACTTCCAGTACTAGTTGACAGTCCTGATGCAGTGTTTCTAACGATCTGGGGTTGGGAGGTCACCACATTACTAGCTACATGATTTGATGATGGTATGTTAATGCTTTGGGTTTGAACGGTCTGTGGCTGGACCGGCTGAATTTTAGTGGAAGATGTCTGATATATGGGTGATGGTTTCCCGCTGGAGACCTGAACTGATGTGGGTGCTACACTCGATACAGGTTTCTGTAATGAATTAATGATGATGATATTTACATAAATGGCGTGCGTGAGTTAAGCAACTAACGAAAAAGCTGTAGTAGGTTGTCTATCAAAACTTAACGAAATAATATGATAAAAATAATTGGTGCAAATGCGAATCGTTGTGGCTTTGATATAAATGGTAATGAATGAGATATTAATTCATAATATAATTTTCCTTAACTTACCCCAAATCCGATAGAACTACTGGCCGAAGTTGTACTCGAACCCAAGCTGGGAGAACTCCCTTTCAACACCTGTTGCTTTCCGTTTCCTTTTGAACCATCATTGTTCTGACTATTATTTTGACTTAGCCTATTCTGTGGATATGCATGATTCTCCTTCCCTTCTTGATTACATCTAGTTGAAGAGTCTGATTTTTGCAATTGATATGTGTTATCTTGTTGATATGTTTCAGTTTGACTTAGAGGTGTCGCTAAACTTTTGTTAACAACTGAAAGTGGAGTAGAATGTACTGTCATATGATTGACATTTATTCCATTCTTCTCTTGGTTCTCATTGTTTTTACCATTCACTTCAGGTTTTAGTTTTCCGTTCGCACTAGGAGGGAACTTTGTATTATAAGGTAGTGTTTGATATTTTGGATCTGATTTGCTTGCAGCAAACTCTGGCAAAAATTCCTGCTCATTTATTTTTAAATCTTTACCAGTTTGATTGCTGTTTGAACTGCTCGTGCTGTTTGGACTATATTGAGGCTGTTTCATATAGTCCATATATTTGTTCTGATCTATCATCGTTTTCTGATCATACACGTTACTGATGCCCTGTTGGACATGACCAAAGTTTTCATGCTTTGGGTATTGCCCCTGGTATTGATTATCTTGTAACTGCGTATGAGGGTACCCATTGAAAAGCGGGTTCATCATTTGCTTTTGTTGTAAGTAATGAGCTTCCTGCTGCGTTAAATGGGCCTGAATGTTATCGCTTTGAGTGAGTTGTTTTAATGGCACGTTGTTTTGTATTACATTCTGTTTCACGGCCTGAAATTTTGAATAAGATATTTTTTAGATAAACACTACCTACATGCTCAATTTCTTAACTGTTTAAGATACAATTGATTACAAATATACAAATCATTAACTATTGTGACTAATTTTGTTACATAATATAGAAAAAAAAACTACTTAGACATGAAAGTGGAATGCAACGCTACCGATAACTTTATTGAACTTAATATCTTATAACTTTACCTGGAAGTTAGCATTATGATTGACGCTCTGTGCGTGAGGCACGTGGTTATAAGGTTCAACAGCAGCAACATTGCCCCGAGCTTGTTGGTTCTTTGGTTGACTAACTCCAGTGTTACCTGCTGAATAACTTGGTAATTGTTGCATGGGATTCGGGTTTATTGATCTGAAAAGAGAAATAACAGATTTGAATATAGAAATGTAAATACATTTTTATATAGCTAGTTATTAGGTTACTAAGGAATATGTAGATTATTCGATATACTTATTATGATAATATTATATTTGAAATGTGTGACAATTTGACCAATGTAACAAATACACCCGTTTATAGGTTTGGAGTCGAAGGCTTGGGTTATTTAAGACTGTGTCAAAATAGGTTCTTTAAGTCAGTTTAGCTTTTTTTATTCACAGAATAATGAACAGTACAATACCCATAGTATGAAATAAGAAGGTGCACAGGGAAGGTGACACAATGAATCCTTATTCCCTCTCCACACGGAGATTGTATTGTGTTGTTAGCTGAATTATTAACTCAACTGAATATATGCTTTTTGGGGTTTACCTTCTTATTTGATCAGTTATAAAATGAGGCTACATGTCATATCAGTCAATTGACGTCTACCTCCTCCAAATACTTTCGCTTTAGGCGTTCCTATACCACCATTGTCAATCAGGTCATCCTCATTGTTAAAAATATAAACAGCAAAAACTAACCTTTGCTGTTGCTGCGGTTGTCTGTGTGCCACTGCTAGCTGCCTATTAAGCGCTCTCTTCCTAAGCAACCTCGCTTGCAGTTCAGAGACGCGGCGGTCGATACTCCGCATCTCCTCCTGCCTAGCGCCCAGCGCTGCACGTTGAGCTGACAGCCTGCCGTTCTGTTGTTCGTTCAGCTTGTTGCGATACTGAAAAAAAGAGAAATACAATGATTAGTATAAATAGTAAAAACAATAAATAGTAAAAAATACTAAGTATTCGAATAGAACATAATACTCCTTAAAATACGAAGAGACCACCAAACTCCTAAAATTCGAAGACATACATAACATGACGTGATTGTGGGTGTTTCTTTACCATTTGCAAACTTTAAGCTTTGGTAATTATCGATTAGCGGTTGTAATTAACTCTAACTAAGCCACTTTTAACAGAAATTTATAGTTACACTCTTTTGACGAGCTTTTAAAGTCAAAAATTAAAAAGCTATTAGGTAAACCCATTTAGGTCAGTTCTAGTTAATTTTTCATCACATTGAAATACATGGACATAAATATACTCTGTTGTAATAATAATATACTCAAACTTAACACATAGAGTATCATCAGCTTATCTCATTATACATTGTATAATGATCATATTATTATTATTGCAAAACTATAAAATAAAATAATCGAATTAAAGCAAAACCATATTTATAGCAGACACAAACAAACAGTTAGCTATACCGACGTATTCAGGTCGACATTTATTTTCACCTAGAGAATAGTTCACGTAACTCCAGACTTCCAAATAATTACAGGGGATACGTTGGCGAAGCTATAATGAGCTGAAATTGGGAACATTCTACTGAATTATCTTCACACGTAATGACACAACGACATTGAGTTACGCTGTAATTCTAAAAATGAGGTTTATTTTGTCGAGTTCTCTCTGTCGTTACAGAGGACGGAAAGACGAGAGAGCTGGCCATCAACAATTACAAGCCCTAATTCTTTGAACGATCCACAAATTTTTCTCTGAAGTCAGGGTGATTTTTGGGTCAGTTCAATTAATGTTTTTTAAAGTCCCGTTTATACAGGGTGTGATACTTAGAACAGAATTTATGTAAAAAAAAAATACCATAAATAAATGCAATTCTTAATTTTTAAATATTGGTCTTAGTTAAAAGTATTTAGGAAATTTTTAGGCTTGACTACCTTTTTAAATATCACCTTGGTAAATTAGTACCTAGGTAACTAATTCAGGCTAATAGGTGAGGTATCTATGAAACAATTTACGAAACTTTTGATTGCTACAGCGGCTATTAATCGTAATTATCCGTTTCATGAAAGGCAATTATGGGTTCTAGTTTCAGCTGTATTCGATCCCACGTTGCTTGTTACGACCTTTGTTAATATGACAAGCACCTGACATTTCCCACTATTTAGTGATCCATATAAAAAAAGAAATAGAATTTGAAATTACTTTCTTTTGTTGCCTAAAAGTAGTTAGGTATATCTAATTAGTAGGCTAGTAAGATGATTGTGTGTAGCTGGAGTCACGTCTGTATAAACAATTAGTATTTTTCCCTATTCTTTTGATAATGCTACTTTATACTTATGTCGTGATTTATTGATCAATCCTGCCACTACAAGTCGTATCTTTGATACATAAACTTAAGTATAAAATAAAGGTATTTGCTTTTAAAATTGCACTTAAAGATAGATAAAAGTTTAATCTTTCTAAATAACTTCAAGAAAGTGTGGAAGCTAGACAAACACTCCCCGAGGAAATAGAACTTCCTCTTAAAATGGCCAGATTAATTTCTTTGGAAGTGATTACTTTCAGTAACTAGAGTAGGTCTAGTATGTACTACGATTAAAGTAAGTACTGCACACAGGTAAGGTAAAGTAATATTAAAAATGAAGGAAACTTTTAATATGCATATAGTTAACCTCAATATGAACTACCCACTTAGGTATTTCAAAGAAATCTACGTTCATTTTAAATGCAAGCAAATTGCACTGCAGTCTACGGTCACTTGGGAAAACTGACATAAGGCGCAAATACGTACTTATTCCATACATTAACATAACTTGCTAACTGCTTTTAGTTGATTGAACGACAAATTAGGAAATCTCTTTGTGATTATAGTAGTTTACTAGCTAATTGCCTCGTTTTTGTTCCATGCATGTTTAATTCAAAATGTAAAACCAAATTGTTTTTTCTACTGTTTAATATTTTAGAGAGTGATTGTCGAAATAAAATAAAAATGCCTAACCTAATATCAAACCTGAGTTTTATAGGTAATTCGCTTAAAGCTTAGGTAAGGTTAATATAATATAAAAAAAACAAATATTTTAACAATAACCAGTAGAAGAAAATTTGGTTTTTGCGTGCCTATTTTACCAAGTTATATTAACACTATCTTTTGCCTGCGGCTGCGCTCGCGTTAAATTCATGTCATAAATAGTCGGCATACCAATTTTTAGATTTCTACCTTGAAAATTGCGGAATGCTCCATACAAACTTCCACCCCTCATTTTTGGAAAGTGGGGGGTTAGAACGGGGCAAAAAGTAGCCTATGTTACTCTTCATCCCTTCAACTATCACCACTTAAAAATCATGTCAATTCGTCGCTCCGTTTTGCCGTGAATGAAAGACAAACAGACAGACACTCTTTCCCATTTATAATATTAGTATAAGATTACATCTTTGCAATTATCTTGACTTCGTTTCATGACCCGGCCTATATTTAACATGCCAAATAAGAACAAACGTAATGAACAAAAAGCTCGACAATACTTTTCATATTCTTTCCACAAAAAGATCAATCCGAATCATTATATTCCTGATTTATCTGACCACGAATCCATTCTTGAGCTAAATCGATTCCATGTGAATGATTTTTTCCATGTCACTGGACCTTTGGTCAACTTTGAGAGCGATTTGTATTTTTCGTTTCATTTATAGCTTAGACGTAGGAAAACTATTCGTAGATGTATAAATGGTACTTTAGGTAATTTTAGATTATTGCCTTATTTTGTTTGACTGCACACATTAGACTCTACTTTTTTTACTAGGTAAAGTTTTTTTGTAATTTCATATGGTTTTGTTTTTGACATAAGTACATAACAAAATGATAAACTAAGTATTCAATACTATACAATACAATAGCGACTATTCGCTTAATTTACTACTGCGTAAAATATTATAATACTTATAATATTTTACGCAGTAGTAAATTAAGTTGTCAGTTAATCTATAGCAGTATCTCCTTTTAGAGTAATTACTACAGCTACTCTATAGACAATATCCCTACATCAGATTAATTTCGTCACTTTGGTTCTTAGCTTATTAATTCGCTCGTCGACTAAATTTACGACCTCATTTTAGTGAATTACTTTAGAAATGGGAACCTGTTGAGATTGTCTGACAACCTGAATATATACGTAAGCTTTGAATTACTAAGACGAGAATGAAAATAATTTGATAGAGGCTATTTTGTTAAGGAATAATAAGATTTTGTTAGGAGATGTCGTCATTAGTATGTAAAGCGGGCTCAAAAGCGAGATACCTTTTATTTCAAGTCGTTGCTTAAGATTGTTTTATGTCGTTACTATATTTATCATAATAGAACATAGGTTTATATTATGAAACTCACCGTTTATCTGACATTTTGTTGAACTGTGATATAAGGAACTTAATACGCTATATTATACCTAGGCGCGAATAAAATCTTACAGTCCTTACGAAAGCTAAGACAAAAAAGCTTATGAGCCATAATAGGAGCACATGTTTGTAGTGATACTTTTTTACGAAAACATACGTAACTTAAACTTTACTCTGTGTGGTGACGGAGTAAGAATACAATATGTCAGCACCCCATCTCATCCCATGGGTGTCGTAAAAGACGACTAAGGGACTATCTGTAAATATTACCTTTACATAAGTAGATAGAAGGAGAACTTGAAATTAAAACCTATACCAATCCGTCTGGCCAGCGTGGTATTAGTAGGCCAAGTACCCTCCGTCATGTGAGGAGGCAAGTTCCTGGAGTAGGACATTATTGTGCTGTTATGATGATGATATGTTAGTTTAGTAGGTACCTGTCTAACCTTGTTTACGACTAAATGGTGTTGTAGGTACGAATGTGCATTATAGACATTAGCTACATAATAAAATAAACAGTGCAATAAATCAATTCAAGGGTAAATGCGTATGTTTCAGAATGCAGAATAGCATATAAGTACTAAACATTTCATTAGCACATTATATTTAGACGCAAGGTAATAATAATATTATCACACTTAATATGACCTTTACCTAGCAGCTGTGAATAACATTTTGACATCTCTGAACCCTTTTAGGAGTTCTAAATTTGGTTAGGGTTTGTATAAATTCATCACTTAATGCGGCGCTTATAAATCTGATTTTAATGGAAAATAAAAATACACACATCAAAAAAGTCTAAGCAACATGCATGATATTACAAATTTACCATTTATATTAATTTATTTTACCATTTATTTTAATTATAACGTTGTATTTTATTTTTAAAATAATATTTTTAGGGTTCTATGATGTAAAAATAACAGCTGTTTTCTTTATAAGTTCTTTTAATAACAGAAATTAACAATATTAGAATATGTACATAAGAAACTAAACTTTTTTTTTACAAATTGAAATTTCTTAAGAAAATGAATTTATTGTGAAAGAATAGGACAATTTAATACAAAGTATGGCCTCCTCTGCTATTCAGAACTTGTCGGCAACGATTATTCATTGAATTAATGAGACTGTTTATGTCATCTTGCGGTATTCGCTCCCAATGGAGTTGTAGCAAATCCTTCAGCTGTTGGGTTGTTGTCACTCCGTCCAAGTCCTTCAAAACACGTCTCTGGAGCATGTCCCATGCGTGCTCGATGGGGTTGAGGTCTGGCGATTGTGCAGGCCAGGGCAATACCTGGATGTTCTCCGTTGCCAAGTATTCACTGGTTCGCCGAGCTGTATGTGAACGCGCATTGTCATGCATTAACGTAAAATCGGAGCCAAAGGTTTGTGCAAATGGATGGACATAAGGTCTGAGAATATCCTCAACGTAATTTTCAGCGTTCATGTTTCCATTTACAAAAACGAGCTCAGTTCGCCTGTTCTTCATAATACCCGCCCATACCATAACTGTTGAGCCGCTGTATGGATGAACTTCCTGAACGCACCTGAGTCTTTCAGTATTTCCGGGTCGACGGTACACTCGCACCCTTCTTGTATCAGGCCTAAACCCGAATCGCGACTCATCGGAAAACATAATTTTATCCCATTGTTCCTGGGTTCATGTTATGCGTTCTCTACACCATTCATTTCGACGAGCGCGATTCCCGTGACGTATCGGTGGGCACCTGATAGGGCGTCGAGCTCGTAGGCCGTACTCATGCAGTCGATTTCGCACAGTTTGGGGACTTACATCAACACCACTTGAATTTTGTAGCCTCAAACTTATCTCTCGAGCGGTTAACATCGGCTGGCGTCTTGCAGTCAGTTGTATGTACCGGTCTTGCCGAGTGGTTGTACTCCTTTTACGGCCTGGATGCTGTTCAGCGGGTTCCCCTGTATTATTGTAGCGCTGCCAAAGACGACAAATAACACTTCTATGAATACCAAAATGTCGAGATACCTGAGATTGATTACTTCCCGCTTGCAACATCCCTACAGCTCTTTGCATTTCATCTGCCGTCAAATGACGTCGCTCCATGACGTAAAGAATATCTAACAATTCAATTTTGTCGCCAACTGTATTTAAATGGTTGGTAAAATTATAAAATCAAGACTAAAACGTAGCAATTAACATGCACTCAAATTCAAACAAATTCGCAGTCATTTGAATTTTATGAAAAAAAAAACAAAACATAATCGAAATTTTTTTTTTACAACCAGCCAGTATGTCATCAATAACAAAAAAGTTTACTTACCTATACACTTTGAGTGAGTAAATACTTAGAAATTAATTAATATAAATGGTAAATTTGTAATATCATGCATGTTGCTTAGACTTTTTTGATGTGTGTAGTTGTTACTTACCAAAAACTGTATTTAAACAATAATAATTATTTAAAAGAAAAATGTTAAGAAAAACAGTGATTTTTAAGCATCACATGTATCAATATAGCTAAGTGCAGTCATGTGGCGATTACTCACTGCGCAAAAAAAGTATTTTTTATATTACGAATGCACTACAGTACTTAATTGAAAATAATAGTCAGTGTAGAAGCTACATACGAATAGTAATTATTTTTGTCCGTTACCGGCGATAAATAATATTATTATTGTTGTCATACTTTTGCTGAAATTTTATTTACTAGTATTATTTCGGGTGAATTACTGATTTCCGAATTACTGAACCTAGAATAACGTTACCACGAAAACATGCAATCACGAATAACGTTACCACGAAAATATCCTATCACGAATTTTCATTTTCTAAATCTAATCTAAATCTTTACACACATTGTCGAAAGATTAGGTTAGCCTAGAACGATGACAATGCGATGAACGAGCCGAGCGAGCGAAGCGAGCGAGCTGCGGCAGCAGCCGACGAGTGCCAGAATGAAAATTCGTGATTGCAGGTTTTCGTGGTAACGTTTTAATGATTGCATGTTTTCGTGGTAAAGTTATTCTGGGTTTAGTAATTCGGAAATCAGTATAAGAGTCTATTATTTCATTGGGTACGTAAAGTAAACAACGCACCTGTCTACAAGTTATAATAAATCCTGTAGTAAGCCTAAACAGCCGTACGTATATGCATAAAAAGTACGTCTTATTTATTTATATGAAATAACTAACCCAGTGCAAATAGTAAAGGCCGTATATTAAAAGAATATAATTGGTTAAGGACCGAATCCAAAATTTTAACGTAGTAGTCATCTACTAGATTGAATATCGTCAAGTAAATAGTAGTAATAGACAGGGTTTAAAATTTATAAAAACTAAACTAAATTCATATTAAGCCACATTAACTGTCAAATCAAACCTTCAATCAATACTTCACAAATACACACACGAAAATACCCTTCAGCTTTTAGAATAGTCGATATTGAAAGTCAATCAACTTAGTCCGAATAACACAAGAGCAGAAAAAAGTCTTAAAAACTTTCGTCAAAGAAATAAATAAATTGGAAATGTTAAATTATAATACCTTTAGTAAAATACCGACCTTATGACCTCGACCCGCTTAATTTATTTCAGTCACTGAACACGTAACAATTAATTCAACTTTGTTATACTTTCACTGTTGATTCACTTTAATTTTTATATTAAAGGTCAATGGAAGGGACATTAGGCCGCTTGAATGTTGCGTCCGTAACTAAATTGTCAAATTGGTGTCTGAATCAAAATGTTGGCATTAAACACACACACGAAATTAGTAGCGTGACGTGTATTTAGTTGTTAACCACAGGGTTGTGAGAGGTAAACATAATACAAACGCTACTATTTTCACATAAGTTCTTTGTTATAATTTTGTCCCCACTCAATTTAAAAGATCTTGAGAATGTCAATATCAGCTGAGTTTGAAGGTTGAATTATAATTTTCCTATTGTATTTAAAAAACTTTTCATGTCTTTTGTTAAATAAGTACTTTACTATTTATAAGAAGTTAGTAAATGTATGTCCTGACGTTAATTTAAAAGCAGGTGACCATCTTCAATACAATTTATATTTTACACTCTGAAAACTTAAAGTCGTGTTTCTGAATCAACCCTAACGTGTAATCTCGCTAATTATGTGTTGTACAAACGTTCACGCTGTATCCTATCTAATAAACTATCACGGTCAATATGTTGGAGCACATTATGTAGTAAGATGACTGATATCATTATTAGCGAGTCGATTAATATGAGAGTCGGGTAAGTAGATTTTTAAAAGAAATGACATTGTAATAAATGTTTTTCAAATAATTGATGAGCAAGAGTGGTATGGGATTGTTACCCAGACCGAACTACCAAGTAAAAACTCCACACTAGCTATATAATTATATAGCTTGTTAACAATATTTCGCAATTTTGTACAAGTAGGTATAACTTAGTCAGAAGGATTCAATCCAATAGAAAATTTATACAATGTACAAGACTACTCCACTATTGACTGTATCTACAAGAATAGTCAATACACTAGTATCCACATTAATAATGATAGGTTATTGCAATACAGAATGCATTCTTCATTACCCAACGGTAAAATATTAGCCATACGTATTTGAATCTTGAATGGTCGTATTGTCAAACAGCTCAGTACTTCGCTACTGCTAGTTACTTTGATGAATAGGATATTAAAGTTAATTATTGTATTCTACATCAATCAAATGTCAAAAGATACTGCGTCTATTTCCATTGTATCTTATACGAGTAGTAGTATTAGATGTTTAAAGAATGGAGCATTAACATCACAGAAATATTTACATGTAGTTGGTTTGCCAGTTTTACTCATTTCGGTTGTTAACGCTTCTGTTAGAATATTTACCTGTCATAGCTGTATATTCTTAAATTGGCAGAACAAGACCCATTGTTTTAAGTGTCGCTATTATAAATAAACGAAGTATTGAAACAACTTAAAATAGTTTTAACCGTAGAAACTCTTTTGTATAGGTATTGCCTAACTGTTAGCTACAACTAAGAAACATAATCACGTGTAAATGCAAAGCAAACGTTAGTCGCAAAGTTATATAGCTCCAATTTTCCAATAATTTTAGTTTACGTACTAATCCAACTAATATAAGAGACGGAACTATGCGCGACTGACTTCTGTCGTTAGTTAAATTTTCTTTACATTGTAAAGTTCGCAGGATCCGTCATCGTTAGAAACAAATTAGTCGACATATCTACTGGATTATCGAGGCGAAGTAAAAGATAATTTCACCACTATTACATGTGATATTTCCTGTTATTTCATATCGCTACTTTGTTATGTCAGAGTCTGTAATATATTAGGGCGTCGAATGTTTTTATCTGCAGAAAAATATTGCCAGACCAGTAAGTCTTGTTAGACGCATGTCTCATTATTCCAGTCCGACGAATTCAATATTGTTTCTTTGGCAATACATCTCAGACCGTGTCGCACGAATTTTATGTCTTCTCATATAAATGGGGGGTTATTCTCAAGATAAACAACACCATTAAGAGTTATTATGAGACCAGTGTTTCTGAATCATGTTTGTTATTTAACCTAATAGTCGTAAGCCGACATACGTTTTAGAAACCGGCATTGTAGAAATTGATGTTTCGTGTGTATTCATTATAAGCGCGAATATGCGACTTTGCAGTAAAACATAGTACATATATTATGCTTTTTAACAGATATATAGATATAGATATAAAACAACAATTAAAAACAATATGAGTGTGAAGTACAAGACTGGAGCTTGTTGTGCTTTCCATCCAATAGTAGGTATATAAAACAATCGACTCTTTTGTATAAATGTAGAAGAGGAGTCTGTGATTAAAACGCGAAAGCTTTTAGCGAATACAACAGGTCTGTGTAGCTGTAGCGTGCTGTAAAGGAACGTTACACGAACGTATTTCTGAATGTAGCATTGTACCTTTTATCTTTCACCGTTTAATTAAAGATTCTATTTTAAGAATTGTCGCATTATTAGCAATGCATGACTGAAGTTCTGTCTGACTAGTTTTAACATCTAGGATAAATTCTACTAATGTTATAAATGCGAAGTGTTATAAATGTGAGGATGGATGGATGTTTGTTACTCTTTCACGCAAAAACTAGAGAATGAATTTTGAAGAAATTTGGAATATAGGTAGTTAAAGTAGTAAGTAAATAACATTTAAGCTACCTATACAACGCGGGGGAAGCAACGCTAGTAGCCTAAATATTCCATAGATTTATGTTTGGTTTATAATTATTTTTTTACGTTAAGGTAACAGAAACGCTAGTTTAATTAAACCCAAACAATTGAAGTTTGTATAATTTTCGTCTAAAATTCCTCATGTTGTTATTAGTTAATTGGTACGGGACCTCGTGTAGGTACCTACTCGTATATAGTTTATCTCTGAGCCTACACATTTAGATTTACACACACTTAGATTTTTTTTTTAAATGAATTGAAATTTTCGCATTTTCAGCTAGCTAACTTTTACTGAATGACGAATTTTTGATGAATTTAATAATGTTTACCATCGAATTAAAACAACCAAATAAGTACATTAAATGAATTACATTAAACCATACATAAAATAAATGTCCTTTAGAAATAAATATTGTCATCTGGTGAACATAACCCATAAGAATAAAAAAAAGACAAAAAAACTATAACAATAAAGATAAAAGAAAATAAATACAGTAAATGATATGATACAAGAATAGTCACCCTATTATCAAGTCCAAGATGCGGGTTCTAGCGGCCGAGTGCCCGCAACCTAGTTGGCGTGATACTCTTTCTACAAATATTACAGTGACCCATGTGTTAGTGAACTCGTTTAGTTATTTGAAACATCTATTGTACATTTTTTATTTGTTTTTGAAATCCCGAACGGATGTCATGATACTAAGGAGTGTCATGGGCATGTTGGACTCGAACCGACTTAGGGTCGTAGCACATAATAACGTAACTTAAAGGGATCGGCACCGCCTCGCCTTTTTCCTCAGTGTCAAGATAATATTCACGGATAGTCCTTTAATCTATTTTTACGGCACCCAAGGGATGAGATGGGGTGATGACATATTGTATTCTTACTCCATCACCACACGGAGAACGGAATGTAATTAGTGAATAAAACATTTCAAATTTGATGAGGAATTCGTACATCGTGACCTTGTTCAGAATGCTTACGATCGTAAGCTACATATTAATTAAAGCTGTTCTTAGACTAAGAGCTTACTCATTTATAACTTGAGCCTTTAGGAGAGTGCTAAATTCGAACAACAACTTTATTAAGATGGGTGTTTTCCCTAAACATATTTTAGGCAACATCTCACTTAACTAATCAAGTGTCAAAACTGTCATTTTAGTTCCCAAAAATGATAGTTTTGACACTTGATTAGTTGATTTTTACTTGATCAGTCATTTGGAAACCGGGGGTTAGTAATGTTGATGATTGACTTCCCTTGCTATCTAGAGGCAATCTCTAGAAAATGAAAAGAAAAAGCGATACTACTCTATGTATTTATAATTACTTTGTACAAGAAGGACCTTTCTTCTTGCTTCTCAAAGTATTCAAAATTCTGCCCAAAACAGTAACTATACCAGTTTTAATATAATACGTTATCTGAGCTAGTCTCCAAACACAGGTCTCTGTTTATATAAAATTCAGACGTGCGGTTATTATCTTACTTTAATTAATTAAGATAAAATAAACCGCTGTCGGAAGTTTAAACCCTCTCCCTTCGAACGGGACGGGAAAGCAATAAGTCAAGTTTACAGGGAGCCCTGTAAATAGGACATTGTTATCTGAATTATTTTATAAGTAAATTGTTCAAGTTGTTACAAAGTTGAAATGAATTGACGAAGTGAAACATAAAGCATTACTTGATATACTGATGTAATCGTTTTATTACCGCGGTATTGGATTTTTTTTTTTTTTTTTTTATCTTTTTTTTATTAAGGGGCTTTTATTATATAATAATATCTTAGCCCCATCGTAACTTAACCTACTTATTGGATTTATTTGTTGACGTTATTATGATTTCTTTACTTGAGTTGTTTAAGTGTTTCAGTTTTAGTAGAAACATTTTTTTACAAACAGCTTGGCAAAACTCTTACAACGTGGATTCTCAGTCAAAAATGGCGGAATACTGATGGAGAAGGACTACATTAAAGAGGCGAAAACTCACTGAACGAATTTTAAATTCTATGAACTTTTTTATAGAACCTTTAAAAACGGGGATGCTTAAACCAAATAGCACTTCATGGTTACCCATCTATAGAACCACGCCCACGACGTCGCTTAACCTGTCCTATCGTTTATCTCTCAGTGGACACAACTACATGTGATCGGTTTGATGAGACTTTTACCCACTTGTCTTTAGTATAATATAGTAGGAAACTTAGAGTACAATTTAAAGTTAATAATCCATTAAGAGTCATTACGTCGCACGAATACTTAAGTGTCCAACCTCCATTTGCAACATTTTACACCAGAGACGTTTTATTGATTAGTTTAAGCAAATAATATGATTTTATAAAAGTATTATATTAAAAAAATATTTAATGTGTTTATGAAATGATATATTACAAATAATCATTAAAAAGTCAAACAGTTTTGTTTATTTTCACAATTTTTTATGGAGGTTGAGCAAATAAACACATAGATAATTATGCACTTGGAGATAGACCACTACCGGGGTGGAGGTTGAGCATTTTGCATTCGAATATATTTAGTACTTAAGTGCCCAATAACCAAATACAGTGTGTTTGGGTATCGTGGTAAAAAAAATAACTAGTTATCTGGCTATTTATTATTATAAAAAACACAGAATTAAAAAAAACAATGTTTGATATATTACTATATAAAATACAAAATACAATTTTTTTTTGTTTTTGTACCGATACAAGATCGTTTACTTCGTCTGGTATTGTCTATGTTCTGTCTGATCCTGTCAAAACCTTTTTAATTAGAAATTCCATAAAGGCTTTGTCGTCAGCTTTCATATATTTGTAGGTACTTCTAATATATTTTACTTTCTTTTCGGTTAGTGTCTGATTTGAATTAGTCCTTATTCGTCGTATTCTTGTTTGGTCGGATTCTTGATTCATCGTACGTAATGTCAACATCTTCTTCATTTCAATATGTACAATAAAAACGACATTAATTGAAAATAAAACGGTGATAAGATCACGTATAAAAAATAATTAATATACTGAGACTATCTAAAAAATTTTTTTTTTTTTTTTTAACAAAATTAACCCTTTTTTGACGATTCTTTATGTTTCCATAAGGAATTCTTTGGTTTATGGGCTATTCATCCCTCAACGGCGTAATTAGTTCTGAATTTCTCATCCAAAATAGGGAAGAAAATGCAAAGCAACGGACATATTATTAAAAATAGATGTACAATGTGAGCAATGGATCTGTGGTGAGTAAAAAATAGTATTAATCTACTTATCTAGCATCTAACATCATTGCGAACGCAAAGCGTAGGTATACGTAAACACAAAACTACCCATTTAATGCAAAAAAATTTACCTATTTAACAATTAGCAAACATGCAAGGTATATTTTGACAGTCACCGCACAAAACCAATATTTTTTATTATTATATTAGTTATATTTTACTACCTTAAGAAATGTTCGAAACAATCTGTTCATTTATAGATACGCCACAATTTCATTTAAAGATTTAATTAAATCTGAAATCATAAGAATTAAATTTAAACATCCTGTACTATAAGTTATCGTTACGCAGTGATAATCTACAAAGAAATGTTAACAAAAATACAAGTAACCGATTCTTTTATATAGTTGTGACTATATTTTCCGATTTATATTTCGTCACGGACATTTGGGGTACTGTTTTCTATTAAAAATAATACTTTTTTTCTATATTTCGCGTTATTTTTTACTCAAATGCGTGCGAGCACCAGCTTCGTCACAAAAGAAGTTAATGATGGCGGCGTGTTGCGTCATCAAAATGCGATGTCGTGATTGGTTACCTGCGTGGAGATTGAATACTTAAGCACGCAATCGAAGCTCGGATGCACGTTTGGTGTTTCTCTACGGACTTTGAGCAATTAAGCATGAAGTTTTAATTCTCTTGTGTTAGTTTACAAAAACTTAAATTCCTTATAAATAATGCATTTTAAGTCCAAACAGCAAGTATTATATACCAATCGAACCGCAATTTGATCCTTAATAAAATTGCATTAAAAAGTGAAATTCGTCAAAATGGTCTGTTGAGCAAATAAGTATTCAGGCGACGATTAGAAAACGATTGAGTTCGTAATCTTCTACTAGAATGACGACTACGCGACGTATATTGGAAATGGTAATGTATTATGTCCTCTAATCGTGCGTTGTCCCTTCCGTTTCATGAAACATTCAAAATAATGATATAGCGAATTTGAACATATTTGTACCTATATTTGATAACTTTAATCCAATTTAACGTTTTAACACTCGGAAATATTCAAATTATATATAGAACCAAAGCATCCTTTACTGTTCATCTACAAACTAAGAATTGTATTAAGAAAGAATAAACCCTAGATATCTGCGTAGCAGCTAACTAAAGCCCTAAATTGACTACTTTACAAAATAAATTAATTAGGTATGTTTTAAGTCTTTTTTATTCTGTACAATCCACTATAAAAACTTCTTAAATATCCAACTTTGTTAACCCATCTTGAAGAAAGTTAAGTATAAAAATACAATTTAGGTAGGGGAGCGAGGGGCTTGTTGTAACAGTTTTCATTAAAACTAATATATCTTGAGATCTATTGATTAAATGTCTACTAAATAAATATGGATGGATGCTGTAACTCTTCCTGAACTAAATCAAGTAAAAATAATACCATAACTATTCTTCATTATTTTACAATAAATTATTTTCTGGAAGAAGTGCGGTGTTACAACTTACCTCGTGCTTGGGGCAAGTTGTAACATCTACAGGGGCAAGTAGTAACGCCAAAAAAAACCGACAATAATACCTCTAATCATTTATTATTTGCTTGTTTTTAACAAAATTTACATCTCTCTAAAGTAAGTATTGTATAATTCTTATCAAAAATCAACGTAAATACACTTTTTTAGTAATCAACACTTAAAACTTAAATAATTAGCAGTCTTATTTAGTTAATCACTACTTTTAATCATCATGGCACTTTGAAATCTTTATTTTTTGTTAACTTACCCTTCCCTACCCCTTTCCTTTGACTTTTTCTTTAATTTTGACATCTTTTTTTTTATTTCATCTTTTCCTCATACATTTAACATGTTACAACAAGCCCCCGAATTTTGTTACAACTAACCCCATGATATGATTTTTAACATTTATCAAGATAACTATTTAAAGAATTTAGCAATCATAAAAACTGTTACACATTATCAGAGATTAATCAATTTGAATGCAAATAAGACACAGAAAATTTGAAATTAGTCGATAATAATAACGCAAACCGAAATTGTACGACAGTACAATTTTATGTCACCTGGCAAAAATGAAGCGCATGCACACTTCCACCCATTGCGCCAGCCGGGCAGGACACTATCTATGGTAACATGATACGGCGTGGTTTATAGGTTAAATCTAGTCAAAGAAGTAGGTCAATTGCGTTTAAGATCCTAGTGAAAAGAGCCTGTTACTACTTACCCCTGTTACAACAAGCCCCTCGCTCCCCTACTTACTTGTAAATAACTCTTAAACGTTTTACGAATGGGCTTAGTTACTTTTCTAGCTGTGTTGATAATCCAGGCTCTCAAAATAGACGTACATAAAAATAACTTTATTTTTTAAAAAAGGCACCTATAAATAAATAATCCTCACACATTCACACATCGCCACCTAGTCCCAAACTGAGCAAAGCTTGTACTATGGGTACTAGACAACGGATAGACATACTTAAATACTTTTTTTTGTAAATACATACGTATTATACATAGAAAACACTCAGACTAAATATGCAAACAATCATGTTCAAGCACACAAAGATATGCATTGAGCGGGAATCAAACCCGAGACCTCTGCGTAGCAGCCATGTAATATACCGACTGCGCCACAGAGGTCATCAAGCTAATCAACTATCGCACTAGGCACATGAGCCCTGTGTCGCTTTTGCAGTCATGAAATTAATGGACATGAAATCAAAGAACATTCAGGCTCGAGATATTTTTACACCCAGAATGTTCTCCTTCTGAGTCCTTCGAGTCCTCAATAATGAATGTGTTATAAAATAGCTTACATTACTTAATTAACGACTATTTACTCACCATTAACTCTCTTCTAAGTTTATCAAGCTCGTGTGCGGATGGCGGCGCGGGCTGAACTCTTCCTCTTCTTAATTCCTCAAGTTGCCGCGTCAGCTCCTCCACCTTGGCCACCGCCACAGAGAGTTCCTTCTCCTTTTCATTGAATAAAGCTCGTATTGACTCAAGGTCACTTGCTGTGGACAAAGAAAATTCATAATTAATAAATGATAATTAGGCCAAGTATCCCACCGTCACGGGAGGAGGCCCGTCCCTGCAGTGGGACATTAATGGGCTGTTATGATGAAGATGATGATGAAATGATAATTGTCTCGGAGTCAAAGTGTTCATGATTTCAGCTGCCGTGCACAAGGTCGCGGGTTCGAATCTCACGTAGGACCATACTATAATATAATGTTTGTGCTATCCACAAATTGTTGTCCTGAATTTGAATGTTCTATGTACAGTCAGCTGCAAAGAAATCTAACCCCTTTAGCGCGCTATATATTCTTAAAGGGGGTTAGATTTCTTTTCAGCTGACCGTACCTATACGTTAAATGGATGTTTGTAAGATCCCCGCGACAAAGGAAGTATTCCCTAGCGCGAGAGATGTCTTTTAAAATAAACAGAAATAAAATTGAAAATTGAAAAAATACTTCATTTAAATAACATTAGTTTTTATAACAACAAAATGCTTAGTTAAGTTTCTACCCGCGTTTGTGGTTGTTGAACTAAAAAGCTAATTTATTCAAAATTCAAATTAGTTATCCCTAAATATTAAACGTTCCTACTTAGTATGATAATAATTTGAGAATTTAGTGTTAATTCTATTCTGGACCGCTATGATAAATTCTGTGGAACTCTCCTCGAATTTACAGAATAAGCCCTTGTAGTTTTTAAAATAATAATTTGGGTAAATGTAAGAGAAAATACAGAGCTAATAATAGCCATGAGACGGCAAACTATTATACTTACTACACCAAAGATAGGATCAGGGCAGGAAAATGATCAATATATAATAAATCATTAAAATCTATTTGCGTATTGCTTTATCGTTCTTCTTTATCGTTTTGTGGCCGACCATGCGTCGAAAGTAGATTTAAGCCTAAAATAGGCCTCTAATGTGGCTCGATGAGTATGTCACGACGACATACAGGACCGTGGTCGGCCACGGATTTTTACGTGCCTTCCAAAGCACGGAGATGCTTAAATGATATACTACTGAGCGGTCACTCATTCATCGGAGGACCTCGCCGACCTAGCTTACCAGCGTTATCATTGAATCAATGATTCTAACTGAGACTGTGAGCGTCTGCTAAAAATATATTTATGTTAAAAAGTACCGTATTCCCGTTTATTCTCGAAGAAAAACTTTTAAATGTAAGCCTTTTATAAAAATGTGAACGTATAAAAGTTTTTAGGCGAAAGTAAAGGTAGAGAGAGAATATAACCCGTCAAATTGACAAAATAATAAAAAGCCTGAATGTTGGAAGGATGTTTAGCGCTTAACATAATTCGACATTGCTGACATTTACAATATGTATACTTACGCAATTTTGTGTAGATGTAACATAATAGTTATTTCAATGTTTTTGTATTCATGAACATGATCATTTGCATTTGTCTCGGTGTTTTATAAGTATATGTCCGAGAGAAACTGTTTATGTGAAATCAGGCCTATGCTTCCATGGTTTTTATTTAAAATTAGGTAAAGCCTACATTATTACCTATTATTAAAAGTGACATTACGTACAATCCATCACAACAAGGACAGTTACTCAGTCACCTTCATACTATGTGAATACGTTAAAGTATATTCATAAACATTTTTATAATAACTTATTACAAGAACGATGAAACTAATTTGCTACAAAATAATGTTTAACAGTTGAGAAATTGTAACGTATTCAGAGGCAAAAATTAGCTATTTTGCCGGGACCCAGCTGAGCTGGGAGACGAACATTTAAGAGCCTTCGAGAGAGAAATACCTCCGACCTTTCAATTACTGTAGACAATAAAGAGGACTTTATCTATTCGAGGAGACCTCTCGCTTGTACACGACGTCTCGACAGAGAACAATATTTTTTGGCAGTGAGGTCATAAGGTTTAAATGCCCGAGAGAGTCAACGTTTAAAATAATGCGAGGGTTAACTCTTCGCACGACGAGTCATACATTTATGGTTGTAGTACTATAGGTACTATACGCTAACCTACTTACATATATAGTTTTAGGAGGAATTTACACAAAGGATAGCAAGATAATTGCCAAGACAAGGTTAAGTACTTTTTTTAGTAACAAAAAGGAAAAATAAGACGTGAAAGAGTGGGTTCAATAATAAAACTTATTATTCAGAAGTTAACTATAGTTGCTCTCTAGATATTCTTATAACCGTACTACATAATATCAATATTATTAAAGGACTAAAGATAAAGGCTTAAGAGGTTACGAACATAAAGACTCGGTTACTATGAACCCATCAAATATTTATCTATAGTTCTACGCTATTATAATATCTGTTGTGATATCTATTAGGGCAGGACACTAGGTTCTTTTTTATATTGCGGTCAAAGGCTTTAAGATTAGGATAGTGTATGTTTTCCCGTTGTATGGATATTAAACTGTTCTTATTATCTACACCAAGTTCTTTACTGATGGTATATGGAATCTAGTAAATAGAAACAATAACTCAGTAACTTTAATTACCGTAGTATTGTTGACATAGAGCATTGCAGTAATAGGTTATGAGTTTATGGTTGGAACCCCACAGAGAGCAATTATTGTGCAATCCATATACCTAGTAATATCTTGTGCCTTGATAAAGTTTTTCCATGCTTTTAAGAACTCATTCTCTCTAAGTTAGTTACTCTATAAGATTATAATTCTTCATTTGGTCAGTACTATTAGTGATTTAGTTAACACTTCAACACACAGCAAAGGTTCTCGAGAACTTCAAAAGGTTTCGTATCGAACCGTGAAATAAAGAGTGCAAATAATGTTATCAGGGAGCACACAAGCTGTTTCGGATACAATAGGTTATTCCGGAGACAGCGTGGAGAAATTGATTTTGCGGTTCAAAAATACTATTCTCCTTTTCTTCTAGATGTGTCGAGTTTCACGAATTAAATGAATGGAGATGTAGGTAGTATGTTTGTTTTGGTTTTGTAAAATTTTTAATTTTTTTTTTAAAGACAACTTCCGGACTAGGGATCATGCCCTGTGTCGCGGGGACTTTTACAAACATCAAATAAACAGTCACAACCGTACACTTAGACTCAGGACAATAATTTGTAGATCGCACAAATTATTGTCCTGCGTGGGGATCGAACCCACAACCTCGTGCACTGCAGTCGCTGGCGCTACCGTCGCGCCACCGAGGTCGTCAAAAATATGTAAACTAAGTATGTAGTTTTAAACTGACGTCAAATAAGCTGTTATTTAATAACATTATGTTGAAAAATAAAGAAACTGGTAACAATACAACATTTTTATTTCTAGTTCACTATGTGTAAAGTTTTAAAAGGAGAATGTTTTTTTTGGGCTAAAAAGTCAAAGTCTGTCCCCAGGTCACCAACTAGGTTCATTACAAAGATTGATACGTAAACAACATTTTCTTCTATGGAACCAACAAAATTCGTCCCACAGAAATCTAGATATCAGCTGTTCAAAAAATTAAAAGCTCTGTGGCACTCCAAGCAGTTACAGTCTGTCCCCAGGTCACCAACTAGGTTCATTACAAAGATTGATATGTAAACAACATTTTCTTCTATGGAACCAACAAAATTCGTCCCACAGAAATCTAAATATCAGCTGTTCAAAAAATTAAAAGCCCTGTGGCACTCCAAGCAGTTACAGTCTGTCCCCAGGTCACCAACTAGGTTCATTACAAAGATTGATATGTAAACAACATTTTCTTCTATGGAACCAACAAAATTCGTCCCACAGAAATCTAGATATCAGCTGTTCAAAAAATTAAAAGCCCTGTGGCACTCCAAGCAGTTACAGTCTGTCCCCAGGTCACCAACTAGGTTCATTACAAAGATTGATATGTAAACAACATTTTCTTCTATGGAACCAACAAAATTCGTCCCACAGAAATCTAAATATCAGCTGTTCAAAAAATTAAAAGCCCTGTGGCACTCCAAGCAGTTACAGTCTGTCCCCAGGTCAACAACTAGGTTCATTACAAAGATTGATACGTAAACAACATTTTCTTCTATGGAACCAACAAAATTCGTCCCACAGAAATCTAGATATCAGCTGTTCAAAAAATTAAAAGCCCTGTGGCACTCCAAGCAGTTACAGTCTGTCCCCAGGTCACCAACTAGGTTCATTACAAAGATTGATACATAAGCAACATTTTCTAACGGTAATAACTAGTTGTTAAGAGGTAGGGTATACCAGTTATTTTTTTCGGTTTCACTGGGGTAAAATGCCTACGCATCCCCTTCCGTTGGGGGGGCGGAAGAAGTATGTGGGGCAACCCCCCAGTATACCCACTAAAAGTCCCCAGCCGCACACCTTCATCGCCTACATGGAGGGGGCCTGGGAAACCGGCAGAGCCTTTGCGTCCAGTCCCCCTCCGGCGATCCACGTCATTACAGGCGGGCCCTATCTAGGCATACCCGTAGTCGAACTAATTACATATATATATATGTTACGGGCAACGTGATTAAGTGGGCATTATTATTCATAGTGCCCGGATTTATCAAATTGCCCGTAACATATATATATACTCATCAATGCAGACAATATTGGGTTAGAAGCCATATGTCATTATTACTGCTCCTGGAAGAGTGGCAGACGTACGTTGGGAACATATTGTGCTCATGTTATATCTATTGTATGGTTCTTGGCATGTGCACGATACAGTAAAGCATTAACCATCCAGCACAATACTTGGATAGTATCATGCCTAGATTGTACCCTACCTCTTAACAACCAGTTATTACCGTTAGAAAATGTTGTTTACGTATCAATCATTGTAATGAACCTAGTTGGTGACCTGGGGACAGACTGACTTTTTAGTAGATAACTGCTTGGAGTGCCAGAGGGCTTTTATTTTTTGAACAGCTGATATCTAGATTTCTGTGGGGCGAATTTTGTTGATTCCTTAGAAGAAATGTTGCTTATGTATCAATCTTTGTAATGAACCTAGTTGGTGACCTGGGGACAGACTGGCTTGTTAGTAAATAACTTTTGCATGGAGTGTCACAAGGTTTTTAGTTTTTTGAACAGCTGATATCTAGATTTCTGTGGGCCGAATTTTGTAGATTCCATAGAAGAAAATGTTGCTTACGTATCAATCTTTGTAATGAACCTACTTGGTACCTGGGGACAAAGTGACTTTTTAGTAGATAACTGCTTGGAGTGCCACAGGGCTTTTAATTTTTTGATCAGCTGATATCTAGATTTCTGTGGGGCGAATTTTGTTGATTCTTTAAACATGTAATAAGCTCAATGGTATAAGCCAATGTACAATGGTTACAAACGTGGGGGCAGCAATTTTTATTTTAGCCCAAAGCTCCTAGTAAAAAAAACATTCTCCTTTATCTATTTAACTTGGGTCTCTAATAACACCTTGGTCTGATGGATTGGTAAAACTTTCATTCTAAATTATAATTTAAATATTATTACTTTACAACTTACAGGTACTGAAAAGTTGAAAAAAAATACAACATAAAAATTCAAATAAATAATTTATAAATAATAATTTATAAATAATTTAAAAAGGAACAATACGAAATCGTATTGTTGTAAATGACACATTTCATCAGAGCTACTGTATCCCGATTTCCGTGACCCGCCCAAATTGATTTAACTACTTGTCTCCATGAGAACGTAGGTATCTAACATTCGAATACAAAAAACCTTTTTTCCCCTTTTTTCTTTAGTAACAATTTACGCGCAAAGGGTTGTTTAACTCGTTATCTCGCATCAAATATAATGTGCTTAGCTTTAGGAAACAGTTTCTTCTCCTACAAAGGACTTCCGTGTAACTTTTCCTAAAAAGAGTTAGTGACCCATTTCAACGAATTTACATTTATTTTATAGTAAACCTTTTTGTAACGAATTGGTGATATAAAACCTTTTTTCTAAAAGATTCGTCTTTTCATTACACTAATTTGAAATGACACGTTAAAAACAAAAAAAAAATACAAACAACAACTATGCTAATGGAATGAAACGTATATGAAATGGAATTTTATATTTTATCTGCAGAAAATGGATTCATATTTTTTGATCAATGATTTTTCAGGATTTCAAAACATAATAAAATATTAATAAAACTGTTTCAACAGTACGTTTGTACAAAAATATTTAGGATAGGATTTTCACCGATGGAATGTTTCGAGTTGAATCTAAATCGAATCTAATCGAAACTATGGACTAGTGCGGTTCAGAATAAGCCAAATGAGGCAAAACTTCTAAAACGATTAGCTTGAATACAGTGTTGAACAGCTACACTACGGCCCACATTTGTAGAAGCGGGGCTAATGTAAGGTGCGACCGCAAAAACCTCCGTGCTGACGCAGACTGATGTCTAGGGACGGAAACAAATGGAACTTTCAACTTTAACAACGATTAGGTCGAATGAAAAATAGAACATGTAAATATGAAGTATATTTTTTGCTCGCATTTATTTACCAAAAGAGTTTTAACATTTGGCAGGCAAAATATGTACAAAAATAACAATTGAGAGCGTACATTAATCAACAAGGTATATAAAAACATTTGAACGTTCGTTAGGCTCTTTTGTTTAAACAAATAAATATTTATTAAAGAACTTGGTTGTTTGTTTCATAAATAAACCGTATAATTTTGTATCATTTCGTCTTTAAGAAACTACCGACTTATGGTAAAACATTATTGTGTATTTTGACTCAAAATATGTAAGTACCTACCGTAAATAAATATTTAATAGCCTTATGATGTAAGACATAATGATTGCTCATAGTAATGTTGAACTATGTCCTCACTCCGTAATATTTCAGTTTTATAGACTCCGATAACATGAGAAACGATCGTCGATAAAAGAGACGCGAAACTTATTATTAGACTTGGCGAATTTCAAATCTTGTTGGGAAAGTTTTAGTATTCATAACAAATTTTCTTTACAGATTTGATCAAGCTTCATTCGAAGTATCGATAAATGGAGCGGAAACACACGAAAAGGTCTTCACAGAATTTACGAATCGCTTTGACTGAATAATTTTATTCATCTTTAATTACATTCTGTTGTCGCTTTATTCATTTAACTGATGAACATGACATCATTAATTTTCGTTTTATCTTTGGCTAGCTATAATAATAGTGATAAATATAAAAAGCATTTATTTTAAGAGACTAGTTAGCTTTATCAATTTTTCCTATTCAAAATATCATTTTTGTTTTGGTTTTCCAAATTTTCTGAAGTTTAACATAAATGCTTTTAACATTTAATGAAACCGACAGCACGTGATTTTCTCACTGTAAATTAGAAAGGAAAACTGGTCACAAAGTCCTGTTCTAACAAGTTCGCACAGTAACAGATAGGTTAGGTTTCGGATTTCATCATCATAATCAACATAACAGCCCATTAATGTCCCACTGCAGGGACGGGCCTCCTCCTGTGTCGGAGGGGTACTTGGTCTACTAATACCACGCTGGTACAGGGTTTAATTTCAAGTTTTCCTTCTTTTTATTTCGTAAAGATAATATTCACGGGTAGTCCCTTAGTCGGGTTTTTACGACACCAATGGGGTGAGATGGGGTGGTGACATATTGTATTCTTACTCCGTCACCACACGAATTTGAATTCAATTCAATTTCTTTGTTGCATAACCTGAAGTAGATTAGATGGTAACTTAAATAACAGATCTTTATGGACCCTGTCCGGCATAGCAATTTTGGTGAGGAAGAATTATTATCATAAAATGTGGATATTGTAATCCATGTTATCATTATTACATCAGCTAACGAAATGTAAGATTTAAAAGTTGTTATAAATATTATGATGATTAATATTCAAAAAAGTTTAGGACACCTTTAAAATAATTAGAGTTTTAGTTAATTAAAGCTTCCGGTGCTACGTATTAAAGAGTATCTCATTTAGTATTCATCGCAAAACCCTAATGAGAATAATTTTTAATTAGTTTCAGCAGAAAGTGGTGCAAAATTAACAAAAATACGAAACTAACATAATTGGTAACACGTAAACTAATTGTTCTTAGTGAAAATTAAAACTGAATGGACACGTTAGCGAGAATTAGAGTGGTTCTACGCTAACGCTAATGATATTCAATTTTAGTAACATACTCTTAATGGTAATGATAACAGAAAATGTTGCATATTTTGCCAAGCACACAATATTATTTATTGTAGTCTGGGACATTTGCTGGTGTATGCTGTATAAATAAATATACCCGGCTCGAAAAAAATATTTCTAAACCTTAAACTAATCTGTCTCCAAAATATGTAAGTACCCGTTGCTCAGTACCCATAGTACAACCTTTCCTAAATAGTTAACGTTGTATGTAATAATATTGTACTATATAACGTCTCATTACGTTATCACAAGGACTCCATTAATATTGTAACTATATAGCTCGACAATTAAGCTTTTATTATCATCCTAATTATTTTCATCAAGAAAGAACAAAACGTTTCCTTAAGTAATTGGATATTTGTATCGATGCTAGATAAAATGGAATACCTACTCGATATAAACCCTCTAAATCGAACAATCTGTGTGGATAGCAATCGTGATCGTTGGCTAGTGTACGATACGGACTTTTTTTCTTTTTCTTTGAAGTGGGTCCGATATAATTTATTGTTCATTATAATACACAAGGCTTTTTGTAATAGTTGATGAGTTTGGTAGCCGTCAATCATTTAGTGTTATTAGTGCTAATCTACGAAATTGTAAGGGATTTGGTTTGGATTATTCTCGGACCTACGCTTGTTATTAATCAATCAAAATATATTGTTGCTGTCCACAGGGTTTAAGGGCTTTGTATTTAGTTGAATTATAATTAATGCCTACGCAATATTACAAAAATTGGAATAAAATGTAATATTAAATTTTTGCAGTTCTGTACTAAAATTAGGAGATAATTTACCTATTTATTATTGCCTATTTATCTGTACTTACAGTACAAACTACTTAGCTTTAGCTCATTCATTTGTACCCACAGTACAAACTGCTTAGCTTGGGACGGATAAAAAAATGTGAAAGAAAGTGCACTCACTAATCATTTTATTTTACTTAACTTAAAGGAATAGAGTGCTGTCTGCCAAGTAATCCTCCAATAAAAAGCAATTAGTGTGACAAACTTTATAGAGATCGCAGTTCCACTCGTTTACTGTAAAAATAAACGGCTGAGTGCATTGTGGTAAATAAAGCATTTTACAGCTTTTCTCGTTCCTTTGGAAAATAAATGTTGGCTTAAATTGTATTATTAGATAATGACTGGAGAGCGTTTCCGTTTCCAGTAGTTCGTATACCACTTCATAAGCTGGTACTACAAACAACAACATTAATAAAATTACTTAAAAAATATTATATTTAAATATCGTCTTAACTCGTTGAATGTACTATCCTATCTAATACAAAAACAACAATTAAATCTAGATCGTTTATTAATGAGATTATCACGTTTAATCAATCATACAATTTTATAATATTAGTATACATAGGTACAAGCCTGTCTATTCGCATCACACAACTACTAAATCACTATAAATCGATCATTTTCTATACATAAGTACTTACAATAAAGAAACTAGAAGACAGTGACTCACTCAATCACTTGATTTTTGCTCGTAAAACTCAATCTATCTCTATCACGTCAATAAAGGTAGGTAAGCCAAATAGCCTTCACGCACATCTATAACCCGGCAAATTTCAGACGCACTATAAATCATATTTTTCTGTGTATTCTTTTGAACTTTTCATTATGGCAGGAGATGAGTATGTAGCTTAAATGACCAAGTACTCGTATGTAGTACTAGCCAAAATGCCAGAATTACATTGTGTGCTTTTTGTACTCCAAGTTTTATAATACATATCGCCGTCCCCAACGAACAAAACCGTAATAGGAAAATGGCAATTTTACAGGAGGGCATAAAAACTAAATATCATAAAAACCTTAAGAAAAACTTTCTGGTACCAAAAATAGGATGTTTTTTTGTGCATCCGATTATGAGTTATTTATTAAGAAAAATGTTTATTTAATATAAGAAAAGTAAGAAAATGTCTATTACCGACCCATATTAAGGAGAATGTTAACGCAAACTAACTTTACCATAGTGTTCGACTGAAATCACAAAACAGTCTTGCTATAGTGATAGTGCATTGTGATATTGTTGAAGGGAAATCTGAATGTACTTTGTATTCGTAAAATGTTTTATCAATTTTATTCGATGATTTAACTGCGATCAGAATGACGGTAAAGATATATAACATGCTTCTTCGATAATCGTTTTTCAGACGTTAAGGTAAGTAAGCGTTAATTACATACAAAAAAAATGCTAATGAAAGGAAGACAATAGATAATTATTATATTTGTTATTATTGTACCATATTTATTATCATACCAATAATTTGTCAGTATTATCTACTCCAAAGTAGATAACATCCAACAAAAAACAAAGCGTATTTTAGCGATCGTTCTATATTTTAGCGTCAAGCTCTAAAAGAGTACAAGGAACTTCTGAAATTTTAGTGCTTAAGGCTGTTAAGGGCAAGCCCACTGTAGTGATGAACACAACTGATTACTACGGTAAAATAGGGGTACTACTAAGTGATGATAAGGTGTACAAACTGGTATCATACAACCCCACGGCCAGTGTGTCACGAAAAATACGATCACTAATCCAAGATCATGGACCTTTTCACAGAAGACGAGTATGAACGATTGAATAAACCCAAATCGCACTAGCCACCTAAGTTATATGGGCTACCTAAAATACATAAGTATAACGTACCATTGCAGCCTATCGTAAGTCAAATCTCTTCTCCTATTTACGACCTTGCAAAGTACGTTACGTCAGTATTGCAGCCACCTGTGAAAAACACCGTCTTTTGTGAAGGATTCGCGCCACTTTGTCCAGTCGTCAAGGAATCTACGATTGGAACCTGACGAACTGATGGTGAGTTTTGATGTAGTATCCTTTTTCGCCAATTCTCCAATCAAAGAATGCGTTGAGGTAGTTTGAGACAAACTAAGTGACAATGATAAGGCCCACAACTATGTTGATCTTCTAAAACACTGCTTGGATGGCAACTACTTCCTTTTCCAATTTCAATACTACCTCCAGATTGATGACGTCGCAATGGAGAGTTCAGTAGCCCCCGTACTGGCTAATCTCTGGATAGAACATTTTGAAGAGAAGGCCTGAGCCTTGGCCCAAAAACTATCAGACTTTGGAAACGTTATGTTAATGACATTTTTAGCATAGTTAAAGGAAGCAAGCAGGAGGTAGATCAATATATTGCACATCTTAATACTCTCCATTTAAAGATGCGTTTAACGTACGAAATGGAGGCGGACAGGTTATCCCCTTGCATGCCAAAAAAAAAGTTGCAAGCAAAAAAGGGACCACGGTCCCTTAAAAGCAAACAACCGGTTATTGTCTTTCTTAGATGTCAAACTAGCCATAAGACTAGTTGGGTCCATATCACACAGTGCTTACCGTAAACCTACACACACGGACATGTATTTACACGCAACGTCTCATCACCACCCGCGACACCTTCAAACTGTGATGACATCATTGAAGAACAGAACATAATAATATTTATGATCTCTGTGTCCCTGAGCACCCGGAGCGAGAGCTGGACCATAGTACTTAAGAATAATGGATTTAAGGTAAATACGCGAAAGTGACCAATAAAAAGGAAGAGATATTCTAGAGTGAACAGTCAACATGCGTACCTACCTTCTCTGAAAGGCGTAACAGATAAGATTGGCTCGGTGTTAAGATACTTCTTTATACGCACTATATTCATCCCGGAGGCCAAGGTTAATAGTTTAGTACGCTCAGTAAAGTATTTTTATATTATTATTGCCATATTTATATTATTATATTTATTATTGCCGCCGAACACCTGGTGAAGGCTGGCGCTAATCACTGGATAGAATTTCATAAGCCACGCATAATCTCCACCGATTGCCACTATTACTCAAGACTTGTGCGCGAGGCCATCGAAATAAAAAGTCCCCTAGGAACTTTAACCGGGATGACGGTTTCTAATTGTCAGCAACGTGGAATCCAGTGATTTAAAAAACAAAACTTCCCTTTTCTGAACGGTCAGGTAACGTACAGAACATCTATTCGGTGAGTGTTGTGTGTAGAGACATTATAGTAATATCTCAAGATACGAGGGTAGATAATAATAATCTAATCGCATCACCATTCAGCTTGCGACCACGGCCAGTGCAACCTGTGCCGAAACGTCAAGTAAAATAAAATGCCCGTTTATATAATATTTATAATAATGAAACGCGATAGTTTATAAGTTATAATTAGTATATAAAATTATAACACGTGAATTAATCATACTCTTTTGCATTGTACTAATTTCTTGAGTAGAATAAAAACCATAACCACAGTAAATAACTGTCTGGTATGTGCCGATCAAGCACTTAATTAAAAATACTTAAATGTACTTTACCTATTCTGATAGTACCTTTACCTCTTTTTAATACGAGTATTAACGCTTCTTCTCTTCAGCATAGCGATTGAAGGATGAAGCATTAGGCTAATACTATCTGTCACGTACGGTGTGAGAGAGAGCAATAACATATTGCGATAAATATGAATGCGAGTTCTCACCCGAACGATATTGTGTTGACGATTACTGGCAACGGCGTTGTCATTTTTCCCTCGAGCAATATGGTAATAGTAGCTTACTGTACAGCTTTGATTCAAAAGATTCGGTAATACGCTTTTGCGGTAATAATCGTTTCAAATTGTCTACTAAGTGTTCCTGGAACAATAACTTAAAGATCATTACTTTTTAAATATCTTGGAAAGTATTAATCGCAGGGCCATAAAAAAAATTGGAGTAATGTAATACAGTCTGTAGATAGCGAATATGCAATAATAAAAAAAAATGGTTATAGCTATTACCATAGTGTTCGTTGGGGACGGCGATATGTTTTTATGCCATGCAATCTGAGACATTTTTATTCTTTTTAATTACAAACAATCAGGCTGGCCTCATGCGTATATGGCATTATGCGTATTGTACATTTTGCGTGTATGTCAAAATGCGTATTTATGATTAGTCAATACGCGTGTTGGTCATTATCAAAAGGATTATTTTGTGAATGACGTTTAGTCGTAGACGTATGTTATAACTTATTTGATTATCATCTTTCATTAACCTAAAATGAGTTTATACAATTTTCTATATATATATATATTTTCTATAATATACATAACAATTTTTTTTTAATAATTTTATTAATATTTGATTATACTCCGATTCGGTTAGGTTATACTCCGCGTGGTGACGGTGAAAGAATACAATATGTCATCACCCCGTCTCATCCCATGGGAGTCGTAAAAACAGACTAAGGGGATATCCGTAAATGTTACCTTTTCGAAATAAAAAGAAGGAAAACTTGAAATTAAACCTATACCAATCCGTGGTATAGACCAAGTATCCCTCCGCCACGGGAGGAGGCCCGTCCCTGCAGTGGGACATTAATGGGCTGTTATGATGAATAAAGTTATATTAAGTGTCGTGGACTAATACTTATGTATATAGGTAAGGTATATGAAGTGCTCGTGGCTGAAAGAGGGAGAGATCTGAAGGGAGAGAATCTTTTTCTAAATATTTGTAAGATTTCGGCACCTATTTTAAGAACAGGAATCGTGGTTACAACACAAATTTTATGCTCCATCGCCCAATCAATGGTCCATAAAATGCTTGGGTTATTTATTTAGCTAAGTTCACTTCCAATTCTGTTTTATGGAGTGTAGCCCTAGGTAGGCAGGATTTTCCTTGAATTCGCTTCATAGTAAAATATCAGTACTGAAAGTTATATTTCGAACACGTTTGAAAATACTTTTAAAAGAGTACAGTCACGAGCAATAATATGTACACATTTTCAAATTTTCTAAACTATCTGCACGTTTATCTAGACATTACAATATCAAAATGAATTCGTAATTTAGAAGAGGTTCCGTACAGTTTTGAATTAATCTTCGAATTTTCAATTTTGGATTGGCAGAACTTTAGATAACTGGTTTACAAAATGCGAAAATGTGTACATATTATTGCTCGTGACTGTACAAACATTAATTTAACGGACACAAAGAACAGTGAATTCCACGCAGGACAATGCGGTATGTAAAGTAAAAGTTTACCTAACTATGTCGACGAAACCATTTAAAGATTTTAGATGGGTAAGGAATAAATCATATTTTAGCGCAAAAAACCGCTAGATTGTTTTTATTTTTATTACCAAGTAAACCTAAAAGGTTGTTAAATACCTATTTATTCTTAATAACTCTATAACATCATTGTACTATAAATATTTTAATTATTAAGAAAGTGTAACAGGAATACTAATTATAAACAACATTTCTACACAAATCATGTACCTACATTTTACTGCTTTAATAATAAAGTCGTTAGTTATTTAGAAGTGAAGGAAGGCGCATTGATAAACGAAGAGACGTTAAAATAAAACAGTCACAATAAATTCACTCGGGAACGAGTTATTCAATTCCATTTCCATTTTGGGTCCGAGTCTTTATTTTACTATTCTAAAAAAGTAACTGTCCGACACGATATTAATATCCTATCTTTAATTAAGTAATAAAATACTTATATAACTTTATGAATGTCGCGAAAGATACCCCAAATTCGAAAATAAAAGATTTATGACCAATAAAAAATTGAAATTAACTTTTTCATCGTATGGTATGCATTGTCGTTTATTGATATTTATATGACGGGGATATTTGGGGCCGCAAATAAATCAGGAAATATGCGAGATTTGAATAACCGCAAGATACGAGTACATACTCGTATATGTTTACAAATTGTAAGGGTAGCGTTTTCGCGCCACTTGTAATATAAATAACCAATCGATTTCATCAATATAAATTACCTATGCCACTTCCATACGCTTATCAATATCATATGGCTAGTTTTTATTACGTTTTTACTAAAAAAAGTGAATTTTGTTGTAATAGAGAAATTAGGTACTTAGCAGTGCTAATAACTATGTTCTATATAATTGTATGTGTTAGTTAAGTTTAGTTGGACCTACTCTCTGTTAGAGAATAAACATTAAGTCGTATTATTTACGCAACATGGCTGTAAGAATAAAATAAGAAACTTAATTAAACTTCCCCGTGATAAAATACGAGAGAAACTAACTTAATAAGATGTAGACGAAGGCCTCATAAAGATATTTTACAACGTATAAATGATGATTGAATAATAATGAATAAAGAAATTATGACATTATTGGCGTGGCGTGCTTTACTTCAGCGCAATGCTATGCTGGTAGAGTCATTCTTAAAAAGGCTTACGACTGTTAAAGTATATTTTAAACAATAATTTTTAAATATTATGTAATAGCACGCAGTTCTGCTATTTTAGAAAAAAAAATGTTGAGTTGATAGGCGGAAGTAATGTTTGCTGAAAGTGTGAGCAACAAAGAAGAAAAACACGATCACTAGAGTCATTTATTGGTTTATAACGCAATAACCAAAAACACGAAGCTCGTCAGCTTTTAGTGTCAGCTGTAGTAGTACATAAACGGGAGCTTCATATGGAAGAACATGAAAACATAATTTTTTGCTAATAATTTATAATTGCCACCACTAAGAGTCTTATCTTACTTTTAATTATATACTCAGAACCTCTACATAATTTACTGAAGCATGAGACCATTTTCCTTAAACAGCAAATATTTCCAATAAATATATTTTATCAAGTACTCTTTGAATTTTCTATTTCTACGAAAGCAGCTTTCGTTTGATTTTAATTATTGAAACATTAATTGGCGAACAAATGCAAGTCCGCATTGCAGTGTGGTTATGATTACTTAGCGAAGCGAACGGGATTTGAGTCAGGCGGAGTGCTTTTAATTATTGGAGATCGGATTCTAGACAGCCAACATTCTACTGGTGGACGTCACTTGAACACCCAAGTATCCGAAGCATCTACGTTCATTGTACTTCAGCTCGCTTGGCTCTCACGATAATAGAGTCGATCGTTGTTTGTATTATACCTTAAACGTATTAACTACACATACATCTATAGGGCTGATTGTGTGACAAAAAAAATTGGTAAGTCCAGTCCTAAACTTGAATTTCTGACAAAAAAAAGGGACTATCAAATAGGAAGGTCTTCAAGGCAATACGTAAATAAGTTTTTTAGCTATAAGATCTTGAACTACTGATTAAGATAACATCTTGTTTACTGTCACAAAGACATATTGTACACTAGATAGAAGAAAACTTAGAGGAATCCAAATACCCGTGTGTAAAATGTTACTGTTAAGGCCAAACACAGACCTGTAATCATACTCAAACCCACTTCATACTGCAGTCACATGTCCTTGTAATCGGTCTGGATCACAAATTATTTTCATGATTTATTAAAGTCAACAAATTAAGACGTAAAAAGTTATGCCCTTCTTCACAGACTATAAAAGTCAGACCAACTGAATAAAAACACACCTAAAACTATATACTATTACGGCTAAAAAGAAGATTTATAATCAAAGTATACTAAAGATTATTACTGAGATAAGAATACTTCGTTAAAGATGTTATTACGTAATAGAAAGCTGTTAACCCTGTTGATTCAGAAGGGGACAATTGGACCGATTGCGTCTGGTCAGTAAGAGATAAAACGACTAGACGTTGCTCTCAAGCTGTGAAACTGTGATATCGTTACATTGACATTTCAATTAACGGTTATGATTTTTACCACAATGTATTATAGTAAGCAATTGGAAAACTGAAGTGTCCTTGTGACAATTGGGATGCTTTCTATCTGTTCTGTTCTAGATTTAACAGTTTAACGATCTAAAAGGTCTTCTTGCCGTCTATCATTCGGTACGTAACAACTATTAGTAAATATTTTTCTCATGACCATCAGCATAGTTAGCTCTAGGCTCTATAAGCCAGACATATTATTAAATTGACACCTAAGGAAATGTGATAAATTAGATGCAAAATTTAAAACAAAATCAAAGGTTTGATTAAAAGTGATAAATCTAAAGAACATCGGCATCTAAACAGTTGTCATCGCTATTTAATTATATCAAACATTTCTTCAGTTGGGACATAAAGATAAAGATACCTTTACAAACACAACTAATCAGATTACAACAAGACTTCGGGCGTAGACATCTTATTTATCTCATTGTTTAAATCTTCAATGTTTTATCTGATGCAAGATGCGCTATTTGAATTCAAAATGGCCAGAATGCCAATGTCAATACGGGTGTTGCAAATTCAGTTAGAACATTTCATCAAGATACCCGATAACTTGGTTCGTATCATGATACATTTTGTTTGCTCTCATGCTCTTCGTACGACTCCGGTGATGAGTTATCCCCGATCTTTTTTTAGTTGTAAATTCTATAATATCAATCTATATGCGATGTTATTGAGCGAGTCGTCATAGTTAGTGATGGAAGGGACTCGAGTTCTTTGACTGGTACAATTTTGGCAGAGCTCGCAAGACTCCTGACTAAAATGAGTCCTGAGTTCTGAGTCTTGAGACATTTAGTAGAGTCCTAATTGCAAAAACATAAATTTTAAATCGATACATAGATTGTTTAGTATGCGTTAAAATACACATATTTAAAGTAAAACTATTATTATCCAATGTATTTAAGCCACACCTACTCATTACTGCCACGTGTAATTTTCACGTGAAAATGTACTATGTAGTCATAGTTCAATTAATATTCTTGAGTCGATAGAATAGCGCAGAATTTGTTAAATAAACATCGATATGTTTCTGACTCAGTAATGTATCTATAAAAAGAGTAGGTACTAAATAAATGAAAATAATTGATATAGTTCCGTATGACTAAATTAATAAATCAACGATTTAAACTCCCGCAAACAAAATACCAAACACAAAAACGCGAAGATCGTAATAAAATCGCATAAAGATAAAATTATAAATTCATAATAGACAGCGATATTAAAATGTTTACGGTTACCTGTCAAGATATTATATTACAATTAAAGTGATCGCTTAAATATTACGTTTTATACGCCATAATCCTCTTTAAGGTGGAGGAATTAAAGGATTTCCTCAACATAAAATTATTCGTCTTTCCAATAGGATTGCGTGAGATTATTAGTTCAATATTGCTAAAGCTGATTTTTTTCTTTTACTTACTTGTTTTAATTTTCATTTATCTTACCGGTATTTTAATATTTTAAACGTTCTTTGTCGATTATTCTTACATAAATATGTTTATTAAATTCATTTACTCAACTGTTTGCCATTTTATTGACTTGGTTGTATTAGGTTTCTCATTTAAAATAAGTTTTGAAATGTATGAAGCTTTTACTATTTGCAATCGCATATAAAATGACATTAGATTCGTAAGCATACACACCTTTTTTTAAAATAATTTTAAAAGTTTTACAAATAAATTAAAATATAAAAAGTGACCATTCACATGCTGATATAGGCATGTCAGTTGCAAGCTGTGCCGAAACTTTAACTAAAACAAAAGCCTGATTTTTTTCATGTCACTTTTCACAATCGGCGAGCGACTACCTATCTATAAATTTGTAGTAGAAAATATGCTGTTCTCAGTAGACTGTGTCAATGTCAGTGAGTAGTACAAATTAGTAGAAGAAGTTTCTGTTAGAAAGGATACCTACGTACAAGTTGCTCCTAAAGAAATAAGGTGAAGTAGTAGTATTTTTATATTTTACTAGCATTTGCCCGCGGCTTAGCTCGCTTTAAATTCGGGGTAGCACTGTTCCCCTTTCCTGGACAAAGAAAAAAAAAAGTAGTCTATGTTACTCTCCATCCCTTCAACTAGCTCCACTTAAATCACGTCAATTCGTCGCTCCGTTTTGCTGTGAAAGAAAGACAAACAGACAGACACACTTTCCCATTTATAATATTAGTATTGATTACTTAACATACAGTAAAATCAAACATGTCGTCGAAACAATCTTAATATGTTACAATTATACAAACAATTGTATTGTAATGCTATAAAACATGTAACACTATTTTAATAGCATTCTATACTGCAAGTACAATGTCACCGCGTCTGCACTTTAAATAGAATGCTCTTGATCTAGTAATATGACCCATTTGCACTGAGTCGAATGTTTCGAGACCAAATTGGGTTTTAAAAATAGGTATGTAGCAGTCAGCCATTGACGTATTTTGTTCATGACTTTACTACTGTAAGCAAGTCGTTTGGTTAACGTTACGTAATGTATAGTCATATATTATGATGTATAGTACTTTTGGTATAGTTATCGCCAGTAATTTGGTTCGGGGTGTCAAAGCATAAGAAACATCTAATACATAACTACTTTGAAGCAAAGATTCTTATAAAGGTTGGTTCAGGGTGTCAGTTAAGTACCTATTCTAATAAATTGTAAGTATTAGATTAATTCCTAAGAATTAGAATACTTAGCTACTCCGAAGCAAAGAAACTACTAGATAGGGCCATATTGGCAGTGACAACACTCAATACGAGTGTGATGTCTCCTCAAACAATAGAGTACCTATACACAAGACGATCTACACCAGACCGGATGCCTTTGTCAGGCTTTCCTTTAAACCGATGGAATTCAAATTACTTGCTAACGTTTCAATTAGAAGTAGATACCGATTTAAGCTTTTTATCTAATAAATTAGCTTATCATCACCATTTAACCTGTAGATGTATTCGGTGACAAATGAAGCATGCAAAATGTTACTGTTACAAAAAAGGAGAAAGAAACACAAGAGTTAAGAAGATAAAAACTTTTAAAAGTAAGTTTTCGTCCATAACTGGATGAAGCATAGACAGGCTTTAAAAAGGAAGGAACTTAAAAATAGTCTTCTCAAGATAATATAATTACAATATCATGGTAAATATACACTTACAATAGAACGACGAAATTACATCTTTGTCATTGTAAAACAATGTACAAAAATGTTTCTATAGAGTATAAACATGGTTCCCGTTTCTCTCTTACTCAACCAGGTTTAATTGAATGATAATTCGATTAGGTACGTAAAAAGTTCAAAACCAGGTCAAACGTTATATCCTTAAAAATGAATAGGGTAATGAAAAAGCGCCATATTTAATTTCTTTTAGTTCTGTGTTCAATGAATAACGTTCGGCATTAATGAAATCATTCCTTTCAGCTATCTACACTGCAGATATGTTGTACAATTAAATATGATTTTAAATTTATCGAAGATAATCACATAAAGTTAAATTTACACTGTTATAAACACGCGTATTTTAAAGATACCTTATTAAGAGTTTTAATTATTTACTTAAAGTTCAATCTACAAAGCTTTTGTAAAAGCCACAATGTCAATTGTTGCCATAGCTACGTTAAAGAACTTGTTTTGACAACAAAAGATCTCTCAATTCGTTTGAACTAGACTGGGAGGCCGTCTACAAAAGATACATCTCTCGATAAACCTTTCAAACAAATCTCAATCCCCTTCACAACTTTATTCAAAATTGTTCCTTAATCACGTTGATTTTAATTCCTTCCTTCTTTCACTCTCTTTCGCAGATCGTTCTTGTTAACTTTCCATTGAAGTTTTCTAGTTAACTCTAACAAACAACTGTTTTGTGTATCGATCTCTTTTCCGCTTCATAATATATTAAAGGTTATTGATTATATGCCACAGACAATGTACGACATCGGTACCGGTGACTAAGCGTTACTAGAAGTTAGTGTACACTTTAAGACGTAAATAGATTGGAAATTTAACATGTGGAAATCTAATTTAACTTAAACGGTTTATAATTTTAAGGGTAAATAAATTAAATAGTGTTTTTATCACCGAAGACTGGGTCCCATTAGATTATGTTAATATAATAATAATAATATATATATATAATAAATTTTTTTATTCAGATAACTTGATCCATTTAACAAAACATAGACACTCAAACTTAATTAATTAACACAAAAAAGCAGCATACAATAAAATTTAAAAAATAATAAAATACAATACAATATACAAACACAAACACAAAAATATACTTGGCTACAGCAGATATCTAGGCAGCTATCTGTATCCATTTTTTATATATATCTGTTGTATATAATCGGTCCACTAAGCCCCTTATAATAGAGTTCTCACACCTGTCAATCCTAGACATAAAACTAGCAATACGTTGTCTTTGAATAGCATTAAATGTATTTACTCTTGCCTCTAGAAACATTCCGGACGCACATACATTAACATTTATTAACGCACGGACATTAATGAACTTGATGATTTCAAAACCAAGCACTTAGAAACATGTTAAGAATACCTTGGCAGGACCTAATTGAATCGATTTGTAATCAAGTAAATTGTGTGACAAAGAAGCTATAGGTAGTTTATGACAGTATGGAGATTTGTGTACCAGGAGGAAGCTTACGTACCAGTATTTTGGTCAGAACGCGATTAGTATTCCTGATGGACAATCTAACAAAGCTGAGCTAACGTTTGTATCATGTAGGAGGTTTGAAATTCGAGAATAAGACACATCAACTACAAAAATAATCTGTAAATAAAACCAACATCGTTATAAAACATGATATCGTTAAAAATTAAACAATGTAAAAGTTTTAAAGTTGACTTATTCAACAAACAGTATTATGTTCAAGAATTTATTTCAAGTACGGAATTAATCGAATTACTTTGATAATAATTTTCAAGGGCCGAAGACTTAAGATCGAATAGCTACCGTTACTATCGCGGTATTAAGATTATGTCCCACACCATGAAGCTCTTTGAGCGTATAATGGACTCTCGGATCCGGCAGGAGAGTACCGTCTCGGAGTGTCAATATGGGTTTCGCCCTGGTCGAGGGACCATGGATCCTGTTTTTGCCCTAAGGATCCTCATGGAGAAATACAGATCGAAGAATACGCCGCTCCATTTCCTGTTTCTGGACATGGAGAAGGCCTTCGACTGTGTTCCCCGTGTGATGATCTGGTGGGCTATGAGATCCAAAGGGATTCCAGAGATCTATATTGACATTATCCGGGACTTGTACTGGGATTCCGTTTCTGTAGTCAGGACTGCTGTTGGCGATACCATATCCTTCCCCATTACCGTAGGTGTACACCAAGGCTCGGTTCTCAGTCCTTATCTGTTTAGTGTGATATTGGACGAAGTGTCGAAACACATTATCGGCACACTTGAGCAACCCCCGTGGTTGCTCATGTATGCGGACGATATCGCACTGGCGGATGCGGACAGAGGGAGACTGGTGAGACGAGCAAATGTATGGAAGGAGACGCTTGAGAACGGCGGTCTTAAACTGAATGTGGCGAAGACTGAGTACATGGCTAGTAATGTTTCGGATCCCCTACCCGTGCGCATAGGCGAGGACTTGGTCAAGCGTACGGACCAGTTTAAATACCTGGGATCAGTACTTTGCGCGTCCGGTGACATCGATGGCGACGTCAAGGCTCGCATAAGTGCGGCATGGGCAAAGTGGCGTGAGGTGACAGGTGTCATCTGTGACCCAAAAATGCCGGTGAGGTTGAAGGGACAGGTCTATAAATCCATCATTAGGCCTGTCCTTTTACATGGTAGCGAAGCGTGGCCAGTGCTTGAGCGACACAAGCAGGAGCTGCGTGTCACGGAAATGAAAATGCTGCGCTGGATGTGCGGGGTTTCAAGGAAAGACCGTGTAAGAAACTCCCGCATCCGAGGCAGCCTTCATGTCCGTGACATAGCAGATAAATTGCAGGAAAATCGCCTACGCTGGTACGGTCACGTTTTGCGGAAACCGGCAAATTACGTTGGGAACAGATGTCTAGCCATGGCGCCTCCGCCTGGACCCGGCAGAAGAGGGAGACCCAAAAAATGCTGGCTTGACGTCGCCGGGGATGACATGCGTGCCAATGGCCTAGCAATAAAGGATGCCGAAGACCGTGCGAAGTGGAGAAAGAGAAGCCGGAAAGCAGACCCCAGGCTCCATGGCTCTCGAGCTGTGGACGCAACTGGGAACTTGCAAAGATAAAGAAGAAGAAGCTACCGTTACTTTAATACTTAAGTGAACTTCAGCGGGAGATTTATTTACATAAGTAGATTATATGCAACAGTAAAGTAGTGCAACTTTAAATAGCGCTTGATAGTTCTCAAGTTATTCGTTGAGGTTGCAAAGTTTCCTTTTCATCTACTGTAATTTTAGTAATATATTTTTTTTAATTTTTCAAATGACGATCACAGAAATTAACGGACACAAAGTTGGTTGGGCTCAATAACAATAATTTGGATCACATAAATCTTTACCTTGGGTGGAATTGGAATCCGCTACCTCGTGTATGGCCGCTGCATATAATAATATACCCGCTAAATTATAACTACTTTTCATTTCCGTAGAATTCTAACCGTAGCCGTCGTGTGTAGAACTTACCACAAATCCTTTCTTTATCGCACAAACGCCACAAAGACCTCAATACGAATACAAGTGTACAAAGATTTATTCCTTTACTTTCATTCCTTTAGAAAGTCTTTAAGAGGGCAATGAATAAATCACTAGGGAAACAAAACGAGGGTATATATTCTAAGCAATAGTGCCATAACAGTTGAAGAAGGGATAACGCGATAAGTTCGTTTAGCCTTTTCAATTTACTCGTAATGAGATGAGTGCATCAAGGTATTCGTAGAACAGGAAAAAAGTTTTGAAGAAATCAGTAAGAAGGCTAAATGAAAAATGCTTTTTGTTGTTTACACGTCATTGAGATACAAATTAAAAGACATAAAGTAAATTAGTTTCGACGTACCAGCTTCTCACCTCAGGAACAAAAGGGCTTAGGCCATATGATAGATGAAAACTAGGTATTGAGTTGATTGGTGCATGACGTTTGGACTGGATTTGATTGCTAACTAAGAAGAGGAGGTTAGGAACTCTCATTAGTAACCAGTGTAGGCTAATTCAACACTTGTTATGTGAAAGAGGAATAATTAATTACACTTATGTCGTTTATGGTATCACGTTGACTTGGGAAGGCTTCAAGACAATTTCAATGGTCACCCTGAGATTGTGAAATATTTTTCTATTCATGAAAAAATAGACGAAGACATAAAACCATATCAAGGCTAAACCGGTCACAGAGACATTTTGTAATACACAAAGTAGGCAAATAAATGTTATTCTGATTCAAGGCTAAACATTCAGCTTTGTTAGGCATATACACAAACCACTGCGCCATCTAGTTGTCAATTTATCAAAGATGTATACTGTAATATCAACGAAAATACAAACGTACTTTTAATTAACCCAACCAATAAGCCTAATGAAGACTAATGCCATTTGTATGCACAATAAATTATGGCTAAACAACCGTTAATGAGTCAATATTGTTCAATATTCTAGTTTAAATGGTAGATGTAATTGAATAGGGTACGATTGTTGACACAATCTCGCACATATTAATTCTGAACGGGGTATATTAGCATACGTTTGGCGTATTCGTATGTGTTCGGGGTATGTAATCTGCATTGTACGGATATCTGACTAGGTATTGTCGGTGGCTGATTGAGTAATGGCATTGCTACTAGTATCGGATTTAATTTAAATACTGAAGGTTTTGCCTAGTATTTTGTAGATTTTTTTTTTAGGTTTTTGACTATAATTTCTTACTGTAGATACTGCTCTCGTCTAACGAAGGAGATAAACTTTGTTTACTAATACCACCATGGCTAAAAAGTATTAGGTTATTACTTAGTGTTGGACCCATAGATATCACAATATTTCTATGGTTGTAGATATAATGTATACTACTTAAGTATTGGTACGGGTTTATATCAAGTTTTTCTGTTTTTACCCAGGACCTACACCGTGTTTTAAATATTAACCATTTTCTTAAATATGTGGAGGGTACGTAAAAAGGTCATTGGTAACTTTTCAACGGTTTAAAAAAAAACATAGATAAATAAAATAGGTAGTTACGTACAGTTTTCTTTAAATACGCTGAAAAGGATTAGGTACTACAATAAAATGCAAACCATTTTCCTGAAAGTGTTATAACTAATGTAAAATGAATCTTATACTAAACTTACTTAGTGCGATATTCGCTTGCTTGTTCCTATCAAGCTGCCCCCGTAGCGCTCGTAGCCGACGTAATTTCAACTCCTGCGCCTCTACGCGTTCACGTAACCGTCGTAGACGTTCACCTTCTACTGCCACCTACGGATAAAAAAATAAGATTCATAAATTATAGGAAAATTATTTGACTAAATTTTATAGAAGTTTTTGGGCGGACATAAGCATGGACCCCTAATGATAGTCTGGGCTAAAGGATTGGTTTTTTATCAAGTATATTATCATTGGGATAAGCTATGGCGCTCAAAGCATGTTGTATTCACCGATTCATAAACGATAACGCTCATTAAAAAACGTCATCAACGAAATCATTCCATAGATATTATATAGCTTGAACGTCTCAGAAGGCACGTTTAAAGTAGGTAAGTTCCAGCCGTTGCCGTAGTGACAAAGTCAGTAAGCCAAGTGAGAGGCGTATGAGGGCTTATACAACATTCGACACTGGGGCCACTGATCAAACGATAAAGAAGAAAAATAACAACCACCTTAGGTCACCCTTATGATGAGATCAGGTATTGACAGAATCTGTTTCCGTCACAACATAATAAATATAAAGTAATCTATTCGATGAAAGATAAAGTTTTGAATTCAAATTAATGATTACAATCTATAAAGTCTTCACTGTTGGTAATTCTGTATATTTTATAGGCATACTTATTACGTGCGAAAAGTTTATTTCTATAAAGAGAGCGATAAATATCGCATTAGGCTAACGCTCGTCCAGACAAAGCCTTGAAAATTTATTAACAAGCGAGGGAAATATTTAATTTTTTTCACTCCTTATCTACTTCAACAACATTTTGAAATGCCGGTAAGCAATTTCGTTGACGTTTTATTACCATAATTGAGTGATTTTGTTATTGTTATATAGTGGAAAACAATGGAATAAAATTATCGCTCCTGGCAGTAAACTTATCAAACATTTTAAACTAAACTACTAGCCCATCCGAGTGCTTGTCTTTTTCATTCTAATTTACTAATTAATTTACAGAAATAATAAGCCGATATCTCATTTAATAGAGAGCGCCATCTAGGATGTATAGTAGTAAACTGAAAAGTTTGCGTTTGAGCGTTTTATTCTAAAATACTTGTATTGCTATTTCAACTTTCAGGCTCCGGAATGCTCGGCAGGTGTTTGTCACACATGCTACTACAGCAAAGTAACATGCTACAAAATCATTAACGAAAACGGCCTGAGCGTAAACCATACACCTTTTATTTTATTTTCAAGAGAAAACTACCTTTATTAACCAAGTTAAAATATTTTTCTTAGGTAGATACGTAGGTATTACTTTTTGTAACTATTACAATTAATACTGATTAATAAGGTTTTTCTTCGCGTTCATAATAACATTTAAACTAAAAGAAGGCAGACTTAAATTTTAAATAACACGGTTATTATACACGAGTAATCTAAAAATTGGACATAAAAGTTGTAACTGAGAACAAAGAAGCTTCATTTGATTTAATTTTCGAATCTCTTGTAACCAACTTGTACCTTCTCCTTTACAAATCCTTTGTTTTCTATTACGAATACCTTTTTTTAACTTTTTATAAAAGCATTTTAAAGCTCACACTTTCCTCGTCCTGTTATTATCTCTTGATAGACATTAATTTAGTTATACTTATTTAACACCATGGTAAGAAGAACAAGAACATGTCCGTGTGGTGACGGAGTAAGAATACAATATGTCACCACCCCATCTAATCCCGTGGGTGTCGTAAAAACCGACTAAGGGAATAATCTATAAAAAAAAATTATCTTTACGAAGTAAATCCGTAAAAATTATCTTTACGAAGTAAAAAGAAGGAAGGAACTTAAAATTAAACCCTATACCAATCCGTCTGGCCAGCGTGGTATTAGTAGGCCAAGTATTCCTTCGTCACGGGAGGAGGCCCGTCCCTGCAGTGGGACATTAATGGGCTGATGATGAATAAGAACAACAATCACTTTGAATTGATGAATAAGATCCTGAAATGGTTATGTGGCTATTTCAAATGACGTGGAAACACGTGCTACACACACAAACTAAATCCCTCTTCAACCTACTTAAAGATTTGGGACTGCCTAGTGCACTAGTAAGCTCTTTACTAGCGCTTATGTCCGAACTGGCATTGTTAGGATTTTGTCAAATTTGCCTAAGTAGAAAAGGGTACATGACAGGCAGTAGCAAGGAGGCCTCCTTGAATCTTCATCTAAGTTATAAGTCCTACGTGTCTAGAACATTATTGTCAATTTTCATTTTTTTAAACTGAAACCAACACGTGATTTAGGTGAGTGACTTGTACTTATTACTTATCACATATTTTTTTTATTTTTTTATAAGCCAGATATTTTTTCTGCCAAGAAAGAAAAAAACATCAACCCAAGTCTTAAAAACGCAGTGTTTATCGACGACGCAAATAACCTTCTTCCATCTTTTCCAATCGTTACTTAACTACTAAGATAAGAAAAGTACCTACTTAAAGTAGTGTTAAAAGTAATACTTTTTTATTTTGAAAATACTTTAAATTCTTAATTGTTTAAAGTGTTAGGTGCCAGTGTTATATACGAGGAAGCACAGAGTATATTTAGCGCTTCAATAACGACAGATACAGCTGTGCCCGCACTAAGTATAACTTAACTTTATCCTTATTATTCTTATGCAAAGTTAGACGTGGGTTTTCTTGATGAAAAATAATTTTTGAGCTAATAAAAGACCGCAAAGTCGTGGCCTGTACCTACATTTGTTTCACAAATAAATGAGTAGGCTTAAAAATAATATCGTTATTTCGTGTAGGATTTAGCTCTCGGCAATAGTTTATATTAATGGTACTGGGACCTTTATCATGATGCTTACGTAATGAAATGAAAATACATCTAACCTCTCCTTGTGTACCTTTTAGTTAGAATTATCTATCTAATATTTAAGTAACTATATTGGCTGTTGAGATAAAAGCAAAAGCAGAGCATTAAAAAACCTAAATACCTATAGGTATTTAAATCTGCAGTTATTCTGTGTAGGTAAACGATTCAGATAGCTTCTAAACTAGTCTAATTGAATGAACATTGATTGTTCGCACCTCAATAAAGAGATTATTGCGCAATTCACTACCTATTTCAAGGCCAATATACTTGAACGTTTTAGAATGTGAAGTGTCGTGTTAGTCAAAAAGGCAAGTAGTACGTAGTTTTAGCTAAAGGGTTATAACCAAGTAGGTTGTGCTTCAGTATTATGATATAGTAACTCATCTAGATTAACATCTACAAGTTTTAAATGTTCCGTTAAAGTTAAATTGCTTTGGGATAACAACAGTTATTATTTTTGACAACGTTCTAACTATCTTTTAATTATAAAGACCATCTTCTATTATAAAGTATACAACGTTGATCTTTAGGGAGAACCATCTCATAATTATGCTACATTATAATTTAACTCGTAGGGATTTTAACACTCTTTAACCTGCATCATCGCCAAATTTATTCATAACAGCCCATTAATGTCCCTCTGCATGGACGGGCCTCCTCCAGTAACGGAGGGATACTTGGCCTACTAAGACCACGCTGGCCAAACGGATTAGTATAGGTTGGTATATAATTTATTATTTTGTACAAAATCTTTCAAATGAACTTGGGTAATATCAGTACTTATCTACTTGGGTTTTTCTATAAGAAACTGCTTACCTGCCGAAAAAATAGTACCGATTGGTAAATACTTAAGCTTTCTTTTAAGATTTTTTCTTACAATTCAAATAAACTTTCCTTTATTAACTAAAGTAAAAAGCTGACACATTAGCAGCTGAATCGTGTATCGACTATCCATTCACTCATCAATCCGTAAATACGGCTACTATTTTTATAAGAAAGACAATAAAGTATTCTATCCGCACTATATTGTAGTTTATTCAATAAATTTCCGACCTGTCGGTCTTCTCCCGTTCTAGTAACGACGTCCCTTGAGACTATTAAATTTCACCACTGAGTCTTTTATAAATTGAATCCATCAAAGAACCGACAGAGAGACCTCTTGAATCTTATATGTTGTTCTAAGAACATATTACTAACGTAGCATTTTACTTTAATGTTTTGACCTTTAGGTTTATGAAAGTAGACAGTAATGAGACTTTAATAGAGGATAATGTGAGGGTGTATAGTTTATTTAGAATTATCTTTGCTTTCACCTTAATTAATAAGATTTATAAAGAGCTTTTTATATTAAGCGCTCTAGACGAGTATTTACTAGTTTTACAGATATTAAGTAAGAGATAAATTTTAATGCATTTTGACTAGTCGTAAAAATATAGAAAAAATAAAAAGAAGGTGTTTTTAAAGCGAAATAAAAACGCTTAACATGCTTCTGTTTTGTGAATTTTTTTTTACTGCAAGTCTTGCTAAGCAAACGTAATTAGAATATAGCGTATTTAACTTTAGCATTGCTTTTGTACCAGACCTTTAAATGGCCGAAAGAGGCATGCTATATTAAAAGGAAAACAAAGTCATAGACCAAGCTACCTAGAAGAACTCTCTGTAAGTTTAATATAATGGTCACCAGGCAAAAGATTTTGTATGTTTATGAAACACGTTAACACCATCATCATATCAGCCAATAGGCGTCCACTGCTAGACATAGGCCTCTTCCAAGTATTGCTACCTTGTGCGGTCCTGTGCCTCCCTCATTCATCGGTTTCTCGTGCTAGCCAGGTGCTGTGTGTAGCCAGGGCACATAGCGCGGAGAATCGACAGCCGTTGGGGCAGAAAGGCTCTTAAATGGCGACCGCGTACCGGAAAGCGATGGGAAGACCGGTCACACTATGGACGCGGTAACATGACCAAAACGAACTAAAGAGTTACTTTATTTCGTTATATTACTTTATTTATACAACCTTCTTACGGCTTTAGTTTCAAGTCAAAGGGTTACTATTAAAGACTTTACCTAACCTTCTAGTCATCTACATTATCTATTTAACTTATACAAAATAACAAAGTCGAATGTTTATTTTCATTTTATCATTTTCAAGCAACTTAAATACGTTGGTAAATTTCGGTTCTGAAAATTAAGTGCTTCATATAATATTCTTTTGATGTTAAGTTTATTTTGGTAATAATTTTGTTTTATCTGTACTGTAGACAATCCTAATAAATAATTATTGTAATATTTACGTCAGCTTTATTCCAAAGAATCATTTTACGTCATTAACATAAAGAAACTCTCTTCATTTCTTACGAAACGAATGGCTAAAAGATATTTCCAATTGTTTTATTCATAATGATGAGTTTATTTTATAAGAAACACAAGAACTTAATTAGGTAGATCGGTATCTTAAAGGAAGAATCATTATTTTACTTTGTTCTTAATAACAGCTGTTTTAATATTTTACTTAAAGTGAGTTGAAAACTTGAACTGACCTTAAATGAGCTAATCTTTGTAATTACTGCTTGATTTATTACGTGGCGTTTGGCTTTGTTCCATGAACATGCTAATGTTAGTATGGAAAATTAATGCACCTATTAGTAATTGTTGGTATTTCAAGCAGATGTTTGAAGTTGTTATGCAGTACCGGTGCTGCATAATAGCTTCTTGCTTTGAAGAACTATTACTTAATGCTCGTTTGTAATAAAATTACAAATGAAAACCCTTCCGCTACCTCAAGTCGCCTTAATAAGTTTAGTAAAATATTGGGGAAACATGCTTATACATTTCTATTGTCTTTTGCTATGGAATATATTTAGAGATATTAGATAAGTAAATTAATCCTTTCTTATATTTGAAATTAACAACAATATTAGAAAAGAACATTCTTTACACAACACTAAGGTAAGGGATAAAACCCGTCTATAGATTAGCTTGGAGGCGTAACCCAAAACTGCTTGAGAGTAATCACTCGTGCGTAACCACTACATGAAATACTGGACCATCGATCAACTAATGGCTGGTTAACTAACCTGGTGATTCACCGTGTGGTGACGGAGTAAGAATACAGTGTGTCACGACCCCATCTCATCCCATGGGCGTCGTAAAAACCGACTAAGGCACTATCCGTGAATATGATCGTTACGTAATAAAAAGAAGGAAAACTTGAAATTAAACCCTATACCAATCCGTTTGCCCAGCGTGGTATTAGTAGTTAGTAGGCCAAGTACCCCTCCGTCACTGAAGGAGGCCCGTCCCTGCAGTGGGACATTAATGGACTGTTATGATGAAACTAACCTGGTGTTGCCTAGCCTCTTGCTGTTTGAGATACCGCAGTCGCTGCTCCTTAGCACAGAGCAGTTGGTGCTGTGTATCGATCTGCTGCTGCTGGCGTAACGCCATGGCGCGCAGTTCGCCCAACGTCAGCTCCACCCCTTCCCCCAACTGTGGGCAACATAGGAAGAAATGTTAGTTAAGTGTCTTAATTACTGCTTCGGCTGGTGTTGACTCTAATCATTATTGAAGGATTATCTTTTTGGATTCGTTACCTATAGTCTTATAAACGAAGATTGCAAAGCCTAATTAATTAAAAGAAAAGGACTCCTTTATTGTATATAAAAATTAAGAAATTATAATTGGTATGAAGTCTCTCTGGTTGTTAGTTGATTTTAACTATAAATTTTATAATAAATAATTCACACATACGTATTGAAAACATATAATTTAAATTAAATGTATTTAATCTTAGATATACAAATATATAAAAAAAAACAAAGTGATGACTAAAGACCCTCTAACTGAAGGAATAATGACAGTATTATCATAAACCTAATCTTCATAACACCGTTTTAATGACACCGGCGAGTACGAATACTAAGAAAAAAGTTATCCTCCTTCGTAGTCGTTCAGATCGTTACAGATCAAATTAAAACATTGAAAAACCTATCTTATCACAGTGGCATAAGGTTAAAAAGAAATTTACTGTAGTATTTAGCACTTCATATTTTAAAATCATGAAAAAATCATTCATAATATATTCACCTCAACCCTCATAAAAGGGAAACTTAAACGATTCCTCTTCAGTCAGACAATTGAAACTTCATTTATAAACGTCCTCGAATGAAATGTAGATAACATTGAAATAGGAATTTGATTTATTGTTTCTTGATTTTCGTATAATGCCCGATTTACACATCGACAAGTACAGTAGCGAGTTAAGTAGTATTTTAAGATTAAGTTGATTTTAATAGATCTCCATCCTATTTTTTGGCGAGTTAAGTACGAAGTAGCCCCCTCTCTCGCGTCTCGCCAACTTAACTCGGCAAAAAATAGGATGGAGATCTATTTAAATAAACTTAATTAACAACTTACTACTTAACTCGCTACTGTACTTGTCGATGTGTAAATCGGGCTTAACGGAGATATCTCTGTACAAGTTTGTTTGGACAAGGGTATTTCCCAAAGGTCAGTTTTAAACCTTTGCCTTGTAGATTGGAATTAATAATGTTGAACACCAAGTAACCGCTTGATCTTTGGTCCCCTTAACAATCTTCTAGGAAGAGACTTTAATCGTACGACAATAATCTTGCACATGATTAAGTATTAGCAATAATACCTTTTGGAAACGGAAAATGAAAGGATGTTAGGACGGAAAGTTATAATTTACGAGTTGATTTAGACATTCCATGACTACCTGCTTATAATAATAACAACTCAAGGATGGTGGCGCCAAAAACTTTCTAAGACTTCGTATTAATATAAAGGTTTTAGCTCCTTGCTACGATTTTAAATGTCTCCCGTCGATCTGTAACCTTGAAAGGGTCATCAAATTCTTTACTAATAGTCTACCAAAAGTCCTTGCAGTAGATGTTCTAAGTACTAAATAAACTAAATATCCTTGAAGTACCTACACACTAAAAACAAACAGAATATGTAATTATAATTACATGCATAATATTGGTGATATAACGGCTCCTTAATTGAAATTCTATTAAGAATAAAGATTCTTTAAACCTAATTCTTCTGGGACGTGTAATTCTATACTAATATTATAAAGAGGTAAAGTTTGTGTGTTTGTTTGTTTGTGACGTTGTAGGGGGTAATCTCTGGATCTACTGAACCGATTTCAAAAATTCTTTCTGTGTTGAATAGTCCATTTATCGGGGAGTGTCATAGGCTATGTAGTATGACGCTAAGACTAATAGGAGTGGAGCAGTAATGAAATATGTTAAAAAATTGGACGCGTTTTTTTCGCGGCCTAACAAAGTGGGCACGGGTCAGCTAGTTCTTTATAAAACTAAATTTTATTCGAAATTGAGTGCAAATTGAGCAGACTAGAAGCAAAGGCAAAGTGCAATAACGATGTTCGTAACCAGCCATGTACCTACATAACACTTAATCATGTTTCTCGTAGCGGTCAAAACTTTCCGTGCAGTACGTATATGTTGGACCAATAGTTCATGTTCAACTTGACATACGACGCAACGCCACCTATCGGCCCCTACCATTTAGGATGAGTTATTAGCATGAAAGTCCACCCTCTATATTTTCTTTGACTATTTATTTGTAGAAGGTATTTTTCGTACTTGGTTGGGTAATTTTAAGTGATTTACTGATTTTATATAGCCATGAACATTGTTTTTTATTTTAGTTAGATCCGTATCCGTATCGTTAACGTAAGAGCCAATAAAGATTGTAACGAAAAGGGCAACGATGTGTTATTCTTTGTGTAAAGTACTTATAGCAAAGAGGTCAATAGGAATAGGTATTGGTTTTTAAGAAAGAGAACGATGTTTCATTGGTCTTTACCTTGTATTGGGTTAGTTTTTGCTTGCGGTATTTTTATACCTTACAGGTACGCTTCTAGTCAATGAGTTATGAAGTGAATATTCGGCTAAAATACATCAACATTTTAACTATAAGTCTATGTTAATGTATTTGAAATGATAAATATGCAATAGTTTAAATTAACCCATTCTCATGTTTTATCTTAATCATTTAACGCCCAGAGGGAAGATAATGTTCTAAAAGCTAGTTATTTTATTTACTCTGTACTTCAAAAGCTTCGAAGTAAGTGGTGCAGGTGCGGGAACTAAGTAAAGTGGTGTTAGATATACACTATACTCGCTGAGACAACGAGAAATACTCTACGTATACAGTACAGTCGACAGAAATAATAAAATAAGTACTTTATCTAAGAGAATACTATTACCTGCATGTCAATTCTCGTACTTTAAAATCGTTAAAAATTAGGTTAAGTTAACTTTAGCTGTCAAATTGTGTGAGAAAATCTTAAAAACCTCGCTGTTCCAAAAACGCTCAGTGAATTTATATTCACAACTGAAGAAGTTGCAGTAAAACGCAAATGAATGCGCAAAGGCTATTGAATTCTTATTGATTGATGTTTCCTGACTTAAATTAAAATATTCCGTTTTTTTCCTACTTATAGTAGAATAAATTTTCCTTTAAAACTATCCTGAGTCTTTTCTGGATCGATTTCCTCATTAATAAAGTAGTACTCTTGTTTCAAAACTAATACTTTTAATAAAGTTACTTTATTTTTATTGCTTTATGTCTTGTGTGAGGGACATAAAGCAATTAAAATAAACGTGTGGTGATGGAGAACTAAGAATACAATATTATATACCACCCCATCTCATCCCATGGGTGTTGTAAAAACCGGCTAAGGGACTATCCGTAAATATTATCTTTACGAAATAAAAAGAAGGAAAACTTGAATTTAAACCCTATACCAATTCGTCTGGCCAGCGTGGTATTAGTAGGCCAAGTATCCCTCCGTCACGGGAGGAGGCCCGTCCCTGCAGTAGGACATTAATGGGCTGTTATGATCTTGGATACTGCCGCGAATTGTTTGTAGTCTACTTAAAGTCTGCTTTTGTAATCGCAGAATTAAATAGTTTTATTTAAAAAGTCACCATCAGTAAAACATTTAGCCTACCATTACCATCGGGAATAGTGTCTTCATTTGATTACAATCGTACCCTAAGTCAAATACCCTCAAGTTCGCTAGATTATTGTACTGTGAAATTGCTATCTAAAATACACATTGAAGATTTATAATGTACGATTTATTGTAGATACTATATTATTATATTGCATCAGAATTACTACAGTTTATCAACACGACAACGACTTTGTCACAGACATTAATATTTTAAATTCTCTTGATTACTTTCTAATATTGCCTCGACATAATTAATCATTTACATATTCTTATAAAATTTTTACTTCAAAGTCTGACTCTAGTCTCAAATATTAGAAGTTAAAGCATTTATAAATTGAGTCAACTGCATGGTTCCCTTAAAATCGTCGATAAAATCAATGCAATTAACAAAAGCAATACCTATTACACTTACAGTAAGAGGTAGTGAACCACTCGAATTTAGTGTTCGCCAAAACATCCGATTTATGTGGAGCTTTGGGTTAATAGATTGTTTCGTGTATTAAGAACCTCATAAAGCAATCCTCACAACCTTAATGGAGATAAGCCGCACGTAGTTTTTAGATGAAAGGGCAAAAAGATTTAAGAGCAAAGCGAGAGTTTTTTCACGATATTTTTTAAAATATTAAGTTAGTTATTAATACTAAGAGGTTCTTAAGGAACGTTTTTAAAAATGCTATTAAGTAGTTGATGTCTGATGAAATCTAGAAAAATTTACTCTGTAAAACAGATTCTATGACATCAAAAAGGAAACATAAGCCACGTTGTAGAAAAAATAACTAATTTAAACGAACTTCAGAAAATCTAAATTACCCAATATAAAAAAAAAAACATAGTACAACAAAAAATAAGTAGACTTTTTATATCGTTAAAACGTAAGTCTATTGTTCAGTAATTGCATTGTTGTGTATACCAGAAGTTCCCATTCAATTTCCCGGATTAGCGAGTATGTGTTCAAAATATGAGTGTGTTATAGAGATAGCAGTAGGTCAACGGATGAAGAGGTTTATCCACGCAATGGTCCTGGCTTTTAATACGGCATTAGTGGCGTACGATTGTTTGAAATTGTCTTCATAATTTAGTTGGGTCGCCCTTTTCCATAACTCAGCGGTAATGTATTTGAGTCAGAAGGGTGCGGACCAAATATCTCGTATTTATTAACTGGATTTAAAAAGGTGAGTTTTCTGTTGAATTAAATATGTTTGTTTTTAGGTTTTCAGAGATTTCCAGACGCTAATTAGATATAGTCGATTTTTTCACAGAATAATAGGCATTAATTATTAAACTTAACTTATCGAAATTCCCTTTCATAGTTATTTACAGTTCAAGTCTTGCTATTTAAGAACCCTAATATTTATCTACATTTTTACACTTACGTACAAGATTTTAAAAACAATCTTTTGTAAATAACATTGCGCACAACGTTGCATGAAACATATTAAAATTAAAAGGGTCACTACAAGTAAAAACTCTCATCTGCAGATGACATAAGTTTCTGTTCAATCTGAGATGCTGAGTGTATTGCGAACGCCTCTTAAGAGCACTCGACTGAATATCCTTGCTTTACAAATCTATTAAGATCAATGCTATTCGTTCAACTAGTTTTAAGTATTATGGAGTTAATAATAGTATGCTATGTGTACTGATAAAACACTATAAAATAATTAAACAAGAGAAACGAGAATTAAAGAATATTTAGAATACTAATATGATGATTGAATCAGAAATGAGGAGATCTGCAGGAGAACCAAAGTGACTGACATAACGCTCAGAATTGCCTGTTTAAAGTGAACCGACAGCCATGGGGTAGACAGGTACTGTAATGGCAACCTCGTACCGGAAAGCGGGTGAGGAGACCCTAACGTTGTTCAGCCGACCTGGTTAGGACGGCGGGAAACCGATGGATGAGGGAGGCACAGGATCGCACAAGGTGGCAACACTAAAAGGAGGCCTATGTCCAGCAGTGGACATCGATTGGTTGTCTATGATGATGATGATGATTAAGTGGTACTTTTAATACAATATCAATATCAAAGCACCTGTTCAAGATCTTAAATTATGCACTCCTTTCTTTGATTCTAGACAGGATTTATTTCGAATGAAACAAAACAAGAATAACGATTTTTACTACCTCCAATAAAAATGACTCCGTGTAAATATAAGGAAAAGTTTATTGGTAAAGGCAGATCGTAAAACTGCGTATGATATTTGACAAGTAAATCCCATTGTACATAAGTTTTCATTCGGGATATCATGAAGGCGGGTCGTGAGAAATTCTTGAATGTAGGTCCCTCCGTATCGGTAGAATTAAAGGCGGGTGTGGGCACGATTTATTTATATCTCGACACTTGTTGATAGCGAACCCTGTTCTGAGTTCTGATGTATTGACGGAAAAATAAATTGTATTACTGTCAGCGCGTGAAAAATTATAATCGCGATGGCGTCCGGTTTGGTTTATGAATGGAACCGGATAACCACGTCAATAAAGAACATATAATAAAAAAAACTAAAGTTTATTTTATTTATGAATCTGTGGTCATGATAATCAATGAATTATCAGACATTTTTTGCCAATTTATGGTACATTTGGAGGTAGCTAGTGCAGCAGTCTATTGGCCCACAAATTATGATAAACAAAAATTACTATTGCTTGATTTTATAACAAAATCCGGGGAAGAAAGAAAATGTCGTTAGGTACTCATCTTAGTAATTACATCTTATATTAACATGCAACATAATTTCAACAAGCCACCTTTTGCATTAGATTTTCGATTCATTACTAAAGTACAAAATTAAATACAAAATTTATTTTAAAGTTAATAACATAATCTGTAAATTAAATGAAAGTTATGTGAACAAGTACTGAGCGAGGCTCGTAAATATTCGCCAACAGTAATAAAAACGGGGCCAGTGGCTCGGCTTTTTAATTTAATTGCACTTTTATATGTGATAATATTTTCTCTGCAGTACCTACTTATAAGTTTATATGGCAGGAAAGTTTGAAATAGTGTTAATTTCAATTGTATCTTTATTGGGTAAATGTTAGGTTGAAAAACAAAAAAATGTGATTTTTTAGGTATACATGGAATTTTTTGTTTTAGAGACGATATTAGCGCTAATACGTATGACTTTTCATCTTCTTGTCTATAAGAATGCAGCGTGCCAATAAAAAAATCTTCAAAACTTACGTGTCAATAAAGAAAAAATATTTAAATAAGCCATTATTTTGTCAAGCTCACATCTTCACCAAACATAAGCTTTTACGAAAAACTTTTTCTCAAAAGATATCTGGCATTTGTAAAAACGGTCCTTTTACTCCACAAAAAATATTTTCTATTGTGCGCTCGTTATAATAAGGTTACACAAATATTAGGTAATAACTATGTCGTAACGTAGAGAACTCGAATTCCGCTTACCATAATAATAACCGCGTGAATAGTTTACTGCAGTATAAAAGTAAGTGACTTTCTATGTTATGTTATTATATAAAATGTAGATGTTTATAAAGAATTTATTATTGTTCTTAAACAAAGGCCTTTTAGATTCAAGGGCTCTATTTGTCTGTGTGGTGACGTAGTAAGAATATTAAGTACCTACCTATATAAAACTCCTCTTTCGTTTGAGTGATCTAAAAGTAAACTACAAATCTATTAACGACTTGAACTACTCCCGTACTAGGTATAGTTTTCTGCGTGGGTGCTGACACAAATGGCAACCAGGTTCTAGAAAATCGTTTGTGAAACGCAAAATATTTATCTACTATAACATTAGAACCTTGTGCACAGTATACGCCGGCAAACACATAAGCTTTGCCACTAAAGCAGTCAAACGGTTATTTCAGGTATGTTATTTAAAAAGTCTCTTTATAGCCAGTTAATAGAATTCCAATACAAAAATAAAGTAAAAGGTAAACCTACAAAGTGTAGTTAGGTCCCGCATCTAAGATTAAGATGAAAATAAGTCCTTTCATTAAGTTCGGGTAAGTGAACTTTTTCACTGAAACTTTTTACTTTGCGCTAAAGAAAATCACTGGTTATTTTTCAACTCCCTACTTATCGTGTATTCGATTCTCTCTGTGGGTTTGTACACAGTATGTTGTAGTCAAAGCAATAGGGTATATCTTTGAGTAAACGTACGCATTGTACCGTAATGTTTGTTCACTTACAACATCAAACAATTTGGGGCTTTTTATCTAGTAATGGAATGTTTTGTTTCATACTTTATGACATTTTTGTTTTGATGTTCGCTACATAACTAAAATCACATAACATTCGTATGTAGATTATTAACATTGAGGTAGAAATTTAACCAATATTAGTTTGGGTAGGTATTTAATTTTCTTTGAACTTTCGTAGAAGAACACGTTTATACTGATTTTTACGACCTTAAAAAGAGAAGAAGAAATGTGCTCATTCGGTGGACTGTACGATATCTTACATGTGTTATATGAATTCTTACTAAAAGTCAGAAGTAACGAAATATAATAAACCTCATGTACAGACTTCATGACAAATTCCAGAGACATTTCCTTTGCTAGAGCTACTTTTAATGAGTTGCGTCTCAATGGACCCAAAGAGATTAAATACTCCTACTATTTCAGCTTTACACATCCAAGTTATTATAAATCCAAGAGCATACTAAATGCGCGTTTCGTTCACAAGTTATTAACAGTTCCCCTTACATTACGAGAGTCGTTTCAAAAGCAGTGTGTAGACTACGCTTATATAAAAATGTTGGTGTTGGTTCTCGCAAATTAATTACAGAGCAAAACTGCTGCTTTACACAGTCTAATTCAGACGGGAATGACCCTTGTGGTGTTGCAAGCTCAAAACTTTGTGAGTGTTTAACACATGTGTTTTCATTTTAATATAAATTGCCTGAAAAGGACGTTTCGTTGATAGGAGATTAGAGGAGCTTTTGTTTTCAATTTTACTGGAAAAGACACTGAGCTTTAGTTTGCATTTACATGTTATTAAAAATATTAAGCTCAAGAAAGTAGAGAAGGGATTAGCAGTAACCGTTTTAACGAAATAACAGACTCTATAATTATTATTTTTAATTATAAATTAACCTACTTAATTTTGAATAGATAAATAAATAATGTTTTCTATGTATAATATGTATGTATTTACAAAAAAAGTATTTAGGTATGTTTATCCGTTGGCTAGTACCCATACTACAAGCTCTGCTTAGTTTAGGACTAGATGGCGTTGTGTGAAAGTGTGAAAAAAAAAGTAAAGCATACGTTTACAGACTTTATGGTCAACTATTTTAATAATACAGATTATTTTGCATAAGACAAGTTAAAGTTCTATTTGTTACTTTTACTCGAGGTTTATTTAAACTTAAGTTTTAGGACATTTACCGTAACTTGATGTTTTTATTAACAGAATAGCTCTTCAAATTAAATAAATAGTAAATAGCAAAGCATACCGATTAAATTTTATACATTATAATAATGATTGTACTGAAAACTATTATTATTCTGTACCAATTATCTCTCTCTCTAGTTACAGACTAATTTATTTTGCAATTCTGGAGCAAAATTGTTTTGGAGAGAACAATAAAATTAGGATGAAAATGAAATTCCTGTTTTCATTATTATTTATAGGTTATGTAACAATGTTAGTTTGACTGTAATAAAATACAATATTGAAAAAAAGGTAGTTTTTGACTATTTTCGAAATTAATACCTTGGTAATTAATTAGTTGCTATCTCGAGGTCAATTAATAATAAGATCCACAATATCGTTGAAAACTTGAATCCGGTTTGTATTCATAAAATACACGTCTGAAGAATCCCCAGGACACGGGGTTTGTTCCTTAGTTGTGTTAACTGAAAGTTTATACAAATTCAATAGTCTCATCTTATTTCATCGCTCGGTTGTAGTTCTTATAATTAAAAAAAAATGCAAAAGAAGAAATCTGATGTCAGAGTACTACACCAAAACCTGTAGTGTAAAAGAGCCAACTGCCTTTCATCTTTTAATGATTCAAGTGCCTTAGAGTATTACATTTTACAAATTATTTAGAGAAGGACTTAAAAAAGTACGATTTAGCGTTACCAATATGATTATCTGATTTAATCTTTATTTTAAATTTTTGTGTGTTAATAACGCGATTAGAAATTAAATAAACAATAAATTAACCTAATCTAAAATCCTATCGTTTTATATAATGTTAAACTAATTAAATCGAGGAGCCGATAAGTTAAATAAACATACAAAAAGCTTGTTCAGACGGTAATTAAACCTATATAGTAGAATGACAAGTTACTGAATAGGTAGAGAACCTTCTATCGGGCGTTGAATAATACATGGGACCATGTGAGTCCGCCCTTAGGCGGTAAAAAGTGTGGTACGATTCATGAACTTTAATCGGATTAATAAATATTAGTTAAAAGTGCTATAATGGTAATGTAATAGCCAACAGTGTCTCTTAGTCGTATAAAAGGGTCATTAACAAGAATAACTGGAGACTTTTTCTTTCAAATGTTTTGTACAATTTATTTTATACGTTCATAATGAGTTTGTTAATAAATTAAGAGCTGTGTAATTAAATGTAAGAAATATAGAGTAAAAATTCGTTACTTAATGTAAAATGGTATGAGGAAACATGCGCATAATTGGAAATTCTTGCCTATTTTTTTTTACTTTATGTTTTATAAACTTGACATTTATTGTTTTTTTAGTACTATTTAACAATAAAGCAGCAATTTTATTATACAGTTCGTGGTAAACATCTTAATCAGAGTAAGTTTGACTTCACAATTACATTAAGACAATAAATTTTGCTGTAGATAATTTGCTGCGAAACACATCGTGATAGGCACAACAAGTGACGTTCATTCTGAGATTAAGTGCACATAAATAGTTTTTATTAATATTTTTGCTTTTAAGGTATGTATAGGACTAAATTGATGTAAAATTTAGTTCAACTATTATTAATTAAATAAGTAAAAAAATAATTGTTGTCAGCACTTGAACAAATATAATAATAGAAAGTAGTTTACGAAATCCTATTCTGCCTAGTCTTTTCTTTCCTCTCGCCACCCCTTTTAAATTACACTACTCAATTACATGAATGAATCACAATATAAAATCTTCAAGGCTCATTGATCTCATGAATATATTTGCAATTCATATTAAAGTGTAAAAATTTGAACTAGCACAGGCATAATTTGTGAGTAAATCTTTGTTACATGAAAACAATTTATTAATATTCAACATAATTATGATTTTACTAGAAAGTATAGGTACTTCTGAATGAAGAGCCAATTAGGTTTTTTTTTATTCTAGAATTTACATTGACTAATTCCAGGAAAGAAATTTACTTAGTCTGCAAGGTTTGTGACAAACAAAAGGTGAAGTCCCACGTCCTATCCTAATTATTTGATTTCTTTTCGTTAACCAAGTATTATAAGAGTTTTACGTAAACAATTTTAAATTAATACGCGTAGACATGGAAGAGAATGGACGATGAAGCACTGGACCGTGTAACGTAGAAATATTTGGAAAAAATTCTATGTATGTACTAGATCTCGCAAAACAAAAATTGATTTTAATACAACGTATTATTTATTTCAAAATTAATCATGAACTAACTTATAGAATTCAGTTCCGGACTGGATTCAATGAAGCATTTTAAATTGCTAAACTCCTCATCTCTAAGCAACTAAGCAAGCCAAGTGCCTCTATGCGCATTATAAACCACTTAAGAACAACTAAAACTCATACATATATTACGTATTATAAATTTAATAAGACAAAAGCTCGCGAAACTAACAGAGTACAAAATAGTTTAATGTTGAACCACGTGCGTACATGGTACACACAGCAACACATCAAGTTAAACATTTTCATTTGAAATTGTGTCTTATTTCAAGGTATTAAGGTACACGAGTGTCTAGCTTGATTAGTTGCTGTGTGTACATGGTACTCTGATTAATATTTATAGCGATGACACGACACGTTACGTGGCGTGGTGTAAACTTTATCAATTAATTTTCACATTCTACGTGGAAAATATTATGCAAAAATTCTTTAAGAGTTTAATTACATACACTTAAGATGTATGTAAATCAATCGTGTATTTACGTAAGGTACTTAAGTCTCATTTATGATAAAATATAATAAGAAAGCTTATTATTTACTTCACAAGGTTGTCCTAAGAAACGACTAAATACTTTTAACAAACTGATGTATAAAATCATATAAGTTAATTGAATTAAGAAAAATCGTAATAAGTACTTACATGCAAAAAACTGTTTTGTTGTTTTTAAAGAATGTAATGCATAGTACACATAAATTGTATGTGTACCTATGCATTTTTTTTTATAATCGTAGAAAGAAGTTTTTATTTTATGGTAAATTTTATTTTCTGATGATTAACTAAGCATTCTGTTGCTTATAAATAGGACTATTATCGATAAAGTCATTCATTACTTAACAGTGCATACCAATACATTGGAGACAAATACTTCGCTGCAAACAAGACAATCTATTTTCCTAGAGTACTTTCTACTAAATAAATCTACAAGTACACGTGTGGGAACCATGTTTAAGTTTATTTGTTTACGTTAATTGTTAGTACAATGTTGTAGAGACGCAGTAGCCTAGAGGATAGTAAATAAACCGGTAATGGGTTATTACACTTGGCAAAGGAAGAAGTTTCTAACTAAAATAATAACTAGGCTTTTTGTTGTATTTTCCTAACATCCCATGAATGTACAATAAAATAACAATAATAAAGTTGATTTGCAGTCCACTATAACTAAATACATTTCTAATGGTAGCCACACTAGGCAATGCCTGTATCGAGGCTACAAAACAATGTGCCACTCTTCCTCCTTTCCTTTTCATCAGAGCAAAGATTAGCCTACCTATAACCCATACAAATTAGTGTTGAATTCATCGTGTTCATCTCATCTTTTTAACTAAACTTATGAAGAGGATGTTATCAATTTAGTAGCATAAACACGCACACGTAACTTTGCGACTAAAGGAAAACTTGATAGAATGCCCTACTTGTCTGGTTCTGTCGTGTCCGCAGGCAATGTTAACCTCTATCAATGCACACACATGCCCAAGCTTATCATTATTTGTAGATATTCGTGGGGTCCCGTACTTAAAAGTCAAAATGTCACCACTCCATTTCATCGTTTTACTTTTTGCTTTGCTGTCAGGGCAAAGTATCTTTACGCTACTGTTGGGCCGTCCCTGCAGGGGCATATCAAAAGAATGTAATAATATACCTGTATTTACTTTCTATGTTAATAATAGTTATTCGTAATCTAAATTAATTATGTACATTTTTTTACTTGTAACAATTAAACTATTTAACTTTCTTGATAAGTTCAACAAGCTAAACGACTTAAGTTTAGTTCTCAAGAGGCGGCAGTAAGTAGTTTAAACATTTCTTGTTAAACGTTTAATTAATCTAGTAATTAGTTTAATTAATTAATTTATCGCCAATGATTTTCTTCTTTTTGATAATAATATTCATTCTTAAAAATAAATGAAAATTCGATACAATTTCATATGTAAGAGTACAACATACATATTACACAAACCATCACAAAAAATACCCATGTCACTCAAAGTCAAATTACGGCGTCAAAAGAACATCAATAAAAACAAACAGTAGGTACCTAATTCGGTTATATACATAGAAAACAAATTTATTTAACATTACATATACACGTGGCATGAAAATATCGATCATCCAACCTTTCAGTTTCTTACATACAATTGGCGAAAGGTTCATACAAAATTAAACAGGTACACGTCAAAGTCGGTCAAGGTGACATTTATAGGGGTTATTACTTATAGCATGGAAGGTCATAGCGTGCGGTAAGCTAGCTTACATTATTTTTCTTTTTTATTATTTTTATTTATTTATTTTATTTATTTATTTATATTTACATTAAGGTTTACATTATATTGATCAGAATCAGAGGCCTCCTTTTAAGCTAGTTAATAGCCTGTATCAGAAGACCCCACTCTTCCATAGAAAAAATTACAGTATCTATAACATAGTACAAGGTAAGTAGTTTAGGTAGATCTAGAAACTATTACAATACTTATAATAATATAAAAAAAAGTATGTAAAGTGTGTGTGTATGTGTGTGTGTTTGTGAGTGTGTGTGAGAGTGTATGTGTGTGTGAGTGTGTGTGAGAGTGTATGTGTGTGAGTCAGTGTTTGTGTAAGATTTAATTAACAGACACGCTGTAAGAACTCTTCCGTTTCGTCATACGTTTGTGTTTTAATCCAGGTAATCAGTTCTATTTTACATTTATAGAGTGGCATAGAATGTATAGTTAGCTTTTTATTTATTTTGTTGTACAAATAAGAAGATCGTTTAAAATATTGCCTGTTTGCGAAAGTAGTTTTTGTAAAGGGTGTGTTAGCGACAAGATAATTTCTTCTTTTTGAAGGTATAGATGGTTTGTATGGTAGATTTTTATGTTTTTTCAGTACTGTTTGTATTATGTATAATTTCCTCACAGATAAGAGATCGCAAATTTGATAAAGTTCAATGGTGGAAAATGATATTTCCTTAAAATACATCACTTTCAATAGTGCGCGTTGAGCCCTCTCCACCTCAAGAAACTTTGTCTTACCAGCTCCACCCCAGACAGGGATGCAATATATAAGGACTGATTGGACAAGAGATACATAAATTTCATTTAAAATGTTTCTGGGCCTACGTGTACCTGTGACGTCACTGTAACATTTGGGAACTACATATCTAAGTGATCTAAAGATCCACGTAAATTTTCTCAGTCTGTTAGAGATATTTTCTAGGTGTGGGTGCCAGGACAATCTCTGATCTATGAGTACACCCAAATACTTGGCTTGTGTGATTTTAACGATGCTTGGACAGGAACAGTTATTATTAGGTTGTGAATTGCATGTATGTACCTTAATGTTGAAATCATTGGCAGGTTGTGTGTTTTTATAAATACTAAAACAAATAAAATTGGTTTTATTAGTGTTAAGGGTTAGCAGATTGTTTCTCAGCCAATTTGAAACTTGTGACATACCCAGTTCAGCACGGCGCCGTGTTTCTTGCCAATCCTGACCATGAAAAACGAGAGCTGTGTCATCAGCATAGCAGAAGATGTTAGCATTATTAATAGGTATATTGCAGAGCTCGTTTATATAAACAAGGAAGAGAGTTGGCCCAATCACACTTCCTTGAGGCACCCCGTAAGTAATCAATGCATCTTTACTAACATAGTTTCCTATCTTCACTTTTTGTTTCCTGTCCGTCAGGTAGCTTTTAAAAAGTTTGAGTGTGGTTCCCCTAACCCCTATCCCTTCTAATTTGTTCAAGAGTAAAGGGACAGAGACGGTATCAAAAGCTTTTTTTAGGTCTAGGAAGACAGCAAGGCACTTTCTGCCGTTATCAAGATGCTGCGTTACATCAGATGTAAGAGCAGTAACCGCATCCTCAGTAGAAATGCCACGTCTAAACCCAAATTGTGAGTGTGATAAAATTTTAAATTTATTGAGATATGAGAGAAATTGACTATTAATAATTTTTTCAAGAATTTTAGCTATACAAGGAAGAATAGAAATTGGCCTGTAGTTGTTGATATCGTCTCTGTCTCCAGTTTTATGAATCGGGATAATAATCGATTGCTTAAGTGCTTCCGGAAAAACGCCCCTAGCAAAGCAAAGGTTAAAAAGGTGGACTAATACCGGAACAACTTCATTACTAGCGTATTTAATGTACTTTGTGGAAATGTTATCCCATCCAGCTGCGGACTCGGTTTTAAGGCTCCGAATCACTCTATGAACTTCTTCCGCATCTGTGTCTAGAAGTACAAAAGAATTCACTTGCCTTGCTAGATTCGTAGGTTGAACGAGACTGGGACCTAGGCCACATTGAATCTCCCTGGCTAACCTACAGCCAATATTTGCAAAATATTCATTTACACCATCGACTGCTTCGGTAGGTGTTGACTTATTGTTTAGCAATTCTAAGCTGGAATTTTTGACCGAGTTCGTGTAGGTTATTGATTTAATATTACGCCACAGTAGTTTTTGATTTTTAACGGAATTAGTAATAATGTTACGTTCGTATTTCCTTTTCATTTTTTTTATTAATCCATTACAATAATTCCTATAACGTTTATATGTAATTTTAATTATTTCATTATGTGGATCACGTCGAGCTTCCTTTTGCAGTCTATTTCGATTTTTTATGCAGCGCAGAATACCAGGCGTGATCCATGGTTTAATTATGCGTTTATTATGTGGAATTTCTATAGTGATAGTGTTAATTTTTATAGATTCAGCTATTTTACTTATAAGTAAGTTACATAAGGCGTGTGGATCATCGCAAAAGAGCAATTCATGTAAGTTTTGTTTTTTTAGTAAATTTAAAGCTTGTTCAAAATTGACAGTTGTGTAAGTGCGGTTTGGGGTAATACGATTATTTGATTTGGAAATGACTAAAAGTGTTGTGAAGTGGTCAGTTATTGTGGTGTGTAAAACAGCGATTGTAGCTGATAGTTTTTTTTTATTCAATTTAAGCATGAAGTGATCTAAGCAATTCTTTTGACGAGTAGGTAAAGTGTGCCCAGGAAGAATTCCGTAAGATGATAACATGTTAAGGTAGATCATTCTGTTCTGAAATTCATGTGGAGGCTCTGTGCATGACTGTTTAATATTAATATTAATATCTCCTGATAAAATGAGATTTTTCTTATCACTTAGACTTTCAATGTGCAAGCTAAGTGAGTTAATAAAGTTATTAATATTACAGTTGATACTTTTACTACCTACCTCGTAAGTATACCATACAAACGCCATACTTCTGGGTCATACCAATTTGCATTCAAAACTAAGTTATGCGTTATTCCCGACAGGCATATTATGTAGTTTAAAACTAATTGCATAGGTTATTATTTTTGATGGAATCATTTGCGTTCTTAACTGCAGGAGACATAGGTTTGTTTGAATTTAAACATTAGTCAGTGATTAAATGGTGACTTTATTATTTGATAATTTAGTTGCACTGAATTTTATAAAAGGTTTTATCGTACGACGATCTCGAGGGCGCAAATCAGGCGAGGGAGTAAATCATGACGGATTCTTTGTTTTGATTTACGCTACTTGCAAGTCTATGTGTTCAGGAATATTAGTACAAACCAAAATAAAGTATTTTTTAACTATACCATGAATGAAATTACAGAAAAGTTAGGCTTAATTTATACCGCCGCGGAATGGAACGGAATGGAAGTTTTTGTACATCGCATAATAAAAAAAAGTTGCGCGACTTCCGCGGAATTCTCTTGCATTCTTTTTTATACATTGACATAAAGTTCATTATGCGATGTACAAAAACTTCTATTCCGTTTGATTCCGCGGCGGTATAAATTAAGCCTTAGAGTACGATAATGAAGAAAAGTTTTCCTTGTGTGATGATGAGCCAGTTCATCTTAGTACCACTAAGTACTAGGCCTCTGTCTATGCATGCAGAGGTAAACTAAAAGTATAAGTTTATTACGGATAAAATGTAATCATAATTAAAACAAAAGTGTTATCCCTCCGATATAACCCAAACCATATAATATGTATATCTAGTCCTTTTCTATTACCCAAGAGTGGACCCTGCCCAATAACCGTAGTGATGAATATGTTATGCTATTTTTAATTATCTTTGCATCACTAATCCAACGTCGACCAATTTACAACGTTGGGAAAAGCTGTCTAACATGTTCTCATTTTAGAACAACCCAGGCTTTCAAAATTATGTTCTTAATTTGATTCCCTGATTTACTTTTAAAAGAACTTGCTCACAAAGGAAGTGTCACTGTATTTACTATGATTTCTTTTTAACCATTTTCGTGGGACGTTCAATCAAGAAGACTTCTCAGATTTAAAAATCAAGTCGGGAAAAATGTTACTTAATTTTTATTGGCATCACGAAGTGAATCATGCATTTAAAATAGCCTTTTATGAAATAAATAGCTTCTTTTCTAGTCGAGTTGCACTACGTGAGTTCGACAAATGAAAATGCGATTAACGATAGTCCGAATGCACGCTAGTGGGACACTGTAGTCGACATTACTCTAGTGCGACAAAACGATTGTGCGACAGTAGTTCGACATTACAGTAGTTCGACACTCGAAGTCCAAAGGAAACGGTTCGGTTAGGTTAGGTTAGTATGCTGATAAACAATGCCAGAACCAAATCGACTCCTCAGGAGAACTTGTCGCACTAGAGTAATGTCGACCTACAGTGTGTCGCACTAGCGTGCATTCGAACCATGGTGAGTCGCTGTACAGTTTTGTAGCACAATAGCTTCCTACCTCTTTACGGGGTACTACAGGAGTGGTTATCATACAGGCTTTAGAACGTTGCTATCAAAAAGTGAATGCAGTTGTAATAAGACGAGTTAAAGAGACGCGATGTTATAATAATACATGTAATACCAGCACAGCAGCAAGCAGATTCAGTCTACAAAAAATATTTTATTATAATTGATGTTTTAAAAACTTTTATGCTGGCCTTCAGATGTCAGTAGACAGTTCCGAACGCAAAGGCAAACCAATATGTATGCTGATTAAGTTGAAATATGTCAGAATAAATACAGCGTTATGCTATTTGTCAACCACGATGGAGTACTTAACAGAAGTTTATAACTGAATAAAATATACTAAATAGAATCCATTTCTGCAGTTATAAAATAAACACTCCTCACACATTCACACAACGTCATCTATTCCCAAACTAAGCAGAGCTTGTACTATGGGTACTAGACAACGGATAAACATACCTTCTTAAATACTTTTTTTTTGGAAATGCAATACATATTATACATTGAAACACTCAGACCAATGCATATAATCATGTTCATGCACACATAGATTTGCATCGAGCGGGAATTGAACCCGAGACCTCTGCGTAGCAGTCATGTTATATAACTACGCCACAGAGGTCGAGTACTAAGTTATTATTTAACAGGAAATGAAGAAAGAAAACTCGAGAGACATAAAACTCTAGCCAGCTTCATACCTACAGGTCAAATTTCCTGACCAAGTGTCTCTGGAGTGGAACGCTTATGAGCTGCAATGATAACAATACAGTCATGTTTGCAGTTCCATTTTTGCTATGATAACAATGTGATATTGATCGCAATTTCATTTCTACCTATGTTATGTAGAAAAATACCATTTATAATTAAATCTGTATTGTGTACCGAGCTCGGTTATTAAAGTAAACCAACCAACATTGATTTATTGGAAAAGTCGCACCTGTATCTCTGTGCATAACCAACTGTTTTTGTTTATAAAAATATCAATATCACTTTATTTTGTTCGATGTTTTTAAAATGGTATGCAATATGAAAGGAAACCATATTAACCGATAACAGAAAACTTAGGTATAAATTAAATAAAGTTCTTGATAAGGTCTTTTCTAATTTCTTTTGCACTGATAAATGACCGCAAAGTCCTCAGATCCAAATTAAGCTTACGTGACATCATCATAACAGCCCACTAATGTCCCACTGCAAGGACAGGCCTCCGTGACGGAGGGATACTTGGCCTACTAATACCACGCTGGCTAAACGGATTGGTATAGAGTTTAACTTCAAGTTTTCTTTATTTTTATTACGTAAAGATAATATTTACGGATCCTACGTGACAATAAGACACAAAATAAAAATTCCCATTCAGAACTGGAAGGCTAAAGTACCAAAGTGGGGCTTAGTACTTTGACTTTCATGTGACGACTGTAACCGTATAAACAAGTTATGCCACTCAGTAGGTTCATGTTTTTTCACGTTAACCCTTTTAGGATGCTTTAATTAATGCAATTTAGGGTCGAAAAGTGAATTAACAAAAATAAAAATATATGAAGCAAACCAATTCATGTTTATTACATATGGAAGTATGACCAGCCCGTAAAAGAATGTCACCGTATATGTACATCAAACCTAAATATGAAAGGGAACAATATTATACTCCATTTGGTTACCAGCTTAAAATGTTGGGGACAAAACAGGATTGAATAACAAATTATTGTGCCTCTACGTAACTGTGTGTAACCAAAAATATGAATATGACTCTTATTATATTTAATCTATTATTAATGATAAATTTCATTAGTCAAGAGTGACTAAATAACGTGTCAATGACGAAAATTTGTTAGTTTAAAATTTAATTATTTTACCATTTTGGACTGTATGAAGGCAGGTGTTTGGTTAAGCATAATTTTCACAATAATAGCCATTTTTTTAAATATTTATATCGAAGTTTTAAAGTTGAATTTTTTAAAATTTATGAGCTGTATTTTGAATACGTGTATGAATTGTTTAAAAACATACTCTACTTATTTTTAATTAAACTAATACACGTAGCAAATCATTGATTCTAAAACTAAATACGTTTACTGTTATTGTAAGTTAACACCAAAGTTGGTAAATAAAATAAAGCATCAAAAAACAATCTAAAAATAAAAGCATATAAAAAAATCTCTTAAGAATAATTACTGCCGTATTCTTTCATCTTACAGTGACTGACTACATACTCGTATGTGTTTCATGTTAGCAATATCTCGAGCAACAATAGAGCGACCCTGGCTCGTCACTTCACCCGGTTTTGTTCCACTCCCATTCTTCTGGTTGACGTTATTACTTGCCTCTATTGTCTTCCAGTTTTAACTACATAAGAAAAATAAAGCAACAATGTTCTATATACAGAATACTCTGCAAGCCCTTCACATGTTTCAAACTGGGTAGCAATCTCCTTATTTTCTTTTAGTTGTGTAATCTTTGCTGTGAAATTGTTGTCTGCGGCTATTAAACTTTACAAAGCATGCTAAAGCCTAGAAGCTTTCAATAAAAAGTGACATTTAAAAGCCCTATTGCGGACATTCTTCGGCCCCGAGAAGCCGAGGCATCTCGACACTTTTCTGCACTTAGCCTGTTGGATACATACTCAGTACGTAGCACTATGTGACCGCAATACGTTGTTAGAAAAATGAGAACGCTTTTATTGTCAAGAAAAGAAATTGTTATAAAAACGCGTCGCGTGTCTAGCAGTATGCGGCAGTCGAAACAAAGCCTTCGGAGCCCCTGGTTACAATTACGAAAACCTTAATACGGGGGACAACTGCAAACAAATTTATGGGTGCCTTATTTTTTTTCGCAATTCATTAGGTCCCCATCTTTAGAAATAAGATTTTCTTGCGTAATGAAACGACAATTTTATGTCCTAACGATGCCGTAAATATTTTTCCGTGTGTACTTTCTTACGTTAAATTAGTTTTTCCTGCTGTTTAAGTAACGTACTTTTATTTAAGTTGGGATGAGCGATAAGTTCTAGTGAATTAAAAGTAAATGAATACAAGTTTGAAATTTTACTTGTATTGTCGTACAGTATAATGGATTTACTATCTCCATTATTGAACCTGTAGTTTAAAGTAATGTTATGAGAACTTTATGTACATACCCTCTTTTCTGGTTTATAGAATCTAATCTTCTTAGCTATTAAAACTTAATCTTAAAACAGTTGAAAAGAATTTATTTGCGAAACTCTTAAAATTGATACTTTTTAACAAAATGTAATAGTTTACCCTGAATTTTAACTATCAAAGTGTTCAATACTAGATATCTCCGAACGAAACATAACTCGATAATTCAGTCAAATACCTACCTACTTGAAATAACTGCCATTTGTGTACAAACTAATGATATCGAAACGTTTATTCCAATTAATAACACAAATACTCGATCTAAACAACTTGAACGAGGTATCGAGTATATCAGAGCTTTATGAAATAAGCTCTATAATTTTATTGACTATGCTGCGAAGCCCATTGCTTTATGTAAAGTGAATAATAGACAAATAGAAGCTTCATCTAGTAAATCATTCAGCTAGAGCCTAGTAATATGGCCTTCAGGATATTTATAATAGTATTACGTCAATTTAGTAGGGTATGATATTAAATTTCGTTGTTAGTTTAGTCAATTGATAGATTTTACTAGTCTATTAATATTTTAAACAGTACTGTCCTCTATTTAATTCTTTAAACGCGATTGCTGTTTTAATGACAATCATAAATATAATTGTATGTTTAGGCCGAATATTTATTTTACGCATTAATGATTTAGAAATAATCTATTTGTAAATTATTAACTTGATTACCTAATACGTAAACTAATTTGAAGTCATCTAGATAAAGACAATCTAAGACTTGATTCGTGCATGTCTACAGGAAACCATTTCCCTCACGTCTTTATGAGCTATCTCTATGTCAAGTTTGTAAACCTTAGTTTATAGGTGAATCGTGACACCGCAGTTAATGAAATATTTGTTACATTTACTTGTGATGTAGCTTATAATGTTAACCATATTAAGTATCTTTATTGATACGTTTAAAGTTCCAAAGATCATACAACGCAATGTGTTCAAGTTAAGTCACGTCGAAAAAAATATGACACTGGGAATGAAGTTTTACTTATTCCTTAGTTTGTTCAAAAAGTGCCGTAACATAGACTTTTGAAAAAGCAAAGCTACGGAAGCTCCACAAACTGATTATGTAATTTATAATAACAAATAACAGATTGAAAAAAGAGCATAAATAAGGAAAGATACGAACGAAACCGTAAGCAACGAACGAAATCAAAAACTCTCATCAAACCCTATCAATAAAAATAAACCAAGAAAAAAACATAGCCCTTCGTAACTAGTACAATCAATATCCCATAAAAGTGTAGAAAATAAATAAGACGTTGTAGTACGTTAACTAGTTGACAAGTCACGTACAATAGTCCCTAAAGAGGGAACTAAAGCAAAAGACTACGCTTGTGTACGTAACTCGTGAATTTGGAAAACTCCTAACTTTTACACAACTAAAGAAACTTTATACGAAACACGATATTGTAAGTAGCACACATAAACTATTTTGCATTATCGTTTCAACAAACCTAAAGTTCTGCAGTTTGAATTTGTGATTGTATACTAAGGATTAATTTTTTATTTGGTTTACTGAGAGGCTTGTGTGTAGAATTTTAAGATTAGATATGCTGGTAGTCCTTTGTTTGTCTGATAAAGGACTAATAGTACATATAAAGTTACAGCACAGTTCTGGTGCTGCTTAAGAAAGAAGAAAAAACTTGACACTGAACCTGATACTTTCCGTTTGGCCAGGGTTGTATTTACAAGTCAAGTCTTCATCTATCTACAGAAAAGAGGCATTTCTCTTTACTAGGACGTCCCTTAACCGGTATGAATTTTTATAGAGATATTCAAAACAGCATGTGTCACAGAATTCAGAATTGTACAAAACAAAAACTATAAAACCAAATTTTTGTGTAATAAGTATTTCTTCTTTTGACAAACCCGACCATCGCATCGCTAGGAGGGACAGACCTACATCTATAATGGGGAACAGAGGGAATAACAAAACCTAGAAATATTACTCTGAACAAATAGGTTAGTACACTTTGTTAGGAGAACAAGTATTTCTTCTTTAAGTGAGCTTTCACGACACCTGTGGGACAAGATGAGGTAACAGTGACATTTATTTATTAGTTTGCGGTATTCATTGTCTTAGTACTTACGTTTTTACTTTATGTAATAATGAAAGATGTTCAATGAGAGTCAAATAGAATTGTTCCACTCTCCAGGATTGTATAAAACACATAATTTAAGCTCACATATCAGAGCAAGTCAAATAAAAGCACGTAAAAATCAGAGTCCGTCAATGCCAAAGGGAATTCAACGATCACAATTGCTCAGTCATCTATAATCCTGTTTATTCACTGTAAATATTTGGCTCATTGAATATTACCGAAAACCAAGAGTTACTTCGCACGATTGTAATGTAAGCCTTTCACGAAAAAAAAACGTAATTTCATGAAACGTTAATCAGACTGATACTTTGGAAGATAAAACCAAAATAAAATATGAGAAATGAACACTAAAAGTAGTCGGTTTTCCCCACAAATATTATTCACTCCCAACGTGAAATATATTCAGTTTCTCATTAACATTAATCTTTAGGAGTATCCATTCGTTCTCGCTTACATGACATTGTCTGTATTTATTTACAGAAGCTATTAATTAAAGATGACTTCCAGAATAAGTTAGTAATTGAATTATTCGGTATAATTTATTGTTTATGACAATTTAGCATTCTAAAGGCGTAAAATATTGTGACCGGCATTTTAGCAAACTCTAGAGTATTTAAAATAGTTTATTTCATCAACAATACAAGCTGTCGCGATCTTGTACTTGTCTGCGTTTTAATTTCAGTCATTTTTAATAAAATATAGCTATAAAAAAAGTATATAAGTATTAATATCCGTTGTTCTGTTACCCATAACACAAGCAGGTTAAGCCTAGCTTACTTTGGAAACAGATGGCGCTGTGTAGAGATGTCCGTGAATATTTATTTTTATTTTGAATTAAATTTAGAAAGGGTTATTATCTTTATCGATTCTGTTGAATCGTATTTTATTTTGGACTAAGTATTTAAGGACTAGTATCGATCGATTTGGTATTGATAAACCTACATATAGAAGCATCGTATGTCCTTTTTATGTGGTAGTGCCTTTTCTCGTTCTCGATAGTAAACATCAAAATTGCAGATTTTGTTTTAATTTTATAATTTTCTGTTAGTGATTCTACGCTGAACAAGGGTCGACATAAGCATTTTTATTCCCAATATAGGTATTTTAAGTAGCTGAAAAAGCGATACCATAATTTTAATAATAATAATATGATATACCACTTGCAATAATACGTAGCTTGCTAATGTTGAAACATTTTATTTGGAATTCCGCATGTGTTTACTCCTATTATCCACACCCAGTTCGTGACAGTTATTTAATTAGTAGATTTATAGTTGTTTTCCTATGAGACTTAATATTTTCTAATGTTTAATGACTTAATGTATGATATTAAAGTAACAATACCTATTTTTACATTGTTTTTAGTAAATAATTATATTTGACAATAAATAAACTTTGTGTTGATACAAATGTATTTATAGAAAATAAACTAGACTGGTTTTATTTCTTTAAAATAATTTAGGTAACAGTACCTCTATTGACATCCGGTGTTGGAATTTTTTATGAAATAATGTTGCTTCTTATTTGTGTTTAATAAACATACAATTTGTAGAGATAATAAAATGATACTCAAAATTATCTAGTTTTATCGTAAGAAAAACTGAAAAGACCTATTAACTCCCATATTTCTAAGCTATTAAAACAGGTAAGTAAAGTAAAAAGCGTTTATTAATAAAAAAGAAAGAAAACAAATTGTACAGTATCCTTTGGCCCCACACTAGGCAAGCCTGTCATGTGGGTACCAAAAAGGTAACATTACCAATCTTAACTCTTATATTAGGTATCAAGACATTTTTTCTCTGGTAGAGTCTTCAATGTCGCATAACGGTGAATTTCTATATAAAAAATAGCAACTTTGCCTTGTGAGCCAATAAAAATACTCGAGGTCGTTTCGACGATCCCTTATATTAATTTCAGCTGCCGATTTTGTACGTTAACGCTTCGCAAATACGCGCGTGCCTTTTTCAATTTTATTTGAACTCTGCTATTCGAAAATACATATTTTATTCGGTGACTTTCATTTAGTTTCGATGAAAGACGTGATGTGAAATCATGTTAATGCGCAAAAACGTATTAATCAATTCATTTTATGAAAAAAATTATGAACGTCTTCAAGATGTTCTAAAAGTAATATATCAATCAATACGGATACGTAGCTAAATATTTTATTTTGTAGTACTAGAGTATCGTACTATCATCTAGCCCACACGAGTTCGAAAATTGAAAGTTCCCATGTTACCGTACTCTTTTATAACAAAACTTAGTGCAACTAAACCCGACCAGCTCAGAAGAAAAGTTCGGGCAATGAGACATTTAAGGTCTGTGAAAAAATTCTTCGATTAAACTTTTTAATAATTTTTTTTTTATGAAAACCAACTGGTCCGTTTTACATAATTACTTAAATACTCTCACTGGTGATCAAAATAATTTAATCTTCATATAAAGCTGCATTAAATTTTACTAGCTTGTTATGTATTAAAAAATATACAGCCTGGTTTTGTGCTTATACCTAAGTAAAATAACCATATTTACAAATAATATTCATAAAATTTAATGCTGTATAGCAATCACCCTTAGCATGTCACGAAAGTTAATTGAAAAGCTAATTTTGAAGTTTATTAAAGTTAGTTCACCAATCAATAATGGCGTTTAATCTTGCTTTATCAGCACAATAAGTTTTTGTTTTGTGAAAAAAGTTTATATTAAAAAAATATCAAAGCTTTGGAAAAGTTAGGCTACAACACTATTTTCCACGTGGCATGGAACATTATGGCTCTTTGCCAGTTGTCTATCTGATTATATTCTCGCAACTTATTTGTGATTTTTTTTCATATGAAGTAAATACTTCTAGCAAATTGGTACCTACATTTAAACACCATGATTATTTAAAAAGTGTTGCTAATTTAAAAGATCAAGTGATGTATTAATACTAAGGTACCAATTCTAGGGATATTACCGCAGGATATCAATAAAGGAAAATTACTGCGCAAGGTAACTTTGTAAGGGGACTGGACTCTTTAGAATAACTTACAGGGAAATAAACAGTGATACATTTCGGAAACGCCCATCGGTTCCGAGTAATGCAATGAAGATATACATACGCATAGTCAAAGCAAAGCAGATTAATAAGTATACAAGTACTAATACTCTGTATCAATATTATAACAGTAAATTAATAAGTTTTTTTATAAGTAAACACAGGTCCTCAAAGTTGGTTTAATTAAATTTATAATAGATTTTCATTTTATCTGAAAACAAGTTTAATCAGGTGAACATAGATCGTAACGATAAAACCTTTACAACGAACTTTATTTTCTATCTAGACATTTCACTTCAGTTTTATTTGATCCTCTTTAATCATCTTTAATTATTTTACTTTGTGAAGGATTATAGTGTTTGCACCTGATATTAAGCACGATCACAGCCTAAGAACGATGAAGAAGAAGGGAAGAATGAGTCATCTTGGGCAATATAATGTCACAACACAGGCTATACGAGTATATCTACGGAAACTGATCAATATGGCAAAAACGTTGCGTCGTTCATTGCATCTTATATGTATATTTTAGAGTTAATTATTTATTATATTGAATAAAATATTTTTTATTTATCCACTTGAACGTCAATGGGTATGATTTATCCACTGACAAAATGGCGGGACTTACGTCATATGGTATAAAAGTACCAAAAAAAAATTCGTTCTGCAACGCGCGATATTTTATAAAAACATGATTCTACCGCTTAAAATCTACGTTTAAAAAAGTCTGTGGGACAATTGTCGATAGTTTTAGAACGGATTACACCAAAATAAACAGCTGTAAAAAATAATCTGTGGTCGCAATGTCAAACAGAAGTTTGCTTCATTTCGTATGTCCTTGTATGAAATTTACTGTTTATTTATGTGTTAAATACATTTGATTAATTAAATATTGTTGGAAGTGTAATATATTACAATTATCTAGAAAATGTGTGCTTTCTAATGGTCGTGATATTATGTTATAAAAGTTGAGTAACTTTTAAAATTTAATAAAAGAAAAGTCAAAGACTAAAACTTGGCCTTGAGTTTAACAATAATGGCGGTTTAATTACGCTTTCCTCAATAAAAGTTTATTGAAATCGTTTAAAGTTTATTGAAATCGTTTAATTCTAGAAGATAAACTAATAAACAATAATTAAATTTAGAAAACAAACCTACTACGTTCTTATTTTTATGTTCATAATGTCTAAACAAAAATATGGTATGCACTACAAAACGCCGAGATGGCCGAGTCAGCTAAAAAAGGTATTTATTTCAAAAATAATTTAAAATACTTTAACCTTCAGAATTACTAATATATTTATTTTATTTTAAAAGTAATATAGTTAATTATATTTTAAAAATAAAATCATTAATTTGGGTTGCTAATTTTTATTCACAAATAATATAATTCCCGGAAAATCGCGGAAAATGTCAACAATTTTTCGCAATTTCTCAGGTTTATCAACTATTCATTGTATTTAGATATTCATAAGGTTAATGTATTTTAATTTAAGTTTATTCCCTATACTTTTACGAACACGACGATGTTTTTCATTTTCAAATTGATGCAGTAATTTTCTCGTGTTAGCCGTTTTTATCAAGACGGAAAACTCGCAGTTTTTTATAAACACATAAAAAACTGCGAGCGTTGCCACTTGAACGTTGGACTCGCGAAAGCGATTCGCGCAGTTAACGTTCAAGTGGTTATCTGCAATTATTATATCGCTATTTGCCCCATACACATCACAATAATTATAATGCACTGTATCTAGGTATACTAAAACTGTTATAATATCATCAATATAATTATGCGTATGACCAAATTCATATACCATAAACATGCGACAATAATGATGATGATTATTAGTCACCAGTCACATGAACTACATTATGAATGAAGTCTGACCTTCATCATAACAGCTCATTTATGTTCCACTGCAAGGACAGGCCTCCTCCCGGGCCGGAGGAATACTTGGCCTACTAATACCATGCTGGCCAGACGGATTGGTATAGGGTTTAATTTCAAGTTTTCCTTCTTTTTATTTTGTAAAGATAATATTCACGGATAATCCCTTGGTCGGTTTTTACGGCATCCATGGGATGAGATGGGGTGGTGACATATTGTATTCTTACTCCGTCACCACATTTTACTTTATGTATCTACAAATGACTTTATAGTTACCCTAGATGTTACAGTAATACTAATTAAGATTAAATATTTCAGTCAGTGCTTATCGTTGTTTTGTCACGATCGGTCGTTTCTTATTTTTGCATTGCAATTATCGTAAACAAACAATAGGCCGGCGGCCGGGCGGCCGGTGGAACCGGTTTTACTCTCGACGCTTAGTGCGTATTCCATTGTAAACAATAAATATGAGTGATAATAATATAGTGTTAGATGCCGAGTTTGGGATTATGGTAAATGAAGTAATTATAGAAGAGAACACAGCTAACAGTATGATGCAGGAAGAATACACACATGAAGTTGAAGCGGAGGACAATACTTTAAGAAAGAGAAATAGGGAGGAGAACTCATCGGATGAGGGATGGTCCTTAGCAGGACGCAACCGAAAGGTCGCGAAGAACTCAACGGCTAGGGACATTGTTGAGAGTAACGAGGACGAAAAAACTCAAATAAGTGTATCGAGTAAGGAGCCCATGCCAAAGCAATTCTCATTGGCACGTCTTTTTATGAGTAATAACATCAATAACATCTCCCATGTCAAGTATGTTCATCAATATCGCATACATTTAACTTTCACAAAAGAAGCTAGCGCAGACCACTTCCTGCAATGCAAAACTTTTGTAGATATGGGTTGGAAATGCCGTAAGACGTCAGAAGTAGCAACTTCCTTTGGTATAATAAAAAATGTAGACATAGATATAAGTGATGAGGAGTTAGCCCAGAACATCTCGGCGGATCGTGACATCGTGTCCGTAAAGAGATTGAATAGACGTAATTATTCGGGAGTACCTGAGGACAATGGGTGGGCCGCTAGTGAAACTATATTAATAGGATTTAAAGGCTCCTTACTACCATCTCACATATACATGTTTGGTTTAAGGATAAGAGTGGATTCTTTTATTTTTCCCGTGACACAGTGTAGCAGGTGCTGGAAGTTTGGACATACAAAAAAAATGTGTCCCTCAAATAAAATTGTGTGTCCCAAGTGCACCCAGAATCACGAAACCTGTAGTTTATCCGATTACACTTGCGTAAACTGTAAGGGAGGACATATGCCGTTGTCGAAGACCTGTCCTGTATTTCTTAAAGAAAAAAGAATTCGTGAGTTGATGGCTGAGTTCAACTGTACTTACAGGAAGGCTCTTACTCTGTACGTTGCGCCGAACTCGCCGATACCCGCCCCCCCTAATGTTTATAAAGCTCCCGTTTATGAACAACGAACAGACGTTTTACGGACACAAGAAATTCCTAGCCAAAATATAGAGAATAGAAAGCCTTCGTATAAAGATGTTCTAGTAACGAACGCTTCTTCAAAAGATGGTAAAGCGGTTTCTTCAAAATCTTCTGCAAAAACAAGCTCCAGAACCGGTCAAAAGAAGACGATTCGTCCACCAACCCCTGTATATTGGGATAAAGAAACATCCAGTGGCACAGAAGAAATTGAAGATACAGGTTCCCCTTCACTTACTTATACTAAAACACATACGTCAATTAATCGTAACACAGAGACAACTTTTAAACAATTTTTAGTTAAAATTAAAAATATTATTTTGTCCCGCGAATCATTAGAAAATAAAATACAACAATGTGTAGTTATTTTGATAGAATGGCTTATATCTAAAGTCTGTAATAATTTTTCTGTTAGCTCCCTTTTAAATTTGCTGTGCAATAATGGATAGTTCTAGTATAAGCAATTTTGATTTTAATATTATCCAATGGAATTGTCAAAGTGTACGGCCAAAGATGGTTTCGCTGGAAACAATTCTTAACCGGGAGAATATTCACATAGCTGTCTTGAGCGAAACATGGCTCGAGCCAGATAGTGCTTTTAAAATTAACGGCTATAATTTATTCCGCCAAGACCGTAATGATGGTTATGGTGGAGTTGCTATCTTAACTCAACGTTCAATAAAGGCTATATATCGTCCAGTTAATAATATTAACTCTGGTATCGAAACCTTACATGTTGAGATTCTTAATTTTATTCACATAAAAAACGTTATTTCTTTATATTGCCCTTCCTCAGTGAACGCATCTCAGAACGACTGGGACTACATTTTTTCTCTTTGTAATGATAAATCTCTTATTCTAGGGGACTTTAATGGACACCACTCAAACTGGTCTTATAAAACAGACAGTAGAGGACAAAACATATTTGATTCCATGTTAGACCACAATTTTATTCATTTAAATGATGGTAGACCTACTAGAATTAAAATGGTGAGCCAATCTTTGCAACAATCTTCTCCGGATATTTCGTTTATTTCTTCTGACTTAGCCTTATTGTTTGAATGGAAAACTCTTAACGAATCACTTGGAAGTGATCATTTAATCATTAAAATATCTTGCACCGTTAATAACACTAAAGAGTATTTAAATAAAAGGAATTATCTTAAATGTAACTGGGATTCATATACTGATTATTGTGAGACTCTTTTCCGTCATTTTGTAATACCACAGGATACCCAAAGCTTGTATGATATGTTTCTAAATACCTTGCAAAAAGCGGCTGATGTTCATATACCTTACATTAAAATACCTCTTCATGTAACAAATCGTTTTCGACCCAAGCCCTATTGGTCTGCTGCATTATCTAGGGCAGTGGCCGAGCGCAGATTAGCTTTGGCAAATCTGAGGTGCGCTCCTTCTCAGGATAATTACAATATTTTACAAAATAAAATAAGAGAAGCTCAACGTCTTATTCGAAATGCTAAGAGTCAAGCATGGCGTAGTTTTTGTTCCTCAATCGATAACACGACATCCTCTTCTGTAATGTGGCGTAGAATGAGATGGATGAAAGGCATCCGTTCTCCTTTTTCTTCTATTGACAAAGCAAGAGCCGAACGCCTTCTAAGGACTCTTACGCCAGACTTTGTGTGCCCTTCTGTTCCTCAATTTTCTTCTATTAACCATAGCTTAGCATCTGATATTACTCTTCACGAGTTGGAAAAATTCATAAAAAAAAAGGACACCGCTCCCGGATGTGATGAAGTCTCTTTCTCTATGATAAAACATCTTCCCAGGTCAGGTAAATCAATCCTAATTTTGATATACAATAAATGTCTTATTTTTGGAGCGGTACCCTCTCAATGGAGAGACGTTAAAATAGTCCCTATTCCTAAACAAGGTTCAGATTCATTACGCCCTATTTCCTTAATTTCTTGCATCTGTAAAATTTTTCATTCTATATTAAGCAGTAGAATAGAATGGCATTTTGAAAAAAATAATTTGTTTCCCTCTAATATGTTAGGATTTCGCAAAGCTAAATCTTGTATGGATAATCTGACTCAACTAGTTTCGTCAATACAGTTAGGATTTTCACAAGCTTTGACTACCTTTGTTTGTTTTATCGACATAGACAGCGCTTATAATAATGTAAACGTAGCTTCCTTACTAGAAATTTTGGATGGCATGCAAGTTGATTCCAAAATATGCTATTATTTATGGTCGTATTTAAAAGGAAGAACGCTTAAAATCACAGTCTCGGATGGTGATATAGTAAGATCTACAGGGCAAGGTCTAGCTCAGGGAGATCCTCTATCTCCTTTACTATTTAATATTCTTACTATGCATATATGTAAAAATATAACAAATGTTGAAATGTCTCAATTTGCTGACGATTTTATTCTCTATATAAAATCAAAAGATATTTCTACAGCCGTTAATGAATTAAATTTAGCTTTATCTAGAATTAATAATTTATTGAACAATTTAGGTCTAGATATTTCTCTATCAAAAAGTAAAATATGTGTTTTCAAAAAGGGCTGTTTCAGGGGTAATGTTAACTGTACGATAAACAATGGTATTACTATACCGGTGGTTAATGAGGTTAAATATTTGGGCGTTTGGCTAGATAGTTCCCTAAAATGGCGTAAACATGTCAACGAGTTAGTTATAAAAGTAAACAAATTTATGAATCTACTGAAAGTATTGGCTGGGGCGAGTTGGGGTGTTCATCAAACACATTTACGTAGGTTATATATAGCAATTATACGTAGTAGGATTGATTATGGTTGTTTCTTATACGATAATAGCTGTAAGAGTAACTTATTCAAATTAGATAGGCTTCAAAATCAGGCTCTTCGCGTGATTGGAGGTTTTATCCGTAGTACACCTATTCATGTCATGGAAAACGAGCTATGTCTCCCCCCTCTTTTTATTCGTAGGAAATATTTAGCAGGTAAATTTATACTAAAAGCAAAATCATTAGAAAACAACAAAACTACTTCTACAATAGAAGCTCTTTATTTAAATAGAATGTCTAGATACTGGGTTAATAAGAAACTTCCATTGCTTATATCAGTGTTTGATGAGTTAAGATCATCTGCTGTACATTCAAGTCCTTTACTCCAAATGTTTACTCTGGACTCATGGGTAGGCAATATTAATATTTTACAAGTGATTAGAGATAGTATTCCTGATATATCTCAGGCTAAACGGTTTTATGATATTTCTCAAATTAAATCTATATGCTCAAATTTTATTGAAAATCAATATTATGATTTTCATAAAATATTTACAGATGGCTCTAAAAAAGATAATGCGGGTGGCGCCGCTTTTTTAGATTCACAACTTGGTAGTCATGTAAGAATTAAAATTGATTCAAATATCTCTATCATGCACTTGGAGTTAGTTGCTATAGCAGAAGCCTTGTCTTACGCTCAGTCAATTGAAGCAGATAAAATAGTTATTTTAACTGACTCTAAAAGCTCCCTGCAACACCTGACTCGGTACACCTCGCCAGGGCGAGGTTGCCCGACGGCTTATGTAATTTATGAATCGATTTTGAGACTGCAGGAATCCAAGTTAATTTATATACAATGGATACCTTCACATATTAACCTTATAGACAATGATGAAGTAGACTTACTAGCAAAACAAGCAATAAATGATGGGATTCCTATGAATATACTTCCTCTTTATACAGATGTTGTCTATGAATGGAGGAAAAAATGCTGGGGTAGTTGGCAGGAATATTTTGATGTGCGTTCAAGAGAAAAGGGCATTTGGTACCGAACTATACAACCATGTATTTATAAATATCCTTGGATTGATGAAGCAGGTTTAGATAAACCATCTTTGACCGTCGCTCTTAGACTTCGTTCGGGTCACATTCCTTCTAACAAATTTGCCTTCTTAATGAAAAAAGCACCTTCCCCAAATTGTGATCTTTGTGGTTCTGTAGAGGATGTGCAGCACATTATGATGGAGTGTAGCTCGAACTTAGGGTTAAGAAATTATCTTGTTGGATTGTATAATGTATTGGATGTAGGGGTTTGTAATTGTATTTTAGCACAACCAACATGTAAAACAGCTAAGGACATTTATAAGTTAGTTCAATATAGTGCTTAATGATTAGGTAATCTGTACGTAATTTTAAATTTTTATATTGTGATTTTATCAATTAGGCGATGTGGTCGCTAAGCGACAAAGCCTAAAAAAAATAAATTTAAAAAAAAAAAAAAAAAAAAATATTTCAGTAGCTGTCAAGATAGATTACCATGTTTTAGCATAACACGGTTGGATATTACTGAGTCATCATGTTACATAAATATATTCGTTCGCACCTACCTTTAGAGTGATGATTTACACTTAGATAGTGAGTTTGTCACTGTTACATAACTTCACTACTCTTTTAGCTTCGTGAACTTTGACTGAGAGTAAAGCTATGCTTTTGGGGAGTCATTGTATTTATCTTAGTGCTCATACGCGTTATACATTCAATCACGGAACTTTGGTAACTTCAACTTTCAACCAACCAACCCAACCAAAACCAACTTGTAAGTTTTATTTAAAATGGTCAATAAATAAATGAGTAGGTACTGAGAATGAGTTCTGAAAATTAAAAAAGGACGACAAAATTCAAAATCTCCCGGATTTGGATAAGATAAATAATAGTTTCATCAGTCTCCATAATATAATAACTTTATGATTAATACGGATAGTTATAATCTACTAAAAAAATCCTGAAGCCTATAGATATACAACCTTGACATACTTATATGATTCTTGGACCAAATCGAGTTATGTCTTTAATAAATAGGGTTAGTGGCGACCCTCGAGTAACTCAACCCTGTCTTACTCATTGAACTTCACACATTTACCTATGACATGTTGGAAGAATGAATTAGTATGAGAAGAGCCACTTAATAAAACAATCACTTAACTATTCTACGAGTGGTGTCGAAGTAAGAATTGTATGGTGTCACAAATCGATGTCACCACGCCACCCATAAGTTGAGAACTCATGGGTGTCGTAAAAACTGACAAAGGAAGAAATCCGAAAATATTTTTCTTGTAACAACAAAAAAAATGAAGGAACACTACTTGATATAAAATTCTGATCTAATTTGATCAAACAAACATTTTCAACATTAATTCAAAAACAACACAATTAAATTGTAAATTCTCAAATAAGTAAACAATCAAACTTATATCACAAAAAAAACTTTTTACCACAATCTCACGTACTTTATAATGACTCTTAACATTTACGACTTTGTCCTTATAAAATTATTATGAATACCAGCCTCTGGAATTACATATAACACACTCTACATTTCATTTGGTGACAAAATGAATAATACGTATTCTCACATCACGTAATTCTATTTGTAAAGGATGTCGGGGGGTGGCCTCGTATCTTCTTGTTATAAAGATGCTGTGTGCGCGTGTTAATCTGCGAAATAATTATATATGTGACAGTTAAAGCCCGTCTTTTAATGGTTACTTATTTTTTGTTAAGATTTTGAGATTAGAAGGAATCTTTTTTTATCATGAAATTTTAAAAATGGACGTTCACCATAAATTATATGAATTAATTCGTCACTTACCCGCTTACTTATAAACGTCTCTCAAATTTTAGTCGATTGATTATCTTAAATTCTTACGGTTTTTTTTTGCATAAAGTATCTTTTACTAATAAAAATCTCGCTAAACAGGGCGTTTATAAGTAACGGGGTTATGGTTTAAGTTTGATTGAGATTAATAATTGTTTTTCACAAAAAAAACCTGTACCTACATGTAGATACATACCTAAATTAATATTATTACATTGTACTACTGTGTCTTACTTTTGTCATATATTGTTACGTATTGATCCATCATCCCTCTTGGTGATCGAATCTAAAAGGGACGGATTATGAAACAGGTGCATAAAGGAGTAAAACTTTACACCAGGGAATCAGACAAATGTTTTTATTTCCCATGATCCACATTCCATAGCAGTATTTTTATTACTTAAAATTCTGTATTTTAAACAAACTAAGTATATATTTTCAATAAATAGATTACTATGCCTTAGGTAATATTTGTATAAACAATTTAAACGTTGACAATTTTAACGGTTCTCTTTGAAATATAATATATTTAAGGCAGGCACGACCATCGTAAATTGAGGATTATAGTTATACTCGGTATTAGGTTCCATGTTATGGATCACGGCGCAACCACAAAATTGATACCCGTATCCATTTCAATGGTCTGAGATATTAGGCAGGGAAATATACCTACAGGTACAATTATTGTTTATAGAAACAAGAATTTATACCTATTTTAGATTTAAATATTCTAAAAAAATTCAAATTGCTAAGAATTAAGAACCTGGATATTTTTTTCTGTCGTTAAACAGATGGTTTAACGTGTTAAAATAAAGTGTTCATCTGCATCAACGAATGAACAGGTAGATTAAACTTATTGAACATTGCAATCATTTCTATAAGATATTCTAAGGCAAATTCAAGAAACCAATTGAATTAGGTGCAATCAAATCAAGGACGGTGACTGATCGTAACCTAGTCTAAAACTATACTCATAATAGAGTCAACTATCACGTTTATTATATGAATTACAAACGTTGCACAAAAATGTTGACTAGTCACGACTTTATTCTATTTTAACTCTAAAACCAGCAATTAATAACATGTCACATTTGTACTGACCTTTAAGAGAAAAAGCGTGTAAGACACGCCCTTATTAAGTGTTCTTTAAACTAATGCCCTTACTCATAAGCGCCTCTTAAATATTAGTCAATTGATTAGCTTAAATTCTTACAGTTTTGTTTAGTATAAGGTTGGTTTTCGTAATAAAAATCTCGCTAAACATTGATTAAATTTAAGAGGCGTTTAGGAGTAAGGGGGTTAAATTTTAAAATGTTTCTACATTGGAACTTGAGTTCACCTCTACTGGTCATACATAGAATAAAAAAAAACGTGTATAAGCTGTTGACGTATAGAAGTCTACTTATTACAATAATGCCTCCACATAGTGAAGCCTTTAAAAAGTACATATTCCCATTATTATAAAATTAATGCTGAACTCGAATAAAATCTAATTTACCAAGATCTTTTATTTAAAAGTAAGTAAAGTTCACAGATAAGTAAGTATTAAGTAAAAATGACTGTAGCATAATAATTCACCATACGAAAATTTTATCTACCTTGAAACAGAATAAATAAGTGAGTATAAAAGTTTAGCTTGAAATATTACTCATAGATTATGTAAACATGAAGTTTGCAGTGGCGGTTTCTTTATAACATATTCTCATAAATACTAGGACAAAGTTGATCAATTATAAGCCTACTTTCATAATTTTTGCTTCCATGTTTGTAATAATTCACAAAAAGTTTTGAATAAATATATTTTTTTATTAAGTCATTTATTTCTCGATTTTATTAAATTACGTAGTTAATAATTATCATGTATTTCTCTAAACAAATGTTAAAAAAATATTTATATTATTTTACCATGTATTAAGTACATAAAATTCTATTACGGTTTATTTAAACTGTTCAAAATCATACGTTGTACGACGCAATTCGAATTCATGTGCGATTATTCTCGTGACAAAAGTTAATTTTACTTCCACGCAGAGATACAAAATAATCAGGGAGCTTCTGTGTCCACACTTCAAAAGATTTAAATTTAGAACGTTTCCATTAACATTCACGTCAAGTTTGTTTAGGTGTATAGGTGTAGGTTCCGACAATCGTTTTTGGTAACAGCGTAATGTCTATCTGGAAACGGCCTAATGCCGTGAATAAGTAAGTAGATGTTGGGTGAGTCCGTTAATGTTAGTACCCGTCCCGAGCATCCCGGCTAAACCGAAATAAGGTACAGGATACACTGGCTTTATGGCACGAGATAAACACTTATCTACATAAGCGTAAATAGTGATTTCGGGCCGGATCCTGGTTGAGATTTGTTTTGTTTTTATGAATTTGGGTAACGTTGTGATAATACTGTAAGAATTAATATTTTTTTTTTTTTTTTTTTTTTTTTGTTTTAGCAATCTTGCAATCAGTCGTTTAGACTATGAACAGATGAGATATAGACAATTTTGGCTTGTAGGGCCTCAGAAAACTCCCAGCGGAGCCCGCCCTTTCTTTTATATAGTCAGCATAATTATTTTGTGACTATTCTAGTCAAAGATATCCCTTCGCTTCTTCAATCGACGTATTGTTTCTGGGATGGTTAGCTGTTCCGCAAGCTGGTTTGGGTGCATTTGTAGTCGTGTCTTGTATCTGGAGCTGTAGGAGCTGATGACTTCCCTAACCATTGGCAAGTTAAGAGTTTCATGGAGTTCCTGTGTTGTAATGAACCATGGCGCGTTTGATATTTGTTTGATGATATAATTTTGTGCCCTTTGTATTATCATTATGTTGGAGCTGCATGCTGAGCCCCATAGTTCAATTCCAAAGGTCCAAATTGGCTTCAGTATTGCATTGTAGATAAGAAGTTTTTTGTCGCAGGCTAGTTTTGAATTTCTTCCCAGCAACCAGTAAAGTCCCCTGTACTTGAGATTGATCTGGTCTCTTTTTGTTTGTACGTGTTTCTTCCATGTCAGTCTGCGGTCTAAGTGCATTCCAAGGTATTTGACAGAGTTTTGATGGGGCAGTTGAGTTCCATTTAAGGTTACTGGGTGACAGTCCTCTTTGCGAAGTGTGAAGGTTACTTGCACCGATTTTGACTCGTTAGCTCTAATTCTCCACTTCTTCATCCACTTCTCTATTTCATATAGTCCGCTCTGCAAGAACTCAGACGCTTGGATTGGACACTTGCTTGTAGCAAGCAATGCTGTGTCGTCGGCAAATGTTGCGACTGTATATTCTTGGGCTTTTGGTAGGTCCGCTGTAAATAGACAGTACAAAATAGGCCCCAGTATCGACCCTTGAGGCACTCCTGCGTCGATTTCGTAGAAGTCAGAGGTGCTAGCATTTTCTTTGACTTGGAATTTTCTGTTGGCTAGGTATGACTTCAGTATTCCAAAGTATGTATGTGGTAATAAGTAAGAATTAAATAAAAATAAATCTTTGTGTTATTTTAATGAGTTGAATTGAATTGATTTGAATTCTTAGGTTGGGGTATTTTTTATTTATACAGCTCGTTTATCATGGCTCGTTGCATCCATAGTATGCCAATAATGGAGGAATGGGAAACAAAACTAGTATAATTGAATGTAACTTTCTAAGCTAATCAGCTTCAATAATGACAAATTGTTCTGTTCTTAAAATTGAAATATGTATTGTTGGGAAAGTATTTAAAAACTTTAGTTTGAACAAAAAACACGGCAATGGTGTGCTAAAATAAATTTGGGACTAGGTAGTGTTGTGTGAATGTGTGCCAAATATTATTTGTAAATAGTTAAAAAAATCGATGTGCATTGTACATCTAAGATCGAAATAAGTGCATATAATCGAGAAATGTAATACATCCTAATTATTCTGTAAGCACTGTAACAATATCAAATTAGGATCAGAGATAATTTCTTTGAATACAGGTGGGATAATGTGACAAACCTATCGCTCCCTATGGACTACAACCGTAGTCCCGTGGGATCGTTACAAACACAGTCATGACATAAATGATTTAAATACATCGAGCCATAATTATGTTTGACTCAGACTATATTAGTGGAATAATAATATTTTCAGTAGATTACAGTACTGGGTATACTTTACGAATTTCTGTTTCTCAGTGTATTTGCAGCGTGTAGCCAAGTAAACTTCATCAGAGTATAAAGCCGAACCAAGTTAAGCTGCGATGCAACGGATAATAATGTTTGCAGATTAAGCTTTTTCAAGGAGAGCTGCTTAAGATTTAAAAAGAAAATTAGTTCTGAATGAAGATTAAAGTAATACTAAAAGCTGAGTCGTGGAAATTATTTTAACTAAAGTCGTAGGTACTTTATTAAGTCGCGTTTTTTTTTTTTTTTTTGTGTGTACATTTTTACATTTAATATGGTGGTTTATACTTAACTGTCTAATAATGATTTCAATAGACTAATCAGCTCTTAAATGTCGCACTATAAAGACAGGCCCCTCGTAGTCAACTAAGGATGGATATTTGGTCTGCTAATACATACATAACATGCAATCTTCCCTGTCTTCAAACACTCAGCCAAATTATCTTATAAAAAAAATCTAATTGAAATGAGGAGGGCTAGTGTCGTGTGACATAAATATACATTACAAGTTAATAAATACAAGTAAACTACAAGTTTATTTAAGCGACAATTTATTCACTTGTGTTAGTTTTAAAAAACTTAAATTCTTTTTAAATAATGTATTTATAGTCCAAAGAGCAAGTATTATATAGCAATCGATCGGTAATTTAAACCTTCATAAAACTGCATTTAAAAGTGAAATCCGTTAAAAAGGTCGGTTGAACAAATAAGGACTCGGGCGACGAATTGTAAAATTCGTATCATATACAGAATAGAACAACTGCAACACCACGAAAAGCTTACAAAAGAAAATTATGATTCCTTGATACGTGACACTGTTTGTTTTGCAAAATGTAAAACGTGTGCAATTTGAAATCTCTGTGTTTTAAAGTTTGTTGGAAAGCATTGATAGTATTATATTACGAATTGTATATTATCCGATTGTTTCAGTAGGAAACCTTTAAAAATCGCTGGCTCACTGGTTCCTCAAGTTTCCAAAGAATTGTTAGAAAGTTCAGAAGCAAAAAAATAAACTTAATTTGTTCAACAAATGAAAAGTTTTAATTGAAAAACAAAATTCTCTAGGAAAGGCTTCATTTCCCAGGTTTCTTAATAAAGAGGCGAGGTAGCTGCCTAATTGAGTGATGTTCTTTACAAAACCTAAGGATTCGAAGGCATTATTTTAATTCAAAGAGTCGTAAAATGTAATTAGATTTAATTTTCTGAGCTTAGATTACATTAACTTCTCTTAAGCGTGTAGAAGTGTACAAGGTATATGCAACCTAAAGAATTAAACACTTAATAAATATCGTCTTACTACAGTTTATGTTATTATTGTACTCAGTAGCAAATACCTCTATACAATATGTAGCATGCTTCTCGCAATATATTGCTTATGAATATATAATTTTACATGCCCTTATTTATTTTCTAAAGCATATAAACTCTTATGGTTGTTTCTTTCTTTTAATATTAGCAAATTTCAAAGCAACGTAAAGAATGCCAGATATCAAAGAGATTCTGTACGAATCTTAACAGAACAAGACTTATGACATTCATTTCAGAAGAAGTGAATGTCCACATCTAACCTTTGACCAACTGTAAATAGACAAGGCCGCGACCCACAAACAACCGTGTACAATAACGCTCAGCACTCGGCCTCTTTTCACATTAAAAAAGGTTTTCGAGTTTTCCTTAAAAATACCTCATTCTGACTCACATTATAAATATTATTAACGGAATTCTTTGAGTCCCCACATACGTTTTCAAGTAGGCTCTTAATTAATATCCATGTTTCATTAACCAGCCGTAAAATAAAAATAATTAGTATACACATAACGCTGACGAGCTTTGGATTAGAATCGGCATCGCGGCTGACTACGTAAGAGGTGGGTAGCTGAGCTAGACAGGGCACAGAAACACTGGCCTTCATTGACCATAGACAGAGATAGGTGGAAGTCTAAAGGGAGGCCTTTGCCCAATAGTGGGATAATATAGGCTAACACTAACATATAAGGACACAAGTATTATATTACTTAAAAGAAGACCTCCACATCGATTATTTGTTATAAGTGTCACTTGCTGAATAAAATTTTTATTATATTATGACAAATATAAACCATGAATAAGGGAATAAGAAAGAAATTTGTATTATTCATTGTATTTATATTTTGCGTGGTCTTTTTATAACCAACTTGTAAGTGGAACGAACCAGCAGATTCTCAAAAGGGGCTCAAAAACATGATCAGTTAAAAATTGCAATAACGTTGCTCAAGCGTGATGGATTGCGAGCTGCCTTACTCGTCGCCACCTATACACAAAAATGAGGGAAGAATTTCTTAAATTAAAAATGCTAAAGAGTATTCTCGCTTTAACATTTTGTGGTAAATTTAACTCAAGTGAAAAAATTAAATCATATTTTTTAAACTTTATAAGATCTCGTAAAAAGGTTTGGCTATACCTATATTTTAAACAGATATCCCGCTCCATTCTTAATTATCCATATTTCGCTCTATCCTTCTAGGAGTACATCAAGATATTCAACCAATTTGTACATATTAAATGGTCTTTAAACTTTATGATAACAATATAGTAGGGTGAGAGAATAGTTACAGTTAGTATTTCATAGTGAAAATTCAGTTTATGTTACACGCCGCACGGCTAACTCCATTATCTCACCTACAGCCAACCGTTGAAATTTTTGAACCGTTTATTCATTCATCATTATAAACTCAACTAAAATGCTAAAGTAAAACTTTAGCATTTTACTCGAATAATTGACATATCCGTGTGGTGACGGAGTAAGAATACAATATGTCACCACCCCATCTCAGCCCACGGGTGTCGTAAAAACCGACTAAGAGACTATTCATAAATATTATCGTTACGATATGAAAAGACGGAAAACCCAAAATAAACCCTGTACCAATCCGTCTGTCCAGCGTGGTATTAGTAGGCCAAGTATCCCTCCGTCACGGGAGGAGGCCCGTCCCTGCAGGGGGACGGGGCATTAATGACGGGGCTGTTATGATGAATTGACATCAAGAACTTTATCTACTTAGAAAAATATTTTATTAAGGGCATCGTATGTTTTCCCTGCAAATCTAATTTTGCTCAAGTTTTTATTACGTTACATAAGAATTTACTTAACATTTTTGAGACCCAAGTTTCGATATAACATTCTGTAAACTGAAAATATAATAAGAGAGTCATAAAAAATCAGTTCGGAATTTAATTTATTTTTCGGATTGTAATAAAATAATGAAGATTTAGAATCATAGATTGATTAATACAAAGAGCGTTCAATAACGCACATTATTATAGACACCGCTGAACTAATGTTTAGTTTAGTCGGAGCGGTTGGCAACAAAGCGAGTACGATAGTGTCATAATATACATTTATTTTGTTTCGTGGCCATATTTTAAGTACTTTAGTTAAGCACATCGTAGACCTTGAAAAAAAGAAAATAAATTTAATAGGGTTTGTACTTTTTGGTAAAATTTCAAAATAAGCAAAAATAAGTCCTAAGATTTTCGATACGACACAAAATTAATATCATTAGACTCCACGTAACCTACATAAGTAAACATTGTAAGGTAATTTTCATATGGAACAAAAATAGATTCGAGTATCCAAGAACAGTACAATTACAAGGCGGCAAGAAATGAACTTTGCTTAATTAAATACCTTTTACACAGCTCGGCGTACAACGGTGTGCCATTATTTAGACGCTTACCTGAAACGAAAACGGAAACATTTAATTTATTTTGAAGATCAAGAATCAAAGCGTTTAGAGCACAGGTGTTACAAAAATAAATACATGTTTATTTTTCATTATCTTTCATTAGCTCTCATAACAAAAAAAACACCAGTAATATTAATGTATTTTATTATTAATAGTTTTACCTTTTGTTTTAATAATCCACATAATTGTCATTGAATTTTTGAAATTTATTAAAAACTACGTTGGTACCTTAAGTGTTGCTGGGAATTGGGAAAAGTTAAACATCTTCCAAAATTTTACTAATTTCAAATCACTGTGCATTAATTGAGCTGAAGTTAACTCTGGACAACGGGCTTACAATTAAACCAGTACCTACAAAGCTCGAATATCACTCGTCGTTACAGATGAGTACACACACAACAGGCTTTATCAATTGCGAGTCTTCCATAAATCCGGTTACTACATTGAAGCATTCAGAATGACTAGAACATCTGTTGCTCGGATATTTTACAAAATTGTGCTTTTGCTTAGAAACAATACCTTTGTTACAATTAGTGCTACAAAGCAACCTAATATTAGATATACAAAAGTTTATTACGAATTACAGAATTTTGTGAGCTGACATAATGTCGGTTTAACGTTAGTCTGCAGTAACAGTTTTGGTGAAATGGATTTAGAAAGCAAATTATGCTCCCACTCTTAAAACGTCTAAATGGTTAGAATATTAATATTTATGCAAATGTAGATATTAAAATGATCGTGGTATAGAACTGAATATCAATGAAGCGGCAAATTCGGCTGAGAGAGCCTTTTTCGATACGCAATCGACACAGAATCGATTTGCAATGAGTTTTAGCAAAGCCGCAATTAAATTACCCGGGTACTGGGCGCCGGATATTAAACACAGATGGGTACGGGACAATCATATGGCTAATAATTCCTATTTCTGATAAAGTACAATTACGTCATGTTAATGAAATGTAAGCACAATTGTCAATACGTATTAATTTGTAAATTATCCTTACTTTAAGACTTTGTGACACTGATTTTATACAAAAAGATCTCCTAAAATAGGCCGTATTCATTTATTAACAAAAGAACCCGAAATACTCATCTCAACAATAATTTATCGGTTGCGCAAACAATCCTACGTGGGGTTCGAACCGAGCGACGGCAACGTTTGTAACAATGCTTTGCAATGTGTATAGCTAAACTGGGAGATTTTATTATCATTTATACAGCTTTAAAAATAGCCAACAAAATAGTTTCATATTAAGAAGGCTCCTTCTGTCAAAACCAACTCAGCTGTCGGCGAAGCCTAAAAGATTGTTGTTTCACCAAACGTTGCGTGAGAAAGAGAAAAACTCATAGAAAAGCAGTCAGAAACATGCACACGCACACGCGCTCGATTGTATTTATTACAAATCAAAATGTCGTTCAAAATATAAATATTGTTCTTCTTGATTGTGTTAGGGTTGACACTAATACTAGCTGTAGGTAGTTACCTAAAAAGTAATAAATCAGGAGTAAATAAAGATAACTAAAATGGGTTTTTAAAAATTATCTTATTGTAAGTTTTGTTGCGGAAGACACACCAAGCGAGACATCAATTTATCTTGTAAGTGGTGTAGGTATGACACCGTAAAACATTATAATTTTTAACTTTTTTTTTAAGTTAAGCTGTTTATTCTTGAGGCAGTTTTTTAGACCGTGCATCGTTAATAGGGGTTCCATACAGTACACAATAATATCTTACTTCACATACAGTACATGAAGTTAATTTTAGCTGGATTTAAAAAAAGGAAGAAAAATCATAAAATAAATAATAATCATAAAATCTGGAAATGATAGTTGACAAGAAATGATACTTGATCAGTCATTCAGATACCGGGGCGGGGGTAAGTCACGTAAATATTAAAAAAAAATACAAAATGAATTACAAAAAAAATACAGTTTACGCAATGTGACAGCCTTAGCTATGCTCTATTGACTATTCTAATAATAGGTGAATTTTGACAGTTGATTTTAGTCAAGAATTTCACTGATGTAGGTATTTTATCTAATTGGTTATGCATCTGATAATAATTGGATCTCTTTGATAAAAGAAATTACGAAACTTCTTACTGGCAAGCGATACGTAATTGTCATAAATGACATAAATTAAAGTTTATTGAAGTTTGAAAAAAAAATATTCGGTAACATTCGACGACGGTCGGCTCGCTGTCGTACCTCCCCTCCGCCGACCCGAGGGGTGCAGAAAGTGGAGGCGAGATGCAAGATGTCGATGGCGGAAACGAGCACGGTAAAATTTCCTAAAATGGTTTTGGGAAAAAGGTAATCGCGTACAAACTTTAGAATGTATCTAGTCAATATAAAATTATTTGAATTTTCGAATAAATAATCTATTCCTATTCCCAAAATATATTTACCTTTATAAACGTTTAATCCTATTTTATTACGCTAAAAGTTGTTATAAAATGTGCATAGAATTATGAACTTTGAAGCCTCATAACTTGTAAATGAATATTTTTTTTACTGTTTTATTAATCAATAAGACTAGATAATAACGAGACAAAACGATATCATCTATAGTTTTGAGTATTTATTATCTAATGAAGGAGGAATTAACTTTCTTTGTTTGTATGGAATTGCGATTGAATTGTTTCCCCTTAAAACGGAAAATTCTCACAAACTAAATCAATTCCGTGAAAAAAGTATTGTTAAATAATCAAATATCATTTCATTCCTGTGAAGTGATTGCATATTGATATTGAAAACTGTAATCAGCCCGTTCGAAGGGAAGCTTATAAAGGAGAAAAGATGAGTGCAATCCGAGAATGTTTCATCGTCATTAGCATACAGATTGAGCCACACGACGGAGCCGATCACGGAACTGGTAATGAACCCAATTCAATATACAACTGAATGATTGTGTTTCTAGTTCTACAGCCGTGCTTTGACAAAGATGCAATTTAATTGCTTCCTAGCTGCTTTTTTACTAAGCAGCTTATATTGCGGTGTTCTAACAATGATAAAAAACAGATTAATACTACTTAAGTTTTAAAGTTTTTTTACATACCTTTTTTGCCTTAATAGTACTCTCAGTCTTTCCCGTATCCAATTGGTCAGTTTTCAATAGCATTTGGTCGGTCATAGTACTTTCATCTACTAAAATTTCTCTGCTATTTTTCCTGGAGTGGTTAATAATATCAGGTCTCACAGCACTCATCAAATTACTTGAATTTTCATTTGTACAGTTCTCTTTCCCTAACTTATGGTCTTCATCAGAACGCGATTTATCTTCAGAACTTTTTATTTTAAAACAAGATATCGATTTCTTATCTTCTTTCCCATCGCTCCTACTAATTGGATCATTTTTATCACGTTTGTGTTCGTCTTTCTTATGAGTTTTAGATCCAGTTTCAATCTTAAGACGTTTTTTCTTCCCATTCCATTTAGAGTTGACATTTTTAGATCGATTGCTATCATCGCTAGTGCCAACACTGTCAGAGCAGACGGGGTTAACTAGAATTTTCGTTGATTTAGCTTTTCGTTCAATTTTTCTTAAATTAAGTAAGTTTCCAGCGCTACTTATGAGTGTTGGCGATGAGTTTTGGGAAGGTGAACTGTCTTTTGTGTCATCACTAGAGTGTCGAACTGAAGAGGGGATTAATCTAATGGCTTTCATGGCTTCTGATGTATTGTGGCGTAATTTGTTTGTACCAAGTGGCCCCATGGCAACAGGTGGCCCTCCTTTAAACAATAACGCTGTCTCCGTTGGTTGACACACACAAGCTAACATTTTCAATGGTCATTTATTATTTACTTAATGCTATTATCACTCACATAATTTTGATGTTTTGTTACGGTGTTATTTTTGTATGAATCTATACATTTAAGAAATTTGAGATAGGGCTGGAAATCTTTTATTTTTGAACCGTCTTTAAAATAAATAAATTATAATATAAAAATGAAACCATTGATGAAAAGTGAATAGTAGATTAAATATCTATCTTAAAGTACATATTTTGTATAATGTAATTAAGACCTTAGTATAGAGAAGAAAACGATAGCTGCATAAGAAATACAAAGGATCGGTGAAAATGTTTGAGGAGTGCAGTCTTTACTACTACTCAAAAACTTTAGGAAATGACACCATGTTTGATAATATAGCATTTACATATTCTAGTAATAAAGTTGACGTTTCCAAATGTAATCCTAAACACTTTGCACAATTTAATATTTAAAAATGTATACACGATAAAGTTAAGGTTTTAAAACTCCATCAGAATAAAAGAGTATTTGCATCAAAAATTTTCTAAGGCATTTATAAAGTTAACGAAACAAAATAAACCGAATGCGAGCCGCAAACATTTTGTCCTCGAATCCTTTCGTGGCGCGAGAAAAAGTTCAAAATCCAGTTACCGCTTTATTTCGCATAAGTATAGAGGTACTACATAAGTCATGAGTGAAAAGTTGACGTTATCGGATTTGCAGAGTGCGAGTTCACACGATGTGTAGATTCAAAAGGATGGTATTTATCGTATCTATCTTCTGTAAGACTTAAAGATCTGTTACGATTTTGGTAGGGCTATAATTTCTTCCTTAGATAATTTCCGTTGTCAAATTTTGATTACTAAAATATCCTATTATTGTAAAGCCAAAAAAGTCCATTGCTAAGCATAGTCTATAACCCAATGTTTCCACCGCGTGCAATTTTGTGCCTCCCTCATCCGTTGACCTTACGCCACCTTTATCATAACGTTCATATAACAATAAATCTTTATAATGGAGATATTATATTATTTTCCCTCTGTTGTAAATAGTAAATGACCTGTTATTATTACATGACATTCAACACATTATGTTATTTTAAAAGAAATGCTACTGTTTTAATGTTTATGGCTCTGTACCGTTAAGAAACGTAATATTTAAGTAAATATGATTTGTCAAGTGAATTGTCTAGCAGGAAAACACTGACACATCTGTTACTTTGTTGCTTTAAGCATCTAAATTTTGTGGAAACAGCCTCAAAAATAATACAGTTGATATTGATTCTATACTGCACAGTAATAAGAAAAATAATACTTTTCCCCTATAAAAATACAAGTAGTAAAAAGTACAGCATTTAATATTATGTAAGCATTCAAGAGGAGAAGTCTACTAAAATATTTTTCAGACCCCAAGAACATCTTTCACAACGTGCATAATTATATGAATAATAAATCAGGTAAGGGCAATAAAAGTGACTCATTTGAATACCGACCGTTTGCTTTGGTTATTCAGAATTTGAGTACCAGTAAAAAATAACAATTGGACATTCAATCACTTCCATTGCGAATACTTTTGTAAGATGAAGGTGATACTCGTAAAATATAGTCACGGAAACAGATGTAGGGCAGTCGTAAAATACTAAATCAAATAACATTTATTATGATTTTCCTAAGGGATGTGTACACAAGGCAGTGTATCAAGTTATGTTAGTTTTTTATAAAACGAACCTTATTACAGTCGTTTAAATTCCCGACAGTTCAATTTATTACGGGCCTTCTTTAGTGACGGAGGAAAACTTGTACTGCTTGTACCATGCTGGCCTAAAATGGGTTTTACGTCGAGTGCCCCTTCTTTGGTTTTTATACAGATAATATCAGCAATATTTCCAATAGCCCCTTTTTAAATATTTAATATCATTGCAATAGCCGGATTTTGTAATTACAAAATTTATTCTTTTTGCTTGACGTTTCAACAAATTTAGTCACTGTTAGCTTGAGACTACGACCATTAATCCGATGCCGAATCAACAAGCATAAATAGACAATTTTGAATAAAGACGTTGCTTTTCTATAATTTCTAATTAAGCTTTCGAAATGTAAGTAAGTTATATCATTAGATTTTACAACACTTTACAGTAATGAAAATACTCGTTTTAATGTACTTGGCTTAGTTATGTAGATAGTGTAAAACAAAATTTGCACGTAGAGAATTCGGCAAAATATCCAGGCATTGTCATGTGGAACGGAATGCTTAATATTGAATCTACGACGAGGTATATAGGTTAGGTATTCCAAACTTTTTGCCGCATATTTGATCTACGTGTTACTGTAGTAGGGGACAAATTGGAAATGTATGAAAAATTTTGTTACATAAATATAATTTAGATAGAATATTACAAAAAAAATCAAAACAAATGACAAGTTCGACACCTGTCACAAAATGTTTTAACCGAATTTGCAACTTGTTGAATCAAGTATCATCTGATTTTTTTTTAAATAAATAGAGCTAATACGGTGTCGTTAAATATTGAGGCCCTTTTTACATCTGTACAACTTTTTTATTCGGAGAAGGTACAATTAGATTCTGTATCTGACTGATTTATAAACTCATCAATGCATGTCGTATTTTAAAAGTATTATAATTTTATAATAATAATACTTTCGTATATAAAATTGCATCCGCTTTGACGAGTACGAATCATTTTTAACATATTTTTTATTATACATGACTTTTTTATATATTTCTTCTTGCATATTATTTCTACAAAGCCTATGTCTATGTAAAAGTGACAGAATATTGCCGAGAGTAATTCAGAGCAAACGACACTGCACATCGGATGTAGGCTCGGAAGTTAACGTGAACCATCTCACCACCCACTTCCTATTCACCCCTATCGTATCTTTACAAAATCCTACTAGTTTCGCTACCTAAGTATGTTACATTTTCGTCTTTAAACATGTATCAAAGATTACAATCTTACATTGTAAAAATTCAAAATAATAATAAAACTTAAGTACCTATGTAATTTTTATAAAATGTTTTGCTGAATTTGGACCCAGTTGAACCATCATTAGTGACATCCGACAAGTGCCTGGTACTCGAACTCGACGAACAATTATTAATGAATGTAATAGACGTAACAAAGCCGGTTTGTAAGGCTTGTAGTACTTAGCACTCACTCTGCCTATCTCTACGCGAATAAGTCGTGAGTAATAATTAAAATAATGAAAAGATAACTACATTGTTTATCCTAACCATTCTTCACTATTTTCATATATTCATTCAGAATTCAAATGTTAATGAGGCTTGGGAAAAAACTTTTTAAAACCTATTCGTGAAAATCCTCTGATTCACTCTCAGAAACACTTCACTTTCGAAATAAAGGACCAGGAAAACCCCATTAAAACAGCGTTATTATTCAAGCCAACGCGCTAGCGGAAAATTAAGAAGAATTTCCCACACAATGGTTAGTGAAATTGCTTGTAACTTGGCACAACCGTTTTTTACTGTGACATCAATCCCGAAGAGATAGGTCGAAACGGTATGGATGGTAATTGAAAAATATGGCAAGGAAGCTTTACACATAAATATACTTTAGCTGTACTCTATCAACATTTAAAAATAATGCCCCAATGTGCCAAATGATGTGTTTTTATAATTCTGTAGGTATCTTTTTATCAGCTATTCATGTATCTTCACAAGGACGTATACTTAGGTAGTAAGTTTTTTTAGCAATCCATCTCTAAATGTTTGCACATTTTGAGTTTAGGTGAAAAGAAAAAAGGAAATAAGTACGCTGGCAATGACTTTATTGGTACACGATTTCTTCTAAGATTTCCTCATATTTTGTTACGGTGATATGATTTTCGAGTATTCCTTTGTCAATTTTAACCAAAGGCATCGGTTAAGAAGAGGTTTGACTGTTATTACACTGACTACTGGTACAAATTATGAATATAAAATGCTAATTTATACTCTTTTAAGAAATTACGATACCTATATCTATGCAATAGCTACAATATTAATTAATTCCAAAATCTTATTTTATCATTTTATATATTTTCTAAGATAAAAACGGAAATGATGCTGCTTTTTCATCCTCTCTTGTAGACAATCATAATTACCGTAATTTGCGTACGATAAGATTCCAATTAAGTAGAATGACATAATTTTAATTGAATGAGCTATAAAATTAATTAAAAATAATACGTAGGACGCAAAAATGTTTCCTCTAAAGTTGTAAGAGAATCTGAAATATTGTCATTAATGCACTAGAAAAAGAAACTTATTAGTTTGGCGTTGTTACTAATTGTTGTACTAAATATTAACACATGCGACTACCAACAAAAGACTATGATGAAATACGGATGGTAACCTACATACCAGTGGCGAAGGGTGGATTTTTATAAAAGGGAAGCCGAAGATTCCGTGGACTTTTGTTCTACTTTATATTACTATTATTCTGTAGTTCATAGGTATTCGTGAGAAAATGTTTCGATTTTACCTAGTTGTCCCGAACTCATAAACTTAAAATACGAAAATGTTTCTCTGTTTGGAAGACTTCTTTGATCAATTAGATTAATTGTTTATATTGCTATATCCTAAATGATTCTACATACCTACTTACTTACTTTTAGAATCTGAGAATACTGTCTGTAAGCCACTTACTTATACGTATCGAAATGAGATAATTGTATTAAAATGTTTCGTAAATCCACAGCGCCGGCGTTTCTTATATTTATAATTCAATTTCGAGAATGATGTTTTATCGCACATCACATAATAGGATAGTCAATATAATATAACACTATTAACCTGTCCCTTATAACAACAAACTATTAAATTTGCTGAAAACAATACAAACAAGTACTTACAAAAATATTCCATAGGATCCCAACGCACTACGACAAAAATAAAGTCAACCAATGCACAACACATAATACACAATCATAAATAATTAAACATACAAATTTTACTACTTTAAACAAGAAAGCGAATTTTATAACCTATTTGCAGAAAATAAATACAAATATCTGTTTTTTCTTCAAATGGTCCTATCGTTTACCGATGATTCTGCCAAAGTCAAGACGCAAGCCGTATAAAAATATAAAAACAAATAAATATAATTAAAAACTAAAAATTCAGAAGAAAGGCTGATTTCTATCAGATTTAAATAATTGATAAAAACAAAGGAATGTCAATGGCAAATTAAGTACTTAACGTGAAATGAAATGAAACTTCGTTACAATTGGTCGGTCCACTGGTTGCAATAGTGCTTTCTCGCTCTCGCAATGTTGTAGTTGTATCTTTTATCCTTGTCATAAGCCGATGGCCACCGGCTTATATGGTACCTTAGATCGACGAATACAAAGTGTCACGTGACCGTACGATTTCCGTACAGTCTGTTGTACTGGATTCCTAATTTCGCGACCGGCTTACTGCGCTCCGCGCATGCGCGCTTTAAGTACTCTCTGACTGAACCATAACAAGTTGTTAGTTGACAACCTTTAATTACAAGATGGCGTTATGAGTACGTAAATAATTATATTGAAAATTATTATTACTGTAATTATTATTGCGATTTACGTAAGAGAATACTTTTTTGTTTTATATTATTTTGTATTGAGTGGATGTTGCGTCATTGATTTATAATTGATTAATAGACAATGCTAAGCGGTTTTTGCAAAGGTAAGCCGGTAGGAATCGAGTTATATGGACACTTCGCCACTACTACATACATATATCGTCCCCCTGCGGCTCAATTAGAACTAAATTTAATTATAGCATCCACATTGAATAATCGAATGCGAATTTACATTTCTATGGGTATCTATAAATGTATTAATTTGTATTAAAACCACTTCAAGCCAACGTCAACATAAACTTAATATAGTAGTTTAATTAAATAAAGTAAAAAATATATCATATTTATACATATTTTACTTTTTAGTGAAATTTTTCATACAATTAATAATGTGTAAAGTTTAGTAAGAAGTGTTTAAAAATTTCCGTTAACATAATTGCTCACTACTCTACTAGGCGGTAGCAAGCTCGTGGTTTCAAACCCTTCCTAACATTATTAATGCTATACATAAGTTATTGTCTTAAGACTAGATGAATTTTGTGTCCTATAGCTTCATGTTTATAAAAGTTCCTACGACACAGGGATCTCTAATGCGATCTGAGAGAATGTCTCTAAAAAAACCAGTAGTTACAAAGGAACATATTTCTGGTCTTTTGTAAGTTACAGACCGTTAATACTCTAGGGATCTTGGACAATTTCAGTTCTTCGATTTCTTGTTATTGCTTTTATTATTGAACTTTAAAGTAGTTTTGTTCCTAGTACATAAAATACACTCGGAGCTTAAATTCAATCGAAGCTTGTTTTTATTTCATACCAAATATTTATTTATGCAGTAGTTTAATAACGACTACTTTACATCAATAAATCAAATGATTAACGCGGAGTAGTTTATTGGCACTTGTATTACTATCACTCAGTATTGGTTTACTTAAGATATAAGAACTCTTTCGATGTTATTTCGTAGTAGCATTTACAGTTTTTTCATACCTTTTAATTTTAATGAGCGTGGAACATCGTAGATAGGTATGGTAAAACAAATTTTTAAAGACAACACTTCCCTAGGAATCAAGTACCAATAGACTTTTTGTACTCAAAGTCGGTCCAAGGTTTTTTTTATCATAAAATATTTTAATGTCAATAAACATTATCATTGAATTTGAATAAAGAAATACGAATGTTCCCTGATTTGGAGTATTCATAAAATTAATCTAATTGAAAAACTTTGGAAGTAAATAATTTCGACGACACCAGACTGAAACTCGATAGGGGTTCGGATTTGAATGTCCATTGACTTTCACTCAGTGTACCATTCCGTGGGTTCCCTGAATTAATAATGAGGGTTCCTGGTTGCCTTTTGACGGCACTCCTATCAATTTAAGTAATTATGCAATACTTACAAAAGCACTTTGACTTTGTCCTGATGATATTGGTTTATAATACCTGTATAAATGTAACATGACAATAAAAATATAAACAATATTTTAACAACCGTAAAAATATTTTAGAAAACTGTAAGAAATTTTAATCACTGCTTTTTGTTAGGAAGTAAAGAAGTAAATTGATTTCTGTAACAAACTTCTAAAACATCACTCTATTTACCAACTGAAAATCAAACCTAGATGCTCCAAATCTCCGATCACTTTTTAATTTTAAGTACAAGTTAAAAAGACCTTCTTTGAAATACCCTTAGTTGTAGTCTAATTACTGATTTATTATTGTACTCTTAACATAAATCTCAAAGCACTTCTCTCGCGATAAAATGTATTTACTCAGGACGTTACTCATCGTACTAATTAGTTTATTACTTGTGGTAAGTAATTACATCATTAAATTTCGCGTGGAACTTCATACACATGAATTCTCATACAGAAATTTATTTATTTCGTATACTTCTGTAAACATTTAGATATACTGGTAAAGTTTTAATGAAACAAAAGTGAATGGAAAACATGTTGGGAGTAAACAATTTGTATTAAATGCATCCGACTTTCTTTTCCATATTTTGTTATTATATTTAAAACTTTACTAAAAAGATATACGCTGTTATTAATTAACGCGCTTATCACTTATCATTTCTTTACAAGACAGACTAAATAATAGCGTGAAGTACTACCTTATTCTAAAAGGTGAGAAAAGCAATAAGTACTTAATAAGCTTAAGTTAGTCCTTGCTGAAACCAGCTATTAGAAACGATTACTAATAGATTTTTCTTTAAATGTTCGTGTTTTACTTTTAGTGTTTTGTTATCCAAAGATTTGTAACCATGGTACACCACAGTTTTTTGGGTAACAATTGTATAAACGATGTAGTAACCGTTACAACCACTAATATGAACATTGTTCTCAAAATGAAAGAATTACTCTTTGCCACTTAGTAAGTCGTTGCTTTAGCTCATAACTTCTTCACTTAATTAATTAAGTACTTGTCATCTTTTTGGTATCCTTCAGTGACACTTACCTACTACAATAATATCCCGCTGTGTGCCTAAATACACGCTGAATGTATTGTCTGTATAACGACGGACATGACCGCTTAATCTTAAAGGCATTCATGAAATATTACCCACATTCTTAATGAATCAGGTACTATCCCTACGTCGGTAAACTATTCTATAGACTTAAATTAATGGTAACTTTACGTCCCTCTAATAGGCTGTATGAATATAATTTGCGCCTCACATAATATTACGTAGGGTAGACCATAGATAACCTGAAGATTATTAAACCCGAATAATCTAATGAAAAGCTCGCTTAGTTTTAAACAGTCGTAAATCACTGATCCAACCTCTAATTGAGTTAAACGAACAATTCAGTTGGAAGATTCTCCGTCCAACATAATTGATTCTAAATTAAATTATTTTTTAAATATAACATGCAAGGTAATCTTGCGTTCAATGAACCTTTTAAATAATGCACAAAACAGAGTAGGTTCTCCTTTGATTCATTACAGAAAATTAATTTTCCTCAATCTGAATAGGCTAATGGAACGTGATCTATTTTATTAAGATTAGCTGCTGAAGATTACGAAGAAAGTGTGCGAATTAACTAATATTGTATCTTAAAATGTTTTTATACAAATCAAAAATGCTTTCATTATAGCAAGTTAGATCTCTTTTGTATTAAAATCCATCAATATTCTTATAGATACTTCAGAATAGAGACGGAGTTTTTACTGTCATACGGTACTAAGAAAAAAATAAATAAAATCAGAGTGTACTGTATTTTATACCAGTAGCACATAAAATGGAATTACGTAACAGCTTACTTCAATGATACCCTTCACTGAACGTCGAAGACTTAAAGGCTAAATGATTCTAACGAGAAACTTTATGATATTTTAACTCTAACATTCCTATTGACGTAAGTTAAAATACTTTTTATTTTAAAACTAACACAAATAATTGAATACAAGCACTAACATTTTAAACTATAAGTACTTTTTTGTAAATATCCTAAACATAAATATTATAAAATTCTTTCTTCTAATTAATAAATAAACGATTTTCGTCTCTATTTTGTTCATGTTACTTTTTTAATTGTATTCCACCACCAACTCTATTTTTATTTATTTTAATGCAAATAGTTGGTTCCAAATTAATAATATTTTTTAAGCAAAGTATTATTTTAATAGCAACTAAATAAATACATAACCTGTCAAAGCTCCCTTTGTTTAGCAATATCAGCTTTAGGAAGTCTCATTACCCGTCCGGTGTAGAGGTATATTCAGCAATAGATAACGGTACGGGTTACTTTGATTTTGATTGATTGACTTTGAGACCATTAACGTGTCATCACTCATGTGAGATAAACGTAAGTATAATGTTCATTCTAGGCTTATGTTTATGTGTATAATTTTACGTATTGCTATCGAAGCTAAATAATAATGTACGTACTCGTATAATAACACAGAAATAATGAAGAAAATGTTTTCGATTTATTTACATAAGAAAATATTAGATTTGACTTTGGAACACACTTCATCACAATAGTATCAAATAGTAATTGTCTCAAATAGTTTTGCACTATGGTAAATAGTCTCTATTGTATTTACCTCTGTATACATTAGGTATAACTTTTTACTTACATTTAATTACACCATTATCATCAAAGACAACAAAAATTAGGAAACTTTTATAAAGTGCTTCCTAATTATATTTCCATGCTATGCATACCGACATTAGCAATTACAGGTACGGAGATTGCACTGCGAGAATATTAAGGATCGCAAGACTTTAGTCACGCATTTTTCCATAACTTATAGAAGGTGCATTAAGAATAAAAATACCTTCAATACTCTGATTCTGCTTAGATTTTAACTGAACAACGTTTTTACCATTCTGAATAAATCACTTTACAAAAGTAAAATGTATGTTATTCTCCCCTCCCTTCGTTTACTTTGTCTAAAAGCAGGAGTATTCACACGTGAAATAATTTAAAAATATGTCGTAACATCATCTTGCTTTTATCTGCTGACGCGGGACATGAACAACGTAAAATACTTTGGATTTGAATATTTTTTTGGTGTAAGTGTCTATTAAGCAATTATCAAAATAAAAATGTATGATTTCCTGATTAAAACAAAAAAAAGAAGAGAAGAATAAAGACTGGTGACAACTCCAGTATTATTATTACATCATCATAGAAAGACGCGTATTTCTTCCATTTAAATACCAAAAGATGTCTCTATTTGTACCTAGTATATTATACATTCGTGATAGATTACACAAATAGCAACCCAAAGATACGTACGCAGAGATAAGCAAAAAGCGTTCCTAAACATTTGGTCGGTGATGCAGAGATTATTCTACCTGTTGGTTGTGGTTGGATCATTAAGTTAATGCCCCCTTTTACTTGGCTTACCCTGGGTCCCGAAAGTGTTTAGATGTTTACATGACGAATTTCTGTTCCATTTCTTTTTCTTTTCATTGAAAAGATTTATTATCTCGTCAGATGTGAAAGGATTTTGGTGATATATAGTATTATTATTTGGGGGAACTGCCTATTACGTGGATTTTTTGTAGCACATTGACACGTACTGTCTTGTAATTCTCTACTGAATTGGTAGTTGATGCTCGATTCATTCGATTCGGGAGCTCTATGAAGCCTAATGAAACTATTATTTATATCATTAGTTTTGCCAATGAAACAAAGAAATATATATTAAGTGCATCGCGGTTAAAAAATAACAGAAATGAGCAAAGTTAAATGTAAAGTCAGCCAAGGAGATAATGTTTAAGTAGTTGGAGGTTTCCAAGTTACTACATTTTTAATTTAAACAACTGTTTCCGCTTACACTTGATTAAAACTTTTTACTGTACAGTCAGATATTATAGTATGTTCTCAGATTTAAAACACAATTAAAAAAAAAAAACCCTTAAAGGGACATTATACTGGAGCTTTACGAATACCTTTTTTTATTTATCATTGTAGTGTAGGTATATTTATGCGAATCAGTAAGGCACTGACTCATGTAGGTTATCAAGATGTCAAAGTCAAAGTCAAAGTCAAAAACGCTTTAATCAAGATAAATACAATTCTCATTATATATTTCTTGACGTCCTTTAAACTACTTAATCTAAGTTTAAATACATGTAAAAGTTTAGCAAACTTTACCACCGCCTCCAAAGCGCTAGTAGAGAAGAAGCGGCGAAACAAACCCTACTGCTGCATTTTCTTGACGTCAATTTTTTTACATTGTAGATAACTGTAATCAGGCGCTGCAACCATTGTATACCATACATATCCATACAACGAAGGATTTTATTATAAAATGATAAAGGTAGCGTCATGCAGGTAGTACATGTAGATGCGAGCTTAAATTACATAAACTTAACTGCAGAATGCATTCAGTATAGGAGTTCCTGCATTTTGGTAAAATATGATAGGTTTATGGTAAATATCAAACTGTCAAACACTGGTTTCATACATCTTATCTAATACACGTAAAACAAAACAAAACAATGTGTCTCATACTTTGTTTCATTTGCCAAATTGACAAAAATAACTTTAATGTTAAAACTTATTCAATTATACAATTGAACTAAAAGTGTTTCAGCTCAAGAACAAACAAACTCTTGTATAAATTTAGATGACAGTATACATCGTTAGATTAAATTTTCATGAGACTTTAACATTGTTTAGAATACTAAAATTAAACAATTTATTCAAGAGAAGTAGCGAATGGTTGTTATTTTCTACATTTTATTTGTTTTTAATATTTACAAGAAAATAGAGACATAAGTCATGTCTTAATCTGGACGTTCTTCCCTTTAGATATCTTTTAATACAACAAAATAAAATTGTTATCGGAATTTTACTTGCCATACATGAAATACTTAATTTTGCATAAATTTGTTTTAGGTACATGAAATCAGGTAATATAAAAGTTATACAAAGTGAGACCACCAATATCAGGAAAATTTAATTAACATCATAAAAGTTCACCTACTGCGATTTTCAATAAACACTTATACAAAGTATAAGTACAAAGAATATTAAAAGTTTCAATGGAAACGTGAAGAAAATTATTAATAATGTGATAAAATGCCTCAGTATTTGTACTACTTTATTTACTTAGTGAGTCAGAATAATACAACTAAACAGTACAAAGAAACGTGTCAACGCAAATATGAGTCCGTAGAAAACTCATTCAACCTTTTATGTAAATCCAATAGATCTGCTATATGTCTCCCAGTAGGGGTTCACAGTCGTACTACGTAAAAGGAAGCCTCCCATATCTGTAGGTAAAATGTCGCAACTGTCACCAGTAAGATATAATGCTATAAAACTTGATATTTATTTATTTTGTATAGTGATGTGACCTGAACGTAAAAGAGTTTACTGATTTGCGTGCAAACGTTTTGACTTTCAATGAGCATTGCCATGTTTGTCGCTCTTTAGTGGAAATATATTGGTTTGGGTTACTTGAGGTTTTGATCCCAAAAATGCACTTATTTTTTGTTGCTAGATAAACGGGCTGGCTAAAACAGGAGTACAATATGGCTAATCGAAGAATTGTAAAATCCTCAAACTTGACAAAAACGTACAAGAACAGGCTAAGTTCCTCATCGTTATAAGAGACGTCCCATCCCTGCACTGGAATGGGACAACAATTGGCTGCTATGAATAATATAATTTACCAAATAAAACGCATTGTCATATGGTTACAAAAACGGTGCTTAATAATTTATCGAACCGGATATATAAAATTGTTATGATTATTATACAAAACAATAAAATTGCATTTATTGGAGGCATGAAAATACACATCGACAACTTCAAACAATAACATACATCCTATTTGCGTGTGTGCATTTCATATTAGTACGTCGAAACGCGTTGGTTAATAATTGACCAGTGGGTTTAAATGTAATTAATTATATACCTACATATATCCTTTCTTTTATCCGTGTGGTGACGGAGTAAGTATACAGTGTGTCACCACCCCATCTCATCCCATGGGTGTCGTAAAAACCGACTAAGGGACTATCCCTGAATATTATCTTTACGTAATAAAAATAAGGAAAACTTGAAATTAAACCCTATACCAATCCGTTTGGCCAGCGTGGTATTAGTAGGCCAAGTATCCTTCCTTCACGGAAGGAGGTCCGTCCCTGTGAGACATTAATGGGCTGTTATGATGATGATCCTTTCTTTTATAATTTAATAATTAAAAGACAGCTTATTTACACTGTAACAATAACTTAATAATACTCTTAAAGTTTCGAAGTAATGAAACGATAAAATTTTATCAGAATTGTTAAATATTGCATTTTGTGTACTTTATTGAGTAAATACGTTTTGATGTTTCACGAAGAATCTAATTACTTATTAACTTAAACAGAATTCATTCATTTGTGAATAGAAATGATCGAAAGGGATGAATGTTAAACTCAGAAGTAACAACAGTAATTATTATCATTCTACTTTGTTGAACTGTTTTGTGTGATTTCTTTTGTATTAAACGAACTTTTAAGTCTTAATTTCTATGTTTGTTGACCAAGAAAGAAACACAAATTCACCGTCTTATCCTTTAAGTGCTATACCGGCTTAAGAAAAGTTTCTGAATATTTCCCAAAAATATCAGACGGAAAAACGTCTCACCGACGCACGTGATACGACTGAAACAAGCTACTGACTATGCAGGCTGGTCTCTATAATGGAACATTAATCCTGGTAATGAATATTTAAAAATACTAATAAGAAATATCCAAAGATGATTTGACGTTTAACCAATAACATAAATATACTTTAACCAATTAATAAAATGTATTTAAATACAGATTAATTAAAACAAAGTAACGTAGACCTCTACGAAGAGCGTTATCTATGTCCCTTTGTTATATTTATGCTTGATGCCGTGAAAATGGAAACGACCGGTACTAAAAACTTGAAAGCTCTTTACCTACATGTTTAAATGACAATGACGACTTTATAACACTGTAATTTAACACAATATGAAACTCAGTAAGGCACAAAATAAAAAGCATACTGAATTAATTTATATTTTTGGACTATTCTACTTAAAAATTGGTAGAAATGTCGTTAATTGTACATTGATTTATTTTGTTATGTACCTACAAAGTAAGTTCCAATGTACAATACTTACTTTTCCATACCAAAAGAAAAAAAACGGCCTAAATACGAGTATACAAAGTTTTAAGTTTCACATTTATAGTATCAGCGGGAGTAGATCATCCCCTTTACTTAAAAACTAATAAAGGTGTTACAACCGATTAGGAGGCTATACTATAATCCATTCGGATACGGAAATATATCTCTCCCTCGGTGGAAAAGCAGTTGTGTATTATACGGTTAACGCGCGCGAGGTCGCAAATTCAAATTCCACGCAAAACATTTCATGTATGTATTATGTCATGTGCTATTCACAAACGATTGTCTTAACCCAGTTTAGTCATTCATTATACTCCATGAATAAGTGCTTATACCTAAAGAACTACTATAACCAATCGTAAATATCGTATAGCTAAGGCCTTGTCATAATTATGATGTTTTATTATTTGTCCACCTATACATAAAAACTTATTCATCAACTAGCCTATTGCAGTCCACTGCTGGACATAGGCCTCTCCCAACACGCGCCCCAGAACTAGGTCCTGCGCTTTCCGCAAAACTAAAAACTTATTACATAAATAGTATTTATTTAATAACATTCCGCACTAACATGTGGATGTAATAAATCAGCAAAGATTATTTAAGTTTTTGTTGGGACTTAAGCGGCATGTGTAAGGTTATTGTGAACAGAGCTTCGATAAAAAAATTAGGACGCTTTTGTGTGAAAGGAAGCGTCACTTTTATGGTGTCCTAAAATTTCAACGGTTTAATGGTCACACGGATTTAACTGATATAAAAAGTATTTATAGGTAATTCGTATCGGTCGTATTAGAATGTTTGAAATATCAACTTTTCACTCGCGAGTCTACTTACACCGCTTAGTTTTTATATGTATGTGTGTAGTAAACTTAAGGTACCAATGCCTTTTTCGAGGATAGTAATATCTAACATTAGTAAAGAATATTAAATATGATCAGATCAGATGATAGACTTTGCTATTACTTAGATGTATTAATTCAGTCTTTAATTCAGATAATGACAAACTTTGAACTTGGTTAGAAGTAAAAATACGAAAAATACTTTATAATTTTATTTTATATTATGGATTTTTATTTATTTTAACCTTTACCAATTACTTAGTAGTAAATCATTAAAAGTATCAAGAGTAATATTTAAAAGCTTCCTGTGATAGCAAAATAGATTAATGTTTTGCTCCTGATTCTTTAGAATTAAATTGTAAATGTCCGTAAAACGTTTCACAATCTTGTCATTAGCCACTATAATATTTATATACCTTTTAATACTACACTTTGAATCAAATATTAAAATTTCCAAAAAGTATACAATTTTTATTATTAAATGCAGCATTTTATACACAAAGCAAGTACTGCATTGCTGCAATATGGACTAAACAACACCTAGGCAACGTTATCGTTTTATCATATACCCTTAAAGTAGGGGCATATCATACACGCACGGTACTACGCACACCTAGAGTAATCACGCGACCGCTGTCAGTATGACCCAATAAAATGTTATTGATCTTAGGTCTCACAAAACTAAAGTCGTTTAAGCGATATTGTGGGTAAATATCAAAGTGGAAACTTGGCCCGAACTTTGTAGCGCACAAAAAGTATTAACATCTTCTTACTAAAAGACTTTACTGCATAATACAAGGGTATACTCGTACGTACTTGATACTTTTAAAATATTTTAGAAACAAACGATGTTGAAATCGAAAACGCTATTAGCTATTGAATAAAACTACTCTATGGCCTCTTGTTAGATGACTACAGCAATAAAGCACTAATTGCAGCACTCGAAGTATAAATAAAATAGGAATCAGAGAGGAAAATCTAACTTTTATAACTTTCATCAACCTAGCGAAACGAGGAAATAATATTATTTGCTATCAATATTTATATGTATTAAAGAGTAAATTAAAGTAGCAATTACTATTGCTACTATAATTTGCAATTTACCCTACTCTACTGAGTTTTACCTTACGACATACTCAAACTAGACAAAAAACGACGTCCCAAGTGTGTAGCGAAATCTGTGTAGTAACTAGTAGTGACTATGTTTGCAATTAGTCTCCATGGTCAAAAATTTAAGCAAAATCAAAACACAAAAGTCACTTTACTAAAACATGTTACAACGAATACTGTTTATAGCATTGAAATGTTAAAATACGTGACATCTCTCTTGTTTAGAACGTGTAAGGGTCAACTCTATTTCAGGAAATAAATACTTATCTTGATTCAACAATCTATAAAAAAACAGGGATATTTTTGGACGGACAGCGATCTGGTATTCTTTGTGCTATAATAGATATCATTCTAAATGTATTTTGGTGATATTGTAAAGGAAGGCGTATTTTTATTTGTTACTTTAGGAAATATTGTGTTCTTACAAAAACGTTTAGTGAATCGTTAAGGAAAATATTTCAACGATAAATCTTTATAAGAGTTAATGTATTAAAACATAAAAATGTTGAGACTAAGTTAGTATATACTTCTAAAATATTTATTGCTTTTAATTCATATACCTATACTAAGTCCGGCCTAAAGCTTTAGGCGTTTTCAGCCAGTCAACTTTAGAATGCAAAGAAGATAAATCATTACAAAGTAGGCGTAGGACATAGTCGTTTTTATGTTAATGAAATTAAACAGCAAGTAGACCGCGCAGGGTGGAAATGTTTGGAGGAGGTCTATGTCTAGCAGTGGGGCGTCTAAGCAGACATGAAAACTGAAAGACCATTTATTAAATTAATCTTGTTATGAAGAGTATCTAAGTGAAGGTATATTGGAATATGTCACACAAAATTAGACATAACGCTTAGCTTTGTCCGTTAAAAGAGCCCAAGCACATCCGACAACCATCTTTGAAATAGCAAAGTTAAGATATTGCCGTATAACAGAAAAAAGCAGTATGGGCTGAGCTTGATGACCCGATGACGATCATCTAAAGATATGGCGGAAGTTTGATGGTAGAAAAAGGCAAAGGATAGCCGTGGTTTGGAACGAGACTATACCCATTTGTTTTGGAGAAAATTAGAAAAGATAATTTATAAAATTATGGTGTAGTGTCAATAGTAATTATACCACCACACCATAATCATGAAATCTACTTTTCATTCCAGTCCAATACCTTAAACGTAGGATTAGCGAGTGTTTTTCGCTTCACGTACTTGAAGTCGTTAGACATTGCTTTTACTCGTGGTGAATGGGGTGTTCGCGTTGACTGTGAAATGTGGGGACATTTTACGTTGGTAAAGTGTCTTATACGAAGTTATGCTGATTAAAAACGTGCACAACACACCTTCCTCGCACTCTCAAGAGTTATCGCTGTTATTTTACGGTGTTCCATTTTCCTAACTTCTGTACTTTTGTTGAAAATCAAAACGGAGTCTTTAGACTTATAATTGACTAATCAATCGATCGTTTAATCTAATACCATTCTAAAGATTGTTCAATGGCAGAATGGTTTAGTCTTCGACGTCAAACGATAATTTATATCACACAATAAAATTATCGATCGACGGCAACTAAACCATTGCTTGATCGATTAATCTTAATAACACCTTAAGACTGCCATCCGTTGGCTTCATTTCTCAACTGTATTTCTAACAGGTTTGATATGGTCATATAGGTCATATTGCCAATTTTTTTATAAAACAAACTCCTGCTTTTCTTAAAAATAAAGATAGGATTATCTGAACGGACGTCACGGAAGTCCAAGCTGCCAAAAGTTTCCATAAGTCACATTAGTAAAAGTATGTGTTACTTAAATCTCTATGACATTTTCAGAGTTGTAAACACAAGTTTTTGGGATTACGTAGCTAATGGAGGGCAGATGTTTTACTTGGTTTATCTCTTTTGAGTTTCCGTATTGCGCTGTAGAGTGTCAAGTAAGTGATTAAACCATACACATTAAAAATAAAAAATAAGGTTTTTAACGATTAACGAGAGACAAATAGCTTTAAAAAAACAGTTTTGAAAATATAATTATTACATTAAAGTTAACAGGTAATAGTTACCTAACAGGGAAAAAGAGCATGTATCAATAAGAGTTACGTGTACAAGGAATTTTTTAATTTAATTTCCGTAATTAAATAAAAGACAGTAAATGGGAGACTATTTCCTACAGGGTACGCCTTTTCCAGAGTAAATACTCGTATATTAAATTATTCGTTTTGGCCATCAATTTCAATCAAATTTAACATTTACTTAGTATCTACAACCGCGCACCGCACACTGAATTTTACGTATTGACAATTCAATCAGTATTTTTCAAGCAAATGGAAAGCCAGGTCAGTGATACATTTCAGTAAAGCAAATATTGTCCTAAACAAACAAATGGTGTACATTAAATGTACCGGAGCCGTTTGAAAACGTTTTGAAGAGAGTCCTTTATCAAAACTACTTGTTTGTATTTACTTACTTATATTTATTGTTTTGAAGTTACAATTTGGTTTTACCTCATCAAATATTATTTAAACAAGTCCTCGTTTACACTTACAGTTGACACGCGTTTATTAGTTTTACAGAAAGGTTAAACGCAATTCTGATGGACATTTACCCCCTTAATCATAAACGCCTCTTAAATTTAATCACTGTTTAGCGAGATTTTTATCAGTAAAATCAACCTTATACCAAACAAGCTCGTAAGAATTTAAACTAATCAAGTGACTAAAATTAACGAGGCGTTTATGAGTAAGGGGGTTAGAACTCGGTTTATGTTTAGAACATCAATAAAGTTAATTATTAATTTAATAAAAAATCAACTAGGTACTATACTAATCATCATGTTCTACGTCCCATAATTAATCAGCAATTTAATGGTCACAAAGATCATCCAATACTAGGGAAATAATTTATAGATCGCACAAACAATTAATTGTGCTGCGTGGTTTTTGGATCCACGACCTAAAACACCGCAGCCACCATACACCAACCTACTAAATATCTTAATTATATTATACACAATAAACACGAATCCCGACAAGATATAAATCATGTTAATAACATGAGTAAACATAAGAGAAGGAGAATATTATATTACTATTCACAACATGGTGTAACACAAGAGCAAATGTACATTAATTTCTGTAGTAATTAATTTGTACATCTACTGCAGTACACAAACACCCACAAGTACTTGTTATCAAGTACTTAAGCGCACTTCTATTTAACACTTGCATTAAGAGTACATGTTGGAACAGATACAATAAATTAATACTGCATGTTTCTTGATTAAATTTTGTCGTAAATATTGTATCAGTTAAAAGATGTTATTACAAACGTAGTGTAGGACGCCCCCCATCTACGCGGACCGACGACCTCATAAAGGTCTCTGGGTCGGACTGGATGCGGAAGGCGCAGGACCGAGTTCTGTGGCGCGTGTTGGGAGAGGCCTATGTCCAGCAGTGGTTTGCAATAGGCTAGTTGATTGAAAAGATGGTTATTTGCTGGATGTAAACTTTCTTTAAATGTTCCCGTTTATTAGATCGTCCATCCACCGTACGATACTAAAAGTGAAGTTAGTAAAAGTTACATACGTACGTATCAATGAAGTTCTGTATGATTATTCAAAGAAAATATCCTATTACATATTACTAATAACATTAACAGCTTCCAGTAGTAATGTATTATAGAGCAACTTAATAACAGTAGCGCTTAGTGCAAAACAGACGCGTGTGCAGAAGTTAAACTTATGTATGAATTCCAATTTACCAGGTGGTGGATCTCTTCAGAAGGAGATAGTCTATGGAAGTACTAAACTACCTTTGTTTAGATGGAAGAGAAAGGTAGTTAGTGAAATAACACTTTGAGTCTTAGCAAACTTCGGTCCTTTGTAAGCACCGGCGCGGCGGTGCTTTCCTGCTATGCTAATATCCATGAGCAGGGGTTACCATTTTTTTTACTTGAATTTAGATTGACTATTGATAAATACTCCATCTGCCTAATTATATTATTATCCAAAATATAACCCAAATAACACAAACAAAGTTCAAAATAAACAACATGTGTTTAATAAATTCTCTCGCAGCTAGTTCCGCTACTCTTAAAACCCGTCTTAAATCTTGAACTAGAAACTCAAAGCTGTGATCAGTGCTATAAATTGCAATCACAAGTCTCAGCCCCAATAAGATATGGTTGGACATTAATAAACCGTGCTTGCTAATTAAGTTTAGCGTGAGCTATTTATCAAGGAATGTTATTATGGCTTATAATATTTAACCCATTTCCGTAGGCATTTTGGATAATACTGTTCTGTGTTCTATGGATTTGTATTGTTAGCGGACTACATAATTTAAGATGTAATAAACCCTAGATTGACGTGTGGTGAGATCCAAAGACTACACTTATAATAGGTACTTGTCGTGTAGTTATTGGAAAAGTTGGTTAAGAGAGTTTGACAAGTATAACGTAATTGAAAAGGCCTGCGTGTTTTTATTCAGGAAATATCCCAAGATAAAAGTTTTAAAGAAGTAGAATAATATTTTGAATGGTTCAATTTTAGGAAAATATCTATATCAATTAAGATCTATAGTAAAATATTTATTTTTTTAAAGAATATGTAAAAAAATAAAAGTAAAAGATAATGTAAATTACGCCGAAAGCTTAACAGGGTTTAGCATTGCATATTTTTGTAATAGAACTATGTTTTAAGATCAATGACCGGTTTGAAACATAAAAGGCATCTCAATAATTTAAAGCAGAAATCATTAATTAAATACATTTAAAAAATTACAAAAATCTTAAAATACAATTACAAAAAAATATGCTTTACATCCAAATAAAAAGAACTTATTCGTAGACACGAAATAAAGGATCAAGGAAATATTAAAGAATATAACATCTGACGAGCTTCCCACGCAAATCAGTGAAGTATACATTACTAGGGATAATCATACCCTAGCGACACAGTAGGCTTGGCAGGGATATATTTTACAGACATGACTGCATTATTGCGATCTAAAGAATTCAAAATACATGATCATTGAATAATAGTAGGTATGTCCAACTAGAAGAAACAAACCTTACTTTATTTTAGAAGTCGGCCTCCTCCCGTGTCGAAAGGATACTTGGCCTACTAATACCACGCTGACCAGACGGATTGGTATAGGGTTTAATTTCAAGTTTTCCTTTCTTTTTACTTCGTAAAGATAATATTCACGAATAGTCCCTAGTCGGTTTTTACGACACCCATGGTGACATATTGTATTCTTACTCTGTCACCACACGGAGAATGATGTTACTCTATGCTTTTACTCTACAATATTATGCATGTATAATACTTAATTGGAATCTTTCTTTAAAATCGCTCTAACTATTAAAAAGCCGCTTAAAATCCGTTAGGTAGTTTTAAACAATTGAATTTATATAGGGGCTGACAGTCAGCGACATAGCGCCGTTTTTTTTAAACAAAATAGTGCTAAATAAATTAGTAATAATAAAATAGCAAGAAATTATTTATAATAAATTATCCAGACTTTGGAATGCGATAGAAATCCATGTAGAACCGCAGCCATAAAGTTGCGGTTTTGTAAGTTTATATTATAATTATATTATTACAAAATAACTTGGAAGTCTGTATTAACAAGTATAATAATATTACTTAAGCATGGTTGAACTATAGAATAATTTTGTTTCAAAATTGTAGGCAAGGCTCGGACTTTGTAAGACAAAGTTGTAGAAGGAAGAATTATGAGGAGACTCCTTTATTAAAGTCCTATTTCCTATTTTAAAGTTTTATTGTGAATATAATAAAATGAAATACTTATTTATTTAATACATATTATCTAGATATTTAGTAACGTTTAAAAAAAAGTAAACGGTGTGCTCCTATTTTAGGAAATTAAAATCCATAAACAATTTAAAACATTAACAAAGTTCAAAAGACTTGCGGGCCATGGAGTTTTAAATTCAGTTATTTCTATTATAGAAACATCCTAAAAATATAAACTTTCAAGTAGGTATAAAGTTATCTAAGTAGGTATTCATTTTATGTCATACGATTTTACTTCCCAGTTGAAGAACCCTTACAAAGTTAGACGGTGTAACTATTTCAATTCTTAAGTGGTAACAGATGTCCGTAACATGAATGCAACTTTACTAAAACTTTATGAGAGAGCTCTAACGTTTTCAAATAAACTAAAAATTCTCACGTAAACATACGTAAGTGTATACATTCTTACAAGCTTTCAACGTACTTATAACATAAACATTTAATCTATTATAAAAGTATAAAGATACCATCAACTTATTTAAAATACTTTCTGCCCAATGAACGCAGAGAAATTTAATTATAAGAGATTATCGAAAAATGTTATCAGTAAATAACTTCTTCCAAAAGAAATATAAAGTAACATTAATATCAAAGACTAAAGAAACTCTTTACAAAATCAACATAAGATTTCCAGCCAATTATAAACTCACGCATTATCCAAGAAACATAAAACTGTCTTTGAAAATAAAACTTCACTCAAATACACGGATGTATCGAAAGAGGCCGTATTGCGGCATCGCGGGAGAGCGCACAACCACCCCTGACCAAGGGCTCAAAGCTACTGAACTGACGCAAACGAACATGCCAGAGGCCGACGCGACGACAGAATGGAAGCTAGTATGCACCCCCCAACCCTCTCACCCCAACACCTCATTCCAAAAAATGCACACATTAAAAGAGAAAAAAGCTCAGCAAAGAATGAAAGAAGTGTTGCACGTACATAATTACTTGTGCCTTAGATTTGGGCCTTTGTTTATGTCCGGAGAGAGCCGCGAGCCGGAATGCGCTACCTGTGTTGTACTGTAGCACTTGTTGGAATCCATTTATCTACCATCCCTGTTATTATCTCCCTACTTCTTTGCATGTTGAGTAGGGAGCTTTAAGATAATTAAATGTTGTTCGTCATAACAAATAGCTACCCCATATGTGGAACAATTTTGTTGTTTATATTAGTATGTTGTTCTAAGTTAAAGCTGTTGGTTTGATCGATGTTCAACAAATATTTACTTCTAATAAATGACTTAGATTGTTTTCTACTAAAGTTAGTTGAAGATTATTAATACAGTTAAGTCAGAAATAAATTGTTAATATTTACTTGAGCAGAAGTACTGAAAAAAAACAAACTAATATTGCTCACCTTCAATCCAACAGTGCACTTTTGTAAAATGAAATTGTTTTCTCGTCATGAGACTGCTGTAGGCGATCGGTCAACTTCACAATGATTTCTGAATTCGTATGCAACTATCGCTCAGATACGTACGAGAAAGGAAAGGAAGTTATCATATGTGTTTGAATAATAAAGAACGTCAAAATGTTGTTGGAATTTGATTGTCATTTTTACGAGGTTTGGTTGACGAGTGAGTTTTGCCACTACACTTTCAACAATGTAAGGAAAGGCAAATTGAATAATTAAAAAGTAGACAGTATGCGTAAAAAACATTTTATAACCATCAAATTTAATGAATAACATTCGTACAACGTCGGTTACAAAAAGAAATGTGAAATGACGTTCAAATAGATCGAATTCATCGGAGACCGCCAATCTAAAGGTGTCCCACTTTGTGCAAAGTCTGAATGGAAGAGTGGCGGGCGACGAGAGCCCACACCTGGCAGTAAATCAGATACCTTGTCGACAAAGGCAAATCGAAATAACAACCGTAGTCACTTAACAAAAGGGTCTAAATTCACTAAAATAACTTTAGATTTTGTATCTTTCATGCGGTCGAGAATGTGCTATTGAGAAAAGGGTGCTTCCAGATAAGAGCTTTATCGATGCATAAAATATATTATTATGAAGTTGGTCCGCCGCCACTAAGACACGCCGGGCAAAAAGAAGTATGCTGGCTTTATTCATTGAAGAATTTGTGGTATCTCTTTATTTGCACCTGTCGTAAATTTGCGACCTTCTCGAAGCATATTTATGAGACAGATCGCGTGAGTGGATTGCGTCAACACCACTTTACGGGATACTTTTTATTGTTATCTTTATCATCGATTATGATAAAATATTATTATGCTTTTTAGCGACTACTACCATTATAGTAATACCTAATGAATTTTCACAAGACACCATTAGTTTTAATAAAGTTCCTAACATGGAAGAAACAGGCTGATATAAGAGTAACATGAGGGAACAAAAAATATTTATTTGAGGTTTTCTTTACTTTGCGATAAATATACATAAAAATCGAGTTACAATTATAATGGATATTCAAACTTTTTATATGTTATTGATTTTGCGTACATTTAATAAATATTAAATTTATTTTTAAATATATTATTTTGATTTCAGTAAAAGGAAAAGCTTTAGTCCTATTAATAGTGTGCCTTATAAAATTTAATTGACAATAATTAGATTAACGATAAACTATTAAAGGAACTTTTATTGCCCACCATGCTTCTTCATTGTAATATGATGCACCACGCATCTTAATACATAATAATAATATTCACGTTTGTTAGATCCCGAGGACGTGACAGTTACACGAGTATATTCCTAGAAGTAATTTAAGTTAAGGTAGCTACCGTCCTACCGATAATCACATTGACATCACAATCCCTGTTTATAGATAAATATTGTTTAATAAAAGTATAGGATTTATTAGTTTGTTTTAGTTTCAGTGAAAATATTCTAGTGCTAAAATGCTATGGTTACTTTTGAAGTCACTAAGAGTTGCTATAGCGTTTGTTTTTAAAAAAAATAACTCTAGAATGATAATTTACGATAGTAGAATAACATCCCTTAGTCATCTTCTAGGCCCTTCTTAATTGAAAATTCGAAATTGTTGTATGTTCTAACTCCGTCTCTACACAGAAAAAGTGAATATAGTTTTTAATTAAATACAAAATTACCTGTCAGACTCTCAGAATAAGCCGAATGATATGAAGAAACGATCGTTAATTAATTAATGGCATCTGTCCATTAATCATGCATCTACGTATAAATCTAAGGATAGTAGTATTAATAAATCTAATTGCCCACATAAAACTGTCATTCTATTCGTAACGAAAGATTGATATCAGAGGTTTAATTTTAATGTTGTTAAGTAAAATCATAATACGAAGTCGATAGAGAATAATGAAGTCGTGTGAAGTCTATCGACATAAGGAATAAATAATAAATATTCCTCACACATTCACACAACGCCATCTAGTCCCAAACTAAGCTAGTACTATGGGTACTAGACAACGGATAAACATACTTAAATACATTTTTTTTTGTAAATACATACATATTATTATACATAGAAGACTATTATAATAATAGTTTTATATATTCAAAAGACTATTATATTAATAGTTTTATAGTAGAATAACATCAACACACATTTAATCACCTTCGTAAAAAAGGAAAACTTGATAGAATCCCAATGTTCTGCTTATTCATCATAACAGCCGATTAATGTCCCACTGCAGGGACGGGCCTCCTCCCGTGACGGAGGGATACTTTGTCTACTAATACCACATTGGCCAGACGGATTGGCATAGGGTTTAATTACAAATTTTCCTTCTTTTCATTTCGTAAAGATAATATTTACAGATAGTCCCTTAGTCGGTTTTTACTACACCCGTGGGATGAGATGGTTTGGTGACATATTGTATTCTTACACCGTCACCACCGGAGATCTCTGCTCTCTTATTATTAGTAGATTAATCCCTGTGGGAGAATTTGTATTTAGCAAACTATATTTGCAAATTTAATGACGTCTTTATACTAAACATTATTGCATATCTTTATAATAATGTCATTCTTATATCCATCCTATTTATTCACAAGGAACTGATACTAAGGATATTATGAAGCGTAAAGTTATCGTTTACGATGCAGTGCGGTAATATTAATGAATTAAATCAATTGTAATAACAGACTTAAAGAAATAATAGAACGTAACTACGGGTAAATCTATAGGCAAAATTAAGGATCTCATGATTAAAACAACTACTAATGAACGTTAAATGATAAATTCATACCCCTTACTCATAAACGCCTCTTAAATTTTAGTCAATTCATTAGCTTAAATTCTTACGGTTTTGTTTGGTATAAGGTTGGTTTTCCTAATAAAAAACTCTCTAAACAATGATTAAATTTAAGAGGCGTTTATGAGTAACGGGGATACTGTTTTACTGTACAAAAGAGACAAGACATCTTAAACATTATGAATATTTCTCATATAATAACAGTTTATTGTAAGTCTAGACTACTTTAGACCGTATAATGACAAGTATCTGACATAAAGCAAACTAAGTAAGTACTGCAGCTAACATTCTTGGCAAGATGCCATACAATGTAACATGTCACAAGTTGGATAGCATATTCGTAACAAACTCTCAAAATAAGCACTATTTAATATTAAATATATTTTAGTAAGGTTGCAACAAAATACATGGTAATTTTATATAATTTAATTTAATTGTGCTCTAAGAAGTGTGTGTCACCACCCCATCACATCCCATGGGTATTGTAAAAACCGACTAAGGGACTATCCGTGAATATTAACTTTACGTAATAAAAAGAAGGAAAACTTAAAATTAAACCCTATACCAATCCGTTTGGCCAGCGTAGTACTAGAAGGCTAAGTATCCCTCCGTCACGGGAGGAGGCTCGTCCCTGCAGTGGGACATTAGTGGGCTATTATGATGATGAAGATGTGCTATAAAGTCAATTATTAGTCTTTAAACGCAGCCAGTCTTATCGACTAATTAGACAATCGATAGCTACTATCTTGATTTCTAAACTATTAGACGTAATAAATTGTTTTACAGTACATGTAGGCAGGAGTTGTATTTACTACTTATAAACCATGTCATTTGTCGTATTGAGCTCGAATTTCGAATAGGAAATACCTTGCCGTTAGCACACAAAATTAGTGAAGATGCACTTGGAATCCAAAACTTTAGGGTGCATAAAAAGCAACTAAGGAACAGACTTGACAAGCATAATACTATTCTGAAAATAGCGGATCTCGAAAATCTGGAAGCAAATCCTTTACCAACGCGCATGGTAGGTGGAGTAAAAGTAAGCCAAACAAGCTTAACAACACTAGAGTAGATTCATCTGCATCAAAACGAGCTAAGGCAGATTAGTAGACTTTCAACATATACATGACATAATATAACATTGTTCGAGAAGGGAAACTAATTCATTTCGCCAGCTTACTCTATAATAATGCATCATTTAAAAGGTAATGCCCAATACAGAGACGTAGACGTACGTATCATGGCTTGCAAATTACTTTAAAACCCATAATATAAATAATACTATTTTATACGGGTCTTAGTCGCGGTATATACTAATTAGCCTAGATACTAGTAAGATAAATACCTGGGTTTTTCTCCGACGTTTCGGCCGACTTGCAAGGGCCGTCCGCGGTCGCGGAGTGAATATGAGTTACCATTTAATAAACAATAAAAATATTTTCTAACTTTAAGCATAAAACAGACGTCAAAGCTCAAATATATCCAAAGTCAACAGCTATCAATACAAATTGAGATCGTTTTTTAAAATCCGAACGTTTACATATACACAAAAACGTGTGATGTGTATGTAACGGATTGTTTACACGCTCAAGGGATAATTTGTCGGCGTCAAAAGGGAGAGGAGGCAATGTCGTGAAAATGTAAAGATCAGGCCCCTACGTCATCTAATGACCTGCAAACATCGGGATATCGCAACCGATTTACTAAGGGACTTTTTGCTCTGCTAGACCGAGTAATTGGTAATAAATAGGTGTAGATAAAACAACCTTAACTTAGCTTAAGTACTAAGGTGACTATTTAGAGTTCAAAGATGACAAACGTCGTGTTTGATAACTGTTTACTATATTTACCACTATTTTAGAATAGATGAGAGAGGCACAGAACCGCACAAGGTGGAAATATTTGAAGGAGGCCTACTCGTCCAGCAAGATAAATAATAGTCAGTTCTGGATGGATGAATAAAAAAGGCACCGAAATAATTGAGAATATACATTTCATTTTCCTGTCTGGGTTTTTTAACAAACATTAATTTTATTAAAGACATTGATTTCTTAAGTTATTCAATTTATGTGCATAACTGTAAAAACATCTATTAATAGTTCACCGTTAACGGTTTCTGCATTTTAATAAACACTTTATTCATTTTAAAAGTCATGAACTTTTTGTCTTTTTACGGCATTGAAATTAATACAAGATTGTTTTTAAATTGGTTCTTAAACGTCAATATGCATAATACATGGATTAGTAATAGCTTATAATTAAAATATAGTAATGATATTATGGTAAAATTATATTATGTACAATAATTAATTTTATCAAAACGCGTATAGGTATTACGCTACAACGCAAAATAATATGTATTATATAACGACGCTCTTAATTATTATAAATTGCAGTAAATTAAAATTTAATTCGACAATTGAATTTGGTTCACATTCACATGTCTCTAATATAAATAAAAAAACAACGTGATCTAATAAATAGAACGAAAACTATTATGAGTTGACAATATTTTATTGCGGTCTTCTATTCAGAGTAGGTACACTACAGTTATTTTTTTTTAAAATTTAACAATAAATCTATTGTCACTTAAACGATACGCAATTCCTTACAGGACATTAAACAGGTTATGAACAAAATAGTTTAGGAATTATGTAATTATAATTTAGGTTTTTGCTTCGTATTTAATTTAGTTGTTTATTATTTTATATTTTATTCATTGTATGGATCTTCAGCAAAGGATATACACGACAAAAATCTCATCTCAGTGTGACTTAATTATAACATTCTGTGTACTCCCTCAATTATAGAAGACCACAGCATGCAAAAAAAGTAATATAAGGTAAACAAGGTAACAAGGTAAATTATTGTCATTTATATGTATTTTACCATCTTTCTTATAATATTAAATTATTGTTGATCCTCCAAATCAGTCTAAGTAATTATCAATTCAGTGTAGTCGCGAAATTTACTACAATATGCAAAAAAAATACAAATAATCTAAACGCGGTGTCAATTACATTGTAAATCACAAAAATATCTTCACTTTTACTATACTTACTAATAACTACTTTTGTTATACGCTTTCACACATTAGGAAAGCTCCGCCCCTTATTGACCCGAGAACTTGTTACCCATTTTTTTCTATGTAGTCATACAAAAAAGTAAGCTGGCATTTCGAACAAAAAATATTTTCGGTTTCGCATTTAAAAGTACCGATAATACTCTTTTGTGAGACCAGTATCGTTTTTGCACAGTTCTCATGAAGATAATAAATAAAGATAAATATAGATAACTATCCTATTAGTCAGTGTAAGTCGAAAACACATTTAAACAAGTATTACATAAAACTTGAAGCCTAGACGTAGTAAAGCATGACGTAATTTTGTAATAAAAAAAATATCACTTAACTGATTTTGAAAAAAAAAAAAAAACTTTGGCACCATTTAAAAATATTTCTACATTATTTGAACGAATTTTGATTAACCAGTTATGATTTTATTAATTAACCTAAATTTTATACCACGCTAACGGGATAACCTTATTATACCCTTTCCACTATATTTAACGACATTTGACAGATTGACGTTAGTGACGGTCAGCAGTATCTCGAATGTAATGCCATTCGATTGTAAGCGATTTCGCGATTTTTCAAATTACTTTATTTTACACATTTGGATCCTTACATCAACTTACATTATCATTTTACTAGTGTTTCTTTCTTCTATGTTAAGAGAATTAGCCTATAGCTTAAAATGATAGTTAGCTTAGGTATTATTTAAAATACATAATTTATCGTGACACCTTCGCGAGTTATAGCTAATCTAAAATATCATATTACATTTTATAAACGTATTATGAAGAGTTCAGGTTTATTCATAGCATTTATTTCTACCGATTATTTGTAATTTGTTTCATAATGGTGGTAATCGTTATGAGTGTCCATCACTAAGTAACCATGGTAACTGAAAAAAACATGGGTACGTCCATGAAATACAATATAATTTGTGCGAAAAATAAGCGGAAGTATTACGAAACTTCATGGACGTTAATTGTCAAAAAGCTAAACTTACGCTGGAAGGGGTATAGTATGAGGTATTCTATCAAAATGTTGTTTTCTCGTAAAGGTAATAACTGAAAAAAAGGGTATTTTACGACAAACTCGACTTTTTACGTCCATCCGGACGGGACCTATTGCCAAGGTTTAATAAATAACCACTAAATTATCTCAGTCAAATACAGAAATCCGAAATTTATTGGCAAAACGAGTAACGGTAACTCCTTAAACTTTTTCAAAAACACTTAACATTTCATTCGCAATGGAATCTCAAGAATCCAAGGTAGTCCTTGACACACATCCCTTATCACAAATTTTATGGTAAGCAGACATCTCTAAGACCACTTAAAGGACTCCTCGATAACGCATTGCACTCCGCTTTAAAAGGGTTTCAAGTATCGTAAATGCCTTTCTCAAACATGTTTAGGACAGTTTTAGAAAAGTGGTTTATATTCCTGTTTACTCTTATCTTTATTACAAAACATCCTTATCAAGACTTTCAAAGGAGTAAATACTGGACATTTTTATATTCACGTATAAAAATAACATTGAATTGTCGATGTAATAACGGGTATAAAATATATGATCGTATTGAGGTTTGAGGTTATCTTACAAGCCGACTTACAGAGAAATACTCCACACATTATTAGCAAAAGGAAAACTTGTGAGTTAACCCTGTACTAATCCACCTGGCTAGTGAGATATTAGTAAACTAATCCAGAACTAAAGAGGACATGCCTTTGAAACAGGAATTTCCAAATAGCTGTATTTTGTCTTTTATCCATCAAGGGTTAAAAACAAAAAAGAATACGTTATAGGTAGGATTAAGAAGTTAATAGAAAAATAACACTTTGATTTAAAAAGGATCGATAATTCTTGTAATATATTATATCACCTAAGTAAGTAGGACGGAATGCTATAAAGTTAAAAAATAGGTATACAGTAAAAAGCAGCACCGCGTCTCTTTAAATGCCCATTTGGATGGAATTTTAATTCCGTCATACAGGCTTTTGTAAGGATTGACAGCGAGACGAGGAATTTCACGCCCCTTCTAATTTATACTTCCTCGTTTTGACTTAAAAGCTTTGCTTAACTCGATGTTCTATTCAACGTAACCGTGTTTTGTTTAAACAACAATTCAATTCAGTGGTCAAAAAGAATGAGTTTGGGTATGCGTTCTAAATGTAAGGGGTTTAATTCAACTCTGTTGTATGAATATTTGTTTCATTTTAAATTAATGGACACCTTTACTATGGCCATAAATTTTATGAAAAATAGTACAGTACTGCATTATACTACTATGTAATATTACAAATATTAACGATAGAAGTAGAACGCATCGCATAGCACCCCGAAGAGCTAAAATAAGAATCACTCCAAAAAAGTCTCTAAAAATTTATTAAGACTATTAAAAAAACATTAATTAAACATTCTAGTTATATTTTGTTACTTGTAATATTGTGTGTTTACAAATAAAGACAATATCAAATTCTCATATTACATACTTAACCGTAATAAATAAAATTACCATTCATTCCATTTACCTGTAAATCCTTGGCAATGCAAACAATAACTGTAGGCTCTTTTACACAATCACACATAATTTTACACCTTATTCTTATATTTACTCATTATTTTCGTCTTGCTATTTTTGGAATCTGTTTATTTGTTATAACGAAATGTACGTCATTATGATGATTAGTAGTAACTCAAGATCCTTTTAGAATTTTTATTGTTAAAGTCTACGTTTGTATAAATTATAAATTCAATATTTTTAGGAGTATCGACGTGACGTGACGACTTCTGTGGCGCAGTTAGTATATTACATGGCTGCTACGCAGAGGTCTCGGGTTCGATTCCCGCTCAATGCAAATCTTTGTGTGCATGAACATGATTGTTTGCATTGGTCTGGGTGTTTTCTATGTACGGTCGGGGTATTTGCCGCTCGACCACCCTTAGGCGAGAATCGCTTGGCACGCGGCGCATGCGATACGTGGCACGCCCACGTATCGCATGCGCCGCGTGCCAAGCGATTCTCGCCTAAGGGTGGTCGAGCGGCAAATACCCCGACTGTATAATGTATGTATTTACAAAAAAAAAATATTGAAGTATCTTTATCCGTTGTCTAGTACCCATAGCACAAGCTTTGCTTAGTTTAGGACTAGGTAGCGATGTGTGAATGTGTTAGGATTATTTATTTATATTATTTATTGTAACTTATTTTTGTGACATATAAGTATTTCAGTAATCAATCAAATGCTTGATTATTACTTTACTACGTAAAGTTCGTTAGTAAGAAGAAACACACAATTTACACATCTTCGTAAACTCTTGCTTCAATGAGAATACCGTCGTAAGCGATTTCTTTTTCTTAGTATTTCATAACGACGACGACTAAATAATATACTTTACAAAATCATTTACCTTTCGTGGAATTTGTTCGAAGATAAATTTATCGAACTTTATCGTTATCTTCGTATTAGTTTTCCTGCACTATACTATTAAAAAGTCATTAGTGCATCGTTTTGTGTGTTATCGAGAATCTTTTTACCTTAATGCAATGCCGTTAATGTACGAAAATATGCATGCATGTGCATGAAATTGTCTTGTATTAACTCATGTGTTTTTTTATAATTTGCGTTTGTGTCAGGTAATTTTACAAAAGTATGTTTTAATTGATAAAATTCAGACAAGCAAACAAGAGATAAAGTGTACAACGATCGCGAACGTTCTCGCCTGTATTTATCCCTGACTAACAATCATTTTATCATTGTCATCATCATTATCATTTCAGACTAAAGCGCCGATTACACTAGACTACATGTAGTCTGCTACATAAGGACGTCCTAACTTTTTAGTGTTAGGACGTTCTGTTTACACCACAGAAATCTAAATAAAAGGAGAAATGGTATGACGGGGTTTTCTTGTCAAAGCAATATGATTAGAACGATTATATAGCTAAAAATGGCTGTTACCTAGGTTTAGCTGTGTTTTGACAACGACCGGGATAACATATAAAATGCCGAGTTGTTCAGTGGTTGCCTGTAAATATAAGAGCAATAAAAAAAACTTTATTAATAATGGAATCACTTACCATATCTTAGTACATGTATTTTATTGTATTTACCTCTAAAATCATGAAAAAATAATCTTCGATGTCCTCACTATGTTATTTTCATATTCGGATAATTAAGTACTATAATATTTTTGTAACATATACATTGCTTCTCTAATGTTGTCTAAACTAGTCATTCAATGAATATATGAAGCAATGAACTATTCGCTCAACGATATTACGTATGACAAGTGGTTGCTAACCGTGATCGCTCTAACAACTAAACGATAGTGACGACCCGTTCATGACTACGACTATCTATCGTTTTCGATAAAAAGTCGTGTATTGAAGGAATTTTAAAATTGTAAAAGTTTTATTAAGTTAAAAGAAAAAAATATTTTTTTTTAATGTTAAATTATGTAATTTCAATATAAGTATTACAATGTTGAAATAATATCCTAAATCAAAGGTGGCGTAAGTACTCTAGAACATAAAGGTTTAAAATGATCATTAGAGTGGTTTTAAAAGTTAATTTAAAAGCTCATATATTTATTAGCACACACAGCTTTTCGTCAAAAGTCGTGGTTTAAAGTCGGCTAGGCTTTACCGACTGTGGCTAAATTATCGCTAGCTCTCCCTAACAGGTGCGTTAATTTTGTATAACAACAGTCAAAATGTTACAAACTGCTGCGACAATAAGGACGCAAAAGAAGTATGACGCTTGAGTTCCTTCAACCTGCTACATTACGACATCAGTTCATGGATTAATTTGTTTCACGACATGTACGATCTTATACACACTGTCGTGAATATTATTTTACAAAAGTATTGTACAATTATATATATTATTACATTATACATATTTATATAAAAGTAATTATTATTTAAGTATATGATATTGATAAGTATTTAATTTTTAATAAAATAAGTGTAAGTCTTGTCTATCGATAAATTTTATTAATCATCTATCGATAAGGTCAACGCCTAGCATAAATGTATTTTTTTTACATGTAGTAGTTTTAAATTGTAGTAGTTCTTCTATCTAAATTTATTTTATTTTGTTTTATTTGTTTAAATATAGTAGCGCTGATTGGTTCACTGTGACACCGTGTAAGGGAGATATTTCAAGGAAAAACGAGACAGAGTAATTGCGTTCATTGATAATCTAGATGTAACTGAGAACAGTAGTCTATTCGTATATTCTATTGCTGTGTGTGTTAAAAAAACTGGCGACATTAGGTTTCCATACAAAATGACATTCAGGGCACATCTCCTTTGTTCAGATATCTGTGGTTTACACTGTCCTACATGAGATTACACTAGACTACATGTAGTCTCCTACATGATGTAGTTGACTACATGTAGTCTAGTGTAATCGGCGCTTAAGACGCATATTCCCCTAGACGAATGCTTACCTAAAATGTTTGTACCTTAAGTAAATGTGTTTTCATCTTCAACTTGTCTAAAATGTTCTACATTAACCTTAGAACTATCATGCCTTTGAACATTTTGGTAAACTTAAATTAGTACTAGCAGTCTCGTATTACGCTTGACAAAATCATGTTCACTAATGACATCGCTCTCGAGCAATATTATGTGTACATGATACTGATTAGTTGCAAGTACCAACTAGCAAACACCACGTCATAATTAGCTATGAAGGCCATGATATTTGAGAACTGCGGTGCCTGCATTTACCTATTTCAATGATATTTTATTTAGCATATCAATTTAGAAACATTGTTTGTGTAGAATATTTATTTGTTTATACACCCAAGCGAATAAATATGTAATCGGATGCAAAATATTAGGTAATACAGTAGTTTAGAATTTAGCCGAAAACGGTTTTAGTCATTGACGTGACCGTGACATTTTTCATCATACGTTATTATAGAACAGATGAAAGTAATTATGTCATCAAGTAAAGTAATTATATTATCATAAGTATTAACAATAATGTCAGTAATTTAATCATAATTGTTAATACTTAAGATAATAAATAAGACTAGTCTGTGAGGCAAATCTGTAGAAATTATTGGTTTTATAAGCAAATGATTTCCTTGTAAGTTCACTGTTTTACAAAAGGAATTCAGCGTCATGTTAACAGCAATAATAATCAAAAACAATGTACTAAAAAAAAACAAGTATTAATACAATATCTTTCAAGAAGTATTTGCATGAAAATATTCAACATCGGAAAAATAAAACTAGCTACGAATATAGGAGTATGTGATTGCCAACACGCATTAGGTTGGAACTGCATTTGCATATATGAATAAGGCAGGCGGAGAATACTTCCTTTTACATCGGAGGCGACATAGTTCGGCCTCAAATAGATGTCGTATGACCATTTTCTGATGAAAGTTGGCTTTCATCGACACTTCGATTTATTTGAACTCTTTTGTTTATTTTCATAATTAAGTTGATGATTAAAATTTATTTATACTCGTATAACAGGTATCTAGGTTAGATAACCTAGAATATAATAATGTTATGTTGCAGATACCAAGCAAGTCACGCACTTAACTGCAATAAGACTCTTTTTTAAGAGTAATCAACCCTCCCAGATATACATAATTACAAGGACTTAAAAAAATACTAACCATCACCAGTCTATTCCATCATTGTGTAACATACGTCCATCCAATTTGCAAAAAAGATTATTATCGACTACTTAACAGACTTATAAGCTCGCTTATTTAACAACAGATTTAACCAAATCAATATTGAATTATTCGTTGGAATGACGAAAAAAACCTTATTACTAAAACAAAAAGAGAAATAACAATGTATCAAATGCAATCATACTAAAAGCTATCTAAAAAACAGCCAAAAGAACAGACTTATCAACCAATGGTTAAGTCTTGTACTCTTTTCTTTATGAGGATTTACTTAAAACCCTCGCTCTGGATGCGTAAGTTTGTTTTCGAAATAATATATCACACTTAGCTAAGATTACTTTAAGCTCCGTATAAGAAGATATATTGACGATTTACTAGATACAAGGATATTTATTCTTTATACAGAGGCAGTCGCAAATAGTGTACAACTAATATGCTTAGCGGGGATATGTTTTTATTACAAGTTTTTGTTTTATTACAGATTATTATCAGCTAACATTATACATTGTATTTAATGATTTAAATCTAAATTTGTCTGAAGGCAGCAAGACTAACAAAGCCAATGATTAAAAATTTCAATAAAAAGATATCGTTTAAGCTAATAGATTTTTGTAGTTATTTATGCGTAGCTGGCCTTTACCAAAAAAACGTAATGTATTTTTAGCGTAAATTTATAGTAGCCTATTGATTTATTTAAACTGTAATATAAATGCTCGTGCTTAGTGAATTTGCCTAATCAATTCACTGATAGACCTTCGATTGCAGTTAACTCAGTACTCGTTCTGATTGTCGAGTCTCTTGATAACATTATTAACAAACTAATAATATTTCTTCGACCTCTAGACTTGAAAGAGACTTTGCAGATATTCAAATAAGCTATTTTACGAATCGTCTGTAAAACTATATGGCCCTGAAGCGTAATTTTACCAATTTCGAATATTTTTCGATCCAATACTTTCTGTTTTTTTTCCTTTCTTTGATACGACGTTGTTTTTATGTCACGGTTTTTGAAAAAGTTCGTTGGAGATGGAATAAATATCCCGGCCTGCCAAACATGTTCCAAAAATCCTTGGCAAGCAACACGTATGCATACCTCAATTCCGTCCAAAAATATTTTCAGTATTCTGAAATTCATCTGTTTTACAACGGTTTTTAGCTTTTCATACGCAACAAAAAAAGCAAAGCCAAATTAACAAATAGTGTGATAACACTGTGTAGATGGCACGTTTTTATTAAAACCACGAAATATACTTCATTTAAGAGTAAAAGTATAGAATTTTAAATTAATACAGTATTTTCAATCAATACGTACTTTCATAATATAATCTGCCCGTAATGTCACTCTATTTTCGCGTTTAATAAGCATAAAGTACTGGAAGTTAATTAAAAACTGCATGGATTAGGTCTCGTGTGAACGTTGGTAATAGCCAGTCTGTCTCTCTTGGGAATAGCTCGCGTTGTACGTTGAGACTTTGAGATTTCCTAAGGGCGAGGTTAGAATGTAACGAAGCGAAACGGAGACTGCAAAACTAATTAATTGTATTTTCCAATAATTATTGACGTTTGATATTTAACCTTTCTAAAGATGTTTTATCAGATGGACTTTTACAAATATATAAATAAAATGTTTCGTGCATCGCAAAACTATATTATGTAGGTGGTGTTTACCACACATATCACATTCACAGAAACGAAAACCAAGTTCTTGACAACATCCGCAAAGAGCCAGTTGATTTTATGTCGCCAGATAAGTTCATTTGAATTAGACCCAAGCACAATGGTTCTATCGTTGCATCATGCAAATCTACATGTCCTTGTATCACCGCCGAAAACAGTAGAAACAACTGTCAAAAAATTTAAGGTAACAATAATTTTATTTACTCACGTTGAAGACATTGACCGTGACACGGGTCACCTGTCAGTTCAAGAACAGCAAACACCACGCGTCTAAATTTTATAAAATGTTTTTGTTTCCGTATTTTGGAAAATCGTACATATCGCTGAATGCACAGAAAAGGCAACCCATGTTTCATATCAAATTATGAAACTCAAAATGACATAAACATTTTTTTTTATAAATATAAAAAGTAAGGCAATACGCTGCAGATTCCAAAATTTAAAAAAAAATGTGTTTTAAAATTAAAAGGTGTTCCTTTTAAGTAAATATCGTAACACTTAATTGTGGATTATATAAAAAGCGACAAAAAAAGGAAATTTTAAGTTTTTTTAATTGGATTTGGATGACCTAAGTTCTCTGGGTCGGATTGGATGCGGAAGGCGCAAGACCGAGTTGTGGGGCGCGTATTGGGAGAGGCCTATGTCTAACAGTGGACTGCAATAGGCTAGCTGAGTGATTGATTGATAGATGACCTCACCAGCCTGTCCTCCTATTTAGAGAACAAAACAAACTTAATCTTCATATTATCTTGGCTTACTAAACTTTAACAATGAATATAATGACGTACTAATTGCTTCCGTTTTTGTTATACAAAGTTAACCACTTGTTATGTTGTCAAAGTCATCAAAACTTAATGTAATATAAAAAGCATGTCTCAGAAGCAAAATTAAATACGATCACAAAGAGAGACGTTATCAATAGACTCTTTGAACTATCCCTCCATCATTTTCGATGAAAACTCGCCGACTTGCACGTTATTCAGTTTATTTTTATTTCCTTACAATTGCTGTTTTTCTCTTTCGTTTTAAATTATTTATTTGCATGTTAGTAGATAGGATTATTATAAGATGTTGCCAATTTTTTGCCAGTAAATACGTTATTCTTATTCGTCTCATTATGATTTCTCATACATGATAATGTTACTCTATACATCCGTAATTTCTAGATTTTCAAGATCTGGTGGCAGTTATAATAAGGTAACTCCTAATTTTTCTTGGTTTAAATTTCATATAAACCTATAATGTTTTTTTTTTAACTAGGAACATCAACACGAACTTATTCATTGACAGTCTTAATTTTGTCGCGTATATTGCAGATAGTTCTTTACATCTGTAACTAAGACTATAAATATGATAAAATTATACTATAGAAAACTTTAAAAATAAATTTCATAACTTGAGTGCGATCAAAGGCAAGAAGTAAATTTCGGCTATAAATATGAATAACTCTGCGAAAACTTCACACGCGAAGATTCACAAAATATGCGAACGTGTCACGTTTCCAAACAAATTTATAACATGGCTTCTCGCAGCGATATTTATAACGGGACATTCTTCTTTATATAGAGTAGTACTGCATCAAAAATTTATTACAATTTTAGAACGTTGTTACTAAAAACAAATATTTACAGAAATGAGATTAAAGCTGTCGAATATGTATGAGCTTACTTATATAGGTGTCGAGGACGGTCGGCATGGGCGCGCCGCAGGTCGTAATGGAACTGTGTGCCCTCTGACTAACCTCTGTTTGAATTGGCACACAATACGCAAATATGTGTACAGTGCTTAATGTACGCGAATATAAGTCACCTGTCGCTACCTTCGTAAACTAAGTAACAGTAAACTCCTTGGACAAACTTACAAAGTAATATTTCTTTTAGTTCGATTTAGTTACAGACTGAAACAGAATGTTTATCAATAAAGACCCACTAACTTCAACCAATTAATATCTTGGTACTACTAATATTATAGTAAAAACAACGTGACAGAGATAACTTGTAAGTTTTCGTAAAGCGAGGGAGACAGGGCGAGGAAAATCTACGTCATACCCTCTATCCGATATGAACAGATATTTTATATATAGACAAAGACGGTTTCATTGTCTTTTCCAATATATTGGATAATTTGTGAGCCAGATCTTCGGATTCAGTACGTAATATCCCGCGTAACGTATTTGAATTTAGAGAATAATAAAGAAACACTAGTTTGCGTAGTACGAAAACATGCTTTAGCGTACCTAGTGTGAATTTTAACGTGTTTAGGAGTATGCAGCTGTTTTGCATTACAAAGGTGGCCTATTTATCAAAAGAGGAAATTTCACGGGTACACTATCAAAGAGGCTTTAGTCCTCCACTTAGAAAAAGCAAATGCGGTATATTTTTAAATGCAAATTGCTATTGCTTTAAAGTTTTCTTTAGGTACTTTAAATTACATTAGTTTCACTAAAACTAAGCTAGTTTTATAGTAAAAAAAAAGTTTTAATATGTTAAAAATATAATTTTCTTTCTTAGGTAAAAACATAAAATCTTAAAACATCGTTGTTTTTCTTTACTTGCTAATTCTCTAGTACGTCTATTAATGTCAATCAGCAGTATTTATTTTAAATCCTTCTTTCAATACACATGCAATTATTCTTGAACTCCTTTAATACTTTACTCGTAATAAATAAATTATCATATTGACATGATTAAATCATTCATTTTAAAAGATTTTACATACACCTACAAAAGAGGTTCAGAGATATCATCTCTATATACTATATTTATATTATATACCTATATAAATATAATATATAGTATGGGTCATATAGAGAAGCCACGCGTAGAGATTTCCCGTGACCTACTAATTTAGATGTCTGGAATCGCACTTGACTCAACATTATATTCCCTAAGGAAATAACCTAAGTGCTTTAATCTAAGTTGTCATTTTCCCAGGCTAGTTTCGTACTCTGATGCGATCATAAATTAGGTTATTTAGCTAAGCTCTAAAAACTAAGTATTCATATAAAAGCCATGGGGTTTGTGGTTAACTTGGTATGGAGAGTGGCTTAAACCGATATAACACTTAACTATGCTGTGCCTAGAACAACAATCGATAACGATTTTTCATATGCACTCCAAAGTACAATGTCACATAGTTGAAAAACCGCTAATGACTCAACAGTATTTAAGAAGATTGTGACAACGTTCTCTTTTCGTTTATTGATCAGTAATAGTTACAAGTAGCTGAGACTTCCTTTACCAATACCATAAGGCATAGTTATTTAATTTTAATTATTGCAATTAGTGGTGTTTGCATTTGCAGACAAGTATACTAATGTACCAATAGAGTCATAAGGCTTAAAAAAGCAGTGACAGGTTGAGTAAACAATAACGCTGTTAAACCCTGTAAAGTTTAATCACTACCAAATTTCCTTACAATCTTACCTTACTGCAACTATTACAACAATATAGAAGACACAATAAGCTTACCATAACATAATAATATAATTGTAGGTAATTTAACAAAGTTAGATAGCAACCCAATTCTTAATGTTCAAAAAGTTTACAAGTTCAAAGTAAACACATACCCACATTAAAGCGTAAATACAAATACAAGAAGTTTTAAACAGGCTTAAAGTAATTAAACAATTATATATTTAGATTACCCTTTCACTTATTCTTACATATTAAAGATAATAAAACCTAATTGTTTAATTTTTTTTTATACAATGAAAAGCAACGGTCGTTTGTAGTAAAAAAGAGTTAAGAGCCCGTTTAAACTTATTATTTTCACTTTATAAGTAATGTAAAAACCATTATTAAATGCTCGGTTATTGTTATACTTTTAAGATTCTTTACTGGCTCTTAATTGTAGGAACAATTAAAGACTGCAAAAACAAACAACCCCCGCTGAAATATTATGTATTATACCTCAAAAAGGTCTCTGGGTCGGACTGAATGCGGAAGGCACAAGACCGAGTTCTGTCACGCGTATTGGAAGAGGCCTATGTCCAGCAGTGGACTCCGATAGGCTAGTTGATGGATACCAGGAAGGCCAAACCAGTACGTTTTTGCTAGTTAGGATTTTGCTTTATCTGGTACTCTTACTCTATGGCTTTTGTGGCTTTCTATTTATGGGCCAATACCATACGAAATACATTTATTTTATGCTTAATATAAATACGATAATATTCTATCTAGATACTTAGAATATTGAAAATATATTACTTTTATTTGGTACTCAATAACATAAATACAGGTAATCCACGTGATTTACACTCTAAATCAAAATGTCGCATAGCAATAAATACGATTGATGGCCTGCTGTTGAGAACAATCACATGTCGTTTCGACGAATGGCGGTTTCTTGAACGACAGCTTTTATAAATTGACTTTTTTCTAGGTTATATGTTTGGTAAAAAAATGTCTAGACTATTCCAAGTAATGTTTTTTCTAAGCTATTGTATCCCATAGCTGGTAATATATTATGCCTTTACTTCTTTAAGTATGAAAACGCTTAAATAATTAGTTAGAGTAAGCCTTTTTTATCCCCTAAGTGATCCCAGATCTCCATAAATATGTTAAGGAAGATTATATGTTGTGTCATATACGAAAGCTCTAAGTATAGCCTATGCGCACACTTAACTTTACCAACATGACTGTTCATGCATAAACTATTAAAATTTCACAGAAAGTTAATTTAAATTCCATTTGAGTAGGTATGTTTATTGTCCTCATTCCGTTTGTAGCGTAAAGAATGGCTTAATTTCCAAAATCCTGACAAACCTTCACAAAGTTAAACTGTTGAAAAGGTTTTAGAACACATCTACGCAAAAACACATTAGCATAACCGCAAAGAAATGGAAGGTCACAATTATTTGAGAGAAGTACCAACAACGCTCAGCATAAAATCAAATGTGTTTAGATACAGAGTTGTTATTCAACAGCGGCTTTTGCAACAATGGTTTTTCAACTTTGTTAAATTAGTCATAATAATAAAATTTATGTTTATTCTTTACTAAAATTTCTTACATTTACATATTTTTTAATAAGTCATTTATTCAGAAAGCTTTTAAGAAAATGCTCTTTATTTAGATTATCTCAATACTAGCATCGTACATATTCCTGCGATCTTGGCAGTTACAATCGTGCGGCCAAAATTAAATGCCGTCGACACAATTAAAATAAATATATTTAAAAATTTAACGATTTACTTGCGAGATCAGTTTACAAAGACATAAAAGCTCAAAACGAGACAAAAACAATCTACTTAGTGCGGTTGATACTATTGGAATTTTTATTAACATCGTAATTGTTAAGAACAAACTGCATACGTCGATACGGGCGACCATCAAAAGACCGTTACAGTAACCCATTTTCCACGGCTGGCTCTTCCAACAAATACGGTACTTAAATAAAATTGCTATTCCTTTTATAATTTTATTTTATCAGTGATCGAGATGGTAATTTATTGTATTTTTTGTTTTTATATAGATATCTCACATATCTGAATGATATAAATTATGCAAATCTAAAATTAATTTGAGATCGCAATCTTTATATCACGATGACTTACTTATACACACAACTCAATAACATTATGAGTGCCAATGTACTCGTAAGTCTGGTTTACTTCATTTTGTTTTAATTGTTTCTTTCACAAGAAAACTGTTTTGTTTAATCTTATAGTGACGTAAAATGCAAGTGCATTTTAAACAACTAACTTTATAATTTAGTTGTTTGTTCATCATCATTATCATAATATGTCCACGAATGCCCTAATATATGGGGTGACCTGCTCAATAAATTGCTCAAGAAATTGGCCTAAAAAAACCACGCTGGTCAGACGAGTAAATACGGGATATGTATCTAAAATCCTCTTACTAGGAGTGATATAAACTGTATCATTACTATACACAGACCATACGATACGAATACAAACGATACGAGCTAAATAACAAAACGCTAGAGGGCTAAATAAGTAAAAAGTTGTGTTGCTACTTTTTCTTCTCAGATTAAGTAGCACTTTCAAACAATAAAACATTTTTAAAAACGTTTTATAACTTTACGAAACAACAAAATAAACACACAACAATAAGTACATTATGTAAGCAACAGTTTAGAACGTAATCGAGATCATTCAATATGTATGAAGTAAGATGCATGAGACTAAACGACTATCTGGAAACTTCGCAAGTTGCGAACGTCGCGCAAGCTTTATATCAATTAAAACTCAGTCACCGTGCACTTCAAAATGGCGGCTCATTTAATACATTACTCACTTTAATTAACGTATTAAAGTTTCTCCCCGACACTAAAAGCTAAATAAAACTATGCTAAAAGTTAGTTTATGTAAGGTACCTGCGGGTAACAAGAGCCGGTGGGTAACAAGAGCCGTTGCTTTAAAATGACCCTTTTAATCATCACAGCACGCTACATTTAAACATGCATTAATATGACCAAAAGGAAAGCTAAGATCCGAACTCGCGTTGTCGCACGATCCTCAATCTTACCAGTAGCCACGAGTCAGTTAAGAGTGATAGACAACGCAGCTCCACTATAATTTTATCTTGCCAAAACTATTTTTTTTTACCTAAAATACAGCCGTTTGTTCAAATTTGGTTAATTAATTGTGAATGTTATACAAGGTGTGGGACGGTTAAGGTAAAATATATACTTGTGTTAATAAATACAATATTTTTACCGCTTTTAATTATGCTATCATCAGGGGCTAATACGGGCCACTTTCGAGGCGGGTACATAGGCCGGCCCTTATTATACATATAGAATGTAAATTAATTTCAACAAATTTCAATAGTCTTCGTTATTTTAATACCTATAATTGTTATTATTATTAAGCATGTATTTGTTATTATTTTTGTATCATAAATCATCCCTAATATCTTTAATTAACTTAAAAGTGTCCAAGCTGTTGATCTCAATAACAATAGATTTTATAGTAAGGATAAGAAGAGCCACGTACGTGGCCCGTCTTGTACCGTACTACTTATTAATAAAAAAAAATGTTTTAGTTTTGTAATTTCCATAGATAATATTTAAAAAGTTACAAACTCATTGTTTACGTCTGTGATTATTTTGACGATATATTATAGATAAAGGTTTTTATGACATGTTTTTGCTATGTTAGTTTATTAAGAGCCATTGCTAACTTTTCATTTGATTAAGTAACGTTAAAAGCGTGATTTAATGCCAAATGATAATTTAAGTCAAATGACACTGAAAACAATATTTTTTCTATTGATTACTCTTTTAATATTTGAATTAAAATTTGGCCCTTAAAAAACTACAGACGTTTATTAAGGGCCATAGAGAGGGTTTTTTAAAATCATGATTACAGTGCCTAATTGAGATTAAAATATTTGTAATAGTACTTTTTGATGCAGATATTAAAATAAACATTACCGTGATATTAAATATTTTGTTGTATTCCTTTATTTATAGAAATTATTTAGATTTAGATTAAGGTGGTCCTTATTTACCGCAAGTACCTTAGTCATTATGAGTACTACAGGACCATCTTAATTAATACAAAGTACTTGTATACGCGTACGAATGTTTAAAATACTTTGTGAACATAGAATTTTTCGACAAATGTAAACTTCAGGTTTCTTTTAAATCAATCGGGATAAGAAAATCAAATTGAAAATTTATAATAACCCAAATTAGCAAAAACATCATTCAGATCATTATGGTTTTCTGCCGACGTCATCTTAACAAGTCCTTTAGACTTCAATTGCTGATTTAATGATCCAATCCGTAACTCGTCCCTTCTAAGAATTATTTAAAAGTGTAAGTACATCTCTAAAATCTTTAACAATGCTTAAATTTCTTTAATAACTGCCTTCGAACAAGATTAAATAAAGTATATCAAAATTATTTCAAAATTTATTGTTATTATGAATGCGTCATCCAAACGTTACATTGATAAATATTTTTACAACTTTGTAATAAAATCGCGGATATTTCCACGCAAGCAAATAACATTTCTAAGAACAAGGATAAATTCTTAACAAAAACCAGTACACACTGGAAAATCTCACAATCAGTTTTCATAATAGAATTATAAAGCAGGTAAGAACTAAAGTTAAACACCCATAAAGCATTACCGCATAATTATTTAAGAGAAAGATAAACTTGTGCGACAGCCATTACTTCCCAACAATAGAAGTCCTGAACTAAACTAAACTGCCATTAGTACCTGTGCGAGTATGTACGTCCCAAGGTGCTTTGCTTAACTAAATAGTTGGTCATCTAAAGGATTGTATTAAGCAAGTCAATGACCCTTGTTCGTCTTAGTTACGATTTCTTAGCAGGTACAACCTGCACCCTAAAGATTAACTGACTATAATGCCCTAAACTAAAGACATAACTATGACCCATTCTAATTCACATAGATCGTTGTAACTTACCGAGCCGAAGTGGGAAACTTTGTGAAGAGCTTCCATCTTGCAGCCGAAACTCACTGCTTAGCTTTATCCTAATGGAGTTACTCAAATATTCTGGTTCAGTTTACGGAAGGCAAATGAACTTTGCACTTAGAAAACAATAATAAAACAGTGTACTGTGAACAGTGTTCTAATCAAAGGTTGAGTATCTTATAAATTTTAATCGCTATTGTGTGAATTTACAATTTAATACACATTAAGTATTTTGTTAAATTGTAATTTATTAGAGTCACTGTGATACAGGACATAATATTAGACACGTTCATAGTAGTAATAATAAACTCAAATGAAAATAAACATTAAAAACCTTGTTTACGTAATAATAGAATAAGCTTGGTGTAAAGCTGTTAATTACGCAAAACCAGGGCAAATACATTTTGGTTAACGTTTTTTTTCCTCAAAAAACTATTAAAACGAGGAATTACTGTTTAAACCCTACTCGGAGGGAATTATTCCCTCACACAACACAGATCAGTCATTTTTTAAACACGTAAAATTTTGTCTGGAATAGGATTAATGTTTAATTTTGTAGGAGATAACTTAAATACGCAGAACTTCCTCAAAGGGCGAGACTATAGTTTGTACATGGTATATAAGATATATTATACTTACCCATTTAAGTATAGTTAATACAAGTGTAAAACGAAGGTGTCTTTGATAAATATTGTGCCATTAGTTACCTATAAGGACTTTTATCACTTGTTTAATTGCTCCAAAGCAAGTAAGAATCCATGAAACGTAGTCTCATTGCTGTTTTAATTACGTACCTGAAACAATAAAATGTTTTAAATTAGATATAATTGTTCACGGATTAAAATTATCCCGTAAAAACCTCTAAGAAATGTACTGCATAATTTTTCAATGTCATTCAAAGAATATATTAAGCAAACGACTTGTAAATGAGTAAAAATTAATTAGTTTGTTCTCGGCTGCGGTTCGCTGGGTGGGACGTCAAAAGGAGAAAAAAGATAATTGGAGCAAAGAAAACGAGGAAGGTTAGATTGATGTTGTTAGCCATTAGCAGATACTTAATTATTTCACGCGTTGTTCGCTCAACTAAATATACTTACAAAAACCACGTACTCTTTTGAGATTATTGCTAATAGAATTAATGACCCCTATTAGTGTTACCTTAATGCTCACATGTAACACACACATTTTGATTTTCTGGACATTAATCAAAGAAAAGGATGTCTCTTCTTTACAAAAACGAGCTTTATTTAAACCTAAAATAAAATTCGATCTATATTTAAACATGAATGGATATTGTACCTTCATTTGCGTAGATCTTGACATATAAGAGGAGTTACAAGCTTAAATAATAATTTTATATGCAAAAAAGTTTCGTAAATGAAACGTGGCGGTGCCGGTGTGGGGTGGCGATTGTGATAATTCAAAACGGGGTAACCACGAGTCGGACCCCTTATGTAGTACTCGTGCCTGAAATCGTCGGTCCGAAGTAGAGATTTTTTTTAGTTAAGACTTTTAGTTATACCGGCCAAAATATAAGCAAGTTATGAATACATATAAAATTATGAAAAAAACTCAATAATACTAAAAATTATGAATAAAAAGCCAAGAAACTAAGAGCCGTAGAGGTTATTTATGCACGTAAATAAGGCCCCAGTGTTTTGGATTGATCGACAGCAAAAAAACTGACCTGATTATTCTTGAAAAACTTTTGTTCAGCACATATGTTGGTTTATTTATTTAGTAAAATTTGTAAAGACGAGAAAAGTCTGGCGAAGTAATTTGTTTACTAGTCAAAAGCCTTTTATCTCTCGAGAGAATAGACCTGCGCATTTTATACATGCTGAAACTTGTTGTGTTTTGATGTTACGTTACAGGGTTTTTTCTACCTTCGGACTTTTCTATTTAAAACTTTCCAGGGTAAAAGCAAATACATACACGACATATGATTGCTGGGAAGAGCACAGTAAGGTTTTAAGTCAGTTCGAGTCTATTGAATTAAACATTATTCATTAGAATCTTTAATAAAAAAACTTCTTCGGTGGTAAAGCGATTGTGTATGCGGATGCCTTGCTAAAGGTCCCGGGTCCCAATCCCTGGGATGATAATTATTTATTTTGTCTGATCCACCTAATTATTGTCTTGGCCCTGGAAGTTCTTAACGTCCATTAATTACCATATCTGTGAAGATCCCTGCGACACAATGCATAGGTCTCAAGTACGAGAGTTGTCTTTAAAAAAAAAAAGAATTGCCAATATTTTAAATTCTTTTGATTACTGATACTAGGTAGGTACAGGTAGTCCATAATGTCACCGCTAATTCGTTTATTATCAACACCCGTGTATTCGTTCCCCGGTCTATACGAGTACCAACCAGCATTCAAATTTTGACACAACACACATTAGTATTGACTTGTCATTAATCCGTATTATTTATTCAAAGTCTTATGTTTGTCTTTCACTTCACTCTATGTTATCATTTTAATTTTCATATACTTACGCTCTAACCGAAACTTCTTACACAGTGTGTTCATTGATTTGCTTCTGTTTTATGTATTTTACGTATTTTAACATCGATGACCCTATGTATTTAGGACGGTAGACCTTATGTAAAAACTCCCTGAGTGCTTGGAAATAAATTTTATCGTTTCTGTGATTTTTAAGTTTTTGTTTTCGATTCTATTCGATTTTCAATTACAAGTAGATTAAATTGAAAGCCAAATAACTAGTAACTATTTGCAATATAAAGCAGAAATAATAAATAATTTAATATAAATACTTAATTAATTTTGTGATCTAGTCTGTTTCTATTGCGATCAAGTGCTTGTGACCACTATAAAAACAGACTGATAACTACGAAAACAATCATTTCTGTTGAATGAAGTATCTCTTTGTAAGCAAGAAATAAATAAATTTGAATCTTCAAGACATTGATAGTAGTTTAAAGTAATTTATATTTTTGTACTGTTGATATTAACGTGAGCAAGATGATAAGCTACAGGCGAATTTTAACGTAATACCTTTCAAATAAAATTTCATTATACAATTTGATGTTATTATTAACCTAGTTCAAAGGCTTGATATCTATTCTTGGATATACAAATATAGGTAAGAATAATTGCACAACAACGACCTATAGAATGGAGTGACGTTGTTCTCTAGGACTAAAACTCACTTAAATAAACCTCCTACAAAAAAGTCCAATGATACTTATCTATACTTTATTACTTTATAATATTATTATTATAAAGAGGTAAAGTTTGTGTGTTTGTGACGTTGTAGGGGGTAATCTCTGGATCTACAAAACCAATTTAAAAAAAATATTTCTGTGTTGAATAGTCCACTTATCGGGGAGTGCCATAGGCTATATAGTATCACGCTATGACTAATAGGAGAGGAGCAGTAATGAAATATGTTTAAAAAAGCGACGCGTTTTTTTCGCCGCCCCACGGAGTGTCCACGGGTCAGCTAGTTTAGTATAATATGGAGTAAATCCATACAGGAAACTCATTCAGTTAATAACTTTAAGTCAATATTTGTATGAATTTATTGCCTAATTTTTATCTCAACAGCAATATTATTGATGTAACGTTTCCAATATATAAACCAAACGTGGACCTTTTCTGAAAGCGTTAATTTTTCCACTGTCATTGATGGATGGTATTAGGGGAACAGTCTTCGAAGAAAGTAGATTAACATTGAGATCATTATGTGATATAATAATGCTGATAATAATTTTTATTAACACACGCTAAGATTTCTCTGAAGACTGCATTTTTATAAGATTATTGGCTAGTCATGACTTATTAAACTGTAAAATACTATTTATTTTAGTAGGTGTAACAATTTACTAAGGGAAAATAGATAGCTTAATTTAAAAGAGAATATATAAATCAAAAAAAGTCTCCGTGTGATGACGGAGTAAGAATACAATATGTCACCACCACATTTCATCCCATGGGTGTCATAAAAACCGACTAAGGGACTATCCGTGAATATTATCTTTACGAAATAAAAAGAAGGATAACTTGAAATCAAGGTTTTAAAGGTCCTTTACAAAGTTGTGATTGGACACAACTAATATAGTCATATTTTAATTATAAGCAGTTAACAAAGGTTTGTCTATTTTTTTTAATTTAACAAATAAATAATCCTCACACATTCACACATCGCCACCTAGTCCCAAACTAAGCAGAGCTTGTACTATAGGTACTAGACAACGGATAAACATAAATTAAATACTTTTTTTTTGTAAATACAGCTACAGCTTACTTTCTAAAACAGTCTACGATAAATCCACAAGAACAACAAAACTTATAATAAATTATAATACAACCTCCATGTGCAGGAAGTTCATACTCCAACTTCACGAAATTCTGTTTCTAAGAGCCCTTAATAACTTACCTAGTTAAGAGACGTAACTCATCTTTGTCAGAACTGACAATTCGCCAATTGATGCCAGAAGTATAATTCAGTTTAATGAGAGACTCCCACACAAACTGAGATAACGAGAACTTTCTCAAAGTGAACTTAGCCTTATCGTGTTATGCGATGGTTGAACTTAATCAAGATTCCTGAAACGATAGTTATGATGTTTGTCTAGATAGTTAGCTTAGGGATTAAGTAACTAAGTTCTTTTAAGATGATAATTGTTTTGAAAGCGATGTTAAAGAAATGAGTTTTAATCTTCTGCCTATAATTTTCACAATAATTACAAAAAATATATTCAGGTATATTACTTTATCAAGAATTAGTTTACATTTAGTTTACTATTTTGGTCCTCGTATTATTGGTAAGAAAATGGTTATGTCCAGTCACCAAGTAAATTGATATTTTTACTGATTCTTGACTCTTTATTAGGGACTGTGACAAACTAATGTAACATGGTAATAGAAATAATGTAAGTATTTTACTTCTTTTGAAATCATTGGAGGCAGACTGACAGTCATTATTGAGTAAAATAGATAAAAAGGCAGTGTCATAAGCAATCATAATAAAATAATAATATTTGAATTGGAAACTCAGGCACCTTCCCCTGTAAAATTGAGTTTATTTTTCATTTGGACGTAATGAGAACTGATATTTTCAGAATTTTGGTAAAATGTTATTTTTGGCAAGTTTTCAAATGATTGTATTCGCATTACATCAGTTTAGCGAAAGTTAATTAACATTCTCATTTGCGTTTGTACCTAAAATCTAAGTGTTTTTAGACTTTTATCCAAACATCCTTAATTGAGGACTGTGATGATGACATGAATAAAATAAAGTTTGAAATAACGAGTAGGTAAATATGCATAAGAACATAGTAAAGGAACAAAAAGAAAAGTTCATTAAAAATAATAACAAGAATGAAAGATAATGAACATTTTTTAATTCAATTAAAGCATAAAAGCATAAACTTTGGTAAAAATACCAAATATTATAATAAGTACCCAATAATAAAGAAACATGCAAATATATTTGCATGACGTGTCAGTTGTCTTTCTTGGCTAAGTGGTCAGACAATTACAAAATCAGTTATTTTCATTGTACTCATAATTCGCGTAGCATCAATAGCTAATTATAGTAAAGTTTTAAATTGGAACCAGCCGGCGCAAAAGAAGAAGTGCGAAAACTTTTTGTTTTTAATGTCAAGTATTCTTTGGTTGCACTCTGCTTTAATTAATTATGTTAAATATAAGAGTTAATGTTAATATTATCTAGTTTCTAAAAAAACATTATATGTAGCGTCTTATTTAGTCTGTTAAATATAGAAGTACTGCAATTTTGTAGTCTACCTTTATTACCGTACAGCAAAGATAATTATTTAAAGTCAAATAGCAATATTAATAACAACCGACATGGATAATACGATACTTTCAATTGTGAATAACAACCCTTATTTATGCATCACAAGTTTTATACCGTTCAAGCTTCTAGTTTATTCATTATTTTACTTTCCAATTTTCATAAATCCGGACGTTTGATCAACCTCCTCGGGGCTTATTATTTCATTTTCAATCAATTCAGTTGTTCTTTGTTAAAAGTTGTTTGTACAATCGACTAAGTTATAAAATAAATTTTCAATTGATAAATTGGTTTTTTCCAATAAAATCAATTAAAATTTTGGGTAAATTTATGGGGTTTTGAAATGCTCATTTGTTTCATAAATGACGTAATACTTTTTTCTATAATAAAATTGTGTGAAGAAAACAGAGTCTTTTTTGTCATGCCATTTATTTGGTCTAGCCACTCTGGTATTGTGGCCAAGTTTCTCTTCAATAACAGATTTTTGTAGAATGTAGAGTGCTGTTTAATGGCAGGTTATTTTATTTCTAATACAGATGGACATGTATTATAAAGACCCTAGACTGAAGTATTAACTTTAAACATCTATTTAAAACATTAATCAATATCTATATAACAAAGTTGGATATTTTCGTACACACGACATGTAATTACTCATATCTAATATTCGTGATGTTGCCAATATTAATACCGAACTACCATTAGTAAGGAATTATTAATCAATCTATAAACCTCTTATTGTTAAGTCTTTCTACTCTACAAAAGGTTAACTTCGTTATAATTAATGTTTGATCATGTTAATTATGTTTGAATAAATATTATACAAAATCGTAAGTAGTTTATTCTAGATATCTACGAGTAATTGGTACTTAGTCATGGAACACACGACATTATCTGAATTCCAGGAGCAAACAATTATGTAATGTCTTACCCAGAAATTGTATAAAGTTCTAGCCGTGTGGTGACGGAGTAAAAATACAAGTCACCACCCCATCTCATCCCATGGGTATCGTAAAAACCGACTAAGGGACTATCCGTGAATATTTTTAATCAAAGAAGGAAAACTGAAGATTAAACCCAATACCAATCCGTTTGACCAGCGTAGTATTAGTAGGCCAAGTATCCCTTCGTCACGGGAGGAGGCCCGTCCTTGCAGTGGGATATTAATGGGCTGTTATTATGAAGTAACAGATAGTAATCATCTTTAAAAAATATAAAAAGCACGTAATATTACACTATCTTTCGTCCATAAAACACATACATAATACATGTGTAGCTCAACTACTTCCACAATAATCACAAAATAAAAAGGTTTCCCTAGATTAACTTCCCACGCGTTTAATAATCTCACCAGAGACTAGACAGATGAGTCACTTTATCTCTTCTAGTTCTAGGTTACTAAGTTATCATTACCTAGAAGTTAATTAAAATAGCTTCGCTTACTCTTTTTTATCTAGATATACGAACAACAGAACATTGTTCTAATACCCACCCTTTTTGTAACAAAAGTGATTATCTGATTCTGGGATAAGTGGCTAAGCAATCTACCCACACCCTCTTCTATTTTCTTTTTATTTGTATACAAAGTAAGAATTAATTAATAGTGTTAGATATTAAAACGGTAAAATTAACATGTATCGATAGAGTTCTTGTAATAGATGAGATGTATCAAATATTTAACCTCTAAAGCTTACTTATTTTTATCTTCGAGGATCTATGTATAACAAACATACATAAACTTATACTCTCACGCCTATTAAACTATAAACTAACTATAAACTTACGCCTTGTTCCCTAGGGAGTTGGCAGTGGCTATGGAACGCCATGTATCTATCTACCGTACCCTTACGTACGGTCCTTACAAACATGCTAAAATAACTTCTAGTTTATAGAGTTGTTCTTTGTTTAAAACATCAAAATAAGGCGTCAGTCTCGTAAATAAGGCGTCTCTGCCTTTTTTATTTTACATTAAATTGTCGCAAAACATTTTGTGATACTGTATGTTATCACTCATGTATAAATGACAAACACCAATGTCACACACATAATTAAAAAGTGGCGAGACGATTTAAACACTTCCCACTCGTATCAACTTTAAGATAAACCATTTGTTGCTACATAAATTTACTGCAATGTTGGTTCATTCTCAAAGGACAAAATGAAAATGTATTTTATTAAGTAACTAAAGTAAATGAAGTTGCCACAGACAGTAACCGACAAAGATATTCAATAAAACAATATTAACTTACACTTACGTAACAAAACAATGATAAACAAAACAGGCGTGTCTCTCCTCTATGGGAGTCCAATTAGGCAGTATCCACGTGGATACCCCTTTTGTTCTCCGAGTGCCGCGTTGTTATAACAAAAATGCTGCACTGCGCGCACATTGTTACCTACGTTTTGTGCCTAGACAGCTTGAAAATTGAAAATAAAATGCCTGCCTGTACCTCTGTCTTGCCTCATAACCTTTATTCTGTAATTTACATTCCGTTTTATGTGATATGAAGTAAACATTAGCTCTTGTACCGAGCTCTGCAATTTACAGGAGCGTTAAAGCTTTTTCTTGTTTACTTAGCCTTTCTTGTATTCGCTTCCACTAATTATATGGAAGTTGTACATCATTGTGTTTCATATCTTCATTTTAAATTTAGTCTAAGTTGGTGTAAAAAAAGACAAAATTAAAACAACGTTTATTATTTCTCTAAGTTTTTGCTTATTTTAATGGAGGGAATAATAATGCGGGCCTTTGTTCTTCCAAAGAGCAAATAGGCTGTAATTCCTTTCCCTTCAATTTAGAGGACGAGAAAAGCTCCTGCATTTTCTCTTTTAAAACAAATTAAGTATGGGTTACATACCACATAAGCAATATTTACCCAATCAGCATTGAATAGTTTTGAAAGCGCAAGTAAAATACATATTTATTATATACCGAAGCACTTTAAGTACAGCATCAACTGAAATATTTCAAAGATACCCCATTAAGTACATTACCTAAGAACCAACTTAAAAGAAGTACGAAGAACTGTTCTAGATACTAAAACTATAAGCTATTAATAGTTTCCATGAAGTTTTTGTCGCCTTCTATTTAAACGAGAAGTCAAAGTTAAATAGCACTCGTATGTGTAACTTTGACAGAATCACGCCACAGATTAAAATACTTTTACTCATCTAAAGTTTGAAAGTCAGTATTTTCGTTTTAGAACGTCACTATAAATGGAGCTACGCGGATTCTAGTGCATTTGCATATCGTCATATTTATAGGCAATTGCGTCATTTGGTTCAGCGTTTTCGTTGACTATCTTTGGTAAAAATATCTAAATTGAAGTATGTAGCACCAATATCACTGTTAACCAATCTTCTTATCTGTTTTTAAATTAATAGGAAAATCACGCCTTTATTATTTTTTAAACACACCACTTTGTTAGGTAAAATATTGTATGTTATTCTTTGTTTTTAAGAATATTTAAAAAAAAATATAAAATGCATGTCACATGAAAATAATAGAAGCAACAAACGCAAATTTTCATTCACATTTTCATTCAACAGTTTTCACAACCGATGCTTCATTTCTCGTTGAAACGCACAAGAGAAGCGACGTCATAATAGACCACAACGTCATTAATAAGTGAGATAATGAGAGAACGGACTGACTCTAGCGAATGAATGGAAAATGGTGAAGAGTTATCGGTTTTCTCTATTGTCTGATATGTTGTGTCTAGATAGAATGAAATTGTGTTAGCTGGAAAATATTATGCAGGGAAGCATGTATTGTTTGAAAATGTTGCTTAGATTATGTGTTCAATATTCATTTTGTTCTAGATAAACATGTAGATTATGTACATTTAGAGATCACTCTATCACATTGAATGGTTGTCGTAAATTTGACTAAAGTAAACTTATATAGCTGTTATTGTTTCTATAAAAACAAAATAGAAAAACCAGTCATTAAACCATATTTCACTTGGTTTGCCAAGTGTGGTCTAGTAGGCCAAACTATTCTCTGTCATAAGAACCCATCTCTGGCCTGGGACTTTAATAGGCTGTTGTGATGAAACATGTACCTGTAGTTACTAAAATCTCTTATAAAATATTCTTGAAGAAATGTTCTATTTAGTTGATCTAATAAAACTTGCCAAATACTTAACTACCTTATAAAATTTAGTTCAATTTCAAGACGTAGGTATGAACTTTCTTGTCAAATCTTCAAAAAATATTCTTTAATGCTGACAAGAGCTCGCAACGAGTGTACTACATCAAATTATTTATGCTGTTTATAACTATTCACTTTAGGCTTTATGAGGAAATTACAATAACGTATACTCTAAAACATCGAATTTCAAATCATAATAAAGGTATTAACCAAATTATTGTGTTAACGCATCTTTTCACTAATTCGCAACATATTCATATAAACCGACCTTAATTCTGTATAGTCCATAATCACTTCTAAAAAATATTTATTCTAAATTTCAAAAGCTTGAACTCAAACAGGAAAATAGAGGATTATGCCAATAATATTCGTGAGCGCTCAAATGTAAATTAAAATATTTAGAAAGGAAATGCTAGCGATATTCAATTTTCTGCTTGTAGAGCCTCGGTGCTGCGAAGACTCGTGCTTTAGGCATCGATTGCAAGGAAATTGCTCGGGAATTGACTGCACCGATTATATTATTGTATTTGTCAAGTTTACAATATTCTATACGAATAAATAATTTTATATTAAATGTATTATGAAATTTATGGATTAAATAGAATATTATATTTAATGTGATTTTTAAAAGTTGACTGATATTATTGAAACTGATATTATTTTAGATAACGGAATCTATATTTTCAATTTCAGCCATAGATATGGATGTAGATAACAAGGCTCGAAGCCTTGTTATCTACAGCCGAAATTTTCACTGATCATACGCACTGTTCTAGAGCGAAGGATTACTTCATCTCGAACCTAAGTCAGTTTTAATGGTTCAACTCCATACGGCGTAATGATGAGTCGATGACTCTTATTTGCAGGTTTTGCAACTGAGAAGAACTTTCGCCTATACACGTCTATTCTGTGTCTTTCTATTCGTCGGTGTATATCTTTTTGATACGGTGACAATGCCAAATTTTAACGTCAGACCTCTGACCATCGGTTACGAATCCATTCTCACACCTAACAATCACGAATTATCACTTGCTGTGCAGTTCGAAACGAATATCATGCCCCCTATAATCCAGATGCGAAACGAATTACCAACTGAGTTTTATCCAAAACGTATACCCAATAGGAAACTAGAGAACAAAGTAAATCAACATATATTATCAGCTTATTACCCATGCATGGGATAAGCTGAATTATCTAGTAACTGAATATTCACAAAACACAGAACGCTTTGCGAAGACACTTCCTGTATGGAACCGAGCCAAGAGTCTACGAGTACGCAGAAAAATGTATGAAGTAGTTCTTAGAGTGACTGACTGAGACAGCCGTGTCTACCTTTAAAACAAACAGAGGTCGTTGACCGCTTTTTTCCTCACCTGAAGTAAAAAATAGAAACTTTTCATAACGAATACATATTTCATTTAAAAAATAAATCTTTCGTTCTTACGTTATTCCACGAAACCATTACGAAATTGTGTGTTTTTATTTTTATATCGGTGATGGATGCGGTAAGAGAAAATCGCACAAAGTGGAAACATTTGGAAGAGACCTATACGTAATATTACATGACAGCCGACTTAAATATGCGGAGGACGTTTTTTAATTGGGCAGTATTTTCTTTTATGCTTATTCCCCTAAAAGTCATTAAATCCATTTCAACAGCATTTGTAATGTTTCAATTGGTCAAGTAGGTAATTAGGTATGTATCCGTAAAAAAAATATGATTGATATCAAAACTCCGGTTGAAGTCGAATTTTATTAGAAAATTATTATGTGATGATAAAATTATAATTTAATTAATGATACTTATATTGACCTCGTGAATACATATTAATACCTATATGCATCAAGCAGATTAAACGTTGATTTAATTATAATTACATTGTTGACTGTTAATAGCGTTATCAAATATATTATTAATAACAACGACTGTCAGTGTCCATAACTTGTATTATCGCCTATATTTTTATCGTGTGTTTAAAAAGTCTACACAAAACATAATATGCCTGTACTCTTTACAGGTAATTACCGGAAAGAAATTTTGCCAACTCCTCCATTTTTTCTGATTAAATCTGAGTCAATTTCTTAGTCATTGCATAATAACACAATGATTAAATAAATTCCATTAAGCACAATATTGATTTCAAAAGAAAGATAAACTCTAAATAACCATGAATTAATTAACTCTGTATAATAATATTACGTCGATGTGCAAACTACTTTATATGAATATAAAGTACGTTTAACCATGCATAGGCGACAAGTATTAAACATGTCATACATAAATAATGCCTTTTCTTTACCATAACAGGCAAATGTACTTAATAAAGTACATATCCTTTGGATTCCCATTAGCAATTTAATTACAGCGTTGATAGAATGGGTATGAAAGTATTTTATTTTGTAGTCGTTAAGACTATGCTTATCAGATTAATTGAAGGAAGATTATACTAATAAAAACTTCTGATAGATTTAATTGATTGGAAACAGGACTTGTGTCCGGCTGTTTATTAACTCTATTTCTTTGCCCAGCAGTGGGTCTAAATAGGTTCAAACAAAATTAATTACATTATATTTAGTATTGCAATTAGATTATCCTTCTATAATTTGATTATCTAAAAAGCAATTAATCTCTCATTCAACCATTTTCAGTCGTATCAGAAATAAAATTTTACACAAACCACTCAATTCAAAACTCGTCTATATCACAATATTTCTTTTATAACAGTATTTTCATTAACTGAACAAACAATTTCTCTTTTTATCATGTTTTAACGGACAGTAAAAATCGGCTTAGTAAAAATTTGTTACCAAAAAAATCTTTTAAAAATAACTCAAATTCAACAATCAACGCACAATATATTTTTAATTAACTCGGTCCCCGGCTTCTGGATTTTATACGAAAACAGCTTATCTGATTTATATGGGTCTATTGTATATAATTATTTTTATAGAGCCGATGTAGACCTGTAGAGCTGGCAATCACCAGTGTAGATATAAAGTAAAATATAATAAGCTTAAAATAGCATTCATATATTCATTTATTCTTTAATAATACAAACTATACAATTACTAATTAAATACTAATTAACAATTTACAATTTTAATGGCTTCCCAATGGGACCAACTTTAAAGCTTATCTTTCCAAACAAAAAAAGTATTTTTTTAAATTGATAACGTGAAGAAGCTAGTACCGTTTAAATGATTCTCAAAGTCTTTAAAAAGAATTCAACATCAAAGGATCGTTATAACGTAACAAACTGCTCAATCGACAAAATTAAAAGTAAATTCCAAGACTAAGCGAAACGTCTAAACACAAAATTGTTCAATGAAATAACATTTAGTTAGAATTATTTATTTAAATATCAACTTCTGTGAACGTAAATTGATTCTACTCGTAGTACTCTGATATTATAAATTAAACGAAAATCATAGGAAGGAAGGTTCTATAGTTTCGATTCAATTTTGTCTTCATTTGATAGTTTGATTAAAAATATAGGTAACTATTCAGTTAATCTTCACTGCTACTATTAATAAGTCAGAAAGAAAGCACATAAAAATATTCTCTCAAGAAAACCCAACTTTGTATGAATGTTCAACGTTTCACATAAAAGTATAAAGAGCCATGATTTATACCCCGAAGGTGTGCATTACGCTTGCAAGGCATCTTATATTCACTTAATCAAAACAGCCGCCGACTTTTGTGCTCATATTAAAGTCTTTGAAAGGAGAGCTCAGCTATTGCGGATGTGGATTAAGTATTGAAGCTTTTGGTTTCACAAAACAGGCAATGTTACTTTTGAATTATGTACAACATTGTTGCTAATAAGATTCAACTATGCGGGTGCTATTATGGTGGCTTGGTATTACGGTATCTAGTTTTACAGTGTGTGGTCTTCTGCCGTTGAAGAGTATTCTGGATAAGTTGGTGTAAATTTTAAAGAGTTTTTCGTAAAGAGATTTCGATCTGGGTAGTTCTGCTTAGTTTTGGCATAAATACTAATTATATCATAAGTTCATCGTCCTTAATGTTCTAGTCATGACATGCCACAAAAATCTGAATATGCCAATAACATTTTAAACTGGTGTCTTAAGTAAAGCTCCCCTTAATAAATTGCGAAAACAAAATTTCGGTTTACCTTCCTATCATAAAGGATGATTTATAATTTTGAGCCTATCTCATATTGTGAGTTAAAATATATGGCTGAAAATAAATTTCAAAGCGTACGTTTGTAATGTTTTAACTTAACATCATAATAATAATTGAATACTTCAGACATAATCAAAGCAAATTAACCTCGTGGTAATGCTTAGAATTGTTTTATCTTAGAGTAAAATATCACCATACTTATCATACTTATTGTCATTTTAATGACTCTCACTCGTATGGGAATACTTACTCCGGTTAAAGAGAGTTCTTTGGCCAAACGGGTTGTCACAGAGTTTTTTACAGATAAGAGTCATACTTCGTTTTTAGAATCTACTATATTAGTTTTTTGTGACATCTGACGGGATAAGAAGTGGTGGCAGCAATTTTATAATACTATTCCGCCTCGAAACCTACAAATCACGAATCTACTTTTGTTTAGACTTATCTAATTCATCATAACAGCCCATTAATGTCCAACTGCAGGAACGGGCTTCCTCCAGTGACGGAGTGATACTTAGCCTACTACTTAATACCACGATGGCTAAACGGATTGGTATAGGGTTTAATTTCAAGTTTTCCTTCTTTTTATTACGTAAAGATAATATTCACGTATAGTCCCTTAGTCAGTTTTTACGACACCCATGAGATGAGATGGGGTGGTAACACACTGTATTCTTACTCCGTCACCACACAGAATACTTATGACTTATCTAATTAAAACTAAAATAATGATTAAATAATAAGAATTATTATAAGTCAGATTAAAGACATGTAATGTTAAAGAGCTCTCGCATTATATCAATTCCGGGATAGAGAAAATATACTCATTGAAGATCCATAAACTCTTCAGAATACTTACAACATGTTATATTGGACAGTTTTGCTTTCATCTTTCCCTGTTGAGTGGCTCATCCCATCAATGATACTTGTAAACGAACACAAGCCTCCTCTAGGGGCTAACAACATAGCATATGAAACCTCATTGATTTCGTTTCACATACCAAATTGAAACAGTACCAAAAATGTTTTGAGTTTGTCGTTATTTTCCAAGCAATCAAAATCTTTGTTTAAAATGTTTACCTATACCTAATAATGAAAGTATTAGACACTTTGTTATTTTTTAATGCTACTATTACTGAGCGTTTGACGAAACAAGTATCTAAAGCCCGATTTACACATCGACAAGTTCAGTAGCGAGTTAAGTAGTAAGTTGTTGATAAAGTTGATTTGAATAGATCTCCATATTATTTTTTGGCAAATTAAGTACGAAGTAGCCCCCTCTCGCGCGTCTCGCCAACTTAATTCGCCAAAAATAGGATGGAAATCTATTTAAATAAACTTAATCAACAACTCGCTACTGTACTCGTCGATGTGTAAATCGGGCTTAAGGCTAGTGTGAAAGGGCTAGTCGGTGCGGGTAGGCCACGCAAAACATAACTGTTGATTGTTGGTTGCTCTTTAAAAGAGCACTCTTTTACATATACTAGCATACTTTTTTACATACATAAATACTTTTTTTGTAGCTACATACATATTATACATAGAAAACACCCAGACCAATGCAAACAATCATGTTCATGCACACAAAGATTTGCATTGAGCGGTAATCAAACCTGAGACCTCTGCGTAGCAGTCATGTTATATAACCACTACGCCACAGAGGTCGCTGTAATAAATGACGTATTAACAATGTAAATAAGATGTCTAGAGACTAAAGAAATATACGATACGGATATCGTTTATTTCTCAAAGTTATTACTAGGCCGATTGGCAATGAGAAAAACTATACTGCAATTACGAAAGAATATGTTAAGTCTGCCTTCGATAAGGTGATTGCGATTTATTTGCAACTCAGTGGGGTGTATTCCAGTCATTCCCGTTTTAGTTCTCATGCAATGTTCAAGATTACAGGTTTATTACGCAGCTCTTTCCCACCCTACCTACGTTTTTATACGATCTTTTAAAACAGTCTTAATTTATAGGGATTTAAGATATTGAGTTCTATTGATATTGGATGAAAGCTAAGCTTATTGACTGAAATGGATGTTATAATCTAGGGTTTAATAGTATTATCTTACTTGATTTTTCTTCAACTCTGTGAGCATTATTTTTGATATCATTTAATATTAATGAAACAGTAGTTTCGCGGATGCTCTGCAATATGAGGTCACTTGACATGTCTAATTAATAATTATTGAACATCATACTTTACCACTGTGTGAATAAATAAATAAGAAATCTTTTGTCAGTACTTTTAAATAGGCAATGATTGTTGATTAAAAAATTGTTATAATAATATCCATAAACCAGGATTAATCAGGAGTTGTATTTCTTTAAGTAGATTAGTAACAATCTACTTAAAGAGTTTAATTATAGCTTACTAACTCAGTGGTGCTTGTTTATAAAGTTTTAATGTTTGCAAGAATAACTAGTATAATATTGTTCCAACAGCTGTTCATAATTTCCATTCGTTATAGACTACATACATATACGTATATGTACCTATGCAAGCATTAACAAAACTAATTAACAAGCTGAACGGGGACAGAGGATTAATGCTAGCGCCAAGCGCTAATTGAAAACTTTTCACAACTGTTGTTGCGTTCGTTATTCCGTGACATTTCAATTTTATACTTTTAAAAATAAAAACTGTACATCGAACGCATCTAAATGAGGAATAGAACAAAAAAAGAAAAATGAAACATTAATTAGGTAGCCGCCTCAAACTTTGACTCTTTATAAAGTTGATACAATGAAAAAATAAACGTCAAAAAATATGTTCATGAAAATGGTTGCGATAATAATAAGAAGTAAGATAAAGCCAACCTTTTTGTATCCGGCGAGACGTAGCGATCTCTGGAGGCACGCGGCCCGCGTCGTCGACAGGTACACTATAGGCACCGCTTCCCCCGCTTCCAACTCAATGTCGAAGTCGTTAACTGCCTCACAAAACTTATAATCCTCAAACTTTTTTGCCTCACTCTTCATTAGTTCCTTACTGTCATCGTCTTCACTTATCTCGTCTTTTAAAACTTCGCTTGCCGGAATGAAAAGAGGGTTTTCGTAACAACGATTAAGAAGTTTAGGGGTTTCGTTTGCGTTGCTTGCTTCATCGGAAATCTGCATTGTGATTATGTTATCCGATTTGGGGTCGTTGTTGTTCGGGTAACTTATGAGATAATTATCGTGTTTGGCGCAATGTTGGTCGCTTGAGACGTCTTCAATCACGACGGGTGATGTATCTACTTCTGGCGAGGTCGATGTGTAGACGTTCCACATCAGTTCGCTAGTTAGACGTTTGCATTCCATTGTTATCAGATTTTTGTTTTGCACTGACTCAACGTTGTTTATTGTTCAAAATTATCTATATGTTTGTTACATGTTTTGAACGCGACAGTAATTTGCATGTGTCGGTCAGTGGGCGTATTGTGTATCTGATTCCAATCTTCAATCAATATTATTAACCTCAACACGTAAATAATAATCTGATATTAAATGAATACCTTGCCGCCAGGCAAAATGTTATTTTTGGAAATTCCACATTTATATAAATATCCTGAGATAAATACGGTTCGGAAACTGCGAGCAAATTTATAATGCCATATTTATTCGAAAAATAACGTTACATTTTTAAAGAGTCACGCCGTGTATTTATTTCACTTTAACCCACACGCAGCATACGTGGAATACTTCTTACTTTTGAAAACTTTTTTACTCTGTAATTTTAATGTTGCACGACTTTCTATGGTCATTCAAATGGATATCGTTCTCCGGGAAAAGGCATCTAAGAACATAGTAGGTTCTTATAAACGTTTCACATTTTATTTTCTGTGGATAGTTTTGTTTTTCAATGAAAAATAACAAGTTTAAGACTAGTTATTGAGACTTTAAGTGTTTAGTTATCCTTTTGTAAAGAATTAACAGCATAATTAAAGTAATGTTTTAAACCTCTTTATAAGGAAGATGACTTGTATAAGACTTTACAACTTCGGTGTCTGAAATAAATCAGACGGAATCCAGACAGGACAAGACAAAACGCAAATGTCATGCAACAAAACCAGTCCGATGTCATCGCTCCCGACCATCTATTTAGACTGCAAGTACTAAAAATGGAATATCATTGGCGCATATCTTATAATAGATTTCCTTCAAGATATCAAGTTATAAAAATTAAGCAAGAAACGTAGCTTATTATTTGAATTTCAAAACGGATTTCCTTGGAGAATCGCAGTTTTCTAAGTAGGTTTCAAATTTAAATAAAAGAACATAATAAAAGTACCTATATTTCATTCTTTGGTTACTTTTAGAAGTAAACTCTTCGCAACGAATGTATTTTATCGTTATAAAATTTCACTAATGTATAGGTCCTCTTTACGAGAAGGGCAGTCAACAGGGAAACTTAGCAACATGAAGCTGCAGGCTAGTGTTAATTATGATGTCGAAAAATATATCAATATAATATCTATTATAATATATCCATACTCATGATTAAATATATTTAAGAAAATTAGAAGAGTTAGGTTAATTAATGACTCTTAAGTAAAATTTATTGTTTTGTGTTTGTTGTAGAAACATGATCACCAAGCAAGTCACACGTGTCAGAACGAACTAAATAAATAGTGGTCTTAATAATTTATCCACATACAACAGTGTATTATTTTACTAACGTACCACATTGTTTGTAGTTAATAAACTAATCTACGACTAATAAGTGTAAAGTAAAAGAAAAAATGTACAAGTGAATAACTAACGAACTAACTTATCATTGTGACATAAAAACTCAAAATTATGTTATTATCAAATCAAACATTTTTCTAGTTCACACGAGTTCATGTAATATTTCTGTAATTTACTTAATTGCTAGCCTAAATAAATATTTAACCTATATAAAACTTCTTTAGTAACTCTTATCTCTGCTTAAATAATTAGGTATAATGTTGGTTTTTGACCTCAGACTTTCGATCGTCGATATTAATACTATTTTTTAAAATGTAAACTACATTAATAAATAATGTAAGTCCTCCTTTTAAAACACTAATTTAGGTATCATTGTGTTACAATATTCCATTAGTTATTGTGAATGTATGCGATGTTATAAAATTTATTATGATGGTTAGAACGTAATATGAGTTCGTTGGATATCGACGAAATCCTTATTAATATAATATTTAACATTCCTCACACATTTCTACGACGCTATCTAGTCCCAAGCTAAACAAGGAGGGAGCCACTCCTCATCATCATCATCATAACAGCCCATTAATGGCCCACTGCAGGGACGGGCCTCGTCCCGTGATGAAGGGTTACTTGGCCTACTAATACCACGCTGGCCAGACGGATTGATATAGGGTTTAATTTCAAGTTTTCCTTCTTTTTAATTATAATTTAAATTATCTTTACGAAAAGATAATATAGGTAATTACGGATAGTCCCTTAGTCAGGCTTTTCGACACCCATGGGGTGAGATGGGGTGGTGACATATTGTATTCTTACTCTGTCACCACACGGAAATGGACATAACTTTTTTTAAATAAACAGTAATCAAAACCAGGACATCTTCTTAGCAGCCATGGTCTTATAAGCCACATAGGTATTTAAATATCGTGACATTATCGACTTCTATTCAACTAGGTCATAGGTATACCTTCAAGATCATTGTCATTTGTTCACTGTGCTAATCCATTGTTTAATAATAATTACACTACTATATATAAGTGTAATCATAACAGTAGTACAATAGCCAATGGTCGACAATAGCTGATTACATGTGATGTTTTGTAAATAATCAATGCAACACAGTGTTTAGGAGATTTGAATGGATGTTTGCAAGACAATGGACCTTTCAGTTTAGTTCAGATCTTAAATGTTATCAAGGTGTCGTCAAACGATACCTAATCACATCTTGTTCTGATATGTTATCGGTACTAAAAATTGATTTAAATTATTTATTTATTTAATATCTTTAATTTCAGAGGCCATGAACTGGGACATGTAGGAGTCGGTGAAAAAAAAATACCTAGCAGTAGAATTATAGAGGTTAATAGTAACTAAATTAATAAAATACAATCAAAATGAGAACCTCCTCTTTTTTTTAGGTCGGTTAAAAAGCGTGCGAATGCTGGCGTGTAGGTTAAAGTTACTAAATGGTTAAATTTATGTTTCTTCAAATGAAACCACGAATAGGTATAATAATTGAATTTCACTTCGAAAGTTCGTTTGATAGTATATCAAAGTTTAAGTTTAGTAAGAAAACTATTGAGTCGTTGAATAGTTTCGGTAAATGACTTTATTATAAACAAGAAAACTGTGTAGTTAATACGGACACGCGCCATTGTGCATTTTATAACGTTCTCGTAGATTTATCTTAAAGACAGTGAAACATAAAAGCTCATCCTATTTATATTCTCTTTATATCGTAAATAAAACTTTATTGCAAGATGTGCAACATTTCCAAAAACAACTGAAATAACAAACTTTTTGTAGAATCATAAATATGAACATTTTCCTTATATCATTGTAATTATTATGTTCGTTTTTCAATGTTGACGACCTCGGTGGCGCGCCGGTAGAGCCGGCGGCTGCCGCGCATGAGGTTGTGGGTTCGATCCCCAAGCAGGACAATAATTTGTGAGATTCACAAATTATTGTCCTGAGTCTGGGTGTTCTATGTGTCCGTTAATTGATGTTTGTAAAAGTCCCCGCGACACAGGGCATGATCCCTAGTGCGGGAGTTGTCTTTTAAAGAAAAAAAAAATAAAGAAAAAACTGAAGGGGAACATTACACATAACCTACAGAAATACTGTAAGGTGTTCTATTTGTTTACTTGATAAATCACATTTCTAAACAGTTATATCACAAACATACGTATTTAACTCAAAATCACATTTAAAACCACCTTTAGAATCGCTATGAATCCGTAATTTTGACCTACTGACTTATAAAACGTTCTATAATCACAAAATATTAAAACTACGGATGAACTTGTCACGTATGCTTCATAACTGTCCTAAGTATAATATTTAATAACGTGTTTGAATGACCGTTTCCGATTCAAAAGCCAAAATGCTCGCGACGTCGGCGCACGCGCCGCGCGGGATGAATCGAGACTGAACCGTTCTAATTTTGAAATGAAGTGGGTTTAATAACATTGCGTATATTTTCCCGTTTTTACAGCCGGTGACATCCGTGATGAATCATAGGTCAAAGTTTCGAGATAAATATTGTGCTGGAAAATTTCGTTATTACGGTAAAAGTAACTTTTAGCAAGACACCGTTCGACTAAGGTTAAAATTTATAGGCTAAATGGAGACCAAATTTTTTAGGAACAATGCTACATATAAAAATAGTAACTAATCAGTTCTCTAAATCATTATGATAATTATTTACATAACTGATGCATCAATTATACTATCAGATTTATAAATGATAACAAATAATGACGATTCGATTGATGATATCGATCTCTTTTGGAGCTTCCCCTACCCTACCAACTAACCTTTATGATCGTTGAGTCATTCTTCTTTTAATATACACATAATACATTAATCATCAGTTTTGGCTTCATGTGATCTTGAGACTAAATCATTGATTTACAAAAAACCAAAGATACACACTCCACTTCCCAAAAACGTCCGCAACAAATGGGCGCATTGTGCACTCTTTTCAAATTAGTATCGCGTTGTTCTACCGGCAAACGTCAATCATTAAATTTTATTGCTTTATGTGCATTACTTTTTAAATACAACTTTATGTCATGCGTGTAAGATTGAATTTGAAAAAAGAAATATGTTTACGATATTACTATACGTATTTATTGCGTATGTTTAATTTGGTGACACTTTTGGCTGTTAGTTTTGTTTGAAAATGTGCATCTAGGGTTTTTTATAAATCAATGGACTAAATACATATTATACGTATTATATGTACCAGTTTCACCTTTATAATTTTGTTAGACTTGGCAAAGCTTTTGAAAATTCGGGAAATACACCAAGTCTGAAAATAAATCGCAATCACGGCATTGTCTTGTAATGATGTAAAAAAAATGTAGACAACCTTGCATATGGCGTTGTTTTTGTTTACAAAAGCACATTAAAATCACGACTGTTTTATTACCTAGCCGCGACCTTGCTACGTCCGTTGTGTATATTGATCTCGTGCCAGTAAAGCTTGCATTCAACTACTTAAACATTTCAGAAGACAATTCGGCAAATCTCTCTTTTTTCATTTAAATGTCAACTCCCGAACTAAAAATCAAGTTGGACATCGCGGAAATTATCAAAGACATGCAATAAACATACACGATGAACATCTGAACTCCTGAGTTCAGATGTTCATCGTGTATGTTTATTATTTGTACACAATTATTTGTGCGATCCAAAAATTAATGCCCTGGCATTAATTTTTGGATCGCACAAATAATTGTGTGGTGACGTAGTAAGAATACAATATGGGTGTCGTAAAAACCGACTAAGGGACTATCCGTGAATATTATCTTTACGAAATAAAAAACAAGAAAAACTCGAAATTTAACCCTATACCAATCCGTCTGGCCAGCGTGGTATTAGTAAGCCAAGTATTCCTCTGTCACGGAAGGAGGCCCGTCCTTGCAGTGGGACATTAATGGGATGTTATGATGTTGACAAATAATTGTCCAGCATGGGATTCTAAACAGCGATGGTGTTCACAACTGCCGCATACATAACTACTTTACCCCCCAGTGTTTTCAGGCAGTCTCTTTTCTATTTTAAAAGAAAACAGCTGTGCTAAAATAATCCCTGACTCATCGGAAAATTTATCAAATCACGGACACAAACTCTCAAGCCTAAAACAACAATTTTAATTGGACCGTCTGAGTAGGAGTATTAGCATTTTGGTTATCATCGCAAATACAGGTATGAATTTATGCGTGTAAGTTGTCATACTGACAGCAGAGTGGTACCAATTCTTGCTTAAATTAATGTTAACTTTATCGCTTTTACCAGATGAGAGAAAGAAATCAATTGAGATTGTTAACAATGATTCACGGGATTGTAATTTTTAGAATCTTCGTCAACCGCAATTGATCTAATTATAAGAAAATAAAGTCAAATAAAGTACAATTATTGGTTTGGTTATTATTTATTAAACTGTACCTTATTTATGTCCGTGTGGTGACAAGGTAAGAATACAATAATATCACCACCCCATCTCATCCCATGGCTGTCGTAAAAAATGAGTAACCGTAAATATTATCTTTACGAAGTAAAGAGAAGGAAAACTTGAAATTAAACCCTATACCAATCCGTCTGGCCAGCGTGGTATTAGTAGGCCAAGTATACCTCCGTCACGGTAGAAGGCCCGTCCTTGCAGTGGGACATTAATGGGCTATTATCATTATTTAAAAAAAGTCTACTACCTCATAAAGGATCAAGCTCTGTGTCCCAGTATCTTTAAGATATATGGATCAAAAAATGAATTGCTTTACGTGGTATTCGAATCCGCGACCTCATGTACGGAAGCTGCTTATCTACACGGCCCCAAAGGCGTTGTTAATAAAATATCTCGTACTACCTAAGTTATACATAAAATTGTCACTGTCTTAATCAATTTCACTTAAGTGAGAGATTGATTCAATTTGTAATACTTTTCGATCAAGTAAAATTGAATTGAAGACTCTGACATTTGGGTTTTATACAGCGTCTTCTACCTTCGCTAAGAGACGATGGTATAATGCCAATCAATTTATCTTCATGACAGCGTAAATCCCCTAATATGTCCAAAGCATTATCCTCTAACTGTGTAAATTATTCACTACCGTTAAATTCATTAACATAAAATAAAATGGTTCAGAAAATAAACGGTAATGGGTCCTCCATTATTGAAATTTGGAACTTGCGAAAAGACTCAAAAAATTGGGTAATGAACCTTGATTTAAATAGTCAGTACATTTTAGTACCTATTGCAGGTAATTTTTCTTTTTATACGGTTGGAATATAGGAGAGGGTTTTTTGTTTTCACTCTGCCTGTTCAAATGTTTGTGGTGACAACGCTAACGAAATCCCGACTGTGGCGACAGGCACACATGTTGCGGAGATATATAAATAAGCTTATTGCGGATTTACATGATATATTGCGCACAAACTCAACTGTTAATGGTATAAAAGATTTTTATTTTTATTTTGCTTAACCAACCAGTGTACAATATAACAGCTCTGGCTTTTGAAAGATTCCTCTTAAATTAAGGCTCATTTTATCCCATTAATGTTTCACTCCGGGCTCCAGTGACCGAGGGGAAATGGGCATATTTACTACGCTGACCTTAATTGGTATACTGCTTTGCATCTTCCACCTTTCATCTGTTTTTTCTTCAGCCTTACCAAGAGATAACATGAGAGATAGGATTAGACGAGTTAATAGTGATACCTTTGAGTGGCACCTGTGAGTGGCACCATGTATTTTCATTCGTCAATACATATAGATGGGTCATTTTTGGATTTGTTTATTTTATTGTGTATAAATTTACTTATTTCATACCGAATTACGAGCCTCGTTATATTTTAGGACTCCTATAAAAAAAGCCAGTTAATTTTCTTCCAAAAAAAAACGAAATACACAAACTATCCAATTTCTTCTACAAATATTTACAACACTGAGTACAAATGACACAGTTTCTATTATTTATGTCGTCGTACGTTTACACGAAAACAGTTGCATGTATCATGGATTCAGTATCAATTACGTTGAAAGCCTTATAACACGGTGGGAACACATTAATCCTTCACTGTGCTTCACAAACGCGTAAATAAAATATCAGTTGCTTTTCCATTTAAATCAACTTCTGTTTTACTTTACTGTAAATAGATTCAGATGTATTTAGTAATAAAAATACAAAGCTTTGTTTGGAGCGTACGATTATAAAAAGTATGTTAAATTTTATTATGTTTGTTATCATTGTACAAAGAAAACCCATGTGTTTGAGGATATATTAACCTCAAAGTTAAAGTTATTGTGTTTATTGCAAACATTTAATTTTAATTTTTTTTAAATTAAAAGTATCACTTTTGCGATTATAATTATTCAAAGCATGCAAGTCTATTTAGTAATAAGTACGTTTTTTATTATATTACTGAGGATAATTTATATCAAATGGTATAATAATATCAGAATTTAATAGTACAGTGGTACAATATATCAATGAAATTGCTAACTATTAAAAAATAAAGAATAAAGGGACAAAGGAAAAAGTAACTTTATATTATACTACGTAAGTAATACAATTTGATACAGGAATTAACACATCAATTGCTTAGTATGTTATTATACAATCACAATGGATGTTATCAAAAATACATCTCCGGTCATGGCCAATGAAGAAACCTTGTCCCAAATAAATTTGATTTTAAATAACACGTTAGATGTTCATTCAAAATCAATTTTATTTAAATATGATTGAACAACATTATGAATTACAATTTTACCGATATTTAGATTGCTATCACAAAAGTTAATGCAATCCTGTATGTACCTACAGAACATACTTTCACGAAAACAAATCGTTTACTAAACGAAAGCATCGCGTGCATTTTCTAATCTAGCATCCCAATTTAAATTCTCGAACATCAGCTTCCAGACAGTAGCTGTTAGAAATTAACTTGCCTTGCCAAATACTCAAGCATCCTGTCTGGACACGCAACATGAGCTGTTCGAGACTCGTATTTCGCACGATACAAATAAAACATACAATACAATTCTAACTTTGATCCAGACAAAAACATCGATTTCAAATTGGCAATTTAGACCACGTAGAGGTTTCACCTAATGACTCTGTTAACAACATACATAGCACTCGAATCAAGTGAATCAATAAACCTTTCGTCGAGTTCTCGATCATCAATCATACGTGTGTGGGTCCTTTGAGCTCATAAAAACTGACGTCGCACTGTCGTGTACATATTTATGAAGCATCCAAGTGATCTGCTATTGATGGCGCGTCCCATTCATCAGTCAGAGGAGCCGTCGACTAACAAAAACTTGTTTGTAACAAGATTTTTGTGGGTGGACAGCGATAGACGGAAATATTTGTGTTTGCGAGTGAAGATAAAATTAGAAGAAATGTTTCATCGAATATGACCTTCGTGGATTTTAATTGAATGCCGTTTGTAAAACTTTAGTACATTTACTTTTTCCACTAATAGTCTAGAGGTAGCATTTTGCGACTGCAAGAAGTTCTGGCTGTCAATCTGGTTCTTGATGTCAATTCAACGCAATGCGATTGTAAAGTACGTTGCTACGTTTGTAGACTGATATGATGTTTATTCTATTGTTCGCACAAGACAATACAGAAGGTTACAAAATGTCGTCATCCCTTCTTGTCCCATGGGTATAGTAAAAGTCGAATAAGGAAACTTCAAAAACATTACATCTCTGCAAAGTAGAAACACTGAACAGAACAGCCACGTATAAAAAGATGAAGTTTACTTATGTTACTTTAAAAGGCTGAAGGTTAAGTAAGTAAGTTTTTTATTTAAATTTAAGAAACAAAATACAAAACAATCAAAACTTCAGCTGGGTGGACCGACGACCTCAAAAAGGTCTTTGGGTCGGACTGGATGCGGAAGGGGCAAGACCATGTTCTGTGGCGCGTGTTGGGAGAGGCCTATGTCCAGCAGTGAACTGCGATATGCTAGTTGATTGATTGAAAACGTTGTATCTTTTATCTGTTTGCCAGGATCGTGACAAGTGGCGTTCTGTCGTCTCTGCCTACCCCGGCCGGGATAAGGCGTGAGTTTATGTATGTATGTATCTTTAAAATAAGGGAAGCCTTATATAAACAGAAGTCAGTGCAATCGTAGTCAATTGAGGCTAAAATCTAACGTTTTATTGATGGACACCAGAACCGTGACTTGTAATTGCCACTTGCATATGCATGCGGTGAATCGACAACGGTTGGGCGGTCCCGTTACGTATGTCATAGCAACCTACGCCTTCACAATTAACTCATGCTATGTTGTTCTATTACTGATTTTAATTTTTATATCTTTATAGGAAATTCATCAAGTAATATTGACGGATATTGTAAAAGAGTAATGGCTTTGGTTTCATTGTGGTTTCTAAAATTAGATTAAATGAGGAAAAGGCTGATAATCGAATCTCCATTAGTGTGACTAAAATATAATTCTTTATTTAAGGAGGTATTAAAAGACTTGCCCTTGGTACCAGCCGAACGATAAAATCAAGACTAAAAATATACTCTTTAATTGTGCGACTTACCACATAGCTTCAAACAAATATGAAACTCTTGCTTTACATTTACTCCTTATATTTACAAGCTTATTTTAAGGTAATCTTCGTGATAAATAGAAGCTTTTACATTTTTTTTTCTACTATTGTGGAGTAATTGTCAAACTTCTATAAGCTGATATACATATTGTATTCTTACCGCCCGTCTCCAAAAGGAATGCTAATCTCCAAGGCACAAGGAAAGCCTTAAGAAACGTTTACTCTACTTCTTTAAAATCACGCAACTTAATACAGAACATAAACGGTTTACAAAATACACTATAAAATTTTATTGCAGCTTTTGTAATCAGTGACACTGTCAACGCGTTAGTTAACGTCGATTAAATTATTTAACATAAAACAGACTTCGACTATCTATATTCAATGCAATGAATAACTTTAGTGTCGTCTGCAATCAACCGCCTAGTTGTGCAACCGATCTAGCAGTGACGTAGTAACCCTATTAGTGGTGTAAAAACCTTAGTCAAAGCCTGTAAGCTGGTTGGACTGACATGCCGATCCTGTTAACACAATCAATGTTGGCGTATTTAAATGTAGCCACGAAACAATGTGTCGGAAGTCTAGCGTAGGAGTTGATCGGTCGTTCGAAGCGTCTGTCGGACGAATAATTACTTCGTGTTTGGCGAGAGACGTTTGCAAATCGATTTGTTCAGAATTTTTGATTGCTGTGTGAATATGACTTGATTATACAAGAGAAAATTGCCGTTGGAAATAATTTATTTTTACTTATTTTGTACCTATTTGGCATTCGCATCTTCATCATTATTACCTAAAACTTGTATTGTATAGTTTCATAAGTACTGTAAATTTATTGCGCCGCTTTAAGAACCTGGCTAGTTTGGTGTATTTTCAGACTCATCCCTGTAGTATTTAAAACACGTAACACGTTACAGGAACTAGCTTTATGGCTTAGACTTTTATGACTTAACTTTATCGAACTGCTTACAACTTATTTCTAAGTTACATCTATGTTAGTCGCGGATGTTGAATGGCACTTGAACGGTGTCGGTCAGCCCGTTACGACGGAATCCATTTGCCGAGGCTGGCCTACAAAGCCGTAAACGGGTTAACCTCAAAGCAACTTCTTGACGCATCTTTGCAATTGACCTAAATCGACTTTAACATGTTAATATAACAAGTAAGTAGTAATATTATTATATAACGAGTAACTAATTTTAATTCAATAGAATTGCACAAACGAAGAGCATAAAAAGGGAGATTAAGTAAAATCCTCGTGGTACTACGTTAGCCATACCAGAGAGCAGTCAATCCGCTTATTATTTGACTTCAATAGATAGGAGACCTCTTTGCAGTTTTTTATCTGAGTTAATCTTGTTTCGAACCCATGTCACCCAAAAAAAAAAAAATTTCAAATATCGAATTAATTTTAGTATTTAAAAATTGTTGAATAAAATCTAGAGAATATAATCTGACAGTTTAATAATGTACGGAATGAATATACCACAGAGAATACAATTTTTCGGAACTAAAGATAGAAACACGGTATGAGTACTGAATTTGATGCATGACCGTTCGAAAACTTTCCGGTCAAATAAATAGAGGTAACATTTGAAGTGTCAAAAACAGATTTTATTGCACCATTTTGATTTATTTTACAATAAACTTTTGTAAAGCTTTAAATTTTAAGCTGATTTGGTGGAATAGCGGTCGCAATAAGCGGCTGTCGTGCAGGAAATCCCAGCTTCTGATAGCACCCCGGATCATTATTTGTGGTATCTACTAATAAGTAAATAAAACAACCGCGTTATAAGGGTGATACTAGAAAGGGTGTTAAAAGTTTAAAATACAGTTATATATCTAGGTACTTGTTACTATAAAGAACGGAGAGAAAACAGTGGGTAACTATCAATTACATGAAAAGAATAAAGGTAAATCAAATCAAAAACTAGAATTTAAAATGTAAACATTTCAAACTGAATAAAAAGAACATGTAATTTATTATATTTATAGCACATCACGTGAATATTTGATACCAGGATTTGTGGCTTTGAAAGTCAGAGAGCATGTTATTACTGATAGACGCCAGATTACAGATATCTCGTCAAATCGGATCGTTTTGACAACGATCGGGCTACTAAAGCTGATTTTTAAAATAACAGATTATATCTTATACGAGGATGAAAGAGGATTTGGTTTAACTCTCTTTGAAGTATTTTCTTTTTCTGTAAAAAGATTCGGAGCAAATTTATTTAAAAATAGACTCAAATAAACTTGATCCTAGGTTTGCGGGTTTTAAAAATAATAAATGGCTAAACGGGTTGAACAGTGTATTTTGTTCGATTACAATAAAATCAGCTGTACTTGTTATACATTGCTGATCAATTTATTTTCAACATTACCTACCTACTTCAATTTTGATAACTACATTGGCTCTCGACGAAGTATAGATCAACAATTTTACCGCAACTCTGTCATGAGCCGACTAAGGAACATTTTATGACAGGTATATTAGGCAAAAAGCATTTTTTTTAATAGAAAACATGATATCAGTTCGGTTATCATCTATCTAGCATTTTAGAATAGATCATTAAGCCCTACGACCTAATCCTAAGTTGAGTCTTATAGTATAAGCTTTAGTTTGTTCGTGCATATAAATAATATATACTCGTATCTACGCTCACAAAAATAATACACATAAATCCAAATAAAGCATTCAAAGAATTTCACACTATGTTTTCTTTCTGTCCAACCTAAAAACTTCGTTGTAAAGTGTCTATCCCATAACTTTGTTATACAGATACTATAACTGGATAACAAACTACTATCGTTTTCTTATTTGCTATTTATAAACACGTCGCATCGCTACAACAGAAATTGGCAATCATCCAAAACCCATTTTTAAGGAATTTATTTCAATACCCATACATTTTAAATTCTGTGTTACTATATATTTTTTAAAGAATTGGTAATAAAGACTTGTGATTGTTTGTTTTAGTTTAAGTGGTTATCTAAAATATGTGTCAGAAATGTTTATTATGTCTTTATCGGAAAATGCATGCTGACAGTTATATAGCAAAGAAAATAAGCAAAATCATTATTACTGGAAAATAATGGATATGGATTTTGGTATAAAAAGATGGCTATTTCTCGTAGGTGTCGGGTTCTATCGTAATTTACTAGGTGTTGATATCGTCAAAGAGGGCAAATGAGAGAAGGGGGCATTAATAGCGCCTCTCTCTGGGTACTGACCGAGCCGCAAACGTTTGATCAGGAACTCCAACACACATGGCCATCGGATAACCCAAGCGACGACGATTTGGTTTCTCATAGAAAACGGAGAATGATGGAATTATAATATAAATTCTGTGTTAATTACGCTTAAGTATAAGCTTTGTTGTGCATCACTATAAGATCGATATCTAGCTGCAATTAACATCGAGTAGTAAGGATCTAGACAAGCAAAGGCGAGCTTAATTCACACAGAGACATGGTATTAACCGGCGCAATTAAACATGAATATGAAGCGGACAATCGCAAAGGGCCGAGTGTCATCTATCATCCGTCGGACTGGACAGGTCATCTGTTGAATAATAGCCGACCCTAACGTCCAAATCGTAATCGAAACGGTTTTGATTGGCGTGCGTGATAGTCGCTAATGGCAAATCAACATGGCCTTCTGTGCCTTAATTACCATTAAAAGTGATTCGTATGTATAAACTTTTAATTAAGTACCAAGTATTATTTTAATACAACAATCAATTTATAAAAATAGTAATTTAAAAAAATACTTTAAATACTTGGTAATTACACTATATAATGCGATGTTAATTACAATTATGTATATAATTTATTATATGTGATATTCGGAAAATCTTTCTAAAAAAATCAAAATATTTTAATGCTGTCAGTTTGTTTAACACTATTCCCCTATTCATCATCATGGATCATCTTATTAGACCGCAAAACTGTCATTGTTTTAATATTAAAATTAATTAATTATCCTACTTTATTTATACTTAAAAATCAATAACTTTCTAAATTATAACATCAGTAGTCCTATATACAGATTATCACGTAAGCAAATATAGACTAAAACTTCAAATCTAAAGCTGATTGTGCCGCGTCAAACAAGATCACAAAAGAATCAAAAGAGCCTGATTTCGGATACCTCAATCTCTTTGCTGAGATCTACCGAGCGGTACGTTGACGACTCAACATTCTTTGTAGATATCATTTGTTAGTAAATAATCTTATATCGCTAATCTAATACCTACTATATAAAAGGCAAGCTGGGTATGTGATACTGTTAGTAAATGTCTGTAAGTTAAGTTAAAAACATAGATTTTAATCCACCAGTAGAGCAAATCTTAGTGAGAGAATTTATGGCGTGGCGACGACGACAGGTTTTAATATAATATGGTGTTACCACCAAAAATAATTACTTGCCAAATTAAAATATGCTTACATTTTATGTACATCAATCAACATTATGTCATGAAAAATATAGAACACTTACCAATTCCTCAGGTGATCCCGGTTCCTTCATACCATTGCTCTTATCAGTGCTCCCCGTCTCTGTAACAATAAAAAGATAATGTTATTTTTATGTCATTATTATAAATATGATAAAAGATAATAATAGTAAACACCTTGTTATAAATTTAAAAGTAATTAGTATATTCATGACAAGTGACAAGTGGCGTTGTGTCGTCTCTGCCTACCCCGGACGGGATAAGGCGTGAGTTTATGTATGTATGTAGTATATTCATATTCAAAACATCTAAGTATATCAAATTTGTCCTATGAAACATCCTATGAATAATAGTTTCTAACACGTAGGTACTAAACCGTAAATAATTTTAACGAATCATAAATGAATTTGTGTTGCTAATTAGTACATGCATAGCATGATTGCGATCGTAATTCGAATCTCAATTTATCGTTTATTACATAATCAAACATTACTCTATAAAACATGGCAAATTAGTAAATCTATTTTAAATGTTGACAATGCCTGGTAGGCCTACACATACCAAAATATGAATAGCAACATACAGTTACAATTGAAAGGTCACACTTCAGCTCGATTATGTTTTTAACCTACTATCAAAGGAAAAAGCTGATAAGGGACTTTGACTATATTTTTACAAAATGATTAAACACAATTCATATTTATTTTAATTTTGCTATAATACACGAATATAATACACACTCTTATCTTGCTTCAAACTCCTTAAACCTACATCTAGGTCGTAAGTCCTAGGCGCTGTTATACAATTGTTCCGTCCTCTATCACGCGTTGGAACCGCCACCCGCATGAGGAATCAATGGAAAGCTAAGATTAGGTCTTATATATTATTATCTGGTCACAGTTTCGTGAAGCACAAGCGCAAATATAAAACCCAGAACGCACCAGAACCCCAATGGGGTGTTATCATTTAATACCACTTCATATTATAGTGCATACAATGCAACAATAGAGGTAATGTTACGTTACCACACAGATTGACATTCAAACATAACGTTAATATAGACCCACCTAATTCTAAAAGCATACAATATGCATTAAGTTTATAATTTACAATCACGAAAATTAGGTAGGAGTAGTGAACGATTCTACTGTTCGAGATTATTATTGTATGACATGTCAACAGCGTATTTGAGCGTGTTGAAAGTCATTTAGAATTAATAGACTGTTAATAGTCTGTTAACAATTAATATATTCATACCTAATTGATATCTACTTGATATTAAATGATGAAATATTTTGACGTTAATGTTTAAGTTGTATTAAATATTCTAGTTTAAGTATCCCTGAGGTCAGAAATTTGCAATATATATCTTTTCTTATGGTTATACGTTTTATAAGTTTCAATTTAATTTTTTTCGCATAAGGATTTGTATCAGCCAAGTCTCATGGTAACAATTCTGACTTGTTCTTTCTATGCGCCAAAATGATAAAAGGACTATTATCAGGTTTGCCAAAAGATAAGTTTAGGACCAATCAATCAATCAATCACCTAGCCTATTGCAGTCTACTGCTGGACATAGGCCTCTCCCAACACGCGCCACAGAACACGGTTCTGCGCCTTCCGCATCCAGTCCGACCCAGAGACCTTTTTGAGGTTGTCGGTCCACATAGCTGGGGGCCAGTTATAACAATATTAAAGACGGGAATATTATTTCCCACTACTGCCAGTAAATATATCAGATACGATTATTCTATCACTGGGATTTCAAAATTCTAAGGTCCTCCGAACTCTTCGTCTACTCTCATAGTCACAAGGCCTAAGTTTTAATTTGTATATCCTTTAAAATAAGACCAGTGCAAACAAGTGCTGTACGGTAACATACAGTATAAAATTAAATTCCCATATGTTCAGTTCACAGAATGCTTAATTGGAACGTCAAAAATCGCATAGTAATTAATTCCCGAACACACGAGCGTAGGGAGGCTGTACAAATTAATGTTATACAATTCCCCAAAATAATAATTGTCGGTTGCTCAATAACTTATTTTGGTGTAATAAGTAATAAGCCAACGTTAACTGAAATTAATAATTAATTAAGTTTAAGCACAGTCAGTCCAATATACAAAATATTGGACTTCAGAGGAAATTGTGAATTAAGTTCATATTATCAGCCTTGAGGTGAAACTGTTTTTAACTGAAACGCTTTTAATGTAAAATATTAACTAAACAAGTAAGTTACTTATAGAAACTTATTTTTAATACATCTTTTGTACCATTTTACAGACACAAAGACAGAAGAATATGTAATTCTGGATCTTCCTAGTGAGGTATTATATAAGGTAAATGTATTTGCTGCTCTTGTCACCAAGTCAATTAGCTGATAACGTGATAATAATAATTAATTCTCGAAAATGGTAAAAAATTTAAAACTTTTTGGTAACATAAATAAATTAGATTGGGATGCAGAAATGTTATATTCGAGTTTAAAATAGTACTCTCTCACCCGATATTTGCTTTCGAATATTCGATTTATGTCTTGTCTTGTTTGGGAAACGACAAGAGACCGCAAAAGTTCAACCATCAATAACAGAAACAACTATTCACATGTTATTCATTTGTGAGGAATTTTATTTATTTATTTAAGTACCAATTAAAAACATGAATGAAGTAGAAAGAAAGAAAGAAAGAAAAATATTTTATTTGGTAACACCAAGGCACATATAACAAGTACTTAATACATTTATTTTTTTAGTGTAAATTTTTACAAAAGTTATATTGTTAACAGTTCATTCAATTGTAACCACCGTGTCTTTGTGGTTTCGAACTAAGAACACTGGGCAGCACCACTCCATCTCATCTCGAGGGTTTCCTAAAAGTTTCCGAGGAGCTTCGATGTCATAAAGATTGTGGACAACTGATGAATGTAGAAGGTACAAAACAGAGGAAAGTGGAAACGTTTGAAAGAGGCGTGGAGACGTTTGAGAGGACGTTTGAAAAATAAGGTTTTATAATATATTTCATATTTCCTTTCCGCTACCCCACAGATTTCGAGGCATTATAATTTAAGCTTAAATATGTAAATGTAATGTGGCTATACGTAATATAGATCACTTCCTTGAAACCTGAACACACTTCAACCTTCCATAATTAAATGTCTGTGGTAAAATATGATTTTGTGGAAATTCTCGTAACACAAGGTAGGCGTCGCAAATGTAGAGTACGGTTTCTCTAATAACATAATCATGAAAAATATTAAATTCTTGATTACTTTCTTAAACTGGTTAGCACTAATGTAAATATTACAGGCATTTTCTTTTTTAACAAAAAAAAATATGTGGTATAATTTTCAGATTATTTTTTATGCCTGGCTTAAGCTTGTAGCATTTTGGCTGCCTAGGTAGCGCAAGGCACTTGCGAGTTTCATGCACGATGTTACGCATTCAAATCCTAAACAGGACAATTTCGCGATCACAGATAATAATTATGCTCCCAAGGTCTAGCTTCTCCTTATGCCTGTAAAAGCGATTTTAGTTTTGGAAATAGATTTAGGGTTCCCTAAAATAAAATAAGAACCATGAAAATTTTAGCTAAATTAATAAACTTTCTACGACAAATTGGCAGGTGACAGCTGCTAGTTATCAAATAAAATTAATCAATCTTCCGATAAATTCAATATTCACAAATACAAAACAAGATATTGCTAAAGAACTGTTCACTGAATACAGCTCTTTATTGAAGGAAATTAGTTTTGTCAAATTAAACTTAATGTTCCTAACAAGCGGGGTTAATTTGTTTCGATTCAGCGCCTCTGAAGCGACATTGATTGCGTCATACACAGGACTCAATCAACCGTTTTGTATACAAATTTGTAACTTACATCGAATGATTTTATGTTTTAAAGTTCTTTTCAAAGTGAGGAAAAGCTTTTCATAGTGGCGCGATTGGTTATTAAATAACTAAAGTAATCTGTGGAATTTTATTACGTTAAAGAAATTTTAACAATAACATCTGATTTGAATGACTTACCCCCGGTTTCTGAATGACTGATCAAGTCAAAATCAACTAATCAAGTGTCAAAACTATCATTTTCAGGAACTAAAATGACAGTTTTGACACTTGATTAGTTGATTTTGACTTGATCAGTCATTCAGAAACCGGGGGTTAATTGCACACTAAATTACGTTAAAACGAAGTAGTATAAATGACGGTCTTATCACACTATGTGATTTCTTCTAGACAGCCTTTGGATGGGAAATGTGTAATATAATTTGGCTTTTGTACGGTTTACTTACTAAGCAGTGCTAACAATTTAATAAATATTCATGTAATCTATTTCTAATTATTTAACTATAGACGTAAAAATATAGGCAGGTAAAAATAACCAGGTATAACAATTTAGTATCTACCTAACAAAAGTACAATAAAACCAAAAATATACGTACACTATTTTGTAATCCATGTAATTATTGCCAGCAAACGTAGTCTGTAATTAAACCGATAACCTATAATTAAATTGACTATAAAATAATTACTGCTTGCAATAAGCCGTAATAGTTGAAATCGTATGTACTCGTATCTGTTATCAATTATCGAATTGAGAAAAGAGTGAAACTTTACTTACAGCTTTTAAAAGTTTAAAGTTATGACCAACATTTCTTTTAAACAAATAATTTGTTATTATTTCAACCCACTTAAAGTCACGGTTCCAAAACGGAACTTTTGTAGTAAGTACGAGTACCTACTCTGTCGAAAATATAAAAAGTTTAGGGGTTTGTTTTTAATATCTCTTCTTTTAAACAAAATTAGATAATATGAATTAGATAATAAATAAGATTCTATTGGTTATTTAAACATATTAGCTTTCAATTAATAGGTACAGATAAACACATTATGTTAAGGAAATACGGAAATCATTTAACAAAGATTACAATCAAATCACATCTCATAGCATTAACGTGTTTAGCATGTACTCTCAACATTATGATAGCTCAAAGCTCATGCTGGTTGGTTAACTGAAATACATTATAGGACAGTATAGAGCACGTACAATTGAGCAAAGCCTACACAAATGTCATATCAGATTGTCTCGCTTATTGGCACAGCGGCCGTAATACCATCAACTCTACACGGAATATGGAATACCATCTGATGTTCGGAATTATACCTCCAATACAATATAATATAAACCTTGCGTCTGCGGTATTAAAGTTAATTTTAGCTAACACCTTAACTGACCTGACTTCTCAATCGCTATGAGATATAACAGTAAAGTGAATCAAAAAAATAATCGAAATGAATTAGGTAAGTATGGTTATTGTGAGGTACTTTCTCAGAAAAGGGCGAAATAAGTATTTATGTCATTCTGTTCTTAAAACTATTGTCAACAATATAGAAATGATTATTACGGAAGCTAAAACATCTGGTAAAGTAAAATATTCAAACTTTGATGTATTTCCCAAGGGTAAATGTAGTCGAAATAACGCGCTCTCGCTGTTATAATTGCGAACACAGAAATATTATTTTATTAACAAACACAAATAGAGGTGTTAAAATGAAATTTAAAATCGAATAAAAGTCCCGCACACCTTATCTGTTTAAAGGGAATAATTATATTCGCAAATTAGCCAAATTACAACAGTAACGATTAAAGCTACGTAATCACAAACAAAACAGCTTTTATTCACCTCACGTCCATTTCGAGTCTCCACCGATACTAATTCGCCTTTTCATGGTTTCTCACCACAAAAGTAACGCCCGGTTACGTGCGACCACGCAAATTATATCATATTAACGGTTCTTAACTTTCAATCCAAATCAATCTTTGTTACCTTGTAATAAAGACTATACTTAATACGTCTTCAGTAGTCAGTCTTATAACAGTTAACCGCAGAAAGTAAATCGTAAATCCGATGCCGACAAGAACATTATGTCACTAAGCGGAAACATTCAACGATACTGTTGAGAAGTTGCATTATAAAGTAACAAATCAGAGGTCAAAGATGTTTCAACGGTCTTTTCGTAGTGGCTTAAAACGGGTGTAGTTTATGCAACTGACGATGAGAACCGCTTTCAAAACTTTCGCCGTCAATTTAAAGGCGGCTACCGCTTTTAGCCAGATGGACGGTCACGTTCCCTGCGTGACCGATGACTTTATGTTACATAAGCAACTATTGTTTCTACATTTAGCATCTGTCAAAGCTGTACTGTTACGAGAGATACAGTCGTGCTTCAGTACATGCATCAATCAATTTATACTAGACGTAACATATAAATCATGAGGCATCGAACATTATCTTTGACAGTAATTTAATCTTATAGGAGTAATGAATAGGTTTAATTTTAATCAAATCCACCAATATCGGTAAGCCTTTATATTGGTTTGAACAAAATAACTTAGATCGTAAACTATCAAAGTGCCATACTTATAGGAATAAGTTAAGCAATATTTCCTAGTAATGTTTATTAATTGCTGTTAGTATTTGGCCGGCGGATATTGCTAACGGATAACCTTTAATGGAGATTGAAATATTTAATGAAAATACAGATTATTAATGTAGTTAACAATGGCCGTAGGAAAAAGGTTTATTCTTTTGAAGGATCTTATTAATTATTTAAAATATGTTATTTAAAATAATAATTATACCTACTCCTTACGCATTTATACTATGCCTTTTAAACCCTAACTAAGCACAACCTGTACTATAGGGTAGGTATTAGATAGCATATAAAATAGTTATATACTTTATTAACAAAAGCGCATAATTAAAACAATCACGTAATAAACTAAGTAGGAAAAAATTGCCAAAGGTTAAAAGGTATCAACATTAATATTCCACTACAGAGGCAGGCCTCTTTCATAGGTATATGAAAATAAGGCCTGAAGACACCACAATGGCCAGGTTTTGTTTCAGGGCCATTCGCCCAACAGCCCGTGTGAAGTAGTAAAGGTCCCGGGCAACCAACAACTAGTCCATAACAAAAAAAACCATGGCCAGGTGGGTTGGTATCAGGTTCAGCCACATATTTTCCTTGTTTGAGATTGTGACTAATCTATACTATAAAGATGTAAAGTTTGTGTGATTGTGACGTTGTAGGGGGTAATCTCTGGATCTAATGAACCAATTTTAAAAATTATTTCTGTGTTGAATAATCCATTTATTGAGGAGTGTCATAGGCTATATATTATTACGCTATAACTAATAGGAGTGGAGCAGTAATGAATTATGTTTTAAAAACTGACGCGTTTTTATCGCCGCCCAAGGAAGTGGGCACGGGTTAGCTAGTTTTAAATAAATTTATATTTAGCTCTCTAAAATCACAACCTATAACTTTGCTAGTAATTACATGAGCTGTTGCTATTGCCATTTAAATGGCCCGTGCAAGTGGCATATCAATACTATTAATTACTAATTCTATACTCGTCTTGTAGCCTGTCAAATCAAAATTAATTATTAATCAGAACATATACATTCACCAAAATAGCTAACTAACAACAAATTAATTGAGTTTTTAATTTGTTGTTAGACGCAATGTGGGGAGACCCTTTACATAGTGGACCGAACGACCTAGTTAAGATGGCTGGGCGCTGACGGTTGAGGGAGCAGAATTGAGGTACAGGACCGCACAAGGTGGAGATATTTGGAGGAGCCCTATGTCTAGCAGTTCTCCGTGTCGTCGCCTGAATGCTTATTTGCTCAACCGACCATTTTGACGAATTTCACTTTTTAATGCAATTTTATTAAGGATCAAATAGCGGTTCGATTGGTATATAATACTTGCTGTTTGGAAGTTTTTGTAAACTAACACAAGAGAATTAAAACTTCATGCTTAATTGCTCAAAGTCCGTAGAGAAACACCAAACGTGCATCCGAGCATCGATTGCGTGCTTAAGTATTCAATCTCCTCATAGGTAACCAATCACAACATCGCATTTTGATGACGCAATACGCCGCCATCATTAATTTAATTTGTGACGAAGCTGGTGCTCGCACGTATTTGAGTAAAAATTAACGCGAAATATAGAAAAAAAGTATTAGTTTTAATAGAAAACCGTACCCAAAATGTCTGTGACGAAATATAAATCGGAAAATATAGTCACAACTAAAGAAAAGATTCGGTAACTTGTATTTTTGTTAACATTTCTTTGTAGATTATCACTGCGTATCGTTAACTTATAGTACAGGATGTTTAAATTTAATTTTTATAATTTCAGATTTAATGAAATCTTTAAATGAAATTGTAACGTATCTATAAATGAACAGACTGTTTCGAACATTTTGTAAGGTTGTAAAATATAACTAATATAATAATAAAAAAATATTGCTTTTGTGCGGTGACTGTCAAAATATACCTACTACTTGCATGTTTGTTAATTGTTAAATGGGTAAATTTCTTAGCATTAAATGGGTAGTTTTGCGTTAACGTATACCTACGCTTTGTGTTCGCAATGATGTTAGATGCTAGATAAGTAGATTAATACTATTTTTTACGCGCCACAGATCCATTGCTCACATTCTACATCTATTTTTATTATGTCCGTTGCTTTGCATTTTCTTTCCTATTTTGGATGAGAAATATAGAACTAATTACGCCGTTGAGGGATGAATAGCCTATAAACCAAAAAAAATCTTATGAAAACTGAAGAATCGTCAAAAAAGGGTTAATTGTCTTGAAAAAATAAATTAATTCTAAATTGTTTAAATAGTCTCAGTATATTAATTATTTTTATACGTATAGGTATGATCTTATCACCGTTTTATTTTCAATTTATGTCGTTTTTATTGTACATATTGAAATGAAGAAGTGGAGTCACTGTAATACCATAGTTTTATTTTATGTTGACATTACGTACGATGAATCAAGAAAACGGCCAAACAAGAATCCGACGAAAGAAGAATACGACGAATAAGGACTAATTCAAGTCAGACACTAACCGAAAAGAAAATAAAATATATTAGAAGTACCTACAAATATATGAAAGCTGACGACAAAGCCTTTATGGAATCTCTAATTAAAAAGGTTTTGACAGGATCAGACAACATAAAAAATACCAGGCGAAGTAAGCGATCTTGTATCGGTACAAAAACAAAAAAATATTGTATTTTGTATTTTATATATATCACACAGTGTTTTTTTTTAATTCAGTGTTTTTTTTTAATAATAAATAGCCAGTTAACTAGTTATTTTTTTTTACCACGATACCCAAACACACTGTATTTGGTTATAGGGCATTTAAGTACTAAATATATTCGAATGCAAAATGCTCAACCTCCACCCCGGTAGTGGTCTATCTCCAACTGCATAATTATTTATGTGTTTATTTGCTCAACCTCCATAAAAAAATGTGAAAATAAACATAACTGTTTGACTTTTTAATGATTATTTGTAATATATCATTTCATATACACATTAACTATTTTTTTAATATAAAACTTTTATAAAATCATATTATTTGCTTAAACTAATCAATAAAACGTCTCTGGTGTAAAATGTTGCAAATGGAGGTTGGACACTTAAGTATTCGTGCGACGGTGTGGTGACGGAGTAAGAATACAATGTCACCACCCCATCTCATCCCATGGGTGTCGTAAAAACCGACTAGACTCCGTCTGGCCAGCGTGGTATTAGTAGGCCAAGTATTTCTCCGTTATGGAGGAAGGCCCGTCCTTGCAGTGGGATATTAATGGGCTGTTTTGATGTCTAGCAGTGAACGTCCTGGCTGGCTTGGCTGATATGATGATGATTAATTTTGTTGTTGCAGTTACCAGCCTAGCACTTATTGCACTCCAACCATTATGCTTGGAGTAATATTTGAAAGTTTTACGTAATTTTAGTTGTAAATCAAATACACGGAAGTGTGTCTCTACCATAATAATTGCTAATATGCTTAATTAATTATGTAAGCATATTTTTTTATCTACGTAACTTGTAAATGAAGTAATGCAAATTTTTGTTTCTTTCTCACCGGAACTAATGTTTATTCCTATTATAAATACACATATAATCGTGTATGTACAGTCAGCCCCAAAAGTCGCTGAACACATTTTAAATTCCAAAACTGCTGAACACTAAAAGTGCCATAAGTCAGTGTCGCGGGTATTTCAGAAGTATCGATGTTGCCAACTCGTGCAGTATACGGGAGCCGCGCATGACTGAACGGCAACGTCGCCCGCTGCGTCGCTCATCTGCGGTCGAGTTTCAGTGTAGTTGTAGTGAGTGATTTTGACAGTAGACAAAAGTCAAGCCAATTTCAAAGCGGACAGTTGTCAACACGATAGCTTTGCTTGTATAGAGCTTGGGTGAAAAGAAAACAGCTCTGGTTCCATCCTGAGGAACGGATTACTTTTTGTGTTTTTTTATTTTTTCTTATTTTGTTTTCTACTATTATTATTCAATACAAGCTGTAACGCGCGACTTCGTTTACGAAAAAAATGTATATTCGACAATTAAATTAATTAATTAATTAATTAAATGGCTTTATCACCTCTAGACTTAATTTTAGTTGCATGTCATAAAACTATTAAGTTCAATGTCGCACAACAGGGAGCGCTTCTTCTTACATAACATTTCAACTCATATCATCGAATCTCCGAAAATGTTTCTCATACAATTTAAAGTCACAATGATCATTCTTCATTAAATTAAATAAAAATACTATTTAATTTTCAATTAAAAATAATATTTTAACTTTATTAAAATACCTGTGAACAGTGACGGTGAATTTAAGTTACTTGTTTTTTTTTAGATAAAATACAATAAATAAAAAATAAAAAACCAAAAAAAATACTTGGCATAACCCGGTTTCGAACGCACGTCTACTTCATCAAAGTCGAGTGTTCTATACCCTAGGCTATCGAATCTCAGTGAATTGTTTTGAAATTATGTATCTATTCCAACGAGTAAACATAATAGACACTAGTGTTCAGCTACTTTTGGAACACTAGTCTTCAGCTACTTTTGAAATACTAGTGTTCAGATACTTCTGAAATACCCGCGACACTGACTTATGACACTTTTAGTGTTCAGCAGTTTTGGAATTTAATATGTGTTCAGCGACTTTTGGGGCTGACTGTACCTATCACTACGCCGCATATAATCGTACTATAATTACAGGACTAATATGCTTTCTCGGTGTGGTAATGGAGAAAATACACGGTGCCACCACACTATTTTTGACGACCTATGTGGCGTAGTTTTTAGCATTTTTTTTTTCTTTCTTTCTTTCTAGTTACCCATAACACAAGCAGGTTAAGCCTAGCTCACTTTGGGAACAGATGGCGTTGTGTAGAGATGTCCGTGAATATTTATTTATTTATTTTATACGATGAAGGCCGACTAAAAAAATATTTGCACGATTTTTCTATACAAAAGACAAAATAAGTAAAACTTGACACAAACCCTATAACAATCCATCCGGCCACAGCAGTCTTCCTAGGTAGGCCAAGTAGGTAGGCTTTATCAATCTAAGAGGCTCGTCACAACCAATGCACATTTAAGCGCAATTATTAATTAATGCCTTATTGTATAGCCTTGTGTAACTAACACACAAAGCTCTAAAGCTATGTCAGCAGAATTGTCGGCTTCAGCATTGATTTGTCATACAACCAAATTACTATAGAATATACTCGTATTAGATAATAATATTTACTTAAACTAAGACAGTAACTACGTCGAAATATCATTATCATCGTCATCAGACAGTTGACGTCCACAGCTTGACATAGCCCTCCTCATATAATTATATCACTTACTGCATAACATACTTCAGTTTAAGAAAAAGTAAGTTTGTTCACAATTTAATAAAACTCAAGCACTGCTCTTATAAATAAATATTTTCAAAAATATGTTTTCAAGATTTGGTAATATTACTCTTTCATTTAAATATACACCGTGAATGAATGTTTTAAAGTCATCTCGTGTTCTTCGGAGTAAAACAGGTCATGTTGGATAACATCGTCGTCGTGACGAAAACATTTCGTCCTTTTACCGCGCCCCTTATGTCAGAAAGTGCACGTTTAAACACTAATTAGAGCAAAGAAGTGGCTTTCGCAAAAAAAAATATACCGTGATATTTTAACAAAATTAACGTAAGTTGAAAAGATAGCGACATCTGCGGGATATCTTAAGCTGTTTTTAATTCGACTTAAGAAACGCTTAATTTTTGTAATTATTTGTCAGTAAATATACTCGTAAAAAGTATTAATTTTATTCATATCTTACCATAAATAATTTAAAGCCCACTTAAAATGTATTAAATTAGGAGACAAAATATGAAAAATGTTTTTCTTCAGGAGTAGACCTATGCGAAAATGAACATTTCTCACGACATTTCAATTCATACAGTAGTTCATCTCTAAGCTGATTGTAATGTATGATCACACAACCATAAACCGCTCATCGTGTTCACACAGTTTATGACGTACTAATCGTTTCCCTGCGTATAAACGAAACAAATACATACAACAGAGTACTATTGCATGTTCAATTAGCACCTTAAATGCCATTCCAGTCCCACAGTTAGACGCAAGAATAATGAGTTCGTCTTGCACCGCTAGCCGAATGCGGTATTCACGTGTTTGACAAACTCTCAGAGTAGTCTCACACTGTTTTGAAAAATTAAAGCTATAAAGGAAAGCCAAATGTTTTAGAACAGCTACTATAGACAAAAATGTTATAAGACCTATCATAATAATATGGCTTTTCTTTCAGTGTTTAAGAAAATACTACACACCGAGTAATAAATCAGATTAGAATGTTCAAAGGAATTATTTATTGTGGTTAAACAACATTATTAAAAATAATATTTAAACAGAGTTGACACATAAATTAGTATTTTCGAATATTAAAATGAGCAAAACAACCACTTATATTTATAAATTGGGTCAAAACATATCACTTTTCATAAACGTTTGACACAATTTTGAAAGAAATATAAAAATAAACGTCCCTTTTCTTTAGTGTGTCAAAGAGTGACGTAACTACAGACCGTGTGTAAACTCTCTTACAATAATAAGGTCTGTAACACTGGGACTTTTACATTTTTTATGTAGTTAGGAAACTTGGGGCATGTTAAACATTGTTTGTGAGGGGACCAATGGACAGTAACGAATCTCTGAACAGTACTTTAATTAAGTTTTCAACTTTCTTACTTTGAAATAAGACAGGTATAAAATGTCAAGGGTCTATGCTAAATTACTTACAAGTGTCTTAAGTTTTAATTAAAATACGTTGAATTAGGTTGAATTAGGATGGTCATAAAACTAATACTGTTATCTCTGGACTTGTAATCACGTGTGGACACTATTGAAGGTCTCTATCTTATTTTGGTTAAACTTGTCTCTTTTAATTTTACGAAAATGTTAAACAGAACATGATAGTAGAAAATCATTTATTACATAGTAGTGTTTTTTTTTGTTTGATAAAGATAATGTTTTGTTCTATTATTATTTATATTCCTCCCATATTCCTCACACTTTCACACAGCGCCATTTAGTCCCAAAGTAAGCAGAGTTTGTACTATGGATACTAGACAACGGATAAACAAACTTAAATACTTTCTTTTTGTAAATACATACATATATTATACATGGGTGTTTTCTACACCCAGACCAATGCAAAAAATCATGTTCATGCACACAAAGATTTCCATTGAGCGGGAATAAAACCCGAGATCTATGCGTAGCAGTCATGTTATATTATAACCACTACGCCACAGAGGTCGTCAGGTTTAATTAAAGTAAAACATTATATCCTATAAAGGTCTATCAATCCAAAAAACGCTAAAATATTTTAAGAAATACAACATAAAACTTAGGTTTATCTGTCCGTACAATAAAGTAATAACACAGTATAGCTTTAGGCAACAACATCTTTATTAAATTTTTTTAATTTATTCTCTTAGCAGAGGAATTGCCCATTATATTATACACTTTACAACTCTATAATACATATTAAAATCCAGTGATTGACATTTAAATTATGTCAATAAAGTGTAAGCGCAAACGATTTTCCAATAACAATATGTATGTGTTCATACATATTTCAAAGGTAACATATTACCCAATTAATATGATTTAGTATTCATTTATTGGCAACAAGGGTAAACTTGTTAACAGGCCATAGGTTGCGGGTTAATTATTCCTTTAGATTGTTCTACGGCTCATCCTTGAACCTTCGATGTCTAAACACAATATACGCTACAAGTTATTGTAAGGGGAACGTAATTATGGACTGTCCTATCAATATGGTTAATTACATACTCTGACGAAGGTCGTGGAGTTCCGCGCGAATATCTGTCAGCAGTTAATCTATTTATGTGATCATTCAAATAACAATGCTTGTTGAGTGAAGTCAGAAAATCTTAAGCAAAAGCTTCGTAGCAAAAGTCACGGTTGTATGTACCCTATAGTAGAAACTCTGATTAAAATAAATAAATAAATAATTATTCCTCACACATTCACACAACGTCATCTAGTCCCAAACTAAGCAGAGCTTGTACACACAGCAACACATTAAGTTAAACATTTTCATTTGAAATTGTGTCTTATTTCAAGGTATTAAGGTACATGAGTGTCTAACTTGATTAGTTGCTGTGTACTATGGATACTAGACAACGGATAAACATACCTACTTTAATACAAAATTAATTAACTCTGCAAAGTTTGGGACTAGATGGTGCTATGGATGTATGAGTCATTTGGACAATCGCAAGGTTATTTCTTCCATATCTCATAGTAGTCTCCTGGAATGTCTTAAAATTGAGGTAAGTAAAAGGTCTCGCGACAGAAAGCAAAGTCTCTTATGCGTGAACTGTCTTTTCCAAAACGAGAAAAAAAGCATTGTGTAAAACCAATTAATTCTTACGTATGATCTTAACTAAATCATAATCAAATAACTTAATCATAAGAACGTTCACATAAATATTTTTAGTTAAAGAATCCCGCCCACCCACGTGCGGGGCTTTAATCAAAGATTACATGCCTAATAGGCTTAATCGTTGACATTTGTTTGAAAGGGAGAGCCGCTCAGACCCATCGCATATTATTAGGGTCGGTTTACACTGGCTTGTATCTGATATGAATCTTGAAGTAATTATTCTTGATTATATTACTTATTTAATGTGTGTAGTATGATGAACAAGCTACTGTTATGACTAATGTTAGCCTAAGCAAGTGTATTTATAAATTTGTATACTAGGTCTTATTTTCACCTTCTATCTCTGACGTACTAAAACATAAAATGCCATACATTAGTTTACTATCCCTTCCTCAATAAAATTACTTAAATACATCATAAGAAGGACTCCCTTAGCGGCGTTTTATACAAACTTCAAGACTAAATATAGTGGTAGTGGTGATGAAATAAGACTGGTATCAATTCTTATTTCATCACCACACGGACATGTACCTACAGTAATAATCAAATAAATAAGTAAATACTGCTTAATTCTTATTAAACTTTCCTATACTAAGTGTGAAAGCAACTTAATCTATTATAAACCGATATTTCATTCGTATGATAGTAATGCGATAGCGAAACCTATCCGGTTTATTAAAACCACATTTTTTATAACTAAGGGCTTAAAGTTATCTAATAATTTATCTTGATTCATAATCATAGAAAGTAGAGAGATAAAATGTCATAGCTATTCAATTACATATAGCTACAAAGAAAATGATGTGAACAATTTTGTAAAGTATTTATTACGTGATTCTTTATAAGAACTATTTATATTCATTGTCACTCCCATAGTAATCATTGTATTAACAGAATTAATTATTGATAAAGGAAGACATGAATGAGAAAAGGGGAAAGAGTATTTTCAGGTTTTTAGTATGATAGAAGACGTAGGATGAGCAGATTCTGGATGACCTGGTCAAGCTGGCGGGAAACTGATGAGGGAATTAGAGGATCGTTTAAAGTGGTAGTATTTGAAAAGCCTATGTCCAGCAATGAATCTCCGTTGACATGATATCAATGATAACCTTATATTTAGAAAAGCTAAAAAATGCATTAAGTACATACAATTTTACCCATACATAATATGAATTACTTGTTATTGGCCAGATAAAATAAAGAAGAAATAAAATTCTTCTTAATTTGTTAATGTACGTTAGAATTTTTTACCTCATCGTTTTATATACACATACATACTATGTACGAGTTCCCATAGACCTATAAGCCCTGATACTTATCTAGTCTAGTGCAACAGGATTTTTTCTTCATAATTACATAAATAGCTTTAAGGCAGAATAAGTTAAGTGGATCTAATGAATCTTCCCTACATTCCTTTACATACTGTTTAATCGTACTTAAACGACAGCAATTTAAAATAGATTATAGTTTGTGCAATTTGTTATGATTTTTAAATAATAAGCAAAGTGTAGGACGTGACTAAGTGAACAAAATCACCGGCTAAGATCGCCCATGTTTATAATGATAGATAAAATAAATAATAAATAATAAAAATCATTTATTTGTCATAATAAACCTTAACTATACAATTTTGACATATTAATAAAAGTTTCCGGACTAAGTGAAAAATTTACCCCTTTACTCACAAACGCCTCTTAAATTTAGTCACTGTTTAGCGAGATTTTTATGAGCAAAACCAACCTTATGCCAAACAAAACCGTAAGAATTTAAGCTAATCAATTGACTAAAATTTAAGAGGCATTTATGAGTAAGGGGGTTAATATTTCCATTAAATATACGATTAGCTACTTAGTACGGCAAAGTTACATTGAGTATAGTTTATAGGGAAAATCAGTATAAAGACTTAAAATGAAATTTAATAGATTAAATTTAATTCAAAGTCCTAGCTAATAGGAATATAAATGAAAGTTGAGTAACAAATTTCTAGCCATAGAAATAAATCGAAAAAAAAATTGAAGACATTTCCTCAGCATCAAAGGCTTGGGTGGTCCAGAGGACAAGTGCTTCAAATATTGCTCATTATTATTTTATTTATTTAAATAAATAATATAAAACTTATGCTTTATTTCTAATTTAATAAGTAAATTAATACTTTCAATTTTCGCTCACGGTTAACTTACATTAAAGTTCACTGACATCTTGTAACAATGTTATTGCTCATGTATTGCTCTCAAGAATACATTATGCCACATTAGCCTTGCCATTGTTAGTCTTTAAATAAATAAAAAGTGTTTTCATGATAACAACATAAAAATATTTTTATAACCACCATAAATAGTCATAGCCAGAATGCTATATAAAAAAGTTTCTAGTAATCTCAGTTAGCCAAGCGAGCCCATAGTCAGTTGCTCGAGCAAGCTGGCTCTAAGAATGTCGCCGATCTTGCCGCACCGCTTCATAAATATGGAGTTGGTGATTAAACGGCGTACACTCACAGTTTTTGTACGTCACCCCTTCCCCTTGCCGTCTGTACCCGAACCTTGGATTAAATCATGAGCTATGAACACTTGGCATTTCAATTCTTTTTTTTAACTGAGTTTAAACACCCGTAAGCCACCGCTTTCTTTGTTTTTAAATGATAACAGGTTTTAATAAGAAAAATGTTTGTGTATGGAACGTATGATTTAAAATATGAAGCGTTAATTGTAGTATGTTCGTATTTTAAATTCAAAAAGAGTACCTACTGTATTTATCTTCATTTAAGTTGTTTTCTTTTTAAACTTAGCAATACAAAGGAGTATCATAGTTGTTTCTCGCTAGCGTCTTGTCTATTAAACCAAAGCCGTAATGGCACCCTTTAATACTGAATCATAGGTCCCTAGAGCGATGTAAGTAGGCGGTGCGCATGCGGTGAAGATCCAAGACAAGATCAACGTAAGACCATTTCGCAGATACGTACCGGAATTACTGGTATATTGCGCAAACGTTAGCAACTAGACATTAGTGGTTGCCTTAATCGTAACCAATGAAACCAATCCTTAGAAGAATTGTAGTGTTTAGTGCAATACGAGCAGATACTAGGCTTTTACAGGAAGCTGATTATGTAAAGTAAGGGTATTGCAAAGGGTCTACAGGCAAACACAATGATTACTCTAACATTATGTACAGAGTTGTGCTTGTACCTTAGACTAATAAATATCGTCGGATCAGTACCTTTAGTTCGGGTTTTTATATTCTATACTCAGTATGTTTAATTATTTCTTTTGTATACAATTTATTGTTGTTTAAGTTTATACTTTTACCTACCTTTTAATTCTCCAAAACTATTCCACATTAACCCTCTTACTCATAAACGCCTCTTAATCACTGTTTTATTGAGATTTTCATTAGTAAAACCAACCTTAAACCAAACAAAACCGTAAGAATTTAAGCTAATCAATTGACTAAAATTTGAGAGGGGTTTATAAGTAAGGGAGTTTATGTTTAAAAATTAAATAGCTGATATAAAACAAAATCCGATAAGAACTCTACTAACCAGCGTGGTTTTAAGTAGACCGAATTTTTTTTCAGAGACATAACCCATGTCTCTGAAAAAAAAATCGGTCGGCTTTGATAAAATAATTGTGCAACATCTTAGTGTGGTCTGTATTTATCAATAAGAAGTTCATGATGTTATTAAAATCTAAGATTAAATGTATCAAAGTTTCACAAAACTCCCAGTTTAGCTGGTATACAATACAACAAAACTATCATTTTTCACTTCCAATATATTTTTCTGAAATACGATTTTTATTGTGATGTTCCCGTCAAGATATTCAATTTAATATAGACAGCTTCCCTCAAACACTGTCTGTTTGACATGAAATCAAAAGAAACATTCAGAATCATCACGTTCGTATTGTTCCCTAAAGGCTTCTATCAAAGGTTATAACCACTGAACTAGCGCCGCGGGCCTGGAAGCAATCTATTGCGGGACTTGAAGACTGGTGCTTTGTTTGAACTAAATGTTAGACTAATCTAAACCTACGTACTGAAGTGTTTGATTCAAAATACATTGCTTTATATAAATTGTATAAAAGTAGGTATGTTTAACGGCTAACTTACGCACAGTTTCAATATTCTGGTTAGTAGTAAGAATGTAGTAGAGTAGTAGTAGGAATGTGAATACAAGTAGAATTGAGTTAGTTTGAACAATCGAAATTAACACTACAAAATGCCCTGATGGTTTTCGTTAATAATCAAAAGCTTTTATTCAAAATTCAAACTAAATAAAAACTCATTTGATTCAGTAACTCAAGAAAACTGTTCGGATATTTCTTAACTGTTCTGGTGACATTGAAACCTTCTTCAGATTATTACGGCGTGGGTTTATAGATTTCTATAGCGGATACCAAAAAAAGCCTAATAAGGGGAAAATACATTGACTAATACAATTATTTTGACAATGTAAACAATACTTAAGCCCATAAAATAACTGTCTATTGGTAAATATGAGATAAAATGTCTTGTAAACAACCATTTAACGAATCAAAGAAACACAAAATACGAAATGTTTACATTTTCGACGTTTACTTACCCGTATTCACATTGCCTTGATGTTATCATATCACCGTTAATAATATATTCAACGTATTCATAGCTCTCCTGTGTTCAATTACCTGGTAGAACAGCATTTTATTTACTTTTGCTTAAACAAGTACTTTGGCAGGTTTGATGTCGTCGTTTGTTCTAACAGTTAACCAAAGATTCAATAAGATGTACGCGTAACTTGAATGAGGTAAAATATTTATAATTTATTGAACTTGAGGACTTACGTTTGTTGAGTTTTTGAGTATTACAACGAATAATTGTCACACATTCACACAGCGCTATCTAGTCCCAAAATAAGCAAAGTTTATACTAAATAACGTAAACACCTACAGCAATGAAACCATCATGTTCACCCAAAGATGTACATAGAATAGCCCTCCCGTTCCCCGAGAAGAGGGGATACGTAGGCATTTTACCCTGACGAAACGAATCGAATTTTTGCGTAACAGTTATGGACTGTCACTATGGCTCAGAGTTCACCAATACGATAAATTCTCCAACACAATTTCTAAGTAATCAGTAATGCATGTTCTATCGCGAATTATGTAGAATTAAGATTAATCTAGACTTGCGGCCGTGAAACACTTGCCCTAGAGAATAAGATCGTTAGACATTTCCCGGTAGTTCATCAAACAACATAAGCTACGAGTATATTGTTTTCCAGTAAACTGTTACGTATAATACAAGTAGTAAAGAGTAAACAAACTTTGTCTGTATACTTGTGTAAACAAAGCTGCGTTTAACGATTCCCCTGTCTTGTTTGATTGGCAAAGTTCGATTGAATGTATCCCGCATTCGCAATTCTTTTATCAATATTTATCTACTATCATCATCTTTATTGTATTTTTGTTTTTTTTTTTTTATTGTAGACTCATTACATTATTATTATACTTTATCATCTATCGTTCATCAATTAGTACTAACATTTTTATTAGTAATGATAAAATCTGATATTGATTAGTGGTGAACACTAATTAATTACACATTAAAAATTGTGTGGGAGAACTACTATGCTAAACTCGCTAAATTATTACCAAACGGCGAAGCTTGTTAGTTTGCTTCCAAATAATGCATTTCACAGTACTATAAATTTAATAGTTAATTGAAAACTATAACATATGGTAGTGGTACTATCCTAATCAACCATACAGAGCAATGCAGGCAATCAAATCGCTACTCCGATTCTATTTACTATTCAAAATGCATTCCGATCTTTGATCTCGCTATGGGAGATAGTACATATGGTGTAAAGGAAAAGTACTAACTACTTGGTGGAACTGTAGTAGGTACCCATTCTATGCAATCAGCGTGCGAGCTAGACATGGCGAGCTATATAAGGAAACCTACCTACGGTTACGGAGGGCTTTGCTTGACGTGCAGTCACTCCCCACAATCCTCTCCTTATCAAGCTGTTTTCTTGCTTTTGTGTAGCGTGGAATTTGCACATACTGAGACTATTGTTTCTTAGTGGGAATCCTGCTTTGAGAATGTGCTTTGAACCTTATACTCGAGACAAAATTCAATTTTATTTTAATATTTTAATACTTCTTTTTGTAAAATGAATGTAACGAGAAAACATCCTAAAACAACGTAATTATTTTAGATAAAACCATTATTTACAACAATTTTTCAGTACTTTTATAATACACTGACGCAATAATATCATGGCAAATGCAATCCGTTAATGTTACTTCCTATTTATAAAATCAAACTTAAATGAACTTAAATACCACAGAGGAGCATCAAACACAACTCAGTCACATGCGACAAAACAATTACACCCGTCACTCAACCACTCAGCAACAAACATTTGGGTAGCATCAACCTTTTTTCGTGTCTAGTTTAAATTGCTGGCTGTGTAAGTGCGCGTTAGGTCGTCAATAAAAAAAAAAAGAACAACTGCTATTGGCAAAGCGATTTCGGTATTTGAATGAAGTACAAATAGACGCAGACTAGAATCTCTTACAGGACAATTATTTGTTAATTATTATTACGGTTAATTATTATTTTCCGTCGTTTCATCGATGGGACGACCAATGGGACTACGGAAAACAAACGGTTTAAACGATCCTCAAATTATTAAAAACAAGAAAACAGATTCAGGTTTTTCATAACCTGAAAAGACAGAATATTTATAAACTAAACAGGCATTGCAGTACTATCCTTGATCCTGCATTAATATCTTTAATATTTAATCATTTTCAAGACAATTTTCCATCATACAAAACATATAAATGATTGAACCGTACTCCTTAAGTATCTTGAACATTATCTTGCGAATTCATTCAAAGTAGTTTTCCACATTCACGTTAAAATGCATGCTAAGAAACTGTCAGAACTTTAAACTAGACGAGGTAAAAAGACCACATTTTAAACTTTGACGGAAGATAATTTTTATATATGGGAAGCAGAGGAACTTCTATTTTGAGATTTATATTTTTTTAATAATAATATTTAGTAATTTTATTTTTGTTTGGGAGACGCCTATGTCCAGCAGTGGAATGCGATAGGCTAATTGATGATGATGATGATTTAGTTACTTCTGTAATACCTTATTTCTTGACCTAGTCATTCTTGTTTAAAAGAGCATACTCCAAAGTTGGTTCTTTAATAAATAATTACTTTTATTAATATTAATAATACTTTAATTAATAATTTTGTGTTTAATAAGTTGGTTTCAAGAAAAAAATAATCCGACTATATAAAAGCGAAAGCAAAACCATGATAATAAATAGCATAATATAAACCATGGTAAACCAATCAGTATCTAATAACTTATAATAGAGTTCTAATAACATAAATCTTAGCAGACAAATTAAAGAGATTACAGAATCTTAATTTTTATTTTACAGCTTTTAAAGATTTTCTAAGGTACACGATAAGTTTGTAATCAAACCAAACTTGGACTTAAAACTGATCACTTTAAAAGACAAAGACAAAGTTTCAGTTACCCGCTCAATCGAGTAATAAAAAAAAATAAAAGATCATCCCTGTAAGATAGATACTGAATACTGAATAGATTTTTTAGGTAAAGCAACTAGATAGTGGTATTTTTCCTTTACCATTGCTGTAATGATTAAAAGAAAATATGAATGAACGTTAAAGTACTGAGACTTTAGATAAACATTATTGAAAATTTAAGTCTTCTTTTCGTTGCCCCTATGTTTATCAACTTTAAGGTTCTTTAACTTGCGTTTGCGAGGCAAAAAATTATATTAAAAAAAAAATTCGGAAACAAACAGAGATATTTACAGTATAAATAGTTATTACACATAATAAAATCTAAATCCATAGAACAGTTTCCAGTAATTAAAATACAAAAAGGTTTAATAATAACTAAAGACTATTAATAACTTAAGAATAACTTCAGGCTTACAACGTCATGACTACTGATAAATACATGCTACTTGCGATACCAGGCCTGAGTAAGAATCTTCTCCGGAATAATCTTTGTACCTACAACAACACTTTAACGTACCCTTGGTAACCATTAAAACGTACATACATACGAACTTTCATAACGAAGTAAATGCGTATCGTATCAAACACAATAGTAGTAATAGATACCTACCACATTATCAATTCACACTATAGCATTTATACCTCGACTATTATTGCTAGACAAACATTATTTGAATACGTAAATGTAGGTTTTCGCACTAAGCGACTGGGTGACGTCACGCAACTGAATGAACGGAACAAGAGGTCTATGTCCTGTGAATAACATTTGATATTTGATCTGCTACTTAATCAAAGATACTATTTAGAATTAATTAGATTCACGCGATTGTTTTTGATATAAGGAATATAATAATTTTAATACTTGTTTTTACTAATACTTCTAACAAACTAAATTAATTATTATATATTTAAAACAAAATTAGATTTCGCCTTTTCTATGATATAATAATACACATGGCACTATACCAGCTCTTTTCGAGGTTATCTTAAGAGCCTACTACTTAATGCAAACTCTACGCATATCTCCGAAAAAAGAAGGAGACTTTGTTTAAAAACTAGCGTACAGGTTGTTAGTTTGATTTCCACGTAGACAATTCCTTTGTGCAAACTACCATTAGTTATTTAGTTTTATCTATGGAATGCACAAAGTATTATCGTGGGTCCAAATGTCCCTTATCCCAATGAATAACGTCTCTATAAAAGTTCCGACGACATAGATCTAGTGAGGAACATTTAGCGTAAGAGTTATTAAAATAATAAAAACAATTGCGTAAATGGTAAGCCGTCTACGATATTATTCTGTATTCGATTATCTTAAACTATTAACCAGTTCATTGAGTATCATAACCGCTTTACCCAGAATTGGAATCCCATTGTAGAGTAGTATTAAAAGCCTACTAAATAAATATAGTAACGACTTACACTGCAAGTAATCACTTTATTATGAAACAATGACGTTTGGTCTATCAAACGTCAAGGAAAAGGGGTAGGCACTCAAAAAATTTTGTAGAAATATACCTATTTACTTTTACTTAGGTACTTAAAGGGGGTTCTTTGATTCGATAGAGTTATTTCACCCAAATAAGTCCGTAAACTGAACTTTTCAAAAGCACTAGTCTAATTTTTCCATCGTGTGTACTCGTGTATTCAGTCCGCATTGACCGAATGTCCTTTGATACGTACAAATAAACTGACATCGCACCCCACCGAATATTTGATTCGGGTGTACACGAATATACCATTTACATTCTAGTGTTCGAACCTTCTATCGACGACAGTAGCACACTGTAGGTATAACCGAAGCATAAAAACATGTTGAATAAAATATTCATTTGTTTATTCGATTTTATCAAACATGTTCCTACACTATATCTTCAACAGCTCATTCAAAAGATTTAAAGACCCTATATAATAGTAAAATCTACTAGTACATTATAACACACATCAACCTAAATCCTCGTATACCGTAAACCCTTGTAATAAGACACAAAAATTATAGCGGTATGTAGCGCTCTGTAAGTTACGAGTATATACGAATACTCTTCTAAACTAGACCTACTTTATTTGAATCAATACTTTGAATAACATCAAAAAGTATCAAGGACGTGGCGTATGTGGTGCGGTGCCAGTTACCTTACGCTACGACATAACATTGTATTAAGAAATCAATAACTTGTAAAAATATTATTACTTGCTTTAAAAGTTGACTTGGCCTTACCAAAATTTTAAAATTACATGAAATTAGAAAAAAGTATTTAAAGTTTTAAGTTAACGTAAAAAACAAACTGATATTTTGTTTCACACTCAAACCATAGAAAGCAAAGACACATATACATTGGATGGTATACATTCATAATAATTGAAATTCCTGCTTAAGTAAGTTCCCTGCATCATTCCAGCATAATTTTAAAGCATCTTGACCTTGACTCTACCAGAGCGGGGCGGCCTTGTACTTTATTGAATGTATAGTTAAAATGCAATGCGTCCGCGCCCCGCCCTGTCTTTTGCGCCAGGAATGCTAGAGTGAGACAATGTAATAAACCAGTTTCAAAACGCCGGAAGCCTTTCTCTTGTATCCATATGTACGAAGTATTCATTGTGCCATTCCAGCCGTACGAGATTTTTTATTGAGTAGTGAGCCTGTAAGGAGAATTTTGATATGTGATTCGTTAGCAAATAAGTAAAGACTTTTTACTTTTTGAGTTTGTTTATTTTGTTGTTTCATATTTAATTTAAAATTGGAGAAGAGGCAGTTGATATTGATTGATATGTTTGACACTATATTACACCAAAGTGAAAATTACGACAAAAATAACCTTATTGTGAATAATGAAAAGATTTTATAGACAAATCCTCATTACTCTCAGTTACGTTCGAGAGAAATCTGTAAAAACACTACTAATTATTTTGGTTATACAAACACTCTTCTCATCATTGATAAACCATTAGCAGCATACTGAGAAAAGCTCTTAGGTTCCGTTCATAAATAATATCTAAGCCTTCCCATATCGCCTAGATTAATCATAAAGTTTATTGCTCTCTGAATCATGGCTGTTGATCTACATATATGAACCTAGGTTAGAATAGGGTATAGCAACGAATTGTGAACCGAACCTAAGAGTAATCGTTATGACATAATTAATACTTGCCTATTCAACTTCAGTTTATAACAATGACATGTAATGATACTCTCGTGCTAGAATAATTAGGACGATTATAATTTAGTGACAGTTTTGATACGTGTTACGAGTATGTTCTATAATATTATGTTTTATATCTGCAGATTTGATGAATAGTTTATAATACAGCTGCTTCCTTGTTCTCCTTGTACGACAAGGAAAAAGAAAAGTTTAATGGGACACCTAAAAGCTGAATGAATTAACTAAGTTTTTTATGAATTAACTAACTTATTTTTTGTAACAATAAAACATTTTTTTTTAATTTGTCAAGTGATGTTGAATAACAAACATTTCAAGAATTAAAAATACATTTTGTTACATACGTTCTGTCGTCTCTGCCTACCCCAGACGGGATAAGGGGTGAGTTTATGTATGTATGTAAAAATATTTTAACTGTAAAGATTCTTATTTTCAAGTTGGTTCTTAAATTTCATATAATATCTTTAGTACGCCACTACGTCACTTCCGATTCACATTGACTGCATTGAGAGACCAATGGGAGCTGGAAACTTTTATTCTTTATCAAATTCCTTGAACATAACAGCAGAGAACTAAAGCTGGTATTGCGTTTAGGTTTAGATATTATAGACTTCCAAAAACGGCTTTAAGACACAGATGACATCGATATAGCTGATGATAACTGATACCTTGGTTTAATTTCCGTAACGTATAAATTTTTCCGAATATTTTTCCAAAAGTCTATAAAGGGAAGTTTATCTCTATTGGAAAAGCAAACTAAAGATTATAGATATAATAGGTGAGCCAAAATATATCAGAAGTAATTGAGGATAAAATTAAAGTGAACTCTAAAGAACATACAATGCAACCACACATTAATTTGTAATGGAAATCAAAATTGTCAAAAAAACGATTTCAACAATCCAGTTAATCGCGTAAACAAGTTAGCGTAAACATTTAAAGAATGTAACGCAAAAAACAACTTAACTTTACCTTCAGGACATTGAACTATAAAGCCAATAATAGGTAGCTCCACCCTACAGCCGTATAATGGCGACTATTGTGCAAGCACCCACGTATTCAAATAAATATGCCAGTAATAACTTTCCTATAGAAACTAAATCGTCTAGTCACGAACAAACACGACTCATTCCGAAATGTACCGATTGAGCCTGACTGCCTATCATTATCTTTGTGTAACAATCCCAGATGAAACGGAGTTAAGCTAAGACAAATAGAAATTATATAAGCTTATGCATTAGTAAACATGATAGTTAGGTCGTGGCAAACGGAATATTGATACGAGAGGTAATTAGACATGAATGCTTGATTACTACAAGATTAAAAGATAATTAACTAGGGTTCTACTAAATAATTAATATCAGATAGTAGAAAAGGAATTAAATTTGTCATATAAACGTTATTAATTATATTACCCCCAATCTAAAAGCTTACTGGAACAGTAGTTGCATAAGCGGTATTTAACCTAAGAACATGTACTAAAGTTAATCGTTGCATAGTAAAAGTTAAGTTTATGTTTGTAAATCTACTTGCAGTTACAATAATTATAGTTAGGTACAGTTAGTTAACATTACATAGGTAAACTATAAAATATTCTACGAACTCCGTTTAAAGTAATCCATACTAATTATACATAGGAAAGTGTGTCTTTTTGTCTTTCTTTCACGGCAAAACGGAGCGACGAATTGACGTGATTTTATAGGTGGAGATAGTTGAAGGGATGCAGAGTAACATAGGCTACGCTTTTTTTTTCTTCTGTGTCCAGGAAAAGGGAACATTGCTACTCCGAATTTAACGCGAGCGAAGCCGCGGGCAAAAGCTAGTTTACTATATTTTTCCTGCCAATTGTTAAAGTCCCACAACAGGGACGTGTCCTCTCCAGTGATAGAGGTAAACTTGGCATTCTATTTGCATCTAAGGCTTTCTTACTTTTTTCACACACATTTGTATAATACTAATAATATCAACTATGCTCGTTTCGCGGTGATCTTAACACAGTGGGATTCTTTATTTCCTAGAGAAGGTCTTTCATTAAGTGTTTGATATCGTTTACAAAAACATTTGTTTTCTGTCCTTTTAAAAATGATCTACGGCAATTAAGGTTCCTTTCTTGCGTTAAATGTATACAAAGGGAAAAATCAGGGCAGTGCATTAGGGCCAACACAAACTTACATACACACATCAAAAAAGTCTAAGCAACATGCATGATATTACAAATTTACCATTTATATTAATTTATTTTACCATTTATTTTAATTATAACGTTGTATTTTATTTTTAAAATAATATTTTTAGGGTTCTATGATGTAAAAATAACAGCTGTTTTCTTTATAAGTTCTTTTAATAACAGAAATTAACAATATTAGAATATACAGGTACATAAGAAACTAAACTTTTTTTTTACAAATTGAAATTTCTTAAGAAAATGAATTTATTGTGAAAGAATAGGACAATTTAATACAAAGTATGGCCTCCTCTGCTATTCAGAACTTGTCGGCAACGATTATTCATTGAATTAATGAGACTGTTTATGTCATCTTGCGGTATTCGCTCCCAATGGAATTGTAGCAAATCCTTCAGCTGTTGGGTTGTTGTCACTCCGTCCAAGTCCTTCAAAACACGTCTCTGGAGCATGTCCCATGCGTGCTCGATGGGGTTGAGGTCTGGCGATTGTGCAGGCCAGGGCAATACCTGGATGTTCTCCGTTGCCAAGTATTCACTGGTTCGCCGAGCTGTATGTGAACGCGCATTGTCATGCATTAACGTAAAATCGGAGCCAAAGGTTTGTGCAAATGGATGGACATAAGGTCTGAGAATATCCTCAACGTAATTTTCAGCGTTCATGTTTCCATTTACAAAAACGAGCTCAGTTCGCCTGTTCTTCATAATACCCGCCCATACCATAACTGTTGAGCCGCTGTATGGATGAACTTCCTGAACGCACCTGAGTCTTTCAGTATTTCCGGGTCGACGGTACACTCGCACCCTTCTTGTATCAGGCCTAAACCCGAATCGCGACTCATCGGAAAACATAATTTTATCCCATTGTTCCTGGGTCCATGTTATGCGTTCTCTACACCATTCATTTCGACGAGCGCGATTCCCGTGACGTATCGGTGGGCACCTGATAGGGCGTCGAGCTCGTAGGCCGTACTCATGCAGTCGATTTCGCACAGTTTGGGGACTTACATCAACACCACTTGAATTTTGTAGCCTCAAACTTATCTCTCGAGCGGTTAACATCGGCTGGCGTCTTGCAGTCAGTTGTATGTACCGGTCTTGCCGAGTGGTTGTACTCCTTTTACGGCCTGGATGCTGTTCAGCGGGTTCCCCTGTATTATTGTAGCGCTGCCAAAGACGACAAATAACACTTCTATGAATACCAAAATGTCGAGATACCTGAGATTGATTACTTCCCGCTTGCAACATCCCTACAGCTCTTTGCATTTCATCTGCCGTCAAATGACGTCGCTCCATGACGTAAAGAATATCTAACAATTCAATTTTGTCGCCAACTGTATTTAAATGGTTGGTAAAATTATAAAATCAAGACTAAAACGTAGCAATTAACATGCACTCAAATTCAAACAAATTCGCAGTCATTTGAATTTTATGAAAAAAAACAAAACATAATCGAAATTTTTTTTTTACAACCAGCCAGTATGTCATCAATAACAAAAAAGTTTACTTACCTATACACTTTGAGTGAGTAAATACTTAGAAATTAATTAATATAAATGGTAAATTTGTAATATCATGCATGTTGCTTAGACTTTTTTGATGTGTGTATTTATTAAAAGCATGAGTCAACATAAAATTGCATTACCGTGGCAGTTCGCGGTGTTGCTTTGAAAAACAGGTTCTATGTATCTCAATACTGTAACGGCTAACATTAATGGTATGCTGAGCTATGACGGGATACACCTGGTTGCGTTTATTTCTAACTTTTTATTCTCACATCCTTCTTAACAAATGTTACGGATAACTTACTCAATAAGTACATCTTATGCGCGGAACTTTATCAAAGTAACACTAAGCTATTTTATTTCTATGCAAGATGTGAATGCTTAACCTTAAAAGGATTTAATGTGAGGCATATGAGGACTCTGTGTGGCGGACTAAGAATACAAATGGCTTCGCACTTTTTTGTTGAAACATTTTATATAAGAAGTAAAGAAAAAACCTAATACTAATCCGCTTTGCCAGTATAATATCGTAGATAAAGTTTGCGTCTTTCATGGAGGATGAAACCCGTCTTAAAATGAGACAATTAAGTGTACTTAGGATACGACGTTATAATGCAAAATTATGTTGTTTTATAATTTTAATCCGTGTGGTGAGTCAACACCCCATCTCATCCTATGGGTGTCGTAAAAACCGGTTAAGGGACTATCCGTGAATATTATCTTTTCGAAATAAAAAGAAGGAAAACTTGAAATTAAACCCCAAACATACCAATCCGTCTGGCCAGCGTGGTATTAGTAGGCCAAGTATCCCTCCGTCACGGAAGGAGGCCCGTCCCTACAGTGGGCCAATAATGGGATGTTATGATGATGATGACAATTTTAAAAAGTGTAAAATCAGAAAAAAGACGTATACAAATACTTTGTCGTCTGTCCTAATTTTTTTATTTAGTCGTATAATATTTGGAATGGTTAGTATGGAGTAATACAGTTTTGAATGTGCGTTTTTGCATATCCACTATAGCTGTCTACAAAGGTATTCGACTGTGCAAAGCTGTTTTAAAACGTTAAGCTAAAGAACAGATGTGTACACATAGGTATAAATAAACGTTTACTAACATATTCCATAACTAGTTATGTGCTTATCGCTTTAGTTCCAGTTATACAATATTTCCAGCTGCTAGGCCATGTTGTAATCGAGTAAACTAAAATGGCAATACTGGGCTAGATATTCTGTCTGTCCTAATTTTTTTATTTAGTCGTATAATATTTGGAATGGTTAGTATGGAGTAATACAGTTTTGAATGTGCGTTTTTGCATATCCACTATAGCTGTCTACAAAGGTATTCGACTGTGCAAAGCTGTTTTAAAACGTTAAGCTAAAGAACAGATGTGTACACATAGGTATAAATAAACGTTTACTAACATATTCCATAACTAGTTATGTGCTTATCGCTTTAGTTCCAGTTATACAATATTTCCAGCTGCTAGGCCATGTTGTAATCGAGTAAACTAAAATGGCAATACTGGGCTAGATATTGTCGACACTACAAAAGTACCCCAAATGGCTTTATTCAGTCCATTTACTAAAGTACGTTTATTAATTTAGATTATTGAATAGGCGATGAATGCTTTTAGTGCACGGAAGTCAATACAAGATAATGTTGACAGGTAAATTGAGTAACCAGCCTTAAATAGTGTTTGGTGAGAAAATTGGTTAAATTTGCGTTCAAATAAATTTACCAAAATGCAAGATTTATACATGAATTAATATTTGAGATATTGCAAATTTGCTGAGTTTGTGAAATGCCGTCTGTTGCATGAGTTTAAAAACCACGACTTCTTATCATTTTGAACTATACTTCTTTTCATTTTGAATAAGCTTTTCATTTTAGCGTTCTGAGATGCACTTGGTAATCATTACGTCAACTTTATCACAACTAAGAAAAGGTGATAAATATATACGAATATTATCAAATCTTAATATTACTTTTACTGATGACCTACTTTCAACATCAAAGTGTATAGTATTTTGCATCATAAAAAGCGTCTCTAGAAATAGTCTAAATCAATATATTTTCATGACATCTTATGAATCCAAATCAATTGTGAAGAACAAATTCTTACAACCTCTGTTGTACGAGTTTGTTCTTTACGATTAACAGAAAATAAGTGTAGTAACGAGGTAAGAATATATATTAAGCCGTCATCGCTGACATAAAATTAAATGTCGACATTACCAATTATCAAGAGCTTAAAACAAATGCACATCACTCTTAAAAACATTATATTCTAAACCAAAACCGTCTTGTCAGCGCGGTATTAGAAAACTAAATATTCCGCAATAGCTAGTAGAATCCCGTCCCATGCTAAAACTACATTTATAAACAATTTTCTTAATGTAAAATATAGACAAATAGTCTTAACTTAATTAAGGAAGTCGATAGAAATTCTGCTATAAGGATACCGCACGGTCGCAGGCTGTTCGCAACACATAACTGCGAATGCCGCAGAAATGAGCTAGTCAATTTGCAGTTGCTAGCTCGCTTATTCGTAATGAAGCGATTATATGAACATTGCTATCCTTTACGACAATGTTCGACCACTAGATACCAGTGTTCCAAGTCTATAATAATATGTAAATTTGTGTTTGTTTTCGTACTAAAGATTCTTAAAGCTAAAATATGGTTGTCATTATTTTGTAGATAAGATTGTTTTGTTTGTAGTAGGATATAATTTAATAAATTCATTTTAGGTTAAACATCGTTTTTTGACACCAAAGTAAAAAAAAAGGATAAATAAATGGTTATATGTACTGTTTTAAACTATTTGTGACTTAATTTTTTGAGTGAATGTAATTCTAAGTTATTAGTTTTAAATATTAGGTCTTAACCTTATACATAAATAACTAAAGTGCAAAAACAATACATTTGTGCAAGCAGTTTCAACAACTGAATATATAATGTTCTTTCACAACAGGCATTAATCTCTCACAACCTTAGTGAACCACTAAGCACAATAGAAACTACTTGAGTCACCTTTAGCAGTTGTATTCTTTACTTAATACTTATAATTTAAGAGTCAAAGATATCAATAAAATATCATTAAGCTTTGAAAAGGAAAACTTGAAATTAAACCCTATACCAATCCGTCTGGCCCGTATTAGTGCGGTATTAGTAGGCCAAGTATCCCTCCGTCACGGGAGGAGCCCCGTCCCTACAGTGGGATATTAATGGTCTGTTACGATGAAGCTTAAGTGTGAATGCTGGTTACATGTTACGATCTCAAGGATAAGCGTAGAAATACACGAGGTGTCGTATGTATAATCACAAAAGATGTATCCTGCCTTCCCAGACTCTTCAACACAACAATTTCAGAGACCAGGCTAGCAAAGGCCGAACAGCCAGCGAACTTGGGTCAAGCAATAATTTGAGTCTGTGAAACCAAACCGTATACCAATCCGTCTTACAAGTAAGTTTGTCACGTTTTCCTGCATTTATAGACACTATTTTCTCATATCTCATAACAGCCCATTAACGTCCCACTGCAGGGCCGGGCCTCCTCCCATGATGGAGGGTTACTTGGCCTACAGACGGATTGGTATAGGGTTTAATTTCAAGTTTTCCTTCTTTTTATTTCGTAAAGTTAATATTCACGGATAGTCCCTTAGTCGGTTTTTACAACACCGATGAGATGAGATGGGGTAGTGACATATTGTATTCTAACCCCGTCACCACACGGAGACTATTTTATTGGCCAAGAATATAAATGTATTACAAAAAACTTAGTCTTTATTCTATTTACAACAGAATTGCTAAATAAAGTCCCATGCAAAGATACGAAAATACAAACTTAATAAGATCCCTTGTAAACGACGAGTCAAAAAGGGATCGGTTAGAAGGATAAAAGGGCAGTATGTCGCGAGACAGTTCGACCTTCCTCATAATAACTTCCAAGGCCCCTTAGTAACTTCGTAAGTATTTAAACTAAAACTGAATAACTACTAAAGGAAATTATTTGTGCTCTTAACTGTTACTTTACTTTGTTTAGGGACAAACTAAGAATATGTAATGTTAGTCTTGACCCAATGTTATCCCAAAGGTGGTGTTAAAGTTGGATAAAGACACAAACTGTGCAGTTAAAGACACCGCAAGAGAAGGAAAACTGTTAATATTAACGGAAAGCAAAGTATACTAGCACGGTTTAGAAGGTTGTATACTCGTACTTCTTCAACAACGCAAAAGCGAACCTATTACTTGTTTCTTAAAACTTTAATTCAATTGGCAATTTACTTACACAAATATTAAATTAGATACAGCGATTGAAAAATAAAAAAAAACATTATGCTAAACTCATTACAAAATAAAGCAGCGTAATAAACTGTTTATAAGATCAGATCCGACTAACCTTAAATACTATCAACAAAGCGGATGACGTCATTTGTGGTTTGACAGTTGACCTTCGAATTCCAACGCGCCAAATTTCCGATACGAAATCTGTTCCCTTTGGACCAGCTGCGTATAAAAGCAGCCGGCAGCATTATAGATGTCTACTTCAAATATTTACTCAAGTATATTAGTATACTATGTTTTACTTAGGATTGGCAGAGTACAGATTAACTGCCTTGATATCAAACATAAAAAACTAGACGGCAACTTCAAATATTTGCTGAAGTACAAGTACTCTGTTTTACTTAAGGTAGACAGAGAAGGTCTTACGCTTGAGCTTAGAAAACAAAAGCCTATCTGTTATCCGATACAGCGAGACACAATTAACATTCTAAGTGTTACGTTTACTGCCTACGAACAATGCCCAACACAATCCTTTGGTACTTGTGACCGTATTAGTACGATTCACCGTATATATGTGTATGTGTATATACGTACGTAATAACTTCTAGCTAGAGCGCTGATCAAACAGAATACATTAGATATTTGTTTACCCCAATGAGAGAGCCACATACTACATTATTCTGGATGTATTTTTGTCAATTAAATATCTTTCTTGGTAAGTATTCTGGAGTTTTTCTACGTACGTTAGTCATAAGTAATACTAAATGAATAAACAATGGCAACTACACACATCAAAAAAGTCTAAGCAACATGCATGATATTACAAATTTACCATTTATATTAATTTATTTTACCATTTATTTTAATTATAACGTTGTATTTTATTTTTAAAATAATATTTTTAGGGTTCTATGATGTAAAAATAACAGCTGTTTTCTTTATAAGTTCTTTTAATAACAGAAATTAACAATATTAGAATATACAGGTACATAAGAAACTAAACTTTTTTTTTACAAATTGAAATTTCTTAAGAAAATGAATTTATTGTGAAAGAATAGGACAATTTAATACAAAGTATGGCCTCCTCTGCTATTCAGAACTTGTCGGCAACGATTATTCATTGAATTAATGAGACTGTTTATGTCATCTTGCGGTATTCGCTCCCAATGGAATTGTAGCAAATCCTTCAGCTGTTGGGTTGTTGTCACTCCGTCCAAGTCCTTCAAAACACGTCTCTGGAGCATGTCCCATGCGTGCTCGATGGGGTTGAGGTCTGGCGATTGTGCAGGCCAGGGCAATACCTGGATGTTCTCCGTTGCCAAGTATTCACTGGTTCGCCGAGCTGTATGTGAACGCGCATTGTCATGCATTAACGTAAAATCGGAGCCAAAGGTTTGTGCAAATGGATGGACATAAGGTCTGAGAATATCCTCAACGTAATTTTCAGCGTTCATGTTTCCATTTACAAAAACGAGCTCAGTTCGCCTGTTCTTCATAATACCCGCCCATACCATAACTGTTGAGCCGCTGTATGGATGAACTTCCTGAACGCACCTGAGTCTTTCAGTATTTCCGGGTCGACGGTACACTCGCACCCTTCTTGTATCAGGCCTAAACCCGAATCGCGACTCATCGGAAAACATAATTTTATCCCATTGTTCCTGGGTCCATGTTATGCGTTCTCTACACCATTCATTTCGACGAGCGCGATTCCCGTGACGTATCGGTGGGCACCTGATAGGGCGTCGAGCTCGTAGGCCGTACTCATGCAGTCGATTTCGCACAGTTTGGGGACTTACATCAACACCACTTGAATTTTGTAGCCTCAAACTTATCTCTCGAGCGGTTAACATCGGCTGGCGTCTTGCAGTCAGTTGTATGTACCGGTCTTGCCGAGTGGTTGTACTCCTTTTACGGCCTGGATGCTGTTCAGCGGGTTCCCCTGTATTATTGTAGCGCTGCCAAAGACGACAAATAACACTTCTATGAATACCAAAATGTCGAGATACCTGAGATTGATTACTTCCCGCTTGCAACATCCCTACAGCTCTTTGCATTTCATCTGCCGTCAAATGACGTCGCTCCATGACGTAAAGAATATCTAACAATTCAATTTTGTCGCCAACTGTATTTAAATGGTTGGTAAAATTATAAAATCAAGACTAAAACGTAGCAATTAACATGCACTCAAATTCAAACAAATTCGCAGTCATTTGAATTTTATGAAAAAAAAACAAAACATAATCGAAATTTTTTTTTTACAACCAGCCAGTATGTCATCAATAACAAAAAAGTTTACTTACCTATACACTTTGAGTGAGTAAATACTCAGAAATTAATTAATATAAATGGTAAATTTGTAATATCATGCATGTTGCTTAGACTTTTTTGATGTGTGTAATACAATACTGTTAAAATATGTATTCTATGTATTCAATTAGATTGAGAACATTTTGTTTCTTTACGTACTAACAAAAAAAACTACAAATTCTATATTCAAAATTGGGGTACATAAACAAAATAAATATTATGTCTCAAGTGATATGCCGAAATCGGACGAATAGTTTGGAATGTTGTCAACACAAGTTAATCGTTAAGTTAATAATTATTACTTTTTGATAAACGACAGGTAACTACTTAACATTTAAGGAAGTATTGAATGTTGGATAGGTTTAACGATAAAATTATGACGCTATGTTTTATTTGAAGGATTGTTTGAGTCAGCAAACTTTTATTTGCCGTAACTACAAAACCTTAACTTTAAAAAAAATCATCATTATTATCATATCAGCCAATTGACGTCCGCTCCTGCACATAGGCCACGTCCAAATATTGCCAACTTGTGCGGTCCAAAAACAAAATACAACAATAAAAATAAGATGTTTTCGTAGGCCTCTCATCGTTATTTTTATGCGTAGGTATATACCGTTTGTTTACGTTTTATTTTAACATGGAATAGTGCCTCAAAACCAGTTCCTTATAATTTAGCAATCCGCTGAGGTCACTCTACGCACGTATTATCCTATCTCGGAACCATCGTCAAGGCTATAACTATTAAGCAGTAGGCTCAGGTTAATTGAAACTTTATGTATAAACTTTCATGTACAACGTCATCTTAACACTTGGCTATGAATACATAGCCTTGGTAGTTTAATACCTTACCTTTTCCATAGATAGAAGGATTTTGGGCTACTACTTAACATTATACCATGGTAAACGGCTTGTCAATTTATTAGGCAACCAATAATGGTCGTTAACCCTAAAACGATAAAGAAAAATATGAATATAAAATTATTATTGATGAAAGCAAAAGCGTATTGTATTAAATAGCGTGATATTATAAAGCCTACAGGCTTCCTCAATATGTTGAATACCTAACACAAAAGATTTTCTAATTAAAACAACAAAATCAGAGCGTTGCTTGATACAAATATTTTCCCTCTATCATGTCGATAGTCAATTACTAAAATGTTAGACCTAATTATGAAGCGCAAACTTTACTTAGGTAATTCAATAACATAATAATGAGAATGAAACTTTCCAGATTCATTTGCATATAGTAAGTAAGCTATTGCTTAACCAAAACACTGGACTATTGTTAAGGCGAGTCATTATTGAATGCCATTATTAGACCCCAACATTACGATAGTATAAACGAGCTTAAAAAAATGTCAAAACAGTTCACTATTGGTGTACAAATAATTTAATTTTCAGCAATTTTCTTATAAGATAAGTATAAATGAAGCTTAGACGGTTTGTAAGAATCATACTACATAAATTTCCATGGTTTCTGCCTACCCCTACGGCAACACAGCTTGATTATATGCTTTATATTATATGCTAATATTGTATGGTAATCAATTGTATCAGCGTAATAAATTTTATCTAAATTGGCTCACACACAAACTTTCGCCTTTACAATATTAGTAGGATTAAATAGGCTACTATAATTATACGTTACATAAGAGTGCCACATACGAGTCGCACTTTCTATTCTGCTAACGACACTCACGTACTCCCGTTTGATTTTTAATGGCGTCGTTGTATTACCAAACGACGATTAATATTCTGAGGTGCATATCAATAGAAGGGAGACACATTAAATTCTTTGATTCCTTATCAGACATATAGTGTCCCACTGCAGAGGTATGCCTTCTCAACATGCTGATCAGGGAATGTGACATTTTTATTCATAGGCCCTCGTCATAATGACTATACGTCACAATACCAATCCGTCTGGCCAGCGTGGTATTAGTAGGCCAAGTATCCCTCCGTCACTGGAGAAGGTCCGTCCCTGCAGTGGGACATTAATGGAATGTTTTGAATAATTATTAAGCATGGCGTTCAAACCTGCGACCTAACGTACGCCAGCGGTATACACAACATTTACCATCATTACGATACAGTTAAAACTCCCAGAAAGCACTGCCTCATTTTTCTTTGTAGCTTTAGTAAAACACAATTCGTTAACACAAAAACATGAGTAAGCTCGGAACTAAGCAAATTTGTCTTATGAATTAATGTTTAGTTTAATGCAGTACCGTTTGCCGTCGTCAGTGCATTCTATCTTGTAATACCCTCGACAGTATGCCAACTCGTGACACAGAGCTTTAGTCGTTGTGGAGAGAGACAGGTAAAGCCTTACTGAGTCCCTTTCGCGCCTGTCATTCTCGCTTTATGCTCTTTAACTATTTTATGTAACACGGCTACGTTCTAAGTTCGAAATTGAAACATTTTTCTTATTTTGCAATTCAGAAATGTAAGTACAGAAATGAGTTTTATTAATGTTCTTACTTGCTTTTTATATTTAACATTAAACTAGTTGATCTGGCAGCTATAACAATTTAAGGTATAAAGGTTGCATAAAATGTTTCTTCTTTCAATGTCGTTGACATCGTTCTGCCTTTTAAGACAGTAGCCTACCAAAATAGGAAGTGGTTTCCTTTGGTATATTGTTATTAGATTACACCTAAATGATACATGGTGAGTGGTAAATTAAAATAACTAATCATTAGATTAATATAAATATTAATCACACATTTACGAAAAGCCATCTAGCCCCAAACTAAGCAAAGCATGTACTATGGGTACTAGACAACGGATAAACATACTTAAATACTTTTTTTTGTAAAAACATACATATTATACCACTATACATATGGCCACTTAAGAAGCAAACTAGAACAGGAGAATTTAAAGTTCGTCGCGGGAAATTAAAATAACCATAGGTAACGCACTAAAGCGCTTCTATTGTTCTATCTAAAGAGACAATGGGTAGTTAAAGGCGTACCTGGACCATAAATTTAGACATACTTTCTACATTCCGCCCACAAAGTTGTCACAATTGTCGCTTAGAGGTTGAGTGACAAGCGCAGACAACCGCTACAGCATAACTATTTACGAACATAGGGACAGATCTTTGCTATAGAGAAATGGATACGACATTCTTTGAGGTTTGTTATTTTATACTTGGAACTTTTGTCGAATTGAATTACGAGTACTTTATAGTTGAATTATAAACTTTATATTTTTGTATTAAGACTTTAAAACTACTGTCACTGAGGAAAACGGGATTCTTAGACTTTTCTTAAAACATTTCTTAGCCAATACTAGCCTGAAAATATTAAAACTAAATACGTTATGTGGAATAGAAATGACTTTTTTATGAATTCTATGGGATGAAAGTGCGTAGCAACATTCAAGCTCTTGAGAAGGAGGACTAACGATTCAATCAAAGCGCATTGTAAAAATGGCAACACTATTAATTTATTAGTTATTCTTATGTTTCAATGAATGTACGAATGATAACTATCATTAATTTTAAACCACATACATATCTTTATAAAAAAATCAAGTTCATTAATCACAAAACAAATCTTTAAAATATTAAGAATAATATAGTTTCTAACCGTCCATTAATCAAAATAATTTCTATAACATTCCACTTTCAACAACACGTCTCAAAGGCCGACAATCTAAACAGGGGCCCAATTCCGCTAATAACATTTAAGCTACATAACGTTGACAATCAATTTTGATGCTGTTACGATTGGAACAAATTTTGTATTCTGCTAAAACTTGTTTGTGGTCGAATGTGAATCGTAATTGAGTCGAAGATCAAAGTTAAATCTGTGTTGCCTTGTATAATCTACCAACTTATTAGAGTTGCCCTTTAAAACCTACTAATAACCTGAATAAGAAAATCATGGCTGTATTACGTAATTGCCTATGCAAACTCAACTAAAAAAATCTGTCATTCATATGAATGACAGATTAGTTATTAGTTACTACACTAATAAGAATTATTATAAATAATGCAGTAAGAAGAAGAATTTATTAGTGTTTTGGTTTTTATCACTTCACATTAAGTCAGCACTTCGGACTCTGGCAGAATTGTCGACATCGGCATAGTTTGCCATATAAAAGAAAGAAGAAGAAGAAAAATAATGTAATAAGTATTATTGTTACTTTTGGAGTCGGTGTCAGCCACGAGTTATATACAATTTCGACTTATTTTAACAAATATTATGTCGTCGTGGAAATTTTGGAGTTACTAGGTAATATACAACTTCCTCTGTAATTGTCATGTAATAATATAGATAATGGTCTCTTATATCTCAGTTTTTAAACACACTTTTTAGTAGATACAACTGGGACTGCCAAAATAATATTTCTGTTTTAAGTGTAATAATTAATTGTAATCTTATTTTCAGGTGATTTTGGTTATCCCCAGCGTTGATATCTAATGATACAGTTAACATTGCTTCAGAAGAGATTGCTGAAGGGTACTATTATAATTAAAGTACTATTGGTGTGCATACTCAAATACTTTGGTACACTGGGTGCTACATTGAAGTACCTTTACCATTCAGACACAGCGGGAAAGTTCATTATTGCATGTTGCTCTTCAATATTTGAAATTGTGCAGGCTTTACCTCTCCAACATTAGGTGAAGATAAGAATAGTCTTTGCTGGAATAGGGTGTAAGGCTTAACAGTGAAATAAGTAGATGTACTTACTAAGATTATTAAGTTTAAGTTAACAAAATGTTCAATATTTTAAATTAATTTGATAATGGGTGAATTTTATGTTAGATACTTAATTTAATGTAAATAGCAGATACTGATATTGTTTAATTACTTACATGATTTTGATAAAATTATTAGGTACATTTATTAAAAAATTAAACAAGGCATTTGAAAAGGTAGCGGATACTTTATTTTTATTTTGTACACTTATTTGCTATATTTTGTTATAAGATACTTAATTAGAAATATAGAATAAACAATAAACCTATTGAATTTTCACTATAATTATATAAATCAATATCCTATACTCCTAACATTAATTAATGCTGTGAGGGTATATAATAAGTTACCGGACGATTTTAAGAATTTGCCTTTAACAATATTTAAAATAAAGTTAACAAAATGGTTAAAGGCAAAATGCTTTTATAGTGTTGATGAATATAATATGTCAGATTGCGGAGAATGAGATTGTAGGTTATGGATCGTTTTGGTAATGGTGATGTCGAAAATCATAATATTTTAATAAGTAATTGATTTATGTATTAATTTTACTACTGTAACCTTTAAATTATAAGACTTACTAATGTACTTATTCTTGTTTATTACTATTATATTATATTGTGGAGTTATTTGTATTCTTGATCTGACATTAATTTAATTTTACTCAATTTTATCTGTTTAACTGACATAAACTTAGACATAATCATGCATGAATATCTTATTTGTTGCTGTTGTTTACTCTTTTTATCACTCAAATAATAAATAGCATTGTGCATGTTAAAATGTAATATTTGCACACCATATGTAATGGTAGGATGTAAAGGCACCATTATACTGTACTGTGCTGTACTGTAAACCTACATTCTGGCAAATAAATGATTATTGATTGATTAACTATAACACAATATCACTATTTCAAAAACTAAAAATGATTAATACATATAATAAAAACCTTATAAAACAGATATTATTTTTTATTGCCTCTGCCAGGGCAGTTCTTCACCAAAAGCCAAGCTAGCTTGTACACCCTGACTATTTCATTACTGCCATGATGGGATTTGGTAATTGTGGCTCTTCATAAACTTTTCATTAATGCTTGCAAATTGATAGCATCTGCAGTATTAATATGGATTCTTTTCATCATTGTCTGGCAGCTATAAATAATTAAATGAAAATATTTCACTAGGATAAGCATTATATCCTTCTGCAACCACTCAAGGATGTCTTATGTGCTGAAAGAAATAAATACAAGTTGATTTACTAAATGACTAAAATGAAAGCATGATAATACTTAAATATGTTACTTTACAAAAAATGTTTTTTTTATTTATTTATTTGATGATGATCACCCATACATGGAATGTTTAGTGGATGACAACAACTTTAACTATAAAAACCTTGCCTCTACCTTACCTTGTTTCATTTATTTGCAAATTACAAAGCAGTTTCCCCGATGCTGTTTAATTTAAATTTTTCATTCTTTATCGGCTTTATCCTTAGCACTGGGTATTCTCAGATAGTCTTACGCTGGGCTGGATGTTCTGAAGGATGGAGAACACATTCAATGGGGCTGAAATAATTACATCAATTAGTATAATTCTATTAGGTACAACTCTTAAAAAAATACATAACTAATATTATAAACTATTGATATTATTATGTTATAATAAACTAATATACTTACTCCACATTAAATAAAAGTATATAAAGTAAAAGTAGTGTCGTTTTAATCATTGTCACTAGATTGTAAAGCCGTAACATTAGATAAATAGCTCTTGTTGTTCAATCGAAGGTCAAACGAACGTCAATGCAAAATCCACAATTGAAACAAACGTCAAACAAACGTCAAATAAGAGTAGAATACCGAATAAGTTCACAATCGACTTGCAATTGCAATCGATTTTAAAGCAGAATAGGAAATTATCCAAATACGATTCAATCGAAGCGTAATCGTTCTTGTAATAATTGCAGAATAGCAACTATGTCAAAAACTGACAATGAGACGCAATTTCGATTCTATTGAGTCATTTGTAAATAGCGGAATTGGGCCCCAGTTGCAAAACCTTCCACAAGTTGACCGCTTGACCTCAATGCGGAAGTTGTTCAGTGATAACGTTTGACAAGATTAACAAGACGTACATCGCAAGTACAAGAACATGAAGGCCTATAATAAACCCATATACTACGGCTACACGTAACGGTTTTACAATATAATTGGTATGTCTGTATACAATACGTAGGATAACCAATTATATTGCTCAGTGTCAATGAATTGTATGCTATATGGTTATAGAATTGTAATACGCTGTTTTCCATCGAAGTATTTGACATAGCGCCTGATAAAATTCACAATAACAAGCATGCAGAATAAATACTTAGGTACGGAGCAGAAAGGTCCAACTGCTTACCAGAAGCCACATAGGGTAGGCCTCTCACGTGAACCGAGCAACGATATGATAATCTTATCGGTCGATGGATTTGGAAGGCATAGACATAGTATAATGATACTCTACTCAAATGCTTTAGAAAAAAAAAGCCGTATACAAAATAAAAGTAAATATGATTAAAAACAAATGAAACGGTATATTATTTGTCAGCTTATGCCAATATTGTGTCGCAGCACAAATTTTTATTTTTATCAGCACACCTGTGTTTTTTATAAATAAATTACACAGCCGTGTATACAATACAATAAAAATGTTTCAATCTTCCTCAATTTATGTACAAAACCCATAAAGCAATCACTGTTTTGTTTACTATTTCAAATGAATTGGAATTCAGTTTTAGTGACGGGTATTCATTCGAATGTATTTTGGCGATATTGTTTTTCTAAAAGCCTTTCAAATAAATATTCATTCTATTCACACAGTTATGAAAAAGACTTGCCTTGCAAAGAACTTAATGAAGAAAATTTTAAATTATTCAATCTTACAAATAGTCGAATAAAATTATACATTTTGGTAAAGCTTACCGGAGGCCATTAGTCCCCTCAGTCACACATGGTTAACAAACGATAGGAACCCCAAAATACATATGCACCTGTAGTGCGATACATGTAAATTTGAATACTGTTATGACATTGACGACCTCTGTGGCATTTTGGTTATGAATGCTACGCAGAGGTATCGGGTTGAGTTCCATCTCAATTCAATCTTTCTGCGCATAAATATTTGTTTAGTATAGTTTGAATTAGATATGATTAGATTTAGAACATGTATGATCATAGTAATTGGTAGTACCTACTCCAAAAATTATATCTAAGAATAGGTACTATAAATACTTGTTACCAGGAAAATAAGTAAAACCAAACCGATGACAAGTGTTATCACATACAAGGATTTCTCCAGCAAAGAAAATAGCAAGCAGTTTGCGATTACGCAATCTAAAATATTCAGGTATGAGACTAAGTGTGAAAGCGGTATGAATTTCATATTGCATAAAGTAAGAAACGTTGAGTCATCCATTGTTAAAGCATGCATACCTATTAAAATAACAAAATGTTCTCACGAGAGAAAATAATTACTGGAAATTATTACGTTAAGTGCGTAAAACGCTTAAAAATGTGTTAGGAAATAATATAATGCGTGTCTTTTAAAACATTATAAGTAATTTGGTTAGAAATAATCTCTTAGTTGTAATGAAAAAGTTTATTTCTGTTTATCAGAATGTATCGGAAAAATAGTAGTAATAGTTGCCCTATCAATTCAGTTTAGTCCCTTATACTATAAAAAACTCTTTCATCGATCTTTATCTGTCTATACTTTCACTCCAGATCTACATAAAGGATCTTTGCATTCCGGTGCAGAACCACTTAGGGTTAAGGGTATCTTTAATATCAGCAAACCATTTGCAGGTCTTAGTTGTTGTAGTCTAAAAACTATGCTGAGATGAGACTTTCAATATCTTACTATAAAGTTAATCGATAATCGCCATACAAATGCTATCCTTTATCGCTAAAAAAATCCTCAATTGTTTCCCTCTCAATATCAAATCTCCGTTGGCCTTTGAATGAAACGTAACCCTAAAATGTTATTTCACAATAAATTCATCTAATTCAGTACCCTGTTGATTTCATAAATTTGATTCCTCATAAAACGACAGAATTGATGACGCATTTGCCTTCATTTATTATCCGACGTTTATCTGAGATGGTTGGGGGAGCAAAATTGAAACTTTGCCATTTTTAAGCCCATCCCCAGGGATTCCGCGTTCACCCCTGCAATATCTGAAAAGTGTGGAACTTTTAGACAGCAATTTTTTCGTTACATTGTTTTAGATTCGAAAAATTATTATGTTAAGTTGTTTGATGTGAAATTTATATTATTACAAATACTACATTACGCCGAATCATTTTCAAACGATGAATCGATTAATATGAATTTTGAATTGCATAAATAAATACGGCCGAGCCTTTACAGTATAAATATAATTTTAGTAATCACTGTTTTCCAATTTAACCCAATGAATAATTAACAGTTTTGCTTAATAAACTTCATCCCTGAATACAGAAGAAACCCGTTTCAAATATATAGATTTTGATCTTTGAGAGATTTGCCGAACATTAATAAAGCTTATAAAATATGGCACATAAATGTATTGTTCCAGTCGTTGGCCGGAACTATGCTTGGTAGCGCCGGGGGATCCAATGACGTCATATTAATATCCGTTATAGCGGTACCCCGCCCCGGTGTCCGGTTTTGTTGCATTTCGTTGAACAGTGTAATTATCAACTAGATATTTAATACTTTCCAAAATTCTTTTATCTTTTGCACGGACTTTTGTTATGTTTATGTAACTCGCGTTTTTTTTGGAGATTTTATTAAGCACGTAAGTGCCTTTGTAGAAAAATGAAAGTGGAATTACTTTCTTTAATAGTTTAATGGTTATGCATTGTGTTTTATGATATTAAATTATTACAATTTTCCAGTTGTTTGGCAAGTTCTGAACCCATTTACAATCAATTATTTCTGCTCTATTTCTATTTATACCTTGTATTCTCATGCCTGTCACAGTACAACTATATTTAATTTCTAAGATCCTTGGAAGGTTATTTACCTTACACATAAGTTATACACATTCTGAATAATATTTTATGAGCATATTGCACGTTTGTTTTATCTATCAAATTCCACTAATAGTCCGGTCATTCGGTTAGAAAAATAATGATTACCTGAAAAATATGTCCAACCGTTTTGAAAAATGGTAATTTTATAGATTTTGACAAAATAGTTTAAAATAATATTTCCTTTGTGACTCATTTTACTATTAATTAAACGCACAGTTTATAAATAAGACTAAAAGTTAAATTTAAAGAATAACCTAGATACATTGCCTAAAATTCATGTTTTTTTTTGTATGAAGTCAATAGGGTATTATTTACTAGATATATTTTAAAACGAGAGTTATACTTTCATTAGTGCTTAATGACAAAGGATACTAAGGTGAAATATAATAAATAAATTGGGTTAGCCGTTTATCAAGTCTATTAATATTATAGAGCGCTAGCAGTAGGCGTAAACCATTATCGTTTCAGTTACATTGACTTCGATAATATTACTTCGCTACGCTCTTAAACTCAATATTACTTACTTGATAATATCTTTTAATAGTGACCGATATGACTGAAATTTTAATGTTAATTTATGAACCTTAGTCCCCTACTGGCTAAGCATTTACGGCCGAACTGTGAGCGGAGCTAAGAGCACTCAAGTTTTACATTGCTTGTAATGTTTATATACTTATTGCTTGAATTGCTTATATCTGAAGGTACACTATAAACTCATTACAAGTAATTTGTTAGGAAAATACTTTTAAGTGAATTTAATGATTTAGTTATGCAGCTGTTAATCCCGTGGCGTAGAGCATAGTTTTGATTTGGCCAAATTTCAGACCATTTCAAAAAAAGCTGTAGCTGTTGTATGGAGAGTTTTCGATACTCTAACACGGCTGATGAAGATGAAGTATTTTTGAGTTAGAGGTGGTGTTTACAGAGGAAAAACTTCACCATCATTATTCTCTTTCCTTTAGTTAAAACGTGAATGGCAGCACTCGGAGTAGCGTAAAATACAGTAAGTACGATACTACATTTTACTTTTCCTAACAAATGATTTATCTCTCATAGAATGTACGTAAAGTAAATGCACGTATGAATCTTTCTTTAATTTGAACGTTCTCCTTTCTTCGCCCGGATCTCCTACATTAGCCATGTTACCGTTTGCAGGAAACTAAGGCCCGTATAAAATACGTTGAGTTACATACATTACGAGTATGCATGAGTCCAACTTATCTCGTTTTAACCTTAAGGCTGCCGGTAGAGTTATTAAGCTAAAGTAACGTAGCGGAATATGTCTGCTGTTTTAGTATATTTGTAATAACATATTTCTGTATGAGTGCAGTAGTAAAACGCTGTATAGGTATAGTTACTGAAGAAGTGTTAAGTGCAGTAAAAGATGAATGGAAACAAGGCAGTCATAAAATTCTTTATATAGTTACTGCAGAAATGTCGTGTGCAGTAAGAGATGAGTGCAGTAATTAAATGCCATATTTGCAGTATACTCGTGTAATTTTCTGTCTCTAATTTTTCAATTGAAATCGAATTAAACATTTAAATTAATACAATTTGATGATATATTGCCGCTCCATCTTTCACGTAAGACATTTATTTCCGAAGTTATTCCAAAAATAACCATATAGACGCCATTTTTCTTCTTGTTACGCATAATGATCACAAAACTGAGCATTTCTCTAAACGAGAATATTTTCTTTGGATAAAAATAAATAAGGTACGACTTTATTTTAACTATTATTTGTACTTTTTATATCAGTTCGTAAGCGTTCTGCTAAAAGAAGCATTTTCAAATGTTGTAAGGTACTTATATTGATGAGAAATGTTATTGATTTTAGTAAATTATTCATTTGCTCCGTATTGCATCTCCGTGTGGTGACGCAGTAAGAATACAATATGTCACCACTCCATCTCATCCCATGGGTGTCGTAAAATTCGACTAGACCTTCCGTGAATATTATCTTTATGAAATAAAAAGAAGGAAAACTAGAAATTAAACCCTATAGCAATCCGTCTGGCCAGCGTGGTATTAGTAGGCCAAGTATCCCTCCGTCACATGAGAGGAAGCCCGTCCCTGCAGTGGGACATTAATGGGCTGTTATGCTGATGATGATTCATAACCAAACATTTAACAGCTTTTTTGGTTGAATAACAATTTAGTTAACAATGAACTTGTAACTTTACGGTACGAACCTCTATACTGTTTAACCGGCAATGAGAACAATTTAGTTACATACCGCAACAATTAGTATTCGATAGCTATTAGAACAAAATAATTACTCAGATTCTATTGTTTGTCAGTAATACTTTTATTGATAATTCTACAAGATTACGGCTTACAGGTTATGCTGTATTCACATAATAATACTGAACAATGAAAAATGATTCTTACAGGTTACGCTGCTAATATTTACATAATAAAATTGAACAATAAAAATCAAATTAAATAATTAACCAAATGTAAAACAACAAAGAGGATCAAAACACAGGATAACAATTAACGTATTAGAAGTACCATCAAAGCGCATGAAACATCACACAATCATTAACCATAATACCGCTAATCGGGGAAAGTAGAGTCACTCTGTTAGACTAATCCTTTTATTTGGTGTATGTTTGACGACCCGTGGCGTAGTGGTTATATGACATGACTGCTACGCAGAGGTCTCGGGTTCGATTCCCGCTCAATGCAAATCTTTGTGTGCATTAACATAATTGTTTACATTGGTCTGGGTGTGTCTACAAGCTTTGCTTAGTTTGGGACTAGATGGTAGTGTTGTAAAAAAGCTCGAGTCAGCGCTTAAACGCTTGAGTCGACGCTCGAGCACTTTCTGAACGCTCAAGCAGGGACTCGACTAGGACGCTTAACGCTCGAGCAGGGGCTCAAGCGTTTTAGTAAAAAAGTCTGTTCCGAGCGCCGAACTCAGCGCTCGGCTTGAGCTTGAGCGTGAGCGTCTAGACTACAATCTATCTACGAGTATGTATTGCTACCGAGATCGAGAGTATTATGAGGAAAATAAAATGGTTTTAGTTAAGGTTATTTTAAATGATAATACAAAAATTAGTGCCTAAACTAAATAAAATCAATATATTAATAGAAAGATACATATTATTTTCATAAATTCAGTATATTTTTTTTAACCATGAAGAAAGACACATACTGGCCTGTATGTTTTCGTTGCTAAATCTGTTCCTTATTTTAGTCATGACGAGGCCAGCTTTTGAAAATGCCACTACGCTTGGCACACTCGTACTCGGAACAGATAAAATTTCGAATGCCATTTTACTTAACTTAGGCAATGTAGATTGTTTATTTTTTTATACGACCAAAGTCGACATATAAATAATACTTACTGCACCGCCACAACGTCTAAGATTTTTATTTGCCATCATTTCTACTACTTTTTTATATTATTTAAAAATTATAACGCTCGGACGCTTGAGCGCGAGACTCAAGCGTTAAAGTCTGAGCCCTCAACGTTCGCAAGCCTTAAACGCTCAAGCGTTTAACGCTCGAGTCTAAAATGCTCCAAAGCGTCGACTCAGCGCTCAACGCTCCACGCTCAGCGCTCATTTTCACAACACTACTAGATGGCGTTGTGTGAATGTGTGAGGAATATTTATTATTTATTTATTGCTATTATTTAAAATTTATAGCTTTCTTATGTAAGACATGTGTGAGAATAACGTTTTAAAAGGCATCTTCCGCAATAAGGACCAAACATTGTGTCTAACACGAATGACATTAAGAGCTAAAAAGATCGTCCTTATCGAAAGGTCCTAAACTCTAAATGATTTAATGCAAAAATAATTGGGCTGTGTGGAATTTAAACCCGTGACCGACAGGTCGCATACGTGACCCTTGCGCCACCAAGACAGTCATATTCAGTTCTTTCATCTTATGGAACCAAGTTCAACGCCTAGATTATTAATAATATAATGTATCTGAGAGCTTGTAGGTATTCATATAAAGGTTTTCAACGTGAAGGTATTTCTTTACTTAGCGTTAAACGTGCGTGGTAAAGATTTATATTCTTACTACTATTATTCAGAGTGGGTTCAATACGTTTGAATAGTAAACAAAATATGTATATGACTGCATTTAGTATATTTATTTATCATATCTATAGGATTTATTATAAGGGTACATTTTTTATTATTAATCGTTTTAAATGACAACATTGTTTACCTACCTACTACCTACCTACTAACCGAAAAAAAAAGATTATTTTTATAATGGCTATCTATTTTGTACCAACATCGATTTGCCTATTTCCCCTTACTCTACCGTGTCTGATTCGTCATGCTGTTAACAAAAAATATCGGAGAAATTACAGTACATCGTTAAAATGACGTGCGAATATCACAGAGCGGTGTATTTTAGCGTCAGTAAAAAATATGCTTTACAAAGGGCAAAAAGACTTTAAAAGGATGGATAGTGATGCTGAATAAGGCTGTGAGAGGCTCGTGACTCGCACGAGCGATCCCGGCGAACATTACAGCGGCGTGACCGAGCTCTCGGTTTAGTAATAACTCTCCGGACAACTTAAGCGTAATTGCATAAAATCGTTTTTGTTGGAATTTCGCTTACTCAATCCGCGGAGGGTGGTATTTCTGTTGTTTCCTCGAAAATTTAGCAATTTCTTCGTCGAATAGAGTTTGATGAACGTCTTTGCGTGCACGATCTTTCATCGTTATACGCCAATTCTCATCTCTAATATATTTAGGTATTTAGCATACCATTCGTTATATTCTTGCGTACATTGAGCCAGGCCATAAACACAATGTGCCAACGTGCGATTTAGTCATAGACTAAATATAGTTTTACTAATAGAACTTAAGCTAGAGATAGAAAAGTAGACAGGACATGCTGTAATAACTTCATAATAGTTATCATTAATTAACCTTTTAAGCTAGGTCTGAACCATAAACATCAACTGCAGGAAGTAGCGAACTAATACGACATGGACCAAAGCGATCGGCGTACAACTTCGGCCTATGAATACATGGTATCACCGTCATAATATATCTTATAATAATATAAGGCCAGCATTGTATTACCAGCGTGTCTTTTCTAAGACCGTACACAGAGGAGGTCATTCCCTGCAGCGAGACATTAAGAATACAATTTAAATTGTAATATAAAGTAAATAAATACATTTGATTTAATATTCAAGCAACCATTTTTCTTCCGCAGACGTCGCCTTCGCATAAAAATTCTAATGTAATCGCTATACAATACGTAGAGTTATAAATTCTTATCTATTGATAAGCTACTATTTCAAACCCTGCCTACATAAGATTACAAAACGAACACGTGCCTCCATGGGTTTAATAAAACGGTACATGTTTATTCCCAAATTCCTTTACATGCTAGAGTTCCTATAATCTTCTTTCGTGTGGGGAATTAAGTATGATAATAGTCGCCTGTCGAATTCTTTGCCTTTTTATGTAGAAAAATGTATATTTTACTATTTTATATCGTGATTTATTTTGATACATTGGTTTAGTTCTTATGTTCGAACAGCTCTTTACTTAATGTTCACTGCACCTCTTTTGCAGTAGAGGTCTAAGAAATATGTGGCCAAGAAACATAGCCTATTCTTTTTAAACAAACCATTAATTTTTTTATAGTTTTCAAGATAATGTTATAACAGTAGTTAGCAAGATAATGATATTTTTTCTAAATACGTCATTTGAAATCAATGCCAACAATAACTATTATAGTAACAATATTCTTACACTATACTTGCTTATTCATATTATATTAACAAAGTTATAACACCACAGTAACGCGTGCACTTTACGTAATACACATAACATTCATTGTCACCGGTATTGTTTCAACGAAATGTGTATGTTAAATATTGACAAGGAAAAGAATCATTATGGAAGAGGACAGCAAGTCATGGCATTGATCACAAGAAAGACAGCTTCACATAAATCGCAATATTAATCCGTTTGGCCAATGTGGTATAGGCCTATTTATCAAGAACGAACAAGAAGAAGGCCATTGCATGTTTTAAATAATATATCGGGTACTAATGCGACTGCCTCAAAGTAAGAATTGCCTTAAGCCGAACTAAACGTACCTAACAAGAAAGTGCTAACGTATTAACAAAGCAGACGATAAAGTTTATAGTTGAGGAAACATGAAATAGACGTACAGTAACATACGAATTCAGCTATTCAGATTACCTCAAAAGCTACTTAATCCACAAGAAACCTTTGTCTTCACACATTGTAAGTACTTAGACCCATGTTGCTTACTCCACATTAGTACACAACACAGGTCTGATGAGTTATTTGATATGAGATTAATTATTGTTTGTATTGTTGTGTGTGTTTTCGTTATTATTTTGTACTATATCAACAGGCTTTCTTTACATAATTTACAGCAAAATTCTAACGCCGTCCGTCTTCAAAAGCAAAGTTTTAATAATTCTAAGTATAGTAGTATATTTAGTATCCTTACTTTTTAATGATGGTTACTTCAGAACTCTGTCATACCATGACAAATTAAAAAATATGTTTTGTTTGAAAGAGTATACCTACATTCAAGTAACTACCATAACTATTTCATTAAAATTACCTTTTATACTATGTTTTATCACAAAATTATAGAATTACTGTTTCATCTAAAGTAACTGAAATCGCATTTAGCAATAGGTATGAACGATTTTTCTAACACAGTATTTCAGTTCTCTAGAATTAAAAATCAAAACTCTAAACTAAAACTAATACTATATCTTCTGGTAGGACAGTATTCACTGATCGATCGATTGGCAATCATTGGCTGGCGCCAGAAAAAGGAAGGGTAAACGTCACGATAGCTCATGAGTCACGTACGACCGCACGCGATGGTAATATCAATGATTGTGTTGGTACTTACTGTATACTGCGGTTCATTGTAAACTGCAGTTGAAGACGGATATTGAAAAAAGTTCGTATTTGTATTTGATTTGATTTCAGACAATCGGGAAAAGACTTAACCTTAATAAGGTTAAAAACAAACGCGGGTGTTTTTTTACTAAAATACGAAATTTATTAGGCATCATAAATTATTATTTTAATTTTAAAACAGACATGTGATGAGCTACTTAATAAAAAGTACACATTTCAGAACTTCAGTGTTTGATAACTATTTTCACATTTACGAACTTAAATAGACAATTTTGTAAAATAAAAGCCGTCTTAAAACCGAATTGTTGACTGACATCTCTTATAAAAAGCTATGTCTATTATTTAAAAAAAAATCAATTTCTATGGATTATTGAATAAAGAACCTCGAGAAGTCGGTCTATTAGCCGACTCTAAAGTTAATCAATTGCTCAGAATTCTTAGTAAAAGATCTTTCATGTGAATAAAATGATGAATATAAAATGATTATCAAGTCTTTACATGGTGCATAATACTACTTGCTTACAAATCTTGCATTCAAGTATGCGTTTTAAATAAACTCGTAAATTGTCTTATGTGGGTGTGCTAGGAATAGCCCCTTTAAAATACACAACTCAGATTGCATATAAATTTCCATAAGAAATTACTAAGAAGAAATTACTTTTGAAAATTAATTGTTTATATAAATATAACATCATTTTATGACGTTTCTATGTGGTATTTATCAAACTTTCATTAATTGCTCAATTTACTGCATTCCCAAGTTAGTAACAGTAATTGTTGCGATATTTATGCATACAATGTAATCATTCTTAATTTACACCTTCATGGGAGATAATTGCATTCAAATTACACCAAACAACAAAGCAACTTTCATGCGTACTCTAGCACGTGCCGCCTTTGTAACCCGTTATCAGCTGGTACTCATAAAAATTGCAGGTGCGCTTGACAGACACGCATCTTGACAAACCGTCTACTCCACCTTTGAAGCTAAAGGTCACTTGACTCACTAGGCCTTAAACGGTCGCCTGTCAACGACTCCGAGTTAATTGATTGTTATTTTAAGCCTATTACACCTTTCTAGGCTCAATTACATTAAGATTAAAAGAGAACACTTTGAATACATTGCTTACAAATAGACTACTAACTTTTATTAACTTTGAATAAATTTCATATAAGAATAGTTTTGAGTCCCATCGTTCTTTCTCTTAAATTAGCGGCTTAATATCCACATTTTACGACTAAATATGAAGAAAAAATACTAAATAAAACTATTTAGATATCAAGACATTTTAATTTAAGGTTTTTTATGTTGTCGAATGATCTGAAAGCAAATTAATTGAACTTGTCTAACTAACTTTGACTGTAATAAAATTAAATTACGCCTTCGGAAGAATGTGGTCAAGTGTAATGGTGTTATTTAAAATAATGGTTCAGGTAGTCGATGAAAAGATTAAGTATCTAGTTTAACGATAATTACTATATAAGTGTTGTAATTTGGCGTAATAAAAATTCGACGCTCGCTCTAGGGACTTTTTGACAGATATATTTACGGATATCAGAAACTAAGGACAAGGCAGCTGCTTAACATGACCATTACCAAGGTAGTTATGAAACTAAATCTATCAAAACTTTATTATTTAACTTTTGTATTATGTTCGTGTATGACTTCAAAACAAACATACCTATTAGGACTTTTTTACGTTGAAACGTGCATCTATTTACCGCTCTAAAGTTAGACTATTATTTGTACTTAGATACTATTCATACTCCTTTGTCTATATTAGCCGAATGAACCAAAAAAACTCCTACGTTTACAATCAATAGTCAAATAATATGCAATAAGCACGGACAGAGAGCTATTTTTAAACCTTCCGTTAATGCACTAACCTAACACTTCACTTTGTAATTTAAAACTATTCTGCCGCGCTTGGAATATTTATTATCCATCAGTAAATTGTGAAACGCTTTCTAAATTACAACCTCTTTTTTTATCTTGTGTCATCGCCCTAATCAAAATGAACCATTTTAGTAAAAATCAAAGATCTTAAATGAGACTCAGAAAGATATAAGAAATAATAATGAAATAACTAAACAATTCGTATATTCGAATCAGGTTCACAATGTTCTTGAATGCATCGTTGGGAACGACAAGTACATTGTAGATAAAATTCCTTCGTTGCGGTCGACACTAAACATATCCCATGGTAATCCCCCACAGCACATAATAGTGTGTTGTATAAAATTTATGATGGTAACTGAATGACCTTATTAATTTTATGGGACCACTTGGTCAACTTCAGAACAGGTTTAAAAAATATCGATGAAACAAAACTAGGTGGTAACTTTAAGCTTCTTATGAAATATCGGTTAGTATCTGCTGTGTAACTACTTTAAAAATTTTATTGACTGGGTTATGGTTTAACGAGGATCCACAACAACCATTTGGATTAAAGCTCATTATCACTGGCTTATTTTGAGAAAGTTGAAGCTTAAGAGATTCTCTTTTGAAGTCATTACGTTCGGTATGTGCTACCTGTGGATATTAAAATATATTTTGTGGACTTTTCTTACAATATGATATTGTTTAGCGAGTAACTTAAGCTCTGCTTTCATGTTGAAATTAGACGACAAAATGTATTTTTGATTTTCAATATTCCAAATCGTCCCAGTAGAAATAAGTTCTTTATAACTAAACAATTCGTATATTCGAATCAGGTTCACAATGTTCTTGAATGCATCGTTGGGAACGACAAGTACATTGTAGATAAAATTCCTTCGTTGCGGTCGACACTAAACATATCCCATGGTAATCCCCCACAGCACATAATAGTGTGTTGTATAAAATTTATGATGGTAACTGAATGACCTTATTAATTTTATGGGACCACTTGGTCAACTTCAGAACAGGTTTAAAAAATATCGATGAAACAAAACTAGGTGGTAACTTTAAGCTTCTTATGAAATATCGGTTAGTATCTGCTGTGTAACTACTTTAAAAATTTTATTGACTGGGTTATGGTTTAACGAGGATCCACAACAACCATTTGGATTAAAGCTCATTATCACTGGCTTATTTTGAGAAAGTTGAAGCTTAAGAGATTCTCTTTTGAAGTCATTACGTTCGGTATGTGCTACCTGTGGATATTAAAATATATTTTGTGGACTTTTCTTACAATATGATATTGTTTAGCGAGTAACTTAAGCTCTGCTTTCATGTTGAAATTAGACGACAAAATGTATTTTTGATTTTCAATATTCCAAATCGTCCCAGTAGAAATAAGTTCTTTAAAAATAGCATGGAATTCTCGAAGTTTATTAGGTTTTATTGAAGATTGGTTGTGCAGCGTGGTGCTTAGAACGATACTAACAAGTCCCTTGCCAGTTGGTAAGGCTTAGACGTACACTTTTGCGGCTGCAACCGCATCTACGATCCTGCCATGTGCGGACATATAAACTTGAATTTAAAATAGAATTGCAAGACAAGGCACAGCAGCTGGCTACTCGCTTTAACCGGTAGTTTGTATACTGATGACTATATTTATTCAGGTCTATCTTTGAGACTTTACTTTGGTTTTGAAATATAAGTGCTTTACATCGTATTGTATATAATAGTACAAGCGTGGTAAAATAATTGACGAATAAATTTCCTTTCCTTAGTTGCACATATTTGAATTCCCTGCTCATCATCCGCTACATTTTTTTCGGGAAAAATGGTGTTAGTTTTCTCCACACCAAGTTGTGCAGCCGTTTGAACATAAACAAGTAACAAATAGATACACACACACCGGCAAACTTTAACTTTTATAATATTAAGGTTTTTTTTACATCCAGCAACTATTGCCGACACGATATTGACATCTGGGGTCAGATTCATAGCACGGCTTACTTTACTTTACATTCAAATACCGATCCATTTGCAATCACTTTGTTATGCCAGCTAAATGATGCTATAAAAATATTTGAGAAGGTATTGGTTTATCAGAAACCAACCTGCAATAATCGTCTTGAAATATTTTTAAAAGATGACAATTGTAATTCTGAGCAAAGGAATAAAATAGTATCAACTCCCACGTTGCTCAATATAATTAGACACTAGATAAGATCTATTGAACGGTAACCGATAGCTATTTAAATGTAAATATTTGAGATAAGCCCACTAACCATTCGCACCTTTGTTTACTCAACTGAAACTGGTCAAGTAGCAAACTTTGTCGCTAATACGAGTAGAATTAGTTATTCATAGGATATGCGATGGAAATCTATTCAATTACTAGGCTAACTTTGTATTTAATTGATTTAAAGGATGATACAAGTTAACTTCGGGTATGTTTAGGTCCCAAAGCAGAAAGTGGGTTGTTTATGTCTTTTAGTCTGTGGTCTAAACAAATGAACTTTTTGTGATGTGATTTGTTTTGTATTATAATTGACATGATACAGATAAGCTATCTGTTCATGAGTCTGTCTATCAACGTAGTTGTTAAACGAATGACAGATTCTGATGCAGTTCTTTTTTGTTTGATAGCAGACATGGTACAGATATTGTATACATATCTGGGCAATCATAGTTCCGAAAAGACTCTGTTCATTTTACTACTTTAATATTTACCTATAGTTTTTGGTTAGGAGCTTGGCCAATTTTAATGTTTTATAATTTTCGTGTTGTATTAAATATTTTAGGCACCGTAATCTTTTTTTAAATATATTCTTGTTTTAATATTATACATTATACATTTCTATCTCGAACATTTACTACATTAGATTTCAATACAAACGTATAGCTACGTAACCTATGGCATCTATGTATGCCTATACTATTACCGTGAGATCGTAGATAACAGTGACAATGAGAGTAGAACAATTAAAAGTCAACGTTTAGATAGCTGGAACAATTCACAATGGCACGTGAGAAGAATCGCATGAGAGATTTTTTTCTCTATAGTTACATTTGAATACGTCGACAGCAAAGATTAGTTACGGCATCAGTCTACTAGTAACATGCCCTACACATAAATACTGAGCAAATAATGTCCTACTGCAAGAAAGGCTTTTAAAAAATAGTCTTAAATAAACTATGATATGATTTGCATATGAAATAACTTGCATATATATCATTAACGTGTGGTTAACTATATAAGAGAGTTAAGTGATATAAATGGAGAGGATTGATTGCCAATACATCTAATATCGTCCCTATGTAGTCTAATCTGAACTACAACTAGCTCTCGAGCTGTTGTAGGGGTGTGCCTTGGGACTGAATAAAAATAACTCAACACTGCGAGACCACCAACATTGATACAAATCTTCAAACAGTTAAGGGCATTGCATTGCTCAAACCCCAAAAACACGCTCGGTTTGGAGAAGTTTGTTGACGAATCCTTACATACGTTTACTTCACAAAAAAACATGAATAAACTAGACACTACCGAAAAAACTTTGTATTGATTAAAAAGGCTAATTGCTTCTTAAAAACTTCCTAAAAAAAATAACGAAATCTGGTATTATAATAACTAAATATCAAATTGTCTATTAAACGGATGATTGATTTTATTCGAAATTTATACAAAAAATGTGCTATATTCTAACTAATAATCTGTATTGATTACTTTATCTTAATTATTCGTTATATTTAAAATAATTGATAAAAACTAGATTTTCATAAAATCCCCGCGCCTGCACCCCCGCTACCGCCGTGACGATTGCTCGGGAGTCGCACATTCAGTGTCGTTACGACTCTTGTGACGGGTGGACTGTACGACCGTATTTTCTTACCGAATAAAACTTTAAACCGACCAACTTTGAATGAAAAAATATTGTAAATAAAAAGTACACAATTGTTTTTAATAATACTACTTGTAATTAAGTTTATAAGTGTAATATATCCTAGTTTTAAATTAAATTTTGTTTTTTAATCACTCATAGACTATGCCTAAATATAAAAATAAACGTAATGTGAAGCGTGGCCGAGCTCTTCAAAATTATTGGTAAGTACCTACAAGCTAAATATTATACATTTATATTATTTTATACCTTTGTATGCTTTAGTTAGACACGTTTTTATTTGTACGATGTTTAGATTCATTTTTAGAACATCGGCATTGCTTCGATTAAAGTTATATTTTGAGTACCTTGATAGTACCTAGGCTTTCGGTGGACTCCGAAGGTAGGTAGACTTCAGCCATGATGGCAGTACCTACGTAAACCAGCAAGTTGGTACTCGTTTAAAAGAGCTCAGGGAGACCTAGGTGACTGTGAGGGACTGACTTATGGTGGACTACGAAGGTAGGTAGACTTCAGTCATGATGGCACTACCTACGTAAACCCAGCAAGTTGGTATTCGTTTAAAAGAGCTCATGGAGACCTAGGTGACTGTGAGGGACTGACTTATGGTGGACTACGAAGGTAGGTAGACTTCAGTCATGATGGCACTACCTACGTAAACCCAGCAAGTTGGTACTCGTTTAAAAGAGCTCAGGGAGACCTAGGTGACTGTGAGGGACTGACTTATGGTGGACTACGAAGGTAGGTAGACTTCAGTCATGATGGCAGTACCTACGTAAACCAGCAAGTTGGTACTCGTTTAAAAGAGCTCAGGGAGACCTAGGTGACTGTGAGGGACTGACTTATGGTGGACTCCGAAGGTAGGTAGACTTCAGTCATGATGGCAGTACCTACGTAAACCAGCAAGTTGGTACTCGTTTAAAAGAGCTCAGGGAGACCTAGGTGACTGTGAGGGACTGACTTATGGTGGACTACGAAGGTAGGTAGACTTCAGTCATGATGGCCCTACCTACGTAAACCAGCAAGTTGGTACTCGTTTAAAAGAGCTCAGGGAGACCTAGGTGACTGTGAGGAACTGACTTATGGTGGACTACGAAGGTAGGTAGACTTCAGTCATAATGTCACTACCTACGTAAACCAGCAAGTTGGTATTCGTTTAAAAGAGCTCAGGGAGACCTAGGTGACTGTGAGGGACTGACTTATGGTGGACTACGAAGGTAGGTAGACTTCAGTCATGATGGCAGTACCTACGTAAACCAGCAAGTTGGTACTCGTTTAAAAGAGCTCAGGGAGACCTAGGTGACTGTGAGGGACTGACTTATGGTGGACTCCGAAGGTAGGTAGACTTCAGTCATGATGGCAGTACCTACGTAAACCAGCAAGTTGGTACTCATTTAAAAGAGCTCAGGGAGACCTAGGTGACTGTGAGGGACTGACTTATGGTGGACTACGAAGGTAGGTAGACTTCAGTCATGATGGCCCTACCTACGTAAACCAGCAAGTTGGTACTCGTTTAAAAGAGCTCAGGGAGACCTAGGTGACTGTGAGGGACTGACTTATGGTGGACTACGAAGGTAGGTAGACTTCAGTCATGATGGCCCTACCTACGTAAACCAGCAAGTTGGTATTCGTTTAAAAGAGCTCAGGGAGACCTAGGTGACTGTGAGGGACTGACTTATGGTGGACTACGAAGGTAGGTAGACTTCAGTCATGATGGCACTACCTACGTAAACCCAGCAAGTTGGTACTCGTTTAAAAGAGCTCAGGGAGACCTAGGTGACTGTGAGGGACTGACTTATGGTGGACTACGAAGGTAGGTAGACTTCAGTCATGATGGCAGTACCTACGTAAACCAGCAAGTTGGTACTCGTTTAAAAGAGCTCAGGGAGACCTAGGTGACTGTGAGGGACTGACTTATGGTGGACTACGAAGGTAGGTAGACTTCAGTCATGATGGCAGTACCTACGTAAACCAGCAAGTTGGTACTCGTTTAAAAGAGGTTAGGGTGACCTAGGTGACTGTGAGGAACTGACTTATGGTGGACTACGAAGGTAGGTAGACTTCAGTCATGATGACAGTACCTACGTAAAACAGCAAGTTGTTACTCATTAGGTCTTGACCTAGTTGACTTTGAGACATTTACTTAGGTAGCTTTTTTTTACTCCAATGTTTTGATATCGACAAAATTACAAGTACCAATTAAAACAGGAATTTTTTTTTTTAAGGAAAATAAGAAATCAGCAAGGCTCTGAATTACAAAATCAAGAAGATCAACCGCTGTCAAAATCTTCCGACACATGCGAACCGTCAGATATGCCAACTGATATGGAAGTTGAGCAAAATGTGGTAAATATAAGTTTATTTTGTTGTTTTTTATGTAAGCTCAAATAAGTGTTTATTTACGGCATCACATTGTAAACGTCTAAAATTATGAGTGCTTTTCATCTATATTATGCATAGGTGTTATGAATTCTGTCTGCTGCCTAGTTTTTAAGATTAATGCATACATAAACAGACAAACAGCTGAAAGCTAATTTGTTTAGCATATTACAGAGTAATGATTACTAGTAAAGCAAACTCGTAACTTTTTCCATATTTCTGATAATCCTCCTGCTACTTGTTTTAGAGTACATTACCGCCAAAATGTGTTATGTACTGTGATTAATACTTGTATTAATTTGTAACATCGACTATTTTATTAAATAAAAAATTTTGTTCTAGCTTGAAGAAGAAATACTACCAAATTTGACTGTAGAAGTGGGGCATTTCCAGGAAGAAACAAAAAATATATCTGGAAGAAGAGTAATAGGGGCCTCCTTAAACGTACATCTGGGTCGTAAGTCCCAGACGCTGTTATGCAAGTGTTCCTTCCTCTATCACGCGATGGACCCGGCACCCGCACGGAGAATCTATGGAATGCTAAGATTAGGTCTTATCTTCTTTGATTAAAATAAAATATAAAACTTACTAAAGCTGTTTTCTTAATAACCATTTTGCCTATTTTACAAAATAACATTTTACAGTTAGTGTCAATTTTTTTCTGTTTCCATCGCTGAAAATCATTGAGTTCAATTCAACCTTCAGAAGAATGTCTGATGAGGATCAGGTAAGTACAAAGTGTAGTAGCATGAGTAATTAAATAGGGAAATGATGAGAACTGGGTTCTTCTAGCTGTTACCATCGCTGAGAACCGTTGTGTTCTTACCTGGCCATCATCAGACCTTCAGAAGACATAGTGTAGTAGCATCATTAATCAAATAGCTAAATTATGAAAACAGAGTACTTCTAGCTGTTACCATCGCTGAGAACCATTGTGTACTTACCTGGTCATCATCAGACCTTCAGAAGACATAGTGTAGTAGCATCATTAATCAAATAGGCAAATTATGAAAACAGAGTACTTCTAACTGTTACCATCGCTGAGAACCATTGTGTACTTACCTGGTCATCATCAGACCTTCAGAAGACATAGTGTAGTAGCATCATTAATCAAATAGGCAAATTATGAAAACTGAGTACTTCTAGCTGTTACCATTGCTGAGAACCGTTGTGTACTTACCTGGTCATCATGAGACCTTCAGAAGACACAGTGTAGTAGCATCATTAATCAAATAGGCAAATTATGAAAACTGAGTACTTGTAGCTGTTACCATCGCTGAGAACCGTTGTGTACTTACCTGGTCATCATCAGACCTTCAGAAGACAGTGTAGTAGCATCATTAATCAAATAGGCAAATTATGAAAACAGAGTACTTCTAACTGTTACCATCGCTGAGAACCATTGTGTACTTACCTGGTCATCATCAGACCTTCAGAAGACATAGTGTAGTAGCATCATTAATCAAATAGGCAAATTATGAAAACAGAGTACTTCTAGCTGTTACCATCGCTGAGAACCGTTGTGTACTTACCTGGCCATCATCAGACCTTCAGAAGACATAGTGTAGTAGCATCATTAATCAAATAGGCAAATTATGAAAACAGAGTACTTCTAGCTGTTACCATCGCTGAGAACCGTTGTGTACTTACCTGGCCATCATCAGACCTTCAGAAGACATAGTGTAGTAGCATCATTAATCAAATAGGCAAATTATGAAAACAGAGTACTTCTAGCTGTTACCATCGCTGAGAACCATTGTGTACCTACCTGGTCATCATCAGACCTTCAGAAGACATAGTGTAGTAGCATCATTAATCAAATAGGCAAATTATGAAAACAGAGTACTTCTAGCTGTTACCATTGCTGAGAACCGTTGTGTACTTACCTGGTCATCATGAGACCTTCAGAAGACACAGTGTAGTAGTATCATTAATCAAATAGGCAAATTATGAAAACAGAGTACTTCTAGCTGTTACCATCGCTGAGAACCGTTGTGTACTTACCTGGCCATCATCAGACCTTCAGAAGACATAGTCTAGTAGCAACAGTAATAATAATAAATTCGTTATTGCTCTGAGCGCGGTGAACGTTATTTCCAGTAAAATACGTATGTATAAAATTGGCGTCTCCGAGAGAATAAATAAGTTAGGTCAAAACAATGATAAATTTGTGTCGCGTCTGTGATTTGAATAATCATTAGTTGATTATATCCTAGTATTAATCTCTGTTAGTAGATGGCGCTTTTTCTATGAAAACTGTAACAAACCTCAGATCTTCAAGGTCATTGAGCAATGCAATGCCCTTAATTCAGTAATGTTGTGATTTCCTACTTTATTTGTTAGAGATATTTTTCCGTATTAAAATAAATTACACCACGCCATAACTACAGCTCGTGCCGTGGATAGAACTACGGCGTTATCACGAGCGAGTATAATTAGAATATCGTTTTCCAGTTTCATAAATATTTTTATTAATGATCTATTTCCTCAGTCGAAGCAGTTATCGGTTGTTTATCGAGGCAGCCAGTTTCGCCGTAGATTCCTAACTCATCGTTGCCTACACTTGCCGATTCACAAAACTGGTTCCGGCGACCCATCCACTTGATCTTGAGCGAGTGTTGGCCAACTTTCACGAGATTCCACTTGGGGCCCGCGCGGCGAGTCGCCGAGTCGACCGGCCCCAAGCCGTGTGAACATTTGACATCTCGTCAGAGGGTTATGCGGTCGATGTGCTAACATCGCTAAGACGCCCCTTTTCCTGTTTCCTCAATCTTTACTTTCTTTGGCAAAAGTCCTTTAGAAACTTTGGAAAAGCTTTCATTTCATTTACATTAAAATTTGTTGTCGAACCTTTTATTAATTTTGGATACAAAGCAAGAATACGCGCCTATTATTACTACACTTTGCAAGCATCTCAAAGTTAAAGTAGGCTTGTGAAATTTTTCCTTCTTATAATGAATGATTACTTTAGCATAATTATATTAAGCAATCATGTATATAATTGTTTGCAGCACTCGCGTTATACATATATAGTAATGACAAACGAATATATAAACAAGGAACTGGTATCTAAATGAATATATGATTATAGCTATGGTAATTTGTAAAAAAGCAATAAATTTGTGCTATCTCAAGCCTGTTTTTAAAGTAGGTACCTATCCTGTCGAATATTATTACTATGATCATTTTAAACTAATAATACAAGCGAATCTCTTAGTTCGCAAAGATAAAATCATCGTAATATTTGCGTGGGAAGTTGTTACTTATATTTTGAGAGTTCAACATTCTAGAGCCAGCCATTGTTACATAGTCAACGTAATGTTTAAAATATTCAATGATATCTTAAACACGCTTTTGTATTTAAAATGTAGGTACCTAGGTACAATAGGCATGATAATACGTTATTGTCTGTCTGATGTTACGTTATTTCCTTTTGAGTATCTTTTGTTTAAATAATATCTGAGAAACGTATGTAATAAAACTATAAAAGTTTTGTATGGCTGATATAACACTTTTATAACAGCCATACAGAACTTCCTGAATGGATCACATTGAAATTTTCATGTTTATAATTGTATTAAGTCTAAGTGCAATGTACGCAAGTAAAATAAATTGTAAAGTAATTAAATTCATTAATCAAGATCCAATTATAATTTTCTAAGTACCTATAAATAAAATGACTTAAATTCTGTGTATTGGTAAACAGTTAACGACCCTACAAGTTAAGACATAAATGTCACGGTACGCTCACACCGTTACCTGCTTTAAATTAAAGGAATTTCTGGAATGTGCTGCGTTGGCACCCAACATTTTTTATAGACCAAACGCAACGGATTTCGTATTTAAAGAAATGAGAATAAGGTTGATACTCGTTTGAATGTGTTATATGAATTTATAATTGAAAACCGAACAATAGTAATTTGCCGAAGTTCGTCAAAAATCTTCGCATTGTTGACACTGCCTTTGATGTGGTTTGTGTTTAATTGTTCCCGAGTTTCATCACAAGCGTGTGGATTTCAACAGGTATACTACCTAACCAAAGTTGTTTGCAGAAACGTCAGAGGCGGTAGATAGTGTATTATGCTCTTGTGGTGAATGGAGCCGATCGTGTAGCGGTACCATACTTATAGCGACATAAATTTGATCGTGTTTCGCAGTTCGTGTCTAAGTTCACACTCGGATTGTAATCAGAAACAGTTAATTAGTAGACACGATCGATCTCGCAGCGATAAGGAATGTCGTCTAATTTTGTGTAAGAAAGATTGTGACAGCGTATTGAATTAATACTGCCTTATTAATCTACTATGATTTTATCGTTTTGACTTTCCCGTTGTGTTATTTATTAAACCGTATTTTCATAGTGCATTACTTGACATAATGTTATAATAAGACTGCGTCGACTGTTGGTCAAAAATAGCAACAGAGAGAAAAGGCAATATTTTTTAATTTCTCAATACAGAGCTTTATTGATAGTGCTTTATGAATTCTGCTTCTAAGTTGGTGAACTATTTCATCAAAATTGTTTAAGAGTAATTTGGTTTTATAGAAAAATACCTGTAATTTCTGTAAATCATAAATCATTACAGAAACTGCGTAACTATTATAAAATCGGTATCAACGCTCAATTAAAGTCTATTTTTAAAGTTAGAATTATGCAATAAGTTTAATAACTTAAAAAAAAAAATAAGTAAAAAAAATGACATTTCAATTTTGCTTTAGGGTATCATGCAACTATGGAGTATTTATGTGTCCTATGCTCACGAACGATTGGCGCAATTTCGGTCCGTTCTCGTGCCTATGTATTACGAAATGGATATTGCTGCAATCGTGTCAGAGAATATTGAATTTCAGTGTGATACGATAAACTATAAACTCTTTTTAGTACTTCAACACTAAATATTTGGAACATGGCTTAAGTTTCAAATACCTAAGGGCTTTACCTTCGATCCGGACACATTCCAACAAGAAAATTTACGTACCTTATGGGTATATCACCATCTCCTAATTGCGAAGTATGTGGAGTAGTGGAGGACATACAGTATATTCTGTTGGAATGTGTTAGGACCGAGCTATGTAGGGAACATTTATTTAATAATCATACTTACAATGTTGGTAAATGTAATACTATATTAGCTAGCCCTGAATCAGAGCTAGCTAAAAGTCTGTACAGTTTATATCTTTCTAGTTTAATTTAAAATATTTGTATACATATATGTAATGTGACTATGACGGAGCGACATAGTCAAATTGTGACAAAGCTCCTTAAATAAAGATTTAAAAAAAAAAGGGCTTTACCATTTTTGATTATCAATTGAATATGATTTAACGATATGTTATTAACCACCTATTCTATCTATATGGTAAAATAGGTAAGTACAGATGTACCTAGGTACCTATTTATCAGGGTATCTAGTCTAATAAATGTATCGAGCAATATTATGTTTTTCATGAACAAGAAATGAACTTTTTCCTTGTGGTGACGGATAAAACGGAAAAGTATAAAATTTCTATACAAACACAAAGAATATGTAGAAAAAAAAATTGCTTTATAAACATAGTTAAGTATACCTTAATATCATGTGCAAATGTTCAAGATACACAAGAAGACAGTTAAATCTTACTTTGATCAATATCGTCTTCTGTTAAAAGGTTCAGGAATCCTTTTGTTTTGTGCATCAATCTTACGCCACTTATGGTCCTTCCTTCCTGAGACATTAAGCGAATGAGTGATGGTGAATGAATGTGGATATTTCATAAATACTAAAGATTGTCTTAATACCAGGAGAGATTTGTGCTTTCCTTCAGGTCTGATGTATCTAATAATATTATCGTGTCATTATTGAAAAATTAAACTACACATTGTTGCTATCATCATACCAGCACATTAATGTCCCACTGCCGGAACGGACCTCCTCCCGTAATGGAGGGATACTTGGCGTACTATAGTATTGTTGCTATAACCCCACTCTATCCTGTACTATATGTAGCGACGCGTTGATGTTGTTATAAGGGAAAAATATTTAAAAAAATATATGTTTAACTTTTCGGTACTGTAATTGAAAATAATTCATTACAATGACATACGAGGATCTACAGATAAGATTTAATCAATGTACGTCAATAATTGACATAAAAAACTAATATTTGTTGTTATCAAATGATGACTTCTTAAATTATAGACCATTCCTTAAAGTGAGGATAATACAGGGCTTACTCCACATTAGGAGGATAATTTGGCCAACTGAGAACACATTAGACAGATTAAATTTCAATAGATAATATCTATATAGCTTTTGCTGTTGTTGGCTTAAAAAGGTTGGATAGGAACGTGCTATTAAGAAGGTAAACTTGGTCCGTCTCCAAACAAATAATAAAATATTTAATTAAGACAAGATAAGATTTAGTTTAAATAGATAATAATAACATCATTATGTCAGTTAATGGATGCCCAAAGCTGGACTAATATCGGTAAGAATATGTAAATTAGAAATATAAGGATTTGTTCAATATAAACTTATATTAATAAGCAAAAGATATTCAATAATAATATTGTATTAATAAAAATATAAATTAAAAGTCTCCATTTTATTAAGCTCTTTTTAAATTTCCTCTTCAATTGAGCGTGCTACGAATATACAACCCGTCCGGCCAGTATAGTAAATTCCGGTGTCAAGGTTCGATTTCGTGACCATTCAAGTTCTTGTGGCATTCTCGACGGCTAAACAGGCTTTAGTATTAATGTATATATAACAAAATTTACTTTAATACAAAAATTAGCAATTTATTATTGCCATTTGGACTCCTTAATACTATAATCGTAAATCTAAAGATTGATCGATAAAATATTCTATCGATATTAAAAAATTGTCAACATCGATACAGTTATTCGATAGATTAAAATCGATATACCTACATTATTAGAAAGTATTTAGTAACATACGTACATACCCTGTTTTATTTTGAAGTGTAATACAATCCTTTATAAGTGCACTTATTCACAAAAACTGACACAAAGTAAAACGTGTTAAAAACTTTTTTTTTATCTCCACAACAAATTCGAATTTTAACTTTGCACTGGCACTTTTAACGAACCTACATAGCACTGTGGTACATGGCGTGATTTAAGCATTCACTCAACGAAGGCTGTATAAACACAGACTTGTCACAAACTAGACACTTGGACACACATTTGCCGTCACAAAAATTAATCACAAATAGTTTTCTAATACATATAGTGACGTGTTTAACACAACATTACTGAAAACCGTACGTATAATCGAATAAAACAAACGCTGCGTTACAACGTTAAGTTAAAACTAAGTTAGGTCCGCTACACGAGAAAGACCGTTGATCCAGTCAAATGGTCGGTACAACAGTTCAAACTGCTTTACCGACAGGGAAAAGTTCAATGTTGCGTCCCTCTCTAAAGGTATAGCGAAAAGCGTGACAGCGATAATAGTATACGGTAGATGGTGGGAGAACTTACAACCTGCGCCTGCGCAAAGCCTCTCAATACAACCATAGCAACAGGTGAATTATGGTCATGTGTGAGTGTGACTTTGCTTGAATGTGTGTGTGCTTTCTTGATTGTAGTTTAATGATAACGTAGTATTTTGTTCGGTGCTATTTTATCAGTACAATACTGGTAATGATCCGTCTAGTTATTTAGTAATTAGTGGTATTTATTAAGGTTAAGCACTGTTTTATTGCTGGTATATAGCCGATAGGCTAGGCGATAAATATTGACATGAAAGAAATATATTGAAAGGAATGTTCGAGAGTAGGCTCATTGTAATGTTGTTTATTTTAAATTATTTGAATAAAAAACTAAAATAGTATTATTTTTTAATATTTCTATTAAATTAGCATTAAAGCCATAAATCACACGCTTCGGTTTGAATTTACCCGAGATTTTAGATATTTGTTGTTGGTATTCTTAGTATTTCGAATACAGTTAATATAAACAGTTAATATTTTAATGTGAATCATAAAAAAATAAACTAGATAATTTACCCAATAATAAATTGACTAAATCAGTGGATTTAAATTGAATTTTAAAACTTCCGTGTTTTGTCGATTAGTTTCAAATTTAAACTAATCTTATATTTAAAATATTTCATTAGGTAATATAGCTGTAGAATTATTATTATATTTTTAAATAAATGTTATATTTATTATAACTCTAAACATAAAGGAAAGAATGGTTATTGACGGTTTAATGTTTATAATACTAAACGAAAACAATATTCAGAGCTTAATTAAAATCTTTAAAAGAAAACAATAGTAATATAAAATATAATAATATGGTGTATTGTTTTAATTTTTATTGTGCAAATTAATAATGTCAGCTGTTAAGAACCATTGAATAAATAAATTATTTTATTTTATTTCAGACAACAACTTGTTTGTAAGTCGTTTCCCTTATGTGTCGTCCACATAACGCGATTAATAATAACTACCTTACTAAAATTATTTAAAAAAGAATTAATAATTTAAAAAAGAATTAAATAATTTTAGTAAGGTACTATTAAATTATTCGCTTTATGTGGACGACACATAAGGGTAACCACACCAAACGTTAATTCAAAACAGGGGAAAAGTAGTTCTACGAGTATCATGTACTCAAATTATCTGTATCTCAACAGCCAATTGACGACCACTGCTGGAAATAGGCGCCCTCTTCTTATATATTACTAGCTGACCCGACAGACTTCGTCCTGTCAAAAAGATTTGTAATGTGGCAGTTTTTGTGCCTACGTATTTTAAAAAATTCTCCTGAACAGAACCGTCACCCTGGTGATAGGGCGTTGTGAATAAAAAATAATTAAATAAAACATAGGTATATAAGGATTTAAAAGTAAGTAATCGCTTTATTGTTAATCATGTGAATCATAATTATTATTATTATCATTGTAGTGCTTTGTGGTATACGATGTTTTTTGTTTGATTACCTGGCGCATAGATAAACAAATCTGATGGTTTTCCAACACGGGAACAGGCAACATACAATTGACCATGTGAGAAACATGGGTTTTCTAGATTAATACCACAAACACTTAATGGGACTGTACCTGGGACTTGTTTATAGTCATAGCAAAAGCAAGCCGCACTGGAAACTGTAGTCGTTTAAACTCAAATGGCACATCAGTCGGAATCATTGGGATGCGCGGTATGAGAACATCTTCTCCTTTATACTTTCCTTTGAGTATAGTTGCTTCTATCACATTGTTTAGTAATTTTTTTTACCGTTGCAAAGACGCGGTTGGTTGATATTTCGCAACATTATAACCACCGATCCAACCTTTAATTGAAGATTGTGAGGTGGCAATCCTGGCAAATCCAGCGAGTTTAAAAATTCCGGTGGATAGTTGACTACATCATCTTGATTAGTAGCCGAATCAACTGATTTATATATCCTCAATTCGCCTGTAATTTGTTCTTGAATTTTGAAATTTAATTCATTTACATCTATGTTTTTTGCAGCCAGTATAGCTCGTTCGCTCAACCAATCATGGTTTCTGTAATTTTGAGAAACCTTCTGAATAAGTTCATCTTTTGATCGAGTTAACTGACAAAAACTTTGAGGAAAGTTAATGCAGCCAGTCAACATGTCTATAGGAAATTTGCCATTACCAATGTCAATGAGTTGTTTAGAGAATATGTTTCCAGATTGGTCATTTTGCAACTCGACACGCATATTCTTGCTTAAATGAAGTACTTCGACATGTTTCCACAAATTGGAGGACTTTAGACATGCATTGAGTTCATCAGCTGGCGTTGATCGTGGAATCACTGGCAATGTTTGACGAAAATCTCCTGCTAATAAAATCATTGCACCACCAAATCGGTTATTATTGCTCCGTAGATCTTTTAAGGTTCTGTCTAAAGCCTCCAAAGATTTTTTATGTGCCATCGTGCATTCACCCCAAACAATCAATTTACATTGCTGCAAAACCTTTGCCATTGCAGAGTTCTTCGAAACGTTGCAGGTTGGAGTTGAAACTCCAACCTGCAACGTTTCGAAGAACTCGCTTCATTGCTTTGCATATTTAATGGCAATTTTAGTGCTGAATATGCTGTTCGACCACCTTCAAGCAAAGTTGCTGCGATTCCCGACGAAGCGAGTGCAAGTGCAATTTTATTTTGTGAGCGAATTGTTACTAATATTAATGAAATCAAAAAAGTTTTTCCTGTACCACCAGGTGCATCTAAGAAGTAAATCCCTCCAGTTTCATCATTTGTTACTTACAGTGTGAGCAAACCGAGTTCATAGAACCAATAACAACACATTGGTAGTTTCGTGTATCAGTTGACAAAAGCAAACTCAGTAGATTAGGTAACAGACAACTTTTTTTTTTTTTAAATTTGATATGACTTGAAGTCAAATCCTTTTAAGCCGTACGAATTGTTTTATTTATTTTAAATTTGTATATTAAAAATAATAAAACACTGTTGGTAACGCGATTTTTGTTTGACTGATGTAATGACGTGGAAACTGATGCATTTTATCTCGCGTGCCGAAACTAATACAAAAGAAACGCGAGTTTCGGAACGCGACATTAAACTCCTCCAACTATGTGTTCTGTGCTCCAACGCACACACGCACATTGTTTTGGTAGATATGATCTTTGACGTTAGGAACACACCTACATTGCTTAGACAACACTGTGTGAGTGCTTGTAATTTAATATGAACTTTATACCATAGCAATAAAGCTCAAATTGACTACGTTTTAGTTAGAAATCATTTGTATGGGAAAAAGAAAAGGGCTATTTTTAGGGTTTTTCCAGAAATAATTCAAATTTTTCTCGCCGTAAAAACCATCCTTGAACTTCAACAAACATTTTAAAAAAAGATTTGGCCAAATTGGTCCAGGCGTTGTTGAGTTATGCGCTTACCAACACATTTTGCGATTCATTTTTATATTATAGATGCTATTTTACTCGTAAATAATAATATTATCAATATAGGATAAAATATAATCAATAGCTTAGTACTTATAATCTCGGTCAACCACCGGAAATTGCTAAAGGCAGCGTTTCCTAGGACGGCAATACCGCTATATGATCTAACTGCAATGTAAGTAACGACAATAAAGAGTATAATCAGGTATAAAATGTATTCCTAGCAAGTTCGTTCGAACCATGGGTGGCGTAAAATTTGACTCAGGAATCTATCATCATAACAGCCCATCAATATCCCACTGCAGGGACGGGCCTCCTCCCGTGACGGAAAGATATTTGGCCTACTAATACCACGCCAGACGTATTGGTACAGGGTTTAATTTCAAGTTTTTCTTCTTTTTATTTCCTTAAGATGATAGTCCCTTAATCGGTTTTTACGACACCCATGGGATGAGATGGGGTGGTGACATATTGTATTCTTACTCCGTCACCACACGGAGGAATCTATGAATAGTTTTAATATATTTAGACGGGTAGATAATTATCTGCGCACATTTTCTTAGTCAGCTTTCATACCAAATTGTTTTCCTAGTACGTCATCAGTCAGAGAATCTATCTCTCTCTTTTTTATTTTAGGTTCGCACTACTGGGTATAAACTTATGTAATAAATTCTTATATTTGTTAGAAGTTATTAATTAAGAAGAAGAATGTAGATGCAAACACAGCATACACAATTATTTGCTAAAAATTAAATTGTAACAGCACTTTTTGGTATAACAACTAAAATAAAAGAATAAAAAGCTTATATTAATTACGTTCCAACTAAAATATCTCAAGGCAATTTCAGAAATAAGTTGATTAAGTCCAATTGAAAAAGTAAATAGAAGAATCTGTCTCGAGTTATAAATGAGGCTTATCTATTCTGACGGACACAGACATTCCGTCACCCGTCCAAATGTCAAGAAATGTTATGTCAAGAGAAGTAAATTAACTTAGTTTATTTGTAGGGTTTTAATTCTAAAAATAATAAAAAGGAGTATATTTTTAACTTTATCTCTTGGTGGGCATTAATGTTACGAGTAAATACAGTAAATTAAATTGTTATGTTTGAGCTTGTTGGATATACCTAATATGTTGTTCACACGGCAACTACGTAGACACCCTTATGCCTTGATCCCTTATAATTAGACACATTTGAAATGAAAATCTATTAATAAACTGAGTTAATTTACTTCTCTTGACATAACATTTCTTGACATTTGGACGGGTGACGGAATGTCTGTGTCCGTCAGAATAGATAAGCCTCATTTATAACTCGAGACAGATTCTTCTATTTACTTTTTCAATTGGACTTAATCAACTTATTTCTGAAATTGCCTTGTATATATATGTTTACATACGTAGGTTGATATAGCGATGTAAACATAAATAACGATTAATTAAAAGCTGCAAAAGTCCAAATGAAAACATCATTTAAGTACGGCAAGACTGTCTGACACATTCTGTTTGTGCAGGCACAAGAATATAATATATAGCTAATTAAGGAAGAACTGTTTTAGTGTAAATAGCTGTTGGTGAACCGAATAATAAATAAATAAATAAATAAATATAGAACATTCAACAAAAAAGTAAGCGTTATTTTTTTTATGAATTATACTGAAATGTTTGCACTTAACTTTACATTTAAACTTGTAACATTGTAAAAATAAAACCTAAGTTTAAACCAAAAGTCCTGCTAAGATCCCGTTAATTAAGTTAGTTCAATAATTAAGATCTACTTTGTCAACGGTGTAGCTTCGTGCTAATCTGAATGCAAGGGTAGTTCTAGACGCGGCCAGTTTAAATTCATGTTCTCAGTTCTCAACATAAATTCACTTTGTATTCATTGTTCTCTAATAAGAGTTTGTCGCCTCATGAATAAATATTGTAATTAGACGCCTTGCCGACTTGGCAGTAAACGAACGACACTCAAGGAAAAACTAATAATCTATTCGAAGTGAAGGAAACCCATTTTGGAAAGTGTGCTCTGAGCCATTAATCTTTATCCGTCCATCGTTCAAGAAAAATCAAGCAAAAATAAGAAAGAAATTCATTTGAAGGTTCTTGAAAAGATATCGGATATCCAGGGCGACAATAATCTTCACTTTCGTTGATATCCGTGGAGTTATTAACAGATGGATTGCTTTTAGAGTTAGTTTAGTGATTAGAAATGTCTCTGCGAAGTAGTTTCGTAACAAACTTGTTAGTGTGGGGTAAAAACTAGAAGTTATCTTTCCTAACTTGTTATGTCGTACTTGTCTTGGTATTTATTAATAGACAAAACTCATTTAGAACTTTGTATGACATTTATTTTTAACCGACTTGAAATAGAGTAAGAGATTCTCATTTCAATTTTTTTATTGATAGTTATCTCAGAGCTCAGTAATTTTTTGTGAAACTTACATAAATTTTATAGGTATAATTTACATAGGTAAGTATTTTAAACAGTATAACCTCTACATCTACATTTGTAGTCACTTTGGGTATAAAATTAGAGAATTAAGTAAATTAAATGTATGTAAAAAATAATATGTATTTAACATAATTATTGTTTAAAGTAGTTATCAGTTACAGTAGTATAAGTTATAATCAAACTTACCTTCTATGTATTTTAATACGAATTGCACATCGGGTCCTAAAGCTGATGCCACTTCCAATGGTAGTTCAGTATCGCGCAGTACGTGAACTGTGAACAAAAGTAAACTATTTTTAACTTGTGAATTCCATCTAACAAATCTAAACGTAATACATATGATATATTTTCGGCATTATCTGTAGAAGAGTCAAAATCAAATTTTTAAATTTCAAAATGTCTAAAAATTTATCACAAATTGTTTGAAATCGTCGTACTTCATTAAAATAAGCATTCAACCTCGGAATGGAAGCGAATAAGCTGTAAATTTGCATAAACCTTTGTTTTGGTGTACTAATGATTGGTAGAAAAGTCTCATACACTTAATCACGTGTCTGCGTCACATGTTATTCAAGGTCAAACTTTACGAAAATCATTTTATGATCTACAATATTTATAATGACGTAAATGGCGTATTTCCCATAGAAAACGAGATAATAGGAAAAAACTGATTTTCGTGACTTTTGACCTTGAATAACTTATGACGCAGACACGTGATCATATGAGACTTTTTCAGCAGTCATCAGAACATCAAAACAAAGGATTATACGAATTTACAGCTTATTCGCTTCCGTTCCGAGGTTTGCCCCTATTTTAGCCTTATTTGACTGTACTATCGTGAAATCGTCGTAAAGAGTGAAGTGAAAAGAGCGACTCGGCAAACGTAAGGTAGGAGCGGCTCCAGCAAGTTAGACTCATTAGTCCTTAAAAATTTAGCATGGTCCAACTAGATCTATGTCCTTCAGTGGACTGCAATGAATAACATTGTTAAATAAATAAAGATATTTATTATACTTTATGCTACAGAACCCTAATGATGAAAAAGTGTAACGCCAGCATTTTCTCTTGAAAATAGCAATCAGGCTCACGTTACTGAGGTGTCACTAAGCCTAAGCTACGCTTTAAAATATTCCATTTACAAAATATCTAGATGAGTAATTCAGAATAATATAGCTCTGTAAGATATCTCTTTCATCACGTAAACGAAAATTGTCTGGCATTTTTTAAAACCGTAAAAGAAATATAACTGAGGATTTTTCAACGTTTGAATTGAACTCATTACGTCTGAAGAGGTACCGCGCCGGCACACAAAACAGATTCCTCGACCCATTGTTTGATTAAAACAGGCATAAGTATAAAAAGAAAACAATGTAATTATTATAGAAGCTACGTAATTATATGGAATTTTCTTTAATATTTTATGAAATTTACGACCGCTTTTCAAAGACTTTAGAATTGTAATGGCGGAATTTGAATAAGTAGGTATACATGCATTGTCACTACCTCATCTTCTCAAAATGATTGTAATTTTAGGTGTAATGAAACCATGTACATGATGGAATAATTAATTCATTAAATTCCTATTCAAACCCGTCGGTAAACACAGTACAATAGGTGATATTTATAATGGGTAAAAAGCTTCCTAGGAGATTAGTTCATTGCAGGGCGGCATTCACTGTTATAATATAACAGTGAATGCCGCCCTGCAATGAACTAATCTCCTAGGAAGCTTTTTTTTTTTTTTTTTCTTTTATTTATATATTATATAGATATAAATACCTATAAATACGATATATAAATACGATAAAGCACCTAGATATAAATATAATAATACATTATTATGAATTGTATAAGCAAAATAAATTGTTATCAGAGTTAACTCTTAAATACTAGGTGTTATAATTCGCCTTGAAATACTGTAATAAAAACATTAAAATGTAAAATCTAACAACTATCATAATATTTTCCTCAGCAAGATACCATTATTATTCCTTGATTATTATATCCTAAGTTCCATGTTATAGATTCTTAGTTCCTATTTCGTGTCATTTCTGACTAATTTGATGAATATGATCAATAGTGGGTGTGATATATTAATTATATCGTGTTAGTACCGTTGAGTCATGTTCACTAAGTAATTGGGTGATTGATAGGACTTACAATCACCGACTCTTAGGGTAGTATATATTATAGATAGTTATAGAAACAATTTATAAAAATTATAGTAAAATAGGTACCTCGAGGGGATAGAGAACGTTATAGCTGCTCAAGACATGCTTTAAAGACAAATAAATTCTGCACAAACTGTCAGAAGTGCATCTCCTTTCGAAGCAGTTTTATTAGACGCTTAGGATACAATATGTTTGCTTCAAATCAGGCTATAACTTTTGCTACATCAGGAAGATTTAAAACTATTTCTTATCTATCTAGATAATGTGGTTTTTGCAGATATTCACTATAGCTTTAGTAACGACGTGGACTTATAAACTTAGATATATTTAATATTTACTTAATTTAATCCAAAAGTAGGACAATAAATAATTTGTATACTACATAGATTTACTATAGAACAGTACTTAACCTAAATGATGAATGAAACACTGAGAACAATTTATTTACCAACAATCCCACGTTTAACTGATATATTTAAATCACTGTACCAAACAATGGTAACAGTTATATATCGAAATTTCCACACAAACAAAACGATCTTAATCGCTACGCTAACGTGTTCTTTGGTAGGGGAACTATAAAACAGTTAAGTGAAAATCGCAAAGGGAACTGAAGAAGTGCTTTTAATAAAATCAGAATAACTTCTTTAACTTTATAAATCATAAGACTTCAAGACAAACAAAAGGCAAGGGAGAGAGATTTTAAGGGGTTTCCTTGCATGACCAAATTATAAGAACAAATCTGGTGTAGAATCTAAATATCCATCATATAATAAAAAAATAGCAAAAGGAGTAGATTCCTATGGCAGTCATGTGCGTTAAACTACAAATAAGTGCAGCAACGTCTTAAAGTAACGTTTGCAACACGTCTACACGTCTTGCTACTTTTCATTTGCTAGTTCGTTACTTTAAAGTACCATCTCTAGTCATTTCTTATTCTGTATGAAATATTCTAATAAAATCCGTTTGAGAATGAGTTGTAAAGACGTCGCCTGCTAGTTTTTGTAAGGAAGGGAATTTTTTTTAATAGATAGTAAGGTAAAATCTTCATGTGTTGGTAATATTAGCTGTAAACGTAAAACGTAAACGTTAGTGTATTAAATAGGTAAAAATCTTTTTCTTTAAATGACAAAATTTTGTAACAATTCTTCCATTATCGATGTGTGAGACTAAATTCTGGTTATTCTATATCTTAATGTGTATAATTTCACACAGGCTTCCTTACAATAGTATTGAGTATCAGTAGATACAACATCTATTAGATCTCCGGTACCGTGAGTCACGAAGTACTGGTGCCAACATTATATTCGTGAGAACTAGTGATTAAAATTTGTAGCTCATGATATTTTACAATAATAATCAATGCAAACACTTTAAGTAATAAAGTACAATGTAACATAACATATATTTGTACTAGCCATGCCTATTCTACGATTTTCATCCTTATTGTACTTCCTTTCTTTACTGTGATGTAGGTATGTAAAATAGACTTCTACTACCACTATATAGTAGTGGTAGTAGAAGTCATCATCATCATCATCAGTCAATTGACGTCCACTCCTGAACACAGGTCTCCTGATATGTAGTCGTATATAAAAATAATTCATTATTTGAAAACGAAGATAGTTTATTCTTCGTAAACTTATTTCTGAACTGGCAAAACATTAGATAGGTGTCTAAGAAAATGTGAATATAAGTACATATATTCTTACTTGTGATATTTTTAACCTGTAACCATCTTTCAAAAGTTAATAATCTTAAAAAGATGTTTGAAATAAATAGGTATTGTAGAGAGAGAGACCATTAAACAAAATGGCAGTTCTTGATTGTCTCAACGTAACGAAAGACGATTCTAACAAAACGAATTGGTAAAGCCCTCTAGTTATAACATTATTTATGAACCAGCATAAAATATTAGTAAGTCAGCTACGCTACGATGAAACCGAACTCGCCACAGAATTCAAGATATTATCTTAGCTAGGTAAATGTTCTGAATTTTTAAGTACTTATCTTTATTGTATAATGTTATTTTAACATTGTTTAATAATCTTATTTTATTATGTAACTTAGGCATAATTATAGTACCTAAGTATTATCTATTTTTTTTTATAATGGTACGTACTATTTTACAGTAAGTATTTTTATGTATTTTTTTTATTTATTAAAAACTTCGAAGAGGGTTGTTTGTTTTCATCATTGGTATTATTTTGTAGATTCTTGATGCTGTTATTACAGTTAATTATCACAATTTAAATACAATAATTTGGCTCCTTTCTATGCACCTTCATCCTTCTGTACTTATGAGTTGATGAAATAAAAATATTTAAGTACCTAAGATGTGTATTTATTTATTATTATTAAGCATAACAAACTTACAGTGTAAACACCAAAGCGCTTGCATGCTAAAGCTACACAATGATTATAATTAAACTAGAAATTAAACATAACAATTATACATTATTCGATACCAATATACATTTAAAATATAATTTACAGAATTACAGAAAGAAAAATTACTTACTATTAATATATTTTAATAAATTACTTTTAAAAACACAGGGCTTATCAAAAAATATGTCTGTATCGTGACTACCTTGTAAAAGAATGTTACAAAATTGAACTCCTCTAGCGGTAGGCTAAGTACCTAATGCCATGCGTTGACTAGTATCCACAGTACTTCTTAGTTTAGAACTAGGTAAGTAGATGGCATTATGAGAATAATATGAGAAGTATTTTAATATTATTAATTACACTTAGTAACATTTATAGTTATTGTCATCGCGGGACATTATTTCCTTTTAGATCATTTTTTCCCGCGTTTCGTGTCGACGTCATAAACATTTTATGAGCGTTTAATAAAAGTGTAGAGTAACAATAAGCTAAAGGATGCTATGAAGTTAGTGGCATTATATCATTTTAATTTAATTTATAATTACCTACTATAAATTAGATATTATAGAGGAAATATTCAGTTGTAATAGCTATGTTCACCGTGTAAACTTGATATCAAGGTCTATAAAAACAAAAGCTAAATACTTACCTATTTAACAGGGACCTCTCGGCAGTAGCACATTAGCAGTTTTAAAGAAATAGGTACTTACTCACCGTTTTAATTTAGGTGAGATACAAATATTTGTATGATCTTAGAGACCTTGTTTTAATGAGGTAGTAGAGAAGTACAACCTTCCAAAGAAATAGTCTATCTAAGTATTATAATAACATAGGTACATCAAAAATATATTCATTGATACATACAGCAAATACATACAAATTCTTATTCGTAATACGTAATACATACGTAATATATTAATTTTAGGTAAATTGGATAAATAGACTTAATGTTAATGGTGGTAAAACAACATAGCATCTGTTAATGATAATTTTAATTGTTTCTGTAACTATTTTTACTCATTATTGTCACAGATAACTACTATCTGTATTTGTAGACCATCAATTATAAATATTTATCACACATTATTATAATTTGCGAAACGCCTGCCAAAATTACGCGAGCAATAATTGGTCTATCATTAATTATTGCATGAACACATTCAAAGGAGTTTTGGAATGTTCAAAATTATGATTGTACTTATGATAATTAACATTTTATGATTAAAAGAATGTGATTGAAACAATGTAATATGGTTAATTTACAAAGCGGTTCCCACAATGCTATTTCAATCCTAGGCGTCGCGTGCTAATCTTATCAATACTATTCTTCAACACCAAGTTCATTATATTAAATTACAGTTGTTATGTCCAATTTGCGAATGTATGTACCATTAATAAGATAGTGTGGGTCTTATAAGTTATTATCATACATTTCTTTCCTGTAATTTATTTCTGAATTAATGAACAAATGAACGATAATGATTATTATCTTGTTGATTGGAAAAGTAGAAGGTCCCACCTAAATATAATATACCTTTATTAATAAGTATCGAGAAAAAGGGAAAGTAAATCTCACTTATATAATAAACACGTATTTTATGAGCCTCATAAGGTAACTATTTTTTTATGAAACGTTGATAAAAGGTAGGTACCTACGCTTGTCGAACTTTATTTTGTTAGCCAAAGTCCATCCTACATTGGATGGTCTGTTAAAGAATAACAGAATTTTTTTAGTTACAATAGCAGTTTATACCTACTAATTAATGAATGATAACATCCTTACCCTTTTGCCACAACTTTGTTTTGCTAATAGAACATCGTAATGTCAAACGCATTAGAACAAAAAAACAAACATTCTCGTGGAAAAAGTGAGTACCCATCCATCCGTATCGTTTACGAAATAATAACATCCCGATATGGGTGTAACACCTTATCTATGTCAATAAAATTTCTTAGACACGCGTCGTTTACTTTTCCATATAAAACTAACTTCACAAAGGTTAGGGAGGTGGCGACATGGGTACCATGCGTCGCATAATAAAGGTTGTTTGCACAATTAGGGTGAGTTTGCAGTACCCGAACAATTTGCCGGATTTTTTGTGGTTGATTTTAATAAATAGCTAGTTGTCGTGCGGTTTTATTCCCATAAACCTTTTTTTTTAACCATCACAAAGGTAAAATGATGTTTACCAACTGTACACAAATTTTTAAATCACTAGCTGACCCGTGCTCACTTTGTTAGGCCGCGAAAAAAACGTTTCACTTTTTTAAACATATTTCATTACTGCTCCACTCCTATTAGTCATAGCGTGATACTACATAGCCTATGACACTCCCCAATAAATGGACTATTCAACACAGAAATAATTTTTGAAATCGGTTCATTAGATCCAGAGATTACCCCCTACAACGTTGTTGACAACGTTGGAACAAACAAACATACAAACACACAAACTTTACCTCTTTATAATATTAGTATAGATTAACCTTGCATCTGTTAAAAGTCATGTTAGTTAAAATAGAAACAGGAATATACAATACATTACAGAGCATATTTTAACAATTCTTATAGGGTAAGGTTGCGATCATTGGACTAGCGCTTTGTTTGGACCACTTCAATATTTCGCGATCTATTCATATTTGAACCCGATATTTGCATCGAAACGATAGCTTTACAACCCCCCACACCGGCCTCCAACCGCCAGTACTGCAACAGGCAGCATGAGGGATGGACGTACTTCGCTTTGTTTCTCGGACCTCGAAAATAGTTTTTACGCGGCAAATAATAGCATGTAAGTACGTTTATATAGATTATTTATATGTGATTTTTTTTTACATGTATTGTATAGTAATTAAGAATACATACTCTCGTAAATTTTTGTTGAGTAACGTGCTGCTTTTTTTTAAATACATATTTCAGTGGATGTTAGTGAGTTTCTATCAATGGACCGACACGATGCTCTTTCATTGAACCGGTCCAATCATGACAACTTTTATAATGTGTGTTATTTAAAGAAAGAAATATTTTTATTTTAGTATCGCAAAAAGAGGAGGAGAGAGAGGTGAGTATGAAACTAGCTTAAGGAGAAAAGAAGTTGGATTGAATGAGATAATCAGAATGTTTTGAGTGCAAAAAGCGACGTTAAAGAGAAGATTTGACGTACCTGAAATATTTTTGTGATTTTGCATACCAAAAAAAGAAATATAATTAGAGTCGACTAATTAATGTAACTATCTATTTATTTTCGATAATAAAAGTGATAGAAAAATTATTTTACTTTATTAATTTTTTTACATGCACCTTGAATGGACCAGCCACCTATAATGCCCTAAGTCCAATTATAGCAACTAAGTGGTCCGATGAAAGAGGCGGTGGTTCAAACAAGGAAACCATCACAAAGTTCTATTTTCTTCTTTTGTGACTATAAACATAATAAAATTAACTTAATTACCAATAATTAAATATACAGACTACTCGTTTACAAAGATTTTGTTTTAATTCGCGCTCTATTTTAGATACCAGGTCTGTTTAAAATTAAGTGGTCCAATAGTCGCAACCTTACCCTATTACTATACTTATTCTTATATAAAATTACTGATTTGTATAAAAGTGAATTAATAAAGCAAAGTCTGAAAGTCGATACTTCAACTCTTTGCAGTAACGATTCTCGATAGAAATGAGTTCAAATTTATTTTAAAATGTTTCTAACTGGAAGCCAGTTTTGCTCGCGGTGCACTTATTTTTGTTCCTCTTGAAAACAGTTTTTATTTTGCTCAGCTCAATTAAAAGTTCACTAACTTTTGCATTGATTGGGTAGACTATTTATAAGATTAGGTAAATAGTAATAAAAAAAATTATTTTAAAAATACAACCGAATTGAGAACCTCCTCCTTTTTTTGAAGCCGGTTAAATAGTAAAAAATATATTTTTACTATTTATAAAATGCCGATTTAAGTCAGCAAAATTTGAGTCACAAACTATATGCCGAATACTAATATGTCTTAAAGCGGCTCTTTGCACCATTACACTGAACATGGACACAACGACTAAATATTTATGAGGTTATTGTAGACGGGCCTTGTTCCTCGATAACATCTGTGCAGATAATTATGTTTTTATATAAACTTTCACTTACCCCAAATTCACATACGAAAATGTGCATGGTATCTTTGTATCTTTACTGTCAATTACATTGGCAAGTACAATGTTATAACGAAGTTTTACTACTAGCTTCCGGCTACAGTTCTGATGGGTTAATTATTACCTACTGGTTGTGACCATGCAGTAATAAAACCATCAAAACTTACTAATAATAAACCATCGACAAGAAATTATAAGAAGTAGACATACCTACTTAGTATTTCCTGTGTCTTTTTATAAAATAAAATTTCGTCTTTAGTTGTCTCTTTTAAGAAAAAAAAATCCTGTCGCTTTAAAGATCGTAACTTCTAAAGGTATATCTAATTTCGAGTTAGTAAAGGCAACTAGCATCAGTATCGCACAAACATTTAGTGAGTGGGATATGAACCCGCGGTCCCGTGCCCGAGCACGGGCGCGATTCCCACACGTATTAGTCAAATACAATATAATAATGTACGACCACCACTTAACTGAAGCTGTTAATGACATAAGCACTGTTAGATACAGAATAGTTACTCTGAACTTGGATTCTCTCTGTGTCTAAAGTTTAAAACGTACTCCATTACACAGTAGTATACGTACCCAGTACTGAGGATTGACGCTTAACGTTCTCCCTTACACAATAATTATACTTAGTACCTACTCAAGACTGATGTCTGATAAACATTAAACTCATTTCAACAATTTATTCAACAAGAAGTCATAAGGATATGTCATTAAGGATGTTAATTGCATCTCAGAAAATTGTTGTTCAATGTAATTCATTTGCGTATTAAGTAAAATACTCTAATGAAGGTTGAAATTACTTTGAATGACTTCCGGTTAGAAGAGGTTTTAAACTGAAAAGTCTATTCAGTAACTGGACGAAGACTCTTGAACATAATGTTAAAGGAGATGGGAAATTACTCGGACTTTAGCGAGGTAATGAATACAGTTGAAAACCACATATTACGTGCTTGTTTTTGATTAGTTTCTTTTATCCATTTATTTTTCTGTACCATATAAGACTCTAAAATTGCTACAAAAACAAACCGCCTCTTAAATAAACTTTTAAAAATTAATGTAATCAAATTTTCTTTTAAAAGACAACCCAAACTATGGATCAAGTCCTGTGTCACGGCACGAAATTACGTATAGTCTATTTAAACGGACTTGCTTTAAAACGTAAACATAATAATATATGGCGTCGTGTCGACCACAGACTAAAGACTTTAGTCTTTGATCTTTGAGAAATGTATAGAAATCAAGGACAAAATTCTATAATCTACAAATGTCAAATAGTAAAAATAATTTTATCTGTGAAATTTGCCGTTGGAAAAAATTATATTTATTTAAAATTTAAGAAAGATAGTGGATAAATCAAAGTGATTTACGTGTTTTCTATTGCATAAACGTTTAATGCTACTTTCCAGAAATTTTCATCCATATCAAAGTGTGCGATTGATGTAAAAACTAGTGAATTTGTAATATGTGGTGTTTGTTTACAAAATAAATCAGGTAAGGATGAATACGGTATAGTAACTATTCAATGATCTGTATAATCGAGGGGATTTTAACAGATATGAAAGTAACGGACATAAATTACATCGAAGTTCAAGAGAGTTTATTGTGGATCACGCATATAATTGTACTAGCTTTTGCCCGCGGCTTCCCTTCGGTTCACTGTTCCCCTTTCCTAGGCACAGAAGAAAAAAAAGTAGCATGTTACTCTCCATCCCTTCAACTATCTCCATTTAAAAAATTACGTCAATTCGCTGCTCCGTTTTGCCGTGAAAGAAAGACAAACAGACAGATACACTTTCCCATTTATAATTATGAGTATGGATTACGAGTAGGTACGTGCTTTGCCACCAAAGTAGTTGTTTACAAACTTGTAAATTACCTACTATTTTGTAAAACATCTAACGAAGAAAGTAGTAAATAGTACAAATATACAAGTAATTAGTGGTATAAGTGGGTTCAATTATTATGGCATCATAACTCATACTCATTATGCAGAGAGAAAACGCAATTTTATAACTAATTTGATTTAAATTTTAAATGAAGCTACAAACTAGTTTTAATCATCCACTTTATAGTAATGTGTGATTGATGTGTTCGATAAGCAAAATAAAATCGAATAAATTATCTCGAAAATCTAACGCAGGTATCGATTACGAATAAACATTTCTCGTTTTTGTATCAATCGCATCGCATCATTTCCGTGTTGTTACATTTGCATATTATATCACCGTTAGACACTATGGACTTATGTCACTGTGGAGAATCGATGATCGGTCGACGATCGTACATCTCGGAAGAAAGGGTTCCTTGATTTATTTTGATGCAAAAAGTCGAGACGTAATTGCATCCCGATCAACCAGTCCGTGGGAAAGATATGCCCGAAATGTCATATTCAGTGAATGCGCCTGTTGAAATCGTTTTGACCTTTCCATAGTGATAAATGAGAATTTATATTTATTTTTATATCGATACTGAGTAATGTTTAAACAACAGCTGTTAAACTTGTATCGAATGGTTTATGGAGGAAACTGGTAACTACTTTGCTAATCGGCCGCTTAATTCAATTACTATTTATGTGTTATGTGTTACTTGTGATTTGTAACGGTTGATTGAGCCAATTATATAGAAAATTGTTATGTTTATTCAAGTTAGAGATAATTTGTTTAGATTTGAAAAATATAATGTTATTCGTAATAACAAAATCAAAATAGAATGTTTAAATTATTTACGAAACAGACCTAACGCAAGATTTTTTAAATAATAAAATTAATAATATAGTAGTTAAACGAAACAAACTTTTTTTTTCCAGCAAAAACACTCATGTTGCGCAAAGGATACACTAAGATTTTAAACAGCAATAACATAAAAAAACCTGGCAATTAGTAGGGCAACTAGTAAGGTATCCCACAGGGTTACATACTTGTGCCCATCATGTACTGTTAAGGCGAATTAAAGTGACATCTCGGTGTAACGGGCAAACGTTTTTGTAGCCACATCGCGAGCTTCGTAGTTCGATACCTTGAACATAACAGGATGCACTTACACGTGTTTTCTTTGAACCGACAGAGGTCAAAGGAAATTAGATGTTCTAGCACTAGTTACGTGTGTATGAAGAATTTATTTTGCAATTTTCTTGAGGTAAGGTTTTTTTAAACTCTCGTGATTTAACAGTACAAATAAGGCTTTTTTATGGAATTAAGATTTATGGGTGCCGTCAATTATTGCTTTGCGTGGGATTCCTAACCAAGGCCTTGTGCAAAACAGGGCGCCACACAGAACGCTGCCGCTTTTGAGGCACTCATAAGTTTAATATAGGTAATTAATAGAATCAATAAGGTCTCGAATTATAGCACCAGTAATCTATCTAATAAACTTATTCAGATACAAGTTTTTATTTGTTTAAGTGTGAGACAAATCATAAGAAGAAAACGTTTGTATTGATCATTTTTGAATTATAATGTTATAACTACTACTTGTTAATCAAATTCATCATAACAGCCCATTAATGTCCCACTGCAGGGACGGGCCTCCTCCCGTGACGTAGGGATACTTGTCTTACTAATACCACGCTCGCTGGCCAGACGGATTGGTATAGGGTTTAATTTCAAGTTTACCTTCATTTTATTTCGTAAAGATAATATTCACGGATAGTCCCTTAGTCTATTTTTACGACACCCATGAGATGAGATGGGGTGGTGACATATTGTATTCTTACTCCGTCACCACACGGAGGACAGTTGACCATAGATAATTTGATTAACACCACAGTTAATCAAATTATGCTAAACTGTCAGTATCAAAGCTCTATTGTTACGGCTCGCAATACAGAAATGATTATCCTGAGTTAAGATATTTTGAATCCTTTAACATGAAGGGATCTCCCTAGTGCAAGAGGTGTTAAAGTAAAGAAAAACTGAACGTCTATTTATTGATGATGCAGTAAGCATTAGCTGCATCTTCAATCAAATCAAAACCACTTGCAAAAATACTCAATCTACAGTAACAAAACAAGTAATGAAGTGTACATAATAACGTACATGATCTCTAGTCACAATTATCTTTGTCACGAACATGGGATTTAGTATATGTGCGTCGTTTGTGAACAATCTACTTAACGAGCTTTAAAAGAAATTACACTGAACATTTGGTTGCAAGAACTAATGCACATGGATAACTGTGACCTAAATACATTTGTGTCTGCGTGTTCGTGGATTATTTAATTAAGATAGGTTCATTAGTGAATGTATTCATCCAGTAGATGTTAGTTTAATTTAAGTTTCTGGGCATATCTTTTATACTTGTTTGTAGTACTTAGTATCTCTTCCTCTTTGGTAGAAATTCTGTAAATCCTTACCAGCTCTTTTATCCAGCTATGAAGTCAAAAATAGGTAGCAGTCAAGGCTTTTGGGACACTTAGTCTCGATTTATTTCGATAATACGACATTGCGTCTGATGACAATTTTGCCATTTTTCACGTACGTAAATGAAGAACTTGTGAAGATATTTAGTTAAATCTGTAAAAATAAATTACCTCCATGGTTAGGGTGCACGCTGAATAGCAGACACGGCTCATCACCGGGTTCTCGACAACAGTCGAGTACGTCCCGGCACGTTGTGTCCGGAGTTACCGGCACGTGAGTCGGTGCCCAACCGGCACCGCTCTCGCACCACACTCGGACTATCATCTGGAACACATTGAACATTACATTTATTTTTGCTTCTAAAAGTATAACACAAATACAATAAAATGACACTATTTATTCAGTATAGGCAATACCGCTTATGAAGGATTTTCTTGCAAGTCACCCCCAGATTTGCGAAAAAGATAAAGCTTGTCACAAAAACTTCTACCAAATTCATCTGATTGATAGTGTTATTACTAAATGATTTCAATAGAACAATAAAAAAGTTAACCTTTTATGATATAGTATACTCCTCGGATATTAAACACATCACATTTTAAACACTGAGAATATTCTACACAAATTCGTATCTGATCGAATATACGGCACCATATTATACCACAGTTTATGTAATATTCACAAAACAGCAAAGGGAATTTCTAGTAGGTATACCACTATCCCAGGGGTATATTATTCAAACGCGGAAGTCAGAGGTCCATACACTTACAAAGGTCGCAGAAATACCAACATATTTTACGGTCGTCTCAAGTAAAAAAGTTACAAACAATCAGCTAATGCTTTTGTGTGTAAGATTCCATAGAGAATTGCTATTTGAATTTATTACTTAGACACCTACCACTTTTATAGAAGGTCTATTCTTTCTTATCATACCTGTTACACTCTTTTATGATGAGACCCTACCATTGGAACTAGGCTTACTGTTACCACGCTGACCACACGGGTTGGTTTTTGTATCTTGTTATTCTTTAAGAATTGATTCTTACGACACCCTCGAAAGGAGGTGGAGTGGTGATATAATATTTCCTATAACCTAGCTAAAATCATTGACCCCGTTAAGGGCTGGGAAAAGAAGTAAAACGTCTTGGATCTCGCAACAAAAATGATCTTAAGTAGTAGAGAAGTAGTATATCTATGAAAGAAAGTGCATGAATCCATATGTACCTATGAATTCATTCACTTTAATTCATAAAGTTAGAACAGTTGGCAGACAGACATTTGCACATGCTTTACGATCGAAGAAATTTGTGCAGAATTCTAAATCTTTAACAAAATCTAAAGTGGTCAAAGTTTCGTGCCGTACAATAGCTACTAGTGAAAGTAAAATGATGTTTCGGAAATAACCCGAAATTAACAGGTATACTTTTTTTAAGTTTTTTGTGTCCATTAAGTAAAAAGTCCTCACGAGTAAGTGCATGATCCATAAAGCAGAGTTGTCTTTATAAACAAGTATAGATTGGTTTAATAACGCTAACGCTTTTAGCCAACACGTTAGCATAAAGGTTCTTCCAACTTTCACTTAGTAACAGATATTCCCATTGTATATTCACACACAAGAACAAACTAAACGGACAGTAGTCATAATAATTCTCATAAGTAAATGTCTGACAATGATTTGTGACTACTATTGACTAAAGATACAGAAAGATAGATAGATTCAAATAGAAGTTTCATTCATGAACATTGCACTTAAATTTGCTACCGTATATCTTCTTACCTATGACATTATCTTACGAAAATTCATCAATCAATGACTTCTGTAAATGCTAGAAATATTTTTTTATATACTTACTTATATGTAAGTTTATTTTATGGATGGAACATGACACCAAGATACATTATGCCAAGGTACATTAAGAATATTAATGTCCTCACTTTTTTGTTCATGTATGTTTGGGTGCTTAGGTAAATTAAAATATATATTTCTCTATTCCTTGTGTTTTATCTATCACGTATTACATAGTCTCATAAAGGCTGGTTTAATAAAAGTTCGTAAATAAGTAATTTCTTGATAAAAAATAATGGGGAATTAAAAAACTTGTCATAAAAGGCCATCGTATATTAGTACTTACCTCAAGTTATCCATCGAAGAAGAGCCGTCCCTAGTGAGACATTAATAGGCTGCTTTGAATTCTAAACAATTTCACTTTCGTTATAAACGCTATGATTTCGTTATAATTTAATGTGAAAAATGAGTAAGTGTGGTATATGGGAAATAGCTATCCAAAAATACCCTGCAACACCTTTAACCTAGCACTTGAAGCAATGAAACTTACGCAATAAAATGCCTGTCAAATATCTATAAATTACCTACAGTCAATACGAAACTACATCGAAGGAAAGGTTGGTATCGAATATGCCCTTCCTGAATAATAAACCCTCAGTGACTTGATATAACCACAGGTCATAAACCAACCAAAGGTAATCATTGACATTGCGACTTGCATTTGCGTGAGAATTCTTCTGATTAGTATTTGAGATTTACGGTATTTGGTTTCTTAAGCGATAATAATATGTTGTAATGTATCACATTTTCAAATTGTTCCTTTATGTATGAGACGGCTTCATCAATCACTATGGGACTTATTAGAAAGCTCAAATGCACGAAGTATGATCGTGATAGAGACTACTATGTTGAGATTTTTCAAGCGAGATCGAGTCAGAAAAAAAGGCAAATCACTATCTTTTCTTTAGAGCACAACCCTGGCGCTAATCACAAATTTATTGTTCATAATGACGACCTCGGTGGCGCGCCGGTAGACCCAGCGGCTGCCGCACATGAGGTTGTGGGTTCGATCCCCACGCAGGACAATAATTTGTGAGATCCACAAATTATTGTCCTGAGTCTGGGTGTTTTATGTGTCCGTTAATTGATGTTTGTAAAAGTCCCCGCGACACAGGGCATGATCCCTAGTGCGTGAGTTGTCTTTATAAAACAATAATATGTTCATCCTTCAGCGTAGAGTAGCTCTACGCATCGGGGTCAACCAAGCACCTTACGGACGCTATGGAATGACTTCAGCGCTATCAAATACCTATAATATTGATTGAAAAGGAGCAGGTCACAGAGTGATTCAAACGTGAGGAATATTAAAATCATATGAAGTATAACTATCAATAATACTATAAATCATAACTAGGAAAGCTAACAGCAACTTCAAAAATATAGTTTTCCGTCTAAGGACGTCAAAAAATTTCAAATTCCTATATGTTGGCGATACGTCTCTACGGATATATCTCAAAATGCCCCATTCATTATATGGACAAACAATAAATAATACCACATGACGATCCCATCTAGTAAAACTACTGTTTTATGTAACAGAGCACATAATCAATGTCATGTCAAAACAACTGTCCGTTTAGCCGTCAATATGTCAAATAAGGAAATGTACGTTGCCCATACAAATATTTTATTGACAGGCTTAAACGACTACTGAAGGGTGGCCGATAAAAGATAGATATAGAGTATGGTATTTGAAAAAGTGGGTTATATGTATTGCGTAATGCAACTACTATTCAGAAATGTATTCGAAAAACGTTTTTCTAAACTGTGATACTTAAAATTTATTAAAGTAAATATATTATTATACCCCAACTTTGTCACTCTGCAGGTCTAACATCCTCCAAATTAGTTTACCGGTACCACGCTAATTGTAAGAATTAAGAATAAGGTTTAATATCTGGGAGATGTAACTGAGTTCATTAGAAGACAAGAAAGTTTAAAAAACCTAAACAAGGGTAAAAAACTTAAGTTCAACATAGTTCATATACATAATACTAACAGCAGAAAAAAGGTAAACCGTTGGCATTCAATAATCTTCTTGCTTCCTTTATTACGATAGCAATAAGTCTGCCAGCTGCCCCAGGCAGATGTTGGCGTAATTATATCCAAGGGGTGATTGGCGTTAAGCAAATTTCCTATTATTTATATGGTTGTAAAGTATTTATTTCATTACTATTTATGTTCTTTACATAGTTTTCGTAGTTTCTTTGTAAGCATATTCATCATAACTGACTAAGTATTACTACTGGGTCTGGTTATGTTTTAATGAGCTAATACCATACTGGCTTGATGGATTGAAAAAATATCTGGTTTCTATGTATAATAAGTGTGTATTTACAAAAAAAAGTGTAAGTATAAGATTTTTTTTCGTTGTCTAGTATCCACAGTGCAAGTTCGGCTTAGTTTGAAACTAGATGGCGTCGAGTGAATTTTCTTATTATCACCGCATTTGATATTGGCAGAACTAGAAACTTATAGATGTTAATGTTTATTGAAATACGAACAATAAAATATAACATGCTTAAAGTTTGAATATAGAGATGTTCAACTTTATGGTACAATAGATTTACTATCTATTAACATATTTATGTTGTGCCTTAGCAGTAAATATTTGCAGTCAATTATTTGTATTGAATTGACGAATCTATGTTCAATAGAAATGCTTATAATATGAATGACTATTTGAGTGATAAAACTGTGCAGTATGAACTGTGCGAATTAACCTTTACAGATGATACGTGCGTTATAAATGTATAATTTACTTCGTAATCAGTCAATTTCGTTTTTGTCAGAATCAGTATTTACCTTTCTAAACCATTTGCCTTCATAAAAGAAATTAATAAGTTAAGTAATCCTTATTATATGAGAATTTTACTTTTAAACCTTTTTTGTACCAATAAAACTAAAAACTAACTGTAGTTAATCTTGTTTGGCCAGCGACCGAAGTCAGGGGAGGGGGGGGAAAAGGCCTTTGCTCAGCAGTGGAATGATAAAAACTGACACTAACTAATGAAACTGGACAAAATACGAGATTAGAAATTAACGGTACAGTTTTGTTGCACAGACAACCGTTGCCTCGTGAACTAAGCATTAGAATGATAAAATACATAATAGCAACATACCATAGAGGTTTAACTCTGAAACACTAGACGTGATAACTAGCTCACTTTACTATGCTAAATGATAATCAAATGATATTTTTTTGTATAGAAGCACAATAGGTACAACGAGTATTTTACCAAAGAGGATCGAGAAAGGACATGAAAAGAAGATAGAGAAAGTTACAGAAATAGACCTTAAGCGCTTTCAAGAAAAAGCTTCTTTACGCTTATCAGAATTTTTATAAACTTTTTATTAAACTTTTCATATTATTATCCTTAAAAAGACCTACGGAAAGGACGAGCCACATCCAGTAATGAAGGGAAATTTAGCCTACCATGATGCAGGGATTTCTATATAGCCTACCATGATGCTTCGATTTCTTTCTTTAACTTTTTCCCCTTTGCCTCTTTTACCTCTAGATGATAGAATGAGTTTTGATAATATTTGACCATGTTACCACATTTCTATAAGACATGTTATTAAAGTTTATGTTGGTGCTATGCTGTGGTGCTATATAATTTGCTGCTAAAATAATGAAAGCTTTATGTTTTACTCACCGGTATCATTTTCGGGGGACATGTGTGTTTCCCCTTTTAACAAGCGCCACACCTGGAACAATAACAGTTATTTTTAATCGAAAACACTTTAATAATAGCAAGTAGGTACCCTTCTCTAATCGTGTTGAAATTTCAAGTCGTTGGATTACGTGTTGAACTGATTTCAAAAAGAGGAGGTTCTCAATTCGATTTTTTTTAAGTTAAGCCTACTAACTATTAGGCCTACTTTTTTAAGTAGGCCAAGTATTTCTCCGTCACGGGAGTAGGCCCGTCCCTGCAGTGGGACATTAAAGGGCTGTTATGATGAAGCCTACTAAGGGTTCAACATTGAAGTCAATCAAGTCATTAAACCTTTTAAAACCTAGGATTTAGTTAAAACAAAATATACCGAAGCAAGACAAATTACAAAGAACATAAAAACATACGAAAATTATTGTGCACGTATTGCGTAGAGAAAACCGTCGTAATTTAATTTATTATTGCTTCTTTGGAGTTTAAAACTTTAACGTTATTATTAAAACTTTTCCACATTTGTGGTTTACTGTTATTTACGATGATTACGTTTATTGTATCTATATTTTATATTAACGTACTTTTTAATCTAGATTTACGCACAACGTATTGTCAGACTTTCATAAGTATCTAAAACTGTAAAATTAGGGTTAAGTGTACCTAAATCGTCATCATATCAGACTATTGACGTCCACTTCTGGACATAGACCTTCTCCAAACATTTCTACCTATTAGTTTCGGATAATAAAAGTTAGGATTCTTACTATGAGAAATTATTTGGCATTAGGTATTATGTTTATTTTCTTCCGTACCGTAAAGCCAAAGTAAAACGTAAACAAATATAGATATATATATACCTACAGTTTAGCATACACTATAACCGGTCTCTGGCTCGTGGCCCGATCTTGATCTATACCTAATGATAGGATGCTGGGTGGCTACCGTTGAACTACTTTCTTTAGACGTATAAGCCACGTTTGTATGCTAACTACTTACTAAGTGTCATTAGCTACGAGTATGTGAACCGCTTTGGATACTGCTAAGACATTTTGTTACTGTTACTGTAAACGATGCATGTATTCATATTTGTTTTATGTTTTACGAATGATTTCTTAATATAGGCTGATGCAGAAGAACTGTGTTTTAATGTTATTGATAACTTTGCTGACACAAAGACTTTGCTCTGCGATAGTCGGATAAACAAGCTGTTGAGACATAGTCCTGTTATTTAAAACCATTTCACATCAGTATTTTTTTTTCATCTATGTAGTAATATTAACTGCGTGTTTTGTAATCATCCCAATCCAAGTCTTGTATTTGGATGTTATTTTTATGTCTGTAAAAGGCTTCAGATATATTCACTCGCGAAGGTAGATGCTCAGTACAGGTGGTGTCAAGTCAATACCCAGCTTGATACATTCTCATAACCAAAATAAATAATAGTATCTGCAATACAGCTGAGAGCTTACTGTAATAAGCACACGAAGTATTAATGTTAATATTTCTCGACATTGTCTCACGTTTGAATCATGTTTACAAAGTTTTAAGATGGGCGTGGGCTGTAAGTCATTGTGTGTCCCCGACCTAGCCTCTGTATAATAACCGTATTACAGCACTAACTAGTTTATCGCGCATTCATCTACTACTTACTAACTCGACTCGATTCAAACGCTGTAATTCGTCATGCGATGTACTCGTATAAATATGCTTAGAAAATACTTTGTTTGAATTTTTGCCTGCCAGTAATGGCCCACTGCTAAGATTGGCAAATACAACACTTTCCTGGGGTTGAAGAGTTTTACGTCCAGTTTTCCTTGATTCAGAAAAGTCTTAATCCTATTAAAATCTGTTCATCCGTTCATGTGATTTTTGGATGTATAAATTCATAAATGGTAAAAAACTATGAGTTTGATGTTACAAACGGACATTTTAATTTTATTTACATGTGTAAATAGAAATAACAAAAAGTAATAAGTATACTTAATTATATTGAATGTAAATTGCCTGCGAGTATGTCACGTCCGAACTCATTCAAAGTTCAGAGTTCGCTTTACTTCAAGGCATTTCTGTGCACATAAGAATTCAAAGAACAGATCTCAAGTGCTAAATATTCATTCATTCAAACCGCAAACGCGACCTAAGAACGTGTGTGGGAGTGACATAAAACGTGTTATTATGATTTAAACTCTAAAGACAAGTCGGCATAACAGAGAAATAGACGAGCAGTTGCCTCAGTGACGTAGGCGTGGTGAAAACGCCAATAGTTATCATAATGAAAGTGTTGTAATAACAGGAAGAGTGTGGGATATGGTTCGAAATATGCTTTCTTATTTCGTATACATGCGAAGTATTCAATAAAATATTCATAAATTTTATGTCAGTTTCATTTCTACAATGCTATAAATTAAATACGTGGCTACTGGTTCTTCTCGATGCTTTACTCAAGGTAATTAAAAATGTAACTTGATTTAATCGTGACAGACATTTATTTTCTTTGCTAAAGAAAGGCACGCCGCACGCATGACATGTGTCATTTTCATTGCCATCTGTTCAGAGTCGTACCTTACGGATTACTTGAGGACTATTCTCCCTACAATGCAACATTTAAGCTAAGGAAAGTCTGCTAATCATCTGGAGATGTAGTAAGTATTCAAGTATCTAATTCTTCTCTGACTTTTGATGGATCAATATCTTTTGCTATTTAAAAATAGTTTACGTGTAACATTATTCATTGTCAAGTTTTACTAAGGCATCTGCACGCTATTTTGTAATTACATATTCGAATGTAACAAAAACTAGTGACGCACGCGGTACGCATATTTGTTTATTGTCACAACACATAATGTAATGGTGTGAAGTGTAGATACAGTGGGTGATGTCGAAACCCAACGAGGCGAGGAACGGTACAACGCTCTATTTACCACTGCTGGCTGTTCTGACCTTACAGTGACACTCAAATTACTTACAACAAACATTAGTATACAAATCAGGCAAAAAAAGAATATTTTTTACCAACACTTATGACATGAATCGACATAAACATATTATAATTGGGATGGAAAAATCGCAATCCAAACTATACTTAACCCAAATAGTATAATGCAAAGATTAAACCGTTTAATAAAAATAGGTCTCAATAACAGAAAGAAAATAAGACCTGTCAAATAGAAAAGCGAATAGACAAGATATCTTGTTCTATTATTATCAGAATTTATTTGCTCTGGCGAACGAAAATACTATTCTGTTTTATAAAATGGCAACGTTGGACGACTGTTAGATAGTTTCAAAAAGCAATATCGGAAAATCACAATCTGTATCTGCCGGGAGACAGATAAAACTAATTAGATATCTCCAATATTCAGCTGCAGATATACAAACCCTTGTACAGGAAATCTATTTCCACAGTACCGGTAGCACTGGCCGATGGCTCTTTATTAGCACGATGCCTACGGGGATGACAAAATCACTGGCACGGAAGGGACAAATTGGTGGTTGTGCGGTTTCTGGAATGCTTATGGGACCGTTCGATAGTTGTGAGGTCGCGTGGTTTGGCCATCCTACGCGTCGTTCACAGGCTGCCGTCAGCGTGAAATATTTGGTAGCGGACGCGGCGCGGCGGACCGATTTGCATACAATGAAATAAACCGACACAATCGAGGGTGGGTCTCTGACTCGAAAGCTTTAGTCTTCTTACTAACATTTCGGAAGTACCGTTCTAGTGGCATCCGATGTTTTATGACAGCTATTTGGGTCGTGATCTAATGAAATTATCAAAGGTTTCTATCGGTCAATAGGATAGTAGAGCACCGTATAAGTCTTCTAAATGTCCTGTTTTGTGACACTAATATGGAGGTTTATTGAGGTAGAGAAAATATTTCGCTCGAAACGAAGTGGCGAAGTACTTTAATAAATATTCAAGAGCACTATAAATGCCAGATTGGATGGAAAACAAAATGACGGAATGAAAATTAAATACGAAAGGCCAGGATTAATGTTTAATTATTTAATCTATGATGTCGATTCAAAAAGATCCATGAGATTAATAGCAAACCCGACAAGAAATTATTGCGGCACTTTAAAATGACTCAAGTAAATATTAAATTACTTAGGGGTTTTTTTTGTTTGAAGGTCTCTACTGCAAAAAATAGAATGTTCATTGAATGTTTTGATTACAATTTGACAAGTTTTTTTTTCAAATTAATGCTTCCTTGCAAATTAATTAGGCATACAGATTCTGCGATTCTGGTTCTACTTTTATCATTGACCCCGAAATTTGTAGCGCCTATGCCGGTAGTAGTTACGTGTAGTGTTTAAGATACACTTGAAGTTATAACTCAATAATACGAATTTCAAAGTGTACAAGTACAAAGTAAGCATATTGTATGCCTTATTGCAAGACACGAACTGTCAACATACACCTCATTGAGACTCAAGTAAACACTTCATTCGTGCAAGACGAACATATTTAGATTCCTTTTTTTAACCCTATAGTTCACGGTCATTGGTTGTCCGGGGTAAGTTCGTGAGTGAATGCCAAATGTAATTGGTAGAAAAGGCATTTAGCATGTGCAGTGGAGACGAGGGATTCCGATACTTACGCCCAATCATTCTGTCAATCCGTCTGTCGGTGCGACGCCGGCGCCCGTGGGAACACTACCAATCGATAAACAGGATAATAGTATTGGCTTTAAACGTTTAGCTATCTTATACAAGGATATAATGTAATGTAGCTGTTACATTGATAGCCTAGAAGTACATGAATAATTAATTTCCTTACCGACTCGTAGTCACACCAAGGTTGTCACACCAGTGTGACAAACAGTAATCTTTTTCTTGTTAGTCACACTACTGATTTTTCAACATCATGTATAACATAATTGCTAGTGCAGTGCAATTAGTAAGTACAAGTTACTACAACCTCACCTATAGAACTGACCGGTTGGAAATACATTGATGTAAAATATGTGATTTGGTTCCCCCTTTTTATACACTACCTAAAGAATGATTCCTCATGGTTATTAAATTATAATATAATTATAAAATGTTATTAAATTATAATAATATAGTCTAGAAATAGCAGTTAGTTTCGCCGCTTCTTCTCTGCTAGCGCCTTGGAATCGGTGGGAAAGCTTGATAAACTTTGAATATGTAAACTTAGATTAAATAGTAGAATAAATGAAACTGAATTATAGGAGAATTTGCAACGAGAACTAAACTCAATTCCGGAAACAGTGTCAAAAATTTTTGGTTTGGTTTATTTTTTAGTGTAAGTAAGTTCGCCGTTTCCAGAAAAGCAGAAGAAGATAAAATTTAATAAATAAAAACGTTTTGTGTATTATTTGTCTTTTTCTGGCACTTTCTGAACACAGTAGTACCTACATACTTTGATGATTTCAATATAACTGTACTGTAACATGGACATCACTAGTTTAGAAATAAATACATTAAAAGGTGTGTCAAAATCAGTAGTGTGACAAACAAGAAAAAGATTACTGTTTGTCACACTGTTTAATCGGTAAAACGTGCCTGATTACATTTACTAAAACAATAAACAATTACAAAAAAATATGTTGTTTTTATTTTTTATGCTTGTCAATACTTTAAACATTTGGACATGATCACAACTTCATACTTATTAAAATAACAAACTGCTTAAAAAAACAAGCAGTTGATTAAGTATCTCAATTAATGAATAGTGATATTTATAAAAATAAAATTGTAATTACTTTTACTAACAAGACAGCTCATTAATATTTAACGTTAATTACTTGTTACTCGGTCGTGTCACGGTGATTAATACAATTAATTAATCAAATAATTAAACTTTTTTACTTTAATTTTAGATTACAAGGTTCTTTTAGGATTAAAAGTTTTGAGAGCATCATCCATAATGACACCGTTTATTTTTTAAAGTAACGTCATAATATCGAAATCTACCTTATGTTAAGTATGATTTTTTAACAATAAAATTATTCCACACACTTTTCCTCAACTGTAATTTCTGTAAGCCTGAATCCCTCTAACAATGTAATTATAAGAAAACGGAAGAGTAAAGGAACTACCATCCTGGCAATGCTAGATTTGAATGCGTATATTGCGTTGGAAAATACTGCGGAGTTATTTAATAAATAAAGGTCCTATGTGAGCATACCTACATAAATATTCGTTTCCAATAATATGTACAGAAAAATGCTCGGTAGCTCACCGGCGACGTCAATTCATCCATATACACTCGAGAGCAAAAGTTCCGGGTCACTAGCATTTACTTCAATATCTTGAAAACGAATAAAGCTATCGTATTGAAATAAATTGAACTTTATAGACAATTTAATGTTACTAAAATAAAATGCATTACATTTACTACTGACCATTTATTTTATTATGTTTAAAAGGACAAATTAAAAATGGCGTCATTTTGCTTGTAAAACCAAAACTGAAAATATTGAATTTTTTATATTTACAAGTAGTTTTAACACGGTTTAGTACTTGGTATTACCCCCACGTGCTGTCTGGACTGCTGCAATGCGATTTAGCATGCTGTACACCAAGTTTCTGAAACACTGTTGGGGAATGTTCTCCCATTCCTCTACCAATGCATGTTTCAAGTCACTAAGCGTAATTAAAGGAGGATCTTGTTGTCTTACCCGTCGTCCGAGCTCGTCCCAGGCGTGCTCGATTGGGTTGAGGTCGGGGCTACGTGCTGGCCACACCATGGGACGAATATTCACCTCATCAAGGTAGTCTTGCACTACACGAGCAGTGTGGGGACGGGCGTTATCCTGCATAAAGATGGCATTCTCACCAAGTCTTGCCATAAATGGACCGACGTGCTCGTTGAGGATTTCATCCACGTATCTTACGCCATTAAGAGTACCGTTTTCGATCAGTACAAGCTCTGTTCGGCTTTCCGCAGAAATTCCAGCCCACACGAGTACAATACAGGCTTTCATAAATCTTTCTCCTGGTCTTCTGTACACCTTTGCCCTTCCGTCGTGTGTATACAGCATAAATTTTGATTCGTCCGAGAATATGACATTTGACCAATTTTCAATCGTCCAATTCGAGTGTTCGCGTGCATAAATTCGTCTTGCTATACGATGGTGTCTCTCGAGTTTCGGACCATTTGCGGGTCTAAATGGTTTCAAATTATCTTCAGCAAGTCGCCGTCTTACAGTCCAAGCAGAAGGGCTGCTTCCACCAAGTCCTAAAAAATGATGAGTCAGTGCTGTTCCCGTAAGAAACCGATTTCGTAGCATAGAGTTCACTAAATATCGATCTTCCCGTGCCGTCGTACACCTGGGTCTGCCTGTTGTTGGTCTGCGTAGGTTCAAACCAGTTTCTAGAAACCGCTGGCGAACACGCTGAACTGTAGACAACGATACACCGACTATTCTTGCTGTTTCTCGCTGACTGCTCCCATTTTCCAGGATCGTGAGGATTCTCGTACATTCCTCAGGTGTGAGTGACATAATTACCACTTTAATAATGACTATTGGATACCTGGATGACTCCTTACAAATACATTTTATGCCAGAACAAAAACAAAAGCAAAAACAGTAGTGAAAATTAGAAGTTCTGATTTTTAAAAAATGGATCTTTTTTTTTATAACTTTTTTAATGCCATTACTTACCGCCAATCAATAAGTTTTTATATGTTTAATGAAAGATTATTAAATTGTCTATAAAGTTCAATTTATTTCAATACGATAGCTTTATTCGTTTTCAAGATATTGAAGTAAATGCTAGTGACCCGGAACTTTTGCTCTCGAGTGTACTTAGACGTTAACTGTTGGTTATTAAACATTATAAAACATTAAACGTTACTAAATGTAACATTATTAAACGGTTATTATTTTACAAATAATAAAAGAATTATACTATGCATATAATCTCCAATGTCTTTCAAAGTCCAAGCCTCACACTTTTCACACAACGCCATCTAGTCCCAAACTTGCACTATGGGTACTAGACAGGCTTATCTATCTAATTTGTAGATATAAAAGTAGCCTTCTTAAAAAAATTAAAATCTTGATTTTTTTTTCGTAATTAATACAACTTAAAAAGATTTTAAAGTTTTAACGCAATTTTCGCAACATTTTCTTTATAAACTTCAATAACTCGGGAAAGTACTTGATCGTTTCATTTAATTCCGTAATTAATGTAAAGAGACAAAGTAAATAAACAGTACGAAATACACATTAGAAATAATTAAAGCAAGACTTGAAAGTAGACAATCCCAAAATAGATTGTAAAATACCCACTCGTAAATATCTTCGCATAAAATCATGTGACATTCAAAGAACAATTACGCCAAAGCTGTGCCATTGTACGAGTAAGATGAGCTTTAGATTAGGGTTACCAAATGTACAAAATTTACCAGGAATTCTTTTGATAATGAGAGTCTTAGTTTTTCATTTCATTTCCCAACCTGTTTTTGTGCTGAATTTACAAACAACGTGGTATCCTCCTGATTTTATGAAGGTGAAAGTTTGGTATAGTATGTGAGCGTTCGTTTTTTTTACTAACACATGCACAATGGAGGATCTCATGCATGCCACTGAGAATGCAATACTCGTGGCAAAATTTTGGGCTGACACAGTTTGATTGTTATCGACACGCAAAGAAGAAGAAGAAGTTCGTTTTTTACGTTCAATCGAGTGAGTTGAATAGAATTTGGGATGAAAAAATAATAACCAAGAGACGTTAAGGGATGAGAGGCATGGGCTTCCAGATCAATCTCTGCAATAAAACATGGAAGGTCTGTTAAGGAAATCTAAAGCACTACTTTAGTAACGAAGGTAGGTTGCATTATAACTTTCCAACAAGTAAAGGGGAGGATTATACCCTGGAAATCTAAATATGGAAAATAATACGACCTTATTCTACTTTATCCATTTCCTAAAGTTTTAGTCAAATTACATCGATCGTGGTCACGGGTGGACGTTTTGATAGGAACATTTCGACCGAAACATTGGGAAATAAAATAAAATTGTTTTCCATTCCCAATTAATGAACGTGTAATCGAACTGTTTACTTCTTGGAAAATATTACCACTGGAATTGAAGGGATACTTGGCCCCTAATACGTTGACCAAGCAATTAGTAAGAGATTATGTATTCAATTATCATTCTTTGCCAATATAATACTCCTTGTGAGTGTCTTCTTGTTCGTGTATTATACTTTTACGTCAAACACGGAACGACAATTTGTATTCTTCTTACGTTACCACAAAAATAGGCACGAGCTCTTTATGATAACCCTGATACAGTAAAAAAACGTTGTTTAGTGTTGTAACACATACGCACGTATACTCATCACGGACGTTTTCAATGCCACATATCATGTTATTATATTCAAGGCTGTAGATAACGCTCTACGTTTTTTATACGTTGCTCTTTAAAAAAACGTAACAACCTTATCGTACGAAACATGTCAGTATCGTGCGAATGTATACTTCTTGCGTCATTTAGAACAATTGAATAACATGAATACCATGCCAATAATTAAACAAAAGGTTGTAGTTTTAATGAAACAAAAACATAGAGATTTTTATTTGATGATTACGTCCTACTAATACATAAAATGAAGGTCATGTTTTTATACGCAAATGCCTTACCATGCTTACGCGCAGTAAATGCCAGTCGTGTTAATAGCTTCAAATTTGGTCGATGGTTTTTCATTTCTTTAGAGCATTTAGAGCATTATTCATACTAATATTATAAATGCGAAAGTAACTATGTCTGTCTGTTACTCTTTCACGCCTAAGCGGCTAAACAAATTGTGATGAAAAGAGATTGGGCAAAATTAACCCAGAACCAACAGGAACGAAATATATGCCGGGTTATTAGTCTTGCTATGAGAAACATTTTAATAAAAAAAAATCTCCCCTAGGTGCTGTCCAACTGTAATTACACACAATTAAAAAATAGTTATTTTCTATTTCATAACTCTAATAAAAACAAAGAAATACATGTAACGTTATCTAATTGATATTAACAGACCGACCTAACCATTCTATTGTCTTTACTCGCTACAAAAAATACATAAGCCTGCGTCATGCACAGATTCAGGAATTATTTTACTTTTTCACTCTTACACCACATGTATTACGGGGTGTCCTACGTGGGCGAGGAAAGCGACACGATGCGACGCGATGCTACACGCGACGAGTGTTCTACATGATTACGTCACGTCTCGTCGCAGACCGTCACATAGGACACAAGTAGGGTACACCGTTGATTTGATGGCGTACGTCGCGTTCGTCGACCACGTTAGACACCCTGTTACACAGAGATGACACTTTGTTAAATTAAATCATTTAGGAGAATATGTAGTACAGAATCGGGTATCAACAATATGCGTACGTTAGGGAGCTGTTCTCATATGATAAGTGTAATATATTATTTAGGTCACACTAGACATGTAGGCATAGAACAGCCTGGAAGTCCAATGGATTTCTTTTCATTAAAAAAGACAACTCCCGCACTAGGGCTCATGCCCTGTGTCGCAGGGACTGTTTACAAACATCAACTAACGGACACAAAGAACACCCAGACTCAGGACAATAATTTGTGGATCTCACAAATAATTGTCCTGCGTGGGAATCGAACCCACAACCTCGTGCACGGCAGCTGCTTGCGTTACCGTCGCGCCAACGAGGTCTTTGGCCGATTTCGTGATTGTTTGACTTATACATGGTTATCCGCGTGGTGATGGAGTAAGAATACAATATGGGGTGGTGACCCCATCTCATCCCGTGGGTGTCGTAAAACCCGACAAAGGGACTATCCGTGAATATTATCTTTACGAAATAAAAAGAAGGAAAACTTGAAATTACACCCTATACCAATCCGTCAGGCCAGCGTGGAATTAGTAGGCCAAGTATCCCTCCGTCACGGGAGGAGGCCCGTCCCAGCAGCGGGATAAAAATGATGTATTATTAAACATGAAAACACACAACGTAGTTTTCATTCATAGCTGTTATAAGCCTTATATCTCTGATACCCCATACATATTCAATAAACAAATAATGAAAATTATATAAGTTTAACATGTGTAATAATGAGGGATATATATTAGTTCTGTTGGTCCTGGGTTTTTTTTGTATGAAATTTGCCCATTGTCCTTTGGTATGGTTATAGATGATAACCTAGAAATGGTCATAGGCTATAAATAATCACGCCATCGTTCTTAGGGGGTAGGCAGAAGGAAAACTAAATTAACTTAACTTAAAAGTTATACGGATGAAATTGCGGGTAAAAGCTAGTATTTAATAAAATCTAAAAGTAATAAAAACATATATGTTGGTCAAAGGCTTCAGACCCCTAGGCCTTGTTTTTTGTTCACCTAGTTTTTATTTTCTAACATGACGACAAAAATGCTTGTTTGACTTTCCTCTGTCGGTTGTTGAAGCAGAACGTTAATGGATGTATCTGCCATAAATATCAATAACACTGAATATTTATAATACTTTACTATATTATATTTAAACAATTTGAATAAGAATTAGCGGTAGGTATCTAAAACGAATAAGGATATTAGCTCACATAATCACCTTGCTGCTAAAAAATACAACAAATTCAAATTATTATGTTTTAATCGTTATTAAATCAGCGAGAGATTAATGATGAATAAACAGACGCATTTATCTCTAGATAATAACTTTAATTAAAAAAAAATCTCTTTTAAATATACAACTACATACAACACGGAAAATAATCCTTATAGCAACAAGAACTCAGTAAACGATTGACATTGAAAAGCTTACAGAAAACCGCAATAAGTGTCCAATTGGAAGTCTTAATGAAAAACTTTTTTATTTTTTAATTACACCGCGTCGATGCAATACCAATTACTATTAAGTACAATCTGTATAATATGTAGTACAGTTACTTACTATGGTGTAAGATATTGTGCCGTATAAAGATATACAGCAACGTCATGATTACCAAGGCGGCTTTATATAATGAACATGGATTTGATGTTATTTCAAGGCAAGTTTCTGCCAAACAGAGGCTTAGTAATTTTTTAAAAATAAATAATTAATTCTAAAAAATACATATAAATATTGTACTAAATGTATAGTCCGAACTTTACTGATTTTAGTTTTGTAACTTGATCGAATTAAATCGTATTTTCAGAATCAGAAAACTTTATTTGTCAAACATGCAGGTTGCAATGGTTTTAAAATTATAATAAAGCACTATGCTTTACAATAAACAAATATAACAATAAACACAAATGCATATTTCAAAATTGTTGTGGGTTCCATTTTATTTTCCACAATACAAAAGAGGTAAAATTGACTCTACCTACGGCCATGGTAACCTAACGAAGAGTTTGTAAATTCTTTGTAATTCTTTTTTTTTATAAAATAAACTTATTTACCCACTTTATATGAAATTTCTATACGATTAACATGGACGTAGGTATACCTTAATCAAAGTAGTCAAGATATAACTGAGTTCTGACGTAACAAACATTAAAAAAAAATACAACCAAATTAAGAACTTCCTTCTTTATTACAGTCACAAAAAAAAATTGACCAATCCATCTGGCCAACATGGTATTGGTAAATCGATCGATATTATATTCATTTCGTAATTTACGATGCTATGTTTATCTGAATCAACAAATGTTTTACAAATGGCACATAAATCGTGTATAACAACAGGGTAGCGCGTTTCGCTAATTGAGGAAACATCGAAAGAGGTGCCCAAGGTCTTTACACTTAAATGAAGGCAAAAACTATGAGGTCAAGGCACTCCGCATGACTAAGATCTTGAGAAACTAAAAAAAAAGAACAAAGAACAAATTTTAAAATAAGAATTCCACATCAATCAGCAAAATAACATTCATTTTGTAACTTACGATATTATCTAATGACTTACGTCGCAAAAGCAATTCCTCAACTTTTATTCAACAAACATCACAAACTCAAATGTATAGCAATACTGGCATGCGGTTCTCGTTGTATATTGATCGAACTTAAGCCTCACAACACGATGATTGTTAAGAATCCTTGAATGGAGCACAAAAACTCACATTATTAATTTTATTGTATTCGAAACGAGATGTCGCCTTGAAGACAAGATCATTACAAATACCATAGCCACCGTGAGTTGACCTCTCGCAAACAGCAATAACACGCGTGAATAACTACATACTTAATATAGGAAAAGTTAAGAAAGGTCAAACTAAATTGGTGGCGCTACCCGAACTTAACTCTCCCAGAAACCTATTGTAGAAACCGGTTTCAAAGAATCCGCCTTACCTCATTTAGCCACGTGTAAACATTTTAATTGATGATATGCGGAAGACAAAAAAAAACGATAGAGATCAGTATTTTAATACTGGTTTAAATACATAGATATCTAGTCGGAGGACATAATAAATAAAAGTATCTATAGGAGTTCTCTATTCAAAGCTAAGCAAGCAGTTTTCGTATAAAGTTGAGATATAAATATTTAACTTACACACTATAATTGTAATTTTGTTTAAAATTACAATTATTTTTAACTAACGTATTAGCCGTACCATTGCGTATTTCAGTAAGTACCGAAATTCATAGTACACTATATCGGCTATATCCCATATCCAATTTCATAAAACACTTAATACAACACGCGTTAGGAGAGCCAAAAAAAGGTAAATCATATTATCTAGTTTATAAAACATTGTCAACTTGATAAAACAGCGGTACTACCAATTTGCACTCAACCACGAGGGATGTCAATGAAATTGAAAATATGGTAACGAGTATCAAACAAAGTTTTTTCTTTTAGAAAGATTTACAAATATTAGTTTTTCTCAAACAATTTCTTTACAATTTCATTTTTACAGACAAAGAACAAATAACTGATTTAGAGTAATTTTCACTTTTTATTGTTGATAAGTATCGTCGACAACTTCGTTGCTATAATAATGTGTAAAAGTAATTTTAAGAACTGTATTTAAATGTGTAGTATAATGATTATTTTTAACGTGTTTTAAATTCTAACAAACAGCTAACAGTTTTTTGGAAACCGTTATACAACACTTATAAGAACAATTATAAGAACAAAAAAAAAATACAACCGAATTAAGACCCTCCTCCGTTTTTTGAAGTCCGTTGAAAACTAAGAATTTGTTTTTTTTTCAAAAGCTCTTTAATAAGAGAAAACGCATTTTATGGCTATTAGTTGGTGCTTAACTTTATAAAGCAAATACTATAACAATTGATGTGCATCAAAAAGATATAAAAATATGAAAACAACTTTCTGTACCTTTTTGAGAGCATTCGAAAACCACAGCTTGAACGCTATGTGGTTTCTCTTCTGAATTATGACAAGCATTGTTTCATCAGAATACGTTTTATGGCTACATTACACCGGTTTTATGGCTTTATTTTATCAAAACTGCCTCATGTTTTCAGTCCAATTTTATAATGTGTTCCTGGAGTAATATTCACTTGCATATTTTAATTTCTTAATCGTGCCTCCTTTAGTGATATCAAATTTAAAGTTGAATGGACTTTTACAAACTTAGAAAAATATCAGAGATTAGCTTTCATCCTATTATCTGGGGCCTAAACATTGCGACAATATGGAGGTAGTGTCTGAGTCTACTTTTGTCTTGTTTTTGTACAGATGATTTTGCTTTTTGACTTCTTACACCTATATTAATAAGCTCTATATCTTTGTCCTTACAGCAGTGCAAGACATGCATTATCTGCACTGAAATTTAAATGTGAAATACTTTGGTTTTTAGACACAACCCACAATACCTTCCATGGAGATCCTAGGATAACGTATTCTCTCTAACTCCGTCGTTTTCTTCGCTGTGGATCGCAGCGAATCTTGTTCTTTATTCGTAATTAATATAATGTAGATTCAAGACTGTATATTTACTTTATTGAAATTAGCTGACCAATAACTTAATAAAAAATACGTAGTTTAATTCGTTTTCGAGTACCTAGTGGTTAAATACTTATTATTTTGGATATACTCGTAAAAATAAAATTGAATAGCTGAATTGATCACCTTTCTGTGTAAACGTTACATGAAGAATATGTTTTAAACTTCTTTCGGGTTGCCCTTGAATCAGACTTCCTTATATCTATAACAATGTGTAGTAACTGAACCGACGCACTTAAATTGAAAGTTCGTGTACCAGTGTTAAGGTAATGAATTCTGGATTCGAGGTTAGTCGGCCAAGCTAGAATCATTGAAGCATAATTCACGGACGATAATAATGGTAAGTTCAAATATATGAATTCATTTGCACTGAATGTACTACGGAAGAGTGATAATAGTATTCGCTTTTTAAATACTTGTTCTTTTACTGGCTAAATGAGTGTCGACTGAATCTGGTTTTTATTTCAATGTGCGAAGTGCTAAACGAAGGTTAGACCACATTGATAATGTACAGATTTTTGTGCTAACCACATTATGTTATTAGTTAAGTGACATACATATGAAATGACATGACATACATGACTTACTTGCCATTTATTAAAAACCATTCTTGAAAATGTATTGTAAATTAGTCTTTCTTCGAAATAATTACTAACGTATCTCAGTAATACCGCTTTTAAAGACGAAAAATCTGGTAGCCATCACCTTTTACAAGTAAGAATAGAAGTATGAGATAAAACTTACAACTATAAAACTATTAAACTACTAACTTATTCACTTGATTTCAATAATAAATATTCAGAACAAAAACTTATTGGGTCTATATTTCTTTACAAAAAGTGTCAATACCCTTCTAGGCCTCTCGGGAAAAAGGTTCAAGCATGAAAAACACGATATCCCCTTAGGAACTTGACATTCCGTACATAAATCCCATACCTACTACATTATTCATACAAAATCCGCGTCACCCACACCCATGACAAGACAATAATTAATAAGCAATGTCATGCGCTTATTCGGCGATAATAAGACGCACGTATTTCGTCCTGTATAAGCTACCTTAATATAATGAGTTGGGAACTTAAAGGGTATTAAAAAATAGTATTAAATTAAATAAAAAACATGTTATTTAGGTAGTTACTAAGAGAGTCAGCAGAAGAAATGTCTCATACATTATTATTTTGCCTGTCTTTTAAAGTCTTCTTCTTCTTAGCGAGGCGACAGGCTTCCGCCCAGACATGAGTTACCATGGGCTACCTGGAAGTCCTTAAACAGATTGCGAACCCAGGTAGGACAAAGCAAGGAGAACATGCTCCGGTGGAGCCTCACAGACAGTGGCGGACTGAGTTGCCTGTGCGGCGCTCCACAAACTATGGCCCGCCTCTCATCATGTCCAGGATGCCCTTTCACCTGCACTCAGGAAGAGCTAAGGATTGCCAGCGATAACGCAGTCCATGTCGCAGAGTTTTGGGCTACATCAGTTTAGTCCACAGTATCGTTTTTCCATCGATACGCTTTTAAAGTCCTGAAATCATCGGACGTAAGGATAATTATGATTAGTCCCTAGAATGACATAATAATAAATTAACGAGAGAACAACGATTAAAACTCATACCAGCAATAAAAAATAAGATATTACTTAGGAATAAAATAAAAGTTAGCACAAAAGCATATTTATTTTAAAACCATGCGTTTTGATATACTTAAATATGCTTTTGTGCTAACCAAGGCAAGCAGCAAGTTTGCAAACGTCAATGACGAACCTTGTCCCTGCAGTACTATCAAGCGTGTGGTAATGAGTTATTAACATGTTGTTATTAATCACAATAATCTTTATTAAAGTAAAACACCGACATATTTACATAATATTTCAATAAAATAAATCACCTTTTTTACTTTAAACGCTTATTATGAAATATTCGATTAATTCCAATCAACATTGTATAAAGACGTAATTACATTACATAAATATGTCCTATATTTTGGTTAGAGCATGGCACTTAATTTAATATTTAGAGTTACGAATTATTTACCGCTAATAAGTCGTGGTACTATGCCCTTAGGTGAGAACGCCATTAAAACGAAACCTGATTGGTGGTTCTGTTAAAGGTAACGAGGAAGATTTCGAAAGAGTTTTTATTATATACAATAGACAATATTTTCTTATCACTGAACTTTTAGACACGTCCAGTAACACTGGCTTTTATTACACAGCAGAAACACTGGCCTTTATTGGCCATGGACCGAAATTTGTGAAAGTCAAGGGGAAACGCCATTGCTCAGCAATGGGATACTATAGTCTGAAACTAACTAATAATTTTTACCCGTATCTGCGATCAGTGCCATTATTGATGACTATAAGAGTTTCCAACTACTACAAAGCGTTCAGTTCATAGTACGAGTTACTATTAACGCTATCGCTACATTTATAACAGTGATACTTATCACATTAAAGTTTCATATACTTAAATGTAAGATTTTTTTTATATTATATTATTAACTAAATATTCATTGGTTTACATAACAAAAGCTAATTTACAGTTATTTAAAGTCTAATTAACACAGGCGTATTATATTTCCACTACTAGTTACACTAATTAACACCACTAAATCTAACTCGTGCTACATAATCAAAATTTAATTCATATTACAAAATCAATTCTGGGAACGTGATAGTCCTGATAAACTATTAAATCATTAAGTGTCACGCGCACTTGTAGGCGTGAATTGATTTAAAGTTACATTATTAGTTAGTTACGATTGATCAAAATAGATAGTGATGATAGATGGGTATCAATCTAAGTGAACTATATCGACACTTCATTAAGCCGCGATGGATTGTTGTCTAAGCCAAAAGCTCGCTTCGTGTCATGATAACTGTCGAGAAACGATTAACGGAAATAAAAAAGCAACGATTTAAATTTGGAATACGATATCTAAAACCTTCATGTTCATCAATGAGTTCAAAATATAAATAGCGAGGATAGATTAGGATCTAGTAAAACGAAAACGAAAGACAATAATTACTGCGAATGGAAGCTGTATATAAATTACTGGAGTCTAACGAAAAATGGGTAGGAAGTAAAGCATAAGAGTTTTTTTAATATAAAGTATATATAATATAAAGATAATTGTAGCCCTCATAACAAGAGAAACTATCCTGGAACGCAGTGAAACGTCTAGTGAAAACAGTGTCTTTTTCCTAGTTATGTACATAACTACATTTAAAATTATATATGTATGCTTACTATGAAATATAAATATTATTTAATACCGTAATGCCACAAATTTCACTCCCGCTTTTAAAGAGAACTTTATGTTATAACTCTATTTAAGCGAGGTTGACCGCATTCGACACGTTCGACTTGCAGTTAAAAGATGGGGCTTGTAAATCTGTCAACAACGAAATTACAGCTACGTGAACACTTTACAAAGTCACAGTATATATCGTGTATGCGTGCAACAACTACCTATTCGTGAGAACAGTAAAACCTCGTTACTAATATACTAACAACCTCATTTCGATATTATTAGCAAGCGTATAAAATGTCACCTCTGGGGTTACATAGGATCACGTAGAAAGTTTTGCATACTTGGCCGGTCATAACTATTTCAATTTCAAAATCCTTTTTCTTTTTCATAACATGGAGAGAATGGAACCAAAGATGTGTTTGTGTTGTGTTGATTTTACTAAATATTGATAGCATACCAATGTAGGGTAAGCATTTTTAACTAAAGTTGCCACCAAAGTATATCTCTGTAATAAAGTTCTTAAATACATTGTTACTATTTGATCTCCAATAGGAGTATTTTTGTCTACATTGTATTCTTTTGGAGTTCTGATCACATTGTTGGTATACTCGTAGTACTAAAAAATCTTTTTATTGTATATTGGTCTTGAAAATGGATAAAGACTTTTTCTTAGAGCTTTTATTTCGCAAAATATCCCTGTACCTTTTTATACTAATTTAGCCAGTGGACCAAATTAAACACATATTCTACGCAAGTTTCCAAACGAAGCAGATTATTGCTCAGTCCATAATATTTTGCCAGGAAGCCGGAGCACTAATCCAATCTAGTTCTGGATAGGGATTATTTAAACAGGACTAACTCCAGTGAGATATCCAGTCCAGTAATCGGATTGGACGGTTTACTTTACAATACAGCGCGCTGACTCTTGTGTGAACTGAAACTAGATTTATGCAGATGTGCCATTCAAAAACTTCTTTTGTCTCTCTGTTTATATAACAAACTAGCTGTTGTCCGTGATTTACTCGTTTAAATGTCAATTATCGCAAGCTAAACTTTTTCCCTTCTAAAGCTCTAATCTACTATAGTAGTAATTTGAATTCATCATCATGAATCGGCTTATGTATTCACTAGTAACAAATATAGAATCTGAGACGAACGGTAAAAAAAAACCGGTGAACTACCATTCGACCGAGTGTGAGTAGAGTAAAATACAGCTAAACAACGAAAAGGCAACGAAAATCACTTACAATGAACATGAAGAATATCTAGAATTAGAATAATCATTTGCCGATTCCACAAGTATCTAACCATTGATTATTTATAGATTATAGTCCCACATAGCATTAATTAAGTAATCGTTTCAACTTTTTATCCAACACAAAACAAAATTGGCGACGTAAATGAATTTTAAATAAGTTAGCATCGTGTAAGCCTGAACTCGACACTAACATGTTAGCTAACTTGCAAATTTCAAACTAAATTGGGTTGCCTAATTTGAGCACTAAACCCATCTTAATTTTAATGCTCTTCACGATATTATCTCATTTTAATCTAATATTTTCTCATTTATCCTCTCAAATAAATGGAAAGTATCCATTTATATGTAGTACCTATTTGTTATGCTTTATTCTTTTTTAATTCGTAAAAGCAAAGGAGCACTTGAAAGACAACCGTAGGATGACATAGCCGTTTAATTGCTGTTGTTAGCAAGTACGAGTATATCGTCGATTATATCAAACTCTACTGCCAGCTCCACATATCCTTGCGCCTTTCCTGTGCCTATCATAATGAACATTTTGCAAAGCTTGCACAAATCAATAAAACCTCTTGACACGATTATTTATTTTAATTTTTGGATAATCCGTTATTTCAGTATAAAACTGTTTTTTTTTCGTGGAAACTATTAATAATTTAATTTTATGAATTATTTTACATTAAAATGTCTAATTAACACACGCTCATTATATTTAGGCCCTCACATGCTTTTGAAACCGATGAGCAGGTGAGCCAGACTACATAAAAGGTACTGTATACCAACCAAAAACCACATTTTTCCAATTTGTAAAAACATAGCATTACTCAAAAGTGTCTAGTCCTGCCTGCGCTATCGTGTGTGTGTAAGCCATAAAAGGAAATTACGAAATGGGTTACCAACCTCGCCTGAATAGATGTCACACAATGAATATTGTGACATCAAATACTCTGCGTGCTTTAAAAAGAAAACTATTTAACATACAACACGACCGACGTTGATATAACAATAGCAATCTTTTATAAAAGTTTTACCGTTTCACACGTATACTAGTGAAAGCTTTACTTATGTAATGAAAGAAATTACTAAAAAATAATAATAAATGAGCTCTCTAAAATTCACACTATTGTTGAGTTTATTAATTAGTTGTTCGCTTAATTGATCTTAATTTGTTTTATTATTCAATTATTGTAAAGAGTTTTTTGACCTTTTTGACCGTCTATTGTATAACAGTTACTGTTCTTATATAATAACAAATGCAGTGTTGATTTTTCTAGAATTCAAACCCATTTTAATAAGGTTACAAAATTGCTTATTGCGTTTACAACGTACATATAGGTATTTATATTGTACCTACAATTGTGCATTGGACAACATGAACATAATATAAAATATTTAACCATTATGACTTGGTGTTGAAGCTGATGTTATAGGTCTAACCTTATACATAGATAGGGGCTCTACTTTAGCTCTACTTAGGCTCTGCTTTAGGGCTCTCCTCATATTTAAAGAATCCTAGCTGGGAGTATCTATATATTGTTTGTTAACTTTTAATTTCGGAAAAAAAAAAAGAATATTTTTATTGGTTGCTTTGAATTTTCATATTTAAGATAAACAGATCCATAATTTGTTACATACTTACTGCGATATTCACAATTTCACACGGACCAAGTCGTGGGCGAGATAAGGTAATAATTTACTTGTATGAAATTCATTTAACAAACGATGCTCTGCCACTTTTGACAAACGTAGGCTAAGTGTTAAATGAGCGCGCGTGTAAATGACTGACGACAAGTCACACTGACAGATCTCATTACTCAGTATATCATCCCATTCAGATGACCAAAACCAAGATAAGAAGACCCCTATCTACAAACGTTTAGTATGTTAAGATATGTCTCTAATATATCACTTGTCTCCCTTCCTGGAGAACAATAGCGTACGGATTTCTCAGCTTAGCCGTGTCACGCGTTTTGTTTCCATTTATCTTGGATAATGCCGTTACTAACATATAAATTATTTGATACAATCGCCTTTAATGACATTGCAGAAATCAGAAATGAGGGTATGCAAATAGGAGCGTCGAATAAACTTTGTATATTATGCCCTGTCCATGACACCGAACAAGTAACCAGTTGTAGTTTGGTCGCCAGACTTGTTCCCTGTTATATACAGAATAGTAGTTATATGTTTGTTTTCATATACGGCGTAAATAAAGATAAATTGAAGTTTTTACATTTAATAAGTTTAAGCAAAAAATATCTTTGCTGCAGAAAAAGAAAATTTGTATTTATCAATATCCTCTCGTAAAATATTGATAATAGTAAAGTAAAAATATTATAAGTTACACTTTTGCAAATTATATGAAGTAATAATATATTTTAGTTCATATTACGCTGTACTGCAAATTGCTTACAATGTCGAATTGCAGATTTTGTAGGTCGACTTTATTATTATTGCGTTAAACGATATTCGGTAAATGACAATGCGTACAAAAAGTTGCTAAGATACGGTAAAAGGAGAGTAGGCATGGAGGCCACTTGTTCGACCATCGACGCACGTATAACTTACAAACAACCCACCGAAGATCAGATTACCACAAGTTGCGGTTAGCAACACTACATACAATCCAAAACTATATTAAATCAGTGCATACACAATTAAAGTAGGATCATCAAGGTGATCCACTGATTCTTTCGCAATCTGATCATAAAAATATTATCGTGAGAGCCAGTTTTGGTAACAATGGGATCATTAAAATTTCAACTGTATTTTAATTGGCTCGAGAGACTTAAAAGAATTTTATAAATATTTAAACGCAATTATACAAATAGGGTTTAATTTTTTGAAAAGTAAGTATAAAAAGAGTAAGTAGACTTATGCTTAATTCTAATGATATTCAGGACAGTTCGCTGCCATGAAGGTTGTTGTGATGACGTATGTATTTTACAAACGCCTTTACAGAAGAGGCGCATGGTCCTGCTTCGAACTTGGAGACAGCTCGTGTAATGATGATTATTTTTTCTTTCAGTATTATTTTTGACTAGTCACAATCTTCACTTTAGGTACAGGCAAGCTTCGCAACACATCACCGCTCCTCTCCCTTCATGCAGTGATGATGAGCCATGATAAGTATTATAAGGAAATAGTTACCTAAGTATATTACTTGTAAAACTTTATACAACATTGTAACTGTAAACTTCAATTAAACGTATGCAGACTATTCTAGGATCTTAATTAACCTGGAATAAAGCCAGGTCTCAAAGTTTTTGTCAACAATTCCCAAAGTACCGCCACGTCTTGCCATTCGGTGGTGGTGGTACACGATACTAACAAAGCTCTACGTACAACCTACGTCGAAGCTTTGAAATTTGTTACTAACAAGTTACGTCAAATATTACAAATTTTCAAGTTTAATTTACGACCCTGTTCGATACGTAGCAAAGTTCAAAATCTTCTAAACTTTAGATACATCACAGGTATGCCACAACTTACGTTGTTCAAAAGCGAGTGCCAAACTTACTCCAATTGTAGACTATTTAGAACTGTAAACCTATTCTGATGTATTGAGAATTGCAGTGTAACTGAATTCTGTGCCAACTTCACTTTTGAGGCTAATTAAAACTACAAGTATACATTTTAATTAAGGAAGACCTCTATGAGGGATTAGAAAAAGTATCTAGTTACCCTATACTATGTCGAATTCTCAGATTCACGTTTAACGTAAATATTGGTGTCCTACTCGAGACTAAGGCTTTACAATAAGGATGTTATGAATTTTCTAGAACTCAAATCTATTTCTTTTTCCATCGCCACCAGTAAAAATAATAATAATTCGTTAATTTAATTAATTTAATGTTTTTCTGTTTTTTTAACATTAAGTAGTGTAAGTTAGTATTTTAAGTTTTTTTTTTATGTAATAGAAGGCAAACGAGCCAGCAGGTCACCTGATGGTAAGTGATCACCGCTGCCCACGGACACCCGCAACACAAGAGGAATCACAGATGCGTTGCAGATTTTATTTTTCTTTCTTTCTTTCTTGTGTTTCTTTATTATATATTTATTTGATAATAATTAACAGGATTTAACGTCAGTTTTTGTTCAATTAAAAAAGGTGACAGAAACCTACAAAAGCTTCATATGGCTACACTAACAAGGCGACAATGTAGGTCCAGGTCGTCAAGTCATTCCGAGTACTTTATTGACTTGACGGCCTATAAAGGGCGATACCACATGATATAATAGGCAATCGACACGTTTCTAAGGAAGGCCAAGGATCAGATGACATAAATGTTCATGCTTATCTGCACCTTCAGTTAACTGCTGGGTAATGAGTGATTTATGACCAATAAAAAACTCAATGATTAAGTCTACCTTAGAAATTAGTTTTGGTATTTTTAGTTAGGTACAAAAACTAGATTCTGCGTTTTTATTCAAATGGGGTAAGACAATTGTATTTTGTCAAGCTTATTGATTTTATATAGATACTTTTTCTTACTCTGAATTTCAGTCTGATCAGTTTTCTGAAAAAGAACCCCGGATGAGAAAGGCAAAGGACGAAATATTTGAAAAAGACTGTTGTCCATATTGTTGTTATTGTTAATAATGTAAAGGAGAGTATCTTCCAAAATTCTTTTACACATTAAGCTCGCCAAAGTTAAGTATTTTAAAATTACAAACGTGTAAGAGCATACTGTATGATATTAAAAAAAAATCCTAGAAAACAAATAAGATAACTTCACACTACCTAATAAAGAGCAAATTTTTCACTTCGTAAAAGATACCGTTTAAACTGACTGTATTAAATACTACTTAGCTGAACCGTGCCCACTTCGTTGAGCCGCGAAAAAAATGCGTCCCTTTTTTAAACATATTTCATTACTGCTCCACTCCTATTAGTCATAGCACAATATAGCCTATGACACTCCCCGATAAATAGACTATTCAATACAGAAAGAATTTTTAAAATCGGTTCAGTAGATCCAGAAGTTACCCCCTACAACGTAACAAACACACAAACACACAAACTTTACCTCTTTATAATATTAGTATAGAAGTATAGATTTAGTTATTGAAATTAATTTAACATGCAGAATAGTTTGCATGCATTTGCTTGTAACTAAATGAACTAAGTTTCTATCAAGTTAATGCCTACGACATATTCTGTTTAATGCTCGTACTTACTACAGACATAACTTTAGATGATGAGATAATGATAATTAGATGAAATTCAATAATAAATATGATAATTATGATTCCTTCTAATAGCAAGCAGTTTTGTGAGGCAATGTATATACCTATGTATGTGAATCTTTTAAAAGCAACAAATGTACATCCATCCAGATGACCCATGTAATTTACCTTCTATATACGAGTACGCTTATAACTTAGTATAATATAAAAACGGCACGCAATATGCTTAATAATATCAAATTTGTAACTATATCCGTAAACAAAACAATGTAACACGAAACTTAAAGTTTTGCAGATCAACGTCGCATCAACGCATCACTCCGACACGCATTGACGTGTGGTTTTGTCATACGACACATAACATGACACAGGCCGCACAGGTAAGTCAAGAACATAAAAAAAAGAAAAATAACCATAGTATTTAACGTAATGGAGATACGCTTGCCTTTTGTGACACGATGTTTTGTCTATGTTCATATCCTGAACAGAGTGTCGTTGACCTCCAATGAAAAGCCGATTTCTAACAACTCTTTTATACTAGATGTGAATGTCCGATGGAGCTATTTTACGTGCGGTGCGCAATTATTTTCAGGGACCAGTAATTTATAAAAAGGGGCAAGTAATTGTACTTTTATTATACAATCCATTAGTCATAGTTTTTTTTATTGAACATACAAGTTTTTGTTGTATTCAACATGTAATGTACTTTTTGGAATTTTTAAAGATACCAATTTGGTAAAGGAAAACACAAATATTTTAAATATGAGGGTAAAAATTGTCTGCAGAATGGCGGTTTTTATGATACAATACAACCCGAATTACATCTAAGCGTTTGTCAAAAGGTAGTGTAGGTTTGAGCCATGGAGAACAATCCATCCTCCTATGTGTCTTAAATGTATGTATGTAAAAGTCCTGGCAACACAAGGACTTCCTTCTTACGAAAGTTCATCATAACAGCCCATTAATGATCCACTGCAGGGACTGGCCTCCTCCCGTGACGGAGGGGTGCTTGGCTTACTAATACCACGCTGGCCAGACGGATTGGTATAGGGTTTATTTCCAAGTTTACCTTCTTTTTATTTCGTAAAGATAATATCCACGGATAGTCCCTTAGTCCGTTTTACGACATCCATGGAATGAGATGGGGTGGTGACATATTGTATTCTTACTCCGTCACCACACGGAGTTAGGAACCGTTACAAAAGTTGTCTAAAAAATAATTGTAAAACAGTTACGTTGTAAAACAGTTACGCCACCGAGAAATTAATTTCAAGTCATAATACCTTTTGTGAATAGTTAATAATAATATTCATCGATGGTCAAAGGCGATATGGAATCACATTCCTGCTCCCATTTAATCGTTACGACCCATTCCTTACATATTAACAACATTTTAATGGTTTTATTTGATGTCAGCGGCGCGGTCCCCAATAATAAATGTATGAGTAGTCATTTAAAATGACAACACGATGCCGAGAGCTATCATTAAACCTTAATTTTATTACAATTTGATAACTACAATAAGGCAACTATGATACTTAAGTGGCTCTTACGTTAAGTAAATGCTACTTACATAGTCGGTAATGGACTTGGGCGCTTATTTAATTTAAGGTAAAGATAAATGTAGAGGCAAACGTAACGTGTTGTTGAAATAACTAAACTCTTTTGTTACTTCACGAATACTAAGAAGGTCACAATATTAATGCCTGATGATATAGACTATTATTATATAATTTATTTTTTCAAGTTTTCAATAAGTAAATTCTATTTGTACCTCGTTGTTTTTCTTGATACCTTAAGTTCCTAGGTGTGTATCGCCGCACATTTCTTTGTTACCATATCTACGCCAAACGGTTATTGGTACAAAGATATATGTAATTGGATACACGAGGTAGCAGTCCGGAAATGGTTCTTATTCAGGTTCTGTACTGGAAATGACATGTTGTATACCCAAAGTAGGCGTTATCCATTCATTTGCACATTCAATGTAAATTAAATATTTGGATATATTTATATGCATTGTTAAATCTCAGCAACACAGACTATTTTATAGACAATACGCCGCAGCATATTTTTTGCCAGTATATTTAAATAACTTATGCCTAAAACAAAGTTTAATGGTAACTTTGTTTTGTTCGAATTGCTATAATTAACTAAACATTTAACCAATTAAAGTAACATACATTACCATAAACGAATTAAACCAACTAATGCTCAAGCCTGCAATATTTCCAAAGAACTATTATTGCCAATAAGCATTGATTCATTATATTCTAAGTGCAGACGACAGAAGCCACCTGATCTTTCTTAAGCTCTCTATTGTACTGTCGTCTCATGACGCTATTTCAACAAAGAACTATATCGTTAACTATACAAATGAAACTTTAATTAGGACTCACTAAGATAGTACAGATTTTAAAGGAAAGACTAATGTTCTAGATAATGTAATAGCCCAGTCAAAATAGACTAAATTATGATTAAAGTTTGCATTAATTCCCAACAAGCTGGATTTTTGTGCAGGGCTTGAATACGTCATTACAAATGATATGTCAAAAGTCCCCATCGATTCCGCTTGTGCGTTGTTTTTTATTCGAGGTCAAAGGTCACAAATTTGCGTTTTTTGCGTATATCTCTGAAACAACGAGAGCTATCGAAAAATGTTTCAGACAAAGTTTGTAGACCATAAAATTATCTACAAAAAATATATCAACACTTTTCTCCTACAAGGCATCGCTTACGAGATATCGTGACTTTAGAGCGCGGGAAAGTCGTATTTTCGACTATATGCACACACTTGCTTTTTCCCGCGATTTCGCTCGCGTTTATAAGTATTATTAAAAATAAGGCTTATTTCAATATATAGTAGCAATATGCATGCTTGGTCTCAGCCTAATCGGTTTGAAATTGACAAAGTTACATACAAACTTTCATCCCCTATCTTATCCCTTTAGGGATAAAATTGATCAAAATCCTTTCTTAGCGGATGCCTACGTTATATCATCCACCTGCATGCCAAAATTCAGCCAGATCTGTCCAGTGGTTTGGGCTGTGCGTTGATAGATAACTATGTCAGTCACCTTTGAGTTTTATAAATATAGAAGATTTCCACACCACCTCTGAGGTAGATAAGGTCAATCTTGCACCAACATTGAATCAAATACAACAGTACATTGAATCAAGTACAACAGTACATAGAATCAAGTGCAACAGTACATAGAATCAAGTACACTGCGATTTTTTTATCGTGTTTTCTCCAGTAGGAATACTCCTACCACATAGTGATCTATGAACGCACAGCCTAAACCACTGGACAGATCTGGCTGAATTTTGGCATGCAGGTAGATGATATAACGTAGGCATCCGCTAAGAAAGGATTTTGATCAATTTTATCTCTAAAGGGATAAGATAGGGGATGAAAGTTTGTATGTAACTTTGTCAATTTCAAACCGATTAGGCTGAGACCAAGCATGCATATTGCTACTATATATTGAAATAAGCCTTATTTTTAATAATACTTATAAACGCGAGCGAAATCGCGGGAAAAAGCAAGTGTGTGCATATAGTCGAAAATACGACTTTCCCGCGCTCTAAAGTCACGATATCTCGTAAGCGATGCCTTGTAGGAGAAAAGTGTTGAGATATTTTTTGTAGATAAGTTTATGGTCTACAAACTTTGTCTGAAACATTTTTCGATAGCTCTCGTTGTTTCAGAGATATACGCAAAAAACGCAAATTTGTGACCTTTGACCTCGAATAAAAAACAACGCACAAGCGGGATCGATGGGGACTTTTGACATATCATTTGTAATGACGTATTCAAGGCCTGCACAAAAATCCAGCTTGTTGGGAATTAATGCAAACTGGATATCTATTTTGACTGGACTATAATGCCTGCAATCATTTCGCAAGTACATACTAATTTTCTATCAATAAAAGTCTATCCCGTTTATTCAAAGTGAATCGAGTAGTTTTGGAGTACTTTCTTAATTTATAGTAGATGATAGGTATGTTTGGAATATGGCTACTCATCATAACAACCCACTGCAGGGACGGGCCTTCTCCCGTGACGGAGGGATATTTGGCCTACTAAAACCGCGCTGGCCAGACGGATTGGTACAGGGTTTAATTTCAAGTTTTCCTTCTTTTTGTCCCTTAGTCGGTTTTTACGACACCCATGGGATGAGATGGGGTGTTGACATATTGTATTCTTATTCCGTCACCACACGGAGACAATACTATGTGTGAAGAACTATTGGCAAGATAAAGACGTCAGGTACTATTGTGAATTTAATTGGAATCACCAATGGATGTGTTTTTTGGTATTAAAGAGCTAACAACATCTGATTTTTACTAGTTTTACACGCAAATATAGTCATTAAAAATAAAACATTAAAAGACCTTAAAGAAACAAGCAGCTCAGATATATATCTGATATTTGTAATTAATGAAGGATTAAGAATTTTAAGAACCTTGACAAAATTAGGTCATTACGCTTTTAAAACATTTTCTTAAGAACATTGTTTAAAATAAAATGTACATTATCTGTTATTGCCAAATTAAGATAAACACTAATTAAGCAATGAGTAAATGAGAAGAACATGATAAGACAACAGGCTTGTTAGTCGTAAAACCTTTTTTCTTTTAAAACTTATAACTTGGTGCATAAATTCAAAAAGTTAACAGCTACGAGTATATTTAGGGCATTATTTCAAAACACAGAGATTTGACCAATGCCTTTCTAAACTTCTTCACGTATAATATGTTACTAGTTGTGCAATAAAATTTGAAAAACTAACAAATAAAAATATACTCGGTATGATTCCGCCATACAGCTCAAAGCCCACCACAAGTTTAATCTTACATTGTGTACTAGTGGTCAACAATTAATCTATATTTATATTGTAATTAATAATTGATTGTAAAAAAAGTATGTATTATATAAGACTACGTAAATATTTGAATTTGAAATATGTAAATGTTATATGTGTTATGTTATGTCCATTATGTATAGTCCATTAATCCCTTCCTAGATTAATGGACTATAACATAGAAAGAAGTTAAAACAAGTAGTTTATAAAACTATTGCTTTTAAAACGATCGAGATATATCTGGTATGAGTTTCAGAATACACACGAAATAATTCGGTACAAGTTCTGTATTTACGAAAGTGTTGACGGCAAACACAATAATGATTTCTGAAGCACATTATTATAGTGTATACTCGTAGTGGATTGAATGCATTTTATGTAGCATGAACCTTTGCATGTAAATTTATATCTTCGTAGGAAATATAAGACAGTGCGGAAACGCCTCCGCGCGACCTCAATTTCACTTTGATCTATTCAAATACGACATCCTATACTACCGCAGCTCTTAATTCAGCTAAGATATATTATTGTGAGATGCGGTAGATAATATTATCAGCCTTTTTAACTGTAAGATTTTTAAATAATTATTATAAAAAGATGAAACGACCTTTTCTAGGCTGAGGAAGTTCACCGCACGAACTTAGCAAAGACTTAAATAAGAATTTCACCCAAGGTAAACATTGTTTTTAATTTTGGCCATCTTTATCTTGGCCGTGTCTGGTGTGTCATGGGGACTTGAGAAACTGATTTAACGGATACAAAGAACTCCAGACTCATGACAATTGTGGATCGCCAAATAATTTGTGCTGTTATTTCCTTGTCATTTCAGCAACGGTTAGCCGTAAGTCTTCGTAGTCTTAAGTCGTTTGTAGTCAAGGTGTATAAGCACTCTTTTAAAGTACTGCACAAGTTGATAAGATTCTGTCCTCTCTAAGTCAGCATTTATTCTCAGCAATACATACAAAATCAAACGGAACTCAAGCAAGCGATATCAGTGAGAACATGCCACAGCATCGATAAATAGTTATATCTACATTAATGTTGAAAACGTGGTTGTTCTCATTCGACTATTTTATTATGAACGGCTGATAGGCGCGTGCCGCGAAATTGATTGCGCGTGGTCTCACGTACCTGACAAATTGTTATTGCAATTCCTCTTTGTTCTATACGTGAACGATAGATAGTTCTACAGCTTCGAGATTTACTTACCTATCATAATTTATGCCTAGTCATAGGCGGTATAAGTTGTTATTCGTTAGCAAGAACCAATGAAATTTATAGGAGAATAGCTGTACCTGCGGCTTGGTATCCTATACCTGCGGGTGTAAAAATTGTCCAAGTGAACATGCCACACTTTTACGTGTTTTTGGACAATTTTTAGATTCCTGACGATAATATTATTGTAGATTACTGATATGAAATCGATAATAAACATTAACTTTCACTGTGTATGGATGAGATTCGTCCTTTTTTCTTATTTTTACCTGACCCCGTTAAGTTCACTGGTTCGAAACAATCAACAGCGTTCCTCTTCCAAAACTAAACGTAGACCCAACAAGGGTTTGCCTAAGCGAAGAGAATGTGAAGGAGGCAAAAATTTGGCCCGCTCGTTTCGAAGAAGCGTATGTGCTACTAGCCCACCATTCTTTTTGGCTTTTTTACGGAGACTGATTGGAGAAGGCTGTGATTCTATGCTATTTATATATGTTAAACACTACTAGTTTTAACTGTTATGTACCTATATGTTTTAACTATGTATTACTATAAACTATGTACGTAATATACACACTACTGTATGTTAAACTACTGACTCCTCAAAATAGAATGTGATCTCTACATTTTACATAAAAATATCCAATTACGACTCCAGTATATACACTCTGCGCATCATTATACAAATTGCCCATGCCTTAATAAGATAAAAGTAGGTATGTGATATAAAACATAAAATTATCGAGCGAATCGAATTTTTTAAAAGTGAATCTGTTCATTTTATTATATTGCAAGATCTCTTTGAGCTTAAAAGCCATATAAACGTATCTTTATTGGTCACTTACTTTGTAGTTATCTCGTCCAAAGTAATAAAGTGCCATTTATATAATGTTTTAGTGACAATACTCTAAGAGGAATGTCGTTACAACTTATTTACGGTTACCTACAAAAATACAGATATGGTAATGAAGGCGTTAACATAAAAATAATACAAATGTAAATATAACGTTACTTACAACTTTAATAATTATGAATATTAGTTCGCACAGAAAAAAGGAATTATGATTACTTAGTCGGTACTGAGCTTAAGTACTAAGTTAAGGAATCACCATAACCTTCAGAGGTTAGCAATGCCAGAATGTGTCGCGTTGTCGCTCCTATCAAAATCTAGTCATTCCTCTTTTTAAGGACTCCATGCAATAGAGTTTTGAGTAATTAAACTTCCTGGCAATGCAAGAAGGAACCTCTAAATAAGAAAAGGGCCTAAGTATTAGAGAGCTGTTAAACATAAATGAATATAGTTTTGTATTACTTTCAGTCTTTTCAACTGACGGTAAGTTAACGTCTGCAATTTCAGAGCATAGCCAAACACGCTGGCATATGAACATACGTTACGACTTGGGGAGCTTCAAGAAACGAGCGTACTCCCTTTTTAAAGGTCGCCAACACATCTCTGATTCCTCTGGGGTTGACCTGCTGGCTCGGTTGCCTCCCATTACATAAAAAAAACGGACGTTCCTCCAGGTATAGCAAATATGTATTATTACCTTGTGTACTCAACGCTCGTGTTTAAACAAAACTATGCTTTGTTAAATAGATACGGTGTAAGATAGCAGTGCGAAGCCTTATTGGAAGCCATACATAATCTATTTCTTTGAAATGACCCTTGACTTAACATGAGAACTAATTATAGAGCGTTTACGTCATGATGGTAAAGGTGACATTTAATTTACGAATAGTGTTACTACGAGTAACTAGATGATGCGTTGTTGCGTCAAAGATAACCGCTTTTTTAAAATTCGCTCATGGGAAGAAACATTATACATAAATTCTTTTATTATATATATAATTTATAATAGTATATAATAATAATTTATTTATGTTTATTCTTTGTTTATGCTATTTTTTCTAGACCTTCAAATATAAAATAAAAAAATCATCAATCATATGAAGCAAAAATATATTTTTTCTTAAAATTATCACAAACCTAGGATTAAGCTCATAGACATTGTGCAAGGATTATTATGTTCTACCTGTGGCTACTTTGATCAGGCAATCCTAAGTGCGAAGCAGATCTTTTAAGCCCCATATGCATTTAGTTGTACTGTACCAAGTAAATCGCGAATAAGTTCATAGTAATAAACTCCAAAGCTTTCTAGCTCTACAACTACAAGAGAAATAACATATAAGTTATAAGAATGTATTGAGAGACTTAAGTTCTTGAAGTTATCTTAAGTGTTGTACTGCAGATGTCACAGCAAGTTTACAACTACTAACGTGTTCCGACACTTAATCTCTAGAGGTTTAACGTGCTCTATAAGTGAGTTCACTCAATAATATGTATTGTACAGTAGCTTTAGTAAATACCTGACTATCTTGTTATTCTCATTTAGCTAAAAGCGAGTTAATTGGGCCTTCTCAGAAGACTTATGCTTATCCAGAGAGTAATCGAGAGAGCTATGCTCGGAGTCTCATGCAAGGAAGAGAGATTTTTCCACATTGCTAAATTTGCTTTCTGTTAAGCAATTGTCTTTGCATAAAAGCTTCAAGGTGAGAAAGGGGGTAATGTCGTATATAGTTACCCCTTCTTCACCACACATTAAGCTGAAAGTTTATCTTGATAATAGTTTAGTGAACTAAAATATCATCATCATCATAACAGCCCATTAATGTCCCACTGCAGGCACGGGCCTCCTCCCATGACGGAGGGATACTTGGCCTACTAATATCAGCTGGCAAGAGGAATTTGTATAAGGTTTAATTTCAAGTTTTCCTTCTTTGTATTTCGTAAAGATAATATTCACGGATAGTCCCTTAGTCGGTTTTTACGACACACATGGGATGTGATAGGGTGGTGACATATTGTATTCTTACTCCGTCACCACACGGAGAGAGAGAGAGAACTAAAATATGCTGACACGTTATCTCATAGATATTTGTCAACATAACAAACAATGCCACTACCGTATCAGAGTGATTATTCAAACGCACTCAAATCAACATCTGTCAATGATTGAATCGACGATACCAAAGATTAAATTTGCATCGGCAACAGCTCTGCATAAATCCTACATGAGCAGCATAACTAATTGTACTATAAGGATCAAAATTCAAAACAGGTATAAATATGATGTATTACACTACGAAAAAGTGGCAGTAAAACGCATTTTATTTAGATTGACGACCTCTGTGGCGTTTAGTTATTTAACATGACTGCCACGCAGATATATGTATTTACAAAAAAGAAGTATTTAAGTATGTTTATCCGTTGTCTAGTACCCAAAGTACCTACAAGCTCTGCTTAGTTTACGACTACATGGAGTTATGTAAAAGTGTGAGGAATATTTATTTATTATTTATTTAACTTCCTATTTTTAAATAAGTAAGCAACATCCTTGTTGTGTTATGTCCAGCAGGGAACGTCTATTGTTTGATATTGTGAACTTAGTAGATGTATTTATAAAGAAACACCTTATATATTTGCGTTATTTTTTATTTCAAATCCGACTAATGTTATGATGAAAATAATAAACAATGCAGAATCGTAATATTTTGCGGATTATGTTTTAACGACCTTAATCTTACCTCTGCTACTGATAACGTATCAAAATAAGTATTGAAGCCTTAATTATATTTCATAGAAACCTATGTTGTAATTTTCTATTTGGGAAGTAATTAAATATTAATGTTTTAAGTACCTTATTGTAAAGATAGGTAAAAAAGGTTAGTTTGTCAAACAATAACAAAGAAATTCTTGTAAATGTCATCTCACCTACTTTAAGATGGAGAACGTGTAAGTAAGTATATGTTACCAACATGGTTTAAATAAACGTCACAATGTTTACGACTGTTCACATTTTTACGACTTAATAAAACTTTTTAGAAATATTTCGACACTTAACTTCGACGTGTCGTTACTGCTGGCTAAATTATTATTAACTTTAATATTATATACTCAATTTATTTATCACATATATTATATTATGTATCTTTAAATAAAGAAATTATTTTTCTACATATACAATTCATACTAACCGGAATAGGTCGTTTAGAGTACAGCTTTATTTTAGAGGCGATATTTGTTAGTCGCACATGGCTTTTAACGAACTGTTGTCCTAAACATAGTAATGTGTAATGGAACGTGCTAATATCAGGAATTCGTCTCATCGAATTCGGCTGTATGCTATGTCAATAGCATCAATGTAAATTATGCCCGTAGGGTACAATTACTTAATGTACTCTTACTATAACTTTATTATCATAATTACTTGTTTATGTGTAATGGTATCTGAATTCCTTTACAAATATGTTCCTTACACAAAAGTTACCAGCCTCCCAGCTAAGTTTCATTGTCAACTTAAATATTTATTGTAATTTATTCCGACACTAGCAAAGTTTCTCGAGTTTGCATTATCATCTTACAATAAGTACGTACACACTCATAACTCTTGCTTGCTATTTCACAATTTGCATAATACTAAATATTACTCGGTTGCTAACCAGCCATATATTCCTTTTAATATTTCTACTGCCGTATTTTAGTCTGTCAAAATATAAGAACTTACGTCTATTAGGATTGTACTTTTACAATAAATTTATTATATTAATAGAAAATTCAAGTCTATTACTTATTTCAATAAAACGTAGGAACATTTCTTGTTTAACAATCCAAGACTACTTCGAACAATTTTAAATTATATTTCTTTTAGCGTCGTCTCAAAGTTACAGATGTTTCCGAGGAATATTGAATTGAAAAGAGTTGAACAGTGGCGGAAAATTTCTATTTTAAAAATAACTTCGGCTCAGTTATCGAGATAAAGGAATGTCACATCTAACTTGTTCATAACAATGACTGGAATCTAATTACCTAAAACACATTTTATACTGTTACAAATTTAAAACCCTTTTTATAAATTTTCACAAGGTAATTTTAGGTTTTTTTTAATTGTAATCCAACCTGTGTGTATAAACTAAGTATTAATTTGGTCCGTGAAAAAAAAAAAAGTGTGTATATACTAAGTATTAATTTGGTCTATTTTTAACTACTTCTATGGTAATGTTACACTTTTTTGTTACGAAACAGTGTAGACCAGACTACAGGGTAGGTACACGGGATAGATACCGCTTTAATCAAGAAGTTTTCTTTTTATTTTAGGGACATATACAGTGCAAAGGAAACACAGTGTTCTTATAAAATTGCTAATTTCACTTCACTTTTATTTTTAACTATGAACGTTAGAGAATTAAACGGAAACTGTGACGGTAAATACATTATAGGTACTGGTAGGTGTAACTTTAAAAGGAGTTGATTTATTCTTTTAAAACTTATAAAAGTTAAACAAGACCAATTGCGAACCAATTCAAAATATTTTAAAAGTCGTAAATTTATTCAAAAGCCGATTTCTCCATTCCATCACCTTCAAAGTTACGATCTGGAAAATACTGTATCTACGTATTATTGGAAAGTAAAGCGTCGTAAAAATTTTATTACGGTGAAAATTTCACGTCGTTTGCTTTATCGGAACACCTACATAAACAAATAAAAATTTTACATTTCTCTTAAATCTATATAACTATGGCATGTTAATCAAAGCAATAGAAACTGTTATAAATGTACACTACTAACTATTGATAGTCAAATAAACTCCGTTTGTCAGCTTAAACGTTTCTTATAGGTTCGTCTTCATTTTGTGTCGACTTGGGCTTTGGAAGAGTGAGGGCCTCTCTCAACTCAAAACTAACACTATTCCTAACTGATTGAGCTTTGGTTGCTTTTCAGACCGTTCTTGGAACTTATACGACAAAGTCAAATGCTTCACTGTAAAGAATCAAAGCTAGATTCTCGGAAGTAGGAACATAGCACATAGCTCATGTATCAACCCTTTTCAAAGATAGAGACGGAACCTAGAGATCTGAAATTATTAACAGTTTGGAAATATTTTTAAAGGTACATTTCTTAACATGATTTTAGTAATTATCTCTCTTGGAGTTAGTCTAGAATAATTTAGGTTTTTATTCAAGTTTTTATTAAGTACTTCTTTTTGCAAAAATGTTATAAAATAATCTTAACCAATTCTAAAATTAGTAGCGATCTAACAAGAAGTTCAAAATCAAAAGCAGATTATTAGTGCCATTAAAATAAACCAAACTTGTATATTTATGAGCCTTATTTACATAAGACTTATAGTCTATGCAAATAAGTTTCATATCGTATAGTTCTTAGGCTTATGACTCAAACTCAATATTCATCAACAGCTCGCAATCTTTACTGTTTATTGCTTTACTTCCTTTAGTTGTAAAATTACTTTGTACTACTACTGAACACTTCTGCTTCCTTAGTACTTCTTGTAATGGTTAATAAAGCATCATGTGGGTAACCTATTGGTAATAGATCACCTAGTCGATTGTAAATCAAGCTATATTTATGTTGTCAAAAATGGCACTGTACATACATTAAACTAAATAGATCATATTCTACGGATTCATGGACGAATGTTCCATAGACCGCGAAACGTATATGCTTCTATTCAATTCTTTAGTTAAAATTTGACCTATTGTTAACCATGCGAAGTGTTAATTAATTCTGTTGTTTTTAGTGTGATTTTTATTCGTTTCTACGTGCCATACCCGCCAGACCAATGCAAATTATCATGTTTGTGGAAAATGATTTTTATGACGGATGACCACGTTATAGAAGTAGAGAGGTAACGAAAAGGAATAATAGAAATGAAGTCTTCAGCAATTTTAGAAACCTAGTTACAGAAATTAGTGCTTCCATAGTTATCCGATTAAACCCGCTCATTTGTCTTGAAGACAGTAACTGGTCCGTACTATACTGTAAATGAACACACGGCACAAGGTTTCTAGTCGTCCGCCTACGATTTGCGAGTCTTAACTTCCGTAGGAGGTTATTGTTATGTTTCCATATCAAGTCTATAAACGTAGTAACGTTAACCCGCACGTTAGGCCTCGATTAAGGTCGACCAAAGTTTTTGTTACTTGTTTTGTTAAATATGTTTTTTGTTTTTATAACATGTCCTTGTTTTGTTTTGAATAGATTAACTGATGAATGTGATAATATGTTTCTTTTATGTTTACGGCACGGCTTTCAACGTCAAAACTTTAAAGTAATAGAACAAACATTAGCTTACGTAAGTACCTACTTTATATTTTCATAAGCTATAGCTATATACAAATGACTATTGTGGAAGTGTTTTTGTTTTATTTTAACCCTAATTTATTTAGGAACTCTAATGACGCGTCTATCACTTGTATTGTAACTTGATCATTTAATATTTTCTTGTTATTAAAGGGCACAAACCTGTACTGAACCTTCGCCACGTCATTATTAATCTGAAACAATTAGAAGAGCCCTAAGTTTTCATTTTAAAACTACAATTAAAACCAGTTTTTACCTATTATTTCTTTACAAAAGTTCCTTGAAAGGAAGAGATTTTCACACCATATAGGAAGTTCCAAATAACTTAATAGTCCTTTATGTATAAAGCGACAATAACATGATCTCGTTCATTATTAAATACAAAAACAGTACCTCACAATTCAAATCATCCAACCAGTAAATAAAGACATGAACGTCGAACTAGATAATCTAGGCTACTACACTTCTATATAAAATACAAATTATTATTAGTTCATCTGTGTAATTAATATTGCCACTAAAAGCAAATGAAGTCAGTACGAGTTTATTTGATTTAATGCAACTTATTACTAACACGCAAAACCGCAATAAGATGCACAACGTATGTTTATTTGTTCAAGGCAATTTTGCTAGTTGCCTAGTTAGAATTCGCACTCGTTGAAATAAGAAAATATAAAAATTGTATTTGGTTGAACTGTTCAGATACTAGATATCGTAAGCTAATGAGATTGGGTCCTTCTAATGTAGAGTAAAGAAGCATTTGGATGGCAAAGTGAAAGAGACGGGGTGATATGGTTTTCTTTGTACTCTTCTTTCTGGCATGTATTGTCCGTCAGGAACAATACAGTTTTGCCGGGTATTAAATAAAAAAAAGGTAGGCTAAAGTATAAATAAATCAAAAAATGAATCTAAACTAAATCAATTATTAATTATTGAAATATGTTTTAATAAGGAAACTAGTATTGTTTTAATTGGATTGTAATTTTGCATGCCTTCAGGCAGAACATGGCCGAACTCATACATTCCACATTCCTATAATGTTTAATTACATATTATGTAATAATGTTTACCAATAAATAAAGAATTAAATGACACAATAGCACAATAGTTCCTCCTATAATTTGGAAATAGTTTAAGTTTTATTTGAGACGTCATAGCAAATAAAAATGTTTACTATAGCAGAAGGTATTCAGCACACAATTGCTTCCATCACTCTTAATGTTTTACCATCCCGCGTAATGAAATTCGACTAGTGAGAATTAATTGTAATTTCTTCAGAAGCCACAAATTTTTAAAGCTAAAGATAGCCGTCTCGCGTAACTTCAGAAAAATAGACTTCATTATTCATTGAATTTGAAAGTTAGTATTTTCCTAACTACCAATTGCTCTCGTTTGCTTTATATTCTTAGTAGTAAGTCACAATATTCAACTACGTACCAAAACATATTATTACGAAAGTAGAGTAAGCCCCAAGATTGTTTTGGCTAATGCGATTACGAATGCGTCATCACACGCGAAGCTTTATCGATACTCAATCAATAAACTCAATTGTGTGACCTCGATTTGATAACAACGGTCTTACGTTCATGATGAACGCCCATAAGAAGGTACTGTTGACAAAAATGATAGCGATTTAAGCTATAAACTTGGTTATGTACGTTTTTATTTGGTTTTATTGGTTAAAGTTTATCAATTTAAAGAGGCATTTGTTATTATTGTCTTATACTTATTTTTAAGGTATACAATTAAATATTTACTTAATAAATTATTTTATGTCAATATTTGTACTTATGTTTACTTATTTAGCATCTTTACTCTGTGACTTTTGTGTTTGCAACCACGTTTGTATCTACCACCACGTGCACGAGATTACGGATTCGAATCACATACTACAAAATGATTTAAAAAAATAACGTAATATATATATTTTAGAGTCGAGAAAAGTATAAAATAATGTACGTTTAGTCAACGAACACTTTCTCAAAACATGCTAAGGCACAATAGTTTAAATAAATGTACTTATCTTTTTGAGAAACCAACACAGTTCGTTAGTCAAACCTACGCGTACTGTGACAATAGAATGGACACTATTGTTTAACAATGTTCAAATTGTACGAACATACAATTCATTTTCATCGGTGCATTATAATTATTATCTCTCTCTCCGTGTGGTGACGGAGTAAGAATACAGTGTGTCACCACCCCATCTCATCCCATGGGTGTCGTAAAATCCGTGAATATTATCTTTACGTAATAAAAAGAAGGAAAACTTGCAATTAAACCCTATACCAATCTGTTTGGCCAGCATGGTATTAGTAGGCCAAGTATCCCTCCGTCACTGGAGGAGGCCCGTCCCTGCAGTGGGATATTAATGGGATGTTACTTATGATTATAATTATCGTCAAAGTAGTGAACAAGTCAGAAAACATTGTGACACCACCCTTTCATGGATAGCATGAATATTTAAAAGGCCCACTAAGGAAGAGTTTGTAGATGTTATATCTGCGATAATAGGAGTAGAAAAAATTATCATAAAACCCTGCCATGTCTCACTGCATGACTAATGGAGCACCTTCTGTGTTCATGGGAAGTAAAATTTAATTTTGATAAAGTCTGAACTTCTAATCTACTATAGATAATTAACATTTGAAGTTACTTAATTTGTAAGATAAATCAATCAAAGAAGGTAAAAGTAGAGATTATTATCGTTCAACAGTTCTTTTTAGGACTGTTTCTTACACAAAACATAAGTTTTGTCACTATGTGTTGTAACCGCAAATCCCAATTTGACTTGAAAACATAAATCAGTCTATTCCAAGATCTATGAGGCACAGAGCATAAGTTAACTAAGCAACGCTCGGTATTTACTACACACATCACCTATTATCTCAGAACCACAGACACAGTAACTTGAGCTATAAACAATCAATAGACCGTATGCACTTACGTTACAGGATGTAAATAAATCTTCAAGCTGTTTGCGAACGATCATGATTTTACCACGACATGGGCATAAATCTTTCATTAAAAGCTACATAGTTTATATGCCAACCTTATTTTTACAATATACAACAAGCTTTCCCCCTCCTTCATAAAAAAAACAATTGCCTTATGTATGTAGTTATATAAATTGATATTTGTTCATGGCAGTTGTTCCAACCCATTGCGCTTGCGACTTTAAGTAACAAATTCTAATACCATTATAAACGATAGATATGTGTTTGTCAATACTACAAAAATACTTGTTGTTGTTATGGTGACAGACTAAAAATACAAAATGTTAACACGGCTACTCTTGGAGATCATAAATGTCAATTTTGAGAAAGTCAATAAACAAAATGCACCAATTAGCATGCCCGGCATCGTAAAATAAATTTAAAGGAATAAGCTTTTAATCTATATTGCAATTTTATATTTGTTCATTATGGTTATTCGTTTATTAAAGTCAAAGGAAATACTTTTATTGCTGACCGTATTAAACTTGTATGAACAATGCCGCAGTCAAAATATAGGCAATTTAATAAGACATATTAAAATGAAAATTCTTCTTTTAGGAAGTTCAGCAAAATAAGTTCTTGCGTATTTATGGAGGGAAGACACAGAACATTATAATTATATTAAAAAAGTTTTACTCTCATATCTAATGGAAAACCAAATCGCGAACAGTAAGTTTGCAAAAGTGACTTATTGATTAAAACAACGAGGCAAGGACGTAAACCTATACTGAGCAGGAAAAACCCTACACACATAAGGTTTCAGAGAAAGCTGACTCTTTATAAGCTTGAAATACTCAATAATGGCAACATGTAACGTTAACTTAAAATTATTTTGAGTAAAATGCATGTCAAATGTAACCCTAAAACAACGGAAAAACCTTCTACAATTAAATCTCAAAGACTCTACTTCAATTTTATTTCACTATATCCAATTACTCATTGCATTAAGTATAATCCTTAGATAAGGATTAGGAAACTTGTGAACATATCAGTACCATTTTTGTACATTTTGGGCTTAGACCTTCGTCATAGACGGATATTAGGGATATATGAGTCTGATCATCATGAAAGTCATGACAATATAAGATCATAAAATGCAACACGATGATTGCCCGGTGTAAGATGACTTTATTAAGTATAATCTTAATAATACACAATAATGAGAAACTAGCATGGCTACATGTAATTAACCTTAATACTGGTAAATAAAGTTATAATAATCAAGGTAGCCTTTAGATAATTTCTGTAGTCGACTCAATATTGGCAAGGGACTTATTGTTCAACAACTTACTATTATTAAAATAAATTTGTACCGATTTAAAACGAGTACTTTTCATAATGATAATTAGACTAGATTAAATATGCTTCAAGAATAATAGTGGACTAACTTTTTGCTGTAGTGTTAGTTGAATTGAAAGGTTAAATATTAATATAATGCTCGTCAATTTTAAGCTTGAATGAAATATTGCGAAAACTTTAAAGGTGGTTTATAGTTTTATTTTCTTACACTGGAATGACGTGTCTTAAGCCCGATTTACACATCGACAAGTACAGTAGCGAGTTAAGTAGTAAGTTGTTGATTAACCCCCTTACTCATAAACGCCACTTAAATTTTAGTCAATTGATTAGTTTAAATTCTTACGCTTTTGTTTGGCATAAGGTTGGTTTTGCTATTAAAAATTTCGCTAAACAGTGATTTAATTTAAGAGACGTTTTTGAGTAAGGGGGTAAGTTCGTAAGAAGATCTATTCAAATCAATTTAATCAACAACTTACTACTTAACTCGCAACTGTAAGTACCTACTTGTCGATGTGTAAATCGGGCTTTAGATAAGGTTCCTTGGATAGCGAAGATTTTAATTCATCATCACACGTACTTATTTAAAAAAGTTTTATAAGCACATTATTTCACAATATCTAAGAAATGTATAAACATTTTCTGGTAATCTTTTCGCGAGATAGGAACGGGAGGGTGAATCAGCAATTATGTAAATAAGAGTTCATTGAAAAAAACTCATCACTCCCATGGCTTAGAATTTTATTTAAAAAGGCGGTTTTAATAGCAGTTAATTTGAAAGCTTATTGTGAATGATAATTGGCCTATTTGATGTTTAAGAATTTTATTCACAATCTTAAATGACTTTTAGCTCATTCAAAAGGTGTTTTTGACATTATAATCGCCTGTAATTAAATCTTGTTTGTAGTGTTTTACAATAATCAATCTGCACAATGTCAAATTTGAAAATTAGACTCTTGATGTCGTCAAATATTCCTGTTATAGACGGCAAACTTGAAACTGACTCTACCATATGAACAGAGTACTTCTGTTGACTTAATTTTTTTTATTAGTTAATTCACAGTTGCTCGTTATGAACTAGTGATGCTGATAATGAAAAATTATTTATTAAGGTTTCTTATGGGCAAGTATCTCATTAACCGGAAGACCTATATCGGAACCTTGAGACATCCATTTGCTATAAGTAGTTACGTACTCGTACTAAAAGAATAAATCAAAAATCATAGTACATTCGTTAGTTATTAATATTAATTAGCAATTAATTATGATGGAACATCGTGTTAATAACTCTTTGTAGTTGCTAATTATAATGGGTGTACATTTCATAGCATGATTTAGTATAGAAAAACATGTAAGTTACATAACATAGTAAGTTTCATTCATTATTTATTAAACACAAACGCATAATAACTAGTACTTTACTTTAATAATAATTGATTTTTAACTGGCGTACTTATAATTAAGTACGCCAGTTAAAAATTATAAACAAAGAAAAGTAGATAGAAATTGTATTTTTTAAAGATGGAAAGGAAAAATCCTGGAATTTGCTTACTAATAAAGTTATAAAATAACAAAAACATATTTGCGAATGGTTTACTATGCGTAATTTACCATACCTACGTCAAAATTTGGTTTGCAGAATCAATTTGTTACTCATAAAAATATAATAGCTAGGTACACAGTGTGGTGTCAATGACCTCTAAACTACTCGAGTTACAGTTAATAATTAATAAAACAACGGTATACAGCTATTGAACTGAGAGCACGCGAGGCGCGGACAAAAAATAAAATAAAAATACCTACTCAAAACTGTTTATAAATATGTTGTTATAATAAATTTATTTTATGACATTTTTATATATAATTTATTATGTTGTGTAAAAGAATATCACTCTGCTCAATAAAGAAGTTTACTCTAAGACACAATAGCCCAACCTATGGAGGAGTTACTGTCGATGAAAGAAAATACCCGTCTGAGATTAAGTGGCTGAGATGGCAATAACTTCCGAAAAACTGCGATCTACGAGTAATTTCCTCAGCCTAATCGTTCTTTGTGTTCATTAAACCGATGCTTGTAAAAGTCCCCGATACCCATGGTATGGCCTCTAGTATAGATGTTGGCTTTTAAATAAGTTAAAAAAGTGATAAATATAATAAAAAAAATTAAATTAAACTTTACAACGTTATACATGACGTGGATTTTGTATACTTACTTAGTATATTTCAGGCCATATCTAAAACAAATACTGCACAAGCAAAATATTTTATCTTATAATTCCTGCCTTTACTACAATTCCACCTCCCTACATAGGTAATAAAACCATTCCAGAAATAGGAGATCGACCGGAAAATTCTGTAATTTTAATACACCTCATATACTTAATATAGTCATGTGAATTGCACAAGCATTCATAAATTTTATATAGCAGTCGTCATCTGCATGCATGCATTGTCGGTGTGCTCGACGAAAATAGAATTTTTATTAGGGAAGTATCAAAACGTCCGCGTACCTAGCTATTCATGAACAGGAACTGGGAATAAATAGCATAAAATAAAGGAATTCTTTGATACAACATAACTATTGACTGTTTTGAAAAATGTTACTTCGATAAACGATAAACTCCGTGGAGGTCATGGGTTCGAAATTTACACAACTCAATTATTTCAACGATCCATGTATGTTTATTCTGAGCCTGGATGGTCTCTGTGTTCTTTAAGTTGATAAGAATCTCCGACATCCTTTTAGGAGTAGTCATCCACGAACAATTCCCCGAAAAAATTTAGAGGATGGCAGGTCTTTACCTGCCCTCCTTATCCTTTGATAAGCGATGTTAATGAAGAAAAATAGGACTACAAAGATAAGTACATAACAATTCATAGGTAAATAATAGTTATAGTTGAAATCAAAAATAAAGTAAATCGAAACAGGCACCCCCAATAAAGACTTTGCGTAATGTGTAGCCTATAAATATACCTAATATTCAATGTAACAGTTTGTTATCAATAAATTAGTTTATTATCTATCATTTACTTTAACATAAAAGCACGTTCCCTAGAAAAGTGGAAAGTTATGTTTTATAAAACCTTATCCACTTAATTTAATAGAAAGCACATACTTTGCTCAATGTTATATAAAGATCGCTATAAAAGACGTCGTAAATACCAACAAATCAATTCTTATGAAAAGGATTTCAATCTTCCTCTTCACGTTATTACTACGGCTGCGGCATCGGCACGGATACTCCGGGAGCTAAATAAACATCTGAATAAGTCGTCCGATTCCTTTCGTCTGTAGTATACAATTTTAAGTAAATATAAGGATCATTATATTTCACTCTCGAAGTAGGTATTCAGGAATTTTGTAAAGGTACTTGTACATTAAAACAGCCCAATAATGGCCTTACTGCAAGGACGAGTCTCTCCGGAAGTCGGTGGGGAACTTGATTAATTGGAAGAACTACATTGGCAAGGCAATTAAATTTTAAGGCAAGTTTTCCTTCGCTTGTTTACGGAGATTTTATACCTGAAAAGTTTCCCGCTAAAAAATCTCCACAGTTAGACATATTTCTCTTCATAGTGGGCTGACCCTTTACACAGCGGAAACAGTTGAAATACTCTACCACAAGTTAACAAACACTTATTTTATGTTATAAGATTTAAATATGTATATTACATTTATCTACTAGTTTCATCTAAAATCTGATACGATAACCTTTGCCCCATATCACATACAATACTCGACACGTTAACTGTAACAATTTTATCATCTACACAGTTTGTCCAAGCGGAACGCTTCAACTTACCGCTCGTCGCTTCGTTCTCTTGCATAGTCTATGAGTACTCATGTACGATTTCCACTGAACTAAGCGCGTCGGAGAGCATTTCACGTTGAACACAGAAAATTGAACTTTGAACACAGTTTTTATATTTCATTTTTGGGTGCAGGAAAAAACGCGATCGTATACCGCGGCAGCCGATCGACTGCGCTCGGTTGCTAAACAAAAATGAAATATAAATGCTGCATACAAAGTTCAATTTCCTTTGGTCGACGCGCAATACTCTCCGACGCGCTCCGCTCTGTGAAAATCGTACATAAGTGAAAGTATGCGACCGCTATGGTGGATACGATACCATCTAGTCTCATTAATGTCCTCACGCTCGATCTAATGAGCATCTCGACACTTCACGCCTCGAAACGAAACATCTATTGTTGCTCTTTGATTCAGTTGAGTGGCCAATCTGCATTGTTAGCCTCCAGCGACAACTAGTTGCTTTTAAGTGCTAGAGTCACTGTATTTTAAACTACGACTATAATAAAACCTCTATTAAAATAGCTTAGTAAAGAAAGTAATAACTACGAGTAGCATAGAAGTACCTACAAGATTATGCTCTGTTTTGATGAGAGTTCCGGAGTTCTTTTCCTTCGGTTTCCGGTTTGCCTAGGTCGTAAATATATCCCCTATGCTGGGAGCGTTATTGATTTAATGTAATTCGTCATCAACAATTTTATTTAAATTGCCAATATAAATACTTGGAGACGTACTGTAGCGTACGTAGGTACCGCAGCTTTCAGTAAAAATCGTTACCTAACGATTTATATGTATAAATAACAGTATAAATAAGAGTAATACAACTATCTCAATTAAAATTGACATCCTCAATCATTTAGATAATTTTCTCGTAATATTATAAAATAAAACATTTAGTTAATTATCAACGAAATATTATAGTTTAAATATAAAATATTAATTATTCAACATAATAAATATAAATTAATTAATTGTATAATGATTATTACAGTTAATTATCATTAAAAATTTACGCCAATAGTTATACACATCCGCAGTGATAAATAATTTACTTAATCAGATTTACCTACTTTTTAATTGTGGGTCAGCTGTAGATTTTATTTGTACAAAATATTATGACAACATATTTCTTTATATTATTTCAAAAATCTAGAATTTAAGGAACACGCGCTTAACGGACACAAATAATGTCTCTGCTCGGGAGAACCCCAAAAAAAGGTATATGAGCCAAGTTACCCTCCGTCACCAACGAGCCTAGTTAGGAGGATATTAAAAGAATGGCACGATGATATAAAAGATAATAAAGAAAGTTATTGCAGTAAACCATGCACGATTAGAACAGCAGGAAAGCGATGGATGAGGGAGGCACAGGACCGCACAAGGTGGCAATACTTGGAGGATGTCCTTTGCTCTGAAGTGGACGTTGATTGGCTGATATGATGATGATGAAGCACGATTTACAAGATACCTGATTCTGAAGGTCCATCTTGTAGGAACATTTGGGGCCATGACAGTGTCTAAGACTCACGACCTAGATGGGGGTTTGCGGCTGCATACAACCCTTTATAGGCACCTCCTCTACTTAACTAAATGTATTTATATCCTAATAAATCTTCTAACGAATAAATCATCCATATCAAAATAACAGTAATTTGAAAAGTAAAAGGTATAAATAAACATATTACAATTAATTAATTACGATGGTGCGTGTTCATGGCATTGATATGATGTCTAGTGAAAACCTTGCGTGAGTTACGTGCTCATAAAACATAAAGATATGCTAATATCTAATTAGAATAATAATCATGATAACATTTACTTACTTAATATACGGTTTTGACGTCTGTTGTGAATTTATTTTAAACTTTTTGCTGAGATATGCTATACAGAGGAAAATAAGAGTCAGTTTAAGTCGCCCTTAGTCAATTAGTTAAAAAAATATTGTACTTAGTAAAAATAAAATAATTTATTTATACTAAGTTACTATTTATGTTTTTTATATTTATTTTTTTTAATATTTTTTTTAACTACAATATGTCAGCCTGAAGTAGTCCACTATTGGATATAGGCCTCCTATGATTTGTTCCACCGCGCGAAATTTAGTGCATTCCTAATAAATTGACATCCCGCCGACTTCGTCAGGCCGTCAATCCATTTCATGAGGGGTCTGGCAACTCTGCATATTCCGGTGTGTGCTCACCACTCCAGAACCTTTCTGCCCCATCGGCTATGGGTTCTGCGAGCTAAATATGTTATTATTCATTATAAAAACAACTTCAATCAGAGCATTGACATCGATTGTAACAAATTGATGTTTACAATTTCGTTTACATGAATGATTTACATATTTTCTTCGGTTAAAACCAAATTATTTAACCAATTTAGAAGTATCTTTTGAGCTTCTACTATAAAGGTCAGAGGTTGGCATAAATATTTTCTTACTAATTCTTTTAGATAATATTACAGTTTTATTAATTCAGTTGAAAAATTATCAACTCAGCCTCAAGCCTCGGCTATAAATTCCTTTAAGTAAAACAAAATAAAACTCCTCAAAAATGCCTTTGCAAAAATAACCAGTATTAATCTCTTTGCGAATGAAGAAGGCATTACGTTACTCTCTAAGGCCTAGATATCAAAAGTTACAACCACAGAGAGCCACAATAAGTGAAATACGAGTAGCTAGGTAACTAGGTAAAAGGTGAGTGCTCTTAGAACGCGACGCCCCTTGTATCATGACTCTCAACTCGTATCTAAACTTTCCCGGCTTATTTATTTACCCTATTACATTTACTCAATAACTATAAATTCACAAACTAGCAATGCAGGTGAACTACGCGTGAAACAATGAAACAGTTTATATGTGCAACGGTTCGCTATTGATTATCTGTTGTATTGTATCGGTTGTATTAAAACGTCAATTACAAGTAAATAGGTGCTTTTGAATAGTAATTATGCCTGTATTCTTTTTCACCACTTTAACTTTAATTGGGTTTAATAAGACCATATTGTTTAATAGCAGCCTATTTGAAGAGGCCCTCTGCGTGAACTTCCTCTAAAACAAAAAAACTCTACAAAAAAGACGGTAATATTAATTTTTTTTTTTACTGCAGACACCTTTTTAGATCTTTTTAGAAAAGTTTTGGTTTCTCATGCCTTAAAATCTACCCACCAGGGCAATTCGTATCAAAATATTCCAGAATTACACCACTAACCCTTTACAGTTCAAAGAAAAGCTAGCAGTCCGGATATATCTGTATGAAATGCAGCTATGTTACTAGTATAATAAACCTTGAGCAACTAACAACACCAGGTTGACCACTAACCAAACGAAAAAAAAAACATGAACTAAAGTTTGGTAATACAAATACATGTCCCTACAAAAACTATTACAATACCAACGTAATATAACGTCCAATAATTAAACACGTGCGCATCGTATAAAGGGTAAACTCAAAATGCACACAACAATGTAAACCTATTACGTCAGAGCGGTAGCTATGGTATATAATTGACTGCGATCATCGACCACTCATTAAGCGTAAAATTATTCTGATGTACTGACACGGCAGGTGCACAGACTATAGTCTGGTTCTGTGTATACCATCAATGGTTAAATAGAGAAAAACAATCAACGTTCATAGCCGGTCAATCGCACTATATATGCCCTGGGAATAAAAAAATAATGGTCAAGTTGAAGCTTGCTGGAATGCATAGATTTAAAGTAAAAAGTATTTAATGGAGCTTTTTTTACAATACAGATGTAAACGTTTTATATATATGCCATCATGATATGGGCGCAGAGGACAGGAATAAGCAGCGCAAATTTGGGGAGGCCTATGTCCACCAGTGGACCTGTGGCTCATACCTGAGAGAGGGATTTTAAAGTTTACCAAAATCAGAAGTGTTTGTAAGGGGAGTAATAAACTGTAAAATATTTTTTATCTTATACTTAACATCAAAGCAAGCTTACGAGTAAATATAATAATTGCCAAGGGATCTCTAGAATAAATTACCAAGGATTACTTACTCGGCACATTTCTTGCTCCTTGCTTTAAGAATATCATGGCTCAGGAAATAATAACTAGCGTACGATACGATGCTTATCATATTCCACAGCCTTCTAATAACAAACCTACCTATGTAGATAAAATATAATGTTGGGTCTTTAAAACAATATTAGATATTATGCGTGTTCAACGAAACGAAACTAAATAAGCTCACACAAGAACTTGCTTTACAAATCTAAGTACAATTACGTTGGTGAAAATTATAATTAAGTGTTAATAAAAAGTTTTAGGTACAATTTTCCGTGGTTCTTGTACGTTAAAGAAGTAAACAGCCTTATTTCTTGCTGCATTCTACTTGTAAGGTATTTTTTACTGCTATGTGTAAGTTATAATATTAAGTTACAGATAAACCAAAACACAATTTAAAAAATATCGAGGCATAAACGCACCTGCTTCTCATTCGTTATAGAAGTAAAATTTAATGGTTTTCTAATTTTAAGAAAAAAAAATGCAGTATGTATACATAACCCGCAAATAGCATCGTACATGAGAAAATCTGCATTTAAAATGTTATCAGATTTTCTATTTGATAATAGCAGACTATTTGAAAGTAAGGCAAGAAAATAAAGAAAATCTCATTCAACTTAGTTGAAGAACGACAAATAGGATTAGAACGTGTGAGGTATCATACATTTTTAATTCAATTGTAGACGTTAGGTCGTTTACACATACGTTGTTTGTTAAGCTTAGAGCCCAGGTGTATTCCCTCCCTTATTATAATTGTAATGTTGTAATTTCATAATGGCAGCGACGAAGCCTAAATACATTTTACTGAAATAATACGAAACAAGAAAGCGTCAAAGCAGGTGTTTTAAGTTTAATTATTGTAAAGAAGGGTTCCATTTATTGTTGATGGTTACAGTTTATTTTAGCTTTGTACATAGCAACCGAAATACTCTTATACATTACTCCCCTGTAATAAGACACATTTTTATACATGACGGACTAAGAATACAAGATATCGTCCCATCTTATCCCCGAGGGTGACGTAAAATACGACAGAAGGATATCTATTTTCCAGTCACTAACTCTAGTATTTAATGAAAACTTGAAACAAAAACCAAATAGTAGTCCATTGGTGTCCAACTTTCAGATGACTCGGGATCACTCGGCATGCTGCTATGACAAAGATACATTTTCGAATAAAACGCCTTACCCACCATATTGTGACGTGATCCTAAGCATGAGTAAGTTAAACCAGGTGATCACCTGGTTTAACCTGGTTTAGTATCAATACTACTTATTCTGTAAATTACAAACAATTACCTACATATTTTAAGTATTTACCAAGAAACTGCTAAATAACTATGCCTGTTCTAAGTAGCATATTCAAAGTTAAGTTCATTGAAATGGAGAGCAAACATTTGCTACTTATTTATAATTACAGTTTTTATCTCATTTGAACTAGTTTCACCTGTTGCGACCGATTTATCTCAAGGCTTCACCTGTAAAGGCTAAATATGGTAAACTTGTTAGCTATGTAATAGAATTACACCGGGTGGCCTGGCGGTCACGTTATACGGCTGATTCATGATGTCCACGAGAATTTGGATTGGAATCATCCGCAGTTTGGGTATGTTTAATTGTTCTTATACTAACCCGAACCGCACTCCTAGTGCAGTACATCTCCCGCACTGGCTATCATGACTGATTTTATTTAAAAAAAAATCGCAAAAAAGTCTGTGTAACCGTCTGTATTACAGATTTTAATCAGTAATAAAGATACACAAAAAATTAAGTTGTGGTCAGTCGCACACAGGGACACGTTAATACATTATGGTCATTCGCGTCTAAGTTTTGATTAGCTAAACTTTTCTCAGCTTTTGCCAACACTAGCCAAACTATGATACCTATACAACACAGTCTAACTTTTCTAATTCCAAGCGTCTATGAACCAATTAGCGGTGTAGAAATAGGTAAACATAGATAAAGTCGCAAGTTCCCAGATTATAACAACAACGTTGCGGGAGTAAAACCTACATTATTGTTCAAACATTTCTCAATTGGCCGCCGGCGGAGGCGCAAACACCCGATATGGCGCTCTCGTAAACGGTAGATTTACATGTACTGAGAGCCAGACACACAACGATATAATGGTTTTGTTACACAAAGACGAGACTATATCATCGTTGAGTAACAGCTCATTTGGATTGCTCCAAAATCGTTTCTGATTGATAAGACGGTACTTGTGTATGACTGAAATGTACTTGTTTGAATCGGTGTTTTTATTATATTCTAAGTTCAAGCATGTGTGTAGAGTTTATTAATTGGTTGGTGGGTATGTGTAAATATGAGATTTTTTTTCAATTAGATGCCTAATTAGTTAAATGTGAATGATTGACTAGAGCATTCAAAAAAATATTGATAACATCTATGTACCGATACTGTACTTCAAAGATGAGAGCATGAGAGCAAAAAAAAACACCTTTTAAAAAAATCAACCCTTCTAAAGCACTTCAAAGAAAATTTACAATAAATGTCGATTTCGAAAACGCCCTAAAAGCATAAACAGAAGCACGACATTATGATAAGTTATACCTCATAAGGCAGAGTTTCAAAACTATCTCCGATGTAGGAACTGAACTTTAAATCCCATATAGAGAACTGCACGATATACTGTTAACTAGATTCAAACAAGAGACTAAAGAGTAATTTATGTGCATAGTAATTAGATTTGAGACGATTAATTCAATGTAACAATCGACTTTGCTGATTCATTTATAAATCATTAGTAGCCTAAGTTTCACCATCATTTTCTGACTAGCTTTAGACTTCTGAGGCTAGATCAGCGATACGTCACTGGTACTTAAGTCATTACCTACTGGCAAAGTAAGCAGTTTAATAGATTTCGGCTAGAAAAAAAAAGGAAATAGACCAAAGTTCAGTTATTGCTTAACTGGCAAAGACAAAATATAATGTAAACATGTATTTACAATGCCGTCCGTAACGTAGGTATATTCTCAAATAATATTACGTCGCAATGTCATTTGAAAACACAGTGAATGAGGAATTCATAATTATTACGCAAAGTTTAAATTAAAATAATTGCTAATTAGCGTCGAAACTGTCACAGTTACATAAAATATGTTTTCGTGATAATATTTACTCCAACATATCTTGGTACTTCGAAACTCTCTACTCGAATATAATACCTATGAAATTCGAGGGTAATTCTACAGTGGCGTAAAGTTTGTTGTTCTGAATGCAAGTAAAGTGAAAGCAATACAACTTCAGCTGCTATATTTGCGTTGTTTACTGGTCTGAAGACATTTGCAGATGTCACCTCAGTTACAAATCCCAAAAAGGGACAACTGGGTAAGTAGGTATTATGTAGGAATATTTATTTAAGGGAAAAGGAAACTTGATAGAAAACCGGACCCGACTAATGAGCTAGGTATTATAGGTCAAGATTTCTTGCATTAATAGAGGAGTTCCAGAAGTTGCCACAGTGATTTGAGTTTTATAAATAAGATACCAACTAAACGTAAAAATTATATAATATTGAAGCAACAAACCAAAGTGTATTATTTTCGTCAAACTATTAGTCATCTAGCTACTAGGTAACCTTGTCAATATTTGTTCAGGGGCCAAATATGTTGCGTACCTATATGGTTTGACGAAGATTCAACCTGATAGGCGCCTCTAGGTCACTTCACCAACATGTTTGTGTCAAAAATTATAACAATGTAGGTAACATTACATTAAATCATTAAGTGCTTAAAGTTTATTTTATGATTTGAAAATACATAGATTTATTCGCAGCAAATACATGCGAATAAAACTCATTAATAGCAATAATTTTATAACAAAATAAATTGAGCAATAAAGAAAAGTCAGCAACATACCTAATCATGATTTAACGGAAATTTCTTATGCGTTGCAATGCAAAGTAAATTTATTATGATGGAGGCGCCGGTAGGTACCATCCGGTGCTCTCCGTTCGCACTCAATATGTACCACAGAGTACACGACAGAATAATTTTAATGTAGCTGCAAGTACACCCACAAATAACTTGAAAGTTCGTTGCTCTATGTGATGTTTTCTTAATAAATACTTGTTATGTCCAAGCGGATCAATGTATAAACTAAATGTGTAAACCGTGAAATTTGAAGATTATTTGAGTAATAACTTGTTTAACAACATCTCAACATTGTTAGCAAAAAAATATCAAGTGAATTTTGTAGTGTAGTTGGTAGTTTATGATATTGGCTTTGCAGAAAAACTTTGGTCCTCTATCATACGGTCATCTGTCTCCAATCTTTTGTCACTTGAATTTACCTTACAGTTTACTTTTATGAAGATATATTGGAGCTGCTCTAAATAAAGTTAGGTAATAGACACAAAAATAAATCTGGATGTAAAAATATAAATGAACCAGATGACACCCAGGAATTCTGAATCGCGTAAGGTGTTAATGCAAATTGACATTTTTACTGATTTTGCTAACTTTCTTCAACATACTTATTCAATTACTAAAATTGCATAACCATTATATTGGTCATTTAGTAGATTTGTCTTGACATTGTTTGTTAATCAAATAAATTATGAAATACAAATAAACAATGTTATAGAGCGTTACCGCACATGTGCATAGCCACGCTCTATTAACTTGATTATGATAAGCAAATCCAATAATGGTGTTTGTTTTTCTTTTCTCGGATGTGAGGGCATGCCGTCAGCTTCTCTAAGCAACCATACATTAAGAAAAAGTATAGAAAAAGTACGAACGCCTTCTATCCTATTAGAGAAATGGTCGACAGCCAAACTAGTTTTACAGTTACGACGAGACGATTCGATTCTGCAACGATACGTAGCCGAAGGTCGCGGGAACTCGGGCGGGACTAATTCCAAATTCGTTCTGCGATTTGACACTAGAGTAACTCTGGATATCTCAGACAGTAAGACCAGTATTGTCGCAGAACCAATCGGCGTATTTTAAATATTAAATAAGCAATAATGATCCAGCTGGGAGGGCTTGATATTTCCCACGGATAATAATGACCCAAGAGGAAGTTAATTGTTTTGGAATTTATTTCAAACTTCGTAGCTTTGCATTTTTTGCCAAAATGTTTTATTTTCAAGTTGAACTTTAGTTAATTTGGAATATTTTTCCAAATATTTTTTGGTCACAAGTGACTAAATCTAATAGGATAGGTAAACATACTAAGGTACTTTACATAATATAACCATCAAACGAGCTAGTTAAAGGTAGTTAATATTCGATCAATGAAAAATCAACAGGAACGCACAACGCAGAAAAAATAGTGGGAGATTTATATTATATCTAGCCATCTTAAATTAATGAAAACATTATGAAGAGGTCAAATGACTTTCTAAATTATGTACAACGCTTATATTTTAACACCCTATATTATAAAATTCTTTAAAAATAATAATTTTCAAGAAGCCCCACAATAAATCTTAGAAATAGAAATTCCCAACATGTATTGGCAATGCACTCTTTCTAAAACAAACTTCATTTTCTCTATGCTACAATATCAAAACGTGCATTAAAGTAGATACGTGTGTAAAAGTGTTACATGATAAAAAGTAAATTGTGAAGTTGTGGAAGCGTGTTTTTAAACAGAAGCCGTGCAATCAAAATAAAAATGAGTGAAGTATAATACTTAATGCACTAACGAGTAAAATGCTCTTTTTAACGCTCTCTGTGATACATATTCGTGAAACAGTTATTTCAGTTCTCACGGTACGCTGGTCTACAATACTTATTTTAAAACGAATTTATTCAATTTTTAATTCACATCGCTCTTGGTTACTTTTTTTATACAATTGAATTTTATACTTTCCGGCAACAAAATCCGGTGATTTATTTTTGCGACGTCCTGTTTGTAAAATAATGAGTCAGATTTGTATTAAACAACTCTACACGTAAAGTTTTTGCTATTTTTTGTAACATATAAATTTTTACCTCGTAATAAAAAACTTGTTATTTGCAAAATCCGCAATTTACTACGTCTATTCTAGATAATATAATGAGTTATGAGATACCGTAAACTTACCTCCGTCGAAGAGAACAAGTTTATCGTCCAAATACTTCCGTTTATCCATACAACACTTTTGACACAGATTCGATAATTAGTACATTCGATAACACATTCATTGGTTAATTAAATTAATCACACACATAGATATAGTAACACAATGCGGTAGAATTATGTTGATGAACTAATTTTATTGTAATTTATGACAAAAAATTACGGAGAACACATTATTGAAATATAAACGCATTTAGTATTCACTAATCACGAAACACCATCACTCACGTTAATAATATCCATGTGGTTGTTTAGTAAATAAATTGAAGCATAGACAAAATTCTCGATTTCGTAGCGCGCGAAAATTACGACGGAGGCAAGGCAGCTTGCGCGCGCGACGCGCGTGCTTTGCCTGCATGTGCCGACAGCTGACTGAATCGCAATTCAAAACAACGTAGTAAAGCCTCCAATTTTTCGCTAAATAGATTATTGTGTGACCAATTTTTATTGATTTTGTAGAACAAAATAAACCATAAAATAATACATACTTTTGAGAAATTATTGCCTAGTAATTTTTTCGTTATTATTATACAGCCTATTTATTTATAATCCAAAAAAAATTATATATGTTCCGTGAAATAAAGTCAGCCCAATAAGGAATTGTTAATCGTTTACCTTTGTAGGTATTTGATTAACAATTTATAACAGGAAATAAAACTTAAGGATAAAAATATTTGATATTTAGCGTCCTAAAAATTCTAAAATCAGTAAGTTTATTATAATTAGATTATTTCAAAACCCGCTCTACTACGCATGTACCGATACTAATGACATTGAATTTGCGATCTAGAATCGCTTCCTGTGTTTTGAATACGAGGGAACGCAGAGGCCTGCGACCGCGACTTGATTGCGTATAAAACTATAGCCCAGCATTCGACTAGGTACACAGAAAGAGGTATCTACGTAGGACGGTAATGTATTATAAATTGAACAGATTCGCCTCTCTCTCTGCAACTAGATGTGATTTATGTACAGAACTGTGTCGAATTAACAATTACCGCCTTTATGGTAACGTTATCCGAACAAGACCGTTATTGTTCTTACGTGGGATTTTAACAAAGACGAACGCGTCTTTTATACTGTAGTGTATGGCCTATTACGATCAATAACTTAGTTTTAAATTGATTTAACGCAATGTAACTGCCAAGGTTAGATGTTAATTGCAGTTAGATTTCTTTACCAATAGCACATATATAATTATTTATTAGTTAAACTGTGCATTTTAAAGGTTTCTTCACGTGCCTACAGATAAGTATATGTATAGAATAATTTATTTGGAAAATTACGGAAAGATAAATAATCTAAAAAAAAGCACAAACAAGTTTTAGCACAATTTATGGAGCACAAATAGGCAAAAAAAATTAAAGCACATTATTATATATGACCACATAGAGCCTATAATGTGTTAGATTTCTGACATTAAATGTGATTTGGTGCTCCCACTTTTATGTACTACATACCTACAAAACGCTATCCCTTAATGATTGTGGTTTTAATGATCATATATGGTATACAATGGTTGCAGCACCTTTTTACAGTTACCTAATGTTACTAAATAAAGGTGACGTCAAGAAAATGCAGCAGTAGAGTTTGTTACGCCGCGCCGCTTCTTCTCTACTAGCGCTTTGGAAGCGGTGCTAAAGTTTTCTAAACTTTGAAATGTTTATAAACTTAAGTTAAGCAGATATCTAACAAGATGACGTCAAAAAGATTCAATATCAGTACTACTTTTAATAAAAGATATTTGAGTTTAAATTAAATAAATATAGAATGAAAATAATCATATCATGACACATTATGCAATAGGTAAATGTCTAAATAAATTGTTTTCTTTGTTTTTTCTTAGGAATGTAAGAATAGTTTCAGACTGATCACATCAAAGATACCTATTGCAAGAGTCATTAAAATTGAGATGTTTATGTTTTCTATTCTCTTTCCGCAACTATGTTAACAATTTTTATATTATTATTTAATTATTATTATTATATTATTCTTTCACAAAATCCTTTGAAAACATGCTTAGGATTCCGTGATTTGTTATTGCTTTCATAAATTGTTACAATTTATTTACTATAATAGGATTGTAAAAAGTAGCTAAAAGTTAATGGTTTTGTTTTAGGTAATTCCCCCTTCAAGTTCTTACCTATTACCTAAATTAATTGTTACTTCCTCTTGCATGTATGTACATCGTAGGTACTACTGGTTTATATTTGTATCTAAAGTCGACTTTCACCATCTTCTATCATATGGAGTACAGGTATTCCTACAATACCAACTAGTAACTTACTTTCACTTACTAATCAACGTCATAAAGTGTGTAGGAAAGCAGCTAGGGTTAATTTACCACAGGTGGTACATGAACATGAGTAGTTATATGTACAAACTAGCTGCTATATAACAAAAGTTCTGGTTTGGTTAGGCTTAAACGCATAATTTTGTAAAGTGAGCAATAGAAATTATGAAAAATAAACTATGTAGTTAATTGAGACTTTGCTTGTAAGGAAACGTATGGATTTACCTAATAGTCAAGAAATCAGGAGACGTTATCATTATCATGTTAATAGTTAAATTATAATACGTAAGTATTAATACCCAGCTATAATCCTTTAGAGCTTTGTCAATCATGCATGATTAAGCTCTGGCGTTCAAAAGTGTCGGAAAATACGCCTCTATCAATGGGAGCAACTGAGGTTGAACTACTAGAAAAGACACCAATCCAAAAAATCTTTTCTCATACATCAGTCTATTAGAAAAAAATGGTGATTTTCTTGCTAACCGTACCTACATATTTTTTATAAATCTGTAAATGAGAACGTAATTTTTTTGAAAAATCATGATAGTCTCCCAAGACCAATTTCTTGTAGCTGCAACGATTAAGGTACCTCCCTTGACTGCCCCATTGTGAAACTTGCCACCCTGTATAAAATATCTATAGGTTTTCTCACTCGTGCGGCGTCAAAATAGGTACGATATTCTGTCATTGGAAAAGAGTCAAATATATATTATTGTTTCCTATTTTAAGACGGTCTCACTATTACAAAAAAAAGATACATGTCATATTTGTCTTGTACGCACAGAACGAAAAAAATATGCATTCAGTGCGTTACCGGACGAATACGTCCTGTATGTACATGCTCGGTACCGCACTGGCGGAAAGGGCCAAAAGCATTAGTGACAAGCTGAGTTTGTTTATAATTACACGTTTGTCGATGTTATTGTTACTTGTCCTTTACTTACGCAATAAATATAAAGTTAAATTCATTATTAAGCGCTCTCGTAAAATGTTGGCATGTTTTAAAAAAAAAAAGATAATTCTAGTACATGAGGCTAAAGAAATTAAAATCAAAAGATAAATTGATACCAGTAAAAAAAAGAGTTCTAAAAGTTAAATTGATTCGTGTCGAGTGTAAGTTTTTTGTTTGACTTCAATAAAAAGCACACAAAAATATTGTGACCTATTTTCTTTTACCTGTATGTACAGTTAGCCCCAAAAGTCGCTGAACACATTATAAATTCCAAAACTGCTGAACACTAAAAGTGGCATAAGTCAGTGTTGCAACAAGAGTACAAAATAAGCTAAACGTACAAAACGACCATAACACGCTGCACACGGTTATTCCAAAAGTAGCTGCACACGGGTATTTCAAAAGTAGCTGAACACTAGTGTTCTAAAAGTAGCTGAACACTAGTGTCTATTATGTTTACTCGTTGGAATAGATACATAATTTCAGATTTGATAGCCTAGGGTATAGAACACTCGACTTCGATGAAGTAGACGTGCGTTCGAAACCGGGTTGTGCCAAGTTTTTTTTTTGGTTTTTTTATTTTTTATTTATTGTATTTTATCTCAAAAAAAACAAGTAACTTAAATTCACCGTCACTGTTCACAGGTATTTTAATAAAGTTAAAATATTATTTTTAATTTTAATTGAAAATTAAATAGTATTTTTATTTAATTTTTAATTTAATGAAGAATGATCATTATGACTTTAAATTGTATGAGAAACTTTTTCGGAGATTCGATGATATGAGTTGAAATGTTATGTAAGAAGAAGTGCTCCCTGTTGTGCGACATTTAACTTAATAGTTTTATGACATGCAACTAAAATTAACTCTAGAGGTGATAAAGCCGTTAGCCATTTAATTAATTTATTAATTAAATTATTTAATTTAATTGTCAAATATACATTTTTTTCGTAAACGAAGTCGCGGGTTACAGCTTGTATTGAATAATAATAGTAGAAAACAAAATAAGAAAAAATAAAAAAACACAAAAAGTAATCCGTTCCTCAGGATCGAACCAGAGCTGTTTTCTTTTCACCCAAGCTCTATACAAGCAAAGCTATCGTGTTGACAACTATTTTGATGAAATTGTTAATGTAGTATTCCGCTTTGAAATTGGCTTGACTTTTGTCTACTGTCAAAATCACTCACTACAACTACACTGAAACTCGACCGCAGATGAGCGACGCAGCGGGTGACGTTGCCGTTCAGTCATGCGCGGCTCCCGTATACTGCACGAGTTGGCAACATCGATACTTCTGAAATACCCGTGTGCTGATACTTTTTGAAATACCCATGTGCAGCTACTTTTGGAATAACCGTGTGCAGCGTGTTATGGTCGTTTTGTACGTTTAGCTTATTTTGTACTCTTGTTGCGACACTGACTTATGCCACTTTTAGTGTTCAGCAGTTTTGGAATTTCAAATGTGTTCAGCGACTTTTGGGGCTGACTGTACCTACATACAAATAATTTCGATTTACTACTTTGTTTTCTTATTGACATCACTACTGTTTATCGACTTTTTGTAAATTTCCCGACCCTCAGGTGCGGTACATGACATATACCTACTCGTAAGTCCAGTTAAACGTTTGTATCTATAACTATAAAACACATTACTTGTCCAATTCTACAACCAAGAGAAATGGATATATGTAGTTCAAGGTCTTAGTTATCGACAAAAGGTAAGGTAAACTTGGTGGTTTTCACTAATTTTCATAGTACCGTTGTATGACAAATAATTAGTTCCACATCAATTAAAAGTAACTTCCACACGATGTGTAAACAGGTTAATCTAGTACAAAGTCGTGATTAATTAAATCCTTTACACATCTTATTCTTATTTTACTGCAACGTGTCATAATCGATCATCAAAAATTAAACGAATGCGTATCAACGTTCGAAATTCAAACGTAATAAGAGTTATAACAGCGTACCACGGTACTATTCACAGATGATATTTAACCAATACTTGTTACAAGTTAATCGTCGTTTTTACCAGTAGACAAAATTAAAACTAGAATCATTAAATCATTATCATAGTGCCACATCCTATGCCGCCAAAATAACTTTACACTATAAAATATTGAGATTGCTCTATACCAGCAACACAAAACCTTTTCTGCTCAAATTATCAGCAATATCCTTCAACAGAGAGCACTCTGCTCAAAAACTCATAATATGGAACAAACTCACCGGATCGGGATAGAATACCAGGGGCCCAATTCCGCTAATAACATTTAAGCTACATAACGTTGACAATCAATTTTGATGCTGTTACGATTGGAACAAATTTTGTATTCTGCTAAAACTTGTTTGTGGTCGAATGTGAATCGTAATTGAGTCGAAGATCAAAGTTAAATCTGTGTTGCCTTGTATAATCTACCAACTTATTAGAGTTGCCCTTTAAAACCTACTAATAACCTGAATAAGAAAATCATGGCTGTATTACGTAATTGCCTATGCGTATGCAAACTCAACTAAAAAAATCTGTCATTTATATGAATGACAGATTAGATAATAGTTACTACACTATAAGAATTACACTTTATACACTTATAAGAATTATTAATAAATAATGCACTATGAAGAAGAATTTATTAGTGTTTTGGTTTTTATCACTTCACATTAAGTCAGCATTTCGGACTCTGGCAAAATTGTCGACATCGGCATAGTTTGCCATATAAAAGAAAGAAGAAGAAGAAAAATAATGTACTTAATATTATTGTTACTTTTTGAGTCGGTGTCAGCCACGAGTTATATACAATTTCGACTTATTTTAACAAATATTATGGCGTCGTGGAAATTTTGGAGTTACTAGGTAATATATAACTTCCTCTGTAATTGTCATGTAATAATATAGATAATGGTCTCTTATATCTCAGTTTTTAAACACACTTTTTAGTAGATACAACTGGGACTGCCAAAATAATATTTCTCTTTTAAGTGTAATAATTAATTGTAATCTTATTTTCAGGTGATTTTGGTTATCCGCAGCGTTGATATCTAATGATACAGTTAACATTGCTTCAGAAGAGATTGCTGAAGGGTACTATTATAATTAAAGTACTATTAGTGTGCATACTCAAATACTTTGGTACACTGGGTGCTACATTGAAGTACCTTTACCATTCAGACACAGCGGGAAAGTTCATTATTGCATGTTGCTCTTCAATATTTGAAATTGTGCAGGCTTTACCTCTCCAACATTAGGTGAAGATAAGAACCTTTATTCCCACTAGTTCTGTTGAACAGTTCTGTTAACAGAACTAGTGGCACTTTTTATTCCCATTAGTTCTGTTGACAAATAAATACATCCTTTATACATACAAAGAATAGTGATGGAAATGACCCTACGTGTATAAGTATAATAAGTTAGGTAAGTACATGAACAATACATTTTAATGTGTAAGTATATATTTTAACGAAGTTTCTCCAAAAACAAAGGGACGCTAATATCTCCACTGATAAGTTGTATTTGACAAATTCTGATAAACCCATCATTTTCAATGTCCTTTTTGGTACGTTTTTTTGGTGTATTTTTTTCCAACCTACGGACGTTAACGGAATAGAACTCCGCGTTATCTTTAATTTTCTTTATGAACTCCGCAACGGTAGCCGGTCTTGTTTTGAATGAGCCGTTAATTGCTCTATGCCAGCCTTCTACAACATTAGTGGTGCGATGCCGCGCACCTAGTACCACGACTTCACACGAGTTGCTTTCATCCAAAATCGCATGTAATTAATACATTTGTCTAATTGTACTCGGTCGCTAAAGTCCTCAATCTGGGATTTTATGTACTTCCATCCTTCCTGAACATGATTTTCAGGTAAATATGGGAGAGCACAGCATAGACCTACAATACGGTGTTGACGTTTATTTTTGAGATTAACATGCTTCGCTTTTCTCCGCAACTTATTTGCAATGGAATAATATTAATAGTATCTTCTGAGCTTCCATTGTCTCCGTGGATTGTGTACATTTGAGTAAATGAAGCAGGACAGATTTTAAAAGTTCCATCACAAAGAAAAGTGTTCAATTTGGGTAAAAGTGTTTTTGATATTTCATTGCAGAACACTAAAATGCGAGATCCGCTTGTTATATCTCGGTAATCAGCTAATATAAAGTTATCGTATTTTGACGGAACCTCTACGGCGCGGCAATGGCGGCATCAGTTAAATAGCACATTTTTTACTTGGAATTCTTTGTTTCTTTTTCGGTAAACAGATGATTTTATACTTTGAAATGATGGTATTTTCTCAATGACTCCTGGTGCGGAATTACTTTAACTTGACACAGTTTCTAATACGATTAAAATAATAAGTACCTATGCATATCAACGAAGTGACTTGTCAAAAGCTACTTTTACAAAATGACTACTTTCGTCAAGAAAATCCCGATGCCATCACTACTTAGTTACATATGGTGTGGTTATTTATCAACAGAACTAATGGGAAAAAAAAGTGCCACTAGTTCTGTTAACAGAACTGTTCAACAGAACTAGTGGGAATAAAGGGATAAGAATAGTCTTTGCTGGAATAGGGTGTAAGGCTTAACAGTGAAATAAGTAGATGTACTTACTAAGATTATTAAGTTTAAGTTAACAAAATGTTCAATATTTTAAATTAATTTGATAATGGGTGAATTTTATGTTAGATACTTAATTTAATGTAAATAGCAGATACTGATATTGTTAAATTACTTACATGATTTTGATAAAATTATTAGGTACATTTATTAAAAAATTAAACAAGGCATTTGAAAAGGTAGCGGATACTTTATTTTTATTTTGTACACTTATTTGCTATATTTTGTTATAAGATACTTAATTAGAAATATAGAATAAACAATAAACCTATTGAATTTTCACTATAATTATATAAATCAATATCCTATACTTCTAACATTAATGAATGCTGTGAGGGTATATAATAAGTTACCGGACGATTTTAAGAATTTGCCTTTAACAATATTTAAAATAAAGTTAACAAAATGGTTAAAGGCAAAATGCTTTTATAGTGTTGATGAATATATGTCAGATTGCGGAGAATGAGATTGTAGGTTATGGATCGTTTTGGTAATGGTGATGTTGAAAATCATAATATTTTAATAAGTAATTGATTTATGTATTAATTTTACTACTGTAACCTTTAAATTATAAGACTTACTAATGTACTTATTCTTGTTTATTACTATTATATTATATTGTGGACTTATTTGTATTTTTGATCTGACATTAATTTAATTTTACTCAATTTTATCTGTTTAACTGACATAAACTTAGACATAATCATGCATGAATATCTTATTTGTTGCTGTTGTTTACTCTTTTTATCACTCAAATAATAAATAGCATTGTGCATGTTAAAATGTAATATTTGCACACCATATGTAATGGTAGGATGTAAAGGCACCATTATACTGTAAGATCATACTCTGTAAACCTACATTCTGGCAAATAAATGATTATTGATTGATTAACTATAACACAATATCACTATTTCAAAAACTAAAAATGATTAATACATATAATAAAAACCTTATAAAACAGATATTATTTTTTATTGCCTCTGCCAGGGCAGTTCTTCACCAAAAGTCAAGCTAGCTTGTACACCCTGACTATTTCATTACTGCCATGATGGGATTTGGTAATTGTGGCTCTTCATAAACTTTTCATTAATGCTTGCAAATTGATAGCATCTGCAGTATTAATATGGATTCTTTTCATCATTGTCTGGCAGCTATAAATAATTTAATGAAAATATTTCACTAGGATAAGCATTATATCCTTCTGCAACCACTCAAGGATGTCTTATGTGCTGAAAGAAATAAATACAAGTTGATTTACTAAATGACTAAAATGAAAGCATGATAATACTTAAATATGTTACTTTACAAAAAATGTTTTTTTTATTTATTTATTTGATGATGATCACCCATACATGGAATGTTTAGTGGATGACAACAACTTTAACTATAAAAACCTTGCCTCTACCTTACCTTGTTTCATTTATTTGCAAATTACAAAGCAGTTTCCCCGATGCTGTTTAATTTAAATTTTTCATTCTTTATCGGCTTTATCCTTAGCACTGGGTATTCTCAGATAGTCTTACGCTGGGCTGGATGTTCTGAAGGATGGAGAACACATTCAATGGGGCTGAAATAATTACATCAATTAGTATAATTCTATTAGGTACAACTCTTAAAAAAATACATAACTAATATTATAAACTATTGATATTATTATGTTATAATAAACTAATATACTTACTCCACATTAAATAAAAGTATATAAAGTAAAAGTAGTGTCGTTTTAATTATTATCACTAGATTGTAAAGCCGTAACATTAGATAAATAGCTCTTGTTGTTCAATCGAAGGTCAAACGAACGTCAATGCAAAATCCACAATTGAAACAAACGTCAAACAAACGTCAAATAAGAGTAGAATACCGAATAAGTTCACAATCGACTTGCAATTGCAATCGATTTTAAAGCAGAATAGGAAATTATCCAAATACGATTCAATCGAAGCGTAATCGTTCTTGTAATAATTGCAGAATAGCAACTATGTCAAAAACTGACAATGAGACGCAATTTCGATTCTATTGAGTCATTTGTAAATAGCGGAATTGGGCCCGGGCCCAATTCCGCTAATAACATTTAAGCTACATAACGTTGACAATCAATTTTGATGCTGTTACGATTGGAACAAATTTTGTATTCTGCTAAAACTTGTTTGTGGTCGAATGTGAATCGTAATTGAGTCGAAGATCAAAGTTAAATCTGTGTTGCCTTGTATAATCTACCAACTTATTAGAGTTGCCCTTTAAAACCTACTAATAACCTGAATAAGAAAATCATGGCTGTATTACGTAATTGCCTATGCGTATGCAAACTCAACTAAAAAAATCTGTCATTTATATGAATGACAGATTAGATAATAGTTACTACACTATAAGAATTACACTTTATACACTTATAAGAATTATTAATAAATAATGCACTATGAAGAAGAATTTATTAGTGTTTTGGTTTTTATCACTTCACATTAAGTCAGCATTTCGGACTCTGGCAAAATTGTCGACATCGGCATAGTTTGCCATATAAAAGAAAGAAGAAGAAGAAAAATAATGTACTTAATATTATTGTTACTTTTTGAGTCGGTGTCAGCCACGAGTTATATACAATTTCGACTTATTTTAACAAATATTATGGCGTCGTGGAAATTTTGGAGTTACTAGGTAATATATAACTTCCTCTGTAATTGTCATGTAATAATATAGATAATGGTCTCTTATATCTCAGTTTTTAAACACACTTTTTAGTAGATACAACTGGGACTGCCAAAATAATATTTCTCTTTTAAGTGTAATAATTAATTGTAATCTTATTTTCAGGTGATTTTGGTTATCCGCAGCGTTGATATCTAATGATACAGTTAACATTGCTTCAGAAGAGATTGCTGAAGGGTACTATTATAATTAAAGTACTATTAGTGTGCATACTCAAATACTTTGGTACACTGGGTGCTACATTGAAGTACCTTTACCATTCAGACACAGCGGGAAAGTTCATTATTGCATGTTGCTCTTCAATATTTGAAATTGTGCAGGCTTTACCTCTCCAACATTAGGTGAAGATAAGAACCTTTATTCCCACTAGTTCTGTTGAACAGTTCTGTTAACAGAACTAGTGGCACTTTTTATTCCCATTAGTTCTGTTGACAAATAAATACATCCTTTATACATACAAAGAATAGTGATGGAAATGACCCTACGTGTATAAGTATAATAAGTTAGGTAAGTACATGAACAATACATTTTAATGTGTAAGTATATATTTTAACGAAGTTTCTCCAAAAACAAAGGGACGCTAATATCTCCACTGATAAGTTGTATTTGACAAATTCTGATAAACCCATCATTTTCAATGTCCTTTTTGGTACGTTTTTTTGGTGTATTTTTTTCCAACCTACGGACGTTAACGGAATAGAACTCCGCGTTATCTTTAATTTTCTTTATGAACTCCGCAACGGTAGCCGGTCTTGTTTTGAATGAGCCGTTAATTGCTCTATGCCAGCCTTCTACAACATTAGTGGTGCGATGCCGCGCACCTAGTACCACGACTTCACACGAGTTGCTTTCATCCAAAATCGCATGTAATTAATACATTTGTCTAATTGTACTCGGTCGCTAAAGTCCTCAATCTGGGATTTTATGTACTTCCATCCTTCCTGAACATGATTTTCAGGTAAATATGGGAGAGCACAGCATAGACCTACAATACGGTGTTGACGTTTATTTTTGAGATTAACATGCTTCGCTTTTCTCCGCAACTTATTTGCAATGGAATAATATTAATAGTATCTTCTGAGCTTCCATTGTCTCCGTGGATTGTGTACATTTGAGTAAATGAAGCAGGACAGATTTTAAAAGTTCCATCACAAAGAAAAGTGTTCAATTTGGGTAAAAGTGTTTTTGATATTTCATTGCAGAACACTAAAATGCGAGATCCGCTTGTTATATCTCGGTAATCAGCTAATATAAAGTTATCGTATTTTGACGGAACCTCTACGGCGCGGCAATGGCGGCATCAGTTAAATAGCACATTTTTTACTTGGAATTCTTTGTTTCTTTTTCGGTAAACAGATGATTTTATACTTTGAAATGATGGTATTTTCTCAATGACTCCTGGTGCGGAATTACTTTAACTTGACACAGTTTCTAATACGATTAAAATAATAAGTACCTATGCATATCAACGAAGTGACTTGTCAAAAGCTACTTTTACAAAATGACTACTTTCGTCAAGAAAATCCCGATGCCATCACTACTTAGTTACATATGGTGTGGTTATTTATCAACAGAACTAATGGGAAAAAAAAGTGCCACTAGTTCTGTTAACAGAACTGTTCAACAGAACTAGTGGGAATAAAGGGATAAGAATAGTCTTTGCTGGAATAGGGTGTAAGGCTTAACAGTGAAATAAGTAGATGTACTTACTAAGATTATTAAGTTTAAGTTAACAAAATGTTCAATATTTTAAATTAATTTGATAATGGGTGAATTTTATGTTAGATACTTAATTTAATGTAAATAGCAGATACTGATATTGTTAAATTACTTACATGATTTTGATAAAATTATTAGGTACATTTATTAAAAAATTAAACAAGGCATTTGAAAAGGTAGCGGATACTTTATTTTTATTTTGTACACTTATTTGCTATATTTTGTTATAAGATACTTAATTAGAAATATAGAATAAACAATAAACCTATTGAATTTTCACTATAATTATATAAATCAATATCCTATACTTCTAACATTAATGAATGCTGTGAGGGTATATAATAAGTTACCGGACGATTTTAAGAATTTGCCTTTAACAATATTTAAAATAAAGTTAACAAAATGGTTAAAGGCAAAATGCTTTTATAGTGTTGATGAATATATGTCAGATTGCGGAGAATGAGATTGTAGGTTATGGATCGTTTTGGTAATGGTGATGTTGAAAATCATAATATTTTAATAAGTAATTGATTTATGTATTAATTTTACTACTGTAACCTTTAAATTATAAGACTTACTAATGTACTTATTCTTGTTTATTACTATTATATTATATTGTGGACTTATTTGTATTTTTGATCTGACATTAATTTAATTTTACTCAATTTTATCTGTTTAACTGACATAAACTTAGACATAATCATGCATGAATATCTTATTTGTTGCTGTTGTTTACTCTTTTTATCACTCAAATAATAAATAGCATTGTGCATGTTAAAATGTAATATTTGCACACCATATGTAATGGTAGGATGTAAAGGCACCATTATACTGTAAGATCATACTCTGTAAACCTACATTCTGGCAAATAAATGATTATTGATTGATTAACTATAACACAATATCACTATTTCAAAAACTAAAAATGATTAATACATATAATAAAAACCTTATAAAACAGATATTATTTTTTATTGCCTCTGCCAGGGCAGTTCTTCACCAAAAGTCAAGCTAGCTTGTACACCCTGACTATTTCATTACTGCCATGATGGGATTTGGTAATTGTGGCTCTTCATAAACTTTTCATTAATGCTTGCAAATTGATAGCATCTGCAGTATTAATATGGATTCTTTTCATCATTGTCTGGCAGCTATAAATAATTTAATGAAAATATTTCACTAGGATAAGCATTATATCCTTCTGCAACCACTCAAGGATGTCTTATGTGCTGAAAGAAATAAATACAAGTTGATTTACTAAATGACTAAAATGAAAGCATGATAATACTTAAATATGTTACTTTACAAAAAATGTTTTTTTTATTTATTTATTTGATGATGATCACCCATACATGGAATGTTTAGTGGATGACAACAACTTTAACTATAAAAACCTTGCCTCTACCTTACCTTGTTTCATTTATTTGCAAATTACAAAGCAGTTTCCCCGATGCTGTTTAATTTAAATTTTTCATTCTTTATCGGCTTTATCCTTAGCACTGGGTATTCTCAGATAGTCTTACGCTGGGCTGGATGTTCTGAAGGATGGAGAACACATTCAATGGGGCTGAAATAATTACATCAATTAGTATAATTCTATTAGGTACAACTCTTAAAAAAATACATAACTAATATTATAAACTATTGATATTATTATGTTATAATAAACTAATATACTTACTCCACATTAAATAAAAGTATATAAAGTAAAAGTAGTGTCGTTTTAATTATTATCACTAGATTGTAAAGCCGTAACATTAGATAAATAGCTCTTGTTGTTCAATCGAAGGTCAAACGAACGTCAATGCAAAATCCACAATTGAAACAAACGTCAAACAAACGTCAAATAAGAGTAGAATACCGAATAAGTTCACAATCGACTTGCAATTGCAATCGATTTTAAAGCAGAATAGGAAATTATCCAAATACGATTCAATCGAAGCGTAATCGTTCTTGTAATAATTGCAGAATAGCAACTATGTCAAAAACTGACAATGAGACGCAATTTCGATTCTATTGAGTCATTTGTAAATAGCGGAATTGGGCCCCAGGAAGCTCGTTTACTACGCTAGCTGTGGGCTGGCTGGCATTCATCCCACTTCTGATGTCGGCGTTAGCTTATGGTGGTACGTTCTACGATAGATCGGTCAACTCGTCAACATCGGTCAACAAATTTTTTTTTTTATGTTTCTATCTGTTTTTATAAGCGACGTTTTATTATAAAGTTAAAATATTATTTTTAATTTTAATTGAAAATTAAATAGTATTTTTATTTAATTTTTAATTTAATGAAGAATGATCATTATGACTTTAAATTGTATGAGAAACTTTTTCGGAGATTCTATGATATGAGTTGAAATGTTATGTAAGAAGAAGTGCTCCCTGTTGTGCGACATTTAACTTAATAGTTTTATGACATGCAACTCTAGAGGTGATAAAGCCATTTAATTAATTTATTAATTAAATTATTTAATTTAATTGTCAAATATACATTTTTTTCGTAAACGAAGTCGCGGGTTACAGCTTGTATTGAATAATAATAGTAGAAAACAAAATAAGAAAAAATAAAAAAACACAAAAAGTAATCCGTTCCTCAGGATCGAACCAGAGCTGTTTTCTTTTCACCCAAGCTCTATACAAGCAAAGCTATCGTGTTGACAACACGATAGCTTTGCTTGCAGGAAGCTCGTTTACTACGCTAGCTGTGGGCTGGCTGGCATTCATCCCCCTTCTGATGTCGGCGTTAGCTTATGGTGGTACGTTCTACGATAGATCGGTCAACTCGTCAACATCGGTCAACAAAATTTTTTTTTTATGTTTCTATCTGTTTTTATAAGCGACGTTTTATTATATTTCCCGTTTCGTACTCTGACACATTTTACTATGGCAGTCTAATAACAATTAACTTGAAAATAAGCTATCCCAGCTCGGATCTAAAGGGATTACATTGGAACGTGGTGAAGTCGGTACCTACTCGGATGACAACACGACCGCACGGCTCGGTGTCTCGTTAACAAGTGCGCCGCCAATACTGCTTACTCACTGACAAAACCGCTTTGACAGTTGACACCGACTGACGTCTACGATATGCTATCTATGACAAGTGTTGCCAATCCAATAACGAATACACCCAAGCCCGTTCGGGCTTGACGTTCCGTTTGACAATCCACGATATATACGACGAAACGGTAATTATATAAAATAACTAGCGGCCTGTCCCGGCTTCGCACGGGCATTATTTTCCCGCTTTTCTGTTCAATTTTTTCCAGAATTTTCTTTGCTATAAACCTCACGGAGCCCGAGACCTTTCCAACGAATGCATAACCGTGGAAATCGGTTCGAGCGATCTGGAGTTATAGCGTCAGGAAGGAAAACCCGACTTATTTTTATAGATATATAATAATAAAATAACATAACGTAATTTAAAGGGATATATGAAAAGAAACTGGGTTCTGTGTAAAAATAAACTTCTATGAAGCAAGGTTTATCCAAGGGCGATATAAACTATAATTATTATTAGGATAATTTAATTACATATTACCTTATATTAATGTGGTGACATAGTAATGCCGCAGGTATAAAAATTACAATATTGTACCTAAGTATGAAGAACTACCTTCTTTACTCTCATGAAAACTAGTGATTTTGAAGATAGGTATTTTTACAAAAATAGTAAGTTTTGTAAAAATACCTATCTTCAAATATAGAATTATAGAAAATTAAATAAAAGACATATATACTTCGAAATAAATATATTACAGTACAGATAGTACGAAAAACTTTGAACAACATGGAGGTACATACATTATATTTATATATACTGAAATTCTTAATTCCATATATTAAGCGTCTGCGAATACATTGCTTATAAAATATTAATAATGATTATATCAGTCTTACTTAAGTCCTTAATAATAAATTACTTTAAAAACTTGCGAAGTGTATAAATATTTACCGGACAAGTTTTGATACTATAGAACAACATTCAATTCTTAAGTTATGCGTTTCTCATTCCATTAGAAAAAAGTTGAACATATATTTTGAAATGAAAAACACAGAGCTAACACAACCAGTTATAACTTTACAAGAACATTAATACCTAAGTAAAAAATATATATTTAATGAACTATTTTTCTTTGTTACAATACAGTTTAGCGCTGACGACAGATTACAAAGTATATAGTCTACTAAATCCTAGACAGATAATCTAAGAAAATTATGTGCTTACCAGACTATCATACTTTTGAGTCTGTAAAACTTATAATGTGTTATTAACAAGCATACGAAATAAGGGGCCCAGAATATTCGAGGTACAAAATTTAACGGTTTCAAAAAAGTTAAAGTTTTTTTACAAAATAAGCAAAATATATTGTAGATTGTTTTAATAAAATTCTTTTACATTAGATCTTAAATTGCTTGAAGCTTTCATGAGTAGATTTGATTTCTAAAAATCATGGCCTACCTACCGCTGGGGATACGGGAAACTCGTAATTTACTTATATTAGGTACTAACTGAAGGACAATAAAAAAATTAAAGGGTAGGTACTATGATACAATGTAGGTGCACTTCGGATACAATCTAGTAAAATTCATCTGGTATTGGTAGACAACGAAGGCCCGTGATGGCTTAGTTTGAAAAGCTCCAAAAGAACCAATAGCCATACCTACAGTACAGGACTTCTGTCATCAGTACTATTTCAGCCTTTAGCTGACTTATCAAGTATGTAGGAAAACCAGGATTTTATTTTTAGCACATTTATAAATCTCATTACATGATACGACAAGCAAAAAAAATTTCACAATGAGTAGTCATGATATATATTAGCATTTTTTACAATTGAAAAGTCATTAACAAAATATAAATAAGCAATGATTTCACTTTTTATATATTGGATCAATTCGTGAAGTAGGATTGATATGTTTCAATAATGCTTAACGAACAGAACTCTACAGAAAAGAGGTTTTCCAACAACACTTGAAAGTGTTAATTAATAAATCATTTAACCACATTCTCGCACAACCAAAAACCTTCCTTTATTCCTCTTTTTTAATGTATTGGTCCCAAAGTAACTTGATTACTGTAATAGTAACTTGATTACTGTAAGCAGCTGCGTAACTTCTATTCTATCTCAAATCTATCCAGTATAAAAAGTGCACAAATATTTAGGTAAGCGACATGGAAGTAAAATACCTACTTAATTAAACCATGTATACAAATTTATTTACAAATAAAATATAGGGTAATTAAAATCAATTCTGGTTTGTTCAGGAATTTAAAGTACGTATGACTTTTTTATTTTAAAACTTAGTAAAAAATGCAACTAAAATCCAAAGTAGAAACAACAATAATGATCCGTTCGTTAAAACAACAACTCGTTCAAAATACAAAAAGAAGTTCACTTCAATGTGACCTTTTTTCAAAATGGAATTATTTTATAAATTTTATTTTAGTGTTTTGAATGTCGTTTATAAAGTTATATTATATTTTTTTATTAACACTTAAATTTAGATTACGAAGTGTTTTTAATTTAAAAGATAACTATGTTAATCTCCTAACAAAAACATTTAATGGTAAAACCAATTACAATACAATATAGACTTATTTTCAACATATCGTCCCTTAGCTAACAACACCGCTCAAGTCGAAAATTGGTGGTTTTTACATTTTAATGCCATTGGATGAAGCTGCGCATTGCGCGTCGAACCATTGGTCTCAGAAATAGATATCAGCCAATCAGAAGCCGTTATTCAAAAAATAGTGACAGCGCTCAAGTCGGTTGGCGTCGCAACACCGCACAAGTCCTTAGTTTGTCATACTATTCGCACGAAAATACTTCCCGTTCCGTGATTATTAAATTTTTATGCGAATTTTATGGCTGAAAGGTCTATGCAAGAAGTTTAAATAGAAGATTAAGAGGTAAGCTATAGAATAAAGTAATGTTTATTGATTTATTCGTATTAATTTAGAATTAATTGCCAGAGCTAGAAAAGGACTGACTACGAATAAAAGACAAAATATCCAATTTGTTAAGGAAGGTACTACTAAAAAGACCACCTACAAGTCTTTTTCAGTCCTGAGTTCGGCAGACGATTGGACTCTACTGGTTAACACGTATGAAACACATTACAAATCCCGGAGGATATCTGCGTGTAGCCGTTGAGACCAGACATATTCCTCTACTCAAAATTGAAAAAGCGTGTAGTACTTATTGAGCTCGCGGTACCGTGGGAAACTAACATCCCTAAAGACCACGCAATTAAGACAAACAAATACTTTGACTTGACAAATGAGATAACCAGAAATGGCTATAGGGTTACTCTGTATGCCGTCGAAATAGGTGCGTGTGGTACACCAGCTAAATCCCTCTACAATCTATTAAAAGAACTAGGACTGCCGAGAATTTCAGTAAGCTCTCTACTATCACGAATGACTAAAACGGCATTGTTAGGCTCCTACCAAATTTGGATAGGTAGAGGAAGGAACATAGCAGGCAGTGAAGGTGAACGATAACGCATTGTAAGGGGGCCTCCTTAAAACCTACATCTGGGTCGTAAGTCCCAGACGCTGTTATGCAAGTGTTCCGTCCTTTATCGCGCGATGGACCCGGCACCCCCACGGAGAATCCATGGAATGCTAAGATTAGATCTTATTAAAACTTGACTGCTCGGAGAGACGGGATGACCCTGGAATGACAGGTGACAGCTGCAATAGAGAGATGACCAGTAGACAGACAGTCGACTGCTGGAAAGACAGCCGAGAGCAAGGGCCTAGCAAGCCCTTGCTCAAGAGTTAACGCGCTAAAAGTCCACAAAAGAAAAATACCCCTAGGACAGTCCGAATGGGGGGGGGGGGGGGGCGAAAGAATTGTTCACAGATAGATTCTCAAAACGACAAAGGCAAGAAAAAGGAATTGATATGCCCCACGTGCGGGAAAACGTACAAAATAAGAGCCTGGTTTTTTAAACACTTAAAAACACATGATGGTGTGGAAGCCGGACAGTCATCTGTAAGTCTAGAGATATTGATACGAATAAATAAATATAAATATAAAGAATGATATTTTTTTTATATTTTTAATTAAAAGCTTTTATTTGCAAATCATCTTTTAAAACCTTCATCCCTTACATTTCCCCAAACAACACCGCCTAAATCTAACAAAATATCAGTCAACACTGCTCAAGTCATAGAATAAAAGTTAAAATAAAAAAAATCGTTAAAATAAGTATATATAATTATTTCTTAACCTCTAACTAGAGTATGTATTAAGTGGAAATAGTAAAAAACCACAGATATTTTAAAATAGACAGTTTTATTCGTCTCCTGTAAAGTTGGTAAAAATGACTTAAGCGGTGTTGTAAGCTAAGGGACGATATGCTACTGTTTACAAAATCTCATGTGGTTCAGCTATACCAGCTGTATTTATGAAGCGACAAGCGAACTTCCTCTCCGGTGCATAATAACAATGGCAGTGATTGCATACATTCGACTCTTCGGCATATAAGAAAAATCCATCCATTTTAAAATAACGCCATTCTGGCAATGCAATAAGCATTGCCAGAATGGCGTTATTTTAAAACAAAGAATTCTATTCGGGTCAGAAGGATTAATTACTTTTTTAGTATTTATTTTCTCCTTACAATGATATCAATGATATTATATACTTTTGCTTTCAGCAACAACTATAATACTAGCTTATACCTAAAACTGGTTGGTTTATCTTAACTAGGCTAATCGTGACAATGTGTTAACGTTGAAAAGATTGTGGATCCTGTAAAACTATACTTAACACTTTGTATTTATAATTAATTGAGGCACGTAAACATTTTATTTATTGCTGTAGAATGAAAACTTTTCACAAAATTTGGCTGGCCACTGTGTGTTAAGTTGTAGTTATTTTAACTTTGTCAGATGAGGAAATAATGGCCTCGTAATAATATCGTCGTATCTCATATACTATCATTTATCTCAAAAGTGGTGTTCTCTATATTGACGTTATACTCTATTGCTAACATACTATTGAGTAACTAATGTGTAACTAAAACTACCATTAAGTATATATATTTACTTACATCAATTTGGTACAAGATATATTATTACGATAAAGTAAGGAATCTGCATTGTTGTGAATGCATCATCTATCTAGTTTCCCATGTAACTTAAGAGCCTTTACGTGGCTCACTAGCGCTAAGTTAAATTTCGCATTCAAAAAGAACGGCCGTTCTTGTTTATAATGCAATATTTATTTAATTGAAAAATATTTAAAGTGTTCGGAGTGTGTTATACAAATACTTTATTGCCTTTTCTCAAGACTTTGTTATCAACATTTTTATATTATTTAACCTATTTGCGAATTATGATTTTTTTTCAAGTGGCGGCGCTAGTAAGCCCTATAAACGCTCTTAACATTTTGTATTAGAATGTTTTTCAGCATAAGCTACGAAAATAATTAATCAGGTCAAAATGTTGAACACTTGCAGTAACTTGTTATTTGAATGAATGCCTTGCTTATTGGACACGCTATTAAAATAATGAATTGGTCACAGAAAATATCCTCATAGTCACAAAGGAATGATATATTATACTTACAAAATATTAATAGGAAGTGGCGATTATTTTGTCCAAATATATGCTCATATTCTTGTAAGGTTTTAAAAGACAGGTTCTGTACATATTCGGATCTATTATGCTTTTTTTAAGTTAATTGGTACATAGTTAGCTTTGTGTGTACTTACCAAGAATATTGTGATTTTTTTTATTTATTCATATTATATTCCTGTGTGGCGTGTTATGTACTAAAAGTATATTATCTCATCATCTCATATGTTATTGTAACCAGCTTGTTATTCACTTCCAGATTTCTTTTATCGTAGGATTTTAAGTAGTACGTAGGTACATGACCGTACATAGGGAATGTAATGTAGTAATTTAAATTGAGCAAAGTTTCACATAGACTTTGACTGAGCTATTTGCGTTATTAAAAATATTGCGACTGTTTGTAAGTATTACAGTTTAATTACTTAGATTTTGTATGTACATGTCAAAGTCCTTTGGGCTGTTTGAATCACTCTACGTTGGCCAGTAATCAAACAATTAAAAGAAAATTAATACAAAATCAATGTTCGCAGTGATGTCGCACTGCAGGCACTGGCCACCTTCAAAGATAGAGGAAAACTAAGCTTACCAATACCAAATTTGTCAGACGGATTGGTATAGGGTTTTAGATCATATTCTGCATCTTTTGCTTTAGTAGAGATAATACCTGCGAACGTTCCCTTAGGCTTTTACGACACTCGCGGGATGAGATGGGATTTGACTATATTATTACAAAGAGAATGTATCTTGTAAAAGATAATTTTATGATAATATGGGTTGTGATAATTAGGCACAGATAGTTTACAACACGTATAAATAACTATACATTACATAAATATTTACATTGAAGACATTCAGATAAGTTTCTTACTATGTATATCTATTGAGATAAGGTAAATATATAAATACTTACTAATACGAGTAGGTACTACATAGAATGACTACCATTCTACTTAGTACTAAGGCGAGAGATACTTAAGACTAAGGCTGCCTGCCCATCGAACAAAGAAGCGCGGTAGCGGGGAAGAAACGGAAAAGTATTAAACAATAGGATTGCCCAAAATCCTTGCTCCCAGATTTTGTGCAAAATCTCTGCACCTAGATATTTTTGTGGAATTCTTGTGCAAAATCTTGCTTCTAGATTTTGTGAAAATTTTGTGCAAAAACTCTGCTCATAGATTTTGTGGAAATTTTGTACAAAATCTCTTCTACATAAATTTTGTGCAATCCTGTTGGTTAATATTTCTCCGTTTCTTTGCTTTTTTCCCACGCTCCGTTTCGGTGACAGGTAACCTAACACAGAGTATATAACACTTATGCAATTTTTTAAATGCGACGAATAATATTTTTAACAAAAGTAACAATAAGTTCCAGCTTTAAAATAATACTAATTAGCTTACTGATTATAAAATAATTTGCTTTAACATATAAGTAGATACTTAAAATTTTAAAATGCTACATACATACATAAATCGAATTGTTCCCATGGGGGTAGGCATAGACTACAGAATGCCATGTATTGCTTATTAAAACCTTCGCTTTATCTACACTATTTTGATAATTTCAAAGAATAATATTTTTAAATTAAGGCATGAAGTTAGATAAGCAAGCTGCTTACTTAAAGAAATACTTAATTAGACTAATATAAAATACGCCTATGGGGTAATCAAACAACTAATGTAACAATAATGTAAAATTAAAACAAAATATAACAATATCTATACATGACTATTACAGCAAACTTATTAGTCAATCACGACTGTATTGCATTGCTTACATATCAAAAGAATTGTATCACAATCACCAAAGAGTAATAATAAAAATCGTTTTACAAAGTCAACGCCAACGACTTCCAAACTAAGCAGAGCTAGGCATATTAAGTAGCTATTTAATAATAAACTTATTGTTAATACATAGGTATATAATATACAAAGAAACATCCAGAATTATATGCGTTTGATATAATATATGAAACATATCAAATAGCTTTTAAAACTTTATCTTTATAAATTTTATTTGTGATCCAAACAAAGAAAATTAGAAGATAATGTTTTAAGACACCCCACAGCACACTCAAGATACAAACTATAATTCTCTTGTTATTTATAAAAATATATCACGTATTTTTTGGTTATATACTATTTGGTGACTGTGAAACAAAACCATAGATTAACAATATTGGACAAGTGTCAAACACAATAACAATCAATTAATATTCATACCGGTTACACCGAATCTAATAGGATCCATACCGACATTTATTAAACCATTCATTTTATGACCAAAATCGTCGTCGTAAATATATTTCTTATTAACCTTCTTGCTTTCTTCTTCGTCAATGGCATCTAACAAATGTTCAAAGAAGTTTGGGAAGCTGTCATAACCAGGATAAACATTAATGTCTATGACAGCATGCGCACCTGTTATGTTATCTATGACAACATCAAATCCTGTTAAAAGTAATCCAATCTTTTTCCTAAGAACTCTTATTATTGTTTTAATCTTGTCCTCGTTCACAGACATTGTTACTTCGTCGTCATGAGGGTCGAGTATGGACAGTGTTGATTGGCTATCTGCTTTGCATACCTCGCTTGTACTATAGAAGATTGGCTCTAGGTCATTACACGCGTAGAAGTTTTTGAGGCTTGGACGTTCTCGAATGTGATATCTGAAAATTTATAAAATATTACTATTATTAACGGTCTAAGTACTTAGTGAACACATGAGTAGGTATATTGTATAGCATTAGCTTTTGATTGCGACTTCTCGCACTTGTACCTGTGTACCTATGTCGGTTATATCGACTAAACACTCAAGTCCTTTCCGAAGCTTACAAATTTTCCAAATACCTATACTATAAAGCTACGCTAAGCTTCTACTGATTCTAGAACACGGGTGTACAATGTACATATTTGTGGACATTTGTTTTAGTAATTACTACGTACTTTTACTTAAAAAAACACCCAGCGCAATGTAATCATTTGTGTTTATACACTAACCCCCTTACTCGTAAACGTCTCTTAAATTTAATCATTGTTTAGCGAGATTTTTATTACGAAAACCAACCATAGGTATACCAAGCAAAACCGTAAGAATTTAAGCTAATCAATGGACTAAAACTTAAGAGGCGTTTATGAGTAAGGGGGATAAAGATTTACAATTTGCGGAAAAACCTGTGACTTCTCCGTGCGTAGAAGTTAAGTGACGAATCACACGGTTAGCAAGGTCCCTTATCCATATCAGAAGTCAGTCTTTCTATTCTTATTAGTTCCTAGTACCTAGTACCCCACAACCATTTCTTTTTTGTTGATTCCCCCGTGTAGTTTCGATTATATGAAACTAAATTATTGAAATATCCTAAAAGCCGAAGAACGTAAACATTTAATTAAAGTAAGAGATAATTAAAATTAAAATCACGCGTGGTTGCCTTAGTATGGCGAGTCTTTCTAAGTAGGTATCTGAATGCCTTGGAGATGTTTTATTGTTTTTTTTTCTCTTTTTCTAAGAATAACGTTATTTTGTCTTGATGCGACAACTCATCATCAAAGGAAAACGTTCCTTGACGACATTGATGTTGTTTAACTCAATGTTATATGCGTAAGAGGGAAAATAAAATCTACGTATAATAACTATGACAGCATCAATTATGACGAAACAACATTAAGGTGACAGATAACCTTTGTGTAATAGAGGGTGATTTAACAAGGACGTCATTAAAACATATTTGACAAATTTTAATACTATAATAATCAGCTAAATTGTTTCATATAAAGTTGAACAATTATTTAAAGACCAAATTAAACGATCTTATTATCTAACCTTGTTGACACGTAAAAATGTTACCTACCTATTGATTAAAATATTAGCAGTAGGTACCTAACAGATAAATAACATCGTATATTAAAAACAAGACAAGATTTGCCTAAACAGGTATCCAAAAATTTACGACACGTTTTCTATAGTACTTAATACAACTTCTTTTTATTATAATAAATAAAATGGAACAACTCGTCCTTCGCTTTAATCGGTACAAGTATTTCCTAATAATAGGTAGGTAGTTTTCAGCTGTTTTGGAACTTAAAATGTGTTCAGCGACTTTTGTGGCCGACAATACGTACGATTTGTGCTAATTTCTTAGACCAAAAACAAAAATTCGAGATAGTTAAAAATAAAATAAACGATTAAAAATATAATTAATTAAGAGTGTTTATGGGGCTCACTAGCGCTGCCAATTAAAAAAAATCATAATTACCAAATACACACTCTCAACACTTAGAAACGCTTTTAAATTAGTTAAATTTCCCATTTAAAAATAAATCGGCCGTTTTTGTTTTAAATGCAATATTTGTTGTGTTATACAAATACTTTATTGCTTTTTCTAATGACTCTGTAGACAACATTTTGCATTAATATTCCAATTTATTAAGTTTCTTTCAATTGGCGGCGCTAGTGAGCTCCATATACGGTCCTAAATACTTAATTATTATAAAATTGTACATTGTAACATTTAAATAAAGGAAACTATAGAAAATGTTAATTTGTTTTATTTAACCTTTTATAAACTGGTAATTCTAGTTCTGTAAAGTACCTATTTACAACATTTCAATGGTCTAAAATTGATAACGTGCCTGAGACCCGATTATTAAGAAGTATAATTTGTTGATAAGGTCATCACATTTTATTATTGTGCTACTTAATATTCATAGTGATAAAAATAATATAACATGAATTATAATTTTGTTTGTTTCTGAAGACTAATCTTTTAAATATTATCCCCCTTACTCATAAACGCCTCTTAAATTTTAGTCAATTGATTAGCTTTAATTCTTACGGTTATGTTTGGTATAAGGTTGATTTTACTAATAAAAATCTCGCTAAACAGTGATTAAATGTAACTGTTTTTGCGTCGCAAAACTTATAATGAGGGTAACATAAAAACTCACTAAGATGCTACACTAAGCAATAAGCAGACATTACCTTTTAGGGAAACTAGTTATCTACGGTAGATGACACTGGACCTATTAATTAAGGGAGCACAATACCAATGTGTGTATTTGAACAAAAAAAAATTTTTTTTTATGTTTTACTTTTATCAACATTCGAAATCCAGGCATCTCGCAAGATTAGTATTAGAAGGCTAATGTCTACTTCCACAACTGCGGAAGGTCTATCCCTGTATTAGGAAATTTATAAACTGATGTGATGACAATATTTATTCTAAGAGTACATTAACACAATGCACATGCACATTGCATTAACACAATAGGTATAATAAATAGATATAATTTAATTAACACAACATAGTAGTAGAAGTTTTTTTTAGTTTAGGTTCTTTTGTCATATTTTTCTTCTCTTGTCGAGTTGAATTCTAGTTAGCTCCTTTAGTAGTTCTTGTATATATGGTCGACATAAACGAAAATAAATTACGATTTCTTGCAAGACAATTCCCTCACTAGGGTCTATGCCTTGCGTCACGGGGACTTTTACATACATACATATAACGGACACAAAGAACATTCAGGTTCAGGGAAACAATTTCTCGATAACACAAATAATTATCCTGCCCAAGACTCGCGCCCGCGATCTCGTGGACCACAGCTGCATGCATTTCGGCTGCAGTCATTATGACACATTTCGGGAGACATTTTAGAGAAAGATAAATTATTAGCTATCAATGACTAGATAAAAAGCGATAGTTGTAGACACTTACCTGTCTCCTATTAAGAACACCTTATGAAGTACTGCATTATGATTTACAAAAGTTTGAACAACGCATGGTGGCTTGCATACATGTAGACCTTTTTCATTGAATATGACAATCATGGCATGAGCATATTTCGAACCATGAGCAATGGTTGGTTTACATATTACTGGAAATTTAACACCTCTCTGTCTCATAATTTCCATATTCAATTCTATATTATTTGTTGTAAACTCTGCAAATGACGGTGTAAATATACCTTGTTTGTTGAATGATAATTCATCTTGTAATATTGTATAGTAACAATATCTGAAAAACATAAATATCAAGTATTAGATTAGTAGGTAATAAAAAATATTTAGTTTTGAACTTCCGCTAAGTAGTACAACTAAATATTTTTTATCATTAATTAGTTCAAAGCCTCATTTCATTATCTATATCAAGTGTTAAATTTTTACACACTCAAATAGAAAATTGGAACAAACTCACTGGATAAACTCATTTTACTGTATCATTACATTAATGACCTAAAAATTACATTTATATGAATCTATTAATTAGTAGTGGAAAAAAAATTTATTTCCATTGAAACATAATGACATTGAAAATAGAAAACAATGTCTAATGAGTTTAGCTTTTAATGTGAAGTAATGGAGATAAATAGCGACCATGCATGAGGTAGGAAAGTTAAAATAAAGGCTTGCTTTGTTTTTGCTAATTAAATCCAAGTGAATACAAGTCTCTATAGCACCAATCCTTGATTCCCAATATGCTGAAGTTGTTTGTTAACATTTACTAACAATTTTAGTACTATATAATAATCTTTTAATCACAATGATAATATCTAAAACAAGTAAACCTTCTGTTTTATTCAATTTTAAACTTATGCAAATGTACAACTAACTATACTATTATGTCAACAATGAGTCATGTCGGAGTGAATCACTTTAGTCACAACAAGGTTTAAAAAGATCAGAAAAAGTTTGTAATGTATATACTTACAAATTATTATTGCCTTTTTTATTGTATTTGTTATACAAATAAATGTATATTAATATTTAATAGTTTACAACTGACATAGATGTATTCCTTAAATATAAATAAATTATTATTATTGCTCATTACCAGAAAACAATCTAGCCCCAAGCTAAGCAGAGCTATAAAGGGCATTTGCTTACTAATAAGAATACTTATCATCTCAGACATATTCAAACAGCTATGAATATGCACCTAAAACATTAGTTTCTCTTATGTTACAAACACTTACCTGTTTAAAAGAATTCTCACATTATCCAAAGGATCAATGACTGTGATGTTTGGATGATTTGATAGGTACTGCTCCACTCTGCTTATTATCATTGATGCCTAATAAAACAAAAAATATAATATGTAAAAAATACCACTAATTTATATAAAAAATTCCTAAGAGATCTGAAATGTATTCAACCGAATCAAATGATTTATTCTTTAAATCAGGAAACAGAGTTTCAATGACAATGTACACAATTTTGTTCTTACAGTTAAAAAACTTGTAAGATTTACTAATAAACACTATTTTTAAAGCAAATAATTTTTTTTTAGAAACTTAGTAGTCTGTAACAAACTAAATACATGACAAAGGTGTATCATAATAACAAGGATTGTTTTATTAGACTGACTCATTATAATGATAAAAATTTAACATGGAATTTAATTTAATGAATTTCATCAGAAAATATATTACAAACATACAATTATATTAATGCTGTGAGTACATGTTAATTTTAGGTAATGGGTGGCAATCCCAATTAATTCAAATATTACCCATTAAAATGTACCTTAGAATCTCCTTGGTCAGATGCTGCTAGGATATCAGTTAACTTGTGCAGAAAGACATCAACATGTCCTTGTTCTTCTAAAGGTCTCTCCAAATCGAACTAGAAGTAATATTAAGTAAATATATAATTCTTAATAATAAAGAAATACTTTGCTAAAAGTGATATAATTATCATGAAAGTATTTTAAGTACATAATTTCGAGTACTTATTAAAGTTTTTTAAAACTATGTTATTATACTTGAATTGAATGATGAAAAATAATATATTAAAGTCACATACCTTTAGTAAATGATAACCATGAGATGCACAGGCATTAATTAATGCTTTCCAGTTTAGTTTTTGGCTTTTTTTATCGGAAATCCATAAGCCGATTGTTTTGATTTGAGTTAAACAACCTTCCATTGTAACGTATAAACAAGACTCAATGAAATGCTTAGATCGGTAGGAAGGCAAGTAATACTACTTTAATAATATTTAGTTCCAGCTCACTGCATATTTAATAACTTAAATATAACCTTGAATTGCCTAATAAACCAGCATGGATTCACAAGGAACCAGTTCACAAATTAATTTACATTAAAACTAAATACACGACAAACCAGTAAGCTGTTCATTCGTGTATTGTTTTTAGTTATCACTGAATAACACTTCACATCACATCACAGTCACACACAAGTCACAACACCGAGTGCTGTGCTACTCGCTGATAGGGCTGCGCTCATGCATGATCAATTAATTTTGACAGCTGAATACTAAATTGACATCTGACAGTAACAAAACATTAAGGCCCGAATTCCTCTGTCGCTGATGTCGGTCGCTGACGTCGGTCGCGCGTACGAATATACGTTGTGTTCTATGAAGCACCACACTGTAACGCTGACATCAGCGGCGCGCGAGTTGCTACGCGCCGCTGATGGCGCGCGTCGGTCTCGCTCGTCAGTGCCGCGTTCGTCGGTCGACTGACGCGCTATAAAACGCTATGAGCATCCTTACTCTGTTCCTGACCGTCGGCACGCGCGCGTACAGTCGCCCGCCACCATGAACATTGATACTTAACGTGTGATTGCCGAGGTGCACCTACGTCCTGCATTGTGGGATTTATCGAATGAACGTTACAAAGATCGTGATGCCAGAGCAAAATTTATCATTTGTCCTCCTATCCTCCTAGGGTGAATGTGATATTTTTTTTCTGTATTGACGCAGGCTCCGCTTGCTTAAGTATGCTGCAGCAACTAAACAATATAAACGGGTTCATAATAATATCCCAAATTCAAACTCGGCTTCACAAATCCACTTGGAGACGCCTCTACCGTGGAGTGGTCAGTATCGCAATACGGATGTTTTCATTGGCGCTGATGGTCAGCGCGCTACGCGACTGACGGTACGCGACCGACGTCAGCGACAGAGGAATCCGGGCCTAAAGCACTTTATTGCGTCTGCCGCACCATAGACGTATTGAAACCGACCGACTATAATTTAGGGTACTCAGCTTCTACGGCAACTGTGTAATGCAATGCAAGCCGACTGAGGTATGTAACTAAAGACGATTCTAAATACATTATGTGACGTGTTCTTTATTATGGTCACAGTATTTTCTTTGTGCGACAAACATTGATCTTAGTCTATCTACAAATTGTTCCTAATTACATAGCTGGTTTGGGGTCCCAGCATCCTATGCAAACTTTTTTACTAATATCTTTCAGTTTTTCATTTCAGGATTTTAATGTCCAGGAAGTTACCCAAGTCCTACAATTTAGAACTACACTCTGTCTATAAAGTCCTGACAATAAATGAGGCCGCCACTGTGCTACACGTAGCAACCCTATTTAGTCTGAAAAAATAGTTTTCATACTAGTAATTTATTGAAATAAAATAAGTAATTTTGAAACACATTATATCTAATACTCAAATAATAAATTCACATAACTCATAATGAGATAATTCATGTCATTGTTTGAAACCCTAAGTGATTGAGAAATTTGAATAATTGTTATAACATGACCTTGTGTTAGCCCTTTAAACATTTTAGATGACGATGTTTTATTTCTGTTTTCAAGACAAGCAAGTCAAGCCATTTTAAATTTTGACAGTTGTTGTGAGCCATAAAATGTAACATAATTTAGAGTAAGAATTATGAGCCATAACGTAATTTTTGACTTCTGCAAAACAATTATGTTCTTTGGTTTTGATTTTAGTGCTGCTACTATATGGCTGCTACCACATTTATACTAAACTTAAAAAACTAAACTATAAATAATAATCGATTATTGATTTATCGCTTGTTATCTAAATCGATAAATCTCTTAATCGATTTCATACACCAACCCTAAACTACACACCTCAACAAAGTCTAGGGATATTTGGTATTTACTCAATTAACTTCAAAATTATTGAAGATAGCATACAACATGTTTATATTTTTATAAAGACAATTTATCAGGCTACAATCCAGAATTAAATAAAAGGATTATTTTTGCATAAATTATTTTTTATTCAAATAAATAAAAAACTTGGAAAATTAGTGAAACTAACAATGAATTTGTTTCTTAAGCAAAAGTGAAAATAAGCAAAAATTAACCTGTTTTTAACTGTTATGTGAGTAATCAGTAGTCAGCACATTAAAAAAAACCGTAAATAACGGTCCTGCAATGGTTTTTCATGCTTTTATTATGTTATCCAGGTCTTGGTGCGGTATATTGTTCCAGGTCCGACTAGGATGCAAAAAAAGTTGCCCTTCCATCGCAATTTTATGCAGGAAAAATTACCAAAACCCTTCTATTGAACATGTCCTACGCGTATTTTATGGTTTTGAGGATAGGGGATTGAGTGGTTCAGCATAAAATCGATACATCGTGCTCCTGCAACCAGCTCGTCATCACTCGCGCTTTATGCGAACGGGTGTTATTGTCCATGAACCTGAACATTTGGCCCAATTGTAGTCTACGGGGGTAGATTATTAGTACTCGCACCTCGTTAACCTCGCACCTTAGCACCTCGTTAAATTATTTTTCAGCTGACATGGTGTTTCTGATCAAAACGCGCTTTGTTCTTCGACCGATACAAATTCTCGTATAAACCATAATTTGTTCTATCGTGGTATGAATAGATTTCCTGAGGATGTTGTAGACGGCTATCACAACCAGGAACTCGCCAAGCACGTTCTCTACGTGAATCCGAGTGGAAACCGAACCGGGACTCATGTGTAAACACTACTACAGATCACAGATTATCTTTGCAGAGCAAATGTTCACGAGCCCAGTCTAGTCGTCGTGCGCGATTCGCTCGGCGTAGTGCTGGAGTATAAAACGGTATGCGAGCATAAAGGTGGGCTTCGTGCCGACTGCTTCTGACAGTTTGGTCAACCGCAAGAGGCTCCACCAAGAGCTGGAGCCTCTACACCAGCTGCATGGTAGTAACATTTGGCTGTCTTTTCGCGGGAACTTGCAAAAATCGATCATGTCGTTAAGTGGTGATAGACTTTTTGCTGTGGTATCTTTCAGCCACTTCACCAGTAGCACGATAACGTGACCATAACCCTGATTTCATATTTTGTATTGTTCTAATCTCTTCAGCAATACTCCGCTTAGTACCCGCAGCTGGGAGCATGCCTACTGCCCATAACATTTTCTCTCTGATGAAATGGCGTCGCTGTTTGATGCACACAATATCATTTGTTCGAAATAAACGTTTAAATTGTTATAAAACTTAAATTTTACACAAAAAAGCAGTCAAAACTTACTATTGGTAAATGAAATTTTCGAACTTGACTACGTTTAAGCCGCGTAAATCTTTATTTTTAATTTTATTTTTCAAATTCAAATTTAGAATGGTTGAAAAAGGTTAACAAAGTAAGTTTTCATCAAAAGAATTAAAAAAAAAAACAAAATTACAAACTAATTTTTTTGAGTTTCACAACTTTGTAAAAAATATCCCTAGACTTTGTTGAGGTGTGTACATGGGTCAAAATTCACCTATTAGTATGGTATGGGTATTAGAATAAATGAACGTATTGAATTAGAGTAATAAAAACCCTTTATTTCCCGTGTTACTACCAATCGTACTACCGGTAGTACGACGGGAAATTTATTTACCCGTCTTACTACCACGTCAGCCGGTAGAACCACGGGCAAATTTTTTTTTACCGTAGTACTACTCTAGAAACAAAAATAAAATATAGTGCATTAAACATAATAAGTAATTTATTATACTTATTATTCATTTATTTATTAAACTTAAGTATTATTAAAGGAACATGAATAGTGTACGTGTAAATAATTAGGTAAAACTTTTTTGTAAAAATTTAAACCTTTATGTTACATGGTATTTTTTAAATATTAGAAACAAAACAAAAATAATAGGGTGCTATTACCACTGGCACCGATTTTTGTAGGAGAAAGCTAAAGCATTAGGGGAATAAGTGCAAAGCACAGAGACACATTGAGCTGCTTTACCACTTCTACCAAAAGACATGATTTTAGATGGTTGGGCTTATAGGAGAAGAGACTTAACTTAGAAAACTTTGTAAAGTACATCGTACATGGATTAGAGATAAATACCTAGATCTGTTGAGTGTTTATGGTAGACACAGAACAAACAATGTCTTAGAAGGGTTCCACACAAAGTTAAATAAGCAAATCAACAAAAATAACGTTACAATAATGCGTCTGCTAAATGTGCTGAGTAACGTATCTCATAAAAAGTTTGATTTCATGTGCTAACAAAAGGCGAACAATGACATCTTAAATGATGATAATATCAAGCATATTTTATTGCAGCTTATTACAGGAGAAATAACAGTTGGATACACGCTAGAAAAGTTACGTTAATAACTTTTCTAGCGTGTATCCAACTGTTATTTCCAACTGTTATGTAACGTTATTTTGGTTGATTTGCTTATTTAACTTTGAGTGGAATCCTTCTAAGACATTGTTTGTTCTGTGCCGTCTACCATAAACACTCAACAGATCTAGATATTTATCTTTAATCCATGTACGATCGATGTACTTCACAAATTTTTCTAAGTTAAGGTGCTTACTCTCCTCCTTTATATAAGCCCAACCATCTAAAATCATGTCTTTTGGTAATAGGGGTAAAGCAGAACAAAGTGCGACTATCCGTCTCTCTGCTTTGCACTTATTCCCTAATACTTTAGCTTTCTCCTACAAAAATCGGTGCCAGTGGTAATAGCACCCTATTATTTTTGTTTTGTTTCTAATATTTAAAAAATACCATGTAACATAAAGGTTTAAATTTTTACAAAAAAGTTTTACCTAATTATTTACACGTACACTATTCATGTTCCTTTAATAATACTTAAGTTTAATAAATAAATGAATAATAAGTATAATAAATTACTTATTATGTTTAATGCACTATATTTTATTTTTGTTTCTAGAGTAGTACTACGGTAAAAAAAAATTTGCCCGTGGTAGTAAGACGGGTAAATAAATTTCCCGTCGTACTACCAGTAGTACGATTGGTAGTAACACGGGAAATAAAGGATAAAAACGCATGTACACAGTTAACAAGGAGATTTATTCATCGCTTTCATCATAGGATTATTTAAATATTCGATGTTGAGATAACTTTCGTTGCCACCTTCATCGTCATCACTAAAGCTTTCTTTGCTGCTGCTATTATCGTCAGTATTTGCCCACAGGTGACGTCCTCTCTTGTAGTATTCTGATTCGAGCTTCTCGACGCGATGGCAATTGTTTTTCCAAGTTTCAGCTGTGATGCTGCTGAAGGCTCTTTTTAGAGATTGCCAACATTTTGTGACCTGCGGGAACATAAATAGTTACTGGTTAGTGATGATTTTATAAAATATTCTGTTATTTTATATATCAATTCATCATCATCATAACTGGATACTGGGCCTACTGGTACCACGCTGGCCAGACGTATTGGTATAGGGTTTTATTTCAAGTTTTCTTTCTTTTTCTTTCATAAAGATAATATTCACGGACAGTCCCTTAGTCTGTTTTTACGACACCCATGGGATGAGATGGGGTGGTGATATATTGTATTCTTCCTTCGTCACTACACGGAAACTACTGATTTACTAACTATACCTACTAATATTATTATTAAAAAAAGATTTGATTATTGGTTTATTTGGAGGGGCGTATAGGGGGCAAAGAGGAGTAGAAAGGGAAAATAGGCTAGAAACTATTATTTTAACTATTTTATACAGTTAATAATGAGAAAAATTACTATACAAAAGAATATGCTTTATTATACAGGTTACCTTGTATGAAGAATGATAAATAATGTCTTTCCTTAGTTCTTCAGGCAAATCTCGATTTTTATATTACTAGGGCATTTCTTGTAGGCCTATTGCATTTAAAATTTTGCGTAGAACTTCAAGACTACAATTAAAATCCATCACAGTTCTAGCTATCACCTGCAACTATCTGAGGGTTGGTTGGAGCCTGAAATTTTACAAAAGTTATGTTGATTGAACATTTGATTATACTTTTACAATAAATTTAGACATACCTAGACACAAAATACAGGCAAAGAATGGGATGGAAAGAATAACTGCAATAATCATCATCATCATATCAGCCTATAGACGCCCACTGCTGGACATAGGCCTCCTCCAAACGTTTCCACCCTGCGCGGTCCTGTGCCTCCCTCATCCATCGAGATCATCATTTTAACTGCAATACCTAACTAAAATTTATTCAGTGTTAAATATTAACTAACAAGATACCATTTAACATGGAGTTACTAAAAACTAAATAATAAAAAAATTAATAAAATATTGCAATTAATTATTCATTGTCGACAGACCAGTTGATGCGAAAGTGACATACTTAGTTTAGTTATCAACCGTAAGCAATTAATTTAAATTCAAAATTGGGATAAATCTTGACTGAATTATATTAATGCAACTGATAATGTATCAACAGAATAGGTCGTACTACAATATTTCTTACTTTCAATGACAATCTTACCTAAAAATATGCTATGTACGCAATGCCTGTTTTTGGTCTCTAAATCGCAAATGGAGTGAATATATTACTTGAGACCGATTACAAAACACAGTAACACGATTACATACCCATCAAAGTTGCAGTTCGCCCATAAACATCCTCCAAATCACATAAAATATGAGCAGCTTCGTGCTTCGTCAAACATCACCATAACTTAAAAAATCACTTCCCACGTGCCACTTTGATTAACTCTCCTCATTCTTTATGTTGTTCTTCGTAAGTCAGTATAAGTTTATTGTGATAGATTAATGAACTTATAAAAATCACAAAATGAAAACCGTTCCGCACAACTTCTACTCGATGACAGCTCATGTACAAGTCTATTTTGAATTTTTTTTTTTTTTTTTTTTTTTTAATTTATTTCATGACCATGGATACAAGTCCTTCAGCCGAAGTCTTAAAATAGTTATTTTACATCGATAAAGTTAGAACAATGTTAGTGTTACTTTACTATAATGTTATACCTCTTATTACATGCTACATAAACCAGCTAAAATAATATTAATTCTGACCCAAAACTAATTACAGTTTATATATTTACTATCTTAATATGACTAAAAGAAGAATTATATATAAAAAAAAAGAAAAAAATATAAATGGCTTATTCTATAAAAAATACAAAGTAATTAAATTGTTTCTATAGTATTTGCAATGAATCTATACACGGGAACAAAAAAGGCTGCATTGGATAATAAATCTTGAACGCGGCGGGGAACACATAGTGAATTTTTATGTTATGTTGTTATTAATGTCACTTAAGTCATTGACAAGCAACAACCGTTGGATGGCAAAAGTTTTACACTTAAAAATAAAATGTTCAATATCTGCATTTTCTTCTGAACAATATGTGCATTTGTGATCTGTAATAATTTTCATTCTGGTGAGATGCGCTGGAACCAAGCAGTGTCCGAAACGGAGACGATTAATAACTGTTATGAACTTTCTGTCAGTGTATTTAAAGTTATTATACCATGGAGTAGTTGGTAATTTCTTTTGTATATCTGCATACCATTTTCCTTTAGATTCTGAGGTTTTTGTCCAGTACTTTGTCCATAAATATATTCTTTGCTGACTGTCTAAAATTGTCATAATAGTCCGTAAATGGTACTTTAAAATGATCTGAAAGATCTTCATCATGGTTTTGACGAGTTGCTTGATCCACAACCTCATTACCAGTTATGCCACAGTGCGAGGGAACCCACACAAATTCTACATTCTTTCGTAAAATCTGAATCTGAGCTTTAATTTTATATATAATATAGTTTTGTTTATATTTTAAATTACAATTAGTTAATGCAGACAACACACTCTTGGAATCACTAACTATTAATATATTCGCACTATTTACATTGGTATTTACATATGTTAAAGCAGCCTGTATGGCCCAACTTTCTGCGGTAAAGATGCTGCAAATAACTGGTAAGTTAATACATTTGGTCATTTTGACTTGTGGATCATAGTATGCTGCTTTAACATAATTACTTTTGGAGCCGTCAGTATACAGAATGTAGTAATCATTTTTATTGCTTATAAATTCCAAGAAATCATGCTTATTTTCAACAGATTCTAAATGGCATGTGATGTTAAAGTAACTCAATAATATGTTATATGGAAATTGATACATTGGCCATTTGTTATTTATATACATTTTATTAGTAATGTTTTTAACAATTGTCATTATGGTTGGAATTTCAGGCAGTACACCAGAGATAAGAGTATTTTCAGAGAAGATTGATGTTCCAGTTGACTGAATCATTTCTTCTGGATAGCAAACATTATTCATAACTATGTCATTCTTATTAGACAACTCTTTGAGACAAAATCGCTCAGCCAACTGTAAACGGCGTAATGACAAGGGAGGTATGCAATTTTCAATTTCCATGGAATTTATTGGAGTGGTGCGCATGGCTCCACTCATAATCCTCAAACCCATATTCTGTATGACATCTAATTTTCTCAGCAGTGTACAACTAACATTCATATAAGCTAAGCAACTATAATCAAAATGACTTCTGACTATACTTTTATATAGCATATTAAGTGTTTTAGGATCAGAACCCCAAAAAGTTCCTGCTAGACTTCTTAAGACATTAATGCCCTTCATGGCATTTTGACTTATATAATTGACATGTTTATCAAATTTTAATTTGTCATCTATTATAACACCTAAAAATTTATGATGATGTACTATCGGAATCAATTTATTATTGTAGGTGATATTTATAGTACCCTGTTCAAATGGTTCTTTACTGAATACTAATGTTGAACTTTTTTCTATACTGATCTCTAATTGTAAAATGTTGCTATAATAATTGTTTAATTGGGATAATGCAGTGTTCAAATTGTTAATAGCAGTATTTAAATTTTGATTTTCACTATATAAGAGCAAGTCATCTGCAAATTGAAGTATTTTCACTTGTGATGTATTTACAAAATCAAGGATTTGGGATGTATATAAATTGTATAATAATGGTGACAATGTTGCTCCCTGCATTGTCCCTTTGCTAACAACTCTTGGTCCATGTAGTTTATTGTTAAATCTAACATATAGGGTTCTTCTGTTTAAAAAATTAAAAATCCAATTTAACACCTTTTTTGGAAAGGCTAATTCATATAAAACACGAATTAAACATTCAATTTTTACATTATCAAAAGCACCCTTCACATCTAAAAAAACACATACCGCATTAGAATGACTCAGTTTGACCTTTTTAAGATCTGATATAAGAGTTACAAAGCTTTCAGAGCAACTTCTACCCTTTCTGAATCCAAATTGTATGTTTGGTAACTTCTCCATGGACTCAACAAAATAATCTAAACGTAACTTTAACATATTTTCAAAAATTTTACCTAAGCAAGATGATAAAGAAATAGGTCTGTATGATGTAGGGTTATTGGCATCTTTGTTTGTCTTTAATATGGGAATAACACATTGGGTTTTCCAAGACTCTGGTATAATTAAAGTGTTCCATAATGTATTATATATATTTAATAATATTTCATGAGCATTGGGATGTAAATTTTTTAGTAATATGTATGGTATGGTGTCCAGCCCTGGTGTTGTGTTTTTTCTACTTTTAAGGGATATATATAACTCACTCAATGTAAATGGCTCATTGAGAAATGAGTTGTTATCATTTTCAACAGATTGATCAAGTATATCATCTAAATTACTGACATTCACTTGTGTGGAGTCTGCAAGGTTGTCTAAAAAAGTTGGTAACCAGTCGTCATTTAAATATCTATTACGAGAAGAACCTATCCTCTTAAATCTTTTGATATAACCCCATATTCTAGAAATAGGTGTCATTCTATTAAAACTACTGCAGAGCTGATGCCATGATCTAATACTTTCTTCTTTTAGAATTCTTTTCTTCTTAGCATCAAGTTTTTTGTACATAATATAGTTCGGAATGGTTGATGATGCTCTATATAATAAAAGGGCTTGCTTAGACTTTTGTACAGCATCTGTACATGTTTGATTCCACCAAGGGGCAGGTTTTCTCATAACTTGTAATGATTGTTTGGCCTTTTGTTTTGGAATTGTTTTTGTTCTTAGATCAAACAAAATATTTACAAAATTATTATAAGAAACAAGAGGTTCATTTAAATCTAAATTAGAAAAACAGTTTTCTGATAACTGGTAATATTTTTCCCAATCTGCTTTATTATAGATATATTTTTCTTCTACAGGACGTACTTCATACATAGATGGCTTCACACAAATAATTACCTGAGTTGGGAAATGATAACTACCCATTGGATCGTCATGAACACGCCATTCACAAAGTGGAGCCAAAGTTGGGCTGACCAGAGCCAAATCAATTGCGGAGGGATTTCTGTTTGGTTGCTGAACAGTGGTTGGTGTACCATCATTCAAAAGACACATATTCAAATCATCAATAAGATTATATAAACTATTACCTCTATTATTATTTGCACAACATCCAAACAATATATTATGATGTGCATTAAAATCTCCCATAACCAGACATGGTTTGGGAGTTTCAAGCAACACTTTTCTCATCTTGTTGGTATCAAACCTACTGCTATTAGGAGGACAATAAACACATAATATATATAAGGTACCTATAGATGTCTCTACTGATAAGCAAATGTTTTGTATAGTTTCATAAAAACTTGTATTCACAATAGTATATTTTAAATTTTGTTTAATTAATATGGCTACTCCATTATGAGTATTTAATGAATTTTTGTAAAAAAAATTATATGGTGTAAAATTGGGAATAATACTATTACTTGTAAGCCAAGTTTCATTAAGTAGGCATATATCAATATTATAATTAGAGAGAAATGTGTTTAATAGGGTTTTCTTACTCTGTAAGCTTTGTATATTAAACTGTGCTACATTTAAATATGTATCCATTAAGGTATTAAATTAGCTAACAATATATCTTTAATTCTTTTATTTGTAATTGGTGTACTACTTTTATCATTGCCCAGTGATATTAATGACTTTACTAGTGCATTAATTATAATGTCATTTTTTAATAGTTGTTCTACACTAAACGACTTCTCTTTTATGTTCTTTTTTAAAGGAGGAAAAACATTAATTTCATCTAATGGAGGCACTGAAGGTGCTGTTGAACTCACCACTGTGGCATATGACTGGCTGAACTTTTGCTTCTTTTCAATAATTTTTTGATTTTTGATGGGACAATCTCTTGAGATGGCTAAATGATTGCCACTGCAGTTTATGCATACCACTTCTGCAACGTCGCACTCCTTATAGGAATGCCGTCCAGCGCATGATGAACACATTTGTTCGCCTCTACATACTTTAGCGGAGTGATTAAATTTTAAGCATTTATAGCACTGCAGCAGTGGTGGAACGTAAGGGCGTATTGGATACCTGAACATTTGTAAGTAAGCATATTGTGGTAGTATAGTTGCTGCAAAAGTCAATGCTATAGTGCTCAAAGGGGTGAGCTTTCCCTCTATTTTCTTCATAAATCTTTTTACAGAGATAACTTCAGCGTCACATGTAATATTCCTATAAATTTCTTCATTGGACATGTCTTGTGGGACATGTCTTATGACCCCTGTGGTTTCAGTCATGTAAGCAGGCACAAAAGCTTTGAGTTTATTCCTGTTGAGGAAACTGTCCATATTTAAAAAACTGTTTGCTGGTGCCGGTTTACGAAATGTAACTCCAACTTTATAAGCATTTACTCTATGCACTCCAACAATCCCTTTAACATTTTCGGTAAAAAATTTTGTCAATGTTATGGGGTTTTTATTTCCTATTTTTTCTTGTTCTTGTGATTCGACATAAACAATGCAATCAACACTGCGATTTTCAGGAAATTGTCTTTTGTAGTGCTGTTTGGTGAATATTTTATATTTTAACTCGGTTCCTCCATCAAGTTTCCGTTTTTTATATTTTTCACCCGGGGGCTGGCCCCCGTCGCTATCTACACTCATATTTATGATTACTACGCAAAAATATTATTTTACAACAGAACTGTACAGATATTAAACAATGAATCTAATAATTGAAAAATTTTGTTATTTAAAACTGCCGCTTTATTCGACTTCCCGCCCTCTATTTTGAATTTCAGTGTTGTGTTGCCAGACACATGAACAATTTAGTTCCTCAAACTTTAATTTCTTGACTCTAAAGACAACCTGTACATACTATGAATAGTCATCAACATAAATTGATAAGAAACACAGCTAATATTACCTACAATATAAGGTCGCTTTTATTTATTTAAACTTTATGCACAAATTACAAAGTTGTACAATGGCGGGCTTAATGCCTTAAGGCAAATTTTTTTTTTACTAAGCTTAGGACTATATTCACTTCTCGTACGAATTACATGTAAACTCGTTTGTAATTACATGTGTTAATCAACTTCTGTTGTTGACTGTACCATCGAATTTATTCAAAATATTTTTTTAGCTTAATATCCCAGATTTTAATGCGGCCCACTAATAGACGAAGAGAAGAAGTAGTACCTAAATGCCGTACATGGGCGTCAACAATAATAAAAGAACATAGTAGATGTATAGGCAGTGGGTCGAAATGGTATTTGGGCACTTGCGCGACATATTTGAGCTGTAGTTTATTTATGGCACTATTTTATACTGCATCAGCTGCTGGTTCGAAGTCTATAGACATCGCGTTATCATCTGAGTCTTAGAGCCATATCATTTCTCTACATCTATCTCGCTTGCACTTATAGGACTTCTATTCTTATACAATACCCTTTATTTTTTATTTTCTCTTTGGAGTACTCAGATGATAACGTGCGTACTATTATTAGTACCTATCGTTTCGCTATATTCAGCGACTTTACTATTTCACTGCTTTATTGGTTACTTAATTTGGACTTGGTTTGCAAGTGACACCCAAACTGCACTTTGCTAGAACTTACAATGCCGAGGATCCTAATCCTCTCAGTTAAACAGGTCCTTTTAATAAATAAACGCGTAAATTTGGTGATCTATCTGCATAGCCCCTAGAGGGACTCTATAATATGGGCTTGATAACATACCCTGTCAATATCTGAAGTTATGTTGGGGTCGAAAAATAAAATTACCATCTTGCTAACCACCCACGCGTTGCTTTGCCTGATGGTGGTAGAAACACCAAGTCTTTAAATGTCATACTGGGTTTATTATACAACCTTATGTCAGTATAACATAATGATTTAAGACAATAAGCATCAGTGGTGTTATTTGCCAATTTGTTGGTTCTCAATTTTATATGAATAATCTGTTGTCTAGTTTTATATTATGAAAACAGATTATTATGACTTATTACATTAGAAAGAAAAGATTGAAGTGAGACTCTGATGAGTTAGAGCAACTAAGTTAGAATTTTTAACCATAACTTATTTAAATTTAAACAATTCTGTTTAATGGACCAAATAGATATTTTAAGAACACATACACATAATGCAAAAAATTAAAAACGAATCTGTGTTAATGATGTAATTGATATTGTTTTGAGAATATAATTATTTATTCAGAGAAGGACCAGGCAATTAATAATAATACTTGTTTATTGTAAACATCTAAAGAAAATATGCAATAAAATAAATTCAACATATATTTCTATTTAGTTAACTGTATACAAAAATAATTCATTACAATCTTCAATATCAAAAAGTATTTCATTTTCTAATTGATTAGGTTTACAAATACTTAGCCAGTTCATTAGTTCTTCAACCATATCTAAATTATGTAGTGTGTCAGCCATGCTTCTATTGCAAACTAAATATGTGCCCTTTTTGATATATTTCTTGAAAAAATGCCACATTTCTTTATGTTTTTCACTATCTACAAAGAAATCTAAGACATTAATTATTAATATATCAGAGTTTCTTACAAGATCACTCCTTTCCATAACATCAGAATGAACAACTTTAATTCTGTTATTGTCCATTGAGAACTGTTCAATCATCCGTTGCTGTACTTCACAACATTCTTTGTTCATTTCTATTCCTACAATTGTGCTTGCATTGGAAAAATTGTAAGCCTGTAATAAATACAAATAAGTTCTTAATTAAAAATTATAAATACAATAATTTAGTTTTCAAATAAAATAAAACTTTTTAATTACAGTGAAATTTGTGAGTGCCAGGTACTTACTCCATAAAGTACTGCTCCTAACCTAGACCCAACATCTAATATTTGCTTCTCTTCTAAATCACCTGGTAATAATACTTTGAAAATATATTGCAGTTGTTCTCTTGACATGGAGTGTGAAATATATGTCAGGTCCTGAAATGTAAATAATCATATTGTTATTATCTAATACTACAAAACCTATTACACTTATTAATAACAAGCTGTGCCCACTTCGTTGGACAGCAAAAAAAAACGGATCTCTTTTATAAACATATTTCATAACTGCTCTACTCCTATTAATCATACTGTGATAATATACAGCCAATGACACTCTCCGATAAATGGACTATTCAACACAGAAAGAATTTTTAAAATTGGTTCAGCAGATCCAGAGATTACCCCCTACAACTTTAGAAACACACAAACTTTACCTCTTTAAAATGGTTCTCTATTTTGTCTCATAATTATTTTATCCATAATCTAAGGTGTCATAACATTTTATGTCCGAATCATCATGTGTCCGAATGGTAGCTAGCCCTAAATTCATTACTTATAATATCACTTGTTCGAAAACCGAAATCCCTAAACATAACATGACCTAATTTTTTTTGCTATAACCATCATAATCTATAATATTTAAAGAACATAAATACTATATTCTAGTTTTACATAAGAAAATGTTTCTGGCACTCGCCGGCACGCTCACTGGGCTCGTGCGCGTTGTGGTCACCATACTAACCTAACCTAACCAACTGTTTCTGACTTTTGCCCAAATATTTTTTTTTAGGACATGTGACTTTATATCAAGTTTATGACACACAAGTATTATAGGTGAAGACGATTAGGTAATATACGATTTCGTATACATGAACATTATGGAAAGTGATGATTATAGTAAACTTGTTTGGGATTATGATTTTCGGACGATCGATATTCGGAGAAGAAAGGGACTACCCTTTAAAATATTAGTATAGATAATTACCTCGACATTCCGTGAATTACAATCTATGCAATAATGTCTTTTTAGTTTTCCTTGTTTCACTAAATTTTCTACTTCAGATTCATCATAGAGAAACTGATCTACATGACAAGTGTTTGTACTAGTACAGTCTGATAAGCAACCCACAATTGGTGGTTTAATAGTTTCAGAAGACATTTCTGCTTCAAATGGTACTATTTTCTTGATGGAGTTACCAATGTTTATCAACAATCTTTCAGCTCGTTCGAGCGTCTTTTTTCGTTCTAGATCTGTAAAGATAAATAAAACTATTACACTGTCACAAATTTAATTTTGTTAGGTTTCACATAATTTTATACCTTTTCTGTAAGCAAGGCTGGTTAGCCAATGCTCAATTGTATCAATTTCGACCTCATCTAATGCTGAAAATAGTTCTAACATGCGAAATTTAGTGTTAACAACGCTGTCTTCAGACATTTTTCCACGGTAGTAAGTTAAAAAGCGGCAATAATTTAATTACAATAGAATTCAAATGATGAAGGCGACTGGCGATCTGTTTGTTTATTATTCAGTATTAGGTTTATGGCAAAGATGTGCGAAGGCAATGATTTAATATAGGCCCAAGGAACTACAGATTTATCTGTATACAAAAGAAGGTAGCAACGCGTATCACTAAATAAAATAACTTCTGTTATTTTCAATGATTTCTGTTGCTCACTCCCGCACAATTCACACCGCACACGTGTTTTTAAATGTCAAAACTAGTCAAAAGTCAGTTAACTGATTGGAATAAACTTTTTTTTTCTAATTCCTCTCTTACGGAACAGGCTAAGGTCAGTTATATTAATGCTTATAAGTCCACATGACAATATAATACGAGAGCCTACGAATTATATAGCTGAGGAATGGTATCCCTAGTGATTTTAGTTTCAAACAGTTGTTTAAAGTCTGGAAATCAGTAAAGTAGGCGTCAGTCACCGTTCTAGCGGTGGAGTAAAAAGATACAGGCTGTTAAAGTCACTAAAAACATGTCTGAAAAACCTCTGAAACTGAATTAAGTTGCAGTTTTAATCATATTTATAAATAAAATAATCGTGAGCAATATGCAGTAAGGGCGGGTTAAACGTCAGTCAAATCCATAAACCATATTTGAAATTCGATTGAAGCAAAATATTTTACGCTTATTTACATATAAATTATAAAAGATCTTAGTGTCTATTCTTCTATTGCTATATAAAATTCATCAGGCGTTAAATATTTTTACTCTGATTTTATGGACTTAACTGACGTTGAACCCCTCTCGTCCCTTCATCTGTCGATTATTTTATATAATAATGTGATTATAACAATGATTATGAAGTACAATTTTGCTTTGAAAAAATAATAATAATAATAATAATAATCTTCACACATTCACACAACGCCATTTAGTCCCAAACTAAGCAAAGCTTGTACTATGAGTACTAGACAACGGATAAACATACTTAATCATGGAACAGTTTTTTTTTCAGTGACTTTATCAGCAGCTGACCGATCAGATCTGTTATCTAGGAGGGTTAACTATTATGGTTAGGTGTTTGAGCCTGCATAAAATGACTTCTTCAATTTCAACAAGGGCCCGTGTTGGAATTGAAGAAGTTGAAGCCTTACTTAATAATAATCACTTTTATGTTAAAAATCGACACCAAAATATAGTGTTAAGTGCACTACGATATTTTTATTTATTTTTCTTCAATATTATTGACTTGTACATTTTAACAATATTATTTGATTATTTAATTTCAAAAATTGTATAATTATTTTGTTCATTACTATTTTCTTTTTAGTGTAAAATCTATATTACGTATAAAATACCCTTTTCAATAATGAGAATAAGTATTCATTCAAGGACGTGGCTACACAACCTTAGTTCTCATTCTATATATAACTCTTACAGTTTCCAAAGAGTAAATAAAAGCTTGACAACGACAACTTGTGATAATATATCAAAAGAGCAACGATCTGTTGAGGGATAGTGCTGATAATTTTAGCAGGACAATAATGTACCTACTGTGTAGTGAATTTATGATGAGTCCTGTACCAGGACCCAAAACTGTACTAAGTAAATGTAAAAACTTTAAAACAAATCGTAGTCAATTAACAATTCATTCTCAATTTAATTGACTAATAACATCTCCTTTAACTTATTACGTCACGTCTCAATCAAATGAAATTATTTTCAAGCTGTTTACTGTAAAACAGCAATCAATTTTAATAAAATACACTAAGTACTGGCACTATTCTTTTTTTATCCCGCTAATATGTATCCTGCTTTGCGGTGTCAGAGGGGGCCCAAATTTTCATTATTTTTGCGATAGGACCCACCGTTTCTTAGTTACGACTTTACGAGCTTATTTAATCTCTTAGCCTTTTCTGTTTAGGAAACCTATGTTTTTCAAACACTTGAGTAAAATTTTCAGGTTTCATAGTACCCCGAAGGAAACATATTATTGACCCTTCAAAATAGGAAGGTAAGAAAAAAAAATAAAAAAAGGGGGTATGAACACATAATTAGTAGGAGAAGGATTATAGTTTGATGGAGTTACGCTGGATAAAGTGGATAAGGGTGATAGCCAGGTCGGAAGAAAAGTACGTTAGAAGGGAAGAAAAGTTGATGGGAGTGGGAATATTAAGTTCTGGAAGAAGTTCATATAGAGGAGGAGTCCTGTCATTAAGAGTACAGTTAAAGAAAATGTGGTCCAATGAACCCTCATCTAACCCACACTCACAAAGAGAAGAATCCCTAACACGAATTTTGCATAAAAAGACCGGGGAGCAACAGTGTCCCAACCGAAGCCTCGATACAATAGAAATGGAACGCTTACACACTTTTTTATATTTGGTAAACCAAGGTTTTGTACTAACATTTGGTTGTATGGCATGATAATGTTTACCCTTTTGCTTACTTGAGTGAGTCCACAAATTCTGCCATGAATCTTGGAGAATTTGTTGGGGAAGGTTTAGCAGGTCATACCCCTGATGAACCAAATATCTGCAGTCAGATGACAAGGAGGACACAGCAAACTTAGCTAAAGCATCTGCTTTATCATTGCCTGGAATACCACTATGGCTAGGAATCCAGACAAGTTGAACAATTTTCTGTTGATTATGACATGAAAGTAGCGTATGTTTAATTTTTAATAACAAAGAGCTGCGTAGACTGCTTTTAAACGGGTTTTGATGAAGGGATTGAAGGCAGCTTAAAGAGTCGGTGAAGATATAAAGGCAGGCCTCAAGCACCGCCACACATTCGCCAGTAAACACTGAAGACTCTTTTGGGCATTTAAATAAAAGAATTATGTTAGAATTTTGATAATAAACAGCTGCACCAGTGTAGCTATTGTTAGTAAATTTAAAGGCATATGTGAAAAATATGTGAAAATCATTCCAGTGCTGTCCTACGAGCGCCCCAAAAGCAGAGCCAGCCGACGGGTCGTCTTTAGAAATGCCAGTATGGAAAACAATATTGGGTTTGAAGCAAATAACTTCAAACTTGAATTCAAAAAGAGGAAGGCTGTTAAGCCTAGAGATGGGCGACTCTAGATTACGGAGAATAGACAAAGAATTGCAGAGGAAGGGAGGGACTTTGTGGCTCCAAAAATTTGATGAATGAGTGAGAGATTGTAAAGTGAATAATTTTGGTAATAGGGGATGAGAATGTCTAGGATACAAGCGAATAAGAAACCGAGATGCCAAATATTGCAGTCTTAAGGCCAAAGGGGGTTCAGCACACTCAACTTGAAGAGCATTAATAGGAGAACTTTTCATACAGCCAGAAACGGTGCGTAGACACTTCGCCTGGCATTTGTCTAATTTAGAAAGAGCTTCTTTGTTACATGGACCTATAAGAAAAGAGCCATAGTCCATGATGCTACGCACAAGAGCGTTATACAACAACTTTAAAGTGAATGGGTGAGCTCCCCACCAGACTCCTGCGAGGACTTTTAGAATTGGGATCACCCGCTCAGTTTTTCTGATAATATAGTTAAAATGGTCAATACCTGTCAATTTTGAGTCTAGATAGACACCTAAAAATCTAGCATTGGGAGAAATGGGAATGGTACATCCATTGATGGAAATGTCAATGTTTGGTAAGGTTCTTCTGCGGGAGAAAATAACCACAGAGCTCTTTTCCGGAAAGAGATTCAGACCATGGACTAAAAGCCAGCGGTTTAGAGAGTTCAGGGAAAGGCTGAGAGAAGAAGAAGCATCAGCGACAGAAGCGTCAGACACGTAAAGCGCTAAATCGTCAGCATACTGTAAGATAGAGCAATTGAAATTAAGGCAAGAACCTATATCTGCTGTATAAATATTGTATAACAAAGGGCTGAGAACAGAACCCTGAGGCAGCCCCTTCCAGGTCTTTCTTGCCTCAAACTCCTCGCCCGGAACTCTCAAAACCAGGGAGCGAGACATAAGCAGATTGTAAATGCATCGAATTAACTTTAACGGAATCCTCATTTGTTCCAATTTCTGCCTGAGGATAGGAAGCAAGACACTGTCATATGCTGAGGAGATGTCTAAAAACGCTGCTATGGTTGATTCATTTTTCGTTAAAGCAATTCGAATGTCTGTTAGCAAAATGCCTATGCTGTCCATAGTGCTGAATCCCTTCCGAAAACCAAACTGAGAATTTGGCAATAAATTTTGAGATTCAAGGAGCCACTCTAAACGATTTTTAATAAGATGTTCAAGGGTTTTAGAAAAGATGGATGACAAGGCAATTGGTCTAAAGCCATTTGGATCGCTGGCGTTTTTGCCTGGTTTTAAAATTGGAATGATAATTTGCGTTTTCCAACGGTCTGGAACCCAGCCATTGCCAAAACAATAATTAAATATATTTAATAAGTATGATTTAGCCATTTCACCAAGATGCACCAAAAAAGAGTAAGGAAATCCATCTATGCCAGGAGTAGAATCCCGCACATGGCCAAGAACCATGTCCAGCTCAACAGATGAAAATGGGGAGACCAAAACATCATCTGCCGTGCCGGAAAGATTCCCAGCCATGAACAACGATTCACTTTCAACAGGTACATATGGGGGGGCAATTTTGTTAAAGAAAACCTCGGCAATAGCTCTGCTCATGGGGGAAGAAACTCTAGGAGAACAGCCAGACCTATAGCGGTTAATATTTTGCCAGACTATACTTGGAGGAGTAACAGGCGACAAGGATGAGCAAAATTTTGCCCATCCAGCTCGTTTCTTTTGCCTTAGCAGTCTTCTGCACTTGGCAGATACATGCTTGTAGTGCAGAAGATTTTGAGTGGACATATCTCTGCCATACAATTTTTCTGCCTCCTTTCTTTCCTTGATTGCAGTCGTACAGTCCCTATCCCACCAAGGAGGAGATGGAATTTTGTTTCTAGCACAGTTTTTAATAGCAAATGATTGGTCAGCACAATTAGAGACTGCAGAACTGAAATCAAGGATGCATTTCTCAGCATGACAATGACCATCGCGAGAAGCCGGAAAATTTATATCTGGAAGATTACTGACATAAATTTCTACCAGATTTTTATATTTAGGCCAGTCAGGGTTAGTTAAATTGTATTTCAAGAGAGGAGGGAAGATTTTTCATTAAAAAAACAGTTGGAGATGATTGTAATTATTGGATAATGGTCACTGCCATGCGTGAGGTCAGTACATTCCCAAAATGCAGCAACTGCCACATTAGGGGAACAAATAGTCAAATCTACACAGCTACTATTTTGCCCTGGTAAAATTCTACGCGTAGAACAGCCATTATTCAGAATACAAAGATTAAGTTCATCAAGGATCTCCACCAAAGCTTCCCCAAAGGCATCACAACGTTCTGAGCCCCATCTATAATGGTGACAATTAAAATCACCCATTATTAAGATAGGGCCAGTTATGTTAAGAAAAGATTGTTTTAAAAAAGGGATGAAATTAAGATGAGGGTGAGCAATATAAATAGATATGACCGTGATATCGGAAATTTTGGCAGCAACCAAGCTAATGTCCTGAATAAAGTGATTAGGAATATGAACATGAGTTAATGGAATTCTGTTGGAAATAATGAGAGCCGATCCACCATAGCCATCAGGCCTGTCACATCGGAGAATGTTAAATGAGGGAATATGAAAGTTAAGACTTGGAGTAAGCCAAGTCTCATAGAGGAAACAAATAATAGGTTTAAATTTATTTAAGAGGAACGTGAGTTCATGCTTCTTATGAAACACACTTCTCACGTTCCACTGAAGAAATACCAGAGGAGGAGCCATTTTGGAAATTTTTTAATAGTTTAATAAGTGATTCAGCAACGTTGGACAGTGATGTAGAGGAATTAGAAATGTCAAGAGATTTTAAAAATTCAATAAGAGTATTAATGAGGAGAATGTTAGAATTGGGATTGACATTACCATGAGAGAGGCATGAAATTATTTTCAAGCTGTTTACTGTAAAACAGCAATCAATTTTAATAAAATACACTAAGTACTGGCACTATTCTTTTTTTATCCCGCTAATATGTATCCTGCTTTGGGGTGTCAGAGGGGGCCCAAATTTTTATTATTTTTGCGATAGGACCCACCGTTTCTTAGTTACGACTTTACGAGCTAATTTAATCTCTTAGCCTTTTCTGTTTAGGAAACCTATGTTTTTCAAACACTTGAGTAAAATTTTCAGGTTTCATAGTACCCCGAAGGAAACATATTATTGACCCTTAGGCATAATTGCTACGAAGACCTCAACTCTATTTTCCATTCATTTTTACAAAATTATTTTTCAATAATCATAGTAAAAATTAAATTATAATTGCAACCACTGATTAAAAGTACGGTGGTCCTAGTTAAAAAGAGTACGAGCTCACGCGAAGCACTAAATAATGCCGTACCCAACTACCCACCATGGTGAATTATTACTCAACAAAGTACTATTCGCTTTATCACCACAGAACACATAAACTCAAAGGAGTTTATAACCATCATCTTTAACGAAACCTATTATTCTTTCTTTTTTGCACCATATAAGATCCAAGGATAAAAAGGTCACGTCATGCATGATATCCTATTCTGTTCACTACTTATAGTCCGATGAAACATGTTAAAAAATACCAAAGTAACTTGTTAATAACAATTAAAATCAAAAACCAGACAGTTAAAACCATCATAGGTTATCATAAGCATCATCATAAATTCACTACACAGTAGGTACATTAAAATAAAATAAAACCGGTCAAGTGCGAGTCTGACTCGCGCACCGAGGGTTCCGTACAAACCTATTTATTTTCCCGCCAAATTGTGATAACGTCAGGATTCAGCTGTTTAAATACTATTTTTCCCGCCAAAATTCAATGACGGCACGACTAAGCTGTCAATAAATATTTTCCCGCCAAAATACTATGACGTCAAAACTGATCTGTCAAAAATTATGTGATGTCACGACTCATCTGTCAAAAATTCAATGACGTCACGACTAAGCTGTCAAAATATATTTTCCCGCCAAAATTCTGTGACGTCACGACTCATCTGGCAAAAATTCTATGACGTCACGCCTATCTGTCAAAATTGACAGCTGTCAAAAGTGACAGCTCTCAAAGTGACAGAGGTTTCAAATATTTTCCCGCCAAAATAATATGACGTCACAAATCATCTGTCAAAAATCCTGTGACGTCATGACTCATATCTGTTAAAAATTCAAAAACGTCACGGCTCAGCTGTCAAAATATATTTTCCCGCCAAAATTCTGTGACGTCACGAATCATCTGTTAAAAATTCTGTGACGTCACGACTCATCTGTCAAAAATTCAAAAACGTCCCGACTCAGCTGTCAAAATATATTTTCCCGCCAAAATTCTGTGACGTCACGAATCATCTGTCAAAAATTGTGTGACGTCACGACTCATCTGTCAAAAATTCAAAAACGTCACGGCTCAGCTGTCAAAATATATTTTCCCGCCAAAATTCTGTGACGTCACGAATCATCTGTCAAAAATTCTGTGACGTCACGACTCATCTGTCAAAAATTCAAAAACGTCACGGCTCAAATGTCAAAAAATATTTTCCCGCCAAAATTCTGTGACGTCACGACTCATCTGTCAAAATTGTATGACGTCACGGGTCACGTGACCAAAATTCTATGACGTCACAGGTCACGTGACTCAGCTTTCCCGCCAAAATTCAATGAAATCCAAATATAATATGATTGAAGTAAAAATTTGAGGTTTTCGGAATTTTCCTATTACATGTACAATAAGACCTTGCTTCATGCCAAATTTCAAGTTTGTAGGTAGACTGGAAGTACCCTGTAGGTTTTTGCCTTTACCCCTCTAAATTTGCGACAAAAACGGCTATATCTCTTGATGGCGTTGGATTAGCACTTTGATTTTTTTACGGCACTAAGAGGCAACAAGCCTTAGTATTTGGTAAAAATTTCAACTTGATACCTCCATGCGTTCCTGAGATAAATGGTCTTGACAGACAGACGGACGGACGGACGGACGGACAGACGGACGGACGGACAACAAAGTGATCCTATAAGGGTTCCGTTTTTTCAAAACTGGTACGGAACCCTAAAAAAATAAAAAAATTAAAATAAAATAAAATTATAAAATGAAAATATAAAAATAAAATTAAAAAATTAAAAAATAAATTAAAATTATCAGCACTATCCCTCAACAGTGAGCATTCTGCTCAAAATAAAATGGTTGAATCTTACTTGATCGGTACAAAATACTAGAAGTAGTGTTGCAACAATATATCGAACTATCGATAGTACTATTGATAGTATCGATTCTATCGTTAGTATTTGATATACAGTAGTATTGATAGGCATCAATACTATCGATACTATTGGTTTTCGATACTATCGATAGTCTCGATAGTATTGTTATTTTATTATTAATACTATCGATAGTATCTATAGTATCGAAACTATTATTGCTCTTATTTCAACAAACAATCGATACTATCTATAGTTTATAAAACTATCGATAGTATTGCACTATCGATAGTATGTAAAAATTCAATAGTATTACTTTTGCATTATATTTAACGTGGTGGTAACTGCATTAGCAGAACATAATTTATTACATTATTTTTCCTGAAGTTCCTCAAGTTCCTCGTCTACAACAGTAATTATCGGCCACGTAAACAATAATGCAAAGGTAATACCATTGAATGCTTGCAAACTATCGATAGTGCAATACTATCGATAGTTTTAAACACTATAGATAGTATCGATCGTTTGTTGAAATGAGACCATCAATTGTATCGATACTATCGATAGTGCAATACTATCGATAGTTTTATAAACTATAGATAGTATCGATTGTTTGTTGAAATAAGAGCAATAATACTATCGATAGTATCGATAGTATTGGTTTTCGATACTATCGATAGTCTCGATAGTATTGATATTTTATTATTAATACTATCGATAGTATGGATAGTACCGACACTATTGTTGCTCTTATTTCAACAAACTATCGATAGTATTGGACTATCGATGGTATGTAAAAATTCAATAGTATTACTTTTGCACTATAGTTAACGTGGTGGTAACTGCATTAGCAGAACAGAATTAATTATTTACATTATTTTTCCTGAAGTTCCTCAAGTTCTTCCTCCTCCTCGTCTACAACAGTAATTACCGGCCAGCCACGTTAACAATAATGCAAAGGTAATACCATGGAATGTTTGCAAACTATCGATAGTGCAAATACTATCGATAGTTTTAAACACTATAGATAGTATCGATCGTTTGTTGAAATGAGACAATCAATTGTATCGATACTATCGATATTATCGCTAGTATTGATTATAAAACATCAATACTATCGATTCTATCGATACTATCAAAAAGTAATGCTATAAAATAGTAAGTGTAGTATCGATAGTATTGATGCCTATCAATATTATCGGATCTCAATTACTAACGATACTGTCGATAGTATCGATACTATCGATATGCATATCGATACTGTGACTATTTTACAAGGTCAACTATCGATAGTCAAACTATCGATAGTTCTGCAACACTAGTTACAATCACTTGAATAGAAACAAATACGCGCGTTGGCACTGGGAGTCTGCCACGGCTCTTCGAACTAGACTGAGCCAGCGCTCGGTCTCCCCGTCCGTCCTCGCGGCATCCCCACTACCGACGATCGTGTCCAAGCGGAAGGGCGCTTGCGTTTCCGTTCACATGATACTTAATTGCGTATTAAATCGATAGATGGCGCTGTGAGTTGAACGGAAGTCACATCAATCCACGACAAATATAACGTTTCCCATTTATTTTAAAAACCAAATATTAAGTAAAATTCTAAGCAATAATATTAAAGAAAGTGTAAGAGTAACAGAAAAGAGAGACAGAGAGAAGTGAATCTCTTGTGTCATTATAGTTAAGTAAAATTTAATTTATCACAGAATACGGTTGTAGGACTGGTTGTAGGTACATCACTATCAAAATTTATTTACTTGCTGTCAATTGTCAATTCATTAAAAATGGCGTCGAAAGAAAAGAAGTAGAAGAGAAGAAATTTATTGCAAAAATATTACCGAGTTTAGTTTATGAAATAGCGCTGGATTTCTTGGATTGTCCTAAATTTTTTACATGATAATTTAGTTAAATAGTTTCTACTAAAATGTGGCACGAGGCAAGAAAGCAAGAGCGGATGATCCGCGGTATGATTGTTGATTACCGACGTAGGGCGGAGCGCCGCAAGGATTTCTATGAAAAAATTGTAAGATTTTCATATTATACCATGATTTTCATCCAGTAAATTCTTCCTTTAATGTTCTAAACTGCAATTGCAAATAAATGTAATGTTTTACGTTGTTGTAAATTTGCTTTATTACAGAAAGCAGAGCCTACTCAGTTTTTACAATTGCACGGTCGACCATGTAAAGTACACTTGGATCCCGCAATTGCTGCTGCTGGGGAAGGACCGGCTATTATGTTGGTAGACCTTTTTATGATATAAAATATGTATATTTGTATGGGGCTCACTGTAATACTGAAAATATTTTTGTAGGATGCCATGGCAGGGTGATACTAACAATATGATTGATCGGTTTGATGTTCGAGCTCATTTGGACTATATACCAGAAATTAAATACCCAGATATACCACCAGAACAACTCTGCACTGAAGAAAGACAATGTAATTATGAGAGATACAGAATCCTCGCTCAAAATGTCTTTCTGGGAATAAGTAAGTTTTTTTATTGTTTATTTAAATTTATACATAAGTAAATTATTAGCTGTACTTCATTAGTTTTTATTATATAACTAGATCAGGTTTATTTCATTTCTTACTTGTTTAAAAATAAAACTAATAAATTAGAATAAAATTTATTCTATGTATAAAAATTACTAGTAAGGCTTGGTATCAGTACATACATATAAAGTGCTACTACTCATGTTAGTGTTATAAGTGTTTTTATTCATAGTTACATAATTTTCAGGTGAAGATAAATTCCTGCAACAGCTGGCTATAGAAGAACAATTTGGTGTTACAGTTGAAGAAAAAGAAACTCAAAAAGAGAAACTTCATGAAAAAAAAGGCACCGGTGCTGCAATAGGATACAATTATAATGATCCGGGAGCACAAACCTCTAGTTCAAACGGTAGATTTAGCTTTACTATACAATCTGCTGTGATGTTTGATAGTAGCCAATGTTTGGTTACAGGGTAGAGGACACAGGGGTTTTGTTGTGGGTATTCTTATGGTATGAAGTGTTATATTACAGGCCCTGAGACAAAAAAAGTGGATCAAAAGAAAGACAAGGAAGATACAAAGGACTCAGATGATGACTCAGATTTGGACATCATAGATGTGGACTTGAGCATTGATGTTAATAAGATGGAAGCTTCACAGGTTAGTTATTTAAGCTAGAATTAATAATTACTTAAGTTGTTCATAGTCTCTTATTAATTAAGTATGGTGGTCAATTAGGAAAAATTTTACAAAATAATTTGAAAAACAATTTATTGTGTTGCTCCCTTAGTTGTGAACTATTGAATCAAATTTTATGCCAAGAAGGGGGGAGAAACATCATCATAATATTTTCCTATATTGTTATAACTTTATTATTGTGCAAATGGAAACTGCATGTAATTGCATGTTATGTTAGCGATGTTTTACTGTATTGCATTTGTCAAGGTCAAATTATACATGCAACTTATACTTATTAATGCGTGTAACAGATGTCCTTTCAAGATTATATGATTAAATCTATGGAAACAAGTAAAATTTTTGCATCTGGTTTCAAATATTTATAATAAACTCTTTAATGTTTACCATACTGTAATAGGAATACATAAAATAACCAGAATGGGCAGCCTTATCTCTAAAATGTTATATCTTCTAAGTTTTTATTCATATTAAGTTTTTATTCCAAATAAGTTTTTATTCATATTTAGTTTTAAAAACTATGCAAAAGTAGTAGTAAGTACTGTTACAGTTTTAACTCTATTTCTTCTTCTGCTACTAACTACATGTAAAACTTCCATCAATACAAAAAATGCAGTTTATCAGACAACCCATTTTGCATGCAAGTAATCCGTCTAAGAGGTTAAGTTCTGTGATTATGGACTTTCATGACTGAGGACTTTCATGAATACAAGAATTGTAAAAACAAATTCAGAATGGCCTTTTTTTTACCACGCACGACATTATGGATTCAAATACCAAGTTCAACAATTGCTTATATGATCCAAAAATATGATAATTACTTACAAGTAAGCAAAACAACAAATACAAGAAATACATACAGTGGTTTATAATAGGCAAGGTCGTGTTTTCGTGGCTAACAAGTTCAATACTTTTTTAATGTATTTAAATAATAATATTTTTTTTTCTCAAATTGCGCTTTCTGAGCACAGGCTCATGAGTTAAACGGCGTTGGACCTCTGTATGGAATGGCAGGCTGCGATTTATTCTCATTCTTAACTGGAGACGCGGATGATGCTGAACATCAAAAACAATTATTGAGAGAGGAAAAAGAGAAAGCCATGTTTTCTGGAAGGAAAAGTAGAAGAGAAAGACGGGCTCATCGGTCAGTTTATATTTATTTAAATATGAATTTAGTTTTAAATCCTTTGTCTCTATATAACACAAGGCTCATCGGTCAGTTAATTTATATGAATATGTACTAATTTAGTTTTAATACTTTTGTATTTAACACATGGGGATCCGATACTAGACCTAGGTCAACGACTCCATAGTACGCGCCATCTAAGTTAGCTGGCTTGAAGTTGTTGCAAATGGCCGCGTGATTGTCGTTTTTGGAACTGGTGACCTGCTGGCTCATTTGCCTCCGATTACATAAAAAAAAACTAAATGACATGGGGTAGAGCACTCCACGCTCCTTGTCATTTAGTTGGGTGTTTTCTTTACACATGCGGAAAATTTCTCAGGCCAACCAAGTAACATTATGTTCAATGCACATGTTCAAGTAATTTATACAAAATATTGTGTTCTACGTAAGGTATTTAGTTCAAATTGACCATTGTGTATATTGTTCTTTGTCTTGTGTATTGTTTTTCTGAATAAAACTAATAGTTTAAATTATTTTTTAGTGATAAAAAGTTAGCGACTCGAGTTGTAAGTCCACCGAGTTATGCTGCTCCGTCATCTTTACCAAATCGGTCGCCAAGTAGATCGCCTAGCAGAAGTCCTTCGCCAGAGACAGGAGAAAAGATTGAGTTTATAACTTCTTTTGGAGGTGAAGAGGAAGAAGCTAAAACATGTATGTGTATGAAAAATACATTTTATTATTATTAATCTATTCAATTGATAATAAGTAATTGTTGTATAGCATATTTATTTTATCGTTTGTTTCAGTACCATTGGGAAAACCTTTGTATGCTGACAAAGTGAAACAAAATTTGAAAATGCTTTATGCAGACGTAGCCCGGAAACCTCGTACTCGGTGAGGGAACAATGTTCTAATTTTTTAGTGGATAGTTTATTTTCAGTTATATATAAATTTTCTTACAAACAATTATATTTTGCTACAGGTCACCACCACCTAACGAAAGACGTCTTAGACCTCAAATAGGACCTCGAGGTCCGAATTCAAGATCGAGGTCATTATCTAGGTCTCTGTCCAAGTCGCGGTCACGGTCTCGATCTAGATCGAGGTCTTGGAAGAAATCACGTTCATCTAGATCGCGGTCCGGTTCCTCTAGGTCTCGATCAAGATCATACAGTCCCGCGTATAGACGTACAAAATCGAGATCACGATCAAGGTCACGTAACCATAGAAACAGATATTCTCGAAGCCCTGCAAAGTTTGTATTTTTATATTGTTATACTTTATATACAGTACACGCCAACTTACTCAGCCGGCTTGGAGTTTTTATCAGTTTGAAATGAAATGGCGTTAAGCGTGGTAAGCGGGCGCTTTCTTTGATCCTGTATATGTGCAAACTTCTGCCCAACATTGTAAGTTGGCGTGTACTGAAATAAGATTTTATTTTTAAACAGCTCGAAACTAATGTGATTTGTATTTTCCAGTCATGCTAGTGGCTATGCAAAACGTAATAACTCCAGGTCGATGTCTTTTGAAAGGTAAGCTCGTTTTGATATCTATTATTATGTGATATTTATTAGGTAAGGTGAGTCTAGGTATAATATAATTATATCAAAACTTGTTCAATTATAACTTTTAAAACTATCGCGTTTCATTGTTATAAATATTATATAAAAGGGAGATGAACGCGCATGCTTTTTACCTTTATTTGACCGTGGTCAGTGCAACCTGTGCCAAACGTGAAGCAAAAGAAGGTAAATAGCACGCTTGTTAATGTCCTGTTTATATAATATTTGCTCAATAATATGATATATTGATATTATAAATTACTAATGTAATGTATATTTATGTTTTATAGTAGCGATAAACACCGTGACCACAAGCCGTCGGTGCCTCGATACTATGGACGACGCAAAGAGGACCAATCTTCTAGTGAACTCTCTGTAGACTCGGAATCCAGTGACTCGGCAGAGGATCCCAAAAACAAGTGAGTTTACTAACATTAATACTAGAAAGCATCTGTAGGCCAAGTATTCCTCCGTCACGGGGAGAAGGCCCGTCCCTGCAGTGGGACATTAATGCGCTGTTATGATGATGAATGCTAGAAAGCTTATTTAGGGTTTTCAAATAGTATTTCATTTGTAGATAGCTAGTAATAGTATCTAGAAAATTTACCGCAACTCAATTAAGTAAACTTGTTAATTGTATTGTCTTGCTCTATTTTATTATCGGTAACTTTTTTTTTCTTTGTGTTTCGAGTGTTATCTAATCAAATTATGTACATAATTTATATACATAGTTTTACAAAACATGTGCCTAACCTAGTGTTATTAAAATCATAATGAGGTTGTGGGAACAGCTAAACACCATCAGACAGTAGTTGTATTGGAAGACAAATGAATCTTTCTATGTATCACTCACCCCCTAGGCCAGCTTCACACAAACAGTCTCGCCTCTTCCAAGAGGTGCAGTTTCAAGATCAAAATATCTAGTCTAGTGATAATAAGTCTTATTTTCTGATTAATATATGAACATATCGCACGCTATAAATAAAAGGGTATTAAGTCTGAAAAACCGTTTTTTTTTTATTTTGAATTCGGAAACCTAATTTTTTTCTCTATAAATTGGTAAGAAAATAGTATTTAAATTCCAAATACTTTTTGAAATATAACGATACAATTCTTTCTTGACTATTTATGCACCCTATTTTCGAGATAGGTAAGACAGTCGCATCTTAGTTGATTCAGTAGCCGGGCATCGTTCGTGGTCGTCGCACGTATCTTTCTGAGTTACAACCCGTCCAGTCGTCAATATCGAATCAATCTATAAAATTGTAAGTATTCTAAACAGTATTATGTAAAGTTAATACCTTATTGCTTGTTAAAATTGATACTAGTTTCATGTTTTATTTTAAATAATACTGTCTTGCCTGTTCAATATAATATAATTTGGTAATTTTAACGAAATAATATTAAAATAATACTTTATAGCCCCCGATTTGCTTGAGATAATTCTGTACATCATGTCAATTGTATTTTATGGTTGCAAGTTTCAAGTAAAATACTACCTTTTAAGTTGTTATTATATTTTTTCTTTTTTAAATTTTAGTTATAATCAAAACAATGAAGCGAAGTAGGAAGGCTGGTTTAATAATGAAAGCAATCAGCAATCGCCTAAGTACACCGGACAGTTCTTAAAATGAAGAAAACAAAGACCCATTTGCTCATCATCATCATTTCCCTGCCCTTATTCCAATTTTATTTGGGGTCGGCGCAGCATGTTTTTTTCTTCCATACTGTCCTATCGGACGTCATCTCACTAGTAACACTCTTCGCAGCCATATAGCTTTTCACACAATCCATCCATCGTTTCTTTGGTCGTCCTCTTCCCCTATATCCATCCACACACATGTTCAGCACCTTCCTCACTACATGACTCTCATTCCTCCGCATAACATGCCCATACCATGACAGCCGGCTGCCACGTAATTTTTCTGCCACCGGTGCCACTTTCAAATCTTCTTACATACTCATTTCTTACTCTATCTACTCTCGTAACACCACACAGATTGTCTTTCATTCATCCCTTTTCTGGCCAACTCTCTGATCCATACAGGACGGCAGGTGTAATCATAGTTTTATAGATCTTCCCCTTAAATTAAGGGGACTGTGGGGGTCACAGATGGTTCCCGTGAAGCAATGACCTGCTGCCATTTCATCCATCCTATGTTAACTCGGTTCTTGACCGCCCGATCTACTTCGCCATCGCTTTGAATGAAAGAACCGAGATACCGGAAGACAGAGAAGACTAGAAGGCGCATGCCGTTAAGCGCTATGGCTTCAGGACTGCCAACGCTCTAATCTGCTCAGGATCTTAGGTCCATCCTCCCCAACCAGAACAATGTAATCGGCAAACACTGCACCAGGGTGCCATTTCCTGTATGCCCGCCGTCAAGGCGTCCATAATCAGTAAGAGGTAAGGACTTAAAGCCGACCCTTGGTGCAAGCCTACCGCCACACTGAACTGGTTGGAGTTGCAAGACGATCGGACGTATAACTGGTTTGTCTTTACATAGCACGAATTAACTTCACATACTTCCCAGGTACAACTTTCTCTTTCATGGCCCACTTCAATACTTTTACGAAGACCCATTTGCTGACAGTGACAACAGGGATCTAACGTATGTCCCTAAAGTATCACATTTGATTTAATTTGATAGTTTTGTTACTGTAGGTAACTACATAATGTTGTTAAATTATGTTTCTTTCATAATGAGTTTCTTTTTTATTATAACTAATTATGATACTAAAACAAATAGAATTTCTAGATTTTCTAGATGCAATCAGTATTTAATTTATTATAATACCAAGCAAAAAATATCAACCAGAAACAACTTGGTCAAACGCCTAACTTCTGCGTCTTGGGGGGCAGCCCCACATGTTGTCAGGACTACGGGTCTGGCATTGTCCTACACGGCAGGAGAGTATGCGTCCGCGGTATGGCACCGTTCGGCTCACGCAGGTATGGTCGACTCTGCCCTGAATGAAACATGCCGTATAATAACTGGCTGCTTGAAACCTACCCCATTGGTCAAATTATACTCATTGGCCGCCATTGCTCGACCTGGTGTTCGCCGTCAGGTCATTTGCGAAAGTGAAAGGAAAAACAAGAGACCGACCCTCGTCCTCCACTTTACTCGCACAATATACCCAGGGCACGCCTCAAAAGTCGTAAGAGTTTTTTGCGACACACACGTGCACTGTGCGGTGACCCCAGTAAGGCTAGACTGGACGGGTGGGCCTCAAACTTTGCACCACCGGCGGACTTCATTCCACCCGCCGAACATCTTCCACCTGGTTTCGAGGAGCAGTGGCCGATCTGGAGGTCGCTCAATAGGCTACGTACCCAAGTAGGCCGCTGTAACTCTAACCGGACTAAATGGGGTTATCTGAACCCCTCCTATGGTGGATGTGGGTGCGGTTCTCTCGTCCAGGACATGGAACACTTCCTATCATGCCCAATGTGCCCTGCCACCTGCACACCAGAAGACCTAAAGAGTGCCAACGATAATGCTGTTGCTGTCGCTGGTTTTTGGGCAAAACACATCTAAAATATATTTGAAATTAGACTTATTGCCGTCGAAACGAAGAAGAAGAAGAATTATAATCCCTTAGCCATGTAGGCAAAAGATAATTTCTGTGCTGCTTAATATAGTATCAATATTAATTACAACTGGTTATCGAAATAATTTGGAAAATTTTGGTTAAGCTAGAGAGTAGCAAGTTAAACTTAAGAGCTATTTGAACTGCTTAAAGGGTATCATCTTTTTCTGTTCCCATAAAACTATTAATATAAAAAAAACTGTTATAGATACACAAACTAAACTTAACCAGCATAAAGAAGAATAGTGTACTTTTAAATCTAGAGATAATTTTAAATATTTGAGTAAGTAGTTCCGAATCTATGATTTTTTAAAACTTCAATACGCGATATCTCAAAACAACGTTTTCGAAATAATACTCTTTTGTTTGTGACGTGCGATATGTTAGGTACTGAAGTGATTATAAACAGAGAGGAAATTGCCTTTTTAATACTACCAGTACCTTATCTAGATGTTTCCGTGATGCAGAGAGATTCTATTTATAGGTAAATTATCTTAGAGAGATTTTTGCATTTGTAGTTGTGTACGGTCAGCACATAAGGAAATAAATAATTGAGAACTTTTATATTTTTTATACTGTTTATAGTCAGTTACACCAACTGCATCAAATAACATTTAACAATGATAAGCTAGAGACTAAATTAGTTAACAATCATTACCATAATATTTAATTCTAATCTTCTTTAACTCCAGACATTTCACTCTCGTTCTCATCCCCACTTTCATCAGATGAATCATTTGTGTTAACTCTACACTTATGCTGTCAAATTTCTCCACTGCTAACGTCATTATAGAACTCATGTTCATTGTAATATTTCTCTTTGCCACGTAATTTTTCACTATCTACAACATTAACATATTACATTAACATTTAACAACAACATTTTTATTTAACAATGTTAAAATAATAAAATATTGATCAAAAAATATTACACAAAATAAATACTTAAATATAAAAAATGTGACAGACCTTATTTGCTGACCGTATAGTGAAATTCAAATTTCAAATTTTGAATCCGTGTACATATACGAACACTACTACAAATGCAAAAATCTCTCTAAGATAATTTACCTATACACTAAGATACTTCGGCGAGTTTTAAAATATTGTTACTTTATGTATTCCTATTATGTACTTTATGTTTATCACGCAGATCTAAGTTTAATAGCTCGCCTTTGTTTCACTTTATCTAATGCCTGATAATAAAATTCCTTATAAGTCCAATTATGAATATTTATACTTTAGCAATTATACAACGGTCTCATTGATAGCAGCGAACTTATTAACAAACTAAATTTTTCAACACCCTTACACTTACCTAGAAAGTGCTCATACAACCTTTTTGCAATACCCGTAGCAAAATCAAATCTCGGGTATTTTGCTGCTGTACCAAGACTCTTTCGACAATATAACTCACTCTCCAAAACCAATGAATTAGATCTCAGCTTACCTATATTAAAATTTAAGACTATGCTAAAAAATATAATCTCTCAGACACAATTGTAAATATATTTTTGTATATATATTTTTTATTAGTTTGTTTTTCTTTCTTATTTTCAAATTATTCAAAATTAATTGTTAATAGGATATTATAATATTATTTTTAATTGGTGTTGTTGTTGTGTTATCATATTTAAAGGATTTAATTTAAAGTTTTCATGTAAATTTCAAATTTTAATTTAATTTTTTTTAATTTTTATATTGCCAATGTTTGTTTTTATTTTAGTTTGTCATTATTTTAGTTTGTTTTTTATATTCGCATGCTGTGGTTTCCTGTAATTGAAGGAATACACGCCATGTTTCTGTAATTTTAAAATTGATTTCTGATGTATGTATTGCCTTTGTTGGAGACCCATAATAAATAAATAAATAAATAAATAAATAAATGACTATAATACTAACGCACTCAATAACTCAATTTCAGAATGGCGGTTGGCAATAAATCCAATACAAACCAGAATCAGTTACGATTGTCTGGATCCAGCTCCAAAGTCAGTAAGAATCATTTGCTTTTATAAATTTGTTCTGCTTTCATTTTAGCACCTTACGACATTTTACTTGTCAATATAGATTTTACAACTTCAGATTATTCGCTTTTGGACCCGAACACTAGTATAGTCTTAATTTTTATTTCTCTAATAATTGCGCTTAGTCAGTCTTTTTTAGAAATTACGGTCAGATAGGAGATAAAACAACTATGATTTGTATTACTATTTTAGTCCTTAATTTTGCCAAATGTTCTTGGCTCTTTAACTGAACTGAACGATATTTAAAATTTATTTTAAAATAAATAACAGTATACTGTCTGCTTACTCTTGACTTTCCATTTTTTAATTATATTTACTGCATAAAATGATATATTAACTCGGGTCCACAGCGAAACACAAATGTGGTAAGACAACCCATGGAATCAATAAATACATTTTCATACATATTTATAAAACATGGTACTGTATCATTATAGACAAATACAAAGACAGTTGGACAGTTAATTTGAATTTCCTTCTAGTAAAGTGATCATTACACTATGGTCATGAACATCAACAGATGATCATATTATTATCATACCATGTATACCCACTTTACTATTTTTATATATTTGCATATCTAAGAACTATCTTCCCCATTACATATTCATTATAAGAATAGAAGACTGTTCTCGTCTTATATTAATAACTTAATCATACAAGTATTATTGTGGTGCCAGGTCTATTCATTTTTTAATGTTTTTATTTATATAGGTATATGTATGTTTATAATTCATAAAATATATCCCCTGGCATCAAATTACAATTACTTGTAACTACTATAAATAAACCTGAGATTGTGTAAGTGTACCCAACACTCCAAAATAGTGATTAATTTGATACACATGTATGAATCTTGCAACATCCCTAGATATGATATGGCCAAAGAGAAATCGCGGATAAGATGCCAGTGTTCTTGGTTATAAAACTGTGCCCTTCTTATTTCCCATAAAATTGATCGTAACTTAATTTCTCGTTCCTACGGGATGCATTTATTAGAGCAAAATACTTAAATTGTCCAAAAACTAATTTTTAATTTATGATTTATGGTATTGACTATGAGCAATTTAATCTATTAATTATATCAATTTAAAAACATAGTCTTTGTGTCTGGCATCACTCAGTAATAAACACAGAATTATGCTAAACATTACCTAATTCGAAAGCAGATTAACATGTTTGCCATTTATATTTTTTCCCTTTGAGAAAGAGTATAAAGTTCGACTGGTAAAGTATTGAATATTAATTTTACTATAAACGTGTCTAAACCAATCGTTAGGCAGTGCTTTCCCTCATAAAAAATGTAATATTAACATGACTATTTTTACAGGGTCCGTCGCGTGAAACGCTTTCATTGAAGGAAAAACTGAAAAGGAAAATGCAAGCTCAATTATCAAGGCAACGTGAGTTTTGTAAAATATAATGTATAATATTTCGAATTTCCTTGCGAATAATTGTGTTAAATCCATCCGTATGTGTTGGCACATATATTTCCTTGTAGGGAAGTAGTCGAAAACGCAGTCTAAGAGCATTGTTTTAATTCAATCAATGCACGGACTATATGAGAGAGTGCCCTATTGACTGAACTGATTTGATTTATTATGAACTTATTCGTCGTTTTGTATTTCACTAACACACTTTGTAAAAAGTAAAATAAAAAGTGAATTTAGTCAAGTGTGAGAATGACATAGTAATTAAACGAAGAAAAAGTCTCAATATATTTGTTCAGCATATAATCAAAAAGAGTAAATCAAATAACATGGTCAGAATTAATTTTAATAACTTAAGAATTATTACCGGATTAATAAATTTAGTATTCTAAATTATGTATATTCTTTTGTATGCACATATTTAATGGACTTATGAATAAATTATTGCTTATTATAGTCACAAAACCAATACAATCTGTTAATAACAAGAAGAGCTTATACTATTTACAAATAATATTATTTTATTGACTGTTTTAATTTTTAAATACTTGATTGATATTGGTATTTTAAATATTTTTATATTTTTTCAATATCTATTGCAAAATAATTTATTTGCACCCCAACCTATCAAATATTGTGGTATTAAAGTTAGAGTTTACGAATACGCAATTTTTACGCAAAAACATTACTATACGGCTTATAATATTGTTTGCAAAAATATGGATATCCGTAAGCATTTTTAATTGGCGTATGGCTCCACTCAGTAGGTGTCGTAAAATGTTTTTTTTTGTTTTATTAATCAATCATTGGATCAATATTCACTATCATCATTGGAAAAGATCTATCCCTGCAGTATAATTATGATTAATGAGCTGTTGCGATGATTATTTTTAAATAAATAATCGTTTCTTTTTCATTTACATTACATACTTATGCAAGTTGGCTTGTAGTTAGTAAGTATTAGTAGAGTAATATAAGTTATGTTTGACAGTGCGTGCAGACAAACGTGCGGAGGCCGAGCGTCTGGAGCGAGAGAGTCGTCGCCAGGCGCGACGCGACGAGGAGATGAGGGAGTTGGCCATCAAACTGAGGCGCAAGTCTGTGCTAACATTTTACTTATATTTTAACACGTTCCCAGTGTAGTGTACCATACATGGTACACGTGCATTGATTTACTATTGTGTCTGCTGGCGGCACTGTGAAAGGGTTGAGATGATTTTTTAATGTGTATAACAACGTGTGTCCAGTGTAACACTGTGTGTTAAGGCCGCTATCCTTTTACGACTAAGCCTTGAGCCGTGTGAATAATTATTATATCAAATATTTTAATTGTGTATAATATGATTTATGTTAAAAGAAATATTGTAAACAACCGAATTTTAAAAGAGTTGCCATGAGTTTCTTTGCTAGGTTCTCATTGGCCCAACCATTTGGAAACTGAAATTTATGGATCAACACAGACAGACAAGTAGATTTGAGTAGTAGATTGGTTTTATTTTTCTTCTCTAATTTACATTGGACAATACAACGCGGTTTTTTTTGTGCTGTGGCGTTTGTCTGTGTCGATCTATAATTTTAACTATAGCTTCAATTTCAAGTAAACTCTAAAAGACGATTTCAAACAATTTATGATAAATTTTATGAAATAAAGCATTTTGAAGTTTGATTATGTTGAACGACGAAATTGATAAATTAACATAGCAGATGGGTTAAAAACAGACTCCACTACTGAAACTAAAGTAAGAAAACTTTAGATTCACTATATTATACACACTACAGGGTATCCTTTTATGCGTTTGTTTTTAACATGGTCTTAGTGTAAAAAGTGGATATTTGAATTTACTTTGGTATCAGCATGGTATATCAATTTTTTAAGTCGTCATATTATGCCACTTAAAGATAATCAAGAAAACTTTAACAAAATCTAATACATTATTGAATAAATATTGGTAAAATTCAATACAAGTTTTGTTGCAGGCAGCGTGAAATGCGACACCAACAGAATAGGAGAACAAGCGACGAAGACTCGGATGGAAGTGGTAGTCGTTCATCATCAAGGTATTTAAATTTTATGGTCAAGCTTAGCTACTGCCGAATTTAATTACCCAATAATATGAAACACGAGACCTGTTTCTTGTTTGGAATACATAATTATTTAATGATTCAGAGGTGCTTAATCCCATTAATGTCTTTTGGTGGTATTATATTTATGATGGTGTACAATATCTATCGATATTAGAAAATTAAACGCGCCATTCTTCGATTGGTTCCGTAATCTAACTTCGATTTACATTTTCTTGTTATGGTTATGTTAATAAAGTATGTTTACAGGGACTCACTTCCAAAAGAAAAATCGCGCGAAGATAAGAGTAAATCACGAAGTACTTCACCTGCACCTCCAGAAAAAAGAATACCTGTTTGGGAAACTAATAGAGAACCGTCAACGTCACATGGGCCAATGAGGTCCGCGGAACACGGAGAAAGTTCTCATTATCCTGAGCCTAGGCAAAGGTACCACCAAGAGGAAAGCAAAGAAGAAAGAAATTATGAGGAGGTAAGAAAATATGAACAAGAAAGAAAGTTTGAACAGGAAAGAAAATTTGATCAAGAAAGAAGGTTTGACCAAGAAAGATATGAGCAAGACAGGAGATTTGAACAAGAACGCAAATATGACCAAGAGAGGAAATTTGACCAGGAGAGGAAATATGATCAAGAACGAAAGTTTGAACACGATAGAAAATATAATCTTGAACAACCTCAAAATTATCCCAACAAGTACGAAAAATTTCCAAATCGTGAACAAAATGTAAGATTCGAAAACTATAATAGGTTTGATAATCAAAGCTACGACGGCAGATGGAAAGAGGACAACTACAATGCAAATAGAAGGAGGCCATACGGTCCTAGAAGCGGTTACAAAGGCCACGGCTTCAGACACCCAGAACCCAATATGCCACCACAGAATTACGATAGAGACAGTCAAGATGCATATTCTAAAAACAAAGTGAAGCTCGTAGATTACTAGATAGATGTTTTGAATTATATTTCATGCCAAAATAGATGGTGTAGCTATTTCAATACTAGATAAACAATACGATGTACCTATGTATGTAGTTTATTTAAGTTAATGTATTTTTTATGTTCAACATATCTTAGTACCTAATGTAGATTCATATACTATGAATTCGTAGCACTTTTTGAAATATTGGTCGAAGTAATTTTATTTATAACTTGTGATTTTCTTTCCAATATTAGTATTTAAATTTTGTTTTGAATTTCTAATGTGTATGAAATGAGGATAATTGTCTTGTACGGGTTAACCATGAGAAGACATTCATGCATTTGTTCAATTGCATAGCTCACCAGATGTACAATTTCTTTGTTTAGTCTCAAAAATGGGGGGCAAAGTAAAAAAGATAGATTTGTATTCATTGTCAGAGCTTGATTTCCATTTCCCATTTCTCCTTTTAAATCTTCCATGCATGGTGAATGTCCAGTTAAATTGAACCCTAAGGGAATTATAGTGCGCGCGAACTAACTCGGCCGTCTTGAAGTTGTTGCAAATGGCTGCGCAGATATCAGTCCGGAATTAAATGGTGGGACATTTTTCTTTGTTCCTGTATATGCGCGAACTTCTCTGATAGTTAACTTAAGGCCGGCGGAGTTGGTTAGCGCGTACTGTAGGTAGTGTGATGTGTTTCGCTGTGTATGATTTCACAGTATAGAATAATCTCCAAACAAAATGATAATTTAATTAAACTGTTTACCTGTTAATCTCTATTTACCCTGTTTTATTATACGTGTTTCTTGTTTGTGCTGTAGAGCAGCTTCTTTTAATTGTAAATGAATTATTGAGAATATTAAAAGAGGTGTATTATGAATAACTGTTTTTTTATTTTATGTATACTGTAGCATATATCCTATAGATATCGCATTATCATCTGAGTATTAAAGCCATATCATTTCTCTATATCTATCTCGCTTGCACTTACTGGTCTTCTATTCTTATACAATATCTTCTATCTCTTTTTGGAGTACTCAGGTGATAACGTGTTTTCTATAGTATTCTTCTGTCACAGATCTTCGCGCATAATGATCTTTACGTATGGGACGGGGGCTAAACATTGAACAGGCATCATAGCTGTAATTTTGAGATACAACTAAGAACATTTTTAGGATTAGATGGGGAACCCCGTGTACCCGGCGCTAAATAATGCACACCGACCTGTGGAAAGAGACAATCTGTCAAATTCGGCTTCGTAGAGCGTCATCCACAGAACATTTATAGGTACTCAAAGGAGGCGTCATCTCTGTCGCACAATTTCAAATCATAATTTGTTTAAAGGGAACGCATGTAGTTGCATCTCCTTACAAAAAATCATAATTGTTATGATTATCTTTGTGCGTTATTTTGATTTGTAATAAATACAATACAAGCGCGTGTGTATGTTTCTTACTGTTTTTCAATGAGTTTATCTCATTCTCACTCGACGTTTGGTGAAACAACAATCTTGTTGGTTCCGCCCTCGAGCAAGTTCGTATTGCACAATAATAAGAACTTCGCAAAGTAGCGGGAACCCGTTCAGGGATTCTGTTGTGTTTTTCGTAACATGTACGAAAAACACAACAGTTTTCCCATAGTCCATAGAATCGATCTAATAAAATTCAAGTCATTACGGGTAGATATAAAATTTATTTTTCTATAAGTAAATAAGTTTCTTTGTACAAAAATATTATAATAGAAGTATGTAACTTTAACAAATTAATAAATACTATGTAGTCAATTACCTATGTTCTATAGTAATCTATTAAAGAACGTGTTACAAAAAAGTTGGCTGCCTGACATTCTTGGCTACATTTTCCTTAAAGCAGCAAAAGAGGGAATTCCTCTTAAAATTCATTTTGTCAAATATTTTGAAAAATATTTGACTTTAAATACAATGTAGGTAGGTAACACATAAATAATACATACCTACATGATAAAAATAATCTCTAATTATTCTGTTAATAAGAAACTGATCTGATATGTTTCATCGTGTGGTTTAGATTATAGACTTAGATACATTTTAGACTTAACATTTTTACAAATGGTGTTAACTACAATCATTTTAGGTTCTCCTGCATATGCTTTATGTAAAACTTATATCATATAATATTTATAAAATATATTAATCAATTTGATGTAAATATTATCAAATTGTCTTATTAGGTTCATCACAAGCATTTGTAATCATTTTATCAATCAGAAATACAAGACGCTGAGAACTGTACATCCGTCTTTCAGTCTTCAGCCGCCGCTATGCCTTAATCAAGATTATAAGCTTTCTTCAGTGATATAGGGTAACTTAGTCTACTAAGACCACGCTTGCACGACGGGTTGTAGACATAACAGTCTCTTTATCTTAAACTAGCTGGCCCGTGCCCACGGCGGCGTCGCTGGGCGGCAAAAAAAACGCGTCCCTTTTTTAAACATATTTCATTACTGCTCCACTCCTATTAGTCATAGCGTGATACTAATAGCCTATGACATTCCCCGATAAATGGACTATTCAACACAGAAAGAATTTGTAAAATCGGTTCAGTAGATCCAGAGATTACCCCCTACAACGTAGCAAACACACAAACTTTACATCTTTATAATATTAAGTATAGATGTAATAATTAGGTAGGTAACTAAATAATATACGAATATTATTTCTCTAGCACTTAGGGCCGAAACTGCGTTAAGCGGGCTTACGCGACGGGCAGCCGTCGCGTATCTACGTGCGTGAACACGCGCGTAGACACGGGCGTAGACACGCGGGCGCGCTCCGTGAGAACGCGAGTGAATCATTGCGTTCCCACGGAACCCGCCCCGCGTGTCCGCGTGCCTGGGCGCGTTGCAGTGTCGCTAGTTCGATTTTATCGGTGTTCATGAATAGCCGTGTCCATGGATAATTAGCGTTGTTGACTGAACAAGCCCGCGTGTTACCGCTGGCGGGTTACGGCGCGTGCTCACGCGCCGTATTCCGTCGTACGGAGGCGGGACCCGTTCCGCGGGTGCGTGGCGCGCCTCCACGTGACGGTCGCACGCGCGGTGATCCGCGACGTAGCACTTTTGTATGAATACGCGCCCGCACACGCGTAACGCAGTTTCGGCCCTTATAGGTAATGGACGTGGACCTACCTATTTCTGAAATAATTTTAAGAAATGGACTGGTTGTTACAAATCTTAACGCCGACATACAAATTTTCCTCTTATTATATTAGTATAAAAAAGTGGTAGGTATAGATATATAGATGGTAGTATGCTACGTAGGTATATTTTTGTTTCAGTCACATAAGGTAATCACATTCTCTTCACTGATGAGTCTAATTATTTTGTTCGTGGTTTTTATAATTACATTTCCAAGTCTACCTATCATCTATTTCAACCATTTTCTGTAGTCATAGTAGACAAAATGAAGTAAATTCAATCACTAAGTGTATCCACGTCTACATCTTCATTATCATCTATGGTAGAAGAGTCAGGATCTCTCCCGGGTAAGCCAGTAGCACCTGCTATGCCGCCTCGACCTTCTTTTGTGTGTCGCCATTTCATACGGCGATTTTGAAACCATACTTTGACCTGCGAACAGAAAAGTTTTATAATGTTCATTAATACTTAAACCCCGCTAGTGTAAGTGTAAGTGGAATTATACCTATACCTAGAATTGAAATTAACGGACATAGTACCTACTAGTGGACGAGTAAGATCAACAGCATTCAGACTGAAAGAAATTATTTGAGGATCGCTAAATAAATGTTTTGCTAATGGGATCTCCTGTATGACTGCCACACATGATTTTGACCCATAGCTAGTGTGGTTATTCCCTGTCTCAAAAATGGGTTCCCTACTTTGGATGTAAAGACGTTTGATAAAATATCAATTACTCGAACATGTACCTACAGCTATACCTACCTACTCGACTCAAAAATAAGCTATTTTTAGAAATTATTCTAGTAAGGAACAGTTTTTCTTACTTGAGCATCAGTAAGTCCTAGTGTTGCTGCGAGCTGTCTCCTATCTGGCTTGGTAATATATTTTTGTATTTGAAACCGACGTTCCAGGCCTTTTCGTTGAAGATTGCTGAATACTGCTCTGGACCATGATCGTTTTCTTTTACCACTTGATGTGACGTCACATCGTGGCGCTGATGATGTTTGAGGTGGAGAAGAAGAAGGGATGGGAAGACGGTATACTGAAAAATAAAAAAAATACGGTATGTTCATCGTTGTGATTCCTTCGTTATATTCACACATTTTCTGGTTTTAGCAGGTCCTCCATCATACAGTGACATTTTTGGTAATTCCTCTAAGATGCCAGACCAGCTAGCGGATCTTTGGGAGATAGTTAATTAGTGAAACTCAGCGATTAAGACACTAGACAGAAGTAGTTTCGGCTTAGGTGTAGCTTTATAACTTCACTAGGTATACTTCCACTTTCTGTATAGTAATACTTGCTTGGAAGCTGGGCCCTAGGAAGTGGTACCGATCTAAAAGGCCGTTTGCTGAAGATACCTTCTTAATAGTTAAAAAAATTGATGGTTAAAATATATTTTTTTATATTAACCACACTTTGTTGGGTGTACCTAACTTCTTTTTGCTAATTTATGCGCTACTTCTTTACCATATTCCAATGTGAGATGGAATTAATTGCAACATTTTCTTTTTTGTACCTAATGTTGTTATATTTCCGAGTAACGCATCGATACAACTCTTGCACTAGAGTTTTATTGATAGCGTAAGGATTGGTTAAGCGTATTCCGTTTGTTTTCAAAAAGTTAATATAGGATAAACTTCTGGTTTATGGTCTTTTACGACACCAGAATGGGGATGGTGCAAGAAACTTAGACTTTAGCTGGAATGCTTACGAAGCAAATTTAGACAAATTTAAATCGTACATTACTACTGACAACATAAGGTTTATATTTGTTTATATAACATGAAAGGGAAACATACTCCGACAAGGACAACGAAAAGGGGGATTGCATCTCTCTCTTGCAACTGTAAGTTGAATGTAGGTATCTCGTTTAGAGAGGGACACACTCCACTCATACAGCTGTAAATTAGGAACGGATTTTTTGTGACCGTAAGCATTAGTGTAAGTTTCTTGGGATGGTGATAATATCTATTCTTACTCCGACACAATAAGGAAGTTTCTTTTTGACAGTTAACATAGGAAAATTTAATATTTAAGTTACTAGGTATGTAAATACCTAAATGGTTAAATTATATTATTGAACTCCGTTGTACTCTCATTTTTTAGTAATTTTTTAAAATCTTTGCTCTGCAGGGAATATGTCATTACGAATCATCATCAGACCGTTAACATAAAAAATATTGAATAGTTTATTATAAACATTGATCTCTTACAACCCGTCGGTTAACGAGGTATCTAATTATCATTATCAGCGTATCAAAACTATTATGAATATTATATGGAGAAGCCCCAGGTTAATTAGACAAATTAGTGTGGGACTTCACAACTGATATACCGCTTGTAACTATTTGTTAAATACCTTGTGGTTATCACGTGTCTCCGCTGTAAGATTTATGGTAAATCCCATTTATTTATTTATCCGTGTGGAGACGGAGTAGGAATAAATTGTGCCATGTGTACCCAGGATTCATCCTATAAGGGTTATCTTATTTGTTTTTATATAAGTAATAAATATGAATGTATTTACCTACAAGAAAAAAAGTATTTAAGTATGTTTATCCGTTGTCTAGTACCTACCCATAGTACAAGCTCTACTTAGTTTGGGACTAGATGGCGTTGTGTGAAAGTGTGAGGGATAAATAAAAATAATACTTATTATCAGAATTGTCTATTGTCTTTTTGCATGGGTATGACTTCCTGCAGTGACAAAGAGGATATCGGCCTACTAGTAATACGACGATAGCTCGACGGATTGGCATGGGATTTTAAGTCAAGTGCTCTTTTGTGTTACATACATACATACATACATAAACTCACGCCTTATCCCGTCCGGGGTAGGCAGAGACGACAGAACGCCACTTTTGTCACGATCCTGGCAAATAGATTAGGCCTCGTCCACATTTATTAAGCGAGTGCGAGTCGGTTACGAGTGCTCTTTATTTTTTTTCTCTTTTGTGTTCTTAAAGATTATATGCAAAGTTCCCCTAAGTAAGAAGGTTTAGGGTTTAGAAGGTTAACAACTAGCCATATAAGAGAGGGATGTAAATTTATTATACAAATAGATATTCTTCGCTAATCAACGATGGAGTTTAAGTATGACACCAATGTCCGTATTATACGAACATCCATATCGACATAATACGTTAATTTTCGTACATGTAGGATGTAGGTTGGACATTTCATCATAACAGCCCATCAATGTCCTACTGCAGGGACGGGCCTCCTCCCGTGACGGATGGATACTTGGTCTACTAATACCACGCTGGCCAGACGGACTGGTATAGGGTTTAATTTCAATTCCTTCTTTTTATTTCGTTAAGATAATATTGACGGATAGTTCCTTATGCGGTTTTTACGACACCCATGGGATCAGCTGGGGTGGTGACATATTGTATTTATGCTTACTCCGTCACCACACTCCGTCATCAACATTTATTAACAAATATTTAAAAATAAAAAGAACAACAAGGGCTAAAGCAAACTACATCAGGCGCATTAAGCTGTGCCGTTAGCGTGGGCGTGACTTCGAATCTTAAGCTTAACATTTTTATGCGATCTAAGAGTTATTGATTCTACATGCCTTAAAATCCACTATATCGCCCAACGTAGTCTCAGGCAAAGTATGTTTTAGGCATACAGTCCTCCAGTACGCATAATCATAACAGCCCACTAATGTCCCACTGCAGGGACGGACTTCCTCCCGTGACGGAGGGATACTTGGCCTACTAATACCACGCTGACCAGACGAGAGATTGGTATAGGGTTTAGTTTCAAGTTTTCCTTCTTTCTATGTGAAGGTAATATTCACAGACACTTAGTCCCTTAGTCGGTATCTACGACACCTATGTGATGAGATGGGGTGGTGACATATTCTATTCTTACTCCGTTACCACACGGATAAATAAATAAGTACTTATAGGTACCTAACAACAATAGACAAAATTTAAGCTTCAGATAGGATTCAAACCTGCGTCTTCTGACTATAAGTGGCTCAAATGACTTTGACCGTTAGACCACCGGAATCCTTAGGGCAGATCAAAGAGCAGCTAACTCTCAAATACTCAATACTTATTTAAAGTAAAACTCATTTTATTTGTAATGTGTTTCTACGAGTACTTATACCCCTCAGCCTTATTTTGGCAGCCGTTTTCCTTCTCACCAATTTGTTTTTATTAAAGAAAGTACCTAAGTAGTTTCATACTCGTATTAATTTGAATGTTAATACTTTTACAACAAACATGACTTAAAAGAAACGCAATAAGTACGTTATCAAATGCGTTCAACGCTTATCTAAAGAATTAAGAATTACTATTACTTAGTAGATTTTTTGTTTTTAATCTTTTTCATCTCTCTCTGTTTTAAGTAAAGTGTAAAACTCTAATAAATATTCTATTCTATACTCTATTCTATTCTCAGTACGATTGTATGTGTTTATTTATTTTTAGTAGTTTTAAAATTACAAGTGTGAAGTGTATCATAATCTACCAAAAGACATAAACGGGCTCGTACGTCTACATTCATTGACAATAAATGTAGTGATTACATCAAATAAAAACAATAATTTAGAAAAAAAACTCGGACGGAATGTTAGCCAAATGGCTTGTCTAGCCATATAACATTGTTAAAATCAATAACCAAACCAAGCGTTGATTACAGTAGGTACTTAGATAGGTAAGTGATGTTTCTGTGTTCCGAGCTCGTCAATTCTATATTAATTTTCTTTTAATATAGTATCGTTAATTGTGAATCCTGATTGGAATTTTTAACGCCTTCTGAACTTAGCAGATAATTAATTATTAACCTTATCTACTTTATCGGTAGGTAGAGGATAAAAAAATTAAGATTTTTTCTTGGTTACACAATGTAAAAGATGCTTAGATCAATTTAAAAGAATAACCTTCTTAAATTCACACTGTATGTCCTCACTGTTTTCTTGTTTATGGAAGAAATATGATTACCCAATGATACAACCGGCCTGTCATCAAAAGTTGTTTTAAGAAAATAATAATTATATTTTACCTTTATCCGTGTGGTGACGGAGTAAGAATACAATGTCACTACCCCATCTCATGCCATGGGTGTCGTAGAAACCGATTAAGGGACTATTTGTGAATATTACCTTTACATAGAAAGAAGGAAAACTTGAAATTAAACCCTATACCAATCCGTCTGGCCAGCGTCATATTAGTAGGCTAAGTATCCATCCGTCACGGGAGGAGGCCCGTCCCTGCAGTGGGACATTAATAGGCTGTTATGATGAAGATGATGATGATATTTTACCTTGTAGTTAGTTAAACCGCGTCTTGATAATGTAAACTAAATTTAATCAAGGAAGGCCTTAGAGTATATACTCGTATGTTACAGCCAAAGTAATAAATATGAATATTGTACATAATAACTAGCCATTATGTATAATGGCTACTCAATTTAGATAAATTGATAAATGTCGCAGAATTAATCACATTAACTAATGGCTAGTTAATGTGATTAATTCTGCGACATTTATCACTTTATCTAAATTGAGTAGCCATTATACATAATGGCTACTCAATTTAGTATATATATATACTATATATGTTATAGTACTGTCAAAAATACAATATTAAGGCAAAAGGTCTTTGGTCACTATACTAACCTAACCTAACCAACTGTTTCTGACTTTTGCCTTAATATTGTATTTTTGCCATATATAATGGCTAGTTAATGTGATTAATTCTTCGACATTTATCACTTTATCTAAATTGAGTAGCCCTTATTCATAATGGCTAGTTATTATGTATAATATTCATATTTATTACTTTGGCTGTAACATATATAATTTATAGCATGTTATTATGATATACACACAAATACCTAATTGTTTTTGTTTGTTCGTAATTATTGTTAAGTACTTGATAGAACTTAGAAGTCTGTTAGATTGTAAGGCATCAACAACTGGTGTCGAAAAATTTGGCCTAGAGAGCGTAGAGTTCAGGAAAATCTTCTTATTATTGCGAGAAAGGTACCTACTTGGCTATTAAAAAGAGCTTAGACGTAACAAGGCTTTTTTAAATACCTAGTTCTTTGTAAGTTTCATTCAAGAAAAATATTATCTTTTAAATCTTCGATTCGGATCTATAGGTTTACATCGAATTGCAAAGGAGTTTATTTAAGAAATTAAATTTATAATAAAGAATTACTTAGTCCTTGTTTATTTATTATAATTATTTCTAAAGAGCTCTATAATGTTGAGTTTAATTTCTTTTTGTGATAGAGGGAATTAAGGAAACAATCTTTTTATATGTGATGGGGTAGATTTTCGTATTCTTAGAATCATACATGGCGTTGTTGGAGTCATAAATGTTGTCTTAGAAAAAATCAACATATTACCAGAGAAGAGAAATTTATAAGGTCTCGGATTTTTCTCTAAAGTTTTCCCCATTTGATAATAGTATAAAACTTAATGAAAAACACCTTGGTATTCTTCGTATTTCTTTTTTTATTTTCTTTGAAGAAGTTTTAAGATATAAATAACAATTTAAAGAAACTAGAAACAATTAATAATGTCATTTTTGTTTATTATTAATTTTCATAAATATGTAAAATCAACATTTACGTGTTAAATGATATTATGTAAACATTAATTTATGTAAAAGTTAATTAATTAAACAAAAATGTCATAGTTCTGTAAAATGAAAACTCTGAAGTATTCTATTATTCAATGACTTACCAGTAGTAGGCCTTAATGCAGGATGTAAATGTGTGTAAGGTAGTGGCAGCGGCAATTGCAGCAGTGGTGGCTCATCTCTGCAGCAGCGGTACAGTGCCGCAACGCACCCTGCGCACGGAGGCTCATGACTCCGCGCAACCTCCGCTAGAGACGCACTTGTATGAACATGAGATGAATCATTATTACCAAGTATACTGTCCACACTAAACTTTAATTTACTCGCAGAATTTATTCCACCATTCAAAGAAGTCATTGTCACAAATATTCACAAACAAACCATCAGGAAGACCTTCTGTTATGAAAGCAACTGAAAAACTGACATGCGTCGCACGACTTGTTATCGGCGCGGGCGCAGGCTGTGGGCGTGGCTTGTTTAATGGAGCGTTCCGATTGGTGGTTATCGATTGGGCGTTACGCCCGATGAAGTGAACCAGCATTGAGTGATCGTGAGGGTATAACTGCACTTGTTTACAATAAACTTCTGGTTAATGTGTTTTATATGACTCTGCAATTTAGATTAAATTTTATTGGTTACAGCTTACATATTCTTGAAATTGTTTTACTTAGTTATAACTCCGTCGATTTAAACATGTAACAGATCGTGTCAGAGAAAGTAAACGTACCTACGTATAGATAATAAAGTAAAGTACTTACTAAAATAGGTATTTATGAATAAACGTTTTATTCAATAACAAACAAATCACCGCTTTTACCAAGTTTTTCCGATCTTAATGTGATGTGTGAATTGACATCCCTTGAAAGTCGTCACTTGCCTAAACACTCACTTGACCAACTTTACCACAATGGCCGATGCGTTAAGTAACGCTACTTACCTGTATCTTGACAATACGTGCGTAGGTAGGTACAGTCAATACCTATGGAAAGTAAAATACATGCCTGGGAAGAATCCATTAGAATTTTATTTACCTGTAATTAGTGTCATCTTTGTATCACTTGTTGTCTAAACAGGCTATGTTAAAGCTGGATAAATCGATCAGAAATGTAGAGTAGTTTTAGCACTACGCATATTTCAAAGGAGGATATATTCAGAGTACAATAATTATCATACCAGAAAGCTGTGTTTCTTGTTGTGTCCAAAAAAAAAACCAAAAAGAAAGAAAACAAAGGGAACAAAATGTCTTCTCTGATAGGACTACGGTCGATAAAAGTGCGTACAATTTAAGTTTCTAAACTTTACAAAAATGTAACATAAAAACAATCCGTGTGAAGTACCTAGTGCAATTTTTATACATAATTTACATGTTGGTATCCAAACCGCATACGGTCCTTAGCAACCCCTTCAGATTCAGGTTTATTTCACGTTCTTTTCTTTTCTCTTCTTTTTCCGGCTTGTTCTTTAATTTAGTAATTTTTAGAATATTTTTTTGTTCAAAATAATATAGACTCATTTTTTTCTATTTTCTAGGACTAATATTAATAGAGTATAAAAGAAACCAGTAAATACAAAGATTAATGCGCACGCGTCTTTTTTGTACTCTTACTATGAGAATATAAACGAAACCAGACATAATATTTTAAAAAGAAAATAGTGTTAACGGGTGCTAGTCGATAAAACCTTAGATTATAACATTGTCATAATAATATCAACTTCAGTAAAAGTGATTTGTGTACAATTTATTTAAAATGTAGAGCGTTTTCTTTCAGTGTCGACGATTCTAAATTTTATATATTTTGAGTTTTTACTAAAAATTGGGCTTTATTTAAAAGTCAAAGTTTTCTTCAACACAAAACTATAGCAATTGAGTCAAAACCATCTTTACCTTGTTTAATATGTTTGGCTTACAATGTAAGAAACCATGGAGTAGGTAGATACCTAATTAGGTACTTATTAAAACGTATTTAACTAACTAGGAATACAATATACATTTTTATCATACAATAGACAAATTGGGCAATAATTTTAGTTTTTTTATTTTATTTTAACATATTTGGGAGGCTTATCTATGACACGAATGAACTAAAAAATAATTACATGTCGTCAATAACAAGTTGTCACAGAAATGTTTTAAACCAATGAAACTTTTTTTAATAATTTTAATATATAAATTATATATTTATTAACTAAACATATTTTTAGGATTTTTAGATAGTCTTACTTAGACCTTTTTACCTACAGTAATAAATAACGATAGATACAATCCAAATGCGTAAGGTCTTAACCAAGAGAATGGCAAGTGTAAGTGTGTAGGTACCTATGTAATAGTAAAAGCTCGCAACATTATTCTTTTGCTAATTTTATTTTCTACTAATAAGATTAACTTTTTTAAGTTCCCAAAAAACGGGTCCCCAACGATTACGCTAAATACACATAGTCGATGAACGATATTATGTCAAATAAAGTATTTGCCGATCTACTTTTCTTCGATTTTAAAAGCGAAAAGCTTTTTGCCGAAGTATTTCTGGACGTCGTCGCCGCGTCGCGATAAATGATTTGCCAAATGAACTTTTTACCAAACATCTTATGCTCAATTGGTTTTAAATGCGAAAATCTTTTTCCGAAGCATTTATTGTTGACGAGCGATAGACGAACTTAATTAAATCGACAAATATTAAATTAAGAAAAACTCTAATGAGCGAAACAAAATTACTTGAATGGATTGCAATTTAATTTTTTGTAATGTAAGTCTTTTATTTAATGCAATAAGTTACACTTTGCCAACAGACTTAAAGCTACCTTCATGTTGCAGCTATTGCGCATGTGCAATATATTGAAGCTAACTCCGATACAGTGCACTTTGAAAATGCCGGACTCGGCGGGGAAGTGCGAAGCCGAGCGCACTTCTCCGCTTAGCCCTTCAAAATACACTAATTAAAAACACTAATATTATGGATATACATCAGTTTAGAAGGGAAACATTAAAGAAAATGAAATCACAATGCATTCAATAAATTTTGCCTTCGTCATGAGTGTTTTTCTTCATATAATTTGTGCATTCAATAAATGCCGCAAACAATGTTTTATTTATCAGTAAAAAAAATATTTCTACAAACAAATAAGCTTAACTTTTTAACATCTTATAAAAACGACCCCTCAACGTTTATCCGAAATACACAAAGCCGATTTACGATTTGTCGAATGAATTATTTTCCGACCTACTGTTTCTCGATTGCTCTTATGCCCGATTTACACATAGACAAGTACAGTAGCGAGTTAAGTAGTAAGTTGTTGCTTAAGTTAATTTAAATAGATCTCCATCCTATTTGTGGCAATTTAAGTACAAAGTAGCCCCCTCTCTCACGTCTCGCCAACTTAACTCGCCAAAAAATAGGATAGAGATCTATTTAAATCAACTTAATCAATAACTCACTACTTAACTCGCTACTGTACTTCTTTATGTGTAAATCGGGTTTTAGAAGCGAAAAGATTTTTTGCTAAAGGTCGACGAACGAATTTTTTTACCAAACATTTATGCTCGATTGGTTTTAAATGCGAAAAACTTTATCCGAAGTATTTATGGTTGACGAGTGATTGGCGAAATTAATATAATCGACAAATATTAAGAAAAATGCTCATGTGCATTGCAATATAATAGGTCGGGGAAAAAGTCTTTTCGCATAACGTAGGTATAAACTTATTACAAAATTTCTTTGACTGTACTACTTGTGTCTGGCTGGTTTTGGTAACATTAAAAAGGTTACATTATAAAGAAAAGAAAAAAATAAAAAAAGTTGTTTGCCGCTATTTTTCATTTGTTTTTCTCTCCGTAAAAATGATTGAATCTAATGAAGAAATTCGATACATTTTAAAATTTTATTATAAAAAAGGCAAAAATGCAACTCAAGCAGTGAAAAAAATTTGTGATGTTTATGGACCTGATGCAGTGTCAGTAAGAGTAGCACAAATTTGGTTCAAACGTTTTCAGTCCGGAAATTCTGATGTTAAAGATGCACCTCGCTCTGGTCGCCCTGTTACGAATAAAATGGACGCCATTTTTGAAAGAGTGGAGCAAGATCGGCATATTAGTAGTTACGATGTAGCTGAAGAACTGGGAATTGACCACAAAACAGTTTTGACCCATTTGAAGAAAGCCGGTTATACAAAAAAGCTCGATATTTGGGTGCCACACGAGCTCACTCAAAGAAACTTAATGAACCGTGTACTCATTTGCGATTCATTATTGAGACGTAATGAAACCGAGCCGTTTTTGAAGAGATTGATAACTGGCGATGAAAAGTGGATCACGTACGACAAGAACGTGCGAAAAAGGTCGTGGTCGAAAGTTGGCCAGGCTTCACAGACTGTGGCCAAACCTGGCCTAACACGAAATAAGGTGATGCTGTGTGTATGGTGGGATTGGAAGGGCATTGTTCATTATGAGCTTTTACCGCCCGGCAAAACCATCGATTCTGATCTTTACTGCCAGCAACTGATGAGATTAAAGGAAGCAGTCGAGAGAAAACGGCCGGAATTGATCAACAGGAAGGGTGTGGTCTTTCATCACGATAACGCTAGACCACACACATCTTTAGCCACTCAGCAAAAATTAAGAGAGTTCGACTGGGAGGTCCTAGTGCATCCACCATATAGCCCTGACCTTGCGCCTTCAGATTTTCACCTGTTTCGGTCTCTTCAGAATTCTTTAGGTTCTGTAAGGTTGACCTCAAGAGAGGACTGCCAAAACTATTTGTCCCGTTTTTTTGATCAGAAGTCCCAAAGTTTCTACAGTAACGGGATAATGTCTCTGCCCACAAAATGGCAGAAAGTTGTTCAACAAAACGGTACATATATATTGTAAATAAATGTAAATAAACTTTGAAAAAAATGTCTTGACTTTTCATACAAAAATACGAAAAGACTTTTTCCCCAACCTAATATCGACGCTTGAAAGGCAAAAATGACCAAGCGACATTTTGGGTAGTATTGAGTTATATATATCACTGGAATCGGAAAAAAAATCTGCATCGATTGATCCTGCTCTCATCCCGCTAGGATGACTTTTTTTGTCGCTTGGTAATTTTAAAATAGTCACATTTTTACTGATTTCGGTGACTAACCGACAAAAATATAACCAATTTCTGAATAACTTTCAATTGGTAGGTATTGAATTTAAGTTTTTACACTTAGTAATGTCTGCTTTGACTCAAATCAACACGTTTACACATTTAGTAATTTTTACCTAATACTGTCTACGGAATGAATAATATTTAGGAAATTTTACCTGGATATTTTTTTTATTTATTCAATATTAAAGACTTTTTACCTTATCGTAATTATGTACTTATTTTCATTTAGTATTTTTTTCGTAAACGCAATGCACTTATAAATATTAAATAGTAGTATTTTCCTGCCTAAAATAAATATAATTTTGTCGTTTGGTTATTCTTTACCTGCCGTTTTTTTACTATTTTTGTCATTTGGTTAACAATTATAGCTTTATGAAATTTGTAAAACAAGTTTAGTCAGGTTGCATTTATTTTATATTGTCGTTTAGACGCGTTGTAACTAGTTTTTTTAGTGGCGGTTGGTCAGTAAAATATCGATTAGTGTTCATCGAACTGTTGTATGGATGACCCGCGTGCACTCGCGCTCTGCACTTAGTAGGAACCTAGTGCGTCACGAAGGCAGTCAGTCACCTATTTTTTTTATTTGTCTCGATCCTATAATACAAGCATTGCTTAGATTGACTAGATGGAGTTGTGTGTAGTTGTCTAAAGATAGGTATTTATTAATTCATCATATCTCATCATAAATCATCTGAGTCAAGCGTGGTTGAAATTCAATCTAAGACTAGGGTCCCTCTAATGCCGTGCTACCATTCACGTCTACCGATAGCAAAGGCCAAATATAATGACCTTGTTAAGCTATGCAAGGATAAAGTTATACCTGCTCAATTTCAAAAAGAATTTACTGACTTACCCTGGTCTGCATCCGCAAAAGATATTTTGCCTGAATCAGACATCGAAGATGAAGTACCGCCTGGTGGTGCAAATTAATATTTGAAGCTTGATTTATTTTGATTTATAATTATTTTAGTACTAAGTACATTATTTTTTTCTATATTTTACCAGTACGAGTACTTTACTTCTCAGTAAGTTAAGGATCTACTATGTACCTAGGTTACTAATAATATCTCATTCTGTGATGTGTGAATTCGATGGATCTCCTTTATAATCATAGTAGTTTTTGTTCGTATACTACATCTATTAAGATTAGTAACTACACAGGGTTAAGTATTGTTTGATTGTGATAAAAAAGTACAAAGTAATAATATTTTCTATGTGCCATTATGTTATGTCTTACTCGTATTACAAAGTTATTGATAAGTTTACCTAAAGTGCCAAATATATCTAAACTTTAAATGTGGGAACTTGATACTAATAATTATTATTGTTTTATTTAAGTATAGTTTATTGAAATATTTCCTCCTGTTTTGTGTTTCATTTGAGAAACGTTTTTGTTATTTTTAAAACTTGTAGCCAATATTTTTTATGTTTTTATAAGTACATAATTACGTGAATTATAGTTATAATGTTACTTGAAAAAAAAACTATTATTCGTTTGTAGTTCTATTTTAGGTTTGTTATGACAATATTTTATGATTCCTAAAAAAGACTGATTTCAACATTTTTTTAAATAAATAATTATCTTTAATAATTACAATGCATTTTTATTTTAGTTAATTTTTACACTCTACTAATTAAACTCATACTTAATTAAATAAATTTATCTATAATAAATATGACTTGAAAGATCACGACAAGATCTTTGATTTTGTGTACTAAAACCTATATTCATTGTTACTTGATCAATAAAAACCTAAACGAACTGTATTTAATATGTAATATAACTAAAATTGCCTGGCAGGAAAGTGTTTCTGTTTTCTGTTTATATAATTTTACCTAATCGTGAAACGTGCATTACTTCTGGATGTCTCGTTTTACTTTGAACACAATCTTAAAGTAATGGGATTTAGATAATTTTACTTATTTGTTTATGAAATTTCTTCGCCGGTTGGTAACTATTACCTGTTTGTGATTTTGACAAAATTTATTACTAACCGACACTATTTCATAAACTACTGAAAATTTTTATTTTTGTTAAATACCAATTCATGAAGTCTTTAAAGTACAACTCAAATTCGTTGGAATTATATCATTATGATTAATAGGCGATTTTTAACGATTTTTTTTGTGAAAAAAAAAACTTTAAACTGCTCTGGTATGAAGTTACCAATATGTCGCTTGGTAAATTTTTCCTTTCAAGCGTCGATATGTATAAATAATAATGTGTTCAGAATCTGTTTCGGAACGAACTTTTGAAGTCTATGGCCTACGTGTTACATCCGGCTTTCCTCTTTTTTTTTAATTGTCACTATTGTTCCGTTTCCTTTTTCCAAGAACTTTGTACTCAACACATGGAATATACACAGCCATTACTCTTCCAAAAAAGGCATTTTTATTTAAAGTATTCTACAAGTTAATCAACAGTATTTCACAAAATTTATAATGTCGCGCGCATAATTCGCGACATTTTGGTCCTTCATCGCCATATCTCGAGAAGCATCCTATGGTTGATACGACAACGTGGTAGCGTGTGCCTAGAAGAGGAGTGGCCCATATCTTCATCAACAGTTCGCATCTTCAAACCTGGTGAGGCCAACCATCCTGTCTATACCCCATCACCTCAAAGCCCTATTGTGATACCTGTGTTCTAAACTGATTTCAGTAAGTCTTTCGGGTGCGAGAGTTGTCGAGTAGTAGAAACGTGGTTTTCGTGGTTCATCTAAACGTAAGTACTTTCTCTTATTCTCACCGACCACCAAAATGACTACAGAACACTTAAAACGCGATAAATCGCCTCTCACTCTTAATATTGATAGTGCTAACCTACAAATCGGTAATAAGTCACCTAATGTTTCATCCGAACATTCTAATTTGATGCGTGACTTAATCAAAAGGCGAGGTATTATTAAAGGCCGAATTACAAAGTTTTCAAATCATTTAACTTCTTTAGAATGTGGTAGTCTATTGGTTTCGTCTCAGAGCCGTATTGACTTGAAGTTACGCATAAAAGGGGTTTCTAATCTATATAACGACTTCAACGAATTACAATCTAGAATTGAGGAGCAATGCGTTTCTGATAGTGAGTTAAATGAGCAATTGAATAACAGAGAAATATTTGAAAATTCGTACTATAGCATACTAGCCCGTGCCGAGTCAATGTTGGCCGATGGTGAGGTTACTGATGGTTCCAAGAATAAATGCTGCACTGAACAATCACAGTCAGTTAAACTCCCTATAATAAGTTTACCTATTTTCGATGGTTCATTTGAGGACTGGCTTGAGTTCAGAGACACCTTTTTATCTTTAATACATAACTCTAAACGCATTAGTAACATACAGAAATTTCACTATTTAAAGTCTTCCTTGAAAGGTACTGCTGAGTTAGTCGTGAACGCTGTGAAATATTCTTCAGATAATTATATTGTTGCATGGGAATTGTTACTAAACCGATTCGATAATCATACTCTGTTAGTTCAAAATCACGTAAAGGCGTTATTTAATATAAACCCAATCACAAAAGAATCATCCACTCACATTCACAAGTTAATTGATACTATTTTGAAAAATTTACGTGCTTTAAATATCTTAGATGAGCCGACTGACCACTGGGATACGCTCATTAATTACATTATTGTGTCTAAATTAGATAAGGTTACGGAACGCGAGTGGGAGACACACAAATACGCACACTTCCCGATCGAGAACAATTCTAAACGCAAAATTAAGGTGAGTGACTTGTTAGGTTTTCTCAAAGATAAGGCCGATGTGTTGGAAACATTGCAGCGTTCACATCCAAAAGAACAAAATACACAAATTGATAATAAAAAACGTTCACACTACACAAAACATTATTTACAAAATCAATCACACTGCAATGTTTCCACACATAAGCCAAATGATGGCCGCTCGCCGCAGTCTAATAAAAGGTCTTGCTTAAAGTGTAACGGCTCGCATCCACTGTATTCGTGTCAACAATTTATCGACAGTGATTTAAATTCAAAATTAAAATTAATTCGCGAGCACAAATTATGTGAGAATTGTTTGCGTTCGGGACACGCACTTGATAAGTGTGTGTTTGGGTCTTGTAGGAAATGCAACCGTAAACATAATTCATTAATTCATAATGACAATTCAGATAGTTTAGTTGCATTTCACTCAAGCTTTGCGACTGAGAATATAAATACGACTAGCAGCGACGCGGCACTGTCGAACGCAGTCGAGGTCCACTCCGCCCCCCTTTCCTCAACCGTCGCAGAGTCCAATACCATTCAAGCAAACAAGATACATATGCATAACAATCAATCTATAGACATGCACTCTGTCCTACTGTCAACAGCTGTTATCGAGGTAGCCGACATTAATGGTATTTATCACAGGGCGCACGCGCTGCTTGACAGTGGAAGTCAACGATGTTTTGTCACAAAATCGTTTTGTAAGCTAATTAAAATACCTACATATCAGTCTAATTACGAAGTTAGGGGTGTAGGTGATTCAACGATACAGTGTTCGGAAACTTGTAACATTGAAATAAAATCGCAAGTTGATAATACTTTTAAAACACGCATCACTTGTTTTGTATTATCGAAAATAACAAATATGATGCCGGCGTTGTGTCAATTAAACGCGCAAATATGTATTCCACATAACATATCGCTGGCTGATCCGCAATTTCTAAAGTCTAAGAATATAGACATATTAATAGGCGCTGATAAGTTTTGGGACTTATTAGGTGAAGGTAAAATGAGACTTCCCAACGGCCCCCACTTACATAATACGAAATTGGGGTGGATTGTTTCTGGATCTATAATTAATTCGCATAAAGGTAAACACACTATCAATTCACATATTCAGTGCAACTTAAGTAATTCGATTGATTTACAAATACGCTTATTTTGGGAGCTAGAGGAGCTACCTAAACTCAGGGATACGTGGTCACAGGAAGAACGTGAATGTGAGGAACATTTCATTCGTACTACTACGCGCAATAGTGATGGGAGTTTCTGCGTACGTATTCCACTAAAGGAGCCGCCTGAGAATTTAGGTGAATCGTATACGCAAGCTGAGCGTCGATTTTACGCATTAGAAAAACGCTTACAACGTTCACCTAATTATAAATTGTTATATACTAATTTTATGCAAGAATATTTAGATTTAGGTCATATGAGCCCAGTTAGTGGTTACGATTCCCCGTGTTACTTTATGCCACATCACGGTGTATTTAGGGAACACAGCACTACAACCAAACTGCGTGTTGTTTTCGACGCAAGCGCATCGACATCTACTGGTAAGTCACTCAATGACTTGCAATTAGTTGGGCCGCCAATACAGGGTGATCTTATTTCTATTCTTTTACGCTTTAGACAGCACGTACGTTGTGTGTGCTGACGTACAGAAAATGTTTCGTAATTGTTTAGTAGCTGAAGATCAACGCCAGCTTCAAATGATTTTGTGGCGTAGTGATCCAACATTACCCTTACAAATATACCAACTTAACACTGTAACGTACGGAACCGCATCCGCACCCTTCCTTAGTGTTAGGTGTTTAAAACAGTTAGGAATTGAATCTTGCAACCCTGAGGTTCAAAGGGTAATCGACGAGGATTTTTACGTTGATGATTTTTTGTGTGGCCATTCTGACAAGTTACATTTGTTACAGTTGTGTGAAAATGTCAAAAACGCGCTTTCTAAAGGTTGTTTCCCACTTAGAAAATGGATTTACAACTTTACTATTAATAACGACGATTTACTTAGTCATTCTATACAAATAAAACCTGATGCAAATACTAGTTCTAAAACGCTGGGTTTAGGTTGGAACAACGTGACTGACAACTTTTACTTTAATACGCAATTTCATAATGATAATAAACCTATTACTAAAAGATCTATTTTATCTTGTATTTCACAAATTTTTGACCCTCTTGGATTATTAAGCCCGTCGATAATTATCGCAAAGGTATTGTTACAACAATTATGGCTTAATAAATTAGGTTGGGATGACACAGTTCCATCAAGCATCGCGCGAGCGTGGAACCGGTTTGTTATTTCTTTACAAGCGTTGTATACGATCACACCACCGCGTCTCGCTATAGGTAGTCGACCTATGTATATAGAGCTGCATGTTTTTAGCGACGCCTCGCAAACGGCGTACGGCGCTTGCGTTTATATTCGCACGGTAAATGATGATAATACAATATTAGTTAGATTACTATTTTCTAAGACTAAGGTTGCGCCTCTAAAACCTTTAAGTATACCGCGACTCGAACTTTGCGGTGCTTTGCTAGGTGCTAGAATACTCGACAAGGTTCGCAGCTCGTTGCGTTGTGAGTTCGAAACTGTAGTTTGTTGGACTGATTCAACAATCGTATTAGGTTGGCTACGCATGTCACCGAACAAACTAAAACCTTTTGTTCAAAATAGAATATCGGAGATTCACGAACTCACAAAAGATGTACTTTGGCGTCACGTAGGTGGTAGGGACAACCCCGCAGACCTAGCTTCAAGAGGTTTATATTTAGAAGAACTCACCTCATCAGATTTATGGTGGGGAGGTCCAGAGTTTTTAAGAAATCCTACATTTTCGTTGGAGAATTGCAAAGTCGTTGACGATAACGTGAACCTACCTGAGATAAAACCATCTATTTCTTCGTTCGTAACTCAGGATTCGTCTAAATTAGTTTTATTTCCGTTTAATCGTTTTTCTCAGTTCAAAAGAATGCAGCGTGCGGTGGCCTTTGTTTTACGCTTCATTCATAACGTACGCAATAAAAGTAATAGACAGATAGGCCTTTTAAGTTGTGAGGAATTAAGTCTTTCTCTAATAACTTTAGTTCGGTGGTCTCAAATAGAAAGTTACCCTAATGAATATGAGTTTTTAATTTGTAACGCGCAAAGCAAAATCAAGGGTAATTTATCAAAATTAAATTTATTTTTAGACAAAACAAAAATTATTCGCGTCGGTGGGCGCTTAAGTAACTCACAAGAATTCAGTTTTAATAAAATGCATCCCATGTTAATATCTTGCAAACATTATTTTTCGTTGTTATTGTTTCGCAATGGACATCTACAGCTACTACATGCGGGACTTCAAGCCTTGCTATGTCATTTACGCGAGACGTAGTGGCCTGTAGGTGGCCGTAACTTAGCAAGGCGCGTTGTTAATGGTTGCGTCATATGTACTCGCATTAAGGGTCAAACTTTAACGCCACAGATGGGTAATTTGCCCATGGAAAGGATAACCCCTACTTTTCCCTTTAACCGATGTGGAGTAGATTATTGTGGGCCAGTTCTCATACTTAATCGTAAAGGTAGGGGAGCTAAAACTTCTAAAGCGTATATTTGTTTGTTTGTGTGCTTTGTTACGCGTGCAATTCACTTGGAACTAGTCAGTGATCTTACTAGTGAGGCATATTTGCTAGCACTAAAAAGATTTATTTCAAGACGTGGAAAACCTACAGAAATATTTTCTGATAATGGTCGCAATTTTGTCGGATTAATGAACGAGTTTTCAATTTTCTTGCGTAGATGTAGTACTGATATAATTGACTATGCAACAAGTTTACAAATTAAATTTAAATTCATTCCTCCTTATTCGCCTCACTTTGGTGGTCTGTGGGAAGCAGGAGTAAAGTCTTGCAAATATCATTTACGTCGAGTGGTAGGGAATGCACATCTCACCTTTGAGGAGTTAGACACAGTGCTGTCACAAATAGAAGCCATCTTAAACTCCCGACCACTTTCTCCTATCTCTCCTGATCCCAACGACTATTTACCCTTAACTCCCGCTCATTTTTTGGTTGGTCGACCCTTGACAGCACCAGCCTGCGATGACCTAAAAGACGTTCCCGTCCATCGATTGCAGCGATACCAGAGGATGGAACAAATTCGTCAGCACTTTTGGGCTCGCTGGTCCAAGGAATATGTTACTGAGTTGCAGGTACGCACTAAATGGACCGGCAATAAGGCACAATTGAAGGAAAACGCTCTCGTGGTAATAAAGGAAAATCATCTGCCGCCTTTGAAGTGGAGTATGGGCCGGGTGCTGAGAACTATCCCAGGCAAGGACGGCGTTTCGAGAGTTGCGGACATACAGATGGCAGCAGGCGTAATACGGCGAGCCTATGTCAAGATTTGCCCTCTTCTCCTGGATGAGGCGTGAAGATTGCGCAAACTGTTGGAAGGTTACTGCTTCCAAGGCCGGGGGAATGTTCAGAATCTGTTTCGGAACGAACTTTTGAAGTCTATGGCCTACGTGTTACATCCGGCTTTCCTCTTTTTTTTTAATTGTCACTATTGTTCCGTTTCCTTTTTCCAAGAACTTTGTACTCAACACATGGAATATACACAGCCATTACTCTTCCAAAAAAGGCATTTTTATTTAAAGTATTCTACAAGTTAATCAACAGTATTTCACAAAATTTATAATGTCGCGCGCATAATTCGCGACATAATGCAATAAATTAACCAGCTTGCCAACAGACTCAAAGCTACCTTCATGTTGCAGCTATTGCGCATGTGCAATATAAGTATTGAAGCTACCTTCGATACGGTGTACTTTGATAATGCCGGACTCGGCGGGGAAGTGCGAAGCCGAGCGCACTTCTCCGCTTAGTCCTTCAAAATACTCTTAATGAAAACACTAATATACAGCATGTTACCAGAAACATTTTAATCAAAATTGAAAATGAACCCTTAAGTAAACATAAAACATATTTATATGGGTGATGCTACCAATTATCAGCACTTTAAGAGTTAGTCCTACTTTAACATCGTTTATCACAGTGATGATAATGATAACAACTATAACAATATGCTTTCTTGGTTCATTATTTAATAAATAATTGATTTTTGTTATAAAAAATAGTTATTATTCATACACATTTTATTTAGATGAGTCTGACTAAATAATGACCCTGGCGCCAATTATTGGCACCATCATCGCCAATTATTGGCATTGACTGAGCCAATTATCAGCACCTTAAAATTAGACATAAAATTAGGTAGATAAATGAAATAATCCAATGTTTATAGTAAAATCTCTTTTACTTATACCTAGCCTAACAACCGAAGTTTCAGAAAAATAAATACATAAATATAAAAAATTCCAAAAAATAATAGACATTCTTTTGATCATAATATCAACACTATGAAAATAACTAGCAATGTTAGTTTCAGCACCATGCCAGGATATGAAATCCGAAATCATAGAGTACTTATTCCAAGAATATTGAATTCTAGGCATAAAATAATCACGCTTTACAATAAAATATATGGATTAACAATTTTACATACCACTTTGTCATGTACCAGTACCAGTGCCGATAATTAGCAATTCGCAAAAAGATTTAACCCAGATGTCAGCACCTCATTTATGAACATAAAATCAAGATAACGTTTATTTCCATTGTCAGATAAGCCTTATAAAACATTTTATACATGAATAAAACCTAAAGGTTCAGTAAAAAATATCTAAAAGATCTAAAATAAAGTAAAATAAAAAAACCTGAACTTACCTACGATCATAAAAAACTGTCAAAACAAAGTAATGTGAAGGACATGTTCCCGCGTTTTTAAAAATATCGCTATTTTTTTTCAAAAAGTGTCGTGTTTGGATCAGTTTATAATTCCAAAAGGATCTTATTTTAATGTTTGTTAAATGGTAGCCGAAATTAATTAATAGAAAGCTTATAATTTGAGTTTTAGTTGGGGGTGCTGATAATCTGGTGCAGTGCCAACATTAGGACGCGTGCCCCTATGTTACAGCCAAAGTAATAAATATGAATATTGTACATAATAACTAGCCATTATGTATAAGGGCTACTCAATTTAGATAAAGTGATGACCTTAGGATTTCCCTAAACAACAAGAAAAGACGATGAATAAGAACAATTTATCTATCAAATAACATAACAAAACGGGTAGCCAGTACACAAAACAGATCTAAGAATAAAACTGAATATTGAACCGCACTCGATTATAGCGTTACCTAAACATAATACAAAATGAATCGATATAAGAACAACTGTTAGCTTTAAAACTCTCAAATCGATTACGCTTGCGTTTATTTTGCTTGTCAGAGAACACCTGTGGAACATCCGCGGCAACAGATATAGATCCCATCATTACGGAGCATCGGCATGCGTGCGCGAATGTTTACTCGATAAGTATCAATGATCTGTGGCCAAACGAATTATTATGCATCTCAGTAGCGGTAGTTAGGTATGTACTAATTATAGACACAACAGAGCTTCCGACACACACACATCTTTGGTTCTGTTATTTAAGAAAAACCTTACCGTTTATTTGGTACCGGTGTATGTATGTAGAGAATATTGTACGTGCTATCCAAAAGGAAGTTTGTAAGCTGATTCAGGCTTCGTCGTATTTGGCTATTTGGCTCTTTATGCATAGGCAGTAGGAAAATAGCTTAAGCTTTGCAATGTTGCGCGTAGTATCAAGGCGATATACTTTACCTACAGGATCTCTTATAAGGAACTATGTCGTTATTATGGATTTATGTGATAAAATATAATGATCACGACTGGTTGTAATATCAAATATTTCATAACTTGTAGTCCAGAAACGTCCCGTTTCCAAACCTGGAAACGGTTTGATGAGGTGACATTTGATGCAAGTATTTAAAGGTATCTATTTATCATAAAAGCATATTCATGCCTAGAGAGAAACTTTTTAACTCATCACCTGCTAGACGGATTTTCCTCGTTCCTTTTCGTAGAAATAATATAATCTATATCTATACTATTATATAAAGCTGAAGAGTTTGTTTGTTTGTTTGAACGCGCTAATCTCAAAAACTACTACTTAGAATTGAATTTAGTTTTCAGTTTTCGATAGACCATTTATCGAGGAAGGCTTTAGGCTATATAACATCACGCTACGGCAAAAAAAAAAAATTCAAATTTAGAGGTCCTATGGGCCTACGTAGAAGGTTCATGGTCACTCAGAGGGCAATGGAGACATATGTTGTAGCCTGACCTATGGGCCTACTCAGAAGGCTCATGGTCACTCAGAGGGCAATGAAGAGTGCTATGCTGTAGCCTGACCTACGGGTCTACTCAGAGGAATCATGGTCACTCAGAGGGCAATGAAGATACCTATGTTGTAGCCTGACCTATGGGCCTACTCAGAAGGCTCATGGTCACTCAGAGGGCAATGGAGAGAGCTATGTAGCCTGATCTATGGACCTATTGAACAATATATTTTATTATTTAAACTGTCATGGTCACATTCACTATTAATTAACGAATTATCGGGATATTTACCATGTTTATAGTTGTTGAGTTTCCTCAACAACTATAAACATGGTAAATATCCCGATAATTCGTTAATTAATATATTTTATCATTTTAATTTAATCGCGGACGTAGTCGCGTTCACAGCTGCTAGTAGTATAATAATAACAGAAACAAATATTTCCTTAGTCTATTTTTACAATTCCCAAGGTATACAATGAAGTAAAGACACCATTTTCACCACCTCATGGTAATCTGATCATCATTGCCTGATATAAGGATGATGGTAATCATGGTTAAATATTACATGAATGTATTGCAGTAAGCCAATTTAGCTCAACATTTGTTGCAAAAACTAATCGTACTTATTTGTATTTAAAGGACAAACTAATCGTATTTATATTTGAGGCACAAATTATATAAACATATATCAGTGAAAGTAATTCTGAGTCAAAAAGGATGATTTATGTTATATCGTATTAGAGTGCGAAGTTTGTACTGATTTTGAACGGATTGTGCTCGAATCGCGTGTACGGGACTCGAGGAACTCTACATTGAATTTTATTGTATTCTGCTTCGTTGTAGCAAAATTGTTCTATTAAGTATTTAAATATGTTTATCCGTTGTCGAGTACCCATAGTACAAGCTTTGCTTAGTTTGGGACTAGATGGGGTTGTGTGAATGTGTATACTTTTTTTATTACGTTTGATTGCTTTGTTTCACTTGTTTTTTTCCATAAACCACTATTATGCCTTCAGCCAAAAACCTTCAGCAGCGACGAAAAAAAGTTGGACTGCTAATATCATGTTGACAGGGCTTAGTATAAGGTTTTATGTTAAGTTTCCTTCCTTTGTAATTTTTGATAAACGACTTATTGTATTTGTTTCAGTTATCTGACAATTCGCATTGTTGTAGAACAATTTTAAATTAAGCTTTTACGAATCACCTGAAGCTTTGCTCACAGCTCACTTAGGAACCTCTGGATGTAGCCCCTAGGACTCTCGGCTTAATTGCCTTTTGGTACACGAAATCTTATTCTTTTTAGTACATATTTTTTGCTGATAGTGGCAATATTATGTTGGTTCTGTCAAATCGAATGGACCACTTTCTCGATTTATATATTATTTTTTGTATCCATCCATCCATCCATATCAGCCTATGGAAGTCCACTGCTGGACATAGACCTCCTCTAAAAGTTTCCACTCTTCGCCAATAACAATAAATACACACATCAAAAAAGTCTAAGCAACATGCATGATATTACAAATTTACCATTTATATTAATTTATTTTACCATTTATTTTAATTATAACGTTGTATTTTATTTTTAAAATAATATTTTTAGGGTTCTATGATGTAAAAATAACAGCTGTTTTCTTTATAAGTTCTTTTAATAACAGAAATTAACAATATTAGAATATACAGGTACATAAGAAACTAAACTTTTTTTTTACAAATTGAAATTTCTTAAGAAAATGAATTTATTGTGAAAGAATAGGACAATTTAATACAAAGTATGGCCTCCTCTGCTATTCAAAACTTGTCGGCAACGATTATTCATTGAATTAATGAGACTGTTTATGTCATCTTGCGGTATTCGCTCCCAATGGAATTGTAGCAAATCCTTCAGCTGTTGGGTTGTTGTCACTCCGTCCAAGTCCTTCAAAACACGTCTCTGGAGCATGTCCCATGCGTGCTCGATGGGGTTGAGGTCTGGCGATTGTGCAGGCCAGGGCAATACCTGGATGTTCTCCGTTGCCAAGTATTCACTGGTTCGCCGAGCTGTATGTGAACGCGCATTGTCATGCATTAACGTAAAATCGGAGCCAAAGGTTTGTGCAAATGGATGGACATAAGGTCTGAGAATATCCTCAACGTAATTTTCAGCGTTCATGTTTCCATTTACAAAAACGAGCTCAGTTCGCCTGTTCTTCATAATACCCGCCCATACCATAACTGTTGAGCCGCTGTATGGATGAACTTCCTGAACGCACCTGAGTCTTTCAGTATTTCCGGGTCGACGGTACACTCGCACCCTTCTTGTATCAGGCCTAAACCCGAATCGCGACTCATCGGAAAACATAATTTTATCCCATTGTTCCTGGGTCCATGTTATGCGTTCTCTACACCATTCATTTCGACGAGCGCGATTCCCGTGACGTATCGGTGGGCACCTGATAGGGCGTCGAGCTCGTAGGCCGTACTCATGCAGTCGATTTCGCACAGTTTGGGGACTTACATCAACACCACTTGAATTTTGTAGCCTCAAACTTATCTCTCGAGCGGTTAACATCGGCTGGCGTCTTGCAGTCAGTTGTATGTACCGGTCTTGCCGAGTGGTTGTACTCCTTTTACGGCCTGGATGCTGTTCAGCGGGTTCCCCTGTATTATTGTAGCGCTGCCAAAGACGACAAATAACACTTCTATGAATACCAAAATGTCGAGATACCTGAGATTGATTACTTCCCGCTTGCAACATCCCTACAGCTCTTTGCATTTCATCTGCCGTCAAATGACGTCGCTCCATGACGTAAAGAATATCTAACAATTCAATTTTGTCGCCAACTGTATTTAAATGGTTGGTAAAATTATAAAATCAAGACTAAAACGTAGCAATTAACATGCACTCAAATTCAAACAAATTCGCAGTCATTTGAATTTTATGAAAAAAAAACAAAACATAATCGAAATTTTTTTTTTACAACCAGCCAGTATGTCATCAATAACAAAAAAGTTTACTTACCTATACACTTTGAGTGAGTAAATACTTAGAAATTAATTAATATAAATGGTAAATTTGTAATATCATGCATGTTGCTTAGACTTTTTTGATGTGTGTATATTGTGTTGTTCAATATTTTTCTCTGTTTTATTTTTCGTATACGTACATAAGTAAATATCTACTTACCTATACTTTAATACGTTTAAAATTGTATGAATCCGTAAGTTTGACGCGGTATTTCTTGATTGGCAAAGTAACTGAACTTCTTTACCATCCATCCATAAGTATCATAAAATTGTAAATCGCAAGGTAAGTATTACTTATTTAGGATTATAAGATTTGCAGAACGCGCATCGATAAAGATCACGTGGGCATTGGATGTACTTACTTAATGTTAAATCAAAGTTAATGTTTTTTTCCTAATAAATAAATAAATAATCTTCACACATCGCCACCTACTACTTCCGTGTGGTGACGGAGTAAGAATACAACATGTCACCACCCCATCTCATCCCATGGGCGTCGTAAAAACCGACTAAGGAACTATCCGTTGAATACATATTATCTTTACGAAATAAAAAAGAAAAAAAACTTGAAATTAAACCCCTTTACCAATCCGTCTGGCCAGCGTGGTATTAGTAGGCCGAGTATCCCTTCATCACGGGAGGAGGCCCGTCCCTGCAGTGGGACATTAATGGGCTGTTATGATGATGATGACACATCGCCACCTAGTTCCAAACTAAGACAACGGATAAACTTCTTAAATACTTTTTATTTGTAAATACATACATATTATACATAGAAAACACTCAGACCAATGCAAACAATCATGTTCATGCACACAAAGATTTGCATTGAGCGGGAATAGAACCCGAGACCTCTGTGTAGTAGCCATGTAATATACCGACTGCGCCAAAGAGGTCGTCAAAATATAAATAAGTAGGTATGTTTTATAACGTTCGATAATTTGTACCTGATCTTTTTTTATAGTAACTTATACGAGAGAAGAACGACTCATAAGCCGCGCTCATTAGCCACGTTTAATCCTGGGAAAAAGAGTTATTAGACTGTCAGGGTCGTATACTTGCCAAAGACATTGAATGAAAGCGTGGTTCTTTTGTAGTAAAGGTTTTTACTACAATCCTAATCAGAAACAGCTTTAATCACTTTTAACATTTTGGTTTGCTGCACTTTTATTTTTAACGAATAAAAAGAGTAGACCTAAAAAAATCATTTGACGATCACACAAACAAATTGCTCTACGTGAAATCGAAATCGCAACCTAGTGCACGCCAATCGTATACTGGGACTGCTGCTGCGCAACCAATAACCATGCAGTTATCTACCACATCTGTTAAATGCTCATTCAAATACAAGGTTTATAAAATAGCAAATATATTGCTAAAGATACAATAATAACATATTACAGTCATTATTAAAACAATTAGCAGAACTTTACGTTGTAAAACAACAACCCTTGGCGAGACGTTAAAAGCGATAGTAATCAGAAACTTAGTAATTTTAAAATGTTAAACTTTATATAAGAAGCAACGTAATGCAGAAGCTAACAGTATGTACCTATGTTATCTTAAGTCGATTTAAAAACACATAATAGTGGTTATATCTGATTGTAATAGCAATGACGGGTGTTCAAAACGACTTCCTTATACGATTGCCATTTAAATTACAATCACTTTCAGGAAATCACACGTTTAGGGAGATTTATTAAGTCTGCCGTTGTTTATATGACAATAAAATCATCTATAAAACGTCTCTACTGAGTTACGTCGATAAGAATTAGGCCATCGGAATCGAAATAAGTGAGTCAACAAACAAAACATCCTTGCAGGAGTTGGGGAGCGATGGCCGAACGTTTTATTCTATTTTTAAATGTTTGATTGTTGTACAATTTTGTGGTTATTTATGATGTATGTATTGATAATTAATTGAAAAAATAAACTGTTTTGTTACTTTGCTTTGTAGAAGGGATATGTAAGACAATCCAAAGCTACTGTTTGATATTTGCGTACCGTTTTAAAATCTAGCTATTGACTTTGTATATTATTATAAAGACTCGTTGGTCGTTGTACGTATAAGATTATAGTAGAGCGGATTTCACTAGTAAGTCCAGTCAAGTGCTTGCCAAAAGCAAGTGTAGAGTGCGTGAACGGGGACCTAAGCAATTTGTACAGGGATTTGTTCAGAGCGCCGCTAAATTTGTTAAGTTCCCATTTTTTACTTTTTCGCTAATATCTTTAAAACGGTCCGTTCGTAGCGAAAAAGTGTAAACTACGTAATGAACGCCCCTTCCGGCGGCGCTCCTAGAGGCGGGGATTTTTAGTATGTTTACTAGAGAGTAAACATTATACTTTAAGTACCCTGAACTAGTCCCTAAAGAATTGCTCACGCACTCTACACTTGCATTTTTGATTGGACTAAATAATTTTTACGCAGTTCAAAGGCAAAGCGCGGTGTCGCAGATATTCTGTTGGAGAATAAAGTGATTAGACCAGCTAAGGCAGTGGGGTTTGGACTTTTGTTTTCTAGTTTTTTGCAAAAAAAAAAATAGTCTTGATCACTAAGTATTCCACTCAATCCCTTACCTCGCTGCCCAAATTAATTTATAATAATAAATGTGTTTTTTTGATTTCGATAAATAATGCTTAGTAGGTAATATCATTTGTATTCTCACTTCCCTTCCTGCACTGAGAATTTATTCTATCTAAGACCGTATTACATTTTGATTTGCTGAATACTATAGGTACATTATTCTAAAACCTTCTAAAATCAAAATTACAGTGGCAATAACTCTAATTTCAAAATTTAAACATACAATATGAATAAAATAAACCTAAACACGAATACCATGAGTATTTTCGATAGAATCAATATCAAATATATCGATATGAGATAATTATTTATACAAATGGCTTTCATATTGGGTGTCTGTGTCGCAATAAATATTAAATATCTACAGTTAAAAATATCCTCTTACAGTTTATGAGAACGTTCGACGACATGTTTACGTACGGGAGGAGGTCATATATATTCACATTTTTTTTCTTTCGACCTTATGATGTTCGTAATATTACCAATGTTTGTACACGCGAGCTTTGTCTCTGATCAGATGGTTTTTTTTTCATTTGATAATTTGCATGTTTTGGCTAAGAATATACTTACCTACTTAGATTTTTTTTACATAACATTTTGATTAATTAATTTTGTAAGTTTTTTTTTAATAAGGTGTACCTTACACCTTATTAAATAACTTCTTTTAATATATAGGTACAGGGCAGGCACAAAATAACTTAGGCGTTCTTAATTTACCATTATTTTTCTAAGGCGATCTAAGTATATGATGAAATAACTAGAGGCAGCGCTGTCTTTAGTTGTTTCGTTATTCTTGAATTACAATCAACAACTAATTGCAATAATAAAATACCCGTACGAACTCTACAGTTCTAGATGCACAAAAGAAAGGCATTAGACCAGACGATAATCGTTAAGTAGCTAGCGACTCAATACTCAAATCCGAATAGATACTCGATTCAGACTATTGAGTCGATTTATTTTATGAGGACTCATATTTTCCAAAATCAATTTATGTTTTAGTTTCCGACTAAAGTACCTTTATGGCTTAGTTCTGTATGGTAATAAATTTTATAGTGAAAAGAGCTTTGTTTGAAAACGTATAAATTCAACGTACGATAGTAACTTGGTACAGGCTGTGTAGGCTTTATCGTACTAAAGACTAGAGATTTTAATAGCCGGTTGCCGCACATGACGCAGTTCTTTGATAAATAAAAATTATTTTCCAATAGTTAAGTCCTTTTTACGTTTCATATAAAGTTGGCAGTAAATACCCACAGTCATCAATGAGTATAGGTACTTTGAGTAATGAGGCAATAAAAGGTGATTTATGGAAAAGGCGTTATAACGCCTTTACAAAAATAAAAGGAAAAGTCAACAGGACATCTCTTTAATACTATTCAATCATTGAGAAGGTCGGAATCGTAATATTATGTCACCATTCGTTTTTGATACAATTTCAGGAAGATGGCAAGCTGTTTTAAATGTTTCCTTTTAACAACTCATATTTTATAAAATGTAGGAAAATACTATTTGCACATAAATATTGTCTAGGTAAAAGTTGGTTTCAATCGAAGCAAAAGAGCAATCACAGACAAATTTACCATTAAATCATATTTGACCTTTGACAAACACATTGTTACGTTTCATAGAGAGAGTAGAGAGACATGTAAACATTTGATAAATTGTTTGTAAGTCGCCTACGACCCCATGAACACATATTAATATTTAATTGTAGGCGCGATATCATCAAGGCGAGCATAACTAACTGTTAATAAAGTGTATTGTTGACTTGAATTATCCTCATAAGTCTGCCGAACAAGACTGTGATCGTGGGGGCTATTATGGAATACCAAGTAGTAAGAGGAATCTATATAAGCAGAGAAAACACATATTATTCTCTCTCATTCATCTAGGTGAATGGTAATCTAGGTGAATGGTAATCTAGGTTGGAAGGAAAACTTTAAAGAAAAGCTGTACTAATCGGACTGATAAGAATTTCCGTATTCAAGAATGTCTTTCCTTACAATAGAACAATTAAGTGTTCATAAGTATATGACGTCTTATTGTAATTACGAGTACAATATTTTATATGTAAACTTTTGTTGTTTATGTGTATTCTTTTTGTTCGTTCTGGTATTGTTGTTATTACATTATTAGAACTTTCTGTGATGACAGAAATAAATACAAGACGAATATCACCATATCATATCTACCATAATCTAATAAAATGACAAAATCACTAAACGGTCGATAATGATCTGTTTTAATTGCTTAAGAGATAAAATAGAGTAAGTACCTACTCTTAGTAAATTTATTGCTCTGAGTGTATTGTTGCTATAAGGTGACAGTACTAGTACAGCACTTACCACCTTCGTAAGTGGTAACTGCCGCTCATCTAAGTTCGGAGTACCTGAGTTTGATTAGTATACCAAATGTGTGTAGTGGGATTTTGGATAAATCCTAGGTGCACAATTAATTATAGCGTTGGTAGAGGAGGACAAATAAGAGTTATATACAACTTTTACTCCGTAACCATAGACGTTAATATACGCACTATTCTATAGGTACTTTCATCTAACTCACCTTGCCACTAGGGACATGGACACCGGTATCACTTTCATATTCCGTCCACCTAGCAAATAATCCGCCTGAGTGGTCTGTTTCTTCATAAAACCCCAGTAAACACCAACAACTGCACTTATAGCCAACATAAACACAAACACCACATAGTCCACCCATGAAAACCTCTGCATCAAACGCGATAACTCAGTTATATCCCCTTGCATTTCACCCATATTTAATTATTAATTACAAAATCATAACACAGTTAAACCTTTTTGGTCTGAATTTAAATGAAAAACTTTTTTTAATGATGGTTAACGATCGGTTTCAATGGCCATTTTACACAGCCATGCATACTAAAAATGATTATTATCAATTAAGTAAACATTATGTCTGTAAAATTTTAAATTGTAATTTTTATGTATAAAATTTAACGACTTCCAATTTAGCAGTAATTTTTGTAAATCAAAAACTAGTTGTAAACTAAAAAGTATTAAGGGGTAACGCATAATGGTAACGCAGACCTGGACGGCACGGCAAAGTATTTTAATTTTTACTAATGGAAATTCAACCGTACTGTTACAGAAATACGACATAAATTGCTATGCTTTAAAATGATGCCGCGGCATTGAAAAATCCATTTCTTCTTCTTCTTTAGCCATAAGTTTTTATGTGTCTCGCATTATTAACATTATTTAAATAAGTAGATTGTTAATTAGGCATGAACAAATCTGTTTATCGGGAAAATTTGTTTTTCATCTGAAACTACTTCTATCTTTCTTACTTTGTGTGATGACAGAGTTAGATCATGACGACATCTGATCCATGTATCGGTGCGATTATAGGCTATGACCATTGACGATAACTATAAATGCCATAGTCGACCATGCTCCTAGTTCTAATTTAAATCCTTTTGTGTGCAAGTCATGACGATCTTGCTGACAACAGTGCAAATTCATAACCTTTATAAAATTAAAACTTTAACTGTGTGTGTTCCGATTTGAGAATAGGAACCCTTCTGGTCGCCGGGTATGTCGCCCGAGGAAATGCTTTATATCGACGCACGGGCTCGCGCCCAATAAACGCAATAAATAATACCGGATCGTGTGAGACGCGCCACGGATCCTATAACAACCGCCTTAAATATCTGTTCCTACATCAAATAAAACAACCTGACAAAACATTATGCATTTTAATTGTATTTCGTTCGGTATTTATATGTTTTGTTTTATTATCGTTTATTTGTTTGTGTTTAGGTTAATTTTTAATTGAATTCTTGAGTGATAGTCTTACCAGCACAATTTTCCTTGTATTTTATTTTTCCTGGCGCCTAATTCTATTTCGAGATAAATTCCGAGCTTTTGTTTTTATCTTCGACATGGTACACCTGTCAAATTGTCACAGTTAGGTGCCCACAAAGCAAAACCTTGTGAACGCCACTGACAATGCAATCTTTGTGGCCTGTATTTGACCATCGATGTTACTGCATTGTGTGCCTCACGACTCGATAAAGGAAGAATCCCCAACATTTTCTAATAAAGCAAATAAACAAGAAAATTATTGAAACTTAAGCAATACCAATTCTTTCGTCCAAGACGATAGAATTTTTAATTAGTGTTGCAACTGGAGCTCGGTAAATGAAATCATATCGTTATTAATAGTTTCCTTTTTAGTATTTAAGTAGTCCATTTATATTTATAATTTGCTAATCCTAATGTGTAAATAAGACATCATGAACTGACAGGTCCTTAAATAGTAAGTGTTCACAAAAAATAATAGCCGTCGTTCTGCTAATCTAAATTAAACAATTCCAAATTCCCACCTAGAGATTACAAAAATTGATTTCAAATTAAAATTATTAGCTTCACAACATGAATCTTAAATAGTAATCTAAATCTTAAGCAGGTATTAGACGTCGGTACAAAAAATGCGTTTACCAATGGACCCGTATTCATATTGGTATGTTGTGGTTCAAGTTCGAATAAGTTATCGGTCGAACCCCAAAAATATATAAAAGCCGATAACCGTTCATCACTTTTATTAGTTCCGATAAATAACACGAATAACTTTCCGATGTGATCGATTCTAATGTGTTGTTGTATTTATTGTAATTAGGGGCGAGCGGGCCTTCTCGCCGAGGCGCGCGACGGAGACCAGTCGACAAGCGCTCGACGCACGGCCGCTCGGCTTCTCTACTCGTGTGGCGCGCCCATCAAATGTTTAAACTGTTTATTAAGAACTAATAATATTTGCATAATCGCATTTTAATACAATATTCTATATGAAATTCGATATTAATAGCCCATTAATAATCAGAATTAGCTCAATATACTTACATGTTTTAATGATTTTTTTCTAATAATAAATGCACAAAATCATTAACTTCAATCAATAAAATATTATTAATAGACGTTGGGAACAGATATCGCATTAACTAAGTGGGAAAAGGAAATTGTATTTTTATAGCCACACCAAGTATATTACTAGGTATAGAATAGTAATAATTTGTTGTTACAACATTCGTCGTGATTTTTTTTGTTACTTTTAATTTTATACTTTGCTTAATTTTATAGTTATTAAATTTTATTGAGGTCTTCGATTTCTGTTAACTAATTTTGACGATCATCCTACTAATATCAGGAACATTAATTTTATGATCGTGTGTTTTGAAATTAACTTTGATCATTTTATTATTGTCTTTATTGCTTTACATCTGAAATGGAAGTTAGATTTGATACTTTCCGGATGAGAAAGGATTTCGACATGTGCCCGTGTCTATTAAACCTAGCATCTAGTCAGTTAGGGATTGTAGGCCAAACCTCTTTTGTAAAGTTGGATCATTTGTATGTTCTATCTTAAAATTCATATAAGTAACCTATATAAAGGCTAAGGGTTTTTTTTCATCATCTTACCAATCCAATATAAGCTTTCATATAGGTTACAAACAAGACTTTTAAAATTTCTAATACGGTTTTGAAGTCTCATAAATAATGTCTGTTTAGAAATAGCCTTAAACAGATCTTGCGATTCAGCGATTGCATTTCTTCGAGTTTTGATGTGGTGGAATTGAGATGATGCTGTACTGTTACCTCTTCTCCGTGATACTTGTGTAAAGCCCTGTTAGTAGAGTGGATACGGTAGAGTCTCTGGAATCTTATTAGAGTTTGATTTTCAAACTTACGAAAGAAAAAACTATTATTTACAAAACTTTACTAATTGGCCCAGTTACACTTATTTTTATTTCGTCATATTAACAAAAATATGGAATCATTGATTTATCGTCCAGAAATCTATTTGTATACTTGTAGATCATACAAATTATTACCTACTTCCCCGTTTAGTACGACCATTATGGTAACGAGGCAGACAAAATCCAAATACAAACTTGTATAATACGTAATATCTTATAAAGTCTATAAATATATTTATAAGTAAACATTATTTATTCCCGGCCTAATCTTTAAATAATATTCATAATAAAACTCACATTACTTAACTACTAAAATCCTATTTTACTAGCCTAATACTACGATCAGATCACAATCCACGGAATCGGCATTTACCCGCGTAAATTCAGATCGTGCTCGGCGCAAAAAAGGTGCACGAGGAGTAACAAAGGCTGTAGTGGTGTAAATCACAATAAAAGTCTGGCGAGACGCCTGGGAGGCCGGCGGAGGCCGCGGACGACGAATTATGATTGCCCCGGGACGCTCGTAAAGCACAGAAGTAGCGGTTTTGTACGGTGCACTCAATTTCATACTGTGTATTTAATTAATTAGCGCTTAAATGCTACCAAATTGGAAAATGAAAGAATTATGAACTTGTTCCGATCGTAAGTTTGTTTCTTCATAAATTGTCACTTTATAATTTGGTCACGCACTGGCTCTACCATTTATTTTTCTGGTCGGTTTACGTTTTAAGATTATTGGTGTGAATTCAAGAAATCTTTATATTAATCAATTCTTTTTACTTCTGTATAATTGTGTCCCTTATATTATGTGGTAACTGTGTTATAGTAATCAAGAATACGTTAATACCTAAGTACTTGCATTAAATCGAAGTACTGTAATAAGAACTACTAAGAGAGAGCTTCTAATACAAGCTCTACTCAGTACATTTAAAACAAAATGACAGTGCTTAAATTATGTTAACAGAAATTATAATTGTCAATTAAAGCAGTGAGCCGATGTGACTGTTATAATTTAATATCTTTCAGAGATAGCGTGTTACACTATCATTTTAAATACTTTTGGAGTAGCATAAAGTATAAAAGTAATTTAGCATGTGTAGCCATTTAACTTAACATAGAGAGTGTTTTCAAACATTGATTTGTTCATCCGGCAGATTTTTGTATATTTATAAAGTACGAAGTAAATATTACGAAGATATTTTGTGGTTTTCAATTTGGTGTTATTGTAGAGTTTTCAGTTAACTAATTTGGCGGTATAATATTTTAGTTATATTAGATCACTATTTTGATTTATTGAACCTATTACATGACAAAAAGATATTAAAAAACAATCAAGTTTTTTATTTTCTTACATAAGTATCTACTATTACATTTCTGATCAGTTCTTGTCAACATAAATGCTTTTGTATGAGTATGGAGATTCCAAGATTACAAAGTCGTATAACTTAGACAACCACTTTAGAACAAATAGGGGATCGCCAAAAATGGCACGTGAACGATGAGCACTTCCTCTATTTATGGACGTAGGCGTTTACACGACTTGTTGAACATTTGTTTCTATAACTGTGTGAATTTGATGGTGACCCTACACGGTAAAGAGGGGGACGTGAGGTGTCCGGTGCGGGCGCAGCGTGCGATAAAGCAAGGCGCCGCGGGGTCCCCGGACCTCCAGCATGGCGGAACTTGAGTACTCATAACATGGACATTACCGAGCGATTGACCCCTTAACTATCGATTATAAAAATGCAATAAAAAAGCTGTAAAAACTGTTTTGGCATTTCTTTTCAATCATTTGTTTGATTACATTTCAACATCTTAAAATTATTGGTTATGATGACTGTGATTTATTTAATGTATGATAATGCGCAAATGCCTGAATAAATAATTTATAAAAATATTATACATATTTAAATTAATAACAAAATTTTAAAAGGTAGCATTCTTGAATTTCGCTTCAACAAAGCAGCAGAATAACTGAGCCAATCTATAATAGGATTTATTGTTTGTAACGAGAGAATATAATTTTCAAATTAAAGATAATACATAAATAAGTGATAACATTTATAAAACAGTATTAATTTAAGAAAATGTAATAGGTATGATGTTTTGTAGCTATTAGGAAAGCACGTTGTGAATTTAACTCATGTACTGTTTGAAAGTTATTAAATAAATGTCAATCGTGTTTTGATAATTTATTCCTGTATCTAAACCAACATCAATGGTAGTTATATGTACGTTAATCAAGGATAATAAGGGCACAACCACAAGAGGTTGTAGATCGGTTGTAACTAAAATAAAATGTCTTTAAAAACATACGATAAAACATATTCCTACTATTATATGATCAGAAAAGCATAAAATATCATTGAATATCTTAAGAATGAATTTGGTTTAATATAAAATATCCCAAAGCTTATCCACAGTATCTCATCGTGAAGTCTCGCGCCCACCACACCGTGTAAATAATAATTAATTTTATTGTAAATGCTTATATTTTATTGCAGGATTTGTCAACAGAGTGCGCGATGTATTTTGTTGCTTGAGATATTTATTGTTAGTTTCTTAATGTAATGCCTAAGTGGGCATACATGAGTGTTGCGTAGTGAGTTTCTGAACCGAACGTATGAACCGTTCATGAACATCGTGCCATTTTGAATGGTAATTTGTTGAGTCTACATTCATAATAATAATTCACTGTACGATTGGCGTATTATATGACGTCGTTCACATAGTACTGTATGCCTATCTATAAAAAGGACATAGGTAATAGGTTTTCTAGTCTTTGCATATTTATTTAATCTAATAAACTAGTGTTCGAATTGACAGTTTTATGTTTATGAGCTGTTATTTTATATTTAATGATTTTATTTAAATTATCATCGTATTAACACGAAGGATACCTATAAAATCCATTTACTTACTTGGCAGTTTATACTGAAAGCAGAAGGTGTGAAACTACGTAAGGTTTGACGAGTTTTTTGAGTTAACAGGAAAATTAAGAAAGAGTAGTAAGGCTAAAGATTGTGCTAAATATAAATACTTTAGTAGCTAAGTATCAAGTTTAATACAGCATCAATAAAATAAAATAAATATATATTTAAAAAAGTATAAACCGGAAAATACGAAACTTTTGTGGAGAGTGCTCAACCTTTTTCGTAGAGATTAGCTGCCACAAAGTTACAGGTTGTATAGCTGTAGCTACACATTTACTTACTGCACATATGATATTACTGTTGTTTACTGTTCACCGATGAGCAAAGTCGGATTAACTGTAATAATGTGAAGTACCACTCCCTTAATAATAGCTACATAAAAGAGCTAGGTATTTGAAATGTTACATTTAGAGACTAGGTAGTGAAGAATGAAGGCTAATTCTCCAACCTCAAATTTATGTTGTATCAAGACGAAAGTGTCGGTAATACCGTTGGTAGAGTGACTACGTAAATTATACACAGAACACTTACAATTAGAAGAGTATGAATTGCTACGCTAGGGGTCTTATAAACTGTGGCTTAAAGTAAAAATGTTTTTTACTCTTTTAGGATTGTAACAAATATTTACAATCATAATGCGAAGAACTAGGACTCAAGGTAGAGTTGTAGAGTATACAGTTACGATTTAAATGGATACAATGTTATACACACTGTACATAGAAATAGGTACATAGCTGCGCTATCGGGCACCAGTAAAGCACATTGTTTGCTCATTATTATGAACAAACAATCGACGCACGTTCCTGTAAACATCCCTGATGCGCTCTAATCGAGGAAGCCCCATCAATACCGGGAACACGTTATTATATTATACTAGAAAGCCTCTATCTTCTTCACGGGTTTCGCATTTAAAATAAAAGTAATTTTAATAAGTAGGTATAAATATTATGTAAACGGGATATTAACGCGCATTTTATTTACCTTTTTTTACTTGACGTTTCAGCACAGGTTGCACTGGCCGTGGTCGCAAGCTGACGAATACGGCCAATAAAATGCGCGTTAATATCCCGTTTATAAAATATTTATAGTAATGAAACGGGATAGTATATCAGTTACAATTTAATAAGTATATTTTTGGGGTTAAAAGTTAAATCAAGAGGGATGTACGAGTTAGCAATAAGAAATAAACATATTTTCTTGTTGTCGTTACCGTGCTTTCAGGTAAAAGGCGTGAGACAAGTCTAACAACTTCATAGATCTTACAGCTATCGGTAAGAGAATCTGGCGAATTATCTATTAAGCATCTTGTTTAAAATAAATTGTAATGTGCATCATCGTTTATTATGATATAGAGGGCCTGTCTCTAGGTTATTGGTGATAGTTATTACTGATCTGTGTAGATATTTTTAGACTATATTTTTTTTAAACCGAATAAAATTGGTTTAAGTCGGTATGTATGTAAAGTTTTGGTTGACAGTAAGTTCGACAACGTATTTTGTTAAAGATAGAGACTTAGACTCAGAGTCTAATAAACTTCTAAAATCTTGATTATTGTAATAAAACCCAGTCATAAAAGACTCACATAAAATTAATCAGACAATATCCATTAAACACTTAAATGATTCCGGCTAAAGGTAAATTAAACCTCAGATTCATGACATATTACTTTTAGATAGCACAACACCTACTCATTCAGCGCAAGCACCTACACAAGAGGGATGACAGTATCTGAAGCAGAGTATAATAAACATGCAAAAACGTATCAGGGCCTTGAACAACCAACATATATATATCAGTGTGGGCAACTACCCACACTGATATACTATAGTAGGTAATAATAATACCTATATATAGGTATAGTTAGGTACCCTGTTGGATGTTATTAGAGATGTTATAGAACCTGATTCTTCAGAGATCCTTTGAACCTGTTAAACTTCCCAGTTTACCTTACCTTTGTGAGTAGTTAGTCGCCCAGGAGCGAAGTTGCTAAAACAGAACCTGTAGGTACTTAAAGCTCTAAGTGGGAGTACATAATATTATATCAAAATATCGGGGTTCATTGACGCCCCAAAGATCCAACTTCTATACATTGTTCAGTGTGATTAGGTATTAAGTAAGTCAAATTCCTCTTTATAAAAGTGTTTTCAGCGGAAATTTCACCGGTGCAATTGTTAATTTTGAAAAGAATTACTGACAGAATTGCCAAGCTTTCCGTAATGCACCAAAAGGAAATTGAACCGAATTTAACGACTATTATTATTCCTACAATTTAATGTAAAAATGTTGTTATGAATGAACCTGTTCTAAGTTTAGCACTAAATATACCTGCTGATTTATAATTTTCATAAATAAAGGCTTAAAAATTGCGAAAATTAATTAGTTTTTCCATAAATAAAGGCTCTATAACTGTTAGCGTTAAACATTGCAACCTGTCAATCTATTATTAAAAATATATACATACCTATATATACATACCTACTCCTCAACCACTGGCTAACCGTAATAGGTAAGGGTAAACAATAAAATATTGGGTCAATTATTATGTTTAGGTCGTTGACATTGTCCGTATCGTGCAAAAGGAGGTGCAGTTGCATTCCTATACTTTATTTTACAACTCCTTGTAGAATGTTTCCCATAACATTTGTGATCGATTGTAAAGTCTTGCAATGAGTTCTTTTACGACGTGATTCCGAGTCGAATTCAATTTAGTTAAGAGGGTCCTCAATCGTAAACCTTTGACCTAAACATACTCCATTATGTGTACGTCATTCGACTCATATTAGTTCGAATAAAACAAGATAGTAAAATAATATGTTAAATTATTCAATCGATTATCGTTTTAGCAAATATTTTAGATTGTTTTTATGTTGTATTTTATGATTTATAGATTTTATGGATTATGTTTTTGATATTTAAGTTAGTTATGTTTTTTTATTGTAATCATCGAACACGTGGTGTTGTGACTGTTTAGTTACATAATAAAAAGACGTACTTTTTGTCTTTTACTTTTGTATCAAGATGTATTTAATATGAAATATCAAATGTAGGTACTCATTGGCACAGAATACCAGGTGCTTGGTCTTCACCAGATGTGTGGTGTCTGTAGCAAGAGGTCGTCTAGGTCGCTGCAACCTCTACGTCCGCTCCATGCACTACTGTACAAAAAAAATACACAGTAGGGCATGAGAGCACCTAAACAAAGTAACATTTAATGCCAGTAGTGCTGTCAGCTCAGTACCATAGTACAATCAGTACCTACTCTGTGTATACGCTCCCAGCTCTACTATGTAAAAATGTTACGGTGTTTAGGTTGAAGGGTAGTACCTTACTGTAGCTAGTGAAATTACAAGACTACAAGTTTATTTTTTTATGTTATTAAAGGCAAACGAGCCAGCAGGTCACCTGATGGTAAGTGATCATCGCCGCCCACCATAATTCTGTTCTCGGTAGTAAGAAAACTTTATTCCAAGCTATACATTCTCGTATTTGCAGGAAGGCTTCTAAATCCGATCAGCACTGTAAAGTGCGATTAAATAAAAAGTGTAAAGCCTGACCAGAAATATAAAAAAGATATATAAAAAAAAAATATAAAAAAGGATGTATGTAAATAACTTTAAACTTTATTTTATATGTTAAGCATTGTTGTAATCTAGAATACTTTTGTCAATTCTTATGTTCTTCTTATTTTATTGTTAACCATTCATTTGTACTATTGACCACATTATACATTAAATAATAATACTGCAAAACGATCCTAGAAGAAGGCGTAGACCATTAGCGCCACTTCTAGGATCTTGCTCTACTAGATTAATAAAAAAAAAAAAGACCAGAAATATAAAAAATATGACAGGAGGTCGCTTTCGTGTTTAATTGTCAATCTTCTATGAAATTGTATGGCGAAAATTAGTTCTTAAAAATTCCGCAATATGGAGAGGTCTTTTATTTCTCTTGTCAGGTTTTACGTAGGTACTAACAGTTACCTGCCGACGGCGATGCCATGCAGTTATTGGAAGGTGGACTAGCTACTCGTAGTAGCTATAGCTACATATTATTTCCATGAGCTGCTCTACTCTTGTCACACCAGTACATGAAAATATTTACAATAAGTAAACAATTATAAATAAAAAAGATAATTATCAAAATTAATTATATTTAATTAGTATTACAGCACAATAAATTATTTATTGAAAGTTTTTTTATTACAAGAGCAATAAAATATATGGAGTGGGCACAGTAGCTGCGTTCGAGATAATTATCTGAGATACAAGTGGAGCCTGTGTTTACACGTCATCGTTTCAAAGACATGTGTTGTGTTTACGCCCTTATCTTAAATGCGGTGCTTAGCGTTCGGTTACACAGCTTCTAGTTAAGTTAGAAGTTTTAGTTAACTTTTGTTTAGCTACTGAAGAAATAATATCCTAATACTTATAACACTTTTGTTTTTCAAGTTATTATTACGTTACGCTAATTATATTACTAACTATTCTTTTCTATAGTATCATGAATAAAATGAAACGTACCAAAGTATTTAAAAGAAACAAGTTTCACCTTAATTATTAACAAAAATATTGTAATAGTAAACTAAAGAACTTGGTTACTGTATTCCTAGCTAGGTTATATGCCTCGAATAAAAATTATATAGAATAAGATAAGTATACTTAATGCAATAGGTAAATAGGTACTTAATAAAAGCATTCGCCAAAAATATTGTAATTGTTTAATAAGTAGCTACTTTCATTATACATTTAATACATACCTACTTACTACTCAATCATCACCCAATATACTTAACAACAAAAAATTTAAAAAGAAACATTGTACCTATTTGTTACCTATACATTTATAAAATCAAATACATAACTGTTTAAAATACTATCTAATAAAGTTTATGAATATGAAGAAGTTTTGGTAAATTGCGAGCATTTTTATAGCCAGAAGATAAATAATTTTTTATTTTTATAAGCATCTTTAAAGCTATTTTGCATCGGCGCTAACTGTTAATGTGGGCACCGGCCTGTAAACACTAGAGCACGCGCGATGACAGAGCGAACACAGCCCTCCTCATTACCAGCTCTTACAAACAAAACGAACACTTCCAACATGCTAAAATATCATAAAAAACCCATATACTTCAATCAATTTTGAACCATACTATGAACAAATTAAGAGCTTATTTACTTTCATTAGAGTTACGAGCAAATCTTCACTTGAGTGGAATGTACAATAGAATCTCTAAAGCGAAGATGCAGCTATTATTATGTGTTAGCTTGATTATTTGACAGTTTGAAAACGTTAATAGATAGTAGGTATATTGCGGGGCAATCTGGTTTCCTGCTTTTAATGTAAACACTGTTTTGTAGTTCACCAGTTTATAGCGAAAAATAATAATATCTTCATGAATGTTATGCGCTGATTCTAATCAAGGCGGGATAGATTTGTAAATATAACTAAAATAAATAAAATAAATTTGCAGTTCTGATATAAAACTTACAGTTATAAATAATTATAAATAGGCAATGGTATCAGTTTAACAAACTGAACTTTGATTAAAAGAAACTAACATACACATTAAAACCTAGCATTATTTTCCTACCGTACTTCACTCCATTTTGCATAACCCTCACAAACTTGCAGTAAAGCCGAAAACAAATGTTCTGGAGGCACATCCAATATTTGTAAATGTCTTTTGATTCGATTGTCTCTTTTCCTTCTTCCATAAGACGCAAACTGCGGCTGCGGTTTCTTCTTTATACCAGCACTGACGAAAAATGTCGTCGGCTGAGCTGGAGTAGTCATTACAGTGTTGAAATTTTGTTTTGCTCTCACAGCTTGCACTATTAAACAAAGCAGATAACCGGCAAAAGCTAGAAATGCTAACGCTGTTACTGATATGGAGAATATATTGCTTATTTTGCTATCACCTTTCTTGTATAACGCTTCTTCGTAATCTCCTCTTTTAATTAGAGGAGGTTGTCCTTGTATAGCCATTGCTTGTGCTCCAAACATTTGAACGTCGGAAGGTGTTGTTGCAGTCACATTTCCGTATTCAGCCGTGACAAGATCTTGCAAGGAGTATTTTAGTCGAAGGAGTTTATCCAGCGGTAGTTCGTTGAGAAATTCGACATCGCTGAGTGTAACCTCAGCGGCTGTTATCCGAAATATTAAAAATATGATGAACATTGTCGGTTGTCACTCTTGAGATGTCAGGTGTTGGAATAAAGCTGACTTGTGTTCGACAATGACAATCTTTCTGGTCTGTTAAGCGCGACAATCGCTTAGCGGTCATGTTAAATAGAACACTGTTTTTTATATCTACGCACTGAGTAATTGCTGCGTATGTTTTCAATTTCTTATATTGCTATAATTAATGGGTTAGCAGTTACAGCAAACAGCAGCTATGCGCAAGGTCGCGGGTTCCTATGTATTATTTGTTTAAATCCTAAAATTATTGTGCTGAGCCTCCATTTACTTTATACATAGATACCTAGTAAACTCCCTTAACGTCCACGAAATTTCGTCTTTGTGGGGTCATCAAAACTCTGTCTTTGCGGAAACTTTATCACTTACCGATGCTTTACAATCAAGCTAAACCATACCTAAACATAATAATTTGTTGATACCTTACTGTAGTGTAGTATTCATTTACCCAGTTTATCAAATACTTAAAGGGCGGTGAAGAACTGCTTTATTATCACGTGTAGGTACCTACTTTATTTCATTAGATATTTCAATTAACAACGCAACTTCTCGCTCTAATTTTATTTACCATTTCGGGCTATAATGTTGTGTTCCGGTGCAAAAGCACAAGGATGAACCTGCCAAGCTTAGGGGAAAACAGAAAAATTTGTGAAACAATTAATTAGCTAGCTGATTTACTGCGATTTGATCCTTGTGGGTAATATTTTGGTTTATATAGTACCAGACTATCAATGATTCGTCCACCGGATAAATGTCACACTTTTGCAAGGAGATTCCTTGATAATGAAGGTAAATTAGGCCTGCAGCTAGGGCAGCTTAGTTAAGATGAAAATTAAAAATATATTTATTTTATTCCGTTTTTATGTCTTTCACATCCATCGATATTTAAAATACATAGACTAAACGACTTACACAAGGTGCAAGCAGACACTTAGTCGAGAGCTGTGGATGAATCACGGTTTACCGCGGCACCGGCAGGATTAAGTCAGTAGAAGTCTTACAGACTCCTCCGTCCTCCTCGGGGCTAAGGAACTCCATGAGGTTTTACCACAGTGAAAAAAAAGGCTAAACCATCACTTTCTGTTACATTATGTGCAGTACCAAATATCAAAGGTGTGGTAAGACACAGCATGAAACCTCTGCCAAAAAAGTAGCTCAGGCTTACTCAATCATAAGAAGTCTGCCCTTCCAACCGTTTCTATGCTTCCTACATTTCCGTGTCCATTGTTTGCTAAAAGTGTTTTTACTTATATCTACAGTATGATGTTTAGCCAATGAATATGCTAATTTAGTGCAACACAAAAAGTTATCCAAGTATAACTTGGATAACTAAAAAGTGTAAACTCAACCATAAAGCTTGTGGCGAGCTGTTGGAGAGTAACGACACCACGGACCCTGATTCCTTGATGGCCTGGATTAACTGAGTTGGCCAGGACTGGAATATGCAAGAGCGAATCATATGCACCAAGCTGGAAGTGTAAAATATCATAACACCTTGTACGGAGCCCCGCAAACTTAACTCTCTTCAGCTTTTACCCTCTCTAGGAAATGTTGCCCCATTGTCGCACTGTATAGTGCGGTCGTTTTATGGGGCCGCTTAAAAATTAGGGACTAGGGACAGGATACTAGGTACCTGTCTTTTTATAATATTGAGACTGATTATCCGGGAGTCTCCTCCCATAGCCCAATTAGTCAACCTCCCCATATTTACATCGATAGCCTATTATTTAGTTTACCATCGCATCCATATAGTTTTTGCACCTAGCAGGAACCATGTCTGGGTGTATCATATTGTGCGCTCAGAGAGGGTGGGTATATGTATACCCTTTGTGTCCATCACCAGATTAAATATCTTTTAATGGGCCTCTTCGTATAATGGTTTCGGCCCGATGTATGCCTTCCAAAGAACCGGGTCTCCAATAGATCCGAGTATTATGGAAAAGAGAAACATAACAATACTACACACATCAAAAAAGTCTAAGCAACATGCATGATATTACAAATTTACCATTTATATTAATTAATTTCTAAGTATTTACTCACTCAAAGTGTATAGGTAAGTAAACTTTTTTGTTATTGATGACATACTGGCTGGTTGTAAAAAAAAAATTTCGATTATGTTTTGTTTTTTTTCATAAAATTCAAATGACTGCGAATTTGTTTGAATTTGAGTGCATGTTAATTGCTACGTTTTAGTCTTGATTTTATAATTTTACCAACCATTTAAATACAGTTGGCGACAAAATTGAATTGTTAGATATTCTTTACGTCATGGAGCGACGTCATTTGACGGCAGATGAAATGCAAAGAGCTGTAGGGATGTTGCAAGCGGGAAGTAATCAATCTCAGGTATCTCGACATTTTGGTATTCATAGAAGTGTTATTTGTCGTCTTTGGCAGCGCTACAATAATACAGGGGAACCCGCTGAACAGCATCCAGGCCGTAAAAGGAGTACAACCACTCGGCAAGACCGGTACATACAACTGACTGCAAGACGCCAGCCGATGTTAACCGCTCGAGAGATAAGTTTGAGGCTACAAAATTCAAGTGGTGTTGATGTAAGTCGCCAAACTGTGCGAAATCGACTGCATGAGTACGGCCTACGAGCTCGACGCCCTATCAGGTGCCCACCGATACGTCACGGGAATCGCGCTCGTCGAAATGAATGGTGTAGAGAACGCATAACATGGACCCAGGAACAATGGGATAAAATTATGTTTTCCGATGAGTCGCGATTCGGGTTTAGGCCTGATACAAGAAGGGTGCGAGTGTACCGTCGACCCGGAAATACTGAAAGACTCAGGTGCGTTCAGGAAGTTCATCCATACAGCGGCTCAACAGTTATGGTATGGGCGGGTATTATGAAGAACAGGCGAACTGAGCTCGTTTTTGTAAATGGAAACATGAACGCTGAAAATTACGTTGAGGATATTCTCAGACCTTATGTCCATCCATTTGCACAAACCTTTGGCTCCGATTTTACGTTAATGCATGACAATGCGCGTTCACATACAGCTCGGCGAACCAGTGAATACTTGGCAACGGAGAACATCCAGGTATTGCCCTGGCCTGCACAATCGCCAGACCTCAACCCCATCGAGCACGCATGGGACATGCTCCAGAGACGTGTTTTGAAGGACTTGGACGGAGTGACAACAACCCAACAGCTGAAGGATTTGCTACAATTCCATTGGGAGCGAATACCGAATTCAATGAATAATCGTTGCCGACAAGTTCTGAATAGCAGAGGAGGCCATACTTTGTATTAAATTGTCCTATTCTTTCACAATAAATTCATTTTCTTAAGAAATTTCAATTTGTAAAAAAAAAGTTTAGTATAGTCTTATGTACCTGTATATTCTAATATTGTTAATTTCTGTTATTTTTACATCATAGAACCCTAAAAATATTATTTTAAAAATAAAATACAACGTTATAATTAAAATAAATGGTAAAATAAATTAATATAAATGGTAAATTTGTAATATCATGCATGTTGCTTAGACTTTTTTGATGTGTTTATTTTATTTTTAGATAAGTTATGAGATGTGAATTTAAAACTGTTTTCTCTAATTTCATCAATTTACTTATTATCACGGAAGAAGTATCATACAGAGTCTATACTGGATAATTGGTATAGTATATAATATATATAGCCATATCATTTCAATTACAAAGCATTAAACAACCTAACGCCATCTATAATTCTTTACTTCAACTACTCTTATTTTTTTGGGAAATTCAGATTAATAGCAATTTAGTTTCTTGTTTATTAGTTGTTAGAATTAAAACTTAGTTTTTTTATCATCCTTTATATAGTCAGTGACAATTATCTAAACATGTTATGCTCTAGAACAACAATTGCGCCTGCGCATCCATTATAGTAAGAAACGAACCATGGAAGTCGTCTTCTCGTCATGCTATCTCATTGTAGTTCAACACGCGGCCTCGAGATGGCATTACCTTTGCTCTGTATGTTACTAATTACTTCACATGTGGTGTATGGCAGTGAACAGAACAGGAATGATGGAATTATCAATCGAATTAGTTCGGGAATGAAGTATATCGCTAAGGATTTTTTAGGTAAGTTTTTAATATATTGAGGAAGTTACACAACTTGGTACCTACTAATTAGTGGTATATTCCTACATTCTGATGACTTTTTTTATGTTATGATGGAGTAGAAATAAATAGCCTTTTACGACACATACGGGTGTCGTAAGAAGGAATGTTCGTGAATATGATTTCCGTGATAACAAAAATAAGAAAACTTAAAATAAAACCTTGTACTAATCCGCCTGGCGAACCTGGTTTTAGTAGGCAACTTTTCTGTCGTTACTGGAGTGACACAACGAAGAAAAATTTGCCTACTTAGGAAGATTTTGTGGTACCGTAAAATATTTTAGATTTATTTAGATGAACATAAATATTTCTTTTATGATATGTGCAGATAAATTGCGTGAGAGAGCTCGTAAATAATAATAAGAATATTAATGTCTTGAACCACTCTATTTAATTATAAAAATAGCATGTTTAATCAACTATAAATTAACACTTAGACGCTGCAGACTGCGATTTAAGTCCTGCAATTAGATTTTTTGTCCTATTAGTTTATCAAAGGTGAAAGTTTGCGTGTATGTGAGTTCTTCACGCTCAAAGGGCAGCATCAATTTACGTGAAAATTGGGTTGAAGGTAGCTAACTTGGATTAACACGTAATAGACATTTTATTCCCAAAATCTGTGCCATTTTCATGGGAGGACCAAAAAAATATACCCGGGCTAAGTTCTTCTAGGAAGTTTCGTGATAAATATGACATGGAAAATTTAGCACCTGTCGTTCCATCAACAGCTATATTTTACTCATTTAACATACCTTCCTAATTCATACTTGTTCACTACAGCTCGGTATCTTGACACGAATTCTATTTTCAACATGCGGCCACTGTGTCGCTAGCTGTATTAGCACATTCTGGTTTCTACAATAACTGTTTCAGTCTCGATAAGTAGGTTGTAACTATTAGCATCACCCAATGTTTTCCCGAACAGTCTCTAATGATGGAAAAAGTTGTAAATGTGGAAGAAAGAAAATACTGTTAAAAAAACATAAGACCCAATCAATATGCCCATAGTATTTTTACAAACCTAATATTTCAGCAGGACATTTTCTCTAGGACGTTTGTGATTTATCAAAAATTAGTATAATAAAGGATAAATTGGCCGTCTTTATGCTAAAAGGAACCACTCGACAAATTTAGTTTTTTTTTTTTAATAAGTAATAACTAAAATTTGTCGAGTGGTTCCTCTGTTTTTATTTAAAAAAAAAAAAACTAAATTTGTCGAGTGGTTCCTTTTAGCATAAAGACGGACAATTATGTTTCAGGTTCCGAATCCGTAGCCCTAAAAGTAGCGGAATTCGTAGTAAAAGCATTCCAAACGGGTAATAAGAAATCACAAACAACAAATAAGAAATGGCCACAAAACGATATCCACAGCGAAGAGACATCAGAGCCAGCTTACGGTGAAAGTGAAACTTACACACAAAACAAAGAACCCGACTATGACGTCAATGAAACTCAAAGCCCTTTGACACCTTTGAGGCATTTCGTTCGATTGTTTGGCTTGCAACCAAACCAAATAAGCGCAGTCGCTGTCAACGCGTTAGTCTTTGTAGCACAGTTGGTGAGTCATACTACTTTCTTACCTTTGCTAATTATATACATAACTGCCTCGAATGTCATGAATTATGATAGAAATATTTGCATAATTAGATGATTAATTAATTCACACGTAAAGTAACATGAGTTTTATTTTCTACAAGAATTATTTTTACTAAGGTTGTAATTTTGTAACAAGTTGGTTGGAATAAAGAATAATTGATTTTGTTTTTACTAAGTTATTAACACATACCGTTTAAAAATAACAAACTTCCAGTAATCGTAAAAAACAAATAACCTCATACCTACTGAAATCTTATTCTACTATAGTTCTTACTTCATATATCGTTGATTGGTAGACGACCTATAAAAATAGAATAGAATTACTATCAATACATGATTAAGACAGAAACAATTGTTTTAATATAATAAATTAATTTGATTTAATATGTAGCTATATCCAGATTACTTAATATTTCAGATTTCTACTCTCCTGACAGGACCACAACGTTATTCCAAGCCGTATCGTTCAGAGGATCCAACAAAATGGATACTAAACAAAAACTCTAGGCAGCTTCAAGATCTCCTCACAGCAGCCAACAATACGTCTCTACCAGATGCAATTGATGACATTATCAAAGATCAAGGTACAAAAGAAGAAACAAGTTGCATTCGCCTTTTAGTTTGCAAAGTTACGCCTTTTATATATAGAATGCAGAAAACGGTATTCGGAAACGATAAGGAAGAAGAAAGTTTTTCTAAAGAAATTCGTGGTTCTGCCATCATGTATAGGCATTTACCATCAGCAGAAGAGATCAATGCTAGAAATGTAATATGTGAGCGAAAACATCAAGACTGTAATCTTAATGAATGAGATTATGTAATGTTTATAAATAGATGTATGTAGTTGACTACTACTTTAGTATTTAAATTGTATAATGTGTGTTTGGTGAATTGTCTTATTTTTGCACTTTTTTGTATAAATTTTGTTATATATATTTTGGGTTTTGTTATTCTGATCTTCATAAGGCAAAACTCTTCAAACATTGAGGGTCATGCACACAATGATTTGCATTAAGCAGAGATAGAACTCGGTATAGTTTAGGAAGCTTAGTCTTGGAGTAAAACTACGAAGTATTAGGATGTAGGCGAAATTATTCTCTTCAATGAAAGAAAAGTTTAATGCTTTAAACACTTGTATCTACAAGTATTACGTAAGTTTTTGTCAATGTTATTTGCATGAATGACGTGACATGAATCCCATCGGACAGCACTTTCAACCATACATTACATAAGATAAGGTCAATACTCTTAGTAAGACTATATACTCGGTTATAAATGTGCTATTTTAGATATTAATTATGTAATATGTCTGTAGATACAGACTGCGTGGCGTGGGGGCCTGTTCTGAGCAAGTTTTGAGATTTTAACCTCAGACGTACTCACATACCAGCATTACGTGACAAATGGAATGGAATGTTCTAGGCCTTCAATTCAACATTTTATTAAAATTAAGGTTACGTTTCTAAGTGCTAAGGTTCTAGTCATCGATGAACTTAGATCTTTATCGATGACTAGATAGCACTTATTTAGAGCACAGAGTCCTTCTGCATCGAGTGTGGACAACTTTGAATTCCGCATCTAGTATGGACAACCATTAGCCGATACGAATTGTGCGCCTTGTCATCGTCCCATTTAATTTAAAAAAAAAAAAACAAGACAACCTCAGTACCATGATAATAACTCTAACTAAAAATACTCTCTAATACTCTAACTTTTATTAAAATTTTACTACGTATTGTGTGACTGAGTGAGAACATATAATATTTGTTTTATCCCAACTTTCTTATAGTTGTAGAAAAATGATATTAAAATAAATAATATTTCATCGTAGAAAACTACAGAAATAGATATGTCAACACCTACAAATTCATCAATGTACATACCTAATATAATGATGATATAAAATAAAATTGTGACCATAATATCCAATCCTTTTGATAGGACATCTCTTTAATCAATCAACTTATTATTCAAGGTTTCTGAATTAGTGAATCAAATGATCATTTGTTAGTTGCTTAAAGTAAAATCTTAGTAGGAATAGTAACACCGCCCATCTCATCCCTGGATGTCCTACTACAAGAAAGTAAGCGGTTATCGTACAAAAGATAACCTTAGGTAACCTTCACATCCGTGAATATTATCTTTACGAAATAAAAAGAAGAAAAACTTGAATTTAAACCCTATACTCCGTCTTGCCAGCGTGGTAATTAGTAGGCCAAGTATTCCTCCGTCACAGGAGGATGCCTGTACCTACAGTGGGACATTACTGGACTGTTATGATGAACTTTCACATAAAGCCCTTTACCACATATAAGGATTCCAAGTTTCTATCCATCACTGGAGGAAGATCGTTCATGAAGTGATACATTAATGGACTTTCATGGTGACAGTCTTGCTCACATAATAATTTAATTGCATAATTTAAAATAACTGATTAGAGATTAATTATATTGACAATACTTGATATAGACAGGCATATACAAATGAATGAATAAACGTAATTAAGAAGCTAAGTACATGCATCGATATGTAACATAAGTTTATTGATAAATAAACGTGACATTTTTGTTGTCACTGGTCAGTAAGAGAAAGTGAATGTCGTTGGGCGTTGACCTCACCACCCAATTCCTCTCTCGGGAAACTTTTCACAGGATCGATATTTATGTAGTTTTACCTACATAAATATTTTTAATCAATTTTATTTTCATACATAGGTCCTTGGTCAATAATGATCGACTTAAAGAAACAAATTAATACCAAAAGTTAAATAATTACAATGAAGATCAGAGAAGTCCTTTTATGCAAAGTTTTTTTCCAAAGCTTTCTCCCGCACTAAGCAAGATCTCCAGTGCGGAAGGAAATTTTATTTTCCTTTTTTCCAGGAGAAAGGTAAAATTAACGGGTACAAGATAGATTCAGGCTCAACTTAAACTGAATTTTCCATATTGGCTCTATGTATGACAAATAATTTACATCCATAAAGTTTGAAGACCTGACTTCAGCACAGCACATCAGGCTCAAATCACAACCATATGGCGTATAATATTATACATATTACTTGAAGTAAATAATGTGTGTTTAATAGGCTGAGAATGTTATCGACCATACGATCGCTAATAACCGCGTAGCACACCAATATCTACAGTTAATAATGCTAACTATACTTATTACTAGTCCACACATAAACATTATTTATAATTATTGTGAATCTATAATTAACACTGCTTCGAAACAAACGCATTATAACGGACCTTTTTTTCTTCTTATATTTTTCTATCTTAATAGTTGGTTGGTATCTATGGAATGTAGCTTGTTAGGTATTCTTCTTAGCAAAGCGGTATTTTGTCTTACTGTAGAGGCGAATTCATCTTGTGATGGAGGGAAACATTTTTTTAATATTACAGTTGTTAATATAACTGTTTGGAACCTAATGGAGAATACAGTCCAGAAATGAAGGCCATTTCATTGGTCATGATATCGCTTCACTTTGTTGTCATAATATTTCTTCTTTAACTAACCATATGCGCTGAAAGTACACTAGGTGATCCCCTAACACGATATACATATAGCAAGAGCAAACCATTGTGGACCTTGAGCAAGGTGACAATTTACATCTTCTCACCATCGTCTTCATCAGCTTGGGTTAGTTGCACAACTGAACATATTTTGACGTTTGAAGTTCCATCCGATTAGTTTTAAGGTTTGATTGATTTATAAAAAAAAAAATTGCAGAAACTATTTACTTGCATAATCATAATTGATTTAATTTACGCTGAAACAAAAGACTTCAACGCGTAAGAGTTACTTGAAATGTTATTAGAGGATATTATATCGCTTCTCAAAAATCTGTTTAATATAATTTTGTCCTAAATTAAGCAGAGTTATAATTATGTGTACTAATAAAATAATTGTCTATTTTTAAAAGGATAAGTACATTATATACCTACTTACATAAAAACACAAAAACTGCGTTTGTGCACACAGATGCTAAACATGTTCAAGGATTAATGCCGCATTTTGCTATCTCAGGAAGACGTTTCGAAACCGTCTAACATTCTCCTTAAAGCAATAAGAAACAAAATAGAGGTTTAATCAGGAAGAGTCTGACACAACCAGTATACACTTAATCTGTGGTGGTACAATACGCACAATCGTAGATGGCCGGTTTGAAGTTGCGAATGACTCCACAGAGATCATATTTGGAACCGAATTGTGAAGTGCACGGGGTGAGGACTAGGAGTTTTTCAGTAACTTATTTATAGCCGACTAGCAAACCTGGCGAACTCCGTTTCGCCACCAGATGTCTTCGTTTTTTTTTGTAATTTTTTTTTGCTATAAACCTCACGGAGCCCGAGACCTTTCCAACAAATGCAAAAGCGTGGAAATCGGCTCGTGCGTTCTGGAGTTATAGCGTCAGGAAGGAAAACCCGACTTATTTTTATATAGTAGACTAGCTGACGCGTGCCCACTTCGTAGGGCGGCGAAAAAAACGTGTCACTTTTTAAAAAAAACATCATTACTGCTCTATTTCTGTTAGCCATAGCGTGATACTATATAGCCTATGACACTCCACGATAAATAGACTATTCAACACTAAAATAATTTTTTAAATCGGTTCAGTAGATTCAAGATTACCCCCTACAAGCAACGTCACAAACACACAAACTTTACCTCTTTATAATATTAAGTATAGTATAGTATAGTAAGTATACAGGGTGTTTTTTGAGTCAACGGCAATAATTTAGGAGGTGACTCTGTACGTGATTCTGATCCGAATTATGTAATAAAATTAGGTAAGTACTTAATTTTTGACGAAAAAATCCCAAAAATTAACTAAGTGTGGACACGTTCCCGATGCGCTAAAATATTGTTCAAGACTCGGTTCATTGACCCGCGCCGCGCGTCGTAGGTATCAGCTGCCGAACCGATCGCTCGCTGCGTCCGCGCGGTGTCCATGATTAGTGAAATTCATAGCTAAGCTTTGCACGTCGCGCGTCGTTTACTATGTAGTAATTTAATGTTTATTTATTTTGTATTTTTTTTCCTTCATTAAGTAACGTTATTTATCACGCCCTAAAGTATTGCCTATGTCTCACTTTACATACTGTAGATATATGTTTTAAAAGAATATAATCTTAAGTCTGGGCAGAAAACAATGTCTACTAAGTGCAGAACATTTAGTCTCTCTTTACGACACCCCTCCATCATTTTACGACACCCTTGCAGTTTGACGACAACCTTGCAATTTTACGGCACCCTTGCAGTTTTACGACACCCTCCATGCATTTTACGACACCCTCCATCATTTTACGACATCCTTGCAGTTTTACGACACTCTCCGTGATTTTTACGACACCCTTCATAATTTTAAGACACTCTTGCAGTTTTACGAAACTCTTCATGAATTTTACGACACCCTCCATCATTTTACGACATCCTTGCAATTTTACGACACCCTCCCATCTTTTACGACAGCCTTCATCATTTTACGACACCCTAGCTGTTTTACGAAACCCTCCATCATTTTACGACACCCTTGCAGTTTTATGAAACCCTCTCAATTTTACGACACCCTTGCAGTTTAACGACACCTTGCAGTTTTACCACACCCTTGCAGTTTTACAACACTCCATCATTTTACGACAACCTCCATCACTTTACGACACCCTAGCTGTTTTACGACACCCTCCATCATTTTACGACACCATTGCAGTTTGACAACACGCTCCATGCATTTTACGACACCCTAGCAGTTTTACGACACCCTCCATCATTTTTTCGACAACCCCCATGCATTTTACGACACCCTCCATCATTTTACGACATCCTTGCCGTTTTACGACACCCTTCCATCTTTTACAACACCCTTCATCATTTTACGACACCCTAGCATTTTTACGACAATCTTAAGTCTCTTAATTGTAAAACTTTTTCAAAGGTACAATTCTCTAATACATTATTTCAGTATATCTCCAGACGTTTAAGCAGTAGAAGCAAAATAAACGTTTTTAAGCGTCCCTTTTATAGACATATTTCATTACTGCTCTACTCCTATTAGGCATAGCGTGATACTATATAGCCTATGACACTCCCCGATAAATGGACTATCAAACACAGAAAGAATTTTTAAAATCGGTTCAGTAGATCCAGATATTACCCCCTACAACGTCACAAACACACAAACACACAAACAAACAAACACACAAACTTTATAATATTAGTATAGATTTCATAACTGCTCTACTCCTATTAGGCATAGCGTGATACTATATAGCCTATGACACTCCCCGATAAATGGACTATCAAACACAGAAAGAATTTTTAAAATCGGTTCAGTAGATCCAGAGATTACCCCCTACAACGTCACAAACAAACAAACACACAAACTTTACCTCTTTATAATATTAAGTATAGATTAAGTAAGATTTTGTGAGTAATAGTCGGGTAGCGTTCCCTTACTAACCGAGAGATTGCCTGTATTCTAGGCACAAAAGAACACAATTTAAGTAGAACTACAAACAGTATTAAGAATAGAACATACAACGGAACAAGGAATGTCAATATTTAAATGAGTAGTTTCATAATAAATGATTACATCACAATTAGATAATGTCTAGGAGATCGATGACCGAGCACAGTGAACGGTTTTACGTAACAGATATTTAGGTGCTCAACTACTTATATGAGGAAAGTTTACTTTGTTAAATGTCCTAAGTTTTCTAGTACTAATAGTACAAACTATGTTACTTTAAAAAAAAACAGTATATTTCTTACGCAACGCCTTGTACTATGGGTACTAGGCAAAGGATAAACATACTTAAATACTTTTTTATGTAAATACATGCATATTATACATAGAAAACACCCAGTAATGCAAACAATCTATCGTACCATCTAGTTCCAAACTGTGAGGACCTCTGTGGCGTAGTGGTTATATAACATGACTGCTACGCAGAGGTCTCGGGTTCGATTCCGCGCTCAATGCAAATCTTTGTGTGCATGAACATGATTGTTTGCATTGGTCTGAGTGTTTCTATGTTTCTCCTATAATATTTACAAAAAAAAAGTATTTAAGTATGTTGATCCGTTGTATAGTACCCATAGTTCAAGCTTTGCTTAGTTTGGGACTAGATGGCGTTGTGTAAAAGTGTGAAAAAAATAAAATGCATACAACGTTACATACTACATTGTCAATGAAGCTCATGCTAAATTCTCCTCTATCGATTAAACGTTTATTGGCTGATATGACAACCCATAGATTCACACCTGTCGTCTACGTGTTTATAACTATAGAGAAAGTTTAACTGTACTAGAAAACATTAAAATGATTCTGTAATATATTGCGAGCGTTGTATGTCAAGGCATTGTTATGGCTCTCTACAAAAACCTGTAACCACAAGAAGTTGACACCTTGTTTACTTGCGTCTACAATGTGTACAATGAACTGTATAGAAAAAGTTATACTTTATATTGACTCTACGTTAGACAGCAATTTTAGCTAAAAACCTAAAAATCTTAGCGTATTATTATTAAAACCCGACAACTCTTTTAGCATGAAACCACAGAGTTAATAGAGCGTTTTCCATAAAATCATTTGTATTTACTTACACTAACTACTGTTTACTCGAAATATTTACTTGTCCAAAATCATTCAAACCTTTTTAGAATGGAAACAACTTTGTTAGATTACAATGTCTCACAAAGCAAAGACGAGCAAGCGAACCGAATACCTGATATTCTCTTTTCAAATCATGTAGATATGAATACCATATTGGATGAAAAAATAGTCGAATATGTACAAATCGACAGTGTGGTGACTCCGTGTGGTGACAGAGTAAGAACATCGCCACCCCATCTCATCCCATGGGTGTCGTAAAAACCAACTAAGGGCCTAACCATAAATATTATCTTTATGAAGTAAAAAGAAGGAAAACTTGAAATTAATACCTATACCAATCCGTCTGGCCAGCGTGCTATTGGTAGGCCAAGTATCCCTGTCCCTGTCACGGGAGGAAGCCCGTCCCTTCAGTGGGATTAATGGACTGTTATGATGACGTAAACAGATTTCACAACAGTGCTCCATCCCTGTATTTATGTATTTGAAACATAACATATGTTCATGAATCGTTCTGTAGCTGCCGTGCCCTGCTACAGATTAATCCATAGAAATAGTGATTAGCTCTGAAAAGAGCTGTTTTTAAATATGACTTTAATACAGATTAAGTCAATAGAAACAGTGAGTAGCTCTGATAAGAGCTGTTTTGATAATGACTTTTCAATCACTTCTTAATATAGAAAAGTAAAGTAGTTCTGAAAAGAACTGTTTGATAATGACTTTCAGATTATTATAACATAGAAATAATAATTAGTTCTAATAAGAACCGTTGTGTACGACTTCTACACACGTAACAACGTTTTTCATTATTCAAGCTAATATTTATCTTCACGCACGTCGTCGCCCAAACATACGCAGCCAACCAGAATGATCTTCAACAATAATTCAAGACTTCAAGTTGGTAACAATCTTCACACACGCCGCACGCGCCGAACCATACGCGAGATCGACGTCCGTCCCTCTTCAACGCCGCGCCCGAGTGAAAGAACGAGTACTTTTTTTTTTTTTTTTAACGCCGCGAATGACGCTCGCCTGGGCTGAACTTGCCCAGACTACCTCCGGTCTATACTTGGGAGGAGGTGGAAAACTCATCATGAGTACACCGAGGGAAGCCCTATGTCCCTAGCGGGTTATGCCGAGACTCTTACCGGCTAAAAACCACCAGACCTACTACTCGGTTGCCCTATGGGCTACTAAGCGAATCGGAACGTCCCCCCCAGACTGGGGTCCGGGGAAGCGTTTCTTAGATAAGCGTCGCCCCATTGAAGGGACGCCCACTTGATTTTCCCTAAGAGAATCCTACTTAGAGAGTCATGATTGAGCGCGCACTGCGTTCAGGTCATGTTATAAACTAACAGAGAGCTTAGGGGGACCTAAGGGATCTGAGCTTTGACAAGCCTTTCCAGATCGGAGGACAGTGTGTCCGGTGAGTCCAGTAGGACATTACGAGGCCTTCGTATGACATGAGGAGTAGTGCGGTTAGGGAGAACGGGGGTGTAGGCCACCGCCTCCCTTATGAGGTGATTTGTGTGTTCCTCTGCAGATTTGAAGAATCTATCAGAGGCCTGTTTCATGAATGTCTGTATGGTGGGCATTCCGATGTCCCGGTGCAGGTCCGCGTTGCGAACATACCACGGTGCATCGGCCGCCCGGCGTATGAATATGTTTTGTACTGTCTGGAGCTTCTCCATAAGGGTTGGGCTCGCGTGTGCGAATACTGGTGATGCGTATGTGAGTACTGGGCGTATGCAAACCTTGAAGATAGTTCGCTTGTTTCGTAGTGACATTCTACTGTGCCTGCCAACCATGTGGTGTAGCCGGCCGAGATAAAAGCGTGCATTCTTGATCACTCGCCGTATGTGCGGCCTGAACGAGAGGGATTCGTCCAGTGTGACTCCAAGATACTTGACTTCGCGCCGCCAGGGTATACGTGAACCTAGCAGTCGCGGGGGGTCGTCGGGCCTACGTAATCGTGGGTTCCGCCGCTTAACATCGAAGCGAACCGCAGCGCTCTTGTCTGCATTCACATCTATGCACCACTTGCGAAACCACGCGCCCAATCTGTCGATAGATGGCTGAAGCTTACGCACCGCCGCTGCAATAGTAACACTATTACAGTACAACGCGGTGTCGTCGGCGAACAGCGACATCTGTACCCCGCTCCTGAGCGAGGGTACTGGTATATCATTTGTGTATGATATATATAAAAGGGGGGACAGGGGGGAGCCCTGAGGGACGCCGGCCGTGATAGACCGAGATGTCGATAGGGTACCTTCGTGCCTGAAACGAAAGGTCCTACCGCTAAGGAAGGAGGTAATTAAACGAACAAACCGATCAGGCAGGCCTAACAAGTATAACTTGTATACCAGCCCGTCGTGCCAGACCTTGTCAAAGGCCTTGGCGACATCAAAAAAGACTGCCACTGTCTTCCTCCTTTTGGGGTAGAATCCGTCTAGTGCGTATTCCACTATACGGTGTACCTGTTGGGTACATGAGTGGGCGGGTCGAAAGCCGAATTGATGGGGGATAGCTATGCCGCTGTCGAACAGATGATCTCTCAAACGAGATTGCATCGTTCGCTCGAATAGCTTGCCCATTGCCTTGAGTAGGCTAATTGGTCTGTGGCTACTAGGGACGTTGAGGGGTTTACCAGGCTTTGGTATGCCTATTACGATAGCCTCTTTCCACGCAGTGGGAAAGTGACATAGATCGTAACAAGCATTAAAGATGACTGTGAGAACGGTTAGCACTTGGATGGGAAAGTGCTTGAGCGTCTTGTTAGAAATGCCATCGGCACCCGCGGCCTTTCTAACCTGTAGCTTCTTGACGTGCGAAACAAGTTCGTCCGTCGTAACCGTTATGGGAGGGGCCGTGAGAGGGAGAGAGTTCCTGTTACGGAGTTCTTCCTCTACTGACCGGAGATGCGCTGGGTCGCATGGTTGTTTGGAGGGGGAGCACTGATCAGAGATGCTGTCAGCGAAACATTCGGCTTTTTCCTCGTCTTCGAAGGCTATAGTGCCATCTGGACGAGATATAGGGGGGACGGTTTGCACTACGTCACTACGAAGGGCTTTCGCCACTTTGTAAAACGCTTGGTGCGACGGAGATATGTCTTGCATTAGAGTGCCCCATTTAGCGTTCCTCAGGGCTGAGAGTTTGGATCTAACGAGCCTCTGCAGATAGTTCGCGTCGGCTCGGTTAGAGGGAGTGGGGTAAAGCGCAGCCCTTCTAAGCGCTGCGTTCTTAGCCTTTATCGTGTTTCGGATATCCGCCGGCAGCTGTGCCCGCCTAGGCAGGTTGACCACCTTCGTATTATCCTCCACAGACTTGGTGACTAAGCGTGTGAATGAATTTACTGCTTCGTCGATCTTCTCCCCGCTATTCAGCGAGTCAGGAGAGAAAGCAAAAGGAGAGTCGGGCTCGTCAATCGCAGAGGCGAGAGACCTAGTGACCTTATCCCAGTTAACAAAAGACTTGGTGGGAGGGGCTGACGGTTCGAGCGGGCCTAATACTATGTGTACAGGTCGGTGGTCTGAGCCCAGGTCGTGTAGGGTTTCTACAGACCTTAAAGGTAGATAAACACCCTTCGTCATAGCAAAGTCTAAGACGTCTGGTGCGTAAGCGTTGATGCTAGGATAGTGCGTGCAGTCATATGGGCTGATAACCTCCAGCTCAAATGCTTCCGCAATTTCTAATAAGGCTCGACCGTTTGTGTTTGTGGTCCTACAGTTAAAATCCTTGTGTTTAGAGTTGAAATCTCCAAACAAGATAACGTGATTACCTAGCGAGAGGAGTGCTTCAAAATCACTTCTCAGGGGGAGGTTACCCGACGGTATATATACGGATGCTATGACTAGGGTTTGGTGACCTATCATAGACAACCTACATATAGTTGCCTCCATGTTGGTGAGTGACGGAGTGTCCATGGGCGAGCAGTGTAGCTCCTTTCGGAAATAAATAGCTGTGCCACCGCCATTATGGCCTGTGCTGTGGCTCTATCATTTCTGAGTAACGAGAACTTGGGAATTGACAATCCTTTCAGGGAAGTGGGTTTGAGCCACGTTTCCTGGATAAGGAGTAGGTCAACCCCAAGATTCTTGACAAACTCCCTGAGCTCGTTGACTTGTGGTCTGAGGCTTCGGGCATTAAAAGAAACCAACGACAGTCCCTTAGGCTTGATGCGACCCGTAGTGAGTGCGAGTGTAGCTGGCGTGCTAGGTGCGTGTGTTGTGTGTGTGTTTGTGTTGGTGTCCATGTTGGTGTTAGTGTGTGTCTACCTAACTACCTATTGGAAACCTAGTTTGTTGAGAAGTGTTGCGTGTTCGTCGAGTAGTAACACCAAGGCGATGGGATCCGTGTTCTCACGGATCTTGCGGGCGAGAACTTGAACCTCCGCTATACTAATTCCGCTTAATGCGCTACGGATAGCACCTAATGCGCTGGAGGGGGCTCCTGAGCCTATGCCGTGTTGGAAGGAAGGAGAAGGAGTAGGGAGGAGCGCCGGTTTGGGCGGCACTGGTGCCACCTTCCTCGGGCCCCATGCTAAAGCGGGCCTAGTACCCGCAACGACAGGGGTACTTTCCTTTGCCGGGAGGCTCGGGAAGTTCCTTTCCGTTGCAGGGGGAGGGACAGGTTTGGACCTAGGTGCCCTAGATTCCCTAACCTTGTTTGTTTTGCGCTGGGGGGCGCGGGGGCAGCCCATATAGTTGGCTGTGTGTCCGGTTTGGAGACACAGCACACAGGCGGGGGGAGAGGGAGAGTCCCTTGTGCGGGCACACTCCTTTGTGAAGTGCGGGTCTAGGCACTTCACACACCTAGGGGGAGCCGTACAATTCGCCGAAGCGTGACCGTACAGTTGGCATCGGTGGCACTGCCCCGGGGAGCCGCGTCGGTGCGGTACCTCGACCTTAAGGCCGGAGAGTCCGCACACGACTAGAGATTTTTCAAGGCGGAAGATATCCCTCGCCTTGTGCTCGACGCCGCTGGTCAAAATGACCATGACGAGCGAGACGGGACGGCCGGAGCGGCTCTGCATTTTATGCACAGCCTCGGCGGGGAAGCCTTGGCCAACGAGGTCGTTGAGGACGGCCTCGTTGGACAGCTCTTGCGGGATACCGCGAATCACGGCCCTCACTTTACGCTCCTCAGGAAGGGCGTACGTGTGATAGGGCACGTGAGAAACTGTGAGGTATTGCGTAAGACGACGGAAGTCGTCGACGGTAGGGACGTCGATTTTTATAGCCACCCCTGTGTTGGTGGCGCGGGAGAAGTTAATTTTCTTCTCCGCGAGGGTGCGGGAGAGCGCATCCCACTTGGTCTTGTCCCTTAGGAAGACCGGTGGGGGGGGCTTGACTTTAGCGGGGAGGGGGGCACAGCGTGAGGCTGGCTTCCCTGAAGTGGAGGGCGCGGTTAGGACGGGTGTCGGCGTGGCGACGGTGTCCTTCGCGGATTGAGTAACCTGCGACTTCTGCAAAGGTGCATCGGTCACCGGGGGAGGGGGAGGCATAGTCCCAGCGGGGGGGGGAGGTCGTGGATCCTGAGCTCGCGAGTCTGGCCTTTCGCCCGGCGCGACGTGCCTTCTTGCCCTTTTTCACTAAGGAAAAAGAGTGCGTGTCTGAGTCGCTATCTACCAAAGTAGATACCGGTGAGGGGGAGGCGGAGCGCTGTGAAGCGGTCCGCTTGGCGTTGGGTGTGAAGGACTCAAAGTCCATGTCGTTGTCTGAGTGTGAGTATGTGTGTGCGTGTGATGGTGTCGCGGGAGTGACGAGCGCGGGTGATAGTGTCACGTGCGCGGGTGTCGTTGACGCGTGTGTAAGTGGTGTCGCGGTGGTTAGTGTCACGAACGCGGGTGCAGGGGTCACGGCCGCGGGTGTCTCTACCTCGGGTGTTGTTGTTATCGTGAGTGTCTTTGTTATGCGTTGGCGCATTTGAATTTTGAGTGCGTTGTAGAACATGACGATCTCCTTTGTCATAGGGACCTTAAGAGAGTCCGCAGCCATGTCCATCTCATCATAGAGATTGTCCATGTTGCGGGCCTGCGTCCCCCTGCGCGAGCAGGGAGCGCTTACGGGGAGTAACAAAGTGAACTACTATGACCGGCGCCCTATTGGTCGCGGGCCTTCCTTTCCCCTGGGCGAGTCCCAGTGCAATGGGGTCCGGACTTTCGGTATTAGCGACGGGTCGTATTTATAACTTACGCACGGAGGCCAGACTGGCCGGTAGGACGGAGCTCGGCGGCGCGCCTCGACATTTCGCGCCATCGCCGCATCGCGTCGCTTCCATCGCATGGCGTGATTACAATCTGAGTTGTGATTGGTTATACATTTTTTATATTTTGTAAATATTTATTTTTCTTATATTTTATTGGTTTTACATGTTTACACACTTTTGTATATAAGGCGACGATTTTTAATAAACCACACGCATTCTACTTCAAGCAAATCGAGAGTTTTATTATATCCTCAAGATCTCCAAATCCTTACAGGAAGCTCCGACCCTGTATAGGCAGACCATCCTGTAAAGTGGTGACCCCGAAGAAAAGAATTTCTGCAAGCAAGCGCTCAAAATAATTCCTGCTCAAAATAATTCTTCGTCAGTACCTATCGTCATTATGGAAGGCGAATCAAGCTCAAGCTCATCAATGAAAACCGAAGCAGCTGGCATCTCTCTCACCATGCGCATCCCACCATTCTGGCGCGATCGACCACGACTATGGTTCATCAGCTTCGAAGCAGCCACGAACGACCTCAAGAAAGGCCAAGCTCAGCTCGCCCAGATAGGTAGTCATAGCACAGCTCGAGAGACAGGACATCGAGCAAATCATGGACCTCCTTTATAACCCGCCGGAAAAAGAGCAATACAACGCCATAAAGGAGAGACTCATATCTTCGTACGAGGAATCTGACAGCCGGCAATTTCAAAAGCTTCTGTCAGACATGGAGCTAGGAGACCAGAAGCCCACGCAATTACTTCGTCGCATGCGGAATCTCGCCAGAGACAAAGTCCCCGACGACACCCTGCGTCTCATGTGGACCAACCACCTACCAGCCCACGTCCGTTCAGTCCTCGCCGTCAGCGAGTCATTCAGTACGAAGACACAGCTTGAAGAACTAGCCCTACTAGCCGACAAGATGATAGAACAGTCACGGGAAGCCGCGGCCATCCAACCGTCAACAAGCGTCGCAGATATTATTATTCCGCAAAACGTACCACAGCCACAGTCCGATACACAGGTACTTATAAATGAAATACGAAAATTATCTTTAGAAGTGGCCGAATTAAAGAAAAATCAACATCATTACCATGATCATCGACGCAGCCGCTATACATCTCATCGTCAACGCAGTCGGTCACGTGATCATTTCAAACCGTCGCCGTCCTCAGCATCACCATCACCTGTCTGCTACTACCACAGAAGATTTAAAGATCAAGCAAGACTGTGTACCGCACCGTGTAGCTACAATAAACAGGAAAACTAGAACGAACGTTGGCTGAGGCGGACACCCACGTTCAAGAACAGTCTTCCCGTCTTTTTGTCACAGACGTAACATCGAAATTATGTTTCTTAGTCGACACGGGTGCCAACATATCCGTGCTACCAAGAAGCAAAGGAGAAGTCGAGAAGCCATTACCTTTTATACTGTACGCGGCGAACAATACAACTATAGCTACGTACGGTGAAAAAACACTTACACTAAACTTCAACCTTCGTCGACCATACAAGTGGAAGTTCATAGTAGCGGACGTCACAAAACCCATACTCGGAGCCGATTTCCTCAAGCATCATCAACTAATCGTCGATTTAAAAAACAAAAGATTAATCGACGGCGTTACTAACCTAAAAGTTAACGCTCAGCTGCGCGTATCTAATGTACCTACATTTCGCAGTATTAATATGTCACAATCTTACCACGACATATTAGCACAATTTCCTGGCATTACAAGATTAACATCTATGAAACTAAGCTCCGATATACACGTCCAGCATTACATAGAAACCGAAGGCCCACCAGTACACTGCAGAGCTCGACCCATCCCACCTCATCGTTACGAGACAGTGAAGAAAGAGTTTGAAAATATGATCGAACAAGGCTTATGCAGACCTAGTAAAAGCCCGTGGTCATCACCTCTGCACATCGTCCCCAAGGCCAACGGAGACATCAGAGTCTGTGGTGACTACCGCCGGTTAAATGCGATAACAAAACCTGACCGCTACCCGGTACCACGAGTCAAAGATTTTACTCACCATTTATCCGGCAAGACTATATTCTCTACTATCGACTTAAACCGCGCTTACCAACAACTAAGTGTAAGGGATGAAGATATAGAGAAGACAGCCATCATCACGCCGATGGGTTTGTTCGAGTTTCCACGCATGTGCCCTGGTTTGAAGAATGCAGGTCAAACATTCCAACGTTATATCCACGAAGTACTAAGAGGACTAGAATTCGTTTACCCGTTCATCGATGATATTTTAGTTGCGAGCCTAAACGAAACCGAACACCGAGAACACCTACGAATTGTACTGAAGAGATTGGAAGACAACGGCATCACGATAAATCCCGCTAAATGCAACTTCGGGCAGTCTAAAGTACAATTTCTCGGCCACACTGTGTCTCAAGAAGGTATCAAGCCACCGGAAAGCAAAATAAAAGCCATTACAGAGTACCCTAAACCAAACACGATAGAAGAATTAAGAAGATTCCTAGGAATGTTAAACTTCTATCGTGATCACATTCCTAACGCCGCATCCGTACAAGCTCCATTAAATGCATATCTACATAATGTTAAGAAGAAGGACAAAACACAAATTACGTGGACAGAACAAGCTACTCAGTCATTCGAGCAATGTAAAGCAAGCATTATCAACGCAGCTTTACTTGCTCACCCATCACACCACGCAACGCTAGCCCTCTTCACTAGGGCATGCAATATCGGAAGGTTCTCAATTCCGGAACTGACTTTCGATACTGGAGGTCTAACTCCGGAATTCCGGAGCTAGTTCCGGAACTGGTAATTTTAGAATTTCTTTAAAATAAAAGAAGAGACAGTTGTTTACTTCTAAATATTCACTAAGAATTTGAACATGTTTGGTAATTTATATCCCTTATTATTGTCATTTTAAGCTGTTAAATTAAGGCAAGACTTAACTAACTCATTGTTCTTGTATAATTACATTTTGCCAGAGAATGAACTTTGTACTTGGTTACTTATTTGGCCAGCACAGAAAAACACTTTAATTCTCCACACTGGTTAGCAGAACACATAAAAAAATATTTGTAAGCTTCTGTCAGATACTCGCCATCGCGTACATTAGAAAATTAGTCGAGAGATCTAATTCTTTATAGAACTGCCATTGTGAAGTTCTAAAGACGATAAAAGATGCTATTACGGAAAGTTGTATTTCCACCAACAAAAAGTCGGACGGAAAGAGCCGAGTGTGTAGAAAGAGTAGAAATGAGCTCGCTCCTACCTCGAAAACGGAGCGGAGTAAACACAATTTAAAAAAAGGTGTTGGTGGAAACAAAAACCTATTTTATTTAAAAAAAGTACGTTCCGCTTTCTTATTTCTCTTTTGCGGTGGAAAACGTTAATGAGAACCAAAACAAACTTGTGTCTGATATCGAAAACATACTTAGTTTCGAATTGGGGTCGGCTAAATCTAGTCCGATTCAACCCCTCGAAGAGACAGGTTGGCGCGTTTACCGCTAAAAAATCTCCATTCATCGAGGATATTCACTTCGAAAGCGCTCCTCTTGTTACCAAGCCGTCTATTAAAATCCTGGGTGTAAGCATTTCGAGCGAAGTTCAGTTTCGCGATCATTTGGAGGTAAAGCTAAATTAGCTTCGCAAAAGCTGGGTGTGCTCGATAGAGAGGGTCAGTATTTTACGCCAAACCATCGCCTACAACTCTACAAGGCTCAGGTTTGGCCACATCTGGAATACTGTTCCCATCTCTGGGCTAGAGCACCCCAGTCAACTCCTTCAATTGACCTGTTACAAAGAAGGGCGGCTCGAAATTGTTGACGAGCAGGTGCTCTCTAGTCGGCTCGATTATTTAGCTTTGCGGAGAGATGTAGGGTCTCTTTGCATTCTCTACCGCATTTATCACGGGAAGCGTTTTAAGGAGTTGTTCTGGACATTGCCCACAGCTGAATTTCTCCACAGAACCACTCGCAATCGACTGTCCTACCATTGTCACCTTGATGGTTGGCGGTCATCCACTGTGCGATTTTCGCGAAACTTCCTACCGCGAACAACTGTTTTGTGGAACAAGCTCGCTGCGGCGATATTTCCGGACCGTTACGACTTGGGGAGTCAACTTTTAGAGTTCTATACGACTTCGCAAGTTGTCTCAACTCATAGAGCTGTTCTGATCGTCTAGTTTAATTAAATTTAGCTGTAATAGCGTTGCATTATGGCACAAGCAACATTACGATAACTCACTAGCCAATTAATGGAATGTAATGCAGGTATTATTTAATAATATCAAAAAATGATGAATACCGGAATTCCGATATTACTCCTCTCAATTCCGGAATTGAAAAATCAGTAAAATTGTCACGGAATTCCGGAGTTACGGAATTCCGGAACTCCGGAATTGCATGCCCTACTCTTCACTGACGCATCCGATCACTCAGCCGGAGCCGCACTACAACAGTACATCGACGAAACATGGCAACCGCTCGGCTATTATTCAAAAAAATTTACCGACGCACAGAAGAAATATTCTACCTACGATCGTGAATTACTATCAATATACCTATCTATAAAACATTTTCGTAAAACATTTGAAGGAAGAAATCTTATTATATTCACCGACCACAAGCCATTAACATTCGCTATGGCAAAAATTTCATCGAATAATGAAACTCCACGGCGCACGAGACAACTTTTGTTTATCAGCGAGTTTACTACGGACATACGTCACGTGAGCGGTAAACAAAACATTGTAGCCGACGCACTGAGCCGCATAGAAACAATAACATGCCCGCGCTCGATTAACTACAGCGACATAGCAACAGCGCAAGAAAGGGACAGCAACATACAATTATTATTACAAAACACTAATATCAAGCTTAAAAAGATTTCATTACCTAACACCGATATCAAGTTATTCTGCGAGACATCTACATCTTATATACGTCCTTATATACCAGAAGAATATCGACGTCAAGTTTTCAACAGCGTGCATAACATCAGTCACCCTGGTATACGCACTACTCGAAAGCTTATCACACAAAAATTCTTTTAGCCGTCAATGAATATAGACGCTAATCAATGGACTCGTAACTGCATAGAATGTCAAAGGAGCAAGACGCAACGCCATTCATTAACAAACATCGCAACTTTCCCGCCAACTGATCGCTTTCAACACGTACACATTGACATTGTCGGTCCGCTACCTACAACCGCTCGAGGTCATCGCTACCTAGTTACGATGGTCGATCGTGTTACTAGATGGCCCGAAGCTATACCTACGGACGAAATATCAGCTGTTCGTATCGCCGACATTTTCTACAAGCATTGGATTACACGATTCGGTTGTCCTACTACATTGACAAGCGATCAAGGTCGTCAGTTCGAAAGTGAACTTTTTCAAAATTTAATGAAGACAATGGGTATTAAGAAGAATAGAACTACACCGTATCATCCTCAGAGTAACGGAATCGTCGAACGTTGGCATCGCTCTCTCAAGACCTCATTACGAGCAAAACTGTCTGTCACAAGTACATGGATCGACGAGTTACCTACAGTACTACTCGGCTTACGCGCCGCCTTACGCACCGATACAGGCGTGAGCGCCGCCGAACTTACCTACGGATACAACTTACGTCTTCCCTGTGATTTCTTCGATACAAATATCTCCACACCTTCGACTATGGATTATACTTACGTAGAAAATTTACGAAGAATTATTCAAGATAATAAACCTCAACCTGTTACCATGCACCACAGTAATAATAGAAAAGTTTTTGTGCACCGTGACTTACTCAACTGCAGTCACGTGTTTGTAAGAGTGGATGCAGTTAAGAAACCTCTTCAACCTCCGTACGATGGACCTTACAGAGTTATAAGCCGCACCGACAAGACCTACTGTATACAATTACCTGGTCGGCAAGCCACTATTTCTATTGATCGACTGAAGCCTGCTTACATCACAACAGAACCACAAGATACCAGTTTACCATTACCTTCAAGCACAACTGTTACCTTTACTAACGTTACCAAGCAACCTGTTACCTTTACCAACGTTACCAAGCAACCTGTACCAGTACCTGCAAGGAGTTTAACGCCGCGACCTTCGCAAGCAAATACGACGCGCTCCGGTCGCACTATCAAACTGCCGGTACGCTTTCGCTAGAAGGGGAGTACTGTAGCTGCCGTGCCCTGCTACAGATTAATCCATAGAAATAGTGATTAGCTCTGAAAAGAGCTGTTTTTAAATACTACTCCATACTATTAAAAAAGCTAGAGTCGTATGGTGTAAGAGGCAATATTTTAAGCTTGATAAAATCTTATCTTTCTGGCAGATCACAAATGACCAGTATCTCCAGAGTAAACAAAAATAAAGTGGAAATGGTATATGTGTCTGAATCGCGATCAGTAATATACGGTGTGCCCCAAGGGGGGGTATTATCTCCGTTACTATTTAACATGTACATAAATGATCTGCCTAAATGGGTAAACCAACCTATGTCTCTTTTTGCCGATGACAGTACTGTCACTATCCAATATAGATCAGTAGAATCATATCAAGTAGATATAAATGAAACTCTAGCATCAATTATACGTTGGCTGGATAATAATAATTTAAAAATAAACCTGACTAAAACCCAAATCATGCACTACAGCCAAAGACCCCAACCACAGAATTTAGATGTTAGCTACAAGGGTCATACTTTAGAAGCAGTTAACTCTGTTAAATTCTTAGGCATAACTATCGACACGCGGCTAAACTGGAAAGACCATATCGAAGAAATGTGTAGAAAAGTTAGTAAGTCGGCTTACGCGCTTTACAAAATAACTAAGATAGTTAACATAGATGCGGTCCTTTCTGCATATCACAGCCTATCAGCATCACTATTACGGTATGGGATAATATTTTGGGGGAACTCTACAAACAGTGAAATGGCATTTAAAGCTCAGAAACGTTGCATTCGAGCTATGTTTTCTCTGCAACAAACAGATAGTTGTAGGCCATATTTTATTAGATATAAAATACTAACGCTTCCATCGTTATACATCTATGAAGTAGCATTATTTGTACATAGTAATCCTCATTTATTTCTGCGTTTGTGTGATGTTGTGAAACGAAACAGACGAAATAATGGTGTCTTGTGTTTACAAAGTGCAAAAACAAGGCTAATGTCAAAGAGTCTATTGGGAATTGCTCCTAAAATCTATAATAAATTACCAAATAAATTAAAACTGTCCAATTTGATTAATTTTAAGAATGAATTAAGGAATGTATTAGAAAACAAATGTTATTATAGTATAGAAGACTTTTTAAATGATAAGAATATTAATTAATAATTTATTAGTCAATTTGAAATTTATTTTAGTAAACCTGACATTTAGTAGCCAATTTTATGTGTTTTTTTTTTAATTCTATTTAGTAGCCAATTTTATGTGTTTTTTTTTAATTCTATTTAGTAGCCAATTTTATGTGTTTTTTCTTTTATTTTTTATTTTTATTTTAAATATTGTGTTGATTATAATTTTGAAATTAATTTAATAATGTATTATGTATATAGTTAATAGATTGTAATTACTATTGATTATTTAAACCACATTTGTACGCCTGTAAAGGCAAAATGTAGCGCTCCTTTATTGTAATTTGACCATTGTATCCACCTGCATTTAACAAATAAAGAATTTGATTGATTGATTGATTAAATATGACTTTAATACAGATTAAGTCAAGAAACAGTGAGTAGCTCTGATAAGAGCTGTTTTGATAATGACTTTTCAATCACTTCTTAATATAGAAAAGTGAAGTAGTTCTGAAAAGAACTGTTTGATAATGACTTTCAGATTATTATAACATAGAAATAATAATCAGTTCTAATAAGAACCGTTGTGTACGACTTCTGCACACGTAACAACGTTTTTCATTATTCAAGCTAATATTTATCTTCACGCACGTCGTCGCCCAAACATACGCAGCCAACCAGAATGATCTTCAACAATAATTCAAGACTTCAAGTTGATAACAATCTTCACACACGCCGCACGCGCCGAACCATACGCGAGATCGACGTCCGTCCCTCTTCAACGCCGCGCCCGAGTGAAAGAACGAGTACGAGCAACGGGTCGTATTTATAACTTACGCACGGAGGCCAGACTGGCCGGTAGGACGGAGCTCGGCGGCGCGCCTCGACATTTCGCGCCATCGCCGCATCGCGTCGCTTCCATCGCATGGCGTGATTACAATCTGAGTTGTGATTGGTTATACATTTTTTATATTTTGTAAATATTTATTTTTCTTATATTTTATTGGTTTTACATGTTTACACACTTTTGTATATGAAGGCGCATCCCTGGCGCCGTGAAATAAAAGTAACCTTTTTCTTGGATAACGTTAAAGGAGGTTTATATTGAATTATGAAACAAACATTCAAAATGTTCGGACAAGAATGACAGGAGTCGTCATTCTAGCAGAACGTCATGAAAACCAGAAGAATCCATCGAACCCGTGAGGCTGGTGGTCCATCCGGTATTACATGAGGGACTGCTATAGTGTCCGTGTGCTAGTGCTGTTTTTAAGTACCTATATATTTTGTAATACAATAAGAAAAGAGATTATAAAATGTAACTTAATAGAGTTATGCCTATTTATTTCCAAAATACCTCGAGCCTTTACCTACTTGAAGAAGTCTGAAACTGATACAGATAGCCATCTGGCGACATCAGAAGTGGGATCCGAAGACCACGTGTTTGAAATCGTGGTAATATCTATGAAAAATGGCAACTGCCGCTTGAGCGACAAAACAAGAATTTTATGACGATTATTCGTACTATGAAGACGCCATCTTTGCCGACGGGAAAAATTCTGACAAATTAGATGGATTTCTACTGCGGCAATGTATTATGAAGAATGTGATCATGCCGCGCGACTCATGGCGGCTTTGTGCCATGTTTAAAGTGTTTTTGATTTCAGCAATACAGTAATGTGTCTGTGTTTGACACGACAAGGAAAATGAAAATCGATACTAGGGAATGAAAATTAATTGGTAATGATGACGATTATGCTACATAACACAGTTGGGTAAAAATAAGGTAAGATTAAAGGGCGGACAATAAGTGATGTCCAATATGTCTGTAAGTACTATATTGTTACAATGTGCTATACTATTACAAGTCTGTTTTGTTGGCGTGTACCACTGCTAAGCTACGCCGTTACATTAAATTAGTACCATAAATGTACCAAGGTCCGTTTAAAGTCAAGTCGGTTCAAGATTAATAGGAGTTATTTCATCACGCGTGTCGAACCGCATATCCTTTGCAGTATTTTATTGAGTAAACTCGTGATGGAGTGTTAAGCTGTCCGCTATCTGATAAGGACGGTAACCCACACTCAACGTTGTTCCGAGTCCTGTGTTGTTGGATCAGGCACCGTGAGGGTGGCCTGAGTCCTCTGTTGTTGGATCAGGCACCATGAGGGTGGCCTGAGTCCTGTGTTGTTGGATAGGGCACCGTGAGGGTGTGGTTCGAGTGCTTGTCGGCTGAGTGATGCTTGTTTTGCAAGTAATAGTAACTAAATAAGAATATAGTTTTTGTGGTTCGACTGTCGTTGAAAATAACTCCTTGAGGTAGCTCACACGAGGACGTGTTAATGTCAGGACGGTCATGTGAAGGCGAGTCAATATTATAGCCTTTAGGAAGCGCCAAGTAAATACTGCCAAAGCACAAAAAGAAAACAAAACAAAAAAAAAAAAAAAAAGTTGTGGTACCTAAGCCGCAGTCTTATATCTGACTGTATGTTTACAGGGAGAGCGTGTGGTCAAGAAGACGAAACGGTGGAGCACTTGATGTGTAGCTGTCAACAAAATATCTTATTCCTGGTGAAGTCGAAATGTATTCTCGAGGGCTCTCTGAGGAAGAGTAAAGAGGAACATAAAAGGACAGTATTATTTTGAGACTATTTATAGAAAAAGTGTTTACTATAATGACACTTCTAGTTTATTGGTAGACGGCGATGTGCCACCCAGACCACACTTGTTTGGGTTGGTTAAGGGGACTCAAAGGTCTGTGCTGGGTGGTTGTGGGTCCTGGGCTGCTAGTGGCTAGCAGTAGGGACGCAACACCCAGGGAAGAGATGTAGACCCTGACTTGTAGCTAGTTCAGCAGGGTTGCCTGGTTAGGTAGTATGCGTTGTGTGTGATGTATGGGTTCAGTTCACTTATTGATGCTGAATTGTAGAGATGTTGGCTGGAAAGTAAGAAGCATTGACTCGTGTCAGGTTGGACGAGCCTGATGCCTTGAGTAATGGTATTGTATTGTCATTGTTGCAGGAATGTATACGCCCGAGGACGGGCGATTGTCAGTCCGGCCGTGAAGGCGCATCCCTGGCGCCGTGAAATAAAAGTAACCTTTTTCTTGGATAACGTTAAAGGAGGTTTATATTGAATTATGAAACAAACATTCAAAATGTTCGGACAAGAATGACAGGAGTCGTCATTCTAGCAGAACGTCATGAAAACCAGAAGAATCCATCGAACCCGTGAGGCTGGTGGTCCATCCGGTATTACATGAGGGACTGCTATAGTGTCCGTGTGCTAGTGCTGTTTTTAAGTACCTATATATTTTGTAATACAATAAGAAAAGAGATTATAAAATGTAACTTAATAGAGTTATGCCTATTTATTTCCAAAATACCTCGAGCCTTTACCTACTTGAAGAAGTCTGAAACTGATACAGATAGCCATCTGGCGACATATATAAGGCGACGATTTTTAATAATTAAACGTTTAGCGTTTGTGTTCTTTTAAGAACATAGACTAACGTTTAAAGGGTAAATTTTAAGAAGTGTTTGGCCCCTTCCGGGTAATCGGTGGAAACCTAACGGTGATAACGAAGCCGATTGAGCCCCAGGTAGCTCGTCCCCGGCCCCTCAGGTCTGGGACAAATACCGAGAGTCCGGACCCCACTGCACTGGGACTCGCCCAGGGGGAAGGAAGGCCCGCGACCAATAGGGCGCCGGTCATTGTCGTTCCCTTTTTACTCCCCGTAAGCGCTCCCTGCTCGCGCAGGGGGACGCAGGCCCGCAACATGGCCCATCTCGTTTATGAGATGGACATGGCTGCGGACAATCTTAAGTCCTTCATGACAAAGGAGAACATACTCTTCTTCAACGCACTCAAAATACAAATACGCAAACGCAACTCAGCGTCACTCACGACATTACCAACACCCGAGTTAGAGACACCCGCGACCGTGACCCCTGCACCCGCGTTCGTGACACTAACCCCCGCGACACCACTTACATACGAGACAACGACACCCGCGCACGTGACACTATCACCCGCGCTCGTCTCTCCCGCGACACCATCACACTCACACTCAGACAACGACATGGACTTTGAGTCTATCACACCCAACGCCAAGCGGACCGCTTCACAGCGCTCCGCCTCCCCCTCACCGGTATCTACGTTGGTAGATAGCGACTCGGACACGAACTCTTTTTCCCTAGTGAAAAAAGGCAAGAAGGCACGTCGCGCCGGGCGCAAGTCCAGACCCGCGAGCCTATCAGGATCCACGACCTTCCCCCCCGCTGGGCCTATGCCTCCCCCTCCCCCGGTGACCAATGCACTTTTGCAGAAGTCGCAGGTTTCTCAATCCGCGAAGGACACCGTCGCCACGCCGACACCCGTCTTAACCGCGCCCTCCACATCAGGGAAGCCAGCCTCACGCTGTGCCCCCCTCCCCACTAAAATCAAGCCCCCCCCACCGGTCTTCCTCAGGGACAAGACCAAGTGGGATGCGCTCTCCCGCACTCTCGCGGAGAAGAGAATAAACTTCTCCCGCGCCACCAACACAGGGTTGGCAATAAAAATCGATGTCCCTACCGTAGACGACTTCCGTCGTCTCACCCAGCATCTGACTGTTTCTCACGTGCCGTATCACACGTACGCCCTCCCTGAGGAGCGTAAAGTGAGAGCCGTGATTCGCGGTATCCCGCAAGAACTGTCTAACGAGGCCGTCCTCAACGACCTCGTTAGTCAAGGTTTTCCCGCCGAGGCTGTGCATAAAATGCAGAGCCGCTCCGGCCGTCCCGTTTCGCTCGTCATGGTCATCATGACAAGTGGCATCGAGCACAAGGCGCGAGACATCTTCCGCCTTGAAAAGTCTTTAGTCGTGTGCGGACTCTCCGGCCTCAAGGTCGAGGTGCCGCACCGACGCGGCTCACCGGGGCAGTGCCACCGGTGCCAGTTGTACGGACACGCTTCGGCGAATTTTACGGCTCCCCCCAGGTGTGTGAAGTGCTTAGACCCGCACTTCACAAAGGAGTGCGCCCGCACAAGGGACTCTCCCTCTCCCCCCGCCTGTGTGCTGTGTCTCCAAACCGGGCACACAGCCAACTATATGGGCTGCCCCCGCGCCCCCCAGCGCAAACCAACGAAAGTTAGGGAATCTAGGGCATCTAGGTCCAAACCTGTCCCTCCCCCTGCGACGGAAAGGAACTTCCCGAGCCTCCCGGCAAAGGAAAGCACCCCTGCCGTTGCGGGTACTAGGCCCGCTTTAGCATGGGGCCCGAGGAAAGTGGCACCAGTGCCGCCCAAACCGGCGCTCCTCCCCACTCCTTCTCCTTCCTTCCAACACGGCATAGGCTCAGGAGCCCCCACCAGCGCGTTAGGTACTATGCGTAGCGCATTGAGCGGAATTAGTATTGCGGAGGTGCAAATACTCGCACGCAAGATCCGCGAGATCACGGACCCATTTGATAGGGTGCTCTTACTAGACGAGCACGCAGCTCTACTCTACAAGTTAGGTTTCCAATAGGTAGTTAGGTACACACTAACACTAACATGGACACCAATACACACACAACACACGCACATAACACGCCAGCTACACTCGCACTCACCACGGGGCGCATCAAGCCTAAGGGACTGTCGTTGGTTTCTTTCAACGCCCGAAGCCTCAGACCGCAGGTCAACGAGCTCAGAGAGTTCGTCAAGAATCTTGGGGTTGACCTACTCCTTATCCAGGAAACGTGGCTCAAACCCACTTCCCTGAAAGGATTGTCAATTCCCAAGTTCTCCTTACTCAGAAATGATAGAGCCACAGGCCATAATGGCGGTGGCACAGCTATTTATTTCCGAAGGGAGCTACACTGTTCACCCATGGACACTCCGTCACTCACCAACATGGAGGCAACTATATGTAGGTTGTCTATGATAGGTCACCAAACCCTAGTCATAGCGTCCGTTTATATACCGTCGGGTAACCTCCCCCTGAGAAGTGATTTTGAAGCACTCCTCTCGCTAGGTAATCACGTTATCTTGTTTGGAGATTTCAACTCTAAACACAAAGATTTTAACTGTAGGACCACAAACACAAACGGTCGAGCCTTATTAGAGATTGCGGAAGCATTTGAGCTGGAGGTTATCAGCCCATATGACTGCACGCACTATCCTAGCGTTAACGCTTATGCACCTGACGTCTTAGACTTTGCTATGACGAAAGGTGTTTATCTACCTTTAAGGTCTGTAGAAACCCTACACGACCTGGGCTCAGACCACCGACCTGTACACATAGTATTAGGCCCGCTCGAACCGTCAGCCCCTCCCACCAAGTCTTTTGTTAACTGGGATAAGGTCACTAGGTCTCTCGCCTCTGCGATTGACGAGCCCGACTCTCCTTTTGCTTTCTCTCCTGACTCGCTGAATAGCGGGGAGAAGATCGACGAAGCAGTAAATTCATTCACACGCTTAGTCACCAAGTCTGTGGAGGATAATACGAAGGTGGTCAACCTGCCTAGGCGGGCACAGCTGCCGGCGGATATCCGAAACACGATAAAGGCTAAGAACGCAGCGCTTAGAAGGGCTGCGCGCTACCCCACTCCCTCTAACCGAGCCGACGCGAACTATCTGCAGAGGCTGGTTAGATCCAAACTCTCAGACCTGAGGAACGCTAAATGGGGCAATCTCATGCAAGAAATATCTCCGTCGCACCAAGCGTTTTACAAAGTGGCGAAAGCCCTTCGTAGTGACGTAGTGCAAACAATCCCCCCTTTATCTCGTCCAGATGGCACTATAGCCTTCGAAGACGAGGAAAAAGCCGAATGTTTCGCTGACAGCATCTCTGATCAGTGCTCCCCCTCTAAACAACCATGCGACCCAGCGCATCTCCGGTCAGTAGAGAAAGAACTCCGTAACAGGAACTCTCTCCCTCTCACGGCCCCTCCCATAACGGTTACGACGGACGAACTTGTTTCGCACGTCAAGAAGCTACAGGTTAGAAAGGCCGCGGGTGCCGATGGCATTTCTAACAAGACGCTCAAGCACTTTCCCATCCAAGTGCTAACCGTTCTCACAGTCATCTTCAACGCTTGTTACGATCTATGTCACTTTCCCACTGCGTGGAAAGAGGCTATCGTAATAGGCATACCAAAGCCTGGTAAACCCCTCAACGTCCCTAGTAGCCACAGACCAATTAGCCTACTCAAGGCAATGGGCAAGCTATTCGAGCGAACGATGCAATCTCGTTTGAGAGATCATCTGTTCGACAGCGGTATAGCTATCCCCCATCAATTCGGCTTCCGACCCGCCCACTCATGTACTCAACAGGTACACCGTATAGTGGAATACGCACTAGACGGATTATACCCCAAAAGGAGGAAGACAGTGGCAGTCTTTTTTGATGTCGCCAAGGCCTTTGACAAGGTCTGGCACGACGGGCTGGTATACAAGTTATACTTGTTAGGCCTGCCCGATCGGATGGTTCGTTTAATTACCTCCTTCCTTAGCGGTAGGACCTTTCGTTTCAGGCACGAAGGTACCCTATCGCCATCTCGGTCTATCACGGCCGGCGTACCTCAGGGCTCCCCCCTGTCCCCCCTTTTATACATATCATACACAAATGATATACCAGTACCTTCGCTCAGAAGCGGGGTACAGATGTCGTTATTCGCAGACGACACCGCCTTGTACTGTAATAGTGTTACTATTGCAGCGGCGGTGCGTAAGCTTCAACCATCTATCAACAGATTGGGCGCGTGGTTTCGCAAGTGGCGCATAGATGTGAATGCAGACAAGAGCGCTGCGGTTCGCTTCGATGTAAAGCGGCGGAATCCACTATTACGTAGGCCCGACGACCCCCCCGCGACTGCTAGGTTCACGTATACCCTGGCGGCGCGAAGTCAAGTATCTTGGAGTCACACTGGACGAAGCCCTCTCGTTCAGGCCGCACATACGGCGAGTGACCAGGAACGCACGCTTTTATCTCGGCCGGCTACACCACATGGTTGGCAGGCACAGTAGAATGTCACTACGAAACAAGCGAACTATCTTCAAGGTTTGCATACGCCCAGTACTCACATACGCATCACCAGTATTCGCACACGCGAGCCCAACCCTTATGGAGAAGCTCCAGACAGTACAAAACATATTCATACGCCGGGCGGCCGATGCACCGTGGTATGTTCGCAACGCGGACCTGCACCGGGACATCGAAATGCCCACTATACAGACATTCATAAAACAGGCCTCTGATAGATTCTTCAAATCTGCAGAGGAGCACACAAATCACCTCATAAGGGAGGCGGTGGCCTACACCCCCGTTCTCCCTAACCCCACTACTCCTCATGTCATACGAAGGCCTCGTAATGTCCTACTGGACTCACCGGACACTCTGTCCTCCGATCTGGAAAGGCTTGTCAAAGCTCAGATCCCTTAGGTCCCCCTAAGCTCTCTGTTAGTCTATAAAATGACCTGAACGCAGTGCGCGCTCTAATCATGATTCTCTAAGTAGGGTTCTATTAGGGAAAATCAAGCGGGCGTCCCTTCAATGGGGCGACGCTTATCTAAGAAACGCTTCCCCGGACCCCAGTCTGGGGGGGACGTTCCGATTCGCTTAGTAGCCCATAGGGCAACCGAGTAGTAGGTCTGGTGGTTTTTAGCCGGTAAGAGTCTCGGCATAACCCGCAGGGACATAGGGCCTCCCTCGGTGTACTCATGAGAGTTTTCCACCCCCTCCCAAGTATAGACCGGAGGTAGTCTGGGCATGTTCAGCCCAGGCGACGTCATTCGTGGCGTACAAAAAAAAAAAAAAAAATAAACCACACGCATTCTACTTCAAGCAAATCGAGAGTTTTATTATATCCTCAAGATCTCCAAATCCTTACAGGAAGCTCCGACCCAGTATAGGCAGACCATCCTGTAAAGTTCTTAGTTCTTATCTTAGATTCAAAATGACCACTTCCTTACTTCCGAATAACTTCTTAAATGAATGACGAATTAAACAGTGAATCTCATTGACTCAGATTTGGCGATAACTTATCTCTTGACACAAATAATTATCTAATAACGTATTCAAACTGTTGACTAGAAATAGAAGACCGGTACGTAATAACAGAACGAGATACCTTACGTAGATAGTTTATACATGTGATTTCCGACTATCTAGAAAGCGTCGAGGAAAATGTAAAGAATACACTGTATATTGTGAATCACGAATTTCTTTTACTAGCTATCTGAATCACCTTAAAGAATGTACTAGCAGGAATAAATTGTGATAAATGTAACTGAAATGTAATGATATAAGTTTTAATGAACATGTTTACCGCGCAGTCTCTACTTTTCATTATTATCGGAAGCGGCAACATAACATTGCGCGTAATGTATAATAAAATATATAATGTATAAAATACACTAGTAGTGATCAATTAAATAATTTGACTTGGTAAAATTGACAGAAATTGTGTATGTTTTTAATTTTAATTGTATCTTGTTAATTGTATGTTGTATGTTTTTAATTCTATGTATTTTTGTGTATGTAAGCAATTGTAATATTGTAGTGGTACCTACAAAATTCAGACACAATGTAAAAATTGTTATTGAATAAAGAATATGAATATGAATTTATTTTCAAAGAAATTTCATTCAAGATTTCAATACTGTCTCCCAAGGTTTTAAAATTTTCTATTGATTCATAGTAAACTTGCATGTTTGAATCTGTACTCTTTTATTGCTTCCTGTGGAAATAAAAGGTTTCTTTTTTATTTTAATTAACTTCCAAACAACGCATCTATACAATTTTTATGATACAGATTAGTTATAAAATAAGTATAAAAGTAAACACCTGATAGACTTAGCAATTATATGAACTCAATTTCAATAAGTTGTTTGTTTTGATAAATACTAGCACGGAATACTTATATCTCAGCTCTCACCTATACAGGTAGAAATACTTCGATGATTATCTATTAATATATGTAAATAACACAGATAAATTCATTTCCAACTGCATTAAGGCTACAAAACTTGTTATGAAGCGGCAATTGGGGTCAATAAATTCTCACTAGTAGTTCTTAAGTTGTTCAAATATATTTTATGGTTTGTCAAAGCGAGTCGGCAGAGAAAGTAAGTTGGCTGGTGTTGCCGTCAGTAAAAAGCGCCCAAATTATATTTTAAAAACAAAAAGTATCAACCAAACAAGACGGACGTTCACCTGCTCTAAACGTATTATCTCAAATAATTGTTTTAAACTCAACATAATGCGCTCAGCAAAATTAGTTTTATTATTTGACGAGTTTCTATTTACCTATGTTTACTTTTTTGGTGTTTTTAACCGCTGCTAGTCTAGTAGAAGACCTGTTGTTTAGTGTAGGTCGTCTAAGTAAAACGTCCTTCAAAAACTAGGTTATTTATGCTCATTTAAAATTATCCTCATTTGAAAACCAATTTAAATAAAAAGTTAAAGATGGTTTTCACTTAAAATTGTAATATACGTGTAATTACGATTTTTCTCTTGGGGCTCAGTCTTTATGTTTGTCTTATTTTTTATTGTAAATACTTGCTTTCTGTGGATAATATTAAACACTAGCTGCTGTGCCCGCGACTTCGTTCGCGTGGCGGATGTTACTTACTTCGCAATTCGATTTAATACTGAAAAATCGTTTTTAAAACCTTATAACGAACAGATATACCTACATTACAAACGAATTGTAAAATTAACGAACGAACCAAAACCTTTTCAAAGTAAATAAATAGTAAATAAAATATCTATGAAGACTGCGTCTAAACTTATACTGAAAGACATGAGCGAACGTCATTCTTTCAAGGAAAATCTTAACACCGCGATACTGAAAATGACGTCACAGGCACAATGCCATCTGTTGTCAAATTTGTAAGTTAAAATAAATGACATCGCTTATTTCATCATAACTGCAAGGACGCGCCTCCTCCCGTGACGGAGGAATACTTGGCCTACTAATACCACGCTGGCCAGTCGGATTGGTTGATAATATACGGATAGATTGGAAGATAATATTCACCGATAGTCCCTTAGTCGGTTTTACGCCACCCATGGGATGAGATGGGGAGGTGACATATTGTATTCTTACTCCGTCACCACACGGATAATCGCTAATTAATTATGAATGAATACATTTGCACGCCACGTTATGGTGCGGCAGAATTACCTGCCTCGGTGGCGCGGCGGTCGCATTACATGGCTGGCGTGCATGAGGTCGCGGGTTCGATTCCCATGGAGGACAATTGTGATACACAAACTATTGTCCTTAGTCTGGATGTTCTTTGTGTCCGTTAAATTGATATTTTTAAAGGCTAGTGTAGGATTTGTCTTTTGTAAAAAAAATGCTGAAATAAATTATTGTACCTCACACCTTTTTACCATCTAGCAAAAAATATTTGACTAAACTTAGACTCGACTATATTATTATTATTATCTATAGATAAACTGCGTGCAGTATTTTTGAATTACTTAATAAAATAAACACAAACACTTTGAATAATAATTTAATGTTTTGTGATTTTATTTCTATATTTTATTGTCAGTTTTGTATTTTTTTATTGTTGACAAATAGTAATGTGTAAAATAATTTTATAAAGAAAAAACGTGTTACTTATTATGTTGTCTGTTATATTATACCCATATATTATTAATTATTAAATAGTTATATAAGTGTGTTATAATTGCAGTTATAATAAGATTGTGAGAAAAGGAATGTTATTTTAATTCAATTTAATATTTATGATTAAGTATAGGTATAGTTTAACTTTAAAAAATGAAGTTTGTACGCCAATATTAGCAATACAGGAAAAGACTATTTATTTTTGTCAGATGTTTTGTATCTGTGATTAACTAATAAAGGTTATTTGTATTTGTATTTATTTACATTAATAAAAACAGGTGGAGTCTGTTGCATACTTTTACGCTGACCAGTAACTACTACAGTTTAAACTAAATGAATACTTACCAAAAGAATAATTTTACTTTAGATTAATAGCTAACTAATACAATTTATATTTAATTAAATTGTTTTAGTTACGAAAAACACAAAAATATAACAATCAAGTAAACTTATAATTGATTTAATTTAATAAGACTTATAATTGATATTACACATACGATTCATGGTTAATTTTATTAACATTTAAAAGGAATAACTTATTAATAGCACTTAATAATAAAATAGTTATAGATTATTTAAAAACTCATTTATTTTACGATTACTACTGGTAACGCCATCTCGTGAACAAAAGAAACGAAATTTAAATTCATTCAACATTGAACAAAATCCATTTTTCATGACCCCTGATTTGTATTGGACTGTTCTAATAAAGAGATCTAGCGATATCTCGAGTAATACTTATCCGATTTTGATGAAACATACCTCAGTTTAAGCCTAATAAGAAAGGCTACAATACAATGTATTGGTCTTAAGGTTATATTTTAATTCGTTTTAAAGATGTGCGATAACAAACAGAGAGACAGACAGATAGACATTAATTCAAAAAATTGTAAGTGTGTAGTGTTGTTGCTTTTTGACTTTTTTCTAGATTTTATAGATAATTTTAATCTGAATTTTCGAAAAGAACAGACATTTCGACCTCTACAGTTTTATTATAGTATAGAAGATAGATAGATTACCTACTTTAAACTTAATACCTAAAAACTACGTATCTATGTATTTTAATATCTAAAGCGCGCTTATTCCAAAAAGAGTCAATAAGAACCACGTCCGTTCGAGAAGAGTCAATGTGAATGAAATTATATAGATGCACCGGTTGGCCGTTTCGGACGTTAAACAAAAATCAACCGTACAGCCGTACTCATACCGGCGCGGCGACATTTGGAAATTTTCTTTCATCTATATCTTGTGTGTTTATCAACCGATTTCTATATTTTTTTTTTTATAAATAAGATATTAAAGTGTAATTTTGAAATATGGGAGTTTGAAAAAGATATGTCTATGCAAATTACAATATATTTATGTATTTAATACACTTTGAAGAAAACCCTAACGATTAAACACGTTATTGTGGCTAATATATAAAAGATAGATATATACTATTCAGGACTTTTTTGTACATCTTTTGAAGACCATTATTTTTGTAATACATATTTTTGGCGTATGATCAACGTATGCGATGATAAGAGCTAGAACGCGCTTTTTGTCAACTGACTTGCTTTAAATTTTTCGTCACTGCTCAGCTCCTATGTGTCTTAGCGTTATGTTATACAGCCTATAACCTGCCCGGGAGTATGGACTACAATCGTACCAAGTTTGGTTAATATGCCTTCAGTAGTTTTTGACCCATGCGTGCACATACAGACAGACAGACAGACAGACAGACAAAAAATTTATTGATTGCATTTTTGGCATTAGTATCGATCACCATTCATCCTCCAATATTAATTTTGAACATATATTCAATGTACAGAATTGATCTCTCTACAGTTTTATTATAAGTATAGATATTAGTATAGACCTGACAATTAAAACATTTAAAAATATCTAAGTTGGTGTTTTTAACATCTACGAAAATACACGTTCTTAAAATATATCTTCCAAGATATTTAATATATTATAGTCTCGTCTTTAAGAGTACACATACCTATATTTAAAGAAAATTAACAATAACAACAGAGAAGCCCTAAAAAAATTATTATTTTTAATAACTATAGGCTCGATAACCTCGTTAGATAACCAGTAATGCCACACATCGTCAATCAACATGATGAAATAATTATACGAATCTCTATGAATCGGAAAGTAATAGGTAGAGCTAAGCTGACCTTATTGCGTTGGTAAAGGGCAAAATAATTTATGAAAAAAAAATGCATGAAACAAATGCTTAAATATAAGAGAAAGTTACATTAAAAATGGCCACCATTCGAGAACGTACCAGAATATTATTTTTGTTTTAGGCGCGATTCTTTTTATGCCTCTCTTCCCAAGCTCTGAGAACGAATGTCTTAATTAAAGTATTGTTGTGTTCGTTAAATAAGAACTTTTAAATAATTGACATACCTACCTACTACAACTAAGTACTCTGCTTACTACGAGTATTAATTACCTAAAACTAATTGTTAAGTTACGTACGTGCTCATAAGTACCTACTACTTAATGTAGATTAAGATGCGTAATATTTATATTTAGCTATTTAGGAATTGATAATAGCAATTAAAAGGATAGCAAACTTTTAATGTGCTGAATTAACATAAAACTTCACATTTTCTACGAGAGAAAAGGAATCAATTGTGAGGAAAATTGTCGGACAAACTAGAACATAGGTACTATTTCTTACTAGATACAAAGATGGGTATTTTACAATTGATTTCGCTTGTCCAAAATCTAATTCAAAAGTGCAGTAACCGACTCGAGAAGTTGTTGTATAACAAATCTAAGCTATACAAGTTGGTTGTACTCTACAAGCCGAAAATACTTTTAATAGGTAAAAATGACAAAAACTATTATAAAATTTAAAAAAAATTATCTTTTATTAAAAAAAAAAATCCTAGTTGGACATTTTGTATTTTGGACATACCTAAGTCGTGCAAAGGTGCCAAAGTCTTTTGGTCACAAAAGATTTTCAATAATGTAAATAAAATATTGCAACTCAAATCTAATATACCTACCTTATTTAAAATGTTCATACCTACAATACAATTAGGTACGTACTATTACGTAAGTACTTGTAGGTACAGTCATGGTATTTAAAGGTCCGCCACCTTAAGGCCTATTTTCGTGTGCTTATGCAGTATGAGCGATACTCTGCTTTACCAATTGAATATGACATAATATTGCAGTCAATGGTCGGCTGTCACTAGTAGGAATGACAATACAATATCGGTTACCTAGGATACAAAATTAGTCCTTCGTGAATGATCGTGAATCGGAAATAATATTTATTATTATTTAATATTACTTATTTAATATTCAAGTTTTATAATAATATTCTGTGGCTATAGGTATAATAAATTATTATTAAAACAGTAATAAATAAACAGTAATAGACATTGACAATGAAACAGAGGATATCACAGCATATTAAAAGTTTGTAATGACTAAACAGGCCTGTTGGCAGGATTGTCGATTATCTTAGGAGCCATTATAAAAAAATAGAACAGAACAGACTAAATAGTTCATTAAAAAGGTTTGATGTTGACATGTAACTAGACGTAGACCAAAGGTGAAAATGAATTTGACCCTTATTATCATACTGTGTGAGTATAGTTTTATGTGTTTTGTCTATACAATGCTTTAGTTTCAAAAGGTACTAAGAGTTTTAGGTTTCACAAACGAATGAAAAAGAAAACTGGAGGACGTTTTCGGTAACCCACTGTACCTTAGTTCATGAGTTTATAAAATTATCTAATTTGACTGACAAGTGGAATTATAAGTAGTATTGAAAACAACTTGAGTCCTCCACGATTACCTATAATCTTACGTTTTCATCTTGAGGTCATGGTGTCAAAGCTTACTTTCTCACAAAGTATAAACTTATTGTCGGCTAATTTGTCGGAGTGAATGAACAATTTATTATCGTAAGTTCACATCGTTCGTTGAGCTTCGGATGCGCTGTTCAATTTGATTAATGACGAGAAATTGTTTTCTTTACTTGCCCATGGGTACCTACTTGTTTTGCTACTCTTAGATAGTAATTGTATAATATAATAGATATTATTTACACATTCACATGATGCTATCTAGTCTCAAACTAAGCAGATCTTGTATTGTGTGTAAAAATAACGCAAATAAAAATTGTTACTGTACATTGTACAATTTTTATTTGCGTTATTTTTTTATAAAATTTCACCGAAATGATGTTTTAAAGGTATGCCTAATAAAAAAACAGTTTTGAAAGGATATACGATATTTTTGATACTAAACAAGTGACCATATTTTGTAACAATGAATTACTTACTTAGTTAAAAACTAGATAAATATAAAATAACTACCCACAGCCACAACTAGCCACATGCCAAACAGCTATTACCTTAACCTATTTATCTTTTATATGTTTAGATTTCGTTCTAAAAACTAATAATTAATTAACTATACCCCTTCCAGCGTAAGTTTAGCTTTTTGACAGTTCACGTCCATGAAGTTTCGTAATACTTCCGTAATACTTCCAATATTTTTCGAACAAGTAATATTGTATTTCATGGACGTACCCATGTTTTTTTCAGTTACCATGGTTACTTAGTGATGGACACTCATAACGATTACCACCATTATGAAACAAATTACAAATAATCGCTAGAACTAAATGCTATGAATAAATCTGAACTCTTCATAATACGTTTATAAAATGTAATAATATGATATTTTAGATTAGCTATAACCCGCGAATGTGTCACGATAAATTATGTATTTTTAAATAATACCTAAGCGAACTATAATTTTATCATTTTAAGCTATAGGTTTTATAATTCTCTTAACATAGATAAAGAAAGAAACAATAATAAAATGATAATGTAAGTTGATTTAAGGATCCAAATGTGTAAAATAAAGTACTTTGAAAAATCGAAAAATCACTTTACAATCGATTGGCAATACATTCGAGATACTGCTGAACGTCACTAACGTCAAGCTGTCAAATGTTGTTAAATATAATGGAAAGGGTATAGTAAAATGAAACTAGGCCTATTAGGACTGATAAGTTCAAGATATAATCGCATTTCCGTCCGGCTCAACTTTAGTAAACTTGTGCTATATGTTAGATACACAACCATGGGAAATAAATCTTGAAAATTGCTCTAATGCATATGAGTAGATAATGTGCGCATTAAATACAAAACAAAAAATACAAAAACCAAACCCTAACATTCCGTTTGGTCAGTGTGGTATTAGGAGGCCAATACTCCATCTACTTATTACTATAGACCCGTGTCTGCAATGAGAAATTAAGGTGGGGTGGAATAGTCCCTACAATTGTACAAAATAATAGGTAAATAGTTTAGTTAGTGTACCTAAATGTAACCACATTACCCTTCTCTATGACTCCTCGTTTTACAAACATGACATGTCACTATTTCTTACAACGCATACTTTCTTTCCTGTAAATAAGCAAGTGAAAAGAACTTGGTAAGGAATATTAAATCAGAACTAATTAAATATTTATGTAATTTGCACGTTTACTAGGAAATACACACTTGTAGCTACACAATACATATTACGATAGATATAGGTACAATGTTGTTAATGTAACAGTAAAACAACTACAGAAATATCTTCATTTAAATAGCATTATTTGCGTTATTTTAGAGTTAATTTTAATACAGAAATGCTTTCGAATCATCTTAAAAATTAATATTAGGTGTAAGTACTTATTTGTAGCTTTTCCACAGGCGTTTATTGTCACCAAAGGTAATAAATAGCAGTGGTAAGTAAATAAAAATACTAAATTAAAGTTGAATAACTAACGAGGTAATATAAGAGAATATTATTAATTAATATTTATCGAGTGTTTGTAAAACTATATGAAACAAAAGAGAGTAAACGAGAAAGTGATAACGGGAAACAAAAACAAGACTGGTGCTGTCAGAAAAACAAACAACCAAAAATCTCTATGAAATTCGATTATTCTCATTCATGAATCAAGTCATGGTTGTACTATTCACCACACTAGCGAAGCTACAACCTCAGGTAGCATAATTTAAAATTGCTGTAAGTGATGGACTGTCTTATTGTTACAGGCATAATAACTAAAATTGCACTGAATTCAATTCACAGTTATGTAGATAAGTGAAACTAATTAACCAAAGATTCTCATGTAACAATTAACTCTAGCTATAACTTTATTCCCAAGACTCCCTTACAAGTGGCGTCACTTTATAATTAGGGATGGTCCACACGACAATCGTAAACGTAACCTATTGTTGTTTTGTACAAATGATCCGTTCTGCTTCACATTCGGAGCAGTCTTCACTTTCTATGACTGTGACATTGCAACTTGGTACTTATATGAAATATATGCAATTTCTTTGTTAATGTCGCGAGTGGAAACTTACCTATATGATACGACGTTCAATAGTTACTTACTTTTATATCTACTGCCACCCGGTTGAAACGTGCTCCGATATGCTGTGTCTTCTTCTAGGCTTGCATCTAGGAAGGTATGGAAACAATCAGAAATATATTTGTCTAATATTTTCTAGCTTATGGGTAAAATTATGGTATTAAAAAGTATTCAAGTAGCTAACATGAACATCTTGATAGAATCACTACACAATGCTTACGTATAATCCGCACCTATATAGTACAGCGGAATCGTTGTATTGAGTAATACTCAATACACAAACAAGGCATTGAGTATAATTGTCCATAAAAAGTCATCTTCACAGGTAATGAAGTGTACTTTTCATTGCCTAAGGTGACCAACGAACTAGGTAGTCCCTTTCTTCTCCGAATATCGATCGTCCGAAAATCATAATCCCAAACAAGTTTACTATAATCATCACTTTCCATAATGTTCGCGTATACGAAATCGTATATTACCTAATCGTCTTTACCTATAATACTTGTGTGTCATAAAATGGGGTACTATAATTGTTACATATCCTATTTTTTCTTGCTATAAAGTCACATGTCCTAAAAAAAATATTAGGGCAAAAGTCAGAAACAGTTGGTTAGGTTAGGTTAGTATGATGACCACAACGCGCACGAGCCGAGCGAGCGAAGCGAGCGTGCCGCGTGCCAGCGGCCGGCGAGTGCCAGAAACATTTTTTTTTATGTAAAACTAGTATATAGTATTTATGGTTTTTAAATATTATAGATTGTGATGGTCATAGCAAAAAAAATTAGGTCATGTTATGTTTAGGGATGTAGGTTTTCGGACAAGTGATATTATAAGACATGAATTTAGGGCTAGCTACCATTCGGACACATGATGATTCGGACACAAAATGTTATGACACCTTAGATTATGGATAAAAAAATTATGAGACAAAATAGAGAACCACGAACTAGCTGCCTGATCTGATGGCAAGTGGAAACCGCTATTTATGGAAGTCAACAATACCAGAGTAGAATCAAACCGATGAGTACCCAAAAATTGAAAATTTCTAATAGTCGTAAAGTCTAATTTTTACAATTTATCTAAGTACATAATTATGATTTCCAATAAGCCCTCCGTAGCAATGTATTTTCCAACCTGTGTTTTTAATATACATATCAATCAAAAACCTGATTATACTAAAGCAAACATTATCCAAACATCACTGAGATAGCTATGCGTAGGAATGCGGCGGCTTGTCCTTCTAGGTCACGATGGCTTGATAATAGGCTGTCATTGGTAGTAAGAACGAAAGCCAACATTTCGCTGATGGCCCACTAACCCATTGGGCATGTTTACACATCGAATTATATTTATTTACGTGCAAGTCCACTTTTTTATTTTGTTTAGTATATCAGACCTCCTTGTATCAGTTTCTCTAGAAACTAATCTACTACCACGATCATGTTTGATTAAAGAAATACTTATCTTCGCATTCACAGAGTACACGATGTATTCAATTCGTGTGCAATTAATTTCAAATTATAGGTATGATTCAAAGACAGGAAATGATTTTACTTTGATTGACAGTTTAAGTTCTAGATCTCAAAGCTTTTTAAATAGTTGCAAGTAGAAAGAAAAAACTAAATACATCATTACTTTTTTAATTACGACCTATAAGAAATGAGAACATTAGCAAATAAAAGACTAGCGAGCTTTTAATAGTTTTGGAGAGTTAACCCCCCCCCCCCCCCCCACCTCGGTTCTCGAATGACTGATCAAGTAAATGATGGCTGAAAAGAGTTTTGACACTTGATTAGTTGATTTTTACTTGATTAGATATTCACAAACCAGGGGTTAATCTCTGTATTGTAGAATAAAAAAAAATATGCAAATTCCCGAAATCTTATAAGAGTTCAGTTTAATTAAAAGATAAAATATATATTAAATGTTATCATACAAAAATAATGGTATCAGAAAATATATAAATCAATTAGATCTAGTTTCTCGCCTGCAAGCGTAAAGCAACGGTAGTCAGATTTGCAGTTCTAAGTTAAGATGATAATATTCCGGGCAGAATTGTTTCTATTCACGCCACGGTTCTTTACAACTGTTCAATGGCACGGTTAATTGAGAGTTAGTTACTTGTACGTGATTTTATAGGTATGTTATATAAAACAGACAATATTAAGGCAACTTTTGTACTTAACTTACAAAAAAAGAGGGAAACTGACTGAGATGACTCTACTAACATTTCATATCACAAATAAGCTGTGCCGGGTTCACAATCTTTTATGACTTTAACGACTTACTAATATCGAACGAAAAAATCCAACTTTTAGATAATAGCTGTATCTACGCCAGGGATCTGTCAAGGGAACATTCGTATCTCAGACATTCTAATACAAAGACTTTTATGTACACTACATAGTATGGTATTTTTTTATAATCATTGAATACCTACTAAATTAACTTCTAATATCTCAAAATGTACCTAAATATAAATCTTCTTTAGTACGTCCTTTTTGGGTGATAAACAAACTTAACGGAACTCAGAAATTAGGACGCCCTCATAGTGGTTTGTGTATGAACCGCAGAAGGCGGTCCCGGTACTACAGTCAACTGATTTGATTCTACTTATCGCAGAGGCACAGATCACTTAATAGTTATAATCTGAGGTATGAGTTCAACTATGTAAAAGTAACCATTTGAGAAATAAATAGTTAATATTAGAAACATACATCGTAATTTACTCAGATTGTAGAAAACTTATTTAATTGCAGTTATTTTAAAAAGAAAAGTGATCCCAGAGTTAGCTAGAAGATAATACTTATGGTGTAAAAGTGTACATAAGTAGATACTTTTTCTACACTTATGTTCATTAGCCAGCATATTTTCATTTTCTTTAATGTAACAAAATCTTTATTTTATCATAGTTTTAATTCCAACTAGACAGTTTGTTTAGCAACGTAAAAACTGTAAAGTTTATATTCGTATCATGACCATAATAAGCTGATAAATGTTCCAACTTTCAATTGTAGCCAAAATAAATGACATGTTATTTTGTATTAAAATAAAGTCAAATAAATACCTTCCTGAACTACAATATAATATCGCTATCTTTTTTGAAATATATATAAAAATGCTGTTTTCAAAACTTCCCTTCCTTACAATGAGATATACCAGGCACTAACGTTTTCTACGAAAACACATTCGCCCGATATTCTTTTTAAATAAATTGTTGTACTTTTACAGTGAAGTAATGCCTTCATATGCTTTGATATCAGTTTTTCGACTTCCAACCGAGAATTAATCTGACTTAAGACCAACTGTTTTAAGCGCGTGAGTACGAATAGCTATTATGATACGGAGTACCTACTTTGCCACAGGTGGTTTCAAAGTAGTTTTATTCTTTATAGTACTGATAAAATTAACGGTTATTAAATACCACTCAAGCTGGCTGTTTATAATTAGCTACTGATTATCGACTCAGCTAGTCATATTTGGTTCAGTGGCAAAAGAGAAGTAGGTAGTCGAGTCAAGCTCGCATTCCAACTTTACAGTTACCCTCAAAAGGCCGTAGCTACATGTAAATTGACAAATATTACCGGACGTGCAGCTTTCTTACAACTAAATAGAGATTTCACAAAATTCTTTAAATGTCCAAATTTTTTGCCCACTTATTATTGATCAAGCCTGCAATGTTTTTTCAGATACACCTCAAAAATGCATGAACTCGATCTTGGAAATGAGCACATATTCTATACCTGACAACTAAACAACTAGCCTATGGCCAGCAGTGGCATAATAGAGAACGACACTTGCTAAGGCACGTAAAGTAGCAATCTGTGTTTATATGTCAACTAGATTAAACAGTGATGAGGCCTACATAATCATAGTTACGTGTTTTATTCATTCGTATCTTATAAATAATTTATATTTAAGCGCTTTATTTTTTAAATAATTAACACTTAATACAATATTAAAGTTGGAATTCATAAGAAGTTATAAATATTTTAGACAAAGATTTCCATTTACCTGATAATGATCAAGACGACTGACTGTAAAGAGATTTTATACAAGGAAGACTTGTAAAGATTTGTAAAATAGCATGTAGGGTTGTAGGTACAAAATAGGTTTTGCAGTAACTGAGACTAGAGTTGGACCTTTACGAACTATTACAATAATGGTAATGTAATAATCGGCCATTTAATCAGCTATTACGCTATGCCCATCATAGTGAAATTTTATGGGAGAAACTGACCACAGAGTTAATCATCGTAAAAGTACAAAAGGAAAAGAATATTTTGTGACAAAGTCAAACAAAAGAGCATATTATATGAGTTGCGTTTACGCAACTCATATAATATGCTGCTGACTTGCTTATGTTAATTAACATTAGCAAGTCACAGTAGTAGGTTTTTTTTTTCATTTAAAAGAAAGCTATAATAGTGTACCTTATAAATAAGGACGTCTTATTAGGTCCTTGGTGCCCATAAAAGAATACATGAAGTACAAAGTAAAATGCCCATGAAGTACAAAAGAATTATCCATTGCTCTATGGCATTTACGGAAAGTTAATATTAGCCTTCGTATAATATTGAAGATATGTTTGGATTACTTATTGTATCGATACAAACCTTTATAATGCTGTCCAAAAGCAAGAGCAGTTATCATTATCACATGCTGCGTTTTCTTATCGACCTTCCCATTTCGGTCCATTTCTCCTATATTTCAAAGCTAAACTTACCACTCTTATGTTTATTTATTTTATAACTGTAACAATACGACGCCATAGTGTATCCGTTAGTTTACATTTCATATTTAACCCTCTACTTACTCCGAGGTCACTTTCTATGCATCGAGAAAGTTATTCCACGATTAACTTGTGGGATTATATTATTATTAAAACTGTTCTACATAGAATCGTGGCAGGTATTAAGTAATGAATAATAAGAGCAAGATAATAGTTGATTTTATAAGTGGGATTACCAAAATAAGAAAGTGAAACGCGATCAAATGAGTCACAGTACAGGTCACTGATCTTGCGCTCATATCCTTCACACACATATTTTTCAACTTCTAAATGAGTAACTTTTTTAAGAAACACAGCGAAAGTAATTTCTTATTTTTCCCTATATTCAAACTTTCGTAATTTTAGTATCATTCGTACCAAACTACTGTTTACATAAAAGTACTATAACAAACCACTTATTACCCTCAATACGATCATTACGTACGGCGACCTCTTTACCAAATCCAAGGAGCTAGCGAAAGTAAATTCTTTTTTACATGCATTCCAACTTTCATTTTTAATTTTGTTTTACTCATTAAATTGTAAGTTTTTTTTAATACGGTACAGCGACTTTTGTTTGTTTGAATGGAGTCTCAATTAAGGTGTATGGAGATTTAAGATTATTCAGGATTTAATTAAAAACAGTATATTTAGCAATTTCATCATTTATTTTAAAAAACTATAAAATTAAGACATAATGGAATGTAAAACCCACTATTCTACAACCGGACGAAGCTACATGCAAAGATTCAGATCAGCGCACACACGGATATTACGAGAACAGTGTCATAGATACAAATACTTACTTTTTATCTAGTGCATTCAAAAGCATAACTTTTATCTTAAATAACAAGGAAAACAAAAAGAGAAAACGGAATAATAACAATTAACTTTACTCACGAATAAAATTAAAAACGCAGGTATACTGGCACCAGCAATTACCTGAAAATATTTAAATATTAGTATGTTACCAAAACTCTTAACTTAAGTGTAGGTTATTTAAAAAACGGTCATTCACATTCTACAATAATAGGATTTAATCTCCATTGTGTATTTCTACCTAGGATGTTACTAACTTTCTCTAAGAGATATTATTATCCTCATAAACTCGAGACATACATTTATACCTGATACTTTAAATTATAAATTAAATCATACTACATTACAGCCAGCATCATATCAGTAACTTATCATACAGAATTACAGAACCTCGACGCCTGTTGAACACTAAGTACAAACACTGCGCGCTATGGCCGAAGCCTACTGTAAAATTATGTTACAATGTTGTCGTTAGGTCATTGTAACGTAATTATGTTACTTCAATAGTTAATAAGACACTTAGATGATATAATCGCGTAAACGTTTTTGAAAAAGTTAGACATTGTGCGTAAAGATCCAAATAAACCGAAAAACAATTGAAAATATTTTTATCAGAAGTTTTCCGATATTATACCTCAATAAATTAATCGATTCAGGACAGAGACGGTCAACTAAGTATAGCTATCAGCTATCAAAGCAACACTAAAGTCTGTAAGAATTTCCTAAACATTGCACAGTAATAAAATTAATCCAGAAAAGGCAGAATTTGGAAATTCAAATGAAATGGTGGGTGCTAGATACGAATTCACAGCCTAGTTTTCAACAAGGACTTACTATGAGGTTTTGCTCTATAAATTTTGTTTGAACATAGCATAGCATATCAAAACCTCGGCAACGAGACAAAGTCTTTGTCAAAGTGAGGGCGTAGTTACCTGGATATAATGTTACCATACGTAAGCAATTAAGTGATTGCCGTGATGATTAAATACTTAGATACCGTGAGAAGCTAAGACAGTATCTAGCCCATTGACATATGAGGCGTTACTCGCTTCAGTTTCCACGAGACACATGAACTTTACTGGGAATAATTAATCAAATAAAAGGTTAGTTAGGTTAAGGTAACAAATATTAAGTAGGGTTAAGCTGGGGTACCATGTCAGAAAACCTAGTTTGTTCGCTTATGTGCGATTCGTTGTACCCTGGGCATCGTTGTTAATTTGTTCGTTTGTAGAAATAAATCGACATCTACTGTGATATTCCCAGAGTTTTCTCGAAATTTCTGGAATCCTGAGTGAAAAAGTGACTCTGGCTTTAAAACTCCGAGAATCAAAGAAGTTATCCTAATTAGATTAGGCACAGGGTTGTTGCTAGTTATTTTCTTTAATAAAGACCAATGTTATACATACATGTCTGAATGCATCGTTGTACTCCTTATTACTTACTGTTCCTCTTTATTATCCTCCCCATCCTATGATATCTGTGATTGGTCAAGGATTTTAACAATCAATCCGGAAGGAATAAATGCAAATCTTAAACGACTTGATCAATATCTGGTGGAAATAAATTTTGTTGATGCTTATAAATTGTTACATGCATTACTTACTTACTAGCTCCATACCTTACCTAATCCTTTAATTACATACATACATACGTCCTAGTAAGTGCATAACTGCTTTGTAAAGTACCTGTAACAAAAAATACACAAGTATTAGTAACAAATTCATCGAAAAAAATCTTCTAAAATTTGAAGGAATGCTTACATCTCAATTGGGAAAAGCTTTATTGGTTCGGTAAGAGCGTGTCCTTGACAAGGTTTCGTCGGGAGTGATCCCTGCAACGGGATAGAAACAGGTTGGACCCAGGGGCAGATGGACCGACTAGCACAGTTAGCCCGTTGGCTCTATAACTGGGTCATCATATATATACAGTGAAGTTCAAGGCGCGACACTCACTGCAAGTTAAACTCTTGCACGAGCAACACGCACTTTCACCAGTTACAATACATCTGCCTAGTGGAAGATAACGTGAATCAGTGTTACAGTGATATTACCTCCAAATTCCAGATAAGGTAAGAAGGTTTTTTGAAGTTCAATACCCGTAACAAGTGGAATATGATTAAGTGTTCGTGGAAACCATGTGAAAGTTGAAACAGGACGCTAATAAGTGACCACGTGATTAGTTATAGATAAGGTGTTTCACAAGTGATTTAGTGATACAAATTGTTTAGTTTATTTATATCAAAAATATATAATTTGTTTTAACATTATTAATGTTTAAATTTGTTTTTACGTAAAAAGTTAATATTGTATCTAAATTACTGTGAAAACATTTAATATAATTATTAATTTTAGCTTGTTGAGAATGGAAGAAATAAAAAAATAAGTGGTTCTTATTATAATAATTGATATACGTAGTACTTAAGTTTTAATACACAAAGTTTATTTTAAGCGCTCTACATTAATTAAAGATGATCCTTTTTATATTGTTTAACCGCCTGCAATATTGATAAATACTTAAACAACATTAATTTAATATAAAAATAAACGAATAAAAACTTAATAAAGTAAACATAATTACCATTCAAATCAAAAGAAAGTAAAGAATTAGAAATTGTAATAGCGGAACGATGACACGATTTTTTTTACAAAAATTTCACGACTGTTATGTATTCTCCCACACATTACATGCTATCCGCCTCTGTCATGTAAATAAGAACCTTCGCTTTCTAAAATGTGAAAATCTTCACATAATAAGACATTTCGTCATAAACAATGAATAAAATAATACATACATTCTCGAATATTAACGAAATTGTTATTTAGAAAAAGTTTATTCTTCGTACTAATTAGATTATTATTGATCTATTCTTCAAATAGAGCGAGGAAATCGATCTGTCGTAGAGCAATATTAAGTGTTACTTAAATAACTATGTCAACTATGAATTTATTTTCTATTCAAATATAGTCGACATCTTTATAGACTTGATATAACATAAAGAGAAAATCCGCTTGGTTAACGTTCTAGTATTTACGTGATACTAGGCTTATATAATTATTACTAAATTTTAAAACTGTTCTAAGCAAAACTTCAACCAGGAAATTTGCCTTTAAATAGACTTACTTAAAAATATAGATAAAAACAAATAAACAAACGAGAACAATTTATTTTATTATACGTCTTATGTACGAGAAGAGATCTTAACAAGTGTTATATGATCCCACTTGGTGACAGTAATTAAAAGTCTTGAAACGTGCGCCGACGCTGTTGAAAGTGGCGAGGAAAGCTGCTGCGATCGGAATGGCCAATAATGCGCTTGCGTGCCGGCCACACAGTCTCGACGCTGCGTTTCTCGTAACAAATAGAATGTTATAAAGTATTCCCGATAAATTACTTGACAATAAACGACAGCATAAAGTTTCCTGAATATTAAAATTATAATAAAGTACATCGAAATACGTTTAATTTTCACGGAAAGGATAATATTTTCAGTAATAATTACCATACATTTGAGAACCACCAAATGTCCACAAAATAGCAATGGCCAGACCTCAGTACGACTCTACTAAAAACTTCATGTAATTTTAGTTCATTCACTAACTTTTAAGCAATTCAATGAAAACAAAAGCAATTAATGATGAATAGTAAGATAAAGTCAGATGAGAAAACAAAGTAGTTACTGTCGTCATCTCATCACGTCAAACGTTAAGGTTGATACACTCGTAGCCAAAAAACTTTAAAGTGAAAGTTGTCGGCGGACGTGAGAGGCAATCTCGTCATTCCCCAAGCGTTGGGTAATCGAAACGATTTTAAAACGAAAATTACATACCGGCACTTTGCTGTTGCCGGCCCTATCTGATGAGTGACCAGTTAAATTAGACTTTTTTTACATACCGGCTTAAATATGTCATATATTTGAAAGTGTTCCCATTTTTCGGACCTCAATAGCTTAATTGATAACTTTTGATACTCTAAGACTAAGAGTTAGTTTAGTAGTATATTAGAAGGTATATTAGTTGTGGATTTACATTTGTGTCAAATAGTATCATCAAAAATTCATTTTCAAAAGTAAGAGATTGAAATTTTGTATATGAATGTGCATTAAAGATGTAACGGATCTCATTACAAATTCAATGGGCATTGAGTCGTTAAACATGATTGACAGTATTCGTAGAGAAGTAGGTGTCGACCCAAATTGTACATGTGCATCATGAATCAGGTGTACCGTACGATTGATCCGCATCGAGAGCGTCGTAACGGTGTGTGAGCAAACGCACCCAGATCACTGTTAGTAGAACATCACTAAACCAACATCATTACGATCTAACTAATCGCGTGAAGCAATGATGCGTGAAGCAATGATGCGTGTTTTTCAGTAAAGCCTGGTACAGATAGACGGCACTTTTTTGCAACATACCTCAGATCCGCTACTGTACATGTACGTAGTGGTAAATGAAGTAATAAATCACGGAAGGATACATTCTTTTTAACGAGGCTCTACATTAATACTTTTTATTCTTAAAAACTAGGCAATTCATAAAATAACAATTCTACGTAGTTTTTATCTAAGGCTATTGTACCTTGAAAGTAGTAACAGTTTTCTGGCTAAAAGATGGAAGAAATGAAGTATTCAGAAATGCAGGTGCATATATCATGATACCCTATCAAAACTATTTTTCATACTTTTAAATTTAATAAATGTTTATTTTTAGTTACAAATTACCCTTTGTTCGCAAGATTCCAACTTTATCAGGAATCCAACTTTTCAAACATCCATTTATAATGTTAGTTCATCCATTTATAATGTTTGTTTATTTTTTTTTTACATGTTAGGAATACAAATCCCCCATGATAAGTTATTTTTAGCTAGTTATATGAAATACCATATACAGAACATTTCATATAACCATGTAACATAACATAATTATACGTAAGCATAGCGTTAGTCACGTAGTATACAACGATGTATGTTTACAACCAATAAATACATTTCAGTTCACGCTCATATCCGTATACCAAACACGCACGCTTGTAGACTTACGGATGGGTTTAGAAAGCGCATTGCACGATGGACCGGTCATTGAACAGGCAAAAAAACCCAAAAAAACACGGAAGATGAAATAGCTAATGCTTTTTTCATAAGACAACACACGTAATTAATAAGGTATATAATTAGATACATTCTTGAATGTATTATTTAAAGAAACAATATTAATATAGATGCTGTAACTGTATTAAATACATAACAATCATCAATCGCGTGTATCCCCGATTCATATAACAGCGAATAGTAAAAACACTCATATGAATGAAACTATATGCACGCATAAGAAGAAAATTGTCAAATGGATAGAGAAATTTGTTTCTCATTTCGCAACAGTGAATTTCCGATGAAAGTAGGGAGCTGTTCACGTCGTAATAGCTGGTCTAAGTCCTCGCTCCGAAATTAGAAAAACGTTAACCTTGCACGGCAGTGGCACACACGCGACCGGACCGCGTGGCTTTCACCTATCGCCATGTTTGCCTGCACAAGCGCCTTGCGCTGCCGCCCCGTTCTGCGTTAATAGACAATGTAATTATACCTTATTTACTTAAAAATAACGTCTATTACGTGTTGATGTTATTATTTGTATGTGTATTTACTTCCCTTTCTATTTGTCGAAATGTATAATCCTAAGGTTGTATAATAACTTCATAGAGGAGTAGGTATAGTTAGCATAGTACCAACAATAAAACCTGCTATTTATTAATAAGTTATATTTCTGAAACAACCATTAAAAGTATTAAAACCAATCACAGATATTTCTAGTAAGATATTTACTGATTATGATATCTTATCCCATATGAACCCAAAGAAAACTTGACAGACAATTTTACACAAACGAGTTGCCTTCCGGAAAAGGCTGTCTCTACTTAGGAACTTAAAAAAAAACTTTTATTATTATCTTAAGTACCTGCAAAGCAAATAATCAAGAAACAGACTTTAGTCACGTAGTCTAACCATTTTTACTAATAAGCAACCTAAAATTATTAATATTTTTTCTTGTTAAGCTGCTCCCAGTATGTACATGTAGGTCATCTTAAACGTGAAGATCCGCAACGATCGAAAGTGAGGTTAGTTTCTCGTTGTCACGTCAAGTTCAGTCACCTGCGGCGTAGGGTTACTATGTCATGAGGGCGCAGCCACCTTAAAATTGTTTATAAACTGACATTAAGTATATATAATTGTAAAATAATCCAACCAACTTATTAAAACAACATTCCTCTTTTTAAATGAAGGTAGAGTAACAATAAACTTAATATTTTCATAGGCTGTAAATGAAATTATTGTTACACAAAAGTTCTTAAACAAATATACCTAATGCTTCGCTTTTAAGTACTCAAAAAGGCGACAACGCACGGAGCATAGGTAAATAAATATAAATGATAACTGCAAGTCATATGTCAACAAGTTTCTCCAAAGAGAATCTCGACGGACACGCTGTCACTAACGACCGGTGCGCCTGCGTCGTGTCATCGACTAGACACAGCATAATAACAAAGTAGTATTCATTCAGTTATCTTGTTTATGGATCTTAAAGTTGCAACTAAATTGTTTCCGCGAATAACAGATGTTCTTTGCGACGAGAATAAACAAAAGATGTCACAAAATCATTTCGTGAACGACCGGAAGACGTATTAAATAGGAAAACGCATTCCTGGATCAAAGTAGAACGTTGTTGCCGTTTAGTAAACTAGCGGCATTTAAAATTTACGTCAATTTATATAACTAGCACCTTATTAAGTGTTGTAAGAGGTGACAACCAAACAACAGTTACCAAAGACCGGGTCACCTGCATTCGAGGGCTGACGGACATGCTTGTAACATACATAGTTCGATACCGGATAGAAACATGACCCAGCCCTATTACTTTTACGCCCATCTGCATTTATTGATGACAGTTCGATGATAATTCAAACAGTTATTTCAAAAATGTATACGTCTATTAGTCATTTTAGTTTGTTCAATTTACAGATCATTAAGTTTGAGTTTGTTTACCTTAGCACCTTAGTGATAGATGTTAGATACTGGGATTCCTTTTAATCTGCTCTAAGCTTACCGTGGTTAACAACACAAGGCTTCTCTTTATCAGACACAGTCACTTACACATTCGTATACTCAAAGAAACATAATGACTAATAACTTAACGGTATGAAATTGATTAAAAGGGCAATAAACATAGTTTTTCAAAAGGGAGAAGCCAATATAAACAAAAAAACATTAAATAGTTTCACAAGTTCCAATAGATAATAATAAATAATAATATTTCGTTTTGACAATACAAAAAAAACAGCTTATTGCTTTTACAATAACCAGAATATAAAACACCAGGGAACTCAACAAACATCCTCTAATTAAAGACTCAAGCATCCTCGTAAAAATACAGAGAAGGCGAATCAAGAGGCCACTTTCTAAGCAACTCTTAAAGCAGGCAATCAATTCGCGCGAATCACTCATCAGAACACTTTCTAATAGACTCCATCCATTGCGCCACGGCACAATTAAATTACATTTATTTACATTACAGCACCGCACCGAGCCGTCCGCACTTATTTAACTTATATTTTTCTTTGACAGATGCATCACAAGATTACAGGATGGGCGCTCTTGGCGTTAATCAGTTCTTCAACAATCCTTCACACTGTAGCGTACCCACAACACGTTCCTCTTATATCACAGGTGTGTATTATAATATTTATTTACTGATCTAAAAATAGAGATCTAGTATCCGTTGCGTTTTATTTCGTCTACATCATAAAACGTTCACACAAATTTTATAGCTGGTCTTCCATTATAAATTAATTAACCAAAATGATTTTTAGTAAACTTACAAGTTCTAGTTATAAGTATAAAACTTTAAAACACTTTCCTATCTGAAAATTTGTCGTTCAAATTTAATAATGGTAAAAGCCGAATTTATAAGTTTTTATTTATTTTCCAGGCGACGAGCAATGTACGAACACATAGCCCACAGTATTACAGCAACGCGTTACCGGCACCCCAACACGAACAAGTCGGACAAGAACGGAAATACGCCGAAAAACCTAATGCACTGAAAAAGGTAGCCTTAGATGACATCGACGAAATACAAACAAATTCAATTTCTGATGGTGGATTCTCTTGGTCAAACATGCTTGGTAAGTAAATCACATGAAAGTGTTTATCGAAGTTTTCTCTTAATAGCAGTATTAAAACAAAGGGATGTAAATTTCAGGTATGCTTATGCAAATGATTTTTAATCCAGCAACGACTGGGCCCAACAAGAGTGACAACATTGATACCGATTCAGGGTCACCCTCTCCCTGGGCTAACCTATTCTCAATGGGTCTCAAAATATTGACAGCCATCCTCGGAGGAGGAGCCGCAAGCGATGGTATTGACAAAGTTGATAACGGTTCTTCACCCATGCAGGTACATTAATCTTAATTATTTAAGTATGTAGAGTACCTATTATATATATAATTTATTTATTACATACAATAAAAGAAAATATAAAAGTAAAAGTATTTATATTGCATAAGCTTGAAATTATTATAAGCTGTACAAAATTTAAGAATTTAAATATTTATCCATACTGATCTACTAACATCATATCGAATGTAGATATTCATTGATATTTTAGACTTTTAGAATCACTCCAATAATAGTGTAAAAAGCACCATAAAAAATTTACCCTCACCTGTAGCAGGCTGCCAGGCATCATCCGTTCAGTAGAAAATAGACTGCCTTAATTCACTACAAATAACTAGAACCTTCAAGTCCGGGGATCACCTCATAGAAAATTTTCCGAAACTGTTTCATATTCAAATTGCAAAACAATATTATTTAATTCTAATTCTTCCTTGAGGTTTTTCCTATTCTGGAATGTAAATAGTAAAATTTGGTTACGGAGATGGTGTTGCTTCTCGCTTGCTTCAGGGTATATTGGCTGCGGTTCTGTCAACGATGTTCGGTGGAAAAGATCCCGACCAGGTCGCCTCCATGGCAAAGCAGGCTGGAGAGGTACGCCACCCATCCTTCCTTATCCTTTAAAATTAAGCACATTCATTCGTTTCTTTATCGAATGATATAAGTTACAATTTTAAACGCCATGTGACTTTTCAAAATATGCTATTCAACATTCCAGAAATTTGCCAGTTTTTGTAACTGAGTATTTTCGTTTTTACAGTTCATCAACATAGTGGTAAATCTCCTCGATGCTCTGAAGACGTCGTTCTCACATAGGTCACTAGCTGCCCGATCCTTGGGACGCAAAGATTCAGTCAGTGATGCAGCACTCGCTAGTATCGCTATGCTCAAAACATACGTAAGATCCTTTGGAACCAACGACGACAAATGTTTACAAAAGTATGTTTGTGACGCCAACAACGAGTGTTCCGATGACATCGGTCCTAAGAGCGTGTTCTGTCAATTTGGAACGTAAGTACATCATCAGCTATACTTAAATGTATCGCCGTGAGAATAGGACTGCAGTTATAAATTAAATTTCCTTCTTCACAGCTATGCTGCCAGTTTCGTGTTGGAAAGGCAATCAGCTGGTACCTTCAACGATTTCTATGAGGCAGGACGTAGAGGACGTTCAGGAGTCGATTGCCGCCAGATGTACTTGCAGTGTAATGAAGTTTAATGCCAACAGAAAATTCCGCCAAAACGTAGTTTAGTGGGAGTTTAAAATTAGTGATAACAAATCTAAAGTTTAAAATTTGTTTCCAAAGTTCTATTCCTTTATATTGTCATTTAAGGCAATGTTTCTGATACAATAATATTATTAGTAATTTTGAGATAACAGTGTTAAAGTAATCAATAACTGAAATCAATTATTAATGGGTACTTATTATGAGTATTAACTATTGACGCCATGAACTGTGTTGACATATTGTGCTCAAGCTTATCTCGTTGCCTTGCTGAAGCAGCGTCAACTAGTGTTTAAATAATTTATTAAATTATTCTATTTATTTAACTTATTATTAGAAATATAAGAATAAACATTCTGAAAGTTTAAAACCCTTTACAATGTAATATTACGTAGACCATTCCACGAACCTAACTTGAAAAATGAGTATTGTTTGTAGTATTTTGTGTAATTGGCACATTGTTTATTGTATAAACGATGAAAATATTCCGCCAGTTTCTCAATAATTGACGACTGATGTAAAAAGTTTTATGTGATATAAATAACTATTTATATCATCTAATAGTTAGTATTTATGTATATTTTGTGCGACTGAGTGATTGAGGACGTCCTTGTATGTTTGTGATGTAATATAATAAAATTAATATTTACTTGTTCATTTTTATTTCATATTTTGACCCGTTCTAAAGAAACAATTATAAAATGTGCTTATTTGACGACATAGAAAACTCTTCTAGAAAATGATATTAAAACACCGCTATAATAATTTCACATAATAGGACACGCAAAACTAAGTAGAGCGTATAAATGCACTAGAGAGGGCGACGCATCTCTGTCAGTCAAACCTTGACATTCGTTGACATAGTGTGCGCCTCTTGACACTCAAGATGACTTTGGAAAATCTACTTTCTCAAATAGGAGCCGGCTCAAAGCTGACAAGACTTACTGACAGGTTAGTACTTAACTATTTTAAAGGTACAATTTTATAAGTAAATACACAATATCGTACATGCTATCTCTGTGTGGTGACGAAGTTAAAATACATCAAGTCACCACCACATCTCATCCCTTCAGTGGCTTTTAAGGCGCGACTAAAAAAAGTTCGTAGATTTTTTTCTCTACAAAAACATTAGAAAAACTTGCCATTCCAAAATAATCCACCTGGCCACTCTGGAATTTATAAGCGAAGTTACCCTCTGTCACTAATAAGAAGACCTTTCAGTCCCTCAATGGGCCATTAACAGGATGTTCCTATGTGGTTTCATAACGAATATAATCAAGTACAGCGAGTCTTATCAAGCAGCTTACTAAAAAAAGTTGTGATAACAGAACAGCTTTTCAACAACAATTCAACCTTAGCTGAAATTTATCATTCTGGTTTTATTTTACCTCTACGTAGCCATATTTAATGCGAAACATATAGACCTCAACAATCATTACCTATGTCTCGTGGACCAGACGATTAGCGAAGCTAGTGGGTCAGCAGGACCCGTGATAGTGGAGCCCATGTAGTAATCACCCCGATTTACCTCCCCAACACCTACACGAGAATACCTACGTGTAGAATTGCATGACATGGAAAACTTATGCGGGAAGCCTATGTGTAAGTACGCTGTAAAATGATGAAACCAAGCTATCACAAGAGATTACATTTTTAGAGGAAATACCAGCTGTATCATTATTATCTTAGCCTTATTTTACAGTATTTATTTTATTCGTGCAACAAACAGTCATGTACAATTACAAAATTACAAAAAACATGGTTATTAACAATAGACCTACAGTGCCGAATAGAAGAGTAGTGATGATATTTTAATTTAAATAAAACATATTATTAATTTGCTTTGTCACAATAGATACTCAGAATATGCTGGACCAATTCAAGACTACGACCCGCATGTATTATACGCTTACGAACCGTCTGCGCCTTCGCAAGGTCATATAGCAACATCCAAACAGTAAGTACATAGTACCTTATCTTTTAAATCTATATCTTTTAATACAAATTAAATTTAATAAATACATTAAATTGGTAGAGCAGTATTGTCCTAAGAATAAAAAAAAACGTTATTTAACGGAAATTCTTAATATCATAAATATCCAGAAAAGGAAAACTCAAAATAACCATTTGCTAATCAACTTTGCAAAATTGACGTACCAATGATTCCTTTTAGTAACGGATACCAGTGAACTTTGGTTGGGTATGTTAGGTTTATTTTCATCCGGTCTTACGGTAACTCGTTAACTTAACGTCTATAAAAAATGTCCTTCTTCTTTTGAGGGACCTGGTGTAATAATAGTATAGACATACATGTCTATATGTGTAAATAACTTATTCAATAAAGGTCACAAATAAAAATAACATTAAATTATATTAAAAAGTAAGATTATTATAAGTAAGATTAAAAGTAAGATAAATATACTAAAAGTCCAACAATCTTTTTAAACACCACCAGTCCACACATATTATGACATTGGTGAAGAGACTAAGTTCTGCAGCTTAACCCGTTAGGAAAATTCGAGAACTGACAGACTTAGAAACTGCCAGATTAGTATATTTTAGTTATTTTCACAGCATAATGTCATACGGTATTTTACTATGGGGACATGCTGCCGATATTCATTCTGTCTTTGTGCTGCAGATGAGAGCTATTCGTGCAATTTATAATTTAGGTAGAAGACAATCACTTCAAGAAAAATTTAAAGAAATCAATATATTAACTGTAGCAAGTCAATACATTTATGAAAACATAATTTATGTTCATAAAAATAATGACCAATTTGTCAAAAGAAGTGATGTCCATAGTATAAATACTAGAAATAAAGATAGACCTATTCATCCGTATTCTAGGCTCCAAAAAATACATAGTTCATTTCAGGGTCAAAGCGTGCGATTTTATAATAAAATTCCGAAAGATATTCAAGATCTAAGTTTTAATAAATTTAAGAAAGTAGTCAAACAAAAACTTATCGTAAAGGGATATTATACTATCCTAGACTACACGAAAGACAAAAAGGCTTGGGATTAAATGCTTCTGTTCCCAGGCTGTTTCAAATAATGCGAGTTTATGCACTTTTTTTATTTATGTGTGTGCTACTGTATTGTTTTTATCGCTAAGTTCTAATTGTATTATTGTATCCTTTCTATCTTTTTTTTTCTGTCTTCCTTGTTCTCATACTTGTCTTCTATTTTTCTTTTCTTTGATTATTATTTTTTATGATGTATAAATTGTGTATTATCCTGTCTGGTACTGTCAAATATTTTGATTGGGTATATGATTTATGTAAAAAACAAAAAAAATTGTAAACACAACTGAATTTTAAAAGAGTTGCCATGAGTTTCTTTGCCAGGTTTCTTCTCATTGGTCCTACTATTTGGAAACTGGAATTTATGGATCAACACAGGCAGACAAGTAGATTCGAGTAGTAGATTGGTTTTATTTTTCTCCTATAATTTACATTGGACAATACAACGCGGCTTTTTTAGTGCTGTAGCGTTTGTCTGTGTCGATCTATAATTTTAATTGTAGCTTCAATTTTAAGTAAACGACGATTTCAAACAATTTGTAATAAATTTTATGAAATAAAGTATTTTGAAATTTGAAAAATTTGAAATTTGCTATTAGGTACTTCTAATGATTAAACATTAATCACAGTTGTTTGAAGTATAAACTACAAAATTAATCAAATACATAGGTAATATTTAAAGCATTAGCATTTGTTAGGATATACCTACGTAATGGCTATACATTAGCGATCTACGGTACTCTACTCGCCAAATAATTAGGCGTTGTTATTGTTACATTTGGCTGCGCAAATGTCAGTTTACGATCTTACTCATAAAAGCCTCTTACATTTTAGTCAATTGACTAACTTAAATTCTTACGGTTTTGTTTGGTATAAGGTTGATTTTACTGATAAAAATCTCGCTAAACAGTGATTAAATTTAAGAGATGTTTATGAGTAAGGGGGTTAATGGCGAGAGGCGTGGGGACCGGGTGTTTAAGGTCGTAGCACATTATAACGTAACGTAAACGGATTGGCACCGTATCAACTCGAGCCGTTCAGTATTATTTGTATGAAACTCCTTACTGCAACGCGCACTATCGGATTTTTAACGTTTGACACTGAGCAAAGGCGAGTTTACTTTACGTTACGTTATATGTGCTACGGCTACGACCCTTATTTGTTCTTGAATGCGCGAACTTCCCTGATAGCTATCTTCAAGCTAGCAGAGTTAGTTGGCGCTTATACCTATAACGATACATTTGAATACCTATAGCCACTAGAAAAAAAACAGCGATATAATATTATCGAAGGTTTAGACAGAGAAACACGGATCCTTATAGAAAAATCTCCTGCCTCTTATGGATCAATATAGTTTACGAATTCGTTTTATGGTAGGTACTACAAATGATCATGGCGTTTAGAGCATGATATATTTTTAACACTGACCATAAATTAAAATCCAGCGCATGGAGATGAAAACTAGTTGCCAGCCTTCAGCGCTAGCCAAAAAAATTTATTTCCAACCTCGCGCGGGTAGATAAATTTTTATGACTTTGATTTTTATTTTATTTGTTTAAGGAAAGCTTACGGACTAATTACAACATTGGTTAACATATTTTTTTACAGAAATTGCCAATAAAAAGCTTCCACATATAAATAACTTTGTTGATGTTATATATCTTTGCAAATACAAATCATTAAAAAAAGCAATTAATTTACATTTTGAAGAAACTACTATCTATACTTATGTACTATAATATACCTACTATAACTAAAAATACTTATTAGACTATAACTAAAATCCATTATTACTTACTAACTAAAGAATTGTTGACCCAAAATTTGTCTTGCCGTTTTTGGTTTAGTGCAGAATAAGTCTATATCTAAATTAGATGGTATTTTATTAAAAGATGCCATGCTGCGTATCAAATACGAGTTCTGCCGATAGTTAGTAGATGAAGATGGTACATCTAGCAGTGGACGTTGCCTCAGTCCAATGGTATTAGTTCGCAATCCTATTTTTTCAAGAAGACTTGGACAATCAACACTACTGTTGGCAATTTTTAGCAAGTAGGTGACGTCATCAATTGTTCGTCTTCTTTCAAGAGGCAACACATGATACCTACGACATCGGTGATTATAGTCTTCTGACCACTGTCTCGCCCTATAATCCACTTATCTTACAAATTTCCTTTGAACAGCCTCAGTACGATCCTTGTATACTGTATACAATGGATTCCTTGCTTGAGATGCATACTCTAGGTGACTGCGCACGAAAGAACAATATACTATTTTCAGAGACTTAATAAGCTCAAAGTCCGCGGTTACTCTCATTATAAACTTAATGCCGAGTCTTGCTGAAAGGTGCATTCTTGGTTATGGAAAATTATTGTGGGTAAATCCTAATTACATTCAAGATTCATAATGGTTAAATTTTATGCTTTATTGCCACCAACATAGTACAAAATCTATTTCACAAAAAAATTGTCCCAAGTCACTCCTAGCTAGCACTGATAGCTATTTCTCAAATTAACCATCATTTAAGTCGGTAATGATGTCTAATTGTCTACGTTCTAAGTAAACTCATTAATTCTGTTTGTTAACACATTGCTCAATAGTAATTCTCGTGTCAATATCTATTTCTTCTTCTTATGATCTCTCTTTGATTTCTTGGGATGTTTTGATTTTACCACCCTGTTCATTTTGTAATAATCAGTTAAGTAATAAAAATTAGAACAGTGCGTCTACCAAAGTTCAAATTCATCTTTTATTATTCATGACATGGTTCTTGGGGGTATAGCGATTTTCCGAGATAAAACCTTTTCCTTTCGGGCAGTATTTATTGAAAATTATACTAGGGACAAAACTAATCTGTCTGGCTGGTTTGCTTGCTTCATTTCGACCTCTCTCCAATGTATATGGATCTCTCTAAAAAGTATACACGTAGTAACTATAACCCCTGATTGTTCAGGGGTTATAGTTTCGGCAGGCATCATCAAACACAAAGTACTGAGAGTAGATTAATCCAACACCGTATTACACTTTAATCACATATTTTGTCGGTTCTTATACCTAGAGTGAGAGAATAATGTGTAAGAAGTAAACTCCGCCTAGGTAGACCCGAATTCCTCAGCGGGTAGTTCGGGCCTACCGCACAGTAGGTGTTGCGGCGGCGTGCGCTCTGGCGGGCACCCCTCCTTGGGAGCTCGAGGCATGGGTGCTCGCCAGAGTGTACAAATGGAAAGTAGGGCGAAGGGCGCTCGGAGAGCGTCCAGCCCCGGAAGAGTGGGAGGCCATCCGGCAGGGGGCGAGGAATGCCACCTTCCTTCACTGGACGGAGGACCTTGCCTCCGCCGTGTTCGGCCGATGGACGCTGGACGCTCTCGGACCTGTCCTTCGAGATTGGCTGGAGCGGCGGAATGGCTTCCTCTCCTTCCGGATGGTGCAGATAATGTCGGGGCACGGGTGCTTCGGCTCATACATGCACCGGATCGGAAGGGAGGAGGCACCACTGTGCCACGGTTGCGGCGCGGCCGCGGACACGGCGCAGCACACCCTGGAGGTGTGCCCGTTGTGGTCGGGGCCGCGTCTCAACCTGGTGGGAGTAGTTGGGGCGGACCTCTCGCTCCCGGGCTTAGTTAAAGCTATGCTGGGGAGCGAGGAGGCCTGGGGGGCGGTTGCCTCCTTCTGCGAACTTGTTATGTCGCAGAAGGAGGCGGCTGAGCGCGCGCGGGAAGAAGACCCTCTCGCGCCGCCACATCGGAGGAGGCGAGAGGGCAGGAGAAGGCGGACGTACCGCAACCTCCTCCATCCCGGTGGTGAGCAGGGGTGATAGGTGCGGGGGCACCTTCCATCCCATTGCACGACTCACCACCACCATGTGGGTGAGAACGGCTGGAGCACTCACGGCCATTCTCAAGAAGAGAAGGGCCCGCCTGTAACGGCGGGGATCGCCGGAGGAGGACTGGACGCAAAGGCTCTGCCGGTTCCCCAGGCCCCCTCCAAGTAAGGCGATGAAGGAGTGCCGCTGGGGACTTTTAGTGGGTGCACTGGGGGGGTCACACCCCTGGGAGCCCCACATACCCCTCCCGTCCCCCGACGAGAGGGGATGCGTAGGCATTTTACCCCAGCGAGACCAAAAAAAAAAAAAAAAAAAAAAAAAAAAAAAAAAAAAAAAAAAAGGTAGACCCGAATTCGTCGATATGTTAAACTGTTTGCATACTTGACCTCATGGAGAGTTACCTATCTAACTGAGCTCATGTGCAATCAAGCTTATTATGTTTTAAAGGGTCAAAACACTCCAGTCCTTTAAATAAATTCTTGCTCTACTTTAAAACGATGTGTTAAGGGTACAATTTACTAAATGTAAACTGAACAGGAAGAAACACTGTAACCAACCAATTAGTCATAACTACTTAAGTACCCGCGATAATACAACGTAAATCCGCTCTAGTTCACATCCCGCTAATTTTCAAGACAATAAAAACGCAGCGCAGGCTGTTTTTATTACGTTTGGTAATTTTTGTGTTAAATAGATCTCTTTTTAGACCTTCAGATTAGAATTTCCTACACTAAAAAAAGTGTTGGACAATTGTATCGTTAACGGAAATCGAAAAATGTTTCCAATCGATTAGTTGATGCAACTTGCGAAGAGATTATCCCGACAAACTTCTTCAGCTTCTTGTACCGACTTTTCTAATAAATAGCTCAGAATAAAACGTTTTTATTACTGTCAATAATGTGACAAAATTAAATTTACCTTGTTCGTATACTAAAAGGTGCCTTAGTAATTTGCTGGTTATTGGCGGAAACTTAGAATTGCCATTTCAAGGTAAAAAAAAAAATTTCAGCTCTTTTCTGACGTTCGACCAACTTAACCTAACGCGGCGTCCTGCTTGAACGACGAATACGACGCAGAACGCACCACGACGCGACGCGATGCTACACGCGACAAATATACCACACATATAGTACGGTACAATTTTGCACTGAAATTTTGCAAATTCGTGGTGACGCGTCTGGTCGCTCTCAAAACAAGCAAGGGCAGATTTTTACTAGTCGTTTTTTCGCATGCGGGGAAGCGAAGCGTTGCTACTATGAAAACAGTGACGGCTTGACCAATGGTAGGTCTCATCAAAAATATAAAACGCTTTCCCGCATGCGGGATATCGACCGTCGCATACACAGGACAGAAGTGGGGTACAGCATTGATTTAATCGCGTACGTCGCGTTCGCAGCGTGTCGCTTCGCATTCGTCGCCCACGCAGGACACCGCGTAAGATATAAAAGCAGACATAGCAACAACATTGTTGTAATAACTTTAAAACTTTCGCGTTTCATTTTATTATTATAATATTAGCGGGTATTAAATCCGCGTATGGGTTTTTGGTTAACACTTTAAATTATTTATCTTGAGCCGCTCAACGTTTCGGGCAGATTACACCAGCCATGGCATACGCGTTAATACCCGTTAATATTATTACATTGTGTATTATTTATATTTCATCTCCCCATCACTTCCCAACACTTTGACACTGTCGGTTATATGTAGGTATATCAAAAAGCAAGGTAATTGCCCAAACCCGAGTTTAAACAATTAGTATTCACTTTGCCGCTGAATTTAATCTCAGGGTAAAACAAAAATTAAGTACCTACACATAATTAAAGTCCTTACCAACTCGTAGTCACACCAGATCATCACACCAGTATTTATTATTTCGTTTGTCACACTTCTGATTTATGCAAACAATATACACACCTCAACAAAGTCTAGGGATATTTGGTATTTACTCAAATAACTTCAAAATTATTGAAGATAGCATGCAACATGTTTATATTAAAAAGACAATTTATCAGGCTACAATCCAGAATTAAATAAAAGTATTATTTTTGCGTAAATAATTTTTTATTCAAATTAATAAAAAACTTGGAAAAATTAGTAAAACTAATTATGAATGTTTTTCTTAAGCAAAAGTGAAAATAAGCAAAAATTTATCTGTTTTTAACTGTTATGTGAGTCATCAGTAGTCAACACATTAAAAAACCGTAAATAACGGTCCTGCAATGGTTTTTCATGCTTTTATTATGTTATCCAGGTCTTGGTGCGGTATATTGTTCCAGGTCCGGCTATGATGCAAAAAAAGTTGCCCTTCCATCGCAATTTTATGCAGGAAAAATCACCAAAACCCTTCTTTTGAACATGTCCTACGCGTATTTTATGGTTTTGAGGAGAGGGGATTGAGTGGTTCAGCATAAAATCAATACGTCGTGCTCTGGCAACCAGCTCGTCATCACTCTCGCTTTATGCGAACGGGTGTTATTATCCATGAACTTGAACATTTGGCCCAATTGTAGTCTACGGGGGTAGATTATTAGTACTAGCACCTCGTTAAATTATTTTTCAGCGGTCATGGTGTTTCTGATCAACACGCGCTCTGTTCTACGACCGATACAAATTCCCGTCTAAACCATAATTTGTTCTATCGTGGTATGAATAGATTTCCTGAGGATGTTGTAGACGGCTATCACAACCAGGAATTCGCCAAGCACGTTCTCTACGTGAATCCGAGTGGAAACCGAACCGGACTCATGTGTAAACACTACTACAGATCACAGGTTATCTTTGCAGAGCAAATGTTTACGAGCCCAGTCTTGTCGTCGTGCGCGATTCGCTCGGCGTAGTGCTGGAGTATAAAACGGTATGCGAGCATAAAGGTGGGCTTCGTGCCGGCTTCTTCTGACAGTTTGGTCACCCGCAAGAGGCTCCACCAAGAGCTGGAGCCTCTACACCAGCTGCATGGTAGTAACATTTGGCTGTCTTTTCGCGGGAACTTGCAAAAATCGATCATGTCGTTAAGTGGTGATAGACTTTTTGCTGTGGTATCTTTCAGCCACTTCACCAGTAGCACGATAACGTGACCATAACCCTGATTTCATATTTTGTATTGTTCTTATCTCTTCAGCAATACTCCGCTTAGTACCCGCAGCTGGGAGCATGCCTACTGCCCATAACATTTTCTCTCTGATGAAATGGCGCCGCTACTTGATGCACACAATATCATTCATTCGAAATAAACGTTTAAATTGTTATAAAACTTAAATTTTACACAAAAAAGCAGTCAAAACTTACTATTGGTAAATGAAATTTTCTAACTTGACTACGTTTAAGCCGCGTTAATCTTTTAGTTTTAATTTTATTTTTCAAATTCAAATTTAGAATGGTTGAAAAAGGTTAACAAAGTAAGTTTTCATCAAAAGAATTTAAAAAAAAACAAAATTACTAACCAAATTTTTTGAGTTTCACAACTTTATACAAAATATCCCTAGACTTTGTTGAGGTGTGTATATCATATTTGCTAGTTCAGTGCCTACAAGTTAAAGTAGCAACCAATTAAAGTAGGTTCCTACTACCCATCAGTTTGATTTAGTCTTATACAATTCACTCCATATACTTACCGCTTCTCACAATATTATTGATTCGTTTTTATTTTTATCGCTGTAAATGTATAAGCAATCCAGGACTAACTAAATTGATTTGACCTTCCTGTTCTTAGATAACTTATTCTAGTAATCTCACCAGCTTATCTTAGATTCGAGTGTTTGGATATTATAATTCGTCACGTTCCGGGGATGCATTCGAATGTGAAAAAAAATGCATTCCAATGTAAATATTACACAATACCTCTTAATATGGCCTTATCGACATAATATATGCTTCATGTAAAAGCGCAGATACTTACCAAAGACGTAATGTGGTTTGTAGCTTGTACGTAGACTCAGTTAAGGATTTACAATTGCAGCTAATTGTTTAAGTACGCGGTCTTTCCTGAGATCTCTTTACAAGAAATGAGTAATAACTTACCTTGGGTTGAAAAGAGAACTTGACACAAATCTTTTACGTTTAAATATTAGTGTTTATGTTTAGGATTATTTAAATCATTTTTATCATTTTTAAATGTTATGCCAATGTAGAGACGGTAAATGATCTCATTGATACTTCACAGTCCATAAAGACGTCACTCACCTCACTGCAATCATGATCTCGTGTCTCGTTCCTCTGACTTGTGGGCGTTTTAAGCACGACATGGGACTCCGTCGGAATGCACTTGTAGTAAAGTTAGGGTAACTTTACTACCACCTTCTCTCCAGCGATGAGTGTTTTGTTTATTGTTTAATCCAATTATCCTAACCATGTATTTAAATATGTATTACCTTGTTACTGTGTTGAAGGGTCAATTTTGATACCAATTTTAAAGCACACACAAAAAGACTTACAGTCGAACCCCAATTCAGTTTCATGTAAATGATAGAAACCCGAATAATTTGTTTAAAACAAGTGATCCTAACTTGTTTTATTTGCATTGTCAGCTGAATAGTTGCTGAAGATATGATAAGCATGCATGATGAATGGAGAAAACAAGGTTAAGGGAAGGAAGATTGCAAGTGAAAGAGATAAATGTATATAACTAAGTGTAATATTAATATTATAGAGATGATGTATCCGGGCAAATCATTTATTTGCTTGACTACCATTAGAGAAGTAAGGATGAAGTTTACAAAAAATGAGGTGGAATAGAAAGAAAACTCAGTATCGTTCCTAACCAATTCTCGTGAAAGTCTGCACGGTTAGTCAACATAAATGGTGCCTTATGAATGGTAGCGAATGATGGAAATGGCAGAAGAGACATGCAAGTATATGCTCTAGAAATTAGCGTTACATGAGCGGTGTAACTTTAGTGCGAAACAATAAACTAAGAAATCGTTGCTAATTGAACAAGTGACAAGGATTGAATGAAGTACGTTTGGTGAGGTTTACGTTTGGACAATTAGAGAGAATAGATCATTAACAAAGAAAATTTACAGCACCGAGGTAATAGGTAATGTCGATAAGGGTCGCCCTAGGACTTGCAGTGATTTAATTGATGACATCCTTCTGAAATTACGTAGCACTCGGAACCGACGACAGGCTTTTATGAAGATCTATGAATACAGACGAAAGAAAACGAGGTTTTTAAAGTTCGGTATCCATTTAGGTTCGTGAACCTCTTGCGCTCCTCTCTCTCTTATCTTCAGCAGTTTATTATTATTTATATTTTTATAAAATATGCACGGTAAATGTAAGAAGTTTTAGTAGATTTTTTTTTAAAAATGTCAATAAACCAAAAATATTTTAAAAAGAAAAATAAATTCTGAAAGAAAGACTATGATATCGAAATTACCTACATTTATGTGAGCTTCGATACAAACACTATTAAAGCAAGTACAAGAATTATAGTAAATGATTATACGTAATGTAATCATAATAAACAACTATTTACTATTATAATAATAACATATTTGTTTTATTTTGGAAGAGTAAAAAAAAAATTCTGTGATGATAAAAATATTAATAATTTCAAAATCTTATAAAATACCGAAAATTAAACGGAAACGGAATATAAAAATATTACAGCTCAGCGATTAGTGCTGGTGATAATTGTTTTAATTTGCTTATTATTATTAAAATTTGTAAATGTTTATATTATAAGCATAATATATAAATTTTGAATGTAGTATTGATAAATAAGTAGTCCGACTTATATTATTACAATATTATATTCAAAGTTAGTACTTTCTGTAGCCAGAAAGTAATACATATTTTTATGAGTACGTATAGACTGAATCGAAAGTAATTGTAATGTTATACATAAGAAATAAAAAAGTAAACAATTGTGCTGTTTTTACGACGCAAAACACAAAATTAATAAACCGTACAAAGTAATTAATACAAACTCTAGTTCATATGAAATAAGTTTTTATACCTAGTTTACTCTTCCGTTTTTATCTTAATAAACAGCATAAAACACAGCGTAATTTTGTAACTTGTTTTTTTTTAAGAAATAATAAACTAAAAATCATAAAAAAATTCACAATAAGATTTTTTTTTTCAGTAACTATGGAGGTGGACACAAGAACGGCGCGTCTATGTCAGCTCTAACATTGCTGGCCTTTTTATTTTTTCTGCACATTCTGCAGCAGTGCATTAAAGATCACATTACGGATATGAGTACAGCTCAACCAGTCGTAGTTATGACGGCGGGGAGAGAAGGCGATGAGACTGTTGCAGAATTAATCTCTAATAAAGTTGACAAATACGGGGTGACTCAAACATACGCGGATGAACAAAATAGTAAAATAACCAATGATATAAATGCCAACTATGAAGATCCAATAAACAAAAAACAACTGCTAAAAGTGCAAACGACAGTGCCGACCAAAACTTTTAATCAAAAGTATAAGTACATCGGCAATAATGCTAACCGTACTTCACATTTCTCTGGATTCGTTAGTGCAATGGATGAAGAATAGCCGGTAGTTTAAATGACCAAAACGCAATGTATAATAAATATTATCCTTCAAAATAGAGTAAATTAAAACTGCACACTTTGTCACATAACATTTATTATTATTATTATTTGAACATGACATATTTCAATAATGTATGAAAACTATTGTAAATTTTAAAATATTATGCTACCCACATTTTTGACAAAATTTTAAGATCTCTTTTATTTTTGTACAACTCAACAAATAAGAATGTATTTTATACTTAGTGACTGACTACTTTGAGTATAATAATATTCATCAATGAGAAAAATTTCATCACCAGTAAGCAAGGGTGCTACTGGACACAAGCTTATTCTATGTGAAAATAAATGCTAGAAGTTACTTTTTATTTTATTCTAAATTACCCTTAAAATCGTAGTTTAAAACCCTATGTCAAAATAGGCATAGTAGTGAACTATGTTAATGCAGCCGACTTTAATTTTTATTCTATTTTATATATAAAATACGTATAACGTAGGTACAGTTTTTTGACAATATGGCGCGGTTGCCTATGGTAATCATAGACATTCAATCTTATTATTTTATTACAATAATTTAGATATTATCTCAAATTAATTAATTACACTGCATGCCTTTAAATTATTTTTTAAACTACAACCTAGGGCTGTTTTCTTCTGGCCTTGCTATTTGCATACGGTTGTAGCATCACTTTGTGCTATGCCATTAACAAACTGGGCATGTCAACTGTCGGCTGCAACAACAAAGTCATATGATTTTGAAACATAAATCACGAGGCTTTCGTAAACAAATGCCATAGGTATTAAAATGTATGAACCTAATGGCGTCTCACTCGCTCTATATATTTAGTTTGTGTGAGTGCACTAGATCCCATGGTCGGATCTGTCATTCGGTTCCAGTCAGTTTGACCTACAACAAATCCGATGGCGCGCATTTTTTCTTGTTGTCTTCTTTCTTCAATGTCCGCCCAGCGTACCTGTTTTAATATTATATGATGAAATCCACTATCAACACCCTGGATAAATACTTAAAATGAAACTCACCTCGCCATTACTTTTCAGACTATAAACGGATAGTTAATTTTAAGGGTTTTTTTATTCATTAAGAATATTTTCAATAAGTCTGACAGTATGAAGCGAAATATATATTTATAATTCCAGTTTCTACTGAATCTTTACTATAACATCATTGGCTGTTTCTTCCAAATATCAGGAAAACTGTTTTGTGCGTAATAGATTGAGACTAGCACAAGTAAATGTTGTAAGTATTGTCTTATCACGATTTCGAGTAAGTGAGCTACGATTTATGAGCACGTGAACGCGAGTAAAAACCTAGTAAATACTAGGTTCGAGTTTTTAAGCTCGGATATGGTTGGAAAATTGTGTCAATTGACGACCAATCAACAAAAGGTTAAATTAGTAATAAAAGCCTTAGAAATATACGAAATCTTAAAGAACCAACACCATAACTGGCCTCATATAACGTTAATAGTTTAATATTTAAAACCGCATAAGAAGTTGCATGTTTAAATAAAATATATGCTAAAAAGGGTTTTATAGACAAGTAGATAAATATTTCATTGTGAATGGGGCATTAAAGGCCCCATTCACATTTCTACAACCATATCACATATGAGACACGAAATATATTAAAATAAAATTTGTAAAAATAGTAAATACTTACAGTTTTCTTTCCTGGCTTGGATGCAGTTGGCTTCCAGTCGTCTAGCTGTAGGTAGTCCTCCATTGAGAGTTGGGACGACCGTAGGGGCCTGCTCGTGCCGTCGAGCCGGGCTGAAACAACGTACGAACACACTCAACACCACAATAACAACAATCCCTCATAGACTAACGACTTCCTCTTATTCATATCTTTGTTTACCCGACAATTTAAAGTAACTCTTAAAACTAATTTTAAAACATAAAACAAATATCACCAATAACCTACCTAGTTGAGCAGCGTCGTCCATTTTCTCCCACTTTGATGTAAAAACGCTTTCGACCTGTGATGGGGCAGCACCTTATGACTTTAGTTACAATGCTGTAATAAAATTTATTATTCCTAGCCTAACCAAGACAAAAAAAATATAAATCTATCTTCACGGTACCTAAATAACCAATTCATTACTAATAACGAAAACTACAGTAATAAAATCAAACCAATTCATAACCATTAAAAAATTACTAGACTAAAAACTAATAATATAACAATGTTCAATTCAGAATCGCCACTAGCATTAGTTGCATAGTCAACAAAAAAAAAGGAAAAAGAACATAAATGCTTTTATCATAACACATTAACTCATTATTAAGACATTATATTGCTAACTCATAGATAAAAGAAATTAATTCTAGTAAGAATTTTCTAAGGAATCTCGATCATGCTTAGCTATTACAGGAACATATTAATCACAGATGTTATTGTTTCAATACTGAACTTACGTGTAGACATACCACAATTAATATGTACATATACTGGGGATGTCTAATTCCATCCACAGTAATTACTGTGTGGAGTGCTTTCTCAGTTACATTGAAACGCCATAGTCCGTCGATGCTTGATAATACGACCTCACCTCATTTTCTTGGGCATCCTCCATAATAACGTCGTCAACAGCATCTTCCATGTCAACTTCAGTAATGGCTCCGCTCTGCAGTAACGTTGTGGCGTTCAATTGTATATGATGTGTGGGTGTAGGATAGAAACGAGCACATATTGCTTCTATATCACCTAATTTTCTATTGTGGATATTTCTCTTGTAACAAGTTTGTGGGTCTAACTCCATGGTACAAACATATGCCTATAAAAAAATATTACATAATATTTATGAATATTCTTTACATGATTAGACCATTATTCTGATTTATTATAGCTTACTTGAAAGTCATTTTGTCTGCATAAATTCCAAACATCTGCATAACTCTTACGGGTGTCATTGACAGCATCATATATTATGAATGTAAAGTAACCATCAGTCAAACTACGTTTGAAAGCTCTTTTCAGGGAGTTTATGTATGTCTCTTCACTACTCTCCTCATACTCATACTTCAAAGTAGGTTTCTTAATCTGAAAATCATAAGTTAAAAAAAAGTAGGTGATAATCAGGTGAAAATCTTAACTGCACTTGCTCATACTGTAACTAATAATTATTGTGTTACTGTAATTAAAATACTGTTCCGAACTACATTCTCTTTAAGACAATATTTATGAAAGTAAAAAAATAATCACAAATAAAGCTTAATCAGCATGTTAATACAATTATCATTGTCTATACCGCAATTTAATACCATAATGTCCTCAATAAATAAAATAAAGTTTAAGACACAACCATGGAGTACAGACAGATTACTTTTTTAATAATTTGGAATATATTATAGAAATAATTAAGTTAGAAAAAAATACTATACCATTTTCCCAGTATTTGGATCCTTTTCCTCAACTTCACCTTCTTGCATAAAATAGTCGTCAATGGACATAATTCTAACAGTACCACCATGTTCTGCTTCTCTATCTCTTATTAACTTTGCTAAAAAGGACTTTCCACTCCCAGGTGGACCTAAAATAATATGAAACAAGGAAATAAAATTATTATCCACCATGGCGTAATAAAAACTTCGCCTGTTGATACCATCTAGGCTAACATTGTTGGTATAGGGTTTTGTGTAATGTCTGTTAATTTAACTTGGCGAATACTGTTGCTAACACTGAATTTTTAAGTGAATGACCACATACAAATACACTAGACCTTCTTCAATAATAATTAAACTAAATCCTTACCTCTAAGAATAATTACAATTTTGTCTGGTCTAATTTCACGACCTGGGGGCTCTAATAAATCGTCAATCATTACAACATGTGAAGGTTTATCGAACTGAGCAGCAGGAACATCATTCTCCCGTGATCTTTTTGAGTATGGATCACTTATTTCACTATCTTTACTTAATTCTCTCTTTCGATTATCTCTCTCACGGCTGCTACGATGTCTTGTATCTTCTCTTCTAGTATCCCTACCTCTGTCTCTGTGGAAATCTCTATCACGCTCTCTGTAAGCTGGGTCCTCACGCCTACTGTATTTGTCCCGATCATCTCTCCTTCTGTCGTCATATCTAACATCGGGGCGCCTTCTGTCGTCATCTAACCTTCTTCTGTCATCATCTATCCTTCTTCTATCATCATCTGTTCTTCTTCTCTCATCTTCTAATCTTCGCTTGTCACCATAATCATCTCTAATTGCGCCTCTCGAATTAATCTCATCTCTTAAATCATCTCTGGGTGGACGTCTCTCATAATCTCTAGAATAATAATCATGACCATATCTATCTCCCGCATAATCAAATTCTTTGTCCAACCTCCTTGCTTTTTTAATGTATAAATCATCAGGTTCTTTTTCATAATCTTTCTTCCTCAAGTCATCATCTTTTGATTTATGGTTATATTCAAACATATGAACAGGTTCAATGAAATCTCGAGCTACAAAATAAAGAACACAATTTCAGAAGAAAATAATTTACCTTTGTTTGATTAACAAATAAATAAGGTACAGTCAACTAGAATTGATAAAGATTTTTATAAATATAAATCTTCATTCTAAATAAAAAATCTATTTAATTATTTTTATCTCTGAAAAAAGACATCTCATGCAATACAACTTAAACCAAATTGATTCAAGTAAATAAAAAGAAATCTCTTAGAATAGCGAATCTCTAAGAATTACCCAGCACAATTTTTAATTTTTGTCTAATTGTTTTGTAAATATTGGAAGGAGGCAAAACACAAAAAATTTAAATATTCAAAAGGTCATATCATGATATCAGCCCATGGACTTCCACTGTTGGACATAAGCCTCCTCTAAATATGGCCTCCTTGTGTGGTCCAGTGCCTCATTCATTTATCAGTGTCCCGCCGCCTTAACTAGGTCGCGGTCCACCGTGTGAGGGGTTTCCCCACTCTGCACCTCTTACAGTATCCAATCGCCATTTCAGAACTTATTTATCCCAATGGCTGTCTGATCTTCACCCTAAATGCCCTGTCCACCTGCAATCGTGAGTGCTATGTTACTTTGGTTCTTCAGCAGATCTCATCATTTCTGATTCGATCATGCAGGGAAACGCCCAACATAGCTCTCTCCATTGCTCTACAAATAGTATTACTACAAAATTAGTAACATCATTTATTACCTTTCAACCTCAAAGGTTTATGCTCATATTCCACAATTAAAGACGGGGAGAACATTGGTTCATCAACCCATTTGGGTCTAGCAGGCTGACTTATATTATTCTCAAGTAATGGTCTTCTTTCCACAGGCTCTGGTGGGCCTAAATTTCCTCTAGAGTAATCGTTGCTTAACCGTTGAGCTTGAGGACCTCTATTGAAGTCATTTACATTTTGCTGCAAACTTGGTGGGCCTCTTGAGTAATCATTAGTATTTTGCTGAGGGGGACCAGGAGGCCCTCTTGAATAATCATTTACATTCTGCTGGGGTGGCCCTGGAGGACCTCTTGAGTAATCATTAACATTTTGCTCATGGCCTGAAGGGCCTCTAGGATATTCATTGATATTTTGTTGATTAAAATTTGGTGGAGCTCTTGAATAAACATTCATGTTTTGCTGAGCATGATTTACTCCTCTAGGATAGTTGTTAGCGTCTTGCTGAAAGCCTGGAGGTCCTCTGTTGTAGTCATTCTGCTCAGCACTAATACTTGGTAACAAAGGTCTCATAGGAGGTCTGATTCCTGGCATATTAGGTCTCATCAGAGGTGGAATGCCTCTAGAATTACTATTACTATCATAAGTTAAACCCATTTCATTACCTTTAAATGGTGTATTTCTGTCATAAGTATTGTAGGAGTCTTGTTCCATTTCGTTTTGGCTTTTTATTCTATTAGGGGGATATCCATCTTGATTTTGGAAATTGTTATCTTGTTGTTGGTATGGTGGATTACTTGGCCTATTTTCAATATGTTTGTTATAGTTCTGGTTTCTATAACCTTGTTCATATGATGGGTTACTTTGATTACCACCAACATATTCATTTTGATTAGCTTGGTTACCTTTATTTTTAGACTCAGCCTGTTCAACCTGTCCTCTAACCATAGAGAGTATATTCATAATCTTTTCATCTCCAAGAATATTATTAATTCCTTTAGAAATAGTAGAATAGTCTGGACCTTTTGATGTTAATAGGCTTTGTGGTGGTTTCTCACCAGTAATATCAATGACATCTTGTTTTACATTCTTCCCATAATTTTTCTCAACATCAGGAACCAAATCTAAGCCTGGTATACCTTTTTTATTGGACTCACTTGCAAGAAGAAAGGGTTTAGAAGGAAAAGAATTATCTTTTTTTTCATTATTAGAATAAGAATCAAACCTTTCTTGAATATTAACTTGTTTGTTATTACTGAAAGTATTTTGTGGTACATTATATTGCTGATATTGTGTGTTGACTTGATCTGAATACTTTTGTGTAGAGTTATTACCATAACTTTGTGTAGGGTTAGGATTGTAATTTGGTCCATAATTTTGGTGAACATTGTTCAAATTTGGATTATTGTTCATGTTACTATTTGCATAATTTTGATGTTGATTATTTGAATAGGCATTAGTGGGTATATTTGCTGCAGGAGGTGCAGGTTTACTAACATTTGCAGCAATTTTAGAAGTACCTGGTTGTTGTAAAGGAGGGGGAGGAGGAGGTGCAGTACCCAAAAGACGGGCCTTCTTTTTATTCATCTGCTGACGACGTTCTAAAAGTTGAGCACGACAGCTTTCAAATTTTTCTTCATACTCTTGGTAAGCTTGTTTATCAGGGTGATTTACATTATCCTTTTTCCATTTTTGAATTTCTTCTTCCCATTTAGTAAATTGTATATCAAAAAGCCTCTCTTCCTCAGCCAATTTTTTAAGTGCTTCAGCATTTACTGCTGACACAGAAGATTCTTGATTATGGGACCAACTAGAGTGGTTATTTGATTGTGTATGCGTGTTTATAACAATGTTATTGCCACTATTTTTCTCCTGATTTGGAGCAGGGACAGGAGTAGGTTGAATAGGAGTATGACCATAAAGTGGCTGATTGTTTTCATGTGGAGGCGGAGGTGGCTTCTCAGGCGGCGGAGGAGCAGGTGGTGGTGCAGTATTAGCTGGCGGCAAGGGTGGCATGCCTCCCATTGCTTGAATGGCTTGCATTTGTTCCGCATACTGTAAAAAATACAGTGTATATTATGATAAAACTAAATGCAGATAAAAAATAACATATTAGCAAATATTTTGCAAAAATACTAACCTTCTCTCCATACTGACTTTGCCACTGCGCATATTGTTGTTGCCATTGGGTCCATTGCTGCCAGTTTTGCTGTTGCATTGCAGCCCACTGATCTGCTGTGTAAGAACCCATATTCATATCAGGTCCCATAGGCATTCCCATCGGAGGCCCAGGATTCCATTGGCCAGAGTTTTGCATAGGCCAAGACATTTTGTAGGGTTTAACTCAAATTAATAACTATTTTGCCTGAACTAATCAGATAATAAGATAGCAATCGTCATTAAAAATATAAACCATTCTATGATCGATATTATTTCTATAACTACTACTGTGACACGACGGCCATTTTGATTCCACAGTTTGCAAATTTCGCCGCTTTGGTTAGATGCCTGACATTTTTTAAAACATTGATGTGTTAGTGATGTGTCAAGTCGATTTTTATTTGTTCGAGAAATAACGATAAAAAAAATATTTTCAAGTTTTATGTTTGTGTCTGTACAGTTATCTATTTCTTTTATATATATTTTGTAATAAAATATCTAACTTTGTGTCAAACATCTTCAAATTAGTTAATACTTTGCTCATAATCATAATCCTAATATTTTTTTAAATTTTTTGATAATTAAACATGGAAAAGGAATTGATGCTCCAATTATTACTTAAAATTTACCCACCTTATTTCATAAATTCCATACAAACAAGCTTTTTTAATTTTAGAGAAGACAGAAAAAGCATTTCTTATTATGTACCAAATTATGGGGAAGTTTTGAGATCAGGAGTTGCCTAAACGAAATATAGTTTTAAAATTAAAATTATTATCCAACTAAGTATATTATTTGAAAACTCCAGTAATTTAACTGAATACATAATAAAAAATCAACACCCAATCTCGAATTGTAGATGTCGTCAAAAAGTGGGAAATAATCATACCCAACGTCGAAATATCAATTTTTGATTGATTTACTAACCTTTGTTGTGGTTTTATGACAATTATAAAAAACTCAACCACAAAATTGTTTTTGCAGTTGAGTAATTTACAGGGAATGTAGTAATAAAAAAAACGATGTTTCTGTCTTATAAAACTCACATGATAATAATAATTAATAATTGACCTCACTATACTGAGGTCTTAACTTAAAACCATAGCAGTTGAAATTCAATATCATAGTTTTCAGGTGACTCGTCTTTAATCCACTCAATGTCATCATTTAATCTAACTGTTTCGCATTAGCTTTGAATTCGCCCTACCTATACCTAGAAATAATCTGTAGCAGGTTATGAAGACTCCTAGGTATTTGAAAACTAAAACTGTTTTTTCCAATTGATATTGTTACTAGGTATGCCAAATCGCTTGAAATGTTGTCTCAGTAAAGCCTGTATGTATACAAACACACTAGTTTTAGTTATAGTCAAAAATACCTAGTAGTTTTGATTTTATATGTATTTAAAGTTTTGAAAAATATCGAGTTGTGAGTTGTGACTGCATTTCACAATTTTCCGGCAATTTTTTTTTTTTTATTTATTATTAGTAAAACAGTATCTTAATGCTAGTTTACAATCTGAGTCCCACAAAACCATGTAATTGGTTTATTTGTGTAATTTGGTAGTTGTATTTTCACATTTAGTCACAACACATGATTTCCTAGTATTTGGATTGGACTTTTTAAAAGTGTTTAGGTATAATTTGAAGTTTTTAACGGGACGGGCGCGCCAGCTGACTGAGTGAGCCAGAGCCCAGACTGAACGTGTTGTGCTATGACGTCACATCATAACCGGTAGCGTGCGTCGTACGGTTACAACTTGTTTTACTGCTCAATCGGAAACTAATAGTAACAACATACCAAAGTAATTCTTTCACTAGTATTTCTTTTATTTTTAACAGAGATTATGGAGTGCTAATCAAAATTAGTTTACATTCTTCTCCATTATTTCAAGTAGTATTTATTTAAATAAACAAATGAAAATAAATATCTTCACGTAGAGAACAAGAGTAACAGAAAGTTATTTAAACGTTTTCGTTTTCGTTTTTTTTTTAAATATCTATAAGGAATGAAATAGTTTTACTGAATTTTAAAACGAGAACTTTAGATTTATTGATTAGATTCAAAGTAGCACAAAAAAGAATCGAAGTCTTTTTTATTCTTTACGGCATAAATACTTGCAAAAACCTTTCGGGTAATCTGAATACTACTATACTACTTTTGCCTTCTTTCTGCTCTCGCTCTCTCTATTTGCCGCCGCGCCGCTTCCTTTGCAGACATCACCGCCCTCAAAACGAGGCGGAAGCGTGAGAGAGCAAAAGGGTTAACTGACAGATTGCACGGTTGATCCACGCCAGCAATTCAACCAGCATGTGCTGTGCATTAACATTGGATAAAGTACGGAAAACATATGGTGACCAGATAGGTTGCATATTGGAAAAGGGCCAAATAAAGAGCACTCGTAACCGACGCGCATGTATGACTCGCTTAATGAATGTGGACGAGGCCGAATCTGTCTGCCAGGATCGTGACAAGTGGCGTTCTGTCGTCTCTGCCTACCCCGGCCGGGATAAGGCGTGAGTTTATGTATGTATGTATGTATGTAAAGTTGATATTTGTTTTTATTATGCTGAAGTCACGCCTTTGCTTAATTTTATGTGCCCACGTGTTATTTTTTTCAGTGCTGTATACCAATTCAATAGTAACCTTTTAAAGCCTGTGTTAATTACATCGAAAAGGCATAAAGTAAATTTTAAGAATAAACCTCATTATCTAGGCATTTATTAACAAGCCTCTCTAAATGTACCTACCCATCCTTTTTTTAATAAGGGAATATTATATGTATTTGTCTAGAAGAATTTTGGAGACCATTGTACGCTTGTTGATAGCTTTTTATTTTAACTTCAATGTCCATTAATTTGGCAGCAGAATAATCAAGCTGTTAAAGTGAGACCTCATGAGACTGAATGCAAGTAATGTTCCATTTTTCGGTTGATAATGTTTCCATTTTTTGGGTTTCATAGCCTAATGGCAAAAAACGGAATCCTATAGATTCATCATGTCTCTCTATCTGTTCGTCCGTTTTTTTTATTTTCACACAAAAATCGCAAAACACATCTTGGAGGAGCTTCCCCATACTTAAAACTGAAACTCAATTTTTTTTTCATCAAGGCTATACGTGTGTGCTATCTACAATGATATTATGATAAGTATAACTAAAAAAATATGATGTACAGTCACGAGCAATAATATGTACACATTTTCGCATTTTGTAAACCAGTTATCTAAAGTTCTGCCAATCCAAAATTGAAAATTCGAAGATTAATTCAAAACTGTACGGAACCTCTTCTAAATTACGAATTCATTTTGATATTGTAATGTCTAGATAAACTTGCAGATAGTTTAGAAAATTTGAAAATGTGTACATATTATTGCTCGTGACTGTACAGTACTATCCAAACTTCCAATGAATATTGGTTTGAAGAGATCTGGTAAGTAGTTTTTTTTAACACGTCTTATTGCTTCGAAACCATGCACGGGAGAGCCCAACTCGTACTTAGCTTTTTTTAGAAGATTCAATTATTATTGATAGAATTTAAGCTGCGTCATTATGCAGATTTTATTCTTATGTTGGAATCAAATTTATCGGAACACTATGTCTGGTGAGTGTATGAATTATCACTGCTGCAGACGTGTGCTGAGTGCGCTCAAATTACAGATAAAAAATAAGAGAATCTTTTAAAATGAATCTTGTAAGTTTTTTGGCGATGGGCCTAAAATATGGCCTTATATATAAAAAGGCTACCATAAAATCTTTACTATCTTATCTTATTGCTTTGAGGCAGCAGGTGAGCAAAAGGTACCATAATAAAAAAAAACCAAGTGGCAAAAGCTGGTCAAATCTTTCGCAAAAAGTGATAACTCAACTTAGTAAGCGAGATACAATAATCACAGAATTTGTGTACTATGAATATGTACAACAAAATTTACCTCTTCTGCATCACAATATTTTCGAAGAATCTATTTGTTAATAATAAATGGCAACACAAACACACGGAAAATTATTTTAGTATCCAAATTTTAAAGAAAGACTATTGATAAAACTAGGTCTAGACAGCACCTTTGCATGCCGAGGAAATCTTAAAACAAATACCTACATTAAGATTGAAAACGTAATCTTATCTTTTGTTACACAATATGCTATTTATTAAATTGGGAAACGTTAAAACGTTTTTTTTAGTAAAACGCATAGTTTATTTATAATATTTAGAAGCTTACTAAATCATCATCATCATAACAGCCCATTAATGTCCCACTGCAGGGACGGGCCTCCTCCAGTGACGGAGGGATATTGGCCTACTAATACCACGCTGGTCAAACGGATTGGTATAGGGTTTAATTCCAAGTTTTCCTTCTTTTTATTACGTAAAGATAATATTCACGGATAGTCCCTTAGTCGGTTTTTACGACACACATGGGATGAGATGAGGCGGTGACATATTGTATTCGTACTCCGTCACCACACGGAGCTTACCAAATACAATTGTGCAAATATCGATAAATGTGAGTAATCGATTTCTTCGATTCTTGTATATGGTCACATTCACATCACTACAACGACGCCATTTTCGCGTTGGATTTGATTGTGATGTGTGTTAGTTTATCGCAGATATTTTGATTTTACTCCTTAATTAAAGCTTTTTGTTCTCACTAATAGTGTTAAATTATAATGTGTTTCTATAATGAAATTGAAAAATCACACTAGTGACAAAAACAGTTATTTATTATTGGTAAAACCGTCTGCGCGGGAAATGTGATTACGTCCAATCTTTGAGACACGAACTAAATAATCTCAATAATTATACGAACCTCTCATAAATACCACAATGATTCCTAACAAAATACGTGAGAGTCGAAGAGTGAGAGCATTAAAACTACCAAAAAACTTGGAGCGCTTGTATAAAGAAGGAAAATGTCGCGAGTGTGCAGTAGTGGTTACCCGGATGGATTTTGCCAAGATATTGGGTAAATTTACTAAGGTAAAGATCCAGTATGAAAGTAGTTCTAATCGTAAAACGAAATCGACTACAGAAATAACTTCCCCTAACTCAAACGCCAGATTAAAAAGCAATGAGAATGGCATGGTCCTCATTCATAGAAATGCCTACAGCCAACATCCTGTGAAAGAATTGACGGCGTCTAAAAAGAATAAACTTGAGGCTGCTCGACTAACACCTAACATTTTAAAAGAAAATAACAGATTGAAAAAGCCAATACTGAAGGACAAAAATTCTAATTATGATGACAAAAAGCAAAATAGTACGGTCTTGAAACAGTATGGTATTGTATTTGAGAATCCTTTGGCTTGCAATAACAACAACGAAGTCTCTTCAAAAACATCTTTATCAGATTTATTATCTGAAATAAATGAGAGTATACTTCCCTCGGAAGATTGGTGCATAGACTTCTTTCCTAAAAAAGGTGAACCAAAGGATGATAAAGTGTATGACCGCATAGCAGCTGAATTGGAAGATTTAATGTACAGTGAAAAGCCTACAAAGTGTGAGGAAAAACCAGACAGTGCTGAGACTAAAGTTGATGACTTTCCATCTATTATGGACATACTTAATGATAATAGTAATGATAATAAATCAAATGACCAAAGTAGTAATCTAGAATTCAAATCGAATTTAGAATCTAGCGATGTTGAAGCTATGCTTCTAGGGAAGCCAAATACGTCAACTGATCCTCCACCTCCTACACCTATGGATGTTGAACAGCCTGAGCTCGAAAATTTAATTGAAGATGTAAGCCAATTAAATGATATTCCAGTTCATTTAACACCTGAAGCAAGTAATACAGTACCTGTTCCTGATGTTATCCCAGAAATTGAGAATCCACACAGTCCATCCATTTTGGATGAAGCACTGCAAAAGGGTATTGAAGAACATTTACCACGTAACCCTGATAAGCAAGTGGATATTGAGATAAGTAAAGAAAAAGAAAGTAATCCAACTCATCCAGCAGAGACAGAGACAAAACCTGAAGAAATTGAACCAAAAGTAATTGAAACTATTATTGATAACAAAATTAATGAGTCTAAAGATGTCAAAAGTAATGAAAAAACCTCTTTAGCATCAATAGAGGGAATAACACACCTTGTATTTAAAAAGACCAAGGAGGATGGTGTCTGCTTTAAAACTGTTACATGTCCGAAGAATTTAAAATATGATATTGAAATTGAAGGAAAATCAGTTGAGTTCATAGGTGCACCTAAGTTCATATCTAGTTTAGAAGATTTACAAGTGTTATTGCAAATAGTTAATGAGAGTAAATTGGACAGTTTATATGTATTGCATTGACCTTATAAAAAAATAAATTAAGATATAATAAAGGTACATAATATGAAATAGGTATTCATCCTAACTTTGTTATAAATAGTGCCTGGACAAATCAAATGGAGGCATGGAATGCCTTCATATTTGTTAAAATAATACTATTAGACAATTATTTTAATTCATTGAAGTTGGTCACTGGTTGGACATTGAAGATATTATATTATATTTCAGATGTAGCTGAAATCATATAATTTAAAATTAACATAATGTTAATGACTGAGACATTTTGTAAAATTAACATTATAGGTTACATACAAAAAATGTATGAGTATGTCTTTTTCTGAAAATGTAAAAATATTTTTAATTAGTAAAGTAGCTGCATATTTTAATAAGTTAAGAAATGTTCTATAATTTAATAAATAATCTTGTGGTTCATCTTCACTCTGTCTGTACTGAAGAACAGAGTATTTCTATTATATTTTTTTATTCAAACTACCACCACCACTAAAGATGTAAAAAATTATTCCTGTTATATTTTAGGTTTGCCATTTTAACAGTTGAACAAGTTGCCTACTATTGTATCTTCATTTTCACCCAATTGCATGTTATTCTGGTTTACAGATAATGGTCTATGTGGTATTACACTTGTTTGAGATGTATGTAGATTATGTAATATATTCTGATTAGATTATCATCTCATGTTACTTGAAAGCTCTTACCTCAACTTTCTATACCAAAAATCATATTAAAATATGCTATGCAATATTTCATAAGCAACAAATTAGTAAAGAGATAAAATTCCAGTTCTAGCACTGTGCCTATAATATTACCGCATTTTATTTTGAGTTATATCAATAATAAAAAGATTATTTTATCAGAAAAAACATGTACAGAATTCCTTCAAGTAAAATTACAATATTGTAAACTCTGTTACTAATAATATCTAATCTTCTGAAAAATATAATTTATAAAAATTGGATGTAAATTTTACTTATTTTAGTTTTAGCCACGGTATCATTAAGTAGGTGTTTTCTTTTTGCTATAGTAAATAACAAAACAACACACATTTTTTTTAAATTACAACGGGCTAACTTCAACCAAACATATTTCTTGTAATACTTTATGACATTGTTGGATTATATGTGTCAATTAACTGCTTATAAAATGTGAACTTATCCCTGAGATAAGTACCATTAAATAAAATTATGATGTATTGTTTTGGTACCTAAGAATCGTTTATTGTAATATCAATTTATATATTTAGGTAAATTTCTTTTTCAAGATAAACATGTAAACACATATTTTGGTTGGGGCAATACAGTTTTTGGAGTATGAATTTTAACCTCACCTAAAGATTCATTATAGACTCTAAAAACTTGTTTATAAAAAGACGTAAAAATATCATTGTAATATTGCATTTTACTGATATACTTACTTTAGTTTGCATAATTATACTTTAAGTTTTAATAAAAGACAGAAAATTATAAATTCTGATATTTTTGTTTCATCTATTGAAAATGACATGAGACCATTTATGAAATACACTTTGGTATTATAGGTGTGCAGTTTGTCTGTCTCCGGAAACCATTAACTATTGTTTTTACAAACAGTAAGATAAAGGTAATATAATTAAGACATTTTATTTTATTTGTAGTCTGTGCCTATGTAACGCGACTTCAGAATAAAAAAAAATATTTAGCTAAGTATAAAGAAGTACTATGTAGGTAACACTTTTCCGATAACCCCGTTTTCGCGTTACAAATATTGTTCCAGAAGCTCAGGTTTGATCATTTGTATTCTTATGTTGCGCTTTATGTATTAATAAGTACTATAAATCCACTCCAAACAAAGTAGAGCTTAACGATGACGTGGTCTCTATCCCGCAGGTAAAGAAACATTACTTAGGCTTTTTTGATTTATGTACCTATACATAAGAGCATTTGCACTATGTTGTCGATGAAAATACGGTACGAAGGGTCTTATAAGAATTTCTGTGGCTGTTTACGCTCCAGATCCCCGATTTATTATAATTAAGAGTTTTATATCAAACCCGAACTGCGTAAGGACTAGGTACTTAAAATAACATTATCACAGATTAGGGTATACCTAATAGAAAAGCAATAGCAATCCTTATTTTGACTGGTTCTAATTGGATATTGTTGTGCCCTATTTTGACTAGTCTATTCGCATCGGAAAGCACTATTAGAAAACAACTAGCGAATGAACAGCATATAAAGACTTATTAAATGTTTTACTGTTAATAAAAGTAAATACATTACTTAATGTCTTAAAACTATTTTGAAGCAGGGAATTACCCACTGATAATAAATGTTACCATCATTACAACTCCAAATTATGTTGCCAGTTGACTTTATTTAAATGCCCGATTTGTGTTTTGCTGTATAAATTATGTCAAACTGTAATAGTTTCAACAAGTGAATTCTCTCTAAATTTCTATTATTTAACTACACGGAATTCCACAACATACAGCTCAGACCTTATTTACCTCTTTCAACTGAAATTAAAATATTTATCCATCGAATTGTTTGGTCTAAAGGCATAATTAAAAACAATAACAAATAAAGGCAAATAATCGGAATAATACGAACCCTGTTGCCGAGTAAGCCTGTGCGAATATACGTTAGTGGCCGCCAACGCAGACGAGGGAATTTTGTCCGCGGTCAACGCAAGGTGTAACGCAAACGAAGGATTATTAAGTATCTACCACATACAAAAAGTTCTTCAAATAACCGAGAATATGCAGAAAGCGAACCGGAAAAAAGTACGCTTTCGCTTATGATTAAGTACTTATAGATTCGTTTACTTATGTTCGATGTCGGGGCCCGGGGCCGTAACTCTCTTCTCGTTACCAATAAAAAAAACACAATATGTAAATCTTGTGTTTCGGTCCCTAGTTAGGCTCACTTATATTAGATACTTAATGAAGTTATCAAAATCCGTCACTTCTTAATTCTGAAATGTTCTCTATATTTTCTTTCCTTGGCTGTTTTACCTCGTTTTCTTATAGCAAGATTTTCGTCGACATCAACATGCACAGTCGCCTCGCGTAGTGCTTGAAATTGGTTGACAAAGGCTTTGTTCATACAAAGCCACTGCCATCCGTAATACATATTATTATATCGTTTACTTTCTTGTAGCTATGAAATACTCTTCGCAAAAAAATACATACTTATATCATGTCTTTGAAACACCGCAAAATCCACAAGAATACACTTTGGAGGCCTACTATTCACTGTTCAATTTTTACTTGGTGGGTGACAGCTTGACACTTGCTACGTTTAGGTATATTATTAAGTCAGTAGTTCAGTACCAACCTACATAAACAATTCCCATTAAGGCATCGCTTGCAGTAATAATATTATATACCTACTTTTATTTAGCGTCCTAGCTCTTATGCTAGAATCGCAAAACCTCGGTTGAAATTAAGAAACTTATCTTATTTTAATATTATTACTTAAGTACTTACCTAATTAAATGTTTTCTTGTATAAAATGAAATTAAGTGATTTCATTTTAGGTACTTAACCTGTATTACAGGTTACCTACTTAGTAATAATATTATGTAAAATAGATTTTATTAGATTTTGTTTTATCATAATCATTACACACTTAGCAGAAGCAATAAAAACCACTTTAACAATAATAAAATTATTTTATTGAAAATATATTATTTATATTAGACCTTGTTTTTTAACATTTTACTATAAAATTATTAGTATAGCTTAGGTAGGTACTTTACTATTATAACCATAACAATGGTTTATAGTTATCTTATGTATAAAAATAGTTTTAAGCACACAGTAAATAAATGTAATATTCCCCTAATGATAATATAGTGTGTATTTTACAGTAAGTAAGTATGTTTATCCTCACTACCACATCTCTAATTTCATGTACTGAGTAATAAGCTTTTGGTGTTTGCAATCTCTACCAATATGGCAGGTTTTGTTTAATTGTTGGGTATGTTAGATATTTATGTACTTATACTCTTTATTAAATGCATTAAAATTATCTGGATAACTAGTTTGTGTACCCTCCTTGGTTACAGAACATGAGGCGAATTCACATGCAGCTCCAATCACTTGGTGCAAGGGTTTTTCTTTATGTGTAACTAAATATGTAGCCAAAGCCCCAACAAAAGCATCACCTGCTCCCTGTAAAATAATATTATAGTGGCACTTAAATAAAGTTCAATTTGAATTACTACATAGGTACCAGCAAAATAAATGAGCAATTAAGATAATTTTGTATGCATACAGTAGTGTCAACTGGCACGACTTCATCACATATTACATGTCTTGGCTGTTGATCATCTTTTGATATATACACTGCTCCCTGAGGTCCCATGGTAATGATTACTGTTTTACATCCAGTTTCTAGTAACTTCTTTAAAGCATGTACTGAATTGCTAGAATAACAAAAAAGAACAAGATGATTAAGACATAAGTTGAGGTAAGAACCTGTTTAGTCAAGTAATTACTCACGTAATATCAACATTAATGTTTGTAAGTAAAGAAGCTTCGGGTTCATTTACACAGAGTATTGAACAGTAAGGTAAAATTTCATGTATATCCGCTTGAGCTGGTGCAGCATTGAGCATTGTGATCTGTGGTCATAAAATAGATAGCAACATTGGGTATGTCAAAATTTTACTACAAAAAGATAATTAAAACTTACTCCTTTACATAATTTGAAAGCTTCTAATGTGGTTTCAAATGGAGTCTCTAATTGCCCAATAAGTATGTCAGCATTTCTTATTAATTCAGTTGATGTATGGACATCTTCTTTACTAAGGTGGCTATTAGCACCTGACACTATAACAATTTGGTTCTCTCCATTCTCTGCTACTGATATTTGAGCAATACCAGTAGTCACATTTGGTGTTACATGTGTATGTGTGATATTAATACCATAGCTCCTAAAATTTTCTTTATACTTTTCTCCCCAATCATCATCACCTACCTGAAATCAGATTCATTTATAATTCATTGAAGTTATATTGAACAATAATCATTTGAAACAAAAACCATCTCTACATAAGTTATATTTATCAGATTTTACAACACTTGAGAGTGTTTGTCAGTGGAAAAATATTATCTAGAAGCAATAATTAAACATTAACTCAGGTAATAAGCCGTGCAAAAGATAAGAAAAGTATAAATTGTTTACTCTACAAATCATAGATGTTTTGCTGCCTAATTTCGCTGCTGCCACACATTGATTGGCACCTTTTCCACCAAAACTAGTAGTAAATTTGGTGCCATGAAGTGTCTCACCAGGATTAGGGAGTCTTTGAGAATACCTAAAACATAAATAAAATTATATTTAATGGTTTACTAAATTTAAGAATGCCAAAACTTTTTAGGTTAACTAAACCAGAGAAAGAATAATACTTTTAAACAAATAAATAAAATTATTTAAGAAAGACACAAAATCACTTATCAATATATTTTACATTAAATTAGGAAATTGTTATTTAAACAAGCTACATACGTAGTGAAATCTACACCACAAGATCCAATAACAACAATATTCGACATTATTATTCGTTTACTATTCTTGTTTGAGCTGAGTACTTATTTACTGAAACTGCCTATTCACCACCACCACATCACATTGAAGTGAACGTATTAAAATGGATTATTGTAAAAACTTTATTATAAGTATTTAAATATAAAAATTAGATAACAGTATTGATAAAACTTCACTGATAAGAAAGGTGATAAAGTGAACGTCAATTTATTCAATGATATACGGTCTTACTCATAAACTCGTATTAAATATTAATCAATCGATTAACGCAATTCTTTACTCATAAAAACAATTTAACTTTAAGCAGTGGTTAATCTATTGATTAAGAGCTGTCAAAATTAACCACTCGTTCGACCTAGTTAAGATGTTGCTTATGGCAATATGGCCGTTTCAATATCATGGTTGGTCAATGTTTACAAATATTTCAGTGTCTTAATTTTTTTTCTTTCCTCATACAGGCTAAGGGCGGTAACTATGCTACCTTTATTAAATAATTTTATTTATTTTAATGATCTATTGTCGGCATAGGACCGCGCAAGGTGTCCAGCAGTAAACTTCCCTATGCTGATATGAAGGTGATGATGACTACTTTCATTATTTTTTAATTCTAGGTACTGTATGTGTTATTTTATTTTAAAGTTTTTGTATAACGGTCCAAAGACGACAAAGATATGAATTGGTTTCACTCCATTGCGTTATCATCATTTTGCCGATCTGACTACACACAGTCATGTGTGTGTAGTCAAATCAGCAAAATGAAGGATCTCATAAAGGGGATTCCCTTTATAAATGCTATTTATAATTCGATCGCGAAGGGAAACCGCAAACAAATTAAGGGTTAAAAAGGATTGCCAATGAATCAGTGCCAAGCAGATTTAATAGAAAATTATCTTAACAGCCCATAAAAAACCCTTTTGAGTAGAAGTCTCTGCTTAGTAGTACTTACCTAGGTCTATTTTAAAACATCATGAAGTAGGGTAGTAGACTACATTAGTCAAAGTAGATATATTTTAATAAGAATAGGTACAGAAAGTCGTCAATAAATAAAAACCCGCTTTAGGCAGGCATGACTAGTTCGGTGAGTATCTGTACCCAATAGAACGCCAAGACACGCAAAATATCAATAAAAAATCAGCTGTTTGTCTTTTAACATGATTTTTACATTAAAAATATTTGTCATCCCTATAATCTTCAATTCTTCTGGTTCCAACAGATTCCCCCCTTTCCCCTTTTCGTCATTAAACCTGTTGAAACCAGAATCATTTTAACCAAAATAAGTGAAAATTGAAATGCCTTTCAAGATAGATGAACATTTTTTGATGTAGGTACTAATATTATGTTGTATCGGTGTTTACAAATACCATGTTGAATGACAGGCCTTTTGTTTCTGCTTACCATGTGTTAAAATTTATGCACCATACTCATGTACAGTATGGAGACATTGATAATGTGATTGGCTTTTAAAGAAAGACAGCAAATCAATGAGTAAGAAGAGTACATCCGATTACCGAAAATAGCTGAATAATTTTAGCATAAGTTTTGAAATTTATCACATTAAAATGTATCTTATGACGTTCGGCATAAGGTTGTAATTATAAAAGATTGAATTCCTACTTACTTCTATTTGACATTGTATGTGTCATCATGTCTTACTAAGTGACACTGGTGACGGAAACATTGCACTTCGATAAAAAGTCATTGCAGTGCAACAAAATAATAGCACTTATTGTTAAGGGCATTGCATTGCTCAAACCCCAAAAACACGCTCGGTTTGGAGAAGTTTGTTGACGAATCCTTAAATACGTTTACTTCACAAAAAAACATGAATAAACTAGATACTACCGAAAAAACTTTGTATTGATTAAAAACGCTAATTACTTCTTAAAAACTTCCTTAAAAAAATCACGAAATCTGGTATTATAATAACTAAATATCAAATTGTCTATTAAACGGATGATTGATTTTATTCGAAATTTATACAAAAAATGTGCTATATTCTAACTAATAATCTGTATTGATTACTTTATCTTAATTATTCGTTATATTTAAAATAATTGATAAAAACTAGATTTTCATAAAATCCCCGCGCCTGCACCCCCGCTACCGCCGTGACGATTGCTCGGGAGTCGCACATTCAGTGTCGTTACGACTCTTGTGACGGGTGGACTGTACGACCGTATTTTCTTACCGAATAAAACTTTAAACCGACCAACTTTGAATGAAAAAATATTGTAAATAAAAAGTACACAATTGTTTTTAATAATACTACTTGTAATTAAGTTTATAAGTGTAATAATATCCTAGTTTTAAATTAAATTTTGTTTTTTAATCACTCATAGACTATGCCTAAATATAAAAATAAACGTAATGTGAAGCGTGGCCGAGCTCTTCAAAATTATTGGTAAGTACCTACAAGCTAAATATTATACATTTATATTATTTTATACCTTTGTATGCTTTAGTTAGACACGTTTTTATTTGTACGATGTTTAGATTCATTTTTAGAACATCGGCATTGCTTCGATTAAAGTTATATTTTGAGTACCTTGATAGTACCTAGGCTTTCGGTGGACTCCGAAGGTAGGTAGACTTCAGCCATGATGGCAGTACCTACGTAAACCAGCAAGTTGGTACTCGTTTAAAAGAGCTCAGGGAGACCTAGGTGACTGTGAGGGACTGACTTATGGTGGACTACGAAGGTAGGTAGACTTCAGTCATGATGGCCCTACCTACGTAAACCAGCAAGTTGGTACTCGTTTAAAAGAGCTCAGGGAGACCTAGGTGACTGTGAGGGACTGACTTATGGTGGACTACGAAGGTAGGTAGACTTCAGTCATGATGGCCCTACCTACGTAAACCAGCAAGTTGGTACTCGTTTAAAAGAGCTCAGGGAGACCTAGGTGACTGTGAGGGACTGACTTATGGTGGACTCCGAAGGTAGGTAGACTTCAGTCATGATGGCAGTACCTACGTAAACCAGCAAGTTGGTACTCGTTTAAAAGAGCTCAGGGAGACCTAGGTGACTGTGAGGGACTGACTTATGGTGGACTACGAAGGTAGGTAGACTTCAGTCATGATGGCCCTACCTACGTAAACCAGCAAGTTGGTACTCGTTTAAAAGAGCTCAGGGAGACCTAGGTGACTGGGAGGGACTGACTTATGGTGGACTACGAAGGTAGGTAGACTTCAGTCATGATGGCCCTACCTACGTAAACCAGCAAGTTGGTATTCGTTTAAAAGAGCTCAGGGAGACCTAGGTGACTGTGAGGGACTGACTTATGGTGGACTACGAAGGTAGGTAGACTTCAGTCATGATGGCACTACCTACGTAAACCCAGCAAGTTGGTACTCGTTTAAAAGAGCTCAGCGAGACCTAGGTGACTGTGAGGGACTGACTTATGGTGGACTACGAAGGTAGGTAGACTTCAGTCATGATGGCAGTACCTACGTAAACCAGCAAGTTGGTACTCGTTTAAAAGAGCTCAGGGAGACCTAGGTGACTGTGAGGGACTGACTTATGGTGGACTACGAAGGTAGGTAGACTTCAGTCATAATGGCACTACCTACGTAAACCAGCAAGTTGGTGCTCGTTTAAAAGAGCTCAGGGAGACCTAGGTGACTGTGAGGGACTGACTTATGGTGGACTACGAAGGTAGGTAGACTTCAGTCATGATGGCAGTACCTACGTAAACCAGCAAGTTGGTACTCGTTTAAAAGAGCTCAGGGAGACCTAGGTGACTATGAGGGACTGACTTATGGTGGACTCCGAAGGTAGGTAGACTTCAGTCATGATGGCAGTACCTACGTAAACCAGCAAGTTGGTACTCGTTTAAAAGAGCTCAGGGAGACCTAGGTGACTGTGAGGGACTGACTTATGGTGGACTACGAAGGTAAGTAGACTTCAGTCATGATGGCAGTACCTACGTAAAACGGCAAGTTGTTACTCATTAGGTCTTGACCTAGTTGACTTTGAGACATTTACTTAGGTAGCTTTTTTTTACTCCAATGTTTTGATATCGACAAAATTACAAGTACCAATTAAAACAGGAATTATTTTTTTTAAGGAAATAAGAAATCAGCAAGGCTCTGAATTACAAAATCAAGAAGATCAACCGCTGTCAAAATCTTCCGACACATGCGAACCGTCAGATATGCCAACTGATATGGAAGTTGAGCAAAATGTGGTAAATATAAGTTTATTTTGTTGTTTTTTATGTAAGCTCAAATAAGTGTTTATTTACGGCATCACATTGTAAACGTCTAAAATTATGAGTGCTTTTCATCTATATTATGCATAGGTGTTATGAATTCTGTCTGCTGCCTAGTTTTTAAGATTAATGCATACATAAACAGACAAACAGCTGAAAGCTAATTTGTTTAGCATATTACAGAGTAATGATTACTAGTAAAGCAAACTCGTAACTTTTTCCATATTTCTGATAATCCTCCTGCTACTTGTTTTAGAGTACATTACCGCCAAAATGTGTTATGTACTGTGATTATTACTTGTATTAATTTGTAACATCGACTATTTTATTAAATAAAAAATTTTGTTCTAGCTTGAAGAAGAAATACTACCAAATTTGACTGTAGAAGTGGGGCATTTCCAGGAAGAAACAAAAAATATATCTGGAAGAAGAGTAATAGGGGCCTCCTTAAACCTACATCTGGGTCGTAAGTCCCAGACGCTGTTATGCAAGTGTTCCTTCCTCTATCACGCGATGGACCCGGCACCCGCACGGAGAATCTATGGAATGCTAAGATTAGGTCTTATCTTCTTTGATTAAAATAAAATATAAAACTTACTAAAGCTGTTTTCTTAATAACCATTTTGCCTATTTTACAAAATAACATTTTACAGTTAGTTTCAATTTTTTTCTGTTTCCATCGCTGAAAATCATTGAGTTCAATTCAACCTTCAGAAGAATGTCTGGTGAGGATCAGGTAAGTACAAAGTGTAGTAGCATGAGTAATTAAATAGGGAAATGATTAGAACTGGGTTCTTCTAGCTGTTACCATCGCTGAGAACCGTTGTGTTCTTACCTGGCCATCATCAGACCTTCAGAAGACATAGTGTAGTAGCATCATTAATCAAATAGCTAAATTATGAAAACAGAGTACTTCTAGCTGTTACCATCGCTGAGAACCATTGTGTACTTACCTGGTCATCATCAGACCTTCAGAAGACATAGTGTAGTAGCATCATTAATCAAATAGGCAAATTATGAAAACAGAGTACTTCTAACTGTTACCATCGCTGAGAACCATTGTGTACTTACCTGGTCATCATCAGACCTTCAGAAGACATAGTGTAGTAGCATCATTAATCAAATAGGCAAATTATGAAAACTGAGTACTTCTAGCTGTTACCATTGCTGAGAACCGTTGTGTACTTACCTGGTCATCATGAGACCTTCAGAAGACACAGTGTAGTAGCATCATTAATCAAATAGGCAAATTATGAAAACTGAGTACTTGTAGCTGTTACCATCGCTGAGAACCGTTGTGTACTTACCTGGTCATCATCAGACCTTCAGAAGACATAGTGTAGTAGCATCATTAATCAAATAGGCAAATTATGAAAACAGAGTACTTCTAACTGTTACCATCGCTGAGAACCATTGTGTACTTACCTGGTCATCATCAGACCTTCAGAAGACATAGTGTAGTAGCATCATTAATCAAATAGGCAAATTATGAAAACAGAGTACTTCTAGCTGTTACCATCGCTGAGAACCGTTGTGTACTTACCTGGCCATCATCAGACCTTCAGAAGACATAGTGTAGTAGCATCATTAATCAAATAGGCAAATTATGAAAACAGAGTACTTCTAGCTGTTACCATCGCTGAGAACCGTTGTGTACTTACCTGGCCATCATCAGACCTTCAGAAGACATAGTCTAGTAGCAACAGTAATAATAATAAATTCGTTATTGCTCTGAGCGCGGTGAACGTTATTTCCAGTAAAATACGTATGTATAAAATTGGCGTCTCCGAGAGAATAAATAAGTTAGGTCAAAACAATGATACATTTGTGTCGCGTCTGTGATTTGAATAATCATTAGTTGATTATATCCTAGTATTAATCTCTGTTAGTAGATGGCGCTTTTTCTATGAAAACTGTAACAAACCTCAGATCTTCAAGGTCATTGAGCAATGCAATGCCCTTAACATTATAATATACAATTTCAAAATCATCAATAAATTATAATCTCACTTTCTCGCTTCCTCATTGTTCTCTCTTTCTTTAAAAACCAATCACATTATCAATGTCCTCATACTGTACATCCTGTTTGAAATACATGGTGAATATTATTTTATAAAAATTGTCCTGAGCCTGCATGGTTTTTGTAAACATTATGTGTAAAAATGTATTTATTGTTATAAAATAAAAAAAATATAACACTGCTAAACATAATCAGTATATTTCTACATTCAATTATATTAATTCTAGATAGATAACAATTTATAACTATTAGACAGTAACTGGTTTTTCTTTATCTTCTTTTTCTGGATTACTGTCTAAGTTTTTAGTCATATTTTGAGCCACATTTGCATATTCAGATTGTCTATACTCGTATTTTGCTGCATCTAGTAACACATTTTGCAGTAATAACTTATTGTTAGTTTGATTTTTAATCAGGTCTGGGTAAGGATTACCTCGTAGCTCTAAAACTACTTTATCTAGAACACGAGCATATTGTGGTTTTGGTGCATTGTACATTCTTGTATAAGATACAGTAGAATTTTCATATCTTGGTACCAAAACTTTAAAAAGTTTATGTATGAGTTGTTTTTCGAACAACCAAAAGTCGGCTGCTTCCATTGTTGGTTTGTGGCAATCTCCATTGCGTATAGCTTCTGATATAAGCTGTAATGAAGAAATGTTTTTATTAAATAACTTGTAGTGGTGAACAGTATCATTTTATAATACAGGGTATTGGACAGTGGGGTCATAGGATTATAAATTTGTGTTTAGATCTATTTTATACATAACATGTATTCAATTTATGACTAAATTAAAATTTATGTAAGAAATCAGTATGCATGTCGTAATCCTATTTGATTGTCTCTATACAAAATAACTATAGTGTCTCAATCTAATATTTTATTAAACTTCATTGAATAATCCCAAATTACAAAAAAAAAAGGTTAAGTACAATTTTACACAGAAAAAAATAATACTTACTCTTTCCGCGTACTGGCGCGTCTCGTCAGCTTTGTTATGATTTAATTCAATTCTTTCATATTTAACTAATGCAGTTACAGTTTTACGTAATTTATCAAGTCTACCTTCTGGTCCTTTTGGACTCCTTAGATTACGATGTCTATCTGGAACTTTTATTCGTAGTTTTGAAACCAATTTAGACATATCGGCTTGATTCATAGTTGCTGCAAATGATTATAGTTTTATTATAGTTATTGTAATTATTTCTGATAAAAGTATAGGAATTAAACACAAATCTTTGTTATTTTTATCAGTTAGGTTATATTTTCTGACAGTTCAGTTCAATGATATACCAGTGATTAATGACTAGGGAAAGTAGAGGACTGAAAATTACTTCCAACGATTTATTTGTAGGTACTAATCGAAGAAACTATTAATTGTATTTATTTTATGATATGTTTTAACAAAATACATTTTTTTGTAATAATTGTATTAATAAAACGATTCATTTTCGTCTTATAAAAACTATGCCTGCTTCTTTTTTACTAAAACACGTTATGTTTGTGTCACTCACTGAATACAGTACGAAGTTACGAACGAAAATGTCTGAGTGTGGTTTGGATGAAGGTTCCCCTGATCATATTTTTTTCCAATGTCCGTTAATGCGCTCTTCATTCTATGATTACATTCCCTCTCGTATACCCCGTCCTGTTAATTTTAATAATATTCTTACGTATTCTAATTCACCGTTTATATATGTTTTATGTAACTATATAGAGATAAACAACATAAAACTGTAATGGTTTTGTCATTTTAATTCTTTGTTCTTGTTTATATTCTTATATTAATATCTACCTTTTTAGTACAGCACAGAATAACACGTATTTATGTATAACAACAAATTTTGATTACCTTGCTCGTCTACTAAAAGTACTGTTTTAACCCTTTGGTCCATTTTCATAACTGAGTTTTCGTAACCAGTTATCAAACAGGAATTTTCCTTCACTGTTTCATAACCAGTTATTAAAAAAGACTTTTTATTCCTTTTACATAACCAGCTACGAAAAAGGAAAATTCTATCACTGTTTCATAACTAGTTACTAAACAGGAATATATCCAAAAATAATTAACTAATTTAATTGACTAATCAGTTAACCAGTTATTTAAAAATCTTTTTGTCCCTTTTTCATAACTACTAAAGAAGCTTAAACTATGTTATTTTTTTTAACTTTAGGTAAGTACGAAAATCTGATTTAATTTCATACCAAATAGATATTACGAAAATATAAAAACATAATGTAATGTTTGTATATAAAATATTTATTTAATGTAAAATGGACTAATAATTTCTAAGCAATGGCCTACTGTAATACACACATCAAAAAAGTCTAAGCAACATGCATGATATTACAAATTTACCATTTATATTAATTAATTTCTAAGTATTTACTCACTCAAAGTGTATAGGTAAGTAAACTTCAAGTGTATAGGTAAAAAAATTTCGATTATGTTTTGTTTTTTTTCATAAAATTCAAATGACTGCGAATTTGTTTGAATTTGAGTGCATGTTAATTGCTACGTTTTAGTCTTGATTTTATAATTTTACCAACCATTTAAATACAGTTGGCGACAAAATTGAATTGTTAGATATTCTTTACGTCATGGAGCGACGTCATTTGACGGCAGATGAAATGCAAAGAGCTGTAGGGATGTTGCAAGCGGGAAGTAATCAATCTCAGGTATCTCGACATTTTGGTATTCATAGAAGTGTTATTTGTCGTCTTTGGCAGCGCTACAATAATACAGGGGAACCCGCTGAACAGCATCCAGGCCGTAAAAGGAGTACAACCACTCGGCAAGACCGGTACATACAACTGACTGCAAGACGCCAGCCGATGTTAACCGCTCGAGAGATAAGTTTGAGGCTACAAAATTCAAGTGGTGTTGATGTAAGTCCCCAAACTGTGCGAAATCGACTGCATGAGTACGGCCTACGAGCTCGACGCCCTATCAGGTGCCCACCGATACGTCACGGGAATCGCGCTCGTCGAAATGAATGGTGTAGAGAACGCATAACATGGACCCAGGAACAATGGGATAAAATTATGTTTTCCGATGAGTCGCGATTCGGGTTTAGGCCTGATACAAGAAGGGTGCGAGTGTACCGTCGACCCGGAAATACTGAAAGACTCAGGTGCGTTCAGGAAGTTCATCCATACAGCGGCTCAACAGTTATGGTATGGGCGGGTATTATGAAGAACAGGCGAACTGAGCTCGTTTTTGTAAATGGAAACATGAACGCTGAAAATTACGTTGAGGATATTCTCAGACCTTATGTCCATCCATTTGCACAAACCTTTGGCTCCGATTTTACGTTAATGCATGACAATGCGCGTTCACATACAGCTCGGCGAACCAGTGAATACTTGGCAACGGAGAACATCCAGGTATTGCCCTGGCCTGCACAATCGCCAGACCTCAACCCCATCGAGCACGCATGGGACATGCTCCAGAGACGTGTTTTGAAGGACTTGGACGGAGTGACAACAACCCAACAGCTGAAGGATTTGCTACAATTCCATTGGGAGCGAATACCGCAAGATGACATAAACAGTCTCATTAATTCAATGAATAATCGTTGCCGACAAGTTCTGAATAGCAGAGGAGGCCATACTTTGTATTAAATTGTCCTATTCTTTCACAATAAATTCATTTTCTTAAGAAATTTCAATTTGTAAAAAAAAAGTTTAGTTTCTTATGTACCTGTATATTCTAATATTGTTAATTTCTGTTATTAAAAGAACTTATAAAGAAAACAGCTGTTATTTTTACATCATAGAACCCTAAAAATATTATTTTAAAAATAAAATACAACGTTATAATTAAAATAAATGGTAAAATAAATTAATATAAATGGTAAATTTGTAATATCATGCATGTTGCTTAGACTTTTTTGATGTGTGTATTTTCTATGGACAAATCTTCAATTGCGGAATTAACCTCGTGGTCGATTTAAAATTAATAAAAATAACATACTCAGGCTTCTTTAGTAGTTATAAAAAGGAACAAAAAGATTTTTAAATAACCGGTTATCTGATTAGTCAATTAAATTAGTTAATTATTTTTGGATATATTCCTGTTTAGTAACTAGTTATGAAACAGTGATAGAATTTTCCTTTTTCGTAGCTGGTTATGTAAAAGGAATAAAAAGTCTTTTTTAATAACTGGTTACGAAAACTCAGTTATGAAAATGGACCAAAGGGTTTTAACTGGTCATTGGCGTAATCTTAGAATCGCCATTTAAAAAAAAAAAAAAAAAAAAAAAAAAACGAAAATGTCACTGACAACTCGTAACAAAACACATTGAAATGTTTAGTTTTATTTGGAGGTGATATTTTAGCTTATCACAGAAATAAACAACTGTTTGAGTATAGCTAATAGTAAATATCTCATAATATTGTATTATACAATACAAGACAACACAGTCAGTCAAGCCATAATAACAGAGTTGGAATGGAACAAATGTGAATTTATCCGCTGTCAGACTGTTTACTATTATTACCTGTTCTATAAACATCTTTATGTTATTTCCAATTTACATTATTAGTAATTGCGATTAGTTGAAAATCTCTACAATTATTCAGCAAGCTACATTATTATTACGTTTTTTTACATTCGTTTTAAGTTTCATTCAAAACAACTGACTGATGAGAGTCACTGCTTTTTAATCCTTTGGAGGTAGCCGGTGGTAAGCCTATATTTTCAAAAACTTAGTCATGGCGTATAATCATGCAAATCTCGAGGATGGTGTTTACAATCTTATCACAGAGTTGTGTTCTAAAACTGCAAATAAATATTGCAATCAAAATAGACTATCACAAAAAGATCTTACATCTAAAATGCGTTCTAATGCCTATGAGATACTGTTGAAGAAATCATCCAAGGAGCTAAGTATAAAAAAGGGGGAGCCAGTTATTGATTTACTAACATATTATTTTCTCCACCATCAAAATATAAGAAACATTGCAGAATATAAGAAATCAATAGAATTGAAGAAAATAATTACCACTATTCGCCAAGAGGATTTTGGTGATTCAAAAGATGATATTAACAATATACTAAGATTTCTGATTGGACTTAGTAATTCAATCAAAGAAGATATGTCACAGGAAATGTTTGAGGTAAAAATCTGTTGCTAGTTAACCATTATTGATCAAATAGTAAAATTTTAAATGGTTGTAAGATAGTGGTTGTAATGCTTTGGGATCAATTTGTAGATAATGAAAAGTTTATCTTTAATTCATTATTAAATTGTGATTATATTTTTTCTTCGTAAATGCTATTTTATTAATTGCACTTTATATTATAAACTTTTATACTTAAAACATAAAGTATAATAAAATTTGAATAATGTTTAATAATATTAATAATGGTTGTTTACAGAATCCTTTCACATTTGGGCTGTTTGAAGAGATGTTACCAAAACCTAAAAGGGAGATGTTTGGATCACCACAACCTTATGCATACTTTCCTTCACATGTCTTTGAATTACCGTTTTCATTGAAACGTCAAGGTGCATTAATGGATGCAAAGAGTTCTCAAATATATACTGAGTACAAGTTAGAGACTTTTGACTCTAAATCATGTAAGTACTTAGTAATATTTTAAAACACTTTCATAAAACCTTTCCTTGTGTTATAGGCTTTAGCTTGTACTATAGGATTGAATTCTTTGACCTTTTTAAACCAATTGATCTAGTGAGCTGTCTATCTCCATTCTGGCTTATTACTATTTAACAATAATAAGGTATTTAAGCCTAAAATGGTTTAGTACCCAGCCTAGCAGTTTGACTAGAAACTGAGTGTATGCAGTAATGAAATGGAAACCTAAAAAGATGTGTGATGGTAATGTAACTTTCCTGCTTTAATTTTTAAGGTTTTATGTTCCTCAAGAGAGCAATGTTGAGTTTGCCTATTTGGTCCTGCATATCATGTGACATATCCATTAATGCTTTAAACTGTATCATTTGCACTGTACATGTATTATTTAATATTTATAACTATTAAACATGTTTTTACTTCACATTTACAGGTGCTGGAAATTCAATTCTACCAATTGAATTAAAAAGTTTAAGCCCCATGTCACTAATATCCATGACATCGAGCAATGTGCCACAATATTCCTTAAGTTCCATGAACAACTATCCTAGATTGACTGCACCAAGAGACTTACTTATACCTTATATGGAGTCTTCAAATGTTAAGGTAGGTGAGACAAGTATTTTGGAATGAAACATAGTTTTTATGTGAAAAATTTTGACCATTGCTTGCAATCTGGATAATTAGCATAACAGCTGTGTTTATGCACATAAATATTTAAGCATCTCCAGCTGAGCAGATATGCTAACTGCCTCCCCCCTAACTGTGAAATAATGATTATATCCATTCATAATACAGAAAATATTATATTTACTAGGTTTCATTGGCAAGTTCAAGTTGTGTAGAAGAAGTGAAGGAAGTGTTTAGAGCTAATACAGATACTGAATCTGTAGACATCTGGGAACTTGCTACTCAAATAGATAAAGATATACCTGATGACATATGGGAAATTGCTTGTAAGTACAATATTGCTTTTTCATTTGTATTGTATCGCAAACATTAAATTTGTATGTTTGTAAGTGTGCAGAATATATATATTTTTTTACATCTCCTGCTTTAGCGATCATGTCCTGTGTCGCGGGGACTTTAACAAACATCAATTTAACGGACACAAAGAACATCTGGACTCAGGACAATAATTTGTTGATCGCACAAATAATTGTCCTGCGTAGGAATCGAACCCGCGACCTAGTAAACGGCAGCCGTTTGCGCTACCGTCCGTCGCGCCACCGAGGCAATTTTTAGGGTTATTCCGATCTGATATCTTAAAAAATCCACCCTAGGGTAAAATCTGAGAAACATATATCTGAGAATTTACCTTCTTAATTTATTTTACCTAACATAAGCTAAATTTTAAGACATGTTTCCCGGAATTTACCCTAGGGTGAATTTTTCAAGGTAACCATATAACTGAATTTTTATTTATATAATCTCCGGGGCACAGGGCATGATCCATAAAGTGGGCATTGTCTGTTTTTTTAAAATGAATACACTATTTGAAGACAAAAACAAACAGCTTCTAGAATATTCTATCATCTTTGTTTTTAGGTAAATCGCTTCCAGTTGAAGAAAGACAACTAATAGCATCATCATCTAGGGAACTTCAGCTTTGGCGTAACACATATGGTGGGATGTCCGAACTAAATGTTGTTCATGAAAAACAGTTTATTAGACATATCATGTATTTAATAAGTAAGTAAATATTTTTGATTTATTTTTAATCCTGTAATTAAAATTACTATAAATTAACCCATTGCCAGTGCAGTGCACCGTATATGGTTCACAATGTGAACCATATACGGTGCACTGCACTGGCAATGGGTTAATTTACTTTCACATGCATTGTTTTACTATTGTTTCGGCTGGTGGCACTGTGAAAGGGTTAAGTATGTTCATTCACAATCTATTTTTATTTTTTCTGTGCTTTTTACTCATTTTTAGCTGCATTTTGTTGGGTTTCTTAGAACTTTTGGTACAATCTACGAATAATTGAACCTGGATACTCTTTGAGTCTGTTCAATTGATGTTTGTAAAGTCACTAGGACTTAAGGCATGATCCCTAGTGTGTCTATTTTTTTTTAAATAGTCATACTTTATAATATCCTTATGAAAAAGTAATTATTTGAGTACCAATAAACATATTTATTTCAGTTGGAGTAGAAACAAATTCATTCCCATTCAATAAGGAAACAAATTGTTTCTATATGGCAAATGGTTTGGCTATAGAAGGGATATCGCCTCAACAATTATTGGGCTATGTGTCAGATCTACTACTCGTTGGAACTTATTATAGGCGTCTTTACAAGTTTGCCTTCAATGAAACATTGGATCATTTTCAAGGAAACGGTTTAGTGTATGAGGTAAGTTATTTTTTATATCATGAATGTTTGTAGGAAAGGTTTCTACATGCCTTTACATCTTTAGTTTTTTTACCTAAACCGAGACCGTATCTAGTCATATAAAGTACTCGTCAAATAACTTGGCTGGCCTGAAGTGGTTGCAATTGACTGCCTGATGTCAGTTTTCGAACTAAATGGTCGGGTGTTTCATTTGTTCCTGTCATGCGCGAACTACTCTGATAGCTAACTTCATGCCGTCCGAGTTAGTTGGCGCTTAATTTCCCTTGCCTTGCCAATAATTTACACTGTTCACTCATTAGTGATTGAATGGTGGGTGTGGTCATTTTAATTCCCTAGTACTATGTAGAGAGATTAAGGGGAAACAATTCAATCGCAATTCCATACAAACAAAGAAAGTTAATTCCTCCTTCATTAGATAATAAATACTCAAAACTATAGATGATATCGTTTTGTCTCGTTATTATCTAGTCTTATTGATTAATAAAACAGTAAAAAAAATATTCATTTACAAGTTATGAGGCTTCAAAGTTCATAATTCTATGCACATTTTATGACAACTTTTAGCGTAATAAAATAGGATTAAACGTTTATAAAGGTAAATATATTTTGGGACTAGGAATAGATTATTTATTCGAAAATTCAAATAATTTTATATTGACTAGATACATTCTAAAGTTTGTACGCAATTACCTTTTTCCCAAAACCATTTTAGGAAATTTTACCGTGCTCGTTTCCGCCATCGACATCTTGCATCTCGCCTCCACTTTCTGCACCCCTCGGGTCGGCGGAGGGGAGGTACGACAGCGAGCCGAACGTCGTCGAATGTTACCGAATATTTTTTTTTAAACTTCAATAAACTTTAATTTATGTCATTAATGACAATTACGTATAGCTTGCCAGTAAGAAGTTTCGTAATTTCTTTTATCAAAGAGATCCAATTATTATCAGATGCATAACCAGTTAAATAAAATACCTACATCAGTGACATTCCATTACATTTTACATTTGACTAAAATCAACTGTCAAAATTCACCTATTATTACAATAGTCAATAGAGCATAGCTAAGGCTGTCACATTGCACAAACTGTATTTTTTTTTGTAGTTCATTTTGTATTTTTTTTTTATATTTACGTGACTCACCCCCGCCCCGGTATCTGAATGACTGATCAAGTATCATTTCTTGTCAACTATCATTTCCAGATTTTATGATTATTATTTATTTTTAATAAAAATAATCAAGAGTTAGAAGTGGTCAGATCCTGGAGACCACCGAGAGTCGAGGGAACACCTCAACGGCATATAGCAGCTACCTTGTGTTTGGGCTTATTTTATTCGCATTAATGAAAACTTTACACAAACATGATCTTATGATGAAGACAACTGCAGAAATTTATTTAATACTAATCTTAGAAATTGTAATCAGCATGGTTTTTAACCGACTCCTGTTGAAGTCGGTTTTTTAATTAGAAAATTATATGATTTTTCTTCTTTTTTTTTAAATCCAGCTAAAATTAACTTCATGTACTTTAGGTGAAGTAAGATATTATTGTGTACTGTATGGAACCCCTATTAACGATGCACGGTCTAAAAAACTGCCTCAAGAATAAACAGTTTAACTTAAAAAAAAAAATATAATGTTTTACGGTGTCATACCTACACCACTTACAAGATAAATTGATGTCTCGCTTAGTGTGTCTTCCGCAACAAAACTTACAATAAAATATTTTTTAAAAACCCATTTTAGTTATCTTTATTTACTCCTGATTTATTACTTTTTGAGTAACTACCTACAGCTAGTATTAGTGTCAACCCTAACAATCAAGAAGAACAATATTTATATTTTGAACGACATTTTGATTTGTAATAAATACAATCGAGCGCGTGTGCGTGTGCATGTTTCTTACTGCTTTTCTATGAGTTGTTCTCTTTCTCACGCGACGTTTGGTGAAACAACAATGTTTTAGGCTTCGCCGACAGCTGAGTTGGTTTTGACAGAATGAGCCTTCTTAAACCATTACAATTAAATCGGTTTATATATGATTAATAATCCTAATTATTTTACAGGCAGCACGAGAGGTAGTAAGGAGATATTTACTTGATTTTCGTTTAAAAGCAACATCCATTTACGAGAACTGCTACAAGGCGTGTAACCAAGACTACAATTGTATGCCAACGTTATTACAAATACTTTGTCATATGGAGCCTCTCAAATATGAAATAGAGACTGTGGCGTCTATTTATAAGCTTGTTGATATAGGTATGTATTTTAGCAATAGCACTCTTATTGCCTTTATAGGCAATAAGAGTGCATAAGATGCATAAGGTTTTTAACTGATGGCTTGGTTAGTTGGTTTTTTGCAGCAATAGGCAGGCTCAGCTCATTTCTGTACTACTTTATCCTTTGTTAATGATGTTGAGTATTTTTAAACTCCGTTATGTGCAGTTTGTGGAAGTGCCTAATTTTGCTGTTTTGATGTTTACTTCCAATGTTCAATAAATCTGGTTGACAACTTGCTATTTATGGTTTTCTATTAATCCTCTTGCTGCGTTACCAACCTTAAACATAAAGCTAAAAACCTTAACTCTTTTATTATGTAAGTGAGATAGAGAAATAATGAACAATTAAAAACTTTCAGATAATAAAACGACTATTCCACAAGGAGCGGAACTAATGTCGTATTTGTTTAATGAAATATCATTGATAACACATAAACAGGCAGCGTTTGCTATGTATAACTCACTACTTACCATCTGCAAAGTTTATTTCAAGTAAGTTTACATTAAATTATCATTTACTTTTGTTTTAAATGTACATCTGTATATCTTGTACTATGTACCAAGTCTTGTGAAGTAGAGACTACACAAACACCGTCTTCATAGGCTGCAAAAGTCTAGCATGGTCTTGCGGGTTTCTAACCCGGACGCAAAAAGCGACCAATACACCATGAAGGCAATCATAGTATAGGGTGCATTATTCTCATAGTAAAAACTTACAGTGTGGGGTGAATATGTAAGCAATCTAAAGGTATAGAGAAAATCCTTTTATCTTGGGGATCTTCTTGAGCTCTCGGGCGACAACGTACTTTTTAATACTTTTTTTATAGACGTCAAGTATAGCATACTAGCTTTTACCCGCGACTTCGTCCGCATGAGTTTTAAGTTAAGTAGTTAGTTTTCCAGAAGACAGACAGAGTTACTTTCGCATTTATAATATTAGTATGGATGTTTTATTACAGATTTATAGAAAGATTCATATTCGAAGGCGAATTAGACGACAGATTCAACGAGTTTTTTATTCGCAAAGATAACCAATTTGTGAATTGTCGATCTAAAAAGTATTGGGATAAAGGTTTTCATTTAACACAGAGTGTTGCCGTACCAGAATTCTTGAAGTCGTTGGCTAAATGTATATTGTTGTGCGGGAAATCTTTGAGATTGTTGAAGCTATGTAATCCGAGTGTAAGTATTTTTTGCTTTTTATTTGGTAATATGTGCTAATTTTACTGTTCGTTCTGACTACCTTTTTACCGCTCTTAAGGTTTATAAACAATTGCTGGTTTGCTTAAGTATTTGTACGTGTTTTCTTATGTCGATTAAGGAAGTTCTCTTTGAAGCTACGTAACGGAAAAACTAAATTATTTTAATACTACTATTAACACGTGACCTACCTACTAACACGACGCAGCTCAGACCCATTAGTGTAGTGTTTTATATAAAACTTTCCTTACATTGTTGTTATAGAGAAAATATCAGCAAAATAACTTTCCCTTAGTCGGGTGATACGTCACCCATAGAAAGAGTTGGGGTGGTGACACCATGTTTTACTGATTCACAACATTTTAGGTAAATAAAAATTTAACCAATTTTCAGGACCCTTTAGTACTCCTAATATCATCGGACCATCCATCAGTACAATGCTGTTCAAGTTTCGAAGAACTAGAGCGTCAACAACAAGTGCTGGACGTATACCGTACGAGATGTCTATTCGTTAGTGGTGAACTAATAACATTTGATCAAATACTCTTGAAGAGAGAGGCTGAGAGGAAAGCTTTTGCTGAAATGGCGTCGTTGAAACAGGCTGAGACCATGGAAAAGATTGTTGGTAAGGAAAAGCTATTTGTTATGGGAAAGATTAAGATTAGATAATCTGACCACTCTTTTTCATCACGCGTGTCCATAATGTGTTCAAAAGGAATTTGAATACAACAATCTATCATATAAGTATGTGCTTTTAAAATTGGAATGAATGGTCATTGCTACAGTCTGCGCAATTTAAATTCATTATAAAAGCCCATTAATGTCCCACTGCAGGGACGGGCCTCCTCCCGTGACGAAGGGTTACTTGACCTACTAATACCAATTTAAGTTGATCGTCGTTAATTATTTGCAAATAGTAGCGCAGAGGATGATCGTTTTTGGAACTAAATTGCGGGAGCGGGTGTTTTCTTAGTTTATCTAAAGATTGCTCTAGCTGTATTTATAGCGTATTGTAAAATATTTCACTTTTGTCATCAAGCCTGCATCTCTTATTTCTAACGCTTGTAAGCTCAGTTTTTGTATATATAAGTTCAATAAAATTAATTTACGTATTATCTTACATTACAAAAATATTAATTTTAACTTTTAGCCGAGCGTAAAAGATTAGCACAGTTAATAATAGCAGAAAAACAGCATTCGTTAAGAGTGCTCGAAGCAGCGATGGCAGAAGCGAAGGCAGCTAAGAGAAAATCTAAGCAACGTGAACGATTGCGTAATGAGTTAGAAAACGCTGCTGAAAAGGCCACTGAAGAAGTTGACTCGAGACTTCGTGATGATGAAAGGTGAGTCAACATATCATAAAACACACAGAAGTTTTTACAAGGAGGAACAATAGCGATGTTTTGTAGAATCCCATTTTCTTTTTTATTTTATATGTAACTGTTTTCTATAGCTCCACCTGAATGAATTCGGATTATACAAGGGATCGTTTTATGTTAATATTTATTATCTGTGTGGTTAATAACAATTTGGTAGAACCTTATATTAGAAATGCAATTATCGAAATATATATAATTGCATTCCTAATATAAGTTACTAGTATTCAACTTAATCTACTTGTTTATTTTAGAAACAAAATTATGGAATACTATTCCAAACTGAACTTCGAAGTAGAAAAGAGTAAGATGCATACAGAATGGAAAATAAAACGATTACAATTAGATCAAAGTAGGATGCAACTCCTATCAACAGAAGAACGAAATCTAAGGAGGGAAAAATTAGAACTTGAACATCAAAAGAATGAGGAAATAATGGCAATGTCAATACAAAGCTTTGATTATAAATCTGAAGCAGAGACAGAAGAAAGTGAGAAGTTTTATGATGTTGAACCATCTGATCTATCAATTTTTACAGAAGCAGTAGATACATGTACTACGGACAATGAACGACCAGAATCGCCTAGACCAACATCTACCGTCATAAACGCTATATGTAACGTAGCGAAATCCTTCTTTGGTGTTCTAACATCTCATGACCAACATTGTGATAATGATAAACAACTCGATGAACAAGGAAACATTGTGCCAACTGATTCTAAAGAGAGAAACTTACAGAAAACATCTTCAAGCGATATAGGAAGCAAGTTAGACGAAGTTAATGATAATATACAATTCCTTAACACGAAAAAAGAAGCACTTTTAAATAAAAAGAAAGTGATGGACCACGAATTTGGTAGAACTGACTCGGAAAATAATGATGTCACTTCTGTAGATGAAGAAAATAATGTAAGTGAAAGCTGGTCGAACGTAAATGAAGCCAAGAGAAATAGACTTAAAGTACTTGGAACGGATATTAATCTGCCAAATCCAGAAACAGTGCCAATGATATCTAAACCAAGGACGGAAGCCCAGAGAGAAGCTTTAATTAACAAGCGAAAAGTCTTAGGGGTTGAATATAATCTGCCTGCAGAACCTTACGTTATGAGGCAACCGGCAAACAGGGCGCAAGAAGAAGCTGTACAGAATAAAAAGAAGGTTTTAGGCGCAGAATGTGAGGAACCTTCGATTGAAAACAACCCTCAAAAAGAAAATTCTAAGAGGTCTAATTTAAGGTTGAATTTAAAACCTTTCGGGGACACTTCATCTGGTGATTATGGTCTCGGAATTACTCCGAATCCAGACGCCGTTACACCCGGAGATATATTTCCTAGAGTAAGTATTATTGTATATTGCAATAGTAAAATAACACATTACTAAGATTTTTATCTTATTTCTATATTTTATCATAGAGGTGGGTATAGTCTAAATTCAGATATCCTCACATGCAAGATAATTGTAGAAAAGGTGGTTAGTTGCATACGATATTCATTTAAAAGTTTATTAACAAATGTTTTGATCATGTGTCAAAGAAGTGCAGTAAAATGAGATATGATAAGATACTATGCATAAGTTTCTTACAAACTTAATAAGAAAACAAAATATAGCTAATGTTTTGGTCATTATGTTGTATTAAGCTTATCCAACTTTCCTGTCTGTTCTTAAATAAAGTTTCCTTTTACAGTTGGATCTAGAAACTCCAACCACAGCCGATGTACCGCTAGACACTGGAATGTCCTCTGACGTATTCACGCCAAAAAGTGAAATGAGTAAAGAGATTTTATCGGTACAATCGAGAGATAAAGATTTTTTGTCTGGCGATGGTTTTAACTTCCAAATGATAGAAGTTGAAAACGTAGAATCAGAGATTAATAGTAATGTTCAATCTGTTGATTCTCCCGATATGTCATCGTGTAACAATGCCAAGAAAATAACTGCGAATAACTTTCTGGCCAGAAAATCGCTTTTCAGCTTACTCGACGGGTCATACAGTCTCGAAAGTTTCGATCCATTTGGTATAAAAGATATGGGTTTTTACAGTAGCGATTATTTATCATTGAAAATGAATTCGGACATGTATTCGTCTTGCTACACTCATCCGTCTATTATAATGGAGGAGGTGAAGAAAAGACCTTATCGAAATATATTTTCTTCACATTTTAGTATAGAGGAAGATAGTAAGAAGGCAGTTACATGTGACAACATAGCCACGTTCACAGCCTGCCTGCAAAGATCTGTGATGTTACCCCTAACATATCAGTTAGAAGTTGTGAATAACTCTATTTTAGCACATTTCCTTGTTAATCTTGATATGTATGAACATTTGAGAAGTTTAAAAGATTATTTCTTTTTAATGGACGGAGAGTTCTCTAGAAGTATTTGTCATAATTTGTTTACTAAGTTAGTTAAAACATTGAATCCTCAAGAGTTATTGAATTTTGCTACTTTACATAATATTTTGGATAAAGCTTTGGGCTCTTCTATATCACGTAAGTTTACTAATCATATTTGTATTACTTATTATATTTATATTGATAATATTACTATTTCATATTTAATATTATACTTTTCAGATGTACACAAATTTTCCGAAAACTTATCATTTACGATAACGGAGTCCCCTGTAAGTTTCCAACATAGTTCACCGGACGTATTGCAGTGTCTTTCTCTAACTTACTCTGTTAGCTGGCCGCTTAACATTATATTGTCGCAAGAGGCTTTACTACGGTATGCCAAAGTATTCCAGTTTCTTATCAAAATGAGAAGGATCTTCTGGGTTTTGGGAGAAGATTTCGAAGTAAGTTATATTATATTTATTTTGTTATCTCTTTGTTGATCTTTCATTAAGACCATTTTCTATGTATAATATGTATGTATTTACAAAAAAAAGTATTTAGGTATGTATATCCGTTGTCTAGTACCCATAGTACAAGCTTTGCTTAGTTTGGGACTAGATGGCATTGTGTGAATGTGTGAAAAATATTTATTTATTTATTAGTGACAAAGCTTTTTGTAATACAGTTTTTAAATGCAAGGTTTTTATTGTTATTATAGCTTAAAAATGTGGTTAGATATCGAACAAGAGATCGCCAAAAGACCATTTATAGAATATACATATTTATTGTATCACATTTATTTTTTTAAATTAGCCGGCGAATATGGCGGCCTCAGAAGATGCTGTTCCACCTGCTCTAAAAAGATCCATGACAGGACGAGTTCTGACTTTAGTGACGTAATGACGTCAATAAAGATAGAACAAAAGTTGTACCCTTTTTGAAATTTTTTTTTTTACTTTTACTTTATTTAACTGTTTATACGAGTACAGCAGCATTACTTTTAAGCAATCATTTTTTTTTATTTGCAGTGTAATAGTAACTCAATTTCCTTTCCTTCTAGACATTAAAACTATCAGTGAAATTATCAAGAAAACACTCTCGGAAGTTACTCAAGTCTCCTAACTACATATCCGTACAACTATACAGGCATATTATGGCATCTTTAATAAGGGCACTAGACAATTACATAGTAACAACATGTATTCTAACTTCTTGGACGGAGTTTGAAAATGATCTGAAGAAAGCCAGGACTTTAGATGATTTATATGAGTGTCATGTTGTATATATAAAGAAGGTTTTGTTTAGATGTCTGTTGAATAATAGATCGACGCCGGTCATGAAGTTGTTGAACGATATATTCACTGTTATATTGAAGTTTAGTCGAGTTTTAAAAGCGGGGTAAGTTTTCTTTTCTATTTTGCTATTTCGTGTAGTTGGTCTTTCATCTTCTAAAATGTCCTAAATTGTAATTCTAAGCTCGAAGTAATAAAAGGTACTATCTTTTAACTGATTAGTTGATTGGGCACATGATTTGGTTCTTAGCTACTTACAATTTATGTAACTAAAAAGGCAAGTATTATTGCTTGTCAAGTTAGTATTTGTAGCTCCTAAACGAACTGATCGATTTTGATAATATAGGTAGTATTTCGAAAATTTCATTATCATATTTTAGATACGAGAACGGATAAGTTAATTTTAAATTTTTGAAGATACTATATCAATTATAAAAACGTTTTTTCAGAGAATGGAAGCAAATTGAACCAAACGGATCTTTCACTCACACAAGTTTTAATCAGCTAGAAGAACTGTTCCATTTGTTTGAAAAACTAGCAAAATACTTGCAAAAAGTCGTCACGAAGCTCACCGAGTGTGGTTACCAAAGACATTTAGTAGAACTGCTTACTATGATAAACTTGAACGGTTATTACGATCCTGAGAAGTCAAAGGAAGAACACAATTCTAGCGTTTTAACGTCTTGAAAGTAACAAAAAGTAACTAAGCAATTGATTTGACTTTTAGCTACGTTCTTTAGTCGCCTGTTATTACACATTCAGGAGATGATATGGTGACAATCCGCCTACAGTCCCATAATGAAAGACTTTGCAATGCGACGCTGCACGACCCAACGCGACGCTATATTAGGCAACGCGATGCTACAACTCACAGTGATACGCAATACGAGCCAAAGCGACGGCACAGGTCCACACGATTCAACGTGACGCAAATTTGCAACGTGACGCCAATTTGCAATGTGACAACGCACCTTGCAAAACGCCGCCCAACGGTTTCAATGCTATTTTTGGCATTACCTTCTGGTATTCAATATTATTTATAGATTAATTCTTAGCAACACCGAAGAAGCTTAGTAAACATTATGATATGGATCTGATATCGAAATAATTAAAAAATAAATGAATAATATTACTTACGGGATCTCTTCTAAGTCTGTGTAAAGTACTAAGATTACCTTCTGGTATTCAATATTATTTATAGATTAATTCTTAGCAAAACTGAAGAAGCTCAGTAACATTATGATATAGATCTGATACCGAAATGATTAAAAAAATAAATGAGTCATTATGTATTACTTACGGGATCTCTTCTAAGTCTGTGTAAACTACTAAGATTACCTTAGTCGGATTACGACCTCTGTGGTGTAGTGGTCTCGGGTTCAATTCCCGGATAATGCAAATCTTTGTGAGCATGAACATGATTGTTTGTGTTAGTCTGAGTGTTTCTATGCATGTATTTACAAAAGAAAAGTATATAAGTATTATTATCCGTTGTTCTGTTACCCATAACACAAGCAAGTTAAGCCTAGCTTTCTTTGGGAACAGATGGCGCTGTGTAGAGATGTTTATTACTCTTAAAATCTATGTATGCGTGTATGGTAATATATAATTATGATACTTTGTAGCCTTGTTTATGGCTCTTAATTTTGTGATTTTTGGATCTTTTGTTAATGCAGACTATAAGTATGGATTTCAATGCTTAATGTGATTGTATTAAACGAATCTCGTATGAACCGCCGCCGCTTAAGTCCATGTTCTATTTTTGCTTTTTCATATATATTATGTATTTGTAAATATTTAAAATAATTATTGTTAACTGTTTTAGTGAGCAAGAGACGTGTTTTGCCCTTAATTTTTATGAGAGAACATAAGTTAATAAGTTACGTGTTTTGTCTCTTTTTAATATTTCATAATAATTATGTAACAACTGTTAAATGTTTCTGTTGTCTGTTTTATACCAGTACGTGTAAAGGTACACGTTGTTTGTGTAAGGAAATAAGCTGAGACCTTTTAGTAAAATGAATAGGATTTGTGATAGTTTATTCATTTAGCTCTCTAGCTAGACGGTAATTATTATGTGTCTGGTGTTTATATAAGTATTATAAACTTACTGAAAACAATTTATTTTTTTATCATGTTAATACAGTACAATCTCACTAATCCGGCACTTCGATAGATCGGCACGTCCAATAATCCGGCACCTTCCGCCCTCGCCCCTATACACCTGTCCGCTCCGGTCGCTGCATCGTCGATTAGCAGTCTAACCTCAAAAGTTATCACGTGCACGTGCTTACATATTTTTTTGTTAAATGACATATGTACATGTTAATTTAATACATTACATATATTTATTCCTTCTATGAAATGCTTTATTTTATTTATTACCTATGACTATTTCACTATAATCCAGTAATTCGAACATTCCAATAATCCGGCACCCTCCGGTTTTTAATAGTGCCGGATTAGTGAGATTATACTGTATATGTGTATTTTTTATAACAAATAAACACGTTTTAAATAATAGTCACTAGCACTGTTAAATAGGATTAAATACCATTACTGTAATATAGAACGACATACTATCGCTGATTCACTTTTTAATCTTAGTAGCAATTTATATGCGTTATTGATCATCAACATCATATCACAGGCATATGACGTGCTCTCGAACATAGAGTAACGCATCTTCGCCTACCCTGCACTTAATTATTAATTATTTATTAGTATAATAATTCCCCAACAAGCAAAGTAGCGATAACAGGGTCTAAATTTAAAGCTCTAAGTTATATAGTAGCTATGTAAGATATAAAATAATACTTTTAAATGATAGTACGGATATAAGAGAGCTTGCTTAAGCACCAGCGATAGTAAGGTGATATAAAAGATATAGAACAATTACGCTGCAGCTTAAAGTTGTAATAAGGTGCTATAAGCTAGAACTTTACAGTTTTATTGCAGCTTTAAGTCGATTTTAACATTAAAAGCTCTTTTGGAGTGACTACTATCACTTGCTGATGTAAATGCTCTATTTAGGTGCTATGAATACCTTTAAGTGCTAAACATCACTTTTGATGTTAAAGTGGTTATAAAAAAACCCTCAAGCCGTTTAAGGGTTATAATAATCAATCTTGTAACTCTTAATAGTGCAGTGATATTGTAGTATTTTATTGGTGTTTTAGCGCTTGAGGTGCTAGGGAAGCTTGAAGCTTTAGAACCCTCTAAGAGTGCTAGTGTGAACGTTATTTAGTCTTAAAGCGATATGCGAAATATTAAACCCTTCTATATCACCTTAACCTGTTTAACGAGGTTATTTATATTAATGAGCTTTAAAAGTCTACATTAGTGTTAATAATCACTTGAAATGTTAAAAAATTCCGTTATATCGCTTATGTGGTAAATTTTAACGTCCATCTTGTATATTAGAGGAGGGTTCCGCCCATCAAAATATTGATTCTTATAGTGAATAAGAGATTTGGAATACATATATTAATCTGACCCTCGGACTATTTAGAAAACAACGAAAAATAAATCTGTTTATTGGCATCATGGGGTCACAAACAGTCTGACTAAAATACTGGCTAGTTGGGACAAACTCCCTGATAAAATTGAATTAAATATAAGTTTGGATGGTTTACCTATTTACAAAAGTGCCAAGAAAGAGTTTTGGCTAATTTTAAATATAATATTAGTCCATTTATAATAGGAATTTATTACGGAACAGGGAAGCCCAAGAATCTAGAGTTCTTTTGAATGATTTTGTTAATGAAATGGGGGTATTACTGGAGCAAGGGGTTTTTGATTGGACGGGAAAACTGATCCTATTAAAATACGGTGCTTTATTTGTGATTCAGCTACCAAGATATTTCATATTTTATACCCTTGATACATATAATATGAAGATAAATAAAATACAGTTTTAATCAATACCTTGTATTTATTTATACCTATTAGATAGGATCTAAGTTGCAACAATAGAAAGACATTAGAAACTTAAATGCAAAACAATAGTGATTCTCCTACATAACATAATGCTGAATTTATATTCTTCACATAATTTTGACTACTTTGAAAGCACATATCTATCTAACGCTGACTGTACTAACAGAAATTATATAAATCAATCAATATAAACCTCGCCAAAATTACTTAACAAATTCTACATACGAAATGCAGCATTAGGGTGCGTTTCCACCAGAGATGTGCGATGTAAATGTGTCGTGCGAGGATGTCTAGCTGTGCTGTGAAAATGCGCATTAATGTGTGGCGCGAGGATGCGTTGAATGGCTGGTACAGTATGCGCAAACCTCGCAACAGATCTTTCATCCACATCATCATTCACACATGCCTCGGACACATCCTTCGCTTGTTTTGTATGCGCAAAAATCTAGCTCCGCTGAGCCGTTTTCACTAGAGCTGTGCTGACCGAGGCAAGGTAAATGAAGCGATTCTATTGGTTCTTTACAAACACATCCCTCGCTATGCATCCTCGCACCTCTCTGGTGGAAACGCAGCCTAAATGTGTAAAAATAGAGATCGCTCCTATTTGGCAAAGGTTAAATAAAAAGATTTTTGTACTTCACAAAACTACTGTGGCTTATTAATTAATAATGTACTAAGTAACAGAAAATAAGTCAGTCAATATGAATCGCGTTTACATTACTAAAATTGCACATAAATATAATACAAATCGAAAATAATATGTGATCAATAAATATTTGGCAAATAAGAAATATTTGGCAAAGGAGTAAAAATAAGATCCTAAGGAAGGTCCAAAGGTTTTAGTGCAGTGTTTTTGGACGGACGCTGGTTTCCTCTTCAGTATCACTTTGTGTAAGCATAATAGTTATTTCTTTTTCTGCCGCTTCGTAAGTATTTATATATGTTATTTCTTTTAACACTGCACGGTATGGAACACCAATGCACCTGCGGTATCGATGTATCGTCGTTAATGATTTTTTGTGGCTGTTTAGGCCTTAGAACGCTATTGTGCTTCCATGTAGACGGTACTGCAATGAGTTGTACTTTATTTCGCTCTTTGGTCTGAATTATTTTAACCGGCATACTGAAATATAAAAATTAACTTTGCTGTAGTAATGAAACATACAAAATGCAAAACATTGAGATATAATTATAAGATTAGATCGACCAGGGGTCCGTGAGGTTGTAGTCTTTAACTTATTCCGAACAAAGTACGTACTTTAACATTATACGCAGAGACGGGGAGAGGGGTAGGCGCAGTACCTACACCGCGCCGGTTACCAATATAATGAAATTAGGCGCGTATTTCAATATATGTATTAGTTGAATACCTATATAGCTAGGTATGTAGCAAAACAAGTATTGTAACTACTACTTTATTAATTAAATAAAAGCCTATTTAGATTTCTCGTACTTATAACATCAATACCTACCTACTGAAAAAGATACAATAAACTTGATTAAAATCTTTTATGTTTTCATATTAGTGGTTGACGTATCTTACCAAGGAACCCAAATGTCTCAAATATCATAAAAAATCCTTTCAACGATATGACTTAAGGTTCTAATCGACGTAGTTGTTCAAACAGAAGAGCTAATAAATAATTTTATAGCACCGTTTTAAACTTATGAGTTCTAAAAAAGATATAATTATCACTATTGCCGCTAGCCTTGCATTTAAATTGATAACGCCATTATTGTTTACAAATATAACCTAAAAATCTTGATATACGAGTATCTTTTAATAATAATGTTTACTTAAATCATTGTTGTTTTCTTACAATTAAATATCTAACAATTTTTGATTACCCATTTGGAAGGAATAAGTACAATTAGCAAAATTACAAAAAAAAATCTAATATTTTTGCTATATTTTTGGTTTGAATATTTCTTAAAACGCCTTATTTTAAAGGCGCTTGAAAATTGAGATTAAAAATAGTATACATATTAACAGAAAAAATACAACCGCAATAGTATATCACTTAAATAATCGCTAAAGGTATAATAAATTGTAAGACTTACCGTTTTTGTTTATCAACTGCCATTACGTACACATCACACTTAGATAAAATACAGAAGGAATAGGTACATAAAACATTACAAAGACCAAAGATTTTATTTACACTACTCCAGCGTTTTTGCATCACTTTAAGTGACATAATGATACCATACTACATCTTTAACAGAACTTAAAGTAATAAATACCGTTTTTGCAACATTTTAAGCGATATAAAATAACATCTTATAAATAAAATAGAACCTCAGGCGATTAATATAGACTTTGCAACACTTCAAGTGATACAAAATAGCATATTATAACTATAATAGAACCTTTGTATGTAACTAAACTTTTGTCACACTGTAAGTGATATAAGACTGCATCTTAAAACTTTTATAGATCTTTTGGTAATAAACACAGTATTTGCAACACTTAAAGTAATAGAAAATAGCATCTTATTACTTTAATAGTATCTTGGGTAATGAATACTGCTGTTTAACTCTTAACTATCGCCATTGGTAAGAAAATACCATATAGTAGCATTGTTATGCCACTTATTTATCACTGTTGCAGTTAATAGGAGCAGCTGTAGAACTTACAAGTGCTAACACCGGTGCCTAATTCGGACTATAAGAGAGTTATAGCACGCTATATCGCTAATTTTTAGGCCGCGCTATTGCTATTGGTGTTTAATTGAACAAATAACCGACTGTTATAGCGCTTATTTTATCGCTAAATTGTTAGTTGGGTCCCACCTAATCATGTGATAATATACATATTATGTTTATAGTCGCGTATTTTTAATTTTATGAGAAATAATGAAATTATGTTAAGTTTATAGTTAACTAATGTAAATAATGTAATATTAGAAAATATATCATTTATATTTGATTAGATAAAATTTGTTTTATTCAATATCAGGTGTTTTTTTTGTGCTTTAACAAATCACGGCAAACTAAGAATCTGTAAAAAACTTAATTGATGATTGTGAAATTCCCGCAACTCAGTTTATCCAAATAAAAGAAAAACAAAAGAAACTCGTCGCATTGATCCTAGCGAGTTCTTTTTAGACGTAAAATGCAAGAATGTGTCATATCTGTACTGATGGAAGGACAAGTTTCCCATTGTCACTAGATGAGGCCGGCCTTGCAGTAAAAGATTCCTTTACAGTAGAAAAAAGTAAAAAAACGCACCACGATACTTTTAGTTTCTTTCCTTTGCTCAAAGTCATTTCCACTTAGGTTTATCGTACTTATTAAACAAGTACTAAAGTTTCAATGTTGCTCCTGGCACTGGTACCTATGACGGAATTTCAGAAAAAAGAATAAAATTAAATGTCAAGTAATTAATATTTAATTATAAATTTTAAAACAGTGACATCTACACAGATTAGACGAAACCTTAACCAAACGTTAAAGAAGTTCCTATAGCCCTGCCATCTATGGTCGAATAGTTGCAGTAAGAAAATGTAGTGCCATCTTTTCGTCAGTTATACCAACTTTATTTCGTTTTGACTGTATTTTTATTGTTTATTATTATCAGTTTTATATTGATAATTTATTAAACAATAAGATAGTATTATTTGTGAACTGTATTATATAATTTAAAGCTGCATCTAATAAAAGATAAGCATACATTAACTGAAAAGTAATGTTTACGAAAACAACCACGGTGACAGTGGCGCCAATATTTTCCTTATAATCAGGGTGTGTTTTCACGATACTTCATTCTACCGCAAATCGTCTTAGGGTTAACATCCTATTAAAATAAGATCAGTGAGTGACATTGAAGTGAAAGCCGGTATTTCCTAGAATATAATCATTGTCATTGGAAAAGTTTACAGTGAATATATTTTCTTTAAGAAAATTGCACTTTTGTGATTTTCCAAAATTAAGTGAAAATTAATCGTTATCAACAAATTGAAAGCTGTTTCCGACGTTCACACTCAGTTTTTCGTGTTGACGAAGTCGATATTTTACCAAAAACGTTAAAACACAAGAGTCACCGTCCCCGCCGCCGAGATGGCGTTCATGATGCCTGTAATGAAGAACGACTGGGACATTTACAACTCGCAGCGGACACGGAAAACTTCCGAGCACGCCGAGAAGGCCGGCCTGGGTGGCGGGCGCGTCCGCAAGGTGTCCGAGTCGCGGTCGGAGGGCCCGACGCTGTCTCCTCGCTCGCACGCGCTGAGCCCGCACCGCAGCGTGCCGGCCATGCGCTCCCTGTCCTACTGCCGCGCGCCGCCGTCCCGGGCCTCGCTCCGCACCGCCGTCGACAGCCCCAACAAGGGTTCGGCTAGCCCCAAGAGCGCGCCTCGCGAGGACAAGTTCCACAGCAGGTTGGTGGAGAAGCTGAAGCGGGCGCTCGGGCGCTCTGACTCGCGCCGCGAGGAGAGGAGCTCGTGAGTTAACGAGTGCTTGTGTGCAGGGCGCGCGCCGAGTCCCCGGAGCGGCACTCGCGGTGCGGGGCCTGCGTGCCCTACCTGTGACACGAGCCGCGAGACCCGCCGACACACTATCTGTGATATGTTTCCGATAGTGAACGCGAAGAGATGAGTAGACAATGGATGAATGTGTTGACTAACCGCCTACGGTGTTTAGGACACTGAGAACCTAACTTTTGTACGTTACACATCGACTCAATGCAATAGTATTAGTTATTCATTACATTTGATCAGCTTTCCTTTAACTGTTGCATGTTTTAGTCGCTATTGTATCGTAACTCATAATGATCAGGTTGTCAGTATTAGGTTGTTTAAGAAAGTCGTTGTATGGATTTTAAGACTGCGTTTAGTTTAAGCACCACCCTGGAGTTCGATAAGTATTATTTAAAAATCAATCCAGAGGTAAGTAGTTAGTTTATGGCAGTTAGCGAGTGGTATCTGTGATTCGTTACTTGTAAGTGGTTTATTATTTTATTTAAGCTAAAACGCGAAAATACATCATTTATTTTATTCTTAGTGAATCCATGAGGCAAGTGACCTCTATTGTTTACCAACAGAGCATGTAGCGTACATAATTTATTCCCAAAAATTTATACAATTTGTTGCATAATATGTTTCAAAATTTTATATTTCCGTTTAATTAGATTTTACAAAAAAAAACATAGCTTAACAATATTAATCACGGATAATTAGATGTTTGTAGTACTAAGTTATAAATGAAATCATGCCTAGGTAGTTGTAATGAGAGTACCTTATATTAATTAAACCGTACATGTTGTGCAAACTGTCGATATTGATTTGTAAGCAGTGTTGTATGTATTGTAGTCATCTATCTAGTAATTAGCCATTATTTATGAAAGGAGTTTCTACTTCGACATTATCATTTTTTGTTATAATTTTTTGGGTTATTTTATACGATGTTAACGGATGACTGTAATTGGACCAGCTTTGTTATGTAGTTATTATCTATCAGTAAAACTGAATATGATAATAGTGATATCATATTTGTATCAATAAATTGTAACATTAAGGCATATCTTGATGAGATTCTGATGCAGGCGAGGAGAAAGAGGCTTGGATGTGAAATTATGTTAGCTTTACAAATGTTCCTTATATCTAATGAACTACTGATAGGTAGTTAGATAAATTTACACTTTCTTAATAAACGCAGTAGATTTATATAAGATCTTATTAAAATTATCACCCACCCATTGATTGAATGTTTTTGTTTTGCAAACTATTTCAATATGTGCATGTATCTGTCAATAATGTCTGTTCAGATAATTGTTAAAATATTAAAACATATAAATTATAGAGCTTTCTCTGAATAAATATGTTTTATTTCTTTCACCATACATTTTAACCTTTCATTAATGACTGTTTGGATTAATAACAAGAACGGATGGATAAAAAGGTAAGTATGACGTTTATTGGTAAGACTATTTTGTACAAAGTTTAGTTACTTTTTCGCTACAGACCTGTACGTATACCAATATTGCATTGGCCGTGTGGTAATAAACAAAGACTGTAACTACCTCCTTCAGTTGTAAAGGGATACCCTACTCAGACCACTTTAAATAAAGAGTTTATTAGGAGATATAGTATAGATTAAAAAGATAGTCTGTCCTTAGGGTAGAGATAAGTTAAACATTATCTCTACCCTAAGGACAGACTATCTTTTTAATCTATACTATATCTTAAATCGTTGAAGATTTAAGATATAGTATATTATACCATTATTTAAATCGTTGAAGATTTAACAATTCCTTCGCTATATTATTCCGTTCGCGTTCCTTGGAGCTTATCGACTACTGGATGATATAGCTTTACTTGCGCACGAAAGAACTAAGTGGGTGAGCGTAAAATAGGTTCCCATTATAAGTTACTATGAAAATCACTACTTATGTTTACTTAATTTTTTTTTGTTTCAACTTCGTCAAATTTCATATTTAATGAAAATATATTTTTTTAAACTTTCTAGAATATTTGTATAATGGCTAAAATCGCAGAGCAGTTTGTTTCAATTTCTCGAATGTTCTTAACTGTATGATTCGATGCTTGTACACAGAAACAAGCGACCGCGACCGTAACCAATTATAAGAAAATTACCATTGTTACCAATCCGTACATTATGTCCATGATAGCACAATGTTATATTATGTGGATAAAACGTATGATTGCAGTGTTCATTGCAAGCCCTTATAGTACTGTCTGTTTGTAGAGATGGGGGATTCTACCAATAATAAAATTGAACTTTGCCTTCTAAGTACTAATACCACGGTAACTAGGTGGAGCAGTTTTTTATTCTTCTGATACTACTTATTTAAATAATAAAAGTCTGTTATTTAAAAAAAAGTATATAGACTGTTAATCTACGCTGCCCCAGTGGCGTGGAAGTCGACATAAGTGACTGCCTTGCATGAGGTTCGGTTGCTCGCAAAATATTTTGCTCAAGCGATATGTTGAAATAGGTATACTTTCTAACATCTACTAAAATATAAAATCATTGTACGCATGCAAAGTGCGTTTTATATAAAAGAGTAGAGACGATAGTAGCCCATTGTACCAACGCGAGGCAAATCTTTCTCGAACATTCTCGAAGCTATTTAACCGCTGCGTTGTTGTGACACACATGCGCATTGAGAACTCGAGTAACCCTCTTTGAACCCTATACGTTGGGAATTTAGGTGCAAATTAGATCAGAAGGTCGATTCGCGTAATTCGTAAGCTCTATTCTATTCTTTGACGAGCTCTGTGGCGTAGTGGTTATATAACATGACTGCTATGCAGAGGTCTCGGGTTCGATTCCCGCTCAATGCAAATATTTGTGATGAACATAATTGTTTGCGTTGGTCTGGGTGTTTTCTATGTATAATATGTATGTATTCCTATAGTACAAGCTCTGCTTAGTTTGGGACTAGATGGCGTTGTGTGAAAGTGTGAGGAATTCTAAAGTCAATTTTGTCATTTTTGACGTAAGAAATGGACTGAGGCGTAAATAATAGTGCCTTTTAAAGATTTTTTTTTTACATTTTAAGAATCGCTGAAGTGACAGGCCTCTTCCAGTGTTAGAGGAAAGCTAGGCCTACTAATATTATTGCCCAGAGGCATTAGGTAAACTTTTGTATGACAAGTTTTTTGTCTCTGGTGTTTGTAGAGAAAATATCTGTGGACTTTCTTGAACCATCAGCTTGCTTGCTGGCTCGTTTGCCTCCTATCACATTAAAAAAAAAACCTTGGGATGAGACAGGGTGGTGACACCGTGGGCTTTTACTCCATCATCAGATGATTGAATGTTTTTTCTACTATTTAGAAATATTTTAACATATTGACTATATTTACGACTCTACCTCATATTACACTTTACAGCGTTTATAATTGATTTTGTACAGATAAAATGCTTTTAATAGTTTAGTTTCAGGAATTTCTAAATGCGTAATAGTTTTATTTGTGCATATTAATACAAAGTAATAAAGAATAGATGTGGTCCCTACCCTACTTTATCCTGGGGGTGTCGAAAAAGCGTTAAAATTTCTACCAAGGAATGAAAAACTGACAAAAAATCTGATACTACTTAAATGGTCTCGTTATATAAGTTTGCCTCAATATAATATACTAGCTGACCCGTGCCCACTTCGTTAGGCGGCGAAGAAAACGCATCCTTTTTTTAATCATTTTTCATTACTGCTCCACTCCTATTAGTCATAGAGTGATACTATATAGCCTTTGACACTCCCCCATAAATGGACTAGACAACACAGAAAGAATATTTAAAATCGGTTCATTAGATCCAGATATTATCCCTTACAACAACGTCACAAACTCACAAACACAAACTTTACCTCTTTATAATATCAGTATAGGTAGATTGGGGCAAACTTGGCTTCATATTATGAATGATGTCAAAAACTTCCCTACGGTGATAATTTCTAGGCTGATAAACGAATGAATTAAAAGTAATGACCGAACGAATTAAGTTTGAGAATATTATTTTAATATTCTAAACCGTAAACATTTTAGATTTATCTCTAGTGTTCAACAAACTGAAAAGATTTTGATCTAAAAGACTACCACTATGCAGTTAAAATATCCTGCAATAGTATAGTCAAATAGCGATCTCGAATAACTGAAACTAAATGTTTCGATAGAGTTTACATAGAGGAAATTTCCATTCGTTATCGCACTGAAGAATCAAGTAACCAATAAGTGATTCACTTTCCTTAGTAGCGTTTGTAAGTTGTTCAATACAATGCTGTGTTCTGACCGTGAATTATTTAGACAAAGATGAAGAAATAATGTCAGTAATGTTCCAAAGAGAGAAGATTTTCAGAATTCGGGAGGTTTTTTAAAAAAAATAATTGAATTTGAATATCGATTTTAAAAATTATATGCAGTAATCGAACTTGAGAGCAATTATTAAAATTGCTCTCATTTTTCATAGATTTAAAATATTGAAATTATCTAATTAAGAAACATAGCTTAGATATTGCTACGCTCATATTTTGATACGGAAATGAACTAGAGGTAATTAATTTAAGAATTAAGAGACATAATTAGTGAGAAAGGGATAAGACTACTATCCTTCGGAAAGGGCAAGTGGGTACCACTCAGAACCGATGGGGATTTATGGAAGTATTAAATGGATGTAGACGAAGCAAGCAGTTTCTGAGGATCATAGTGACACTGTCTGTGTGGTGACGGAGTAAGAATACAATATGTCGCCACCCCATCTGATCCCATGGGTGTTGTAAAAACCCACTAAGGGACTAACAGTAAATATTATCTTTACGAAGTAAAAAGAAGGGTAACTTGAAATTAAACCCTATACCAAACCGTCTGGCCAGCGTGGTATTAGTAGGCCAAGTATCCCTCCGGGACGGGAGGAGGCCCGTCCCTGCAGTGGGACATTGATGAGCTGTTATGATAGTGGCACTCATTAGTACATGAAAATCAGTAGTCTTTTCCTACCCCAATCGGAATAATCCATGAGTTTATGTTTGGGTACGAATATCAATAAATGGTTATTCACACACAATAATGGTATTCATGCACCAAGGAGCTACACAACCGAATATAACCTGATGTAGAGCGTCGCATACAAGAGTAGGCAAGCGAGTACACAGGCCAATTAAAGACACACCTTCACCCACTACGTAAATAGATTGACCCTTAGGGGTGAATTATGCTGAAGCGTTATACACGAACCAATGTATGTAAGTTTCATTTAACTTTTTTTTTTATGATACTTTAGATTTTCGACGTTAGACGTTGAGTGAACTAAAGTTGGTTTTTTCCTTCAAAGCTTTTAAAATCTAATCAATTTGACAAATAAATGGTTAATGCATGTGCAGTGTACAACTAAGTTTTTTCATCTATACATATAATAAAACTGTAAAAGGCCGATGTCTGTACATTGAAGATTTTTATGAAAAACTGTTACAGGGGGTCTTAATTAAAGCAATAGAAGCCAAAACAACCATTTTTAGAATTTTTGTCTGTCTGTCTGTCTGTCTGTCTGTCTTTCTGTCTGTCTGTCCGGGCTAATCTCAGAATCTACTGGACCGATTTAGATGGGACTTTTTTTATTTGACTCAGTATTACCTGGAGAGTAAAATAGGATATAAATAATCACGCCAATTGACTTAGGGGGTAGGCAGGAAATTGAATTTTGATTGTTTATTAACCAATTTTGATAGATTTTTTTTTGTTCAACTAAGTGTTGTTTAGACTTAAACTTATGATACTACTAATCACGCCACCTGACTTAGGGGGTAGGCAGGAAATTGAATTTGGATTGTTTTTAACCGATTTTGATGGACCTTTTTTTATTCAACTGTGTGTTACCTGGACTCAAAGTTACGTTACAAATAATCACGCTACCTAACTTAGGCGGTAGGCAGGAAATTGAATTATAATTGTTATTTAACCAATTTAGGTGAAACTTTTTGATTCAACTATGTGTTGCCTAGATTCGCAGGTAGGCCTGATTTTGGGTTAGTTAACCTCCAAACAGTAGCATAAGCTGGGAGTACCTCCACGCGGTGAAGGCGGTAACAGTAAAATTATTACTGGCTAAAACTCCCATTTCATTGTGATGTAAAGACGCCTTCGGGCTTATGTTATTGTTGTAGTGTATTTGGTCATTGTGTGGTTGTGCAGACGGTAACGCAGAGGAGCAAACACAGCGCTTTCTTTCAGATTTTCATTGCTTCTGGAATTCATACTTACTTATCAAATTATTTGACTTGGTTACTAAAACGGACTTTCGTTATTGCTTTACGATTTGGTTATTTGTTGCTTTGTTATTAAAAATATTTTTGACTTTCTTATTAAAACGGACTTTTGTTTTTGCTTTGCGATTTGGTTATTTCTTGCTTTGTTATTTTTATTGTTAAGTAGGTAAGTTACTATATTGTAGCAATGCCTCGAAAACGAACAAATATCACAAAAATTAATAGAGAAGCAAAGAGAAAGAGGTTGGCTAGAACACAGGAATCAAATGACGAACGGCAGGTCCGACTTGAAGCTGATCGAGAACGACATGCTATGGCGCGCTCTCTGGAAAATCCTTCCGATCGTGATGCACGCCTTAGCTATGATCGTGAACGCCAATCGTCATCTCGAGCTTCAGAAAACTTTATGGAAAGGGAATTGCGATTGACGGCTGATAATGACCGCCATACATTGTCTCGCGCCTCCGAGACCTTTACCGAGAGGACCTCGAGGCAGACGGCCGACAGTGAGCGCCATGCATTATCACGCGCCTCGGAAACCTTTACCGAAAGGAACTCTAGGCTGACGGCTGACAGTGAGCGCCATGCAATATCACGCGCCTCGGAAACCTTTACTGAAAGGAACTCTAGGCTGACGGCTGACAGTGAGCGCCATGCGTTATCACGCGCCTCGGAAACCTTTACCGAAAGGAACTCCAGGCTGACGGCTGACAGTGAGCGCCATGCATTATCACGTGCCTCGGAAACCTTTACCGAGAGGAACTCTAGGCTGACAGCTGACAGTGAGCGCCATGTATTATCTCGCGCCTCCGAAACTTCTCCAGAAAGGGACTCTAGATTGACAGCTGATCGTGAGCGACACACATTGTCTCGCGCAATCGAAACTTCTTCAGAAAGGGATTACAGATTGACCACTGATCGTGAGCGCCATGCATCATCGCGTGCGTCTGAAACCTTTTCACAATATGAAGAACGCTTAAGAAATGATCGAGACCAGCACAACAGTGCGAGATCTCTAGAAAGCGATGATCAGCATCAACAGAGATTGGAAGAAGCAAGAGAAAATTATGTACGTTTACGTAGAAATCATGACATTTTCTTAGAAAATGAGCGGCTGAGGGTGGGTGCTACGCGTAGTGAAGAGACAGAAGAACAACTCCAGGCTCGCTTGAATGCTGATCGGCTACGGCACTCACTTAACAGAATTTCGATTTCATCCGAAGACTCAGAAGAACCCCAACAAGTAGGACATGACACCCTCCCATGGATTAATAAAGAAAATAGTGCGTTTAATTATACACCCATGATAAATTATTCTGAATTTAGTTCCATTGGAGGAATGATTATAATTTGTCCATTTTGTGACGCTCTCAAATGGCAAAAAGAAGCAAATGGGATGTGTTGCTCCAGTGGAAAAGTGCGTATTGATCTTTTTGAAAATCCACCTGAAGTTTTAAAATCATTGCTGAATGGTGACGACCCTCATTCCAAGCATTTCTTAGACAATATTCGAGCATATAACAACGCCTTTCAAATGACGTCATTTGGTGCAAAACAAATATCTGAAGGACCATTCATGCCAACATTTAAGATCCAAGGTCAAGTTTATCATCTAATTGGTTCGCTGTTGCCTGAGAATCAGCCTGAATTTCTTCAAATTTATTTTGTATCCAATTATCAAGAGCAGGCAAACATAAGAAACCAAATTTTTCCACAACTGAACGGCAATCTAATTACGGTACTTCAAAATATGCTGCATCAGGTAAACCCTTATGTGCACAGTTTCAAAGCCGCATTAGAATCTTTACCACAAGGTCAAAACAATAACTATAAATTTGTTATAAACGCAGAAAAACGACCCGCAACTGAGCATCGTGGTAGACACAATACACCTGTTGCAAATGAAGTGGCTGCTGTTTTGGTTGACCAAGAATGTGAGCGTCGAGACATAGTCTTGCGCACTCGAGATGACCGGCTACAGCGTATCTACGAAACGCATCGTTCTTATGACGCCTTACAGTACCCCCTAATTTACAGCCGAGGGGAAGATGGGTATAACTTTGGGATCAGTCAAGTCAACCCCACCACAAGAGAGCCTAACTTAAATAAAAAAGTATCAGCCCAGCAGTTTTATGCTACTATTCTACAAATAAGACGTGATCGTTTTGCATACTTACAACGGTTCCGTGGATTATTTAGCCAATTTATTGTTGATATGTACGCTAAAATTGAAACCGAGCGCTTAGTATACATACGCACAAACCAGAGGCGATTACGTGCTGAAGAATATGTGCATTTACGTGACGCTATGCAGCAAGATACAGACTCAGAAAACTTAGGCCGCTTAGTGATTCTTCCATCCAGTTTCACCGGCGGGCCGCGCTATATGCACGAACGCACGCAGGATGCTTTCTGCTACGTCCGAAAATATGGACGGCCGGATTTATTTATCACGTTTACTACTAACCCAAAATGGAACGAGATCACCCAAGAGCTATTTGCGGGTCAAGCATCTTATGACCGACATGACGTGATCGCAAGGGTGTTTCACTTGAAACTGAAAATTATGATCGACCTCCTTAGGAAAGAAAGCGTTTTTGGTCCTTTTCTGTGTTTCATGTACAGCGTTGAGTGGCAAAAGCGTGGCCTTCCTCACGCACATATCCTGCTGTGGCTGCAGAATAAAATACGTCCTAACGATGTCGACACGTTAATAAGCGCTGAACTTCCGAACCCCGAAGAGGACCCTGCACTGTATGAAATTATAAAAACACATATGGTACATGGTCCCTGTGGTATCCTGAATGGAAACTCTCCCTGCATGAAGGATGGCCGCTGTACAAAAAGGTATCCCCGTGCTTTGACAGAGCAGACAGTTACAGGTGAGAATGGATACCCTTCATATCGACGTCGTTCACCACAGCAGGGCGGATATACAGCTGAAATTAGGCTACGCGGACAGCAGCTAACAGGAGATAATAGTTGGATTGTGCCATACTCACCTTTATTGTCCAAAATTTTCGGCGCCCACATTAACGTTGAGATGTGCAATAGTGTGGAGGCAATAAAATACATTTGCAAATATGTCAATAAAGGCAACGACCAAGCAACATTTGCTTTGCAAGGAACCGATCGAGATGAAGTTACAAGGTACCAAACCGGACGATACATTAGTACTTCTGAGGCTATATGGCGCATTTTGGGATTTGTTATTCATGAAAGACATCCTACTGTCATGCATCTGGATGTCCACTTAGAAAATGGGCAAAGAATATACTTCGACGCAGATAACGCACGAAACCGTGTAGAAAACCCACGCCAGACAACTCTTTTAGCATTTTTCAGGTTGTGCCAAGAAGACGATTTCGCTAAAACGTTAACCTATGATGAGGTACCCTCTTATTACACTTTTGATAAGCAAAGAGGAGTCTTTAACAGACGTAGACGTGGTCAACCAGTTGAAGGATTCCCTGGTGTTTTTAAGGACTCTGCTTTAGGTCGAGTATATACAGTTCACCCCAGTAGTGGGGAATGCTATTACTTGCGGCTGCTATTGCACAATGTTCAAGGACCAACTTCATTCCAGTTTTTAAAAACAGTTAATGACGTTGAGCATCCCACATTTCAATCAGCTTGCAGAGCACTTCAACTGCTTGAAGGAGATCAACACTGGGATGCCACTCTCGAAGAAGCCTGTGTCAGCGACAGTCCCAAACGCTTACGTCACCTATTTGCTGTCATGTTAGTGTTCTGTGGTATTTCAGACCCTTTAATGTTATGGGAAAAGTATCAGACGTATCTTTCTGAAGACTTCCATCGTTCTTTAAGGCGCAATTTAAATCAAGAAATTGATCCAAATGACGAAAGAGTGATTAATAGTTCCCTTTCTTCTATTCAGGAGATCCTCTTATCAATTAGTGGTAAATCTTTGAGTGACTTCAGTCTTCCATCTCCCCAAATGCTACCTGATCAACCGCGTATCAATCGTGAGTATGCTACGGAGATAAACTTTAGTTCCACTGACCTAGCCGCTGTAGTAAATGACAATTTACAAAATTTTACATCAGAACAAAGGGAAATATTTCACATCGTCGTCCAAAGCGTACTTAATAATGATGGGAAGATATTTTTCTTAGATGCTCCAGGTGGTACTGGAAAGACCTACCTAACAAAAGCGATTCTTGCTGAATTCAGGCGACAAGGTAAAATAGCTTTGGCTGTAGCATCTTCCGGAATCGCAGCTACACTTCTTCCCGGTGGTAAAACTGCCCACACAATGTTCAAAATTCCAATCGATTTAGATAACACCGAAACACCAACATGTGCAGTTACAAGAAACTGCGACAAAGCAAAGGTGTTTCAGGATTGCTGTCTTATCGTTTGGGATGAATGCACAATGGCAAATAAAAAAGCTGTTGAAGCGGTGGATAGAACACTGCGGGACATTCGCCGAAACGATAGTCCAATGGGGAATGTGACGGTACTATTCTCTGGCGATTTCCGGCAAACTCTTCCGGTTGTTACTCGGGGAACCAGAGCCGATGAAATCAATGCATCATTGAAGCGTTCATATCTATGGCCTCAAATAAAAAAATTGTGTCTTACAATAAACATGCGAGCACAACTAGGCGGAAATTCCCAGGCACAAGCATTTTCAAATATTCTTTTGGAAATTGGAAAGGGTACTCTTCCAGAAGATGAAGGACAAGTTGCTATTCCTGAAGTTTTAGGCAGAGTTGTGTCGTCCGAAGATGAGCTGATAAATTCAGTGTTTGGAGACGTTTCAAGTATTCTGCATCATGATAATTTCTGGTTATGTGAACGCGCCATACTTACACCGAAAAACGAACAAGCTTCTGCATTAAATCAAAACATTTTGGCAGGAATTGTTGGAGATGAAGTGGTTTACACGTCCTATAACAGCGTTGTAAACGAGGACGACGCTACAAACTATCCAGTAGAGTTTTTGAGCTCTCTAACAGCAAGTGGTCTTCCTGCACATAAAATCACACTGAAAGTCGGAGTGCCCATAATGCTTTTGAGAAATCTAACTCCACCCAAATTATGCAATGGCACCCGACTTAAAGTAAGTGCTTTGCAGAGAAATTTAATACATGCTGAGATTCTCACTGGATGTGGCGCGGGCGAAACTGTTTTTATACCAAGAATTCCACTCATTCCCAACAATTTCCCGTTCGAATTCAAGCGCACACAGTTCCCTATAAGTCTGTGCTTCGCAATGACCATTAACAAATCCCAAGGTCAAACTCTTAGGGCCGCTGGGGTGGATCTAAGATCCAACTGCTTTTCTCACGGCCAGCTATATGTTGCATGTTCACGAGTAAGTAGCGCTGAGCAATTGTTTGTTTTAGCCCCAACGGGAAAGACTAATAATGTAGTTTACAGAGAAATTCTTTGATTTAAAAACTTATTAATTACTTACACATATTTCAACGCGAACGAAGTCGCGGGCACCAGCTAGTAATCAATAAAAACAATGTTTGTGCGATAGGGTAATAAACTTCTTAACTGGTCCCATTGAATTTTCACAAAATTTGGTTCTTATATCAAAAATATAGAATGACTCTATCATCGAAGAAAAAAATTTGCTCATTACAGTAAATAATAAATAATGAAAAGGTTTATTTGTCACAAAAATGCATACAAATTACATAAAGCTTAGGCTTAATCTAAGAGACATTATTGCAGAAGACACAAACATTACTGTTAGCTGTTAATAGCTGAAAATTACAATCGCTATCAACGTTCTGATTTTGAAATAATTTATTTTTATATCTTCCATCGATGTACTGCTATTTTATATGTAGTTAGCAAAAAGATATTTTGTACAAAAACACGTTAATCGCTTATTGAATATATTCAAAGAAATATTTTAGCGCCCACCTTATTTTTATAACAAAAATAGCACACGTTCGGGCTTGTTGTTTACGAGCACAGAATAAAATTGTAACATTTTATGACTGTGCGTTATAAAATGGGACAATTACATACAAATAACATACACGCTCGCTTGTATGCTGGTGTACATAGAAACAGTGATTTAATACAAAGACTGAAGCTCACTTCTTAGGATATTAAAATACATCAGTATGTGTACCCAAAAAGAAACTGCATATTTGTGTAAATAGTAAAATAGGTTAAGTCAATTTCAAGATTGTAGATTATCTACGGACTTTTACTAAAAAGTAATGTGTGGTGACGGAGTAAGAATACAATATGTCACCACCACCCCATCTCATCACATGGGTGTCGTTAAAACCGACTAAGGCGATATCCGTTAATTATATCTTTACAAAAAAAGAGAAATAAAACTTGAAATTAAACCCTATACCAATCCGTCTGGCCAGCGTGGTATTAGTAGGCCAAGTATCCCTCCGACACATTAGGGGACGTTAATGGGCTGTTATGATGAATGTGTTGTGTTTGACAGTATTTTTATAGCGTCTGAATACTCTATAGCTGCATTTTTTAGACGTCTATATAATTTTACAACATTGTAATTGTAACTGTAATAAGGTGCTGCAGCCATTGTATACCATATAAAACTAAGGATTATACTAAATGATCAATATACATTTTTAATATCTTAAACTAGAAAGAATCGTCCTGTAGGTAGTACATCAAAGATTTATTCAAGTTGACTCATCCCATAGAAATAGCACAATTAATTATAAGTAATAATACCTACTACCATAAATTATTATAAGTTAATGTTTATAGGCAGACCGCTTAACTCAGACCCCGCCTGCGGTAATAGGGGTGCGCGGGGGGCGAGGACAAAGGAGAGAGCTATCTCTTGATTTTTTGGCAAAACGGCGCCATCTAGATATTGTGACCCGAACTACATCACATCACAACACAGCTCTAATTTTTAGCTAGCTTATTTTTATGAAATAAAAAGAAGGAAAATCGAAATTATACCCTAAACCAATCTAAATACCTGGAGAGGTTTTTTTTATTTTTCTGATCAGGCTTTAAATTGTGTAATAATTTAGATTGCATAAATTTTCTCTAAGAAAGTACGATTTTTAGTGGGAAGATGACGCCACCATCTTTGAAATTTGTAAATTGTATAGAAGACGGACTAGCATACTGCACTAGTGTCAAACTGACATACTGACTAGGTGTCCGTTATGGTAGCGTGTAAAAATAAAAAAGCTCTTATTATTGTTCTTATTATCTGTAATTATTTTCTAAGATTGATTCTTACAAATTAATATGTTTAAATCATACCTGTTTTAATGTATGTTACAGCCAAAGTAATAAATATGAATATTGTACATAATAACTAGCCATTATGTATAAGGGCTACTCAATTTAGATAAAGTGATAAATGTCGCAGAATTAATCACATTAACTAGCCATTATATTATATGTTATAGTACTGGCAAAAATACAATATTAAGGCAAAAGTCAGAAACAGTTGGTTAGGTTAGGTGAGTACAGTGACCAAAGGAAGGCAAGAAACATTTTTTTTATGTAAAACTAGAATAATATAGTATTACTATATTCTAGCGTCCTTTGGTCACCATACTAACCTAACCTAACCAACTGTTTCTGACTTTTGCCTTAATATTGTATTTTTGCCATATATAATGGCTAGTTAATGTGATTAATTCTTCGACATTTATCACTTTATCTAAATTGAGTAGCCCTTATACATAATGGCTAGTTATTATGTATAATATTCATATTTATTACTTTGGCTGTAACATATATAATATATAAAAAATAATTAGTTGTATATTGGTTTTACAACCTTAAATCAGACATTCTTTTTACTTTTTAATTATAATCTAAAGAATAGGTTCTTTTAATTATTGTAAAAAGTAGTGTTAAGGATATTTCTTGAAGAGTCTACAAATAAATATATTTGTATTCTTTAAAATATAATCAAATTATTACAAATTATGTAATATTATTGTTATTTTTGGAGTCGGTGTCAGCCAACGAAATACGATAATACCTAAGCAAATAGAATGGCGGCCGCGAATTACAGATTATATTATTATATAATTTCGACATTATGACATAAAGTTGTTGATTGTTTATCATTATACCAGCCAATCGACGTCCACTGCAGGACATAGGCCTCTTCCAAGTATTGCCACCTTGCGCGGTCCTGTGCCTCCCTCATTCATAGGGTACCAGCCGTCCTAACTAGGTCGTTAGTCCACCGTGTGAGGGGTCTCCCCACCTTGCGCTTTCCGGTAGGCGGTTGCCATTCCAGAACCTTTCTGCCCCAACGGCTGTCGGTTCTCCGCGATATGTGCCCTGCCCCCCCCACTTTAACCGGGCAATTCTGAGCGCTATGTCGGTTACTTTGGTTCTCTTGCGGATCTCCTCATTTCTGATTCGATCACGCAGGGAAACTCCCAACATAGCTCTCTCCATTGTGAGAGTGACCATGGGCCTTCTTAAAAGGCCCATAGTTACATTGATTATGATTGTTTATGGATTGGTTTAAAAATTAAACAAATATTAAATAACTATTTTTATCAGATTTAAATAAATATATTTCAAAATACCTGTCACGTTCAAACGTTTTAATATACCTAAAAGCTAATACCTACTTAGTAACTGATTTAATATACCGTTAATAAGTTTTAATATACCTACTTAGTAACTGATTTAATATACCGTTAATAAGTTTTAATATACCTATTTAGTAACTGATTAAAGCTTTCCATAACTTATGAGCGTTTATGGGGCTAACCAGCACCGTCAATTGAAAAAAATCGTAATTCGCGAATAGAATCAGTAATGCAAAATGTTGTCTACAAAGTCGTTAGAAAAGGCAATAAAGTTTTGTATTCCATTCTATTCCTTTCTGATCACTTTAAATGGTTTTTAATTAGATAAAAATTGCATTTAAAACAAAAACGGCCGTTTCATTTTAGCATGCGAGTTTTAAGTAATTGTCTTTGATTTGTAGTACTTATTTCTCATTTTAGTCTTTAGTCTATGTATAACAGGACGCCATATTTCTTCAAATTTTAAGTCAGGAATAAAAAATAGAATATAACTATCGTGGCTGACACCGACTCCAAAATAACAATAATATTACATTATTTGTAATAATTTGATTATATTTTAAAGAATCTACAAATAAATATATTTGTAGACTCTTCAAGAAATATCCTTAACACTACTTTTTACAATAATTAAAAGAACCTATTCTTTAGATTATAATTAAGTAAAAAGAATGTCTGATTAATGTTGCAAAACCAAAATACAACTAATTATTTTTTACTTTTTAGTGCAATTTTTGTCTTTGAAGTCGTTTTTTTTTTGTAAAAACTTATTTTATTTGGCATAGTAATCAACTCGATATAGCTCTTGTGTACGCTACCATAACGGACACAGCTACCCCGCCCCCTCGTCCCTTTCATACCGCAGGCGGGGACTGAGATAAACGGTCGGCCTATAATGACGTAATCACAGTACAATATCATGTACGTACAACGGATTCTCGTTACCGGTTCAAACCGGATCGGAATATGAAGCAGATCGTACTGACTATGTTTAATTAATATAATTATGTAAACATACAAGAAAAATATTTTAGTTATTGCTTCAGTTTTATTTTGTTAGCGGGGTTTAATTAATAATATTATAGACAATAGTCGCTGTGGTTATGTATCAGGTGTTAGGTTGAAGGTATACAGGAAACGTAGGTATAAATATTGAGCAGTTGTTGTAACCCACATTGATGTCTCCGTGTGGTGATGGAGTAAGAATACAATATGTCACCACCCCATCTCATCCCATGGGTGTCTTAAAACCGACTAAGAGACTATCTGTGAATGCTTTCTGTACGAAATAAAAAGAAGGAAAACTTGAATTTAAACCCTATACCAATCCGTCTGGCCAGCGTGGTATTATAGTAGACCAAGTATTCCTCCTTTACGGGAGGAGGCCCGTCCCTGCAGTGGGACATTAAAGGGCTGTTATCATGACATTGATGTCCTGATACTGAATATGTTTGAGTCAGGTATTAGCTATTAGTAGGAACACATTCAGAACAGTAGGGTGGAAGTATTAAACAGTGGCTCGGATTCATAAGTTGATAGGTACAAAGCCTGAATATATTTATATTCCTCATACTTTCACACAACGCCACCTAGTCCCAAACTAAGCAGAGCTTGTACTATGGGACAACGGATAAACATACTTAAATACTTTTTTTTTTGTAAATACATACATATTATACATAGAAAACACCCAGACCAATGCAAACAATCATGATCATGCACACAAAGATTAGCATTGAGCGGGAATCAAACCCGAGACCTCTGCGTAGCAGCCATGTAATATATATACCAACTGCACCGCAGAGGTCGTCAATGAAATAAAACGCTAAAAAGGAAGAAATAAAGCTTGACTTAATTTCTAATAAAAACACTGTTCTAGTTTATCTATAAACGTATTCCAGTAAAAGGTTATATTACGCTATTTACTATTTTGCCTGGGGAAGCAAAACAATCTCATTTTGTACCAATAAATGAAAATACTTTTTAGAAGAAATAGGAATTGCTTTTTGTCCAAATCAAATTTATTTATTTATGTTGGTCGCAAATTGATTCTGAAATTACTTTTGGTACCTATTTATTTGTTTATTAGGTACTACAATAACTATTTGAAGCATATCGAGAATAAACATAAGTTAACATAACTTAATACACAGTCACATTATCTAGAGACCTCGCTGGAATGCCAACCTCTCTCGAGATAATGTGACCGGGTTATACTTAATTGAAATGATATGGAAATAAATAGGTACCGTACCAAGCTTTGCTTAGTTTGGGACTAGGTGCCGATGTGTGAGGATTATTTATTTATAAAAAAATTGTTTTTGATGACTTAGTAGAGTAGAACCACTATATCGGGATCCATTAGGACGTATTGTAGGGCTTGAGTAAAACAGTCGTCGCTCGCAGAGCAATCAGCGGTGAAGGAACATCGATTATTTTAGTCAGTATAGTGGTTTCTTATGTAGGTCGTTGACGGTCGACTTCTCCGTGTGGTGACGGAGTAAGAGTACAGTGTGTCACCACCCCATCTCATCCCATGGGTGTCGTAAAAACCGACTAAGAGACTATCCGTGAGACGTTGATTGATTGATTCCATGTCTGTAAAAGTATTCGCGATACCCCTGTATCGACATCTCCCGTAGTAGAGATGGATCCCTATCAAACTCTACTAGGGGATATATCCCAAAAAAAAAACCATCCAAATAGTAAACACTTAAATGGGTTTTTGTAATTTAAACTCAAAATTTAAAAAAAAACTTTTACTTAAATTAAGTAAGTATAGGTATACTTATTCGATGATCCTGTTTGCACTTTAATGTCAAGGTTACAATCAGTAAACATTTCTCAGTGTTGTGTGCCAAACTATTTGATACACGCCTGCTATGTACTGCGTATGATTTTAGTCATGCAATTAAATATACCTATAAATTTTGGTTATGTAAGTATGCGTGACAGAATAAGCACGTTACTTCGTACACACATTTATGTACACGAGGAAGCTAAATAAGATTAAGATTTATGGACAAATAGATTTTTTAAGTTTATGGTTTCTTAATTTTTTTTATTTCCACGTGTTTCTTTTGATTATTCTTTTTTTTATATTTAGCTAATAGAGATCAACAATACACACTATTGATCACTTTATGGTCTCTATTTTGACATGAATCATTGTTTGATCTATTAATTTAACCTAAATTGCGTAACTAGTAATTCCAATTTACATTACAATTTTTTGGCAATTTCATTACTATTATATACTATTGCCAATTTGCTAACAACTTCATTATTGTAAGTGTTAATCTCACGCCAAAATTTCGCTCGACGTGTAAATTGTACCTCAGGTTTTGGCGAACATCCAAATCACGACAATTTAAAGTTCTGCCGTACTCCGCAGTATACAGAGTAACATACCCATTTTTGGCACCAACCGATGACTCATTTACATTTATATATGTTACAGCCAAAGTAATAAATATGAATATTATACATAATAACTAGCCATTATGTATAAGGGCTACTCAATTTTGATAAAGTGATTAACTCATTAAATTTTACCTTTGAACTGGCAAAAGTCAGAAACAGTTGGTTAGGTTAGGTGACCAAATCTAGTAATATGTACTATATTCTAGTTTTACATAAAAAAAAATGCTTCTTGCACCATACTATCGTACGTCCTTTGGTCACCATACTAACCTAACCTAACCAACTGTTTCTGACTTTTGCCTTATTATTGTATTTTTGCCAGTTAAAAGGTAAAATTTCAATGAGTTTTGACTAACATCGATGGTCAAAACCACTTTTGACTGAAAAAAACAGTCAAAAGTGGTTATGAGTTTTGACTATAACATATATAATGGCTAGTTAATGTGATTAATTCTGCGACATTTATCACTTTATCAAAATTGAGTAGCCCTTATACATAATGGCTAGTTATTATGAATAATATTCATATTTATTACTTTGGCTGTAACATATACATGATTTGAAATTACCTAAAGGTATTCAAAATTAGTATTTGGCAGTGTATGCTGTCATTGCTAAATACGGATTATGTTTCAAATCGACAAACAGACTTCGAAGAGAAGAAAGACACTGGAAAAATGTTTGTTAGTCGAGACAGGATTGAAACTGCATCTCCGAACTATACGCGTCCGAAGGCTTGACAGCTAGGCCACCCGCGTCACTGGCTCCTTAACCAAATTAGACCGTTGCTATCTACAGAGCCATTAAGCCTTCGTAATTTTCTCCCAGTAACAATGATCCGTGTGGTGACGGAGTAAGAATACAATATGTCACCACCCCATCTCATCGTGTCGTAAAAACCGACTAAGGGACTATCCGTGAATATTAACTATACGAAATAAAAAGAAGGAAAACTTGAAATTAAACCCTATACTTACCAATCCGTCTGGCCAGCGTGGTGTTAGTAGGCTAAGTATCCCTCCGTTGCGCAGGGAGGCCCGTTCCCGCCTCCTTCCGTAACGGAACTAAGCTTTATAGATTCATTTAAGTAGACAATCACACTGTCTTAAACGCTCCAACACTGAGTCAACTCAATTGAATTACAGTCTAGATGGATGTGAATTGAGAGCAGTAGAACCCAGCCTATATTTCCTTCATTAACTTAATAAGAAACATCGTGAGCTCTTAGTATGGAAATCTAATTCTTCGGAACTTCGAGTTTCTTGCTAGTATTTTATGAAAAGGTTACCCTATTTAAATTGCATTTACAATTTAGATGGCTATATATTCGCTGTGCATGTCTTATTTACTAATGACGTATATGTCTTTCTGAAATTGCATGTCATTATTATTGTATAACTTCTTGAAGTACATTCAATTGAATATAATCATGAAACATAACATAGTAATAACGTAAGGATTTTTAGTCACATAAATGTCGAAGTTTCAGAGCAATATATTAATTGATTTATCAGTATCGTCACATAGATTAAACTATTGAGTATTTAAATGACAACAGCTGTCCTTGTCTGAAGAGTTTTATCGTAAATTAGATTATCAGCTAGGTTTACCTAGTTGTGAAGTACGCTGATGACGTCCGTCGATCTACGTCCGCAGTGTAACATTATGAATGAAGAGAACTTATGGAAACTTCTAGTGTAATTATTAATTACTAGCTGGTGCCCGCGACTTCGTTCGCGTTGAAATATGTGTAAGTAATTAATAAGTTTTTAAATCAAAGAATTTCTCTGTAAACTACATTATTAGTCTTTCCCGTTGGGGCTAAAACAAACAATTGCTCAGCGCTACTTACTCGTGAACATGCAACATATAGCTGGCCGTGAGAAAAGCAGTTGGATCTTAGATCCACCCCAGCGGCCCTAAGAGTTTGACCTTGGGATTTGTTAATGGTCATTGCGAAGCACAGACTTATAGGGAACTGTGTGCGCTTGAATTCGAACGGGAAATTGTTGGGAATGAGTGGAATTCTTGGTATAAAAACAGTTTCGCCCGCGCCACATCCAGTGAGAATCTCAGCATGTATTAAATTTCTCTGCAAAGCACTTACTTTAAGTCGGGTGCCATTGCATAATTTGGGTGGAGTTAGATTTCTCAAAAGCATTATGGGCACTCCGACTTTCAGTGTGATTTTATGTGCAGGAAGACCACTTGCTGTTAGAGAGCTCAAAAACTCTACTGGATAGTTTGTAGCGTCGTCCTCGTTTACAACGCTGTTATAGGACGTGTAAACCACTTCATCTCCAACAATTCCTGCCAAAATGTTTTGATTTAATGCAGAAGCTTGTTCGTTTTTCGGTGTAAGTATGGCGCGTTCACATAACCAGAAATTATCATGATGCAGAATACTTGAAACGTCTCCAAACACTGAATTTATCAGCTCATCTTCGGACGACACAACTCTGCCTAAAACTTCAGGAATAGCAACTTGTCCTTCATCTTCTGGAAGAGTACCCTTTCCAATTTCCAAAAGAATATTTGAAAATGCTTGTGCCTGGGAATTTCCGCCTAGTTGTGCTCGCATGTTTATTGTAAGACACAATTTTTTTATTTGAGGCCATAGATATGAACGCTTCAATGATGCATTGATTTCATCGGCTCTGGTTCCCCGAGTAACAACCGGAAGAGTTTGCCGGAAATCGCCAGAGAATAGTACCGTCACATTCCCCATTGGACTATCGTTTCGGCGAATGTCCCGCAGTGTTCTATCCACCGCTTCAACAGCTTTTTTATTTGCCATTGTGCATTCATCCCAAACGATAAGACAGCAATCCTGAAACACCTTTGCTTTGTCGCAGTTTCTTGTAACTGCACATGTTGGTGTTTCGGTGTTATCTAAATCGATTGGAATTTTGAACATTGTGTGGGCAGTTTTACCACCGGGAAGAAGTGTAGCTGCGATTCCGGAAGATGCTACAGCCAAAGCTATTTTACCTTGTCGCCTGAATTCAGCAAGAATCGCTTTTGTTAGGTAGGTCTTTCCAGTACCACCTGGAGCATCTAAGAAAAATATCTTCCCATCATTATTAAGTACGCTTTGGACGACGATGTGAAATATTTCCCTTTGTTCTGATGTAAAATTTTGTAAATTGTCATTTACTACAGCGGCTAGGTCAGTGGAACTAAAGTTTATCTCCGTAGCATACTCACGATTGATACGCGGTTGATCAGGTAGCATTTGGGGAGATGGAAGACTGAAGTCACTCAAAGATTTACCACTAATTGATAAGAGGATCTCCTGAATAGAAGAAAGGGAACTATTAATCACTCTTTCGTCATTTGGATCAATTTCTTGATTTAAATTGCGCCTTAAAGAACGATGGAAGTCTTCAGAAAGATACGTCTGATACTTTTCCCATAACATTAAAGGGTCTGAAATACCACAGAACACTAACATGACAGCAAATAGGTGACGTAAGCGTTTGGGACTGTCGCTGACACAGGCTTCTTCGAGAGTGGCATCCCAGTGTTGATCTCCTTCAAGCAGTTGAAGTGCTCTGCAAGCTGATTGAAATGTGGGATGCTCAACGTCATTAACTGTTTTTAAAAACTGGAATGAAGTTGGTCCTTGAACATTGTGCAATAGCAGCCGCAAGTAATAGCATTCCCCACTACTGGGGTGAACTGTATATACTCGACCTAAAGCAGAGTCCTTAAAAACACCAGGGAATCCTTCAACTGGTTGACCACGTCTACGTCTGTTAAAGACTCCTCTTTGCTTATCAAAAGTGTAATAAGAGGGTACCTCATCATAGGTTAACGTTTTAGCGAAATCGTCTTCTTGGCACAACCTGAAAAATGCTAAAAGAGTTGTCTGGCGTGGGTTTTCTACACGGTTTCGTGCGTTATCTGCGTCGAAGTATATTCTTTGCCCATTTTCTAAGTGGACATCCAGATGCATGACAGTAGGATGTCTTTCATGAATAACAAATCCCAAAATGCGCCATATAGCCTCAGAAGTACTAATGTATCGTCCGGTTTGGTACCTTGTAACTTCATCTCGATCGGTTCCTTGCAAAGCAAATGTTGCTTGGTCGTTGCCTTTATTGACATATTTGCAAATGTATTTTATTGCCTCCACACTATTGCACATCTCAACGTTAATGTGGGCGCCGAAAATTTTGGACAATAAAGGTGAGTATGGCACAATCCAACTATTATCTCCTGTTAGCTGCTGTCCGCGTAGCCTAATTTCAGCTGTATATCCGCCCTGCTGTGGTGAACGACGTCGATATGAAGGGTATCCATTCTCACCTGTAACTGTCTGCTCTGTCAAAGCACGGGGATACCTTTTTGTACAGCGGCCATCCTTCATGCAGGGAGAGTTTCCATTCAGGATACCACAGGGACCATGTACCATATGTGTTTTTATAATTTCATACAGTGCAGGGTCCTCTTCGGGGTTCGGAAGTTCAGCGCTTATTAACGTGTCGACATCGTTAGGACGTATTTTATTCTGCAGCCACAGCAGGATATGTGCGTGAGGAAGGCCACGCTTTTGCCACTCAACGCTGTACATGAAACACAGAAAAGGACCAAAAACGCTTTCTTTCCTAAGGAGGTCGATCATAATTTTCAGTTTCAAGTGAAACACCCTTGCGATCACGTCATGTCGGTCATAAGATGCTTGACCCGCAAATAGCTCTTGGGTGATCTCGTTCCATTTTGGGTTAGTAGTAAACGTGATAAATAAATCCGGCCGTCCATATTTTCGGACGTAGCAGAAAGCATCCTGCGTGCGTTCGTGCATATAGCGCGGCCCGCCGGTGAAACTGGATGGAAGAATCACTAAGCGGCCTAAGTTTTCTGAGTCTGTATCTTGCTGCATAGCGTCACGTAAATGCACATATTCTTCAGCACGTAATCGCCTCTGGTTTGTGCGTATGTATACTAAGCGCTCGGTTTCAATTTTAGCGTACATATCAACAATAAATTGGCTAAATAATCCACGGAACCGTTGTAAGTATGCAAAACGATCACGTCTTATTTGTAGAATAGTAGCATAAAACTGCTGGGCTGATACTTTTTTATTTAAGTTAGGCTCTCTTGTGGTGGGGTTGACTTGACTGATCCCAAAGTTATACCCATCTTCCCCTCGGCTGTAAATTAGGGGGTACTGTAAGGCGTCATAAGAACGATGCGTTTCGTAGATACGCTGTAGCCGGTCATCTCGAGTGCGCAAGACTATGTCTCGACGCTCACATTCTTGGTCAACCAAAACAGCAGCCACTTCATTTGCAACAGGTGTATTGTGTCTACCACGATGCTCAGTTGCGGGTCGTTTTTCTGCGTTTATAACAAATTTATAGTTATTGTTTTGACCTTGTGGTAAAGATTCTAATGCGGCTTTGAAACTGTGCACATAAGGGTTTACCTGATGCAGCATATTTTGAAGTACCGTAATTAGATTGCCGTTCAGTTGTGGAAAAATTTGGTTTCTTATGTTTGCCTGCTCTTGATAATTGGATACAAAATAAATTTGAAGAAATTCAGGCTGATTCTCAGGCAACAGCGAACCAATTAGATGATAAACTTGACCTTGGATCTTAAATGTTGGCATGAATGGTCCTTCAGATATTTGTTTTGCACCAAATGACGTCATTTGAAAGGCGTTGTTATATGCTCGAATATTGTCTAAGAAATGCTTGGAATGAGGGTCGTCACCATTCAGCAATGATTTTAAAACTTCAGGTGGATTTTCAAAAAGATCAATACGCACTTTTCCACTGGAGCAACACATCCCATTTGCTTCTTTTTGCCATTTGAGAGCGTCACAAAATGGACAAATTATAATCATTCCTCCAATGGAACTAAATTCAGAATAATTTATCATGGGTGTATAATTAAACGCACTATTTTCTTTATTAATCCATGGGAGGGTGTCATGTCCTACTTGTTGGGGTTCTTCTGAGTCTTCGGATGAAATCGAAATTCTGTTAAGTGAGTGCCGTAGCCGATCAGCATTCAAGCGAGCCTGGAGTTGTTCTTCTGTCTCTTCACTACGCGTAGCACCCACCCTCAGCCGCTCATTTTCTAAGAAAATGTCATGATTTCTACGTAAACGTACATAATTTTCTCTTGCTTCTTCCAATCTCTGTTGATGCTGATCATCGCTTTCTAGAGATCTCGCACTGTTGTGCTGGTCTCGATCATTTCTTAAGCGTTCTTCATATTGTGAAAAGGTTTCAGACGCACGCGATGATGCATGGCGCTCACGATCAGTGGTCAATCTGTAATCCCTTTCTGAAGAAGTTTCGATTGCGCGAGACAATGTGTGTCGCTCACGATCAGCTGTCAATCTAGAGTCCCTTTCTGGAGAAGTTTCGGAGGCGCGAGATAATACATGGCGCTCACTGTCAGCTGTCAGCCTAGAGTTCCTCTCGGTAAAGGTTTCCGAGGCACGTGATAATGCATGGCGCTCACTGTCAGCCGTCAGCCTGGAGTTCCTTTCGGTAAAGGTTTCCGAGGCGCGTGATAACGCATGGCGCTCACTGTCAGCCGTCAGCCTAGAGTTCCTTTCAGTAAAGGTTTCCGAGGCGCGTGATATTGCATGGCGCTCACTGTCAGCCGTCAGCCTAGAGTTCCTTTCGGTAAAGGTTTCCGAGGCGCGTGATAATGCATGGCGCTCACTGTCGGCCGTCTGCCTCGAGGTCCTCTCGGTAAAGGTCTCGGAGGCGCGAGACAATGTATGGCGGTCATTATCAGCCGTCAATCGCAATTCCCTTTCCATAAAGTTTTCTGAAGCTCGAGATGACGATTGGCGTTCACGATCATAGCTAAGGCGTGCATCACGATCGGAAGGATTTTCCAGAGAGCGCGCCATAGCATGTCGTTCTCGATCAGCTTCAAGTCGGACCTGCCGTTCGTCATTTGATTCCTGTGTTCTAGCCAACCTCTTTCTCTTTGCTTCTCTATTAATTTTTGTGATATTTGTTCGTTTTCGAGGCATTGCTACAATATAGTAACTTACCTACTTAACAATAAAAATAACAAAGCAAGAAATAACCAAATCGCAAAGCAAAAACAAAAGTCCGTTTTAATAAGAAAGTCAAAAATATTTTTAATAACAAAGCAACAAATAACCAAATCGTAAAGCAATAACGAAAGTCCGTTTTAGTAACCAAGTCAAATAATTTGATAAGTAAGTATGAATTCCAGAAGCAATGAAAATCTGAAAGAAAGCGCTGTGTTTGCTCCTCTGCGTTACCGTCTGCACAACCACACAATGACCAAATACACTACAACAATAACATAAGCCCGAAGGCGTCTTTACATCACAATGAAATGGGAGTTTTAGCCAGTAATAATTTTACTGTTACCGCCTTCACCGCGTGGAGGTACTCCCAGCTTATGCTACTGTTTGGAGGTTAACTAACCCAAAATCAGGCCTACCTGCGAATCTAGGCAACACATAGTTGAATCAAAAAGTTTCACCTAAATTGGTTAAATAACAATTATAATTCAATTTCCTGCCTACCGCCTAAGTTAGGTAGCGTGATTATTTGTAACGTAACTTTGAGTCCAGGTAACACACAGTTGAATAAAAAAAGGTCCATCAAAATCGGTTAAAAACAATCCAAATTCAATTTCCTGCCTACCCCCTAAGTCAGGTGGCGTGATTAGTAGTATCATAAGTTTAAGTCTAAACAACACTTAGTTGAACAAAAAAAAATCTATCAAAATTGGTTAATAAACAATCAAAATTCAATTTCCTGCCTACCCCCTAAGTCAATTGGCGTGATTATTTATATCCTATTTTACTCTCCAGGTAATACTGAGTCAAATAAAAAAAGTCCCATCTAAATCGGTCCAGTAGATTCTGAGATTAGCCCGGACAGACAGACAGAAAGACAGACAGACAGACAGACAGACAGACAAAAATTCTAAAAATGGTTGTTTTGGCTTCTATTGCTTTAATTAAGACCCCCTGTAACAGTTTTTCATAAAAATCTTCAATGTACAGACATCGGCCTTTTACAGTTTTATTATATGTATAGATTACTAAGTGTATTGGTACTGAGTTGCAAAATGCTTCTCCAAATGATTCACAAATATTCTATATTTATTTCGAATTTAGAAAAAGGCAAAAGCTCAATTGCTTAATCAATTTTAATGAATTTCTTTTAGACCTATCTGTATATCTATACCATTTAAAAAAAAAAGATCTGTCTGAATGTCTTAAATTAGTCAAAAACGAGTACTGACAAATATTAAAAAAAACACAACCAAATTGTAAACCTCTTTTTATATGTGGAGTCGTGTAAACAGGAGACACGCCAATGCAGATCGATTTTTAAATTGGTGAAAAACAAAACAAAGAATAAGAACTTCTAAATCACACTTATGTTATTATCAAACCATTTTAAGTAGGTACCTACGTTATATATTACCTTTAATTAAAGAATCCAATGACGTGTTTCTGACACAAACATTTCAATTTATTTCTTAACACCGAATGATGTATATCATATGATGCTTTATAGCCTTCTTATTTAAGATCCAGAGTTGCCTGAGGTGGGCGAAAGCTATGCAATTTAGGACGTGTATAACCTAACTTTGTTTCGGACAACACATGGCATCATAGCCCTTTATGAGTTACAGTAAATTGTGGGTTTTAGTCGGTAGTTCTTATTTGTAGCTTTTCAGGACGCATGTCCATCCTGAAAGGTTTTCTCCGATTTAAGAAAAATTGATCTAGGCCGAACATCCTTCAATAAAACAATAGATATAATATATTCAAGACATCATTTTTAGTTCTCTTTTCAAATACATGTAAGTACTTGGCATACTACGAGTAAAAGACAATAGTTTCCCACCAGCCGTTTCTTTCAGACAGCAGTGTTGAGTGTTTACTTCGCAATACACTGTCTGTAACCGGTTAGAAGCGGTTTGGTGGACATCGTCACTGGTTCCGGCGGCTTTATTATACCAGATTGTAGAGTAACCATGTAATTAGGAGTATTTAGGACAGATTCTTGTTTTTTTTTAATTGAACTCCTATGTGCTGTGATGGAGTTAAAATACATAGAGTCAGTACCCCATCTGCCAGTGGGTGTCGTTAAGCTGACTAAGGGAAAAATCGCGGATATTATCTCTACGAGAACAAATTTGTACGTGTTATTTAGGCCAAGTTTTTCTCCATTGGTAGAATTCCACTTCTAAAGTGAGTCATAAGTGGTGCATTATGATTTAAAACTAAATACTTATTATTTAAGTTAATATTTAATAATAATATAATACTTTTCACAGATTCTAATCATATATCATTATCTTATCACAGACGTCATCTAGGATACTAGACACATATTAACTATATATGTATACAAAAAAAAACAGACTAATGCAAGTATTTCATACAAAGTTTTGAATCAAAGGGGAATTGAACAATAGACCTTTGAGTTTCAACAACCACTACTCCAAAGACGTTGCACAGTCCGATGTAGGTATATTAAAAAAGCAACTATGTCTTTGCTTTTGTGTCCACGAAATATTTTCCAAACTTTTGGTTACCCTTCTCAATGTAATTGTTTACAATGATTGTGCCTGTAATAATGAACTGATACGTTAATCGAAATGTGAAAAATTGTAACGAAACGTTTAAAGAAGAGTTTTAATACGTTTAATACCTATTGCACAGATTACTAAATAGTTTCTGGGTCAATCTCCAAATCGGGCGTATTCGTGTGATCGCTCTGGTGCTTTTCAGATCTTGATATTTTTTGGTAATTATGTATCTCATTGAAAAGAATGATATTAAAATGCTACATTTTTACTATTGGCCTTCATTTTTGACAAACAGTTATGGAAATATTTAAGTTCAAACATTTTCGCGTCCAGAGCAATCATGATAGGCGCTAGAGCGATCATAAATGGTGAAACAAAAATAATAAAATTGGTAATATATTATTTATTTAGTCATTTTTAGTCTTGCATGTTACAAGATTTTATGATTTTATGTTTAGGGGATATATCTACAGCTTTTTGAGAGCTCATCAGTTGGAAACTTGTTCATTTTAGGGCAGCGTACCGATTTTGAAACAACGGAACCCTTATAGGATCACTTCGTTGTCCGTCTGTCTGTCAAGACCATTTATCTCAGGAACGCGTGGAGGTATCAATTTTCAACAAATATTATTTATTAATGATGAGACGTGACGTCATAAAATTTTTGACAGATAAGTAAGTCGTGACGTCACATAATTGTGGCAGGAAAAATTTTTTTGACAGCTGAGTCGTGACATCATTGAATTTCTGACAGATGTGTCGTGACATTACAGAATCTTTGACAGATGAGTCGTGACGTCATTGAATTTTTGACAGAATCTGTCAAAAACTCTCACATTCACATCTGATGTGTCGTGAAATAACAGAATTTTTGACAGATGAGTCGTGACGTCATAGAATTTTGGCGGGAAAAATAATATTTAGACAGCTGAGTCCTGACGTCATCACAATTTGGCGAGAAAGTAAATAGGTTTGTACGGAACCCTCGGTGCGCGAGTGAGACTCGCACTTGACCGGTTTTATAAGGGTTCCGTACCGATTTTGGAAAAACGGAACTCTTTGTTGTCCGTTTCTCTATCAAGACTATTTATCTCAGAAACGCGTAGAGGTATCAAGCTGAAATTTTTACCAAATACTAAGGTCTGTTGCCTTTTAGTGCTGTAAAAAACTCAAACTTGTAATCTAACGAAATCAAGACATATAGCCGTTTATGTCGCAAATTTTCGATGAGCAAAGGGCAAAAAGCTACAGGGTACTTCCAGTCTACATACAAACTTGAAATTTGGCATGAAGCAAGGTCTTATAGTGCATGTAAAGGAAAACTTCCGAAAACTTAAAATTTTGGCTTCCATCATATTATATTTTGATAATTTCGTCATAGTCATAATAATTTTGACAGCTGAGTCACGTGACTAGTGACGCCATAGAATTTTGGTCACGTGACACGTGACGTCATAGAATTTTGACAGATGAGTCGTGACGTCATAGAATATTGGCGGGAAAATATTTTGCAGAGGAGTCGTGACGTTATAGAATTTATGACAGATGAGTCGTGACGTCACAGAATTTTTGACAGCTGAGTCGTGACATTTGTCGTTGTAACAATCTGGTATTATTACTTAAAGTAGTTTTATAACGTACAATTATTGCAAAATATCATCGCTCTGGTCTTTTGGACAGAGCAATCATAGCCATAGCGATCAAAAAAAGTCATAAAAGCATTAATATAGCCCAAAATAAAAACAGTAGAAAGTTGTGTTTACGCCTCATAAAGAACATCATTACTATCACTTAATTCACTTAATAAGCACATTTACAACCTTACTATTTAATTTATAAAACATGCCATATCAATCATCAAATTCGAGAACCAAACCCAGATAAATCATAAACTTAGCCTCGTAATATTGTAGTGGGGGACCGTGGCACAAATGTATCTTCCTCGGCGGTTACACCACTACAGCCACTACCCCGGGGGAGGGGAATAGAGTTTATATTTCGTAAAATGAGGGATGAGCGCGATGTTTTACTCCAGCGCAGAGCGATGAGATAAAATGCCAGGTCATGACGATAAATTTAAATTGTGCCAAAAATATTGTTAATATAATTTAAAAAAAAATATTACAATGAAGATTAACTATTTGTTATGTAATATAAAATAACATCGGACATATGAACCTTCTCAATAAAAAGTTACACAATGTTTTCTCATTCAATCGGGAGTTAGGTCAACCCAGAGCAATCAGGGTTGACCTAACTCCCAAATCAATTTTAGGGTTTATGATTTTTTTTTAAATATTTCTAATAAACTAATTCATAATTTCAACCCTGCACCACATAGATTAGACACCAAAGTATACATAAAAAAATGTAATGAAAACGTTTATCGATTTCAAAATGGGTTTCTCCACTCCGACACGATAAAAAATGCCTCTGGAGATCTACCCTTCTACGTTATCTGTTGTTATAATGTAATAAATATTAACTTCGTTTAAGGATGCTGTGTGTCCTGTGGTAACGAAGTAAGAATACAATATGTTATCACCCCATCTCATCCCATGGGTGTCGTAAAAACCGACTAAGGGACTAATCGTAAATAATAATGAAATTATCTTTGCGAAGTAAAAAGATGGAAAACTTGAAATTAAACTCCAAAAAAAAGAAAAATACTAATCCGTCTGGCAGCGTGGTATTAGTAGGCCAAGTATCCCTCCGTCACGGAAGGAGGCCCGTCCCTGCAGTGGGACATTAATGGGCTGTTATGATGAGGATGCTTTATATTTTTACTTAAATACATAAACTTTCACCTTAATCTCATTGGGATGGACAAAGACCACTTAACATCATGTACTGAGTGTCTTAGAAAACTGCTTTGCTCCGATTATAATATTCATGTAGGATACTACGAACAAGAAGATGACAATTACGTTTTTCTGACCTCCTGTGGCGTAGTAACAATAATTCATGCTTGCGACGCAGACATCTCGGGTTTCACTCTATGCGATTTTTTATCTTGATGGACATGAAAGTTTGCATTGCTCGAGCGTTGTCTATGTATACTAAATTAAAGTATATAAGTATAAAAAAAAAAAGTTTAGTGTTCAAAAACAAGTACAATTTGTCTATCTTCTACTTTTTTCTTTTCTCTTTTATGAAGACAGAGTAAACGCCAGCGTCTGTGCTAGTATAAAACTGTGTTACAGGCACTGGTGCCTTCGTCTTACAATTATGACACAGTATGTTTAACCATTGTCTAGTACCAATAGTCTTCTTATCTTATCGTCTTCTCCCTCTTTTCGGGGACCCTCTAGGCTGCACTTCGACCCCATCGGATCTTTTGTGCTGTGTACCAATAGTAGATTGTGAAGTTTAGTTTGGTACTAGATGGCGATGTGTGAATGAGTGAAAAATATTATATAATAGGTTCTCTATTTTGTCTTATAATTTTTTTATCCATAATCTAAGGTGTCATAACATTTTGTGTCCGAATCATCATGTGTCCGAATGGTAGCTAGCCCTAAATTCATGTCTTATAATATCACTTGTCCGAAAACCTAAATCCCTAAACATAACATGACCTAATTTTTTTTGCTATAACCATCACAATCTATAATATTTAAAAAACATAAATACTATATAGTAGTTTTACATAAAAAAAATGTTTCTGGCACTCGCCGGCCGCTGCCGCGGCACAGTGATGATTATAGTAAACTTGTTTGGGATTATGATTTTCGGACGATCGATATTCGGAGAAGAAAGGGACTACCTATATAATATTGATATGTAAGTGGGCGTAATAGACGCAGTTGCAAAACAATTATTATTATTCTGTGCAATTATTGAAGAGCAACCCACGTGATGGTTTTATACATGAGTGGGTCTTAATAATTACTCTTCAATCAGACAAAATAGTTACAGTTTATTTATTAAAATAGCATTTTAACTGAATATTGCACTGAAAATTTACGTTACTAATTAAAGCTGGCATTTTCATATATTGAATACTATTTATGACTCTCAATTGACTAAGGAGAGGTTGACGTATTTGGGTAATTGATTGATATAATTGGAAATATAATACTTAATTGAACTATAACGTAATATTTTTGTTTTATTTTAGTACGATTGGCCTGTTTTATATTTTTTTTCTATTTTTATGCCAAGAATTACAATAGCTGTTAAGATTACAATATCATAGCATAAGTAAATACCTTTTTTTTTCTCTTTTTTCGTGGAGGAAGTGCTTTAGGCATACACATCCTCACCTGGGGGTGCTGGTGAGGTGGTTATGTCAGACTCCAATAGACCGATCTACTGACTAAAACCTCCACGGTAACCATCTTCGGGGTATATAAGGAGTCTCGGGAACTAGAAATATACATCTGAGATCAGCATAAGTAAATACCTAGTTCTTGCACTAAATTGAGTGTAGGATCCGGGAAATCGACTGTAATATCTCGATTAGAAGAATACTTTTTAGCTTTCTGTTAACTGCAAGTTTATAGGTGGGACTGGAGCACCATGGGGTTTAGTCGGTATATGTACGCCCCCGATTCAATTGCCGTCTAAAGCCCGATTTACACATCGACAAGTACAGTAGCGAGTTAAGTAGTAAGTCGTTAATTAAGTTGATTTAAATAGATCTCCATCCTATTTTTTGGCGAGTTAAGTACGAAGAACTCGCTACTGTACTTGTCGATGTGTAAATCGGGCGTAATGGCCTCTAAAAGATTCACATCTTAAAAAAAAGGAATATAAATAAGTAACCGTATAAGTAGAAGTCTGTGAATGCAAACATATTGTGTATTTTCATATAATAAACAAATATATTTATTGATAAGATTATATTTGTTTGTTTAACATTGCTCTACTTTTTCGCGGAAGATATACGATAAGATATATAATACTACCTATCTGTGTATCCTATTATCCTAGATTATTAGGTACTTCTTATCTAATCTATCAGGATAATCTACAAGGATTTATTTCGAATACTAATCATTATCGTTGATCGTTGTAATCAAATAGGTAAATCTAGTTAAAGTCATGTTACTAATTTTAAACTAGATTTGCCTGGATCAATGTAAATTACAATCTTGTGTCTTCTAACTAACATCCTTCGTTTCGTAATTTTACAATTTGACATGTACTCATTTTCATTATAAAAAGTGTATTTTGTATAATCTTTTATATGATTTTTCGTTTTCATTGATTCCCCTATGTCATTCTACAACCGTAAGCCGCTGTCGCAATAATATTTTGCGTAATTCTACAAGATATATTTTCTTTTTGTGAGTTGAAACTTTAAAATTGAGACTGTAATTCAGGGGCTTAATTTACATGTTCAAATTTAGAACTGACATCAACGACAGCGAGATCTGTCATTGTGATAGGCATGCGGTCCATAGATTGGTGTCCATTGGCAGCACATCCTAGGGGACTTCAAGGGGCTAAATTATATAAGATCAATAATATCGGATACATAAGACAAAGTAACGTACCTATTTAACTATCGGTAATTGTATCCCTCCAAGGATGTGCGGCGGTAACTTGCACGTGTTTGTGTCATCTACATAATTGTTATAAATAGATTGACATGATCCTGATTTACGCAACGACGACACACATAAAGTTACATAACTTGTTTACTATCCATATATAAAACTTATAGAAATGTTTTTTCAATGCTGCTCTTCTTTTCACTATGCGGTGACAAAAAACACATGTTTCCAACATGGTTTTTAGCTTTATTTAAGTAGCGGATGATTCAAACGTTAAATTTTAAAAATAGGTCATCCTTAATGTAATCTTGAACTCCACTCGTACTAATATCTTAAGATAACAGGTTAAAACAATTGAAAATAGAAATTTGTCATTAAATGGATTTTGTGATGTTTTTTTGTTCCTCCTTAGGTACTATAGTGTTACATCTTGTGTTAAAATTAGTGTGTCATTCTCGACTTCACCCTGTGTAGGTATATAAGCCTATAACTGAACAGAGTAATAAACGATTAATAACGTCATGGGAATTGATTTTATATTTAATTATATGACGTCAAATATTGTATGAAAATGATAATTATGGGAATTCAATGACGTATCTAAATAAACAATGTAATAACATGATTAAGATAATGATTACATGTTAATTAATAGTAGGTAAGCTTTTAACTAGTTTTAAGTTAGCGAATCTAAATAAATAAACGTTTATTAATCTTCATTCAAATTAATCATCGATCAGTGACCAACCAAGGTCGAGAGTTGTTTAAGTCACGTCTTTTAGCCAAAACCGTGGCTATCTCCATTATTATTATGGATTAAATAAAAGGTTTACAAGAGTTGAATGTTTAATGTAACCTGGTATATAGTTTGAGTAAAGCGAGTGTTCTTCTCTTTTTTTTATTGCTTCAAAGTGGCAGTATAGCAAGGGGTTAACCTGACGGAAATAGGTAACCGCCGCTTATGGACCACAGCTATGCTTAGAGCTAAGGGTCAGAAGTTGTTATGTTCAAGTCCCATCCCGTATAGTTTCACTAACAACTGTAGCCTAGGTCAGCCTAGGTGGAACTTAAACACAGTAACATTTTATCCCAGGTACTTATGAAGCTTTAATAAATACGGAAACTACTTAGTATCCAATAATATACCTACTTATTTCAATTTAAATAAATAAATATCTCAACCGTGTTTCTTGAAAACATCGCTTATGTTTGTGAATATGCTCTTTCGGGAAATCAGCGTTGAAATAATATTTTAATCTGATAGGAATCGTACAGATATAGAACTATACACGAAGTGAACGAACTTGTCTCGGATGTCGATAGCGGAAGGAATATTTGTATAGATACTTCCAGATGAGACTGTTTTACATTTTACTTTAAGTATATTATCAGTTGATATTCTTGATATAGGATAGACTCTTTAAAGCGCAGGACAGTATTACAGGCAAAACAGCAGAGGACCCTTTTTTTATATGATGGGAGGCTAACGAGCCAGCAGGTCACCTGATGGTAAGTAATCACCGCCGCCCATGGACACCCGCAACACCAGAGGAATCACAGATGCGTTCCCGACCTTTAAAAACGGAGTATGCTCGTTTCTTTAAGCTCCCCAAGTCGTAACGGTCCGTTGTTTTGTTCCACAAAACTGAGCTTATTATTAAGAAAATAGAGGGCTTTACGCTTAGAAAACACCCAACAAATTAATTATTATGTTCCGACACGTTCATTCATACTAGCCCCTTTTCCCCGCTTTAAAATAGGTGCTTCTGGTACAATCACAATTTTTTAGACAACGTACATATATTTCTTTAAATAGTCCCATAATTTAGGAAAGGATAGGAGCCTGAAAGACAAAATATGTCTCCTAATAAACCTCTTACATTTTTCTCCGTTCCTCAATTTTGTGACATTCACTTAATTGAAAAATGGATTACTTAACTACTTTACGCCAATCTTGATTGCCTATTAGAGACGCTATTTGAGCTAGCGACTGGATCTTACCTATTTTAGCTAAAAGAGCATGACTACGCTACTAATAACTCTAATAACAGCGTAGTGTAAAATGTTAAAGACCTTTTACAAGGTTAAGGTTAAGCCCTTGACATAAACATTGACATTGAAATAATTATTACTCGATAGCTTGATACACGAAGTAAACCGAGGTCACATTATGAGAAAATTGTCTTGTTATCAGTGTCTGATGAAACACGTTGATTTGATAGTCCTTGTGAAATTGAAAATCTTAGATTTTTATTGTGTCACCGTGTTTCGGCTACAAAAAGACAATCAAATTACGGTACACCTACGTACTATATACTGGAGTCTGCAAAGATTTTTTGTGTACAAAAGTGTCCTTCTATAGAAGAGGGATACCACTAGTACAATAGCTATTGAACAAAGTTTTGATGCTCCGACAAAAGGCTTAAGCAGTGTGCTTGTGCCTATTGTGTAACTAGTGAGTTTATTAATTTACCTCATTATATTTTACTTAGCTTACAGATATTTCTAAAAGTTATCAAAGTGACCATACAGCTAAGTCAATACGCATTTAGAAGATGTTAAAAAGGTTTAAGCATTAGTAGTACAGAATTTGCGACTTTGCGACCATGATAAATCTATTCAATATAAAATAAATAGGAAATAAAGTAAGCAATTTATAGATATTGAAGATAATTCGCAGTCTCTTAGTTCTTCGAGTATTTTATATACTCCAAGGCTTAAAGTCGGGAAGTATATGTGTTTACTACAGTGAACAAGGCGAGTGGGTTATTTGATTAATAATAACAGTGTTTCCCTTTCAAATGTTCTGTATAGTTGAAATTGATGTTTTTATGTAAATATTATTTATATTGGACAGAGAAGTCTTTCTTTGTTAGAATAGAGTTATTGTTGGCTTGTTGACTTGTCGGTTGCTCAGACCATTTATTTGGTCTGAGGTCGGTTGTGGTTTATTTTCTATTGTACTTAATACATATTTATAGAATGTTTGTGCTTTTCCGAATTAAGAGTGTGCCTGTGTGAATCTCGGACGTCTTTAAATTGTCAATATCATGGTCAAGTCCGACTCAATCAGACTTTAAGGCGACGGTGTTCTTCACAGCAGTTATTCTACGGGAGAGGCAAGATGACATTATTTCCTTCACTTGAAAATTAGAGCGTCTTCGTCCTCATGAAAAAGTGATAAGAAAAATGTGTAAATAATAAGAGACCTCATTGAACTTTCTCCAAATTACTGTACCAGCGTAGATATAATATCTAACGAAAACGTAATTATCTAGGGGACAGAGGGTTGGAAAAATTCTCAGAAAAGTTAATTGTCCCTTCAGTTAGGCTTCGTGTGTCATGTAAATTAGGTAGACTCGCTTCAAAAATACAAAAATTTACATTCAAAAAGACGAAAAGGAATAAATAACGTTTTGATCGACTTTTCCTTAACTTTTCGCTATCTCTGTGTTGTTGAATTTAATTTATTAGCTTATATATTAAGTATTGTTGTTTTTTGCGTTTAGATAGCATAAGAGCAAGACGCAACCGCTACGGTCATCCAAGCGTCATCTAGGCCAAGTATCTCTCCGTCACTGGAGGAGGCTCGTCACTGCAGTGGGACATTAATGGACAGTTATGATGATTATGAAGCTGTCAAGCCGCTAGGTAATAACTGGGGTATGAGACATAGCTCAGATATTTCACTGTACCCATTGATTTACAAAAAACCAAAGATACACACTCCACTTCCCAAAAACGTCCGCAACAAATGGGCGCATTGTGCACTTTTTTTAAATTAGTATCGCGTTGTTCTACCGGCAAACGTCAATCATTAAATTTTATTGCTTTATGTGCATTACTTTTTAAATACAACTTTATGTCATGCGTGTAAGATTGAATTTGAAAAAAGAAATATGTTTACGATATTACTATACGTATTTATTGCGTATGTTTAATTTGGTGACACTTTTGGCTGTTAGTTTTGTTTGAAAATGTGCATCTAGGGTTTTTTATAAATCAATGACTGTACCGCTTATATTGGGCTGGATTCAATTACACAGGCACTGCGGTTATACCGGCCTGGAAAGACTCTTGCTGTAAAAACCTACCACATGGTACTTATTATATAGTTGTATGTATATTTGATTAGTCGGCAACAAAACAGATACGTCGCTTCTTACAACTTCTATGGGTATAAATTTTACAGGGAACAACTTATTATACAATTTTTCCATCATATCGTAGCATGAATTGCCATTTCTACCTGTAAATATTCCGTCAATTTATTATAATAACCACTGTTTGTTAGTTAACTAACAATTTACAAATAATAGCGTACTGTTGCATAATTATCGTAGTGTATAAGTAATCTATATTTTAATGATTATATAGAAGCGGAAAACTTCTGATGTGTATTTAAGCGTATTTTGTGTATTTTAACGTATGCGAATATATCTGAAAAATATAATTTTATTAGTTCAGTGTTTGAATATCAAAATATTAGTACTAGCTGATACCCACGGCTTCACCCGCGTGGTATAGATAGCCTACATGTTATTCTACACCCTAAACTACCTATATTCTAAATTTCATCAAAATTTGTGCAGTAGTTTTTGCGTGAAAGAGAAAACATCCATACATCCTCACAAACTTACGCATTTATAATAGTGGGATTTACGTTATTTCCTTAACCTGCCCTGGTCACGAATTTTTTACGTGAGAAAATTTCGAACGACTGCATGATGCTTAGGGCTTTTAGTTTCAGGGCATGCAGGACTCAAAGCAACTAATATTGTAAAAATCACACCGTGTTATTCTCTTCGGTAGTCATGTTGCGGAGGCTTCAGGTTGTAGGAAAGCTAGATATCTGGACGAGACCCGTCATTTTAGTGGGAATTTATTGAGGTGTTATGAATTTTATATGACCTGCCTATTTGTCATATCAACAAATAAAATAAACAAAAATAATAAATGTATTGTTTTGAAACAGCTCAACAAATAATAGGTTGTAGTATTTAAAAAATCATAATAAGCGGATCTAAGCTCGTTAGATTACTTAATGCATTTTCAGAATCAAATGAAACGATAACGCTATTTATGACTATTGTTTTCTTGCGTCACATGATTCTGTTAGGTATTGTACATTTTTTAGTATTGGAAATTTCCGTGTAGCATTGCCAATTTGATTAGTACGTTCTACAATTTATATGGTGCGGTAAAATTTCATTACTCATTTGTTTTTATTTATGTCACTCATAGGTTTCGTGGCGTGATCGTTTTTCCATTAATATGATTTTCGCTTTCAGTACAATACAATGATTTAATCAGCTACTGTATATGAATAATTAACTAATTGTAGTAAGTAAAAATTAAAGTTGTGAACAACTGAGTGTGTAAGTAATATTTATTTTCCATTTTACTTGTCTGAAACTTACGAAACAAGCGAAATTAAAATTCGGAATGAAAATGACGACGTATAAAAACTTATTAGTTAGATTTCTCCCGAACTCATTAGGCTAACGAGGCATCTACGCTTCGAAATAATAAAACAGTACTAGTTGCATTTTGCATACTCGTGACAAACTTTTCATGTAAGTAAGTACTTCATCATCATCATATCAGCCAATCGACGTACACTGCTGGACATAGGTAAGTAAGTACTTATTATAAAATAATTATAGATCATAAATATGACTAAAATGAAAAGATATCAAAACATTTAGAAGAAAGAGAGTAAAATTTTCAATTAAAAAAATAAACTGTAAAGTAGAAGCTTGAAAAATCCGTTACTTGTTCAGAACTTAAAATAAATTTTGTTAGCTTCTAATTATCTTTAATATAAAAGTCGTGCAATAAACCATTAATTAGTGAGTCTATATAGTTTCAAACTAGTACAGAATAAAGACATGACAAGAAAGTCATTTTCAAGTGGTAGAGCCATGTCGTCAGTCTTTGGCTGCGGCACGCATGGGCAGGCTCGTCCGGTGAAATACCACCCTCTCACAGAAAATCGGCGTAAAATAGTAGGGCTTGTCACTGCTGTGTTTCGTCCGGTGAGTGAGAGTCCGGTAGCCCATTCCCCCTCCCTTTACTTCCCTTTTAAAAGGTCGGCAACGCACCTGTGATTCCTCTGGTGTTGCGGGTGTCCATGGGCGGCGGCGATCACTTACCATCAGGTAACCTGCTGGCTCGTTTGCCTCCCATCATATAAAAAAAAAAAAATTGTACAAAAAAGCAGACCAAAATTTTCTACACTCGTGACAAAGTGACAAAGAATACATCAAATAATGACCCCTGCCTCCGTTACTTTTCCTAAACTTGCAAATTTTGTTAGCATCCAATTATTTGTCAAACAAAGGCGGTGCAATAGAACATCAATTAGTGAGTCTAGTCCCGTGCTCATTAGCAACTCATATTGCGTCTTTAACGACTAATGTCAAATAATGCTAAAAACATCTATTTAGAGTAAATGTACTAATAAACATCGTGACGTGTTTTGTTTTGTACTGTCTCTTGTCAACATAAATCTTTTATGTTGTACTACGTAATAAACGGATTCTTCGACATTGCCAAAAATTTGGCAACCTTGGCAAGTATAGTGTATTAAGTACGCGTTAACTTGTTATAAATTGAATAATTTAAGTAAATTATATTATAATTATTTGGCACATTATTTAATCTAATATATTTTCGATAATAATCTATACTATTATATAAAGCTGAAGAGTTTGTTTGTTTGTTTGAACGCGCTAATCTCAGGAACTACTTCTTCGAATTGAATTTAGTCATCACAACAGCCCATTAATGCCCCACTGCAGGGACGGGCCTCCTATCGGGACGTAGGGATACTTGGCCTACTAATACCACGCTGGCCAGACGGATTGGTAAAGGGTTTAATTGCAAGTTTTCCTTCTTTTTATTTAGTAAAGATGATACACGGATAGTCCCTTAGTCGGTTTTTATGACACCCATGAGATGAGATGGGGTGGTGACATATTGTATTCTTACTCCGTCACTACACGGAGAGTGGTATATACTGGTAGTATTAGAAATTAATTTAGAATGAAAATAATAAAAATATTTTCGTTTTCTCAACAAACTAGTTTCAACTATAGTGTGACCACAGGAGCTGTGCACCTCCTGAGGTATGCGCGCGGCGAGAGGGGGGTGGACATATAGAGTACATGATAAATACTGGTATAGAATAAACAGTCTATGATGTAGCTACTAGCGACATCTGACGCAATATACTTAAGTTATTTGGCTGGTACTGGTCGCTGCACGAGCGGCTGTAGCAGTTTTCTATTAAAAGACAGTTTTTTTTAAAACTCCAAGAAAGTATTTACATTGTTGTATAGTTTTAAGCGTAAATAGGAACATTATTTGTGTTTTTATAATATAACTTTGAGAAAAATGACATCTAGCGGAATGTATCAAATACTCTAAGAACGTGGAATTCTAGAAAAATATAATGTTCGAATTGTTATGACACTGCCGTCAAAACTCGTGACAGCAGGTAGGTGTCCGTTATGGTAGCATACACAAGAGCTATATCGAGTTGGTTACTATGCCAAAAAACTCTGTATAAATAAAAAAAAAAAAAATCTAATTGTTAAGATTAATGATGAGGAATTAGAAATCGTTAACACTGCAGTATTCTTAGGAATTACTTTATACAGATTACCCCCTTACTCATAAACGCCTCTTAAATTTAAGTTAATTGAATACCTTAAATTCTTACGGTTTTGTTTAGTATAAGTTTGATTTTACAAATAATAATCTTGCTTAACAGTGATTAAATTTAAGAGGCGTTTATGAGTAAGGGGTGAGTTCTTATTTATCACCTGCATATTTTAATAAAATATGAGTATATTTGGGTTACATTGTGATCAACTAAGTAAGTGTAATATATTACAGATATGTCTATAAAGTCCTCAAATTTGTGATTTTTATTAGTTCATTAATCTACAATAAACTAATACTGACTTACGAAGAACAATGTAAACAATGAGTAGAGTAAATCAAAGTGGCACGCGGGAAGTGATTTTTAAAGTTATAAGGCGATGTTTAGCGGTGCACGATTCTGGTCAACTTTTATGCGATTTGGATGATGTTTATGAGCGAACTGCAACTTTGATGGGTATGTAATCGTGTTACTGTTTTTCGTAATCTGTCTCAAGTAATAAATTCACTCCATTTGAGATCTAGAGACCAAAAACAGGCATTGTGTACATAGCACATTTTTAGGTTAGATATTCATTGTAAGTAAGAAAAATCGTAGTACGACCATTTCTGTTGATACATTATCAGTTGCATTAGTATAATTCAGTCAAGATTTATCCCAATTTGAATTTGAATTAATTGCTTTATGTCTATATTACTGTTGATATTGATAACTAAACTATGTCACTTTCGCATCGACTGGTCTAGTCTATAAAAAATAATTAATTGCAATATTTTATTAAATTTTATATCATTTAGCTCTTAGTGAATCCATGTTAAATGATAGCTTGTTGGTTAAAATTTAACACTAAATAAATTTTAGTTAGGTATTGTAGTAATTCTTTCCATTCCATTCGAATCATTAAATTTAAAAATAACAGATTTAAAAATAATGAAAAGCTTGAAACTCCTGGTAAACACAGGCAAAGCCGGCCAAAGAAAGAAATGTATGTTTTTTTATATTTCTGCTCTCCCCCACAAAATACAATTATGTTCTACAGTAAAAAAGAGGTATATAATATTTTTCTTCTTTTACCTGTATTTTGTTTCTAGTTATGCCTAAATTTATTGTAGGTATAATCAAATGTTCAATTTACATAAATTTTGTAATATTTCGAGTTCCAACCCTCAGAAAATTGCAGATGATAGCTAGAACTGAGATGGATTTTAATTGTAGTCTTGAAGTTCTACGCAAAACTTTAAATGCAATAGGCTTACCTACAAGAAATGCCCCAGTATTATAAGTGCTCTAATAGTGTAGTGTTATTTGAACATAATTGTTTTGAAAACTATTTTGTCAGACTAAATAGGGTTGCTACGTGTAGCACAGTGGCGCCATAATTTTTTGTCAGGACTTTATAGACAGACTGTACCTACATTTAAAAAAAATAGTTGTTGTAGTTTTAATATTATAGCGTAATGAAATAACTCCAGCCCGGCCCCTAAGAACCGTTAATATCTCCGATAATATTGAATTTTGTATTGAAATAAAGTGTTACACAGGCGTTATTTCAGGGTTACATTTCTACTGTATTAACAGAATTACTGCACCTATGTTTTGTAGTTCTCGAGATATTCAAATCACTTGTGAGCATATTATCTGTACCGGTACTATGAACATAAATTAACATGGATTTTTGACATATTCCACTGTGAATTCTCATAAAGCATTTACCTACACTAATTCAGTCAGAATTTCACGCATTATTTTTACATAAAGAATTTTTCAAAAGAAAAGTTCCCTTTCTATCAGAACTATCACGTGTACGCTACCATAACGGACACCTATTTTTTCTTCGTCCCCCACCTCGCCGCGCATACCTCAGGGGGTGCACAGCTCCTGTGGTCACACTATAGTAACAAGTTTTCTAAATGTCTTTGTTACATAGAGTTTCAGTTCAATTTGTTATTTGTGGGAGATTTGGAGTCTAAGCTAAGTCTTGGCCTGTATTTTAGAATTAATGATTGAATATAATTAATTTTGATGTTGATTTTAACATTTATCAAGAAAGTTATAATAAACATTACGATAAATGCATACCTAAGCTGCATTGATTAACTTTAATATTTTACAATAATAGGGAAAATCCTCAAGCTACTACTTACTGATTATGCCTATCAGCCCTTATATGTCCCACTGCAAGGATTTCCTCCAATGATTAACACTATAAACAGGCTAAAGATTAGTCAAAAAAATCATGCAAGAAATATGTACTGCAGTAATAATTCCACCACAATAAAATGAAAACAATATGAATCACTTAAAAAGTACGCATATTGTATGACTAAAGATAATTAATTTACGTCATTAAGAATTACCCATATCTTAGTAATTAGAACTAGGTGTGTCACTTATCTTATCAGTTAATTAAAGAAGGAAGGTTTATTATTGCTCTTATTCTGTAGCATTAAGACCAACTAATCTGTCGGCGGAGCCTAAAAGATTGTTGTTTCACCAAAAGTCACGTGAGAAAGAGAAAAACTCTTAGAAAAGCAGTAAGAAACATGCAACAAGCTTGTATTTATTACAAACCAAAATAACGCACAAAGATAATAACGAGACAAAACGATATCATCCATCATCATAACAGCCCATTAATGCTCCACTGCAGGGACGGGCCTCCTTCCGTGACGGAGGGATACTTGGCCTACTAATATCACGCTGGCCATTGGTTTAGGGTTTAATTTCAAGTTTTCCTTCTTTTTATTTCGTAAAGATAATATTCTCGGATAGTCCCTTAGTCGGTTTTTACGACACCCATGGGATGAGGTGGGGTAGTGACATATTGTATTCTTACTCCGTCACCACACGGATATATCATCCATACTTTGAAGTATTTATTATCAAATGAAGGAGCAATTAACTTTCTTCGTTTGTATGAAGTTGCGATTGGAATGCTCGACCTTAAGTACATTTTCTTCCTTGGCGTGTACGTGACCGACCCCACGTAAGTTTCCCTTTATAGGGCGCAATAATTTTCCACAATGTAAAAGCTCTGATCAATATAAATGTATGTGGATTTTCCTCGTCGTAGTAGGTACGAGTATATGTATATAGGAGGGGTTGATGTTGAACATATTTATTTAATTTTCCTTTCTACTTATAGATACAGAAGTCACTTCCCCATCTCATATGAAATGTGTCTTTTAAAAGCGAATAAAGGATGTCTACTTAACCCTAATTCTGTAGGTCACTTACGGACGACATTTTTAGGGTGTACGTGACTTACTACACGCAGCTTTTCCTTTACGCTATTATTTGAACGACACAAAAGCTCAAGCTTATTAATCAACGTTAATTTGATTTTGTTAATTTCTTGTGTTTGACTGTTTATTTCATATAATATATAATGTCATGTCTGTAAAAGTATCGTCGATACAGGGCTAAAGTAAAAAAGAATGAAGGAAAATTGTTTTCTGCTACGTAATGCTTGACTTATAATCATAATAACCCATTAATGTCCCAGTGCAGTTAGGATTTAATTTCCTGTTTTCCATCTTTTTATTTCGTAAAGATAATTTTCACAGATAGTGCCTAAATCGGTTTTTACGACACCGTTAGGGTGGTGAGAGATTGTATTTTTACTCCGTCCCCACAAGGAGAGTAGGTAGATATAGATAATGAGGAAAAGTAATTCTCTGACTGGACCGACTTTGACTGACTGATTTTAATGACGTTTGTTTAAGGATATATTATTATTTCCTTATTATAAACGTCACTTTATTTCTCCACTACGTCATTCTTTGGTGACGAAGGGAAACTTAGTTTGCCTTCGTCACCAAAGGTAAAGGTAAAGAGTTTGATTAGAGTTTCCCTTTTCTTTCAAATTCGTTCATAAGGTGAACCACTAATTTGTGGAATAATATTCCGCAGCATGTAATCTCTTGCTCTTAATGGTATCGGGTCCATAATACACGTAAGCGTACGTAAAGTAAAAAAGGCTTGTCCAGCTAAATGTCGACATAGTAAAGTTCTTCATTCCTGAATTGTGTTGGCCTTTTCATCAGGCTGCAATGTAACTGTAACATTTATGAAAAAGGCTTAACGTAATACGGTTTCTGTCAAGTCGTACAACTGCATTGCCTAGCAAAGAAACCGTTTAATTAAATAAAAGGAGATATAATGGTCAGGTAGTACAGAAAATGTTTCATTATATTTACATTTATAACCTCACTAGCTGCCCCGTCCCACTTCGTTGGGCGGCGAAAAAAACGCGTCACTTTTTTAAACATATTTCATTACTGCTCCACTCCTATTGGCCAAAGCGTGATACTATATAGCCCGATAAATGATAACTATTTAACACATAAATAATTTTTAAAATCGGTTCAGTAGATTCAGAGATTACCCCCTACAACGTCACAAACACACAAACTTTACCTCTTTATAATATTAGTATAGAAGTATAAATAACTCCTCGCAATACAGGGTTTCAACCCTAGAGCGGGAATTGCCTAAAAAAATACGAAAGATGAACATTTCTTTTTCAAAATTAGCCTTGTAGTTAATATATTCACATTACCGTCTTTATAAAACGGTAAAACTTTGCCTAGAATTAATGATTTAAAGACCAAAGGCGGCCTTCTCATTAAACAGCTTAAAACTTAAATGTTACGCTGTTAACGATGCTGATAACTTTACCTTCAATATTTAATAAGAGCATATTTAAAATGAATGGAGGTACAGTCACGAGCAATAATATGTACACATTTTCAAATTTTCTAAACTATCTGCACGTTTATCTAGACATTACAATATCAAAATGAATTCGTAATTTAGAAGAGGTTCCGTACAGTTTTGAATTAATCTTCGAATTTTCAATTTTGGATTGGCAGAACTTTAGATAACTGGTTTACAAAATGCGAAAATGTGTACATATTATTGCTCGTGACTGTACTTAATATTTCAGACAAAAAGCCTTTTATTAAAGCGATTCTATTTGAAATATGAAGCGCCACTTATAGCTCTTCAATATCCGATAAAATAAATAGGAAAAAAAGTTGTATTGCCCAAAGAATGAGAAAAATAAAAGGATTTTGGTATCAAATGCGTTTAAATACTTTTTGAGGTTTGGAGAAATAAGCTTTTACCAGATACTTTTGAATTTTTTTATAAGGTGTCATTTATTTTAGTTTATACAATAGTTTACTTTTTCCCAGGAACACAGAGTTCATTGCTCTGTGCTTAGCGATTGGCTTACAGGAATTAGAGGTACCTAGAGGAAAGTGGGTTAGGATGGGTATTCTGTTACTAGCCAATTAAACAACATATCTACTAATATTGATATACATACATGGCTGGTAAAGTCTATATAAATGCATACTAATGAGGATTGATAAAAGAGTATGATAACATAGAATTAAATCTTGTATCGCTATTGCTCGGTTCGTTATAACACTTGTTCTATAATATACTCTATGCAAGGACGCGACGAGCCGGCACGCGTCCTAGGGCAACGTGAAGTCACGATTCGATCGGGGTCAACAACCTCCGCTGACTTGCGCAATTTGATGTATCCAACGGAAAATTACACGAAAATCGAACGTTGAATAATACTAAAACTAGTATTTTATTGCCGCCATGGCATGTGTCTTACCTTTTTATGAAGTTTAGAAACCTTTAAGTATGAATTTATTTGTTTCTGTCATACGTATAATAAAAAATGGATGTTTATTAGCAAATGCAATGCCTTTCTCTTTATTCGCAGGATAATAGGTAAGGCACACGAAAAAGGCTGTTGTTAAGCGCTCTGTGTAAAAAAATATAAAACTATGAAAATAGCTACTTACGTGAAATACAGCTGCTTTTTTAATAAAACTTTAACAAAAGTTGCTTATTAGAATAGAAATAAAAAAAGCTCTATAATTTCAGAAACTGTTTTATGCAGTTCCAAAGAAGTTTTACTGTTTGACATTCAGTAAGAGTGACCGGTATTCGTACATAGATAAATCACTCTTTGACATTCAGTAAGAGTGACCGGTATTCGTACATAGATAAATCACTCTGTCACCTTCCTAAAAGCTCTCTGCTGTCACGTCTATCCTTGTCCTAAGCTAACGCCAAGATCTTACCAAAAGATAGGTATAGGACGGAACTTAGCAGAGCGTGAAGTTGACCGCACAATACGTAGTAAGAAGGCCACCTAAAAATGGTATCGGGATCGCCCTAGCACTGTCATTGCAAATGTTTCTTGAACCCATGAAAAGCTTCTTAGCTTTCTCTTGTTTTTAGCATAATGTTCATGCCCAAATTGTAAATTATAAGTCAAGAAGTGTAATGTAAAAAAAAAAGGTTTACAATGAGCATACACGTTTCACATATTAATTTTACTTCTGATCTTTGAGTTTATGTTGTCTCATCATCTCCCAAAGGCTTAAAAAGACTATAAAAGATTCCCCAAGAAACTGAAGACTGACATTAGGTTGGTTTGAGTCATATTAGCGAGCTGTGTCATAAAAATAGTTCTAATCGGATATTTTTATCATAAGGCTCATAAAATCAAGACTGACGTAAAATTCTGGCAACAAAATAAACACTAGATTACCGTTATTAATATAATTTATTATTCTCATAATATTATATTATCACCGACAAGAGTTATCTATAACTAGTAAAGCTTAATAATTATAATAAATAAATAAATTTCGTGTTCAATATAAAGTCGAAGTCAAAGCTATAAAGCGTATTGTACACAAACGGATAAAGGTCTTCTATTTCGAGCGATTCAAATATAATTTAATTCCATATCGATAGAATATTGCTGTATAAACTATTATACTTCTACAATTTGTACTACGAAATGAAGATTGAAGACTCTAGGACAATAACGACTGAAGGTGAATAGACACGGGCAGTAAATATATCTGCCAGCGCGAAGGAATACTTGACAGAAAACGATTTATACTAATTCATCGTATAACGAGATATAATAAGTATACTAAGGTTTATTTCTAATGCAAGAGAAAACCCTTTCCTATAAAGATATTAAAAGAGTTTTCATAGGATTATGATCAAGACAATATTTTGTGCTATAAATATGAATAATATGTAGGTGTTATGAATATATTTTTAGCGGAATTCTTTTGATGGAGTATTATGTAGGTAATGTTAACCGTCACAGATGACACAATGAGGCTGGTTGCTTATATTATCATAACACTAATTGAGATTGATACCACAGACCAGAGATGGGTCTGCAGAAGTCAAACGCTTTAGAATCGCACACATACCTATCCATTCTTAAGTTAAAAGTTAAGTTTTATTAAGACAAACACGCACTAGGTGGCCCTGTGTTGCGGGGACTGTAACATACATAAAATGAACGGACTCTTAGAACATCCAGGCTCATGACAATAATCTGTGGATAGACACAAATAATTATTTTGCGTGGATTTAAATCCGCAACCTCCTGCACGGCAGTCTCATACATACATGCCGTATGCTTTGGTTTGCATTTATGTTGCTTTACCTGTTTCAATCACAACAATGAATTAAAGAACTAAATACGAGTGCTAATACACATTTTACGCGGTGTCCTGCGTGGGCGACGAACGCGACGTATTCGATCAAATCAACGGCGTACCCTACTTCTGTCCTATGTGGCAGTCAGCGATGAGACGCGACGTAATCATGTAAGACACTTGTCGCGTCGTCGTGTCGTCGCGTCGCATTCGTCGCCCACGTAGGACACCGCGTTAGGTAAGTCAAAGTTGACAACCATAGAGCGACCATGGATCTTAGGAATAAAAAGTGAGGCAATCGATGTTCGTCGGATGACTCTGGGTTTATTCTTTCTAAGGCTTAGATACTCTGAGTCCTTGGAATATAGCAACTGGTAAGAACATTTTGTGCCATTATTTTCACACAAAGTAACATGAACCACATTGTTCATGTACACAGACATGATATTGACTTCTGTTATCTACCTTTTACGCGTAGTACTTAGTTACTGTATTATCACTTTAAATGGTTTCTCTTGTATTGTTTGTGATTTTGCTTATTATATGTTTATAAACAAGGTATTCATAGCAGAAACAACAGGAATAGCTATACGCGTTTAAATACTTAAATGTTATTGTTCGTCTAATTTTAGTAATAAATAATTCCTGTTTAAACCTAACCCAATTTAAACTTTAGTAATAATTCCAGATTACAAAATCGCGCGCGGAGGATACAGATGGAGGAATAATCCCTATGAAGATATTTATGTATGAAGAAAAGCAGCTTTGTAAGGATCGTAGTAGATGGTGCACAAGGCATGAGTGATGTATGTAATAATCCCTGATTTTATCAGGGTCTTAATTAATGACTAGCTGACCCACTTTGTTAGGCGGGACGAAAAAAACGCGTCCCTTTTATAAACATATTTCATTACTGCTCCACTCCTATTAGTCATAGCGTGACCTCTTTATAACATTAGTATAGACAAAAACTTAGACGATACGAGAAAAACGTACAAAAAAATTGGCCTTAATCAACCTGTAAAATCACCTACGAGCTAGTCGCATTCGCAATATCTACGACAGTAAGGCTATGTAGGGAAATACAGAATAAAATATTGAAAGACTGTGTGTGATGTAACCAGTTTAAAGAAAGAAAGTATTGATAGTTCAAATGAAACTAAAGTTTTTTAAAATAGTAACAATATTCTTTAAATTGGTACAAATAATCTGGTTAAGATACTACGTAATGGAACTTTCAGAGTAAACTTTTTTGGACATGCAACTCCTCTAAGTCTTAATCTTCACAACAAGCAATCCTGTGCTTCCCTCAGCCGTCGACTACCAGCCCCCCATATCAGGTCATGGTTTCGTTTATGAAAAACTGATAAGTAGGGCAATCACATCTTATACTCTAATCCTGTATACCATAATCCTACCTTTATACCACCACCTTAATCCTTTGTAATAAGACACGTTTTCTAATTATTATCTGTAGCTTTAACCTTAATGTACGAGTAGGTCAACCTGTCAAGGAAATTAACAGAGGAGATTTTATTAGCAATTTTTATAAGAAAACTAATATGACATTGTGTTAACATTACGATAACGCTTATCAGAAAGATGATCTCATAGAAATGTCTATAGAAAATATTAGTTACAGAATCGTCGTGTTCAATTATTGTATCTAGGTACGCTAAATTAACCAAAGGCAATGCAATTTCTTCTTAGCTCTGTGACTGCTTTGTATGATAAGCTTAATATATTATAATATGATTTTTTAGGGTACTTTTGCCCTTGAAGGTACCTAATACAAGGGTGGGCATCGCCCTACTTGTAAAGGGAACTTAGCGTAGTAATACCAAGTTGACCAAGCTCATGAATAGGGTTCCTTTACGATATCCACGGGACTAATAAAAATGTACAAAAAGAAATAGTTTAAAAAAATACTTTACATTAAAACCGATACCAAACAGCTACCTATGTCGGCAAGGAGTTTAGAGAAGGCCTTTCCCAGTAAAACTTTAAATGTAAGTACCTAAAGCCCGATTTACACATCGACAAGTACAGTAGCGAGTTAAGTAGTAAGTTGTTATAAAAGAAACAAATAGGATGGGGATCTATTTAAATCAACTTAATCAACAACTTACTACTGTACTTGCCGATGTGTAAATCGAGCTTTAGGTTGAGTTTATTAATACAATAAATGTTATAATTTCGTAACAAGTAAACGGGTTCATTACGCATTAGAAATCTAAAAATGGTTACAATGCGTAATCGACTTCTTTACTTCTTGTTAAGAAACTGTGATAGGCTTCAAATATTTGAATCTATATAAACGATTAAGTTTTCCTACAACGTCATTCACTTGTAGACGATTTGGAAATACAAAAAAGGCAAATTAGTATGTATTATTTATTTGTTTTCACTTTAAAACCTTTGAAATAAAACAACGTTGCTTGGACTTCTTCAAAATTTCTATTTTCGGAAACTTTTATTAACATATAATGTTATGATGACATGTAATATTAAGCAACAATGTAATCAAATTAATCTATACTACTTAATACTATAAAGAGGTAAAGTTTGTGTGTTTGTGACGTTGTAGGAGTTAATATGGATCTACTGAACCGATTTTAAAAATTCTTTTTGTGTTGAATAGTCTATTTATCGAGGAGTGTTATAGGCAACACTCCTACTACTGGCATAGGCATTATTTTTATACTATACACTAATATATTATAACAAGTAATGTAAATGATACGTAGCTCGTGGTTGAACTACATTCAATATAATCAATAACGTGATTCCACTTTATGTTTACTTATAAATTGTTTTGTTATAAATAGATTTATTGTTTTGATGACATAATACTCCATTAAGCACATACATGAATATGTCTGTTGACCAGTATATTGAATGTATAAGGAAAATATAAATTAACTATTTATATCTATTCTTTGCATGTGTAAATATTTATTACTAGTATCTATTAGCTTGGTATGTTAATGTTATAAATCTGTATCAGCTATAGTTAGTCGTAGATAAATTGTAGTACTGTACACGGGATGCGGGGCAGTAGTTGATCAAGTATAATATTTAAGTAATGAGCTCAAGAGACAAAGATTCATATGCAACAGGGGTGTCCTGTTGCATACGAAGCTTTGAAAAGCAACGCAGCGCGCGCTTGTTTAGAACTTGACAGCGAAAACGCAACTGCGGACAATAGTATGTATAAAAAATCTGTAAGCTTGCATCATCGATTGCTTATAGGTTTAGATTAAGAAGTTGGTGTGGCATAATTTGCAAGGCATCTGTGGTATGTCCCTAAGGGTCGTAGCACATACAACTTAACGTAAACGGATCGGCACCGTATCAACTCGAGCCGTTCAGTATTGTTTGTATGAAACTCCTTACTGCAACGCATTCTAATCGGAATCGTAACGTAATCGGATTATTGACGTTTAACACCGAGGAAAAAGGCGAGGCGGTGCCGAATCGTTTACGTTTGTTATATTATTATGTGCTATGCCCCATTATAGGATGCTGCTTTAAATCTTAGTACTAAAGTACTATGGAAGTGATGAAAAGCGAATTATGTTGCAGCTCTCCCCGGTTCACGATGGCAAAAGTTGGTTACGCCTTTGCAATGATCCTAAACACTTGTGTCTGTAGACTGCACCCAATAAGTAGACCATTAGTATATCCAATATTATAAAAAGATAAATACGTTATTTATGTATCGACACAAGGCGTCTATTAAATAAAACATTAGCCATTAACGAGACGAGCCATTATTTATCCCGGGGTGTTGTAGACATTATCTTAAAATAGATAAATCTATTGTTGTTCTATTTTAATACACCTGTTAATGTATTTTATTAAAAGATAATATTTCTAAAACCAAAATTCAATGAATGAAGGGAGCGCTTATTGTCGTCGCCTGTAGGTGTAACAATGGGGCCAATCCTACTCACAACTGTGCCTCCGTTTAGCTAGAAACTGTAACCTTCTAAAACCGGGTAAAAACGAAGTTGGAAGACTTTCCTCTTGATAATGCTTGATTCCAATAATATATGTAGTAGAAACGTCCAAAAGCACTGTAATTTACTCTTGACTACAACTATGTTTTTAGTTACTACACCGGCTCTTTCTACCAAGTTATAAATGGCGCTATTCCTACAAAAAGATACAAGACTTCTTCTACGAAGGCAAAAAAGCGCTATTTCTACAAAAAATAATAACAGATTAATTTGCCTTTTCATGTAGAAATTATACACTTTCCTAGTTTAGTATATAGTTCGTGCATTTGTTTAAATTTTGCATTTTTGCCGTATTAGTGTTTGTTTTAAGGTTTTTGGTCACACCTCCCGGAAGAGAAGTGTTGACAACGTTTGTGTTATAAGTCTGTTTTTCGTCTTCTTTAAAAACTTTTTTTATAATTACTAGATACGACATAGTAACAATTATATCTTAAAATAGCATACGTAAACAACACTCGAGAGTTTGTTGGCAAACATAACCCACGGGCGCGGCTGTGTTCGTGACGTGGGCATTTTTGTGCGAATATAAACATGGCGGTTAATTGCGTCAAGAGTTCCGTTTTTTACAGATATAATTTCAAAAAGAGTGTTATGTTAAAATTAACGAAAATGGACGACGGTTAATGGATTTTATTAAACCTACAACTTTGTTACTCTAGCTAGATTATTATGTTTTATTTTTACTTAGTATTACGTAAATTAATTTTAATAGTTTATTTTTATTAGACATCGAAAAATGATGTCTTTTGCCTCATGAGCCTTTTGACATCATGAGTTGATAATGGACAAACTCATCGAATTATATTTTATAAGAACTGTATTACATTGTAAACCAATGGCATTGTCCAATCCTCTACTTGCAATATAATTGGATTAATGGCATTACATTAGTAACGTTATTTTTATTAACGCACACGTGGGCAAGGAGTTTGTGTAAAATGTTGTAAACGTTACAGTGAAGAAAAGAAAAGGTTCCCTTACATATACATCGTACCTTACCTTTTTGATATTATTTAGCATGTTTACTCTTTTCACCTAAAGTTCCTGGTCTCGTATTGTTCGATGAGTTATTTGAACTCAGATTTGTGTGGTTTGAACCAGTGCCAATAATATGTTTTTAAACGATATGGACAGGTTGAAAATAAACAAATGTTTTTGCCTTACGTTATACTAGTTTTTGGTCATTGTCTAAAATATAAGATGATATATGCGCGAGTATGATTCTAAGTTATTATTGATTTCGATATCCTTATTACCTTTGTAATAAGTATATAGAAATCAGAAGATTCACAGAAGAACCAAATTGAAACCTTAAAGTGTACATCATGGTCCGATTAAAAAGGTAACGGGCAGATGTAGAGACGACGATAGATGACAGTATAGTATAGTATAGTGAGAGGGGCAGAAAGGAATGGCGTGAAACTGATAAGGCTAAAAGAAAGTCTTCAGATAAGCAATGTACACATAACCGCAGTAGGATTATGATAATTCGAGCAGTTTGCGTTACCTCCTTCGCATAGTTTAGTTTACCTATATTATCTACTAGACTACATGTAGTCTTCCTACATCATGTAGGAGACTACATGTAGTCTAGTGTAATCACATTTAGGCTGTTAGGACACTACATATGATTGGCGAGTCCCGACCGTCCTACATCATGTAGTCTCCTACATGATGTAGGAGACTAAGTACATGTAGTCTAGTGTAATCGGCGCTTTATTGTCTCATCGTTATGCCATGTGGTGATACATCCCTCACTTGTTAAGTATGACTATATTTTCCTTAATGTATCTCTATCACAACCACAAAGATAAAGACCTAACCATAAATTACAATGACATGATTATTCCTTCATCAAGTCAAGTGTTAATGAATCATTTTCGTACGTGTTGCATAAAATACTTTATTTTGCTTCATTTCATAAATGATTAAGCTAGGTAAGTACATATAGCGTCAAACAAAGCTATTTGTTTTCATTTTATTTTATTTCATTTATTTTACCACTTCAATACAATAGTGTATACAGGCGGACTTAATGCCTAAGGCATTCTCTTCCAGTCAACCTTGGGTGATGCAGAGACAGATGTGGTAGGTATTAAAATAAGTGAAATGAAAGAAGATAAAAAAAATGTGTAATGTAATAAACATACAATTACTCCCAAATACACTCGAGAGCAAAAGTTCCGGGTCACTAGCATTTACTTCAATATCTTGAAAACGAATAAAGCTATCGTATTGAAATAAATTGAACTTTATAGACAATTTAATGTTACTAAAATAAAATGCATTACATTTACTACTGACCATTTATTTTATTATGTTTAAAAGGACAAATTAAAAATGGCGTCATTTTGCTTGTAAAACCAAAACTGAAAATATTGAATTTTTTATATTTACAAGTAGTTTTAACACGGTTTAGTACTTGGTATTACCCCCACGTGCTGTCTGGACTGCTGCAATGCGATTTGGCATGCTGTACACCAAGTTTCTGAAACACTGTTGGGGAATGTTCTCCCATTCCTCTACCAATGCATGTTTCAAGTCACTAAGCGTAATTAAAGGAGGATCTTGTTGTCTTACCCGTCGTCCGAGCTCGTCCCAGGCGTGCTCGATTGGGTTGAGGTCGGGGCTACGTGCTGGCCACACCATGGGACGAATATTCACCTCATCAAGGTAGTCTTGCACTACACGAGCAGTGTGGGGACGGGCGTTATCCTGCATAAAGATGGCATTCTCACCAAGTCTTGCCATAAATGGACCGACGTGCTCGTTGAGGATTTCATCCACGTATCTTACGCCATTAAGAGTACCGTTTTCGATCAGTACAAGCTCTGTTCGGCTTTCCGCAGAAATTCCAGCCCACACGAGTACCGAACCACCACCGTATGACACCTTTTCTTCAATACAGGCTTGCATAAATCTTTCTCCTGGTCTTCTGTACACCTTTGCCCTTCCGTCGTGTGTATACAGCATAAATTTTGATTCGTCCGAGAATATGACATTTGACCAATTTTCAATCGTCCAATTCGAGTGTTCGCGTGCATAAATTCGTCTTGCTATACGATGGTGTCTCTCGAGTTTCGGACCATTTGCGGGTCTAAATGGTTTCAAATTACCTTCAGCAAGTCGCCGTCTTACAGTCCAAGCAGAAGGGCTGCTTCCACCAAGTCCTAAAAAATGATGAGTCAGTGCTGTTCCCGTAAGAAACCGATTTCGTAGCATAGAGTTCACTAAATATCGATCTTCCCGTGCCGTCGTACACCTGGGTCTGCCTGTTGTTGGTCTGCGTAGGTTCAAACCAGTTTCTAGAAACCGCTGGCGAACACGCTGAACTGTAGACAACGATACACCGACTATTCTTGCTGTTTCTCGCTGACTGCTCCCATTTTCCAGGATCGTGAGGATTCTCGTACATTCCTCAGGTGTGAGTGACATAATTACCACTTTAATAATGACTATTGGATACCTGGATGACTCCTTATAAATACATTTTATGACAGAACAAAAACAAAAGCAAAAACAGTAGTGAAAATTAGAAGTTCTGATTTTAAAATAAATTTTTTTTATAACTTTTTTAATGCCATTACTTACCGCCAATCAATAAGTTTTTATATGTTTAATGAAAGATTATTAAATTGTCTATAAAGTTCAATTTATTTCAATACGATAGCTTTATTCGTTTTCAAGATATTGAAGTAAATGCTAGTGACCCGGAACTTTTGCTCTCGAGTGTACTTAAATACATAACTATAAACATACATAACTAATTCGTACACAAATAAATAATTTATAAATAATATATAATTATACAATATACATAACTAATAAATACATAAAATATATAAATAAGTAGAGGCCAATGATATATCAAATAATTTTGCTATGATTTGTTAAGTAAAAGTTGACGAACTTTGCGCTTAAATATTTGGCGGGTTGTAGACATTCAAAAATGTGTCTTATTAGAAGCTATTAAGATATACAACAGATGTATATTGAGTGCCGCTTTGTGTACTAATACATTGCTTCTAAATTACTGATCATAAGTCTATTAGGTACTTCTAAATTTGTATGCCATTAGTTTATTTCAACCTTATCTATGTATATGACTCAGTGCATGATATAACCATAAACTTAGTCAAACATGTTCTAACTATGTGCAATCAATGGATAAGGTGCAGTTAGCCGTTGGCTTCCAGCCACCTTTGTCAGGCTGTTTTATTTTAAAGCTGTCACTTCGACAGCGGTAAAATTATGAATTATGACCATAATTCTAAAATTATTATTAGGGTTAGAGATTTAGAAAGTAGTACTAAGGAAACCAGTATAACTAAGGTAACCTAACATCACAAAGGAGTTTATTCCTGTATGTTCGAGAAGCTAAATCACTCTAGATGGTGTTAATATATTAATAGTTTTGTCTACACACTCCTTAATACAATGGTTTCAGTATATTTTGTTCTAACCCTTACTGAACCAAGTGGTCGTTGAATTTTAACTACTTAGGTATAGCAGAAGGCTCCTGTCGCGTAATGGAAAATAAATAGAGCTACGTTACTCATTTACACTTACGTTTCCCATAGATTAAAAGTGTTAGCATCGATAACTAAATTGAGGTGTTTTGGTATCTTAAAACTTTTGAAAAAGTAAGCATATTATTTGTTGTAAAGACTTTTATTAATACTTAGAAGAAAGCTTTAGTAATAGCATTAATAGTAGCGTATTATTTAATTGTGAATGATTAAATCAATTTTGTATTGAACCCTACAACTTACCAAAACATGCGTGAAATCGATGAACATGCTACGTCCTCTGAACTGTTTTGAAATTGACGTACTTATGTGACTATATGTTTGGCATTGTATGATTTAACTCATTAAATCATACAATATTTCATAGAAATACAAAGTGTATTGTGTAATAAGATCTATTTAAAATAGAAATCTATAAAAAATAAATAGAAAATCTATAGCATTCATATTTTACGTCAGTCGAAACAAGACTAGATCTAGACGTACTAATGGAATAATTATTCATATCAGCTATTAGTTGTACAAAACCGAATGCAATTAACAGTGAATGGTTAGCAAAAAACCATTTAGTTATTCGGCTGCTGCTTTACAATGAGAGTTATGTATTTGAAAACAATATTTCTTTTGTAACTTTTGTATGAGTATGTTACTAGTGAGAGCCCAATAGACCTGTGGTACAAACATGTATTTAACAGGAAATAAAAAATAGAAGAAATACCTACCTGCATGAATATACAAGCAGTATTCTGTGTGAGATAAATGGTAATCTTCTAATTAAAATTGACTCCGGGCTTAGATATCGATTGTTAAACCTTTCGTTTATATTTATGATTCACCCAGATAAAAACCCAATAACTTTGATAATTAGGATTAATTTATGAGTATTATGCAAACTTGTATACCCCTAAATACACCCCTTCGTATATTTCCGAGTTTGTTACAAACATAATAAACGTACTTTTCCTCTTTACGGAGCAATATGTGTCAAGCATAAAATAGTAATGCCAGCAGTATTCAAACATTTCTATTGGTGTTAGCAAAACTAGTGTGGGTATAAAAGAAACAAGGGACGGCTTAGGTTAAGATAAAAAATTCTATAAAATATATTTCACGTCGATGTAAAGGCCTATGTACGGATACCCTCTAGCAAAACCATGTAATTATGTTATACTCTATGATGTACCAACTTACCAAGCCTTAATAATATTATCAAAACCAAAAACAATTAATAATTTATTGTTATAAAAATAAAACAATATAAACAAACGCATAATCTCATCTATAATCTTTTTATAATTAGACACTGGTTGATCCGACAACCCAGTTATCATTCGGTCATATTACGAGGGGAGATTCGGTTCATTGTGACCTTAACGGGTACGTTGTATTTAGGTCATCCGGGCAAGGGCATGCACCATGTGTACAAGGATAGCATGGTCTGTCCTTGGAATTACGTAAATGGGAATGTTGACTTTGTTCCAATTATACACGTTGTTATTTTAAAAAAATATTTAATTTAGGAACGTTTTTTTTGTTTTGGCGCTTAGATTTTGTTTTTGTTTTATGTGTGTTGTGTACCCAAGTATATTTTAAATAATGATAAATTATAAAGTGTGTCTTATTATGATGTAATAATTTAGGTTATTTCTTTTTTTACATCTTTACTTTTTATACAGAGTTTAATCGTTACGATATGTTGTTTTTTTGTTTAGTAGTAACTCTACATTAACATATTCCTGGGTGTCGTAAAAGTCGACAAAGGGAAATAAATATATTACAATCATTATTGTTAAATATGGAATAGTCTAAGTCTAAACCTCTTGTGACAAACGACTCGGTGCGGTGTGGCGTGATAATAATGTTCAAAGTTTTTCCCTATCACTCAGTGTTGTCGTGTTTATATTTGAACTCGGTAAAGAAAATTAGAAAAAAAAGCAAGTACTTATAATATAAAATGTATGCTCTGTTATAAAAACTTCCACAAACAATATGCAACGCAAAAAGCAAGTTTACGTCTAAATAAAAAAGCTCGCCAATACGTCCCGATATTAAATTCCATTTAAACAATATTTTCTCAAAAATATGTGCAGATTCCTAAAAGCTTTCAATTATAATAAAAAGCAATCTATGTAAAGTAAACATTGCATGCGCAATATGTTGTTATATCAGTGAGGTATTGAAATTACAAATTCTTAGACTGTATTGCTAATCTTAGAATTTACATACTGTACATTTGGCATCGACCGTAGACTCATTTTGGTGGCATGAACGTATGAGGGGACAAAAATAGTGTAAGTAAGTACCTTTCACGACGTAGGCGACAGGAACGACTTTATTGCCTGTGCTTTGGGCATGACTAGTAATGTTTTTTGGGGTCTATCGAGATCAGATAACGATACATTGGTCGGAAATAAAGTACCTCTTCAGTAGAGTCTACAAAAACACGAACATACACAACGGTTTTCTTCTGCTTATAGCTTATATGAATAGCCTATATGAAAAGAATGGGTTCTTTGTGTGGCGATGACAGAGACGCTGAGAGAGAAAAAAGAAAGAGTTTCATCATTTTGTTGTATTAGGAGGTTCCTATCTAAAAAAATATGAATTGTCTGTTAATCTAAACGAAATTACGTAATTATTGTAATCTGTAGAATCGCTCTGGTTATTCTGTTTCCTAATTAGCAATTATCTATTATATCCAAAGCGATTAAGGAAACAACGCATTGCATTAACCAGCTTCCAACTACCTCCAATGTGTAACTAGTTTATTGGTTCGATGACTTTAACAACAATGTTGAATGTCGAGGACTTGTGAGTCATAGTGCACGTCTAATTACAAAGATTTATTAAGTAGTATAGTAAGTATTAAGTAGATAATTTAAGTTATGAATAGAAATAAAATTAAAACAAAATGTTTTAATTAAATTTTGCATGCCTACAAAAGGTAAAATATAGCTGAACTATATGTTTATTTTTAATATCTTTAAATGTATTTTATACCTACCTATATTTGCAAAATAAATAAATATTCTATTCTATTCTATTCTAAATATGAAACCGTGTATAGCATTACAATGTAATTCTTTAGACAGGTATGTCATCCTTTTAATAACAGTAGTTCCTTTCTACCTAGCTAATGAAGAAGCTATAAAAAGGTGAAATATAAAAAGATCCATAGGTATATTAATTCATCTATTACTTATCTTGTTTATTTTATTGTACATCAAGATTTTTAATTTATTTTTAATAGTTGTTTTAATTATCGATAAAACTTTTGAAAACTTTTTTTGACAAGTTTAAGATAATATTTCAAAAGCTTTTATCTTTTTGACAAAGTCGGGCCGAATAAAAAGGAGGTAATTTTTTTTTATTGTTTTAATGTTAATTACCTCAGAACTCGTCCTAGCTAGCCTTTCTTCATTAATTTTAAAAAGATCATTGTTTTGGTTACAAGTTGGTTCCATAGAAACTGCACAAAAATGAGGAATTACGAGAGGAAATTTCGAAAAACGATTCTAATACTTTTCAACACATAGGTACTTACTTTATATATCAATCAAAAATCTAAATACTGTCTTCCTTCTCTTAATGCCATGTTATGAGATCATGTTTTATAAAAAACAACACAAATAAATCATTGTCATGTTATTATTTGCAGTTTGAATAACGACCGACTGTATGCCAACCTCTATGATTAGATGACAATAACACAAATGGACGTAGATAACTATAGCACTATAGGATAGTACAAATATATACAGTATTTTGACTTCATAGAAACGGACGAAACGCGTGTTATACCTACCGCTCACAATAGAGGTGGCTTTGCGGAGTGAACAGTCGCGTTACTGCGGGCACAGGCCCGCAGGAACGAGCGGGAAAGTAGGTAAATGTAATTAAAAAGCTGGAGGTGAGCAGCCCTATCGCATGTTTACGTACCGCGTACTGTGACTATAGTACGGGTGTTATCATGAAAGTACTCCAAAAAGAGATATTGTATAGCAGTAAGTGCAAGCGAGATAGATATAAGTAGACAAATCATCTCATAACAGCACATTAATGTCCCACTACAGGGACAGGCCTTCTCCCGTGACGGAGGGATACTTGGCCTACTAATACGACGTTGGCCAGACGGATTGGTATATAGTCCCATAATCGGTTTCTACGATACCCTTGGGATAGTGACATATTGTATTCTAACTCCGTCACCACACGGATGTGTCTGGTTTATGTAAACAAAAGATAATAATATAGTCTATGCATGGCGGTTAGTAACGGCCGGTTACAGAGTATGGATGTCACAAAAGTTCTCGGGTTCTATTCCCGCTCTATGTAAATCTTCAAGTGCATGAGCATGTATGAGGGGGAAAAGGGGTTCTAAACAATCTAATCAAATAACGAAATAAACTACCAATCCATCGGAATTATGAAAATTAAGGCCTTTTACAATACTAAAACATAACATAACATACATAGTTTGTACTCATATCAATAATAACATACGCGTAATAACAGGACAGATAATAATAGCCTATATTCCAATCGATAAGATGCCTACATTTGTGATATGAAGTCTACATTTATGTCTGTAACATGTACCTATAACCTTGTTAAACTAGTTGTAGTAGAAAATTATTGTATTTGAGTAGAAAATTATAGTAATGTCTACTGAATAATTAAAGGTAAATAACTTCAAAGTCAAATATATTTAGTTACTATGTTATAGCTATGAACGACTAAATAACTAGCAGACGAAGAATTTGGTTTTTGTTCATATATGTATTTTAGGAAGAGGAAAGCTTAAGAAAGCAGAACCCATACTTCGGACCTGGTGGATGTATTGTATTTCTTCACCTATAAAAGTGGCCGAGGCGACTAGAAGCCAGGCATTAGGTGTTAGAGTCACGAAAGATTTAAGGAAGGACAAACTTCAAGGGCCTCTAAAGTTTACCTTTAATGACAAAGGTAAGGTAACGTTATATATTCATAATATAAATATCAAGCTCAATGCACTGTATCCTTGCCCCAATTACCCACTTACATTTCTTGTTTCCAATAATAACTGAAGGCTCTTTTTATATCGATCATATCATTATTAGTCAGAAGGACAGGACATTTAATCCATTAGAAATAGAGAATAAACTGTAGTCATGATTGATTCTTTCTAACAACACGATAATGTTACGTGCCTTCCCGTCTTCTCCTTATAACATTATTTACGTACTTATATTAAATTAAAAACAATATGCAAGGAAACTTATTTCATAAATATTATTTTATCTATACTTTTCAAAAATTGTTCCTTAGTTGCTTTTTAAGACCTTATTCAATTTCTGGTAGGTAACACTGTTTGCCATTGGATTATGATTCAATACGTCATTGTTTCTCGTGGATATCGTGTCATAAAATCGAAACAGAGTATGTCGCCTGCATAGGTAAGCCAATACCTAAAATAGGTCTTATAGTTATAGCTGGTAGTTCTATTCTAGTAAGGGGTGTGGCATGCATTTTGCGTCATTCCTCTCATAAAGTACGTAGGTATCTATGAAGTATAGGTACCTATAATATACATAAACTACATACTCTACATATTCTTTGTCTCATAGTGTTCATTTCTATTAGGTATAGCTTTTGTCATCCCATTAGTTTTAGCTCCTTTGGTAAAGGCCTTTATAAATTACCACCGTCAATCGTTTAGTCCAAATCCCCACCTTTTACGTGGCTGTGTCGCATGTTAAATAAATTTTCATTTCATTTCATAGTTAGCCATATGTATATTGAATACGACAAGATTTTCTTCTGTTATTTACAAACATTGTTTCGTAATATTTCTTTCTTGAATCGTACGTCAGTTAACTGTCACATGAAAAGGAAACAGAACGGCGAAATGGAAAGGAAATCTTTATTTATAACTCAACTGTAATTGGTATTTTTACCTAATGCTTTTAAAAATAACATTTTATTTATAGGCGTATTAATACCGCTTGCTTAACTTTTTAAGTACCTACGTATAAGTTTCACTAACACATTACTAAATAAATTAAATTTTCCTGAACGCAATCAAAAAATTACTTTTGTAAAAAGTAACTTGATCAAGGCCTAAATTATCATGATAAATAAATTCCAACTAGCTAATATCTCAGCAATTTTGCGTTTTTTACCTTGCAACTACAATGTTTATTCGGAGTTGGACTGATTTCACTGAGTTCAGTAATCAAATGCTATTTAACCGTAGGTCTCCTTGTGGAAGCCGAAGAAAAGAAACATAAACAAATTCGAATAGAACACTTCGCGACTTTTTACCGCCCTTGGCTGTCTCGAGCATTCGTATAATGTTTTTATCCTCTTATTTATTACTTGATTACAAACTGCAATGATAATTAAATTGGAGGTGTTAGTTTACATTAGCCTATTTTATTTTGAGTTTGAGTAGGACTTGATAAACAGCCATTTTATGTTAGGTAGTTTACGCAATGTAAAAATGAGTCTGCACTATTTCTAACAACGAATACATTGGCAGTAATAGAAATCAATTTTTCACGTTTACAAATAAAATTTTACGAACCAGTTACAGTCCTAATTTAAATAAAACAATTTCGCGAAATAAGCTAAAATAGATCACAGATTATATTGTCAAATAATTATTCCGGAAAACATTTACTTGCCAACACATGTCCAATGACCTACAATATATTTTTCAGTAGGTATTTACAAAATGTAATGTTGTGAAGTAAAAATACGGGAATTTAACATTGAAACCGGATTTTACTTGTGCGAACTGGGCGCCATTTATATGACGTTTATTTTATCATACTTTATAATTGAACATCTTGATAAAACGTGTCTTCAATCGATGTATTTTCATCTTGTCGTTGGGGAACTATATCAATTAACCGTTGCTTATAAGATCAGCATCATCGGACGGTAAGAAGTAGCAACTATAGTTGAAGTAGAACATAGCTGAAGAATAAAGAATCTTGAAACCCGTCCAACGTAGAGATACTAAAGAAGTTCTTTGTCCAGCTGTAGTGGCATAATTGATAGACCATCGATTAATTTTAACAAACTTGGTTGACAAAATAACTTACGCTGCTATCAATCCACATAATTACCCTCTTTTCCGAACTCTTCGGAAATAACCAACAGTTACATATCTAACGTTATTTATCAATCAGGCCAGAACGTTCAAGAAGACTAAATTAAGAAGTAAATTTTAGTAAATATATTCCTCACACTTTCACACAACGCCATCTAGTCCCAAACTGAGCAGAACTTGTACTATGGGAACTAGACAACGGATAAACATACTTAAATACTTTTCTTGGTAATACATACATATTATACATAGAAAATACCCAGACCGATGCAAACAATCAAGTTCATACACAAAGATTTGCATTGAGCGGGAATCGAACCCGGAACCTCTGCGTAGCAGTCATGTTAAATAACCACTACGCCACAGAGGTCGTTAAATATTTTTTTACGGATGGTTAAGGACATCTGTATCTAGAATGAAAACCAGTATAAGCAAGTATGATAAAAATGATTACACAACTAGTAATGTAAAGTTTCTTACTGCTGTTAACTATCTATACGCTATACTATGCTTTTTGTCGATCATTGTTCAAGTGACAATAGATTGTCAAGGTCACTTAGTTATATTGATTCATTAAACATCAACAGTTAATAATTGATGAAGGACTTTAGGCTTTGTATAATGTACTCTTGTTTTTTTTCGATAAAAAACTTATTAGAAAAGAGTTCCTGTACTGGACAAAGAATGAGATCAATTTTGGAAGGTTTGATTTGTCAGTTCCTGTAACTGACAGTTTTACTTTCGTGTTTGTTGTAGTCCCTATAGGATATTATTAACTGCCTGAAAAATCTTTCTTGTATGGAGCTGCCGTACACTAGGTTATGGTTTCGAAAAAAATAAAAATAAAAAGTTTCGAAATATTATGTGTTATCATCATCATCAAAACAGTCCATTAATGTCCCAGTGCAGGGACGGGCCCCCTCCCGTGACGGAGTGTTACTTGGCCTACTAATACCCAGCTGGCCAGACGGATTGGTATAGGGTCTAATTTCAAGTTTTCCTTGTTTTTATTTCGTAAAGATAATATTCATAGATAGTCCCTTAGTCGGTTTTTACGACACCCATGGGATGACATGGGGTGGTGACATATTGTATTCTTGTTTCGTCACCATACGGAGATGGTCCCTAATAGGATATTATTAACTGCCTGAAAAGGCCCTCTTGTATGGAGCTGCCGTACCTACAATAGGTTATGGTTTCGAAAAGCACGCAAGATATTATGTGCATGATCCTCTAATCATTGTGTTGGAATTTGATGTCCTTTATGTCCGTTAATTAGGTATATGTAACGACACAGGTTCGATCGATATTTATTTATTTATTCAAGATAGATACACCATCGACATATTATGATTAGACAACATAGTTATTATTTTCTATAGCTATTCTATTAGGTTTTTAAATACAATACCTAACATCAAAATAGTATTTTCCGGGTGACATACCTTCAGTCAAGAGGGCGTGAAGTTATTGCAATCCTGTCGCTAAAACCATTTACCGCTTTGTTGCACCCGATATCGCGTTTTCCATTTGCCAGCAATTCATAAAGTAGGTATTAAACCTCTCCAGACGATGACAAGCTTATATTGATATGATAAAATAATTCTGAAGCTTTATAGTACACTAGCTGACCCGTGCCCACTTCGTGGGGCGGCGAAAAATAGGCGCCCCTTTTTTAAACATATTCCATTACTGCTCCACTCCTATTAGTCATAGCGTGGTACTATATAGCCTACGACACTCCCCTATAAATGGCCTATTTAACACAGAAAGAATTTTTTAAATCGGTTCATTAGATCCAGAGATTATCCCCTACAAAACGTCACAAACACACAAACTTTACCTCTTTATAATATTTAAAGAAGTATAGACTCCTTACAAAGAACATTTTCTATTAACATGTAGAAATCCCGTACGGACTTTAGGACATTGAAGGTTGTCAATATCACCGACTTTGGCTTGTCAGACTGGAACTTACCAAAACAGTTTTTTCCCAGCTGCCATAATATGTCTGAGAGTGGACCTAAGGCCGTGCTGAAGTCGTCATTTTAATAACATTTAAAATACCTAAAAAGGATAATTATACTTAAGTCAAACTTTGTACGTCATAAAAATCTTGGCCTTAAGCTTTCTATATAAAAAATAATTGACTACAAAGCTGCTTAAAATACCCATTAAAAAGAGCTTCATAGGTTTTGAATAATTCAGTAACAAGCGCAAAATAAACGATTCGGAGGGCACGTCGTTAATACATACATAATGCTATTTACAGCTTTACTTGAATTCAAAAGCTTTATTATATTCCACAAACGTATCCGATATTTATTTCGCAGTACAATTTTGGCGTTATAAATATAACCAGTTTCATATCAAAAATGATTTTTACATATTTTCCGGGAAACTTTTACAATTTATTACATAAAGAACTTATCGTGCCTTTATGAATATACAAAGTATCACGCGTGTTGTTTGAATCGTCTATAAGTGTAGTATGGATTGGGAATATATAAAGCCACTTTGAGGAAGTAAATATAGTTATGAATTAGGAATAAAGTCACAAACTTAAGGAAAATGTTGTATAGCGGACTGTTACACCTCCTGAATTGAGGAAAACGGAAAAAATACTGCAGAGATTTGGTTAAAAAAGAAAAAAAAGGGTGATAATTTAGGGATATAGTATCTGTGAAAGTGTTTGTCGTCCCATTGGTTTCGTAAAAGTTGACTAAAGAAAAGTTAGCATTATAATATCGGTGCGAAACCCAAAGAAGAATAGCTCGACTTTAACCCATTCTCAATCTTTGTAGTCTGCGTGGTATTACTATACCTAGTTTCCCTTCATCCCAGCTGTTGGAAATTATTAGGCTGAAATTATAATCAAACTAAGTTCCTTAATAAAATAAATAAGTACTTCATTCGATCATAGGTATTTGTCCTTCACGAGGACAAGTATATCAACCTCGATTATCATTATTACACTTATAATAATATTTTTTGCGAACAATTTGATGCGAAACATTTCTTAGTTCGCTGGCACTGAATCAATTTTGATGAAATATTTATGTTTGTTAAATGTTCTGCGTTCGATTTACAGATACGGTTCCTGTGCGCAGATGTTTTGCACTACTACTGATCAGTACGGATAATTATTATTATCATAACTATTAATGTCCCACTGCAAGGACGGGGCTCATCCAGTGGCGAAGGTAAGTAAGTACCTTCTAAGCCTACAAATATACTACTGGCCACGCTGGCCAGATGGACTGGTATAGAGTTTTATGTTAATATTCTTCTTTTATTTTCGTAGAGACATTTTTGCGAAATACTTTACTACACAGACAAAATTAATGTAAATAGAGCAATACCACGCGCCTACATGCACCTTAAAAGATCGTATACACAGATCGTATACATAATTGTGTTTATTTTATACACCTCTAGGAGTCTCATTAACCTTATATGTAGCACCGAATACTTAGTTGTCGAATCGCTTTCTTGTAATCCATCAAACCTGCTTTTAGATGCTTCCACTTTTAACTGATAAGTGGAAGTAAGTAAAGATTATATAAACGGGAGATTAACGCGGTAAGTAGGTATGCTAATTACCTTTATTTTTGCTTGAAAGGTAATTACCATGCCACGTTAATCTCCGGTTTATATAATATTTATAATAATGAAACGCGATAGCTTAAAAGTTATGATGATTTAGTGCAGACATTAAAAGCCCAAGTGTTCCAGCCACCAAAGTATTTCTTGGTCCATTTTATTTTATACCGTCAAAGATAATGTACGTGATTATAGTAAATAATATATTATGTATGTACACAGAATTATAAATAAATAAAAATATTCCTCACAATTGCTTTATTTCTGAAAGTCAATAACAGTAGGTAAATGTTCCTGTTTATATTTATTTGTATAAATAGTTACAGTTCCGATAAATATAATTACATACTTACTGCATAATCTAAAGGTAAACATACAATAAATAAGTTATTATTAACCTTACGTGTCACACTTTAAGATATGTTTAACTTAAAGTAAACATACTTAATATGAGTAGGTATGTACCTACTTATTATACATGCTTACTCAATAAGCAACGTCTCAAACCTATGTAACTCTAATTTTTCTTATGGTAAGCAATCTGCAGAGTCCATGAATGGTGACCAGCGTGTTACACTATACATATTTTCTTATTAAATTCCCACTGCAGAACCTATTACTAAAGACAATTTAAATTTTCGTAATGTAATTTCGTATTTATTTTCAGACTAAAACCAAATTCCTTAACCTATGTTAATAAAATTGTATTGGGAATACATTAACAATGCTTAAGTATTCAGTGGTTCATTAAAAGTCCATTTTTTAGGGATCAATTTTGTAAATAACCTATCAAACAAAAATCAAAGTAAAACAGAAAGTTACTGATTTCTGAAAAAATACAACCGAATTAAAAATAGTCTCTCCTTTTTGGAGTCGTTTAATGATTTTCTATTACTTCTTTCTATAGGTACGTTTGATTGCATATTATTAACAGTACATTGCTATGCCTGTTAAGGCATCACATGAGTCTATTTAAGCCCATATGCATCATATTTTGTATTAATATCAATATTTGTACTGTGGACTTGGATTTAAACGTCAATAGTCATTTTATTGATTTCATTTCATCTCATTACTGCCCTCGTTATTGCAAACGCAGTACTTGCAAAATAGCGGTTTCGAGATAAGCGCGAAAAACATATTTCGTCATATCTGAGGAAGAAATATCGGTGCTATAACTTTTAAAATGTAACTTAAAAATAGTAAAAAAATCGATCTTTCTATTGATATATTTTTTTCCTTATTTTATTATCTTATTTAGATAAAATGCTTAGTACTGCGTTTTCATTACCTTTCTGGGCTTGCGAGCATTACAGTATCACTAAGATCACATGCAGTAATAGTGCTTATTACTGCAAACTCACCTAGCACGTGCTTAGAGTACTGCGTTTGTAATTATTAATCATTGAATATATTAGCTTATACTGTTGCTACAATAGTTATGTAAGTTAACATAAGAAACAAAGTGTAACTTTCTTTTGGACAAATAAACTTATACTATTGTTTTGTCAGATTACATGAGAGCTACAGTAACTTAAATTAAGTGCTTTATGTAAGAACAAACCGCTATAGAGTCCTAATTTCTACTAGAAAATTGTGGCTCAACCAATATAAAAATTTCATCTCTAAAACACCAGACTATGATCAATATTTGGTAATTTATGAAATAAGGTCACCTGCATCCTCCACCTACACACTTCATAAACTATGTGTTAATTATAATTAAAGATGAAAAATGTTTTTATTTATTTATTGTGTCATTCCTAATTGTTATATTCTGTCCATAACCCTTCATAAACTATGTGCTAATTATAATTAAAGACGAAAAATGTTTTTATTTATTTATTGTGGCATTCCTAATTGTTATATCTTGTCCATAACCTGTTAGGTAGGTACCTTACATCCCGCCATGAATATGCTTTTGCACTGTCAAAGGTAAAGGTAATAAGTTTAGAAAAGGTAAATAAGGTTTATTGGTAAAAGGTACATTTTAAGTTATAGAAGCTCACCCGCTCCAACCAGGTAAAGTAATCTATAGTGTCAAAGGTATGAGACAGTAAATCATGTTCAGGGTAGGCTCAAGGCACACCGTCAGACTACAGCAGTGATTTACATCACGCAACATTTTGGTATAACATTGGTGTTAAGGCATTTTTAACCCGTTCCCCACCAGCACCAATCAACAACAAATTCCATGTTTTTAGACTGTTTATCATATATTGCATTTGCTTCATTCCTGGACATAGGCACACAGGTTCAATAGTCATTTTGCTGTGTTAAATATATATATTATACAAAATAACAAATAGTTTGAAATAAATAAGTATGAAAAAATTTTTTTTTTAAAGGTGGACCTTTAATAAAATTATTTTTTTAGTCATCGATGACCAAATAAACAGCGCAATATACACATTATACACACATAGCTCCCTCTCAATCTCGCTTCTCGTAAACGCAGGATTGTAGAATACTACGTTTGGCTAAGTAAACATTCGTTTCAGAAAAAAATATGCTACAAGCTTACGCAGTAATCGTAGCAAGTACTGCATAAACTTATAGCATATGCTTAATGCTTCAAATTTTTGTAGCACAAGTTACATGTAGAAAAAAAGTAATCGATATATTTTTTTACGTATAGATTATGTCCTTAGGATGCCATTTCTGCAAAAAAGTGAAATTCTCAAAAATGTCGATTACTGCAAGTGCAATTATCAGGGCAGATTAGGTGTTTTGTCCTTCAGGGTGCAGTGGTTATAAAAACTCCGATAATCCGGGCTGCCTGAGAGCCGAAGGGTATTAGTAGCTCCTAAATGTCTATGGTTAATTAGTTCATAAAATAAGAAAAATCTCAATCATTTTTCAATACCAGGACAATATGATACGTTCAGGGGAATGAGTAAGCCACACCGTATAGGTTCAATAGTCAGGACAGGTTTATTATGTTGTGAGATTTCCTTGATATGCTGATAAACACCCATTGAACTGAGAAGGCAGGTGTGTTATAGGGAAGATGGAACCCACTAATAGACATGAGAGTGAGAAGTAAAACATAACTCTAGCGGTCCCGGCGGAATACTAAGCCCCTGAAAACTTATAACCAAATTGGAATTCAGCTCAAATACCTACGATTCTTCGCAGCCAAACAGGAATACAATACTAACTTAAAATAAAACGTAGCGTGTAAATAACTACCTACATAATTTCTCCAATTGCAACTTTAAACTTCTATGTATAAAGTTTAAAATCGAATGACGATGGTTTTGTGACTTAATGCAGGTGTAACTAAGGTGGACGTCGCATAATTTCATTATGACGAGTAACGGCCTTGCCAACCACGTGCTCACATCGTGTGCCCGTGCTATATTTATTTAATACCTTTACCTATTAATGTACGCAATGATTTATTATGTGTCATTCCTGAACCCTAATAAACATAATACCATTATAGTACTTTACTGCCTTGGACTGTGTGATCTCCGTGTGGTGACGAAGTAAGAATACAATACAATATATATATGTATATGAAAACTTGAAATTAAACCCTATACCAATCCGTCTGGCCAGCGTAGTAACAGTAGGCCAAATATCCTTCCGTCACGGGAGGAGACCCGTCCCTGCAGTGGGACATAGATGGGCTGTTATGATGACTGCCTTGGACTGCCATGGCTCGTGCTTGTCTTGGGTTCAAATGCCACGCCCGATAACTATTGGAGTGATCCTCAAATTTATTGATTTGAGTCCGAGTGTCATTTGGTTCTGTTCATTTCATGTCTGTAGTATCCGTGACACAGCTGACACGATCCCAAGTCAATACCTTATCGTTTAATGATCTGTGGCATCTCTAGATGTGATAGACGCTTTTGACACATTCACAAGAATTTAAATAAAAAAAATCGTGTTTTTGTCGTAAACGCTATCTCATTGAAAATTATCTATTATTACATTATCCTCTTCCTATTAGATAGCCTTTGACTTTTGACTAGATAAAGAGATAAGTTATATTTGTGTTAAATAAAATGTAAGTATGTAATAAAAATATAAATAATTTGATTTAAATGTTTAATCATTGTAGAACACTCATCGGTCGTCAAATATTTTTATTTTTTAAAGTGTATCATGATAAATGACTGTTATAAATTCTCAAATTAAACAAATTATTACATAGTAAAATATTTGGTGATACGCAAAATATTATGTGAACAAGTCCAATAGCGAAATAGGCAGACACACAAAATAGAAAGCATATTGAAGGTCGTTGACCCTGGGTCAGTATGTTCCGCGCCATCTAGCTTTTGACGCCAAAATTCATCACAAATTGTCATCTAAAATAATATATTTTTGCCCACGACTACGTCTGATTCTGGGCTATTTTTTACACAATTGCTTAATAGATTGTAACCTGTATGTTATTCTGATATATAAGCTGCGTCAATATAAAGTTTCATTAAAATAAATACAGTAGTTTTTAAGTGAAAAAGTAATAAACATACTTACAATACTTACTTACAAACTCTAGCGTTTATAATTAATCTTAGTGGGATTACTAGATTTGAATAGAATGAGGTGAAAAATATTCTTTCTGCATAGAATACATACTTATAAAACGTATTTTTTATGTTAACAATTAAACAGTTTACTTACCAATTACCATAAACTATAATACTACTACTATACATTACTCTATGTCAATAACTGAAGCAAATGTTGCATTCTATTTCGTCATACACACACCAACACACACCAATGCTTTGTCACCAAAGAGTTTGCATACGTAGAAAAAAAAGAATACATTTAAAAAAGGAAATACGCAGCTGCTAAAGACTAAAATAAGGCGTTCAGGAATATTAAATTATTATTATTATATTATTTAAAATAAATATCCTCTTATTCCTTCACATCTCGGAGAGTCCGTCAATTCTGTTAGTATTAATTACTTACAACATTCAGAATTATTTAAAACGAATAATGTTTTTGTAGTACGAAAAACTTGACACGTAGACAATTTATCAATTTTACAGGTTAGTACAATTAGGACCCCAGTTGCGATTTTCCTCGAAGTTCAAAATAAACCTAATGAAATAGAAGTTTGTACAGGCAGTATAGGTTTTTTTTGCCGGGAAAAAATGCAACTGGGGAGGACTAATGCTACTAACCCAATTATACCTATTTATAAGTAATTTGTGACTTTGGTTTATATGAATTAGCGGACTATTTTGGCTATTTTGAATAGTTTTTTATAAATATTCGGTTAAACAGAGCCTATTTAAAGAAATATATTGTATACCTACATGAAAAATTCTTTTGAATATATTGGTAGTACATAATAGTTTTAATATTAGCCATTACAATAAAAAAATATATATATTTAGATTAAGAATTGAATAAGTAAAACATAAATAGTTGGATGTTCATGTGTCGCATTCTATGACCGTTAATATAATTATGCAAGCAAGCCTGTGAGTTGCAAGTCGACGGTGTAGCGCGGAACAGACGACCAAACAGTCGCGAACGAGGGATCAGACTCTAGGGCTGTTGGTCTCGAGGTCATTTATTTATCGATATCGATAAATAATATAATATATTTTGTTCCTAAAATGCATAAGGTGATACTGACAAAACTTTATACCATACAAATTCGTAAAAAAGAGAGTATATAGAGTCAATATAATACCTACTATGTGGGAAACTTGTTAAAACGTTTTATTTTTAAAATTTTATTTTTTACGTAACATTTGAAAAATTTTCACGTTAATCAGTTAATTTTACAAATATTAAAATATTTTTATACCTTTTAAATTTATCATCCTACAATAATAATATATAATAATATATTTTTTATTGCGTAAGCCTAATACAAAAGGAGCGAACTTAAAAACTAACATCAATAACTTGTAGGCTGTCTTATCCATGTCATTATTCCTCTGAGATGGATACAAGCTAGGTGCAACAAAAGTATGAATCCACTGACGTCTAAACTAGGTTATCATCCTGTATCTCAGACGTCAGAAGACAACTAAAAGAAAAAGGCCTAAATAAATTACTTCCTTGTATTGTTCAGTGTTAATATAAAACGTAAATTTATATATGTAGTGTAATCCGAAAAAAGAACAATTTGAAAAAGGAAGAGATATATTTTATAATAAAGAGAGAAAATATTTAGAGTCATAAAGGAGACGGTTTTTTTTGTTCGGCGAATAGGCCACCACCACAAATTGTGGCATTTAGCAATGAAATGCATATCGGTTTATTCCTTATAATCTCTAGTTAAACAGTCTGCACATATCAAAACTTTATCTAGAGGGAATATTCTGAAATACGACAATCAAAACATGACTCTCGTGATAACGTAAAATATCACAACAGCTATTGTCTAATGAATATACACTAATAAGGCTACCAAGACCTTTCGAAATAACGCAGTTTTTGCTGGCTATTGCTTGTAGATCTAAAATAATAAGGTAGTTAAAGAGAAACAATACACTTTATATATGACACATTAAATATTTATTACTGTTCACAATTATAATTAACACAGTCATCTCTTAAAGCAGTATTTCATCTTAAATAGACGCAGGTGGCTCAAGCTCACCTAAAAGCAGAGCCCAAGATAAAAACCACACTTTACACATCACAATGCACAGCAGCTAACAGTGACTGTACCTGTGCTCAATAAGCAATATTTAACAACAGTATTCAGCAAGAGCAGTTTTACTTAGTGTGTATTATGCACTCTATCTAAAGATCCCATTTTTATAAAATTTATAAATACAAATAAATCATGCATTTATCTAATAAAATCTGAAACAATAACAACGTTGTCATGACAATGTCAAACTGATTGAAACTGTACTATAGAGTATCTGCTATTGGTTATTATTTACGTTTCGTTCTACGATTATTTTTAAAGTACGTTACTTGTTAATTTGTATTAACCATTAAAATAAACCTAAGAACGTTCCAAAACAAGCATTTTTAGGTGTAATCCTTTTTTATTATTATTTCATTATTCCCTCATCGTTTAAGTATAATTTGTGTTCGGTTAACTATATTAAGATAATAACTATTTTTGTGAGTAATATGAATAATAAACATTACTGTTTAGGGTGGTGCGAAAAAAACCGTCTCCTTTTACGAACATGAATGTGTACATTATTATTAAAGAACTGTGACCTACTTTTTAAAAAGCATCTTATTTCTGTTGTCCCATAATAAATTAGTCATTAATGTCTGTCAAAGTTTTAAAACAATAACTCTCTAATTGCATTTAAAATTATTACTTTCTTTTAGAAAAAACGGCTCTTGAACAGATGCTATTTACAGTTGTTTTGTCATTTATTTACATGTTTACTGACATTAGTTTATAACATTAACTTCACTTTCTATAAATTTATAACTACACATGCAAATAGCTTTCAGTAGGTTCTTAATTCATAATGAAAATAAAGGTGTGTATGTGCTTATAAACAATTTTGTTATCTAAATCAATACTTACTTAACCAACATTTTACGTCTAAAAGTTTGCAAAACCAGAAATAACTACATTTGTTGGTACGCTGCCAACATAGTACTTATGTGATTGATTTAATTATATTGTTTATAATACTGTCAACCCTTTCAATGAATCATTAATTCTATTAAATATAAGTGATTAATTAATCGCCTTTATTTTTCTTTCATAAAATTCTTTGTGTTTTCCCGCATTATCAGCCTGGGTAATAATACATATATCTACTTATAACCATCCTGTTGCAGTTCTGGTAAATCTTAATAAATATCTAAAGAAATAAGTATCGACACTTAAGAAAATACATCACTAAGTACTTCCATACGTTCAAGTTTCAATATTGTCTGCAGTGGAAATTTCCACTATAAAACATGTAACCTTCGATTGTACTCTTCTTACACATTGCACTTAATATATTTGCATCTCAGTTGCTCGAAATCAACGCAGACGCTCTGACCCTATGCTTATGCACTGCTTCAACATATAGTTCCATGTATAAGTCTGTCTCATGCGTTTCAAACAAGTTATCGTTCTATTTTACGAATAGCTCTGCGCTATGTATACTTCTCGGTCGTCGGCTAAATGATTTTTGTTACCTGTCTTTCTCTAGAGCTTGAATGAAGCAAATTTTGTTTCCTTGGTTCAGAGCTACAGCTTCAAACTCAACAAAATACTATAGTTACATACTACGACCACGTGCTTGAGAGGTTAACGACTGATATAAGAGATAACATTGAAAATAAATAAACAGTAATTGAGTCATAAGAAAGCGACCACGAAAAGTATATTCTCTACCAAAAATCTTTGAATGTAATGCTGTACATTGAGGATTGGCAGGGTTAATGTAACTAGTTGTTGACTGTATGATAAGGGTATGGGTATCTATAAATAAGTACCTTGAATGGGTAATATGAGCTAAGAAGGTTCTATAATACGTTATCTCTTCTATGTGAAAATGTTGTTTCTTCAGTTTAATCTTGAAGTGATTCTAAAAAATGTTATGATTTATATTCCGTGAATATGGTCTGTCGCTTTGAATTGCAATAATTCCAAACAGAGTTCGTCAAAATTTTCCATTGACTAGCTTTGCATAACAATGTGCAATGGAATACTTTTGAACGTGTATTAGTAATTGAGGCTACTTTTGATGTTCTTAAATTATGTACAAGCAATATATAATTGTAATACATTCATCAGTTTTTAGTGGTTATTTATTAATTATTTCTAACTTTGAGTTTTATTTTTGTCAGAACAAAAATTTATAAAGACATACTTACCTAAGTTTTTAGTCATTGAGGGACATGGTTTGTTACATATTTTTAGTTAAAATCTTTAATTAACCTACTATTAATAGGTTTTTAAGAAGGTAACTATATTTTCTTAACCGCCATATGTTACAAAAGTAAAAGTAAGTAGACACCTCTACACTTAATCACTTACGCCACATAGCATCACGGAATATTTCCAACTTCTTTTAGTCGAAAAAGCAATGCCATAATATCTACATGTTAAGTAATTTCTAACCGTGGAATTGTTTTATTGTTAAATACTAGGTTGTAATTAACAATATGTTTGTGGAAAAAAGGAGAGAAATGTTTTAAACGACTCTTAATAGAGGAACTTTTTCGTTTGCTCAGAACTCAGTCTTTTATTAACCAACTTGTAAATTGAGTTTTATGCTTGAAAGAGTATACTCATTTGTTTAATACTCCTGAGTAATTAAGGTATTTATTTAGGAAAATACGGAATTATTAGGTGAAAATTACTCAAGTAAAGAAAAATGCGTATCGCTCTACTTTTGAAGTAGATTTTTTAATTAGGAAATTATTATTGAACAAACAAAATATTATAGGGAAAAGATGCAATACCTACATTTAAGCAAATATCCAAATGGACTCTACCTCAGTATAATGCATGAATTGCACGAATAATCCCGTTTGGTTGGACATAGAGTAATTAAGTGACGATACATTACTAAAATACCACAGTTTGAAAATAAACTTTGTCCGAATTTCTTTCACACCTCCGCATTATTAAAATAAAAAAATCGTGTAAAATTAGCAAAGACTCTCCAGTGTGTGTATAAAACAGTAAACTTTAATATTTCATTTGTTTTATAGGTGAGTAATTAATGAAAATGATGTCTTGTGACGTATAAATGTGGTAACTTATCTTCTGGCATCATAATTTGGCACAGAAAGTGTTTATCCCGTCACGTCATAGCGCCCGTGAATCTACAAACTTGTGTAGGATGGGTTCATTGTTAGATATCCGCCTGCGTATCGGATTCTGTAAAAGGTACCTAACAGTATGTTAGACATGTTTGTGAAGACAGATATGATGGAAGGTAAAAGTAAAAATGGATGAATATAAGGTTATGACTTAAGGTTTTATCAGATAATGTATAAAGAGTAAGTACTTTCTTCTCGTACCTATATGCTATAAGTATATACTACGAAGGCTGTTAAGTTAGTCATTATTACTTTTATTTCAAAAGGTTTAGCAATAACTATAAGTGAGTTTTATGGCCCTGTAGGTACCTGCTACATAAAACAGACCATATTATTATGTTACGTTAATGAAAAGTTTTGTTATCTGCCTACTTAGTTTCTACATAGTTTTCTAGTCAACTACCGATAAACATTTGTGAATATACTACCTATATGCTTCAAACATGCAGTCTGTTATAAAGGTTTTATGCAAAGATTCTCTTTGCTCTACAAAACCATGTAGAGTTTTGTATAATTTTCAGCTAAGAAGTTACTGTTTAAACTTTTTAGTATATACTTACTATGGTAATTATTTTTAAGGTAATGTATATTTGTTAATTTGTAGTGTTTTTCCACGGCTTCGTTATTGTAAATTATTTCAATAAAATATTGGCCCACACCTTCGACTATTTTTCTGACGCACGTATTTTTATACTGACGACATCTAGTAGTGAGTAGCTGTACACAAAATAATATTTACGTAGTTTTGTCATATACCGATAGATGGCAATGTGTACAAAAATGTTTAAAATGTTCCAAACGCACGCATCACATAGTTCTAAGGAAATTCGCTAGATGGGAGTGAACGAGCCATACCCGACAACCTGAAAAAGGTCGCCGCGTCGGACTGGTTGTGGAAGGTGGAGAACCGTATTTGTGGCGCGTGGTCCAGCAGTGGACTACGGTAGGCTAATTGGAGATGATGCAACATGTAGAATGTCTGCCTTGTAAGCTAATCAATTTAAATAAAACTACAAATTGCATAATGATAATTTTATTAGATAAAATCTTTTATTTATATTATCCTAATAGCGCATTAGTCATCCACGGCAAATACTCAGGTGTGTTATTTACACACCTGATCAAAGATCAATACAATCTTTATAAAGCTTTTATCTTAATTAGAATTTAATCGTTAGATACGTAGATACGGATAATTGTACTGGCTGTTAGCGCTTCTGATGGTAGTTATAAGTAGCTATCTTTATATCTATCGTTATCCAAATATTGGTGACCGCTTAGTGATGGTTTCATGTATAACACAGTCACATTATCTAGAAATGTCGCCGAAATGCGAACCTCGCGTCCCGTTCTCCTTTCAACCCCCGCGCTCGCCACGGGCGAATCAGTGATCACTGATTCGCCCGTGGTAGAGACGTATCAATACGTCTGACGCGAACGTGACGTCATCGACGCCAGGTCTTGAGATAATGTGACCGGGTAGTAAGCGTCTTTTTACTCCCGTAAGCTGGATAAAGCAGAATCCGATAGTTCACCTAGCAACAGCAGTCATGTTAAACGAAATGGCTTGGTACCTACTATAGTAAAGTTAAAATCTCGCTGCAGAGTCGGTCATAAATCATTCGAGTGTTTCGTTCTCTTTCCCACTCACGGGCCTTATGGGCAGGCCACGCCCACACGTAGTCCTGTGCATTACTGCAGTCGATGAGTGATATCGATAGTTTTATATATTTATACATGGGTGATAGAAATAAATACACATTTTTTTTATTTTATTATCAAATTTACTACAAAGCATTTTAAATATATAAACAAAAGAACGTATATATAAAATAAAAATAGAAAATTAAAATTCTTCGTCTGAGTCATCGTCATCATCATCCACATGAATGATGAACTCTTCGCATAAATGTGCTTTTCTTAAATCTTCATCTTGCAGCAATTCTGCATGTAATTAAGTTTTTATATAATTACCTTCTGTTTATAGAATTGCATACTTAATGAATGCAGTATGTTTACGTGATAAACTTAATGATTCTATTATCGATAATGGCCTTGCGCGCGCGCAACTAGCGCACATCCCTACTCCGATTATGATTTATGACCAAGTCTGCAGCGACATTTTAACTTTACTATAAGTAGTTTCGCCACACAGACACAGTAAAAATTGAAAATACTAGATTACTTATATGAATAAAAGCTTAATTTTCAGACATTCTAAAAGAACTCAATAAATTTTTAAGAAATATTACTAATACTACTATAAAAGTTTCATAAAAATTGGATACGTTTTTTATTTTAAGTTTTTTTTTTTTTTTTTTTTTTTTTCTTTATTTAAGGAGCTTTGTCACTATTTGACTATGTCGCTCCGTCATAGTCTCCCTATGTATTACAACTTCATGTGCTTATTATAAAACTTATATAAACATTTCGCTGAATCAGATCAAGGATTAGCTAATGTACTGTTACATGATCCTACATCAAAGCTGTTAGTAAACATTTGTATCCTAAATGGTTCGCTCCGAACACATTCCAACAGGACGTGGTAAATGTCCTCCACTACACCACACACCTCACAGTTGGGGGTGGTTGTTATACCCATGAGATAGGTAAACTTCCTAGTAGGAATGTGTCCGGATCGAAGTCTCATTGCAGTTACAGAATTATACCTATTCAGTTTGTAGTAGTTGATCCAAGGAATTTTTAACGGTTCCGATTGTATTGTTTTATACCAGATGCCCTTTTCAGCCGACCTCTGATTAAAGTATTCTCTCCACGTTTTATAGCAATATTCTCTGACTAAATATAGACAATCTGAGTAGTATGGTTCAATAGGGAGATTGATTCCCTCAGAACAAGCTTGTTTAGCAAGAAAGTCTGCTCTCTCATTACCCGGGAGGCCTACATGAGACGGAATCCACTGTAACTGAATACTTTTTCCGTTACGTTCTAGTTCTAGAATTTGGTTCATTATTGTGTAAGCTATCGGTGTTCCTCGAAAAGTCGAGGTACAACGAGCCACATGTAAGAGAGCACTTCTAGAGTCAGTTAGAACGACAAATTTGTCGAAGTTAATGGATTTAATGTAGGACAGGGCTTCATTAATTGCTAGCAACTCAGCGTACATGATCGACACAGTTGGTATAATTTTAAATTGTCCATAAGTACTCTGATGTGGATCAAAGAAAGCTGCTCCTAAATCGTTTATTTCTTTAGATCCGTCTGTGAATATCTTATAATAACAGTCAAATTCTGATTCTAGGTAGCGAGAGCAAAGGTCATTTAAAATGTGTGGATCGTAATGTTGTTTAGGTTTATCTATAGTATTTATATTATCTTTAATATGTTTTGACATGTCATAATAGCCGGTCCAGTGAGAGTTCATGAATATCTCTAGATTTTGACTGCAGTGAACTTTAACTTCTATTAATTGTTGATACATTATAATTAAAATAGGTTTAGTCTTTCTGGACCAAGACGTAATACACTTCTGTAGGTTATCTAGAAGCTCATTAATTATATTTTGGTCAGCTAATGATTTACTTTTTAGTACAAATTTACCTGCCAAATAGGTTCTACGGATATGTAGTGGGTATAGTCCAAGCTCACTGCCCATAACGTGTATGGGAGTGGATTTAATGAAGCCTCCTATTGTTCGCATAGCCTGGTTTTGTATCTTCTCTAGTTTGTTTAAGTGACACTGACTACTATCACCATATAAAAAGCTACCATAATCAAAACGACTTCTCACAAGAGATATATATATCCTTCTTAAATGAGTTGGGTGAATTCCCCAACTAGACCCTGCTAAAAATTTAAGTATATTAAGATATTTAGATGTCCTTTCGATAATATAGTTAATATGTGGAGCCCATCTAAGAGAGCGATCGAGCCATAATCCTAAATGTTTGACAGATTCAACTACTTCTAAATTTGTATCATTTATTTGAATAGACAAATTGTTTCTATTAATGCCTTTTTTAAATACGCAAATTTTAGTTTTAGCCACTGAGATTTCTAGACCAAGTTCTAATAAATGTTGTGTAAACAATAAATGCTGACTGGACGAGATCTGCTGCATGGAATATATTTTTATTTGTACAGTATATTACGAAATCGTCCGCATACTGAGAGACATGGATAGAGTTTCTATTAAATGTATTGCATATATCAATTGTAGCTATATTAAATAACAAAGGTGAGAGAGGGTCACCTTGCGGTAACCCACGACCAGTGCTGCGCACTAAGGAGAGACCATTTATTTCAACTTTTAATAGGCGTTCTCGAAGAAACTGCCAAATATAATTACACATAGCCTTGCCTACACCTAAACGGTCTAATTTTTGTAAAAGTATACTTATATCTACATTATTGTACGCGCTATCTATATCTACAAAGCAGCCCACAGTAATACAATTTCTACAAAATCCTGTCTGAATCCTAGTTACTAGCCTACTTAAATTATCAATGCATGATCTGCATTTTCGGAAACCTATAGTGTTAAAAGAGAATTTATTATTCTTTTCTAAAAACCATTCGAGTCGTTTTTGTATAATTAAATGAAAGATTTTACAGATACACGATATCAGTGCTATGGGTCGAAGAGGTGATGCAGAATTAGGGTCCCTACTTGGTTTAGGTATAGGAAGAATATTGATATCGCGCCACTGTCTCGGAACAAAACCCGTGGAAAGGGATATGTTATACAAGGTAATTAATATAGATTCAGCATTTTCAGGTAGATGTTTAATCATGCTGTAAGATATTGAGTCAGAACCAGGAGCTGTATCTTTATTTTTAATACTCTTTCTGAACTCTTGTAATGTAATTGGAAGCTCTAACTTTAAATTTTGAGATGTAAAAAGCGGATGATCGTTTAATACGTAGTCTGGGGTTAGGTCATGCAGCATGCAGGTGGCCTTTGCGGGATCAGCGTGTTGTTTTTGTACTTGATAACCCTTCATCCATTTGATTTTGCTCCAAATGTCACTGGCCGAGACTGATTCGTTAATAGAAGAACAAAAAGATTGAAAAGAATTTCTTTGTTTATTTCTTAAGAGACTTTGAGATTCGTTTATTTTACTTTTTAGTAGAGCAAGGTTAGTGGGAGTAGGGTTTCGTCTAAACCTAGCAGTAGGGTATTATTGGGCATTCTGTACCACTTTCGTCCAGTCGCTCCGCGAAACAAGTTTCGCTCTCGCTCAGGACTCGTGGTCCAAAATGCCCAATAATATAAATTTAATATAACCAGCGACGTGTGGCTTCGAAACTTCAATAAATAACTAACGCCTAATATATTCACGTGAGCAATAACAATGACGACATTATAGCTAAGACATCAACAACTGGCACTTTAAAAATTACCAACAACCAGTATTTTTAATTTTAGTGTGTTTGTGTCATTATAGACAGAATTAATAAAAATATATTGTGAGGAGGATAATAGGATGGTAAAATTTGTTCCAGTACTTAAAAGAAGTTGAGTAGATTTAAGATCGATTAGTATTTATAAAGATTAACAATCTTTAAACTTGATCATTATTAATTAAGCTGTAATATGTATATAACATGAAATTTGTCAAACAACCACAATCTTTGCAATTAAATATAATTTGCAATGATTCTTGTAAGACTGAATCACGTCATGGAAAATTATTACCTAATACCATACGATGCATTATTTGCGGACCATCAAACTGTGGCAAAACAAACTTGTTAATTGGTCTACTTCTACATGAAAATGGATTAAACTTTCAAAACATCTACATATATTCAAAAACTTTACTTCAACCAAAATATGTGTTTTTAGAAAAGGTTTTACAGCAAGTACCATGTATATCATTACAAAAATTTCAAGGAAATGAAGAAGTGTTAAAAGTTGAGGATGCGAAACCAAACTCTATAATTATTTTTGATGACGTGGCGTGTGAGAATCAAAATAATATGCGTGATTACTTTGCTATGGGTAGACACAAATACATCGATTGTTTTTACCTAAATCAAACATACAGTAAAATCCCAAAACAATTAGTAAGAGATAATGCTAACCTGATAGTACTTTTTAAACAAGATGACATTAATTTAAGACATGTTTATGATGAACATGTTAATACCGATATGACTTGGTTTGAATTCCGTGAAATGTGTTCCAGGATATGGAGTGAACCCTTCAACTATGTTGTAATTAATAAAGATTGTTCTAAAAATAATGGATGCTATAGAACTAAATTTGATACCTTTGTAATCTTTGATTAAAATTTCGAATATTTAAGGTTGTCATCTTTGTATTATTATTATTCTGTATACGACTTTCAACCGATAACAAGCATGGAAAAATCATTAAAAAGACAAATTGTTGATGCTGCAGAAGCTGTAAAGAGAAAAGTACGGAACATGCGAGATATTGAGATTAGCAATAAACAAGCATTGGAATCAGTTTTCAAGCCTGTAACAGAATCTCTCAACCTGCTTTCCAACGCTAATAATCAAATCGAAGGTCCATTGAATAAACAAACTATGCAGAATGAAAATCCAAAAAGTAAAGATGACAGTGATGAATCTGACAATGACAGTGAAAGTTCTTTTCAATCATTGGTTGATGATGTTAATATTAAAGAGCACGACACTTCATCCTGGTCGTTATCTTCAGAAGCCCTACGAGACATCCCGTTTGGCGTTCGAGTAGATCAAGGGAAATTTATGTTAGGGTCTGCTAATATAACAGTTGGTGATGAATTTATTGTAGTAGCTGGTTGTAAATATCGTAATACACCTGGTTTGAAACAATTGTTATTAAAAAAGAATGTAGATTTAAGCGTAGTTACAGAGAGTGACATGCAAAATTATAAATCGATGTTGCTTGATACAAATGCACATCGTAGAGATTTCGAACCAAATAAACCAATAAAAAGTAATAAGGGAATGAAATATTTACAAGTTATTAAACCGCTTTTCTCAGTACAAAGTACAATTCCTGGTAAGCAATCTAAAGGTAAAGGAATGTCAATGAAAAAAATGTGGAGACAAAATGTGGATTACATTTATTGGGATGATCCAAATGAATTAGTTGATAGATTAAAGTTGTTAATAGCATCTCGAGATGCTGGCAATACAGGCTTAGATAATGAAATTATGTCTATTATTGAGGAATTACGTGAAAATAAAATTATTATTAAATAAAAGTTGTATGTATATAATGTTCATTTTATTTCTAACCTTACAGTACAACACACTCTAAACATGAATGTAGACAAATTCGGTCATTATATTCATAAACGAATGCGTTTATCTGAGTTATTCGAGATTAATAATAACGCTTTGTATAAATCTGAAAACGGTGACTTTGATTTGAAAGCATCACGACTAAGAGGTATTAGACTGCCTGAAGAAGCTGATGACGTGGTAAATAAGGAATACGTAGATAAAATTAAAACAGAAATTATACAAGAAATTAATAAGTCGCTACACGTTCAAAGTATTTTAAATACAAAGTTTACAAATACTTTGCTTCATTTAGAAGACAAATTTTATACAAAAACCACTGTAGACAAGTTAATTAATCATAATGATAAAGCAACAAATTGTTAATGAAATACACAAAGCAGCACGAAAAAACTTTCTGCGACGACCTGTAATATTGAAAGGAATCGATGATTTATGGCAAGCTGATCTGATAGATATACAGACGTTGAGAAAAAGTAATAAAGGATATAATTATATTTTATTAGTGATTGATTGCTTTTCTAAATACGCTTGGGCTGAACCATTGAAATCTAAAAACATGATAGATGTTACACATGCTTTCGATGAAATATTACGTAGTAGCCATCGCAGACCAATCAACTTACAAACTGATTCTGGAAAAGAGTTTTATAATACAACTTTTAAAAATCTTATGAAGAGGTTTAACATTAACCACTATTCTACTTTTTCTACCAAGAAAGCTTCAATAGTCGAGAGATTAATAAAGACTATCAAAAATAAACTATACAAATGTTTTAGTTTAAATGGAAGCTATAATTGGTTAGGATCGATATTGACAAATATATTGAAGACATATAACAATACATATCATCGTACTATTCAATGCAAACCTTCCGATGTGAAAAAATCAAATGAGTTATTAATAAAAAATAATATTAATAAATCACAAAATCATTTATGTATTCGGTCTAAACCTAAATTTAAAGTCGGTGACAATGTACGAATTAGTAAATACAAACATATATTTGAAAAAGGATATACTCCTAATTGGTCTACTGAGCTGTTTATCATAAAAAAGATCAATAAAACGAAACCAACAACATATTACATAGAAGATCAGCGAAAACAACCAATATTAGGCACGTTTTACGAACAAGAACTCCAAAAATCTCATCATCCTGGTGTGTACTTGATTGAAAAGGTTTTAAAAAGAAAAGGAAATAAATTATTCGTAAAATGGTTGGGATTAAGCAATGATGATAACAGTTGGATTAATAAAACCGCAATAACAGATTGAAATAACAATTATATAACCATATTCCTTACATATATTATATTTACTTTACTTTGAGCAATGCAAGGAGGTGGACTGCTTAACACTATTATTGATAATCTACCGTTTGAACTTCACCTGCCTGGTTATAACTATTGCGGACCAGGCACAAAACTAAAAAAAAGATTACTCAGAGGTGATCGAGGTGTTAATAAGCTAGACGAAGCTTGTATGCAACACGATATTGCATATGATAACCATAAAGACTTACCCAATCGACACAAAGCTGATTTACAACTACTAGATATGGCTAAAAAAAGACTTAAATCGAAAGATGCAAGAAAAGGAGAAAAACTTAGTTCCTGGTTAGTGAGCAAAGTTATGAAAGCTAAATTAAAATCTGGTGCTGGCGTTAAGGCGTTTAATAGTTTTATATCAAAAATTAAATCTGTGGTTAAGAAAATGAAACCCAAAAACAGTAAAACATTAATAAACACCGCATACTCAGTTGCAAAGAAACTTTTTCCATGCACTCCAAATATGCGAATACCACGAGTTATACCGTTACCAAAAACTGGAGGAATTCTACCTTTAATTCCAATTTTTGCTGGTTTATCAGCTTTAGGCTCTTTAGCTGGTGGCGTAGCCGGTATAGCAAAAACGGTGAATGAATATAAAGCAGCTCAAAAGAATTTACAAGAAACAGAACGACATAACAGATCTATGGAGACATTAGCCATAGGCAAGGGTTTATACATAAAACAACATAAAAATGGCAAAGGATTATATATAAAATCTCCAAAAAACTGAAGTGGAAGCTACCTAATCGACCTTTAACTAATTTGGATATTGAAAATCATGCACGAGACATTCCTCACTTTCGAGGAGTGTACATGAAGGATCAGTTACCAAGTTCACCAAAACGGATTGAGTGTGGTATAGTGAACTTGGATAATGCAAAAAACGAAGGAACACATTGGGTAGCTTATGTTAAAGTTAATAATTACTGTGAATATTTTGACAGCTTTGGTGATTTAAAACCCCCCAGGGAATTGATGAAGTATTTTAAAAATTATAATGTTTTTTATAATTATACAAGATATCAAAATTTTAATTCTGTAAATTGTGGACATTTATGTTTAGAATATTTGTGGAAATATTGGAATAAAAACATATAAATTTTATGCGTTTGTTTAATTTAAACCATTTGCAAGATGTCACTCACTTTGTCGATAACTGGGAACTCTTCAGATTTATCTGTGTACTATACTAACACACTACAATTATCTGAACAATATGAATGCGCCTTATTGCATTTCTCAACATTTAACTCTATTCCAAACATTGACAAAAGAAATAATAAGTTATATTATGACACCAATGAAGTTATTGAAGTACCGGAAGGCACCTATGAATTACAAGACATCGGTGATTATTTAAAATCAGAAATAAAGGACGCTGTGTTCAAATTAGAGTGTAATAATAACACTCTAAAAACTAGTATATACTGCACAAAAAATATAAATTTTAATAAAGAAAACACTTTCTGCAGTTTGTTAGGGTTTAAGAAACAGATCTTGGAAGGAAATAAATGGCATGTGTCTGAGTTTCCAGTCAACATTTTACCTACGACCGTGATCAGGATAGAATGTGATATTGTAAGCGGCTCGTACATAAACGGAGAATCCAGTCACATTATACACGAATTTGCACTGAACGTACCACCTGGATACAGAATAATAGAAATTCCTAAGAACGTAATATACTTTCCGATTAACCAAAAAAATATAAACAGCATACGAATTAGGTTATTAGATATAAATAACCGTTTAATAAATTTACGAGGTGAAGAAGTTCAACTGTATTTACACCTAAGAAGAAAAAATGATTGATTACAATAAATATGTGCTTCAAGAAAATAAACATATCAGTTCAGTTCAAGCTATCACCCAAACAAGAGCTATCTCGAAGAAAAAGAAAATAAAATTAACTAAAGAAAATAAGATATTTCTTAAAGCAATCGGTTTACTAAAATGAATATATTAGATGTTTTATCCACACCAACTTACGATAATACTGTTGAGGGAATAGAATTCCATTCTTACAAGCCATATGTAACAAGTTTCAATAGAAATGATGAAATTCGTATACCTATCAACCAACAAGATTTGTACATATTACCATCAGCAAGCACCTTGTATTTGGAAGGAACTGTTATCGTTAGTAAAAAAGATTTGAAAGACGTTGCTAGTAGCATCAATTTTACGAATAATGCGCTACTCTATCTGTTTCAAGACATAAGGTACGAGCTTAATGGAGTAGAAATAGATAAAATTAAAAATGCTGGCATAACAACTACAATGAAGTCGTTAATTTCAATGAATGAGAGTGAATCAAAGATGTCTTATGCCTGGGGCTGGAATATAGATGGTATAAAAAATGTGAATGGTGGTAGATTTTCAGCATCTATACCTCTTTGTAATATCCTCGGGTTCGCAGAAGATTTTAAGAAAGTTGTAATAAACAGTAGACACGAACTGATATTGTTAAGAAGCAACACTAACCTAAATGCTGTAAAACTTAATACAGGTGAAATTATAGAAGATGTTCTTATAAATAAAATCATATGGCGCGTGCCTCATGTTAAGGTATCAGATAGAGAAAAAATAAGTTTGTTAAAAATGTTAGAAAAAGATCGACCGCTCCAGATGATATTCAGAAATTGGGACTTGTACGAATATCCCGCATTACCTAAAACCACAAAACATACTTGGTCTATTAAAACTTCGTCACAAATAGAGAAACCACGCTTTGTTATTATTGGACTACAGACTCAAAGAAAAAATAATTCAGGTGCTGACATGTCTCAGTTCGATCATTGTCATATTCGTGATGTTAGAGTGTACCTAAATTCAACATATTTCCCTTATGAAAATCTAAATGTTAACTTTGCTAATAACAGAGTTGCTTTATTATACGAGCAATACACTAGATTTCAACAGTCATATTACGGACGTCGCGCGGAACCCTTATTAAGTGAAAAACAGTTTAAAGACTTAGCACCGTTATTTGTTGTCGACTGTTCTAGACAAGCTGATAATCTAAAAGGAGGCTCTGTCGTAGATGTACGAGTGGAAATTGAAACTGATTCAGATATACCAGATCAAACATCTGCTTACTGTCTCATACTAAACGACTGCATAATTGAGTATAAGCCGTTGAGTAACACCGTTAAGAAAATATCATGAGCCCAGATACTATCATATTAGATGTCCAAGGATTTAAAGACCTTAACAACGATTTTATAGTAAAGGAGTTAGCTTTAGCCACTTCTGAATACACACAAACTTTTTTAATCAAGCCACCTTACTTGTTTAAATATTTAACAAATGACGAAAAAAAGCAAGTTAAATGGTTGGAAAGAAACAGAGGAATTTATTGGAACGAAGGTTTCATAGACTATAGAGAATTTCATCGTGTAATTGTCCAATACCTGGAAAGTAAGGATATTATTGTAAAAGGTCTGGAGAAAATTAATTGGGTTAAGGACTTGTGTGTGAATTGTAATGTCTTAGAACTTGACGAAAAACAATGTCCTAATTTATCTGTGCTACACAAAACATTCAGTGGTGTAAAAAATAATTTTAATTGTAATTATCATTTAAAGCACTGTGCACTAAAAAATGTAATATGTATAAAAAAATATTTAGAAAATAGTAAAAGTTCAAATTGTAATCTATTATTCTAAGGAAATAAAAATACTTTTTACAAATATATAATGCTTTTATTTTATTACAAATATACGTACATTAATATCTAATACACATTAGAGACATAAAATGAATACAATTTATTACATTAAACATAACCTAATCAACTAACTACAATATTAAAAAAAATCAGTAAAAATCATTATCTATTAAAGATTTTGAGATTTTTTTCACCAATGATTCAGTTTCGTCCAGAACAGAATCATTAGCGTCTTTAACAATATATTGCGCGCTTAGTATAACGTTCTCGCAATCACTATCACTATCATAGGTTTCAGGAGTGTTATTACATAGGTCTAGCACTGAAACTTTTATCAATTTAATGCCAGGTCGTTGTGGTCGACTCATTACGTAAGATTTTGAAGATTTCAGTTTCTTCGATCTCTCCTTACGTCGTTGTTTCAACGTCTTATCTTTCGTTACTTGTTTGCAGCATACGGTTTCCTTGCGAAGCATCTCGTTATAGTCTTCATTAGGATCCTGAGCATACTGACTGAACATAATCGTTGAGTCGGAAATCTGAAACAAATTATAATTAAATCATTAACACGTTGTTAAAATAAGTTACTGTTTTATTGAACCCAAAGGTAACCAAAGTTTATTTTATTTTATTAATTAAAAACTTACCATTGACATGATTCTGTAGCACAAGTACACGAGTTAAATAATATTTCGTAATTGAAAAAAATAAAGTATTTTATACAAATTAATTCAATCTATATATTAAAATGCTAATAATGCATATCGTCCCTTAGCTAACAACACCGCTCAAGTCGAAAATTGGTGGTTTTTATATTTTAATGCCATTGGATGAAGCTGCGCATTGCGCGTCGAACCATTGGTCTCATGAAATAGATATCAGCCTATCAGAAGCCGTTATTTAAAAAAATAGTGACAGCGCTCAAGTCGGTTGTCGTCGCAACACCGCACAAGTCCTTAGTTTGTCATACTATTCGCACGAAAATACTTCCCGTTCCGTGATTATTAAATTTTTATGCGAATTTTATGGCTGAAAGGTCTATGCAAGAAGTTTAAATAGAAGATTAAGAGGTAAGCTATAGAATAAAGTAATGTTTATTGATTTATTCGTATTAATTTAGAATTAATTGCCAGAGCTAGAAAAGGACTGACTACGAATAAAAGACAAAACATCAAATTTGTTAAGGAAGGCTTTTTCAGTCCTGAGTTCGGCAGACGATTGGACTCTACTGGTTGACACGTATGAAACACACTACAAAATCCCGGAGGATATCTGCGTGTAGCCGTTGAGACCAGACATATTTATTTCTTTTTTCACTTTGACTTGACAAATGAGAGGCCTAGCAAGCCCTTGCTCAAGAGTTAACGCGCTAAAAGTCCACAAAAGAAAAATACCCCTAGGACAGTCCGAATGGGGAGGGCGAAAGAATTGTTCACAGATAGATTCTCAAAACGACAAAAGCAAGAAAAAGGACTTGATATGCCCCACGTGCGGGAAAACGTACAACATAAGAGCCTGGTTTTTTAAACCCTTAAAAACACAACATGATGGTGTGGAAGCCGGACAGTCATCTGTAAGTCTAGAGATATTGATACGAATAAATAAATATAAATATAAAGAATGATATTTTTTTTTAAATATTTTTAATTAAAAGCTTTTGCAAATCATCTTTTAATACCTTTATCCCTTACATTTCCCCAAACAACACCGCCTAAATCTAATAAAATATCAGTCAACACTGCTCAAGTCATAGAATTAAAGTTAAAATAAAAAAAATCGTTAAAATAAGTATATATAATTATTTCTTAACCTCTAACTAGAGTATGTATTAAGTGGCAATAGTAAAAAACCACAAATATTTTAAAATAGACAGTTTTATTCGTCTCCTGTAAAGTTGGTAAAAATGACTTAAGCGGTGTTGTAAGCTAAGGGACGATATTGTGTCTGCAAGAAGAAATATTTGCACAGTATGTTTGTCAGTTGAAAAAGTCTACTACATGACTACATATAAAAAAATATATATTAAGAATATTGTTATATTCTTAATACAGTTTTTTTTTTAATATTAAAAAAAAAACATTTATATCTAAGCGATGACTGGAGCAATCGCTAGTATATCATTATTGTCTGTATTGCATTTTATAATGTAGGTTGGTTGTATGTAATGTAGGTATATTGGTCTCGTGTTACATCCTGTTCTATATACTTCTATGTTTTTATATTCAACTATAATCCAACTTTATAATAGAAAAAGAACATAATTTGTACAAGGTTTTATTCGTGACTTTGTTCGCTTGAATTAATAATTGGTTAAGTATATAGTTAATTCGATTTCAAATACCAAAATAGTGGAAATGAGCGACAGAAAAATATTTACATAGTTATATAATATTATGCATGTACTTATATAAACTGATGGTCTTATGTATATATCATCATGAATTGATAACAATATAACATTTCATTTTTATATATTTTTCGCTAATATTCATCTAATAAAAACATTTTATTGTTTTTATTTTTTAAAGACAACAACTCTTGCACTAGGTATTACTCGTATGTCGCGGGGACTTTTTACATATATATTTAAACTATTGGGTACAAATCACAGCCAGACTCAGGACAACAATTTGTGGATCATACAAATAATTGTCCTGCATGGGATTCGAACCCACAGCTTCGAGCACGTTAGTCGCTTACGCTACCACCGAGCCATCAAGGAGGGCATTACGAAACGTTGTTCGTAAAACGCTTGCTAAGCGTATGTATTGTCATACGGTTGAAAGTAGGTCATAGCAAACGCATATTTATATAATAATCATAAAAAACTATTTATGGTTGCGACTCTGTTCGCATGGATTATAATGGTTATATTTATAAATTAAATAAAACAAGTAAATGTAGTCAACATTTTATTTTTACATAAACAAAAGCAGTACTTAACCCTACTAAGTAGGTAGATATTTAGATGGAACTTAAATATATTTTTAATATTTTCATTTATTAATATATTTACATATACAATCGATACTTAAATCTAATACCTTAATACTAAAATAAAGTAGTAATTTACTTATACACTTTCACAGCAAAGAAAGCTTAGTCTAAACCTCATCTTTAGTTTTAAGCATATATGAATGACCCCAAGCTTGTGTTGATATTTTATCCAAAGATATCGCTCGTTTATCATCGTTGTTAGATAATACAATTTTGTTGATAGACTGCGTAAATATTTCGTGTTTTATTGATTTAAACATTGGATTTTTTCTATGGATAACTCCACCATTAAATAAAATATTTTCATAATCTGTAATACTTAAATCTCTTACTACACATGACTTTATTCCCTTTGCTTTTTTAGTGATTTTTTTTTGAGTTTTTAAAGAGTACAATTTAGATCTTAAACCAACAAAATCGGAGATATATTCTCCTCCCATTTCATCTTTGAATAAACCAGGAACTTTTTTATTGATAAGCGGTATCTTAAAATAGTTCATAGCTTCATAGTTGCTGGTGTCAAAATATTGTAAAAACTGATACTTTAAATCATAGTAAAAGTCATTAGTATATATTTCGTACACAAAAGAGTCCGTGTCTGTATAACACAACTGTACTCGCTCTTTGTAATAAGGCTTTACAATATTGTAATGAAAATTATACATGTGTGACTTAGAAAGTTCTAATACAGTGAATCCTATATAAATCGGTTTATCTAAAATAATTTGGTCTGGCCTCATTTGTATTGCAACTAAGTTTTCAGATAGAATTGAAGCACTATGGAAATAAGGATTGGATACAAGCCTTTCAGCGGATATGGACTTTTTGGTACGATTATTTTGATCGCTCCATTGATTAACTAAATGTACGCTTACTCTTTTTTCAGTATTTTCTAATGTTTTACCAAAAACACTGTTATTCAGTAACTTAAAAAAATCTTGTTCGAAGGCACTTTGTGCCTTCTGTCGTAATTGTGTGTTCAATTCTATATATTGCTTTAAGTAAGGACTCTGTCTAAAAGTTATAGCTCTATGTATTTTACGTAGTATTAAACCATGTTCTATACATTTTTTTAAATGTACATAATGTATGACATAGTTATACTTATTATATAAATTAGCAATTAGTTTATTAGATTTACCGCCTGGGGGAATGCATTTCTCTGGACAAAAAGGCAAATCGTTATGGTAATCGTGTAAATGTTCAGGATATAAAAGATCAACTTCTAATATAAATCCCCACTCAGCATTATCTGTAATATTTTCTACGTGTAAATTATACAATTCGCGTTCACTAAGAAACCTAAAACCTGAATATGGTAGATACTGGCACATGCTATAACCGTAAAGATTATTACAGTCAAGGTATACTATGAAACTAGAAGATTTAGATGTATTATAGTCAGACATGTATTTATGGTTAGCCTTAGCATACCGACGGGAACACATGCATAAGCCTCCCCTAATACCATCTTGAATCATTCTAACGATTGCTAAGTCCGACAGAAGTTCTAATTCAACACCTGTTTTAAGTAACATTGCGTCAAAGGACAAACTAGGTGCTGTTATGTAAAATGCAGGATCGAGGTTGTAATGTTGTTTACATGTTTTCCTAAAATTTTGGAAAATATCTGTCAACAAAAGTACATCTGTTTTTAAATACAAATCCGTATATTCTCCTAAGTTATGTATATTAAATTTATCCCAAACAGTTTTAGCATGATTGTAGTCTTCGTCGCTAATATTTTCGTTAGTTAATGAATTATAAAAATGACACTTTGATGGTAAAGATTTATCCTTATAACATTGCCAATTTGTCATATAATCGTAAGGATATACACCTTTTCGTGTTAATAAATTTAATTGTGTTTTATCAGGAAAATGAAATTTAAGGTTAATAAAATCTTTAACTTGCATTGTTTTAGCAAGTTTGTCAAGGCTTGTTCCTAAAAAGTTAAACGAATCTAAAAATCTTAATTGTATATACTCGTTATTATCAATAGGGATAAACTTTGAAAAGGATATGTATTTTTCCTTGGTCTTTGGTATTATTTTTATCTGACCAGGAATTTCACCTAATTTTTTAATAAATAAATGAGAATCATATCCTGACAAGTTATGGAAAAATATCGGAATGAATTTGGGTAACTTGTGTTGTAAATTACAGTGTCTATGTGCTGCACCCCGATATCGCCCAGTAATGTGACAGTGATCTCTTACTTTATCTCCCCACAATAAATGTTCACAAATGTGGCACTTAATAGCACTAGTGAAACTAACAGCATCGTTTTCTGTGAATATCATAGTTTCATTTTTAGTCAAATATTTATGATATATTTTCTTAACATCTTCAGTAAGAAAATGTACAAATTTTGTTACACAATCCTTGCCTCGATAACTTCTGTAACCTTTAAAATGTTCAGTGAATGATGATACTATATTATATGCAAACGCAGCAGGCACGTGTACTTGTGAGTATGACGTATTACCGGTGTTCAATTCGTCGCCGGAAATCGGTTTGAGTAAAGTTTCGAAATCAGCATATATGACGAATGGAATATTTTGTTTTCTATTATAATTTTTAAATTTTAAAAATGAACCTTTTTCAGGTAAAACTGTAACAACTCCTCCACATAAATGTGATTCAAATTTACTTGAATTCGGAAAAAATAATAAGCATGTTTCACAGAAGTACAATTTACCATGATGTTTAGTTATTTGATTTCTAACCAAACGTGGCAAATCTTTAATTAGACAGTAATGGGAATGTGTATTATTTTCTAAAAACAAAAGGTGTATACTCTTTGATTTTTTACTATTATTAGATTTATACAAAGGTCCAATAATTGTTCTATCATTTTTCAATCCATAAACGAAAATATTCAGAGAGGGGTTATTTTTTTCAAAAACATTGATGTCCGAAAATGTAATTGGAAATAATAAATTATTAATATTTAAAACATCTCGAAAATGAGGATACGACGATACTCTGTCAGGATGTTGTATTGTGGGATACAAGGCAGCTACAATACACCACAAGAAGCAATAACTATCATTATTTCTAATATTTAACACAGCTTTTTTATTTATTATAAATTTTGGTAAAGCTATAAATTTGGATCCGCCGAGAGGCTGATATTTATTTATATTGATTTCTAAATGAGAATTTTTTAAAAATGTCCATCCACTATCTCTTTCCTGAAACTCTTCAATTTTCTTTAATAAATTTAAAAGTATAGTTTTGTAAATTGATTCGAAATCATAATTTAAATGAATAACATAATTTTTTGTGGTGAACGATTTAATTTCTTGGTGTTCGTTTTTATACATAAGAAAAACAGAGAAAAGTTCAAAATTAATTTTAATTGATGTATGTCTTTGTAACGATTGATCGATTAGGTTCTTAATTTGTTTTTGGTTATTATGGAGAAACATCTCAGGCAATATATTTAACTGTTTTTCGGTGGCAAGAATTCTGTAAGTTATAATACGAGATTTAAAGGAAGAATTAATGATTTCAACGTTATCATACAATGGGGTCGTGCTATTGTTTTTATGATTATTACTTCGTAAGTGACCAGACCATCGTCGATTATCTACAAATATTTTACAAACTGTGCAATGAGGCATTATTAGAGAGTAGTTAAAGTTAAGTACCTACTTCAATATTTTTAACAATATTTTTTATACAATATTAAGTTTAGTTTATAAAATATGATGTTAATAATGTATAATTTATAAGATATATGATGATGATATGAAATGACTCTTATCGTAAATACCTACTTTAAAAAATAATTATCTTACTTAAACTATTATTTTGTAAGTATCTTGAATTTCAGCTTAATATTGATACAGGATTGAGCGATTCAGTTCTATTTTGACCATTTAGCTAGCTAATTAGTTTTCACTCTGAAAAAAAAAAAAAATATATATATATAATAGGTACCTAGGTGACATAATTGAACACCTTTGAACTTTTAGCCTGTGGACAGTATTATGAAATAGTTATATTTAAGTCATAGTCATAATGTATTTCAAAACAAAAAAACTATTTAAGAGGTATAATTACTTAAGAAAAGTTAAAAACGAAAGAAACATACAATATATATTTCTTTTACCTTGTTTCATTGTGTACCTAAGAAGTACAATGATTTCAGCTGGAACACTTCAGTCTCTAACTATCTATGTATCTTTAATTTTAGTTTATGTTGATACAGGAATCAACTGTTCTCTTTCGATCATTTATATAGCAAATTAGTTTTTCATCCTGAAAAAAAAAAAAACTGCATTTAATATAAATAGGTATATATTATTATAACAAGAGGTAGATATTATTACTTATTTAAAGTTCAAAAAGAGCAAAACATAGGTACAATAAATCTGTAACATAAAATAAATATTTTCCTGTTAGATTACCTGCCAATGTGCAAGTGGGTACAATGATTTCAGCTCGTACACTTCTATGTCTAATTCAAAATGTGTATTTAGTTGATTTTGATTCATCGATATCACTTCTCGATTATTTTTTCTAATTTAATATTCTGTAAAAAAAGAAATATATAAAAAGAAAGAAGTATATAATATATGTAAGTATACATACTTCTATCAAACAGCTTCCTTATGTATTTAACTTAATAAACATAATAGTTATTACCTTTTTAAGTCGTGGAGTATTTTGTATTCACATATTAAGTACTTAAATTTCTGCTGTATTTAAATACACGTCTGCTGAATGCAAGTAATTCGTTAAAATTAATTAATATAAGTAATCTTAGAATTTTGTATTATAAAAATATTTATTCGATTTATTAGATAGCTAGGTAGGTATTTAATTCAGCAATTTAATATTAACACAAATAATTATTACCAGTTATTGGAAACGCTTGAAATTTGCTAATATGTAACTAAATACGTGCGCTCAACCTACTTTTTATTAGGGTACAGTAGATCTAAATCGGTATAAATAATTATTATGGATTTACGATAATATTCTATTAACAAAAATATCAATGATTATAAATTTACAAATAGCATTATTATTATTGTTTAGCTCCCTTTATTATAGTTAATTTCGTACCATATATAGATATTGTATATGTCAACGTAAGATTGTAAGAACAGCCAGTTTATTAATTAACTAATCAGTTTATACACTGTCGATTATTTGTAAACGCGTACTGAGATGAATTAATCCATTCCATTTATTTCAGTCAGAAACTGACAGTCTTCAACTGTTAGTTACACTAATCTGTGAAACTATAAACTTATAATATAATATGAAATAAAAGCAATAAATTGTACATCTCAGTGCGAGTTTACAATTTATCGACTAACGGTTCTTACAATCTTACGGTAAAATACAAATTACTTGTGTTTATCACATAAAAATAAGTCATAATATTATAAAAATTAACAATTCCAATTAAAATTTAAATAGGTACTTACCGCATAGCATTTATTTTGATTTAAAATAAATACATAATTATACGGAACCATAGAACTTGATATGACGTAGTCAGGCTACTTGCACTATATTTTTATTTTATAGTCAGCAATTTTGTTCGATTTTATTCAAAATTCCTTAGACATCATTTTTGACCAAGTATAATCCGTACAAGAAAAAAAGTCAATTGATACACCAATAACATGTCTGTTTAATATTTTTTTAAATTAACATTGTTTTACATGTTTCTTGATTTATAAGCTAAACATTATTTCACTACCGTACATTAAACGAAACTAAGTCTGCAAGTGTGGAAGTAATCATCAAGAAGTATACAAAGAACCGCTGCGCTTCAAACTGCCTGACGACACCTGCCTGCTGTACCTATCATCATCAGCACCATAACATTTATAATGTAAGTACATAAGTATACTATCTAATCTATGTACCGTATTCAATTGATTTTCTTCTTAATTACTAGCTAAATGTTTCATTATGTATCTTTAGTAATTACATAAGAAGAAAGAAAGCGTTAAGTTCAACTTTGATTTTATGATTTTAACTTTACTCAACTTGTAATCTTGGCTTGAGCATGATGTTATTGTCTGTCTATACATTTACTCAAGTAAAATTACATTTAAGTACCTAACGTTTTAGAATAACTTTGGGTAGGGTGTAAAAATAATGATAGAGTACCCTACTAATAATTATGTTGTGCTATTTCAGGTCCGGATCAGAGAGCGAGTACAGCTATCAGGAGGTCGCAGACGAAGGCAGAGCTAAATCGAAACATTTTGCAGACAGCAATGGAAAAAGGAAACGTAAAACTCCATCGACTAATTCGATTCGTAAAAGGTACGTAATTAAACTTTTATTAAATATGTACAATCAACGTCAAATCTAATTATTAATACCATTTTATTCTGACCTCTTATTGTATGGAAAGACTATACAATGTGTGATCAGGTTATATTGGATGTTAATATATTTTATTTAACGTTCTGTACACAATCGTTTGCAATAATATAAATTATTATATTTATAAATTAGTAATGCAATATATTCTAATTCTTTGATAAAAAGGTTTTAAGTAAGTTGTGAGTGTGAAACAACTATGTGTATAACGTACTGTACTACACTAGATAAACACAGCTGGTGAATTAAAGTTGCTGGGTTCGATCCCCAACAGTGTATTTACTTAGTATTTTTCCTTTCTAGAGATAGTCTGAATTTAGATCGGTAAATAAAAGTATTCACGAAAATATAGACTCTAATATTATTTTTATAAAAGTAGGTTGCTGTGTATGTTAATATTAATTTTCAGGACTCTATCATACTAACAAACAACCACTCGGTTATACTAACAACAAACAGAATTTTATTTACCTAACTGTTTACTAAAAACTACTTATTGTTTCAGTAAGAAAACCGAACCCGTTGACATTTTCGGTATAAGGAAATGCAAAACTCCTTCAGAATTTAAAGAAGATTCTAAGTTAGCATCATATTTAATAAACAAGGTCGCCAACGGTAACGAGCGGCGATACGCTACTACTGAAGGAGAGTACTACATTGACTTCAAAATTTACAAGACGAACGATGTCCATGGGACAGACTCGCTAGAACTGTGGAAAAAAGCCCTTCTCCGCTTGAAAGCTCAAGTGAATAGTGATTCTCCTCAGTGGCGCAAGCTGCAAGAATTTATACGCTCGATCGACACATTATTTACTGAGGAACCGAAAATGTTTAGTGATAAATAAATTATTTATTTAAGATGTACCCAATCGTTGTTTTACTAATTATAAACACAATGAGTGTACCGTGCTTGTTATAAACCTAATATCAAGTACGGTACACTGAATAAATACAGTATAGATAACAAATAGGTCTGGTAAAGGTTACAAGTGTGGTATAGCTAACAGGTAAGTACTTATGGTTAATTTTTTTATATTAGGCAATCTGGACTAATTTAGAACTTGTTTCACCGAGAGACACGTCAACCCACACAACTAGTCACAGGTGAGTTCTAACATCTATAGTTGTTTTTTTTGTTTTGCTACATTTGTCGGTTCGCAAACAATGTTGGTATCGTTATTAACGTTAGATAATAATATCCATGCTATGACGAACACAAGAAATAGGGAAAACATCGCAGGCGTGCGTAGTGTGACTGTTTTACAATCAATGAGCGTTTACCGTTTTGTGAACTAACTAAAATGTTACCGTTAATCGATCGGATATTATTGGGCGTTCTGGACCACGAGTCCTGAGCGAGAGCGAAACTTGTTTCGCGGAGCGACTGGACGAAAGTGGTACAGAATGCCCAATAATACCCTACTCCTAGCTAAAGCTAGTCTTCTTTGTGCTACTGACCTCGATAGTTCTGGGCACCAGTATGGCTTTGGGCGGAACCTTCCTGTAGGGTCCTGACTATATCTAATATATGGGATGAATCTATCAGCAGCTGTCTCCAATTTTTCTATAAATATATTGTAGCCCAACTGAGGATTCTCATAAATTGAACAATCAACTGTGAGATTCTCATTAAGATATGACTTGTAATTAGACCAGTCAGCCTTCTTGAAGTTCCTTTTTCTTTTATACTGAGCATTTGATGTTATGTATGAAGTAGTGATCTTTATAATCATATGATCACTACCTAATGTCTCGTTAGTTACTGACCAATTAAAGCCTAGCGATATATCTGTGGATATAATAGATAAATCAGGAGAGGACAGTCTCATAGTACCATTCGCCAGCTGATATCGTGTAGGTGTGCCATCATTAAGAATAATGTAATTATGATCTACTAAGGAATCAAATATTTGTAGGCCCCTTCTATCGCTTTTGTGAGACCAATTTGAATGATGACCATTCACATCACCTAATATTAAAGACTTTCTAGTTTGTAGGGAGAATAAGTAGTCCCATGAGTGGTCGATAGTAACAGTGTCGGGAGGACAATATACAGAAAACACATGTTCCAGTTCATTACAATTATGAACCCTCACTTGAACTATTTCTAGGCCGGTATTATTGTCTTGTATATGTACTAATTGGGACTGAATAGAATTATGTATAAAAATTGCCACGCCCCCATAAGGGACATCCCTATCTTGTCGAAAAATAGTGTATTGATTAATGTATAAAAGAGCATCTGGTTCAAGCCATGTTTCACTTACCGCAGCTATATGTATGTGTTCCTGGATCAAATACTGTTCAAACATCTTGATTTTGGGCTTAATACTACGCGCGTTCCATTGTATAATATTAAGATTGGTAACCTTGTTATTGTATCTATCCATTACTTGTAAATAAATTTAACAAATAAGACATATCGGGTAAAGTATCTCCAAACAAATTATTTAACCAGTTGATGAACGTATGTATCCAGATCTTGAATTTAGTTATGTAATGTCTTGCGTTGTTAATTATCTCTTTTATTTTGTCGAATAAAGTTGAGAAGGGGGGCTTGTTGTGTCGATTTGCGTCCAAGGGGCGAGTTCGCTGGAAGTTCTGGAGCACAGGTGATTCTGGTCGAGAATTATTTTGAGTTAAGTCATCTTGGCTTGAAGCAGATAAATCGGCCACAACGTTATCTGTGATGTGATAAGGCACTTTGTTCTTCTTACTTCGTTTCTTTTGTGTTTTATTTTGTGTGGGTGTAACTTCAATGGGGTGAGTATTTTTACACAATATATCAGAGTACGAGACAGGTGTGTTGGGTAAATCCGTTTTCGCTGTCTTTGAAGATGAGGAGTTATATTCAGTATTCGTTTGGAGAGGCGCACAGTGATAGCTACGAGACTCCGAGAGTCCATAAGCGGATAGGGCTTTTTGATATGTACAACTATTTTCTGCCATAAGTTCTCTTATGCGTTTTTCTTTTTTATAGGCGGGACAATCTTTAGATATAGCTTTATGTGGTCCTCCGCAGTTGACGCACTTAGGCGTGTTTACGTCACAAGTGGAATGATTTTTCATAGAACACATCATACATATAGTTTTATTGGAAGGACAAGTCTTTTTGGAGTGACCATATCTCCAACAATTGGAACACTGACTGACTGTGTATATATACGGTGTCACCGTGACTCTCAAGTCAAGAAGAAGAATGTAGGATGGTAGACAAGGGCCTTTAAAACCGATTTTGACCGTTTCGCTGGGAACCCAAGTTCCTTCTTCATCTTTTCTGTTCATGCGTTTAGCCATAACTAATACTTTTTCTGATTTAATGTGAGACAGAAGTTCTTCTTCTGTGAGGTCTATGTCTATATTCTTAATTATCCCATATGAAAGTCCAACCTCCCACGTCTTTAGTCGACGCCATCCTAATTCATCAAGGGCCGTGCATTTAATAAGTTGTTCTGCGTGAATTTCATCGTTGAAAGTGATCATCAATTTATATGGGTTAATGTATTTGACTTTAGTTATGCCTTTTATATTGTGTTGGTTGAACAGCCTTGCTAGTGCAAATTGTTTAGGGAATTTCTCCTTAGAATACATGCAGATCTGGATAGCCTGCCCCTCAGTCCTTATACTGTCATGGCTGATAGATTTTCTTCTAGATTTATTCGAAACTTCTAACCAACCTTCATCTTCATCTTCGTTTCGAATCCTTTTTTGTTTAATTCTGTGTCTTGCTCCATATTTATGTTTGTTATGTAGTCTAAATTGTTTTGTTGATAATTTAAAATGTTGTTAGTTAAATCATGATTGTTCTGACAGTCGACGTTATCCATTTAGAATAAGGTTCATAATGTAATGATTTAGCGATCGTTCACACTCACTACCTAACACAATAGGTGACCCGGCGGCGGACTACGCGAGCCGCTGCCGATAGCAAACCGGTTATCTGTTTACTTATTTTATTCAATTACGAATGCGTGCGCTTAGATTGCCGTATGACAAATCACTGTATTTTAAGTTTTATCTTACAAAATAATGCTTTACTGTATGAACATCATCCAAGTACATACATATTATATGGAATTGTGTAGTAAAATAAGACCTATGCATCTCTAAGAATGACAGAATTCAAATTTAATATTTATATTTTTTTTTGGAATTACAAAAAATTGTATATTAAATTTGAAAGTTGTATTTTATTTAAAAACAAATCTTTATTAAAATAAATAAACCACACACATAAAAACAATATTCACATATCATTTATAAATATATTAAACGTGGGAACTAACACTAAGTAATTACGACGGTTACCCCTCGGATATCAATTACACAGTATTAGAATTACCATTATTCCACAGTTCTAGTTTGATTTCCCTAGACAACGATTCGTTGGCGATCAATCTCATAAACACGTGCCTTGTCACCACTCCTCTACTAACTTACTGTCGAAAAGGAATTAGCCATAATGTCACGGTGAACAAAGAATGGTGTGTACCTATTTCTTACGTTTTCTTGTATTGTATTGAAATACCTTGTTATGTGTTTCATTTATTTTCTTTGCAAATTAGTTAATTGTTATTTATAAAGGTATGTTTATTTAATCTAAATTTCTAAGTCGGACATTTCAATCAAAAGATATTACAAGTTAAAAAATCTTGCTACTTAATTCTCAAAACACCATCTTGTCCTAAACTAAGCAGGTCTTGTAAGCCCTTTAGACTATCTGATATAGGAACAGAGGTATGCATAGATACGTTTAGATATATTTATCAACTCTCCTGTATTATTATGTGGTAAAAGTGAATTGATTAGCAAGCGAGCAATTTTTTTAAAATACATTCCTTCATGTTGTACACAGAAACACCTTGACCAAATCCAATAGCAAGCTAATACACATACCATTACGCCACTAGGCTTTGTATTACGAAACCCTTCGCAATAGAAAGCGGTAATCGTATAACACCCTCCTAGATCTCAATTTAACACGTGCGCGCTCATTGGCGGCAAATTGACTTTCCATTAACAATTAGGTAGGTGAGTTCTAAATAGTTCAGAAATTTGACTGGTCTAACCAGGGTATGTTTGAAGAACATGGTGATGAGAAATAACAATTTAGAAAGTAAAAAAAATCGTCAGAAAAAGCTTACTACGCAAGTGAAGCCCGCTCTATCGAATAATTTGAGTGAATCGAGCGCCGAAGACAACATGAGAAAGATAATTGCGCGCAACTGACCAACAAGGCCATTAGGAACAGGACATGTGGTATAATATTGCAGAGAAAGAAGAGGCTGGACGTCCGTTTCCACTTTCGACTAGGTGGTTCGCATGCTCGTTTGGCACCTTGAAGACAAAGAAAAGATAGATCTGCATGTCAATTCTCGTTCCTTAAAATCGTTAAAAATTTGGTTAAGTTAACTTTTAGTTGTTAAATTGTCTTGTTTTTGCTATTGCAATTGTAATATTTTATGGTCGTGTTAAAGTTTTATTTAGAGTGTGACAATTTGACAACTAATAGTTAACTTAACCGAATTTTTAACGATTTTAAGGTACGAGAATTGACATACGTCAATACAGGGTAGTAACATCACTCGTCAATATGCAATACAATATCACGACTTCAGAAAGTGGCATGCATTAGTGAGGCAACCCTCTAATTACGCTGATTACACAATCCGTAATCAAAAAGTATTATACCAATCATTGTTGCTTATCGAACGCTTTTAAAAGTAAAATCTGTTGATATTAGCGTATGACACATTTTAATATCTACATTTTATTGTCTCATAAAACCACACATAATAAAAAGGTTGTCATTTTGTTTGTACATGGGCTAATTTTATTTGCCATTATTGGTACAAATATCGCAGTCCACTGCCGGACGTAGGCCTTTCTCAACATGCGTCACAGAGGTTGAGTGATTTTTGATTAATTGGTGAAAATATACAATATTTTTCCGTCATACATCTGTCGGTTTTCTTCTTCAAATACAATCTCGTAACAGTAAATTACTGTCAAAAGTTTATGGGATTGAGATAGGATCGTAATAATTAGTGGACTAAGTTTATGTTACCATCCAAAAACAAAGATAATTTCTGTCTCTTTAAGTAGCCCAGATTTTTTTTTATTTTTTTTCACTCATTGGAACTGGCTGTTTTGTTATCGTCCATAGAAGTTTTTACGATTACAGTAAAATATACTAAGTACCTAATGAAGGAAAAAACTACATTCCCTCTTCGCGTCTAATCTTACCTAGTCACTTAATCGTTAGTCATTAAGCACATCGGTATTTTAGCCACTAAAGACGATTATATTCCACTACTGTGAACTTCTATATTTTATACATCTTTCCAACCTACTGATAAATCACTCTATTACTACAGGCAAACGTAGATGTGATGACTAGTCTCAAACAAATATTTATATGATTCCGGGTCATCAAGAAAACAGCTGCGGTTTTTTACGAACACCTGTTACAATTTTAGATAAGATATCAAATGATTTAGCAGTTAAATTAATTACATCAACCTGTCTACGATTCACTTCATCTACAACAGTGCAGACAGTGTTACTTTGTGATTCAGACAATGAGAAAATTATTAAACTAGTGTTAAAGCTTTAAACATCAAAATGAAGTACTTTATTGTAGTTATAACCATTTTGTATCTTTCTTCTGAAGTGAGATCAAGGTGTCGTATGCGTGGTGATTGTGCAACAGTTGATGGCTTTCCAAAATCATGTCCTGTTGATGTTGAACCTGTACCTGTCATCGAAGGACTATCTGAAGAGGCCGCAAGATGGACTATTAATACGCTAGTCCATAGATGTCCATCCCTAACTCTTGACGAAAACGGTAATAGGTTACCAGATAATGAAATATTGACTTGCTGCGAAGGTAGACAATTAGCTCCAATGACAGAAGGCTTGATGATTGCTGAAGGAGTACTTGGTCGTTGTCCATCATGTTTCAGAAATTTTGCACGACAGATTTGCGAAATGAACTGTTCACCTAACCAGGCGCGGTTTATAGATGTAGAAGTGGAAACGACAGCGGATGGTGTAGATTACGTCAATGAAATCAATTACAGACTACACGAGGACTTTATGATCGATGCTCATAGATCATGTTCCGATGTGCTCGTGCCCCAAACTGGAATGCCTGCTATAAATATGATGTGTGGCAATGCTGTAGTGTGTGATGCTGATGCTTGGTTTGGGTTCACTGGTAATACATCAGTTAACCCACTAGCACCAGTACAAGTAAACTTTTTATCATGGCCGACTAAAGAAGATTCGATGCACCAGGAGGCGTTGTCGTGTAATGAAACATTTGGAGATGATCTACCTTGCAGTTGTGTAGATTGTTGGCCAATGTGCCCTGTTGGAAGAGATCCTATAGTGCCAGAAATATGTACTGTACTCTCTGTAAACTGCGTAGGGTTTTCTATAGGAATTACTGTTTTTGTATTAAGTGTTATAATTTTTATAATTTTTTGCGTATTGGAATATAGATCAATCCCAAATACAGCTCCAAAGCCGCCTAGCGATGTCGATAATGAAACAGGTAACTTTGTTATTAGACTATTTCAATCATTTTTTGCAAAAGTAGGTGGAATTTCAGCGAATAACCCTGTTTTAATGATTATGTTAACAACATGGATAATATTTAGCATGGTATTTGGTGTTATTAACTTAAACCTGACATCAAATCCATTAGAACTTTGGTCAGCTCCTGATTCACGCAGCCGAACAGAACTGAACTATTTCAATTCAAGGTTTGGACCATTTTATCGTGTTGCACAAGTTTTCCTAACCATTGAATTAGATTCTTTCGAAGACAATAATGTTACTTACGGGCCAGCGTTTAGGTTTGAGGCAATAGAAGAGTTAATAAAACTAGAAAATGCTATAATTGATATAGGTAGAGACGACGGAGGAGTTACTTTAGAAGAAGTTTGTTTTGCTCCTCAACGATCAAGAGGAGCAGAACAACGGTTAGATGAGTGTGTATTAAAATCAGCGTCGGTTTATGTTAATAATGAACGTGATAATTTAAATGAAGATACTTATTTAAGCACCATTTTAAGCTGTTTAAATAATCATTTTGCTATGAATTGTATAGCTTCGTGGGGTGGTGGTTCAGAACCGGAACTGTCGTTTGGAGGATATGAAGGCAATGATGTTTTGAGTGCTAAAACTTTATTAATAAATTTCCCCATTGCAAATAAACTACTAGAAGAAGACCTGCAACCAATCCTAGAGTGGGAGCTAGCTTTTATAAACTTATTACAAAATTACATAGATCACGACAAGCCAGATTATATTACAGTAGCTTTTTCAGCTGAGAGATCTATTGAAGATGAGATACGTCGCGTATCTGTTGCTGAAATATTACCTATTGGTTTAAGTTATCTCCTTATGTTTGTATATGTTACCTTCTCTTTAGGTAATATTCAGTCGTGTAAAACTTGTTTAATTGATAGTAAAATAATGGTCGCAGTAGGCAGTATTACTATAGTAATTGTTTCAATTTTTTGTGCCATGGGCACTATGGGTTACGCAGGTATAACTTTGACTTTACTAGCTATAAATGTTATACCGTTCTTCGTTTTGTCTATCGGTATAGACAATGTCTTTCTCATGGTCAACACTTTGCATGAAATTCAAATTAATTTGAAATCTTATAGCGATTATAATGAAAATATGAGTTCGTTTAAGAAGAGGCAATTCGTCTTTGAAAAAATGCTAGAAAAAGTTGGTCCTTCAATGTTTGCATCTTCAGTCACACAAATTACTTGTTTTGCTATAGGTAGTTTAGCAAATTTTCCCGCTGTTGTAACATTTTCTATATTTGCATCAATTTCTTTGGCTTTTCTTTTTATTTTTCAAATCACTTCAGTAGTTGCGCTGTTGTCCATTGATTACAAGAGAGCATCACAAAAAAGATTAGATATATTCTGTTGCATTCAAAAAAAGATACTGGATGATGAGAACCCTTTAAACTCTGAAACGCCTTATCAAGGAATAACCAAAAGATTAATGGAACCATATTCTAAGTTTCTTTTAAACTGGCGAGTTAAAATTATAGTAGCAATTGTGTTTATGCTTATTCTATCAATAAGTATTATCCTAACTCCACAAATTGAAGTAGGTTTGGATCAGCAGCTTGCGCTTCCTACAGATTCTTACGTGTATTCTTATTTAGAAGCGGTTAATAATTTGATGCGCATCGGACCACCAGTGTATTTCGTCATTAAAGGTGGATTAAATTTCACTGACCCGTATCATCAAAATGCTATTTGTGGTGGTCAGCTGTGCCACGATGACTCTTTGTTTACACAAATATTTATGGCTGCACGACATAGTGAAATTACTCATGTCGCTTTAAATTCTAATTCTTGGCTGGATGACTTTATTGATTGGACTAATTTGCAAGGTTCTTGTTGTAAATATAATTCAACTGACGGTGGATTTTGTCACAGCACTGATACTTCTCCAGAATGTGCTTACTGTGTTATTGATAAGAATGATGATTTCGCTAACAGCTTGAGGCCAAGCAAAGAAGCTTTTGAAAAATATATTCCTTTTTTCTTGCAAGATAGGCCTTCAGATATTTGCAATAAAGCTGGATTGGCTAGTTATGCAAATGCAGTTAACTACGTCTTAGATTCAGAAGGGTTGGCTACGGTATATGATACCAACTTCATGGCTTATCATGTACCTCTAGGTATTTCAAAAGAGTATATAAATGCAGTTAAATATGGGTATGAGATCAGCGAGAATATCACAGCTGCTATTATGAGACACACAGGTGTTGAGGTCGAAGTATTTCCTTATTCAGTTTTCTACGTATATTATGAGCAGTATTTGACGATGTGGCGGGATACGTTTGCTTCTATCGGATACAGTCTTATCGGTGCAATGCTGCTGAATTTTATGACTTCTGGGTTTAATATTTTGACTACATTTGCTGTTTTAGTAACTGTTATAATGGTTGTTGTAAATATGATGGGTGTGATGTATATTTGGAACATACCTCTTAATGCTGTGTCCTGCGTTAATCTTATTGTTTCCATCGGTATTGCGGTGGAATTCTGTACACATATTGCGTATGCATTTGCTACAAGTAAACGACCTCCAGGATTTAAGGCTCAGGACGCTATTCAGTCAGTAGGAGCTACAGTTATTACAGGTATAACGTTAACCAACATACCCATAATAGCTTTAGCTTTTTCCTACACTGGTATAATTGAGGTCTTTTTCTTTAGAATGTTTTTTAGTTTGGTGATACTTGGATTTTTACATGGGTTAATATTTTTCCCAGTACTATTAAGTTATCTAGAATATTTTATGCGAAGAAAATAAAAATTTATAACATGATCTCTCATTTTTGTTTACTAAATTTACTGTGTATTTAAATGTAAATAATAATAAGAAATAAAACAGTTGAGCTGTGTTGTATCGAAATCAATCTACGGTTAACCGATTTTAAAAAGAGTGTGTAGTATGTTTGTACTAGAATTAATGTAAACTTTTACTGATTAAGGATATAACTACTTTTAAGTTGATGCCATTCAAATTTCATCATAATAATAAAAAAATAGGGATGTAAAAACGCCTTGTAAAAAAAATGTATTCTATGATTGGATTATCGGTTATACCGTTCTTATTTTCAAATAAAAGCATTAAGTATTTATTGTAAAGTAAAATAAAAAAAAAGTAAAGTATATCGGTAATAAAACCGTGGTAGAGTCCCAGAGCGCTGAAAAGTAATAGACAGACAGATAATGTTATGATTTCACATGAACAAAAAAAGTGTTCTTATTGTTACTAGTTTTAATTAATTTTTAAATTAGTATTATCATTGTATTTGTATAAAAATGTAAATAGTAAGTAATTTATATTATAGACATTATTAGTAATAAAGTAGATTAAAAATAAAATATATTTTTGTAAATATAAATTAGTTTTATTTCATAGTAAGTATATTTTTATAAATTCTATGATTATTTAATTCACTGTTTACATCGTAAGTGTAGAGCATCAATTTTATTTTTTTACTCACTTTTTATACGATACGCGTGTGAATGGGGAGATATTGTAAGAGTTTTTTGCGTAATTATATCAGAAATAAGGAGATTGGACAGTGACCGACATAGCGCTCAGAATTTCGGATGCAAAGGGCAGGGCACAGAACCGATAACTGCTGTGGGAGAAAGGAAAACGCCTCATAATATGGACTGATTACCTTGTTACAATGGCGGACAGCCTATGGCAAAACTAGATACCTATAAGCCTAAGTAAGAGTGGATATATTTAGAGGCGTCCGTCCGTTGGAATGACCTAAAATTAATTCCTTTCAGACTTGCCGTAGTTGTTGCTGACTTGCGTAGCTTCCGCTCAATACTTTGTCTGCATAATGTATTTACAAATAAAAATAAATTAGGATATTTATCAGTTGTTTAGTACTCACAGTACAAGCTCCGCTTAGTTTGAGACTTGATGGCGATGTGTAAAAATAGCTAAATGATTATTGTAAATTATATCTGAAGTAAGTAATAGAGTCGGGCGATTAAGTTTTAGTTATTATTATAAATAAAACTTTAAATGTTTTCATTTTACTTTAAGTCTATATATGAAATTCCCAATTAAAAAAAAAGAAGGATTGAACTAACTTACCTAACAAGTAAAAGGACATGTTTATCAGTCGACGCTTTGTCGCATTCTATTATATTGGTTCATAATAAATGTATAGAAATGTCGAAAAACGTGACTGTATGCAGCTGCGGTGAATAGGAGGGAGGGCGGGAAAATACTTTCCCAAGGGACGAGACGGAACTATCCACACCTGCGTACCTAATCGAAACGATTTTATTGATGCTTTAGGTAAGTCACGTATCAAAAAAATATTCTAAATATGTTCTAATCGCTGGTATTAATATTATCTCAAGCCTGTATTAATTTTTGATAAGTTATCGGATGACTTAAGCGGTCGCTACACTGCCGAATTCGTTTAGGCTTTTCGAAATACGACTATATCTATAGATACATAACACAAATTGAATAGATATTTGGATAGCGATGTAGTAATTAAGTATACATGGTGTCAAAGCGTACTAAGAAAAAGAACAGTTTGCCGATGTTTTCTCTACGAAAACAAACGAAAGAAAACTAGACAATAAGCACTATACTTAGCTAGCTAGCGTAATATTAGTAAGTCAAGTTTGCCTTGGTAAACCTTGCAGTGAGATGTGTCGATGTCTATTCACGTACCTAAATTAAATTATCATCAATTCATCACTACATAGTATGAACCAACGTCGCCGTCTATTCGTCTCTATGTTTGCAAAAAAAATTAAATTAAAAAAATATTTATTTTCTGATACCAATAAAACATTGATTCTTTTTTCGCTTACGAATTCGCTAGTGTAATCACGTCTCCTTATTACTTAGATTAATTTGGCCAACCATTCATGGTTTATTTAAAGTACAGCAGTGCAGTCAATGTTGCTTGTCCTGTCAGACTAAACGTAAATATGCGTTTTTTATTAAACTAGTGAAAAAAGTGACTTATTAAAAATGAAGTCTATCATAGTATTTCTAATATTTGTGACTCTGTGGTGCGGAACACAAGCTTTATGTCGTATGCGTGGTGATTGCGCTGTAGTGAATGGATTTCCAAAACCATGTCCGCAAGATGATATTGAACCTTTACCTATAATTGATGGATTATTACCAGAAGCTGCACAGTGGACAATAGATACTATAACCCACAGGTGTCCACATCTACTCTTTGATAATGAAGGTAACAGATTACCAAATAATGAAATATTGACTTGCTGTACGTCTGATCAATTAGTTGCAATGACTGATGGCTTGATGATTGCCGAAGGTGTTCTTGGTCGTTGTCCAACATGCTTTAGGAACTTTGCGAGACAAATCTGTGAGATGAACTGTTCACCAGACCAATCACGGTTTGTAGATGTTGTAGTTGAGACGACTCCAACTGATATCGATTATGTCAATGAAATTAATTACAGAGTTTATGAAGATTTTATGATAGATGCTCACAGATCTTGTGCCGATGTATTCATCCCTCAAACCGGTATGCCCGCTATTAACATGATGTGCGGAAATGCTCCTATCTGTGATGCAGATGCTTGGTTTGGATTCACCGGAAATACAACGATTAATCCATTAGCACCGGTACAAGTAAATTTCTTAAGATGGCCAACGGAAGAAGACTCAATGAACCAGCGGGCTTTGCCGTGCAATGAAACATTTGGAGATGATCTGCCTTGCAGTTGTGTAGATTGTTTTCCAATGTGTCCATTGGACACCGAACCTTTTGTTCCGGAACTATGTTCAGTTTTATCAGTTAACTGTGTCGGCTTTTCCGTGGGAGTAACTCTGTTTGTAATAAGTGTAATAGTATTTATAGTTATATGTGTCTTTGAATATAGATTTATAAGAAATACTAAATCTAAACCACCTAATAATGACGTGACTTCTACTGGAAATGCCGTAATCAGATTATTTCAACACATTTTTTCAAAAATAGGTGGTATATCCGCAGGTAACCCTGTTTTAATGATTATGTTGACAACATGGGTAGTGTTTGGTATGACAGTTGGTGTAATGTTCTTAAACCTGACATCAAATCCTTTAGAACTTTGGTCAGCTCCAGATTCACGCAGTCGAACAGAACTTAACTATTTTAATTCAAGATTTGGTCCATTTTATCGTGCTGCCCAAGTATTTCTTACATTTGATTTAGATTCTTTTGAAGTTGAAGTCGGTCCTGAAAATGTTACTTATGGGCCCGCATTTAGATTTGAGGCAATAGAAGAATTAATTAAACTAGAGAATGCTATAATTGACATTAATAGAGATAACGGGGGTGTTACTCTTGAACAAGTCTGCTACGCACCTCTTCGGTCTCGTGGAGGTGAACAGAGACTTGATGAATGTGTATCAATGTCAGCATCTGTTTATCTTCAAGACTATAGAGATAACCCAAATGAAAATACATATCTTAGTTTAATTCAGGGCTGTTTAAATAATCATTTTGCTTTAAATTGCTTAGCAACATGGGGTGGTGGTTCAGAGCCAGAGATTTCCTTTGGAGGATACGATGGTGACAATGTTAGAAGCGCGAATACTCTACTCATTAATTATCCGATTGCAAATTTCCTTTTAGAAGATGACCTTCAACCAGTTTTAGACTGGGAACAAAGTTTTATAGACTTGTTACAAAATTATATCGAAAATGATAAACCTGACTTTGTTACAGTGGCTTTTGGGACTGAAAGGTCTATTGAAGACGAAATTAGACGTGTATCCGTGGCAGAAGCCTTACCCATTGCAATTAGTTATATCCTTATGTTTGCATATGTCACGGTTTCCTTGGGCAATGTTAGATCTTGTAAGACTTGGATGATTGATAGTAAAATCATGGTTGCAATTGGTAGTATTGTAGTGGTGTTAGTCTCAATTTTCTGTGCTATGGGAACTATGGGTTATGCTGGTGTTACACTTACACTATTAGCAATAAATGTTATACCTTTCTTTGTCTTATCAATTGGAATTGATAATGTATTCCTCATGGTCAATACATTACACGATATACAAAGTAATTTGAAATCATTTAGCGACTATAATGATGATATGAGTACTGATAAAAAGAGGAGGTTTGTTTTTGAAAAAATGTTAGGAAAAGTAGGTCCTTCCATGTTCGTGGCTTCCATAACACAAATTACTTGTTTTGGAATAGGTAGTCTTGCCAATTTTCCGGCTGTTGTGACATTTTCTATATTTGCTTCTTTTTCTCTGGGCTTCCTTTTTGTTTTTCAAATAACTACTGTAGTTGCTATCTTGTCGATTGACTTCAAACGAACTTCTCAAAATAGGTTAGATATTTTCTGTTGTATTCGAAAAAAGATACTAGACGACGAAAACCCCTTGCACTCTGATAAACCAAACCCTGGTATTTTTGCACGCCTGATGGTGCCATATTCGAAGTTTCTTCTAGACTGGCGAGTTAAAATTGTAGTAGCGATTCTTTTTATGCTCATGCTGTCCATTAGTATAATATTATTACCACAAATAGAAGTAGGTTTGGATCAGCAACTTGCTCTTCCTCCAGATTCTTATGTTTATTCTTATTTAGAAGCCGTAAATGACTTAATGCGTATTGGCCCACCTGTGTATTTTGTTCTCAAGGGTGGTTTGAATTTCACAGATCCTTATCACCAAAATGTGATTTGTGGTGGACAGCTATGCTATGATGACTCTTTATTTATACAAGTATTCATGGCAGCACAACATAGTCCTATTACACATATCGCCAGGAGTTCTAATTCTTGGATAGACGATTTCGTAGATTGGAGTGGTTTACCTGGTGCATGTTGTAAATACAACATTACTAACGGAGAATTTTGTCAAAGCACAGACATATCAGCAGAATGTGAGTACTGTGTTATAGAAAGGAACAATGATTACTTTAACGGTTTAAGACCTAGCCAGGAAGCTTTTGAGAGATACATTCCATTTTTCTTACAAGATAGACCTTCTGACATTTGCAATAAAGCAGGGTTAGCTAGTTATTCGAATGCTGTTAATTATGTATTAGATTCAGAAGGCCTGGCAACTGTCCACGACACAAATTTTATGGCATATCATATACCATTAGGTACTTCTAAAGAATACATAGATGCTGTTAGGTTTGGCTATGAGATCAGCGCTAACATAACCGCTGCTATCTTAGAACATACAGGTGTTGAAGTAGAAGTATTTCCTTACTCCGTGTTCTACGTATATTACGAGCAGTATCTGACAATGTGGACCGACACGGTTGCCTCTATCGGATATTGTCTTATTGGTGCAATGATATTGAATCTCGTTACTTCTGGATTTAATATAATTACTACTCTTGCTGTATTATGTACTGTTATAATGGTTGTTGTGAATATGATGGGTGTCATGTTTATTTGGAATATTCCTTTGAATGCTGTGTCATGCGTTAACTTGATTGTTTCTATTGGTATCGCTGTGGAATTTTGCAGTCACATTGCCTATGCTTTTGCTACAAGTAACCAACCTCCAGGGTCCAGAGTGCACGATGCCATTCAGTCGGTAGGTTCAACAATTATAACAGGTATTACTTTAACTAATATTCCTATTATAGTTCTTGCGTTTTCGTATACTGAAATAATTGAAGTATTTTTCTTTAGAATGTTCTTTAGTTTAGTAATACTTGGATTTTTACATGGCATGATATTTTTCCCTGTTTTATTAAGTTATCTGGAGTATTTTACTAGGAAAAAATGATTACGACTATGGACTTTTAGAGCGCATGAATAATTAAATAGTAGTAGTTGGTACCTAGGTAGATCCTAGAATGTACTAAACGTATAGGTGAGGTATAAATTAAATGTATCTGATTAACTTATCCTTCGTATAATAATAGAAAACATCACCTTACAGTAAGACTAGATTAAGTTGTAAATAAACATAATTTTTAATTTTATACTGGTTGTTTTTTTGCCTATGCCTTATATTTACAGTAAGTATAACAGAAACATACAAAAATATTTACAAATTGTGTACAAGTGACAATTATGTTAAAACAATGACTAGACATGCATAATATTGTATCGTTTTAAGATAAAAACAATAAAACTAAGTTAAGTATATTCATGTAAAGTTGTCCAAAGCAATATATAAAAAATATTGTTTTGAAAATTATTTAGTTATTGTTGTTAACCTAAGGTCATCAAAGTTGAGATCAAAATATATTCATATTCAAACAAAATATAATGAAAAGGATTGGTAGAGGTATTGGTCAGATCTAAAGCTTTATAAAAAGTACGAGTAGCTTGTTGAAAATGATAGTTTGACATCTAATCATAGTAGATAATGTAATAAAAGTTACGCTTCCAAAACATGATTTAGATAAGCAATATAACAAATAGCTAAACGAAGTATTTCGATTTTGGACAACTTTTTGTCCGGAGGTAGCGTTGGAAGCAATCGTCTTAAGGATCCAAATGCCGCGTTAAACGCTTCAACACGGATTCTCTCTCTTGTAGCATGAGCAGTGCGGTACTTAAGCGTTGCACGCCTTCTTCTGCGACGTTCTTCCCGTGACAAACCAGCGCAAGGCGAGCCAGTACCGCTTGATAGGTAAGCTTCTTCCGAAAGCGCACATGGTTCCAGTATTCTTTCTCTACAACAAAAAATACACTTAAGGTAAGTACATATAACGACTGCCTCGGTGTACCAGGTCACTTTTTTGTGATTCACAAATCATTATCCTAACCCTGGATGATCAATGTTCCGTTAAATTGATGCTTAAGCCTGAGTTATATTGGTCTACTTTAGTTAGTTGGTCACGTGAGCAAAAGTGTCTAAAAAGTAAAAATTACATTCAGATTTGTTTTATGTAGTTAATTCATTCAAATTTACGACAATCGTTTGAATTAGTCATTTTCAGTTCTGGGTTTTCGTAAGTAATACTAATAATCTAATGAATACGAATTATAAACAGATAGTGCGTATCAGTAAAATACGAGATTGTGAAACACAATCCAATCTGTACTGATTAGTTAATGTTGAAAATTTACTTAATTTTAGTAATCAAATTATTTATTTAAAAAAAAAATCATAAAATTAAAAATCTATGTCAATATCTACTTAATTATTACTTTTCTGATAGATAAAAATAGTAGGACTTTGTATAGCGGGGTCATTGTACTAAACCCTTGCAAATCCATGTAAGGCACTTTGCCATTCTTGTTTCACGTTCATACGTCTTAACTACGCCATTCGGAACAGAGTTAGAGTCCAGCTTGCGAAAGGACATCTCTCCTTTCCGAAAAAAATAAAACATCAGTTGAAATAGAGAATACTACAAAATAATGGTACCTACAACCTAAAAATAGTGACTGTGTTTCAAATTTATGGACACAATCTATATTATATTAGACTCAGAATCGTGTATGAAGCATAATAAATAACAAAAGTCAGCATGAATAAGTGAAACTTAATCAAATATTTCTTCTGATTATGTTAGTCACGACTTACGGAACAACAAAACTTTATTTGCCTTGTTATTGGGGTTTACCTTAGAATGATAAAATTCTGTGAGACGGAATTAGTCATGTTTTGTAGTAGTAGTAAAAGCCGACAAAAGGAATGTTCGCAACATTCTAAGAAAACAATGTGGAAAGATATAGTTCAGTTTCTATAATAATAATCCTCACACATTCACACGACGTCATCTAGTCCCAAACTAAGCAGAGCTTGTACTCGTACTATGGGTACTAGACAACGGTTATAGGTACATACTTAAATACTTTTTTTTGTAAATTCGTAGAAATACCCAGACCGAATCAAAAAATTATGTTCATGCACACAAAGATTTCCATTGAGCGGGAATCGAACCTCTGCGCAGCAGTCATGTTATAAAATCACTACGTCGCGTCACTGAGGTCGACTAGTATAGTTTCTTATCCCAGCAATTCGCTTGTTATTGCCATTATTCAGTTAAACATAAATAAAACTACAATAATGTGCTTGTTACCTTTTCCTCGGAGCCAAGTTCTCTCTACCCGTGATAGGAAGTAAAGCTTCCCGCGGCTCGGCAAGCATACACGGCAGGGAGCCATCCTCCATGCCGCTGGCGGTCTCCAACCAGCTTTTCATTTTGATGCTAAAAAAAATGGCAAACTCTAACTAAAATGGTCGAGCATTACTGTTTATAAGGAACTCCTTCACTCAATCCAATTTCTTATATTTTAGTCAACTACGACTCCAGTCAAGCAAGAAGCCAATAAAATTAGTTAAAGAGTGTAAAATGTACGTTATAATTTGAAAAGGGCAACGATTTTTGAATCTCACGAAATACAATTACAATTAAGTAGATAGATATTATTTGTATGATTTACAAATTATTGTCCAGAGTTCGGACGTTGTATTTTTTATTGCATGTTTTTTGTAACTGTTCTCGAAGTAGAACACAATTCCCGAGAAGCCCAAGAGTAATTTAAAGGAAAAAGAAACACTATTGTTTGAAATATTGATCTCTACCATCTTTATCCTAAACTTTTCTAGAATAGAACCGGCCTCATGGTCCGATAAATTAATGTTTACAACAGACCATTATACCGCTGAGAGGAGTTGATCTCGTTTTTAGCTGACGGACGTTATTTTGCCCTGCGAAAACCACGCTGCCCCAACGGATGGCTTATCGTCAAGTTTTACTTCTTTTGTTTTCGTACAGAATTTTAGGAACTTTCTCTTTACCAAATTTTTAACCGCCACTGCAGCGTTGAGATGGGCTTAACATACGGTGTATCTACACTTGACATTGTTTATAAATGAAACTAGGTATCGTCATTATTTCCAAACAGCAAATTAATTGTACATACTGTTTAATTTAGAAGCTTCAAAAGCAATCGATTCGATACGGTTAAAGGGCATGATTCGATTATTATCGACGCCACTAGAAGGGTTGCACTATTGGGGTTGATATAAAAAGAATAAATACGGATTTATTATCCCCTAAAGAGATCGCTTAGTGTGAGGTGTGAACGCGTGTTGTATTATTAATCTGAAGAACATCACCCTTGCGGCCAGTAAATTTGATTTGACGGAGAATCAAAACAAGTCGTGTCTCTAGGGTTTGTCAAAGAAATACTTGAAAGACTTGCAATAGGAATACGTGATGTTTTTGGTGATATTTTCATTAGAAATTATTGACTGCTGATTAGACAGGGACGTTTAAAAAGGAGTATCTTTAAAAATACTGCATTTTTAATTGTTTTTTTGATGACTCAAAAGTTACTCATATTATCATTTAAAAAACCGCTCTTTGAATCGACTAGGAAAAGAAGTTTTCAATTCGTTTAGTAGTTTTTTATTATTTTTTTAATGTTTGATACATATCCCTGAAATAACATACCGCAACATCCATCTGTGACTAGTACAAATTAAAAAGAAATACAACGTCCGAGCTCTGGACAATAATTTGTAAATCATACAAATAATATCTAATTGTATTTCGTGAGATTCGAAAATCGTTGCCCTTTTCAGCGCAACTTTTAGCGCAATGAAATTAAGTAAGTATTGAAATTGACGTTAAACTGGTAATTATTCTGAAGTTAAAAGGTGTTTTTCGATAATGAGTACGAAACCCAGATTATATGTTTATTCTGAAACATTATATTAAGCAAGCCAAATATTTTTTGCAGAGCTAAGTAAAACAGAAAACAAAGATCAAAAGTCTAACTAACGGCGCTTGCCGTCGCATACGATTCATGTTTCAAAACAGAAGGGTCGCTATCATACCAACGCTTTTACCACTGTGGCAACGACATTATTCCTTTTGTGATAGAGTGTGACTTGGCAAGATTACTACCTCTGGTTTACGCTATATTGCAAGGTATTTACTAAACTACTTGAGAGATCAGGAATTCCAATAAGATGGTTAAATAAAACAGTGAATCTGATAGCCTAGCAATATTAGCATCGGTTTCGGACCAGATTAATTTCAGAGGCTTTATATTTATTTTTTACTAGCTGATGCCCGCGGTTTCATCCGTGTTGTATAAGTAGCTTAATTGTTATTCTAGACCCTAAACTACCTATTTTCCAAATTTTATCAAAATCCATTTAGTTGTTTTTGCGTTAAAGAGTAACAAATATCTATCCATACATACATCCTCACAAACTTTCGTATTTATAATATTAGTAGGATAATTACACGGCAGCACTGCATTGGTTTTGGTAGAAAGCGCGAATACGGTCTATGAATCAGGACAATTGATATAGGATTATTTGTAACTAGGGACGTCACTATTAGCTTCTATTATACAACGAGAATTATAACAATTACCGTATCTTAAAAACCAATGAGTGGTTGCTGTTCTAACTAAGGCGAATAGCTAGAATAAAGTTTATGTTTACATTTTACATACATGCAACAGCGGAACATGTTGCCTTTAAAAGAGAAAGAAATGAAGAAGGGTTCTATAATAATCTAATATAATATCTAATAATTAATCTAATATAATAAGGGGAATTGATACTAATATTATAAAGAGGTAAAGTTTGTGTGTTTGTGACGTTGTAGGGGGTAATCTCTGGCTTTAATGAACCGATTTTAAAAGTTATTTCTGTGTTGAATAGTCCATTTATCAGGGAGTGTCATAGGCTATAGGTATAGTTGGCGGCTATGGCGACTAACGAAGTGGGCACGGGTCAGCCAGCTAGTACATACATTCAATTCTACTGTCAATAATGGAAACAAAATTAATGCCAGCACAAAGCTATTTTACTTTACAGCGACATTAGGTGAGCGTTGAATCTTATCCAGGCAAACAAAATAATACATAAAATATTTTATAAACTTACTTTTTTCTCGCAATCAACAATAAATAGTCACACACATAATTCAATGAAACCAGATTTGCCCTTCGAAATCTAATTCGGGCGCAAACCTTTAACTCTTTTTAAATGAAGACACTTCACAGAAACGATTTCGAGAAAAACTGTATACTATAATTACAATTCACGTACTACAGATGGACACATACTATTTCGCAACGCAGCATCCCTCCGCTTTTATCTCCTTGGGAAGGGGATGGACCATCCCTCTCACACCCGGAGGGCGTTGCCAAATATGTTCTGAATAAACAAACAATACGTTGAAAAATGTATAGTAAAGACATACTACTAAGCTGTCGGATTACAATTAAGTTTTTGTTCCTATTATTACTATTTGGAACGCTTACAAAATAATAAAAATGAGAATTTCTTGTTTGCTAAATATTGTACAAAAGACTTATGGCATATTTTGGTATACCTAGGTACTTATTGTCTTTAAGAAGATATTAGGTATATTGTTTAGGCACTCTATCTTAACCTACCTAGGTAACGCCAAAGTATTAAATCTTCCTTCACGATAAATATGCTGCCCATAGCTGAAACTTCCATTAACCTATGTGAATCACGTCTTTTGACTTTCTAGAATTTTCATAAATTAATATCTTTAAACTGTAATATACTCGTACATCATATATATAAATACCAATCGTTTAACTTTGTAACCTTTACAAATTTAAGATACAAATATTCTTAACAGTAGATAATATATATTTCCCGTGAGTAGATACGGCTACTAATGTTTTTTTCTCGTACCTATTTCCCTCAATCTAATTATTCTGTGAATAAAGAAACTGCGATTAATACACTAAGTATATCTAGTTATCATCAACTTTGTACTTAGCATTACTGTCTTTTACGATAAGTTTTATTTTAAAAAAATTAATAATTTTGCTGTCTCTATGCAGCGATTAAAAATCACCGATTGAGATAAAAACTTCTAAATAATTTAATCAATAAACAAGTGTTAAGAAATATCTAAATAAATATGATAAAATATTATGTTGTTTCATTGCAGGTGTTTTTGATCGTAATGTTGTTATTATACTTTACATAGCTAAGGTATTTGTAATTGCAATTATTTCTGGGAAAAAGCATTAAAAATTAATATAGTTTTCCTTTTTTTTTTAGAAAATTTGACTTATTATCTCTACTAAAAGAAAAACAGCATGGACCATGAAAAATCACCAAGTGGCATGCCCCCGGAGAAGAAACTAAATCTTCCGCAGAACCACAACGTTAACAAGAAGCAAATTAAAGACCGGGAAAGTCTTGCCTAGTGTTAATGCGGAAAAAATGAATCAGAATAGCATACAGCTACAAAAATATTAAATAAGGATTCACAGTAGATTCAACACTGCATATAAAATTCTCTACTACCGTCACCAAAGAACTAATCTACTTGGTTAATTAGTTGCCAATCGTAGGTAATAATAATTAAATTATGTAAACAAAAGGTATTTCACAATCTTGCAGATGTCAGATTAAAAAGTATTTAAGCGGATATAATTTGTTTTTCATTTTACTTATCATAGAATAAGTTGATAATGTAACTATGCACCTGTATCTCTGTATCTACGTTTTCGTTATAGATAGGCTGTATGAATTGATTTCGTTTTTTATTACCCAAATATAATTTGAATAAATAATTCATCATAACAGCCCATTAATGTCCCACTGCAGGGACGGGCCTCCTCCAGTGACGTAGGGATACTTGGCCTACTAATACCACTCTGGCCAGACGGATTGGTATAGGGTTTAATTTCAAGTTTTCCTTCTTTTTATTTCGTAAAGATAATATTCACGGATAGTCCCTCAGTCTGTTTTTACGACACCCATGGGATGGTGACATATTGTATTCTTACTCCGTCACCACACGGAGAAATGAATGCTTAAGTACATGGTTACTGCTAAAAGGTTATGGCTGTATAGTTAGGTTTTTACGACGTGGAATTTGGTGAAAGAGGGACTCCGCGTGTGATCAACTGTTTGTGAGGTCACCTTATAGTTGTGATCCTAAATTTAGCTAAGTAGAGAAGACAGAGTAGAGACTTGGCATAACGGCGAGTCAAAGATGTATGATTCAGTTTAACAATTAATAGGAAACTAGCTGGGGTTCCTTGAACAGTGACAAGTTCCTGGATAATTATTTCAGAAGTAGGTATCCTAAGTTATTTAAAATTCTGTGTATCATTTGATTATGATTATGTCAGGAACAAATAAACCAATGCGAATCATTAAAAGCGCCAACGTTTTTATAAAATCAAAAATATCTTCTGACGTATCCATGAAAAACTTTCGTGCAGCATCTGTTGTAGTCCCGCCCAATACAGTCTGCACCAATCCCAGCCGACTCCGCCTATCGATCTCAGGACACAGGTGCTACCGGATAATTGACGATGCCAAATGGGTTCTGTTACTAAACTTCGTATCCAAATGTCTTGGAATTTTAAAGCTTAATATTTTATTCTAAAGGATCGGACGATGTAATGACGACTGGACTATCAATGGTGTCAATTTTCTTTCACATGTAAGATGAGAAGAAAAAAAAAGAAAGATTGCAGACAGCCTTAGTGCAACTCAGTAAGACTATCAAGGCAAATTCCACGATTCCTAAGAAAGGATCTGCAAGTAATAGTTGACATAGGACATAGGTTAATAGGTATTAGGTCAATATAATTTTAGTCATGGATCGCCATTTTGTTCGTCTAAGTTTTTTCCAGAACCGAGCCTTTGCATAGTTGAATGCGAATTTAAATGCCTTTGCACCTACCCAAGCCACTCTTCCTACTCGTCCTTCATTTGGCTAGACGAGGTTGTATGTAAGTGAAGAACATGATATTATTTATTACATTATACAGTCAATAAGCACTTTTAATTCCTAGCATTAACAAAATGTGTTAATTAGTGTTAATTATCTAAAGATAACACCACGTGTGTACTATCTTTAGATACATTCATTAATTTGATAAGAAAGGTGAATGATTGAAATGAATGAAAAAAATATGAGTATAATTTTCAATTAAATCTTTGTAGATTATTTTATAGGACTTTTATTTAACGCTTTTCAATTAATACCCTTTTTCCTTTACAACAATACGGATTTCAACTCTCTGTATAATCTAAAGAAAGTCTAAGATATGATACGTCCCAGTACGTTCAAATTCGGGACTGAGAAAACCCGACTTGGTCGCTTCCAAGGTTGAGAGTAGATGATGGAAATAACAACACGTGCACTTAATAGAACATACATCATTTACTCTGTCTTTATAAAATAAGTCACAATAAAGTATACATAATTTGCTGACACAGATGTAAGGCTGACACTACAATATTAACGCCGCCACCCAGGAGTCAAACACGAAGTCGTGGTTTGGAATAACCTGTAGGAGAATTTGAGAAGCATCATCTTTTAAAAAATACGTTACACACCGTAATGTCAATCGACTGTCTATCAAGTTAAAAAGGATACTTATTTAAATTTTTTTTTATTCATACTTACAAACATGAAATCACGCCTTATTCCATGAGGGAAGATATAAATTATAGAACAAAATAGTATGTATCTTCTACGATTCTTTCAAACTTTAATATGTCTTATCTAGTCATAAAACTTGTTGCCGCTTACTATTCGGTAACATATTTTTCAAATGTTTCTGTAACTTCAGGACTTTCTTTGACTAATACGATAACTCCCTCGTATACTTGCCAGTGAATATGCTTCCTTACATTTCTTCGTTGCTTTGGAACCTAATACGTAAGCAGGTAGGTACACGATAATAAGTATTAGTTCGATACAGTTGTTAGTCACTTCCGGTATAGGTTTTATTCATTTTAAAATCAACAAAAATAAAATATCAAAAAGTGCAGGGCAAATTCTGCTATAGTCTTTATCAGACAGGAAAGGTACGGTGACATTTGATCTTTTCCATGTTACTTAGTTTACTTTTGTAGAATTTAAAAATAAAAGCTATCAATTTATGAATCCGAACTGATAAAAAATTAAAAATATTATTTAGACGTTTATATACAATTAAGTAAATTATATGAAATATTTGTTTTATATTCCATCTTCAACCCTAATATGTAAAATAAAAACATATAAATTTTAAAATCGTATGCGCGACTCGGAACGAATTTCAATAGAGATTGACACAATAAAATTGTTAAAATCGAATGGTTTTTTATAAAATTGATTAAATCGATAATTTTTTTTTTATAATCATAGAAATTAAGTTAGTCTTATAACTCAATATTAGTTTTTACGAGGATAGGCCGCAAGTTTTTTTTTGGCGGGATTCGTACGTCATAGCGATAAAATCTTGATGATGTCATTATTAAAAGAGGCCTGTAACCTATGACCACGTAACTGCCGATGATTGAAAAAAACAAAAATCTAATACTTCATGACTGTGAGAGGAAGAGACATCAGATTAGACAATTCAGTAGATTTTAACTTATTATGTCATGTAAGTGACGAATCAAGTAATTCATCAAGCTGTTCATCAGATGAATCACGCATTGATTCGGCATAATTAATAAATATTTAAAAAAAGATTAGTTTCTTATTTTGTACCCATAATCGATTTATTCTTGTTTGTTAATTATATCGGTTAGATATAGAATCGGTATTTTTAAAAACGATTTTAGTGTTACTACATCTCTAGTAATGACAAATACTAAACGTCACCGTACCCATAAGATCTGAAATACAGTATAAGAGCGGAATTCCTTCTTATTAGATTAGAGCATTAAATAAAAGTATCAGTACATTTACATAAAAGTTGAAAATCTCATTGTTATTTTACAACCACTTTACTACTATTACTATGAAATAAGGTTTTATAACTCATTTTACAACCTCCTTACGTTCGGCTATGGTTGTTTGTCAATAAATTCGAAATTGGAAGCTTTTTATCTGAATTTAAATGGCAACTCATTTCCATGTTACCGCCCAGAAATTGATTTACTCGGTCACAAACTAAGATAATTTATGCAAAGAAATATGTACCGCTCGGAGACTCCCTCCGTCTAATGTCGCTTCGCAATTCTGTATTAATACTATAATAAACAGTTATACATAACAAATACAATACACTGACAACATATTTCACGAAGGTCACGGCAAACGCTAATTTTGTTTAGGTATTGCGACATCGGGACAGGGACACGCGATGTAAATAAAGCAATTATTTTGTTTTTTCATCACAATTTTTTTCATTAGTACCGATTATATTGCAATCAGAATGTACTAGTGTTATATAGAAAAAGAAATCGTAGGCATATGAATTTTTTTTTTATACTAAACACGGCAATATGACTATATCGAACCTGATGGAAAGCGCAAGTACAGTTCACAAATGAAGCCAACGGATAGAAGTCCAAAAACAACTTCAATCCGTCGTCATCATCTTGCCGGTTTGGCCAAATGCTTCTTCACACTGCGTTTGAAGGACCCAATGTCATATGATGGAGGAAATACGTGAGCCGGAAGCTGGTTCCACAACTTAATGGTTCGGCATAGGAAGGAATTCCCGAACCTTTTGGTGCGAGCCGATATCTGACAGACCGTCTGAGTATGACTAATTTTATTAGAAACATTTCTAAGCAATTATTATCTTCAAATTGTCACTTTTATCACGATTTATATATTACCACCTGTACGGGTTATTCACCGTACAGAACTTAGGCGTCAGCATCATTGCGATAACGCACTGTGTGACGTGATTGCAACACCTTTATTGTAACTTAATTTGTATTTAATTTTAGTCGATATTAGTAGCTCATACCCGACGCGACTCATTTCATCCCATTATTATTATTAATTGATCGGTTTACTGAAATATAAGTATTTTTATAATTGTTTATCTTAGTTTATCTTAATCTCACCCCTAATCCGAACATTGGTCCTTCGAGCCTTCGTAACCCCGGCGGGACCTAAACGCGTGTGAATTTCGTGTGTGTCTCGCTAAATAACATTACCAGACAGTGGAAAACGGTGCTTGATCTTAATATACCTTAAACATTATCTTTTTTGAACATATTTTGTGATTGTGTATCGCGAATCCTTATCTCGTTGATCTTGAAAGACCTCAACACCCAGAAAACTGCTTACAACGTGTGACGACGTGTAACAACGTGTGACTACGTGTGACCCAGATTTGTGAGTCGGATCCGTAGAAGAATCTGCAACTCAAGTAAGATCTTTCTAATTTATCTTTAATATGGCGACACTGGAAGAAATTTTAGCTACTCAGCAGCAGCTAGTCCAAGGTGTGGAGCAACTCTACTCCAATTTTAAGAAAGATGGAGCTGAACGAAAGACTTCTGACTATTTACGCCGCCGATTGGAAACTCTTGAGCAATATGCTACCGAGTTCCATAACAATCATATGAACCTTTTGTCTTTTGACGATAAATCTGATACTTATTTCAGTAAGAATCATTACGATCAGTTTAAACAAAGATATGAACTTATAAAAGCTACTATTAAAAGCTATAAAACCCCTGTCGCTAAGCCTATTACGATCTCTGAATTAAAACCTCCTACCTTTGTACCCTCTTTAAAACCACCATCACCAACCTTACAGGCATCAACCTCTGCCTATCCTCAACCTATTTCGAAAGATAACTCTAATGTTAGTAAAACTGAAGATCTTTTACGTAAACAAGCTACTAATTTTAAGGCATTTATGAGAACTGCTTCAAATATTGACCTCGATCTTATCTCTGAAAAGTGGGAGTTTGAAGATATCCTAAAAATCATGAAAACTCGCTGGGACGCCGTCGACTGTGTTCACTGGGAGCTAGACAACGAGCTTAATGGCTCTAACAGTGAGTACGAAGAACAGTTTACCCAGTACGAGAACTATTACAACAGGATAAAGAGAGACATTAATAAAAAGATGTGGTCCGTGGCACACATTGAAAAATCGACCCCTAAAATACAAATTGCTACCTTTGAAGGAAGGTATAACAATTGGACCTCATTCAAAGATCTTTTCACGGAGACTGTACATAATAACCCTTCTCTCTCGAACGCACAGAAAATGCAATTTCTCAAAAGTAAGGTCAAAGGTGAACCTGAGAAATTAATACAGCATCTCCAAATAAGCTCCGACAATTATCTTGTTTGTTGGAATATTTTAAATCATCGCTATGACAACAAGCGTTTGATTTTCTCATCCCATCTTAATAACCTTTTAAACATCCCTGTAAGCCAGCTACAATCGTCCAATCATGTAAAGCGTATTCATGACACTACTTACGAGAGTGTAAATGCTATAAAGAACTTAGGGATCGATGTCACCTCATGGGATCCGTTCCTTGTATGCATATTATCTCAGAAATTAGACCCAGAGACCTTTGACGATTATCAACAATCACTTAAAAACCCACGGGAAATACCAGTTTTAGAAGAATTTCTTCAATTTCTGGAAACAAAATTCATGACCCTTGAAACATCTCGAAAGAAGCATCCTACGGAAAATATATATAAGCCATCACAATCTTATCAACAATCTTCATCTTTTAGAGGTTATTATAATAATCAACCATCAACTTCTAAAAATTATAATCCTAATAATCATATGAAACATAATTATAACAATCAGAAGCGTACATTTGTAACAAACCAGGTCATTTCACAATCATCAAAGTTCAACGGCATAAGAAATGACAAACAAAAACCCTGTCCAATATGCAATGCAAGTGATCATCGCATATATGCATGTCAGAAATTATTGAATATGCAACCTTATGCACGGAGAAATGCTGTGACGAATTTAAACCTTTGCGTCAATTGTTTGCATTATCATGTAGGTAAAAAATGCATGTCGACATTACTTTGTAAAGAATGCAATAAGGATCATAATTCAATACTACATGATGCTTTTACGTCAAAAACTATGTCACCGGATGTGCAACGATCGGAATCCAACTCAATATTAGTTTCGAAATATTCTACTCAGCAAAATACCTTAGCCGCAATTAAAAATGACCCCTCAGAAGTACTACTCGCTACAGCGATTATAAGAGTACAATCGGTAGATGGAACCTACCAAAAGATGAGAGTCCTTCTAGATCAAGGATCTCAAACCTCAATCATCACTGAAAGCGCTGCCCAGTTGTTGAAATTACCTCGTCATAAATGCAATGGCTACATCTCGGGAATAGGTAACAAAGAAAATAACTGTAAGGGTAAAATTAATATAAAGTGTATGTCATCAATTAACGATTTCACATTCGAGACAGACGTATTTATAATGAAGAAACTTGTCAACAACTTACCGCATTATAATATACCTAAACCTAATTGGCCCGCTCTTGAACAAATCACCCTTGCTGACCCTGAATTTTATAATAGTAGGCCCATTGATATACTCTTTGGAGCCGATATATACTCAATTGTTCTTATGGATGGTATTTGTCGCTCGGAAGGAATGTTACCCGTTGCACAACAAACCCAATTAGGTTGGATACTAAGCGGTAACTGTAAAACTTTTCAGTGTAACGTAATTTTAAATAACATAGAAGACATACAACAGTTTTGGGAAATCGAGGATGTTCACGAGCCCTCTACCTTATCTGAGGAAGATCAAAGCTGTATTCAATTCTATAAATCATCGACAATTAGACATGAAGATGGTAGTTATTCAGTAAAAATACCTTTTAAAGAAAATTTTGAAAAGAACCTTGGGGATTCACGAACTAAGTCGATTGCGCAATTTTATCAATTAGAAAAACAATTAAATAAACGTCCTGAATTGGCACGTGATTATAAATTGTTTATATCCGAGTACATAGCACTCGGTCATATGACACCTGTTATGAAACATGACGATTACTCGGGTTGTTATTTATCACATCATTGTGTACAAAAAGCCGAATCAACGACTACTAAATTGCGTGTGGTTTATAATGCTTCGGCAAAAACTTCAAGCGGACACAGCCTCAATGATCTTATGTGCAGAGGACCCAACCTCCAACAGGACCTTCAAGCACTTATCTTAACGTGGAGGAAATTTCGATATGCCTTCACAGCCGACGTTGAAAAAATGTTCCGTGGTATCAAAATTCATCCAGATCATCAACTATATCAAAAAATTATATGGAGAGATAGTCAATATTCACCTTTACAGCAATACCAATTAACAACGGTTACATACGGAACCAAGTCCGCGCCATTTTTAGCTATGATGACTTTAAAGCAGTTGGCCGCTGATGAAAGGTCTAATTATCCTGATAGCTGTGCTCCCGATATCCTAGAAAACTCATTTTACACTGATGACCTCGTTTATGGGCATCATGATCGAACCTTAGCGAAAGAACTTAAAATAGAAATGATAAATCTTTTAAAATCCGGAGGATTTAATTTAAGAAAATGGACCTCAAATCTCCCTGAATTATGTGATAATGTGACCGATCCAAAGGAAAAGGACTTTTGTTTTAAACAGCCTGAGTCCACTAAAACGTTAGGCCTTCGATGGGACCCTAACACGGATCAATTTATTTTTAATCCTGTAGAATTTATTACTGTAGATATCCCAACTAAAAGACAATTTCTGTCTGAGATCTCAAAGATTTTTGACCCTTTAGGCTGGTTATCACCTGTAACAATAAAGCTCAAAATGTTATTTCAAGAAACCTGGAAGTCGGAGACAGGCTGGGATGAGCCTGTCCCATCAGAAATCGCTTTAGAATGGAATAATATTTGCAATGATATACGCGAAATATCCCATATTAAAATACCTCGTTGGATTGGAACGCAGAAGGATGATCTTATTGAACTTCATGGCTTTTGCGACGCTAGCACAAAAGCTTTTGCATGTGTTGTATATTGTAAGATACATACAGACTCAAACAATAGCATAATACTGATTGCAGGAAAAACAAAAGTAGTGCCTGTGAAAAAATCTCAAACGATCCCACGCTTAGAGCTTTGTGGAGCCGTTTTATTATCTAAGCTCATGCGTAAAATTATCTCATCCCTGTCAGATTTTAGAGTAGAAATATACGGTTGGGTGGACTCCATGGCTGTGTTGGGATGGCTACAAGGTGAACCAGAGAAATGGAATCCATTTGTTGCCAACCGGGTGAGAATGATAGGTGAAGTGATCCCTAAACATAAATGGCGATACATTAAGTCGAAAGATAACCCCGCGGACTGTGCTAGTCGGGGTCTAACGGCAGTACAGCTGGCGAGTCACTCACTTTGGTGGCAAGGACCAGGGTGGTTATCCAAATACAATCCCAAGGAAGACATTAATAATTTAATTTATAGTACAGAAGAAGAAGTTAAAAAGAAGAGTCTTGTATACACATCCACGTCAGAATATAATCATTCCATTATCAGACAATTGTTAAATAAATATAGTACAAATAGAAAAGTAATTCGAGTATTAGCTTACGTTAAGAAATTTATAGACATAATTGTTTACAAAAGAAACAATGATCATTATATTACTTTACAAAACTTAAAAATAGCTAGAAATATGTTAATTAAATATGTACAAAGAGAATATTTCTATGAAGAAATATCTCACCTTGAAAATGATGAACCTTTACATAAGAAAAGTCAGATCTTAAAACTAAACCCTATCTTAGATACTAACGGCGTACTACGCGTTGGTGGAAGACTAAAACACTCCAATTTAAATCCTGAAATGAAGCATCCTATAATCATCCCGAATCAATCAAAATTAGCAGACCTTATTATAGATGAATCTCACGAGTTAATGTTTCACGGCGGAGCCAAGATTACTACAGGATTTATCAGACAAAAATATTGGATACTTGGAGGAAATCGAGCAATAAAGAAGAGATTGAGAATGTGTATAAAATGTAGAAAAAATGATCCTATACTACAACACCAGATTATGGGTGATTTACCTCCTTGTCGATCGATCCCAAACAGACCTTTTTATCATACAGGTATTGATTATACCGGTCACGTCATGGTTAAAGCTAGTAAAGGACGTGGAATACGATGTACAAAAGGATATATTGCGGTGTTCGTGTGTATGGTGACTAAAGCTATACACTTAGAGATTGTTTCTGATCTTACCGCGTCAGCATTTATAGCTGCACTTAGAAGAATGTCAGCTAGGAGAGGAGTTCCTGGTCATATGTACAGTGACCAGGGAAAGAACTTTATAGGAGCCAATAGTATTCTTCGACAGGAATATCTTGAAATTTCTAATATCTTGACAAGCCAAGAAATAACTTCCACGATTACCGACATGAATATAGAATGGCATTTTAATGCTCCATCGTGGCCATCTGCAGGCGGGCTCTGGGAAGCTGCAGTGAAGAGCCTCAAGCATCATCTCAAGCGAGTCGTAGGTGAACAAAAACTGACCTTTGAAGAGTATAATACTCTTTTATCCCAACTAGAAGCTTGCCTTAACTCGAGACCTCTTTGTCCATTAACTGAGGACCCCGATGATTTAGATTTTTTGACACCCGCACACTTTTTAGCTAGTGGCCCCAACCTAACTATTTTTGAAACTGAAAAGGATCTCAGGACTAGATATTATTTAACTCAAAAAATATACAAGGACGTCTGGGCTAAGTGGAAGAATGAATATCTCACTCAGTTATCTACAAGATCTAAATGGAAACAATCTCAGAAGAATCTCAATCTCAACGATATAGTGATCATAAAAGACGACAATCTACCGCCAGGGAAATGGGCCCTGGGCCGGGTGGTGGAGTGTCACCCCGGAGAAGATGGACTGACTAGAGTTGTCACGCTTAAAACAAAAAATGGTTACCTAAAACGTCCCACCGTTAAACTATCCCTGTTACCAACTAATCCTAACCAATCGTCTGAGGAGAAATCTTCAAATCATAAACCTCGAAATACTAAAAAGCTTACCTTTTCCGCTATAGTATTACCTCTCACCCTTTTTTTCTTATCGCTATGCTGTTTATCAGAGGCGACCTCGAATTATACTATACTGAAAAACAACAGTATTTATTTTGACAAAATATCCAACATGCAAATTATTAGAGACGATTGGCGATTAATAGTCTATTATGATACATATCCATATAAAGACGGCATTAAAGCACTTATGAAATATATTAAATATCTAAACACAATATGCTCAACAATTAACGATCAAACACCTTGCGACGGTATCATGTTGCAACTCGGGCACGGGTTCGCAGAAATAAAACATTACGATAATATTATTACCGCTAATGAGTCATTTGTAAATGGAGAACACCGGCGCTATCGGGAACGCCGAGGCTTGATAGACGGAGTCGGCTACCTTGCAAATAGTTTGTTTGGGGTACTTGACCAACGATTTGCTGATCAGTACGAAAGGGATATTGACCTTATAAAGGATAATGAGAACCATTTATATAACCTTTGGAAAAATCAAACTTCAGTCATCGAAGCGGAGTACAACGTCATGAAAAGGATGGAGAATACAATAAATACACATCATAAAATGATTAATCAGAAATTCATTTATCTTAAAAATTCATTTCAAAATCTTAATCAGCAAGTACAAAACATATCTCTCCTCACTGACTTCTTAACCTCCGCATTTACCGCCAATAACCTTTTGATAAACCTACGACATATACAAGATTCTATTTTAGACACGGTAACTGATATTTACAATGGCAAACTAGACCTTCATATGATCTCTCCAAAGCAATTGCAAAATGAATTAAACTCGATTTCGAATCAAATACCAAAAGACTTAGCCATCCCGGTTGACCATTTTCATCTCACAGACCTTTACAGCCTTCTTAAAGTAAGAGCTAAATACTCAGGTAAATATTTAATTATAGAAATAAGAATACCATTGATTGAGCGAGATCTTTATGAGGTATTCAGTCTTATCTCAGTACCTCGTATTCTGAAGGACAGAATGACGAGTGTTAACACGATCTCTAAATTGGCAGCTATTAATATTAAAAAAGATTCTTATCTGACAATGACTGAGCTCCAATTACAATCATGCATAAAACAAAACGCTTTAACTATTCTATGTCATTTGAGAACTCCTATACGTACCTTGAAGTATGACCATAATTTATGTGAGACTATCCCTAACTCAAGAAAGTGTAAAACAACAACAAACTCTTGTACAAACTATTGGAAGGAGTTACATACAGAAAATAATTATTTCTACGTGTGTTGCGATGAATGTAAAATTAAATCCCTATGTGAAAATGAAGTTACATCAATTAAACTGAAGAACGTTGGTATACTGAGGGTGGAAGAAGGGTGTGTGATTAAAACAGACGATTTCCTCGTATACACTAGCAAGAGAATGTTTAGTAACCTTCATACTAACTCACAGATTGATGCGCCTGTAATCTCACCGATTAACCATCTTATGAATATCTCGTTCCCCGACCTTGACCTTGAAAACGAGACGGATAACAACCTTAGTTTACATCAGCTTGAGGATATTAAGAAACATATTGACATCATGAAACAGTCTGAACCCATTGGCAACAAGGTATCTTACCATGATGTACACCACTACGCAGCTATCTATATTATCACAATTGTAATTTTGGTAGCTGCAATCATTTATATCTGGAGACGCTGTCGTAGAAACCCTTATCAAGAGAGTCGACCCAGGAATACAGTGGAGATGACATCTGTCGCCATCCCTATGACTGAACCGCCTTCTTCGCTTTACGTTACGGAAAGTGCTGTGAATGAGTGTAGTGATTGTAGGGAAAATGGGCAATTTGTAGTAAAAAGTGATAACAAGACGTGTAGTGTACGTAGGGAAAAAAGGCAATATTTAGTTACAAAAAGTGATCCTAAAGGACTTGCGCGATCTATTGAGTGTGTTAAAAAGGAAGATAAAGCTTCCTCCCCAATCTTTCGTGTCTTTTCCCTCCCAGATCTGAACCAAGAATAAGACTTTTAACTTTGTATCCTAATTAATATTTTTATATGTGTTTCAACGACATGACTAACACTACAACCATATTAATTTAAGTTAAATATTGTAATCATCTTGTCACTCATAATATCATTTAATTTCGTTACTAACCCTCATCTTTTCCTCCCCCGGGAGCATGTACGGGTTATTCACCGTACAGAACTTAGGCGTCAGCATCATTGCGATAACGCACTGTGTGACGTGATTGCAACACCTTTATTGTAACTTAATTTGTATTTAATTTTAGTCGATATTAGTAGCTCATACCCGACGCGACTCATTTCATCCCATTATTATTATTAATTGATCGGTTTACTGAAATATAAGTATTTTTATAATTGTTTATCTTAGTTTATCTTAATCTCACCCCTAATCCGAACACCACCTAAATCAAGTATGATGTCGCAAGGTTGGTTGACTACAGAGTGTCTTATCACGTGTAAGGGTGTATCAAAAATGTAGAGAAGCTTTGCACGTTATTTAAACATTGCTCTATCACTGCAAGTGAAGTTAAGTACCAAAGTGCCATACTAATACCATCGATGACGTAGAGGACATCTGCGTCACTGCAATACATTTCTATTATTCTAGAACAAAAGTCCCGGCCATAAATTAAACGTAAGATTTATAAACTTTATGATCAAATTGCTTTACACAAAACCAATGTTTACTTGACTTGTTTCATTAGTTAAAAAGACACTTTTCTAATCAATTTCAAACGTCAAAACAAATGGGTTTTAACATAAGAGGCAAAAGACACCCAGATTCACGACAATAAAATTTGAGAGAATTACGAGATCTTATCTCGTTAAGTCTATTTTTCTTTGCTTCCTTTGAACAATCTTAATTTTTAAATAAACAGTATTCTAAGTTAACTTTCATATACCTCCTAGGTGGTACGTACATTTCTTTATTATTTTCTTGGTTATCACAATATCCAAAATGTAAAGAATGCTCTACATTTTCAAATATTGTAAGTAAATAGTCTTGTTCTACTTAGTAAGAAACTTAATAATACAAAGTCACGATTTTAAATATCAGTCTATTTACTTAGATAATAAAAGTTTAGTCATAAACAGTAATGTACTGTAATTACTTTCCTGTTATCCTCGATGCGGTAGATAAGTAAACTTAATAATCTAGCATTGTCAAGGTTAACAACTATTTGACTAGATATTCCTTTAGTAACAAAAAATATTGGCACTCATTGTTGAAGGTTTTTAAAAGTACAAGTAAGTATTATTAGTACATATACACAAGACCATCGGAATATTGAGTTATTCACTAAAATATAGTTAACAATTTGGATACTAATGTAGATAGACAGTAATAATTTTTGCCATATTTCATATACGAAAAAGTTTTTAGATCTCCTAAGCCTATCTTTACAAAACTTGAAAGAGTGAATCAATCGACTTTGACTTTGATGAAAGAGTGAAAAAAATTACTACTGTTACATTATACGAAATTTAAAAAACAAAACCGCAAAAGTCAATTTACCCACACTTTGGTAGCACTGATAAGCTTTTTAAACGTTACATTAAATACCAAGATTAAGGAAAACTATGTAATATGTTTTCAAAGTAAAAATATATGAAATAAAGTAAATACCTTTTTAACAAAACTTGTACTGACAGATAATAAGCAATACTTTACAAAACCCAGACATTTTTTTCATTGCACGCTTATAATTAATTAGCGTACCCTTTTAACTAATAATTATAAAAAGTTTAATATCCATTGTCATAAAACCTATTTTACATCAAAATTTAACTGGTCTATTTTAATTATATGGCGCATGAAAGAATTTTCTATTCAGGAGGAGGCATTGAACCTTTGTATAGCAGTCTACGCATTCGACGGACACACGTGGAAAATACACGGCGTCACCATGCCTACCACGCAGTTAGGCCAATAGATTTTCCCATTTTCCGGCAAAGTATTGCAACCTCCTTGTTATTATGAATGAAATTTGGCATTATTATAGGCTAACTTGACATTTTTCATGTAATTTTCTGTGATGTGTTTCTTTTTGAGCGGATTTTTGTATATTGTTAATTAAATAGTGGTTTAAAAGGATGTCGTTCAACTTCGATAGTGGTCAAGTAAGTGTTTGTAAATTATACGATATAATTTTTGTTATAGTAGTTATTTTGCTTATGAATTTTTTACTTTATTTTTTGTAACCTATGTTTTTATATTTATTTTTATTTCATTACGTCTAATTAAATGTACTAGTAAATGTATTATAGTAACTAAAACATACAACAATGTAAGTACTTTAAATATCCATAGAAAAGCCGGATTTTTAATAAATAACATTAAGACAGATTCTTTGTTATTCTCTTCAATACAAAACTGCACACCGAAAAGGTAGTAATTTAACTTTAGCAATAATAAAACTTATGTTATTAATTATATAGGTAGGTATACTGTGAAATAAATACTTTTTGCTCAATACAAACTTTGAATTTATAGGTATAGGACATAGTTAGTTCGTTGATTTAAACTTGATCGAAATGAAGAAGTGAATCCGTAGCAGCCGTAGCACGAAACAGTATTTTCTTTTAACACGACTAGTCTTGTTTAATACTTAAAAGAGACCTCTTTTAGAGAGAGAGAGAGACACTATAGCTAATTAGCTCGCTGGTCAGGGAAATTGTATGGTATAATGGGAAATATTTCTTTTCGTAGTGACAATATAAGTGAACATTTATGCTACACAATCATTATACTCAAGCTGATGACCATTGCTTACTTTATCTCTTAAACTTTAGCTTATAATCCGCGTTTGTGTATATGAGTGTCCAGTCCATCATTAGCCTACTATCGTAGCATCACTACATAACCAATGCAATCAAAGTCAGCATATTTACTATATATGTGTGAAATGGAGGGACAATGAAGTGAAGAATGATATAGAATTGTAAATAAACTACACTTCTCATCAAAAAAATCGAAACATTTGCAAGTTTGTGTTTTATAAGGATTATCTGAAAAATGTGTATATTTAGGAATATGTGTTATATATCATTTAATAGGGAATTTAATGAGGTTTTCAAATAATCATGTTAATGTTCTAAATTCAAATTAAATTTTCATAGATTTCGTATTTTGTTTAACAAGTCGTTTTTACCCTGTACGTAGTTTGACGGAAAATGATAAAATTAGGCACGTAAATGAAAAAAAAAGCTAGAAAACGTTTATTTAATAACCCGTATCGCGCACCCAGAGTTCCTCGCTCCTCTTATTACTGCAAAAACCGCCAAGTGGTCCCGTCTGCCCTTTTTTAACAGTCATCGTACATCGAACAGTATCTTAAACCTCTTGTGATGCTCTATGCACATTTTTTGACCCCGGTTTAACATTTATGTACGAGGATGCTAGGACAAACACCGCGAGCGTCGTATGAGATTATGTTACTGAAGTCGATATCTCTATTATTGATTGGCTAGCAAGAAGCCCGGACATGAATCCGATTAAACATTTATGGAATGAATAAAAAAGACGAATTAGTGTAAAAAATCATGCCTGAAAAACACTTAGCCAGCTTTAAAATGCAATCCAAGAGGAATGGAATAGAGCGCCGCTATTTTTGATCGTGACTCTCATCCGATCGATGAAAAACCGTGCAGAAGCAGTAATGAGAGGTCGGGAATGGTATCCGAGTTATTAAATAAACGTTTCCTAGCTTTTTTTTTCATTTACGTGCCTAATTTTATCAATTTCCGTCAAACTACACTCGAGAGCAAAAGTTCCGGGTCACTAGCATTTACTTCAATATCTTGAAAACGAATAAAGCTATCGTATTGAAATAAATTGAACTTTATAGACAATTTAATGTTACTAAAATAAAATGCATTACATTTACTACTGACCATTTATTTTATTATGTTTAAAAGGAGAAATTAAAAATGGCGTCATTTTGCTTGTAAAACCAAAACTGAAAATATAGAATTTTTTATATTTACAAGTAGTTTTAACACGGTTTAGTACTTGGTATTACCCCCACGTGCTGTCTGGACTGCTGCAATGCGATTTGGCATGCTGTACACCAAGTTTCTGAAACACTGTTGGGGAATGTTCTCCCATTCCTCTACCAATGCATGTTTCAAGTCACTAAGCGTAATTAAAGGAGGATCTTGTTGTCTTACCCGTCCTCCGAGCTCGTCCCAGGCGTGCTCGATTGGGTTGAGGTCGTGGCTACGTGCTGGCCACACCATGGGACGAATATTCACCTCATCAAGGTAGTCTTGCACTACACGAGCAGTGTGGGGACGGGCGTTATCCTGCATAAAGATGGCATTCTCACCAAGTCTTGCCATAAATGGACCGACGTGCTCGTTGAGGATTTCATCCACGTATCTTACGCCATTAAGAGTACCGTTTTCGATCAGTACAAGCTCTGTTCGGCTTTCCGCAGAAATTCCAGCCCACACGAGTACCGAACCACCACCGTATGACACCTTTTCTTCAATACAGGCTTGCATAAATCTTTCTCCTGGTCTTCTGTACACCTTTGCCCTTCCGTCGTGTGTATACAGCATAAATTTTGATTCGTCCGAGAATATGACATTTGACCAATTTTCAATCGTCCAATTCGAGTGTTCGCGTGCATAAATTCGTCTTGCTATACGATGGTGTCTCTCGAGTTTCGGACCATTTGCGGGTCTAAATGGTTTCAAATTACCTTCAGCAAGTCGCCGTCTTACAGTCCAAGCAGAAGGGCTGCTTCCACCAAGTCCTAAAAAATGATGAGTCAGTGCTGTTCCCGTAAGAAACCGATTTCGTAGCATAGAGTTCACTAAATATCGATCTTCCCGTGCCGTCGTACACCTGGGTCTGCCTGTTGTTGGTCTGCGTAGGTTCAAACCAGTTTCTAGAAACCGCTGGCGAACACGCTGAACTGTAGACAACGATACACCGACTATTCTTGCTGTTTCTCGCTGACTGCTCCAATTTTCCAGGATCGTGAGGATTCTCGTACATTCCTCAGGTGTGAGTGACATAATTACCACTTTAATAATGACTATTGGATACCTGGATGACTCCTTATAAATACATTTTATGACAGAACAAAAACAAAAGCAAAAACAGTAGTGAAAATTAGAAGTTCTGATTTTAAAAAAATTGATCTTTTTTTTTATAACTATTTTAATGCCATTACTTACCGCCGATCAATAAGTTTTTATATGTTTAATGAAAGATTATTAAATTGTCTATAAAGTTCAATTTATTTCGATACGATAGCTTTATTCGTTTTCAAGATATTGAAGTAAATGCTAGTGACCCGGAACTTTTGCTCTCGAGTGTACGTACAGGGTAAAAACTACTTGTTAAACAAAATACGAAATCTATGAAAATTTAATTTGAATTTAGAACATTAACATGATTATTTTAAAACCTCATTAAATTCCCTATTAAATGATATATAACACATATTCCTAAATATACACATTTTTCAGATAATCCTTACAAAACACAAACTTGCAACTGTTTCGATTTTTTTGATGAGAAGTGTAATACGTCGGAAAGCTCTATTTCAAACAACCAACTTTAAATAACGTTTATCAGTCAGTATCATTATATATTTCTTTAGTTATCTAGGTACCTACAAATATCATCATACATCTAGGGTTTCCACTATAAATATATACCTTGACAACGAGAAAACATCCATAGCACGAGCCTCCTGTAGTAAAGCCCGATTTACACATCGACAAGTACGAAGTAGCCCCCTCTCTCGCGTCTCGCCAACTTAACTCGCCAAAAAATAGGATTGAGATCTATTTAAATCAACTTAATCAACAACTTACTACTTAACTCGCTACAATACTTGTCGATGTGTGAATCGAGCTTAACGGAGGAACATAAACTAAACTATACAAGACAGAGATGTTGGTAAAGGGTTTATAATCACCGGTACTATTAATTGCTGTTATGCATTTTACGTGGCTTTCGTTAGTAGAATTTTACTAAACCCCTGATGCAACTTTATACAAAGTTTTATAATTATGGAATAGTGGCATAAAACTAAAGTTTATTTATGCCATTTATTTGCAGAGCAGGCTGTAGCGTTCAAATTAAAATTAATATATTTATAAGAATATAGTACAGAATAAATCTTGGTTTACAACCAGCGAGCAAATACTTATAGTAAGTCAGGATAGTTCTTGTGGAGTGGTTACACTGTGTTTTTTGGTTCATCACTAAAATAACATCTTAACAGCCCATTAATGTCCTACTGCAGGGGCGCGGGCCTCCTCCCGTGACGGAGGGATACTTGGCCTAATAATACCACGCTGGCCAGACGGATTGGTATAGGGTTTAATTTAAAGTTTTCCTTATTTTTATTTTGTAAAGATAATATTCACGGATAGTCCCTTAGCCGGTTTTTACGACTCCCGTGGGATGAGATGGGGTGGTAATATATTGTATTCTTACTCCGCCACCACACGGAGCAGATACTTAAGTATTAATGATTTCCAAGATCACCAAAATATGCAGTAGGTATGTCCAGTAAACTAACAAAGTTAATCATAATATTCCATACACAATAATATCTGCACCTGCAACACACATTACTGTCCCCCTACTATTCCATAAAGCAGATCGTTTTTTACTTACTTACAAATTGTAATTCCTTTAATCCAAGTTAGATACATCCAATTACATCGTAAACATCCTTACTTAAACTACAATTTACAGGAAATTGCGTTTTATTGTAATTTAAATAGAATTCAAACTCAATTGTATTTTTGGTTCGACTGTGGGTCATTGACGAGAGGGGTGATTTTTTTATTTGCAAACGAATGACAATTTTTTACGGACTTGTATGCAATGTTAATCCGTGTTTGACACATCGTGCTGGTAGTCTTTAGTTAATAGCACTTGGGTATTTGCCATTAATAGTTTTTATTTATTGTTTGTTGTTTTTTAATATGCGGAATATTTTAGTTTCTTAAAAGTTACTTCTGTTGGTTAAAATCCTTACAGTAATAAATATGGTAAGCTTTGGTAGTCTGTTACGAACTTGGTATTGTACACACAGCAACACATCAAGTTAAACATTTTCATTTGGAATTGTGTCTTATTTCAAGGTATTAAGGTACATGAGTTAGGTACTAGCTTGATTAGTTGCTGTGTGTACTAATAATTGAAGTAGAAAACTTATGTATTTTCTGAGAACCACTTACCTTCTTCCTTTACTTGTAGATATTTATTATATTGTCTTGATATTCGTTAATACATACTAGAAATAGAACAAATAAACTTAAAGGAAGGAAATAGACACCTCATTAACGTGACAACATTGTTTCGTGTCGGTACATTTTATTATTCAACTAGTGCTTTGTTTCGAGCTGTTACCTACTCCTTGTATTGTAGTGCGAAATGTACACCTCAAAGAGTATAAAAAGCTCATCATCAGCAGTGTCACATATAACCATAAAAGTTGAATGAACATTTTATAAGCTTTGTATTATGATATAAGTTGTTGCGGCGAAATCGTGATAAATACGAATAAAGGTGCCGAAACTTTTGCTTCAAAAGCACTATGTGGGTTTGACTTGTTGATTGTAACGATATGTCATACGTTTATTAATCAATATTTGTTTCTATGAAAGTAAGAGGTTGAAGGCTCATAGAATAGCTTTATTAAAAATTCTAAGTAGAACAAGGTAGGTTACTAAATTATTCACATGTACAAACTTGATCAAATATTCAAAGCTGTTTCGAATCATGTCTGTTGACGTCAGTAACGTGCTACAACGTAACGACAAGTAAAGTGTAAGTATAAAAGATAACATTGTGAACAACTTAATGGAATCTGTTTATAATTATTATACTCAATATATGACTTAATTATTAACGTGTGGTCTATACTAACATTTATAATTCATACTTATCCGTCTGTGAACCTCCCACCGCAGGGATAAAAGCTTTAGCCTTCAGATTATTTTATCTAGATATATTGACTATTAGCTAAGTAATAATTCCAATTATTCGCATTCTGCGAAGCACTACAGATAGGACGGAGATGCCATGGATTTTCATTGTTGTTAACATCTATCTGTTTTATAACAAATAAATTATAAAAATCTATTAACTGACTGTAACTCATCGAATATACCTAAATGTAATAAAAATAGTTATCTATTTAAAGCCTCAAAGAAATGACAAATGCGTGTTTTCTATGGAAGCTCAAAGGCTTCGTGCTTTTACCGATGAAATTGAACCCATCTATTTTCAGTAATCGAGAATCGACCTTAAGTTTTGCAACCTTAAACAGTATTCTATTTCTATAGAATACATTTGTCAACGTCACGAAGTTTAATCGGAAGAACGACATTTCTACGTAATATGGAAAGCAGCTTTAACTCGGTGCTCATCGCCTAGTTTCTAAGTTTCCGTAGCTTGGCAGTAATGTTTCTTACTGATACCTAGTACTTATTACTTTAAAAGGATACTTGGAACTTCGTAAATAGGTTTTAACTAAGTAGTAAACCACAGGTGTGGTTTAAGACTGGTCTTCTTAAATAATAGCTACTTACATATTGTCCGCGCAATTTTTGGGTTATAATAAATGAACTTGAAATTTAAAGAACGTAGGTATTTGAATAAACTGGATTCTGTTGAGTTTTGGCAAACTTCTGAGTTTGTCACGTTTTATTTGTATGCTACGCCATTCGTTTTGTTTGTGGTTAAACCTGCCGCTACCAATAAATATCATAAAATAATATTTTAAACCATATATAAAAACTTCCCTCTTTTGCGAATAATAGCGAACATAAGAATTAGTCACGGCATAATAAAATTACAAAAATGGCTTAAGTTATTTTGCATGACAATATAAAAACCATTTGTGTTGTAACTGACTTGAAATATTTGTGCGGGCAACATTGGACTTGACTAATGATCAAGTTCAGGGACGCTTTGAATAAATTAATGTCATTACAGAACACGATAAAAGTCGAACGAATTTAAATTGTCTTCGATTTGTATTTGCCTTCATAAAATATAATTTAGCATCATCATTCTTTGTTTGAATTATACCTACTTTCTTTTAATAAACCTCAAGGTATAGGAGACCTAATTTGTTTATTCAGATTTTGTTTTCAGTCGAATCACGAAATAATTTCACTACTACTACACTACGTCTGGAGGACCCCAGGTCATAAACAGCCTAATCAAAAGGATTTTTTTTTGTGGTTTCTGTAGATTGCGTTGAGTCCTAGGGGTTCAATACACATGATTACACATTGTATGATTCTAACTCTAATTTATCTGTTTTATTTACTAAACTCTAAATTTATCTGTTTTATTTTACTCGGGAACACCCTAAAATTCCGAAAAACATTCCGAATTTCAAAATTCAAAAAAACTAACAAATCAGACTTACGACTTTCGGTAAAATAGTTTCGTGATTTTTAATAATAGACATTATGTAACTCTTAGGAATTCTGAATTATGAAAATCGGTATTTTGAAAGCCGGAATTGTGACTTTCGGAAATGTTTTTCGGAATTAAATAGTGACCTATTTCAATCACAAACCTGCATTTAACAAATTTTACTACACTTTAAATTTTAAGGCTCTTTTGCAAAGTCGCTGAATAGCTTGAAACAACATAGAGCTACTAAATATCTTAACTACGTGACTTAAGATAATGACGTCTTCCACTATTTTTATCAATATAAATCATCCATACATACCTATATGCGTGCATCTAATGGCTTCGTAACTCCGTAACCTTCACTAGGGCAAATGCCTACAATAAGAGGGACCTACTTTATACTTTTTGAAAGGTATATAGCGAACGTTACGGAATTGTCGTAATAAAAAGATTGTTACTTTGATGAATTCGACCTTAAATTGTGTGTTTGATGCATATAGGTAGGTACATATTTACGCACGCATATCATATAACAGCTCTTTTCTGCGAATATTTTCAAGATCAATTGAGTCTCTATGTAAGAAAGTTTTTTTATTTTGTCCTGCGCTAACAAGTAAGTCCTTAATAGAAGTGTCGCCTAAGCCTAAATCTTCTTGCTATATTTATATGTAAGGATAAGTAGGTGTTTTAGTAAGAGGTATTAGAAAAAACGGTTTTAAAAGTCCCGAACCAAGGCCCAACGGCGTCTTGCTAACTTACTAGTGCCTAACAAATAACACCCTTTTTTTAATAAAATGGTTATTTACAGATTAAAATATACATTTCGGGAATAAATATTATTTGTTGTATTCTTATTGTTTGACAAGATAATTCTAAATTATGGCGAGCATTTATAATTTAGTCAAATTGGTGTGTGATGTATGGGGTAAATAACAATTTGCAACCCTTTGTTGAGGGGATGATTATTATAACGCCCTGAACAACGGGGGGTTATTTGACACCTGATCAATGGGACACTAGTACGACACTATTGTTACATTTTAAATCGGTCTTTATAATTTCGGATAGCTGTTAACAGAAAGTCATGGAGTGTTTTATACTAAGTAGAAGAAATAAAGTTGAAAATGGTGTGATTTAAAGTGGAATGTTAAATTTTAAAAGCGCCGCAAGCCACGTGTCTATTGCCACAGGCACGTGCTTGCCGTCATCAAATTCATACACATGATTATTTTTTGGAATACAATTTGATTGGATAACTCGCAAATTAAAATAATATGTAGGCATGTTAAAAATAACAAAGCCTTAAATTTATTTAAGATTTCTCGATTTACAGTTCAACAGAGAATCAACACCAAAGCGTCTGGGTAACTGGCAGGTCCCACGATGGGCGCCAACAAGAGCTCGACCTGTAGAATGTAGACCAAATCCTAAACCAATATGTGACAATAATGGGCATTTCTTACCCGGAGCTCCAAGAGGAACTTCAAAATGCTTCGGCCACTATACCGGGACATGGGAACTACCAAGGAAAATAACCAGAAAAGTTGGTGAGCTAATCTTTGATGTGTATTAAAATGCTTTCACTAATAAAACGTTTTCGGAGTCCTTTGATCAATTGTGCCATTATTGTTCGTCCTTGTGAAAAGTCATAAAGTTGAATCATTTATTCTATCAACAAGCACGCACTTCCTACGTCCCAAAAATATCATGTTACGTAGCAGTTAAAGAACGGTTCTCTGAATGTTTCGTAGCTTACGATTTGCACAATGACTGCATAAATGTTATAGATTTGGTTAAAATCGATGACCTATTAATAAATTGAGCACGCGATTTTCTTTCATACTCATACATCGATGCGGTGTAACCACAATCAGTACATACGTGTACCACACGTAACTTTGATACCTCTTGAAGTTTATATTTAGCACATCGTGTACAAGTGTTAATAAAGTATTGTATCTCATTCTAGCGGAAGAGTTAGCTCAAGAGCCACCGGCCGGAAGATTTACAGATTGGTTGAATCTTCGCGTGCAGAGACCTAAAGCGGCGGCGCCGGCACCACGCCTGCGCCCTAAGCAAGGCGCCAAACTCAAGAAAGACAAGGAAGACTCGTCGGCGGCACAGACGTTTATAGTGAGTGAATGAGGTTGCATGTGCTTTACTATAGGGACATTGTTGGGCGCCAAGCGTGCTATTGTTTGTTTGTAGTGATACGATTTTGTGAATTGACGTAACACGTTGCCTTGAATCTTTTCAATTTATAAATAGGTCAGTGGTTACTATGCTTGTTTAAGCTTTGATTTGCTTTGTTTTACGTTTAAACCACATTTTTTCTTGAAAAATATAGGATGATAATATCGACAGATCCCATAAGATATGAGTGTAATTAAAAAAAATATTGGCATATTGATTCCAATATTTTTTAGCTATTTAAATATTAAGGGATTCGTTTTTGCATTTAACTTTTTACTTTGATTTAGTCGTCGAATATAAAACAACGACCCATAGTTATAAGTGATATAATATTAAAATATTATTTTAACTTTCGAAACTAAAATCTTATAAATTAGTGTTTGATTATAAGACACTTTCTAATTAACTTTTTGAGCAATATTAATTAAAAAGCATTAACTTTTTTATTAACTAGCTATTATCGCCCGCGACGCACGTCTTTGACACGATTTTTTTTAAATAGGTACAATTGTTATCTTTTTATTATTTTATTGCTGAATTACCCAATTTGACTTTTTAGAATATCAAACTAAACTACTTTTATAGTATTAATCTGTTAAATTACCGTGGCAAAATAAACATTTATTGTATGGCCAATTTTCAGTTATAAAGTTAGCCATATACTCGTAGATCCAACCCTTTTGACACTTTCATTAAACAGTACTACTAAATATGTACTGTACATTTAACACTTTGTACTTGATAAAAGTGTTATTTGCTAAATTAATTTATATGCCTGTATTAAATAAAAAAATATAGAAAGTAGGTAGGTATAAGCTAAGTATATTATAGGTACTACGTGGAACATCTTTGAATTGCCGTCTCTCTTTGAAAAAAATTGGGAAAACGGTTAATTAATGACTTAGGTACATAACAATATTTTTTTATTTCATTTCACTTCGAAAAAAATGATACTTCTAATAACAGTGTATTCTTATAAGTACAGTAGTTTTTTTAGATATAAATATGACATCTGGAAGCGGAACGCGCAAGACTGTGCCATGTGGTGCGTGTCGAGAGAGGCCTATGTCCGGCAGTGGACTACGATAGGCTAGTTAAAAAACCTTAATATAATCAAATAATAAGTGTATTTCTACCATTGATTTACAAAAAACCAAAGATACACACTCCACTTCCCAAAACCGTCCGCAACAAATAGGCGCATTGTGCACGTTTTTTTAAATTAGTATCGGGTTGTTCTACCGGCAAACGTCAATAATTAAATTTTATTGCTTTAGGTGCATTACTTTTTAAATACAACTTTATGTCATGCGTGTAAGATTGAATTTGAAAAAAAAATATGTTTACGATATTACTATACGTATTTATTGTGTATGTATAATTTGGCGACACTTTTGGCTGTTAGTTTTGTTTGAAAATGTGCATCTTGGGTTTTTTGTAAATCAATGATTTCTACACAAAAAAACTCAAGTTACCCAAAATTTACGATAACTTTGAATTTGAGTGACAATGGTGCTATCTCTATTGTTGTTTTAGTAAATTTATTGTAATATAAAGGTAAACCAACATAAAAGGACAATAAATGCAAATAATATAGGTGTAATCATTTTATCTCAATGTTTAATATCACTCAATCAGTAAGGAATGTTCAGTTACTTAAAATGACTGTAGTTCAAATTGTATAAGTAAAGCAATATTTAATACAGGCCTCTAATAACCAAAACCTCTTTTTTTTGGATAAAAAGAATAAACGCCTGATAATATATTTTGTAATTTATTTAATTCTGTAAAGGTACTGTGGTTATTATAGGTCAGGTCTGTAGGTCACTCATTAATTGTTAGAAACCCAATAATTATCTCGCAAGTGTCGAAATTATCATCCGATATTTTACAAGAAACAAATGTAATTAATTTTTTTTATGAATCCATAATGTTATTAAGTATATATTTTTTATTTTGATTTTATTTGATCCAGTATGCATTTTGATTTGCTATTATTTCTTTTTATTTCAGCCATGTCGATGTGTATTGCACAATGCCACTTTTACCAAGAAACCAATACACAGATATATCGATGAAAATGCTTTTTAATATTATTATTTAATTTATTCAGTTAAATTAATATATTAACTTAACCTTTAAACCACCAAAATTTTACATGTCTGTGCAATTAAGGAACCTAAATCTATAAAAAGCCAACAAGAAAATCTAGAAAACAATGGGGATCCTCTAACCGATGAAATTAATAAAGACGACCCGTTAGACTTGAACACAAAGAAAGAACCAGTAGACTGTGACGGGAATGCGCCGTACGTCCCAGGCACATTAACGGATCCTAACAAAAGACACGAAACTCACGATCTCCTCGTGAAAGACGCGATAGAAAAATTACACGGTCCACAAGAAGACGAAGGTGACAAGTTTTGGAGAAAAGTTGCTGAAAACGCGAAGAAAGATGAATGGAATAGACAACATAATATGAGAGATAGTAAATCAAGCGGAACACCAAAATTACCCTACGTCAACGTCGCTCAAAACTTTAGATTCGCCAAGAACATGCATGTTGGAAATTTGGAGCATCAGCCTTTACCTGATACTTTAGGTTACAGAAATATGACAAAAATAGGAGAACATCGAGATTCTGATATTATTGTAAAGCCTTATGCTATAGGATGGAAAGGTTTTGGGGCATCGGGTCCTACCTGTTGTACTAAGATGAGAGTTCATAGACCTAAAACATGTGACGTCAAAAAGGTTGATGGCGATAAAGATAACACTCATAGACCAGCCACATCGGCCCCTACTTTAGGTGATCAATACAAAAAGCCCATGTCACTCATGGATTTAGCAATATGTTGGGACTTCAGGCCAGATGACCCTAAGAGGGAACCGAGGCCACCGAAGCACATAGACGGATCAAACGGTTCAAAAGCGCCAGCAGTTTTCACTATGGTACATACTCCTAAGGAAGAAGAAGAAAGTCCTATTGGGCACTCGAACCCTATTTTTAACCAAAATCGTATGCCAGGAGATATTGGGCATCATCCAGTACCTTATTTTGAGAAAGATATGACCAAACAAAAGAGACGTGATTCTTGCGATGTTCAGTATTGTCAACAACATCCGGGTGTAAAAGATAAACCTAGATCTGGATCATCAAGCAGGAAGAGCTCAAATCACTCTGCAAAAAAACCAGAATGTGACGGAATACATGGCTGCGGTACCCCTAGTGATTTAAGTAGAAAATATAGCCGCGATGATAATAGGCCAGACAAATTACAGCCCATTAAAGACGCATGGAGTTCAAAAGGAAAAAACAATAACAATTATGACGTCAATCGTAATCGTCATAGCTTAGAATCGTATGAAAAAACTCCATTAGCTCAAGGTAAATTGCACCATAGCTCGCCTAATGATTCTCAACAAATTTCAAGACGCTCGACTAAAGACAGTGATTTATCAAACGCTAAACATAAGAATTGCGTGTCTTGTAATGGTGCGAAAATATCTCAAGCCACGAAACAGAAAGAAGACTATAAATTCGCTTTTAAAGCTGGCAACCCTAACTCAATACAAAGCGTGACTGGGTCAACTGATTCTAAAGGAGTAAAAATGCCTAAAATGCGACATCCGTACACGAAAAAGTCTTACACTATACCAACATTAGCTCCACCTTTTAGTATTTGGAGAGATGCGAATGCAACTGGTTACCCGGAACATTGGCGTTTAGCGAGCGTTTACCAACACGCTTACAAACCACCGGAACAAAGGCGTAAACCATTAATAGACAGTGTTTATCAATGATAGTAAAATGCACAAAATATTAATCATCATTTATTGGGTCCAACAACCAATAATAATATTATATACTAATTAACTACAATGTAAATTAATTTATTTAGTTGTTTGGAAATAAAATATTTCATTGATTATAATTCTTATCATTGTTAGATAAGTTGCAGGTGGTGTTATTATCACGACATTATACCTACGCGTGTATTGTTCAAGGTAAGAATCTTTCGTACTCCATAAAGAAGGTACACTTTCTTATAGTTTCCCATGCCTTGCTGCAGTAGTGGAACCATCCTCTTTCAGAAAGATTTGTCACATTAGTTATTTGATGTCTGTTTACGCCAAGTATCATCCATCGTAAACGCTTTGCCAGTTGTTCGAATGGTGGGTGACCACGATAGATGTCTCGATTATCTGTAAAAATAAAAAAAACTGAATATGCATAGTAAAATTACTACAATTTTATTCAGACTCGACTCGAAAAATTCATCATCATCATAATACCATGCTGAGCAGACGGATTGGTATAGGGTTTAATTTCAAGTTTTCCTTCTTTTTATTTCGTAAAGATAATATTCGCGGATAGTCCCTTAGTCGGATTTTACGACACCCATGGGATGAGATGGGGTGGTGACATATTGTATTCTTACTTCGTCACTAAAAATTCATTGTACCATAGCGTTAATGGTGGCAAGACTGAACCATATGACTGACCAGCCTGCTAACATTTTTCCTAACAGTCTCTAAATATAAGACAAAGACAAATGTACCTATAGGTTTGTTTCAAGGTTATTATCACTTATTACAAAACAAGGCAAATGCATATTCGGTATGAAATTACTTTTTAATTTAAAATTTAATTGGTTTTAGGTTACTGTATTAATTGTGTAGTAGTCTTCTCTAATGTTTTAGCTAGGGGTATACGTTTACATTGATAAGATTACATTTTCAATTTATCAATTAGACATCCGAAACGATAACGTTTTTGAAAAACAACTTTTATTATTCTACTTTTGATCAACCAAATTGTGTAAAATTATCATAATCAGCTTATGTAATGGACTCATCAGGTTTCATTAAGGATTATAAAAGTTTTATATATGTATAAAATGTTGCTGAGCGCTACTACTAGAATCAATTTTGACGTAAAGGTTCCTTTATCCGAAGTGATAAATTATATAATTATCTGAAAGAGCCCAATCAATATAGGCCTATATTTTAATGCAAAGCTTGAACCATTATAGTAAAGGCACATACTGGTATTTTCGGGTTATTCCGATCTGATACCCTAAAAAAATCATCCTAGAGTGAAATCTGGGAAACGTATGTCTGAGAATTTACCCTTTTAATTTATTTTACGAGTCTTAAAACTTACCTTATGCTGGGTAGCATAAGGTAAGGTATCAGATCGGAATAACTGGTATTTTCTTGATAAAAATGGCTTGAAGCTAGCTGTCTTTAGAGACACAAAGGCCTGAATTTAAAAAAATACCTCATAATAGGGAAATTAAGAATCGGATTTTAATCACCTACAGTTATTTTGCTTAACAGGAAACTTTATCAACATTATTTTTGCATAAAAAAAAGCAAAAACAGACCTCAAAAAAAATCTACGTAAAGAAATGTCCGAGTTGGTATAGGCAGTTGTTTCGTCGATATCCCACCAAACTTAAGGATCGTAATTCTACAGGTATCGCCTCACGGCTATGAGCCTTATTTAGTCATATTGTTAAATAATATTAAAGCTCGCGCAATCTTACTTGAATCCGTGTGGTGACGGAGTAAGAATACAATATGTCACCACCCCATCTCATCGCATGGGTGTCGTAAAAACCGGCTAAGGGACTACCGTGAATATTATCTTTACGAAATAAAAAAGAAGGAAACTTGAAATTAAACCCTATACCAATCCGTCTGGCCAGCGTGGTATTAGTAGGCCAAGTATCCCTCCGTCACGGCAGGAGGCCCGTCCCTGCAATGGGACATTAATGGCCTATTATGTTGATGAATCTTACTTGGCCGGCCTGAAGTTAGATTTTAGAGACGTAAGCGCTTGTGCAAGAACTAATAAAACACCCACTCCCCACGCGCGCGCGCCATTTAGTTCCAAAAATAACATAAGCGCAGTCTTCTGCAACAACTTCAAGCCGGTCAACTTAGATGGTGCGTACTGTTCTTTAGTCGCCTTTCACGAAACCGTCAGGATAAGACAAGGTAAGTAACACGACGTACTCATAGCCAAGGGGCCAAGGGAGCCTTTAAAACTTCTTTGTGGTAAGGAGCACAAAGAAGTTTTAAAGGCTCCGTTTTAATGGATATTGCTAAACTTACCAAAATCACTGTATATTTCTGGTAGCAGGAACAAATTGATGGGTGTACCACAAGTCTCTACGTTGTATCCTTTACACACGCTGTCTACATTCAAACTGTTTTTGTTTGTGTCGCTGTACAGGTACATTCCTGAGTTTAATTGGAAATTTGATTTTTGAAATGCATTCCTGTAAAAAAATATATCCGTTATTTATCTTTTAAATGCTTAACATACCATATGACGACATTACACCTTCTCTGTCTCTGTATGTCAACTAAAAACTTGAAAACGATAGAACAGATTCTAATTGGCCTACTTCAAGACACATTTGTTTCAATGTCCGTTGGTCTTTTTACAGATGACCATTGACTAACAAATTCATCATCATCATATCAGCCAATGGACGTCCACTGCTGGACATAGACCTTCTCCTAATATTTCTACCTTTTGCTATCCTGTGCCTCCCTCGTTCATCGGTGGCGTTCTAAATAGGTCGTCCGCTCTTTCTTTTTTAAAGACAACTCCCGGTTTAGGGTTCATGACCTGTGTCGCGGGATCTTAACATCAATTTAACGAACACAAAAAACATCCAGTCTAAAGAAAATAATTTGTGGATCACGTAAATAATTACCCTGCACGGAATTCGAAACCGCGAACTCGTGGACAGCAGCCGCGTACACTTTGTCTGCGCTAACAATGCAGTAAGTAATAATAACTTAACCACATTTAAAAAAAAAGGTCAAGTATTTCAAAAGGTATTTCAAAGTCAATGCCAAAAATATATTTTCAAAATTAATACAACTTTTGTTTTATATTTTTTGACGTGATTTATACTACTTAATCTAAGTTTAGTACATTTCAAAGTTTAGAAAAAATTTACAACCACCTCTAAAGCGCTAATAGAGAAGAAGCGGCGCAACAAACTCTACTGCTGCATTTTCTTGACGTCATAATTTTTTTACGTATTGTTTATTTAACCACGCTTTATAGCACACTAGGTTCATGACTCTTACCTATAAAGATCTTGCATGGTAGTGACCGCTTCAGGAGTGAAGTCTTCAAGCTGACATCTGTTGTGAAGCAGTAACAAGTGAGGATAACTCTCTCCTACACCCGTCGACTCTGAACCTTCTTGTGTAGTAGTGATGTTGTTGGACGCTGATAACGATGGTTTTAACATCTCTGCTGCTTGGATATACCTGCATTAAAAGTCTACAGTAGTTAAGTACTAAATAAGAAAAAAACCGATTTGAAAGTAAATAAATCCCTACATGGTTTCACTCTACTTCTTAAACATTAGAAAAAAAGAGGCATTATTTATATTTACCATTATTCAATTCACAATTTTTTAATCTTACAAGATCTAAAGTTTCAACTAACGCCATCTATCGAGTCTAGGTGAAACTTTTAATACATTATACTGAAAGTATGATTGAAACTAGGAGGAAAATGCATATTTTTTACAAGTCTATCTACACCATTTAAGGGTGACCCCACATTTAGCTTCGGCGTTTCTCGGACGTGGGAGCAATGCTCACGCTGCGTCGACGCGGCATTGATCTTACCCCTTTAGCTATACACGCTGCCCGCTTTTGTTTCGTTCAGTCTCAGCATGGTCAAAGGTTAAAAAGACTTAACAGAAGGGGGACCGCATTCTACTGAAGCTTACGCAGCGCCCACGCGCCGTGCATAGATTATATGCCGGAAAGCCGACGCCAAATGTGACGGAGGCTAGTATCTTAGACAAAAGGTTTAAGTACCTCAAGAAATTATAATCGGTAAACCAGTCCTGTACTGCTATTAAAACATGACATATAGCCATTAAGTATGAGGCTATTTGAAGACAATCCACCGTAACCACGTTAGCACTGCGTGCTGTGATCGTTGTATTTGACTCTTCTATTAGCGACGGAGACCACAATGCTTGGCAGTCTAGAAGTATAACTCTATCGTTTGTGACATACATGTCGATTCCTGAAATGTTTAAATAAAATATTTTATTCCTGACATTTCAATGATAAATGTATTTAATTAAACTTTAGCTTTTCCTTTTTTGACATTTAATTTTGCAAACTATGACATTTCCATTGGCCTTAGGGGACTTTTAAAAACAGCTTAAAATAATTATTTGGGAATTGCACAAACAATGATTCGACGACCTCTGTGGCGTAGTGGTTATATATTACATGACTGCTGCGCAGAGGTCTCGGGTTCGATTCCCGCTCAATGCAAATCTTAGTGTGCATGAACATGATTGTTTGCACTGGTACATACCATACATACATATTATACAAAGTGTTTCTATGTATAATATGTATGTATTTACAAAAAAAAGTATTTAAGTATTAATATCAGTTGTTTTGTTATCCATAACTCAAGCAGGTTATGCCTAGCTTACTTTGGCAACAGATGGCGCTGTGTAGAGATGTCCGTGAATATTTATTTAATGATTGTCCCGTATGGTTTTAATCCAGCAATTTTAGATTAAAATGGCATGCAATACCAAAAAAAGTTTAGATTAAATAATAATTATTATTAATAAGCCTCACCTTTTGTGCAATGAACACCTCTTTCAATCTGTTCAATATCTTGCATTTTAAACTTAAATATACTGTCATTTTTCTCTGTTGCTCTTAGTTCAGGTGCTCCAGCAAAATCAAGAGCTTCCATTTGATTTTCTAAGGCTGGAATGTCACTGCCCTCGAATGTATTATCAACTGGTATTTCATGTGACTTTAATATTTGTGAGCATAAATTTTGGTCATGAATATTGTTTGCTATTAAATTCAAAATCATTGACTTTCCTACACCTTGAGTACCTAGAACCAGAATAAAGCAAAAATAATGATAAGTACACATGTTTGTATATTATTTAGTACAAAAAACAGCAATACAGTCCGTATTGTAAAATGTGCAAAGGTACAAAAGACTAATATCTTTTAAATACTTTCTTTGAAAAACAATTCCATAATTAACTTTAGCCTAGTCATCTGTGCTTTCTAAAACAGGCTTCAGATAAAATACCACATAGCAATCACCCATCTATGAAATCTGCCTACTTATTTTTTTTTTTTTTTTTTTTTATTATTAAGGTTTGCAAAACCGAATACAATTTCATTAACATATACGTAATTGAAATGAACATGAGGCAGACACAAAAATTGTACCCTAAAATATGCAAACACAACATGCAATGAGAAAAAAATGTTTACAAACAACAAAGCAGACTAACAACGACTATGCTTATACCTATGATCTAAGTACAGAAATGTTCAGTAAGTGAATATTTAACGGAGGGGATAGAAACACTAAATAGATCGATGGTGCTACGAACGGTGTTACAGAGCTTCATCGTACGATATACAGGAGCATGTTGACCGACATTCGTTCTGCAGCGCGGAAGTTGAAAGGTTTTCCTATTTAAAAGTCGACTGCCAGCACGGGGAACAGCGAAGGGTATATTTTCAAGGATATTGTTAGAATCTACTTGGCCATGGATAAGCTTGAATATGAACATCACATCAGTCACTTTTCTGCGACCATGAAGTGGTGGCACTCTGTAATGTGACAACCGGTCACTATGAGTTCAAAGCGTGACATTTGTGATCTGTATAAGTTAAGTGGTAAAGAAAACGTTTTTGAACGCGTTCGAGACGATCAGAGTGTACTTGGTAACATGGGTTCCATACAACGCTACAGTATTCCAGTATACTGCGAACCAAACAATTGTATAGGGTAATAGTGACAGAGGGTTGTGAGAAAATTTTCATTTGGCGCGTGATAAATCCTGACAATCTAGACGCCCTCTGGACAATGTTATCAACGTGATGTCTAAAACTAAGTGAGGTTTCCAAAACAACTCCAAGGTCGCGAATAGTCTGAACCTCCGTTAAACTGATCCCGTCAATCATGTAACTCGCAGAGTACGTAAATGCTATCACATAAAATTTTCGCGAAGTTTTCCTTCGCGAAAATTTTATGTGATAGCATTTACTAGTGTTTAGCGACATGTGATTCATTTGGCACCACATATGCACTCGATTTATATCATTCTGAAGGTACTCGATGTCTTGAGCATTAGATATAACTCGATAAAGTTTGAGGTCATCTGCGTATAGTTTAAAGTTACTTTTTAAAGAGTCACAAAGATCGTTTATGAAAATTAGAAAGAAAAGGGGACCAACATGAGAACCTTGCGGTACACCAGAAGGTGCTTCGAATGAGTAAGAATTAAAACCGCCAATAGTAACTAACTGGGATCGGTTACGTAAGTAAGACTCGCACCATCTGAGTAAGGAACCATGTATACCTGTCCGTGCAAGTTTATCTAAAAGTAAACTGTGATTTACGAGGTCAAATGCCTTTTTAAAGTCTGTGTACACAGCGTGTACTTCACTGTTGTCATCTAAAGCTTTAGAGATATCGTCGACATATTCTACCAGATTTGTACTGGTAGATTTACAAGGCAGAAAACCATGTTGATGTGGGTTGACGTGGGGCTTTAAATGAGGCAAAAGTCTCCTGTAAACAAGAGATTCAAATATTTTGCCGCACGTTGACAGTATTGAGATCGGCCTATAATTAGCAATGTTGTTTTGATCGTCAGATTTATGAATAGGAGTCAGATGAGCGACTTTCCACAGCTTGGGGAAAATGCCCGTTTTCAGAGATCTGTTGAAAAGCGATGTTAGAGGAGATGATATATTGTTTGCACATTGTTTTAAAATTATAGGAGGTAATTTATCTGATCCAGGGGCTTTATTACAATCTAATGTTTTAAGAGACGTTAAGACTTCATGTTCTGTGAGTGAGAATTGGCAAAACGGCAGGATGTCAGTAGAATTAGATTTAGATCCGACAGTCAAAGACCGCTGGTGACTACTGTATACAGATTGAAAATACTTAGCAAATAGTTCAGAGATCTTTTGCCCTCCTATAGCCATCTCCAAGCCTAGATGCATTTCGTTTGGTAAAAGCTGAAGATGATTTTTGGGTTTTAAGATACTTCCAAAAATATTTAGGATTGCTACGCAATTGATCAGAGGCGTGGTTTTTAAATTTATTGTAGCACTCCTTGATCATTGCATCGCATCTTTTCCTCAACAGATTGAAAGTTTGTTTGTCTAAAGGGTTCCCATATTTTTTGAACTTATAATGATATTTGTTTTTCTCGTTAACATTTTTTATTAAAGGAGTACTAAACCAAACCGGAAACCTTTCACTTATGTTAACCTTCCTTATTGTTGCAAAGCAGTGGTAACAACTGACTGAGATTGGCTCATTCAACATTCATAGGATTCTTGTTAATACTACTGTAAATGATAATCATAATGACTACCTACCAATTATTCCTACTACTAAATAATTAGTACTAGAGTCATGTAAAAACTCTAGTGCTGCTGGGTTAAGTTCCATATTTTCATCTAGTAGCTTCACAGGCTCAGTCATCAACTTCAACGGAGGACTTGGCTTTGGTTCTGAAATAAGATAAAATACTTTTTACACAAAAATAATGTTACAGCCAAAGTAATAAATATGAATATTATACATAATAACTAGCCGTTACGTATAATGGCTATTCAATTTAGATAAAGTGATAAATGTCGCAGAATTAATCACATTAACTAGCCATTATAAATAATATCTTCAAAGACTCAGATAATGTAATAAAACAAGTAGGTAAAGATTACTAAACTACTTCAATATTTGACTTTCATGCTCGAAGTTGCTGGTTCTATTACCACACAAGACAAATATAATACGTTACTATTATATGAGGATATATTTACTATAATATACGAAATCGTATATTACCTAATCGTCTTTACCTATAATACTTTGTGTCATAAAATAGGGTACTTACTATAATTGTTTAAATATCCTATTTTTTCTTGCTATAAAGTAATATGTCCTAAAATAAAATATTAAGGCAAAAGTCAGAAACAGTTGGTTAGGTTAGGTTAGTATGGTGACTAAAGGACGCACGAGCCGAGCGAGCGAAGTGAGCGTGCCGCGGTAGCGGCCGGCGAGTGCTAGAATATAGTAATACTCATAATAATTAAGGTAATAATTAGTTGGTTATACCGTATTTATTACTTTGACTAACTTTGATCAGCTATTATAAATAATATTTAGATGAAGTGATTAATTTATCACATTGTCTAGTCAATTTGGATATTATTTATAATGACCAGTCCTTATGTATAGTATCTATTTAATTACTTTGGCTGTAACATATACACCTTTACCTCAGATAAATCTATTTTACTTTAACTGTGTATAAAACTAGTGGTTGGAAGCTCCTTGGTAAATTCAGTTTTGAAAATAAAGCTTTACATCATCATCATGTCAGCCAATTGACGTCCGCTGCTGGACATAGACCTCCTCCAAGTTTTGCCACCTTGTGCGGTCCTGTACCCACCTCATCCATCAGTTTTCCTGCGTCCTAACCAGGACACCGTCATTTATTATTGTGAATTATGAAGAATTAAAAAATTCTTTTACCTATAATTTTCTTCTCCTTGTTATCATTTTGAGCTGATCTTGAGCCATCTTGTTCTGAAGTTTTAATAGATTTCGGACTTAATGGGCGCTCATCTTTAGGAGTACTTTGCTCTCTAGTTTTCAAAATGATGGTAGGTTGCTTTTCTTTTTCTTGTTTTTCTTTATTGACATCTTTAGACGTATCACGGTCAGATTTTAATATAACTGGCCTCCTAGGCGTAGACTCCTATTGCACAAAAACATTATAAATTAGACATTACTTTTATGTTTACTGTAAGTTAGGGATACAAACTAAGCAGGTTATTTATATTAGAACTTTTTAAGGTCTATATTGAGTTTAATCATTATCATATTAGCCGATGGAGCTCCACTGGCTTTCTTCGATTATGATATTTAAAAATTAACTTAATTTATTTTATTCCAAGTTGCAAAAATAAAGCTAACTTCACTTACTTTCAAAGTAAATATTTTCTTCTTTTTATCTGCCATTTAGAATCATTTACCCTAGACAATAAAGAATATTAGATTATTTAGACCAAGAAATCAATTTAATAATTCAGTTAAATATCTATATTTTATATAGATGCAAGCGACAAACAGAATATTTATTAATTTATTGTTTTGGTAAAATTTGGTAGTTCAATTTTATTACTGTTCTTTCTACTAATGGCTCTATCGTTTACCGATGATTCTGCCAATGTCAAGGTGGAGGAGGTAAAAAAATGTAGAAAAATGGGAATAGGTATGGAATAAGTATTGCTTTGCTAGCCTACACTGTTATTTTCTTAATAATTATGAATGTTAGCGGGATAATTGTTTAATTAGAAATTATTTAAGGCTATTATAACATTGTATACAATTTTCTTGTTTTATGACGGAATCATAAAAGTGTTAGACGGAGGGTGATGTTGAGTGAATTGGAAATGACAATTTGACATGAAAATGTCAGTGAATTGTCAGGTGTCAAAGAGCGTTAAAATTTATTTGTTGTAAAAGAGGAAGAAAAAATACTGTATGATTGAGCAATATTCCATAATTTGTAAGAACGGAACAGACAGTGAAAGAACATATTTTTTATAATAAGTACAACGTAAACATTTTTTGTAAAAATGGCTTTTGCGCGTGTTTATTCTTTTCTTTTTGTTTCTTTGGCTTGTGCGTTATTTGCTTACGCGAAAGACACTTGTGTGAAGAAGAGTTCCTGTGTATGTATGTTTCCTAATGGTACCGGGATCGACTTAACACCTGCAGTTTCAACAACTTTTTACGAAGCGGACAAGTACGCTGTAAAACGAAATGGCTCGGAATTAGAAATGTATACATATTATTATCATCCTTGTTACGATGTTAAATTCAATGTATCATCTTCGGATGCAGAAAACACCTGCTCAGATCCTTTGTCGGTAAGTTTCCTTTAGCCATTTTATTTGAATAACATTATTATATAAAATTCATGCTTTGTTACAGCACTTACATGTTGTAATTAATCTAGAAAAACCTGTTATATGTTAAAAAAAAACCTGCTGGTACATTCGAACATTGACATAGTTTGTTATCAAAGAGCAGATGCCCAATCCTATCAGTTGAAATTCCTCTCTGAATAGTTGGTGTTAAAAATACTCCTATTACCCTATTGTTTTAAAACCTATGATGGCTTTAAGTTCTTTCCTATATAGCATAAATGTAATGAAGTCTTTCTGTACAGCTTAAAGAACACAAATTGTAATAATGTGATTGTATGTTTTATTCAAATGTACCTTCTTTTTGGAAGTTATTATTTTATTAGTTACTCAGCAGTATTATTACCTACTCTGTTAATTAGATTAATTTCTTCTTATCATTTTATATATAATCACAACTAGAGTACTAAACTTTGAAGACTTTTAATTTTACTTTTTCTAGTTAATCAAAATCAGAAGGAAAACTCAACTTAGAGAATGTGTTAACAATTCAGTATTTAATTAAGTGTGATACATTCAAGTGTGTTATATATTTTATTCCTAAATATTAGCTTGTTATTAATGTTGATTTTTTAAGATTAGATAATATCAATTCTAGTGTAGGTATCTTTATATTAAGCAGGACTGCTTACTGTTAAGATACTCTAAAGATGGCTAAAAATATTTCTAATTTGTAAAAATTGTTTTTTTCTGTATAATTAATATATGAGAATTTAATGATATTTAAAGCTTTGCTAAATAACTGAATAACTAGAACTTGTTTGAATATAAAGTTGATGAATAATCTTAATCTTGATTATATATTCATGAAAATATCTCTTTCAGATTTGCCGTTATGTAAGCAAATTGAATGAAACTGATACAGCCAAAAAAATATTTGCCATGAGCTCAACATCATATGACTTCATGGGCAGATCAAATATTTCTGATTTCTCTGACCAAGGAGATTCAATCATCTATCACAATGGTCCTTCGTAAGTATTTATTATTCTGTGGTTAAGATCAGTGTGTTTGAAGATGCATAATACCTTAACATGAAGTTTTGATTGTCTCCTTCTGCACCTTATTTATTAACTAAATACTTTATTTATGAAATGCTAAAACCTACTTATTGCTAATATACATTTTTTCTCAATAGCAACAAAAACAAATCTCATGATGATAAAGGCTCTGAACAAAGGTAAATTGCTAAACAATATATCTGTCTGTTGGTTGTATTGTAAAGTACTTGTAAGGTATTTTTATATGTTACATGTAATTGTAGAGATACTGAGCAAAGGGTATATAAAAGTATTCACTTATTTATTTTGTCAGTTTCAAACTTCACTGTTTTCTGTCTTCACATTCTTAATTCGGCAGTCATTTCATCCATTATCCAATCATTACTACAAATAAACATTTATACTGTTTAAAAAATGCTGTATTTCAAGTATCAAAAACTTACTGCTTGGTATATTCATAGTTATTGAAACAACTGTAGTTAGACAAGTATTAGTAAGTAGGGTATTCTTAGAGTATATAGTTAAATATTATAAGCTTTTTTTTTATAAATAATTTTAGGTGTTTTATATAATACATACATATATGCTGCAAAAGTCAATGCTCAATGCATATTCACCGTGATGGGAAACAATCTTTTATTATTTAAAGCTATTTTTCTCTTTCACTTACTTAATAAAAAATTGGCATTACTGATATACTGCACTTATATATAGATTAAAAATAGATAAATGAAATAGAGGTATATTTCTGTTCTTTATTGGCCAACCTACGGACGAAAGAGGCTAAAGGCATACAGCTCTTATGTGCCCTAACAACTGCTGTCATTACACCTACAAGAACCCAGGACAATTTGCCATATCCTTCTTAGCACTAAGATATTTTAAGTGGTCACCATTCTTGGGAAGGACCACCAGAACATTGCTTAACTTTATTGATCAGTGGTTGCAACTGATCTTAAGGACATCTCCTAACTAAAGGTACATTAACATAATATTTATATTTCAGGGACACAATAGTTCTTCTACAATGTGCTCAAACAGAAAACCAGCTGCAAGTGTATTCAATAGTAGAACCAAATAAAATTGTAAGTCATTGCTATTTACTTTAAATATTAATGGTATAATATTATTTATTTTTAACACATGTGTTTGATCAAGGTTAGGGAAAAGTAAGTTGTAGTTTTGTCATGACAACAATACTTCTTAATTATAATTATCTTATTGATTGATGTAATACTTTTAGATTAATTAGCTATAATTAGGCTAGTAAACAAAGATCCATTTAATTAACATTGCTTAAAATGTATGTGACATAAATGTGTGTTAGAATAGAAGGTTTGGACTAATACTGTTGGATTAAACATAGTTTTAATAAAGGAGGCAATTTAAATAATTTAAGAAAGAAATAGTTAATTGAGTTGCAGAAAAATATACAACTTATTGTGACAATATTTACGATTAGGTAAAACCAGACAAACTGCGTTCCTCACGGTTGGGACTTTTATCACTCAATCATATATAGGAGGTATTTTTATAGTAGCTTTAATCTTCTTCGAATGAGTTTGTGAGTCATATTCATTAGATAAGTACTGATATTTCAAGAAAATACTGAGTAAATGTACCTTGCGACGTAGGAGTGATTCTTAATACGGAAGTAGCCTTACAATAGTAAAAAACGGAGGCCGCGTTACACACTTTGAACCCACATTCGTGAAGCTAATAGATGCGTATAAGTATAATATTGCAACGTAAAACTGATTAAAATCCGCTTAGTCAATGTCTTCCTGCATTTGAAGACAAGTAGAAAGATATGAATTGGTACATATGGCGTGTAAAAACGTTTATAATTTAACAAGGCGGCAACCTGTTTAGTACCATTAACAAACATGTAATGAACGACGATGATGCGATTGTTTTTTAGCCTCTCGACGAAGTAAATTTCATAGTAGCTAACAGCAAGCTTAATTGATACTTATTTCTAGTCTTATAACTAGTTATTAAGTGGTTTGAGCGTTTAACAGTAGTATTTTTGTTACTTTGGTTGATATTCAAAGACTTTCCGATACCTTGGATGTGTTACCGATACATTGAAAGTGGATGGTAAACTAATTAATTAATAAAAAAAGTAATTATTGTTAACCTGACCAGCGCATTTTCGTTTGGTCAGAAAAGGATCATTACGTTTTATTTTATAGTCTTCCTCGATATACTTAGGTACCTAAAATACTTTCTACTCACAACATTACAATGTGCTCGTGTTTCCATTTGTAGTGACCTTAATTTACGTTCAAAAAAATTGTTGAGCAAAATTGACGATTAAATTACGAACAATTAATTAAAGGAACGATAATAAATTAACTGTAACACTTTTTTAAGTCTTTCTAAAGCCATGTTTTAAAATTAGCTATTCTCGCATCATTTTGCTACATTCCTTGACGTCTTGCGGTCTTGAAATGCCTTTGCGGTTTGCTACGTCTGCCATTTGTTGAAACACAATCCTGATGAGTAACTTGTTTGTGCTATGTTTACAATTTTAGCCAGGCAGTCACATAATGATAGAGCTAAAGTCTATTAAAAAATTTCAGGTGTCGTACCTACTCGCAGCAATAGGGTATTCTACTCTGTTTGGACAGTAAACCTGCTCTAATACTTTAAAAGATCTAAACTTTTTAAACTATGGCGTTAACTAAGTACTTATAGGTATATAAAACACGAATTCAGGCGGCATAAAATTTGCCAATACCTACCAACAAACATTAATGTTCATCTACACATCTACGAAGTTATGAATTGAAACTAAAATTCATGTACTAGGCATATCTGTTCTACAGAGGTCGTCCTTCCCCCATGACTAATGATGTCATCTGTCTGTTGCAACTAGTCTATCGTAAATGTACCTAACTTAATGTTTACCTATAATAAATTCTACGTTAAATAACTCATTGATAAGTTAATAGGTATTAAGTGTCGGCATTCGCTACTTAGTAGGTGTTCATGAGTAAGTAGTTTTATCAAGTGCCTTAGTGTAATGTGAAACAAGAAAGTATTATTACATGTTACGTTAACGGTTATGTTATCTTTTATTCTAGGTTATCTCTTAAGGTATCTTTTATAACAACTATCTTTATATTCACTTGGCAATGGTTGGTTCGACTATATTCAACTCGTTTGTTAAGTGTTAATTACTTAATAGTAAGACTAGCGACACGGCTCGGATTGTCAAGGTTTTTCGTTTAGTGTTACGTCTTTCTGCAGAGTTGGTCGTTAATTATTTTTCATGTAAATTTTAAATTTCTGATATTTTTTGTCTGGAATGTCCAATTTAGAAAATTTAAAAATACGTATCTAATCCTCGGTGTAGTCATCAGTCATGGATCACCTTTACTAGTATATACCTACATTATCAACCTATCATACTTAACAATTCAGCTTCTGATAATTCAGTTACATCTTGTTGTTGATCCCTTTTGATATTCCTTAGCACACTGAGGTTACTCTCTCTTTTTATATTTATTGGCATACTTTTTATGATTTTAACACTGCAAAATCCTCAGCCTTACCTAACTTACCATGGACTGCGCACTTTATTATGCCTTTGTCTTTATCTGCCTACTAATGATGAGTAACAACAGCATTTATGCAATTGTTATTCGAGAACTACCTAAACGGCTAACATAATCCAGTCATTATATACGTTAGTCCTTACCTACTGCCACAGTAAACTAGCTACCTACTCGTTTTATATCATCAACTTCAAACAAACGACATACATACCATAATATAGGTACATAACACTACAGGTGTTTTAATTTTATCAAACACAAAACACATAACTTTGGAAACGAAACGTTTTTACGCTTGACTGCCCTCCCTAAATTTTACCACGGCCTTAATACATAGGTAGGTACTGCAGCGTCGCATAAATGAATGCACACACAATACCCGTAATCAAATAGATGGTTTTTTACTATGATATTACGTAAGTATAGTATGGATACAAATTACTGTTTTGGTAAACGAGTAAGCACAAAAATCTTTAGTGTACCTATATAGTCGTCGATGTTACAGACAAACTACAATAATCAACCTTTCTGTACAATAATCTACTTCTGTAATTTACTTTTAAGGACTTTATGAGAGTGACCGAAAGGCTTAAGGGCTTACGTTTAAAAAAAATACGTCTAAGAGATGTTCAAAAGATGTCTTTAAAAAACATCCAACTGCACGAATGAGCCTACTGATAATACTGGTTAGATGGGGGTGGCCTGGCCAGCGTCAGTGACCGATCAACTCAAACCAACCATTGCCAAGTGAATATAAAGATAGTTTTCCTTCTTTTAATGTTTATCCATTGGAAAAATATGTTGATTGTGCTGAATGATGTTTTCTTAATCCGTTACTATGCAAAATCTACAATCTACTGTTCAAGTTATCATTAATATGTTCTTACATTTTAGTCTTTAGGTATGCTGTAAATATAATACATATAGTGAATTTAAGCTAATATCACACATAATCCTTATTAATGTACAACTTCACTATTTGCGTATTTTTGAGAGTTTAAAATAACCTGACATTTATGTGGCTTGCCCCTTCACTATTGGGGGTATCGTTTTTCATAGAAATTAGACACCCTACTAAATTTATTTCCGTCTTAAATTACAGGTGTTGGCATTTTATTCGAGAGACGCTTGCCTTAAACAAATTGAAGAAATAGGAAGATCGTTTGGTTCGACGCTACTTATTATATTCTTTTCCTTCGTTATATTCTATCTTGTGCTGGGAATATGTACGAAGAAGTTCCTTATGGGCGCTACGGGCATTGAAGTCATACCTAACCTTGGTTTCTGGACTGAGCTACCTAATGTAGTAAAGGTAAGCAATGATTATCTAGCCTTATGACATAGGTATGCTCTGAAGGTTGTAGATTTAATAACAGGTTGCCTGTTTCAACACTAGACACAATAGTAAGACAATGTGAATGTATTATATTATTATATTGTATACACGAGCCAGGAAAAGGGTTAAAGTACCTAAACACATTCATTCATTATAATTATTCAGATTGCTAGAACCAATATCAATATATATCATTTGTAGGAGGCCTAATGTTCTGTCTTTTGACTGATATTATAATGACGATGAATCCGAAATTACATTAATTTAACTACATTAATATTTTGTTTTAACTTTAGAATCGTTATCAGCAAAAGAATAAACTAATTTGCATTTACAGTAAAACATAATTATATTCTACGGCATGAACAATTTAAAAGAGATTATTTTGTTTTTGTTCGAACTTAGTACGAATTACGATTAATAATAATGTAATTTTTGTGGTGACAGAATAAGAGAAGGTAGTTTGTACGGTTATATCATTTTATTCCGGTTGTGTCTTGATGTATGAATATGCTGACGTACTACAAGAATGACTGGTTTCCACCTCATTGTCTTATTTACACCAGCAGCCGTATCTCATAGATCTGATCAGACTGCAGACTATCAACTTGGCTTACCTTTTCCTGCCGAGAAAAGGCCGTAGTATTTAATCTTACATGAATTCCATTATTTCATTTTTTTTATCAAGAACCTCACGTTTTCTTTTGTAGGTATGCGCTACAACCAATCTTCGAATATTAGTATGGATACTTCTATAATTATGTTCTAAAATATTAACGGTACAAATATTTATATACAAATTTTATTAATTCCAGGATGGCTGGTTATTCATGACGAACGGCTTCAAGTTACCGGCACGTGCGTCTGGTCAGACCGTTTCCCCTGACCCCAACAGCTACGACAGTATATAACATCAGGGAGACGAGACCCTCTCTGAAGGACAACTAGTCTTGATCGAATAGACAATGAGTGTTTATTTTTTATTTTTGCATAATACTAAGGTTACATTTTTGTTTTCAAATTTGTTTTTTTTTTCTATTTTGTATTTAGTGTAGTGTAGGCGTTATCACATTGAATCATTTGATTTGTTGACTTGAATAACATGGCGTGTTTAGGCATTCATTTACTAAAAACTAAAAGGCCACAACAGGTAAAAGTGATTTGTTTGATTCCTATATTTAAACATGGAAACATTTTCTTAATAAATAATTTTAATCCTTTTTTAACTATAACAGAAAACAAAAGTAGTAACAGTATATTGTAAGTCATGGTACCTACTATTAAAAACTCAGTAATGTTATCTCTACTGTGAAATACTGGTGTAAGTAACTCAGATTTAGGAACCTTTGAATATAGGAAGAGGGCATTTTAGTTTACACGATTTTCTGACTTGTTATACAAATCAAACAACCAGTGTGATAACAGCCTAAGTCTGTTAGAACGGAATGTATATATTGACAATGTGACCTTTACATTACAATGAATTACTTTATAATTATATATATTATCAGTCATATTCAGACTTTCTAGATAGATCTAGATACTGCTGTTATGTTATGTGTGTAACTTTTTATTATAGTATTCATTTGTATCCAAAAAACAATTGATCTGACTATTAGTTAGAAGTAAAACTGAAACTTTTTACTTTTTCGAATAAACATGTAATATACTAATCTGATCTAAGTTCCAAAAAGAAACTAAAATGTAATACTATTATAATCATTTACTGTCTATGGCTTAACAACCAGTAATTCTTAACTACAAAATCTTATTCAGACATTGTCAGTGTATAAACCTTTTTAACATTCTCTGAACATGTTGTAAATAAGTCTATTTTTCTATCACATAACATAATTCTAGAATTATAACAGATTCATGTGTTGTATTTCTATTATTATTTTATGTGTAACGTAATATAATATATGTAAACGAATATATTGCACTACTTCATTATAAAATGTAATGTTAACTCTCCTGTATAAAATGATATTATCATTCTAATAGAGAAATTAATTCTTCTACTGAGAATATATTTCTTTAGCGCGCTTCATGTAAGTAAAATTAATATTTCACGATATTAATTACATATATTATTTGTGTATTTTTATTCATGAATTGTGTCAAAATTATATAAAAGCAAAACAATGAGCAAAATATAAAAGATTTGGTTTATTATATTAAGAAATTATTATATAATATTATTACGAATATAAATGTAAAAATCTCTTGGAAACTGTGTTAGCATCTAAATATTGTTATTATATTTTAAATAAGTTTGTACGTAAGTAACGTGCATAATAACTAATGAACAGAAATAATAATCATAACGAACAAATCAAGAATAAATAACACTTTAAATAACACTTTAGTATATTTTAGCTAATTTATAATCTGAACTAACAAGATATGTAAAACAATATAATAATATTTTTTTATTCATATTTCTACATAGGAAATTCCACGTTAGGTATGTGCATCTTCCAATGATTGAGGGAAACTTGCTTTGCTAATCGAAGCCTGGCTATGTAGCCAGCTGTTTAACAAAAGTCTATAATTTAAAACTACTACTTAATTTAACACGATTTTAACATATTATTCAGTATTTCGATTGTGCCAAGGTCCAATTTATTTAGGATATTTTAAAATTATATTGTAGTATTTCTTTCTGAACTATATTTATTTATTTTTTAAACATATAAAGGCAGCTTACAATGAGTGTAGCTACAGTTATTGTAATTTTAAGGTGAAATTAACCTTATGTATCTGCTTCTTTTGTTTATAATAGACGTGCTAATGTCTGCATAACTGTTCCGTTAAAAATATACTTATGTAAGATTTAAAGTCCGAAATTTTGCGATTCAATTTGTATATAATGAACAATTATAACAACTTAACTAAATTTTGTAGTTGATATTCGGACAAAATATTCGAAAATGTATTCTCTTATAAACCATATATTTATATAAAATAGGAAATGAATTAAGAACAAATATTTTTATGGCTACTATGTCTATATGGAACCAATAATCTAATTCATAAAAATAGCCATCTATAATAATAGGTATACTTCATAGTCGTTTTTATACTTATCTTGTTTTTCATCATGGTCATTTATTGACCAAAATATTTCTGTAAACTTTTATCTTCTAAATCTCTTCACGTGATCTGGAAAATGCGAATATTTTTTTTATATTTTATTTAGTATAGAGATTTTTCTTATATTAATACCCTTTACTTACAATGTAATGTCAATATGACTTCGAATACTAAGTTAATGTGCAAATCCTAATATTTTTTTGTTTATTTTCTACTTAAAAAGTAAGACAGAATCCAATGAAACTTAGCTAAAATTAACTGGACAAACTAGTTAATTTTTGACTGATATGTTATTTTGTATTGGAATGTTATTGTCTATCCATTAACTAGTTGTTTGTAATAAGACCTCATCTTAGCATTCCATGGATACTCCGTGCGAGTGCCGGGTCTATCGCGTGAAAGAGGACAGAGCACTTGCATAACAGCGTCTAGGACTTACGACCGAGCCCTCTTACAACGCGTTAGCGGTCAAACGACATAATAAAAACGAAGACTTCTGCTACTTAAATTACTTTATTATTAATACACAATCTTCATGCGCAAATATTATTTTATAAAACATTTTTTTTATTATTGCACAAAGTGTATAATCTAAATTATATTTTTGTCTATACTTTGGAATCTCTCATTGAAATTTATAAAAGAGCGAATATAAAAAAAGAATATTATATCATAGAAAATAATATATTAATGCATAATCTAAGCACTAGTCATTTGTTTTACACTCTAACACAATATACTGTAATCACTCTGTTCGTTATGTTTTACATTTCAAATACTTAGCTGTTGTACTTTTTTTTTGGTAATAAACATGGTTTTACTTTTGTGTGACATTTTCACTATTTTATTCGAATATATGAATTTCTTAAAGTGATTGATTGATAGATCTTAAATAATTAATTGATAGTATCAAAATTGATTGATCGATGTATATAAAAATATATTCTTTAAAAAGACATTGGAATAATGGTGACCATTTAATTTTGTTTGTATCATAGATTCACCTAACCATTTTTTATATTAACTGTTTATCTATTGTATTGGTATAACATTAGTTTTAAGAAAATTAAGAAAAATAGCTTTACAACAATAAGTATGTATATGTTACAGCCAAAGTAATTAAATAGATACTATACATAAGGACTGGTCATTATAAATAATATCCAAATTGACTAGACAATGTGATAAATTATTCACATCATCTAGATATTATTTATAATAGCTGATCAAAGTTAGTCAAAGTAATAAATATGGTATAACCAACTCATTATTACCTTAATTATTATGAGTATTACTATATTCTAGCACTCGCCGGCCGCTGCCGCGGCATCATATAAATATAATCTAGTAATCTTTACCTACTTGTTTTATTACATTATCTGAGTCTTTGAAGATATTATTTATAATGGCTAGTTAATGTGATTAATTCTGCGACATTTATCACTTTATCTAAATTGAGTAGCCATTATACATAACGGCTAGTTATTATGTATAATATTCATATTTATTACTTTGGCTGTGACATATATACCTACTAGTTAAAAACCTAACTTTTTGTTAACCTCTTACCAATACCAATAACGAAATAAAGCATTTTTGATTTGATTTGATATATTATACACTTACCTGTTAATACTACATAAAGCTTCCAATGTTGCCTCATGGAAAAATGACATTAATGGGTTATTCTACTTTAGAAGTAACTGTTAAATTCATCATGAAATACAAATAATTGTATTGAAATGTGCTAAACGATTACAAGCCTATCTAACAATACTTTTATTAGATTATTCTCTCAGAAGTTGATCGTGTATTTGCTAGTCTTTACAATAAAAATAATGGTTATACCTAGATTTCTTTCTTTTTAATTGCAATCTTGTACATTGCCTTCCAAACACTCATTATACCAGCCCATTAATGTCAAATTGCAGGGACGGACCTCCTCCCGTAACGGAGAGATACTTGGCCTACTAATACCACGCTGGCCAGACGGATTGGTATAGGGTTTTATTTCAAGTTTTCCTTCTTTTTATTTCGTTAAGATAATATTCACGAATAGTCCCTTAGTCGATTTTTACGACACCCATGAGATGAGATGGGGTGGTGACATATTGTATTCTTACTCCGTCACCACACGGAGAGTGTTCCAAATACTGCTGAGGTGGTATCTTTATTCAGAACTTATGTTATACCAATATTTAGTAGTTATCTTATAGCCGAGTGTGATATAAATATATCAATACGATAACCATAAGAACATTGCAATACGTAAATGGATATTTTGTATTCAATATTTTAGAATCCTTGTTGTTTAAAGTGTTTTGTAAGCTAAACGAATAAATAAAATTATTATTGCTCATAAACTTTATTTTTATTTATAACCTAATAACATTTTATGTGGAGCATCCTCTTTGTGTTTTCGTTTTTTACTCCATCGTATGCATTGCGAAGCCAAGCTGGAAATAAATAAAAGATTAATAAATACATGTCGTGGATTGATGTTAATTACTTTATCCCAATAAGCAGAAATTTATCGATAACTACCTATATTTCAGTAATTATATAACAATTTAATATTAGGTCATCTTCATACTATGGTTCAGCTACACACCTCAACAAAGTCTTGGGATATTCAGTATAAATTTGTGAAACTCAAAAAAACCTGTTTTATTTTTTTTAATTTTTTTGATTCTTTTGATGATAACTTAAAAATAAAAGAATTACGAGGCCTAAACGTAGTCAAGTTCGAAACTTTCATTTACCAACAGTGAGTTTTGACTGCTTTTTTGTGTAAAATTAAAGTTTTATAACAATTTAAACATTGATTTCGAATGAATGATATTGTGTGCATCAAGCAGCGGCGCCATTTCATCTTAGATGAAATGTTAAGGGCAGTAGGCATGCTTCCAGCTGCGGGTACTAAGCGGAGTATTGCTGAAGAGATTGGAACAACACAAAATATGATATCAAGGTTATGGTCACGTTATCGTGCTACTGGTGAAGTGGGTGAAAGATACCACAGCAAAAAGTCTATCATCACTCAATGACATGATCGATTTTTGCAAGTTCCCGCGATAAGACAGCTAAATGTTACTACCATGCAGCTGGTTTAGAGGCTCCTGCTCTTGCTGGAGCCTCTTGCGGGTGACCAAAATGTCAGAAGATGTCGGCATGAAGCCCACCTTTATGCTCGCATACCGCTTTGAACTCCAGGACTATACTGAGCGAATCGCGCACGACGACTAGAGTGGGTTCGTGAACATTTGCACTGCCAAGATACCCTGTTATCTGTAGTGGTGTTTACACTTGGGTCCCGGATTGGTTTCCACTCGGATTCACATAGAGAACGTGCTTGGCGAGTTCCTGGTTGTGATAGCCGTCTACAACATCCTCAGGAAATCCATTTATACCACGATGGAACAATTATGGTTTGGACGGGAATTCGTGTCGGTCGAAGAACAGAGCGCGTTTTGATCAGAAACACCATGGCGGCTGAAAAATAACTTAACGAGGTGCTAGTACTAATAATCTACCCCCGTAGACTACAATTGGGCCAAATGTTTAAGTTCATGGACGATAACACCCGTCCGCAAAAAGCGAGAGTGATGACGAGCTGGTTGCAAAAACACGACGTATCGATTTTATGCTGAACTACTCAATCGCCTAACCTCAAAACCATAAAATACGCGTAGGACATGTTCAAAAGAAGGGCTTTGATGAATTTTCCTGCATAAAATTGCGATGGAAGTGCAACTTGTTTTGTATGCTAGTCGGACCTGAAACAATATACCGCACCAAGACCTGGATAACTTAATCCAAGCATGAAAAACCATTTCAGGACCGTTATTTACGGTTTTTTGAATGTACTGACTACTGATTACTCGCATAACAGTCAAAAACAGATTAATTTTAGCTTATTTTCACTTTTTCTTAAGAAACACATTCATTGTAAGTTTTACTAATTTTCCAAGTTTTTTATTTATTTGAATAAAAAATTATTTAAGCAAAAATAATACTTTTACTTAATTCTGGATTGTAGCCTGATGAATTCCCTTTATAAAAATATAGACATGTTGTATGTTATCTTTAATAATTTTAGAGTTAATTGAGTAAATACCAAATATCCCTAGACTTTGTTGAGGTGTGTACTTTTGTAATAACCGTGTTTAGCGTGTTATTGTCGTTTCGTATGTAAAGCTTATTCTGTACCCTTGTTGCGACACTGACTTATGACATTTTTAGTGTTCAGCAGTTTTGGAATTTAAAATGTGTTCAGCGACTTCTGGGGCTGACTGTACATGACTCTTTGTATTATAACGTTCTGAATAATTGACATTAAATACCTAATGAAACCAATTAGAGAAAAAAAAATTTGTTTTCGGTTTAAATGTGGTTTCTATTGACGTGTTTACTTTAAATTACGTTTACGGTTCTTGAAATGAAAATATTTCAACGTCATTAAAATGGTAGAATCTAATTTTACCTGGCCATTCATTTATGTTCGTCAGACCCGCCTGGCCCTACGGAATTTGGTAACGAGACTTGTACCAATCGCATGTACTCCAAAGCTATGTACTTACTTCGTAAGTGAATGCAACTCTTGTGGAAAAAAATTACAGGCACTTTTTAGGAGCCGGGCCAGACTGACGGTACTGGCTCGGTCCCTTTATATCTCGAGAACTACAAAACAGACAGTAATTATGTAGGGCTGGGCGGGCCTGACGGACATATTATTTTGGGTTAATTCCGCTATGTATATACTTATGTATAGTCCTGGTATGGTACTATAGGTATTAATTTCACAGCAGACTAATGTAAACTTTCTCAGTATTTCCTATTTGTTTCGAGTTATAACCAAATAAGGTAGTAGAGGTAGATACCTGAGGTGCATGCTCAGCGAAGCATTTGAAAAGAAGTAGTGATCTGTCGCATCCAGCTTCACCATCACTTACTGACTCAGAGTTCACTGAAATTAATAAATAGGCATAAATTAATGACCATAGAATTACGCGGCAGGCGTAAACGTCGCTGCGGCTAGTAGGTAGGTTGTGGGCTCCTCAAAGTATTGTCCTGATATAAGGCATACAATCCGGCGAAACGCTCCTGAAGCCATGAGCACTTGAATACGTAGAGAGAGAGTAAGATACGTGCAGCAGAGAATGATATAAGATGAGACATTATCGAAACACTTTAAAATTTAGTGATGCGGTAATTTACCAAAATGTGTTACTACCACTGTTATTACATCTAATTGGATCCGTCTCTTTGTAAAACCATGATGATTAAATACCTTTTTTGCACGTCTCCATAAGTTTCTTGGAATTTTCTATTTTCTTGTCTTCCCCAGCATAGTCAATTTCGCTTTGAGCTGCTGCTTTTTCCGCATCGAACATTCCTTTGTCGTCAATCTGAAAATTATCTAAAATTATACCGGTTCACCTTGTGGTTCTGCCCATATAAATGTTGTAAGTATATCAAAATAAAAAAATGTTTTCTATTTCTTTTGGTTCCCACCTCTTACCGTAACTGTATAAGCAACAGTAACAGCTGTACGGTTGCTTATACAGTTGTTGGAAAGAAAATTTACTTATAAAAAGTTTCAGTAGAGAGCGACTCTACTGTTAACGTCCTTAGTTTACGTTAATTGCTCACAGGCAGCACGTAACTTTTTTTTAGCAGAGATATTGATTGACAGAGATATAGTAGTATAGCTTTTTACGACAACCGTAAGATGGGGAGGTTTGATCCAATTAAGTGCATCATAATAAGAACTAAAATGGCTATTTAATACTTACGAAATTAGTTTTCTTGAAGATACAGTGAAGAAGACATTTAGCGTTTGCATTTTCGGGTATTTTGTGACTTTGAAGCATCTGCATATCCTCTGCAGTTATTGGAAAATCTTTTTTACATTCTAATGCTTGACGAAGATACCACGATCTTACTTCTTCATCGGTTTTGCACTGTCAAATAATTTGCTGGTTAAAAAATCGACTCAAAAATAAAGCGTTGTTAAAGGTATTTCCAAAATTTTGTTTATTTCAATTTATTTTAACATTATCATACGGCTAAGTAATACAAGCACAGCAAGCTGTTCTAGAACATGATAGCAATAAAATTAGGATAGTTCAGAAAATAAAATGAAGTTACGAGATAACCAGCAGACCGCAAACTGCAGGTTCCGACACTGGTTAATATGAATTCCTACAATATTATAACGAAAATCAAAAGACTATAAATTTATTTGGTTTAGATTATGAACTTTGATGTGCCAATAGAGCAAGTGGATTAAAGTAACATAGGTACATAACTATAGATGTCAAACAATCCCACAGCTAAGGTCAGAAATGACAAACAACATAATCAGACTTACTTAATTATACCTACTAAGAAAAAAAGTAGGTACTTACATAAATTACTTCAATCACAACACAAATAAATAATAAAACACGAAAAAACATGATTTTCGAATTGATGTTGCCTGAAGTTTTGTATCATTAATAAATAACATAATCCTTTTTATACTGATTTCATCTCATTATATTATAATGAGAACAGGAGATGTAAGTAATCATTATTATTTATCAAGAGATCTCGTTCCGGTTTTAACGATGCTATCAGATATGATAGCTGTCAATTTTCTGCTCTAGGCTATTTAGTAGCTAGTTTAGTAAAGCTTATGACTCATAATTAATTGATAAGTACTCGTAATTAAATGTCAAGTAATTAAGTGACAATTCAAATAATACGCCAAAGTTTCCCACTGGGTGAAGATCGGGTTTGGGGACTCCCGGTATGTAAGGTTCTATATACCTACTTGGGCACTCGGTAGTTTTTGCGTACCTACATGAAAAATAGTCGTGAATTTATGTAAGAAATATCAAGCGACGATTTAACAAGAATTACTTTACATCTAAAGGAGTCTATTGTTTGCAGTGAGCTGCTTGTAGGCTGAATAATATATTCGTTAAGCGAATGCTCCCTCACATATCTATTAGGTCTACCTAATTATCAAGCATTGTTATTTCATCCTACATCTCTTGCACGTGATTGTAGTAGGTATTTCAGTCTTCTTTTTTACAGTTCTTTCATTTTTGTTTATGCATACTATACCTATACTTAACTCAGCTCTATGTGTTTGTAAGTTGTTTGTCTTTTTAGGTCTTACTACTTCTTAGGAACTACTTGCGCAATGGCTGTTAATGGGGATTTCAGGGATATGTGCGTAGCGTCGTTTAAAATGCTCCTTTAGATGCCTGTTCCGATATAGATGTCGATCTGACATCGCGATAGTCGGTCCAGTTGCTCGTCCATCGCCGGCTTAGACGCGGGCACAAACGAGGCTCCAGATGCTGGTTCAAAAGTCAGTTCAGTTGCTAGATAAATATAACCTCCAATATTTTTATAAAGTTCGCATAATAACCAATTACCTGTAGGTATGTAGGGCTAGAACGTAGATATTATTAGCTCCTTTGAGCTAGTTACAAGAACATTTTGTTTAAAGTTTTTCATTTAAAAATGTATGTCTCAAATCTTTCTTTAATCTATTACAATCATCTTTAAACCATGATTAATGTATTATTTCGTATGCTAATGAGTAATGCATTTGTCCGGCCTTCATTGTAGATGAAGGCCACTAAGTGACAATGGGTGGAAGTATCCAGTTGACCTAATTGCAGTAATTAATGTGTCTTTTGACTCACTAGCTATTTAATACTTATGCAATGACTTTTAGCTTTTAATTGTCCCTCTAAAGTTACCGGTTTTAAAATAGTTACTAGACTTAAGATTTTTCAAAAAGTCTTAATTTATTCTTAAAACGAAGTAATATATTATTTATGTACATCACGACAAGACTTTTAACGATTATGTAATAATTTTGATCCAAATCGACAACAATTATAAGATAGGCAAGTTGTTAATTTTAATTGTAAAAGATGTGAAATTAAAGTATTGTATTATTAAATGCTGTTGTAAATTGTACCTATATTTAAGCCGAAAATTTAATAGCGCTTTGTGGAATGTCCTACTGCAGGTTTAGAGATATTTTCACTCCTTATAAGTCTGGCTCATTTACAGATAGACCGGAGTTAGAGCATTTTATTAGGTTTTTCTGCCTTCTGTATAAAACTCTGAGAAGCTACTAAGTAAGAAGTGGTTTACCAACTGCCTTCGGGAATAGATGGAGCGGAGAAATTATGTGTTAGTTATGCAGTTATATATGTTATGTAAGTAGTTGAATTGTCAATAGAAATAACACGTGCCTTTAAGTTTTTAGATTCCTACCTCCACATCATTAGTGACGAATGGTTGGTTCTGTATGGAAGGTCATAGCTTATTGTACTAGTGCGTAATCAAAATCAATTTCATACATTGATATGATCACTCTAACAATGATGGCACCCCAATAGGTACTTATTTTTTATACAAATCATAGCAAAGGCCACCACTGCAATGACGTGTCTCCTTCATTTATGGAGAGGAAATTGCCTGATGATTTATATGGGCTAAAATTATTTAACTAAGTAGTTGTACCTTTAATCCGTTAATCAGTTTCGGGACTAATTTATGCTAGTTTCAGCGCAAACCTACATAATTATGGGAAATGAGAAAAGATAAGCTAAATACTTATGAATTCATAGCTTATAATTATGGAGATCGAAAATCATTAAAACAAAATATACAAGTAGGTATCCAATGTACCTACCTACCTAGTTAAGAACATAAAAATCACGCTCCAACTTCTTACATTGTACCTACATATAATTTACAACTCGCGATTATTCCAAGAAACACAATTGTACTCAACTATAAATAAGTGTTGGAAAAATAGCAAGGTAACGTATGATTATCTTGAAAATTGACGGTGTTCGCCCGTGTCAAACGGAAATACGTAATGGCGACACGACCTATGGATTTATAAGAAGAATTTTATTTTATTGTTTACGATTTATTGTTCTACAATGTATAATAATTACTTTAGTTTTTAATGTTAGTTAATGCAGGGATGAGCTTTCCCCTTGATGGATAACTTGGCTTATTGATACCAAGCTAGCCAGATGGGATAAATTAGGGTTTGTGTTGCCGTCTGTACCAAATTGTTTATGAAATCTAGTAGTTTTTTAGAATGAAGTTTGTCTTAGCAACCCTCAGGTGAGGTAACATGTAGTCTACAAAGTAATGGCGACGAGATGTTTATGACGTTATAATGGTGGCGAAAGATTTCATGGCTACCACCCGTCCGTACCAGCAAAACTAAAAGGGGCTGTATGTGAGCTTTTCTGGGTAGGTTAAATGTGATTATATTGCCATAGCATTACGAAGAAAAAAAAACATAAAGTAATACTATAATCTTTAGTTTATATCTTGACGTCACAAATGCTCGTGTGTACATTAAAAAGCGATGACCATCGAAATACTACAATGTTGTCTGATGAAAATGCCATGTCATAATATATTTGTATAATTTTCATAATAATGTAACTTTCAAGATTGTCTCAACCTATTAAGTATGTTTGAAGAAAAAGGCCAGAGTTTCTAGTCCACAATAAGAATCTGAAACTAAGAGCCAAATATAGCGTGTGATAAAGAGCGAAATAAAACCAAATGTTCTCCCTTATTATTTATTTATTCTAAATTAAAAAAATATTTTAGTAAACACAAAATGAAAACAAAATAGTGCTAACGTGAATCTAGATTTAATATCAAATGTGGTTCTTAACTGACAAACTATAATATTAATGTAAAATAATAATAATTATTTTTTAATTATAATAATTATAATATCTATCATTCAAACCAAAATGTATCATGAAAATCAGTCAAAAAAATGGTCATATCGGGCTCTGTTTAGCTAAGTACTGAATTGACGTGTCTATAACAAAAACATTATGGGAAATAAAAAATAGCCGGATTATGCTCGTAGATACATTTGGTTACGTGGAACGATGCCTCACATATATCTTTGTGTGCGTCCGCTGAAAAACAATAATAAAAAATAAGTACTTAAAATTAAACGTTATAAAAAGATGTCTTTTATCGATGCATCTTTAGGTAAGAGTTAGCTCTATCTTTTCTATTACGCTTAAGTTCTTATTCTCTTAAAGGTCTCCCGTTTTCAGTTTCATAACTCAAGGAAACTTAAATTAAAGCTTATGGTGATCTTACTTCTAATGCTTAATTTATAAGCTATCCTTAAACACCTCCATTTAAAATAAACTGGTTTTCTCACTTTTTGATGACTAGAGGAGTGCTGGTAGTTTTGGACCACATACAATTTGCTTTGAATCTTTTATTAAACATCAATTCTAAGAAGTAATGGTTTTTTGGCAAGTGAAACTTGACTAATTATCAAGATGCATGGGACAGGATACCCAAACCACAACTGCAGTTTTTGCTAGAGAGTCTGCTAGCTCATTCCCAATTTTACCAATATATGAAGGAAGCTTTTTTCTTAGGAAACTAATCAAGGAAGATACTCAAAAATATAAAGACTTTCAGTAATAAAACGACATTGTCCACAACCACAAGGTTTATAAAATGTTTGTACAATCATAATAACTAAGCGTTCGTCTAATCAAATAATTTACCTACATTCAAATAACACAAGAAGTAATTTGGCGAAACAAATTAGTGCTAGTTTTGCTTTTGTAAATTGGTAAATAGCTGTTGAACATAAAAATTGTTCGTCGACAAGGTTAATTTTTGGTCATTTTACGTTTTTGTAGATAAGTGGGAAATATATATGACATTCAACGTTTTTGTTACGAATTTGTAAGTTTTTCAGGGGCGCTCGTGGTAATGCAAAAGGTTATTTTGGCTGAGCGACGTCTTTATTACTGAATTGTTTATGGATGTGATTTGGTGCTCCCACTTTTATGTACTACCTGCATGACGCTACCTTTATCAATTTTATAATAAAATCCTTCGTTGTATGATTATGTATGGTATACAATGGTTGCAGCGCCTAATTACAGTTATCTACAATGTAAAAAAATACGACGTCAAGAAAATGCAGCAGTAGAGTTTGTTGCGCCGCTTCTTCTCTACTAGCGCTTTGGAGGCGGTGGTAAGGTTTGCTAAACTTTTAAATGTATTTAAACTTAGATTAAGTAGTTTAAAGGACGTCAAGAAATATATAATAAGAATTGCATTTATCTTGATTAAAGCGATTTTGACTTTGACTTTAAGACAATAGTTTGTGCTATACATAAAATTAACGTCCGGAGCCTGAATGTTGTGTGTGGCCGTTAAGTTTAAGTATAGCTATCTAAAAAAAAATAAGCTAAAACATATCATATAAATAAGTAGGTATGTAATTATAATAAAAAAGTAACTTACCAACTTTTTTACATGCTGTAATTGCCTCTTTAGCTGGTTCTTTAATTTCATCAGGTAGTAACAAATCTGCTTGTTTAATGGCTGCTTCGTAGTTCAATTTGCCGTTTTTTAACTGCAACAATTTCATATATATGTTTTATTTCATCATCATCACTATACTAAATATTGTAGCACTTAGTATTTCAGTTAAAATAATAGATCCTTATTACTCTAAAAGTTTTGACTATTATTTTGCTTAAAATCGACGTCAGCTCTTTTTATACTTGCTTGTATAGCCTAGAGTTGTGCCAAAGCTCTACTTTCTAACTCTTCCAGCCTCATATTTAAGATCATTCAGTAAAGTTAACCTTGCCTAGATTTTTCCTGCTGGTAATGGAATAACCGACAGTCGACGCAGGGAAGACATTCGCCTTGCTGAGTGGACCGATAGCTTTGTAAAGATCGCACAAATAAGGAAATTTAAAGGGTCAGAAGGAGAAACCCTTTAACAATGTACCTTGTTTTGTTCTTAGTCATAAGGTCCGCTCGAAATTTTGACAGGTTTAAACAAAAATGGTAAGTATCCACAATTCAAAGCCCTCTGCACTCTTTATAATATGTACCTACATTAAATTAGTGCTCTAACTTAATATTTCATGTCATAAAGAAATAATTAAACTGCTACATACCGTGTTGGCCATTTTCATGATGCATGCAATGTAACATTTTACATCTTTATCATCAAGGAACACTCCTTCAGCGATCGGGTCAATTTGTTCTAAACAAATAAATTTTAATAATTTAAGCTCATTTTTGTATGAGGAAGTTTTCAAGAGGGTTTAGGATTTTTATAAATATGATGTGGCTAATTTGGAAGTTCTTAAACTATTATTTAGACAATAACTAAGTTTTATTTAAATCGGTCTAAAATTACTGAGTTTTGAACCATACAAAAAACTCGTCTTCTATTTCATCATAATCATTATCATAACAGCCGATCAATGTCTCACTGCAGGGACGGGCCTCTTCCCTTCCGTCTTCTATTTTATCATCATCATCATATCAGCCAAGCGACGTCCACTGCTGGACATAGGCCTCCTCCAAGTATTGCCATCTTGTGCGGTCCTGTGCCTCCCTCATCCATCGGCTTCCCGCTTCTTCTATTTAGTGTCGATTAAAAACAAACTTCTTAGTTGGGTGTTTAGCTTTTTCTACTAGATTTATTTGAACCTAGAGTGTAAAGAAATCTTACTGCTTGATCATTTTACTTGGATTTTTATTTTTACTTACCATCTTCAACATTATTTTTCGGTTGACATGTCTTCCTCATCATTTTGCCAGTGTTTCTTATTTGTTTCATTGTCATCTGAAAAGTTAATAAAGCACACACATTTTTAAGAAAGTTGAAAGCGTATTTGTTATTATTGGTATTACTTTGATATCAACTTTAACTTGTAATATTTTTTTAGTAATATTGAGCAAGACCAAGTTACAATGTTTTGAATATTATTACGAAACTTCCAAACATTTTCTGTTGAAAATTGCTTTTTGTTGAGTCCAGCGTGTGTGAGTGGTCGATTATTATTTGAGCACAAAACTATCTTATAGGTATATGTTATATCTTATAAGTATAACTTAGTATGATAGAGAATGCTTATTTTATTTTTTTACAATTCTTAGTATTTATTTATAAATGTGGTTCCCAAGATTTTATTTCTAATTGTATTTATTTAAAACTCACTGCTTCACATGTTGCAAGGAATATCAAGAACTGCACCACCCCTGTTAGAAGCATTTTTGTCGAGTTCTGAACTGATTCTGATCAAGTGTCAACCCTTTAATTTTCCGTACACGTTTACTGACAGCTACGTATGAGATTTAATTGCATGATCATGAATTAACACCTAATATTGAGTCGAGTGACCATATATCATGATTTGGAGGACATTAGATACATACCTATATCAAGTTTGCGAAAATCTTTTATGAATTACCCTAGTTATAACATGTGTGTTTATCTGTAAGTGGCTGTACAATTAGATAAATCAACGATTATATTAAATTGAATGTATGATTGTAACAGTTGTTGATAAACCTTATAAATAAATAAATAAATAAACATTAATTTCCCATTGCAAAGACGATTCACATGAACTGACGGATAAATTGATTGATGAAGCTATTTAATTGATATTAGGTTTGGTCAGTATTTCTTAGTTAACATAACAATACCATAGTACATAGTTGAATACCCACCAATAGTACCACCAGAAGGAGGTTGCCCAGAAGTTACACTGCTTCAGTGGCACGATGGCGACGATCGCGGTATGCATGGACACCACAAATGATTGCCCTCATCCTGGATATTCTCAAGTCCCTTAAATTGATAATAATCCTATGCTCCAAGCTGGAAGTGTAAAATGTCATAACGCCGGGGGCCCTTGAACGGTTGACCGGAATTTGGCGCCCCGCAGACTCACCTCTCCGCAGCTTCTAGCCTCTCTACGAGATGTTGCTCCATTGTCGCACTGTACGTGCGGCCGTTTTGTGGGGCCCACTCAACGAGGTGGCAAGTCACTACCTGTCTTTTTATAATATAGAGACTGATTATCACGACAGGTATCCGGTAGTCTCCTTCCATAGCCCAATAACTTATCCACCGAACATACTCATCCATAGACTATTATTTAAATTTCCATCGCATCCTTAGAGATGCACTACAATAGTTTTTGCACTCGGCAGGGACCATCTCTGGATGTATCATATTGTGCGTTCAGAGATGGTATCTGCCCTGTGTATCCATTACCAGATTAAATATCTCTTAAAGGGCCTCTTCGTCTTGGCTTCGGCCCGATGTATGCCTTCCAAAGAACCGGGTCTCCAATAGACCCGAGTATTATGGAAAAGAGAAACATAATAATAATAATAAATTCTTTATTCTCTCTTCACAACATTCTTAAAAATGTAAAGTCTTACACTTAACAATCACATAATTGCTAACGTTGTGAGAGACCAGAGCCAGTTGCTGATTTGCGAGCAAATCTGTATGACCGGTTCTCTGGGGCCCTCCCATCGCTAGAACACAGGGGTTATTGAGCGGGTACTGGACATTTCCTTTTGAAGTATGAGGAGTATAAAATAAACATATTTCCGCTTTAGCGATTGTACATAAAAATTTGTATATAAAAAAAAGAAAAAAAAATTAGAAATAATTAGTGACTTTTGCCAGAGTGTGTTCTATGTATAAGAAGTAAATAAATAAATAGATAAATAACGGCATTTTTGCCGTATCGTGTTGTGTGTGTGTGTGTGTGTGTGTGTGTGTGTGTGTGTGTGTGTGTGTGTGTGCGCGCGAGAACAGAGATGCATTATGAAGAGGTAAGGGGCAAGTTGAGAGAAATAACCGGTGTTGATACTACTTAGTATACTGCTAACAGAGCTATTTCATGATTGACAGCGTTTGTTCAGTGGCTTCATAGTTAAGGGTTTTAAGATAATTTGTGACAGTCACTTTGCATTTACTATTTGTAAGAGAGTAAATACTTAGTATGCGATTTAATTTATTATAAAGATAGGGGCCTAAGAAAGAAAAGTGTTTTGTGCTAGAGTTGTGTTAAATATTGGCTTATCACATACTTGACGTTTGCGGCGTTTGTCTTTTCGAAAATTTGGATCAAACTGCATCACCAAATGTTGTTTCATGATTGTGCGCAGTATGAAAGATTGTCGAACTGTTAGAATATCCCAATATCTGTACAGTTCATCAGTTGGATGTCTGAATGGTAAGCCAGCTCCCACCTTGAGGATTGCTCGCTGAGCCTTTTCAATTTCAATAAGGTGTGACTTGGCTGCTCCACCCCAGGAAGTTATACAATAATCAGTTAATGATTGACAAACAGCTTGGTAGATACTTCTTATAATTTGTCTATCTGCCACTCCACGAAGCGTTTTAAAAATGTAAATTAACTTTCGCAGCCGATTTACAAGATTGTTAATGTGAGGTTTGAATGTAATAAATTGGTCAATTGTTATCCCTAGATATTTAGTACAGTCTGTATTTTCAATAAAAGGGCAGGAACAAGAAGAGTCATCAAGCCCGCAGTTGTGGTAGACAAGGGAGAATGAAGAGGGAGGTAAAAGGTTACGTCTGTGACAGAACGCCATATATTTTGTTTTTTGGACATTCAGTGTCAGGTAGTTGGATTGGAGCCATTTGCTAATTTTGTCCATTCCTTTCTGAGTGAGGTCAAATACCTCAGCCCAGTTGTCACCCACATAAGAGAGAGCCGCGTCATCAGCAAATGCTACTATTTGTCCCCCCTGGATACGTGTCAGACAAAGATCATTAATATAGATCAGGAAACGTGAAGGTCCAAGGATGCTGCCCTGCGGCACACCGTATTCTATAGGGAGCTCGTCACTTATTACCTGATCAATCTTTACCCTTTGCAATCTGTTTGTCAAATAATTTTTAAATAATTCCAATGGGACTCCTCTAATACCAATTCGTTCAAGTTTTTCAATCAAGAGGGGAGTCGAGACGGTGTCGAAAGCCTTTGCCAAATCCAAGAATACTGTAACACATTTCTTCTTTCTATCCAGATTTGAGATAATTGGTTGTAAAAGCTCGTGTACCGCATCGTTGGTGGATCTGCCACGACGGAATCCGAACTGGTTAGGAGCGAGAATGTTATTGTTTTCTAGATATGTTGTTAAACGAGTGTTTAAAAGACGCTCTAGGATTTTTGACATCGTGGGTAAAATAGAAATCGGCCTGTAGTTCCCAACACAGTCCCGAGCCCCTCCCTTATGAATTGGTTTAATAAGCGCTGTCTTAAAGGCTGTTGGAAAAATCCCCGTTGATAGTGAAAGATTGCATATATGAGTAATGGGAACAGCAAGTATTTGCGAGTACCTCTTGATTATTTTAGTCGAAATCAGATCCAAACCTGCGACACCGGTTTCCTTTAAACTTAAAATAATATTAACAATCTCACTCACGTCGGTAGGTAATAGAGCCATAGAGTTTATTGGTGAGGTAGAGAGATTTAATACTGTTGACTGATTTTTAGATGAGCATGGTATTTGTTTAGCTAGGTTACTACCAATGGTTGAAAAATACTTATTGACGTAATTTATACTACTAGCTGGATTATTCTTGGATATTAGACTAGAGGAGTGTTCTAGTTTAGATTTATTTGTGCCACTTATTTGTCTGACTACCTCCCAAAGCCGTTTTTTGTTGTCCCTAGCATTTTTTATCTGGTCCCTTTCGTAGTTACGTTTAGCTAATTTTATAATTTTAGTGCAGAATTGCCGGTACCGTTTGTAGGTGAGGTTGATGACATCATTAGTTGGATCCCGTTTTAGTTTTTTGTATAGATTATCTCTATTCCTCATGCAACGTAATAAACCCTTAGTAACCCATGGCTTACTGACTCGTTTCCTATTTGGTATTTTTAACTGTTTGGAATTTTTAGTGATAGCAGAATATATGAATGACACCAAATAATCAGTCGCTGAGTTAGTATCCTTACAGTTGATGATAGAATCCACGTTTAATTTTTGCATAGAAATGTCAAGGCCCTTGAAGTCGATCTGTGAAACATTTTGGTTTGGGTATTCTTGAAGGGCATTTGTACTAAAGCTGATGGCGACACTCTCATGATCTGTAATCGTGGATTCTATGGTCAGGCAGTTAGCATTGGCACGTCTATTTAATTTTATTATTATGTGGTCTAAGCATGTGTGGTTTCGTGTGGGTAACGTATTTCCAGGAAGTAAACCATGACTGGCCAGCATATTTAAGTACTCATATGCTCGCCTATCGGTGCTATTGGGAGTTATGTCGATGTTAATGTCACCGCATAGGACAATGTTCCTAAAATTACTTAGTCTTGAGAGCAATGAGTCTAATGAGCTTATAAAGTTTGTGGTGTTTAATTGACTTGGGGACCGATAAATACCTATGACACATGTATCATTGTTTAATTTTAGAAGGAGACAGTTTGCGTCGTTAATAGTAGGTTCTTCGTGATTAGTTACGAGGTTTTTTTTATAGTAGATGACTACACCTTCGTTTTGTGATTTAGTAGACGTCGAGGCTATGTAGTAGTTTTTGTCCAGGTTAGGTACAGACATGGTAGAATGAAGCCAACACTCAGAAAGGACTAAAATGTCCCAGTTAATTTCAGACCGTTGTAGGAGAGTGATGAAGTTGGGCATGTTACAATTTATGCTACGAATGTTTTGAGCTAATAGATTAAGTACATTATTGCAGTTTAGTATATAACTTTTGGCATTGTCTATATCACAGGAAATTGGTTTGGCTATTTGTAGGGTGTCTAGGTCGAGGCTTATTGTTTCAATATTTTGCATTATTTTTAGTACCTATGTATTAGATAAAATGTGCATGTCACATAATTTATGTGACATGATAATAATATGGAGTATTTAAAACTAAGAATAACAAACCTCGAGTATAGACCTACAAGCTGCTCATATGATATGTGATAAAAATATAAGAAAATTTGCCCAGTGTTCAACATAGTGTATGTAAGATAACCTCGCAATTGAATTATGTATGGAATGTGGTGTGTGTGTCGTGTAAGTTGTTTGTGAATGAAGTGCATTAATATATAAGTGTTGATACAATTAGATCTGGCAATGTGCAACTTAATACCTAACGTTATGTAGTAAACAAAAAGATTTAAAAGTAATAAAAATAGTGAAATTACAACTAAGGTGGTTTTGTAAATAACATGCAATACAGTAAAGAAAAATATAGGTAATAGGTTAGGTAGGGTTATATAGCATAATAATTTTGACTCAAGGTACCGGTTGGTTAGTCATAGCAGGCTCGTGAGGTCCTCCTCCTCGTAGATACGAGTAATGGGTGAGTCACTATTTTTCTTTACATATATCTTGCCGTATGCTGTCCAAGCTGACGTAATGTTATTGTTTTTGACCTGCTGCCTCACTAGGTAGAATAGGCGATTTGCTTTGGAGGTCAGGGCTTCGGAGATATATACTTTTTGGGTTGGTCCCGTGAGCTTAAGGTGTTGAGTGTTAAGTGACAGGAGCTTGGCTTCATTTTTCTGTTTGTTGAAGTTTCTATAGTATGAGAATAGATTTTCTTTGCGGATTGTTGACTGAAATTTCACAACTATAGCGCCATTTCTCTTGCGGTGGATATCCCGAATATCCCTTGATTCTAGTTTGCTGTTTTCACCTATTGCCACAGACAAATTTCCCATGAGTGAGACTAATGCAGATTGATCTTCATGTGTTTGTTTTGGGACGTTGCGGATCTCCAATGTTGTGCTACAGTCGGTTTTCTCCAGCCTCTCAATTTTGTGTTCCAGATCTAATATTCTTTGTTTATATTTATGATGTTTGTAAAGTCCCACATATTTAGAGCATTATCCATAGTAGAGGAGATGATTCTTAAAAAAAGAAATAGCAATTAATCCGTATTTGACGTCAGTAAAGTATGGTTACAGTATTCACACTATCGTATGATTATCGGTGTATAATCATTCATTGGTAGTTAGGCTTCCTTGTTGATACCTTATAATTTTATTTGATGACCCGTTTTAATGTGGCGATTCATTATTGGCAACTTTGTTGTCTATATTTGTACTATTGCTCAGAATTCGTATCTGGCGCTCTTTGTAGCAATTCGAAGCTTTCGACATTATTGGTTTATTTCATCCCATACACAGTTGCCATGCATGAGATGGCAACCGTGTATTATGTTATGTTTTTTTAATAGAACTGGTCGTGTAGGCTAGAATCTTATATGTGGGATACTATAAATATTGATTAACCCTATTTTTCCATTGTGGTCTTCTGTCTTGTATATCTGCGATACAGGGTTTGTCTAAAGGCTCACGTAGTAAAATAGTTTTTACCTTTTTAACTAAGTAAGTACTACTTTTACGTCATACATCTGCTGCACCAACTTCTACCATTACATATTTATATTTAAGTGCAAAAAAGTATTACTTAGTATTTTTTTAATGCAATAAATGTACAGTCAGCCCCAAAACTCGCTGAACACATTTTAAATTCCAAAACTTCTGAACACTAAAAATGTTATAAGTCAGTGTCGCAACAAGAGTACAGAATAAGCTTTACATACGAAACGACCATAACACGCTGAACACGGTTATTACATAAGTAGCTGAACCCTAGTATTTTTAAAAGTAACTGAACACTAGTATTCCCAAAAGTATTTGAACACTAGTATTCCAAAAGTAGCTGAACATCATTAAATACAAAAGTAGGTTAACAAGTCATATTTTCAATGTTATTGCCTGTCAATCTACTTTTGGTGTTCTTGATGTAAAGCGAATTTTGGTCCATTGACATGTAAAATAATTTGACAATGTATACCTAGGCCATAACCAAGATAAAAAAACGTTGTAATTAAACCCCTTTGAACAAAACTTATCTGTTCTAAAAGTTTTTATTTTTTTTAAAGATGCTTCTATAAGCATCTTTAAAAAACCCAAAAAAACCTACTTTTTGGGTATTATACTATTATAATACCCAAAAAGTAGGTTTTAATACGAATTGACGCGTATGTACAGCTATTTTTGGAATCTAAGTCGTTCAGTTACTTTTAGAAATACTAGGGTTCAGCTACTTTTGTAATAACCGTGTTCAGCGTGTTATGGTCGTTTCGTATGTAAAGCTTATTCTGTGCTCTTGTTGCGACACTGACTTATGACATTTTTTAGTGTTCAGCAGTTTTGGAATTTAAAATGTGTTCAGCGACTTTTGAGGCTGACTGTACCTATTATAAAATAAAGATTATACAATAGTATTATATACCTTCAGTCGTAGTAGAGTATAGCTAATATAGAGTACTTTAGTACTATTTTATTTGGACAGTATTATATTATATTTGTAAGGTCTTACAATAAGTGTTGCATAAAATAATTGTTAGTAAGACCTAAAGATTTCAGTAGGTTAGAAATGATTTACTAGGCTCTCTCCTTTAGTAAGCATACTGCACCTACTGCAGATACTTAGATTATATTATGTAATTTCAATGCTTCGGATCCTGTTTTCTGTGTCCTTTGACACAGAGCTCGGATGTGGGAGTTGTCTTTAAAAAAAGCAACTGAGGCTTAAAACGATACGAAAGTTCTGCAAGAAATAGAAGAGAGATGGACGCGACAATAGAGATATTAGATTACACAAGCTATACTGTATGAACGTACATCAGAAAAATCCAGATACATTTGTAGTGAGATAAGTGGTACAGTGCTAAAGTTGATAAACCTACTATAGACAGAAAGTCCTAAACAAAAAACGAGTAAGAACAAAGTGGCATAAAATCAGGAACGAAAAAAATTATGAATGATAATGAGATACTTATTGATGATAGCCATTCATTAGATAGACCATGATATTGAAATAGGGCTCATAATCACATCATTATCATAGTAAACGCCCACAAACTTACAGCCTAGGCTATTATCAATCAGTCAAATGTCCACTAAGTAGGTATACACCTCCTTATAAATACTACTAAATGATTTCTTTCTTTAACATTGTATATATGGACGTAATTATGAATACGCAAAAAGTGCAACAAGTTTCTTTTATTTTATACATATTTATATGTTGTTTTTTCAATGCTGATGCGGTGAGAATTATAGTTTTGTTGTTAATTTATTAGATAATCTAGATTTATGACAGCGAAAAACGCAATTTAGATAACGTAATTAATGTGCACTTAGTGTACGGACTTGTAAGGAACCGTACATCTGGGATGTTGATAAGTTGAAACACGTCACAAACTTCAGTAAAGTTTATTAAGTAACGTGGATAGAACCACGGCTATAAATGGTCTACAATTAAAATGTTTATTATTATCTTATTTATACACAATTATTTGGTTAGTAATTACGTGTTGTATGTTAGTAATGTCTATGTGTGAGTAGGGTGAAATGATGTCACCGACTCAGCAGAATAATGTACGGTGATGAAACCGTACATATTGGCAACCCCAAAAAGAGTATAATGTGTAAAATAAGAATGTAAAAGTTATGTAAATGTAAAGTTAAATGTATAAAACAGATTGCAATATTAAAAGGGGAATTAATTATATAAAGTTAAAGTAAAGAGAATGTTATCAGCATGTAAAGTGTGATAATGGCCAAGTAGGTTGATGATGGACGCCTTCCTTAGTCGCCTCATCCTGTTGGTTGTAGTCCGATGTCCTTGTACTGCTGTCTTCTTCTCGTTGCCTTGGGAATGCTCATTGGACTGCAGAAAGCTTCTCTGTCTCTGTGTAGCTGATGATGTAGGTAATAGTTTGCGAAGTTACGTCGTTGTTGTAAACAGTAGTTACGTAGCTCGCACCTTCCACAGCACACAACAAGCCAGCTGTTTGATGATAGTAACTTGACCCAGCATGACACGTTCAATACGTCACAAGGCGACGACGTATTAGTTTGGTGATTCTGCAGTTTTGCTGTTCAAGGTTCATTCTTGAGTTGTGAATACTGGTTTCTTCATGTTACATAAAATATATATATTTTTATTTGTTTGTAGATTGCTTTTAATCTTCATCTGTTAGTGATATATACGAGTTCATCTTGTAGTTTACGGCAAGGTATTCAGATGATAACTGCATTGGTTGAATGTTGGCTGTGTGTAATCTGAATATAACTGCTTCTTCACGCTCGAAGATTCATGGGTTGTAGCTGAATGGAAGTAAATGGAGTAGAACTTCCTTCGCAATGATAGAGACAAGGATCGACATCAAACTTGGTAGCTCTAATTCACTTGCAGGTTGTTGACCAAAGCGTTGACCGTTGACCCGTTGAGACATATGTATATTTGTGCTTGCGTTGTTATTGTAAAAGTGTGTGAAGTATTTGCAGAATTGCAGTTTAGGTTTAACCTAGTTTCTTTAATAAGTATTCGTTGTTTTCATATTATTGTAATATATTATTTAATTTGAAGATAATCAAAGTCTTCTTGTAGTACCTTAAAATTCTTCATATAATAAGTTTGAAGATTTCTCGTAGTCATTCAAAGTCTTCGTATAGTTGAATGCTTCATAGTTGTTGTTGTGGTTGAACCCCTTCTTGTTGCAGGACTCTTCCACAAGTAAACACTTCTTGTTGTAAGGGTCCACATAGTTATAGTTGATGTGGTTGAACCCCTTCTTGTTGCAGGACTCTTCCACAAGTAAACACTTCTTGTTGTAAGGGTCCACATAGTTATTGTTGATGTGGTTGAACCCCTTCTTGTTGCAGGACTCTTCCACAAGTAAACACTTCTTGTTGTAAGGGTCCACATAGTTATAGTTGATGTGGTTAAACCCCTTCTTGTTGTAGGATTCTTCCACAGTGAACTCTTCTTGTTGTAAGGGTCCACATAGTTATAGTTGATGTGGTTGAACCCCTTCTTGTTGTAGGATTCTCCCACTGTGAACTCTTCTTGTTGTAAGGGTCCACATAGTTATAGTTGATGTGGTTGAACTCCTTCTTGTTATAGGCTTCATCCACAGGTAGAACGCTTCTAGTTGTCGAAGGTTCATGTAGTTAATGTTGATGTGTTGAATACCTTCTTGTTGTAGGCTTCATCCACAGGTAGAACGCTTCTAGTTGTCGAAGGTTCATGTAGTTAATGTTGATGTGTTGAATACCTTCTTGTTGTAGGCTTCATCCACAGGTAGAACGCTTCTAGTTGTCGAAGGTTCATGTAGTTAATGTTGATGTGTTAAATACCTTCTTGTTGTAGGCTTCATCCACAGGTAGAACGCTTCTAGTTGTCGAAGGTTCATGTAGTTAATGTTGATGTGTTGAATACCTTCTTGTTGTAGGCTTCATCCACAGGTAGAACGCTTCTAGTTGTCGAAGGATCATGTAGTTAATGTTGATGTGTTGAATACCTTCTTGTTGTAGGCTTCATCCACAGGTAGAACGCTTCTAGTTGTCGAAGGATCATGTAGTTAATGTTGATGTGTTGAATACCTTCTTGTTGTAGGCTTCATCCACAGGTAGAACGCTTCTAGTTGTCGAAGGATCATGTAGTTAATGTTGATGTGTTGAATACCTTCTTGTTGTAGGCTTCATCCACAGGTAGAACGCTTCTAGTTGTCGAAGGATCATGTAGTTAATGTTGATGTGTTGAATACCTTCTTGTTGTAGGCTTCATCCACAGGTAGAACGCTTCTAGTTGTCGAAGGTTCTCGTTGTTGTAGTTAGTGATAGCTCTTCTAGTAAAGCTGCTGGTAATGTATGCCTATACTCTTTATAGGTATGGCACCTTTTCAATACAACTGGGGCGACCCGCTTGTGGGAGACCAGTTGACCGATTCGGTACCTTACTAAGAGACACAGACACACAGATGCTCGAAGGACCAAAATGTACAGACTTGTAAGGAACCGTACATGTAGGATGATGTTAAGTTAAAACACGTCACAAACTTCAGTAAAGTTTATTAAGTAACGTGGATAGAACCACGGCTATAAATGGTCTACAATTAAAATGTTTATTATTATCTTATTTATACACAATTATTTGGTTAGTAATTACGTGTTGTATGTTAGTAATGTCTATGTGTGAGTAGGGTGAAATGATGTCACCGACTCAGCAGAATAATGTACGGTGATGAAACCGTACACTTAGTTATACTATATTTCATGAAAAAACTATCAGTGTTATAACATTTAGATTATATTTTCGTTAGATTCAGGTTTGTGATAATTTAATGTCCATTTTTATGAATATGGATAAGAACAATAGGGTTTGTCCTACCAAAAGCTCATGTCATGCTTTTAGCGTCTTACAAAGTGTATCTTCCAAATGGATATAAGGGATTGTGAGCAATATTACAACAAGAATACCAAAACTTTATGTAAACCTTAACCAATTTGTTTTCCAAGCATTTCACAGTACACCAAATTCAACTACATGACAATAAAGCTTTCCTACAGCGAAAGATGGCATGTCTCGTAGTTTACCATACTCATATAGCATATATAGCATGGCTACAAAAAAAGAATGATAAAGTCTAGAATAAGGTGTGGCTTTGATGGTAGTCAAACCATTTCAGACAAACCGTTCATAGAATTCATGTCCTTCTTTGAGGTCATGTACGAAAATCTCATGAGCCATATTCACAAGGATAAAGAATTAAAATATGGATAAAGAATTAGAACAATGTTAGTTCGCTATTTGTACAAAACCTATGGACCTTAAATATAAAGTTATTTTTCATATTATTAGTAATAGTTTGTGCAGATAAGAATTTTCCTTTGTTTCAACTAGATGACACGTCAACAACTCAAAAATTCTGGAAAACTAATGAAGAAATCATGTATGCCGAAAAACGATGTCACTGAAGGTAAGGGCGCTTGTTGATTGCATAATATAATGTACAATATTGTAATCAATTAAAAAAGGAGCAAGGTAAGTTCTCCGTGTGGTGACGGAGTAAGAATACAATATGTCACCACCCCATCTCATCCCATGGGTGTCGTAAAAACCGACTAAGGGACTACCCGTGTATATTAAGGTAAAAGCACCTAACTACGAGGGGTTCTAAAAATGGCAGTAAAATCCGAGGTATTTAGTAAAACGGGTTTTTAAAGTAATTCACTAGTTATTTTGGTCTGCATGATAAAATAATCAATTAATAATTTATCTGTTCATATTTATATAAACAAAAGAGACTTAAGTGTGTTCACACTGTAGAATAATCGGTCATTTTGCCACGGGAAGCCGCCTTTAAAGCACACTTCATACGTTTAGGACCTCATGTACGTGAGTATTACGATTTGCCAAATAGTGTTTTACGAGATAATTTTATACAATGCGAGTTTTCGTTTAGGATGAATTATTGAAAGGACAATATATTTTATCGAAAACACTTAAGATTTGAGTATTTTATTTGCAAATAAGCAAGAAAATACGTGTTGAAAACACCACGGCATTAGGTGCAAAATATTTTAGTGTGTTCCTAAAAGCGATGTATACCACGGAAAAACAAATTTTAAGACATTTACTTTTTTTAAATTTTCGGTGTGTGTTTTATGATTACAAAGTTTAATGTGTTAGTTCTGACTTATTGAATAACTCATGCATTTAATAATGTAATTCCGAGGTACACCTTGGCATCGGATTCACTAATTATAGCAGGTCAAAAATGACTATTATAGGTACTTTCTTAATACGTTGTACGGGAAAAAATTTATGAAGACGTTCGGTTTTTGATCTGTTCTGTTATTATATGTATGTGTCTTATATTTGTTTCCCTTTCATATTGCAACTATCCACTATTTAATTTGCATAATATCAAAAAATCTTTTAATTTTTATTACTCGGAATTAGAAACTTTGATTTAGCATCATAAAACGCTATTCCGATGTATATACGTCGGAATAAGATTATATGAGCACTTTATTGCGATGTATTTACATCGGAATAAGCTTACATGAGTTCCTAATTCCGATGTTTTGACCCGGTCATAGAGAGTATTGACCCTGTTTAAATACAGAGTGTTCCTTTTTTTATGTGCTTAGTACGTAGTAACTGAAAGAATACTAATCATCTATAGTACAATCACATAAAATTGGAGTGTGCGTGTATTCATATTTCTTTAACCCAATTATGAAACTACAGCAATTAAATGATTTTTTGTCTGTCAGTCTGCCTATTTGAAGACTATTTTCAGCGTGTGTGTTTATGTAATTTTCTTTGTATCCTCCTACACACTTAGTGACTGGGCCTGGATAGTTTTACATACATCATTATTAGGTTTCCTAAGTCATTTTTTTTATTGCATAATAATCATTCATGATTTTAGTGCTTTAAAGTTTAGCATAACCGCGCCTAATAATATATTTCAAAAGTCTTAAGCTTGCATTTTAGTTTCACTTATTTATTACTTTTTAGTTTTTTTATTTAAGTACATGTTTAGATTATTTTTGTAATCATGATACAAGTAGATTTTTATGTTGATTTTTATAATGATTATGGTTAAAAAAAGAACTGATTTAACATAAAAAATAAACTCCTTTTATTTTTGAACATCATGTATGAGAACCCTACATAGGTAGTTCCCTTTCTATTTCTATACTCGGAATTAGGAACCAAATGCATCGGAATTACGATTTTTACATCGGAATTAGGCGCTTCGTTCTTTTTCATATTTTTATTTATTTTATCATTTTTAATAACCTTTTACTGACAAACTGCATATATTTTTCAAAAATTAGATAGTTAACGCTTCTGATAAAAATATAAAATTGTATACAAAGGTACGATAATTACTTAATTTTTAATGTTCTTTCGTGTTTTGTCAAAAACACCACGGAATTAGGTGCCTTTACCTTATCTTTACGAAATAAAAAGAAGGAAAACTTGAAATGAAACCTATACCAATCCGTCTGGCCAGCGTGGTATTAGTAGGCCAAGTATCCCTCCGTCCCGGGAGGAGGCGCATCCCTGCAGTGGGATATTAATGGGCTGTTATGATGATGACGATAAGTTGAACAAATTGGGGAAATTGGTGACAGTAGATTACCTGTAAAAAATATAGAGACCGTATAAGGCAACGTTCGGTAGGGGACGCCTTAAAAAGACTAATGTGGGCATAATTGGTTACTTCCTTCAGAACAGATGTATGAGTGTAGAAGAAGCAAAGGTTTGTAAGGATTGTAGAACACGGCGCACAGTTGTCTCTTCGTCTTTTCGACCTCTTTGGCGTAGTGGTTATAATATTACACGCACTGGTACGCAGAGGTCTCGGCTTCGATTCCCGCTCAATGCAAATCTTTGTGTGCATGAACATGATTGTTTGCATTGATCTGGGTGTTTTATATGTATAATATGTATGTATTTACGAAAACAAATAATGTATTTATGTATGATTATCCGTTGTCTAGTACCCATAGTACAAGCTCTGCTTAGTTTGATACTAGATGGCGTTGTGTGAATGTGTGAGGAATATAATAATTAGGGTAAGGTTGCGATCATTGGACTAGCGCTTTGTTTGGACCACTTCAATATTTCGCGATCTATTCATATTTGAACCTGATATTTGCATCGAAACGATAGCTTTACAACCCCCCACACCGCCCTCGAACCGCCAGTACCGCAGCAAGCAGCATGAGGGATGGACATACTTTGCTTTGTTTCGCGGACCTCGAATTTAATTTTTACGCGGCAATTAATAGCATGTAAGTAATGTTATATTAATTATTTTAATGTGATTTTTTTTACTAGTATAGTACAGTAATTAAGAATACATACTATCGTATATTTTTGTTCAGTAACGTGCTACTTTTTATTAAATAATTTTTTCAGTGGATGTTAGTGAGTTTCTATTAATGGACTGGCATGATGCTCTTTCATTGAACCGGTCCAATCATGGAAACTTCTTTAATATGTGTTATTTAAAGAAACAAATCTTTTTATTTTAGCATCGCAAAAAGAGGAGGAGAGAGAGGCGTGTATGAAACTACCTTAGGGAAAAAAGAAGTTGGATTGGATGAGGTAATCAGAATGTTTCGAGTGCCAAAAGCGACGTTAAAGAGAAGATTTGACGTACCTGAAATATTTTTGTGATGTTGCATGCCAAATAAAGAAATATAATTAGAGTCGACTAATTAATGTAACTATCTATTTATAGTCGAAAATAATAAAAAAAATGATAAAAGAAAATTTACTTTATTAATTTTTTTACGTGCACCTTGAATGGACCAGCCACCTATAATGCCCTAAGTTCAATTATAGCAACTAAGTGGTCCGATGAAAGAGACGGTGGTTCAAACAAGGAAACCATCAGAAAGTTTTACTTTCATCTTTTGTGACTATATACATAATAAAATTACCTTAATTATATTAGTTACCAATAATTGAATATACAGACTACTCGTTTACACAGATTACGTTTTATTTCAAGCTCTGTTTTAGATACCAGGACTGTTTAAAATTAAGTGGTCCAATAGTCGCAACCTTACCCTATATTTTTTTACTAAAATGAACATCAACCAAAAACGCAATGCAATGCAGCGTTAATCCCCTTTTACGTTAAATTTAACAAACATAAATGATATTGTTTTAAAGTATATAATAATATTGTTTTCAGATGAAGTTGGTCAAATCGAACAGGGCAAGTTTATCGAATCCCGAAATGTCATGTGTTATGTCGCTTGCGTCTACACAATGACACAAGTTGTAAGTATCCGTTTTATTTTATTTGATTTTCATGTTTAGAAAGCTTACAGCTAATAAACAATGTGTAACAAAAATATGTTTAAGTTAAGGCCAATTACAAGCTTACACCAATATATTTAGGGGAGGGGGGCCCAAAGCGGGCACCATAAGTTGCAGTAAGCGAAAAACGTACATTAAAACATAGCTGAGTAATACTATTAATGCTATTAGATGCTAAGTTTGTTGTAGTTTCATACCCAATGTATAAAATCCTCGTATGTGTCAAGAATATTAAACTAAGATCCAAAATATGAAACACTTCCGAATGCTCACTTTGCCCAAAGACTGGCCTAAAGCGGGCATGAGCATTGGGGCAAAATGGGCACGCATCGGGTAAAGCGAGCATGCGTCTATTTTTTAGTATCTAATTTACAAATAAGAGGAAATATATTTATGAAAACATCAGAACGGCAGTAATAAAGAATCTTTATTAAACAACAATATAATCTGAAACATCTTACGTTTTTTTTTACTTAACTTTATCTAAAATCAACACCACCTATTCAACATTCTTAAAAATTATTCAGTCGCCATTAGTAACTTTGCAATATTTGCTTCATAAATTTAACAATCAAACAAAATTAAACAAAAAACCCCACTTTTGAAACAAACTAGGTAATTAGTTTTATAAAATTATCATAATAAAAATAAAGATTATTAGACTTAAAATTAAACAAAGAAATTTGAGATCTTAACAGCCTTCAACATATTAATTGTATTAAATCAGTCATATTTAGAAATTACCACTTATAGAGATTTCCTGCCTTGACACAACCAATCAAAAGAGTAAATCTGCCTAACTTCTTTTTGCTAGAACCAGATTTTAAATGTCGCTGCAAAGTGGCCCGTGGGATGCCATATTTTGTAGCCGTAGTTTTTAAAGCCTGTTTCTGTTCAGTCACCTCCTGCATCGCTTTTTTATGGTACTTTCACTCCAAAGAGCTTGCTCTGTCTTCCTTTTATATTTATTCACCATACTAAAAGAAAAAAATGACAAGCGTAGGTAAATAAAACAATTATAATTTTAAGAAAATAATAAATTTGCGTCATTTCAATTTAGTCAACAGAGGGCATAACGAGCACGATCACGAGGGCATAGTGGGCATGCTCGCTTTGCCCTGCTCGCTTTGCCTTTCAGTCATGCTCACGTTTTCGTCAGACCTAACCTAACATTTATTTTCATATTTACATGCAAATAAGTTTCTGATATGACTGATTCCTTTATAAACATTATTAAAAATGTAGTCGATGCCAATTCTACAAAAATTAAAATCCGTCACTCTTAAGTTATACTCAAACCTTGGATGACTCAAGGACTACTTAGATGTTCACGTGTACGTGATAAGCTTCATCTTGAAGCTCGGAATATGCCAAAAGAAAATATTAAGTCAATAATTTACTGTAGATATCGAAACTTTTATAATACACTAGCTATTGCCCGCGGCTTCGCCCGCAAAGGCTTATATTAATGCATTACGTCTCGGTAAACAACATAATAGGACATTCTGCATTCTGCGCATACCTATAAAAATATTGCCATTGCAAGGAGTGTCTAGATGTAAACCGGCTACTTAAATCCTTTGCCTATAACTTTTACTAAAGTCAATAGAAAAGCAAAGGAAATTGCAAGCGCTTGAACTGATAAAGTAAGAATTCCCTTAATACCTACCGGTCTTGAGGAGCTTCTAGGTTTTAAAAATGTCTTTTCCCTTACCCCTACGGAGAAAGTGATGGCCTGAAAGATTTTACATAATCTGGTGACATTACACAATTGAGGTGGGTCCAGTTACACATCAGTAGGACTGTTATCTCCCTTTGCCGTAGTTTGCTAAATGTAGGCATTAAGGGAATTCTCACTTTATCAGTTCAAGCGCTTGCCATTTACTTTGCTTTTCTTTCTTTTTTACCTTTAGTAAAAGTTATGGGCAAAGGATTTAAGTAGCCGGTTTACATCTAGACATTCCTTGCACTGGCAATATTTTTATAGGTATACGCAGTATGTCCCCTAATGTTGTTTACCGAGACGTAGTGAAAAGTGCTTCTTTAAAATTCAATATTTGACATGACCATCAACGACGTCTGCCCTCACGCGTCTGCCGCGTTTCGGTTGCTCATTTGGGTATCTTAGGTACCTGCATGCCTAATTTCAAACGTCTAACTTAAGCGGTTTAGATTTTTTCATAAAAATGTTTTTCTCCGCTAACTCCCGTTCCCAAAGGTATTTGCAATATCCTGCTGCGACTAAGCTTTAAATTTACTAAGGTACCTGCATGCCTAATTTCAAACGTCTAACTTAAGCGGTTTAGATTTTTTCATAAAAATGTTTTTCCCCGCTAACTCCCGTTCCCGAAGGAATTTGCAATATCCTGCTGCGACTAAGCTTTAAATTTAATAAGGTACCTGCATGCCTAATTTCAAACGTCTAACTTAAGCGGTTTAGATTTTTTCATAAAAATGTTTTTCCCCGCTAACTCCCGTTCCCGAAGGAATTTGCAATATCCTGTTGCAACTAAGCTTTACATTTACTAAGGTACCTGCATGCCTAATTTTAAGCGTCTAACTTAAGCGGTTTAGATTTTTTCATAAAAATGTTTTTCCCCGCTAACTCCCGTTCCCAAAGGTATTTGCAATATCCTGCTGCGACTAAGCTTTAAATTTACTAAGATACCTGCATGCCTAATTTCAAACGTCTAACTTAAGCGGTTTAGATTTTTTCATAAAAATGTTTTTCCCCGCTAACTCCTGTTCCCAAAGGTATTTGCAATATCCTGCTGCGACTAAGCTTTAAATTTACTAAGGTACCTGCATGCCTAATTTCAAACGTCTAACTTAAGCGGTTTAGATTTTTTCATAAAAATGTTTTTCCCCGCTAACTCCCGTTCCCAAAGGTATTTGCAATATCCTGCTGCGACTAAGCTTTAAATTTACTAAGGTACCTGCATGCCTAATTTCAAACGTCTAACTTAAGCGGTTTAGATTTTTTCATAAAAATGTTTTTCCCCGCTAACTCCCGTTCCCGAAGGAATTTGCAATATCCTGTTGCAACTAAGCTTTAAATTTACTAAGGTACCTGCATGCCTAATTTTAAGCGTCTAACTTAAGCGGTTTAGATTTTTTCATAAAAATGTTTTTCCCCGCTAATTCCCGTTCCCGAAGGAATTTGCAATATCCTGTTGCAACTAAGCTTTAAATTTACTAAGGTACCTGCATGCCTAATTTTAAGCGTCTAACTTAAGCGGTTTAGATTTTTTCATAAAAATGTTTTTCCCCGCTAACTCCCGTTCCCGAAGGAATTTGCAATATCCTGCTGCGACTAAGCTTTAAATTTACTAAGGTACCTGCATGCCTAATTTTAAGCGTCTAACTTAAGCGGTTTAGATTTTTTCATACAAATGTTTTTTCCTACTAGCTCTCGTTCCCGAAGGAATTTTGCAATATCCTGTTGCAACTAAGCTTTAAATTCTACGTTTTAAATTTAGTAAGGTACCTGCATGCCTAATTTCTGATTTAGTTTTTTTTATATGTACAAAATTTTTTTGTGCTAACTCCCGTTCCCGTAGGAATTTTGCAATATCCTGTTGCAACTAAGCTTTAAATTTACTAAGGTACCTGCATGCCTAATTTCAAGCGTCTTACTTAAGTGGTTTAGATTTTTTCATTCAAATGTTTTTCCCGCTAACTCCCGTTCCCGAGGGAATTTTGCAATATCCTGTTACAACTACGTTTTAAATTTGCTAAGGTGCCTGCATGCCTAATTTCAAACGTCTAACTTAAGCGGTTTAGATTTTTTCTTATACAAATGTTTTTTCCGCCAACTCCCGTTCCCGAGGGAATTTTGCAATATCCTGTTGCAACTACGTTTTAAATTTACTAAGATACCTGCATGCCTAATTTCAGGTTTAGATTTTTCATTCAAAAGTTTTTTCCCGCTTTCTCCCGTTTCCCGAGGGAATATTGCAATATCCTGTTTAAACTAAGCTTTAAATTTACTAAGGAACCTGCATGCCTAATTTTAAGCGTCTAACTTAAGCGGTTTAGATTTTTTCATACAAATGTTTTTTCCCGCTAACCCCCGTTCCCGAGGGAATTTTCCAATATCCTATTGCAACTTAGTTTTAAATCTATTAAGGTACCTGCATGCCAAATTTCAAGCGTCTAACTTAAGTGGTTTAGATTTTTCATACAAAAGGATTTGCCCTCTTATTCCCGTTCCCGTGGGAATTTCGAGAATTCCTTTCTTAGTGCACCTCTAAGATGCCTAAGCTATGTTCCTTCCAAATTTCAAGTGCCTCCGTTTAGCCGTTTAGGCTGTGCGTTGATATGTCAGTCAGTCAGTCAGTCAGTCAGTCAGTTTCTCCTTTTATATATATAGATTATTACGTAAAGTTAAGACTGACTATAACACAGATTTGATAAACAAATATAGAAATGTCCCTCGTAAGCTCTGGCGCACTATTAATGAAATTACACACAGAAATGGTCCAACAAATACTGTGGCATCTCAGTTACTTAATCTGGATACTTCCCCTTTAACAGCTGTAAATACTTGTAATGATTTCTTCTTGTCTGTTGGTGAATCGTATGCTAATAATATTCTTAATAAATTAAAATCCACCACACTCGATTTATCACAACAAATTGTAATTTCACACCTTCCTGTAAATTCTTTTTTCTTTCAACCCACTGATACAATTGAAGTAAGTAACATAATCTCTAGCTTAAAGGTAGATAGTTCGCCGGGTTTAGATAGTATTTCTAGTAACTTAATTAAAACAATAAAAAATCAAATAGTAGATCCTCTAACACAAATAATAAATGAAAGCTTATTGACAGGAGTTGTGCCTCAGGACTGGAAAACAGCAGTTGTAGTTCCTATACATAAAGGAGGAGAGCCGAGCTCTCCGAATAATTATAGACCCATATCCCTACTTCCTGTATTTGGAAAAATTTTAGAAAGAGTTGTAAATAAACGATTAGTAAGATACTTGGAAGATAATAATGTACTATCTAGCGCTCAATTTGGTTTCCGTAAAGGTAGATCTACAGAGGATGCAATTAGCTCGTTAACCAATGAAATAGTCACTCACCTAGATAATGGAAACGCTTGCATAGGAGTATACTTAGACTTGGCGAAAGCCTTTGACACCGTGGCTATTCCAATACTTTTAAGGCGACTAGAAAACATTGGTATTCGAGGTGTTGCCCTGCAGTGGTTCGAAAGTTATCTGACTAAACGGCAACAATGTTTAAAAGTAGAATCCTGGCACAGTTCCTCCAAAACTATTAGTTTTGGAGTTCCACAAGGTAGTGTGCTAGGTCCAACACTATTCTTGATATATATTAATGAGTTAGCCACTATATCTTTACCGAATGCTAAAATTGTATGTTATACTGATGACACTGCCGTTATTTTTAATGATTTAACTTGGGATGATTGCTTTGTGAAGGCAGAACTAGGAATGGCAACAATAGCCAAATGGCTCAATAACAACCTGTTGACACTCAATCCAGACAAAACAAAGTTCATCTGCTTTCACAAAACCCTTATTTCGTCACCAGTAGGCTGCCCAGATATTAAAATACACACATGCGAAGAGCGACATATTGGTGATAACACTCATTGTAATTGCTGTGTGATGAAAAGAACCTGTTGTGTAAAATATCTTGGAGTACTGATTGATGAAAAACTGTCTTTCAATGATCACATAGCTGCACTAACGGCCAGATGTAGGAAACTTATATATGTATTTAGGGAACTAAGAGATGTAGCTGACTTGGACCTCCTTAGAAATGTTTATATGTCTCTTTGCCAGTCTATCCTGACGTATTGCATAAGTGTATGGGGAGGCACATGTACTTCAAATTTGATATCCCTTGAAAGAGCTCAGAGGGCGGTTCTAAAAGTTATGATGAAGAAACCCATACGGTTCCCAACGTTAGAACTATATAAAGAGGCTGAGTTACTTAGTGTTCGTCAATTGTATATACATAGGGCTATTCTGTACACACACAAGCTAGTTATAAACTCATCTGATTACGATAAAATGCTTCGCTCTAGAATATTTAAAGTTGGTGAAAACTTCATTTGCACAACATTTTCAAAATCATAAGTTCCCATATTTGTATAACAAAATAGTAAAGAAATGTGATTTTAAACGTAGTACAATGAGCGAGACCAAACTGAAAGTGAAGCATTTTCTTAGTCAGTTTAATTATGAAGAGAATGAACAATTACTTAAGATACTTAGTTGCTTCATAATTATTTATACACACACACACACACACACACACACACATAAACACTACTCAACATATACATACACACACACAGACACCCATTTCAAATTTTATTTTAAAGATAATTTTATTTTATATTCTTGTTTAAGTTGTATTTTAGTTTAAGTATTAGTCCTTGTAATCGTTTTTGTTTTGTAGCCTCGATACAGGCATTGCCTAGTGTGGCTACCATTAAAAATGTATTTTGTTGTATGTGGACTGCAAATAAACTTATTATTATTATGTTTCTTTATTTACATTAATCACATTTAATTACATTTTTAAATATAGATATAAAAAATAAAAACATTTAAAAATATAAAAAAAAGGTAGACCCACCGGCATCGGGTACAGGGACCAAGCTACCGGTGGTTAGGGCTCCAGAGAGAGGAACCTCCTCACAATACGTGCCGTGTCAAGCAGTACTGCCTTCTGCATCAGACCTATGATCCAACTGTCAAGCGAGAGTCTCCGTAGATGTTGATAGAGACTCTTTGGAATAAGTCCATTGACCGAAAGTACTATCGGAACAATGATCGCCGAATCAACATGCCACATGTCGACAACCTCGTGAGCCAAGTCCAAATATTTAGTTTGTTTGTCTTTTTCTGCTTTAACAAGGTTCTCGTCATGAGGAATGGTGATATCGATTATCATTGCACGGCGTTCTGACCGATCTATCACCACAATATCTGGCTTATTGGCAACAATAGTCCGGTCAGTGATGATAGATCGGTCCCAATATAATGTAACACTACTATTTTCGAGAACCGGGTCGGGTACATACTTATAATACGGTACTTCTGCATCGACAAGATGATATTTAAGAGCAAGTTGTTGGTGGACAATTCTGGCTACTTGGTTGTGTCTATGCAAGTATTCACCATTCGCAAGACGAGAACAACCAGAAACAATATGTCTGAGTGATTCTCCGGGACAGTGACATGCCCGACATATGTCAACTGTACCATCCTTCAGGATATATTTCCGATAATTCTTAGTCATTACGACTTCGTCCATAATTGCAAATACAAAACCTTCAGTTTCTCCAAAGAGATCACCGAATCGCAGCCAGGACACAGATGCTAATGTGTCAACATCAGGCCCATTCAAGGTCCGGTAAAAACGCCCATGCAACTCCTTGCTTTTCCATACTTCTTTACGATCATCGATAGTATGTATTATAGGTTTGCGCCAATTCTCTTTGCCCAAACAAAGCGGAGTAAGCCCGACATCCACTGACACAACATCTCTATGTATATCCGCGTCCACAGAGAGAAAATATTCTCTGAGATTGTACACCTCACGATTGTGGAGGGTCTTAGCACTTAAAAAACCACGACCCCCACTCTTTCGTGGAATGTACAATCTCATTACCGAAGAACGCGGATGATGCATTCGATGTGCAGTCAGTAGAGTTCGAACTTTTCTATCCAAAGTTTCTAGCTCAGTCTGTGTCCACCTTAGTATGCCAAAGGAGCAGTGGCGAAGGGTGGATTTTTATAAAAGGGAAGCCGAAGATTCCGTGGACTTTTGTTCTACTTTATATTACTATTATTCTGTAGTTCATAGGTATTCGTGAGAAAATGTTTCGATTTTACCTAGTTGTCCCGAACTCATAAACTTAAAATACGAAAATGTTTCTCTGTTTGGAAGACTTCTTTGATCAATTAGATTAATTGTTTATATTGCTATATCCTAAATGATTCTACATACCTACTTACTTACTTTTAGAATCTGAGAATACTGTCTGTAAGCCACTTACTTATACGTATCGAAATGAGATAATTGTATTAAAATGTTTCGTAAATCCACAGCGCCGGCGTTTCTTATATTTATAATTCAATTTCGAGAATGATGTTTTATCGCACATCACATAATAGGATAGTCAATATAATATAACACTATTAACCTGTCCCTTATAACAACAAACTATTAAATTTGCTGAAAACAATACAAACAAGTACTTACAAAAATATTCCATAGGATCCCAACGCACTACGACAAAAATAAAGTCAACCAATGCACAACACATAATACACAATCATAAATAATTAAACATACAAATTTTACTACTTTAAACAAGAAAGCGAATTTTATACATAACCTATTTGCAGAAAATAAATACAAATATCTGTTTTTTCTTCAAATGGTCCTATCGTTTACCGATGATTCTGCCAAAGTCAAGACGCAAGCCGTATAAAAATATAAAAACAAATAAATATAATTAAAAACTAAAAATTCAGAAGAAAGGCTGATTTCTATCAGATTTAAATAATTGATAAAAACAAAGGAATGTCAATGGCAAATTAAGTACTTAACGTGAAATGAAATGAAACTTCGTTACAATTGGTCGGTCCACTGGTTGCAATAGTGCTTTCTCGCTCTCGCAATGTTGTAGTTGTATCTTTTATCCTTGTCATAAGCCGATGGCCACCGGCTTATATGGTACCTTAGATCGACGAATACAAAGTGTCACGTGACCGTACGATTTCCGTACAGTCTGTTGTACTGGATTCCTAATTTCGCGACCGGCTTACTGCGCTCCGCGCATGCGCGCTTTAAGTACTCTCTGACTGAACCATAACAAGTTGTTAGTTGACAACCTTTAATTACAAGATGGCGTTATGAGTACGTAAATAATTATATTGAAAATTATTATTACTGTAATTATTATTGCGATTTACGTAAGAGAATACTTTTTTGTTTTATATTATTTTGTATTGAGTGGATGTTGCGTCATTGATTTATAATTGATTAATAGACAATGCTAAGCGGTTTTTGCAAAGGTAAGCCGGTAGGAATCGAGTTATATGGACACTTCGCCACTACAAAGGAGTACATCAGAACCGGCATGACCCAACCGTTATAGGCACGAACTTTATTACCCCCTGTCAAAAGGCTATTTAAAACCTTTTTCAAGCGGGCAAAAAAGCGATCCCGTAACTGTTGTTTCATGTCCGTTTCCGCTATACATAAAGCCTGTGACATACCAAGGTATTTGTATGTGTCAGATGGAGAGAGACATCTAAGCTTTATGGTATCTGAGAGTTGTAACTCATCAGATTCCACAACCTTACCTCGCTTTACATGCATGACAGCACATTTATCCACACCAAACTCCATTTTAATAGAATTACTAAAGGTTTCTGTTTCCTTTAGTAAAACTAATAATTGGGATTTAGTTGGAGCAAATAATTTCAAGTCATCCATGTACAGGAGGTGGGATATAACTTGACCATGTCTCTTTAACCGATAGCCTAACCCTGAACACTCTAACAGAGTGCTAAGAGGGTTCAGTGCTAAGCAAAACCACAACGGACTGAAACTATCACCCTGGAATATACCTCGCTTAATTTGAATAGGTACGTTGTTTCCTAAACCCTGTCTACATCCCGAATAAAAAAGAACCGTATTCCATTTCGTCATACATGTCCTTAAAAAAGTGCATAGAGTTGCATCAATCTTATACAACTCCAGCACTCTCAGAAGCCATGTATGAGGAACAGAATCATACGCCTTCTTATAATCTATCCAACATGTAGACAACTCTTTTCGGTTACGACGTACCTGTTCGCTAATAGTAGTGTCAATAAGGAGTTGTTCTTTAGTTCCACGTGCCTCATTCCTACATCCATTATTATTATTATTATTATTTAAATTGAAATCTATGTTTCCTCGGTTTCCCGGTAAAAACTAAAGCGACGGGCCTAAGCCAAGTTCACCTTAGCATTTAAATTTAGCTTTAAGAATTTACAGTAGTTGTTGTGTGAGTAATGTTATGTGCGTTGGGTGTAGTGTCTGAATCGCATTGCAAGAATTTTCTTACTATCCTGCACGTATTGAGTAATACTGCCTTTTGTAACAGATTGTACGTATTTGTAGGTAATTCTATAGTCTTGATGGATTGGTGTAGTTGTTTTGGGATAACCCCTGTTGTAGATATTACTATTGGTACTATTGTTACCTTTTGCAGGTTCCACAAGCGTGTTATTTCGTCTTTGAGTTCTATGTATTTTGTTAATTTTTCTGCTATTGTTGTCTGTAAGTTGTGTGTATTTGGAACGGCAATGTCTATAAGATATCCTGTTCTTGTTACTTTGTTGATTAACGTAATATCAGGTCTATTGAAATGAATTGTGCGATCGGTAAGGATGGCTCTATCGTAATATAGCTTTGTTGTAGAGTTATCTAGTACAGTTTCAGGATTATATTTGTAGTATGGTGTAAGCGTGTCAATGAAGTTATATTGCTGTGCGAGTTTTTGATGTATAATATTGGCTACCTGATCGTGTCTGTGTTTGTAGTCTGTTTGTGCTATTGATTTACATGCGCCTGTTATATGTTGAATTGTCTCGGAAGCACTACTACATTTTCTGCAAGTGTCGGAAAGTAAATTTTTTATTATGTACTTTCTATAATTTTTTGTTTCAATGACCTGGTCCTGTATTGCTATTATAAATCCCTCGGTCTCTGGGAATAATTCACCACGACTTAACCACGCGTTTGACGCTTCTTTATCAACGTTTTGTTGGCATAAATCGTGACGATGTCTCCCGTGTAAGGATTTGTTTGTCCAGTCATCTATTTTTGTTTTGTCGTCTATGAGTTGCTCATTTATTTGAAGTGTCGGGTTTTTAAGATTCAGTGGAGTAAATTTATGGTCGTTGTGTGCTGTGTATTTGTGTAGGGCGGATGATTGGCTTTTGGCAAAGAAATATTTCCTAAGCCCAGATATTTGCCGGTTGTGTAAATTAGAAATATCAATAATCCCTCTTCCTCCTTCGCTTCTGGGTAATGTTAGTCTGTGTACTGATGACCGGGGGTGATTTTTTCGAAATTTGGTCATAGTGGTATTGATCTTTCTTTGAAGATTTTTAAGCTCCGTCTTGGTCCATCTTATTACACCAAAAGAATAAGTGAGAAGTGGGATTACAAATGTATTTATGGCTTTAACTGTATTTATAGCGTTAAGTTGTGTTTTTAAAATAGTGTTGAGTGTATGTTGAAATTGTTGGGTGAGTGTTTGTTTGATATTTTTATGTTGAATTTGAAGTGATTGATTATACCCTAGATATTTGTAGGAACTATATTCATCGAGTGGATTTATGTGTTCACCTGTATTCAAAACATAATGGTGTTGATAGTTCTGTCCTGCTTTAATTGAATTTATTTTACATTTGTCGATGCCAAACTCCATTTTTATATCGTTAGTGAATTGTTCCGTTAAGCGAGCTAATTCGTTTAATTCAGTTTCGGTCTTTGCATATAGTTTTATGTCATCCATGTAAAGCAGATGACTCACCACATTATTCTGTGCTATGTTTTGTTCGTCAGGCACTATATCTTTAAAACTATATCCGAGTGATGTTGAATTTAGAATATTTGAGAGCGGGTTTAAAGCAAGGCAGAACCATAATGGACTAAGTGCATCTCCCTGAAAGATGCCTCTCTGTATTTTTATAGGGTTTGTTTCGATTGTTTTTGATGGTGTATTTAATGTTAGTACAGTCGCCCATTTCGACATGAGTGATTTTAAAAACACTATTAGTTTTGGGTGTATTTTATATAATTCTAAAACGTGTATTAACCAAGAATGAGGCACTGAATCATAGGCTTTTTTGTAATCTATATACATACTGAAAAGATCTGATTTGGATTTTTGAACTTGATTGAGTATAACAGAATCTATTATTAATTGTTCCTTACAGCCTTGGCTATATTTTTTGCAGCCTTTTTGCTGCTCGGCTAGAATATTATTTGAACTAACATGTTGATAAACTAATTGCGATAAACAGGATGTGATAATTTTATATAAGGTCTGTAAGCATGTAATTGGTCTGTATTTGGAAGGGTCAGCTAGGTTCTCATTATCTTTAGGAATCATATAAGTTTTTCCGATAGTTAAATAAGTTGGGATTAATTTGGGTTCTTCGACAAATGTGTTTATATGACTAAGTAGATGACTATGGATTGTTGTGAACTTCTTATACCAGTAGCTATGTATATTGTCTGATCCAGGAGATTTCCAGTTGTGTATATTATGGATTACATTAAAAAATATTTCTGGCGTAATATGTTCAAATGTCATGCTTTGTATAGTAGTATTGCTGTTTCTACATTCAGTTTGAATCCATTCAGCCTCACTACTGTGTTGAATAGGTGTTGACCATATATTTGCCCAGAAATCGTGCAAATTTTCAGAAGTTGGTACATTCTGTTCATTGGTGTTCGAATGGTTGCTATGGATGTTAGTGGTTTCTTGTTTAACATTACGATAGAAGAGTTTTTCATTGTGCATAAATTGAGTGTTTTGTTGTTTTCTTAATGTGCAAGCCTTATACCTTTGGAGTCTGCCTGTTACTACAGCTAATTTTTGTTTAAGTGTGTCTAATGTGTAAATGATTTGTGTGTTTGGTTCTTCGTGTGTAGTATGTATTTTGTACTGTTCAATAATAGTATTAGTATGTTTAACTACATTCCTACTTCTATTACCATTCTGGAATTGTGTTAGTCGACCTATTTTAGTTCTTAGATCACAAAGCTTTTTCTCTAACCGTATTTGCCATCTGGGTTTATGTTTCAGCTTTTCTTTTTGATTTTTGTCTACTTGCAGTGATAGTTTTGTGCCATTAATTTTAGCTGCTGTCCAGGCCGCACAGTAAATTGCAGTTTGTAGAGAATCAAAACTAGTTTCTTGGGTAACATATTTTGGGAGTACTGTTTCATTAATGTAATTAACAATGGTTGCAAGTTTCTTTGTTGCTTTTTGTTTAGGGATATAGGATCTAGATGTTGGGTCGGAATTTTCGAAAAATTGTGTTGCTTGGTGAAACGTTTCGTCTATTTGTACTTGTGTTTCTGTGTTTGTGGTTAGGTTTAGTGTTTCGTTTTCTATTGTTCTAATACTATCGATGTGTGTGTCCTGTATTTGGTTAGTTTCGCTGTGATTTGGTATAGGTTGTTCTGTTGAGATATTGAGGGAAGTGTTGTTTCCTACTTGTAACTTTTCTGCTACTTCTTTTTTAATGTGGTCTAGTCTATCTATGCTTAAGTATTTGTTGAGTACTATTACTCTCCTTTGATCTGCTATGCGTTGTTCGGTAATAAAAGAAAGTGAAGGGAAATTACTAATAAAGCGTTCATGCAGTAGTTTTCTGTATGCAGTTTGATTAGTACCTAGGTTTGTTACTTCATAATACGTTCGCATTATGAATTCATTATGCTCTGTGGTCCATCGCATTCGGCGATCTCTATTGATTGATGAGTGTAGTGTATTCGACGTGTGTGGTGAGTATTGTGTGCTATGTTGGGTGGGTGGTGTGTGAGACATATTATCATTAACTTGTAATGAAGATGAATGTGTTTCTTCAGTATGTTTTCCTAAATTTTCCTTAACTTCATTGTATATTTGGTCTATGACTGTTTGCGGTAATAATTTACTATTTATAATTGCTCGGCGTTGATCACCTACTCTTTGACGACTTACGTCCATGTTGGGATATTTTTCTATAAATTTTATATGTAAAGGTTCAACGTATGTTTTAGTATCAGTTTCTAGTGCTGTTAGTTGTAGATAAGTGCGTAGTATAAATTGGTTCATTTCTGCTGTCCATCGTCTACGCTTTGTCGGCAAGTCCGAGGTGGGTACAAGTTCTAAGTCAGTAATGACTTCTTGTACAACACTGTTGGACGTACTAGAAGAAAGGGAAGATGCCCTTCTCGTTAAATATGAGGGGCAAGTTGAAGCTACTGATGAAAAAAGTGATCTAGTGTCACTGCTCGAAGAATCAGAAGTAATTTCAATCGGTTCAGTAGTAGATTGTGTTATTTGTCTACGGGTACCAGGTTTTGGTCTAAGATTATACTTTTTTCTAAAATTCTCCATTTTGTTCCCACGATTAGCAAGGGACTTTTAAAGTCGACCGCGGCAGAGCCCAGCATTCACACGCGGCAAGGGTAAATAAAACTAAAGATTCCCTGGTCTCTAGAGTTCGCAAACTAACGACTAAGCTCCCCCTTAGCCACGCAGCTCTCGGCGCATGCTGTTTCACCTTAGCTTGGGTCCTTCTCCTACTCTCCACTCCTACTCTCTCCTCCTACTCTCCGCTCCTACTCTACCCTCCCCCTTACCAGTGCCACGTTAGCCACGCCAGAAATTTCACATTCGTGTGTCCGCCCCCCACGTGATCAGATGGTCGATCAGGACGTGTGGTTGGATTTTAGGGGGCTTATTATTATTATTAATATTATTAAATTAAAGTAAGATAAACCCAATACACAATACGTATCTTGATAACAACATTGATCACTTAAAATTAGACAGAACACAATCTACATACCTTCTTTTTTTGTATTAAAACGTCGAAATTCTTTTTTTCTTCACGCGAGCCGTAGTGTTCGCCCGAGGTATAACGTACGACTACTGCGGACAGTGGCGGGGCGGGGGGTAACGGCTATGAGACGCGAGACCGCGTCGAGTTTGTTTACGTTGATTCAGTATGGGGTGCTCGCTTTAGGCTGGTGCTCGCTTTGGGCCCCCCTCCCTAAGTAAGCAGTTTTAGTTTAGTATCCTATGTAACTCCTACATTAGAATAAAAGTTATCTAATAGATACCTTTAACAATATACATGCCTCGTTATGAATTCTTAGATGATGGAGCTTCTTTTAATTTCAAATTAGATTTATTGTTTTGCATTTTTTTGTCGATTTATCTGCATAGTTAAGTTAAATGTTATAACTTTTCTATGTATATCCTGTCTCCTGCCTAAGATATCTATCGTTTGCTTGCCACTTTTACGAGATCATAGCACCATTTTTGGAGACCTACCCACGCTCCATTTTCCAGTCCGTGGTGGCCATTCCAGAATCTTTAGTTCCGAAGCGCCTGTCGGTTCAACGAGCTACCCCTTAGCGTGCCAATTTCTCTTTCATCGCTTTAATGCAATTTTATATTTATAAAAGGTAAAAAACAACAAGCTGAGCTACGACGCAGTCATCAAACAGGTCGATGTGATGTTTCCAGCAGAAATGAGAGACGCTGTTAAAGCTGCTGCTACTCACTGTAAAGATATCAGTAAGTATTAGTCATGATTTTTGTATTAAGTAGTTTGAATTTTTTTGTTTAACTGACTGCAAAACAGAGATAGTTTAGTTGTATTTTTGACTAAATTAAGAACATCGTACAGAACTCTGAAAAGAAGAAAGACAATGGAAAAAATTGGTACTCGATGCGGGACTCGAACCCGCGTCTATGGACTATACGCGTCCAGCGCCATGACCACTAGGCCAACCGAGTAACCGTCTCGACTCCCAAAGGGTTTATTCCAAGTTGCTCGTATAAAAATGTTCTACATGTTTAGGTCTGTGGCTAATGAAAACCAGTATGTTTGTGCCCAAAATTAAGCTATTTGTTATATTAAGATTTGATTGACTACCTATTTGCATTATAATATGTCGATCACCCAAACATTTTTCATGACTATATACGCTATTTTTATTTCAGCTAAGAAATACAAGGACTTATGTGAAGCTTCATATTGGACTGCTAAGTGCATGTACGATTTCGATGCGGCTAACTTTGTATTCCCATAAACGCCAAGCATGTGCTGTTTATGAATTAAAAGCATTATGTAACCAATGGAAATATAAATTAAAATGAGACTTATTTTATTTTATTTATTGTTTGGATCTCCAACAAAGCATAATCTTATCTAAATGTGACATAATTATAAAATTCTGTGTATTCCCTCAATTATAGAAGACCACAGCATACATGATGAAGACTTAGGAGTATTATTGTCTAGTTGCACGTTCACTTACTTATCTGTTGTATTGAGTACATATATGTTGAAGTCATTAAGCAACATTTATCGAAGCTGTTTATTATTAAACATTGGTCGATGTTGTGAGTATAGCGCGCCAAAGTACCAACAATTCCAATAAAATGCAAAATAATTTTGAATTTTTTGTGATCAACAAACGAACTTGCATTTAACTGAACGACTACAATGTAGGAAATGAAAAAAAGGCGTTTTACCTCTTTTGATTTACAACACGCAATAAAACCGTTTATTTAGAAAAGAAACTGTAGACTTTAAAACATTAATAAATAAATGTTCAAATTTTTTTATGGAAGTTCATGTTATTAATCGCTTCAAGTATAAACGATTAGTTAAATAACTACTCTTAGTTAAGTTTTATCTATATACTTAGGCCTTTTGTCGTTTACCACAAAACTAATTATCATTTACTACTATGTCATTTACGAAATAGCCCTGAACTTAAAAAAAAAACGTTTGAAAACATTTAACAAACGCTTAGTTAACCCGTGATTATGTCTTTAAAATTTGTGGTTTCTGTTAAAACCATATGATTAAATTTTTGGCGGTTCGAACATAAATTGTAAGTAGTTTTTAGTATTATTTTCAGTTTTCTTTAGATTTGTTACCATTACGTTGTGTAGTTCCAGTTCCTTTAAGCACTCCTGTCCAAAAAAGGACATGCACCGGTTTCTGTTAATTCTGGTTTTAATAGGATGTACGCACGGGGTAAGTACCTACTTTCCTTTTCAGTTAGAATAATTTATCAACATTTAATAATAAATTGTAATGTTTTTAACTTTATACTATAACTTAAGAAATCAATTTCAAAAACCTTAAGTGATATACATTTCTCGATATTCAGATACTTCAGATACATTATTCTTTAGAAAATTACAAAAATTTAGTTTTATGGGAAACTAGCGGCTCGTCCCGGCTTTACACGGGCTTTAAACATTTCATTTAGTTTTTTAATTTTAACACATTCATTTTTTTGATATATTTTTACACTTTATCGTAATTTAAGTAAGTTTATAGGTTTCTACCTAGTTTTTTTAAAATGAAATATTTACCTATATCATATTATGTCACTTAGGAAAATGTAGCTTTCCAACAGTGAAAGTATTATTCAAATATATTCAGTAGTTTCGGAGCCTATTCAATTCAAACAAACAAACAAAAAATCAAACCAATTCTTTATAATTAGTATAGACAAAAAACGAATAGCTCTTTTTATTAAATTGTAAAGGAATTGAAGTGTGATTGGTCTACAAAAGCTATTACCATTCCAAGGCATAGTAAATAAAGTTAAACCATCACTTAAACAATAAACTATACTTAATTAATAATATATTTAGTAAAAATAATGTAATTAATACTGAAATAAGTATTATCCCAATAAACATAATTTTAATATTTTTGTAAAAGTACATTTAATTACGATAATAATAGAGCTATTATGCAGGCATATTGTTTTCGGATGAAATTTTGTCTTAGGCGGAGTCTAAGAATAAACGTTACACTTTAGTTCTCGCCATCCTTCACCTTTTCAAGGCTATACTGCGCCAAAAGCGGATGGACAGCCATAAAGACCACACACTAGAGTTGAATTTCACAGATTTCATAATATTTAACAGATACCTAACAATGCTAAATAGTTAATAACCCTCCATAGATGTCCCGGGAGCAAGTAAAGAAAACAATGAACGTTGTAAAGAAGCAATGCATGCCAAAGAACTCAGTTACAGAAGGTTTGTACAAGACATTTTAATACAGCTGACACGGTACCATCTGAGTCACTCCAAAAAGAGATAGAAGATTTTTTATATCAGAATTAAAGATCCGTAAGTGCAAGCGAGATAGATATACAGAAATGACACGGCCTTAAAACTCAGATGATAACGCGATATGTATAAGTAAGAATAACATAAGATGTTCTTCAAATGAAGAATCTAGAGTTATTTTCCGTCGTCCCATTGGTCGGTCCCATCGATGGGACGACGGAAAAAAACGAATAACAATTTTCCGTAGTCCCATTATCGGATGGGACTACGGAAAATAGTATTTTATGTCAATATCGCTTTTCTGTGATTCCATTAAATACTAGAGTTGTGCAGTGTGCCATGACACTGATTCTATGTTCAGTCTCACACGTAAAAGAAAGTGAAAACCGGTTTTTATGTTTTCAGATCAAATTGGTAAAATAGAGCAAGGAGTTTTTCCTGACAATCATAATGTTAAATGTTACGTGACCTGTGTGTACAAGAGTATGCAAGTGGTGAGTAGAAAGTTGCTTATATTTACAAATCATCGAAAACGATGATCAATTGATTTTTTCTCTCTCACTCAAAAGTATGGCCGTCCCTGGTGTGGCACAGGTCTCTCAAGTTCGTGATAAAACATTTTTTCTCTTCATGAAAAATTACAACACTTTCAAAGTGCTGGGTACTCATTAATGGTTACTAATGGTAACCCATTTGCATTCTTGCACAACTTAAGGTAATCAACAGATTACTCTAGTTACATAACATGAAAGCAAGAGACAGTGCTAGAAATAGTATTTCTTAATCAATTTTTCACACTATAAAATTAAAAATAAAATAAAATTTTAACTGCAATAAAAGGTCCCTGATGTGATAGAGGTAGGATACGTGGTATATACGGGCTCTAGTTGTCCTTCATAGCGTTCATATTCACGTAAATGCAATATCTACATATATAAATATTTGTATAAATAGTTGTTTTACGCGGTGTCCTATGTGGGCGACGAAAAAGACGCGACGCGACGCTACACGCGACAAATGATCTACATGATTACGTTGCGTCTCGTCGCAGACTGCCGCTTAGGACAAAAGTAGGGTACGCCCGGCGACGTTGATTTGATCGCGTACGTCGCGTTCGCGTCGCTTTCGTCGCCCACGTATGACACCACGTTATTATAAGACTTCATTATATTTATGAGCCAATGGAGGTTCACGGCTAAACATAGTCTTCCTCCTCCAAATATTGCCACCTTGCGCGGTCCTGTGCCTCCGTCATCCATCGAGACTTATCATAAAAAAAAACTGTCGCCGCTTTATTAAGACGGTGCTAACCATGCAATCAACAGATATAGTTTTTTCGCTAGACTTGGGTATTCCGACATTTCTTTCCATGGAAGCAAAGTCAGCGAGTGGATAATAATTCCCACGTATAATAAAAATGTAAATTAATCAAACATAATGAACCCTTTACTCCTAACAGATAAAAAACGACAGACTGGATCAAGCTTCAATTACAAAACAAATAGATATACTGTACCCTCCTGATTTGAAAGAACAAACTAAGAAGGCAGTAGCTTCATGCATACACGTTCGTAAGTATACAGTTTCATCAGAGTTGTTGCTTAAACAATACTAATATTATTAAAAAGTAAAGTTTGTGCGTTTGTGACGTTGTAGGGGGTAATCTCTGATTCTACTGAACCGAAAAATATTTAAGTACCTATATATACGCATTTCGTAGAGGTGGAGGGTTAAAAATAAATAAAATAAATAAGGTCAGAAGTGAAACAATAAGAAGTAGAACGAAGATAACTGATGCACTGAAACACGCCTTAAAAATGAAATGGCGATGGGCAGGACACGTCGCGCGACTAAATGACGAAAGATGGACAGTTAAATCAACGAAGTGGAAAGGGCCAGATGGAAAAAGGAATGTTGGTCGGCCTATCCAACGATGGACTGACGACATTATTCATGTAGCAGGACCTGACTGGATACGGAAGGGAAGAGACCGCGAAGCTTGGAGGGGAATGGAGGAGGCCTTCACCCGAGAAGGGATTCCCAGTAATAAAAAACAAGTTCAACAATAAAATAAAAAAATAAGTTTGTTTAGATTGATAATGTAACTTTATTGCTGTGAAATAAATAAAGGCTTAATAATAATAAAAAAAAAATATACGCATTAGTTAAATGTAGTAGTAGTAAATGTTTGTTTTTTTTTCAAAGCTGCTAGCTCAAAAATAGATATTAATAAAGTTGCAGTTAAAACTCCAAGTACATATTTTTAGTATATTACGAACTCTATAGATGGTAATTTATTATTTTTGTTTCAGAGGATAAATTCACAGATGTGTGTGACGCAGTATATGCTTCGGTTAAATGTTTGTATGAAACAGATCCACCATCGTTTATATTTCCTTGAATTGTCATATTTTGTATAAATATAGTACTTATTATAAGCTAAGATTTTCTTTAATTGTTTTGCATTTCTAGCAACTGTTCCTTTCACTTGAATATTAAATTATTTATCGCCTTAAAGACACGGGGATGTTCGTTGGATATAGGTTTTTTTTACAAGTTTTTACTTCTGGCTTACCAACTCTGCTACATCCAAAAAAAGCTTTCAAAAATTGATCTATATCATTGCACTAATCTTCATTACAACTCCAAACTTTATTGAAATATAACCAAATAATTTTGTTTTGAGTAGACCCAACATTAATTTCATAGCTACAAAGCAGGTTGTAGTTAGTAATGATATCTGACAATCATATAGTACTACATTTGAAGCGTTCAGCAATGAGGATTGTGTTCCACTGAATACGATTAGCGTGTTATAAACAAGATAAGACGTAAGCTTTATTAGCGAGGTATTCGAACTTAGTTTAGATATAAATGAAATGTTTTAGAACTTTGGGCTTATTTGAATGAGTTCAAGTAAAACGACACATCTCTACATAGAAGTAAGTAAGCTACCATATCATGCCAAAATGTGTACTATCTCTATTGCCATTTTTCGCGATGGAATCAGAATTCTTTGCTATTATTTTCATCTCTGGCAGTAACTATTTACTACTAAGATCATCATCATCATAACAGCCCGTCTATGTTCCACTGCAAGGTCGAGCCTCCTCCCGTGACGACGGAGAGATACTGGCCTGCTAATACCACGCTGCCTGGCCAGACGGATTGGTAATTTCAAGTTTTCCTTCTTTTTATTTCGTAAAGATAATATTCATGAATAATCCCTAAGTCGGATTTTACGATACCCATGGGATAAAATGAAGTAGTGACATATTGTTTTCATACTACACTACTAAGAAATAGTTACCTAAAGGTCTGTTTCTGTATATTAACTGCAGGTTCAATATGCTTGTTCTTAAACTAAGTTAGGTATATTCAAACAGTAAAGGTAACGACAAATCAATTATAATTTAAATAAATCGCCTTTCAACATGTATTAAGACCGCAGCTCCAGCATATCTTTGATTATACCTTACGTGGTATGTATTTTTTCTTTATTGGATTCGGTTATCTTGTTGACAATAGATTTCCTTAATAATTACAGTAACTTTATTAATTCGTGTGTTTACATAGCAGAAGACACTGTTTATTAATGATCAACAGAAATCAAACTGTAGAGATCTGTAGGTATAAAACAAGTGAATTCCTGTACATCTGTTTCATTGTTTGTATAATTCAATGAATGTTCAAGTTTCGTGATGAAAGGAAAAAGTATATTATGTTGGATTGTCTTCGTGCTGTTTTTGTTTGGTGGAGCTAATGCTGTAAGTACCCAAGTTTATATGACAGTAGAAAAAAGTTTAAAGAGGTTAAGTGAGATTTTTAAGTGTGATTGATTTGTAGATGACCAGACAGCAAATGAAGAATACAGGGAAGTTAATGAAGAATAGTTGCATGAAAAAGATTCAAGTAACTGAAGGTATTTACAACTTAAACTTTTATTTCTTCAAGTTCTGTCTATTTTCTTGTAATAGAAATATCTTTTTCAATAATAGGAACAAGAAAATATACCAGCAATGTGTAAAATAAACATATGTTTGGTCTGCGTTTATGTAGGGAAACATAAATAGGGAAATAAATTTTAGAAAAAGAACATGCAATGAAAATGTATTTAGCCATTTATGAATTTGGTTTCTCTATTGGTTCTCTATCGTTCACACCTTTCCACGTATGTAGCAAAATGTATACCTAAGTATTTTGCAGAATTGATATATTTCCAGCAAAGTCGTTTTATAAAAGCTAAAAATATTCGTCTCTGGCGGAGATAATCTCAGCTATTAAATTGTCATTTATCTTTATTAAGCACTCCTAAGTATCTACTTTAATTATTCACAGATCAGATTGGAGCCATAGATCAAGGCAAGTTTATTGAAGAAAGAGATGTTATGTGTTACATATCTTGCATCTTTGAAATGACAAAAGTTGTAAGTATTTCTTGTAATAATAATAGTCTATTACTAGCCTAATGCATAATTTGGTCAGTCGCCAATTTCATTGTTTTTTGTACAAGAAAAGATTTGAATGGGTAATATTATCATAACAGCCCATTAATGTCCCACTGCAGGGACGGACCTCCTCACGTGACGGAGGGATACTTTGCCTACTAAGGACTGTCTGTCTGATTGGTAAAGGGTTTATTGTCAAGTTTTCCTTATTTTTTTCTTCGTAAAGATAATATTTACGGTTAATACCGGATAATATAATCAGTCATTAAAACCCTCTTAGTAAAAAGGACTTTTCGTCGTCTTTTGTAGAAGCGTAAAATGAATGCAGGTTACATTGGTCGAACTAGTAAAAAGCTTGCGACGCGTTAAATTTTGTTAGTATCCAAATATCACAGAAACTCAGAACCTAAGAATAAATTATCTTCTGGAATCGCTTGATACGTACTAAGTAGGTACGTTAAAATAGTATTGTTGCTGCACTCACAGCATACCACAAGACACACCACTCTTTGACTTGTTTATAAATTAATTTCAGGTAAAAAACAACAAACTGAACTTGGAAACATCTTTAAAACAAATTGATCTCATGTATCCTAATGAACTAAAAGAACCAGCGAAGGCTGCTGCCATACAATGTAAAGATGTTCGTAAGTATCATACATTTGTTTCATACAAAACACTATAATTTATTAAATATCTTTGGTAGATTTTTGATTTGAACAGATGAGATTGAAGGAAAGCAGATTTGTAAGAATGTTTGTTGATGGCGTAATTGTAATGTATGACGAATTTAATAGAAAATTATATCGGCAGTTATACAATGTCTGTATCAGAACAGACAAAATCTAGAATTGAGGAATTTTTAAACTTTGCTGCCATTATGTCGTATTTTCAGAGGAGTAATACAAAAACAATGCGACACGAAGTATACATTAATTTTGATGTCTTTGTGGTTTTATGTAATAAACTAAAAACATGAGGCCAAAAATTAAATTAAAATATAAAGTTGATTGTTCTATGTCGGAGCCTATCTATTTACTTTTGTTGTATTGTCACAGCCCATCAATATTCCACTGCAGGAACAGGGTTTCTCAATAAAACGGAAAGAATCTTGGCCTATAATACCGTACTGGGCAGACGGGATGGTATAGGTTTAATTTAATGTCAAGTTATCCTGACGACATGACGACCTCTGTGGCGCAGTCGGTAAAGTACATGGCTGTCTCGGGTTCGATTCCCGCTCAATGCAAATCTTTGTGTACATGATTGTTTGCATTGGTCTAAGTGTTTTCTATGTATAATATGTATGTATTTACAAAAAAAAGTATTTATGTATGTTTATCCTTTGTATAGTAGGTACTCATAGTACAAGCTTTGCTTAGTATGTAGATTGGGACTAGATGGCGTTTTGTGAGTGTGTGAGGAATATTTATATTTGACCTCGGCTGTCAGCATAAGATACTTCTCTTTCATTTTCGTGTTTTGCTATAAGTACTTACATTTTTTATTTCAGAGAAGAAATATAAAGACATTTGTGAGGCTTCATACTGGACAGTGAAATGTATGTACGAGTACAGTCCAAAAGATTTTATTTTTGTATAGATATTAAGTTACAATAAAATTTTAGCTAAATTAATTTTTATATTTGTTGTAATTTTACCCAGTAAGTTCCTAAGTTGAAGAACTCGCAATCAGGATGACGAATTTTTACTTATTTTAAACTATTTGTATAATTTTAATTTCTTTTTAACATTGAGTAGGTATGCAGTATAGTTATCAATTTAAATAACGATTCTTTAACTCACAACGCCTGTTTACGAGCTTTTCTTTCTAAATACTTTATGCGTTTTTTAATTTAATACATCCTACTTAGAATTTTAATGTGATGATGTGATGAAATTACTATTGAAAACTTGTGTTTATTTATTTATTTATTAATAATGGCACACCAACGGCGCATTGACCAATACATGCATAATACATTGTTAATTTCTTAAAAACTTGAGCGAAATTACCACTTACAGGTGCTGTGTTGATGTATACTTAATACTAAAACTTATGTATATAAACTCAAACTTAACATTGACTAAGTTTCTCATGTATTTCTATAAAAAACTAGAAAATTAAAGGAGTCAAAGTTAATATGACATCAGGTCTGAAAGAGTCCCTTGCAAAAAACAATTTTTAACATACGTACATTAAGGTATCTACACACAGCAGGCGGGGCCGGGCGGGGCGAAACTTTCACACATCATACTTAATTATATTTTATATCCCAAATAAATCATATTTATGTAGTCCTAAATCAAATTTAGCTACAATGTTATTCCCTCTATCTTTACCATAAGATAACATACTATTAAACTCAATTATTTCTATAAAACATGTCTTAATGAGTAGGTAAGACATTATTTAATTGCACAATTGAGATTCACCTAGTGTTTAGTATACAATCGAGGCATGACTTTGCAGTTTTATATTTTTTAATTCCGACATTAAATAGGTAGGACGTGATTTAGTACTGAACAATTTAAATAACTGAACGTCTTTTTCGAGGTTTATACCCGCATCTCATGTGTTATTAGCAGCATGATAATAATATTATCATGATTCACATTTATTTATGTAATGAGGAATAAATTAATGATTCAAAAATAAACAAATAAAGAAATTACCACTAAGGAACAAGTCCTAATTCAAATGCATTTAATAGAGCAAATACAAAGAATATACAGATTTCGCATAATAAGTAGTCCATTCCATAAGTTGTCTCCGTGTGGTGACGGAGTAAGAATACAATGTGTCACCACCCTATCTCATCCCATGGGTGTCGTAAAAACCGTCTAAGGGACTATCCGTGAATGAAAAAAAGGAAAACTTGAAATTAAACCCTATACCAATCCGTCTGGCCAGCGTGGTATTAGTAGGCCAAATATCCCTACGTCGCGGGAGGAGACCCGAACCCTGCAGTGGGACATAAATGGGCTGTTATGATGATGATGATACAAAGGATATACAGATTTCGCAAAGTTGAACTTGTATAGCTGGACTAATTGTCTCAGGCAAAAATATTCTTCGATAAGTTAGATTGTAGAGTTCGTTAATAAGAATCGCTGACACATGACCGTTAATCATAATTTAAGTTCTTGTTCTGTTTATCAAAAGATAAACAAATTTTTAGAAATTTTAACACCCTTAAATGTAGGACAAATATGTATTCTCCGTGTGGTGACGAAGTAAGAATACAATATGTCACCACCCCATCTCATACCATGAGTGTCTTAAAAACAGACTAATTATTATCCGTAAATATTATCTTTACGAAATAATAAAATTAATTTTCACAAAAAAAAGAACCGACTTCAAAGACAAAAATTGCACTAAAAAGTAATAAATAATTACTTGTATTTTGATTTTACAACATTAAATCAGCCATTCTTCCTACATAATTTTAATCTAAAGAATAGGTTTTTTTCATTATTGTAAAAGTATTGTTAAGGATATTTCTTGAAGAGTCTGTAAATATATTTATTTGTAGATTCTTTAAAAGATAAAATTTTATTTCTAAATTTTTAGTGAATACCAATTCTATAAATCCGTGTGGTGACGGAGTAAGAACACAATATGTCACCACCTCATCTCATCCCATGGGTGTTGTAAAAACCGACTAAGGGACTATCCGTGAATATTATCTTTGAGATATAAAAAGAAGGAAAACTTGAAATTAAACCCTATACCAATCCGCCTGGCCAGCGTGGTATTAGTAGGCCAAGTATCTCTCCGTCACAGGAGGAGGCCCGTCCCTGCAGTGGGACATTACTTTGTCTGAATATGGATAGACCTACGAAACGCGCTGCTTATATGAGACAGCGGCGATTGAATGAAACAAACGAAGAAAGGGAGAAACGCCTTTGAATGTAGGAAATCTACCTACAATGTCATTTCAAAAGAGACTAGTAAACAACGTATAAATCAAGTTTCACAAAAAAGGACCTACATGCAAAAAGTTTTAAATAGAGAGAACATTGAAAAGCGTAGCCACCGTCTCGGCGTGGTTAATTGGTAATAATAATTAAGTAAATTAAAATAAAAATAAATCAAATAATTATAATAATTGTTATTATCAATTTGTTATATCTAAAGAATAAGTTTAAAATAAATTAAACGCAATTCAACAATTTGTTTTTCTATTTATAATCCGTTATTAATTCCTATTTTAATTTAAAATAAGAACTTCGTTCAAGTCTTAAACCATACCTGCGATTACATTCATAATGTTAGTGTTAAGCTTTTATCAATTTAATAAAATAAGTGAATTATACAAGGTAGCTGCTATATACCGTTGAGGAGTTCCCTCGGCCCTCAATCTTCCTTATCATCAGATCATGTTTGTGTAAAGTTTTCATCAATACAATGAAAATAAGCCCAAACACAAGGTAGCTGCCGTTGAGGAGTTCCCTCGACCCTCAGTCTTCTTCATCATGAGATCATGTTTGTGTAAAGTTGTGTACAGTTTTCATCAATACGAATAAAATAAGCCCAAACACTCGGTAGCTGCTATATACCGTTGAGGAGTTGCCTCGACCCTCAATCTTCTTCATCATCAGATCATGTTTGTGTAAAGTTTAGTAAAGTTTTCATCAATACAATTAAAATAAGCTCAAACACAAGGTAGCTGCTATATACCGTTGATGAGTTCCCTCGACCCTCAGTCTTCTTCATCATGAGATCATGTTTGTGTAAAGTTGAGTACAGTTTTCATCAATACGAATAAAATAAGCCCTAACACTAGGTAGCTGCTATATACCGTTGAGGAGTTGCCTCGACCCTCAATCTTCTTCATCATCAGATCACGTTTGTGAAGTTTTGTAAAGTTTTCATCAATACAATTAAAATAAGCCCAAACACAAGGTAGCTGCTATATGCCGTTGAGGTGTTCCCTCGACTCTCTCTGGTCTCCAGGATCTGACCAGTTCTAACTCTTGACTATTTGGTAGTGACGTCAGAGACATGTATGACAAGATTTTACACAATGCGTCCCTACAATTTTCAAGAGATGCCCTCGATTTCTCTGGGATCCCGTCATCCAGATCCAGATCTGGTGACAATGGGACCAAATGGGAAGCATACCCATACGAACAAAAAAAAATTTTTCAAATCGGTCTAGCCGTTTTTGAGAAATCAGGTAACAAACACAAAAAAAAAAAAAATACAACCGAATTGAGAACCTCCGTTTTTTGAAGTCGGTTGAAAATAAGGAAAACTTGAAATTAAACCCTATACCAGTCCGTCTGGCCAGCGTGGTATTAGTAGGCCAAGTATCCCTCCGTCACGGGAGGAGGCCCGTCCCTGCAGTAGGACATTAATGGGCTGTTATGATATGATGAAATATGTATAGTAGTTTTCCTTTGTGAACCACCAGCAATTGAAGCTTACAGACTCCAATAAAGAGAGACTAAAGACGATTTGACTAGATTAATAAAATTGCAAAGTTAAAATAGCGAATATGAAAAGACTTTATTACCCACATGATCTTTCAGTGCTTTGTCTCACAGTATGGAAGAGTCTTTAATACCCATTTTAATAAAACATTTTTTCCTTTTTGTAATTTGTGGGATATTTTTCACCTGGTAGATACCTATTTGGATCAGTTGATTCTCACTCAAGGCTTGAGAAAAGTGAACAACAGCCTGACAAGAATCTTCCTTACCGAGAAGCAGTTGGTTCTCTGATGCATGTGGCAATAGTAAGTCGGCCAGACATAATGTTTGCTGTAAACTTGGTGAGTAGATTTTTGAACTGTTATAATGAATCTCACTGGACAGCTGTAAAGAAAATTCTGAAGTATCTGAAAGATACTGTCAACTATGGTTTATGTTACATAACATCATCGAAACCCTCAGAGTTGATTGGCTTCAGTGATGCTGATTATGCCAACGATGTCACAACCAGAAGGTCAACGACTGGTTACATATTCATTAAAAATGGAGCCGCTGTGACATGGTCCAGTCAACTCCAGTCAAAGGCAACACACCGTTGCTCTGTCGACAACCGAGGCTGAATTCATAGCAGCCTGCGCTGCCACCAAAGAAGTTATTTGGATCAAGCAATTGTTATTTGATCTGGGTGAATTCAAGCAACAAACAGTTGTGTTGAATATTGACAATCAAAGTGCAATAAGTGTTATTTAAAACATAAATTTTCATAAGAGATGTAAACATATAGATACTAAATATCATTTTATTAAAGAAAAGTACTATGCCAAAGTTATTGATCTAAACTATGTTTCAACAAACAATCAACTTACTGACTTTTTAACTAAGGCTTTACCTAGAGACAAATTTCAATATCAGAGAGATAAAATTGGAGTGTTATCTATTGATATGTTGTGTAAACTTTAATTTGATTTTGATGTCTATGATATTTTGTTACTTTGTGTGTATTTAAGTTAGTACATGGAAGGCTTAAATTTGGCAGGAGTGTTAAACTAATAATTAAATATACCGCCTTTCCATAGTTGTCTATTCTCATCTATGATCCATGTATGAGTTTATACTCTATGATGTTTTTTATTTAAAATATATTTTCTATAATTTTGTGGTAAAACAATGTGTTAATTATTCTTCAATTCCTTTATTTTATTATAAAGTCATCAATGATAATATTAAATTGATTGATGGGTTTTGCATTAAGTGTGCTGTGTGAACTACAACCAACACCACCACACATAGGAATGGTATTTTGTGGAGTTTCTCTATTACCAGAAACTTTTTTCTCTAGTTAAACTTTGACCATAGGTCTCTGATTGCTTATCGATTTCGTTCATGATTATTAATTTTTTGGAATTTATAGTAAAAGCTTTAATCGACTACTGAGCTATACATAACAAAACAGTATTAAAAAGTCGAAGTAAAAGAATATTTATTTGTATAAGACTTATTAGAATAATTTAAGTTGTTAGTAAAATTTTTAGTTAATTCACATCTTGATCACCTATGATGCACGTTTAAACGAACGGTTAAATTTATTTAGGGTTCCTCATTTTCATAGATAGAACTTCAGAAGTCAACTGTAGGTTTCTAATTGTTAATTTTCCACGTGTGTGGAATCCGATGTAACTTCAAGAAACTCTATTGTGTGTGTTTCTAACATTGTTATTGCGCCCTAAATATTAATTTTATAATTCAGGAATATTATTGTATCGCTTATTAATAGAAAGGATAAAATTAAATACAGTAGAACCTCGATAAGTAAAAGTCCAAGGGAAACACAAAATATTTTGAGTTATCGAGGTTTTTAGTTATCGAGGTTTTTAGTTACCAAGGGTTTAGGTTAATATGTATAGAGGTAGGTATGTACATGTGTATGTATGACCCCTTGTTCCTATTTTCCGCCACCGCAAAGCTTTAAAGAATTTCGAAGAAGCAAACAATAGGTGACATATGTATTGTTTACGTTATCAATTTAATTATGTAGTGAACACGTGCAAGCCATAAATACCGAAAACGTTTGTTTTGCACAATGATCAAAAACTAAATGATTTAAGTAAGCCTTTGTCTTAAAGCTAACCTCCGCCGCCGCAAAGCTTTAAAGAATTTCGAAGAAGCAAACAATAAGTGACATATTATTGTTTACGTTATCAATTTAATTATGTAGTGAACACGTGCAAGCCATAAATACCGAAAACTTTTGTTTTTCACACTCATTCAAAATGACTCATTGATAAACAATTTTATGTTATAGAGGTTGTGGAAACATTTCTTTTAGTTACTGAGGGCCAATACAGAGATTACTTATTTGACTTATCGAGGTTGCGAATTTTGAGTTATAGAGGTTTTGGGCTCTGAAGGGAAGGGAACATATTATTTTTTTAAGTTATAGAGGTTTTTGAGTTACCGAGGTTTGAGTTATCGAGGTTCTACTGTAATATGAGCCTGCCAGATTTTTGGATCTTTAAATATTATAAGAGAGCGTACCACAGGAGCATACGTACACTCCGGAGAGCGTACAGCCGCACTATCGTGTGGAAAAAAAAAGAATATTTATTAATTAATAATATTCTAGCAAGTAAATTCTGATTCTGATTTATAATCATGTATATTGCGACGTACTTTATTAAATTAATATCTATGATTGAACTAAAGTTGAAAAAATTAATTCAAGATGCAATTAACAACAATATTATAAAATATTTGTAACAAACGAATTGCATGTGTATTCGTAATAACTTGTACTATGCGTGTTCCGTGTACATCGCACACATATAATAATATGACACACTCATGAGACCCCTCTAGTATATATTTCCTCCCTTAGCGGAAATGGGTAAGTACATAATAATCTAAATAATTTGAGTTTTTGATTAGCTACATTGTTTCCTCATGTATTGTCGTAGCATTAGAGTTACTTTGCTTTAAATGTAAATGTGTAAAATACAAAATTGCTCTAATTATACCATACATTAAGTTAATCACGAACATTTTATATAAATGTCGCAGAATAGCTGTTGTTAGTCATATTAATATAGAAACAACCGAACTAGTAACATTTTAGTACTAATTCAAGTAGAAAATGTTTCGTTTATCTTATTTGTCTTTGGCTGTTGTCATGGTCTGCTTTGGAAGCACTGTTTATGGGGTAAGTATTTTTAAATATTATATAAATTTTTCATAACTCTTGCGAAATTAAAATAATCATAATAATAAAATCAACGGAACTAAATTCCAAAAAAATATCTTTGTACAAAGTGAAAATATTGAAATACTAATAAATTAAACTTTTATTGCTTTTGATTGGTCAGAATACATTAATTAATTACCAGAAACAATAAAAAAAAAACATTTGCTTTTTTTTCTTGTAAAAAGAAACAACTGCTTATGTTCATTTCTTAGTCTCTAACTCCTGAAGAATGGGGAGAAGTAAAGAAAATAGTTCATCCGTTCTTCATGCAATGTGTCGATGAAGTAGGTCTTACTGAAGAACAAATAGAAGAATTGAAAACTAAAGGACATCAAGCAGATGTTGATCCTTGCTTTGTCGGGTGTTTCTTTAAGAAAATTGGAGTGGTACGTATAATAATTCACTAACATTACATATATTTTTTTACCTATAAAGCTTAGGTATAACTAGAAAAATCCGAAAAGAAGAAAGACAATGGAAAAATGGTCATGGCGCTGGACGCGTATAGTCCAGAGACGCGGGTTAGAGTCCCGCCTCGAGTACCAATTTTTTCCATTGTCTTTCTTCTTTTCGAATTCGTTAACACGTAATACAAACTCCTAGCCGTCGTAACTACTTCAAAGAATTCTATACAAAAACAACTAGTTGCACAGCCCAGCGGTTTGCCATCATTGTGTGTAACGGAGCAAAAACCTACTCCTCCACTGACTCATAGGGATCTCCTGCATATGCAGGAGATATCTTCTTAGCAACCGAACAATGATCACTTTGATGTTGAACACATTATGGCACGGAAAACCACTGAACCTGATAAGTAAAGAGATGACAATATTAATTAAAGTACATAGTTTTTTGCCGCGGCTTCGCTTGCGTTAAATTCGGGGTAGCAAAAAGTAGCCTATGTTACTCTCCATCCCTTCAACTATCTCCACTTAAGAAATCACGTCAATTCGTCGCTCCGTTTTGCCGTGAAAGAAAGACAAACAGACAGACACACTTTCCCATATATAATATTAGTATGGATTAGTGTAAATATTGATTCAAATTTAAAGGAGACTAATGGTAGTAGACACAGAAAACAGCTAGCTTTGATGTATACTTTTAATAATTCGTTTCAGTTTGATGAAGAAGGAATGTACGATGGTGACAAGGCTTTGGAATTGACTAAGCCGTACATAAAGAACGAAGAAGAAGCAGAGAAACTTAATAAAATTAGACAGGAGTGTTCTAAAGGTCAGTTGGAAGTTAATGTCTTCTAATACGAAGGGTATATTTTGGGACTTTCAACTAATCCTAAACTTTCTACTACTTTTCACTTGACATAGTGACTCGAGTCAGCTACTTAGGCCTTATTTTATTCAGCATTAGAATCGGCTCTTAAATTTTATTTAAAAAAAATATTTTTGCCTACGATAGCAGCAACAATTTTCCAAGTATTATTCGATTTTTACAAAATGCGCCAAATTTTGACATAAATAACTTGCCAAACTCGCGTGGTAGATATTTTTTTCTGATAAGTATGACATTGCTTTCTCACCTGGTTTTGGGTTGATGTCGAGTTTTGGGACACCCTACTTAAACTATCTTTATACATTTTGCATAATATGTATGAGGAAAAGTACCTAATGCGTAATTTAAGTTATACATTTATATAATCTGTAACGTTCTGTTTCAGTAAATGATGAAGAAGTAAGTGATGGTGACAAGGGTTGTGAAAGAGCTAAATTGTTGTTGAAATGTTTCAAGGAACACCATGACGATGTAAGTTTGGAATATGTATTTATATTATAAATTTACATTCCATCTACACCATTCCATTCCACCCCATCACATTCCATGGGTATCATAAAAACCGACTAAGGGATTCGTGAGTATATATATATATAGATATCTTTACGTAATAAAAAGTAGGAAAACTTGAAATTAAACCCTATACCAATCCGTTTGGCCAGCGTGGTATTAGTAGGCCAAGTATCCACCCGTCACTGGAGGAGGCCCGTTTCTGCAGTGGGACATTAATGGGCTGTTATGATGATGATGTCGGATGAAGATGATACTTTCATAGAAGTTGTAACCTCACAAGATACAGCCATTGTCAATTGTAATATATTTTTTAACAGTAACATATTTTGCTTATGAAAACATGGATATTAAAATAATTGTGTTAATCACACTAATTTTAGGTTTATGCGGTATTTTTAAAGTAAACTAATTCTCCTTACATACCCCTGATGAATACAATCTCGCAATCATTTTAAAGCCCTTACAAGTTATCGACGGGTATGGAGATCCATAGCGGAGGGTCATTAATATTATACGACACCCCGTATCTACAAGAAATCGTGTAAAATGAAGTCTTTTTCATGTCTTCTAATACATGGCGAACTTGTCAGTTTATGTAATTAACACCTGTTTTGTTTTCAGATGATCATTTAAGAGAAGAAAGGAAGAATGAAAAGTAAATTAGATTAACACTAAAGTATTGTATACTAATTACTTTGTGAATTACTTTTATAAATTAAAGCCTTTTCCTTTATCAATATTTATTTTTAATCAATGTATAGATCCTGAAACTTTTGCATAAATCCCATCTTTCCCAACGATATTATGAAGTAACTGAAGAGGCGCAATTATCTATACTTGGCGCAAACATAATACCTACATCATCTTCAGACGTTTAAGCCCGATTTACACATCGACAAGTACAGTAGTGAGTTAAGTAGTAAGTAGTTAAGTACGAAGTAGCCCCCTCTCTCGCGTTTCCCCAACTTAACTCGCGATAAAATAGGATGAAGATCTATTTAAATCACCTAATTCAACAACTTACTACTTAACTCGCTACTGTACTTGTCGATGTGTAAATCGGGCTTAAACGATAACGTTTAAGAAACGACTGCGAGGTCATTCTATAGACGACCACAAAATAATATTTCATCTAGGCGGCTCTGTATTTCGGAGTGCACATCAAACGCAAAGGCTGTCATCGTAGAATCACATTACAGATGTATACGGGGAGGCTTGAACAACTCTTGACAGCAGGTTGCCCAGCCAAACCACGAAGAAGAAGAAAAAGAATCATTACTGAAGAATATAGTATCAGAAATATTTTACAAACTTTTCACTATTTAAGGAAATTCTGTCTTTTTACTGTTTTACTGCTTTTTCTTCTTTCGAGTCGTAAGGCACACAATGCAGTTCAATTACTCTTTGTACTAATTGGTGAATATAAAAATTTTATACTTTTTGGATTATGACGTATTTAGGTAAGTACTAAATATCCTTAAAATATTGACTAATTGTGTCGCTTATGAAATACTTAAGTTTTGACCACTAAATAACATTAATAAAAACGCAATTGAAATAATATGAAACCAGGTTTATCTAGACACATGAAAATATTTTTTTAAAATAAAATTTAAGAGCCGATTCTAATGCTGAATAAAATAAGGCCTAAGTAGCTGACTCGAGTCACTATGTCAAGTGAAAAGTAGTAGAAAGTTTAAACACCTTGAGTTTTCAGTTGTTTTGAGTCCGATATGCCTATGACCCTTACAGTTCTCAGTATCATAAAAACTGTTCAGAATTACCACATGTTTAAAAGCTTATTTATTATACCCCTTCCAGCGTAAGTTTAGCTTTTTGACAGTTCACGTCCATGAAGTTTCGTAATACTTCCGCTTATTTTTCGAATAAATTATATTGTATTTCATGGACGTACCCATGTTTTTTTCAGTTACCATGGTTACTTAGTGATGGACACTCATAACGATTACCACCATTATGAAACAAATTATAAATAATCGGTAGAAATAAATGCTATGAATAAACCTGAACTCTTCATAATACGTGTATAAAATGTAATATGATATTTTAGATTAGCTATAACCCGCGAAGGTGTCACGATAAATTATGTATTTTAAATAATACCTAAGCTAACTATAATTTTATCATTTTAAGCTATAGGCTAATTCTCTTAACATAGAAGAAATAATCACTAATAAAATGATAATGTAAGTTGATGTAAGGATCCAAATGTGTAAAACAAAGTAATTTGAAAAATCGCGAAATCGCTTACAATCGAATGGCATTACATTCGAGATACTACTGAACGTCACTAACATCAATCTGTCAAATGTCGTTAAATATAGTGGAAAGGGTATAATAGACTAGTTTAAAAGTTTTCAACCTTTCAAATAGGTCCTCTATAAATGTCACAAAAAGTGGTAAAGTTTTTTTTTTGTCATCCTTATTTACGAAATAAATAAGGATAATTGTGGTCTCTGGGTCGGACTGGATGCGGAAGGCGTAGGACCGTGTTCTATGGCGCATGTTGGGAGAGGTCTATGTCCAGCAGTGGACTGCAATAGGCTAGTTGAGTGATTGATTATGGATTTACGTAAGTATAATGATTTTAGTATCGCTGTGCAAGGAGTTGGCTTTTTAATTCGAAACTTATTATTGCTATTTCTATTGCAAGTAAGGCGGAGATAATAGATCTATTTATTGTGTTATACCCCTTCCAGCGTAAGTTTAGCTTTTTGACAATTCACGTCCATGAAGTTTTGTAATATTTCTGCTTATTTTTCAAACAAATAATATTGTATTTCATGGACGTACCCATGTTTTTTTCAGTTACCATGGTTACTTAGTGATGGACACTCATAACGATTACCACCATTATGAAACAAATTACAAATAATCGGTAGAAATGAATGCTATGAATAAACCTGAACTCTTCATAATACGTTTATAAAATGTAATATAATATTTTAGATTAGCTATAACCCGCGAATGTGTCACGATAAATTATGTATTTTAAATAATACCTAAGGTAACTATAATTTTATCATTTTAAGCTATAGGCTAATTCTCTTAACATGGATAAAGAAAGAAACAGTAATAAAATTATAATGTAAGTTGATGTAAGGATCCAAATGTGTAAAATAAAGTAATTTAAAAAATCGAAAAATCGCGAAATCGCTTACAATCGAATGGCATTACATTCGAGATACTGTTGAACGTCACTAATGTCAACCTGTCAAATGTTGTTAAATATAGTGGAAAGGGTATAGTGGGTGTGATTGTGACACACAAAGTGTAAGTTCCTTAATGGACTTAAATGTGTTGTCTATGCTGAACAGTGGCTGCCAGTACATGCCAAAGCTTATAGAAAAATGTTTTAATGGCTCTATTTTACAATGTTATCAACATTCATAATCGTCAACATTCTTTGCTTTTCAAACAAAATAGCTGTTATGATGATCAAAACGATCATCATAACATCCCATTTAATGTTCCACCGCAGGGACGGGCCTCCTCCAGTGACGGAGGAATACTTGGCTTACTAACACCACGCTGGCCAAACGGATTGGTATAGGGTTTAATCTTAAGTTGCCCTTCTTTTTATTTCGCAGAGATAATATTCACGGATAGTCCCTTAGTCGGTTTTTACCACACCCATGGGATGAGATGGGCTGGTGACACACTATTCTTAATCACGTCACCACACGTTTAGACGGAGGAGAATTAATCCACATTAACATCAGTCTTTAAAGTGTTAGATATAGTCTCCTCATAAGACCTAACAGTAGAAAACGAAATGGGATCAACTCGAGTCGTTCAGTATTATTTGTATGAAACTTCTTACTGCAACGCACATTAATCGGAATCGTAACGTAATCTGATTTTTGACGTTTGACACCGAAGAAAAAGGCGAGGCGGTGCCGATCCCTTTACGTTTTGATATTTATTTATTTATTTATTTATTTATTTTGTCATGTTAACACGGTTTGCACCAATTACATTAACAGTATATAAACAACATAAATACAATATTATATATGGATATGTGTGCTACGACCCTAATACTACACTGGCGAGATAGACGATGGTATAGGGTTATTGTGCAGACCAATGCAAACAATCATGTTCATGCACACCAAGATTTGCCATATCCTCTGCGTAGCAGTCATGTTATATAACCACTACGCCACAGAGGTCGTTGAATTAACTAAGAATGCTGTGTCGCCACTCTGGCTCATCCCCAGATTATGCTAAAAGTCGACCATGGTACAACTACTTACCTAACACGCGTTATTTTACCTTAAGAAAGGAATCCTGACATTTCTAAATGAAATCACTTGGCAGACGTGGTATTGCTAGACCCAGTTTATCTAGTTCCTTGGAGGTATCGGTATATCTCCTCCTAACATTCATTAATGTCCCACTGCAGGGGCAGGCCTCCCTCCGTAACGGACTTAGCCTACTAATACCACGCTGGCCAGACGGATTGGTATAGGGTTTAATTTCAAGTTTTCCTTATATCTATATCTTGTAAAAATCTCACCCATCTCTATTTATTATGAACTATTCATCTTTAAAAGCGAAGTCAATTCGTGTCAATTGTGCCTGGTTTTTTTATTTTAAACGGAGATAATGTATATTTTTTAGGAGAAGTCATGGTAATGTACAATTTTATATCAGATACTCTGGGATTTCCCTAGAGGCCATAAAATAAGCGTTGATAGTTACGGGATATAATTGGAGTATTGTTTTCTTCTATTTTAAACGAAAACTCTTTTTGATACAACCTGTATTACCTGAGCCTTTTAACAACACCAACAAGGGCACAGTTACGCGGTGTCCTGCGTGGGCGACCACCGCGACGCGACGCGAAGCGATGACGCGATGATACACGCGACAAATTAATGTCCTACGTAATTTTGGTCATTACCTCTCAAATCATAAAGAAGTACAGTACAATTTTGCTTTGAAATCGTGTTGTTGCGTCTGATCGCCCTCAAAACAAGTACGCGTTACGTAGCGACTCGTAGCATACGGTCACATAGGTCACAATTAGGGTACGCCGTTGATTTAATCGCGTACATCACATTCGTCGCGTCGCATTCGTTCCCCACGCAGAACACCGCGTCATTTAGGAAACTTAGCAATATTAGGTGGCGTTCTCCAAGAGAGTGACAAATATTTTTTCCTTTAAGTTATAGTTAAACGTGCCTTTTTTGAGCCAGTCGAATTTATAACCAAACGAGACAAGGGATAAACATGACATGTGATGGAATTTTCATGTACTACTTATACACAATCAAATACTTATCACTTATCCCCTTGTTATATAACAGTTAAGCACGACCTCAAAAAAGGCTCTGAGTTGGACTGGAAGCGAAAAGCGCAAGACAGAGTTCTGTGGGGCGTGTTGGGAGAGGGCTATGTCCATCAAAGGACTGCGATAGGCTGCGTAAACTTAAGCGAATGCGCCCAGACAGTGAGCGCTTGCGTAGCCCGTTTGGTCATCATCATCATTTAGCCGGTAAACATTCAGCGTGTGCTCAAGTAACGGACTGAAGCTAATTCATTTCACTACAAGCCATTTCCTTCATTTTGTTCTAATAGTTAATTTCGTTCCTTACCTAGCGCATCGATGTTTGTGATCTATGGATAAGGGTAGACACGAGTCATATTTGAGGAAGACCTAGTTTAACGTTGAACGTTTTTTCGCTAATGACGATTGTCACAAGCGGAGGCGTCAAAAAACCGCATACTTTATAGCCGTACATGTTCTCGTGTAAAAGATTGTAAAATGATATGTTATTACGAATTAATATTAGCCTGGTGACGCTCTATTATGTTCTGCTTACAATAAAGAGAAGGAAATAACAAATTATTGCAATGTTTTCTATTGTGCATATGTACGTGTCAATTTGTTACGTCAAATGGGGTTCCGTTTTAATATTATGTTGAAAACCATTTTTGAGGATATTTTTTATACTTAAGGATCTGTCGTCTTCCTCTGTAATAGCAGATAAAATGGTATAAGTAAAGTTGTGGTATAGTTGTTTAAGATTATGTAACTATGTGAAGACTGCCTATGCCAGTCTCTTTAGCAAGATCATGACTAGATTGCTACCACCTGCGGATTGAAAAGATGTAGTTTCTTACTTACTTTGCAAACACATCCTGGTGAAATGGGGTATAACAAATTCCTCAGATGGTTGCTGTGAATGCGGTGAGGACCAACAAACAATGGCAGACCTACAACATTGTCCTAGGTGCCCACAAAGCTGCACAGAGGAAGACCATAAGGACGCCACTAACAATGCAATCACTGTGGCCAAGTTCTCGGCTGACTGTATTTGACTATCGATAGCACTGAATTGTATACCTTACGAATCGATAGAAGAAGACTACAACATGCAAGAAGTTCAGAAAATAAATATATGTATATGACAATTTTTTGACGATCTCTGTGGCGTAGTGGTTATATAACATGACTGCTACGCAAATATCTCGGGTTCGGTTCCCGATCAATGCAAATATTTGTGTGCATGAACATGATTATGCATTGGTCTGAGTTTTTCTATGTATAATATGTATGTATTTACAAAAAAAAAGTATATAAGTACTAATATCTGTTGTTCTGTTACCCATAACACAAGCAGGTTAAGCCTAGCTTACTTTGGGGACAGATAGCGCTGTGTAGAGATGTCCGTGAATATTTATTTATTATAATTTATTTTTTATAAGTTCTGTACAATTTCGACTCGAACTTGACTCATGACTTAAATATGTTTTGGTGTTGGTTGGAAAGAGGTGGACATTATTATTATATAGGCTAATTATTTCAACATAAAATTACTCTACGATATAATAATAATGTATTTTTTGATCTTGAAACGAAACGTATAAAACGTATAGTGGGTGAAGATTCACACACAAAAGTGTATTTTAAGCAATAATGATGAAGGCAAGTTTTCGGTTTCTGCATCTAGCAGTATTTCTTATTAATGTCTGGGGTATTTTTGTAAGTATGTTTTTGATTAAAAGATATCTTTATATCTATTGCGTGACAAAATAAATATTGTGCTAAATAAATCAGTAATACATTTAACACAAAAGCGATATGATAATCTTCCTGGTATTTACCAGGCAGCAGTTTTTATAGTTATAATGATATAAGCTATTTTTAAGAACAAAATTGAAAATTTATCTTTTTCAGTTATCGAACGATTCGATCGAATAACGATACAAATAATTGAGTTTACTATATAAAAGTTCAGTTTAATTTACGAAGAATTACCTTATTTATTTTAGTTATCTTTTAGAATTAACATTTCCGTTTTTTTTTCTTTTAAAAAGAAAACTCTCGCTCTAACTCTACATGACCGCTTGTCATGTAGAGTCTTAGCTTGGAACCACTTTACGATATATCATGTCTCAAAGTCATCAAAGAATTTAACCCTATACCAATCCGTCTGGCCAGCGTTGTATTAGTAGGCCAAGTATCCCTCCGTCACGGGAAGAGGCCCGTCCCTGCAGTGGGACATTAATGGGTAGTTATGATGATTATGATGATGTATCAAAGTTCTTAACTCTTTTCAGTGTCTAACTAAAGACGAAGAGACAGCAGCTATGGAGGTATTACAACCTATTGTAATCGAGTGTTTCAAAGAATGCGACATATCAGAAGATGATATCAAGGCATTAAAAAAAGATGATGATGTGGATCCTTGCTTTAAAAAGTGTTTTTTGAAAAAATCCGGATTGGTACGTGTTTATTTTTGGGTGTTCTGTAAAGTTTGTTGTTATTTCAATAGTAGGGCCGCATTATTTCATTTTATTATTAATTTTTGGTTGAATGGCACATAAGACAGACTAGGGTAGCGAAAAAATAGCTTTAAGATTTGTTTCGAGTTTTCCTTCGATTGCAACGATATTATTGTTACTTATCTTCATAGTTTTATACCACTAAATAGGCATCCTTCAATCACCAATTGACAGTTGGGCTATCACGCGTCTACCAGTCAGGTAGTACATATTTGTATGGTTTTTTATTTCAAGTTTTCTTTCTATTATAATATCTATAAACTTTCCCTTAGTCGAATTTTATACTCATCCTACGAAACAAACACATGACATCATACAAAGAATAGGCATTTGTTTATAAATGTTATTTGAATTTTAAATAGCAATTGGGGATATTCAATATATATGTATTTATGAGGTCGAATAGCGTGAAATATAAAGTACGTTACGTCATCTATGACGATTTCCAAATTTTCATAAATTGCGTTTCAAAGCGATGGAAATAAAAATAACTTAAACAAAAAAAGTTTGCATCACAAAACTATTTTTTTGTTTCATAGCTAACCGAGGAAGGCAAATACGACCGCGATACTGTTAAAGAACAAATAATGATCTACACAGACAATGAAGATGAAGCAAATAGGATTCAAAAGGGATTAGATAGTTGCTTCGAAGGTAACTTATTCTTTCATTAAACAACCATTTTTATTGTAATGATAATCTGAACGGACTTCGCAACACTGAGGACACAAATAACCGCACTAAACCTAAAATGACTCCGTTTTCTTCCCGGCTGTCATATAATTCAATATTCTGTACAAATGCAGAAAACCGCTCTCTGGGTCGGACTGGATATGGAAGGCGCAGTACCGTGTTTGGGAGAGGCCTATGTACTGCAGTTGACTGCGATAGGCTTTTTGAAATAGTAAAACCCTATCTACTGAGTCTTAAACAAAGTAGAGATTCTACTATGGGTTTTAGGCAACGGGTTAACATACTTATGATGTAAAAACATGCGTATTTAAAACAGCAAACGTTAAAAACCAAAGATTTGAATAAAATGGGAAAAGAATCTGCGTAGTATAATACACTACAATAAGTGGTTATCTTTAATAGCTGATTTAGGGAATGTTTTTCACGCCCTCTGTGTACCTACGTTGTGCATGATAGAATTCACCGAAACGGCATAACAATGGCATAACACATTTCGAAGAAAGCATACTGAACCTATGATTTTTTGTATTTGAATAAAAATATCTCATATTGACTTTACTTTTTATCTACAGGTGTAGAAGATGAATTGAAGAATGATAAAGATGCTGAAATGAAGCGAGTCGATATCATTTTTGAATGTTTGCGCACTATGCATAATGTAAGTGACTGTCTATTTTTTAACAGAAAACTTCTTTAGAAGGGACCTTCGGTCTTGTTCGCGGAGATTAAGTATACAGATTTATATTTACAGGCACAAAGTACATTCAGACAAAAAATACAAACAATATTTCTGTGGGGGAATTAAATAAATATACGACCTCAAGCACGCCAACCGCTAACAAACCTGCTAGGCACCTTCGCAGTATTTGATATTTCAGACTTTTTGATCAGTATCTACTGAAATACTGATACCTATTATAATCCAGAAAAGTTTTATCGTATGATTGAATGCAATAATCTTAAAAACCTCCTATAAGAACTGCCTTGGATTCAATTGGGTCTTTGTGTTGAAAGGTCCATTTATTGATATTCGTTATTGGCGATACAAAACATCATGATATGAAAATAAATAAAAACATCGAGGAATATTTTCTTGCCATTCTGAGAAGTTGCCCTTATGCGAATAAAGGAATAATTTGTAGATCTCAAAAATTATTGTCCTGCGTGGGGATCGAACCCACAACCTCATGCGCGGCAGCCGCTGGCTCTACCGGCGCGCCACCGAGGTCGTCACTTTTGAGTATAGTTCATTGATGAAGGGTATAAAAATAGCGAGTATAGCCGAGTGTCATATAAGATTAAAACATCTTAGGTAATTGTATCCTAATCAACCTCTAAATGCGTAGAATGTGCTTACTTCGTTGTTTTGTTAACAACATTTATTTATTGTCACTACATTTTTGCCTATTTTATGACACATTTTTTTTGTATTTTTCAGTAACATATTTCCGGAGAAGCAAACTCAAGTGATTGAAAAACAACAAATACTTAGATGTTATCTGCCTACTACTTAGTTTATGTATAGTCAAATTAAATAACTTTCAACGTAAAAATCCTTTTGATTTAAAATATTGTTTATATTATCCGTGTGGTGGCGGAGAAAGAAACCGACGAAGGGACTATCTATGAATATTACCTTTACATAAAAAGATGCAACTCTTGAAATTAAACCCTATACCAATCCTTCAGGCCAGCGTGGTATTAGTAGGCCAAGTATCCCTCCGTCAAAGAAAGAGCCCGTCTTTGCAGTGGGACATTAATGGGCTGACATGATAATCAAAATCTAAATAATTTGTTTTGGGTGGAATTCTAACACTGACTTTTTGCACGAACGGCCGTATAGATAGACAGAGGTAGTTAACGTAGTTCAGTCTTTTAAAGCAAGTTAAAGACTTCTTCAGATTGATTTTCAGTACCTTTATATTTCGATCAACCATCAGGATATTTGTTACAATTATAATACAATGAGTGGATGATAATATGTCGGCTGACTGGAGAGTATGGGAGGAATAAACCATTTGCACCAACCCCAAATAAATGAGTTATGGGGAGGCAAAGAGAGTTATAGTAATACCCACCGAAACAAAACTGCTGTAAAAATAAACAGTAATTTGATGTTTACAAATAGAAAGTAAAATGATGACCTCATCATCTACATGTGCCGAACATAACACTTTTAACGAGTTAGATACACATAATTAAATGCAAACTAATAAAATGTATTAGATTCGGCTACCAACTATATAGAACCTGCTTGGTTTTGAGGTTTATTGTTCTTTTATGGTGAACTTCCGGGCTTGTAATCGAAGGTTAGGACTTGCACTGTCAACTGATGACAATGTCAATTGACGAGTTTTGCTATTTAATTGTTGAGTTTCTATTCGGTATATATAGTTGAACATATATTTGTTCAAACAGTTCTAGATTATTGATTGAGTTCTAATGTTTGGACTGAATCACTCTTAAAATGAATTACATTATTTCTATGGTATTGCTATTCTTCTTTATTAGAAATGTTTCGGTAAGTCTTGCTCTTTTTATTTTTCTTCTTGTATGTTATATTGGTAATGGAGAACACAAAATCAAAACACATTTTCTCGCCTCGCGGATTGTCACAGCACGTTAGGGGATGAAGGGTATTTGACAATATCAAGAGAGACATTTCGATGAAAAAACAGCGCTATCCTTTATAACTGAGGAGACTTTTTCCATAACACACAATAATATATTATTTTAAAATGAAAGTGTTGTGCACGTACTTACAGCTAAACATAACATACATATTTTGTAGTTTACTTTGTTAGTGTACCTTGTCCTATATACAAATTGTAATCTGCAGGCTGTACATGATGTCGATATCCCGGGCAAAGTGGTTGCAGTTGCAATGGACTGCACGAAAGTCTATCCTCTAACTATGGGGCAAATACTGTCATTCAAGAATCAAAAGTTCCCTGAAGGAAGAAACACTAAATGTTTTGCCGCTTGCTTTTTCAGAAAGTTTGGATTGGTATGTTCTGTTATGATTTGTCGATGATTCAAAATGTTTCTCTCAAAAAATGATAGATATGTCGTAAGTTTTCGATGATTGCATTATACGAATGTTCCAATAGTACTTTAATATAAGCTATGGTACAAACATAGGTACAGTCAGTCCCAAAAGTCGCTGAACACATTTTAAATTCCAAAACTGCTGAACACTAAAAATGTCATAAGTCAGTGTCGCAACAAGAGCACAGAATAAGCTTTACATACGAAACGACCATAACACGCTGAACACGGTTATTACATAATTTTCTAATTAAAAAACCGACTTCAACAGGAGTCGGTTAAAAACCATGCTGATAACAATTTCTAAGATTCGTATTAAATAAATTTCTGCAGTCGTCTTCATCATAAGATCATGTTTGTGTAAAGTTTTCATTAATACGAATAAAATAAGCCCAAACACTAGGTAGCTGCTATATACCGTTGAGAAGTTTCCTCGACCCTCAGTCGTCTTCATCATCAGATCATGTTTGTGTAAAGTTGTGTAAAGTTTCCATCAATACAATTAAAATAAGCCTAAACACTAGGTAGCTGCTACATACCGTTGAGGAGTTCCCTCGACCCTCAGTCTTCTTCATCATCAGATCATGTTTGTGTCAAGTTTCGTAAAGTTTTCATCAATACAATTAAAATAAGCCCAAACACAAGGTAGCTGCTATATGCCGTTGAGTTGTTCCCTCGACTCTCTGTGGTCTCCAGCATCAGACCAGTTCTGACTCTTGACTATTTGGTAGTGACGTCAGAGATGCACGTATATGACAACATTTTACATAATGCGTCCCTACAATTTTCAAGAGATGCCCTCGATTTCTCTAGGATCCCGTCATCCAGATCCAGATCTGGTGACAATGGGACCAAATGGGAAGTATACCCAATCGAACAAAAAAAAAATTTTTCAAATCGGTCTAGCCGTTTTCGAGAAATCAGGTAACAAACACAAAAAATAAAAATAAAAAAAATAAAAAAAAAAAAAAAAATACAACCGAATTGAGAACCTCCTCTTTTTTGAAGTCGGTTGAAAAGTAGCTAAACCCTAGTATTTTTAAAAGTAACTGAACGCCTAAGATTCCAAAAATAGCTGTACATACGCGTCAATTCGTATTAAAACCTACTTTTTGTGTATTATACTATAAGCATCTTTAAAAAAAATAAAAACTTTTAGATCAGATAAGTTTTGTTCAAAGAGGTTTAATTACAACGTTTTTTTATCTTGGTTATGGCCTAGGTATACATTTGTCAAATTATTTTACATGTCAATGGACCAAAATTCGCTTTACATCAAGAACACCAAAAGTAGATTGACAGGCAATAACATGGAAAATATGATTTGTTAACCTACTTTTGTATTTAATGATGTTCAGCTACTTTTGGAATACTAGTGTTCAGTTACTTTTAAAAATACTAGGGTTAAGTTACTTTTGTAATAACCGTGTTCAGCGTGTTATAGTCGTTTCGTATGTAAAGCTTATTCTGTACTCTTGTTGCGACACTGACTTATGACATTTTTAGTATTCAGCAGTTTTGGAATGTAAAATGTGTTCAGCGACTTTTGGGGCTGACTGTACATAAGTAATTCCTTTTCCAACTTATCTTCTCAGGTCAGTATTTGTATACGTATTTTCTATTTAAAATTTTTTTTTTTTTTTAATCTTTATTCTGAAGGGGGTTACTCCTAAGTATGAGTATGTCACCCCTATTTAAAATATTATACTTAAAGATATGTTTTTTATAAAAATTTATATAATTATTAAAATAAAGTCAAAATATTTCGCCAAACTTTTGTATCAATAGATGGACAACATGGGTATGGTTACTCCAGCTGAAGCTCATAAGACTGCGGAGTTGCTATTCGGAACGGAGGACAGAAGAATTAGATTGGCTGACGAAGTTATGGATCTTTGTGCCTCAGGTAGGTTTATTAAAAATGTTATATTATTATAAAGCAGGTAATTTAGTTGAAACGAAATACTTTAATACTTTCTCCGTGTAGAAGACGGAGTAAGAATACTGTCACTACCCCATCTCATCGCATGGGTGTCGTAGGAACCAATTATGGGACTATCCATTAATATTATCTTTACAAAATAAAAAGAAGGAAAACTTGAAATTAAACCATATACCAATCCGTCTGGCCAGCGTGGTATTAGTAGCCGAAGTATCCCTCCATTACGGGAGGAGCTCCGTCCCTGCAGTGGGACATTAATGGGCTGGTATGATGAAATACTTTATTTTAAGGCATATAGTATTATTCAGTAAGACTTTATTTTTGACTGCCTCGGTGGCGCGACATTCGCGGAAGCGGCTACAATGCACGAGGTCGCGGGTTCAATATTAACTTCATAAAGTTTGAACAACTGAAAACAGACTATTTTAGTTAACCAGAATTTGGAAATGATACTTCATAGTATGTAGAGCACATAATGCTAAAATGTAGCTAGGAAAGAGATTCATTCCTGTATTGTAAAGTTACATTTACGAAAAGTATCAAAATTCATAATTATTCCTTTTTTCACAGTTAATTCACAAAGTGTTTCGAATGAGCAGTGTGACAGATCAAAATATTTATTCGAGTGCCTTTCTGCAAATGTCCCAAAAGTAAGTACTTTTGTATAAAATCAACAAAAAATATACTTTAGTGTGGTGCGTATAAATTCCACCAATCCCTGGGGTAATTCTTCCAAGGCTTAGGGCTGGAGATTCTGACACTTGGAATCTGGGAAGAACACCGCGTAGTTTTAGCCAGCTCCTTCGAAAATACTCGTTCAACCTTCATCCATAGATTACTGACGTGGCTGAATGTCTGCTGTTACGAGAGTTTGACATGCCTTTAAATCTGACAGCTTTATGATGCTGACGTCATAAAGTCCGTTCGAATGTATTATATAAAAATATGGGTAGATATTTTTTTGGAATCTTTTATTTTTCTGTACCACGTAGGACAATAAAATTGGTGGATCGCACAAATTCTTGTCGACTGTAAAAAAAATTAATATTTGTTTATACTTACAATAAGTAGGGTAGACTGGGTACGGTTGAAACAATTTAGCCTTTTTCGTTTATAATTTTGTAGTTTATAAGCCAAATGATGATTATGATACATGAAATTGAAATATGAAGTTTTAGCTACGATATGGCAGTGTCATTATAGTTCTCAAATTAGTAGTTTTAGAAATATATGAAATTAAAAAATATGTATATTTTGTTTCAACCGTCCTCGTGTCAGGGGCGGTTGAAACAGCGGTTGGGGTCAGTTGAAACACTTAAAAATAACACAATAAATACAAATCAAACATGTTTTATTTATTATTAATAATAATTGTACGAATAGTTATCAAAACATTAATCAGTCTTCAAGATTTAAATACTTCTAATACGTTTATCAGCCTTTGATAAGTAGTAGGTAAAGATTCAGAGAAAAAAAAAACTTAAAAAACTTCTCGCTCCTGATCTTCATGAAAAACACGATTGTGTGCTTTATACCCCATATCTGTATTATCATTGCCGGTCGCATCTCGCTTTCGAATGTATCATAACAGGGAACAATGGTTTATACCATGATTATCTGCCGCTTTTCATAGGGTTTATCCAGCTTTTACCTCCCCATATGCATTACTATAACTCGATAAATTAATATTCCCTCTGGAAGTTTTCTTCACCCGAACTCTCGGCATCTATAAAAGATAAACATAAGTATATTTTTTGTTTCAACCGTACCCACAAAAAATGTTTCAACCGTCCCCAACCCCACTTTACGTAAAATATCCTTCATAGTTACGACGGTAATCTTATTACATTAAAAATAGGCACTATCCTTTATTCTACAAGAACCGTAATAATCGAAAACACGCACTTTAATACATTTACTTAAAAATAACTAATAATAAAAGCGTTAACGTCAGAAGAAAATACTTACTTTTGGGCAATAAAAAACAATATGGCGTTCTACACACAACGTCAACTCGCAGGATGCGGCACGGCACTGAATTCGTGTTTGGACCTGTCGTCCGCTTCGACTTCCCCTTGTACCTCTTACTACCCGCGTAACCGTTTACGAGATATTTGCTCTGTTTCAACCGTCCTTTGTTTCAACCGTACCCAGTCTACCCTACAAATGTTGTACATAATTACTTTTTTTGTTTCAGGACTATGACTTTTATCCAGATTACAAGCAGATATGAACGGTTTTTAGATTTTGCGTATTATTTTTAATAGATGTTTACGGCGAACTTTTTAAGTGAAATTTAGATAATATGATATATCTATTATTACTTAAACTTTTTTCATTTATACATCTATATATCAGTCTATGGACGCCCACTGGCTGGACATAGGCCTCCTCCGAACGTTTCCACACTGCACGTACAACATTTATACGTGTATAAATGTTGTAGGCGCACTTCTGATAAAATCTTCTTCGCCAATTTCATAGGTATTTCATAGGCGCTTTGGAACCCCAAAGCGCCAGTAATAAAATAAATGTGTTCTAAAGATTTTGTAAAAAGTTTGATTTTTCATACTAACGTTTTCATAGTTTTGTCAAAAATTATTTACTCTGTTCAGAAACTCAATAGAATTAAATTTGGTATAACTAAGGAGTTACTAAGTATTAAACAAATGGTAGAATTCGCTGGTTTAAATTGGACCCATCTTTGCAGGCTTATTTTTGATATGAATAATATTTTTTTTTTCTTTATTAAGTAGTTTCTGTTAGTTGTTGGTATTGTCCTATATGTGTTATTTCCTATATGGTGTAAATAACAAACATAGCTCAAGAAAATAAAAGCTAAAGACTGCCCAGAAAAAAACGACCGCTTTCATAGGTAAGGACCTAATATTTAAATAAATAATTACATATCAGAGAAGAGAATATTTATTTACGGTATATTTTTAAATTAATTTTAATACTTATATCTACATTCCATCATCATTCAGAGAACCATTTTCGCTGTTAAAAGCCCAAGTCGAAATCGAACTGAAAATATAAAAAATAATATTTAATTATTGAATAAATACTTGCAAACAATTGCTATTAACGAAAAAGGAGGTTTATTGATTTGGTTGTTGTTTAAATGCGTAAAGGAAATATAACGCTAACTAAAATAGTTAACTTTATTTAGTTAATGTTTTTTACCTTATCGTAATTATCCACGTAGCAGTTGAAGGCCAGTTTAGCACGTTCGCAACCCTGATCATCAACTTCTTCTTCATTCACTGTTACAAAATATTTAAAGAACCATTATAATTTTTTTTCAAAAATTAATAGGTAACTTTTATAATTTTTGTGAAACAAGTTCCTGATAACCCAAGAATCATATGTTTTTATTTTGATGATTTAGTCCTAGTGTTCAGGTCAAATATCATAACTGGAATTGATCAAGTGTTATTTAAACTGCAAGAACTTGTGTTAAATAATAAAACCACTATTAGTATCCAGGTAGATAGTTAAGATGTTGTCCAAATTAAGGCGATATAATCATTGTCATGAAGCGATATTTAATAAAAATTGTTATTTAAAACAACTCCTCCCGTATATAGCAAGTAGGCGTCAAGATAATAGAGCGTCAAGAAGTAGCAATTTTGGAACTATACAAAATTTGAATTTATTATATTTTAAAGAATGACATTTACTTTTTAGACTTGTAGTCGAAAATTTAGAAAGGTATATAAATTACACAAATAATATAGCCATAACAAAACTACTTGTATCTAAGAACAACATACGTACCAATAGCGCAAGTGGTAAGAAACTTTTCAAAACTCTTGACTGCAAATATATTTCGAGCATTCTCCAGTGCTGTTGTATGCGCTAACGTTCCTTTGTCATCGAACTAAAAACAATAATTTGATTATGAGTCAGTGACCTATGCTTGTTTCTGTTACTGGGTGTGTGTTTTATTTCTTTAGGCACCTAAGTATTCAAAAAAATTAAGAAATAGTTTCGAGAATGTCTTCAATTGTTGACATCAAGCAAAATATAAAAAGGTTTTTTTTAAATTCCATTAAATGTACATTTATAGAAGACTTCGCGAGTCATTGTTGGTTTGTAAATGGCATCCTATTGTAGGCTTGTTTAAAAAAAAAAAAATTCAGCCTTAGAAGAGTGCCCATTGTGGTCAAGCTGTTCGACTAAAAACAAATAAAAAGAAAATATAATACATAATATAAAAATCAATATGATTTGCATAAGCATCATGATACGTGATTACTTCAATAGTTTCTAATACTTATTTTTTATTAGACTTTGCGATTAAATTAGATCGATCATCCTATAATTTTATGGTGAATCCAATATCGATGATAACGATCTGAATTACCTATACTCAGGCTCTGTTATTAGTTACAATTACTATAATAATGTGTTTGTTTGCAAGGATACAATAATAAATTCGAGTTTGCATACTGCTCCAGCTCCGTAACCAAGTGAACAGGCGGAAAATGAAATACAATTTATCATTCTTAAATTGGCGAAAAGGATATTAAATTTTATTGAAAGCATAAGCTATATCCGTGTGGTGACGGAGTAAGAATACAATATGTCACCACCCCATCTCTTCCCATGGGTGTCGTAAAACCGACTAAGGGACTATCCGTGAATAATATCTTTATAAAATAGAAAAAAAACGAAAATTTGAAATTAAACCTTATACCAATCCGTCTGGCCAGCGTGGTATTAGTTGGCCAATAATCCCTCCGTCATGGGAGGAGCCCCGTCCCTGCAGTGGCATATTAAGGGCTGTTATGATGATTCTTTATTAACTTACGAGTCCTATTTTATTAAACACACAGGCAGCAAAACAGCTTGCATTGTTATTTTCTGGAAATATTTTATGTCTTAGAGATGAGAGGTCATCAATAGACACTGTATAGATTTTGCTACATTCCAGACCCACTGTTTTAAATTTAGCTTCTATTTCTTTCTGTTGATCTTCACTTAATGCCTGTAAGAAATTAATTAAGTAGGTAATTGGTTATAGAAAATAAAAAAGTAATTAGTGGTAAATACCAATAGAAAAGGAGATAAAAAGGACGATAAACTTTCATTAAATGCATAGCAGCGCCTACAGTAAAAGTTAATCGATAAATCGAACCAAAAACTTACCATAACATTACTTAGAAGTCCTATCACAATAGCAAAATATATTGTTTTGAACATTGTAAATAACCACAAACAGAAACTATTAAAAACAAATGGAGCTAGTAAATAGCTTTGAATGTGCAATTAACATCTTAAAATAAGACAACGTTGTCGAATCACTTTGAAGATCTGGTAGTCAAAAGATAGGCACTGCCTATTTTATAGTCAAATAAACAATTGCTCAAAGAAACAATATCCTGCATGATAATTAAATATCAATGATAATCGTAAATTGATTAGGCATCACTAAGTAAAACAATAGAAAACTTGATTGTAATGAGCCTCCCCTCTTCAGCCGTTATTTACCTACTGTTATTTACCTTTAAACAATAGCGTCTTTATTTAACATGAGATGACTTTCTCAAAAACATATGATGTACAATAAAATTAATTTTCACAAAAAAAAGAACCGACTTCAAAGACAAAAATTGCACTAAAAAGTAATAAATGATTACTTGTATTTTGATTTTACAACATTAAATCAGCCATTAAAGAATAGGTTCTTTTCATTATTGTAAAAGTATTGTTAAGGATATTTCTTGAAGAGTCTGTAAATATATTTATTTGTAAAACCGACTAAGGGACTATCCGTGAATATTATCTTTGAGATATAAAAAGAAGGAAAACTTGAAATTAAACCCTATACCAATCCGCCTGGCCAGCGTGGTATTAGTAGGCCAAGTATCTCTCCGTCACAGGAGGAGGCCCGTCCCTGCAGTGGGACATTACTTTGTCTGAATATAGATAGACCAACGAAACGCGCTGCTTATATGAGACAGCGGCGATTGAATGAAACAAACGAAGAAAGGGAGAAACGCCTTTTAATGTAGGAAATCTACCTACAATGTCATTTCAAAAGAGACTAGTAAACAACGTATAAATCAAGTTTCACAAAAAAGGCCCTACATGCAAAAAGTTTTAAATAGGGAGAACATCGAAAAGCGTAGCCACCGTTTTGGCGTGGTTAATTGGTAATAATAATTAAGTAAATAAAAATAAAAATAAATCAAATAAATATAATAATTGTTATTATCAATTTGTTATATCTAAAGAATAAGTTTAAAATAAATTAAACGCAATTCAACAATTTGTTTGTCTATTTATAATCCGTTATTAATTCCTTTTTTAATTTAAAATAAGAACTTCGTTCAAGTCTTAAACCATACCTGCGGTTACATACACAATGTTAGTGTTAAGTTTTTATCAATTTAATAAAATAAGCGAATTATGCAAGGTAGCTGCTATATACCGTTGAGGAGTTCCCTCGACCCTCAATCTTCCTTATCATCAGATCATGTTTGTGTAAAGTTTTCATCAATACAATGAAAATAAGCCCAAACACAAGGTAGCTGCCGTTGAGGAGTTCCCTCGACCCTCAGTCTTCTTCATCATGAGATCATGTTTGTGTAAAGTTGTGTACTTACAGTTTTCAGCAATACGAATAAAATAAGCCCAAACACTCGGTAGCTGCTATATACCGTTGAGGAGTTCCCTCGACCCTCAATTTTCTTCATCATCAGATCATGTTTGTGTAAAGTTTTCATCAATACAATGAAAATAAGCCCAAACACAAGGTAGCTGCCGTTGATGAGTTCCCTCGACCCTCAGTCTTCTTCATCATGAGATCATGTTTGTGTAAAGTTGTGTACAGTTTTCATCAATACGAATAAAATAAGCCCAAACACTAGGTAGCTGCTATATACCGTTGAGGAGGTGCCTCGACCCTCAATCTTCTTCATCATCAGATCATGTTTGTGTAAAGTTTTGTAAAGTTTTCATCAATACAATTAAAATAAGCCCAAACACAAGGTAGCTGCTATATGCCGTTGATCTGTTCCCTCGACTCTCTCTGGTCTCCAGGATCTGACCAGTTCTAACTCTTGACTATTTGGTAGTGACGTCAGAGATGCACATGTATGACAAGATTTTACACAATGCGTCCCTACAATTTTCAAGAGATGCCCTCGATTTCTCTGGGATCCCGTCATCCAGATCCAGATCTGGTGACGATGGGACCAAATGGGAAGCATACCCATACGAACAGAAAAAAATTTTCAAATCGGTCTAGCCGTTTTCGAGAAATCAGGTAACAAACACAAAAAAAAAAAAAAAAAATTCAACCGAATTGAGAACCTCCTCTTTTTTGAAGTCGGTTGAAAAATACACCCCTATCAGTCTATCATTAACACACCGCAAACACCTACCCATCACTATAGGTATAAGTTATCATTTGTACTTTTGACGATTTCGCACTTATAATCAAACCCATACCGAGTGAGATACCTGGATGCAAATAAACATCCCTTATGATTCTGTCATTAGGGTAACAGGCGTTAGTGACATCTTTAACTTACTGCGGTTCGGGGAATTCAGCTGTTCAAGTACTTTGGCAACTGCGGCATGGGAAAATGTGTGGGGTTCACGGAAATTTGAATAAAGGTGAGATTGCATACAACTTCATGTAAAAAATTGCAGCGTGTGCGATGACGGGCAAGTCTGCGTTTCCTTTACAAAACAAAAGCTTAGGATGGATTTTCCTTATTTGTTTTTATTCAATAGAAAAACTGTTTCGTATTAATTAATAGTTTTAATTACTTGTCCGTTACTTTGTAGGCAAAACCTATCTGCATTTTGAATAATGAATGATTTTATGAATATTAATATCTATGAGTAGAATAATATTATCATGGTTACTTTCGATTTCCAGGCAGAATATAAAAATATAATGTTGACATCCCGTGATCTAAATAGAAACTTACAACAGCCTATTGATAATCCGCGCCGTAGGCACGGGAATACCTACCAATGTGACACTGGCCAGATGGGTTTGTGTTCTGTTTAATGTCAAGTTTTTTTCTTTTTAGAGATACTGGCTGTTAACCATTTAGTATTAACCTCTTCCAGATTTTAGTTTAAAAATCATTATTTCCGAGCTATCTTCAAACCATCTGCCTTTAGTTACTGCCTGTTTAGACCAACAAAGAGTAATTAAATTATGTACACATTAAATTTAAAAAAAATGTTTAGTGGGTACCCGATACGTTTCCAAATTGACCACATACAATGCTCGGGCGACGACAAAATAAAATTAAAATTAACATATTAAAATAAACATACGAACTGAAGAAAAAATTAAAATGGTCCAAACAAATCTTAAGTCTAAAGTTGGCATTGGCAGTCTTTTTTTGCTCAAAGAGGCGAAAATCGACAGTAAAATTTTGAACTCGTGCATCGACTTACAAAAGACGCCTGCAAAATGTATGCAAACGTTTTTTGTAACGAAACATAAATGCACGCGAATGTAAGATCCTTGCTATGAAGGCTTTACTACCGTAAGTTATTTTTGATGATGATTACTAAAAAGATGACGGTAATTTACTATATTTGAAAGAAAAGTTCACACTTTAAATTTTGTACTTATATAATTATGTAACCGACTATAGAGCCGGGACACTCAAGAGTGTGGAGAAAAATACACGTTATAACAACTCCATCTCATCCTTTATGTGTTCAAGTGTGTGTGTGTATGTGTGTTCTTTGTGTGTTTATGTCCCAAGGGACAATTCAGGGAATGAAAACTTAATCTATACTAATATTATAAAGAGGTAAAGTTTGTGTGTTTGTGACGTTGTTGGGGATAATCTCTGGATCTAATGAACTGATTTTAAAAATTCTTTCTGTGTTGAATAATTCATTTATCGAGGAATGTCATAGGCTATATATTTATAGTATCACACTATGACTAATAGGGGTGGAGCAGTAATGAAATATGTTTAAAAAAGGGACGCGTTTTTTTTACGCCGTTGTCTTTTCACAATTTTTTCCTAAATCATTCTTAAATTTCGTCATGTTTGGACTAACTTTTAAAAAAGAACACTCACACCACACGCACATGGGGTCAGCTAGTATAAGATATAAGATAATGGTATAGAGATAGGTACCATTTCCTTTTTTACTACGGAAGGCTAGCTCCATTTTGAAACTCTAATGGGCTGTTGATGATGTAATGTCCATAGCAATGACCATCAAACCTTTTTTTACCACGGCAGTGGTAGCCTAAGGAATGTTATTTACTAATGGAGACAATAAAAATAGCTTTTCAACATTTATATACTTAATTAATTGACACAAAGTACAATAACACTTAAAATATGCATACTTAATCTTATGCTAGGGATTGATTAACCTTCTTCAAATATTTTTGAGATGCCCACGGCTTTGCTTGGTGTGTATTCAAACGTAATATGAACCTTCCATGGTTTCACACTTGAGTATGTATTAAAGGGTTAGTAAGAGGTCTTTAAAGGTATCTTTTTAAGGGCTCTCCGACACAATGGTGACGTGTCGGTAGCGCAAGCGGCTGCCGTGCCGTTCGGTCGTGGGTTCGATCCCCACGCAGGAGAAATATTTGTGAGATCCACAAATTATTGTCCTGAGTCTGGGTGTTCATTGTGTCTGTTAAATTGTAAAATGTTGCTAACAAAGTCTTGAGAAAAGGCAATAAAGTATTTGTATTACGCACGCTCAACACTTTAAATGTTGTTTTTGTTTATTTGTAAAAGGCCCTTTACTCTGAGCATTAGTCATGGGCTGTTAGCAGGAAGAATAGACTTCATATCCTATTGCTGTTGAAGCTGTAGTTGATGAATTATTCAATGCAATGTTATACATTGTTTCAAAAGGTTCATGAAAAACCAGTGCGCACGCACATACGACGATAATACTATTGTGATCATATTTTTATGCAATCAAGCAGAAGGGCAACCGCATATCCATTAAATAGATCTGTATCTCATGATTAAGATAATAGTCATTAACACTATGCCCAGAAAAGCTTAATGCCTACCAAGGCTACGCATGCGAGGACTACATTATATTTATACCTACTACCTAGGTAGTGTACCTAGGTAGTGTACCTAGGTAGTGTACCTAGGTAGTGTACCTAGGTAGTGTACCTAGGTAGTGTACCTAGGTAGTGTACCTAGGTAGTGTACCTAGGTAGTGTACCTAGGTAGTGTACCTAGGTAGTGTACCTAGGTAGTGTACCTAGGTAGTGTACCTAGGTAGTGTACCTAGGTAGTGTACCTAGGTAGTGTACCTAGGTAGTGTACCTAGGTAGTGTACCTAGGTAGTGTACCTAGGTAGTGTACCTAGGTAGTGTACCTAGGTAGTGTACCTAGGTAGTGTACCTAGGTAGTGTACTTACCTAGAAAGTACTCCTGATACCTGGTAGGGCCCCCAAAGGGTGAGGCTTGTGTCCATCATAGGCATCATCATCATCATAAAAGCCCATTAATGTCCCACTGCAGGGACAGGCCTCCTCCCGTGAAGGGGAGATACTTGGCCTAAGAATACCACGCAGCCCAGACATAGGCATGCTTTGGAATAAGCATGACTCAACATATGTATTACAAAGTATTTTTTCCATGATTGATTCATAACGACATATTATTTATTAATTGTTATTATCTAGTTCACCTTGATATACTCTTGTATGATACATATTATTGATTATTATTACATAAAATCTAGACATAACTGAAACTAATCTTATAACATAACATTAGGTACCTAACTGTTATTAAATTATTATTAAAAAAATGTGCTATAGTCAAGTGAAGTAAAGTTTAAAATTTTTCCAATAATTTCAAATATAATAATTCAAAGTACCTACGTCTTATTTTCATAATTATTTTTAATTGACATGCAGCGAAAGTAAAATAAATAAATTAAATTAGACATAGGTAATCCAATTGTTTTAATTTTGTTAACAATTTAATCGACGACCTAGTTAGGACGGCGGGAAACCGATGGATGAGGGAGGCACAGGACCGCACAAGATGGCTGATGGATACTTGGAGGAGGCCTATGTCCAGCAGTAGACGTCGATTGGCTGATATGAAGATGATGATGATAAATCCAATTGTTTGTACTACGATTGATTTCAGTCTTAAGCAGATTGCTTGGTGGTCGTCGACGAGAAAATAGAGAGACTGATGTTTTGTTGCTTTCCCAGACGCCCTACTTCTTCTTCCCATGCCCCCACGCATGTATCGCCTGGCTTGGTTCTTAGCTTTACTGAAATTGAAGTGATGTCAGGATATATTATTGCAGGGGCTACTTTAAAGTCATGGAGAACCACACTATGGCGATTCATAGGACCCTGGAAGCGTAGCACCATCCTAGCCTCTCTTAGAATTCTGTCTGTCTAGGGAACTGCGTTCAGATTATTATCTGAAAACGGATCTTGTCTAAAAAAGGTGTCACCAATGAATACAAATCCTCAGAGTATCAACAGGCATATTATTATCATCTCAAAGTAGTCTCAAAGTACCTACAGTATTTTAAACAAAAGTAAAAAAGCAATCGCGTTATTATAATTGAGCTAACACCTCCAAAAGCCTGGAAACAGATTAGATTTAGGTGATACCAAGTGTTAAAACCATAAAATAATTTCATTTAAGGAAGTTAGTGAACAAAACTGAAAAGCGAGACTTTTTTGTTGTATCTTGTAACATTGAACAGTCGTTACCGAGATATTATGATAAAATAATTGCCTCGCATCAGCCGGCTAATGACCACAGGATTTTTATATATAAGTGAACAATAGTGTTGGAATTAAACATATTCTTACTGAGTGTTGAAAGGTGTGCACAACAGAACTTCTTAGCAAAATGTATAAAATTACTTGCGTTGTTTTATTCGTCGTGGCTGCGAGCTTAACAAAAGTCTCCGTAAGTAAATTTATTATTTATTTCTGTATATTATTTAATATTTTATTCAGTGACCGATAAAAGTACAGATCTCATAATAAAATATTTGTTATACTTATTAAAGTATCACAAATTTCTACAAACTTTTTCGATCTCATAATACAAGGTTAAAACAATAATTTTATTGGAGCACTCAAATATTTTTATTGTGTGGTATTCTAACGCGACCTTTTCGCTATTGAGGCAGTTTACCTCTAAAATTGTTGACACGGTCTTGTTCCCTTTAGGTTAAGTGATTATATAACACCTTTTATATGCACCTAGGTAATATTCACCTAGCAAAAGTATAGGATATACATGTCTTGTGAAAACCATTAGTGTATGATAACCGTCTATCATATAGGTAACTAAGGACTAACCTTCTACAATGAATCCTTCGTTACCTTATATGAGATCTTCGAGATGTGGGAGGTATAGACAAACATAATAATTTTTACATTTATTAGGTGTGTTTCTGAACAATCCTAAATTCATTACATTGAAAGGTGTAAAAAATCTTTAACTTATGTTACGTGGCGTGGCGTAGTGGTTATTTTACATGACTGCTATGCATAGGTCTTGGGTGCGATTCCCGCTCAATGCAAATCTTTGTGTGCATGAATATGATTGTTTGCATTTGCCTGGGTGTTTTCTATGCATAATAATATGTATATTTGTACAAAAAAAAGTATTTAAGTATGTTTATCCGTTAAATAATACCCCTAGTACAAGCTCTGCTTAGTTTGGGAGTAGATGGCGTTGTGTGAAAGTGTGAGGAATATTTATTTATTTTTATCTACCTACCTACCTTACCCTTACCCTTTTAAAGGTGATCTTCACATTCGATTTACTCACCAATAGATTATCAATGTGATTGTTTTATATTACCATTTTATACGTATCTAGGCCGTAAGTGAAGAAGAGAAAGCTGCATTCCGTGAAGCTTTGGCACCAGCCATCGCTGAATGTTCTTCAGAGCATGGAGTAAGCGTGGATGACATCAAGGCAGCGAAGGAGGCCAAGAACGTTGAGGGCATCAAGCCTTGCTTCATGGGATGTGTCATGAAGAAGACCGAAATTGTAAGTATCAACATTTTATTTCATCATAACAGCGCATTAATGACTCACTGCAGAGGCGGGCCTCCTCCTGTGACGGATATGGTCTACTAATAGCACGCTGGTCAGACGGGTTGGTAGATATAGGGTTTAATTTCAAATTTTATTTAGTAACTCTAAAATAAAAGTTAATTTTATATAGTTATCTTGCATTGCTTTGGTTACTATTACTATTTAAAACATCGTCACTTTTTTTGATAGTGCTGTATAAAATATCTGCACTGGTACATTTCTAAAGATAGTAATACCTACGTGACGCCTTTTATAAACAATTTGAACATGCAACAAAAAATGCATAAATAAACAAATCTAAGCGATGAAATTAAAAATGTTACTGTTACTTTGGATCACAGAAATCTATGGATATAACAAAATCCTTAAATTTAAAATGGGAAAAGAACTACTTATAACCGTATTTAGTTTTTCATCATAAACTAAAGTATTTACATTTTCATTTTAGTTGGACGACAAAGGTTTCTACGATGTAGAGAAAGGTCTCGGAAAATTGAAGAAATTCGTTAAGAGTGAAGAAGATTTCGCGAAGTTTGAAGAAATTGGAAAATTGTGCGCTAAAGGTGAGTTTTAAAGTTTTATAAAATTTCGTTGTTTTGCTGTTGAACTAGATGCATATGGAGCTAATAGTTTTCATCATCATCATAACAGCCCATTAATGTCCCACTGCAGGAACGGGCCTCTTCCCGTGACGGAGGGATACTTGACCTACTAACACGAGGCGGGCCAAACGGATTGGTATAGGGTTTAATTTCAAGTTTTCCCTTTTTTTCTTCCTTTTTCTACTAGTTTTACTGTCGTGACAATACTTATCGTCACCATAATTTCATCCTTTGGGTGCCGTAAAAACGAGTTAAGGGAAAATTCGCAGATTTTATGCCTAAAAAAAATAATCGGTGCATACTTAAACAGCCTTTAAAATGCCCAGCAGGTACAGGCCATCTTTAGTGAAAAATAACCTTAGTCGACAAATACCACGCTGTATAGACGTATTGGTACAGTGTTGATTGTCTGTATATGACCTAAATTTTTGGTAGTAGCATATTCTCTGTGTGGTGACGGAGTGGGAATACAATATGTCACCATCTCATCCCATGGGGGTCGTAAAAACCGACTAAGGGACTATGCGTGAATATAATCTTTACGAAATAAAAAGAAGGAAAACTTGAAATTAAACTCTATACCAATCCGCCTGGCCAGCGTGGTATTAGTACGCCAAGTATCCCTCCGTCACGGAGGAGGCCCGTCCCTACAGTGGGACATTAATGGGGTGTTATGACGATATTCTGTATTGACTTTTACGGTTTCTGTTCTATGAGGTCTCTGTTACTAGTCGGATATAATTTTTCACAACATTGAGCATGCATTAAACATTAAGTAAACATTGTAGACATAGTAACGAATGATAATTACAAGCTTGACAGTTTACCTTGTTTAATTGGCTTAATTAATTACATGATTATAGTTCTTTATAACATCTATAGGCAGTTTCTCAGAGAATTTAAATAGTTTAGTTCTTCTAAGAATAACATTAATATCATTGATATTCAGGATGTATTTCTAATGAGAAATCACACGACGACGTAATTATGTAGACAGTTGCATTAATTACTTGTCATTTTTTTTGGTGTAGTGGTTATAGTTAAATTAAATATAGATTGCGAAGCTTAGGTCCCGGGTCTTATTCCCGTTCAAAGCATTAAGATAATAATATTATGGAACCATTTATATTTCTGAAGTATTCATTTTTGTGTTGTGAAGTTTGTTTATCGAAGATGGAAAAGATAAACTTTCCTTACCACTAAACTGCAAATAGCAGAACAGCGACAACGATAAATGGTGATAGAACGAAAATAAAAACTTACTTACTGAACGCGTATAAAAAGTGTAGGTATGCATAAGACTATGCAGTATTAAAATTTGCGACATATTTAATAGATTAGACCATAATTAATTCACATAACCTAAGCAATTAATTTGACGACCTCGGTGGCGTAGTGCTTATTATAACATGACTGCTACGCAGAGGTCTCGGGTTCGATTCCCGCTCAATGCAAATCTTTGTGTGCATGAACATGATTGTTTGCATTGATCAGGGTGTTTTCTATGTATAGTTTGTATGTAAAAAAAAAGGATGTAAGTATGTTTATCCGTTGTCTAGTACCCATAGTACAAGCTTTGCTTAATTTGGAACTAGATGGCGTTGTGTGAATCTGTGAGGAATATTTATATTTATTTATTTATTTTAATTCTGTATTACTTAATTGACAGAATAACCTGATTTTCCGTAGATTTTAATGTCAAATTCTTATTTTGTTCTTAGTGAACGACGAGCCTGTCAGCGACGGCGATGCTGGATGCGATAGAGCTAAATTGCTGCTTTCTTGTGCCATTGAACACAAAGCTGAGGTAAAGTAACTCTTACTATTCTTTACCAAATTCAAAGAAGTGAAGTTGATAAATACCTATTTACCTACGTCAATAAAGACTAGTTTCGAGAAAATATCAAGGCTCGTAGAAGGGCTATAACAGCGAAATTTTCTATGAGAGAGAAAGTAAATAAATAATGGGATTATTTAATCTTATTCAATACTTACTAAAAAAAAATAGTCAATAATTATTCTTAATTTTAGAGTTTATAATGCGTGCGTAACTCTAATTGACTCATATCAAACTTTAACTCTATTAGGTTGTATTATCCTTATTTATTTGATCTAGCAATTGTATTAATGTGTTTTCTTTTCTATTTTTTCAGCTCCCGTTGTAAATAAAATACGGGTATGAAACTCGGAGTTGGAAGTTCGTCGAAAATGTTTATTGATTACCTAAAGATTCCTGTTTTTGCTAGTTTATATTTTAAATAAAGCAATTTTTGATTAAAACATTAATTTTATTTACAGTTTTTTGAGTATTTTATGTCCTCGCATCTTTAGTTACTTGAGACTAAAACAGCTATGCAATGCAACTATTCTATCGTATTAAATTTGTTGTTATGTTCCCAATGATACAGTAATCTACCAAGAGAAGGAATACTTAATAATATAATAAAAATATAATAAAAGTAAATAACAATAATAAATGAGAAGCTGCAATTAGCAAAAAATAAGCTTAATAAAACTGTGGCAACTGTGGTAAAGAGAGAAACTTGAAACAAATATTTCACGATGTCCTGATGTAACCTTTTAAATGAACTTAGCATCGGAGTTTTCAGTATTTGGTTCAAAATAAAGAAGGCTGGTGGGAACTCCTTGCATATAGAATATAGCTCTAAGAACATTCATTCTGTACTCACTGTCCTTTAAAAATGACGAATTAAGGACCCAACTAATGTTATATCTCCAAAGCTGTTTACTGCTGTGCAAAACAGCTGTTAAACCTTCGTCCTGACAACATTAACAGCGAATATACAAAGCATCTTCGACTTCTGATGAAATTATTGTCATGATTGACTCTACGGACGACCTCAACACATTACCTACTCAACGGCCTTCGGAAGCGTCTCCGTCAAGGGTCTTAATATAAATACCAAAAATGACAAATCTCTTTTCTATCATGACACGTGTTTTGTTGCCAGTGGTGTGTAAAAGTGGTAAAGTGTTTTCCTGTGAGATCTTTAAGAAATGTAGAAAAAACAAAATCATTTGGGAACGCTGTTCTAGATCGAGTGTACTCACTACAAGAAACCGTCGGCTTACTGCTACCATAAAACGTCTCAATATAATACCTACTTTACTTACCTATCTTCATAAATATCGACTGTAGGTTTGTATAAAGACCGAGGAAAGTAAAAAAACCAGCATGTCAATTCTCGTACCTAAAATTCGGTTAAGTTAACTGTTAGTTGACAAATTGTCACACTCTAAATAAAACTTTAACACGACCATAAAAGATTACAATTGCAATAGCAAAAACATGACAACTAAAAGTTAACTTAACCGAATTTTAGGAACGAGAATTGACATGCTGGTTACGAATTAGTAGTCTAGGATATAGAACGCTATAAAACCATATTCAAACATATCTACTAACGGTTCACTTGAAGTCGATCATTGACATAACGCATATTATAACTGTCGACTCTTTGTAAGTCTGGGAATCTCAAGAACTCGCAAATTGCCTTGGTCCGGGGGTATATTCGTCATTTCTGCGTCCGATCGGTAAAAGTAAATTTTAAGTAGGCTAAGTAAGTTATAATTTATTATTTATTTTAGTTTTTTCACCACTATCTCGTCAGCTGACTAATAGATCATTGCGAGGTAAAGAGTCTTGAGTCGTGCTGATACCAGGGTTTACTAGACGGTTAAGTTTCGGTCATTGCCAGCACCTAACGGCAGACGGGCTTTTAACGATGGATAAGAGTAAGCTTACATCAGTCAACTGAAATTCAGATCACAATTAGTTATTTTTATTAAAATCTAAATTGTTATCATTCAATTAGGCCCGTGTTGTTGGTCAAAATTAAATAACAACAAATTTAACATCATCATCATCATATCAGCCAAGCCAATTGAAGTCCACTTCTGGACATATATTGCCACCTAGTGCGGTCTAGTGCCTCTCTCATCCATCAATTTAACATACTTAACATTAAACTTAGAAATAAAGTAAGGTACTTAAATAATGCAAAATAAAGTCAATACGTAACGAAACAATAGGAATTTATTAGTCATTAAAGGAGTATGTGTTACATTTTAGATTATTCACTATTTTGCCATGAAGGTACTCTTAATTGAGAAGTAGATTGTGAGCAGAATTTTCTGATAAGTTTTAAACGTCGAAGCCGAACTGTAAATAAAAGAAAATGATTAGATCATTCTTCCAAAAGGTACACAAAAGTTCGTTAAGGGTCTCTAAAATAATACAAAACTTGAGGTACCGGAATCATTACCATGTCAGTAAACTTATTGTTTAAGTAAAACATAATCACACTTTGGACTACTCTTGTTTAAATTAAAATATTTTAGCCATGTTTAACACTAATGCAAATGAAGTTTATGAAAAGTAAAAGACAGAGAAAATAGAGGATGTAAGCTAAGTCTTTTGAAAACCTGCAACTCATCATATTTATATCAAATGCTTTTTATGACACAAAGTAACAAGAAGAACAACCTGCTTAACTTATTGCAAGCTTATTTATCTCAGATCCAGAAAAGAACTTGAATCAGGAAAGATTTTTACATAAACAAAAAGCTCATGAGTGCCCTGCATTCATCATTTTTATATATTAAGTTGGGGAAAAAGTCTTTTCGTATTTTTGTATGAAAAGTCAAGACATTTTTTTCAAAGTTTATTTACATTTATTTACAACTAGCTGCTGTGCCCGCGACTTCGTTCGCGTGGCGGATGTTACTTACTTCGCAATTCGATTTAATACTGAAAAATCGTTTTTAAACCTTATAACAAACAGATATACCTACACACGAATTGTAAAATTAACGAACGAACCAAAACCTTTTCAAAAACAGATCTTTACAAAGGCAGATCTATGAAGACTGTGTCTAAACTTATACTGAAAGACATGAGCGAACGTCATTCTTTCAAGTAAAATCTTAATACCGCGATACTGAAAATGACGTCACAGGCACAATGCCATCTGTTGTCAAATTTGTAAGTTAAAATAAATGACATCGCTTTTTTCATCATAACAGCCCATTAATGTCTCACTGCAAGGACGCGCCTCCTCCCGTGACGGAGGGATACTTGGCCTACTAATACCACGTTGGCCAGTCGGATTGGTATAGGGTTTAATTTCAAGTTTTCCTTCATTTTTATTTCGTAAAGATAATATTCACCGATAGTCCCTTAGTCGGTTTTACGCCACCCATGGGATGAGATGGGGAGGTGACATATTGTATTCTTGCTCCGTCACCACACGGATAATCGCTAATTAATTATGAATGAATACATTTGCACGCCACGTTATGGTGCGGCAGAATTACCTGCCTCGGTGGCGCGGCGGTCGCATTACATGGCTGGCGTGCATGAGGTCGCGGGTTCGATTCCCATGGAGGACAATTGTGATACACAAACTATTGTCCTTAGTCTGGATGTTCTTTGTGTCCGTTAAATTGATATTTTTAAAGGCTAGTGTGAAGACTTATAATAATTGATATTACACATACGATTCATGGTTAATTTTATTAACATTTAAAAGGAATAACTTATTAATAGCACTTAATAATAAAATAGTTATATATTATTTAAAAACTCATTTATTTTATGATTACTACTGGTAACGCCATCTCGTGAACAAAAGAAACGAAATTTAAATTCATTCAACATTGAACCAAATCCATTTTTCATGACCCCTGATTTGTATTGGACTGTTCTAATAAAGAGATCTAGCGATATCTCGAGTATTACTTATCCGATTCCGATTGTTTTATTATAGTATAGATAGATACCTACTTTAAACTTAATACCTAAAAACTTCGTATCTATGTATTTTAATATCTAAAGCTCGCTTATTCCGAGAAGAGTCAATAAGAACCACGTCCGTTCGCATTAAGAGTCAATGTGAATGAAATTATATAGATGCACCGGTTGGCCGTTTCGGACTTTAAACAAAAATCAACCGTACTGCCGTACTCATACTGGCGCGGCGACATTTGGAAATTTTATTTCATCTAAATCTTGTGTGTTTATAAACCGATTTCTATATTTTTTTTTTTATGAATAAGGTATTAAAGTGTACTTTTGAAATATGGGAGTTTGAAAAAGATATGTCTATGCAAATTACAATATATTTATGTATTTAATACACTTTGAAGAAAACCCTAACGATTAAACAGGTTATTGTGACTAATATATAAAAGATAGATATATACTATTCAGGACTTTTTTGTTCATCGTTTGAAGACCATTATTTTTGTAATACATATTTTTGGCGTATGATCAACGTATGCGATGATAAGAGCTCGAACGCGCTTTTTTTCAACCGACTTGCTTCAAATTTTTTGCCACTGCTCAGCTCCTATGTGTCTTAGCGTTATGTTATACAGCCTATAACCTGCCCGGGAGTATGGACTACAATTGTACCAAGTTTGGTTAAAATGCCTTCAGTAGTTTTTGACCCATGCGTGCACATACAGACAGACAGACAGACAGACAGACAGACAGACAAAAAATTTATTGATTGCATTTTTGGCATTAGTATCGATCACCATTCATCCTCCAATATTAATTTTTAACATATATTCAATGTACAGAATTGATCTCTCTACAGTTTTATTATAAGTATAGATATACATAGTCTGGCCATAAATACTGTTACAATTAAAAATAAGAAAGATATTACATTTGAATTTGGAATCTGTCATTTTTATACGATTGTTCATTGTATTTTCTAATTTTGGCGCCAATACATTGTACAATATTTTGCTATATTAAAATGGAGTGGGGTGATAAAGAAAACCGAATCGCTGTGATTGCATTACACAAAGTTGGTATGGAGCCGAATGTAATTTTTAAAACTCTCCATACGCTTGGTATTAGTCAAATGTTTGTGTACCGGGCTATTAATAGGTACAATGAGACCTTCTCTGTTTGTGACAGAAAAAGATCTGGCCGTCCACGTAGTGTTCGTACGAAAATGGTGGTCAAAGCAGTAAGGGAAAGAATTCGAAGAAATCCTGTCCGAAAGCAAAAGATTTTATCTCGGGAGATGAAGATAGCACCCAGAACCATGTCACGCATTTTAAAAGATGACTTAGGACTTGCAGCCTATAAAAGACGCACTGGTCATTTTTTAACTGATAATTTAAAAAAGAATAGGGTGGTAAAATCGAAGCAACTACTGAAGCGGTACGCAAAGGGAGGTCACAGAAAAATTTTGTTTACGGATGAGAAAATCTTTACAGTTGAGCAACATTTTAACAAACAAAATGACCGTATTTATGCTCAAAGCTCTAAGGAAGCTTCCCAATTAGTCGACAGAGTGCAACGTGGGCATTATCCGACTTCAGTGATGGTTTGGTGGGGTGTTAGCTATGAAGGAGTGACTGAGCCATATTTTTGTGAAAAAGGTATCAAAACATCGGCACAAGTGTATCAAGATACCATTCTTGAGAAGGTAGTTAAACCCCTTAACAACACCATGTTCAATAACCAAGTATGGTCCTTCCAACAAGACTCAGCGCCGGGTCATAAAGCTCGGTCCACGCAGTCTTGGTTGGAAATGAACGTTTCGGACTTCATCAGAGCTGAAGACTGGCCGTCGTCTAGTCCCGATCTTAATCCGCTGGATTATGATTTATGGTCAGTTTTAGAGAGTATGGCTTGCTCTAAACGCCATGATAATTTGGAGTCCCTAAAACAATCCATACGATTGGCAGTGAAGAATTTTCCCATGGAAAGAGTGCGTGCTTCTATTGATAACTGGCCTCAACGTTTAAAGGACTGTGTTGCAGCCAATGGAGACCACTTCGAATAAGCTTTTTATATTTTGAATTGTTTTATATTTATGTATTAAACTAACACACTGTAAAAGTAATAAATATTATTTGCAATAAAAAAAAATGTTTTTTCTTCGTAACAATATTTATGGCTAGACTAGGTATATGGACCGTTTTGTTGAACAACTTTCTGCCATTTTGTAGGCAGAGACATTATCCCGTTACTGTAGAAACTTTGGGACTTCTGATCAAAAAAACGGGACAAATAGTTTTGGCAGTCCTCTCTTGAGGTCAACCTTACAGAACCTAAAGAATTCTGAAGAGACCGAAACAGGTGAAAATCTGAAGGCGCAAGGTCAGGGCTATATGGTGGATGCACTAGGACCTCCCAGTCGAACTCTCTTAATTTTTGCTGAGTGGCTAAAGATGTGTGTGGTCTAGCGTTATCGTGATGAAAGACCACACCCTTCCTGTTGATCAATTCCGGCCGTTTTCTCTCGACTGCTTCCTTTAATCTCATCAGTTGCTGGCAGTAAAGATCAGAATCGATGGGTTTGCCGGGCGGTAAAAGCTCATAATGAACAATGCCCTTCCAATCCCACCATACACACAGCATCACCTTATTTCGTGTTAGGCCAGGTTTGGCCAAAGTCTGTGAAGCCTGGCCAACTTTCGACCACGACCTTTTTCGCACGTTCTTGTCGTACGTGATCCACTTTTCATCGCCAGTTATCAATCTCTTCAAAAACGGCTCGGTTTCATTACGTCTCAATAATGAATCGCAAATGAGAACACGGTTCATTAAGTTTCTTTGAGTGAGCTCGTGTGGCACCCAAATATCGAGCTTTTTTGTATAACCAGCTTTCTTCAAATGGGTCAAAACTGTTTTGTGGTCAATTCCCAGTTCTTCAGCTACATCGTAACTACTAATATGCCGATCTTGCTCCACTCTTTCAAAAATGGCGTCTATTTTATTCGTAACAGGGCGACCAGAGCGAGGTGCATCTTTAACATCAAAATTTCCGGACTGAAACGTTTGAACCAAATTTGTGCTACTCTTACTGACACTGCATCAGGTCCATAAACATCACAAATTTTTTTCACTGCTTGAGTTGCATTTTTGCCTTTTTTATAATAAAATTTTAAAATGTATCGAATTTCTTCATTAGATTCACTCATTTTTACGGAGAGAAAAACAAATGAAAAATAGCGGGAAACAACTTTTTTTTATTTTTTTCTTTTCTTTATAATGTAACCTTTTTAATGTTACCAAAACCAGCCAGACACAAGTAGTACAGTCAAAGAAATTTTATAATAAGTTTATACCTACGTTATGCGAAAAGACTTTTTCCCCGACCTATTATACCAGCTGTATTGTCATATAGCACTGTACTTAATTTCTTTAATTAGTTCATAAACTATGTACATTTTACAGGTACGTTTTAATTCTTCTTAGATACTTTTATCAGACATATTATAAAAGTACGAGCTACGAGAGAAGGAATACTTGACATTAGAACTATACTGACAGATATAAAATAGTACAGGATGAATGATCCTGGAGTAGATTCTGCAGAGGTATGTTAGGTCCTGGCTGTACATAATTATATGATGGTGAAAACAACCTTATTAAGAATTCAAATGGGTAAGTTACCTGAGCTGCATTTTCAACCATACATTTGTAAGAAAGGATGGCGCGATCACAACCCTTTTCACCATCACTTACAGCTGCCTGGTTTACTGAAATACAAAATAACAATAGCTTATTCATTATGTCAATAGCTGCGGTTTAGCGGCACAAGACATTACGCAGACCTTCCGGGTTCGTTTCTTGAACAATACAAATCTTCGTGTGCATAAACATGCATATTTGTCTTGATCTTATTATTGTCTGGTATTCTGGAAGGTAATGTATCTAGTGCCCATAGTACTAATTCTGCTTTGTTTGAAACTACAGAGTTGAAATAAGGAATACTCGTAAAGTTAATATTAAATAATGCCTCTATACTTATGTAAATGTACCTATATATCTAACGGCAATGACTAAGATTTTTCAGTAAGTAGTCCTGCAGTCAGCTTAAACAACTTAGTAGATATAACGAATCTATGACTAATGACCATCAGCATAACAGCCTATCAACGTCCCACTGCAGGGACGGGCCTCCTCCCATGACAGTGGGATACTTGGCCTTCTAATACCACGCTGGCCAGACGAATTGGTATAGGGTTTAATTTCGAGTTTTCCATCTTTTTATTTTATAAAGATAATATTCACGGATAGTCCCTTAGTCGGTTTTTACGACACCCATGGGATGAGATGGGGTGGTGACATATTTTATTCTTACTTCGTCACCACACGGAGATTAATATGAATAATGTATAAAAATAAAACATGTAATTGACCAATGACCATAAGTATTAAAAATTACTTACCGTGAGAACAAGAGTGTAGATAATCTTCAATCTGTTTTAACTCTTCCTCATCTTCAAAGACCTTCTTAGCAAGATCCAGTGCAGTTTCTTTTTGAAGAACGCCGCTTTCGTCCATCTGAAGTAATTAATGGGCAGAATTGTGTTAGTGGTTCTTGTTGTGTCCTTCTTAACACAAACATTTAATTTTATTACTTTTATCAAAGCTAAAGTGACAGTTCACCTTATATAATACGATACGATAATACGATTATGCCTGACAATCGCATGGCAAACTTAACTCGCATAAATGAAAAACTTGACACAAGAGCTGATAGCGTCTGACTGAACAGCAATGTGCTTGTAGGCTCTGTTTCCCTCCATCAAAAGAAGAGGGCCATTCCTGAATAACACTAATTATAACAAACGTATTATATTAATGAATGAAGAGGCATTCAAGCATTTACAAAGATATGTCTGAAAGTAGACAAAGCATGGCGGGTTATGTGATATCTGCCTAAACTGATGATAATAAGGTGAAAGTTTTGTATATACTCGTAAATTAAGGTACTTCTTTTTATAATACTTACCACACCAATTTTCTTTAGTACACAAGCAATGAAACAAGGTGCGTTCGGTCCACTAGGTGGCTTCTTAGCTCGGAGGTCGGTGATATCATCTGGAGTTATGGGAACCTCCTGGTAGCACACCTTCCCGATTGATTCGAAATGAGAATGTATTTTCTCTCTTTGCTCTGCTGTCATGGCCTGTGAAAGAAATACATAAGATATATAAATCAAGGCAAAAATTGGCATGGAATTTCTGTCAAGTTAAGTACTTTAAAGAATTCGATTTTAGCTCAAATAACGATACTTTGAAAAAAATGAGTGAATTAAGTTTTAAGAAATTATTTTTATGTATAGTAATTAGATGTTTTTTTATAAATTATAATACAATTTAAAATTATTTTTGAGTAAAAACCAACTAAGATTTATTTTATTCGTACAAAATTATTCGTTATTCTTCATTAAGCTAAGCTTCCATAAGCAAAAGCCGATCAAAAGTTTTATTGGTGACTTCCAATAATATCTTTACTGGTTCTCCATATTTATTACATAGTATTTGTACGTATAAAGCTTATTGTTTATGTAAGTTAGTTAAAAAGTTTTCTATTAAAAGCAAATACAGCCACTATTACCCAGTACTAGTTCTTAATACATAATCACTTACTGATACTAGATATGGCGTCAAAGCACATAAATAAAGACAGCACAATAAAGTAGATAATTTGAACATTTTGGATAAAGTTCAAGTTTCAGGGAATTGACAAGTGACTGCTAAGAAGACAGTTGGGAGACTTAATGCCCATACATTTGTACATGCCAAATTTATATACGAACTCAGGACTCCTAATCGGATATTAAAAGTATGTTATTACTTTTCGAAACATCTAATTAAGGATGTAACATTTGTTTAATACATAGGTTTCAGTAACAATGACTCGGCATATTGTTCAAATTACAAACATTACCATAATAGCCAAAATTTTAACATTCACAATGACTTATCAAATTGATATCGTAGGATATTATAAATATCTTGGTATTTGTGTTTTGGGACTCTTGGTATTCCCAAAAATTTAATCGCAAAAAATATAATAATTGCTTACAAATCTGGACCTAATGTAAGCTACAAATATCTACTACTGTTAAGTACTTTAAACAAGGATATCCACATTCTATTCCACAACAAAATTCATAAGTTAAAATTACAAACAAAAGTAACTTTTAGAAATTTGCATACATAATAATATTATGATGACTGAAGAAATTTCACAAATCCCCAGTTTCATAATGTTATCCAAATAGGTACCTACATCATTTCATTACTTGTAAAGTTTTTGTTAGCAAACAATACCATTATTATTTCATGGGTAACCAATGTGTACCATAGCAAATGTGTTGGGAAATAAGATAATTGTAAACGTAACACTTATTTATCATTGTGTCAAATTTATGGTGCAAGCCAATATGGTTTTTATATTTAAGCACTGTGTGTGAATTTGAGATCAATCATATAATAATATTATTATATTGTAAATTACTAACTTAAGTTAATTCATGGCGTTTGCTACAATAAAAAGGTTATTCACAATGAGGCCTTTCTGTATAAAATGATGACTATTTTTTTATTATTTTCAGTTACGCTTTACATTTATTTTATTCATCATGTTGTTTAAATCAACATTTAGTTCAGTTCTAACTGTGTGTTTATTTTATAGTATTCAGGTAGGCAGTATTGATTTTATTAATATTATATACTTTGTAATCCTAATTATAGTTCCTGTAAGTTAGGATTAGTTAGTGGGTGATTCTTCGAGCCCAACATTTTCGATGTCTGGAGGTTTTTCTTCGTAACTAACAGACCAACCAAACTGCAATTATTTTTTAAACATAGTTTAGACAATTGCCTATCTTGCATACGTTATTGTTTTTTAATAATAGTTTTTTATATATTTAAAAAAAAATATTAAAAAGCGTTCTTCTGATTAATATGGTGTGTCCGTACCCCAGTTTCTTGAACGTTAGTAACAGTAACATTTTTTCTTATTAACGAATCGATGTGCGTTATAAATATTACGATAGAATATTAGTTGTTTCTTTACACAAAAAAAATGGTAAGTACTAATATTTGCGATAGTTTTTTAATAAAAAAATAAATTATGAGTGTCCAGCACAAAAGTCTGATTCATATTCGCGCGCTTTACTCGAACGTACCTAGCTAAGTACGAAACATCAGGAGATCCCTTCTAGTGCTGGTGGTAGCCATGGACTCTGCTGACGTGTTCACGACGTTACATGTGGCTGGTTCGTTTTGTTGCGGAGATATAAATGTAGATATCTGATTCATATTACTTTGGTTCACCTGTGATTCTGATTACTATGTTGGCTGTTATAATTAACTTAAATGGTTTTCAAACTTGAATCTGTTGGAAATATAATTCAATTGGGGACTAAAAACCTATGTATAAATAGCAATTCTTAATTGTATACGTGTAGTGATTTACCGATGTTAAAAGGCAAAATTTTGATTTATATGTGCCTGATTCATACGGTAAAATACTATATTAATCAGAATTTCACACATATTGTTAATATGGCGGCACGGATAATGATTGATATTGTCAAGTTGTCAATGCTTCTAATAACTAGATTTAAGTGTGGTGATAATCATTGTGATTATCAACTGTGTTTTTAAAAAATAAATGACTAATTTTTATAACTAGAATTTCATTTTTGTTCCTAATTCTGATTTATATGACCTCAAAAAATTTAAAGTTAATTATCTTGAAAACCATTTCACAAAAAAGTGTGCCTTTTTCAGACATTGTATATTAGGTTATCATCTTTGACAAAACCATGTTTTATAAGCCAAAATGTAAAAAAAAAATAGCCCATATGAATCAGACAAAGAATCGAATTTCGGAGAAACACCCTAGTAATGTATAACATCTGTAAGAGCAAACTTCGTGACACCTACAACAAACAAAGGAGTGTTACTAATCATTGAGGTAATAATATGTACGTAGTACATATTACCTCAATGTTACTAATACAAATAAATCTTATCCAGTACCTATTAATATTTAAGCTAATAAGTTTAAATTTTAAGTTGGTATTGTATTTCCGTTACGGGAAAAGGTAAGGTTTCAATCGTATTACCGATTCAAAGAAATCAGTGTAAAATTGCCTGAACGTGCTCATAAATTTGATGAACTATAAATTCCCAATGCTGCTATTAAGGTCCGCACAGCCAAGGTCGATTGCGGTTTCGATATTCTCATTTACCTTAATCTTCCGCAGCATGAGTTGCTAATTTTAAACGTAACTTTTAATTTTTACCTAAATTTGGGTAAATTCCAAGTTCCGCCAAAATTGCAAGTCACGATGATAATGACATAACATTTAAAAGTTACATTAGAATAATAATTAAATTGTTCATTCAGAGACAATGCGCATGCTTGCTTATGCTTTTTTTATAATTACCGTTTGAATTTTTTTCTGCTTTGTAGTTTGAAAACATCGTTAGCAACAATGCATTTTGAATAGTGTTTAGACACTAACGATGATCGTTAAAAATTATGGCCATAGTTCATAATATGTACGGTACAAAATCTTTTACTGAAAGCTATTCTGAGTCCTTTGGGCTCAGGATACTTTTTCTATCAGCAGTCTTTAGGCTACTAAGTATGATAGAAAGAAAGAAAGAAAAATATTTTATTTGGTAACACCAAGGCACATATAACAATAAGATTTAAAGTACAAGTTAAATAAGATGACACACAATTTACAGTAAAAAAAAACATAAAAAATAAAACAACAATCGGCAACATGCACCCCGTGTACCAAATAGGTATCCAACTCAGCATGTGCCAGGACCTGAGATCCTGGCGCTGATTTACAGTTGGACCCTGAAAAAATGGCCCTAAAAAAATGCCTGTGATAAACGATCGTAAACACTTGGTTAATTTTCACCAGGAATATTATATTGAATGCAACTGTGCTGCACAGACTTTATCTGATCTCTATCCTGACTTCATATACAATTGCCAAAATGTTCAATTTTGGCCAGTTTTTATTGGTCTCTTCAAATTTGATGACGCTTATATCGAATTTGATTATTTTGCTTTTATAGCATTCAAAACATTATTTGCAGGCAATGTCAATTGATGAACTAAAACGAAATTATGTGGATATGATAATGAAATGCTCAGAATATTTTCCAATAACTCCAGATGATGTTGTATATTTGAAGAACAAGATAATGCCCGAAAAAGAGTCCACCAAGTGTCTCTTTGCTTGTGTGTACAAAAGTGCTGGAATGGTAAGTGTCATAATCATAAATAATATTAGTAACACTAAATAGATCCCCACTTATGTAACATTGTTGGTTGAGCTATTAGGAAATTGAAAGTGTTTTAAACCAGGGTTGTAGGGTTCGATGGATTAGTACAGAGTATTTATGAATTCAATTCAATTGAATTGTTTTGTTGCTCGGTAAAAAAGTTGCCAAAGTGTTGATTATATTCGTAGCTCGAGTAAAGTCAGGTTTTTCCTCACCCTGGGTGGACCCTGAGTTTTAGTTGGTGATACTATACTCTGTATAGTATCACCAACTTTCCCGACTTCCCTTGGCACCTAGGCCAAAGGCAGGTGGAAATAATTTTCTTTTTATGAAAAATTCGGTTACTAACATACTAATAATGACGTATTTACAAAACACACAAATAAATTTTGTATAAACACTAGTATTATGCAAGGCCGTGGTTAATAAGTAAAGCCAATTTTACGCTCAACGACCACTGTACAAAGCCTTATTGTAATCATTACAAGTTAATGCTCTTATTAACCGGAAACTGATTTTTCTATGAATCTAATCATATTTCCTTAACTCTGCAGTTCTGTAATTATGTGCAATAATATTTTAAACTAGCTGCTGTGCCCGCGACTTCGTTCGCGTGGCGGATGTTACTTACTTCGCAATTCGATTTAATACTGAAAAATCGTTTTTTAAACCTTATAACAAACAGATATACCTACACACGAATTGTAAAATTAACGAACGAACCAAAACCTTTTCAAAAACAGATCTTTACAAAGACAGATATATGAAGACTGTGTCTAAACTTATACTGAAAGACATGAGCGAACGTCATTCTTTCAAGTAAAATCTTAATACCGCGATACTGAAAATGACGTCACAGGCACAATGCCATCTGTTGTCAAATTTGTAAGTTAAAATAAATGACATCGCTTTTTTCATCATAACAGCCCATTAATGTCCCACTGCAAGGACGCGCCTCCTCCCGTGACGGAGGGATACTTGGCCTACTAATACCACGTTGGCCAGTCGGATTGGTATAGGGTTTAATTTCAAGTTTTCCTTCATTTTTATTTCGTAAAGATAATATTCACCGATAGTCCCTTAGTCGGTTTTACGGGTGGCCCCATGGGATGAAATGGGGAGGTGACATATTGTATTCTTGCTCCGTCACCACACGGATAATCGCTAATTAATTATGAATGAATACATTTGCACGCCACGTTATGGTGCGGCAGAATTACCTGCCTCGGTGGCGCGGCGGTCGCATTACATGGCTGGCGTGCATGAGGTCGCGGGTTCGATTCCCATGGAGGACAATTGTGATACACAAACTATTGTCCTTAGTCTGGATGTTCTTTGTGTCCGTTAAATTGATATTTTTAAAGGCTAGTGTGAAGACTTATAATTGATATTACACATACGATTCATGGTTAATTTTATTAACATTTAAAAGGAATAACTTATTAATAGCACTTAATAATAAAATAGTTATATATTATTTAAAAACTCATTTATTTTATGATTACTACTGGTAACGCCATCTCGTGAACAAAAGAAACGAAATTTAAATTCATTCAACATTGAACCAAATCCATTTTTCATGACCCCTGATTTGTATTGGACTGTTCTAATAAAGAGATCTAGCGATATCTCGAGTATTACTTATCCGATTCCGATTGTTTTATTATAGTATAGATAGATACCTACTTTAAACTTAATACCTAAAAACTACGTATCTATGTATTTTAATATCTAAAGCGCGCTTATTCCGAGAAGAGTCAATAAGATCCACGTCCGTTCGCATTAAGAGTCAATGTGAATGAAATTATATAGATGCACCGGTTGGCCGTTTCAGACGTTAAACAAAAATCAACCGTACAGCCGTACTCATACTGGCGCGGCGACATTTGGAAATTTTCTTTCATCTAAATCTTGTGTGTTTATAAACCGATTTCTATAATTTTTTTTTTATGAATAAGGTATTAAAGTGTACTTTTGAAATATGGGAGTTTGAAAAAGATATGTCTATGCAAATTACAATATATTTATGTACCTATTTAATACACTTTGAAGAAAACCCTAACGATTAAACAGGTTATTGTGGCTAATATATAAAAGATAGATATATACTATTCAGGACTTTTTTGTTCATCGTTTGAAGACCATTATTTTTGTAATACATCTTTTTGGCGTATGATCAACGTATGCGATGATAAGAGCTCGAACGCGCTTTTTTTCAACCGACTTGCTTCAAATTTTTCGTCATTGCTCAGCTCCTATGTGTCTTAGCGTTATGTTATACAGCCTATAACCTGCCCGGGAGTATGGACTACAATTGTACTAAGTTTGGTTAAAATGCCTTCAGTAGTTTTTGACCCATGCGTGCACATACAGACAGACAGACAGACAGACAGACAGACAGACAGACAGACAGACAAAAAATTTATTGATTGCATTTTTGGCATTAGTATCGATCACCATTCATCCTCCAATATTAATTTTTAACATATATTCAATGTACAGAATTGATCTCTCTACAGTTTTATTATAAGTATATAGATATAGAAGAAGATGATAATCATGATTTGCATTTAGTGGTTTCTTTATACATACTACTTGAAAATGCAGTTTCGCTCGCGTGGTGAATTTATAACGGCCTATTAATTTTCCACTATAAATACGGGTCTACTCGAGTGATATAGGGAATCTCGGCCTTCTAACAAGCCCGCAAGAGGGCTTGATTCAGGGTTTCGTAATCAAGTTTTTCTTCTTTTGGTCTCGTAGAGGTAAATCTGCAAAGCATTCCGACCAACATCGCAGTCATCTTGGCTCTCCTCATTATTCTCATATTATGTATTTGAATTTATGAATATACAGCTTCTTATTTATTTTTATAGATGAATGATCAAGGCCAATTGTGGATAGAAGGCGTCAATGAAATGTCTCGGAGGTATTTATCCGATGATCCAACTAAAATGAAGAAGAGTGAAGAATTTACTCAAGCATGCAAACATGGTAAGCTAAGACTCTTTTTTTTTAATTCACTGATTAAAGTAGCACTTTCTTAACTTTATGTAACCACTACGACCTCTATGCCGTAATTTTAATAGTACACAACTGTTACCCAAAGGTGTCTGGTTCGATTCCCGTTTTATGCAAACCTTTGTATGTATATGGATATGAACATTTACATTTATCTGGGCGTTTTCATGTATGTATTTAAAAATGTTTATATGTTAATTTACCCGTTGTTTGGTACCCATAGCTCAAGCATGGCTTAGTTTCAGGTTAGATGACGTTGTGGATTAAATGCGGATTATTATTATATCATTATTTTAATGTTAACGGCCTCAGTGGCGTGGCCGTCGCAGTATCCGGCTGTCATACACTAGGTCGCTGGTGTAAATCCCACGTAGTACAATTACTAGTGCGATCCAGAAATGTTTGTTCTGAGCCAGAATGCAGAGCCGTTGATATGATGTTTGCTAAAGTAAAATTAGCACAAGCCTAGCTTTTCTTTTAGTTGACTTTTACGAAACTCACAAAGTAAGAAGAGGTTGTGCCATTCTGTATTTCTACTCTGGCACTTATCGGTCTATGTTTACAGATTTTAAATATGTATTATACCTAATGTATGTTATAGGATACAGTGTTAAATAATAAACTGTATGTTATAGAATACAGTGTCTATCAGGCAGCGCAATCCCGATGGCCGGCTTTTAAATTGATGCAAATGGCAGCACAGAAGTCATTTTTGGAACTAAAAAGCGGGCAATTGTTTTTTTTTTCTTTCTCGACATGCATATCTAAAGGCTGACTTCAGGCCGGCCAAGTAACATTGCGCGAGCTGATGTTACTAAAATGTTCCAATATAAATTTAATTACAAATAAATCTTCATATAATTTGCAGTAAACAACATAGCTGTCTACGATGGGACCAGAGGCTGCGAGCGAGCTGCTCTTATCTTTAGGTGTACAGTGGAAAAAGCTCCTGACGTAAGTATTACAGCTTATTATACTCGACAGCTAGGCTAAAAGTAAGGCAAACCTTTGTACACACAGCAACTAATCAACCTAGACACTCATGTACCTTAATACCTTGAAATAAGACACAATTTCAAATGAAAATGTTTAACTTGATGTGTTGCTGTGTGTACGCTTGAACATTAATGTTAGCATTGATCTAGTTGTTTTTATTAATATTAGGTTGGGGAAAAAGTCTTTTCGTATTTTTGTATGAAAAGTCAAGACATTTTTTTCAAAGTTTATTTACATTTATTTACAATATACAGTATGTAAAGTGAGACATAGGCAATACTTTAGGGCTTGATAGATAACGTTATTTAATGAAGGAAAAAAAATACAAAATAAATAAACATTAAATTACTACATAGTAAACGACGTGTAAAGCTTAGCCATGAATTTCACTAATCATGGACACCGCGCGGACGCAGCGAGCGATCGGTTCGCCAGCTGATACCTACGACGCGCGGCGCGGGTCAATGCACCGAGTCTTGAACAATATTTTAGCGCAGCGGGAACGTGTCCACACTTCATTTTTGGGATTTTTTCGTCAAAAATTAAGTACCTAATTTTATTACATAATTCGGATTAGAAACACGTACAGAGTCACCTCCTTAATTATTGCCGTTGACTCAAAAAACACCTTGTATATGTACCGTTTTGTTGAACAACTTTCTGCCATTTTGTGGGCAGAGACATTATCCCGTTACTGTAGAAACTTTGGGACTTCTGATCAAAAAAACGGGACAAATAGTTTTGGCAGTCCTCTCTTGAGGGTTGAGGTCAACCTTACAGAACCTAAAGAATTCTGAAGAGACCGAAACAGGTGAAAATCTGAAGGCGCAAGGTCAGGGCTATATGGTGGATGCACTAGGACCTCCCAGTCGAACTCTCTTAATTTTTGCTGAGTGGCTAAAGATGTGTGTGGTCTAGCGTTATCGTGATGAAAGACCACACCCTTCCTGTTGATCAATTCCGGCCGTTTTCTCTCGACTGCTTCCTTTAATCTCATCAGTTGCTGGCAGTAAAGATCAGAATCGATGGGTTTGCCGGGCGGTAAAAGCGCATAATGAACAATGCCCTTCCAATCCCACCATACACATAGCATCACCTTATTTCGTGTTAGGCCAGGTTTGGCCACAGTCTGTGAAGCCTGGCCAACTTTCGACCACGACCTTTTTCGCACGTTCTTGTCGTACGTGATCCACTTTTCATCGCCAGTTATCAATCTCTTCAAAAACGGCTCGGTTTCATTACATCTCAATAATGAATCGCAAATGAGTACACGGTTCATTAAGTTTCTTTGAGTGAGCTCGTGTGGCACCAAAATATCGAGCTTTTTTGTATAACCAGCTTTCTTCAAATGGGTCAAAACTGTTTTGTGGTCAATTCCCAGTTCTTCAGCTACATCGTAACTACTAATATGCCGATCTTGCTCCACTCTTTCAAAAATGGCGTCCATTTTATTCGTAACAGGGAGACCAGAGCGAGGTGCATCTTTAACATCAAAATTTCCGGACTGAAAACGTTTGAACCAAATTTGTGCTACTCTTACTGACACTGCATCAGGTCCATAAACATCACAAATTTTTTTCACTGCTTGAGTTGCATTTTTGCCTTTTTTATAATAAAATTTTAAAATGTATCGAATTTCTTCATTAGATTCACTCATTTTTACGGAGAGAAAAACAAATGAAAAATAGCGGGAAACAACTCTTTTTTATTTTTTTCTTTTCTTTATAATGTAACCTTTTTAATGTTACCAAAACCAGCCAGACACAAGTAGTACAGTCAAAGAAATTTTATAATAAGTTTATACCTACGTTATGCGAAAAGACTTTTTCCCCGACCTATTTTATGTACGAAAACAAAAAAAAAATAGTACGAGTAGGTAGTAGTAAATAAATGTTTTAAATATTCTACTTACTTAATTTCTTTGTTTTAGTTCGACTTTGTTTGATCAGCATCTACGAGAGAAAGCAGTTGATTATAAATACGTACTTTTAAGATAAATAAATTAGGAAATAAGTAAATGTATTAAATAAAAAATTCTTATTAATTTTAATTGTTTAATTTTAACATTAAAGAGGAGTTCGTAGTCGAAGTCTAGCTTGTAGAGAATTTATTTTTAAATGTCGAAGTTGTTGAAGCCGTTGTCAGTTCGAACTTAACAACACTTTGGGGTGTTATTGTCATAGGTGTGTGGCGTAAACGAACAGACTAAAACCATACGGTGTTCATGCCACCGTCACATCATTCTTTGGACGTCATATGCTTGGGATTATTCTACCAGGTATTCCAGTACTAGGCATATGACGCCAGATGATAAGGCTAAATTAGGCCCTAGAAACGATAACCCTAGAAGCTTGTAAAGAAAACCTTCGCTAAGCGTGAGGACTAAAAATGTAAAGCTTCCACCGAAATTATTTAAATCACAAGGAATAGGATTTCCTTAACCTTGTAACATCTTTCTTTGTCTGGTGAGGGCTTCACAGTTACACATCATATTTTCGACATCCGCAGTTTTATGGGCCTGTTTTGTATTTTTTTGAGCGATTAAGTCCTATATTACACTGAATACTAATGTTAAATTTTAGCCAAACCAAGAAAATATTGTCATATTTAAGAATAATGTATGTAATAAGTGATAAAATGAAATGAATAAATCACTTACATTGAGTCCTTGAGTTTCTTATCCCCACCACAGAATTGCAGCATGTTTAAACATAATTAACAACATAGAAACTAATTTACTCAACCAATTCTGATAATGTTTCTTTGCGGTCAATTTGAAAGAAATGTGAATCGCAGTAGGTGGAGATATTTGGAGGAAGCGTTTGTCCAGCAGTGGACGTCCATTGGCTGATGGATGGATGGAACTTGAAACTATAGTGTTTCCGACGGAACAATTTTTGTTTTAATTTATATATTATATATATATATAATATAATTATTTTCTAAAATAACAACACCGGAAATGTAAATTAAAACTCTATGATCCACAATAAGATTATATTAAACACACCAAAATAATTGTTATAAATGAAAATAAAATTTCATGTATCATTATAACCTTCTATGTTATCGCTGCGAGGGTAATTTCCATTAATTGTACTGTGTAATTTCACGTTATATTTAAACCGTGAAGCACACATATTAAAATACATTCACGATAAAAAATTTATACCAAATTATATTGTGTCAACATGTGGAAAGGAAAATTGATTTTATTCGCATTATGTGGCTGTGTATATGTGAGTATTTTGTATTTTATTTCGTATTTATAAAAGTAAAAGTTTTTAAAATTGTAGTTTACGCTTAAAATAAAAATAATTAATGACAATAATGTTATAATTAGTCTTAAATCCTATACGTGATAATATAAATTTGGTCAAGGAGTGCTATCACTAGAGGTTGTATAATAAAAGCCAGGTAAGAAAATGTTCGAATTATGTGTTTACAAGAACAAAAGAAGGAATTACAATACAAAGTTAGGATCCAAAATCATGTCCAGGTGGTCCATGAAAAGGTTCAATTCACCAGTCTAATGCTGTATTAGTCAGCCAAGGGTTTCCTTCTATCGTGGGACATTAATGGAACAAATTCAGATAAAGCAAATATAAAGTTTTATAATTTCTTTACCAGTTGTTTGTTTACATTACCTTGAGATCAGGGCCCTCTTTTGAGCAAATAATGCCTGTATTAGTGGCCCTCGCTCCTACATTTCCAGTATATGGAATGAGTTATAAAAGGGTAAGTTACTTTATTATTACGTTGGTAATTAACAACGTGTGTAAAATGTTCTACCATTAAACATAATAGCTATGTCATCCGCGTATCATTGTTTCATTCATCACAGTTTGCAAAGGTAATAAAACAATAACTGTAAACTGCAATTAATTACTTTCAATGTAAAACTGCAATAGAAGTCATTTATGTACAGTGGGGGTAGGAAAAGTAACAGTTTTCTTTTTCTTTCGTTTGTCTATTAGAAAACTCTTAGTACCTTTTGAAACTAAAGCATGGTGCAGACAAAAGCACGTACAATTATATTCACACAGTGTAATAACATCTCCGTGTGGTAACGGAGTAAGAATACAGTGTGTCACCACCCCATCTCATCCCATGGGTGTCGTAATAAAAAGAAGGAAAACTTTAAAATAAACCCTATACCAATCCGTTTGGCCAGCGTGGTATTAGTAGGCCAAGTATCCCTCCGTCACGGGAGGAGGCCTGTCCCTGCAATGGGATATTAATGGGCTGTTATGATGATGAGTGTAGTAACAAGGGTCAGTACGTTTTCACCTTTGGCCTACGCCTAGTTTCATCTCAGCATCAAAACTTCAAAATGGCCTAATTATTCTGTTCTGTTTTCTGCCACAGATTACAAAAATTGAATATTAAATAAATAATACTAAATAAATATTATTAAATATTCCGTGTGGTGACGGAGTAAGAATACAATATGTCACCACTCACCACCCCATCTTATCCCATGGGTGTCGTCAAAACCGACTAAGGGACTATCCGTGAATATTATCTTTACGAAATAAAAAGAAGGGAAACTTAAAATTAAACCCTATACCAAACCGTCCAGCCAGCGTGGTATTAGTAGGCCAAGCATCCCTTCGTCACGAGAGGAGGCCCGTCCCTGCAGTGGGACATTAATGGGCTGTTATGATGAAATATTATTTCCGATTCATGAGCATTCACGAAGAACTAATTTTTTCGCCTAGGTAACCGGTATTGTATTGTCATCCCGACTAGTAACAGCAACATTGACTAAGTACAATAATTATTATGTCATACTCAATCAGTAAAGCAGAGTATTGCTCATACCGCATAAGCACATTAAAATAGGCCTTAAGTCGAACCTTTTCATACCCTGACTGTACATAAAAAATAACAAAGGGGAAAACATTTCCCCTTGTGGAACGCCGACTAACACAGCTGAATAGTCATTGACGAAATAGACAAATTTTTAAAAAACCTTTTGGAAATTTTCATTTTATTATTCTCTCTATCAACTTCAAGAAGCAACTTCATCCTCAGTTGATATTTCCTGTCTGAAACAAAATAGTACTAAACATCATCATCAATCAGACAATGGTCATCCACTTCTGGACGGCCTCCGGCCGGATAAGCCTCCTTTCTAGCCTTGGACATTTCGTGTTTTTATGGAACTAAAGTGTGCTTTAGAAATTTTATTGTTAAAATGAATGGAAACTATTATTTAAAAATGTATAAGTAGTTGATTAAAATTTTTGAACGTTTATTTTTTATTTTTGACTCTGTGAATAAGTAATTATAATAATGTACTTGTGTGTATTGTGTTAATTTTCTCTATTTGCTGTTATTGTACCTATTTATGTTATCACTTCTAAACCTGTACTTACCTACTATTAATTATCTTACTATTTGTGAAAACTTTTCATTGGCCTTATTTGTATTATCTTTTAAATAATCTAGCTGTAAATGTTTTTTAACTATTAATGAATAAGTTATTGTTCCCACCACATTATCAAACTGATTGTCCATATAACTGACTTTTTAATTACTTTACTTTTAAAAACAAAACTTCCGAACTAGGGCTCATGCTCTGTGTTGCGGAGACTTTACAAACATCAATTTAACGGACACAAAGAGCATACAATTTGTGACCACGTGCACGCCAGCCGCTACCGAAGCGCCACCGAGGCAGGACTAAAACTCGGAACGGATAAGATTCTATACTTATCTTCCTTATACCTTAACCCACATAAAATTAGAAAAATCGCTTATTAGAAAATGATGTAGAATTCTATTTGTTATTGTGGAACGGAAATTTATTTTTAATTACATGTAATTTTGTTTAAGTAGGTACAATTTTTTTTCACCCTGCTTATGAATATGAATTGTAATAAATATTGTAACTGGAAATATATTGATTAACTAGATTCTTAGGACAAATATTAATGCTCGAACACATGTATGTGAATGAGTTCTTTTCAGAATAAAGAAAACTCTAAGCTCTAAAACGCAATAAAATTTGTGCGTTGAAACCTTCTCAAAAAAAGTATTAAAATTTTAATTTATTAATTTTTAAATTATTAATATTAGGCTATCACCGAAGAAGATTTGAAGGCGGAATTAACAAAGGCTGTAATGAAATGCAACAAAGATTTCACGGTAGATATGAACGAATTGATGAAAATGCAAGCTTTTGTCACTCCAACTAAAACTGAAACGAAATGTGTCTTGGCTTGTGCGTATAAAGATGGAGGAATCGTAAGTATTATTTATCTATTTAATGTTTTACTACTTATTTGGGTCTACACTGAGAAATGTAAGAACTTACCCCCTTACTCATAAACGTCTCTTAAATTTAATCACTGTTTAGCGAGATTTTTATTAGCAAAACCAACCTTATGCCTAACAAAACCGTAAAAATTTAAGCTAATCAATTGCCTAAAATTAAGTGGCGTTAATGAGTAAGGGGGTTAATGCGCTGCAGTATAATTTCCTTAAAGAGCAAATCGATTTTTGGAATAGACATATTTATGTCCGTGTGGTGTCAAACTAAGAATTCAATGTGTCATCTCAAATCATCGCAAGTTTATTATAATACTCGTAAACGTGAGGAAGGGACAACGTCATTGTGACTAAGGGACTATTACTTAACAGTCAGCATGAAGGTGCCAGTTTTTATGCAAAGAAGGAAAACTTAAAAAAAACATTATGTAAACAACTCATTTATGATTTAATCGTTGATCGGCCAATACGATATCATTGGAAATAAATATAAAATTCAGGTGTAATCCATTGAGGAAAAGATTTTAAAGTAAGTATTTAGACACCTCCCACGGGAAACCGACGACCTAGTTAGGACGGTGGCACTGATAGATAAGAGAGGCACAGGATCGGAAATATTTGGACAAGACCCATGTCCCGTATGTCCAGGTCCAATGACTGATATGGATAATAAAGTATTTAATGTATAGTATACTGTCATAGATTCCTTATGGCATCGTAGTGTCCTTATAAATACATGATTACAAATCTACGATGAAATTCCAGATGACACAAGATGGCATGTACAGTATTGATCACGCCTACAAAATAGCAGAACTGATAAAAAATGGAGATGATAAACGAATGGCGAATGCGAAGAAAGTTGCTGACATTTGTGTTAAAGGTAAAACTAAGTATGTCTGAGATTTAATACAGATACCTACCTCTTTTTCCTCATGTCTTGAACTATAAGTATCTGTATCTATAGGTACTAATATTATAAAGAGGTAGGTAGAGGAGGATTGTGTGTTTGTGACGTTGCACAGTGAACGACAAGCCCATACAAGCATGGTCGACAAAAATATTTAGAACTTGTAATTATGTGTAAACGATATCTTGACGTATGTTTTATCATGACAAACATTTTACAGTAAGTTTTATGGTTTCAATGTTCAACCAGTAAAAACCTGCTTTGGAAGTCAAAAAAAACGTTCATAACACTTTTCACTTAGAAACCATTTTTCGTTTTACTTGGTGGAATTTTGTGCTATTACCATTTTTAAACGCCTGATCAACTCCTCAGTAGCTCACCTTATTAATAGATAATCGAAGAACCGTGTTTTTTAGTCATTTTTTGGGTGTATCACCCATTTATCAAAAAAAAAAAAATTCCTAGTGGTAAATACGGTGTTCCGAAAAAAATATATAATGAACACCAGTGTGCTGCTTAAAATTATTATTTTTATAAAAAGCATCAATGTAGCTATATTATATAAAAAATACAGCCTGGGTACCAGAGGGTACCTATAAGTTTCACTGGAACAACCATAGAAGATGTAGAAAATTTGAGTATCTAGCAAGTTCTACTGTACCTATCTCAATAACCGAACATGTTTTTACAGTTGTTATAATATATAAATAAAATACTACTTACCAACCACTTCACGATTCATAACAGATAATTTCAATTTATTTGTAAACTAGCTGCTGTGCCCGCGACTTCGTTCGCGTGGCGGATGTTACTTACTTCGCAATTCGATTTAATACTGAAAAATCGTTTTTTAAACCTTATAACAGATATACCTACAAACGAATTGTAAAATTAACGAACGAACCAAAACCTTTTAAAAAACAGACCTTTACAAAGACAGATCTATGAAGACTGCGTCTAAACTTATGCTGAAAGACATGAGCGAACGTCATTCTTTCAAGGAAAATCTTAACACTGCGATACTGAAAATGACGTCACAGGCACAATGCCATCTGTTGTCAAATTTGTAAGTTAAAATAAATGACAGCCCATTAATGTCCCACTGCAAGGACGCGCCTCCTCCCGTGACGGAGGGATACTTGGCCTACTAATACCACGCTGGCCAGTCGGATTGGTATAGGGTTTAACCCTAGATTCATAACCATTCGTCTCACGGAACGCGCAAAACACCAATTTGTTTCTACTGTTTCCAGTAAAAGAGATAGAAAGCTGTGGTCCTAAGTACCTTTCTAAAACGTTGGACCGCTAGTGTCGGGACTGCGCTTGCCTCGTAATTACGTCCAATTAGCGTGTTATAGACCTTTGGTCGTCTGAGAGACGAATATTTATGAATAGTGTAACTATTGACTATATTGATTGTTACTTTAAAAACCATTTTTTGACGAGTTCTGGTTTTATAAATTAAAAGTAAGTATGTGATATTATTATACACTAGTTATTACGTATTATATAATTTTTCAAAGTGTATAATTGCGTGAATAGTTATTCATTTCCTCTAATTTTATTTTAGAATGAAGGATTGACTATCTGAATTGTTGATCTGGTTCTGATCATGATGGTTTTACCAGCGAGCAAAAAAACGTTGACTTGAGTGATGTCATGTGGAATAACAGGAGACTATCCCGACAGTTTTGAAAAGAATATTCCAGAAAAGTTGACTGAACCGTGGTTACGTAAAAGGCGCAAAATGCCAACTTTGAAGAGATGCCTAAAAAGGAAAATCTATGAAGTTATAGGTAAAACGCCTACTATTGCTACACCTGGTTCAAGTAGCACCTAAAAAACTATTTGTGGTCATTGTGAATTTATAAAATGTCGTATGACAAGTTTCCAATAGTAGTCATGTAAAAAGTTTATGTGCTGGGACCATTGCGGCCTCGTATGTGTGAAATGTGGTGATGAACCTTAATTATTATTAATTCATTACTTTTTTTATAACCCTAAAAAACATATCTAACAGTGCCATGATTAATTTCTTTTGTTTTATTTAAAAATACCGATAAACCTCTCATTTAAATATAGTCGTCTGAGAGACGAATGCTTATAAATAATGTTCGTCTTAGATATGGTTATGAATCTAGGGTTAATTTGAAGTTTTCGTTCATTTTTATTTCGTAAAGATAATATTAAAACAAACATAAAAAAACATACCTCAGTTTAAGCCTAATAAGAAAGGCTACAATACAATGTATTGGTCTTAAGATTATATTTTAATTCGTTTTAAAGATGTGCGGTAACAAACAGACAGACAGACAGATATACATTAATTCTAAAAATTGTAAGTGTGTAGTGTTGTTGCTTTTTGACTTTTTTCTAGATTTTATAGATAATTTTTATCTGAATTTTCGAAAAGAACAAACATTTCGACCTCTACAGTTTTATTATAGTATAGAAGATAGATAGATTACCTGCTTTAAAAATAATACCTAAAAACTAATTTAATATCTAAAGTGCGCTTATTCCGAGAAGAGTCAATAAGAACCACGTCCGTTCGCATTAAGAGTCAATGTGAATGAAATTATATAGATGCACCGGTTGGCCGTTTCGGACGTTAAACAAAAATCAACCGTGCAGCCGTACTCATACTGGCGCGGCGACATTTGGAAATTTTCTTTCATCTATATCTTGTGTGTTTATAAACCGATTTCTATAAAAAAAATATGAATAAGATATTAAAGTGTACTTTTGAAATATGGGAGTTTGAAAAAGATATGTCTATGCAAATTACAATATATTTATGTATTTAATACACTTTGAAGAAAACCCTAACGATTAAATACGTTATTGTGGCTAATATATAAAAGATAGATATATACTATTAAGGACTTTATTGTACATCTTTTGAAGACCATTATTTTTGTAATACATATTTTTGGCGTATGATCAACGTATGCGATGATAAGAGCTCGAACGCGCGTTTTGTCAACCGACTTGCTTCAAATTTTTCGTCACTGCTCAGCTCCTATGTGTCTTAGCGTTATGTTATATAGCCTATAACCTGCCCAGGAGTATGGACTACAATCGTACCAAGTTTGGTTAAAATGCCTTCAGCAGTTTTTGACCCATGCGTGCACATACAGACAGACAGACAAACAGACAAAAAATTTATTGATTGCATTTTTGGCATTAGTGTCGATCACCATTCATCCTCCAATATTAATTTTTAACATTTATTCAATGTACAGAATTGATCTCTCTACAGTTTTATTATATAGTATAGATATAGATAAAACTCGGAGATGTTAACAAAGACGCATAACGAAATCGACAATTTATTTTCATTTTTACCCACTTTCTGACTTTAAAAAAATATATAAAAAAAATGTGAGGGAATTAAGAAAAAAAAATTACGAGGTCATGTTAGTTATGGTGTTGGCTATCATTATAGCTATTGCAATGGAAGAAATTCGTTGACCCTTTTTGTCGAGCATGATCGGGTCCAATCGTTCACTGTGGGTTGTAGGGGTTAATCTCTGGATCTACTGAACCTGAAAATTCGTCCTGTTTGAATAGTCCATTTATCGGGGAGTGTCATAGGCTATGTAGTATCACGATATGACTAATAGGAGTGGAGCAGTAATAAAATATGTTTAAAAAAGTGACGCTTTTTTTTCGCCGCCTAACGAAGTGGGCACGGGTCAGCTAGTCTTTCATAAAATAGTTTCTTTGTCAATTTGCCTTATAAGTAACACAAAAATATTTTTTATTACTCAGTATTTTTATTAATATATTCTTTACATACTGAAACAATAAGAAAGTAATTATTTTTACATTCGGAACCAAAACCATTAGCCAAATACAAATGTACTTATGTGAATTAGTTTCCGAATATCGAATGTTACATACGAAAATAACAAATTTTCGGTGCGTCCCTAATGAAAACGAAATAAATACCTACATAAAATAGTATAACTCCGTATGGTGACGGAGTAAGAATACAATATGTCACCACCCCATCACCATCACCCATGGTTGTCGTAAAAACCGACTAAGGGACTTACCGTAAATATTATATTTACGAACTTAAAAAGAAAGAAAATTGAAATTAAACCCTAGGTATACCAATCCGTCTGGCCAGAGTGGTTTTAGTAGGCCAAGTATCCCTCCGTCATGGGAGGAGGCCAGTCCCTGCAGTGGATGGGGATGTTATGATAATAAAATAGTAATTTATCTACGAAGTTATTAGGTACTTACTATGTTCTGATCTATTTTATTGGCATGTTTTCAGTGAATGATGTGAAGGTTAGCGATGGAACAAAAGGATGTGATAGAGCTGCCTTGATATTCAAATGTACAGTAGACACTGCACCTAAGGTAAGCTCTAACTCTATGCTATAGAAGAATCTCATCTACCTCCTTGTCAGGAAGGGGTTGACGCCGTTGCGACGCGTTCTATTCAAATCCGTCGCGTTTATTGGTCCATGTACATGACCTACCTACTTTGCTATGAAATTCTAAAGTAGTGCTTGGGAATTGCTCGTTTGAACACGATGTCGATTGGGGTACGAGAACTTAAAATCAACCTCCTAACAAGCAGACTGTAAGAGTCCATTCACACAAATGTGAAACAAACGTTTAAAAATGGAAATCCGTATTAAACGTGCTTGACGTTTGGGCACATGTTGCATTGTCCGTGGTCGCAAGATAGTCAGCAAAGTATAGGTAAATAGCATGAGCGTTAATCTCCCGTTCATATACTATTTGTACGACCTCTATGGCGTAGTGGTATAGCATGACTGGTACGCAGAGGTCTCGGGTTCGATTCCCGCTCAATGCAAATCTTTGCGTGCGTGAACATGATTTTTTGCATTGGTCTGGGTGTTTTCTATGTATAATATGTATGGATTTACAAAAAAAAGTATTTAAGTATGTTTTTCCATTGTCTAGTATCCATAGTACAAGCTCTGCTTAGTTTGGAACTAGATAGCGTTGTGTGCATGTGTGAGGAAAAAAAAAGTGTTCTGAACTAGACAATTTTACTTTCGGCATTATGATAAACTATTCAGCCATCTAAATAGTGATATTCCTGATATTACCTACTAAAAAGTTAGACGGATTATACTTAGTATAGTTTCCTAAAGTAATAATAAATTTAAACATTATACAATAATATTATGAGTTTTCCCACATCTTAAGGTATGTCTTATGTAATATATTATTATCTCGGGACAGTCACGTAACTACTGAGATATTTCATACATTTCTGTTATTTCCACTTCAAAACAACGTCTGAATGTTTTAAGATTTGTACATTCTTTACAATCTTTCAACAAACATCTTAGTTAGTACAAAGTAGTAGTAAATATGCTATATAGCATTTGTACGAGAAGAAGTAAAAAAATGAACAAAATAATATTTTTTACTTTTTTTTATATTGAGATGAAAAAATGTAACTATCATTTTAAAAGAACGTCGTAAAAGATTGTTGTAAAACTATACAGCAGCGTAGTTTAAGTGGGCCAGCCAAGAAAACTTTGTTGGTAGAATCATTGTTCGTAGAAAATTCTGTTTATTGATACAATATTTTAACTATTAGGTACTTCTTTGACAGAATTCACAGAATCGATGTTCATGAATCAAATTTCCTTGGGCACGTTGCACCGGGCAAAATTCTTTTTTAAGTAATTTAAAAAAACAAATATTTCCACAATATATGTTTTAGATATCGCAAATTTTGCAGAACCTGTACCTAATAAGTCTACTAGTATCTAATAAGTTCTGCAAAGTGTGCTAGACGGAATACTAGACTAAGACTAAGGCTTAACCTTTATATTTTAAAAAATGTAGTACCTACCTATGTATCATTGTATGTATTATCATGCACCGTACAAGTACAAAGTGGAGAAAAATAACAAAAAAAAATACAACCGAATCGAGAACCCCCTCCTTTTCAACCGACTTCAAAAAGGAGGAGGTTCTCAATTCGGTTGTATTTTTTTTTTTTTTTTTATTTTTTTTTTTATTTTTTGTGTTTGTTACCTGATTTCTCGAAAACGGCTAGACCGATTTGAAAAATTTTTTTTTTGTTCGTATTGGTATGCTTCCCATTTGGTCCCATTGTCACCAGATCTGGATCTGGATGAGGGGATCCCAGAGAAATCGAGGGCATCTCTTGAAAATTGTAGAGACGCATTGTGTAAAATCTTGTCATACATGTGCATCTTTGACGTCACTACCAAATAGTCAAGAATTTGAACTGGTCAGATCCTGGAGACCAGAGAGAGTCGAGGGAACACCTTAACGGCATATAGCAGCTACCTTGTGTTTGGGCTTATTTTAATTGTATTGATGAACACTTTACAAAACTTTACACAAACATGATCTGATGATGAAGAAGATTGAGGGTCGAGGCAACTCCTCAACGGTATATAGCAGCTACCTAGTGTTTGGGCTTATTTTATTCGTATTGATGAAAACTTTACAAAACTTGACACAAACATAATCTGATGATGAAGAAGACTGAGGGTCGAGGAAACTTTTTAACGGTATATAGCAGCTACCTAGTGTTTGGGCTTATTTTATTCGCATTGATAAAAGCTTTACACAACTGTACACAAACATAATCTAATGATGAAGAAGATTGAGGGTCAAGGGAACTTTTTAATAGTAAATAGCAGCTACCTAGTGTTTGGGCTTATTTTATTCGTATTGATGAAAACTTTACACTAACATTATGACTGTAATTGAAGGTATGGTTTAAGACTTAATAATGAAGTTCTTATTTGAATTTAAAATAGGAATTAATACCGGATTATAAATAGACTATAAACAAATTTTTGAATTGCATTTCATTTATTTTAAACTTATTCTTTAGGTACAACAAATTGATAATAATAACTATTATAAGTATTTATTTGATTTATTTTTATGTCAATTTATTTAAATTATCAATTTAGTGTGCATGTCGCACAATAAATTAATAATTTTTATTACTAATTAACCACGCAGAGACGGTGTGGCTACGCTTTTCGATGTTCTCCCTATTTAAAACGTTTTTCATGTAGGTCCTTTTTTGTGAAAGCTGATTCTTACGTTGTTCACTAGTCTCTTTTGAAATGGCATTGGAGGTAGATTTCCTACTTCGAGAATGGCGTTTCTTCCTTTCTTCGGTTGTCATCGAATCGAACCCGTGGCGGGCGCGTCAAGTCTTGTGACCTGTGACGCGCACCAATGAACATACCGCGGCGGCGCCCGCGCTGCACTCCCCGCGACCCGACGGTGACCGGTCCGCCCGCTACCGCTCAGTCGCGAGCGAGCGACAGTGCGAGACGTAGACCGACGGCGAATGCACGTTCGCCCGCACTTCATGCGTACGCAATTAACTCGATCTCTAGATTCTAATTTACATCTTGTTTTCTACTCCTATATACTCGTAGTCTAAGCTACGTCTAGCTAATCTACATCTTGTTTTTTATTCTTGTATAACTTAACTTAACTTCAGTGCTGTGAACTTAACTAACTTAATAACTCTGTATTCTCTTTCATTCTGTGTCATTAAGTAAATAGTCTTGTAAATAACCGTCACGTTTTCTTTATCACCTCTACAGTCTCATACAATCAGCGCTGTCTCATGAGCAGCGCGTTTCGTAGGTCTACCCATATTTAGACAAAATAATGTCCCACTGCAGGGACGGGCCTCCTCCACTGACGGAGGGATATTTAGCCTACTAATACCACACTGGCCAGACGGATTGGTATAGGGTTTAATTTCAAGTTTTCCTTCTTTTTATTTCTCAAAGATAATATTCACAGATAGTCCCTAAGTTGGTTTTTACGACACCCATGGGTTGAGATAAGGTGGTGACATGCATTCTCACTCCGTCACCACACGGATTTATAGAATTGGTATTCACTAAAAATTTGAAAATAAAATTGATTTTTACAAAAAAAAAAACCGACTTCAAAAACACAAATTGCACTAAAAAGTAAAAAATAATTAGTTGTATTTCGGTTTTACAACATTAAATCAGCCATTCTTTCTACTGAATTTTAATCTAAAGAATAGGTTATTTTAATTATTGTAAAAAGTATTGTTTAAGATATTTCTTGAAGAGTCTGTAAATATATTGATTTGTAGATTCTTTAAAAGATAATCAAATTATTACAAATAATGTAATATTATTGTTATTTTTGGAGTCGGTGTCAGCCAACGCAATAAGTATGATATAGTTATACAAAACTTTATGGCCTTTTCTAACACACTCGAATCACTTTAAATGGTTTTTAATTAGATAAATATTGCATTTAAAACAAAAACGGCCGTTTCATTTTCTAATGCGAATTTTAAGTAATTGTTAGTCTTTAGCCTGTGTGTAACATGACGCCATAATGTTTGTTTAAATATTAAGTCAGAAATAAAAAATGGTAGGTATATAAACTATCGTGGCTGACACCGACTCCAAAAATAACAATAATATTACATTATTTGTAATAATTTGATTATCTTTTAAAGAATCTACAAATCAATATATTTACAGACTCTTCAAGAAATATCTTAAACAATACTTTTTACAATAATTAAAATAACCTATTCTTTAGATTAAAATTCAGTAGAAAGAATGGCTGATTTAATGTTGTAAAACCGAAATACAACTAATTATTTTTTACTTTTTAGTGCAATTTGTGTTTTTGAAGTCGGTTTTTTTTTTTGTAAAAATCAATTTTATTTTGAAGTCGGTTGAAAAAGTACCTACCATACAACTGACAATGCTAATGTTTTTATAAGGGAGAGCAAAATGGGTACCTGGGTTATAAAAAACTACTTAATTATATTTCTTTCTCTGTTACAGTATGGATTCAAGATCTAATCAAGAAGCCGGTGATTACGTGATGTTCCACATAGTAAAACGTAGATATACGACTTGTTAAGAAATACCTACCTACCATTAAAACAATACCTACTTTGTAATAAATAAATATAATTAGATGATAGAATTATACCTAATGATACAATATAATATAAGTAAATAAAGAACATGAAAAGCTCCACAGTCTATTTAACGGTTATTTATTTAATAATCAATTGTTTTTACACTACATACATTGAAACGCCGAAAATTAATTATTTATGTACGTATTTATAACAATCGTATATTGGCGCGATTTTGTGACTCCCTCAAAATAGTCAAATTATAATAAAACATAATTTTATGAAGTTACACCTAGACTTAGATTAAGTAGAAAGATTTTTAAAATATAGAAAACGAGTAATTTTTATTTAGTTTGTGTAATTTAAAACACAAATGTTTTTTTAGGAAAAACCACATAATTATAATTTTAAATTGAGATTTAATTCAACGCCATCTTTGTTAACATATACGTACTAGTTTCCTTCATTCGTCGCTACGTGTTCGTTGGACAGTAAGCAGCACCTAAGTAAGTTATAGCAGTGAAATGTAGATGGCAGTAGTTGTAGATAAACCAACTTCATTTTTTATAATATTTTTTAATTTTTAAAAATTGTAAATAAAAACAACATTGCAAAAATGTTTGCTTAAATGTATGAAAAGTGTCACGTTCTTGTAACAATTTTAGAGACAGGAATTCTACCATTTTGACGATGTTTTTTTTTTAAATCAATTACTTAGCCTAAAGTTAAGTATATTATATTTATTTTTGAAATAGGTATACTGTTCTAAGCTTTGATCTGAAAATAAATAACAAGTTTCATGCTGGTTAACACATGGACATTTTTGAATCAAGTTTTTCAACAGGGGATGTTCTACATCCTACGTAAACTTGTTCCCTTCCAACAGCGCCACGGTGCGTGTGCGCACACATAGAAAGGTTAGTATACAGACAACTTCATTCAAGACTGACTTGCATTCGATCGAACATTGCGTTCGAACTTCACTCGTTTCGTAAGCCGAACACCGTATGATCGGCTCTTTGATGACGTTTGCCCAAACAATTGTCGGTTTATAGTTTGTTTTGTCAATATTTTTTGTAATTGTTTGTGTATTGATCAATTGATCTGTATTTGGTTTGTGTTACAGTGTTCTCGTCTGCAGAATCTTGTGTCATTTTATCCTTTTTTGTTGGAATACGGTTTTAAAATGTAATAAACGTGGTTTTATAGTTTCACCCTGTGTTTGTTGTGTGCTCGTTAGTGGTGTATGAACTGTGTTTTTAAGTGAAATAAAATTTCGGTGAATTGGAAGGCAATTTTTTTGGTAAGTATGTTAATAATTTTATTTCTTATTATAAAAGTATTATCTTACTTACTAATTATTGAGACATGTACATGTTTGAAACATACTTACAAAATTCGCAACATTGCATTTTTTAAAACCACTTATAACAGTATTCTTTAACACTTACTACTTAATTATAACAACAAACTCCCCGCTCGTTATTTCTACTAACATTGGGTTATCAAACACCGGGTTTTGGAGACCTTAATTTAATTGGAATTGGAATAAATCTATCATCCTCATTTTTATCATAATGTAATGGAGAAGTTGTAGTCAACACATATGATTTAATAGAAGATTGGGTCCCTTTATTACCCGTCTCTTCTGTATTAGCGTAAGAAACTCGTCTTTTCGCATTACCATTACGCTCGGACCTAACACCGGTTTTTAATATTCTTTTTTTAAATATTTCATTTAACGGACTTTCGAGTTTTTTAATTTTTTCTACATAATTCTTTATTGAGTCTGTGGGAAAATCTGGTGATGTGACCTCTTCGGTATCCCTCCTTCTTCGTTTGCCAGAAATAACACCGAGTTGTAGAAGTACTGGGTTGGTCACTAAAGCTGCAGCTGCGCCCAGTAAAGCTATTCCAGCTAGCGGCCATAACGCCGCTTTTGTTGCTAAAGCCTGTTACAATAAAAAAAGTAGTTTTAAATACTAATAAATGTAACTTTTTACTAAATTATTCTATTAATAACTGCAGAGGGTTTTTAAACAGCTGCAATTTGACTGGCCATGCGACTTGATGAAGGGTTTTAAGTCAAGTATTTTGTATTTCAAAGGCTTCTACGTAAGTCGTTTTTTACGATTCCAATGGACGAGACAGAGTGACATTATGTAGATACCTATTCTTTTTAACGTAAATTAAACGGAAAAGTAGGAAAAATATCTGCTAAAATAGGTACCGTTACTTTTGTAGGTGACAAAAGTACCTATAATGTCGGTATCGTAATAGTTTACGGCCATAAAGTTTTGCTAAGACTACCTTATATACTGTAAAATACAAAGTATTCTAGTAGGACAATGAGCAGGCAAAAGCGTAGGTATACATTGTGTGATCGTGGTATCGAAATATCAGTGCATAACTTCCACCTGATCGACTTTATTGCCTATCTGCTGGTTGTCATAAACGAATGGAGATATTTCAAACTAAAGTAGCAGAACAACTAAGATTTAAGAAATCTAACCTGCCTTAAATCAATATTGTTGCAAAATGTTGCAGAAAGGAGCCTCCTTCAGGGATAGAGAGCAGTCTACATAAAACAGTTTCGAATTTTCTAATATACTGACGCGTACCTAACTATCCAATGGTGAACAATGATGTGGCATACAACTAGATGATTATATACTACTACATAGCTAATATAGCTAAAGCATGTTAAAGATTCTAGTGAAAGAAACGTTACAATACATTTTACATGCATGTTACACTGGTAGTAGTCTCAAGTTAAACCTCAGTATGACCTGCATCGAAACGACAACTAAAATACTTACAAAATATCTGCGCCAATCTTGTGTTTACCTTAGATAATATGAGATGTCGCATCTTCACAAGTGAGAATACATAATCTTATGAGCAAATACGACACTAGCCTTCAAATAAAACTGCATACTTACATAATTCAATATTTAAAACATATTTACGAAGCAGTGTCTTCCATTCTAAGAATATAAAAATGTGTACGATAGCAAAATAAGCTCAATTAGTAAAGTAAATAGTGGTGCGTGTAACAGTACATAATTATGCGAAACACAATCTCATGCCCGATTTACACATCGACAAGTACAGTAGCGAGTTAACTTGCATCATTGGCGAGTTAAGTCACTTTTTGCGTGTGGACGGCAAAAGCGAGTTAAGTAGTAAGTTGCCGATCAAGTTGTTTTGAATACAGCTCGATCCTATTTTTCGGCGAGTTAAGAACGAAGTAGCCCCCTCTCTCGCGTCTCCCTTACCCCGCCGGCTCGGCGCTCGCGGCGCCCGCCGTGTAGACGGGCGAGTTTAGTACAGTTCACAAGTTCTAATGTCGTATTTATTTTTATTTTTGTCTGTTTTTCTATGTATAATGTGTATCTATTTATAAAAGTATTTAAGTATATTTATGCGTTGTCTAGTACACATAGTACAAGCTCTGGTTAGTTTGGGACTAGATGGCGTTGTGTGAAAGTGTGAGGAATATTTATTTTTTTATTATTCTAAGTATACTTTTTATTAAAATTTCATTTTTAATGTGTTGCATGTTCAGTGTTAATACTATTTCTCGTATAATAGCGCGTAAATGGGTATTCAATTGTTCAATGTCCATTTTATCGATTAAAATAACCGTAAACAATCTCAGGCGACGCACGCACGACGCGACTAGTCTTCGTCTCTGATCGGCAACTTATGAGCTGTACTCGCCTACGTGTGAACTGTACTTACTACTTATTACTTACTACTTATCTGTCTATTTTTTTAACTCGCCACTGTACTTGTCGATGTGTAAATCGGGCATCAGCGACGAACGTGGGACGAATAATTACATGAACAACATGTACTTAGTATCTTATACCTACAATATACCTAATAACATTAGTATTAATACTTACTAAGCATTGGAATTTTAACATTGCATGATTAAATGCTCTTAATCTAAGCGTCATAATTTATATGTATATCATAATACGTGGGAATTAATTAAGAACGGGTTTTTAAAACCGGAAGTTTGTTTTGCAATACCGGGTCAACAGGTTGCGTCGCCTGCCCTTCGTAACCCCGACTAAATAGATGGAATAGGAACGCAGTGTGTTTTAGTTGGTGGCTACTTCCAGGAGTCCATCACACTAAGGCCAAATCGACGTGTAGAAAATACAAAACCTTGTCTATATTGTTCTCGTTCTTAACTATCATATTGATGTCTATAATGTCCATTGTTCGTAGTGATGAGCTCCGTAGTGATGAGGTTCGTACTCGGGGTGCTCGTAGCTGTGTGGACTGTGCGGGTCGTGATGTGGCTCGTGGTAGTGGTATTCGTGAATACTTACATGTTTATGATGTCTATAATGTCCATGTTCGTAGTGATGAGCTCCGGAGTGATGAGGTTCGTACTCGGAGTGTTCGTAGCTGTGTGGACTGTGCGGGTCGTGATGTGGCTCGTGGTAGTGGTATTCGTGAATACTTACATGTTTATGATGTCTATAATGTCCATGTTCGTAGTGATGAGCTCCGTAGTGATGAGGTTCGTACTCGGGGTGCTCGTAGCTGTGTGGACTGTGGGGGTCGTGATGTGGCTCGTGGTAGTGGTATTCGTGTCCGTATTCAAAGTGAGGTCCTTCTTCGTAGTCATTTAGAGCGTAGCCTGGAGGAATTCATTTAGTGAATTTGACATGGATCGATCTCTAGTAGGCGAATGGACTTAATAAAAATTGTGAAATAGGTGAGGAATTAGGGGATTCATACGGGAATAAACAGATAATGTAGAGCGCTATGTACTACGTTCTAAAAGATGTTTAACTTCGTCTTCATTCTTGTATGTTTTCATCATCGTGCTATGCACTTGCCCTCTTTGAAGAACGTCGTCAATTACGAGTAGGTATGTCCTTGTAAGTCTTTCTCAACCTTAATGTCCCACTGCAGGGACGGGCCTCCTCCGATGACGGAGGGATACTTGGCCTACTAAAACCACGCTGGCCAAACGGATTGGTATAGGGTTTGATTTCAAGTTCTTCTTTTTATTACGTAAAGATAACACTTACGGATAGTCCCTTGGTCGGGTTTTACGACACCCATGGGATGAGATGAGGTGGTGACATATTGTATTCTTACTCCGTCACCGCAAGGAGAAAAGCTATCATAGTTAGACCTAATTGAAACAATACAGGACGATAACTTCCACATTAAAACAATGCTTTACAATGAATAGGTTTATTAAATTACATAATTTTGCTTCCTAAGCAAAGAAATGAAAAGTTATTTTTATAAATATGGCTCTTTTATAGAAACAATCTTACGTAATTTCTCACAACACATTATCATGTAAGCTTGCCTTACTGAATATGAAACTGTTATAAAAACACTTGCAAAGTCATCATATCATACCAGCCCATTAATGTCCCACTGCAGGGACGGGCCTCCTCCCGTGACGGACGGATGCTTGGCCTACTATTACCACGCTGGCCAGACGGATTGGTATAGGGTTTTATTTCAAGTTTTCCTTGTTTTTATTTCATAACGATAATAAATATTCACGGATAGTCCCTAGTCGGTTTTTACGGGTGTCGTAATGGGATGAGATGGGGTGGTGACATATTGTATTCTTACTCCGTTACCACACGGATAAAAGTCATGCTAAAGAGATTTGATTGCATTAAGTTAATGAGGCTTTTTAGCCTAGTGAACAATACTTACATACATTGCTATAACGTAATCTTAAAACAATTGTCGAAGTTTGTAACTTACCAGGGTGATCATGAAAATACAATCCTTTGCTATGACTTGAACTTGAGAGAGCGCTGTCTGGGATTCCCTGCAACACAAAAAATATATGAGTCATGTTTTTTCTTAAGAAATTATTGATTGGTAATCTCCTGCTTGTTTTAGCAGGTAGGACTGTTACAATATTATGACAAAGAAATTAGATGCGTTAACACTATAATTTAGTTTTATTATTTGAACTTTGTTTTTTTATCCATACTAATATTATAAAGAGGTAAAGTTCGTGAGTTTATGACGTTGTAGGGGGTAATCTCTGGATCTACTGAACCGATTTTAAAAATTCCATCTGTGTTGAATAGTCTATTTATCGGGGAGTGTCATAGTCTTATGGAAAGCGCGAATACAGTCTAGAAATGGTGGGAACGGATCGTAGTCAAAAATAGCTTCACCGTCCTATCCTACTACTATTGTAAATGCGAAAGTTTCTTAGGATGTTTGTTACTCTATCACGCAAAATCTACCCAATGAATTTTGATGAAATTTGAAATATACGTAGTTTAGGATATAGAATAACATATAAGCTAGCTATATAACGTGGGTGAAGCCGCAGGCATCACTAGTAACTTATATTTGATAAATTGAAAATCTCTTATGCCCGTAAGTCATTTACCAAACGTTTGGTACATGAACATAATAACAAGTACATATTTATTGTAATACATTATCAGTCAAACTAACAAACAAAACTCAAGAACCAGAAATGCTTCTCCAAACACACAATCTTTTTAAAACCCGATTTACACATCGTAAATCAACTTAATCAACAACTTACTACTTAACTCGCTACTGTACTTGTCGATGTGTAAATCGGGCTTAACAGTATAATCGAATAACGAGAATAAAATGACTCACATACACTTTTTTCGTCTTACACCGAGGTGCGAAGCATTATTCATTCTTGCATCGTACAGATCTCTTATCTGACTAACTGTTGCGTTAAGGTCGAGGCCGTCACGGGAAAAGACTCTTAGTTATGCATACTAAAACCTCTTTTGAATAGATTATGCTCTCATACGGTTGTATTCGTCGGAACTGGTGTAATGAACTTATAATAATATGTTACTGTATTGGTTGAGAGTTTAAGTGATGTTAGATTACGTAGGGATTGAATCTGGTCACGATAAAGAGAGTAGGTATTTAAAACGAAATTTTAATAAATATTATCGATTATCCTTCTTTTAGATAATATGGTCTTTTGATAGCTCAAAGTAGTGATTTTGCAAGAAAAAAAGAGATTTATTAAAAACTTTAAAAAATATATTTAAAAAAAATACTTATTTTTTTGGTTTAATTATTAACTTCTTAGATAGGCATAGGGTTTATTTTAATAACCTATTCCCAAATAAGAGTCTTCAGTTGAGGGATCGCACTAAAATTTGTTTAGTGCGATTCAAAGATTTCAAAATTATCCGAGATAAAGCAAAGCTTACTATCATTATACGTTCGTGACTCCTATCATAGCTACCGATTTGTACGTCAACTGTCAACTGCTGATAGATAATTAGCATATTGTGAATGAAAAGAGATAAACATCTAGGCTCAACATTTTCTGTAATAATACTAAATGTTAGTAAGTATTTTATGACATTAAAACGTTTTTATTCCTTCCCAAAATTTAGGGAAGCTAAACAATTGTAGACTTTAGTTAAAGTAATATTTGATAATAGTAGCTAGTAAGATTATTTAAACATTATTTAAGATGATTTAAGATTTTTATGTTTTGTTTTATAAGAGTGGCATAGTCACTGAGTGACTAAAATCCTTTTCAATAAAGATAAAAAAAAGAATTTATATTTTTTTCGTTTTTTACTCAATTATTTTTTTATTAGTTTCTTGTTTAGAAGAAAAATAGTTACCTAATCGTTAAGCTATAATTTGCATGTACTATAAGTGTGCTAAGACTAAAATAAAAACATTACTTCATTCTCTCTATCTTCAGCGGCTTGGACTGAACCTGGATACATCAATCGAAAGTTCACCTAAGCTTACTTTATAAATGTCATTATATTTATTAAACAATACTGTACCAATTAAGTAAGGGTGGTAGCAGATATATCAAAACGTAAACGGATCGGTACCGCCTTGCCTTTTTCCTAGGTGTCAAACGTCAATAATCCGATTACGTTACGATTCCGATTAGTGTGCGTTGAAGTAAGAAGTTTCATATAAATAATACTGAACGGCTCGAGTTGGTAAGGTGCCGATCCCTTAACGTTTTTATATATCTACCCTAAATCAAAACTTTTGCTTATTTGTTTGCGTTTGTACGCAAACAAATAAGCAAAAGTTTAGGCATTACATCGCATCTTCACAATGCATATTACTTTTCGAATATAAACTCTAAAAAGTATGCATGGTAAGACCCCGACAGACCATGAAGGCTTAACTAACTGTAACGGCATATCACAAAGCATTGCATACTAAATTACCTTGTTTTACCATCATACATCGATTTTGTATGCAAAACCACTTAGGTAGACTGTATGCGAATAATAAATTTATATGCATTGTATTCATAATAGGTCTATTGACACTATTTTTAATAATAACTTCGTTTTCATAAATGTTTTTGTTATGATTTTGGGTAGGAAGCTTACAGCTGCAACTTTGGTATGTATTATTTATATGTATGTATTTACAAAAAAAAAGTATTTGAGTATGTTTATCCGTTGTCTAGTACCCATAGTACAAGCCTTGCTTAGTTTGGGACTAGATGGCGTTGTGTGAATGTGTGAGGAATATTTATATTTATTTATATTGATGATAGGTTAATGTATGGAACTGCTACGTTGTAGTTTCTATCCCCGCAGAAATCCAACCTTTGTATGCATGATTCCGATTCTGCCCTATGATGTTCTAATCTAAGAACTTGGAGATCGACTCATAAATAAATATTCACGAACATTTCTACACAGCGCCATCTGTTCCCAAAGTAAGCTAGGCTTAATCTGCTTGTGTTATGGGTAACAGAACAACGGATATTAGTACTTATATACATTTTTTTTTATAAATACCTACCTACATATTATACATAGAAATACTCAGACCAATGCAAATAATCATGTTCATGCACATAACTATTTGCATTGAGCGAGAATCGAACCCGAGACCTCTGCGTAGCTGCCATGTTATATAACCACTACGCCACAGGGTCGTCACTCATGCAAAATCACTATTGAAACAGTTTTTTAAACTAAGAAGTATCATATTTATAATAATTACATAACTCTCTTTGTAGAAGTATGAAGCACGTAATCCACATACCTACGTCTGATTAAAATCTATTTGCAAATGCTGTTATGCTTATCTTGGTATAGGCTTCTGTTTAATGCTTACAACATAAAAATAATACCGGTTTATTTTTAAAGAAATATATAATAATAAATAAATAAATATATGTATAAGTAATAAATAAATATCGCTCCTTGAATACAAAACGGCCACAAATAAAAAAATTATGAAAATGGTTTTATTGGTAAAATGATATCTAAATCGACTATATTTTATATTTAAAAAAAACACCCATCATTTTTCTTTATATTTTGGCCACACTGACAAAACGCCCTTTTTGATTTTGAGCACTTTGATAGGTAATGTCAGTGCAAAACCGCCATTTTTTGAGTTACGTCCTGACATTCAACAAGAACGCTCGTCAGTTCCGTGAAAAAGTGCCACAACACAAAATACGTCTTTATTGCATTAAAAATATCAGGTGAGTCTAATTATATTTTTTAATACAAAATTGCCATATTTTGGAAAACGACCGTCTTGCATTCTGAGATAAGTATTTCAAACTTAGTCATATGATACAAAAGTGCCATATTTTGGAAAACGTCCATTTTACGTTCTGAGATTCGTATTTGTTAACATAATATGTAAAACAAAAGTACCATATTTTTAGAATTATCCGTTTTGCATTCTAACATCTTTATTTGTTATTATAATATGTAATACAAAAGTGCCATATATGCATTGCATCTTTTCTGTATTCCGATATTAGTTGACTGTAATCATGTTTTTTAATACAACACTAGCAATAATTTAAAATACGTCCCTTTACCATTGAAATATACTAGAATAAATTAATATTTTTTGAAATTTTGTGTTTTTTTATAAATAATAATTACTACACACATCAAAAAAGTCTAAGCAACATGCATGATATTACAAATTTACCATTTATATTAATTAATTTCTAAGTATTTACTCACTCAAAGTGTATAGGTAAGTAAACTTTTTTGTTATTGATGACATACTGGCTGGTTGTAAAAAAAAAAATTCGATTATGTTTTGTTTTTTTTCATAAAATTCAAATGACTGCGAATTTGTTTGAATTTGAGTGCATGTTAATTGCTACGTTTTAGTCTTGATTTTATAATTTTACCAACCATTTAAATACAGTTGGCGACAAAATTGAATTGTTAGATATTCTTTACGTCATGGAGCGACGTCATTTGACGGCAGATGAAATGCAAAGAGCTGTAGGGATGTTGCAAGCGGGAAGTAATCAATCTCAGGTATCTCGACATTTTGGTATTCATAGAAGTGTTATTTGTCGTCTTTGGCAGCGCTACAATAATACAGGGGAACCCGCTGAACAGCATCCAGGCCGTAAAAGGAGTACAACCACTCGGCAAGACCGGTACATACAACTGACTGCAAGACGCCAGCCGATGTTAACCGCTCGAGAGATAAGTTTGAGGCTACAAAATTCAAGTGGTGTTGATGTAAGTCCCCAAACTGTGCGAAATCGACTGCATGAGTACGGCCTACGAGCTCGACGCCCTATCAGGTGCCCACCGATACGTCACGGGAATCGCGCTCGTCGAAATGAATGGTGTAGAGAACGCATAACATGGACCCAGGAACAATGGGATAAAATTATGTTTTCCGATGAGTCGCGATTCGGGTTTAGGCCTGATACAAGAAGGGTGCGAGTGTACCGTCGACCCGGAAATACTGAAAGACTCAGGTGCGTTCAGGAAGTTCATCCATACAGCGGCTCAACAGTTATGGTATGGGCGGGTATTATGAAGAACAGGCGAACTGAGCTCGTTTTTGTAAATGGAAACATGAACGCTGAAAATTACGTTGAGGATATTCTCAGACCTTATGTCCATCCATTTGCACAAACCTTTGGCTCCGATTTTACGTTAATGCATGACAATGCGCGTTCACATACAGCTCGGCGAACCAGTGAATACTTGGCAACGGAGAACATCCAGGTATTGCCCTGGCCTGCACAATCGCCAGACCTCAACCCCATCGAGCACGCATGGGACATGCTCCAGAGACGTGTTTTAAAGGACTTGGACGGAGTCACAACAACCCAACAGCTGAAGGATTTGCTACAATTCCATTGGGAGCGAATACCGCAAGATGACATAAACAGTCTCATTAATTCAATGAATAATCGTTGCCGACAAGTTCTGAATAGCAGAGGAGGCCATACTTTGTATTAAATTGTCCTATTCTTTCACAATAAATTCATTTTCTTAAGAAATTTCAATTTGTAAAAAAAAAGTTTAGTTTCTTATGTACCTGTATATTCTAATATTGTTAATTTCTGTTATTAAAAGAACTTATAAAGAAAACAGCTGTTATTTTTACATCATAGAACCCAAAAATATTATTTTAAAAATAAAATACAACGTTATAATTAAAATAAATGGTAAAATAAATTAATATAAATGGTAAATTTGTAATATCATGCATGTTGCTTAGACTTTTTTGATGTGTGTATTTTGATGTTCATTTTGTTCTGTTGTTATTGTTTCAGTGATGTTCCGCTTAAATGTTGTTATTTCACAGATTACTTGAAAATGAGCAGAGCACGAAAAATATTAACAATGGCAACCTTAAATGTATCAGAACAAAGCTCATTACCTGTCCACAATAATGTGCTAGATTATACTACCTATTAATTTTTCAGATACAAATTCTGTAGCAGATAGTCAAGCTGACCTTAATCTATCTATTAATATTGGACAGCGAAGACAGTGATGGAAGCTCTGTAACAAATACCTAAGTCACAAATAGGCCAAAATAGTTTTTGGGCAGAGTGACTTAAGAAGCGACACTGTCGCTTGATGAACATCTTGAATTGACAATCTCAAAACAACATCAAATCCCGATTTTTCTGCAGATGACAGTTTATGATCCTAATTTTCTACCATCTCTTAAAGCATTTTCCGATTCTGAAGGAGATGTACAGTCAATAGTAATTACCAAACCAATTTGTATTTCACCTCAACCTGGACCTTCTCGAGTAGAACCTCACTTACTCAATGATAACCTACTAGTTACGAAGTTAGTCAATAAGGGAGGCAGTGAGTCTATCGATCGCTATAGCTAAAAAGGACTGACTACAAATGAAAGACAATAAATCCAATTTGTTAAGAAAGGCACCACTAAAAATATCACCTTTAAGCCTTTTTCAGTCCTGAGCTCGGCAGACGATTGGACACTGCTAGTTGACACGTATGAAACACAGTTGTGTGTAACACACAGAATGCCGGAGCATATCTGTGTGTCACCGTTAAGACCAGCCATATTCCTTTACTTACATTTAAAAGAGCGTGTAATACTTATAAGGCTCACGGTACCGTGGAAAACTAACATCCCGAAAAACCACGCAATTAAGACATCAAATATCTACTTTCACTTGACAAATGAGATACCGTGGAAATAGGTGCGAGGTTTACTCCAGCTAAATCCCTCTACAGCTTATTAAAAGAGCTAGGACTGCCGAGAACTTCAGTAAGCTAGGTTCCTATCAAATTTGGATAGGTAGAGGACGGAACATAGCAGACAGTGAAGGTGACCGCTAACGCGTTGTAAGGGGGCCTCCTTAAAACTACGTCTGGGGCTAAGACCCAGACGCTGTTATGCAAGTGCTCCGTCGTCTATCACGATGAACTCGCACGGAGGATCCATGAAATGCTAAGATTAGGTCTTATTTGTATAATAGTTTTGTTTATAATTATTAAAGTGTTCTTTTTTATATCATTTTACGAGGTTATATTCATGTTTAGAGAGATGTTTAATTAAACTTAGTATTACCTACGTACAATGTTTGATCTCAATTTTATTAATGATAAGCTAATATTGTTTAGTTTAGATTATTTAATACAAAACATTCCTGATTCTATTCACTTTTGTTAATAAGTAGCTAGTAATATGATTAAGCATAATAATAAAAAATACCAAAATATTTAATAAATCCCTTTTTATTTCTAAAATTTTGTTAAATTTTTGTAAAATTTTTGACATATTTTACATGGTATTGATTGAAATTTTGAATGCAAAAGAGACTTTTGTGTTATTTAATATTATCCAGTAACAGATATTACAAAGTTCAGATTGTACACCGATAGAGCTTAAAAATACGCATCTAATGATATATTAACATCTTATATTTAATTAATAAATATATAAAATTAAAAAAAAATCGTTTTAAAAATTTGTTTTGGCCGCCCTGTAAAATTATAGCATTTCGATTTGTGTCCCTTTTGTATTCGAGGAGCGATATGTGTATTTACTTGTATTAAATAAATATATGTATAAAACTACTTAAAATCTGTAACCCAAGGATTTAAAGTTAGTGACCGTAACCGCCGCTCATGGCATCAATGCAAGAGCACATCCCCGCTGCGGCCTATCCTATGCTAATTATCATAGCCTTTTAATTTAAGTTAGCCAATGTGACTATCATAACAGCCCATTAATGTCCCTGCAAGGACGGGCTTCCTCCCGTGACGGAGGGATACTTGGCCTACTAATACCACGCTGGCCAAACGGATTTTCCTTCTTATTTATTTTGTAAAGATAATAATCACGGATAGTCCCTTAGTCGGTTTTTACGACACCCATGGGATGAGATTGGGAGGTGACATATTGTATTCTTACTCCGTCACCAAACGGATAAATGTGAATTTACCTGTATTAGAATAGAGAATAAAATTCTAATGTGACTATATTTACGAGTTATTCTTTTTTACATAATTCGCTTTAAGTACTAACTTTATTAATCAAATCATTAGTCATAAGTCACAGTAAATGCCACTAGTATGTATAAAAAAAGTAAATAGTTTTATTTTAATAGCTACGAACGTAATTTTATATATTGTATCAACTGCCGGTTGAGTCACATTTCCGTTCCAGCAAGTTTATCAAGAATGTGGGTCATGTCACTGATTGACGACTGACGTTTGAAATGCGCTAAATGTTGCTTGGTATACGGTGAAGTAATTGGGCCCCGTTCAACTACTCTCATTATAAACGAGTTGGAACTTTAAACACGTTACGTGGGTAGGCGTTCCCCTTGTCTCTCGATTTGCAAATTTGCATTTTAAACTAGAGTTTATTTTTGAATTGCAAATAATAGAAAAATACGTAAATTGATTTAAACCTGTTTTCGGATTTGATTAGTTTCATATTTTTGGGTAATAACAGCAGGTTAATAATGTTCTACTCCAGGGAGGTGTCTTCTCCAGAGATGAAGGGTAACAACAAACATAAGATTAACTTTACTTTTGAAAAAGACAACTAGGGATCAGCCCTGTGTCGTGGGGACTTTTTACAAACATAATTTGTGAATCTTACAAATTATTGTCCTGCGTGGGGATCGAACCCACAACCTCGTGCACGGCAGCCGCTTGCGCTACCGTTGCGCAAGCGGCTTTGAGGTCGTCAAAGAAAAAAAACGAAACGAACTAGGTATACGACATTTTAGAAAATAGAGACTGTTTCCTTGCTTTTAAAACTTAGTTTGTTAACACTAACATAAATATTGTATTGTACAACGAAGGACGAAGTAACTCATCGTAATATTTTAGATTATTGAATAAATTAAAACAAGGAAATGCTAAATATTTGAAATTTTCACCTTGGTTTTAATTGGTGCTCCATTCGGTGCATAATACGAATGTTTTCCCAATTCTTCTTTTTGTAAGGTTTTCACGTGTGTTGTGTTGTTCTGTAAAAAACAAACAGTGAATATATATATTTTTACAAATTTTAGCCTTATGATTATTCCTCAGATATCCGCCAATCAATACATTTTCTTTGTAAAATTCACATTTGTATAATCATATACTGTTTGAAGATAAAAACTAGACCAAAAACATAAAATTGAGAGGACATTCATGTTCTAAGTCACAAAGATAATAATGCAGAAAGTAGCGATTTTTATAGTGAGTGCATTAAAATAGAAACCCAAGATGCTTGCATTGCAGTTCAGTGCCCATGCTCAAATAGTATGGCAACGATATCGCCAAAGATACATTAACAAAGGTTTGTACTGTAATATTCAATTTACATTTACCTTCTCATTGCCAGCAGAATATTCTCGAAGACTAGCATTAAAACTTGTATTAGAAGGAGCTTGGCTTCTAACAGATTGATAACTTGAAATCATTAGAACTAGCAGCAAAAGTTTATAACAGTTCTTTTTAAACCACATTTTTTTTAAAACACGAACACAAAACAAACAAGTGACTTATGGTATCAGAGAAACTATGACGATGTAAACCTAATACAGTAAATTTTATAAAAGAATAAACGAAATAGAGGGGGTGGTTTGTATGACAATTTGATATGAGTATGAACAATAGTATAGTCCGAGACGTGGTCACACCCTGTTGATTCCATTGCGAAGTCGTTTCACCGCCTTTGTTCATAATAAATTATAATGATGGTCATGTTTGCCAGGATTGTTTCATGGTACATGCACATTGCCATGAATACCATTGGTATGTGCGTTCTGTTTGAGATGAAGTAAGAAATTTAATTGAAAAGATGTGCAGAATGCGAGAAACTGGTTAAAATCGTAAGCCAGAAACTTGCTAGGTCTTGGGAAGTTAAGTTGGATCAAATTACAGGGAAACAAATACTGCCCTGGTATAATGCTTAAAAGCACTTTTCATTTTACCAATATGTGAAAAGGCCAGTAGGGCCCAGTCTGAGATTGTCTATTCGAAAAAAGTTTTCGAACACTATCTTGAACTTGTCAAAATCAGTGTTACCAGTGAATGAGGGTAATTTAAATTACTTATTTTCCCATTACCAAGGTAGTCCGATGGGATCCCTCATGTTTTACTTTTCGAGTCTCCTGTCTTTAAATACAAATATTGCTTTCGAATCGCCCGACTAAGGGCGTCACACAAACTTACTTCTACGTCATACAAAGGACGAAATAATGCTATCACGTTTTCTGTTTATACAGACAGAAAAAAACAGCATAACTTTATAAAGGATGTGCTGAATGAAACATTTGTTATTGTATAATAATATCATACATAAGAAAACAACCGTCCAACCATAAGCTACTTGTCGCAAAAACATATGTTCGACGAACATTTAGAAAGCAATGCGTTTCCTTACTGCATAATGCATTTTCTGTGTATATCATTAACCCTTTCATCTCATAATTGATTCTAATCCGTAGCATCAAGGTATATTTTCGCTTGAATATGAAATAAAATTAATTCTACGGTTGTTAACATAGTAGTTGTCTCATTGTGAACAATGGTAATGCTCTTACGCAAGATGGTGATGCCTACTGAGGTAACTACGGAGAACTAATGTTATTAGCAAAGGATATGTTGGCTAATATGCGTTTGTACTAAAAAAACAATAATTGTAGGTAGGTATACATAACAGCCATTGAAAATTATCTCAGAGGCTGTTTATGTTCGCCACAAAGTACAGTAAAGTTTCCGTCAAGGCAAAAATGCGGTTTAGAAAAGTAAATAACTAGGTGTTTAGAAGTATCAGCCTAGCTCTTGGGAAAAAGGCGTGAGTGTTGAGTTTATGTATATGTATCAGCTATTGCAAGTTTGAGTGCATGGACAGCGCAGGCCTCCTCCTGCAAAGCTAGGCAAATTTGGAGAGGTTTTATTTACCTATAGCTTTCCTAATCATATTCTAGTTGCAGACCGCTACACTAAAACAATTCGTTCTTATTCCGTCACTGCACAAAGAATAGAAATACAAAAGAGTAACAATTGTAAATATTACAAGATTTGGTTTAGTTCGTTATTGACGAAAGTGCCTACCTTTACGAGAAAGATTTCAAAAAGCTTGTTAAAATTTCAACAAGCTTTTAATTAATAAGAGTAACATTGTAATAATAATAAAAGTTCAGCGGTAGTCGCGAATATTGGATGTCGTGCACGAGATTGCAGTTCGAATCTCATTTACAGAATCCACAAGCAAATTCAGACTGGATGTTTTGTTTGTCCCTAAATTGTTTTTAACGAATCCCCCACGTCTCTGATCTTAGCTTCTAGCGATGTAATATTAAGTAGACTTTTAAAAAGGAATTAGCTACTACATTCAGATTCAGAGAAATTTTCTTTTAAATTGTCTTTTAAAAAGGAATTATCTACTACATTCAGATTCAGAGAAATTTTCACATTGTTTTTTTTTGTACACAGTACATTTATTTTATCACAATGGTCCTTACGATAACGTAGTTCAATAACCTTAGTTAGGTAAAGTTTATTTGTTATTTTTAACTGTTTACTGTACGCGTTGTTTATGTTTACGTCGATCAATCTTTACCAATGTTTTTTTAAATCATTGCCTTTTGTAGTTATACTAAAATGTTTACTTTACAATAGCCAGTTCTAGAAATAGTTACTTACCAAGAGTTGTATTTAATAAAAATAAACGTAAATATAAGAATATCTTATGTGGAGTACGAATATCAATCTATTTCATACCGTTGATATCGTTTTAAGAAGGTTCATTTCATGCCATTGGTCTCGTTTTTGAGATGTTATTAGGATTAACTGGAATTGTGACATAATGTATTCTTACTCTATCACTACAGGAATAAATGTGCTGCTTCTATTAACTCTTTTAAAGTGTCGCCTGCCGACACAATAGTAAAACAATGCACGTGTACTATATATGGTACACTGCACTGGGAACGTGTTAATAATTTATTAAAAAAATAACATGGATAAATCATACTCTGTTCCTCTTGAAATAGGTAGAGACAACTAAGCACCATACTATATCCTTACAAAACTGCTTTGCTTCATCTACATTCATAACATACCCGTCATTTGAAAAACGAACGCCGTACAATTATGTATTTCGACCAGGAACTAGTATAATCCAATCCGACACCTCAACATCTGACATACAGAAGCTAGTCTTCAATCAATTTTCCCTTAGCAAAGTTATGACGTCATAACTTATACATCGTAATGGAATCAACAAAACATCATGTACCTACATAAGATTTCCACGTAGGAATTTGTTTCGTGCTCTGAATATAACTACACGTCCTACTTCTAAGTATTACAGGGAAACGTGTAAAGGTAGAGAGCCCGTTTTTATTAGTTTTAAATTATTTATTTCGCGGCAACAGATTTACGATTGGTACTGCGATATATCAGGCGCCCGCCAATAAAATTCGTGACACGGATCTAGATAGAGAAACTGGAATTGCAATTGGTATTTATTTACGAATTTATAGCATAATTTTGTTCCGTAAGAAAACTAAAAAAATCTCAGGAATACAAGTAAAATGTAAAAAGAAAGATAAGGTTTTTTAGGTGCACTGTAACGGTACAATAGGTTTTAAACTTCTTTTCACCAGCTCTCAAAAGGTTTATGTTTATATTGTTGGAACTAACTATAATACCAACAATTGTTTGATTAGCTATGTTTTTAAAAACATAAAACATGTGTTTCTTTATAAATAAACAACATATTTTATTTTTATTTTGTTTGTCACTGCGTGAAAAACTGAGGGCCTCACTTGAGGCTATAAACATCTCCTTACTAGTGTAGTAAGTAAGATCTATAGCGAGATACATGAAGAAGAATTTCTTCTTACTTCGTCAACCTTAAGCATTTTTAAGAACCTTTATAAGAAGAAGGAAACACATGACCTAAAAAATCGTTCAAAATTTTTATTGTTCGCCATCGGAAGGAATTGCCAGACGTTTTGATTCGTGACGCGACAGTAACGATTGTTCATGTACCGAGGCAACGTAAACTAGAACGTATAGTTGTGATAAGACAGGTGATTACCTATAGAACGAGGTCGTGTGGCTCTTCGGAAAATTTGCAATAAATTAACCGCGTTATGTTAGCGTGTATACCGTGCGTACCTCAAATTGATTCAGGATTCTACAATCAGATTGGAAAAACAGAAAGTAAAATCATGAATTCTTAGATTCAGATAAGTATGATAGTCACATCTAGTTTCTATAGTTAAGTGTGTATTCAAACATTTTGCAAGGTATAACTCCGCAGGTAGTTCAAACCCCCTTTTATTTTACGATCTTAAGATGATACATTGATAAAATGCACTATCTTTCATCAACTACTACAGGAATATGAAAAGACCTATTGATCTAGAATTTTAATATAGGTAAATTGATACCTTTAACTAGGTTTTTGTAATTACCAAAACGCGATAGCTTGATTTTGGCTCGATCATATTTATTTTTGAAAACACCTCTACAAAAACAGTTTTTTACATATTACACGGAAAGTACACTATCATTATGCTTAGGAATTACTCAAATACATTCGTAACATCAATATTAGTATTACTGTAGAATATCATTACATAACTACAACCAATAATTTTTAATGAATCAAATAAGATTTTAGCAATTTCTAAGCGCTCCGGATCGTTGCGGGCGCATCGCAATTTCAGACCTTATACCGATAAGTTAACGATCGATACAGAATGAGTACGGTCGACGATTCAGTCGGGCGATGGCCCTCTTCGACGCCGGACCTGTGCATGTCGACTCACCGTTCGTACTGAATTTTATCGCGTAATTTTATATCGTAGGTAAAATATATAGGTTAGGTTTAAAATATTTATACCTAAGTTTTTATTAATACTTTGTTCTCTTTTATCAGTAAATAATAGTATTATTTTATAATAGTTATTTCGATAACATTGTATCGTAAAATATTTTTGTAGTTATGTCTTTTATAAAACTTAGGTAAAGTTCGCCATAACTCAACTAAGTACCTAGTTACTGTTGACCCTTTTGATAATGCAAGCGTTTGTTTATATAAGCGATTTTAGACTATAATATGCTCAAGTGTTATAAGTTTTATAACCGTTTTCGTCAAGATCACGTAATTGAAACGTACTATAATATTACGTACCTATTTATTTTGCAAGCTTAGGTAGGTAGGTACTTACTGATAAGATCTAAATAATACTTTTTACTTTCGCGGGAACTTTTACAAACATGAAACAAACGAACACAAAGAACGTCCAGACTCAGGACAGTTGTTTGTGGATCACACAAAAAAATTATCTTACGTGAGATTTGAACTCTCATGCACTCCACCGCGGGAACGTTTACAAACATGAAACAAACGAACACAAAGAACGTCCAGACTCAGGACAGTTGTTTGTGGATCACACAAAAAAATTATCTTACGTGAGATTTGAACTCTCATGCAGTCCACTGCGGGAACGTTTACAAACATGAAACAAACGAACACAAAGAACGTCCAGACTCAGGACAGTTGTTTGTGGATCACACAAAAAATTTTATTACGTGAGATTTGAACTCTCACGCACTCCACCGCGGGAACGTTTACAAACATGAAACAAACGAACACAAAGAACGTCCAGACTCAGGACAGTTGTTTGTGGATCACACAAAAAAAATTCTTACGTGAGATTTGAACTCTCATGCAGTCCACTGCGGGAACGTTTACAAACATGAAACAAACGAACACAAAGAACGTCCAGACTCAGGACAGTTGTTTGTGGATCACACAAAAAATTTTCTTACGTGAGATTTGAACTCTCACGCACTCCACCGCGGGAACGTTTACAAACATGAAACAAACGAACATAAAGAACGTTCAGACTCAGGACTGTTGTTTGTGGATCACACAAAAAAACTGTCTACCTTAGGCAGTGGCGGGCGCAGTAATCGGTAATCGTAAGTCAGCATGAAGAGTCCACCAAAAGGGCGAGACGAGACGAGAATTAAAATCACACCGAACTGTTTCCACCAAAAATTGACATCGCGACATGCGTGTTTCTTGTTAATGTATTTTGAACTCTACATGAGAAATAATACGGTTCATTTTTACACAAACAAAAAGTAGCAACAAACAACAATAGGCCTATCGCGAGAAGCGAGTGTTTTTGTTACAAAGTTAATATATACTCTATTTCCTAAGCAATACGGTTCATTTTTACATAAAGATTTCAAATTTTGCCTCGTCTCGCCCCTCAGGTGGAAAATCACCTAGAGTTCAAATCTCACGTAAGACAATTTTATTTGTGCGATCCACAAATTATTGTCCTGAGTCTGGATGTTCTTTGTGTCAGCTAAGTAAATGTTTGTAAATACCCCGCGACACAGGACAATACATAGTGGGGCTATTGTATTTTTTTTAAAGTTCTATTATTTTGCGTGAGATTCAAACCCGCGACCTCGTGCACTGCGACCGATACCCCGAGGCGGTCAAATTATTTTTGTGATCCCCAAATTATTGTTCTAAATCTGGATGTGTTTTGTGCCTTCATAATACCTTGCGCGGGTGTAAATTAAAAAAAAAATAGGGGCTACATGTATATACATACATAATAGACCGGTAGATAGTAGGTTTTTCTGTAACAGAATTTTCTGTAACCTACCGCGGACTGACGTCACAGTATAACCAGTAGTCAAACTGGGCCGAATATTTATTATAAATGCCTACGGGTGCGCGGTACGTAAACAATAGTAAACATGCGATCTACTTTGTGTTTCCATTTAGTTTTGTAATTGTAAATGAATACTTTTTATTTTTCTATTTTATATTTATATAAATAACAAGTGTTCTGTAAAAAACGTGTTGTTTTATGATTGATACATTTAATTTAAAGAAACATGTATATGTTTGTATTTATATCCACCATGTTTGTGATATAAATAAAATACTAAATTATAATATTAAGAAGGTACTTAACAAGTCATTCGGTAAAGTAGGTACAGTACCGGGCCGTTTATATTGCATATCAACCTATAGAAAAATACAATCGGTCAATTTCGGCTTCGTAGAGCGTCAGAGAAAAAGTCGATGTGTAATATTTACGGCCGGGTACTGTGTTTATTATATTGGCCATGTTTGTTTGAAATTGAATTTATCGATAACCAAAACCAAACTTTAAACAGGTCTATTAGATCTATTTAACGTCAAAATAAAGGCATCGAGGTCACTTCACCAATCCATTCAAAAAATGACATCGATGTCATTGCTTAAATTTACCTAGATCAAAGTGAAAGACACGCATGGGGGATTACATAAAGGGGGGCTAAATTTTCATTATTATTGACCTAAGTACAACAAACCGTTTTCGTGATATACACAAAATACTATTATAATATTAAATACCTAAGTCATTTAGTAAGGTAGGTATTTATATCAGCCATGTTTGTTTGAAATTGACATATGAATAATATATTTAGTTTCAAATTATAACACACAGTCCGCTCGTTACTGCGGCACAGTAGCGACTGTTCCCTCAGCGATCGTGAGCGTGTAGGTATAAACTCACGTTTCGTCGTCCGTTTCTATGAAGTTGAAATACTGTATATATTTGTACTATGGCACAGAGCGATAACGTGTCCTTGAGGGCCGGCGGGACGACGACGGCGCACACGGCGCGGCGGCGCGTGAGCGAGTATATCCGTCTCATTCGCGCGCCGAGGGGCGCGCCCCTCTGGCCACGGCCGAATTCAACTCGAAAATTGTCAAAGTAGCGTCTTAAATTCTTCACGAGATACATAGGTGAAAAAAAGTATCCAATGCTTTTTCAGTATACGTTATAAAAAGGATAGGAATTGGGAAGAGGGTGGCGGGTAAATGGTCTGGCCACGATTAATGGTCCCTGTAATTATTTCCAGTGCATTCTACGATCGCATTGGTACTGCGGTTGTCCTTTATTGAGCCGAATGTGAAATGGTTCCGACATTAAATTGAACAGTATCGGTAACCTCTGGATGTTGCCGGTGTTAAAAATTTTATGTTTTTTTTTTTAATATTGTGAAACTAGGATCAAAATCAATGCAATAAGACCGAATAAGATAAGTTATGCAAATTTTTATAAGGGACACTCATGGGACAAGACTTGCAACATTTTGTATACTTAGTATGTCAGGAATAATTTAATACGTTGTAAGATATTTATAATTACTTCTTAGTTACCGTTAAAGTAAGTAACTTTGATGTTCTGAAATACGAAAGTAAGTATATTACTTAGTTGAAGCTCAGACTCAAACGAAAATAAAACCTTCGTAAAAGCATTAAAGTATGAACTGTAAGCTTCAAAACTAAAGTACCCAACACAAACTGAATTTATCAAAGTAAATATAAAAAGATTTTAACTTGAATCGTCGTCGATACGAAATTGAGGAACCATGTTCGTTCGAATCTAATTTCTGAGCTTAGGAAAACATCGATCAATGTCTCACTTCTTCAAAGAGCATATCGGAGAGGCAAAGCAGGTGTCACCGTGAATGGATCGACACCTAAACGAGTATCAATAGTATCCTTATATAAGTACGTGATTTGTAATTCTGTGAAATGTTTGATATCATTTCTTAAGCCTTTTGAAGTCAGCAGAAAGATTTATTTTGTAATTTGGAATTTATGGATATGGGTATCTGATTTATAATGTTTTTTGAATATGTTTTCGCTTTGTTTTGATCGTTTCTGTTTTTAGCTTAAGCTTTGAAAAATGTGTCAAAATCTATAAAAAACATTTAGTTTTTGGTACAAAACTAGACCAATAAACTAGACCACTGCAGATAGTAAAGTTCAAACACACAAATAAAACCATTGATTGGTTAGCAAATACGATACCTCTCCGTAGCAATAACCACTAAACCCACAGAGATCGTCAAATCAATTAATATTTTTGTATACAAACCTTTTTCAGCAGCGTAGTATGTTCGGAAAGAATTAAGTATAGTCTATTCATGGACCGTTTCATATTACCATAACGTCTGATTGTTTGATCATAAGAAAAATGAAAGCAATACGTAGAATATGCAGCCATAGACATGATAGTGCAGAAATATTTGCTCGAATGCTCCGAACGCATATGCCAGATGAGAAAGAACCATTTGCCAATATGAAAGTGACGTCTTATGAAAAATGCGGCAATACTGGTTGAAGTACCGACATTAAACCGTCTGAATATGTACGAGGGGATGTAAATGTCATGTGGGTGACTAAAATAGGAGTGGGGTGACTTTGAGGTGACATTACCGTAATATTTTCGGCTGATATTACGATGGTACTTATTAAGAATAAGTATTTGATTTATGGTATGATTAAAGTGTATGCCTTTTCAAAAGTTATACAAAGTTTAAATTGTAGAGAAATGTTGGGATGTTGTACGAGGAAGGAAATCGAAAACGAGTTGTAAGTTTTGAAGTTTGTTTAGGAGTTTAATGCCTGTCGATTTTCTTGTATTTATGTTTTGTTAAAAGTATAAAATGATCGGTAATATGTGTATGTTATGACTAATGGACTTGTGACTAGGAAGTCTATGAGTATGAGTGTGTGTTGTATGTTATTAAGAAATTATCGTCCGGAAAAAATATGATATTCCAGTAGTTCCAGATAATCGAGATGCAATCTCGATCTCATGGTGCCGTTAGCATTTCGAATTCTTTTTATTACCAATTTAGACTCACTGCTGTGCATAGCTCTCCCCACTGGTTTCCACGCGCCTATTTCTTTTACGATATCTGGCCGTTTCTAATACAGTCATCTAGATCGTCACGCCAACGCCTTCTTGGCGATTGAAATTTACTCTTTCTCAAAGTACACAAAATTCTTAAGAACACAAACAAAAAGTACCCTTTCACCCTGTTGCTATAACATAAATAATAGATCAATGACCCGGCCAGAGGTATCTCGTAAAAAAACACTTTTCCAAAAAAAAAAAAAAGGGATCTTCAAGGAAAAATTACTCTCGTTACATCACGAGGAATTGGCATTAATAAAAAAAACGCACAGTAATTCGGTTCTAAGGGCGTTGACAAACGGGTCTAGAGCCCGACTAATGAGGGAACGCCTGTATCACCTGACGTTTTTACAAAATGTTTATCCGACGTACTTAACTATGACAATTTGTTTCTTACTTCTTGGGGGAAGATGGTAATTTTGAAATAGGCTTCTTAGAAATATTTGTTGAGTGTTGCAAGTATTTGAGCCGACAGACTAAAGAGGCTTGTTTATACACTTTTCTTTTGGACTCAATAAAAATCAAAAACATTAAGTATATTTAAATCTACTTAATTATTAATTAAGGTGAGCCATGCTATTTCATTATTATTCTGATAACTTAATATTTAAAAACTCAATATTAATTTTGAACACAATAAATACAAAATGCTTTCTTATTAGGAACACTCACTTCCCCACGACATCTTTCCTGAGTAGGCTATTTTCATTGTTGACATGCAAAATTAGGCAACATCGAAGTTTACTTCTAGCCTTCTAGATATCGCTGCCCTGTGAATAATCATCACCTTAAAACTTTTGCAGCGCAGATTTTAATCCTTAAGGTTCGTATTGTTCTATAGTTATTTGTTTTATTGGAATAAGGATCAATTTGCCTTGCGTTTTTACATCAAATTACAATCAAGTTGTTACTAGGTCAGCTTGTTGTCATTAATGCAAATCGTCTTAAAACAGCTGTCAAGTCAACACCTGTGTTTGATTCACCTGCAGTTAAACAATTTGTTTTGTTCTACGTAATAACATGTGTTCATGTTTGTAAGAGAAAATGGTTATAAATTGCGTGTTTTTTATGTTATAGAACTGTTATTTTATTGCTTATGTTAATAATGATTTAAAAGGGTTGTGCGATTTACACTAGTGAAGGACGTTGTGTTAGATTTTATATGGTTTTTGTGAAATGCGATGACAAAGTTACTTTTTCGTACCAGCTTTATACAACCTAAGATTAAGATCAACGACGATATTTCAAAAACCATCAATTTGATAAATAAAAATCTAGCGATATACTTATTATTACTTATACCATACATTGTACATAAACATTTATTATGTCTCTGTAGGAACATAAGCACATGTATAAAGTAAATAAGTACAAAGAGTGATCAAATAAATCGGAAACCAAAATGACACCCTAACAATCCCATAATCCCTTACCTCGGACTACACGTACTGATTTGAATCTGTGACGCTAAAATATAGCATCGGTTTAAATTTTATTTAAAGAACCCGTACATTTATTTACATTACAATATTATTTTACCGATTCATCATTATCATGGGCCTTTGCGTCTATTTCAGACGATTCATTTATTGCCTTGTGGATGCCATGCACTTTTTCTCATGGCTGTGCAAGCCAATTCTAGAGAGAATATTTCAGTAACAATGCAGAGAAATGTCAATAAACTGGTAAGGTGTTTACAATGATTCACATTTTTTCGAAGACATTAATCTGATGTAGATTTTCACTGCCCATTGTTTTATCATTGTTTTGGTTAAAGTCGTTTATCGAATGCCTTGACATTGAAGTTTAATGAAGTATAATATTTGAGAAAAGTTGGCATTTTGAAGAAACAAACTGTTATACGACTTCTATTCGTATTTAAAAAGAAAACGAAAAATCAATGTTTCCATTCTAATGAACAAAAATTAGTCTATATGGTAGCCTCTACTGACTGTAGCAGTAGACTGTAGGCCAATGTTAAATAATATAAAACAATCAAATGCGAATGTATCACTTATCATGCTTTTATTAAATAAATAATCCTCACAATTCACACATCGCCACCTAGTCCCAAACTAAGCAAAGCTTGTACTATGGGTACTAGACAATGGATAAACACACTTAAATCAATCATGTTCATGCACACAAAGATTGCATTGGGCGGAAATCGAACCCGAGACCTCTGCGTATCTGTTATGTTATATAACCACTACGCCACAGAGGTCGTCATAGAACGACAATGTATCACATAACAAGATTTTATTCCAATAATATAATTAATTACTTACATAAATTCAGTGAATCACAATTTTAGTTACCCTTAAATTCAGGTTGTTTGAATTTTAAAGCACACCATTCGGTCGGTCTGAGGGATCATAGTACACTCGTATTATATTCGTTTCGGCACGAACCGTGTTGTACTCTGTGGACAAATACCGCACTCGTCATTTTGGACATCTACCTTGTTAATCCTTGTTCGTTGAGTTCGGAAGCATAAGTAAAAGTTTAGTATTCACAGCAACCCATCTGGCTACCCCTCATTATAACTTTAATCCTTTGCAATAAGACATATTTTTGCAATGTAATTTAGTTCTTAATATGGCTATGCGTACGACCAGTGTCGTCTTGTCTTTGTTTGGAACTTTTGTTTAGAACAGAGTTTCCAATTATCATTTACACATTGATTTCATTTTGTTTGGATTTATTTCTTTTTATTCCGTGTTGATTCAAATAAACTTTATCAAATTATCTTTTTTTCAGTACTCTTTAATCTTGTGTCTAGGTAAATCTAACTCTTAAATCAATTTTCCAAAGTACCTAAATGATCACGGCACCGCGTTATGGACTACTAAATATTTTACATCAATTGTTATTGACAAGCCGCCTAGCGTATATACGTCCTTATTACTATGACTTCGATACAAATTTAGGGTAAACGACCAGCACGTATGTTCCCGCCTATCATAAACACTCATCTTGCAAAAGCTTTCATATCCTTATGCAAATTGGGAACGTTTATGGTTTGACTACGTAACTTACGCACGGGTGACAACTGGTGTACACATACCCTTTTTGTGAAATGACACTGTTAGGAAATTGAGAGAAGAGACAAGAATAACTTTATACGGTTTCGGGTTATTTGTTAGAGGTTTTGAATAAAGTGCCTACGATATTAAGGTTGGCTGTTGAGTGGTATTGCGTGTTATGAATTATATTAAAACTAATAATATTTTCTTTGTTAACTACTGTAGTTAAAATTTGCTTTAACAAACTTGTAAAGATAGCGAAATCTAGGGATTTTTTATAATCTTTTTTTACAATTATAAGTCTTAATATAATATCCTCTAGTGTAGTCGGCATTAAGCATTCGCTCTAAGTAGACTAATTTACAAACTACCAAATAAACATCGTTCAGACACATCTAATTATCGCAATAATTGTCAGTGCTCTGCAAAGAAACGGCTTTTTTTCTGTCTAGATTATGTGGTGCCTTCAGCTTTAGTTGCACATTCTCAATGATTGGCAATAGTGGATTCGGTAGAATAGAATCAAACTTATCAAAATTATGGACTAGCTTAGGCTATTTTTCTTATTTTCGTTCTACGAATCAATCTTCAGATGTTTGTTATACTCGTAGATGTTGAGACAGATTGTTCTATTTTCAAACAGTTATCCGTTGCTTGGTTACGGGTCACGATCACGCTCACAGAACGTCCGGCTTTTGAGCTTACGCTCAGTAGGAAAAAAATTAAAGTTGTAACTAAAGGAGAATATTAATTGCTTTTCTGGACCTAGTAAAAGTATTTTGATAAGTTATAGTTTTAAAAATGCTAATGCCGATGTTTTGCCAGACAGCCTAGAAAGACCTTTTGTTAGTTTTTTGCACAAAACATTTTTTCACACATTCATGATCATCATCATTTCAGCCAATTCGGTATGTAAAGTAAAAGTTTACCTATGTTGAATCCAAAACCATTTCGAGATTTTAGATCGATAAGTAATAAAATCATATTTTTAGCGCAAAAAAACGCAAGATTGTGTTTATTTTTACAATTACTACATAAATTACTTTGTCTTTCATTTGACGTCTAAATGACATCATGTCGCCCGGTTCAACAGAAGTTTGTTTCTGCTTTCATTGCTTAATAACTAAAACAACTAATTTGAGTACTTTTGCCCTCCCACCTACAGTTTATTTGCAGTAAACAGCCAAAGTAAGTAATTCGACCGCATGTATGACGTCATAGATGCGGTCGAATTACTCACTTTAACTGTTTACCACAAATTAACCACAAGTAGGAAAGCAAAAATACTCAAATTAGTTGTTTATAATTAATAAATCTTTAAAATAAAAATATAAAAAAAATACCAAAAAAAAACTTTACATACCGAATTGACGTCCACTGCTGAACATAGGCCTCCTCCAAGCATTGCCACCTTGTGCGGTCCTGTGCCTCCCTCATTCATCGGCTTCCCGCCGTCCTAACTAGGTCGTCGGTCCACCGTGTAAGGGGTCTCCCCACCCTGCGCTTAAACACATACACATTGATTTAAAACAATTATACAACTCTACTATTTGCGTCTCTCTGACTAATAATGAATTCAAACTTTTACCTTCAAGAATGGTTTTCGAAGATGAGTCCTAAAAATGAGTAATGTAGTAATTCCCAAACGAAAAATGTTATTGCGCGTTGACCTTTTATACCTATTAGGGGACGCTTTACCGAGGGTGCACACAAATAAAACGGAAATGTTTTAAGGGACTCGTAAAACTTCTTCACAAAAAAAGTCCTTGATCTTCAAAATTACTTAATTCTTTAAAAAACACTCTCCAATTATCGGCTTCGCTATTACTTTAGATTTTTTAATGAAAAAGTTGATGTAAAATGTAATTTTAAATTACTTTTTATATTGCGTTTAATTAATTATCCGTGTGGTGACAGAGTAAGAATACGATATGTCACCACCCATCTCATCCCACGGGTGTCGTAGAAACCGACTAAGGGACTATCTGTGAATATTACCTTTACATAGAAAGAAGGAAAACTTGAAATTAAACCCTATACGAATCCGACTTCCCAGCGTGGTATTTGGCCAAGTATTCCTCTGTCACGGGAGGAGGCCCGTCCCTGCAGTGGGACATTAATGGGCTGTTATGATGATTGAGTTTAATCCCATGTAGGAAAATTACTGATTGATCTACAAAATTATTGTCGTGTGCTTTATGTTCTTTTGTGTACATTTCTACCTGTATTTGTTCCTACTAGGTAAATGTATCAGGACACGGTCTGCATACTGCCCACTGCAGAAATGGGCTTCTTTTATTGAGGGCTTCCATCCTTAACTTACCACACACATCAGATACATTTGTACAACCTTCAAGGTTTTGTTCCGAGTTTTCATGCAATGACACTATGCCCTTCATAACAACCCATTAATGTCTCACTGCAAGGAGGGGCCTCCTCCCGTGATAGAAAATACTTGGCCTACTAATACCACTCTGGCCAAACGGATTGGAATAGGGTTTAATTTCAAGTTTTCCTTCTTTTTACTTCGTAAAGATAATAGTCACGGATATTCCCTTAGTCGGTTTTACGACACCCATGGGATGAGATGGGGTGGTGACATATTGTATTCTTACTCCGTCACCACACGGACACTATGCCCTTAGTTGTCTTTTATGACACCCTCGGTATAATATTGGGCAAGACTTCGTTACAACTACTGGTCAATTCAAACTTAACTTTTTTTACTCAAAGCATGAATATGTGTGGAAGACATTTAGTAGAGTTGTCTATCATTTTGTAAAGCATATAACTGTCACTATGAGTATGATAGTATCAGATGCGTGATCGCACGTGCAACGGAAGGATTAACACAAACATTTATTTATTCAACGATACGTATATACCTACTTAGTATTTATGACAGTATCTAATACGTGTTTTGTTTTGTAGAGACCATGACTAGAACTAGGTTTATAAGTTATTTTTATTTTATTTATTTAGAAAAATAAACGTTAGTACACTGTTTAATGCATAATTAATAGATACAGTTTTCGGTAGTAGTTAATGCAATAACAACGAAATTTTCACACATTTGTCAAAGACATTGCTGTGATAGGATCATGAACTTAGATCTATGAGATGTTCTAATACAAGATATTTTAGCCGCAACGCTTACCCCGGTTGACGTCGCGACGCTTAACGTAGATGACGTTGTGAAGCTTTGCATGGTTGGTGTCGCAATCGCAACGGTTAGCCTGGTTTGCGACGCGAAGCCAATCCCGGTTGAATTAGCGTCGCGAAGACATTTACCGCCTCTACCGTCGCGACGAAGTCTATGCTTATGCTGGACATTCTACAATGTCTGGAGAACTACCCTACCTAAAACGTAGTGCTTTTAAATCTAATTCTATACTTCCACTTCCTACATGCATTTAAACTACTCATTCCGGATGTCGTTCGAGTAATTTAAATCTGGCTGTTAGCTAGCCAGTGTTTGACTACAAACAGTTAAGGATTTCGGGTGTGTGGTTCTAATTTCAAAATAATAATAGTGTCATTGTGTGTAACATAGGGCGGATGTATGGAATAACCGCAGCAGGCAATTTAAATAAGGAAGGGATTGACTATTGTAAATAGTTTTAAGTTTAAAAAGAAAAGGTCGAAAGAAACATGTTATTTTAAAAGACTATTTATTTTAAAAATCTCTTTCGTATAAAGTAAAACAGATAAAGTAAAAATAGTTGTGTCTCTTCCCTATTTTATGCCTTGGGTGGTTCTTCAAGAAAACGAAAGACGTAAGAAAATTTGACAAAATAAGTACTTACTGATTTCTTTGTTTGCCCAGCGTGGACAAGTATCCGTGTCGCGTTAATGAAGGAGGCCCATCCGTGCAGTGGGACATGAAGCTGTTATGATGGTCTTGAGATAGGTGTCGTAATCAGTTTAAAGTAAAAGTATGGCTTTTAGTCATTGTTTTATCGATTGTGCAACAGATATTATTTAAACAAGCTTGTTGTTGTAATGGCGACAAATGCAACGAATGACTCATTAAATGTTCGAGACACACTGAGATATTAGGGAGACTAGGACTATTATGAATATTCTAAATCACCATCATCATAATCAGCCATAGAACGTCCACTGATGCGGTCCTGTGCAAAACTCATCTCGGTGCCCCGCCCTCTTTTAAGTAAGTTGTCTGTCCACAACTTACTTAAAAGAGCCACTCCTTTGGGTCCTCTACTCGTCTCATCCAGCCATTTCCAGCTACTTGTTTAAGTAAATATAGATAATTCATGCGAAAATTTTATTTTTCGGCTTTTACAAATTGGATGAAATTTACACTTAAATTTTTAAATTTATTTTGAGTGATGCGAGCTTGGAGAGGCCTTCGTCCAGCTGTTGACCGATCATTGCTAAAAAAAAAGACGTACAGTTGTATACCTACCAGTGGTATTATTAGGTATATTTTCCGAAAGAGGCCGGTCCCTGCAGTGGGAATTTTAGAATAATAGATATTATTTGTCTTTAGTGTGCAATTATCCTAAAAGTTACGTGAAATTTATTGCAGCTGCTAGCTAACAACCCAGTGAATGTAAATTCAAAATTATAATTACTTTGTCTTGTTTGCTATTTCGTATTGTAACATAAGACAGCTTTAAGTTAATTATGAACATTGTTTAGGAACTAGGTAATTTTCTATAACTATACTTTAATAAATTTGTAAATAAGTATAAAATTACTAGCTGACCCGTACCCACTTCGTGGGCCGGCGAAAAAAAACGCGTCCTTTTTTAAACATATTTCATTACTGCTCTACTCCTATTAGTCATATCGTGATACTATATAGCCTATGACACTCCCCGATAAATGGACTATACAACACAAAAAAAAAAATTAAAATCGCTCCAGTAGATCCAGAGATTACCCCCTACAACGTCACAAACACACAAACTTTACCTCTGTATAATATTAGTATAGATAGACAATGTTAACTAATCCCAAATTGTACAGAACTTGTTTTATGGTTACTAGACAACTGATAAAAATAAAACTTATATAACCTTTTTTCTAATACCTACTTACGTATTATATTCATAAACACACGGGGTTCTTAAGCGCGACCTGTGCGTAGCAATCGTCAACTGTTATTACTACGTCAATGTACTGTTACTACCATATCAATTAAGCAAGTTTCCTAGTTTTTTAAAGGGAAAAACCACATTACGATATTATTATGTTTAGCAAAAAAAAAAACATTTTGACACAAAACCCTCTACCAATCGTTTGGCAAGCGTGATATTCGTCCTTTGGTCACATACTAACCTAACCTAACCAACTGTTTCTGACTTTTGCCTTAATATTGTATTTTTGCCAGTACCTACTATAACATATATAATGGCTAGTTAATGTGACTAATTCTGCGACATTTATCACTTTATCTAAATTGAGTAGCCATTATACATAACGGCTAGTTATTATGTACAATATTCATATTTATTACTTTGGCTGTAACATATACATTGTTTTCCTATACAATTAACTTAACACAAGTAATACAGTACTAACCAATTCTTCCAATAGAACCTTTCTTGTTATTAGAGTAGTTCTCAATACACCATCGACGAGGTCAAGATCCTGTTATTATCTCCCTAGGGAATACCCACCTCTATCCTTCGAAATACTTATGACGGTGCGACTATTTTCTGACACCTAATTACTTAAGGCTCAAGTCTTGCAGGTTATTTTCTTTTCTGAATTTCTAGAGCTGAATTTTTAGTTGAAAGTACCGTTTTGTTTACCTAACTAAAATACATTACTTTGTGACATTAACCTGAACAGAGACTTTTCTATATGAAAACGATTTCAGACATTTTAACAATCAGAATCATCATCATCATAACAGCCCATTAATGTCCCACTGCAGGGACGGGCCTCCTCCCGTGATAGAGGGATACTTGGCCTACTAATACCACGCTGGCCAGGCGGATTGGTATAGTGTTAAATTTCAAGTTTTCCTTCTTTCTATCTAAAGGTAATATTCACAGTTAGTCCCTTAGACAGACTAAGGGACTATCTACGACTTCTACGACACTCAATGACACGAGATGAACAATCAGAATAATAATGATGAATTATGCAATTTTTTAAACTTCTATAGACGCCTTTTAAAAGGATTTTTTTATTATTAGGCTGTCATAATTCGAAATAATATTTAACGTTTATTAAATAGTAACTACCAAAGTAATAAATTGAAAATGCAGTTTTTAATGTCACACATCGAACAATATATTGCGTTTGTACAAACTCATTAACTCGTGTGCTACTGACTACTGACAAACCTCAATTCCAACATACAGTCCAGAACCTCTAAACATACTTATTATAATAACACCATATTCATATTGCATCAACATTACTTCGAAACATCTGATTTCTCAAAGATTTTGATCTATAGTTAAGATCTGTATATTTCCCTTGTAACTGAGGCGACATTGGAAATGTAATCAAATACATAATATAAAAACAATAGAACCATTGTAAAGTAACAAGGTTATTGTAATTTTCAGAGTGGAAAATGTCGAACGTCTGTCAACGGTACATGAGGCGGCATCGTGACGAGAAAAATGGAGGGTCCTACATGAAGGTATGTGTTAATTCCTAAATATATATAAGATAATATCATTACATTACAGCCTATTAATGTCCTACTGCAGGGACGGGCCTCCTCCCGTGACGAAGGGATATTTGGCCTAATAATGCCACGCTGGCCACACGGATTGGCATAGGGTTTAATTTCAAGTTTTCCTTCTTTTTATTTCGTAAAGATAATATTCACGGATAGTCCCTTAGTCTTTACGACACCCATGATGGGGTGGTGACATATTGTATTCTTACTCCGTCACCACACGGAGAAGATAAATATAATATAAATGTAATTAATTAGATAGCCATATAATTGAATAACCGCCCAAACCAAAGTAAAAATAATTAGAGGTAGTCTATGGTCAGCAGTGTAAGTACTTCTCCTGGCTGATATGATAATGATGTGGATTTAAAAATAAATCTTACGTTATACTCCTCTCATTCTATATTAAAGTCGTACGTTAACGAAAATTTTATGAACATAAATTTTGATTTACTTGTGTTTGGGTTACAATTACAAGTGAAAGACGATGGCAACGTAGTTAATAAAACCTTTACATCACTACATAGTATAAAACAAAGTCGCTTTCTCTGTCCCTATGTCCCTTTGTATGCTTAAATCTTTGAAACTGCGCAACGGATTCTGATACGTTTTTTTAATAGATAGAGTGATTTAAAAGGACGGTTTATATACCAGAGTAGCCCATATAAAAGAGATTGGGCAAAATTAACCCAGAACCAACAGGAACAAAATATATGCCGGTTTATTTGTCTTGCTATAAGAAACTTTTTAATAAAAAAATCTTCCCTAGGTGCGGTCCAACTGTAATTACACACAATTAAAAAATAGTTTTTTCTGTTTCATAACGCTAATAAAAACAAAGAAATACATGTAACGTTATCTAATTGGTATTAAAGTCTTTACTCGCAACAAAAAAATACCATAAGCGACCCGCGTCATGCGCAGGTTCAGGTATTATTTTACTTTTTCACTCTCACACCGGTGTCCTACGTGGGCGACGAAGGCGACACGACGCGACACGATACTACACACGACAAGTGTTCTATATGATTACGTCACGTCTCGTCGCAGACCGTCACATAGGACACAAGTAGGGTACGCCGTTGATTAGATGGCTTATGTCGCGTTCGTCGCTTCGCGTCGCGTCGTTTTCGTCACCCACGTAGGACACCGCGTTAGACAGAGATGGCACTTTGTTAAATTAAATCATTTAGAAGAAATATGTCGTACAGAATCCTGTATCCACGGTATGCGTACGTAGGGAGCTGTTCTCATATGGTAAGTGTAATATATTACTTAGGTCACGCTAGACATGTAGGCATAGAACAGCCTGCAGGTCCAATGGATTTTTTTTAAAATCATCATGTATCATGCCCTGTGTCGCGGGGACTTTTTACAAACATCAATTAACGGACGCAGAGACTCAGGACAATAATTTGTGGACCTCACAAATAATTGTCCTGCGTGGGGACCGAACTCACAACCTCGTGCACGGCAGCCGCTTGCGCTACCGTCGTGCCACCGAGGTCGTCGGTCAATTCCGTGATTGTTGACTTATGATGGTTATCCGCGTGGTGATGGTGACGGAGTAAGAATACAATAAGTCACCATACCGAGATGGTAGATCCCATGGGTGTCGTAAAAACAGACAAAGGGATTATCCGTGAATATTATCTTTACGAAATAAAAAGAAGGAAAACTTGAAGTTACACCCTATACCACTACGTCAGGCCAGCGTGGAATTAGTAGGCCAAGTACCCCTTCGTTACGGGAGGAGGTCCGTCCCTGGAGTGTGACATTAATGGGCTGTTATGCTAGATGGTTGTGTATTATTAAACATTAAAACACGTAACGTAGTTTTCATTCATAGCTAAATGTTATGAGCCTTATATCTCTCATACCCCATACATATACAATAAACAAATAATGAAAATTATATAAGTTTAACATGATGTAATAATGAGGGATATATTAGCTCTGTTGATCCTGGGTTTTTTTTGTATGAAATTTGCCCATTGTCCTTTAGAGATTTCTGTGATGTAAATTTTAATGTAATCGTCTAATTAAAACTGTACTTAAGCGTTGTGTACGGGTCGCTAGTTATAAAAATATAATAGAAAAACTAAATGTCCCGTCATGTACTCGCATTTCCTGAGTCAGCGATTAGAGCATGTTATCCAATGCCATTTGAGATACGTTTTATAATAATTATGAAGGTCTCTTCAACAAGAGGTTATCTTACCACTACTGAGTTCACGTACCTCGAAGCAGAACGAAAAAGATTATGTGGGTAAAGGTTGAAGGGCAAGTTTAATTTCAAGGGTATAGAACTTAGATGTTTAAGGTTTTAGGGGGAAGAGTTCAGTGCACAGGCATTATGCACTTTATATTTGTAAAGTACCGGGTTATTCTGCCTCCAAAACAAAGACAGACGAACCCAAGCGTGAAGCTAACTCATGCTTATTTCGTCTTGCCATAATGTCTTCTAAAAAATCAATGCTTGGTTAAAATTGTAGGTACTCAATTATTTATAGGCCTATACAAAAATAATGTTAGTATGTTATTATTCCTAAATAAGACAATGTATTAGTTACTTTACCGTTTGCGTGCTCTTATGCTATTACGTCAAACTTCTAATATATTTCCTAATGATTAAGTGTCCAGCTTGGGGCTTTCATCTTAGTTTAGTAAATAATGGTCTCGTGTTAGATAAATATTGTATTTGATAAATAGTACAAGACAAAGATTTGTAATACTCAATATTATCTTTGTGGTAATTGAATACCTTCATCATCATCATCAATTATAGCCTATTGCAGTCCACTGCTGGACATACTCCTCTCCCAACACACGCCATACAACAAGGTCCTGTCGCTTTCCGTCCGATCCAGAGACCTCTTTGAGGTCGTCGGTCCACCTAGCTGGGATTTGGGCATGTGATGCCCAAATATATGTCAGCTTAGATTTTCATTAATAATCATATCTTGCGTGGGATTCGAGCCACGTGAATCTTGATCTTGAAATTGTAATGGTTTTTCTTTCGGTCGGCTACCATGCCAGAAGTACCTACTCGTAATAATAGGAAATTGCCGTTTTATTTCTGCGCAGTCTTTAACCTCTACATTCTTTTAAAACATATACTGATAAAATTATTTTTATTATTTAAGAAATATAGGATATAACCAACATCTAACAAAAGACAATAAATGTTTTTTTTTATTATTTGGATTAATAATAAGCCTGTGAACATGGGTCCAATTTAAAACAGCGGATTTTCCCATTTGTTTAATTTTAACTTCTTCCCTGATACTTTTTTTTTCTGTCTTTTAAACACAACAGTTAGCTTAAATGTGCGCCATTACTTTTATCAAATTTAATTGTATAAAGTTTAATAATTATTGAAAAATCCAAGAAAACGTTAGTATGAAAAATCAAACTTCTGATAAAATCTTCATACAAAACGGCAATTTCATAGGTAAAGACCTAATATTAATATTATCAAGTGGTGGTCAGGTCCCTAGGCACACCCCTAGGCTTTTTGTTATTAAGTAACGGAGTAAAATTTAAAAGGACTGTATGCATTCGACGCCCCATCTATCCGTATAATAATTTTCAATCACAGCAAACCAATCAAATTAAAAACAAACTTATTATGAATTCTAAAGCAAGAGATTTAAAGGTCATTTTCGCGTGGCTATAATGGACTGTCAATGCAGTGACCACACAAGCAGAATCAATTTACAACACAACATGGCATTTAATTTTTGCTCTGAAGTGAATAACCGTCAGTGGCTATGCATTTGACATCTTTCATTTCCTGATTTAAACTTCTCTGTGGCTATCCTTTGACTGTAGCTGGACAAACAAAATATACTATCATGGGAATATTTTACTTGCCTATGTGAATTACATTGTAGTGTCGGAATGTCTGACTATGTACTACAATTTTCCTTCTGCAGATCTGACTTATCCCACGTTGCCCAGTTGGATAAGTATAAGGTTACAAGTCAAATTTTCCGTCTTTGGTTTTTGTAGTCATAGAACTTTCCCTTAGTCGGATTTTATGACACCATGTCTGTGTTCTTACTCGTGGTGTGTCCACACAAAATGTGTAGTAGGTATACGTAAAAACGCGTAAAAAAATAATTAAAGTGTTAGGTGAATATCAAATCATTACTCACACTGGAAAGAAGCTTATTTAATAGGTACATTATTATGACTCAATCGTTATCAATGCTAACCACTGGTAATCAGGACGATAACTCTATTGTGGTGTTACTATTTATTCTTTGTTGTAAGTTATTGTACCTATCCAGTTTGTAATCGAGGCCAACAATTTTTGGTGGCTGTTTAATGTAATTTAAAAAGGTTAGAATGTACCTTCCTAGGTTTCCCATAGTTTGCTAATCTTTATTAACCGTGTTTTATTATAACCACACAATTAGAATAGGTGATTACAAAAAAAATAATATGGACTTCATGTCCATTCATCGACATAACAATGTAGATCGTAGAGTCCATTATAAAAACTATTTTGTAACAGTATGTAAATTTGCTGTTACAAAATAAGTAGGCGTATCAACTTCTTAAATTATGTTATGTGCGGATATTTATTAATAGTTAATAACCATAATTATACGACTATTTAAAAGATACCAATATTTATTGACTTTGTAACTAAATAAGCTGGTTTTAAATATAAATAAAAAAATTAAAACAACTTCTTACTAGAGTGTAGGTTTAAATCAGAAACGAAATATATTCCAAAATATATCCTTATGTAAAAAAACGTTTATCTTAAGAATAACTTTGTACCCAATTACTATTCTAACCAACTAAATGTCTGATTGAAAACCGACTTCTTAAAGATCGTTGATAGCATATTATAATAATGATGCTTTTATGTTTATACTACTCTGTCAAGAAAGTACCGGGAAAAGATCAATAATACACAAAATGTTTGTTATTCATCCAAATTTATTTTATCACCTTCAAAGTATGCTCCTTCAGAAACTATACACTTACGCCAGCGAATAATCCATTCATCAAAACATTTTTTAAACGCTGCTTCCGGAATTGAGTTCAGTTCTCGCCGCGAATTCTCCTTTATGTCTTCTACCGATTGAAAACGGGTGCCACGAAGTGGTAATTTGAGTTTAGGAAAAAGAAAGAAGTCGGCTGGAGCCATATCTGGTGAATATGGTGGTTGCTCGATGGTATTTGTTGAGTGTTTGGTCAAAAATTCGTTCACAATGATGGCCTTGTGCGAAGGCGCATTATCGTGGTGCAAAATCCAAGAATTTTCTTTCCACAAATCTGGCCTTTTTCGTCGAATTTGCTCTCTTAAACGCCGCATAACTCTCACATAATATTCTTTATTTACCGTTAGATCTTCTGGTAAGAATTCAGAGTGCACAACACCGCGATAGTCAAAGAAAACAGTCAACATGACTTTGACTTTTGATCGACTTTGGCGTTGTTTTTTCGGTTTCGGTTCAGTTGGAAGGCGCCACTCTGAAGCTTGTTGACTAGTTTGCATGTCAAACTCGTAAACCCACGTCTCGTCACCAGTAACAATGCGTTTCATGAATGTTGGGTCGGATTTGACTCGTTCTAGCATGTCCTCAGCGACTCTCATGCGATTAACTTTTTGGAGAAAATTCAGATCTTTTGGGACTAGCCGAGCGGCAACATGTTTCATACCCAAATGATTAGTTAAAATGGTACGGATCGACTCGTGAGATACAGAAAGTTCGGCGGCTATCTCTCTCAAAGTTGAATGAGGATTTTCAGTCACTATTTCCTTCACTTTTGCGATGTTAACTTCAGTTGCAGACGTTGATGGCCTACCAGAGCGAGGCAAATCTTCCATCACATCTCGACCGCTTTTGAACGCTTTGTACCACTCATAAGCACGTGTTTTTGATAAAGTCGATTCACCGTAAGCCTTCTGTAACATTTTCAGGGAGTCCGAACACGAAATTCCATTGGCGATGCAAAATTTAAGACAAACTCTTTGTTCGATATTTTTGTCCATTCTGAAATTCGCAATACACACTAGATATGATATTACTAAAACCAGCACTGTATTTAATATAAATAACAGAAGCTACTCAAACTCCGCGCCAAAATGGAAAACAGTTGTGCCAATCTAACAACAACAAAAAAAACAAAAATTTGAATTTGGAACCATAAACAAATCTTCCATTCCCGATACTTTTTTGACTGAATGTATGACTGATTCACTGTTTTTTTTTACTTAAGGAGGACTATGTCTAGCCGTGGACCGTGTCGTGGCTGATATCGGTAGATATAAAGATAGCTGGAATGCTTAACAGATATTCAATTTGTTTAAAAAAATATTGTGTTTCTTAATCATAATGTAAGTCGGTAATACATACTACAATAACAGAAAGAATAACTTTTATCAAACATCCCTTGCGATGTCTGATGAAAGCTTTCCGTTTTAATAGTAAAAGCAATGAGATTAAATAATCCTTTTTGCTCATAGTTCTCACTTCAATATAAAACAAATCCAATAGGTACTACCAGCATGGCTAACTCGTAATGTATTGTTTGCTAGCCGTGCAAATGAAGAAAGTTGTGCATTGATGCCGACGGTAGGGAATTTCCACTCGGAAAAACAACTGAATTTTTAGGGTTCAGTATTCGCATAAATTAGCACTTAAAATTATTTGTAGTATTCTGTGGTTGTTATGTAGAGTAAGCCCTCTAGATCATCAGATCTGACTTAATATCAATTAAGTCAGCTAGGGAGCTAGTACTACTAAGCATAATAAGGTCACAGCGAATATAGCAAAACTTGACAAAAATCTATATTAAAATTTCTGGGAAACTTGGAAGAAAATAAGACGTTTTTAAAAACCCCATGCAAATTGTTGCTTTCATTTGGAAGCACACACATAAAAAAGAAAATAAATATGATTTAGAACAGGTTGATAAGATCATCAATCATAATCATCCACGAACCAACAAAACTGTACAAATCAGTTTCTGCGTTTAAAAATTTCGATGGCATATTTTGTATCGAGGAAAGTTAAAAAGTAGGTATTACAATGAACGGAACCTCAAGTAAATAGCTGGGAAGTATTTGAATGTTATTTTTAACTCTGATTTGTTTTGGTATTTGTTATTTTTCCCCCTATTTTCAAAGCTTCAATTGTTCTTGAAGACCTTTTGTTTCGTTGTTTACTTTTGCAATGCGACAAAACATTGTAATTAATTGAAAATTTTGTTTTTGTCGTTACATTGAGTGAGTTTATTTCAATACTTTCTTTTCTTTTGGAGTTGTATGTAAATACTAAGTAGCTATTGCATTGTTTTTCTACTTCCTTATCTGACAACTAGAAGAGTTGCGATGAGATCGACCATGTCGACGGGTCCTACGTATACTAATGTAACCCGCAAATTGACGAAAATGACTTTTTTGCTTGAATGGCCTTAAAATAATCTATTCTTCTCAAATCAGTAAGAAAAAAATTAAAATTTCTTTTAGTTTCGACGATACAAACTCGTAAACTGATGTAAGTAACACAATTTAATGCAAGGAGACGGTCAAAACTGATATAAGTTACTTGCATTAGTTTACGTAGTTACGATTTACGTGACGCGTGAGTGTAAGTGACCGTTGCACCAGTATATGCGCGGCGATAATACAGCGCGTACGTACGATACGGGTGTAACTGCAACGACTTTTACGTTATGTATGGAATTTCTAAAAATTATTCATATTTTTACGATGTTTTGAGTGTTTAAGATCAGTAAAAATAAAAATAATAATAAGTTTGATGCGTTCTCGGAGTCAATTAACCCAGATACTCCTGAAACTATTAAGGGTCTCAGATCTTTATAAAATTGATATATTGGTATTTGTGTCACTAACGTTTTAGAAAATCTACATAAAAAGTAATCCTGGCCCTCTGGGAAATCTGGAAAATGATCGGTGTTATAACACCTGGTAGGAGAATGGGTAGCATATTGTTAGTAGAGAACTATGGGGAATGTCTTGAATAAAATTTTACACTTTATTGATTTTTAAATCTTTTAATATCGTTTTTTTATATATTTTAATAAATTGTGGGTAAATAAATAAATAAGGAGCTAAAATTTACGTTAGTTGTTCAATGAAAAAACTCTTAGGGAGCAAATAAACTTAACATTTCTAACATAAAAAAGTTAGTTTTTGCATTATTTACAAGTAAGGGCTTAAATTGCTTGCAGCTATAGCTACCACAATAAAGCAACGTTACTTTATAGATAACTAGCTGATGCCCGCGGTATTACCCCCTTAATTGTTATTTTACACCATAAACTACCTATATTCCAAATTTCATCAAAACCCATTTAGTAGTTTTTGCATGAAAGGGTAACAAACATCCATCCATCCTCACAAACTTGCATTTATAATATTAGTAGGATAGGATAAGCAAAGGTGTGTCACTTTAGTGCCTAACAAATAAGGTGAATATTATCTTCACTAAATAAAAAGAAGGAAAACTTGAAATTAAACCCTATACCAATCCGTCTGCAAGCGTGGTATTAGTAGGCCAAGTATACCTCCGTCAAGGAAGGAGGCCCGTCCCTGTAGTGGGACATTAATGGGCTGTTATGATGAAACAAGTTGACAATTACGAATTTAAGCTCTCTAGATATATCAGACCCACAGCTAAAAAACCGGTCAAGTGCGAGTCTGACTCGCGCACCGAGGGTCCTGTACAAACCTATTTATTTTCCCGCCAAATTGTGATAACGTCAGGATTCAGCTGTTTGAATACTATTTTTCCCGCCAAAATTCAATGACGTCACGACTTAGCTGTCAAAATCTATTTTCCTGCCAAAATTCTGTGACGTCACGACTCATCTGTCAAAAATTCTATGACGTCACGCCTATCTGTCAAAATTGACAGCTGTCAAAAGTGACAGAGGTATCAAATATTTTCCCGCCAAAATAATATGACGTCACAAATCATCTGTCAAAAATTCTGTGACGTCACGACTCATTTGTCAAAAATTCTATGACGTCACGCCTATCTGTCAAAATTGACAGCTGTCAAAAGTGACAGAGGTATCAAATATTTTCCCGCCAAAATAATATGACGTCACAAATCATCTGTCAAATATTCTGTGACGTCACGACTCATCTGTCAAAAATTCAATGACGTCACGACTCAACTGTCAAAAAATATTTTCCCGCCAAAATTATGTGACGTCACGACTCATCTGTCAAAATTCTATGATGTCACAGGTCACGTGACACAGCTTTCCCGCCAAAATTCTATGAAATCAAAATATAATATGATTGCTAATAAAAAGTAGCCTATGTTCTTTCTCAGGGTCTAAAGATTGTCTGTACCAAATTTCATCGAAATCCGTTCAGCCGTTTAGGCGTGAAAGAGTAACAGACAGACAGACAGACAGACAGACAGAGTTACTTTCGCATTTATAATATTAGTATGGATATAATTCTACAGAGCCATATAGCTAAGACATATTTGTTCAATACATAAAAAAACTCATTTTCATAAATTTGTCATCACTTGTACCCACTTGTGTATTAGCACAGCTGTGAATAATACGTGACATTATGCAATTCAATCGATCTTGTAAAAGAAAGAGTGAGAAGTTATCACGGGAGAATTAGTATCTGACAACTTTTCCCAGTACATTCACTTGGAGGGACTACAATGTTTCCAAACAAAAAGATGGCCATCCTGCACGCCTTCTTGTAATAAAATAAAACGTTAGAACGTTTTATAGATGTATACGTAAACGTATCTGACTAGGTTTTTATTTTAATAGAAGTCTTATTTTTTTAAGTTATTTTTACCACTTAGTAGATTGTTGTTGTGGTACAAAATTAATTGTGCAATGTATATTTTATTTTGATGAGTCTGTAAGACATCTATTTAATTAGTCTTAGTAGTCGTACAGTTTTTACCTAAAAAGATTCGAACATTATGTTATAGTTACATATTATTTTATTAACATGGTATAGAAAGCACTGATTACTTTAACTAATTTATTATTACTAAAAAGACGAAGCCAACTATATACTTTATTAAAGTTTATATAGCTTTTTTAAAGACTGATTTAATAATTTTATATCTCCTTAACCTATTAAAGATGATATTTACTATCTGAGCGAGAATCATGTTAAATTTTTAACATTTTAAAATTAAATGGAAAAGACTTCAAAATTTGAAGTCATTATGAAAAAAGTAAATGCGTTTATTTTTACACATTTAATGTTACACAATAAAGGTGTTTTACTATTTTGTACGTTTGTTTGTTTCATTTTTCCATAAAAAAACAGGTTCATGACCACAAAACTACATAAATTACTGGTACAACTAGTTTCTTAGTACCTTGTAAAGTAGTGCAAGTGCTAAAAGTAGATAGATGAAATTATGTTCTTATATTTCGAGGTTTCATGATTCACAAATTACACTCATATGTATGATTAATAATGTGTATTTCTTTTATTTTCATTATTTAAAAACTAAGTCAGAACTTTGTAAACTAGTACAAGTGGTTACTTGTAACAGTTTACTTGTTTGGATACTTTGATCAAAACAAGCTAAACAAATGCAAGTACAGCTATTTTCTAAAATACAAAGAAATATAAAAATATATTTAGTCCGGTTTTTTCCTTTCATTTCCCGGTATAACTTGTCAAATTTTAATTTCTGTAGAACTTTGACAAAGTTATAAGCTTTTGAACCTTTGAATTGCTCTCCTGTAAAATTGTGTTTTTGCACTTATACTAGTCTACGTAGGACCCGTCGATGTGTAGTTCGTCGACACAGAGTGTTTGAAAAGCTGCACGACGGAGAACGCTATTAGGTCCATCAACCAAAAACTCAACAAATATTATACTGATTACTGGTTGTAATAATATGCGTTTACGTCGATAATTTTATATTGGTAAATACTTGTTACATAGAGACAAACATTGATTTTAAAAAGAGTGGTAAATGTACCTGTTACGAGTTTAAATAGATTTAAAACAACTGACTAAATAAATAAAAAAAAAAAAAAAAAAAAAAAAAAAAAACTGAAATATGCAGACTTTTTACCTTAATAAATTTATCATACGTATAGCAAAACTCCTAGCAAACAAAACACGTCAGCGTACAATGCCTACTAGATAAGACACAATATGTGCAAAGGAAGCGGTAGTACGAGCGGCGCCGCTTTGTTGCTCTATCGGAAATTGAACACGATCAACCAACGCGCCAACTTTAATCGACAATCCTTTTGTTTGTTGAACATGTTTATACGACTATGAGTATGCAAATTGTACCTACTCTTCAAACTATTACAGCTAGATACGTCAATAATGTGCTTTGAGTTAGTACAATGTATAGACACTATACATTGTACAGGAATTTCGTTCTACGTATTTGCAAGTGCATGCAGCATGAAAGTTTGTATATGCACATGTTAGTTAAGGTTTTATATACTCGTACTAATGTATGTCCGTTTCACAGTAACCTAAACGGCTTGGCCATGAGGTGTTAAAAGATTTGTATTCTTCCTTGGCAATCTGATTTCAATAAAAATCAACATGGCAGACGTAAGCAATCAAAAATTTAAAATCTTTTTCATTTTATCATCATTAGCTTTCGTCTCTGTATGTATGCTTGGCCCATGTGCTGTCAGACGGAATATTTTAATGTGCTCAATGTATTTTTTACTTCTTCAGAATTAATATGAGGGTTCTGCTGAAAAGATAAACTGATTTTACGACTAACTGGGTTGTAAAACAAAAATTACATTTTATAATAGTTAAGTTAAATAATAGCAAGTTTTTAAAAGAGTTTATAGGACTATTATTTCGTTTAATTGTAATTTATTTTTTCTATCAAATACTAAAAACCTTTTAAATATTAACCCGTACTTTATTAGAAAGCAACTCGTTTAGAAATTACTACGTGTCATATAAAAAGCATCGTCTATAACGTCGCGGCAATGTAGGTACGCCATTATTCATAAACAGCAATGGGGTGCCACGTCGACACCCGGAGGAAGCAAGTTTTAATGTCCGAATTTGCATACCATAGTATATGCACAAAATTTAGATAAATTTTCCGGAAAATGAAATTTAAAATATCAATTAACGTTGAAAAACGTGAAATAATTTGTTTTTTTTTCTAGATAAAGACATAAGGTAAAGGCACCTACTTCCGTGGTGATTTAACAAAACACGAAAGAACATTAAAAATTAAGTAATTATCGTACCTTTGTATACAATTTTATTTTTTTATCAGAAGCGTTAACTATCTAATTTTCGAAAAATATATATGCAGTTTGCCAGTAAAAGGTTATTAAAAATGATAAAATAAATAATAATATGAAAAAGAACTATGCGCCTAATTCCGATGTAAAAATCGTAATTCCGATGCATTTGGATCCTAATTCCGAGTATAAAAATAGAAAGGGAACTACCTACGTAGGATGAATCATACATGATGTTTAAAAATCAAAGGTGTTTATTTTTTATGTTAAATCAGATCTTTTTTTAACTCTTATACCTTTAATCTTAAAAATCAATATAAAAATAGAACAGAATGTCGGGGGAAGGATACTTTCCTATGCTGATGATACTGCGGTCGTTTTTACTGCCAAGACATGGCCTGCCGTACATGAACTGGCTACAAAAGGACTAACATGTATATCGAAATGGCTAAGAGAGAATCTCTTAACCCTTAACATCCAGAAAACGTGCTATATTTGTTTTTCTCCCTACATAACTTCGCAGCCAGTGACAAACCTAGGCATTAAAATCCATAACTGCCTAAATCCTGGCATAACTCCTTGCGAATGTCCTGTTATCACTAAAGAAAGGCAAACAAAATATCTAGGAGTTATTGTTGACCAAAAATTAAATTGGCATTCACAAATAGATGCTGTTATAAGCCGTATCCGAAAACTTATCTGGGTCTTCAAGACACTTCGATATGTAATGTCTAGCACGCTCTTGAACAAAATTTACATAGCCCTGGCCCAATCCGTCATCTCCTACTGTATTCCAATCTGGGGTGGGACTGACAAGACCCATTTCATACATTTGGAAAGGGCACAGAGATCTCTCTTAAAGGTTATGTACTTTAAACCGTATAGATTCTCAACGTACAGCCTATATCAGATGTGTAAACTGCTCTCAGTTCGTAAGTTATACTTACTTCATTTAATTCTTAACTGTCATAAAACATTGCCATTTAAAGAAGAGTTACTAAAAAAGAGAAGAAATGACATTGTTGCTACTTCTCCTACGGTACGTACTGTCTTCGCTAGAAGACAGTACGCATGCCAGTCTGCCTTTATTTATAATAAAATAAACAAAATTATCAGTATATATCCTAAACAGTTATACGTGTGTAAAAGCTTAGTAATACAATTTTTATCAACGCTTAATTACGACGAAGTTGAAAGTCTTTTAACCAGAATTGCCTAATAGCCTAATCACCATCATTGCAAAGCGCTGCAAAGTAAGTTAACAGGATGAGACACATACAGTCCACCAAACGTTCACTCACATACATATACGCACACACACACACACATATACATACACTCAAACACACACTAACATATACAAACACTCACATATACATACACACACACACCCTCCTACACACAAAGCTATGCACACACTCAAACACACGCACAACCACAATTTTTGTAATCTATTAGAATTATTAAGAGAAGTGGCGGGTCATTCCCAACACGAGTATCTTTCGATTACTCAACGGGAAGACTCATAATTGTCTAGATATAAGATTTACAGAAATAAACAGATTTTTATTTATTTTTATTAAATAAAGACATAAAACATCAAATAAAATTACATAAACACACACGCTGTAAATGTAGTCTTCAAACAAGCAGACTGACAGACAAAAATTAGTTTAATGGCTGTGGTTTCATAATTAGGTAAAAAAAAATATTAATACAAACGAACACTCCAATTATTGTATTTGTACTATAGATGATTAGTATTCTTTCAGTTACTAAGCGCGTACTAAGCACATAAAAAAAGAACAGTCTGTATTTAAACAGGGTCAATACTCTCTATGACTGGGTCAAAACATCGGATTTAGGTACTCATGAAAGCTTATTCCGATGTAAATACATCGCAAGTAGGTGCTCATATAACCCTATTCCGACGTAAATACATCGGAATAGCGTTTTAAGATGCTAAATTAAAGTTTCTAATTGCGAGTAATAAAAAGTAAAAGATTTTTTTATATTATGCAAATTAAATAGTGGATAGTTGCAATATGAAAGGAAAAAAATTATAAAGCTCATACATAAAATAACAGAACAGATTAAAAAACCGAATGTTCTCACTAATTTCTTCCGTACAATGTATTAAGAAAGTACCTATACAAGTCATTTTTGACCTGCTATAATTAGTGAATCTGACGCCACGGTGTACCTCGGAATTACATTATTAAATATATGAGTTATTTATTAAGTCAGAACTAACACATTAAACTTTGTAATCATAAAACACACACCGAAAATTAAAAAGAAGTAAATGTCTTTAAACTGGTTTTTCCGTTGTATACATCGGCTGTTAGGAACACACTAAAATATTTGGCATCTAATGCCGTGGTATTTTAAACACTTATTTTCTTGCTAATTTGCAAATAAAATACTCAAATCTTAAGTGTTTTCGATAAAAAATATTGTCCTTTCAATAATTCAACCTTAACAAAAACTCGCATTGTATAAAATTATCACGTGAAACACTATTTGGCAAATAGTAATACTCACGTGCATAAGGTCCCAAATGTATGACGTGTGCTTTGGAGATCGATTCCCGCAACAAAATGACCGATTATTCTACAGTGTGAACACACTAAACTCTCTTTTGTTGATATTAATATGAACAGATAAATTATTAATTTATTATTTTATCATGCAGAGCAAAATAGTAAATTACATAAAAAAACCGTTTTTCTATATACCTCGGAATTTGCTGCCATTTTTAGAACCCCTCGTAGATAGGTGCCTTTACCTTAATAGTATTTTAATGGGATTTTGTATGCTATGGAAGATTCTACGTAGTTGGTTCAGTACAAAGGGGAAATTTTTTTTACTCATTCATTGTCCATAAGATTATGATTTTGCTGGTTCTAAGATAAATTGGCTTTTCTCCGGGACCTAGTACATTTGCGAGTCCACCCTGTTGATTTTTTTAATAAGAGAATTCTCGCACAGCAGATACATTACCTTTTGCTACCCAGGTAATTTTTACTAACCCCTAATATTCACTAAACCATACCATACCATTTTCTAAAAAAATCAATTCTGATTTGATAAGCATAATACCTTTGTAAGAGAAAAAAACAATACCCATCCTCGATGCCTATTATTTTAATTTAAAATGTCATAATTTGTGACATGTACTGAAACGACTGATAGAAAAATTGTGTTTGTTTTTTTTCTCTATATAAAAAGTACAAATATTATTCCCATTTTAACTGAAATAACTGACTTACGTTATACTACTTGGTAAAAGATCATCAGTGCCATAACATTAAACGCTGCAAAGAAATAAAGAAGTTATAATAAGTCTCCCTTCATAACGGGACACTTCCAAACAATTAGAGAAGGCTCGTTACTTTTACGAGATACGTACTTTGTCACTGCGTTTTATTTTTGCGGGGTAATACAGTTTACTATACCCGTGAGCGACGACATTTTGGGTATTGCATTTGTCTTTAGTACACTGCTTTTGTTTGGTTTACGGTGATATTATGGAGCACAAATAAATAAAGGGAATGAAAATTTGTTTATTATCGTCAATACCAATTATAAGTCATCAAAAATTACGATGCCATAAAAGGTGATAACTAGTAGATAACTTAGGTAACATCAGAGCGGGGATTGAACCTGTGACCTCCGAAGTAGCAGGCTGATACACTAAAAACAAATGCATTCTTATCGAATTGATCAGTAACCACTCGGTGTTTGAAACTGATGAACATACTCCCCGTTACCAAATACACGACTCTATAATATTTTCGTGAATACACAATTCCTCATAATTTTTTCGTTTACTTTCTCATCAAATCTAATCCTTATCAATACTGCCAATATTATATGTCACATTAAACGAAAAGCCATGAAGACTAAAAAGTTATTCATGCTTATGAATAAACTTTGTGAATTTCTAAACGTCCTATTCATTGTGTACTTATAAGAACCAAAAAAAAAGCGGGTAATTTTCCTTTATGTTGACAAGAGGAAAACTTGACTTTTCAATAATTTCCCCGTACATTAAGCTTCACGAGAGGTCATCGTCCTATCGGTTACTTAGGTACACATACCGTTGCTAAGCAATAAAAAGATACAAACACTCAGTTACCAATAAAAACCAGAGTAATCCTTAACACTGAAAGATAAGGTTGAAATTGCAATAGCTAATTACTTTGTCTCATCCGTAAAAAGGTATTTAAGAAACCGGGTCAAGAGTTGCATTTGTATCGTTAGGGCGTAATGTATTATTGATTAGGTATTTTGTCACAGAATTTTCCGGGTATTAGGTCAAATTTTCAAACACTCTTAGTAGGAGAGTGCTACCGTTGACTGGTTGTTACGCGATGAATAAATAAAGCGAGACCAGACCTTCTCGGATGTTGCCCTGATTCTGACGTTGCTACGTTTAAGGAAAAACTAGACAATCATTTCTGCTATCATGCTACTTCGTCTTTTTAATCAGTCATTGAATTGAATGTACCAGTAGGTACAAATATAATTTATGTTTTAATAGTTAATACACATTTTTAATACCACCAAATTTTCCTCAACTATAAATAATCCTCACTCATTCACACAACGCTCTCTAGTCCCAAACTAAGCTGGGCTTATACTATAGGTACTAGACAACGGATAAACATACATAAATACTTTTTTTTTTGTAAATTGATACATTATACATAGAAAACACCCAGACCAGACCCTTGAGCGGAAATCGAACCCGAGACCTCTGCGTAGCAGTCACGTTATATAACCACTACGCCTCAGAGGTCGTCAAAACTAAAAACTATGACTGTTTTAAGATAGACCCAGAATTAACACTTGATGTGTCTCGCGGAAAACCTTCATCACCAGTTACGCCACTTAAATAGTTTTGTGTTAAAACCATTTCAAAATACAATCACCCACAAATCTAACTGAATTTATCTCCTTATTAAAGAAATAAGAGGTAAAATTATCCATATTTCAATGAACAATTGAATAATTTACATAATGATATATTTATTAATATTCATGTGCATTATACCGTGTTGGTGAGTTCCCTGGGGCATTCGTCAATATCACGTCATGCGGGATAATTACGATGATTAACGTTTAAGCTTGTGCTTTCAGTTCATAGACGAGTGCCTGATTGAATCTGGATTGTATGTATTTATGAAAAAAGTTATCTTTGGTTTATGTTTAAAATCTTTCCTTTTTAAACTTTGAAAAGACAACTTGAACGAAACTTTGACGACCTCTGTGGCGCAGTCGGTATATTACATGGCTGCTACGCAGAGGTCTCGGGTTCGATTCCCGCTCAATGCATTGGTATAGTGAAAAAATCTTTGCCTTTACCCTAGGAAATAGGATAGTACATGCTTTAAATATAAATAAATGAGATGAGTGTGACCATCACACAGTGAAATGAAAGTAAATTTTAGTTAAAACAACAAGTGAAATTTATTTCATATTTCTTGTCAGATTACAACGTAAAACCATGCTGGTAACATTAAGTAACTGTCACAATAAACATTAAATTTATTTTTAATAAATTGACATTTATCCGAACAGAAACATAACAGCTTTTGATATATATCCAGTTGTTTTTCATATGTAAACTTAGATTAAGTACATTTAAAGTGACGTCAATAAGTACGTCGTTTTTGTAACATAACATTGAGAAATAAATGAACTGAACTGAACTTTTCAAACCTCTGAGAAGCCTCACGTGGATTTACTGTTCTTGTCACTACTTCTACTACCAGGACCGACTTATGTCCATGGGAACGCTCACATTAAACACAACTAAGCGATCTTTCATCTACAGAACGACCTTACCAACATTGCTTAACCTTGTGTATTAATTTATATGTATAGACGGTTTAATATAATTGACGACCTCTTTGGCGTAGTGGTTATATAACATGACTGGTACGCAGAGGTTTCGGGTTCGATTCCCGCTCAATGCAAATCTTTGTGTGCATGAACATGATTGTTTGCATTGATCTGAGTGTTTTCTATGTATAATATGTATGTATTTATAAAAAAAAGTACCTATTCAAGTATGTTTATCCGTTGCCTAGTACCCATAGTATAAGCTCTGCTTAGTTTGGGCCTAGATGGCGTTGTGTGAGGAATATTTATTTATTTATATTTAATAAAGTTTTCTACCAAATCTACTTTTCGTTCTGGTATTGCAATACACATTTGTCAATATCATGCTTCAGTGACAAGAGTACATAAATTAAAAACGTCTCACATCAAAGCACCCTCGGCTTGTCGTCAAAGCAGATCCAGTGAAGGGTTTAGCACAATGACAATCGACGCTGTTTTAAAAGACCAACACGTTTCTAACACTTGCAATGTAGCGTTAGAAGTATTTCGAAAGCGCGTATAATCTGACTATTTATAAAATATGCGAGAAAACGAAGCGTAACGTTATAGGAAAAGCTTTTCCTTTTTTAGGAACACAATTACTTTTTTATATTAGTCCTTGTTATTTTTTACTAAGTATTCATGTTTGTGATAGAATATTATAAATAAAATATTTTTTTCAATCGTGGCGTGGTAATCATTAAACAATTAATTAATTGTCACATTTTTTGTATGAATACACGGCAATCTGGCCATAGCATTCATGATCATTATAGTAAGTTAATTTAATTAGGCAGAGCCGCTAAGGTAAATTGCTTGCGACTACTAGTTTTATAACTCTAATCTGTTATATTATTTTATTTTATCATCATCGTAAGTTATTTAAAAAGGAGTTAAAATATAGATAAGCTGTTAACGTCAACGGGGTTGGCCTGTGGGGTAGGCCCTATGATTTGTTGTGCCGCCGATACTGCCCGCATTCTTTTCAACATTTGATTTATTTATTTTGCGAAAATATTTCTAGATTGTGTACGAACCTTAGTATAGATTCATAAAGGCTTCTATTAGGGTGCGCCAAAGTTCACCTAAAATTTCAACTCCTATAATTGGAAGTCCGAAAATGTTCTTCCTAACATTTTTCATCCTAACAATCGCAATTCCTAATTTTTTTGTCTCTAATGTTAATAATCCGAAGCATTCATCTTCATAATTTCAGTAGCAATAAACATCTATTATACTATTATTTGTTTTCCTATATTTTCTCAACATAACCATCTTTTATACTATAATTTAAAGTCATATCTTTTTTGTTTAGATTTCTTTTTATTCATAATAATTAATATTATTAGGTATACATTAATTTTGCGTAACTTTGTTGACAACATGTAGGTATAACATAATATACCAAAGACCAGAGCAAAACCGCCCCGCTCTAATCGTTCAGTCAAGATCCAGAAACGAAATGGGTCCTATTCATAATTATTGGTTTAGGTTATGGTAGAACTGTGACCCCAACGCACGAGCCGAGCGAGCGCAGCGAGCGTGCCGCGGCAGCGGCCGGCGAAGTGCCAGTACCGAATTGGTCCTTTACTTTTTTGGTTTAGTTACGGTTACGGTAAACTCTGAGGTTATAAGCATAACCGTGAACGAGTCATGTTTTATGGATTTCATTCATTTAAGACAAAAATATTCTAATAATTTTAATAAACAGTAATTTTAAAAAATTGGTTTAATGTAAAAATGTAAAAAGTTGTAAAGTCAAAGAAATAGTATAAAAACGAACCTTTTTATTACTTTCACTTGGTAAATATTTCTTTCTGAGTATGAGAGAAAATATTATGGTGAAAATGTTTAGGGATAAAAGCGTTATGACAAAAAACATTAGGAGTTTAAATATATTTACATAACGATATTATTAGTAACGATTTTCGGAAACATGAGTGTTATGAACATCGCCGGTAGCAATACAAATAGTATGAATGAAAACTTTAAGATTTAAAATTTTAGGAAGAGTGATCATTCGGATTACAAATCGTTAGGAAGAACATTTTCGGAAGAAGAACTTTAGGTGAGCCAATATGGACCCCTTCTATTATACATTTTTGCTGAAACTTATCGCTAAATTAGTTGGGTCAAAAAGTATAGACTTCAAAGAAAAATTGTACTACTGAACGTACCAATAAAATTTGGAAGCTTGTCAAAGTGTTTTTCTATTAAATGTGAAGTCTTACCTCACATTTTATTCTGATTGTAATTCATGTTACAATACAGTGTAAGTGACTTACCAATACACCAGTAAAAATAATACGATACAAGATATAAAAATACACTTATTTTCCTTGCCTGGCCCATTAAAACCAGTGTAGTAGAGACGATGGTAGATGGAAACGGTAGTTCGATAATAAAACGGCGCAGTCAGCATAACACGTGGGGTGTTACGCGTGGATAGCCGCGGCACCGACAAGAGATTTTATTTGACAAACTTTTTTCCCAGCCACCCCGTCTGCGAACTAAGCAAATACCTAACTTGGAGACATGCGGGGTGTAAGATCTGAGAGCATACTATTTTGGGGAAACATACGAGTACATATTTTGACAGGATCGTGACAAGTGGCGTTCTGTCGTCTCTGCCTACCCCGGCCGGGATAAGGCGTGAGTTTATGTATGTATGTATATGTTACAGCCAAAGTAATTAAATAGATACTATACATAAGGACTGGTCATTATAAATAATATCCAAATTGACTAGACAATGTGATAAATTTATCACTTCATCTATACTAGATATTATTTATAATAGCTGATCAAAGTTAGTCAAAGTAATAAATACAGTATAACCAACTAATTATTACCTTAATTATTATGAGTATTACTATATTCTAGCACTCGCCGGCCGCTGCCGCGGCACGCTCACTTCGCTTGCTCGGCTCGTGCGTCCTTTTGTCACCATACTAACCTAACCTAACCAACTGTTTCTGACTTTTGCCTTAATATTTTATTTTAGGACATATTACTTTATAGCAAGAAAAAATAGGATATTTAAACAATTATATTACCCTATTTTATGACACACAAGGATTATAGGTAAAGACGATTAGGTAATATACGATTTCGTATAGTAAATATATCCTTATATAAATAGTAACCACAGATAAATCAACCGCTCCGTATCATATATATATAATCTAGTAATCTTTACCTACTTGTTTTATTACATTATCTGAGTCTTTGAAGATATTATTTATAATGGCTAGTTAATGTGATTAATTCTGCGACATTTAACACTTTATCTAAAATGAGTAGCCATTATACATAACGGCTAGTTATTATGTATAATATTCATATTTATTACTTTGGCTGTGACATATACATATTTTGAGGAAAATTAAGAATCAGCTTAAATTAAGTTTAAGTCTCCGTGTGGTGACGGAGTAAGAATACAGTGTGTCACCACCCCATCTCATCTTATGGGTGTCGTAAAAACCGACTAAGGGACTATCCGTGAATATTATCTTTACGTAATAAAAAGAAGGAAAACTTGAAATTAAACCCTATACCAATCCGTTTGGCCAGCGTGGTATTAGTAGGCCAAGTACCCCTCCGTCACTGGAGGAGGCCCGTCCCTGCAGTGGGATATTAATAGGCTGTTATGATGATGAAGTTTAAGTTTTTGTGAAGGCAATAACTAAGAAGACAAATACTTTACTACATTTAATTTTTTAACCGAAATGATGGAGGAAAATCCTAGTTAAAACTAAAAACTTTAAAGATCCATAGTATGAGTTCGTATATTTGTTAGCTGAATCTTTTATTTAAAACCCGAAACCTTACTGAAGATATTATAAGATACGTCTATTTTTTGCATGCTATTAGTTTTACATTTCAGTTGACAGGTGTTTCTTGAAGGCGCTTTTTGTTTGGTTTCATATATACGATGATTGGTCGCTTAATCAAGTAATATTGTAAAAACCACCTCTTATACTCGTACCATAGTTTACCATTAATATTTTGAATGATATTTTTCATGTCCGTGTGTCAGATATTAGGGCAAATATCTAAACCTAGAGGCCGTGGTGAACAAGGTTTAACTCATTTTCCGTCCGTTCCACATGTGCTCCGGGGCCGAATACAAATTGAACAAATCGATGTGTATAATGGAGATACACGTTATGAAACATTTCAATTCAAGTATAAATATAGACAAGTATAATCTCCGTGTGGTGACGGAGTAAGAATACAATATGTCACCACCCCATCTCATCCCATAGGTGTCGTAAAAACCGACTAAGGGACAATCCGTGAATATTATCTTTACGAAATAAAACGAAGGAAAACTTGAAATTAAACCCTATGCCAATCCGTCTGGTAGCGTCCAGTGTGGTATTAGTAGGCCAAGTAACCCGTCCCGGGAGGAGGCCCGTCCCTGGAGTGGGACATTGATGGGCTGTTTTGAAAAATATTGAATTTTCTCAATAGGTTTTTTTGCATTAAAGCATGTAGGTACGTTATCAGAATAGCCTAACTAGGCTATTAATGTCTTACTGCATGGACCACACCAGCAAACTGCAGCTGCCCTTATTTAGGAAATCTTAGTACGTTCTTACCAGCCTTATTTGTGTAAAATTATGCGTCACTTTTCACAGAGAAAATACACTACTACTATTAATTTTATTACATGGCTTCTCATGTAGACAGAGCCTTAATGTAGCTAAGTTACAGAAGTTATCTTTATTAACTGGCTTCCAAATGACCAACTCCAAAAAAGGAGGTTTTTCAAATTAAATATAACTTATATTATTCTATTGTATTCTATTAATTAATATCAGTTATTTGTCATGAAAACTATCATTTGCCTCTTCCTACTCTCATTGGCCCCAATCAGTTCCAATTCCAAACCATCGTAAGTGCAATTGTCTATGTAAATTCAAACGCACTTTGTATACACGTTGACTTCTTACCTATGTCTGTTTAGTTGTACTACAGACTAGGGTTGTTGCCTTCAAGTAATTAGTATCTTTTTTTTCTTTTCACAGTTGCTGAACACACTATCCACAGATCTGGAAGATATGCTATCTCAACTGTATGAAGAGCGAAACAGGTAGGGGAAAATTACTTTAATTCACACTAATTAGACGTTGAAGTTATATTTTACTTTAGCTTCTCTTTCATACTTAAGTGGTAGCTTCCTGAGTGCAAATTGTTGTTAACGCCTGAGAAATTTTAGTGATTTTTGCATACGTAGAAAATGTTTGAATTTGTATTGTGATATTATAGTATAGCTAGTGTAAATACCATCGAAATTGTTAAAAGGGATACTCCAGAAAGTAGGAACATTTAAAAATAAAACCTTGTATTGCCGGGACTTTTACAAACATATATTTAATAGACACAAAGATTATCCAGGTTCAGGTTAAAAAAATGTGAATCGCACAAATAAATTAGCACGCTTAGGATTCAAGTCCGCGATCTCGTGCTCTGCATCGTACATTTACCAAATACGTGTAAAAAGCGTTAGCAAAAGGGGACAAACTACAAACTCGAAGTAAATCTACTTGACAGACGTGATCAATATTTTAAGATATATAAAAAAAATCTGTAGGTTAAAATCAGTGGTAAGTAATGCTGTCGCTCCTCGTAAACCTAACTAATAGATGGTTAAGGAACACCGTGGGTTTTAAACCGGTTTCTATAGGGATTCCGACCATAATGCCCGCCGGGGCCACGTCGTCGTTGGGTGAACGGCCTACAAAAGGCTTCCTACATTAAAAAAGGGTAAAAGCAGGAAAAGATTATTCTTTAAAGAAAATAAATACATATTTAATGTACTTACATTTCAAACAAAAATCCACCTAATCTAATTTCAAAAACATAATATTAGCTGAAATACATATTCATAAATAAGGTTTCAGTATCAAAGGAGAACATCTCAAGTCATGAGTCGAACCCAGGACCGCGTGTAATTGAATTTGTTCGCTGCTGAAGCGCTTCTGTGCCGATAATGTAATTTAACAACACTTATTACTAAGGAAAATTCCATTTGAATCCTTATTTCGTTAGTTTAGAATACAGAATCGATTGCAAATAAATATTTTAAGATATTTTATTGAGGTTCTGAAGAAATAACTTTTTCTTAGTAACTTTTTATCTTTGTTTTACCAGCATTTTAATTGTTCCGATGTAGGGACATGTCATCTCCAATATTAGAGGAACGCTTTACCTATAATACTATGCATTTTTTTTGTTATCGCTGGGGTAAAATGCCTACGCATCCCTTTCCGTTGGGGGACGGGAGGGGTATGTGATAAAACTATGCTGGATAGACCTACCCAAGTTTTCGGATTCGATAGATATAGAATACACTATGTAACCACACTCCCTCTTAACTTACCATTATGTCAGCCTATGGACGTCCTTTACTGGACATATGCCATTACGAATACCTAAGTGTTTTTTTACTCTTATAAATATAAAGAAAGAATTCGTTTATTCGCTTAACAATTTACAGGCTGATTAGTATAGGTTTGTTTGAAGTAATTTTTGTCTTATATGATGTAATGAACATGTGATCCTCTATTTTTAGACTTTAACATTTCAAGAGACAACAACATCTGTAGCAAGCATAGGCCCGCGGTCATAAGTCCACTGGTGGACGTCTTTCGTTGATATGATGACGTGACCCTCTGTACAATCGTTGATTAGTACTCTATGACATTAATAGACATTCCTAATCATAAGTCCCGAACCTCTCCCCATAGTCTCATAAGATGCCTTGATGTTGTCTTGATTACTGCCTATTGTAAATGAAAAAAATAAAATGCGTCCGCTCTAAACCAATCAAAAGGTCCACCGGTTCCTACAATATACGTATATTGTATGTACACGATAACCGCAAAAAACAAATTCGGTAATAGACGGTACTGTACCGGATTGGTTCATGGGAGGCCGCGTTACCAAAATTCAATTATTACAGTATGCTTTCAATTTCCACACACAGTTCAATCTAAAGCCGGCTTTGGATATATTCTGTTTTTGAAACAAAAATGAAACCGAAACGTTGGGTTGTTCATTTTACTAGCACTCGATAGCTTTATTTGGATTTAAAATATAGTAAAGTATAGTACAAAAGTGTACTACATTTTAAGTCCAATAAAAGCTGGAGTATGAAAAGTTATAAAGAACTAGCTGACCCGTGCCCACTTCGTTGGGCGGCCAAAAAAACGCGTCCCTTTTTTAAACATATTTCATTACTGCTCCACTCCTATTAGTCATATAGCTTGATATTATAGCCTATGACACTCCCCGATAAATGGACTATTCAACTCACAAAGATTTTTTAAAATCGGTTTAGAAACACACAAACTTAACCTCTTTATAATATTAGTATAGATATATTAAAATACAGAATACCTAAACGAAGTATTTACCCTACTACCTATTAGGTATGCCACCTGGATAGCAACCACGGAATATTTGAGCGGAAAGCCGCTCAAATGGTTTGCACTTGCATTTCGTGTTCGAGGATCAGGCGGTGTACATCCAGCGCACACGTGTGGTCAGACCGCAAAGCGATGGTGACGAAGCGAAGCTATTTCATGACCACCTGTCACGTTAGATACAATTGTGCAAGCAGAGTAACGTATAATGGAAATAAGCTTGTTGAAAATAGAGAATAACAAGTAAGACTGGAAAAAAATACTTGTACTGTATTTTTTTTTGTTAGAATCGTTATGATTTTTTATAATAATATGTGATATTAAATTGAATCTAAATTGTAATAGTTAATATAAAAGTATTAATTTAAATTGCTATAGTTAATATTAAGAGAATCAACGATCTCACAGTTAAACTGCGCAAGGAGTTTTGTGAGGCAATGTATATAATATGTAAATCTTTCAAATGCAATAAATAAATGATACAATACATCCAAGTTTGTTAATGATGTAATTGTTGGTATCAGACTTGGTCGTAGAAAAATGGGCCATAAGTCATAAGAAAAGAAGTGAAATATGTCAAAAAAAAATCCTTATATTTTGCTTTATTGGATTATATATTTGCGACTTAATAATATGTTTAATATATTGTACTATCGTAGTAGTTTCATACAATTCTATGGAAGCCACCTTCTGTGGCAAATATTAGGCTTACAAATCACAATTTAGTACTTTTGTTCAATATTTTCAGTATGCTACCACTGTGATTTGCATTAAACGCTTTTATAATATACACAAGATATTCAAGTGCCTTCAGTTACGTGTAAAATCCGCTCACCACGCAGATTTATCGCATAAAAAACCGCGATAGTAGGTAGTCCCGACACCATAACATTATGCAGACTGTGTTAGATTATCATAAATGTATAATATGATTCAATGTTAGGCAACGGGAATCGTTTAGTTCCCTTCCTATTGTTTTTTCTATTGAGGGAGCGTAAAACTATATGAACAGTCCATTTGGATATTATTTTTTTCTTTATGTAAGTGACAACTCAAGCTGATTACATTTTTTATTACAATAGCAATTTGAAGTTGAAAACAACAATTAATTTGTGGTCTCACTTTGTTGTCTTTGATTTTCATATTTGAAGAATACATGCTTTAAATGTTACACAGTCACAAGCAAAAAATCTATTTCAAAATAATTGAATCCATTAGCCTAAATTGGTTTGTGCGTACATATAGACAGTCAAAGGCATTTCTATGAAAATATGAACCGTCAAAAACAACAAAACGTGCCTGAACCAGAAGCTCGAAGTTTCGAACAAAGCATTATGAATAATGAAACACCCTCTGTACAAAGGTTCGTTGGCATAGGTAGATACCTAAGGGTATAACCACAAAACTGAAATTTTGCGATGGGGTGTCGCAGAAAGAAAAAAAACGGGAGTGCAAAGTGTTTTTTACGGCTATAATACGAGTTTATTAAAATATTTAAAGCGTAACTTTAGCAAGAATTTCCCCAAAGACATCTGAAAAAGGTCCCCCGTCTCACCGATATGAAACTTTCAAGCTAGGTGTTGGAATGATAAATTAAAACGAGTCGAAAGAGCGCCGACACGTGTTAGTGTAATGAGATTTTTTTCTCTCTTCCGATAAATTATAGAAAATATTATTAAGTAGTACTACTTAGTATCTGTAAGTAAATATTTATTTGATAATTTGTTTAAGTGAGAATTATCATACAATAGAAGAGACTATACCCATACCCAACTAATTTTAGCTAAACTAGTGAAAAGATACTTAAATAAAAAAAAACATTTATCATCACCTCAAACCCCCTTAATACTACTTCTACTTAATAATATATTTATGTTTCCAACCAACATTTACATTCTTTTAATCTACTAATTAATGTTTTACACTCTTGTATTTTACAATGGAAAAGTAACATCTAATTAGCAGGCTTTAGCCGCTGGCATATCGTAGCTATCAGCCAGCGTAACGGCGCTTGTACACGGTAAGAAAAATCGCCGGGCCTACGCAAGAATTCGTGTCGTTTCTAAGCACGACCTGTGTACACAGCGCCGGCGATGCATAAGAAAATTTTCTTGTCTGCGCAAGACAAGACACGGCGAACGTTGTTGCGGAGGGGCGGGGAGCGGTGTAGTAGGGTATCATACTTGTTTGCTTTCTAGTTGTCATTTTTACTAAAGGAAACTCACACTGATTATCACACTTGTTATTACTTGCGCGCCCTACGCCCGTCTGACAACTGTACGAAAAAAATCCTGGCGTGTACAGTCACGAGCAATAATATGTACACATTTTCACATTTTGTAAAACGGTTATCTAAAGTTCTGCTAATCCAAAATTAATTATTCGAAGATTAGTTAAAAACTGTACGGAACCTTTTATAAACTACGAATTAATTTTGGTATTCTAAGGTCTAGATAGACGTCGAAAATTTGACAATGTGTATATATTATTGCTCGTGACTGTACACGTTCCGAATTGTCTTGTCTGCGGAAGACAAGAAAAGTTTTCGTGTACGAAAAAGACAAAATTCTTGACGTCTACACGAAGATTTGTCTTGTCTGGCGTAGACACGGCAAATTTTCTTAGCGTGTACAAGCGCCCTTAAAGATACACAAATTGGATACATTTGGTGTTGGATTACGTAGGATTTCTATCTTCGGGTATCAATGACGAAAGTGCTACTGATTTATTAATCTAAAACTACATGCCAATACCGTTGGATTTCGCGTCCATGTATTTATGAAACAGGGACGCGTTCACTTAATTCAGCTGGTGACAAAAACAACCCGTTTTTTACGTACGTAGGTAAAGTAAAACATTTGGCATCATGTAAAATCGATAGTATGTGAAGCACTATACAATCATTCTTGTTGCCCACAAAATAGTACACAATAAAAGTTTATTTCGGTTGTCTATTAAGAAAGATATCAAACAACCCTTTCTTTAACCCGACTTTTACGGTTTGTACCCGACAATGGCACTCATAAACATCGTACAAAATAAATAAATTAAATAAGAACCCTACTAAAACAGTCCCTAAACAACTTTGTGGTCCCATCGAGTCATTTTTATTCGCGTTTAATTAAATTTCTGGAATGTTCTTCCGAAAATCTGAGTTGAAAAGGATCCTTTTGGACGAACAATGGAACACTATTGGTGTTCAAGTAAAGTCGTCTAGGAACCCTAAATGGACTATTAGGCACAGGGCCCGCTTTGAAAACTGTAGAGCCGTGATTTAAAGTAGGGTGTGAAGGGGAGATAGTGGCTTGCTTTTAGATTTTGTATTTAGAGGGTACTATGTTTTTAGTTTCAAAGCATTTCAGATTCTACGAGATTTTACATAACGCATGTGATGTTTACTGTTTGAAGTTACTTGGCTTTTGCTTACTCCTAAGCTGTTATTAAAAAACAATATATATTTAATAAGAATTTTACGAGATTACTTCTGAAAATCTGCACAAAAGCCTCCTTCATATATTTGAAACTTGTGTTATTATCTCTCTGATCCTTACGTAGACTGCCCACCGTTTTATTTCTTATACAAAAGCTCTCTAAATTGCAATTCATAAAAAAATATAAATCATCCATCAAAAAAAAATGTTTCAGTATTCAACCTCTATCAAGGCTCTTGTTTTGAGTCAGCTTTTTAATAAGAAAATTACAAATACTTATCTACTTTTCAATAAAGTAAAGTCATTGCTGAGAAAGCAAAGACATTTTTATAATAACGGCCACAATACTACAGTCTACTCGTAATAATAAGCGATATTACAGTTGGAAATATTGTAAGGTAAGAAAAGTGCAATGTTTCAACGTTGCTCGTATTTTCCTTTGTAATGGTAGACATTGTAGGTAGTCTTTTGTGGTTTCCATCTCGCCTGTGCGTTTTATAAACTGCAATTTTAGTCCTTAAAGCCATATGCCACCCGTTTTACGGACTTATGGTGGGTGGTTATAGTGGTGTTGTAACTATATCGAGTGTGTTCTTGTAAATATTATTGCTAATTGTACAATTAATGCAAAAGAATTTTAAATTCAATTTGGAAAATTAATTCATTTATTTTTGCAGTATTTTATTTATATAATAGCGTATATAATATGAATGTATCATTTTTAAACATAATATATGTTACAGCCAAAGTAATAAATATGAATATTATACATAATAACTAGCCATTATGTATAAGGGCTACTCAATTTAGATAAAGTGATAAATGTCGCAGAATGAATCACATTAACTAGCCATTATATATGTTATAGTACTGGCAAAAATACAATATTAAGGCAAAAGTTAGAAACCGTTGGTTAGGTTAGGCTAGTATAGTGACCAAAGGACGCACGAGCCGAGCGAGCGAAGCGAGCGTGCCGCGGCAGCGGGCGGCGAGTGCAAGAAATATTTTTTTTATGTAAAACTATAATAATATAGTATTACTATATTCTAGCACGCCGCGGCACGCTCGCTTCGCTCGCTCGGCTCGTGCGTCTTTTGGTCACAATACCAACCTAACCTAACCAACTGTTTCTGACTTTTGCCATAATATTGTATTTTTGCCATATACATATAATGGCTAGTTAATGTGATTAATTCTGCGACATTTATCACTTTATCTAAATTGAGTAGCCCTTATACATAATGGCTAGTTATTATGTATAATATTCATATTTATTACTTTGGCTGTAACATATACATAAAATAAAAAGTTTAATTTAGTGAAGTTTAAAGGTCCATTGTACCTATTCGGATTTAAGTTTTTTGTATCCGGGGTGGTATATTATGTCTATTGATGCAGTTGTTTGTTGGGAATATTTACATAATTACTTAAATTATTTTATCTTTTACTTATACTTCTTAAATACTCTTTTTTCTTGTTGACCAGACTCTATAATTCATGTTGTTGAAAGACAAACCTCCTCTAGTGGCAAACTAATTTAATTACAACTGATTTAATGCTGGCCATAGGCTGAAGGTTGTATTAGATTTTGCCTTCTCTTGTAAATGATGTTATGATGTTTATTTAATCTCCGGTATATGACTTTTGTCATATCGACGTTACGAATGTAGGTACTTCGTGGATGTTACGAGGACGTAGGGGTCAGGAAATGTTGTGACGTTTTTATTTTTCGATGGATGACGGAGGCACAGGACCGCACGAGGTGGCAATACTTGGAGGAGGCCTATGTCCAGCAGTGGACGTCGATTAGCTGATACGATGATGATGATGATATTTTTTGTCTATCACTACTTACATGGATATTTAAATATTTTTCCAAAATAAAATAAAAGTAATAAAACCTTTTTAACCATTAAAAATAACCTCGATATCGATGGTATTCAAGTCACACCTCTCTCATCAAAATGGCAGTACTTTTGAGTGATTGCGAGCGAACTCTACAAACAATGCCGGAGCCGAGTCAATCTCGCAGTGAATGCACTATAGTTACACTGCACTTATTAGGGCTGTCCAAACATATGACAAAAATTAAAAAAAACTGATCTTAAACTATCCGTGAGTATCTTTACGAAATAAAAAGAAGAAAAACTTAAAATTAAACCCTATACCAATCCGTCTGGCCAGCGTGGTATTAGTAGGCCAAGTATCCCTCCGTTACGGGAGGAGGCCCGTCCCTGCAGTGGGACGTTAATGGGCTGTTATGATGATGATCTAAAACTTATACAGGGAACTGCTGAAGAACTTAATTTAGTTTTTTTTAATTTTGTCATAGACCTAACTTGTTATATTCTCTATCGCTCGCTCTTATTACATTACAACGATATAATATCTGGAAGTATGATAGAATGATTTGTATCTAAAATTATCATTATATTTATATCTTTAGTACCTATTGGTCTACGGATTTCAGAATTTGGAAATAATTCGATTTGCTTAAATGATTTAATTTTTTTTTACTGTTGCCTAATTAAAGCAAAATTCATTGTTTACACTAGGATTGAAAGGCATTATGATTTAGAAGTATGCTATATTTTTTAACTATTAAAGTGTTACACGCATATAATATAAAGATAATGTTTGCTAGCCCTACCAGGCCGTAAGTTACAGATAGCAGTAGGCACCGCTATCAGCGTTTGTACGGAACTCGACGAATCAATAGTTACCGTTTCTGTTTACAGCAAACGCGTAACTGTCGTCAATGGTATAGTGTTTTGTTTTTTATGCAAACTATTTTTTTTTATTGATTGTCATTCATAAAATAGAAGTTTTAAAATTGGAGCATATTTTGTTGGAACCATTTTATATGAACTTTGTTTAATAACTTTGATTGTTAACTTGTTTACATAGGTATTTAAGTATTTAGACTTCTCTCCCAAGGTTGGTGAAGTATCCACAATATGGTGTTAGGTTTAGTATAATATTGCATCAGTGTTATGAGCAGAGCTTACTAATGACACAGCTTATAGTCAGAAAGTTTTTTTTTTAATATGCTTCATAGTAAAAACAGGCCCATTCACGTTATTATTTCAAAATATTGCGTATTACAATCACCTCTTCAGTTTAGGAGGGAGAGCAATAATTATTTCCAAATTAACCATGGACGAGACGCCGGGTGCGGTAAATTAAATCGAACGACAACCCCTCCGATGGACAGCTACTGGGCCGTTTACCCAACGTAATGGCACCATCAAAATCTACGCCAAAAATGTGTTGCAAATGGCTTCTGCAATGAGCTCATCAACTGTTATTTATGTATTTTATTACATATAAATATTATTTATGATGTATAAAAACAGTAAAAAAACAGTAGCATTTAGTTTATATTTAGGTTAATATTTTGTAATTTGCTTACCCTGCTCGTATGTATTTTATTTGTTATAATTACTTCTTCAATAACTTAACATGTCCTCGTAATATGACCTAATATGTATGTGACGTTAAACATTTAAGCATAGAATATTGTCGATCTATGCTATGAAAACGCATAGCAATAATTGATAAACATTCCTTTTAGAATTGGTTATAAGGTTTGGCATCGTAATCATAGCTCTATTATGTCTAGGATTATTCTTCGGAAGATTAACCTAGATCCTTCGACATACAACCACTAGGAAGCACATGTGATTTTAGTCAATTCGTTTCCGACATGCTCATGGGACTGACTGATCTCAGTCGCATAAAGTGCGTTAAGAATTTCCGCACTTTTATGCTTAAAATCAAAAGTAATGAAAATTAAGAGTGTATAAAGTCAGTCCCGATTATACGTAGATAAAGTCATTCTTGTGAATCTGAATGACTTTATCCCAAAATAATCAACTTGCGCTTTGGTGGCGATTGTTATCCTACTTAGGTTTATACTTAGGATTATGGTATTCTTAATACCAATACCTAAGCAATTATATAAATAAACATAAGCATAACAATTAGTTAAAACACACATCTAAAGCACTTCTCTTAGCCTTATTACTATATCAACAACGATACAAGTAGAATCATATACATCTCATTTATGAAAACAAATACTACCTCCTTACCATAGTTTCCCTTCGACCTTGATTCTCACAAACATTTACCACCCTATATAAATATTACTTTAACCTCTTTTCCGAGTAAGTGCTGGCAGGCTATAACAAGCGCCAAAGAAACAATAACTATAACAATAATATTCGTCTACCGTCTCTTGTTTTTGACTGAAGCTAATTCTTCGAACCACATTCATATTACAAACATACTTCTGCATTTACGCCAAAATGAACTTTAATACAATGGAACAAGATTCAAAAGTTACAGTATGCTGTTTAAGCTAATTTTGTACGAGATTATTAGTTCCTCCACAGACTGCGGTTTTGGAATGCTTTAGTAGATAAAGACGTTTTTGTTCTACACAATTACGCTGTTCGTAGGAATAAATGCAGGAAAAGAATGTGATATACTTTTTTCCTTTTCGTAAATTAAGAAAGACCGCCGGAATGTGAAAAGGAAAGTCAGATTTAATTAATAATATATTTTTCTGAAATAAGTCTCTTATTTTCCGGCCTACTTATAGAGTGTTTTGTGTTAGAAGTGTTTTCAGTCAAGGTTTCTGGCCTTACTTAGTATAAATAAATAATTATATTTACCACTTCACTAATCAGTCACTAATAAGCTTATGGCTTGCCTGATAGTAAGCAGTTACCTTAGCCTAAAGACGTTAGAAACACTTGAGGCCTGGTTTGTTCGTTGCGAGCTTGCAACAACCTTTATCATATTTAAAGAACTCTAAGCAATTTTAGAAATAAAAACTCTCTGTAGGTATTTTCATAGACTTATTGTACTAAGAAGAAATTCGTTTGGAAAACAAACCTCACAGCCCGGCTTTGTTGACAATAGTAGTTACAGTCCATAGCGATTAATCAACCTTTCCTAATGTTTAAAAAAAAAAGTCTGTTCTATTTACGAAATCTAACTTACGTAATAGAATACCAAATCAACAATATTTTAACATACACCAACAGAAAATAAAATACTACATTATTACAAAAAGTTTATATAACAGGCATAACTTATCTCATACTCTCCAAGAAAATCCTGCGATTTTTAAGAATTTATTTTTACAAAGGCATACATCCTCAGTATTAAAACAAAACGGCCATGTTTATTTGCTCCAGTTACGCTGTATATACTACCTATGTACTATAAATTATGGCGTTTATTCCCGTAGTAATCTTTACTTCAACGTGGAATATATAGTACCAGGACGTATATTACAAGTACTATGGGTAAATAGCTATCGATTTTGTGACAAGAGGATAGAATTTTAGAATTTAGAAATAAATTAAGTGTAAAAGAATCGTCATTATCCACCTCCAAGCTATGAAACGTTAAGTTCAGTAGCTAGTAAAATCACAAGGCTATAGCCGGCGGTTATCACTTATCATCAGATAGGCTTGCATGTCTGCCACCTTTAATCACTAAAAGGCAAGTCTACCTTATACTGAGTGTGTCTTAAAAGTTGAGGAAAGGCAATAGATTATTTTTAAATAACATTCATCATAACAGCCCATTAATGTCTCGCTGCTGGGACGGAGGGATACTTGGCCTACTAATACCACGCTGGCCAGACCTATTGGTATAGGGTAATTTCAAGTTTTTCTTCTTTTTATTTCGTAAAGATTATATTCACGGATAGTCCCTTTGTCGATTTTTACGACACCGATGGAATGCGATGGGGTGGTGACATATAAAAAAACATAACATTTAAATGGTCTAATTAGGACGCTTTTATTTAAATGGTTTTGTTTTCAATAAACTATCACCATAACAAGAACGGTTTTCAGGTAATCGTTTCCTCTCACAATTTGTTTAACCAGAATATAAACTACTGTAGTAAAGTAACTGGCAACCTATAGTAACCTCTTACATTGTTTAAGAAACCCAAGAATAAATGTAAATAATATTTTTGTTCCACAGTAAATCCATGCGTAATCCTCGCTTTCATCGCACAAGACATACGACTCTGTTTAAGAATGTTTGTAAAACATTTTCTACCATGGAGAACGAACAGATGTGTTTGAATAATTACGTTCGCATTAAGCTCTTCTTGCTTAGGGAGATTCAAGGAAAAAATCTGTTAATAAAAGAATATTCTCGAAATAGTATCTATCTACAAGGAGTTTTACCGTGGTAGGCTATTTTTTTTCTTTGGGTGAAAATGTAGGATGGTTTTTGAATTATGTATGGAAAGACAAATTGGTACGTATAGAGCTTATCTGATACTTTGCTTAAATATGTTGCAGTAGGGTAAAGAATGGGTAAGAATGTCTATGGTTTGTACTAAAAATTAAAAAAAATATAGCGAAAATCGTACCTGCAACCTCAGCATAGTCAAGCTCATATAATAATAGCTTTCTTAAAAAACCTTGAAAATGTCTGCAATAAAGAAGATTATTGTAGCGTAGTAATAAAAGTAAGTAGAGTTTTACGATAACACTTTTTACGTACTTGAACAAAAAACTAAATTAGACTTCTTGGTTGAAGGATGCTTAAGTCTATTTACAGCGCAATTTATTTTTCTTAACATTTTAAATGGGAAATATTAAAACGAGCGATTAAAAAAAGCTTTGCGACTGATGATGACATACTGTATTAATAACTTGAGCGGTATGAATTTGAGTAAGCGAAAAAATAACTAAACTAACGACGAATATTGATTAATAATAAAATCCAGAACGAGCTTACAAAAAGTGGATTGTGATTAATCCATTTCATATATAAAAATTTTATCCGAGCGACTACATTACTAAGTGAGCGACTGGAATACAGAGAGGGCAACTTCTATATTAAAATAGTTAAATAATAACAAATGTTACAGCCAAAGTAATGAATATTGTACATAATAACTAGCCATTATGTATAAGGGCTACTCAATTTAGCTAAAGTGATAAATGTCGCAGAATTAATAACATTAACTAGCCATTATATATGGCAAAAATACAATATTAAGGCAAAAGTCAGTAACAGTTGGTTAGGTTAGGTTAGTATAGTGACCAAAGGACGCACGAGCCGAGCGAGCGAAGCGAGCGTGCCGCTGCAGCGGTCGGCGAGTGCTAGAATATAGTAATACCTACTACATTCTAGTTTTACATAAAAAAAATGTTTCTTGCACTCGCCGTTTTCGTATTCGTAGCATTTCATTTAAGATAAAATGCCGCTCAATATAAAAAATACATTTGCCAAATATTGAAAAAAAATGCAGGACGTAACGTTAACGTTGACACTTAAACAAATATTAAGTCGCTCAAATATTATGAAGCTGCTCATTTTGTATTTTAAGTAACTCAAATTAATGTTTGTAAGATACTGTTCTGTTGATTTCTCATCACTTACAGTCAGTCGCTCACTTAGTAATTATATAAGCCAAATTAATTAATTTTCACACTTAAAATTGTAATTTACAGTCACTCGTTTTATTGCTACCCATTTTAAATGAGCTTGATATTTATTGCATTTATGTTTTGATTTCAATTTAGAAGCGTGAAATGGACAATATGTAATTAATATTGAGTTTTCATTTCTTATTTTTTAATTTTTCTTTTTTTTATTTTTTTTTTAAGTTTTTGTTTTAATGGCTTTCCTATTCCGTTCAATGCCTTAATATTATTATTTAAGGTTCTTTTGTGAAATAAGATTGTTTTTTAAAGATTTTTTGTTATTCTATATATCATGTGTTACACATGAATAGCACATTCCACTCGTGGCAAATCATCCCTAGCATGGTTTTACGATTAATTTAATATGATCTAACATAGATTAATTCCAGTAGCAGAACTCCTTGCCTGCGGTCAGAGACACGACACATGCATCACCCTCTAAACACAATTAACGAGCTAGCTAGGGTCACCATTCATCTAAGTTACAGCAGTATTTGTCTTCATAACTATCATGAGGACATACTTAAGTGACGGTGTTTAAGTAGAGTCGTTGACTTTATTTATTTCATGCTTAACTTTTTAGGTCTTCTTAAAGTTTGGTGTAATCCATCTTACCGCCTTATTACGCAAATAAAAATATATGATTAGTAAGCCTAGTTACTTTTTTATAAAAACAACTCATGAAAAGCACGAATACATTTTAGAAACGATGACACCGATTATCCGTAAATATTATCTTTACGAAATACAAAGAAGGAAAACTTGAAATTAAACCCTATACCAATCCATCTGGCCAGTGCGTTATTAGTAGGCCAAGTATCCCTCCGTCACGGAAGGAGGCCCGTCCCTGCAGTGGGACATTAATGGGCTGTTATGATGATAATTGACAGACCGTCTGAAAATGTTAATTTTTCAAAACACATTCTTGAAAAGGAAGTTAACTTACTAAAACCCTACAGTTTAGTTCACTACACTGTATGTAGGCAGAACATTGTCAATATTTTTATCTTTGAAGCCAGTGTTTCAATTAGTCAGAAATTTCTGTTACTTTGACAATACGCTGCAAGCAACTAAGCTTTCATCTCTGTGATGCGAATGCATTTGTAAGCGGGAAATTGAATTTTGCAATCCTTTTTTCATTGCATGGTAGACATGTAACCGCAATACCTTTAGGGCATACTAACTAATGTAAAAACCTCGTTAGCCTCCAAGGCATAAAAGGGTTTCAACCACTAGTGGCGGTCCAAATAACTTTATTTGGTTAAATTATATTTAACGGAGGGGGTTATAAGCTGGCAACAAATTGGATGAATACTTTTACGGCGACTATTTTTTGGGAACAGGAGGACGGTAAAGTTGATAAAAAGCCGATGAAGAATTAAGAAGGTTTACGTTACACATAGAGAAAACGAGGAACGAGTTCAACCTGCCGTTGGTGACGGGGTAAGAATACAATATGTCATCACCCCATCTCATCCCATGGGTGTCGTAAAAACCGACTAAGGTTCCGTCCGTGAATTACTTTACGAAATAAAAGGAAGGATAACTTGAAATTAAACCCTATACCAATCCGTCTGGCCAGCGTGGTATTAGTAGGCCAAGTATCCCTCCGTCATGGGAGGGGGCCCGTCCCTGCACTAGGACATTAAAGGGCTGTTATGAGAAAACCCGAAACAGAATTTAAAGTACCTATATGAACCAGCCAGTATTTTAAGGGTAGGCAGGTAGGTAACAGCGTGACTTCGCAAACGGACATGACAATGGTGAATCCTAGCAAAAAGTATAAAAAGAATTCTAATACCGCGCCGAACTTCAAATATTGTCCACTGTTATTCAGTTTGTATCACAAGTCTTGTCTTTTCAGTCGGATCCCCCATGTCTACTATGTATTATAGATAAACGTTAAGGTTAACGTAAAAAAAATATTTTTGGTTTTTTATGGAAACGGTTTTTTAGTCATAGAACTGTACGAAAGGTTGCTTACCTTGGAACAAGACGATGGTAAATAAGTCATGAAGAGTCGTTGAGTTACCAGTTTTCCTAGAAGTAAAACGCTAACGTAAATTATATGAAAAGAACTTTTTAATATTATTTTACAGTATCCTGAAATACATTTTCAACATCAACAAAGTGGTAGAAAACACAATTTACAACTCATTTTAAAGCTCATATTTGCCAGCTCAAACAGTTTTGTTGAAAAAGTCCATTAATGTGTGTTTAAAGCGGATAAGTACGAAACTCGTCTTGCTTCGGAAGATATAAAATGGGATAAGACCGTGCTCACTTGGCGTTTAGTTAGCAGCTTACTGACGGCCATGTTATGCTTTAGTAAGGGTTGCCTGACTGGTTGTCTTGGTTTAAAAGACCGAGCAGGGTGGAAACGTTTGGAGGAGGAATATGTCCAGCAGTGGGCGTCTATAGGTTGATATGGAAAGGTTGCATTGTGAACGTCGAAAGAAAGGAGGAAAGAATAGCTTGTTGTTAAATTTTATTTAACTCCTTATCGCCGTAACGTTAGCCATGACTATGAGAGTACTTCTCAGGATTTATACTGCATTAATTTAGAGGGTTACTAAGTTGGTATAGTAAGATTATTTTTGAAATTAAGGACAAAAAGCAGATTTTAGTTTAGATCATTTTCTATTCGATTTTTTTAATAAAAAAAAGAATGTCGGGAATTTATTAAACTGCATTGAAGAGGTGATTTAATGAAATGATACTGCGGGCAGTGAGCTACAAACTGTACTCGTTATACAACCTAAGCTATAAAGGTGGAGGCTCACAACAACATCACGGGAGTCGGGTGGATATTATTATTTCATACTGCAGATGGCACATTAGCATAAAATATCTAAGTGTAAGCCACTCTCTAAATTAAAGTGGAAAATTCGTTTGAACATGGGCCACACCGTGTTTCAGTGTTATTAAGTATAGAGGAACATGACGGGACGGGTCGAACGGTAATGTTTTAGTAAATATACTGTAGGGAGGTGATGCAGGAATAATATTTTCTGCTGTAAGAAGCTAATTTACAAGTCTGTATCGGCTTGTAATGCTTTTGAGTGTATGTAAATTTCTTTTCACAATTTTATATGGACACCAAAAAGAAAGGTTTTTCAATTCGGTGCCATTTTTTTAAAAGTTTGTTGCCTCAGATGGCAAATTAGCATAAATATCTGGGGTGACATACTCATACTTAGGAGTAAACCCCCTTCAAAATTAAGAATAAAAAAACAAAAAAAAGCATAAAATATCTAAGTGTGAGCCACTCTCTAAATTAAAGTGGAAAATTCGTTTGAACATAGGCCACATCGTGTTTCAGAGTTATTAAGTATGGAGGAATATGATGGCACGGGTCGAACGGTAATGTTTTACTAAATATACTTTGGGGAGGTGGAAGGTGGAATACCATTTTCTGCCGTGAGAAGCTAATTTCCAAGACTGTATCGGCTAGTAATGGTTTTGGCAATTTTAAACGGACACTTAAAATGTTGTTAGAACAGAAGAGAAAAAGATTTATTTTTTGTTTGAAAAGGTATGATCTTAAGAGGACTCAAGACGTCAAGACCAACTCATCTGTCACCGGAGCCTAAAAGATTGTTGTTTCACCAAACGTTGCGTGAGAAAGAGAAAAACTCATAGAAAAGCAGTAAGAAACATGCACACGCACGCGCGCTCGATTGTATTTATTACAAATCAAAATGTCGTTCAAAATATAAATATTGTTCTTCTTGATTGTTAGGGTTGACACTAATACTAGCTGTAGGTAGTTACCTAAAATGTAATAAATCAGGAGTAAATAAAGATAACTAAAATGGGTTTTTAAAAAATATTTTATTGTAAGTTTTGTTGCGGAAGACACACCAAGCGAGACATCAATTTATCTTGTAAGTGGTGTAGGTATGACACCGTAAAACATTATATTTTCTTTTTTTTTTAAGTTTAGCTGTTTATTCTTGAGGCAGTTTTTTAGACCGTGCATCGTTAATAGGGGTTCCATACAGTACACAATAATATCTTACTTCACATACAGTACATGAAGTTAATTTTAGCTGGATTTAAAAAAAGGAAGAAAAATCATAAAATAAATAATAAAATCTGGAAATGATAGTTGACAAGAAATGATACTTGATCAGTCATTCAGCTCCCGGGGCGGGGGTGAGTCACGTAAATATTAAAAAAAAAATACAAAATGAATTACAAAAAAAAATACAGTTTGTGCAAAGTGACAGCCTTAGCTATGCTCTATTGACTATTGTAATAATAGGTGAATTTTGACAGTTGATTTTAGTCAAGAATGTCACTGATGTAGGTATTTTATCTAACTGGTTATGCATCTGATAATAATTGGATCTCTTTGATAAAAGAAATTACGAAACTTCTTACTAGCAAGCGATACATAATTGTCATAAATGACATAAATTAAAGTTTATTGAAGTTTAAAAAAAATATTTGGTAACATTCGACGACGGTCGGCTCGCTGTCGTACCTCCCCTCCGCCGATCCGAGGGGTGCAGAAAGTGGAGGCGAGATGCAAGATGTCGATGGCGGAAACGAGCACGGTAAAATTTCCTAAAATGGTTTTGGGAAAAAAGGTAATTGCGTACAAACTTTAGAATGTATCTAGTCAATATAAAATTATTTGAATTTTCGAATAAATAATCTATTCCTATTCCCAAAATAAATTTACCTTTATAAACGTTTAATCCTATTTTGTTACGCTAAAAGTTGTCATAAAATGTGCATAGAATTATGAACTTTGAAGCCTCATAACTTGTAAATGAATATTTTTTTTACTGTTTTATTAATCAACTAGCTGACCCGTGCCCACTTCGTTAGGCCGCGAAAAAAAGCGTCACTTTTTTAAACATATTTCATTACTGCTCCACCCTTATTAGTCATAGCGTGATACTATATAGCCTATGACACTCCCCGATAAATGGCCTATTTAACACAAAAATAATTTTAAAAATCGGTTTAGTAGATCCAGAGATTACCCCCTACAACGTCACAAACACACGAACTTTACCTCTTTATAATATTAGTATAGAGTATTATCCATTTACGGTGGATTAAGAATACCTGGTACATATTAATCAATAAATCATGCCTCTCCCAACAAACGCCACAGAACAGGGTCCTCCGCCCTCCGAATTTAGTCCGACCAAGCGATCTTTTTGAGGTAGAATTAATTTATAGTACAGGTATTTAAAGAATACAATTGTAAGAATACAATATGTCACCACCTCATCTCATCTCATGGGTGTCGTAAAAACCGACTACGGGACTATCCGTGAATATTACCTTTACGAAATATAAAGAAGGAAAACTTGAAATAAAACCCTATACCAATCCGTCTGGCCAGCGTGGTATTAGTAGGCCAATTATCCCTCCGTCATCAGAGGAGGCCCGTCCCTGCAGTGGGACATTAATGGGCTGTTATAGTGACAGGTATTTAAAATTAAAATAAAAATCTTACTCCAACCAAAATGTTGATACTAAGAAAATTCATCTATACCTACTAACATCGCGTTAGACAGATATTTTACGTTATTCGCGCATTATTTTAAAACTGAGATATCTTTTAAACTAATAATCGGATCTCATTGCTGTAAAGGTCAATTTTGTTTAAAATTAAATACATAATATAATGATTAACGTATTTATTTTGATAAGGGTCAATACCATATACACAAAATACCTTTACAAACAAAAGCTTGCACACATCATTCTTCACGCTGCTGTTGGTAATTGTAACAAAGTCAAATTATTATTTTTGAAAAGAGTGGCCTGAGTTTCTTGGCCACATTCTTCTCAGAGCTCTACTATAGTCGTCTGCGAAAGTGGTAGTAGTTTGGCAGACATTTTTCTCTATACTATTCTACTACATGTATAACGATTTGCATGTGTTACTTTGTAACCTAAGTGAATAAAGCTATTTGACTTTGACTTTGAATGCATTTCTTTAAATCAAATTTGATTATTATAAAAAAGGTCGTAGTGAGTCAACCTTAGAAGATAGATACATGCTGTCGTTGACTTAATTGTAAAACTTTTTTAAAGGTACAATTCTCTAATACATCATTTCAGTATATCTCCAGACGTTTAAGCAGCAGAAGCAAAATAAACGTTTATAAGCGTCTCTTTTATAAACATATTTCATTACTGCTCTACTCCTATTAAGCATAGCGTGATACTATATAGCCTATGACACTCCCCGATAAATGGACTATCAAACACAGAAAGAATTTTTAAAATCGGTTCAGTAGATCCAGAGATTACCCCCTACAACGTCACAAACACACAAACAAACAAACACACCAACTTTACCTCTTTATAATATTATATAGTATAGATATAGATAAGACTAGATAATAACGAGACAAAACGATATCATCTATAGTTTTGAGTATTTATTATCTAATGAAGGAGGAATTAACTTTCTTTGTTTGTATGGAATTGCGATTGAATTGTTTCCCCTTAAGTTAGTCCCATAGAAATTTCATAAAATAGGTTAAAGGGTAATTAATTGTTCATTTAATAAAACCTTCGTAGAACTATTAAGAACATGTGTTATTTCAATCCTTCACTGTGGTATTTTGGAGACGGTTTTTTAATTAGAGAGTAATTATAGTCTCTGTAGGTATCATTTACAAATGGTTGTAAATTTTGATGTAGGTATGTTAATGCAAAATTCACGACGGGAAACTGCCTACTTTTGCTTCTATATAATTACCTACTTTTAGTTTTCCTTTCATTTCAAAGTGTCCTCTTACTTGACTATTAAAACATCCACAGAACTACACACTAATAATAATTCAGAAATAAGCTTAAGGTTTGTATTACGAAAAGCATATAATTAAAGTAAATTACTATAATAAAATTAAAACTTTTTACTATCTGAAGTTATAAAATTAAATGAGGTCTTAAACATTTTAAGCTAAAAATTTCATTTCATCATCATCATTATATTAAACGACTAGCTGACCCGTGCCCACTTCGTTGGGCGGCGAAAAAAACGTCATTTAACGTCCTTTAATATATGTATTTCATTACTGCTCCACTGCTATTAGTCATAGCGTGAAATTATATACCTTATGACACTCGCCGATAAATTGTCTATTCAACACAGAAATAATTTTTAAAATCGGGTCAGTAGATCTAGATATTACTCCCTACAACATCGCAAACTCACAAACACAACCTCTTTAAAATATTAGCATAGAAGTATAGATGTCAATGTTTCAAATAGAGCTTTATCGATAAAATGTACATATAGCTAAATATGTACCTATGCTTTTAAACCAACAGGTTACCTAAGCGCTTTTATATTTACGTTTATATCGCACATGAAACATGTTTCTGCCCGATGCCCGCTGGGTAGAAGGAGTGTATGTGAACGGGGTAGGATTAACGACAGCCTTTAAGTTATCGTTATGTTCTGTATGGATGTTGAATATACAGTTAATATCTAAGTAAAGTGGTATAGGATTTTCAATCTATATCTATACTAATATATAAATGCGAAAGTAACTCTGTCTGTCTGTCTGTCTGTCTGTCTGTCTGTCTGTCTGTCTGTCTATCTGTCTGTCTGTCTGTCTGTCTGTCTGTTACTCTTTCACGCCTAAACGGCTGAACGGATTTCGATGAAATTTGGTACAGACAATCTTTAGACCCTGAGAAAGAACATAGGCTACTTTTTATTAGCAATCATATTATATTTTGATTTCATAGAATTTTGGCGGGAAAGCTGTGTCACGTGACCTGTGACGTCATAGGTCACGTGACCCGTGACGTCATAGGTCACGTGACCCGTGACGTCATAGGTCACGTGACCCGTGACGTCATAGAATTTTGACAGATGAGTCGTGACGTCACAGAATTTTGGCGGTAAAATATTTTTTGACAGTTGAGTCGTGACGTCATTGAATTTTTGACAGATGAGTCGTGACGTCACAGAATTTTTGACAGATGATTTGTGACGTCATATTATTTTGGCGGGAAAATATTTTATACCTCTGTCACTTTTGACAGCTGTCAATTTTGACAGATAGGCGTGACGTCATAGAATTTTTGACAGATGAGTCGTGACGTCACAGAATTTTGGCAGGAAAATATATTTTGACAGCTAAGTCGTGACGTCATTAAATTTTGGCGGGAAAAATAGTATTTAAACAGCTGAATCCTGACGTTATCACAATTTGGCGGGAAAATAAATAGGTTTGTACAGGACCCTCGGTGCGCGAGTCAGACTCGCACTTGACCGGTTTTTTAGCTGTGGGTCTGATATATCTAGAGAGCTTAAATTCGTAATTGTTACAGACAGACAGACAGACAGACAGACAGACAGAGTTACTTTCGCATTTATATATTAGTATAGATAACAGCCCATTAATGTCCCACTACAGGGACGGGCCTCCTTCCTTGACGAAGGGATACTTGGCCTACTAATACCACGCTTGCAGACGGATTGGTATAGGGTTTAATTTCAATTTTTTTTTTCGCCCAACGAAGTGGGCACGGGTCAGCTAGTTAATTATAAAATTGATTTGTATGTGTAGGTAAGTTATCATAACGGGTCTTATAAGTTCTATTGTAGAGATGGGCCTTTATTACGAAGGAAACTTTAGTTATTATTACACATTACTTTTTAAATATTAATAAAATAAAATAAAAGTATTAAAGTAGATCCAGCCGCAATGCAATGGGTATATAGAATAATTCCACTTCAATCTCAAAAAAGTATGTATTGTTACTACATCACATATAAGTTTCATTAATTTATAAAAATACGCAAAGTTAACTATTATTATGTTATCTGTGCACACAAAATTAATATTCTTAATTAAAATCCCTACTAAGCTCACACAGGCTGTGTCTAACTTCATTTCAAATTCACTAAACCGCCCACTATCTCTAAATATCACTTAACCACAGCGGAACAATTTCTAAGTCTATATTAGATTCCTTGCTAGCAAGTTAGTTTCGACATTAGATTAGTTCTAGTCGAGCGGTTCGTCCCCGGGGCCTTGTAAGTGCATATCCTTGTTTGACATGAGACTCCGTAACTTATTTCGACTTGGATACAAAGTTTTGGAACACCCCTTTTAGAGATGAGATGGAATCAAAAGGGAAAGTAAGGTTCATGAATGTAGGTACATTAATTCGTAAGTTATATGTACTTACATGCGAAATTCGAATCGATGTTTTCGATTGAACCTTTCGAGTTCTGTTAATAGAAACGACCGGAGAAGTTACTCTGAACTGTTAAACTGATAGGTACACTTGGCGCAAACTTATTACTCAATTATGTGGGCATTACTCAGCTTAGTTTAAACATTACTAAAAGAGCTTGATAGTGAATCATTACTAAAGGCTCCTTTACTTTTCTTCATAGCAGCATACCTTTGGTATTATAATGTATGTATGTACACATTGGTCATTACTCCCTGAGTAAATCATAAACATGAACTCTATCCTCACTAATTCTACCATCAACTTGAAACTAAAAAACAACGTTCTAAAAATAGAGGTAGTGAATACCTCTTTGTACACCGCACCTAGTAATTAATAGATAAATCTGATATAATTTTTTTCTTCGCGTAGTACGTATTATAAAGCCAGTTCTATACTATTGTTCTTAGCGGCACGCGCCCGAGGCGTCGCGGTAATTATTCAGCAGGCATTCAGACGCATCTGCAAACTCCCAGTGCTCCCGTTGCCGTTGTCGTCTTCCTTTTTTATTATCTTAAAAAATATTTTTCTTGACTAAAGAGGCGGTCATACTTTGGTGGATTTTTTTTTTTTTTTTTTAACGCCACGAATGACGCCGCCTGGGCAGAACTCGCCCAGACTACCTCCGGTCTATACTTGGGAGGGGGTGGAAAACTCTCATGAGTACACCGAGGGAGGCCCTATGTCCCTGCGGGTTATGCCGAGACTCTTACCGGCTAAAAACCACCAGACCTACTGCTCTGTTGCCCTATGGGCTGCTAAGCGAATCGGAACGTCCCCCCCAGACTGGGGTCCGGGGAAGCGTTTCTTAGATAAGCGTCGCCCCATTGAAGGGACGCCCACTTGATTTTCCCTAAGAGAATCCTACTTAGAGAGTCATGATTGAGCGCGCACTGCGTTCAGGTCATGTATAAACTAACAGAGAGCTTAGGGGGGACCTAAGGGATCTGAGCTTTGACAAGCCTTTCCAGATCGGAGGACAGTGTGTCCGGTGAGTCCAGTAGGACATTACAAGGCCTTCGTATGACGTGAGGAGTGGTGGGGTTAGGGAGAACGGGGGTGTAGGCCACCGCCTCCCTTATGAGGTGATTTGTGTGCTCCTCTGCAGATTTGAAGAATCTATCAGAGGCCTGTTTTATGAATGTCTGTATAGTGGGCATTCCGATGTCCCGGTGCAGGTCCGCGTTGCGAACATACCACGGTGCGTCGGCCGCCCGGCGTATGAATACGTTTTGTACTGTCTGGAGCTTCTCCATAAGGATTGGGCTCGCGTGTGCGAATACAGGTGATGCGTATGTGAGTACTGGGCGTATGCAAACCTTGAAGATAGTTCGCTTGTTTCGTAGTGACATTCTACTGTGCCTGCCAACCATGTGGTGTAGCCGGCCGAGATATGAGCGTGCGTTCCTGGTCACTCGCCGTATGTGCGGCCTGAACGAGAGGGTTTCGTCCAGTGTGACTCCAAGATACTTGACTTCGCGCCGCCAGGGTATACGTGAACCTAGCAGTCGCGGGGGGTCGTCGGGCCTACGTAATAGTGAATTCCGCCGTTTTACATCGAAGCGAACCGCAGCGCTCTTGTCTGCATTCACATCTATGCGCCACTTGCGAAACCACGCGCCCAATCTGTTGATAGATGGTTGAAGCTTACGCACCGCCGCTGCAATAGTAACACTATTACAGTACAAGGCGGTGTCGTCTGCGAATAACGACATCTGTACCCCGCTTCTGAGCGAAGGTACTGGTATATCATTTGTGTATGATATGTATAAGAGGGGGGACAGGGGGGAGCCCTGAGGTACGCCGGCCGTGATAGACCGAGATGTCGATAGGGTACCTTCGTGCCTGAAACGAAAGGTCCTACCGCTAAGGAAGGAGGTAATTAATCGAACCATCCGATCGGGCAGGCCTAACAAGTATAACTTGTATACCAGCCCGTCGTGCCAGACCTTGTCAAAGGCCTTGGCGACATCAAAAAAGACTGCCACTGTCTTCCTCCTTTTGGGGTAGAATCCGTCTAGTGCGTATTCCACTATACGGTGTACCTGTTGAGTACATGAGTGGGCGGGTCGGAAGCCGAATTGATGGGGGATAGCTATGCCGCTGTCGAACAGATGATCTCTCAAACGAGATTGCATCGTTCGCTCGAATAGCTTGCCCATTGCCTTGAGTAGGCTAATTGGTCTGTGGCTACTAGGGACGTTGAGGGGTTTACCAGGCTTTGGTATGCCTATTACGATAGCCTCTTTCCACGCAGTGGGAAAGTGACATAGATCGTAACAAGCGTTGAAGATGATTGTGAGAACGGTTAGCACTTGGATGGGAAAGTGCTTGAGCGTCTTGTTAGAAATGCCATCGGCACCCGCGGCCTTTCTAACCTGTAGCTTCTTGACGTGCGAAACAAGTTCGTCCGTCGTAACCGTTATGGGAGGGGCCGTGAGAGGGAGAGAGTTCCTGTTACGGAGTTCTTTCTCTACTGACCGGAGATGCGCTGGGTCGCATGGTTGTTTAGAGGGGGAGCACTGATCAGAGATGCTGTCAGCGAAACATTCGGCTTTTTCCTCGTCTTCGAAGGCTATAGTGCCATCTGGACGAGATAAGGGAGGGATTGTTTGCACTACGTCACTACGAAGGGCTTTCGCCACTTTGTAAAACGCTTGGTGCGACGGAGATATGTCTTGCATGAGATTGCCCCATTTAGCGTTCCTCAGGTCTGAGAGTTTGGATCTAACCAGCCTCTGCAGATAGTTCGCGTCGGCTCGGTTAGAGGGAGTGGGGTAACGCGCAGCCCTTCTAAGCGCTGCGTTCTTAGCCTTTATCGTGTTTCGGATATCCGCCGGCAGCTGTGCCCGCCTAGGCAGGTTGACCACCTTCGTATTATCTTCCACAGACTTGGTGACTAAGCGTGTGAATGAATTTACTGCTTCGTCGATCTTCTCCCCGCTATCCAGCGAGTCAGGAGAGAAAGCAAAAGGAGAGTCGGGCTCGTCAATCGCAGAGGCGAGAGACCTAGTGACCTTATCCCAGTTAACAAAAGACTTGGTGGGAGGGGCTGACGGTTCGAGCGGGCCTAATACTATGTGTACAGGTCGGTGGTCTGAGCCCAGGTCGTGTAGGGTTTCTACAGACCTTAATGGTAGATAAACACCTTTCGCCATAGCAAAATCTAAGACGTCGGGTGCGTGAGCGTTAGCGCTAGGATAGTGCGTGCAGTCATATGGGCTGATAACCTCCAGCTCAAATGCTTCCGCAATCTCTAATAAGGCTCGACCGTTTGTGTTTGTGGTCCTACAATTAAAATCTTTGTGTTTAGAGTTGAAATCTCCAAACAAGATAACGTGATTACCTAGCGAGAGGAGTGCTTCAAAATCACTTCTCAGGGGGAGGTTACCCGACGGTATATAAACGGACGCTATGACTAGGGTTTGGTGACCTATCATTGACAACCTACATATAGTTGCCTCCATGTTGGTGAGTGACGGAGTGTCCATGGGTGAACAGTGTAGCTCCCTTCGGAAATAAATAGCTGTGCCACCGCCGTTAAGGCCTGTGGCTCTATCATTTCTGAGTAAGGAGAACTTGGGAATTGACAATCCTTTCTGGGAAGTGGGTTTGAGCCACGTTTCCTGGATAAGGAGTAGGTCAACCCCAAGATTCTTGACGAACTCTCTGAGCTCGTTGACCTGCGGTCTGAGGCTTCGGGCGTTGAAAGAAACCAACGACAGTCCCTTAGGCTTTATGCGCCCCGTGGTGAGTGCGAGTGTAGCTGGCGTGTTATGTGCGTGTGATGTGTGTGTATTGGTGTCCATGTTAGTGTTAGTATGTGTGTGTACCTAACTACCTATTGGAAACCTAACTTGTAGAGTAGAGTTGCGTGCTCGTCTAGCAAGAGCGCCAGAGCGAGTGGGTCAGTGATCTCGCGGTACTTGCGAGCAAATGTTTGCACCTCCGCGATGCTGATGCCGCTGAGTGCACTACGGATTGCACCTAGTGTGTTGGAGGGGGCTCCTGAGCCTAAGCCGGGCTGGGAGGATGGGATGGGAGTGGGGAGGAGCGCCGGTTTGGGCGGCACTGGTGCCACCTTCTTCGGGCCCCATGCTAAGGCGGGCCTAGTACCCGCAGCGGCAGGGGTGCTTTCCTTTGCCGGGAGGCTCGGAAAGTTCCTTTCCGTCGCGGGGGGAGGGACGGGTTTGGACCTAGATGCCCTAGATTTCCTAGTGGGGGTCTTGCGCTGGGGGGCGCGGGGGCAGCCCTTGTAGTTAGCTGTGTGCCCGGTTTGGACACATAGCACACAGGCGGGGGGAGAGGAAGAGTCCCTTGTGCGGGAGCACTCCTTTGTGAAGTGCGGGTCTAGGCACTTCACACACCTAGGGGGAGCCGTACAGTTAGCCGAAGCATGTCCGTACAATTGGCATCGGTGGCACTGCCCCGGGGAGCCGCGTCGGTGTGGTACCTCGACCTTGAGGCCGGAGAGTCCGCACACGACTAATGACTTTTCAAGGCGGAAGATGTCTCGCGCCTTATGTTGCACGCCACTGGTCATGATGACCATGACGAGCGAAACGGGACGGCCGGAGCGGCTCTGCATTTTATGCACAGCCTCGGCGGGAAAACCCTGACTTACGAGGTCGTTGAGGACGGCCTCATTGGAGATTTCGTGGGGGATACCACGAATCACGGCCCTCACTTTACGCTCCTCAGGGAGGGCGTAGGTGTGGTACGGCACGTGATTGACCGTGAGGTATTGTGTGAGACGACGGAAGTCGTCGACTGTGGGAACATGAATTTTTATAGCCTCCCCTGTGTTGGAGGCGCGGGAGAAGTTAATTTTCTTCTCCGCGAGGGTGCGGGAGAGCGCATCCCACTTGGTCTTGTCCCTGAGGAAGACCGGTGGGGGGGGCTTGACCTTTGTCGGGAGGGGGGCACAGCGTGAGGCTGGCTTCCCTGAAGTGGAGGGCGCTGCAAGGGCGGGTGTCGGCGGGGCGACGGTGTCCTGCGCGGGCTGAGATGACTGCGAGAGTTGCATAAATGCAGCAATCACAGGGGGCGGGGTGGGCTTAGTCCCAGATGGGGGGGAGGTCGTGGGCTCCTCTCCAGAGCTGGCGGCCCTGGCAGATTTGCGTCCTTTACGACGCGCCTTCCTGCTTTTCTTCACTGTTGTGAAGAGTCCGTCGCTGTCGCTGTCGACGAGCGTGGACGCGGGAGAGGGGGAGGCGGAGCGCTGCGAAGCGGTCCTTTTAGCGGAGGGGACGATGGACTCGAAGTCCATGTCGTCCTCGGAGTGTACGGTCGTGGGAGTGTGTGCGGGCGCGGGTGTCTGTGCGCGCGCGAGTGTGAGTGCGGGTGTCGCGGGTGCAGGTGCCACGGTCGCGGGTGAAAGGGTCACGGGCGCGGGTGTGGACACGAGTGCGGGTGTCGCGGGTGTGAGATTGTGTATTGTGTTTTGTGTTGCGATGATAGCCTCAAGGGCGTGTATTCGCTCATCTTGACTCTTCAACATGTTTGTGTATCTCAGTGTGAGGGTGGTGAGTAAACGAGATGACGATTCCTCTGTCATACTCAGTCCTGAGGCCTGCATGTCATTAGACAACATCACTTGGATGTTGTCCATGACGGCAGATGCGTCCCCCTGCGCGAGCAGGGAGCGCTTACGGGAAGTACAAAGGGAACGAACAATGACCGGCGCCCTATTGGTCGCGGGCCTTCCTTCCCCCTGGGCGAGTCCCAGTGCAGTGGGGTCCGGACTCTCGGTATTGGTCCCAGACCTGAGGGGCCGGGGACGAGCTACCTGGGGCTCAATCGGCTTCGTTGACACCGTTAGGTTTCCACCAATTACCCGGAAGGGGCCAAACACTTCTTAAAATTTACCGTTTAAACGTTAGTCTGCGTTCTTAAAAGAACACAGACGCTAAACGTTTAAATGATAACACACGGAAATGTGCAAAGTGTACTTACCGCCCAAGCGGCGGTCCGACGAAACAGCCTCGACCGATGCGCCACGAAGTCGCGACGGCAGTTCGGTAAAACGGGCACGAAGGCAGCGCGACAGGGGCGACGCGGACACTTCGCGAAACTCGAAACTTCGAAAAATGCGTGAGCGATGCGAGCGCCGAGACATGCGTCTCAGGCGAAATGACAAAGCGGAATCCACTTTGGTGGATTATTATCGGGATTGAAATAGTTTTGACCTATTGTTTGCCTTATTTTTGAGTGAATAACATTATTTCCTTAGCCACTAGGCTCCGTAATTTAATATTTGTTGTAGACAAATCAAGTACAAGAGCTTGGTTGATTTCGCATCGGTGACATTGCGCATTTGGGTAACATAGCCTAATAAATTAGTAGGTACTGTGACTAAGAGAGCGTTGTGTAGGGATAAAAAAACTCTTGCACTGTCTCGCAGCGACTTTAAAACAGTATAAAGTAAAGCAAAGAAGATCTAGTCAGAGTAATCATAATTTTGTGGATCGCGCTAACAAATACCCTGAGCTGAATTGAAACTGGCACCACAAATCGCCACGACACAGGGACAGTAGTCTATCAAGGTGCACGAGGTTTTAATTTTTCTACTCAATGTATTTTTATGTATTGACGTATTTGTGACACGGGGCAATGATTATAAAAAATGCTCGGACAAAATCAAATTGTGTATAAAATTTACTTCCTATGATCGTGGCTTTATGATTATCCTCTTGTATAAAAATGGTCGACAACGCGTCGGTAACCGGAGGGGATTTAATTAGACAGCAACCGCGACTTAATGTACTGTGAACATAGATATAAGTAAGGGAGATTTGTAATGATGCATGGGCAGTGGGTGAACTCCATTTGCACGTAATGAATATTTTTTTGCGGAACATACAAATGTTTGTATGGAAAGGTTTGTTTGTTTCAGCGAAATACTTTAATATGTAACTCAAATCCGTCCCTAAGGCTTTGGTATTACCGTTGGTTTGTGTTGTTGGAATTGAGCAAGTAATTAAGTCTAATTAGATTGTTATATAACCAAATTGAGGACGTTGTCAATTTTTCACTGGTAATTACTAAAATATTGAATACGAGCTAACATACATTTTTATTTCTAAAGCTTTATGATAAAATATAAAGCTAAATACTTTTAAAATTACAGTAGTAATTTAAAGCCAAGTTTGCTATAGTTAGTACTTTTTATATCAATTACGAAATTGCTGAGTTTTGTAGTTCGATTATACCCTACTAAGAACCTACTTCTCCTTTTGGATTCGGTTCTAAACGGTATAAATTATTATCTTTTAAATAAGTAATCGAACATTAAACTATTAAATAAGTAAACAAACACAGTAAATGGCAACATTTATTTATTAAATAAGAGTATCTCACAAGGAACGAGTACGGTTGCACTTTTTGTAGAGCTCGTTCGTATACTTACATACTTCTTTTTGTTCCTTTTAGGAAAAGAATGAAAACAGTGCCAGTGGGTTGTTTATTAACTATACAGGTCTTCCTTTTTTTCTTTTTTAAATGGAAAGGTAGGTTTCAATTTATATAGGTTAGTACATACCTAGTCGCGTACCATCAGGGTGTCAGAGGTAATTTCTCAAGAAAATTGATTGATAGATTGATACACTTACACAGTACAGTTTTTTGCAAATGTTTCTGTCTTTTGCTTCTGTATTGCTGAAATTTTTTCGTTAGTCGATTAGTGACGTGACGTATATTATAATTTCTATCACTACACATATCATTTAATAAACAAAATACCTTATATTTATTTTAAAATCATTACCTCGAAAAGTGCAAAGCGAATATCTACCCAGCTGACTGTGCGGCAGAATGCGGTCAATCATCGGAGTGATTGTGCACTGATTGCGTATTTAGTCAACAACACTATTACCGTTTAAACAGTTTGGACATAGAGAGATTACAGATGGCCCCAATAGAGCTGTGAATAGGGAATTATTGTACTATGTATTTTGATATGAATATTCTTCTTCAGTTCATAAATGTGTTTAAAACATAGATAAGAAACAAAGTTTAAGTCTGAACTTATTTGGAAGACGTCATGTCTATAATGGTTTTGTTTGATAAAATTCAAATATCTTGTTTTATTTAGTTTGCAAAGTAATACTTATGAAAAATCAAGACGGCTATAGGAGAGCTTTTTAATGACTGTGCCAAAGAAATTTAACAAAACATAGATTTGGCAACTCAGCTAGTAAGCTAATATCTTAATTTAAAGTGAAGGCGATGTAAAAATACGACGTATTAATTAATTAATAATATTTGAATTTGGTGCACTAATTACTCTTTACACACATAACGTAACACGCGTTAACTCACGAAGACCATTAAAGAGACCACATGTGCTTTGTCCTTCCACATTTAACCGTCGTTCATCGGTTCTTTTATCATTCATCATTCATAACAGCCCATTACTGTCCCACTGCGGGGACGGGCCTCCTCCTGTGACGGAAGGATACTTGGCCTACTAATACTACGCTGGCCAGACGGATTGGGATAGGGTTTACTTTCAAGTTTTCCTTCTTTTTATTTATTTAAGATAATATTCTCGAATAGTCCCTTAGTCGGTTTTTACGACACCCATGGGATGAGATGGGGTGGTGACATGTTATATTCTTACTCCGTCACCACACGGAAAGTTCTTTCTTCGTCAAGAAATATTCGAAATTGCAGTGCGTCCTAAACGGTGTGCCGCAATGTAAATCCTACTAGTCAACCACGGTCCAAACCGAGGGCCTTCCGTTCCATTACAGACCGTGTATTGTTCGTTTGTAAGGGTTAATCAGGTCTTCTTATTAGTTCTAATTAGATGACTTCTGTGGCGTAGTGGTTATGTAACATGACTGCTACGCAGAGGTCTCGGGTTCGATTCCCGCTCAATGCAAATCTTTGCGTGCATGAACATGATTGTTTGCATTGGTCTGGGTGTTTTCCATGTATAATATGTATGTATTTACAAAAAAAAAGTATTTAAGTATGTTTATCCGTTGTCTAGTACCCATAGTACATGCTCTGCTTAGTTTGGGACCAGATGGCGTTGTGTGAAAGTGTGAAGAATATTTATTATTTATTTATTAATGGTAGCAGTTTCTTGTGATTTTTATTTTAGTCTTTTGACATTAAACAGCTAATGAAGCTGTAGAGAGGAACATACATAAATTCATTAAAAAATTATAACAAACTACTATATCTAGTATTTCGTTTACGAATGTGTTTATGAAAAATACAAGCAAAATAAAAACCTAATATCCAATATGGTGCATATTTTCCATCAGGAATACTCTCCGTGTAATGAGTAGCATCCCCTACGTAGGTGGGTAACAATGGGCCCTGATTGCGTACCGTTGCCTGCGGTTTTACCCCTCGCCGCAGACGGTACCTACTAATGCACGAATATTTAATATAGCACCTGATTAAATCTGTATTAATTAAACTATACTGAGTGCTGATACTTGTTGGCTACATTGCTGGCAAGTTTGTGTGTTTCTTTTTATTTTTGAGGTTTTTTGTTGGATTTTTAAAGTCCATGTGGCGATACCCACAGTCACGTTTTTATCTCGTCCTGTGTCCATTGTGAAAGATAAAATGATATGATAAATGATGCATTTTATTCGGTTTGTTAGTGTTGAGAAATCTGGGCACTATGATGTCTGTGGGATATGTTTCAATCTATACGGTGGGACGTTCATGGGCTGCTAGAATCTTATTCGCACACGTGACACAGCCTTACGACTATATATTTTTGTGGTGTTTAAAATTACCCCTATTAATATATTTCTTTTGTTTTTGTTACAGGTAAGAACAAAAAGTGGCTTGTTTCTACCAGCTTCTATTCCAAAGGTATTTTTGTTAGAAAATTTGACGTTTAATTGTTTAACTGGATCAATAAGCAAAAAAGCTTTTTTATTACTTATCGAACGAGCAAGACGTCCAAGAGACTGTTCAAAGGCTATTTTTATAGACGCAGAGATTGCGGGACTCGTAATTCAATTTATTGTGTCTACCCTGAACTAGGGTCGCTTCTCGGCGATAATACAGTTTGATCGAGGTACTTATTGGCCCTTTACCTTTTCATTACCGCGACTAAATTTCAATCGAAAAGAAAATTTACTTTTATTCTTAAAGGGGTGATTTTGCGTTCAGTAAGTATTTGCGGAGTGTGAAAATTCATGAACAATGAGGGCTGGAACAAAAGGAACTTTTCACTTTACCTCTTGACACCTCTCGGTGGGCGGGAGATGAATTGTTGAGCGCAACATAATGTTAAAAAAGTAATATTTATGCTTTTGAAGCGAGGCGACACCGAAGCCCCGTCGTCGCCATGACTATACGTCTCTTTTGCATGGCGATTAAAAACTTCTATCCCTTTCACAAAAAGGCTGTGAATGTTTCCCCTCATAGAAAAATATTGTTGCTACACTTTTATTTGTGTTCGTAAAAAAAAAAATTTAGCAAATGTTTGTTCATGTTTCTTGTCTATATTGTCAATCAAAATATTTCTGGCTGACGTACAATAGGGGAACGTGTGAAGAAATATTGAATTTAAATAGAGTTTCACCCTTGTTCAGGGGCTTAAAAGAAACAATACAATATTGTTTTCTCTATTGTTTTTGACGACAAGCAAAGGCAATATATGACTTTGTGCCACTATAGACAAAATGTTTACGGTAAATATTGTTTTTTACTTTAATAATTATCATCAATGTTGTTAAAATAGATATAAATTATTTAGATTTATATATAGATTTTTATTACATTTTTTTATTTTAATAATTATGTGATTATAGGAATATTTTTTCTCTAACTTTCTTGTCACATGATTGATTTACCGTCGAAAACGATTATTTTTTTTAACAGATTAATGTAAAAAACAATAAAAATAAGAACTACAAATATTAATTTGTATTTCTCGTTTTATTGTTTTTTACGTAATATGGGTAAGTATTAACTTACCCATATTACGTTACATTTCACTAGAAGCCTAATAAATCCTCATTACATAACAAGATAGGACAGAGTCTGCAGGGAGACTCGACTTGTGATAAAATATTTACGTAAGAGCGAGCCTGCATTGTAACTTTACCTGGCTGAAGGTTGCTCAAGTTGTTTTGTAAATAGACTGAAACTGACCTTATTTACAAGTAGTACCAGCTTTTATTGCTGCGAGGTTTAATGTTAGCTTAAGCGAAATTAATTAATATAGAAAGTGGGTAAACTGATTACTTACTTGTACAGTTCGTCTATTTTCTGGTAGTCCATATTTAAGAATGGGTATTCGAAAATTCATATATTTCTCTGTCTTCGTTTGCTGAAAAGGCATAAAAATGCGTGACATAATCACCCTATCTCATCCTGTGAATATCGTAAAGGCCAACTAAAGAAGAACCTACGTTTATAATTTCTACGAGTAAAGAAGAAAAACCTAACACTTCGGAATAGAAGGCTAGGTTTTACAATATTGGTACGCTAAGATCATAATATATATTTAATTCTTCACCACACTAATTCACATACTTCACAAAAGCTATCATTTAAAACGGAAACCTATTATATAATAAATAAGGACTAAATTAAATTGTAGACATAAATAAAGATGACACATAAAGTTAAACTTTCCGCCAAGGGAATATAAAATAAACAAGGTTGTAACTCTTGTTGAGACACAAACGCAAATATAGTCATGTCGCTTCGTGTGAGGTTGCTGTGTAATAGATTTATAGATCTGTGGAAAATGTTTTCTGAATTGTTTTCAAGCAGTTTGTATGCTACTATTTTAGAATATTTTTTCATAGATAAGAAAGATATACTCGTACGTTCATGGTAGGCAATGTATGATTTATTAAAATCTAACGTGTTGATTTCTATTTCTAAGTTTTTATAAAAAGTTTTATATTGATTCTATAGTCTTTACACTCTCGGTTCGCTATTAGATTATCTAAAAGCGCTCATTTTTGTTTCATAGATTATTCATTAAGAAAGCTCAAAACCTTGGTAACATTAAATATTTTAAGCCTATCAACCCATTACAACCTTAAGAAAACATGATTATAAAGCTTTTCTAAAGATATCACTTACTTCAATTCATTTTCATAATAATAGCACCCTTGGTAAAATAAAAAACGTTACGTTATAATTTTCGTGGTTTTCCTCAAAATAAGCGGAAAATCTCGTCTGGTATAGGTAAGATTTCCAACCGAGACACAGCGGGGCACTTATAATTGAGTGCATAAATCATACGCCATCGAAATGAGATGTGATCCTTCATAACTTTTGCCATGAAATAGTTGAGAACGCCTATGAAAAACGGCGAGGGAATACAAAGTGTTTTAACCTCACGCATGGCTGATAAAAAGTGTTTTTGATGTGTAAGCGTGGCTGATAAACGTTTGCGTTGGGGTGTGTATTAACTGACGTACTATCGCTTCGTTTAATCTGTACATGACTGATATATGCTATGGATATATGACATTGGTATAAAAGATGAGAGGAAGAATTTATGAAATTTAAGCTGCTGTCGACCCCTAAACGCTGTTAAGTACTTAAAAGTAAAATATTAGTGGAGTGGCTCACCAATGTTACCACTACTTTTAAATCCGTGATCTTCATGTCAAATCTCGTTCCTTAAAATCGTTAAAAATTCGGTTAAGTTAACTTTAGTTTTCAAATTGTCTTCCCTATTGTATGACAATTTGACAACTAAAGTTCCCTTAACCGAATTTTTTTTTGATTTTAAGGAACGAGAATTGACATGCATATCAAAAGTATGATAAATTTGACGAGTACTATCCTATAAATACCTATAATATCATAGCAGATAAAGAAGACAGTTTTGCAAAAACAACTGTATCATGTGCTTCACATTTAAAACCGTGATAGAATTGCAAGCTCGGAAAAAATAGGAGCTTTGAGTACTTGATATTAGTAGAAATTATTTTATTTAATTGAGGGTTCTCTGATTATGGTTTTATCTTTATGTTGTATAACTTTAAAGGCTTACGTTAAAATATAAACCATAGTTTCTCTGTAAATAAAATAATCAAAAGATTTGAGCCAAAATATCCCTTTAGCACTACAAAACATTACTTTGCTTAGAGAGTGGTCACATAGTCTTCTATTTCCCTACTAAACCCTGGATAGTTAAATACCTCGCGGGTTAATAGGATTATTTGATCTATTAGGTGTAGCAATATTACTAACTACTTAGTATCTTTTTCGCTCGCGTTTACTACAATACTTAAAAACACAAGGCTAGTTCAATCCATTATTCATTGAATATACCTACATAGTTTGTTTTGTTCATAATAATATTTTTATTTTCATAATCGTAGCGTTTTAAGCCTTTCTGTAGTACTCTCTGCTATTCCCAGGAGGCTCTGTCAAGATGAGTGCTACTTAAATCGTGAGCCCCTCTTGCAGTTTTCCTTCTTTTTTATTTTAATAATAATTTACCAGTAAACATAAACGAAATATAATACATAATTGTGCTTTGAATCTTATGGCTATCTACTATCTTTTATAGTTATTTGCTTTATTTGTCATCAATAAAATATCTTGTTTCTCTTAGTTGAGTCTTTTTAATTTTTACTTTAACTTTAACATCCCTGTGTTTCTTAAATTTAGTGATAATAATAAATTTTATCACTTTACTCATATAGGCCTTAGATCGTAAATATTAAATAACAGCTTAGCAAAAGTGCGAGGTTAAATTTATGTCTCAATATCGTCGACCCTTAGTGGTACTTGCCACCTGTAAAATTCCTTTATGGTCAGGGTAACCATAAGTTACATCAAAAATGCGGATGAAATTTCAGAGACGAGGTATAATAACATAAAAAAATATGCGGTCTTTTATGAAAATTGTAAAGGACGAAAATTTTTGTCATATTTATTACTTTGTTATTAAAGTTACGTAAAAGTAACTAATAACTCACAGCTTTTATAAATTTTTATTAATGAAACCAAGAGTAGCAAAAGTACAATTCTTTAATTGATTTTGAGTATTATTATAAGTGACAAGTACTCATTGTAGTCTGTTGTTGAGACAATTTTATCTAATCATTTCCTTACCGGCTTCCAAAGATGAACACGTGAGCTATGGAGGATAGCGTATGGCCAATTTTGAGTTGTCTAAATTTCCACAAGTGCCAAAATATCCCGTATTGTGGTAACCCTACATGTAACACCAAATTTGATTCATAGTTGTTAATAGTTTCTTATCACGCGAGGGCAATTACGTTGTGATTTCTTTACTATATTGCACTTCAGTTTAGTTTTCACATTATACTTCACTCTTGCTGTTTTATTTTTTCAATTATTATTTAATACTACAACAAACAAACACAAACAAAATACTTTATTTATGTACAATCTCCAAAAACACATACAATTTAATTAAGTAACACATAAATACACTGCAATTAATTTACTAAGCATCTGTTCTGGAGAAGTGTACACAAAAAGGAACCTTCTCAGCATATTGTCTGACTTTCGTCAGACACTGATTTTCAGAAGGCCCATTTTTTGTGCACTGATGTTTAAAAAATTGAGCAATAAGTTTTTAACAATAAGCTTTTTTTGTAAATTTATTTCCTCCACCTATATAATTAAACTAACAACTAAACTAACAACTATAATAAACTAACAATACTAAACAACAATAAAACTAACTTTACCTTAACCTTAAACCTAATATTACACATAACACTACTTAAAAGCCATGTAGCCCAGCAAGACATTACAATTTTTAACACTGGCCACATTGGCATCCAACTACTGTCAGTCACTCTGATGACATATATACAAGAAACATACAAAGGCAGACACAGATACGTAAACATAATGTACAATATCAAAATACAAACGTTTGCACTTAGTGCAACAATGAGTTTAATAAAACATGTATTTATCTGTTATTACACCATCAATAAACATTACAACAAATTGCTTAGAGTAAGAACTAAACAAAGCACACGTATACACAAAATTAACAGTACAAAACATAGCAGGGCAGTAAACAAAAATAAAAAATACACAACGAAAACAGCAATTGAGCCACAAAGTTACCACAAAAAATCCAGACAGTCTACAGGTAAGAGATGTCGGCCCGAAGGTTACCAAAATTTTTTTGCCTATCCAACAGAAATTGCGTCAGTCGTAATCTAAAGACCATGATCGAAGGAGTAGATCTCACGGGGGGTGGAATATTGTTCCAGATTTTGGAAGCAGCATACCTAAAACTTCCCCGAAAGGCAGCAGATCTGTGACTGTGTGTTGAGAGTTGCAGTGAACACTGTCGCCTGCCAACCGGTCTTCTACTAGCAACCCATTCCAGTCTATTAAACAAGTATTTCGGTTCTCCATGTTTAATGATGTTAAACAGTAAGCAAGCCAAATGCAATTTCCGCCTTGATTTCATCCTAAGAATACCGCTTGAATTGAGAAATGGTGTTACATGTGTTCTAGGTGGAATAGTGAAACAGAACCTAGCACATGCATTCTGAATTCGCTGTATAAGCCTCTCTGTCCTACCCAGCAATCGTGGACCATAAACAGCATCCGCATAGTTAAGCTTAGACAAAATCAGCGATTCTGTCAGCTGTATACGAAGTTCCTCAGACAGATAGGGTCTAATCCTGTACAAGACCTTAAGGCGATAAAAACAGTTACGAACAGACTCAGCAACATGAGTCTCAAAACGTAAATGACTGTCCATATGCAGTCCCAGATTGCGCGCACCATCCACCCTGTCTATAGCTTCGCCTCGAATATTTATGTCCAGCACTGCCGGCAATTTCTCAACCATCTTTTTAGAACCAAATAGAATATATTTTGATTTCATAGGATTAATTGACAGACAGTTATTGTCTGACCATACTGCAATTCTATGTAAATCCTCATTTAAAGCCCTAACCGCAGCCATATACTCACTTGGCTTAAAAGATATGTAGATTTGTACGTCGTCTGCATATAGATGATATCTACATTTGTGTATGTTGCCAATGATGTCAGCACAGTACAAACTAAATAATAACGGAGCCAATATCGAGCCTTGCGGTGCACCTCTTGTCAAAGGTAGAGGGGATGAAACAGCACTAGTTCCATCACTTAAATTCAATTTCACACATTGTGTGCGGCCAATAAAATAATTATGAAACCACAATACCGAACTGTGATCAAAACCATAAAATGTCATCTTAGAAAGCAAGAGTTCCGTACTTATAACATCAAAAGCTCTGGAATAATCAAGCATCACCAACAATGTACACATGCCCTTATCCTGTGCAGCCAATATTTCATCAGTCACATCAAGAAGTGCAGTTGTAGTACTGTGTCTTCTCCTGAAGCCCGACTGAAATACTGGCAATATTTCTCTTTCCTTCAGGTATTGTGAAAGCTGATCACATACCACCCTCTCTAGGATCTTAGATAGGCATGGAAGGATGCTAATGGGACGAAGATCCTTATAATATACAGGGCTTGTAGTCTTGGGCAGCGGTTGAACAATAGCTCTCTTCCAACTTTCAGGAAAGGTAGACGCCTGTATAGAGGAATTAATTATACAATGTATACAGTCTAATGTGCAAGACAACGTCATTAACAACATCCTTAAGGATATGTTGTCACAACCACTTGCATCAGACTTCAGTTTGAGTATAATTTTATATATATCATTCCTGCTTACTGTAGTAATAGAAAAAGATGCCTCGCTAAACCGATGATGTTCAAAGTATGTCATGTATGAAATCCTACAGCAGGCATTACTAGGCAGACAAAGAAAGTGCTGATTCATCTCCCCAGCATCCCTGAAATGAGAAGGTAAGCTTGTATCCTTCTCTGGTAATACTGAATCTTTTAAATTTTTCCACAACACTTTTGGGTTCCGTATCTTACTATTGATATTGTGATGAAAATATGCTTTCTTTTCATGGTACAAGGAAGATGTAACTAAAGATTTAAGATCAGTGTAATATTGCCTTGTAGATTCAGATCTATTTTTTCTATACTTGGCAAGTGCACTGTCTCGTAGTCTCATCATTAATTTTATATTTTCAGTTATCCATGGAGGTGATGACTCTCTTATGAGACACTGCTTGAGAGGTGCATGTACATCAAATATTGACATGATATTTTGAGTTAAAGCTCCCACCATATCATCAACAGTAAGCTCTGAGGAGAACTGCCAGTTCAGCCTTGCCAAGTCATCATTAAAGTCTTGTAAGCATATATTTTTGATTGGCCTATAATGTATAAAATAAGGTTTAACTTTGTCTTTAGCTATTTTAAAGTCACAAATAAGCACTGAATGACCATGGATCCGCATAAAATGCTCCACCTGTACAGAACTCTCTTGGAGATTGGTACATACTAGGTCAATCATAGTCTCACTAGTGTCTGTGAAGTGTGTAGGGGATGTCACCAGTTGCCTCAGCCCAAGGCAATTTAAGGTCTCAATTAATTTTAGTGTTTGCCCATCACAACTATTCAACATGTTTACATTGAAGTCACCCATCAGAACACAATGTTCGCAGCTACCCAAAGCACTCACTGAGCTAGTAACTGCATCCAGGAACAGTCCCAAGTTATGCCAAGGGGGGCGGTACGCTGTGCCTATAGCAATTCTTTTCCCATTTACAGACAGTGTCAGCCACATCTGCTCTACTGAGTCATGCTCCGGTTCAATAGGATGAGCCCATACGCGAACATTAAGACCAACTTTACAGTAAAAACCTACTCCACCACCCCGCCCTGAACGAACATTTAATGGTCGGGGAGAGTGTCGCAGACGATACCCCGGTACAACTGGGGCGCGCTCCTCTTCACCCAGACGTAACCATGTCTCATTCACAGCCATAATATCAAACTTATGGTGGTCAAATAGTGAGATAAGTTCGTCGTGATTAGAACCAAGGGAACCTGCATTATAGAAACCCAACCTTAAATTATTAATCTTAATCATTTTTATATTTCCCCCACCCAGTGCTGCCATAAAGTAAATAACCAGAGAAGAAAGAAAACACTTCACCTGCTGCATACCAACAATAATTATCATGAGGTTCCCCTCGCAGCAGACAGAGACAACTCGACACCTGCAGGTCCAACCAAACAAAACCCTTACAGAAGCGCAACATGCAATGTACAAATATTATAATATAGATATTACTACTTATATAAAAACATTTTGTATTCTGTGTATAAAACTTATTAGGTAAGAATATATAAAATAAGCCACTGAAAAGACTTTGTATTTTTTTTAACACAATAAAAGCATAATATTACATCATGGCCAAAAAAAACTGCATCAGCAGTAACTAAACTCATGAGTACAAGATAAACTATTTCTGTTATGTCAAAACTTGACATTGACACTACATAAACAAACCCTTTGACAAACAGTCTAAAATAATAATGTTGTATTGAACTTGAACCTAACATTGCCAAAAACACTAGATGCACATGGTACAATTTCAACATATCCAACGCAAATCTATAATTTTCATACAGGTACAGTGGCAATAAATGAGTTTTGTGTGAAAAATGTGGGATGAAAAGCATCCATTGTAGTGAATCAATACAATTATTATAAACACAGTTTAAAAGCATTGTGCGCAGGTAAAACTTACATTCTACCACAAATAGAGTTAAGCATTTGATATGAGAAGAATACATGTAAAATAATCTTAAACAGCAAAACTGAATCCCTGAGTTTAACAGAAGCATTACCCCACATCCATTTCTACACATCACACCTGTCACACATTGTATAGTCCCTGTGACATTTCTATTATTACAGTAATTATTCAATTTCAATTGCATGACAAATTCCAAATAGATACAAAGAGTAACTACAAGACATATATTATACACTAATACTAACACTAAAAGAAGGCAATGTGTCAGTTCAGTCACTTTTTGTACCAAGAGAGTCTTTCCCAAAAACACGCTCAAAGTCATCAGTGGAGCGTATGTGGAATGTGGGCTTACCATCACCTTGCTTGGCTAATATTCGTCCTTTCCTTGTCCAAATGTACTTCCAGCCACACTGTGAGGCCACTTCTCGAACCTGATAAAGTACCTGCCGGTTATGCCTAGTAAGCCTCTCATTGACAAATACTTTTTTCACAGGCAGATTCAGATCCATGTCACTGGTATCAACGCCGCGCCGCACCCGTGCTGCCTGCAGCATGTCATCTCTAAGGCAACACCTCGCCAGTCTCACCACAATACGACGTGGCCTCTGTGCTATCGCAGCATTACCACCCTTATGATAGCCAACTCGCTCGGCAAACACAAGATCACGCTGGTCCAAAGACACACCAATCTTGTTGGCTATGATACCCACCGTGTGCAGAACATTCTCACCAGGGATCTCGGGGAAGTTAGCAATCTCCAGATCAGCAGCCAATAGTTCCTGGTCTCGGTCATTGAGATCCATCTTCAACTCTTTTATTTTGGCATTGAGTTGGCCCTGATCGCTTTGGGCTTCTGTGGGTCTTGGTACATTCTCTAGCGCCTCCAGACGTTTTTCCAAGCACTCAACACGCTTGTTACTGGTCTCCAATGCAGCCCTCACATCTGACAATTCTCTCTTGAATTCACTGACCATCTCCTCTCGGGCTAAACGAATCTCTGTTTGTATGGTTTCTCTCAGTTTTATGGTCATAACTTCAAGCTGAGATTGAAGGTCAGGTTCCCCCTCCTTAGAACCACCCCTGGACCCATCCTCATATGTCACTGGGTCACTGAAACTACAGCTAACCCCTTTTACTGGCCGTTAGCGAGTTAGTCATGAAAAGTTTATTTAAATAGCAAAAGAATACGGTAGTACAATAGTACTTGTACAAAGATGGAGAGCTATTTATTTATTGCAAGAAAGGTAAGTGGATCTTATGTTTGGACATATATGACCCATGGAATATCTTGGGTAAATAAAAGCGGTATTTTTTTTACTAAACATATTATTATATTAAGCTGGCTGCAACCTTTAAAAAGATAAAATGTTGTACAAGTTTTAAAAACGTTGTAGGTAAGTAGGTACAGTCATGCACAAACATTTTGTACAAGAAGTTAAACCTTTGACATGACTAGGCAAATTTAGTGTTTAGGTTAATGCAGTCCTCAAATTAATTAGTCCACTGCACCTAAACTTATAATAACATCCGGTAAGTATGCACGCCTAAATTTACTTCACAGACCTAACAATAGAACATTGTTAGCAATTGTCATTCAGTGCGGTCACCATGAAGTTGGCTGTAGCCGAGACATTTACTTAATTTATTCGCATCAAGAGTTGCCAACGTCAGTCTGTTTGTTTGTTAGAGACGTGACGTGTTTGTCGTTTACTGATTTTTCTCTTATCCGTATTATTTACGGTTAGCATCAAATATGCTGAAGATATAAATAAAAGAATCAATAGAGTTTTTTCTTCAACTTTGGCCCTAATTTCAAAACAAATTCTATTTCAATACATTTATTTTTCAATATTAAAAAAAAACATGTTTCACTTATTGACTTTGTAGGCTGTCTTTAGTCTGTAGCTTCAGTCGTTGGAAATAAGCCGTAACCACAGCGGTGCGAGATACCTGAAGATAAATTATTGACCCGAACGCTGAACACTCTTTACTCTGGGAATGTACAGCATAGAAAGGAATTCAACGACACATGCATATTCTAGATGAGTGCAAATCAGAGAATTGTATAGGTATATAAAGTTATTCCAGTCATTGGAAGTTTGCTGCCCTTTGCTTCAAAAAACCAAAAATAAATCTAAAGTTAAGTAAACAACGGTTGTGACAAAACGCCAACCTCCATCCTTAAGTTGCGTAACAACTGTAAATATGTCGCGGCAAATGCTTTGTTATCCCCTTAATTAATTAAAACAAGAAAGTTTCAAGTACATTTTGCTTTGACACAACATCCTCCTTAATTAGGTTGTATAATAACACAAGTTTGGGAACAATGTTAAGTAACTATGTGTGTGGATTAATATCTTGAACATGTCATCATCATCAGCACTTTTAGAATATCGCACTCCAGGAACGAACCTTATATGTAAAGAAGCTTAATCTCAAGATACCATGACTAGCTTTAACATCATAACAGCCCATTAATGTCCCACTGCAGGGACGGGCCTCCTCCAGTGACGGAGGGATACTTGGCCTACTAATACTACGCTGGCCAAACGGATTAGTATAGCGTTTAATTTCAAGTTTTCCTTCTTTTTATTACGTAATGATAATACTCACGGATAGTCCCTTAGTCGGTTTTTACGACACCCATGGAATGAGATGGGGTGGTGACACACTGTATTCTTACTCCGTCACCTCACGGAGGGCTCCGTCACCACACGGATGACTAACTTGACTGGTTGTAATTTGGTGTTTCTTATCTTGTAGCTTTTTATTGGTGTCTTTATAGTTTTCTTTATCCGACGATGATATCTTGGCCGTGATGAGCTAATTACAAGATCACGTAGAGTTAAACGCTGATTTTGTTGTTTCTATAGATTATTCTCATGCATAGATAATATACATAGGAGTATAAATATAACATTAACAGGAACCCTTAAATAAAATGAAATGTTTAGGTAGTTATCGTAAAATTTATTATCACAGTATAAACCTAGCACCATTAAACGAAAACAAAGGAGTCCCTACAATATATAGTAGTTTAAAACACTTTGAAACTGTCCTATATTGTGAACTTTTCGCAACAAACAACAGATACCGACGATTTATTTGCGGATAGTCCTTTCACGAGTCATTGCTCCAAACTTTCCTACGACAACGATTAAGATTTACAACGGGTCTAGTCTCTAAATAACTTGAATTGTTGGAAAACCTACTGATCCATCGGTATTTCGATAGAAGATACAATTTATGGATTCAAAACTATTTTGTTTAGTGGTCAGCTTGAGATAGCTGGTGAGAATTTGTTATTTCGTCTCAAATACCTCTTTTGTATTGTAAATAATGGGTTAGAATTATGACCTAATATCCTTCAGTATTTAATGTATAAAGTAATTAATGCTACCAAAAGTCTAAGAATGTCCAAGACATTGGGCTCCCCTTTATCCGGCAACGACTCCTATCGCCTGTGAATTAATCAATACCATCTTTTTGTATATAAAATTTTCTAAGTTTGATTGAAGGGCCGACTTCACTTTTATATAGGTCATTTATTTCATTAAATAAAAATTAGCTAAAGAACCACACCTCATCAAAACCCAGTCAATGATATTTTCTCCACAAAATAACAAGGAAACGTATTAATGTAGCGTCCCCCTGGCTTGCGGAGTAGGTTTTCAATTACACTCGTCTCAGAACGAGTAAAGGGCGGTCCTTTTTGAACAGGCGAAGCTAAATGAATATGTGGATTAGACATGTATTGTCAGCACCTTTGTCATAATTGAGTGGAAGACGCCGAGCTTTAATTAAATATTGTCGTTTTAGTTTGATCACAATGTTACTTTCACGTGTGTAATAATACAAGCAACTTCCTGTTGAATTAATATTGACCTAAGTACAAATAACAAATTTAAGTTCAGCTTAAATATAGTAGTTGTGTCAACCTACTACAATATTTACTTGTACCTCTAATCAGCAAGATGCTATATACTCGTAGGTTAGGATCACCGCAAGGCTGCTTAATTCATCTCTAAACAGTAGTGTGCAAATGTTACTGCCTGTGTGATAAGGCTAAGCTTAGTATTATCATTTGTAAATCGAACAAACAACTGTCTTCCATGAGATTCGAAACGGCAGCCGGATAACCTGGGATGCCACCGAGGAGACAACTATGACATTGTCGGCTTTTACTACAAGATGAAAGGAACTGAACTACTGTAGGCCTCTATACAATTCTACAACCATGACCCCTCTATGACCCAATGTATACTAAACTAAAAGATTTATTTGTACACGATGCGCTTTCATTATTTTACTCAATCGTTTCTTTTGTGGTAACAATGTTGCTAATGGCTGATGTCAATGATGAACTATTGAACTTATAATATATGTTTACGACTGATTTTAAATACACCTCGATCATTTGTAAGGCTTATTGAAAGTTTGTTCTTTGACTGCAAACGTTGTTGATGAATAATATTCGTGATTCTAACCCCCTTACTCATAAACGCCTCTTAAATTTTAGTCAATTTATTAGCTTACGGTTTTGTTCGGTATAAGGTTTTTTTTACTAATGAAAAACTCTCTAAACAGTTATTCAATTTAAGAGTCGTTTATGAGTAAGGGTGTAATTGGTTATCTTCCTTGTTAGTAAAGTTTATTATAATTAAATTAGACGTTTTTGTTGAGGACGAGTAGTTAGCCTCCTGGAGCTTATACTACTTCACACTGGCTGTGGTGATGCGAATGGCCCCCAGCAAAAGAAAACTGTGTGTCGTTAGACGTATTTATAGATGTATACGGTAAATACCTACATAATAATACCAAATAGCTCTTGAACGATTTACTTCAAGGACGGGATGGAACTTTGCCTATGTATACCACCGCTGAGTAAACAAATAAAAATCTTTTCATCATAACATCATTACCACCCATTAATGTCCCACTGCAAGGACGGGCCTCTTTCCGTGACGGAGGGACATTTGGCCTTCTAATACTACGCTGGCCGGATTGGTACAGGGTTTAATTACAAGTTTACCTTGTTTTTATTTCGTTAAGATGATAGTCCCTTAGTCGGCTTTTAGGACACCCATGGGATGAGATGAGGTGGTGACATATTGTATTCTTACTCCGTCACCACACAGAGATCATTACACAAAAAAATCGTTTACCAAGTTATATTAATATGCCAGACATACAGTCTGTTAAAAAGCGGTCGCTTTAAGAAGTAAAAACAGTTGTTCAACTTGTAAAAACATAAAAAGCGTTTGTAGTCTGACATCTTAGTGAACAAACCTAACTACACTAATGCAAAGCAATTTGTTGCTACAATATGTTACATAACTAAATCTACCTGTTTCCGAGACACTTTCTAAATGTATGATATTTTAGCGGTAGTTACACCACTTTAAATTGAAGTTGTGTTTCATACTAAAGCTTTTAGAGAACAACAAATGGGATGGTGTGTTTACACTCCACTCGTCTCTTAAATGTTCTGCGATTCAGTTTTAAACTGTTTTCAAACAGTATTAAATATACAATAGGAACAAATATCCATTTATTTTAATTACACCATAGTGAAAAACCGTAGTGGGTTGAACAATAAAAAATCTTTACTGCTAGTCTTAACAACCCGCCCTTAAATATTACAACTGGGACAGGTCTCTTTCCTTAAAGCTCAAAACACTATAGTGTTTGGTCTCAGTTTTCCTCTCTCTCCCTAATGCTAGTAATAATTGTTTAATTATTATTCAATTGATTCTTCTTTATTTTTTATTTTTAAAAGACAACTCCCGCACTAGGGATCCTGCCCTGTGTTGCGGGGACCTTTTTACAAACATCAATTAACGGACACAAAGAACACCCAGACCAGGACAATAATTTGCGGATCTCACAAATTATTGTCCTGCGTGGGGATCGAACCCACAACCTCTTGCACGGCAGCCGCTTGCGCTACCGTCGCGCCACCGAGGTCGTCGATTTTGTTGATACAAGCAAATGTTCGGTTATAGTTTATTGTATTTTCATGTCTTACAAATCTAATTAATTGCATATTGCTTGATAATAATAACAAATGTACAGCGGTACCTAACCCTCAATAACTTTCAATCAATTCGTTGTCGTGTTGTAAGCCAAAGTTGCATAAATATTATTAACCGATACTATTTAGTTAAAACCATTTACGACTTATTATAGTACCTAACAATGCTTTTAAATCATACCCTTGTGTCAAAATTATTACAGTACATTACTACATCAAATACAATAAAATTAATTGAATAAATAAATCACGTGCTGAGACCAAGATTACAACAAAATGTCTAGCCTACTAAAAGCTCTAGTAAGATCGTCATAGAAGACGGCAGGAGACTTCAGATCAGATATTTTACTGCCACTTTAAAAAATAAATCAACCCTCACTCGCTGCCGTGTATGATATAATGATACGTTCACATTGTTTTATTATTATGTCTACTGTGTTAACAGGCAACCTATTAAACTATTTGTAAGTATACCTAATCATCACTATCCGTGTGGTGACGGAGTAAGAATACAATATGTCACCTCCCCATATCATCCCATGGGTGTCGTAGAAACCGACTAAGTGACTATCTGTGAATTAAACTCTTACATAAAAAGAAGGAAACCTTGAAATTAAACCCTATACCAATCCGTCTGGCCAGCGTGGTATTAGTAGGCCAAGTATCTTTCCGTCACGGAAGGAGGCCCGTCCCTGCAGTGGGGCATTAATGGGCTGTTATGATAATACCTAATCTAATAATTTGTTGCATGACGTAGGAACAATACTACTAATATTAGCAAGAAATATTTATGTACTATACTTTATATCCACAATAGTAACACAAGTTACCACTCACATTACATACATTACCCTTGTTAGTCCCAAGCTGCCCCGTGTTCTGTATTGTAACGCTACAGTACAGACCCACCTTTATGCTTTATTCATATAGCGTCAGGGGTGCAACTAAAGAATAAATATACGAGTTTTGTTAGTTTTAATGGTATCCTCTTAAATGCTCTAATGGGACTACCGTTAATGAGGTTAAATTAACCTTTGTTTTAATAAAATACTACAACCTTATTTTTATGTTTAATATTAAAGTTTTATTGTCTGTTTATTTTGCATGCGGTGATACCTAAATTTTCCTTTCATATGTACTACTATGTCAGAAATTAGGAGATCTACAGGGGAACCTGAATGACCGACATATTAATCACGTTTTTCCATTTAAAGTGTCAACTTGTGGGTATAGAAGTACTGGTGTAAAGACCGCGGATAAGGTAAACGCAGAATTTGCAGAACCCTCATGCAATGGACTGACCATATGGTACAGGTAGTGAAAGGCACAAGATCGCGCGCAGCTAAAAATTTAGAGGAGATTTTTGTCCAACGGAAAACGTCTTTTGATTGATATGACGATGGGCCGTTTCAAAATAATTTGCCAATAGATAAATCATTAACCTTTAATCACGGTCCACTACTGGACATAGGCCTATCCTCACACGCGAAAATAATATCCAATGTAATTTATTGTACTGGCAGCCCTACGTATAAACCAGAGCTGTGTCCATCAAGTGTCTACGCTGATTGCTGAGGAAATTAATCACAATAGAGGAGTAGTCGTGGTTATACCTTTGATACTCGTTTTGTTATTTATTTCGTAACTACCAGGATCTCGTCATTATTTTTAGATAAACAATTATATATAGAATAATAAATACTAATAATAGGTGGGTTGGAATCCCACGAAGGACATTGTTTGTGTGATTCACGTCCTGAGTGTGAATATTTTTTGTGTCCGTTAAATGTATGTTTAAAAATGTTCCCGCGTTAAAGTACCTATATAATATATCATGCACAGTCTAGTATCCACTCCATGTTAATAAGATTCTTTTCACATTCAAACAACGCCATCTAGTCCTAAACAAAGCAGCGCTTTTACTAAGGGTACCAGACAACGTATACGCAAATGTTATTTTATTGCCAAACTATTTGCTACACCGGTGCTATATACTATAATGGGTTTTTTTAAGTTATGATGGCTACTTTACAACAATGCATGCAAATTACGTGTTCAGAATATATATTTCCATTTCAATGGGTATGTAGTATAAGCGTTTGCATTCTAAAAATATCCTTCATACTTCTAGAAAAGAACCTTAGGTAATGTAGAGATAACCTTAGAGATTTTTATTTGTTGGGCAGACACAGGCACATACAGGCTGGGTAGAATATCTTTCTACCCACGTTATATTCATGGGCTTATAAACTGACCAAAGATTTAATTACACGATTAAAAAAGTGAATTTAAGAGGCATTTATGAGTAAGGGGGTAATAGTTATGAAAATAATTACCTAGTAAGTTTGTGCTTTTATTAATACCTTCTATTTAGTTTATCTTTACTACTCTCTAATATATCACTAAAGTTTTTCTTTGTTATCTGGTAACGTTAAAACTTTCTTTATTTGTTTTGTTCACGATAATGTTATTTGATATTAGTTGGATTTTTCGTGTAATTAACATTATTATTATTTAAGATACAATGCTAATGTTTGTAAGGTATTGTTTGTTTTCCAGTTAAGTAGAGTTAGGTAAATAAGTACTATTATCCAACTTTGTTCCGCGTGGTGACGTAGTAAGAATACAATATGTCACCAACCCATCTCATCCTATGGGTGTCGTAAAAACCGACTAAGGGACTATCCGTAAATATTATCTTTACGAAATAAAAAGAAGGAAAAATTGAAATTAAACCCTATTCCAATCCGTCTGGCCAGCGTGGTACCTATTAGTAGGGCAAGTATCCCTCCGTCATGGAAAGTGGCCTGTCCCTGCAATGGGAGATTGATAGGCTGTTATGATGATCCAACTTTGTAATAGGAAAATTTCATACCTTGTTTTAATTGTTACCATTTGAATTAGGAGCCAGTCTAGTTAAGAAAACTAGAACTACAAGTCTGACGTAAAAGCTCGGAGACTACAGACTCGTCATCTGCTTATAGATCTATCTTTAAATGCTTAACCTTTCTTCCCCTATGACACCCATATTTGCAGGCTTATGGGGAGAATCGTCTGCTTTCGCTTTCGGCCGCTTTCATGAAGGTAATTCGCATACCGTATACGTAGGTAGTATGAAACATTATGCACGCATTTAAACCTTATTAATGCATATGGATCTTTATGTTTTCCTGATTGTTATTTATTTATAGGTTGTCAATTTATTTGGAACTAGCTGCTGTGCCCGCGACTTCGTTCGCGTGGCGGATGTTACTTACTTCGCAATTCGATTTAATACTGAAAAATCGTTTTTTAAACCTTATAACAAACAGATATACCTACACACGAATTGTAAAATTAACGAACGAACCAAAACCTTTTCAAAAACAGATCTTTACAAAGACAGATCTATGAAAACTGTGTCTAAACTTATACTGAAAGACATGAGCGAACGTCATTCTTTCAAGTAAAATCTTAATACCGCGATACTGAAAATGACGTCACAGGCACAATGCCATATGTTGTCAAATTTGTAAGTTAATATAAATGACATCGCTTATTTCATCATAACAGCCCATTAATGTCCCACTGCAAGGACGCGCCTCCTCCCGTGATGGAGGGATACTTGGCCTACTAATACCACGTTGGCCAGTCGGATTGGTATAGGGTTTAATTTCAAGTTTTCCTTCATTTTTATTTCGTAAAGATAATATTCACCGATAGTCCCTTAGTCGGTTTTACGCCACCCATGGGATGAGATGGGGAGGTGACATATTGTATTCTTGCTCCGTCACCACACGGATAATCGCTAATTAATTATAAATGAATACATTTGCACGCCACGTTATGGTGCGGCAGAAATACCTGCCTCGGTGGCGCGGCGGTCGCATTACATGGCTGGCGTGCATGAGGTCGCGGGTTCGATTACCATGGAGGACAATTGTGATACACAAACTATTGTCCTTAGTCTGGATGTTCTTTGTGTTTGTTAAATTGATATTTTTAAAGGCTAGTGTGAAGACTTATAATTGATATTACACATACGATTCATGGTTAATTTTATTAACATTTAAAAGGAATAACTTATTAATAGCACTTAATAATAAAATAGTTATATATTATTTAAAAACTCATTTATTTTATGATTACTACTGGTAACGCCATCTCGTGAACAAAAGAAACGAAATTTAAATTCATTCAACATTGAACCAAATCCATTTTTCATGACCCCTGATTTGTATTGGACTGTTCTAATAAAGAGATCTAGCGATATCTCGAGTATTACTTATCCGATTCCGATTGTTTTATTATAGTATAGATAGATACCTTCTTTAAACTTAATACCTAAAAACTACGTATCTATGTATTGTAATATCTAAAGCGCGCTTATTCCGAGAAGAGTCAATAAGAACCACGTCCGTTCGCATTAAGAGTCAATGTGAATGAAATTATATAGATGCACCGGTTGTCCGCTTCGCACGTTAAACAAAAATCAACCGTACAGCCGTACTCATACTGGCGCGGCGACATTTGGAAATTTTCTTTCATCTAAATCTTGTGTGTTTATAAACCGATTTCTATAATTTTTTTTTTATGAATAAGGTATTAAAGTGTACTTTTGAAATATGGGAGTTTAAAAAAGATATGTCTATGCAAATTACAATATATTTATGTATTTAATACACTTTGAAGAAAACCCTAACGATTAAACAGGTTATTGTGGCTAATATATAAAAGATAGATATATACTATTCAGGACTTTTTTGTTCATCTTTTGAAGACCTTTATTTTTGTAATACATATTTTTGGCGTATGATCAACGTATGCGATGATAAGAGCTCGAACGCGCTTTTTTTCAACCGACTTGCTTCAAATTTTTCGTCACTGCTCAGCACCTATGTGTCTTAGCGTTATGTTATACAGCCTATAACCTGCCCGGGAGTATGGACTACAATTGTACCAAGTTTGGTTAAAATGCCTTCAGTAGTTTTTGACCCATGCGTGCACATACAGACAGACAGACAGACAGACAGACAGACAAAAAATTTATTGATTGCATTTTTGGCATTAGTATCGATCACCATTCATCCTCCAATATTAATTTTTAACATATATTCAATGTACAGAATTGATCTCTCTACAGTTTTATTATAAGTATAGATTATGAGTTACGCTTGTCAATTTGGATTCGTCCATAAAAGTTTTGTCGGAAAGTTCCGTGTCTCAGAACATCTTAAAGGAAATGGAAGCTCCTTTAAGCAAGAATCATACCATGACAGGTTGGTATCATCTTTTTATTCAATCAACATTAAATTCCTAAACTGTCTCATGTCAAACTGTCACAAGGCGAAAGCGGGTGCCGTTTTGAAAGAATCGTATTGTACTTGTTGCTCGATAGTCTCTAACTATCCCTTATGCCTAAAATGCGTGAATTTATCTTTTATTAATATACATTCACATTTTGTTTTTCTATTGCGTCAGCAAGCGGCGCAAAACCACGCCGAGGAAAATTATTTCTTAGCTTAGTAAATGTTTATAATATATTCAAATAAGCAATTATTAATTCTATTTAACTTTACCTTAAAGAGCTTTCCAACAAAGGCATGATTAACGGAAGAGCTCTCACAGTAGCTCACGATTGATAAACAAAGTAACGATTACAATGGTAATGAGCCGCCTCATTGACCTGAGGGGTATCACGACTTTGAATCGTTAATCGTTGGAACTTTGTTTCATATTGAGTCAACTTTGTTTAGTTTAACCACTAGTTAGTATTTGTAAAGCTTCTCTATTCTTGTTTGTCATATAAAGGATTGATGGCCTTGGTTAGACATCTTTATGGCTAATCCTACTCTCTTAGAACGAACTATTAAGACGAGCAGGCTAGAAAGAGTACTTCATTATTTTAGCCAATTACCCCCTAACTCATAAACGCCTCCTTAATTTAATCACTATAATGGTTTGATGCCTTTTTCAAAGTTTTATAGCGTTTTTAAATAAACGACGTTTCGATAATACTACATCTATAAATTGTTTAACCGCCACTGTCCATAAAAGTTGATGACACTCAGTAGTGATGAATCATCAACAATCAACATATTTGTGAAGGCCGTCCGTATTTATTTATGTTACGTATATGGTATTGTCGTTATAACTTCCTAGAGACGGCTTCTGTTGTGAAATATTGAAGATTAGACTGTTTGGGAATACGGTAGTTGTAATATTGAGATAACTTCATCATGACACGCAATTACTTTATTTCTTCCTCATCGTATCATTATTACTTAGTCGACCTATGTGGCGCAGTCGGTATATAACATGGCTGCTACGCAGAGGTCTCTGATTCGATTCCCGCTCAGTGCAAATCTTTGTGTGCATGAACGTGATTGTTCGCATTGGTCTGAGTGTTTTCTATGTATAATATTACGTATGTATTTACAAAAAAAAAAGTATTTAAGTATGTTTATCCGTTGTCTAGTACCTATAATACAAGCTCTGCTTAGTTTGGGACTAAGTGGCGATGTGTAAATGTGTGAGGATTATTATTATACTATCTATCATAACTTTGGTTTCTATTCCGTTTATTTTCGTGCTTAAACGAAGTAGGTGGTTGCAGGTGACCTTTACTCCTATAAGCTGTTAAATAAAGTGAAAGGCCCACAGTCCAGTTCAGTTTTTTTTAAGGCAATGCAAAATTAATGTAACACACAGAAAATCCAGGCTTGGACTTTTGAAGTTTTTCTATTTTGCTATAGTGTGACCACAGGAGCTGTGCACCCCCTGAGGTATGCGCGGCGAGGTGGGGGACGAAGAAAATATAAGTGTCCGTTATGGTAGCGTACACGTGATAGTTCTGATAGAAAGGGAACATTTCTTTTGATAAATTCTTTATGTAAAAATAATGCGTGAAATTCTGACTGAATTAGTGTAGGTAAATGCTTTATGCGAATTCACAGTGGAATAAAATAAAAATCCATGTTAATTTATGTTCATAGTACTGGTACAGATAATATGCTCACAAGTGATTTGAATTTCTCGAGAACTACAGAACATAGGTACAGTAATTCTGTTCATACAGTAGAAATGTAACCCTGAAATAACGCCTATGTAACACTTTCTTTCAATACAAAATTCAATCTTATCGGAGATATTAACGGTTCTTAGGGGCCGGGCTGGAGTTATTTCATTACGCTATAATATTAAAACTACAACAACTATTTTTTTTAAATGTAGGTACAGTCTGTCTATAAAGTCCTGACAAAAAATTAGGGCGCCACTGTGCTACACGTAGCAACCCTCTAGTCTGACAAAATAGTTTTCAAAACAATTATGTTCAAATAACACTATACTATTAGAGCACTTATAATACTAGGGCATTTCTTGTAGGTAAGCCTATTGCATTTAAAGTTTTGCGTAGAACTTCAAGACTACAATTAAAATCCATCTCAGTTCTAGCTATCATTTGCAATTTTCTGAGGGTTGGAACTCGAAATTTTACAAAAGTTATGTAAATTGAACATTAGATTATACCTTCAATCAATTTAGGCATAACTAGAAACAAAATACAGGTAAAAGAAGAAAAATGTTATGTACCTCTTTTTTACTGTAGAACATAATTGTATTTTGTGGGGGAGAGCAGAAATATAGAAACATACATTTCTTTCTTTGGCCGGCCTTGCCTGTGTTTACCAGGAGTTTTAAGCTTTTCATTATTTTTAAATTTAATAATTCTAATGGAATGAAAAGAATAACTACACACATCAAAAAAGTCTAAGCAACATGCATGATATTACAAATTTACCATTTATATTAATTTATTTTACCATTTATTTTAATTATAACGTTGTATTTTATTTTTAAAATAATATTTTTAGGGTTCTATGATGTAAAAATAACAGCTGTTTTCTTTATAAGTTCTTTTAATAACAGAAATTAACAATATTAGAATATACAGGTACATAAGGAACTAAATTTTTTTTTTACAAATTGAAATTTCTTAAGAAAATGAATTTATTGTGAAAGAATAGGACAATTTAATACAAAGTATGGCCTCCTCTGCTATTCAGAACTTGTCGGCAACGATTATTCATTGAATTAATGAGACTGTTTATGTCATCTTGCGGTATTCGCTCCCAATGGAATTGTAGCAAATCCTTCAGCTGTTGGGTTGTTGTCACTCCGTCCAAGTCCTTCAAAACACGTCTCTGGAGCATGTCCCATGCGTGCTCGATGGGGTTGAGGTCTGGCGATTGTGCAGGCCAGGGCAATACCTGCATGTTCTCCGTTGCCAAGTATTCACTGGTTCGCCGAGCTGTATGTGAACGCGCATTGTCATGCATTAACGTAAAATCGGAGCCAAAGGTTTGTGCAAATGGATGGACATAAGGTCTGAGAATATCCTCAACGTAATTTTCAGCGTTCATGTTTCCATTTACAAAAACGAGCTCAGTTCCTCATAATACCCGCCCATACCATAACTGTTGAGCCGCTGTATGGATGAACTTCCTGAACGCACCTGAGTCTTTCAGTATCTCCGGGTCGACGGTACACTTGCACCCTTCTTGTATCAGGCCTAAACCCGAATCGCGACTCATCGGAAAACATAATTTTATCCCATTGTTCCTGGGTCCATGTTATGCGTTCTCTACACCATTCATTTCGACGAGCGCGATTCCCGTGACGTATCGGTGGGCACCTGATAGGGCGTCGAGCTCGTAGGCCGTACTCATGCAGTCGATTTCGCACAGTTTGGGGACTTACATCAACACCACTTGAATTTTGTAGCCTCAAACTTATCTCTCGAGCGGTTAACATCGGCTGGCGTCTTGCAGTCAGTTGTATGTACCGGTCTTGCCGAGTGGTTGTACTCCTTTTACGGCCTGGATGCTGTTCAGCGGGTTCCCCTGTATTATTGTAGCGCTGCCAAAGACGACAAATAACACTTCTATGAATACCAAAATGTCGAGATACCTGAGATTGATTACTTCCCGCTTGCAACATCCCTACAGCTCTTTGCATTTCATCTGCCGTCAAATGACGTCGCTCCATGACGTAAAGAATATCTAACAATTCAATTTTGTCGCCAACTGTATTTAAATGGTTGGTAAAATTATAAAATCAAGACTAAAACGTAGCAATTAACATGCACTCAAATTCAAACAAATTCGCAGTCATTTGAATTTTATGAAAAAAAACAAAACATAATCGAAATTTTTTTTTTACAACCAAATGTATGTCATCAATAACAAAAAAGTTTACTTACCTTATACACTTTGAGTGAGTAAATACTTAGAAATTAATTAATATAAATGGTAAATTTGTAATATCATGCATGTTGCTTAGACTTTTTTGATGTGTGTACATTCCCTAACTAAAATTTATTCAGTGTTAAATATTAACCAACAAGATATTATTTAACATGGACTTACTAAGAGCTAAATGATATAAAATTTAATAAAATATTGCAATTAATTATTTTTTGTAGACAGACCAGTCGATGCGAAAGTTACATAGTTTAGTTATCAATATCAACCGTAATATAGACATAAAGCAATTAATTGAAATTCAAATTGGGATAAATCTTGACAGAATTATACTAATGCAACTGATAATGTATCAACAGAAATGGTCGTACTACGATTTTTTTACTTACAATGAATATCTAACCTAAAAATGTGCTATGTACACAATGCCTGTTTTTGGTCTCTAGATCTCAAATGGAGTGAATTTATTACTTGAGACAGATTACGAAAATCTGTAACACGATTACATACCCATCAAAGTTGCAGTTCGCCCATAAACATTATCCAAATCGCATAAAAGTTGACCAGAATCGTGCTCCGCTAAACATCGCCTTATAACTTTAAAAATCACTTCCCTCGTGCCACTTTGATTTACTCTACTCATTGTTTACACTGTTCTTCGTAAGTCAGTATTAGTTTATTGTAGATTAATGAACTAATAAAAATCACAAATTTGACGACTTTATAGACATATCTGTAATATATTACACTTACTTAGTTGATCACAACGTAACCCAAATAAGTATACTCATATTTTATTAAAAATATGCAGGTGATAAATAAGAACTCACCCCTTACTCAAACGCCTCTTAAATTTTATCACTGTTTAGCTAGATTATTATTTGTAAAATCAAACTTATACCAAACAAAACCGTAAGAATTTAAGGTAATCAATTAACTAAAATTTAAGAGGCGTTTATGAGTAAGGGGGTAAACTTTATAAAGTAATTCCTAGGAATACTGTAGTGTTACCAATTTCTAATTCCTCATCATTAATCTTAACAAATGGATTTTTTTTTATTTATGTAGAGTTTTTTGGCATAGTAACCAACTCGATATAGCCCTTGTGTATGCTACCATGACGGACACCTACCTGCTGTCACGAGTAGTGACAGCAGTGTCATAACAATTCGAACATTATAATTTTCTTTAAGAATTTCATGTTCTTAGAGTATTTGATACATTCCGCTAGATGTAATTTTTCTCAAAGTTACATTATAAAAACACTAATAATGTTCCTATTTACGCTTAAAACTATACAATAATGTAAATACTTTCTTGGAGTTTTTAAAAATGACTGTCTTTTAATAGAAAACTGCTATAGCCGCTCGTGTAGCGACCCGTACCAGCCAAATAACTTAAGTATATTGCGTCAGATGTCGCTAGTAGCTACATCATAGACTGTTTATTCTATACCAGTATATAACATGTACTCTATATGTCCACCCCCCTCTCGCCGCGCGCATACCTCAGGGGGTGCACAGCTCCTGTGGTCACACTATAGAGCGATGGAGCTTTCAACAAACGTTGCTCGCTTATACGACTTTTATGAAACTATCGAGAAAATACTCTTTATTCTAAGTTAGTCACCACACTTGAGTTTTATTTTATTTTTCACACAAAACTATAAACATTCAATAAACTCACCGTTTGTTTACGTGCAAAATGTCAAGCAAAGATAACATTTCTTATAAAAATATCTTTTTATTATTGAACGATGATTCACTCATATCCTTGAGATACCATAACGGTCAATATCTTAATCACAAAACCTTGTAACCAACCACTCCTGATACATTAATATTATGATGTTTTGGTTAACTTAACTAATTTTTGGTACTGTCAGCTGCAAAGAAATCTAACCCCCTTTAAGAATATCACAGCGCGCTAAAGGGGTTAGATTTCTTTGCAGCTGACTGTACCAGACAAACTGGTGTATAGATTGTAATACATGTTGCTCAGAAGTCTAGGGTTCAATTCTCACAATTAAATTTTATGTGTGTTAGGACGTAAATGTTTGTATCGGCTGAACAAAGTTCCAAGCCCGAGACCGAGCTTCACCTCCTTGATCGCTAGACCACCCGATGAATTTTGCCTCTTTCAAATTCATCTACTGCTTTGTGAAAATTATGGAGGGATGTCATATCAGCCAATTGACGTCCACTGTTGGACATAGGCCTCCTCCAAATACTGCCACCTTGTGCGGTCCTGCGCCTCCCTCATCCATCGGTTTCCTGACGTCTTAACCAGGTCGTCGGAAAACAAGAGGGATATATACCTTAATATTTCATTTAGTAGCTTCTTCTATAGGACTAGTAAATAAAGTTTCAAAGGCGATATTGTTTTTCTTAATAAAATTACTTTGTAACCCTGTGATTTTTTTTAAGAGTAGGTTATCAGATATTTTGCTTATGTGTTTTGTTACATACATATTCAAATTATTTTTGAACTATGATCTCATTTTAAACAGGTTGTACTACATTTAATAACAGCCGGATTTATATTATTGCGTTCAGTAATACACAGATCTAGATTAAAAGATAAAATAAATGTAATATGTATTCAAATTGTTGTAGATTTTCTAGGAATAGGATTGAAAATTGTCTATTCCGCTACAAGATTATTTAGGCTAGTAATATATCTGATTTAGAATCCATGGTGTCAGCACTCTATCTCACCCCTTGGGCGTCGTAAAATCTGACCAAGGAAACTTTGGTATTATCATTGGCTATACATTTTCATCCATCCCTAAAGTATGACATTAATAGGTTATTACTTAGCATACCAGCCCATTTAATCCTGCGATCACCAAACGGAAAGTAAATGTTCAATGTTTATTTATACAGAATTAATTGCACCAGTTCTAGGTACATTCGCCCACGTGTTTATGTCAGTTCACAGTAATGTAATGGTAGTACAGAATATGTTTATATTTAGGTACGTTAGGTATACCTACTGTATAGGGTGTAGCTAATTGAGTATGGAAATTTATATCATCATTTAAATTTTTACTTTTTATAGCACTTTTAGAACTGTGGGTGACCTATGCGATGGTAGCGCAAGCGGCTGCCGTGTACGAGGTTGTGGTTTCGATCCCCACGCAGGACAATAATTTGTGAGATCCACAAATTATTGTCCTGAGTCTGGGTGTTCTTTGTGTCCGTTAATTGATGTTCGTAAAAAATCCCCGCGACATGATCCCTAGTGCGAGAGTTGTCTTTAAAAAAAAAACGTAGAGTTACAGATTATAAGAATGACGTTTTTTTTTTATTTAAGCGATGGGGTGATCTGTTACTAAAAGAATGTTTTTGATAACCCTTTTTCGTGTCATTTTTTGGATAATGTAAAAACTGATAATGGTCATATCTCCTAGATGGATGGGTATTTAACGATGATTTTTTTCTGCATAATTAAGTAATAAGATATCGTTAAGAACGATCTGAGGGAACTTCAAGTCAACAACTGGCAAGAGGTGACCAAAGATCGAGCAGATTAGCGTTCACTCGTGTCGGAGGCCAAGACACATTTTGGGTCCTTGAGCCATCAGAGTAAGGAAGTATAATTAAGTAATGCCCTACTTAATGTTAAAATGTATAAATGAATACACCCTGTATAAGTAACAGTTGAACCGTTGTGAACGACAATATTAAAAGGTTCACTGTCACATGAATCATGTTATTATATTACTGTACATTGTTCGTAGATTGTGTTGAGATAGTTACTTCTACTACTTGATAGACTTCTAATTAAATAAATAAAAAATAATATTGTCTATGCTTTGAAATATGTACAAGTGGCCTTGTACTTATTAAATTTAGTTTCTCAGCCAAGATTATACAACTGCTTGTTTTTACTTCCTTTGATTTAAATATTTTTTATGTACTTAATATAGGTCGGTATCACGACTGTGCCCGCTTAATTCACCCCCAGACTCTTATAGTCTAAATGTTAGCGATATTTTAGGGACAAGAACAGCTGAGAGATTGAGCTTTATATTTCCGAATATTTTTGCAAACGCTAAGAACAATCGAGGGGCTTACCATCAGAAGAACGATGCTAGTCTTAGCAACATATCGTATAAAATAAGGAACAAATGTAAAGAATGAAAGTACATACTTATTTATTTTTCGCAATAAGTGATTTATGTCTCAAAGCAAAGTACTTATAACTATGACAAAAGGGTTCACACTTAGCAATTACTTATCTACTGAGACTACCAGAGGTCCCAAGCTCTTTGTTCATGCGTATTTTGCGCCATCACTAGCAATTTCATATCTCTACATTACATAAATATCTTGTAATTTCACGTTTCATCTAATGCAAGATTACGCAAGGTTGTACCCATAGATATCATTTCTATGGATGTACCAATACCAATTATATGCCAGTATTCGACATTTTTATATTCAAAATAAGGTTGATTGCATATTGCAATTTAGTTCATATGGCTTAACTTTTATATTGTGTACAATGAAGTAAACGCTGCAGGTATAAAATATTATTAGAGGTAGAAATTCTGCGGCAACTTTATGTTCTTATTTGATCATCATTATACAACGCGATACGTATCCCTCCGTCACGGGAGGAGGCCCGTCCCAGCAGTGGGACATAAATGGGCTGTTATGATGATGATGATACAACGCAATAGTTTAAAAGTTATGAGTACTAACGTATTTGTATAGGTTTTATTTAGTATCTTCCACATGATTTTCTAGACAAAGGAATTGATATTAACATTGGAATCTCATATTAATAACATAATTTCGCTGTGAGATCAAACAGAATGTGTTATGAAGGCATTTAAAAGATACCTATGTAAATACTATTTTCGTGGTTATGTTAGTCGTTCTACATCGTTTAGAATATCAAGACATTTCCTTGAAACTATGATCTTGGAATGTTAGAGCTCTTAGAATAAAATGTCAAACTGAATATTCGGTTCGATAAAGGTTTAAACAAATAGTATTTGGTTATTCGACAAAATCAGTAACGGATAATCTGTTGTATATTAGTGTGGCAAATATATTATGCACCAGGATTCGAACTAGATATGCAGTCAATCAATTCATGTCAGTCATAGCCAAAGAAGAAGTGAAAACTTAACCTGTACCAATACGCTCGATCATAATTTAATTAGTAAACCATCTTTACAGTGAGTCATTCAAAGGCGCTGGTTAGAAATTAATTTAATTAATTTCACTTCAGCAAGGTTACTTGTGATAACACTGACTAAATAATGCTCAATATGTATTCATGAGCCCTATTTAATTAGCCGCTTCCCAAAGGTACTGTTCATTGTTTTTATTAAAATTATACAATCCCTCGCTGCCCTGCTATGGAAGAATTTTCTTAGTATTTTACCTTGTTTGTTCTCGTTGTGTAAAGAAATGTGAAAAGATTTGAATAGAAATCTTTAGTATATAAAATTTTCTTTAATAGAAATCGCTAAAAACAGATGATGAACGGTCTTCAAAATATATTTTACATCAAGAGTTTCCCAAAACTTTTCATACAATATTGTTACCAATAATTTATATTATTATCTCTACCGATTCGCACATTTGGTTTGACATTTTATTCTAAGAGCTCTAACATTCCAGAATCATAGTTTCAAGGAAATGTCTTGATATTCCTAACGATGCAATGTAGAGCGGCTAACATAACCACCAAAATAGTATTATTCACATATTATTATCCTTTATATGCCTTCATAACACATTGTGTTTGATCTCGGCTTATGTAATTAATATGAGATTCCAATGTTTATATTACTTCCTTTGCATAGAAAATCATGTCGATGGTACTAAATAAAACCTATTAGGAATATGTTAGTACTCATAACTTTTAAAGTAACGTGTTGCATGATTATAAGTATTGAACGGAAGATTAACGCGGCTATTTACCTTTATTTTGCTTGACATTTCAATGCAGGTTACACTGGTCGTGGTCCCAAGCTCGCTTTGATACTGACTATATTCTTTTGTGCACAAAACCTACCATCTTTTTACAAACAGCCTAGTCTTGATCACACATACTTATTTATATTTCTTATTTTATATTCGGCTTAAAAAAGATGAGAATGTTTTCGAACTCAGTCGTTACTAACCCAATTTAGTAAAAATGTTTTTCTGATAAAAATGATATGCTTCCAAATAGGTTTCATAAAAATTTCATTAATTTTAAGGTTCACTTGTTTTTTTTTCTCGGATGTGAAAGGCGTCAAAAGAATGAATTTAGGTAGAACAAGTATAATTGGTATCAACGGGTACAAAGTGCTAGTATCAAAAGCCATAAGAGCCTGATATTTAAACAGACGAGTTACTCTTTCACACTTAGACGGACACCCTAGGGAGGATAACTTTTACATAATATAATACTCGTGTTTGAAATAATTAAAAAAAAACCGTTTCACGTACCCGCTATTAAAAATAAAACCGGTCAAGTGCGAGTCTGACTCGCGCACCGAGGGTTCCGTACAAACCTATTTGCCAATTGGAATAACGTCAGGACTCGGCTGTTTAAATAAGTATTTTATTAATATTAATATTTAAACAGCCGAGTCCTGACGTTATCCCAATTGGCAAATAGGTTTGTACGGAACCCTCGGTGCGCGAGTCAGACTCGCACTTGACCAGTTTTATTTTTAATAGATAGAGTGATTTACGAGGAAGGTTTATTATGTAAATCACATGCCATAATATAGTGGAGAAACCCATATAAATTTAGAGATTTCTAATGAAGCTGTACTTAAAAGTTATTTAAGGATATTCTGTAGCCAAAATTCAATGACGGCACGACTCAGCTCTGTTAAAAAATATTTTCCCGCCAAATTACTATGACGTCACAACTCATCTGTCAAAAATTATGTGACGTCACGACTCATGTGTCAAAAATTCAATGACGTCACGACTCAGCTGTCATAATATATTTTTCCGCCAAAATTCTGTAACTTCACGACTCATCTGTCAAAAATTCTATGACGTCACGCACATCTGTCAAAAGTGACAGCTGTCATAGTGACGGGTGTCTAAAATATTTTCCCGCCAAAATAATATGACGTCACAACTCATCTGTCAAAAATTCTGTGACGTCACGACTCATCTGTCAAAATATATTTTCTCGCCAAAATTCTGTGACGTCACGACTCATCTGTCAAAAATTCTATGACGTCACGCACATCTGTCAAAAGTGATAGCTGTCAAAGTCAGTGACTGGTGTCTAAAATATTTTCCCGCCAAAATAATATGACGTCACAACTCATCTGTCAAAAATTCTGTGTCGTCACGACTCATCTGTCAAAAATTCAATGACGTCATGACTCAACTGTCACAAAATGTTTTCCCGCCAAAATTCTGTGACGTCACGACCCATCTGTCAAAAATTCTATGACGTCACGTCCCATCTGTCAAAAGTGACAGCTGTCACTTTGACAGCTGTCAAAATTCTATGACGTCACAGGTCACGTGACTCAGCTTTCCCGCCAAAATTCTATGAAATCAAAATATAATGTGATTGTAGTAAAAATTTAAGGTTTTCGGAATTTTCCCATTACATGTACTACAAGACCTTGCTCCATGCCAAATTTCAAGTTTGTAGGTAGACTGGAAGTACCCTGTAGGTTTTTGCCCTTACCCCTCTAAATTTTGCAACAAAAACGGCTATATCTCTTGATTGCGTTGGATTAGCACTTTGAATTTTTTACAGCACTAAGAGGCAACAAGCCTTAGTATTTGGTGAAAATTTCAGCTAGATACCTTCACGCGTTTCTGAGATAAATGGTCTTGACAGACAGACGGACAACAAAGTGATCCTATAAGGGTTCCGTTTTTTCAAAACTGGTACGGAACCCTAAAAACATGCTTAAAATACTGCCATAGAACATAGATTAGAATTTATAGAACCGTTTAGCAAGGCAGTCACGTACATATTACTTAATGGTTTATATTGGATACAAAAATAAACGTGATTGCCCGTAAATAAATTTTACTTTCATACGAACGTTAGCAAGCCATTCTATGTAATGACCAACTCGTTTCGTCTGACCTTTTTTGCTATACGACTCACGATTGCGTCCCATAAAAGGATATGTCCAGATAACTTTATTCCACATAATGCGTCCCCATCCCTTTGAGAAGGAAAGCTGTATAACATTTTTTTAACGTTTCCCTTATAAGGACAGTATGAGTACTTTTTATTGCAAAAGTGAATGCGAAAAGGAATCTTGGACAATATCAAAGGGTCGCCGGCTTTATAGGTGCATATATTTTATTCAGACATTGGAAATGTATCTATCAACAGACATCTATTTTTAATTGTATAAAATTTAATTTGAATGTATATTGATTTCGAATGAACGTGTGGTGACGTAGCAAGAATACTACCATATCTTATCCCCTGTGTGTCATAGCTGACTAAGAGATAGTTTGTAGATATTAGCTCTACGAAAACTATAAATTCATCGCATGCCTATCAATGTCCCACTGCAGGTACGGGCCTCCTTCCGTGACGGAGGGATACTTGGCTTACTAATACCACGCTGGCCAGACGGATTGGTATAGGGTTTAATTTCAAGTTTTCCTTCTTTTTATTTCGTAAAGATAATATTCACAGATAGTCCCTTAATCGGTTTTTACGACACCCATGGGATGAGATGGGGTAGTGACATTTTGTATTCTTACTCCGTCACCACGCGGATAACTAGAAATTAGAAACCTACAAATAAAGCTGTCTACCAACTTTGCTTTTGTTCAAGCAGAAGGTATATCCATGCAAATGGGGCATCAGTTTTCTTCTTCTGTTGTCTCATAAGAAGATACCTAACTATTATGTCAATGTGTATGTATTATGTACTCTAATGTTATTATTATGTCTATAAAATATAACTTAATAGTTAACTCTTGTTTTGTTTAAACTGACATTATAAAGGAGAGTATGTTTATAACTCCTAGTGATTTATGGTCATTATTCCGAGAGTAGGTATCTAACATGACTGACTTTCATTCATTTATCTCATACAGACACTTTGCGTCGGTTGGCACTTTGGTCGTCTAGTTAGTTCTTGGAATTACGCAAATACTTTAACTAAAAGTAAATAGTAAATAATCTAATTAATTTTCTACAACTATGTATTACTAGTACTACAATCTATTCGACTAATTTATATAAGTTACTGAACTCTGCTATATAAAATACAGGAAATATCCTATATACATTATATTTATAAAGTTAGTAAAGAAAGGCCAAACACCTTACGTGGTGGTATTCCAAGTAATTAATGGCCGTCGCCTCGATGACCGAAACCCAATAAAAACACGTCCAAAATTGCATCCCGCATGTAAGTTCTAAGTTCAAATTAAACTCGTTGGGCGTTCGGGAACACTCGTTCAGTAACAATTCTCGACGACACAGTGCGCCGACGCCTATGTATCAGATCGGACGATTGGTTAGCGAGAACGCGTGCGCGTTGCAAAAATACCGCTAATTTATTACACTCGTGTGTCTGTGTAGTGTTTTTTTTAATTTGTATACAAGTGCCTTATGAATACGAATTGAAAAATCCAGTGTTTAAAAAATTTTGTTTGTGATGTGCGAATTTGTGAAATGATTGTATGTTATTACTGGGACTATTTTATTTATTTTATGTTTCATGATTTACTAGTGTCTTACTTGATTAAAGTTCATTGGCTTCCTTCTTAACTTCTTGCACTAAACAACATAAATTCAACAAAAAAATTCTTTGTTTATTCTTGAAGTCTCACAGGTCTGATTAAACCATTATTATTGTGTTGTTAGCCCATTAATAATACGAACATTAGTATAGCAGGATGCATCATATAGTTTTGAAGGATCAAAAATGCATTTAGTTGGCCAAGTCATAGAAGGAGGTTCCGACCTTGTACTTAGTGAGACATTTGAAACTGTGTAGTAAGATTCTTATAAAAACAATAAAGTTTGAATAATATTCTAATTTAAAAACTTACTCCAAAACTAGAGCATTATGCATTGAGGTAATATGTACTACGTACATATTACCTATATTATTATTAAATTATGTACAATAGTAAAAAATCTGTCTGCGGATGTTTATTTTGTTGATCTATGATAAATATGGCGTTCGCACCTTTCCTTTGCTATTAAGATGATTTATATTTTATTGTGTTTTAAAATTATTTCGTGTATTTACCTGTGGAAAACCACCCCTAAGGATTTGTTTACATTTCTAGTTGTTTTAGTACAAGTTTTTACAACACAAGCCGGCATTTGGATGCTTCTGTTATTTTTTTTCGTTTTGACAAATATGTGTTCTCGCTACAAGGTTCAAATGTCGACTGAGACAACTGGGGTGCATACACCCCATTTGTTGGAGCACACATTTTGTTCGGGATGTCTTCTCTAGTACGTAGTACATATTACCTCAATGGCATTATGTCACCTTATAATATGTATATTATTTTTTGAAATCAAAACTAAATTACTTAACCAGTTTGCAATTGGAAAAATATCCTTTTTAATCTAAAATCAAAATCAAGATAATTATTTTATTGACTGAATTCTGAGGATACAAGCATTACAATTACATCCTAATTTTGATACTCCTCCTCTTTTGAAACTAGTTTATTAAATCTTAAATCGTAAGGAACCAAACAATTATCTAGTTTAACTATAACATTTACCACCTCATTTATATTCCGAACATTAAGTAGTTGTCAAATAGGTAAGAATGATCTAATCGACACCTACTTAAACAAATGCCTACAAGCCCTCGCATTTATCATTGCGATATACTTCGCACAATAGGTACTCGTACATGAAAGCTTCAGATATCTGCCTACGTGCACATCTCAGAATTAGCTATGGCATAAACAAACAAACGCAGAAGTCAAGTCGGTACTTCACTTCTTAAATCTTAGCGGCCGCCAGGTTGGTTTATGCAGTAAAAGATGGTAGTAGCAGTCACGTTTAGTTCTTTGATTTCAATCAATCAATCAACTAGCCTATTGCAGTCCACTTCTTATTCACTTTACTTTGATTTATTGTTGTGCAAAAAACAAGTAGAGTCGAAATAGTTTTCTCAAAGGTAAGAGTCTAGAAAGTAATTCTAGAGTCGATGCTCATGTGCAGTTTTTTCCACGCTTTGCTATCGTGCCTTTTTGTACGTCACAGCACCCACTTTAATTTGTTTTATACAGCTATGTGTATCGCAGTAGACCTGGTCCTCGTTTTCTTTTCTATTGCTATAAAGGAGTCGAGACTTTTTTGCTCTCTTGAAGTAATAATTTCAATGTAATGTAATAAAATATCATTTTGAAAGTTGTAAAATGAATTTCTTTACACAGAAACTCAGGCTGACACTTTACTATCGTACACAGATTTCATGTCTAGAGTTGCATGGTTCGACCATACTTTTTATGTATATTTACTTCTGCATCTGTCTGTTTTGTGGTGTCGGATTCAGATGGACGTAGGTATGATTCGAGGAAGCCATTACCTTCTTGTGACAATGAATTTTATCAGCCGTCTTTTGTCTTGTTTGTGTGACTGACCGTAGTAATGAAGTTTAACGGTTTCTTTATTGGCGGCCACTCTTGTCCCTTCATTAAGAGTGTTAACATTTCGTTTAACATTAAAAAAATATCTGCTAGACTTTATATTTATGAACAACCTTTTTAAGAAGCTATAAGGTGTCTGAAGACAAAGGTTTTTCATCAATGTATTTTGCTTGTATAAAGTAGAGACATAGTAGATGTTTTAAAGGCGATTGCCCTATCAAAACCATGCAACAGTAAGCAGGAAAATTAGGACCAACTACTGTTGCGGCATGCGTCATTTTTAGACCCTTCATTCGGTAGAAATACTACCTGGTTTAGACAACGGATGAATGACCGCATAATGATGGTGCTTATAGAGTAATTAAATCATTATTATTCCTAAAGTCTAGCAAGAAAACTTCCCCGTTTAATTACAAGATAAATACAACTAATGTCCTTGTTTACTCAATTAACATAATAGATTGAACTTCAGTAATTGTTTTGACCTCGAAATAGATATTTCTTTGTGAATTCCTTACATAAAGGAACCACATTTTGTCAATTGATTGCCTTCATCAATTGAAACAGCAATAAAGATTACTAAATGTTCGATTGAAGATTTGTTACAGTTGTTTTGATAAATCTGTTTGATCGTATAAGAATGTAAACAAAAAACGAACTAAGAAAACAATTTAAACACTTTCTGCATGACTATCTCCAGTGATGAAGTTGATATTTGGTATATCATTCTGTAAAAACGCATTGACATACAGTTCATTGCGAAATATTTACTAAATGATGCTTACTTGTCCGTGTGGTGACGGAGTATAAATAAATACAATATGTCACCACCCCATTTCATCCCATGGGTATCGTAAAAACCGACAAAGAAACTATCCGTAAATATTATCTTTACGAAATAAAAAGAAGGAAAACTTGAAATTAAACCCTATACCAATCCGTCTGGCCAGCGTGGTATTAGTAGGCCAAGTTTTCTCCGTAACGGGAGGAGGCCCGTCCCTGCAGTGGGACATTAATGGGCTGTTATGATTATGATGATGCTTACTGATTTATCTAAGCTGGGTTTAACGATACTTTACGCGGACTGTTGTAAAGCGGATGGCCCTCAGCCAAAATATAAAACATTTAAATGACAAACGCAAGAGTAGCTCGCGAGCCCTTAACTAAAATATGAAGTATGAATTTTTTACTACATCTACGGACATTAAACAGCTGATAACGTTAAATATTAATCATAACTCGTATTTTTTTTTGTTATTATTTACTTTAATTACATGCCTATTATTGAAATCCCAGAAATAAGTAATACTATCAATATTATTCTTGTAATAAACATCGTAAACAAGGTTGTTTCTGGAATTATTCCGGTTTTAGACTAAAGTATTTGTTTCTCTTTACCGTAATACGATATACTTAGTATTAAAACAAGTTATTATGAAAATTACTTCTCTTATTTCCGCCATAATACTTAAACAACTCGAGTAAAATATTTAAACGCTTTTCATTTGGCGTGAAAGTAAGCTAATGCCTTGTAAGTAGACAGCTATTAGAGTGGAGATTCCATTTAATATAGTATCCTAAAGATAAGCGATAGCGTAAGTTGATAAACGTGAAATATGCTGCATGTCCACTGCAGGAAGATCTAGGAAAAAAGTGCTTTTAATGATGTCAGTGCAAATCAAATTTAAAATAGGTTTAGGCAGTTTCTTAAGCTATTTACTTTATTAGGCGTCTAGTATCATATAAATGAAAATGACATAAATGAAATGTAATTAAATTATTGACCACATAAAGGTTTAAAACTTCCTTTTATTATTGTAACACTCAAGTTCAGGTATTGGGGCAAGCATTTACTGATGGCCAACAAACAAATAAAACCCTGTAACTTGCCTTCAGAACTGTAATCATCCGTCTTGTGCTGTTAGGTGATAGCATTTGAAAAGACATGCACTCACTATACTAAATACTTGTTACTACTTCTCTAGAAATCTGATAAGTACAAAAGCTGCCTATTGAATGTAGTGAATGCCCTTACTATTACTACACAGTTACTTATCATGATACTATAGTAGCCTTATTTGGTCTACTTACTACATCTAACTGCCTCGAACTTGAGGCCTACTCCAATTACAGTCTGGCAATTTGATAGTTTCGGAATTTGCGAAATGTCATACATGTTTAGTCTTGTGTATCTGTAAGTAAATACGAGGATATCTGCACGGAATCGTGCGTGGGTGACAAAATATGTGCAAAATGGTAGGTATATTTGTGTTATGTTTTCTTGGAAAAACATTCAATTCGAAACAGCTGTTTAATTGGTAAATGGGTGTATTGTTTTATGATCAAATTTTGTTTCATTTATTTGTGTTTTAATTCTTTTGGAATATTACCTATTAAGGACTACTCCGTGTCACCCCTGTCAATAGAACCAATGGTTAAAGAAAAAGTTGACCCATATTTCAGACTCCTCCCAATTTTTGTACTCATTTTTCCCATTGACAAATGGGCGTAACCAGTATTAGAGGGTAACTTGTAGTATCAGTACCACGCTGGCCAGACAAGGTCGTATAGTCATTTTGCGTCTTTATTCTTAAGTTTCTTAAAATGTATTTTCGAATCTTTAGAGTAAACGCCGCACTCGAAACGAGAGTTGTGACTTATCTAGTCCTTCACCACTGCAATTTAGAAACTTGTTACCTAAATATATTAAAAAAAAAAAAAAAAAAAAGAACTTCTACATTCTTTACGAGTCTTAATGATAGGCGTGAGCTTAACATAAATCATACATTAATTGGCATTGTCTATTCCTTTACATAATGTTAGTTCAAGTCCGTTTGAAGAAATATCGTTATGACTTATAGTTTAGAATGTTATTATATTTGACCTTAGTTTAACCTGTTAGTTAACTTCTTAGAAAGGTAAATTAAATTATTAGGTATATAAAGTGTTTTAGACAATAAACTTTATGTTCCACTGCAGCTTAAAGTGATTGAAATGTAATTTTCGTAGTGTTCATTTTTAGAGCCTTTTCATCGTCTTATTTTACAACGTCTATGGGGTGAGATATCCTTGTGGTGACGAAGTAAGAATACAATATGTCACCACCCCATCTCATCCCATGGGTGTCGTAGAAACCGACTAAGGGACTATCTGTGAATATTACCTTTACACAGAAAGAAGGAAACTTGAAATTAAACCCTATACCAATCAGTCTGGCCAGCGTGGTGTTAGTAGGCCAAGTATCCCTCCGTCACGGAAGGAGGCCCGTCCCTGCAGTAGGACATTTATGGGCTGTTATGATGATGGGGTGAGATGAGGCAGGGACACAAGGTATTATTTGTCTGTCACCTCATGGAAAAACCTTATTTGGAATAAATTTCGGTGTACTGTACTGTAACAATAGGTTAATACAAGTTATTTGAGGTTACAAGCTCAAGAAATTACAAAATTTTTACGACTATTACTAGGTACAGAAAAGAGGTTAACATACAAAGAAAATGGTCATTAACTCGAACCTAATAACCACGCACTACACCTAATTGTTTCTAAAACAAACATAGTTTCATACAATTCAACTGTTAGTAAAACTCGATAACTTCTGTATTTCAAATGAACTGAATTACTTGTTTGTTTAAACATGTTCGTTGATAATCCTTGAGCTAAAACAGTTGTATCGATATTACTACTATTTCCATAGGTACAGTCAACTTCAAAAGAGAATTACGAGTAACACATCTCAATGCTTAAACTTCCCTAAGTTTCGTGACGAGAAGAAAAAAGTCTTATCATTACTAATGTCTAATAAACACTAATTTTCAGAAAAGCGACCATTTAATGTCATAACAGCCCATTAATGTCCCACTGCTAGAACGGGCCTCCTCCCGTGACGGAGGGATACTTGGCCTACTAATACCACGCTAGCCAGACGGATTGGTATAGAGTTTAATTTCAAGTTTTCCTTCTTTTTATTTCGTGAAGATAATATTCACGGACGTCCCCCGGTTTTTACGACACCCATGGGATGAGATGGGGTGGTGACATATTGTATTCTTACTCCGTCACCACACGGAGATACACCATGTAATATAAGATATATGTTAATTTAGTTTTGTAGTTGACTGTACAACGTTCCTTTATTTTCATAGAGTTCTATCAGGGTCAATGACATTCTGCGTTACGTTTAGTAATTGTCTCCCCCTTTGAGATTGTACTTGGTAGTATAGTAAGAGGAGTAGATAAATTAAAGTTTTGCCTTGATATTAACAACGTTGAAAAAAAAACTGTTGCGTTTTTATTTGCTAACAAGTTACTAATATCAGGTCAAATCGATCAATCATAATTTACTAACTAAAAATCGACTCTAGACCGTGGATAATTTACTTACAGAATTTTATATGAAATTTAATATTTTTAGATAAAATCCAAAATACTCGATATGATTATTGTATGCCCAAATCTGTAAATTATTTTGTTTTATTCCGTGGCAGCCAAAGAACCCGTCAAGAATAAGATAAACACTCCAAAATACCCTTTTGTTTATCTTTTTGGTGAACATAATAGTGCCATCAGCATCGGATCCGATCGCTTTCACAAATAAACGAAATAATACTACGTTTTCTTTGCACGTGCAAAATGTTTTATCTTACCTATTCAAATTATTTTTACGGTGTTAATTTGTTGAATTTAAAAACAAAACGAGTTTCTATATTCAATTTTTTCTTTTTAATTTCTAAACTAATTGGACTAGAGGTAGATGTACCGTTATTTGAATTTAGAATCCTATAAGTTTTATTTTCTTTTCCAGTAGCAGTAGCCAATAGTTTGATCGTCAACCGCCATCCATAAACATTTAACTGCTTTACGACTTCCTTATAAAATCCAATCATAGTATGATTAAAGTTTATTCATGTAAATTGTACCTTTTAAGTTAATGGATTGTTGTCATTGAGGTGGTGTCACAAGAATTTATAATAGCATCGACGATCTTGCTCAAAAGCAGCAGTCGACTTAAGTGCGCTCTACAGTAAACCGCACAAGGAACATACGAGTACTATCTCATACAAAACAGATTATTGGACTATTGAATTCCTTATGTTGACAACTGATTCGTCCTCGATGGATGTTGGTTATCGTTTTTAGCGCTTTAGAAGCTAATATACGTTAGTTCAGGGCATTCCCTGGTCATTTATTGATCTTAAGATAGCTAATAGGCAAATAATCCAAATTGACCCTGCCGCGAACGTACGCATACTCTCACATACGTTGGCCTATATGATATTTTTAGTTTTTGTAACTTTACTTACGTTGAATAAAACTCTCCATCCATTATCAAAATTAATTTTACATATTTTTAACCAACTTCAAAGAGAGGAGTCTCCATTCAGCTGAATTTGAATCGTAAATAAAAGCAAATTGCATAAAAACAGGACGGTTTTATTATCACTAATTATACAATATTATTTCCTATCGCTAACCCGCATAATGTAAGGGCAATTACCCTGCAGGTAGTTGTGACTAATACTAAAAATATTTCTGCATAATCTGGTCTGGTTGCGTGGACCAGATATTTATGCAGCTTTATGTTTAAAAATGTTGGTTTACTGTTATCATATTATTATGATGGAATAACATGTTATGTTGAGAATTTACTTGAGTAATAAAAATGTTTCTTGTGTAATTTGATATTTAAAAAATTAAAATTGCCTCTGTAGTTTGAGTTCCACGTGCGACATTTTGTTTGTGCTATTCAGAAATTATTGTCAAGAGCCTGAAAGTACTTTGTAAAGGTTGATGGATATCAGCGTTTGACATTCGTTTGGCATTATGCTAAACCAAATCAATAGGACTTGGGTGTAACTGTGAAGTTCGTAGTCTGTCTGCTTATACCTTATTCTCCACTCCAATTGTTTTAGTGTTCTATCTCAATGTTGTACGACACAAACTAATTATGTTTTCCGTTTGATCAAAAATAAATTATAATGTTTTAGTTTATTAGTCCTGTAACTTTAAAAACAAAAGCTGTCTATCTCAGTATATTTATTTATTTCAAGACGTCAAAGAAGCTGACGTTTCGGTTTTTGTTAAATGTAGTTTTTAATCAAAAGTATTAATAACAATAACTAGTATAGTGGAGTAATTCTCGATAATGTCTAGTACAATATTAATACATTATTATTAAGCACGAAGTTTTACGCGTGGGTGTCACGCATAATTCACAATATCCCGTTGTTTAGTCTGAGGGATATTATGTTTGATGGTTCGTGGTCAGTTTACCGTGACCGTACGGATGTGAGACCTGGCTGTCTGCTCACTTGTTGCTTTCCGATTTTACACGAAACTACTACGTTTCATTTTATTGCGATTTCGTTTAAAAACTTCGACTTTACATATCTAACTGCATATATACCACTAGTGTTTTCGCGCTATTTGACGTTTTGCTACTTAGACTATCAGATCGGAAGGAAAAACATTGTGTAAATAGACTTCAAATCTTTTTATCTATTCTTCAGTCCCAATAATAACATCACAAGTTTAAACAAACACAGTGTCTGTTGTGTGTAGTGATAAAAGAAGAAAAGTGACACAGTATGTTGATAACGAAGTACACATCTGTCTTGTTGGAAAGTGCTAGAACGACGGAAGCCAGGAATATGGCTTTGTCGAGCTCTGGCGCTTGGTCTTCTATGGGAAGCTCGTCAAGTCGACGCCGGCCTTTCAGGAGACGACATTTTGTATACAGGTTTGTGACATTTGATCTAATATTATTATTTTACTCGAAATCTAACCCGTAATATGAATAAAATAGGTGTTTTAATGTTTCTGATAGCATTGACAGTTTCTGTTAGCAATGTTTGAGATCGTATTAACAACATAACATTACATTATTGTTTACCTGGATAAAATAATTAATTTATCAGACACCCGACGTTCACTGCTAGACATTATATCTAGCAACAAAAATAAATAAGGTAAAATTAAGTTAATCTCACCCCGCACTATTGGCTGATATGATGATGATGTTGAAGTTAATCTATAGTTCATCGTTAAAATGTCAACGATTCTAATAAATGAAGATTGATACCACTAAAACTAGTACCTAAATCTGCTTTTAATAATTGTTCGTTAGGCATGTGTAACCATTTAGTTTAGCAAATATTTACTTGCTTTAAAACATCCTTACTAATTATCTTACGTATGCATCAATAGGTGTGTAACATTACACTCTCCCAATAACACAACACATTATTTTGAAGTAGATATAAAGTAGGTGGCTACTAATTTGGACAACGACGTTGCAAATGGTTGTACACGGCTGCCATGCACCAGTTCACAGGTTCGTATCCTACACAAAATAATTATTAAAATTTGTGTGATTGACAAATTATTATCTTGAGCCTAGTGGTTCTTAGTGTTCGTTAAAAAAATGGACCGGCAGTGGACGTCTAATAACTAAAATGACGAATTTTCAAAATATTTTCCTCCAAGAATTGAAAAAGCATTAAATTAATTCAACTCATACACGACTTTTTGTATGCCGACCACAAGCCAGACAGATCCAAGTTTAAGCAAAACAACGAGCAATCACAAAGGGAATTAGGCATTCATCGTATGCATCGTTGCAGCGGCGTTTAAGGTAGTAAATAGACTCGGGACATAATACGAACTTAATTTGTGTTAATTTTAATTGCATTAAATGTTGGGTGGTGCTTTATAGCGGTTTTAATTATAGGAAGATAGAACAACGCTAGGATCAGGTATGGCGGGGCAGGTCGAAAACTCGAAACAAGCTATTTAGCCTTCGAATCCGCATAGCCGTGGATAGCCTAAACTTTATTTAAGCTTTCTTTTACAATCATAATTAACGTTACTATCAGTGTGTATTTTATAACACTATGACAAAAGACAGCTCGTCTTGTGATTGTAACATTTAAGGGCCAACAAAAAGTTAAATTTTATTTAGCAAATTGTGCAGTAAACTAACAAAAAAGTATCACACACCTTTGAGAAGCCTTCTTTCTACTTTTTTTTCGTTTGTATGATTAACACAAACAAACGGACTCTAATAGGAGAAGAGGTCGGGAACTCTCATGAGTACCAGCCCAGCCTATTGCTGAACTGATTATGACAGACTCTTTCTGACTAAACCCGCCATTGGTGTCTTATTTCCTTAAAGAGGCTATTAGACAGTATCGAACGTCTTCTTGGGACTAGCGTCCGAGAAGCAGTTTTAATTCCTTCTACTGACGACGGATTGTTTTTACAGCTTTGCCATCATATAAGACAACCTGTAAATCCTCTCCTATCTTGCCTGAAAATTGTATATTGTTTCCCCGTCACTGTACGGACAATGATGTTCCGAGTCTCAGTAACAGATTTACATAAGGAGATGAGAGTTTAACACCTAAGGTGGAGGCTCTCCTCACGTAGAATAAGTCATGACTGACTAGACGTCGAACAACACAGTGGCTTATTGTTGTATTACAGATCGCCATGGAGCAGAAATATAAAAAAAAAAAAAAAAAAAAACTGTACGGACAATGTATGTCACAAATATAAACTCTTAAGTTTGAGAGTGCATTTGTGATTGGACGCTCGCTTGATGTTGTATCAATTGAAGAATTAGGTTACTGACTCGTGCGTGCTCTTACGTACATTGCGTATTCAAATATTGTTTGTATTACTAGCTAAGATATTAAAATTTACGCGATATTAGTAATAGGTTTTTTTATATTTTTACTTTTTTACTTTTTGTATACCAAAGACAAAAGAAACGTAGTAAAGACTCTTTGCTACGTTTCTTTTGTTGTTGCAAATGGCGGCAAGGTATGGTAATGTCCTATGGATTGGATAGAGCGAAGAATAGAGAAAAAGGGATATTTATGTAGCACCTTTAATATCCATTTCCTTTCTCTTTTAGTATCAGCTTGTCTGGTCAACGTGGTATTTGTAGGACTAATTACTTCCATATATCTATGGAAAACCCTGTCTTTGTAAATTAAGGGAATAAAACTTACTACTTACCTTATACATATTTATGAAAAAAAGGCTGTGTCTTTAAATTCATGGAATGATAGGTTAATTATGGACAATTATTTATTAGATCAACAAATTATTTAAATGCAATAATCAAAATAAATTCATGTTTTAATCATCATAAATGCCTCGGCAATATAAATAATAATCAATATAATTAAATAACGTGCTGCTTGCGGTATGCGGCTGACATGCATAAGCACGATTATTTATGCAATATACCTACAAACGTTCGTCCAAAACTCACTTCACAAGGGAGGTACTGAGAACACTGGGAGTTGTATTTAAAAAATCCAGAGGTCCAATTCTGTGTACCTATTTCTACTCAGAATTGGACCTCTTCTTGCTTCATTTTATGCTAACATGTTTATGAAATATATTTCATTTGTGTTTTTATTTCGAAGTGATAAAGATACCGAGCTATGAAACCCAAATGAAGCTGGTGGCCAAAATAGGTCTAAGAGTTTTTGTCCAATTTTCCTATGTTTCGTAGTGATAACCTTTTTCTTACAGATAATATTTGCATAGCTATGGTAAAAAACGAGACTCTTTCAAAGCTTTTTACAGAACTTAATTTCCAGGATCAAACAATTTCAATAACTAAGTTTATGCTTGGTAAAAAATGTATTTTTTAACTTTGTGCAAATTAAGTAGCTTAGCCCGGTTTTATTACGGTGTATCATTGAAATCAATATGTAAATGAAGTCTTAATCAAGAATCAGAAGCAGCATGGTTTCATATACCAATAACGATAATCATAAAAGGGTCAATAACACCAATATTTAATACAATCTTATAAACATTAGAAGATAAAAGTTGTCCTAGTAAATTGAAACTAATGTCCAACTGACCAGGATGTGATCAATTTATTTGTACGTTCCAGACCCTTTTATAGTTTTCTTCATTCAATACAGATGTCAAAGATGCTTGTGTAATAATTGAAATATAACTAAGGGTCCATTTTATGTTTATTGTGACTTTCAATGTCTGTCCACCAGAGAACTCTAGAATTACCCTTTCTGGGACTTATATGAAGTCTCCCAGTATAATATACTGTATATATAGTATATTATAATATCTGCCATATTATGGCAGATAGGCAAAACATTGTTTTTATTTAACTCGAGTCCAAAATTCTTTGGATATGGACAGCCATCAGAGTCGTAAAGTTTTTGTTAAAAATATATACTAGGTACATTTAATTAACAGAAAACACCTGACCGAATCAAACAGTCATGTTCATTCATTTTTCCTTTTCCCTAGCTTGAAAGCAAATGGTATGTAAGAATTATGATTAACTAAATAATAATTTTTTTTGTGAAAGCTACAGAAAGAAATCTTGACATGGAACCCTACAGCTATTTGTCTGACTTAGTAGGCCAAGTATCCCTCCGTCTCGCCACGAAAGCCTGTCTTCGCATGCCTATTATTATGTTATGAATTATTAGTTAGACGTTTCTTCATTCTCAGTTAATTTGTATAAAATCTGTTATGCATAAATGAGTAAACAGGTTACTATCGCAAAATATATTCATGAATATTTATTCAATATGATACAATATCTCTTTGAGTTGTGACTGCATGATTGATTTCTTTCTATCTTTACGGATGAATGAATGTTTTTTTCTTGTTGTTATATCGTTAAAGTAAATGAGATGAAAATTGTCGTTTATATTATGTTATTAGTTATTCAGTGCGTATCTGAGTTTCCATAAGATCCGGTTGCGTCCGATGAGCCGAGTTTAATAATAGTTACGAAATATGTTATTATGATTTTCTCGGTCTATTTTTTATGTATGTTGTGTATTGATTTGTATGACTTGTATGGGATGAAGAAATTAGAGTCCAAATAGAGACTATTGTTAATTTGACAAGCATGAACATTTTTAAGCTGATAAGACGGAAGTATATGTAAACTCACAGCATCTTGTTCCAAAGGTATCCTAAAACTTTACTAAGAAAAACTTTGCAGATGTTATTTCCATTTTAGTAAATCCGGCCAGCGAGATAAGTAGTCCATCTGTCACACAAAAGACTGCCTATCTCTGCAATGGACATTATAGTGCTTGGAGGGGATCTTATACCCATCATGGAAGTCATACCTCCCTCATAATACGGACGTATATTGGCTAAATGCTTAGTTATATTTGGTTGGTAAGGGCTTCCGTATGCTCGTTTAAAAAGTAAATAACCTTCAATCAATTCCGAAAGAAATAATAACTTTTTTTTTATAAGGATTATCTGTATTATGTAGTATAATAAGTAAAGGGAACGACGCGACGGCACGATACGAAGCAAAGCTCTTTGGTTCAGTTTCCACTCAATGCAAATCTTTACGTGCATGAAAATGCATCGGTTAAGGTTTTTTTTGTACAATATTTATGTATATACAAAAGAAAGCATTATTGAAGTATAATTATGAGTTTTTGTACCCATAGCACAAGTTATGCTTATTTTATGACTATGATGGCGTGATGTGAATGTGTTAGGAGATAAATAATATTATATTTTATGGCCATCGGCTTCTGGATGATTATAATCTTTGTAATTAATATAATCTTCCTGTCACTATAAATCAATCACTTTAACTTACGTCTACGTGTAATCAAGATTGGCAACGAAACTAGTTGGTGGCTACTCTGTTAAAGATATCGCGTTATCATCTGAAAATTAAAGCCGTATCATTTCTCTATATCTATCTCGCTTGCACTTACTGGTCTTCTATTCTTATATAATATCTTCTATCTCTTTTTGGAGTAGTACTTAGATAATAGCACCGGTACTATAATGTAAATACTTGCAAGACTACATACTGAGAGATTATCATGATTATATCTTTGGAATATTCTTGTATTAAAGACTTACGTCTTCTATAAATAAAGTAACAGGTTTGACTGGGATTCAGGATGACAGTTTTAAGTTTTTTTTTATAATAATTGACGGTTTGTGAAGGTAGATTGCAAGTAAAGGAGATTCTTAGGTATTTCTGGCTTGACGCCTAATAAGGTAGAAAAAATTTACCTCTGCAGGGACGGGACACCGCCTCCAGCTAGCTATATTAATTGGTAAAGGTTTTAAATCAATACTTCCTTCTTTGGTCACATCGTAGCCGCTAAATTTCTCTCAGTCAAATTTTACGACAACTTCGGGACAAGAAGCCGTGTTGATATACAGTAGTCCGTCACAGCACAGAGATGTGCAAAGTACTCACAAACGAACAAAGTTTTATTTATATTCGTACACGTTCAAGGGAATACTGTTTCATAATCTTATCTGCAATCTCTTGGTGCACTGCAAATATGAGAGCCTTTGATAATGGAAAGGACATTGCACTTTCGGACAATCCAATGTTCATACAAACGGTATTTTATTTTGCTCTTTAATTTAAAATGCACATAAATACATACATTTTAAAAGTGGGTTGACGTAGAAGCGATAAACCGAGAAATTGCTTTATTGCTTCTTGCAATTATTCAAGGAAGAGTAAAAAAATTTCAATTCACACCTCATAGATTATTTTTTGGGTTAGTAGGCTAAGACTACATTATTGGAGGATGTCCATTGAGTAAAATATTAAAAACATTGCAACAAATTTGTAGGCCCTTAACAAACATTGCAACATAATATACCTAGATAAGTATTATTAATGAATCACTACTCACCTGTCTATTTACCACCAGATATACGATAATCACCGATGTGACCTCGGCGTAAATTAATAAGGTGAAGACGCCATGTTGTTATTTGCTATGTTATTTCCAGAAGGCATATTTTTTAAATCAATTACAATCAAAACCGTAGTAATTAACCCCCTATTAATAATTTCATTTTAATTTAATCGTTTTTAAAAAGTTATAACATTCAATTTAATATTTTATGAAATAAATTAACAATCAGCTCAGAACAAATTTTAACGTGATTTTTGCAAGTATTATCTCTTACGAGATACGTTATCGTATACTATACTCGTAACTGATTGAAGTGCATTGACATTGATTGTTATTTTAAGCGCGGCTCACAAACTGCCTCGCGAAACGGTCAGCGGTCTTGCTATAAATGATGTAATTTGCTTTATTTGTATGCGTTTTTTTGTGTGTCGTGTAATATGCGGTCTTGAATTGTCTGTTTTAGGTCAATGAACTGGTCGTATATGTTTACTATAAGAAAACTTTTGATAGAGTTTGTAGTAAATTGTTTTAATGGTGAACCCCAAATTATCAGCAGCTATTAAACTTCCCGTTGCTGGAGCTTCATTTATTTATTTATGGTAGAGCTAGTAACCACACGTATGATATAGAGTTACTATTATGCTTGCCACTTATTTCACAAAGATAAGATCTACATAGCTTCTCACTTCATAAGCCTAAGAGGTAAGATTAAAGCGCCGATTACACTAGACTACATGTAGTCTCCTATCCTACATCATGTATACCGTATTCATCCTTACTTGATTTATTTAGTAAACAAACACCACATATTGCAAATTCACTAGTTTTTACATCAATTGCACACTTTGATATGGATGAAAATTTCTGTAAAGTAGCATTATATGTTTATGCAATAGAAAACACGTAAATTACTTTGATTTCACCACTATCTTTCTTATATTTTAAATAAATGTATTTTTTTCCAACGGCAAATTTCACAGATAAAAATTAATTTCATTATTTGACATTTGTAGATTCTAGAAATTTCATAGATTCGTAGGGATGTGTAACAAAAGTGAATGAACGATTGGCATACGAATAAAAGGAGGATGTTTAAATAAATCCTACTAATATTATAAATGCGAAATTTTTGTTACTTGTTGTTTGTTGTTACTCTTTCAGGCAAAAACTACTGAATGAATTATCCACTGCGAATTAAATCCCATTGAACTAATATGGGGACAATTAAAATCGCATGTGGGAAAAAATAATACAACATTTAAAATGGCTGAAATAAAAAAATTACTTATAGAAGGATTAAGTAAAATTGTCCGTACGGTGTCCAGCATGTCAATTCTCGTACCTTATAATCGTTAAAAATTCAGTTAAGTTAATTTTTGGTTGTCAAATTGTCTTGTTTTTGCTATTGCAATTGTAATATTTTGCGGTCGTGTTAAAGTTTTATTTAGAATGTGACAATTTGACAAATAAAAGTTAACTTAACCGAATTTTGGTACGAGAATTGACATGCTGGTCAAAATTCATTGAACATGGTCATAAAAGAAGAAGATAAAATGTTAAGACTAGATGGCATATTAGATACAGTCTCAGACGCACCGACCCAGAATTTTGTAATACATGTTCCGATTCCTGCACAGATGTGGCTTTATCATGATTTTTGTTTATATTCTTTATTTTTGTAATTGTCTATATTCTTACTGTACCCTTAAACCAAGAATAAATGTATTTTCTTTCTTTCTCTTTTACAGCTGCTTATACCTAAAATAATTTGTAAAAATAATAAATAAAAAAATTGTTTAATACTTTTAGTATTATTTACGACTTCACATTCCTATTGCGTAATTAGAATATTATGTAATTATATACCTCCACTGTATAATGTATGTAGCTAAAAAAATTGCCATAAACCGTTCAGTACTAAAATAACTTTAAGTGAAGATTTCATTTATTCACATCAGTTACACATCTCTAGCTATCAGTACTCTTTAGTCTGCGGTTGACACGACGCCATATATGTTTACCATTTAGAGCAAGTCTGTTTAAATAGACAGTAGGAGACTACATGATGAAGGACGGTCGGGACTCGCCAATCTCCGATATGTAGTGTCCTAACAGCCTAAATGTGATTACACTAAACTACATGTAGTCTCCTACATCATGTAGGAGACTACATATAGTCTCGGTTATTATAATCTCTGGTAACACATGTCCTCTATTGAAGATAAACCTTCTCTAAACTTTTCTTCTATCATTTATGATAAAATGAATCACATAATAAACAGTGTTGCCGTTTTAGAAAATTACCTCAATAGCCAAGATAGTCGTGCGTTAGAGACTACCAAACCCGAGGATCCAGATGATCTAGACTTGTGATCGAGACTTACCCCCGGTTTCCGAATGACTGATCAAGTAAAAATCAACTAATCAAGTATCTAATTAGATAGTTGACAAGAGTTTTGACAGTTGATTAGTTGATTTTTACTTGATTCGAAAGACATGACACTCGAAAACCGGGGCTTAGTTGTCTTCAGCCTGGATAGTTTGTCTCAGTTAATCTAATGTCTGAAAAAGTCCCCGCGACATAACATTCTAATTCTAAGTGCGCTAGTTGCATTTTATTTGTAAAGCAAAATAATAAAGCAAAGATTCTATTAAGTCTTTAACTTCGTATTCCCTTTTAGTACATAAAAGGAAAAGAGGAAAGCAAAATAATTAGATTAGTACATCAATTTACGTAGCTAAAAGCTATTTAACGTTTATCAATGTCAGTAAGCACGTGTACGTTCCGGTCGGAAGTTAATAAGTGTTGAATAAAATCTGGAGTCAAGACAGACTATAAATTTTTTTTTTTTTTTTTAATAAGACAACTCCCGCACTAGGGATCACGCCCTGTGTCGCGGGGACCTTTTACAAACATCAATTAACGGACACAAAGAACACCCAGACCAGGACAATAATTTGTGGATCTCACAAATCATTGTCCTGCGTGGGGATCGAACCCACAACCTCTTGCACGGCTGCCGCTTGCGCTACCGTCGCGCCACCGAGGTCGTCAAATTAATTCAATTCAGTCAATATAATTGGTATGACATGACTTCCTTAACTCTCTGTAACAGAAGTTTAAGCCACATGCTTAAACTTCTATGCGTTAGTGGTTCATACTTATTCAATAGTGATGCCAAAGTTTTCCTTGTTCCATAACTAACATCCATATCACAGTCCATACGTCAGAAAAGATTTAGCTCTCACTGGGACCAGCGTGCATGAATAATTAAATCCAATATTCCACTGGATCGGTCCAAACATTAGTCTTGAGGAACACCGTTGCATATGTCTCGCCGACGCAGTACTTATTTTCTTTCTTGATCAGAATAGGTCGCGCCATCCTCTTAGTATGCATCAATAATGCGATAGAGGTTGATATTATACTATTGCTGCTCAAATAATTGATAGTTACTTTTTCTGAAAGCAACTACTTTTAGATTAATTTCTTAAACAAATCAAATCAACCAACCAAATCAACAGATTTGTACTTAAGAATACTAGTAATCAAGTTTAGCAAGTTGATCAATCAATCGCAATAAATATAAAGTCCGTCTGTATAAATAATAAGGTTCAATGTTGAAGTGGCATAAGTTTGTTGGTACAGTCCATTAAAAGTTTGCTTGCTGAGTTTTGCGACGAACCGTTGTTGAGGTCCGTTCCGTCGCTACATTAAAAGTTTTTTAAAGTTTGAATTTCAATAGCTGCTCTATTTGTTATGTAAAACGTTCTTTTAAAATAATTCAGTATTTACATCTTTTTCTTAATAGAAATGTTCTTGCAGGCAGGTCTTTTCCAAGAATAAATAATTTTTGGTCTACCAACACTACATTAAAGATAGATATTAATAATTAAACATACATACATACATAAACTCATGCCTTATCCCTTCCGGGGTAGGCAGAGACGAAAAAAAAAGAAAAAATAAAGATATTAAAATAAGTCGACATGATTGTTCTGGTATATCAAACTTATTCATCATAAAGTGCATTTCGACACCAACAATTTATACTACGCTAACCCATAAAAGTGAACTTTACAGTAGACGCGTATAAAGGGAAAAACGTGATAACTTTTATATTAATAAGGATAATTATTTGAAATTTTGTATGATTAATATTTGATTTATTTATAGTTATTTCACATTTATATTTTTCCTTAATTGTGTATATTTTTTAATTTAGTGCAAGTTAGCCGTATATACCCCTAATTCCACAATATTATTTAACGCACTACACACGTCTAACTAGTAGTCAGCGTAGTGTATTACGGACGGTCACAGTACTAAACAAGTGTGATTTTTATTAAATTTAATTTAATTAAATTGTTTTACATTGCTTACTCTAAAATATATTATGCATTCATTTAAACTTAAGCCTACATTTAAAAATGTCAAATATGCTATCTACAAAGTATTTAACATAGTTTTATACGAGAAATAATATAAAAAATACAGTCGCTAACTAGTGTATGGCCGATAGAAGAACGAAATGCGATCGGGCTACATTACGCTAAGTAACAGTTAGCGTAGTGTCACACGAACTATAAGCAAAACGGCTAAAACTTACAAAATAATATACTAAATTCTATAAACCATATTTAATATACTTAAACATACAATTTAATATTCAATAGCATTAAACTTACCTCTTTTAAAATACATAAACTCAATAACATTAAACTTACCTCTTTTAGCAGTATAAAGCGAAATCTCATCCTTTTAATCAACACTCCTCAATGAATATTTTACCATTTTGGTAAATTTCACTAAATATTTAGCTCGTTTTGGTGTCATTTTTGTAAAAAATACACTAACACTATTAATATTTAGACTAACTTGTAACAATAGTTCTATCAATTTGCATTATACTAATAAAGTGTTTCAAACCGCCCACTTCCATCTTATAATGCGACAAGTAAAGTTAGCGTAAACTAAATCGAGCGATTGTAAAAATTACCTGTACTTAGCGTTGTATAAAATTTGTAACTTTGTTATTTTTGCATATTATTTCATGATTTTTTTATTACAAATAAAATAGCACATTTTAAGCACTTTAGCGTAAAAAACGAATTTTCCTAAAATTCGAGTTAGCGTAGTATAAATTGTTGGTGTCGATTTGTTATTTTAATCACTGTTAAATTTAGCTGCTGGTGCTTAAAAAAGGAAAACCTGTAGGTACTATAAGCACCAGAAACATTTGCCGAGTTTTTTTTTTTTTTTTTTTATTGATTTACCTAGTCATGTTAACACGGTTTTGCACCAATTACATTAACAGATAATTATTCTTAATACAAGTATATAAACAACATAAATACAATATTAGATTAATCACAAATAACAATCAGAATGTGGAAAAACAATAAATTCAAATTATAATACATAGTAACAATAACGTACATACAGACTAGCGTATTGCCGATTAACTATAGTGTATCTTTCATATTTTCGCAGAAAATAAGGAAAACACTCTTAATTGTAATAGTTTTGTCTGCAAACAAATCACAGTCAGGGGTCAGTTATACTATTTGAATATACTTAGTTGAATTTTATGACACCTCGAAGAAAAGGTGTTCGTCACCAGACTCTATAAGTTCTTCATTATACCTGCCTATTTGGCATATGACCAAAAGACAGTTCTCCTTAACCGATAGAAGAACATCTGATTAACTCATACTCATATGCCCAAAACTAATTTCATAAGCAAAGGCTTCTATTACTTTTACAAGATTAGGAAACATTTCCACGTACGGACCAAGTTTCCAGGCAACACTGAGACATAATGAACAAAACGTCTTTATGTGCAAATAATACCAGCACAAAACATAGTGATTTGTACCATATCCGCTTGTGAGATGTGGCTAAACTTCGTGCAAGCTTTATACCCGCGTTAATCCGGCTGAATCGACAAACTTCAACGCGTGAGACACGCGATTGCTATTATGAGCAAACTTACTCTAATAAGAACGCATAAAAAATAAGATCAGAAGTTATCTGGCTGAGGAAGGAGATTGAAGTTACTTTGCAGATTATTTTTAGATCGTTTCGGTAATTATGGCGGCAACCTTACAAGATGGCTACTACATAAAGACGTTCCGTCTTAGGTATTAAGTAAAGCTACTACATGAAGACAGTACTTACTAGGAATTAAGTAATGAAGTATAAACTTTTTAACGTCTGTCTATGTGATGACTGCATCGCGCAATCTCATTTGAAGGGTAACTTAGACACTTTCAGACAGCGATCTTAAAAGAAACATTGTACATTAAAATGACTGGGTGTCTTAACTTAATCATATAGATTGTCCATTCCAGCTCACATTGACTTTATAGAACAAAACAACATCCTAGAATAGAACACTTTAGGGGTAATACAAAATAACATACCTCCTTTTCTGCTCAACGGAATGACCAAACTATTAATTGAGTTGTATGACAAACTATGGGTATATTAGGTACGTGATGTTCAACAAATATGCAGTGAACTCTCCGTCCTACAAAATTAGTATACAAAATCTACTTTTATTATAAACAACTTTGGAAAAATCTACCATAATTTAGTCTGAGCAAGTTATTGCGACCAATATGCTGCATAAACTGAGCATAGTTTTCACAAACATGTCGCATGTGGGCATACATAATACGATGTCTACAACTACGGTATGCAATAGCCAAGCCGAGCCAACAGGAATTTATATTGAGCGGCGAATACGTTGTCTATGTTAATGTATGACATTGATTATACCCTTTCCACTATATTTAACAACATTTGACAGGTTGACGTTAGTGACGTTCAGCAGTATCTCGAATGTAATGCCATTCGATTGTAAGCGATTTCGCGATTTTTCAAATTACTTTTTTTTACGCATTTGGATCTTAACATCAACTTACATTATCATTTTATTACTGTTTCTTTCTTTATCTATGTTAAGAGAATTAGCCTATAGCCTAAAATGATAAAATTATAGTTACCTTAGGTATTATTTAAAATAAATAATTTAACGTGACGCATTCGCGGGTTATAGTTAATCTAAAGTATCATATTACATTTTATAAACGTATTATGAAGAGTTCAGGTTTATTCATAGCATTTATTTCTACCGATTATTTGTAATTTGTTTCATAATGGTGGTAATCGTTATAAGTGTCCATCACTAAGTAACCATGGTAACTGAAAAAAACATGGGTAGGTCCATGAAATACAATATTATTTGTTTGAAAAATAAGCAGAAGTATTACGAAACTTCATGGACGTGAACTGTCAAAAAGCTAAACTTACGCTGGAAGGGGTATAACATTACACATGTCGTAAATACTAAGAGGAACTAGTGTTGTGCAGTTTAAATGCATGTGTAAATTATAAGGTTTATTGTTATGCGGAAAACGTCAAAATCTTCTTTTTCTACTAATGGAAAATTACCATATATTGAAGCTGGTGGAAAGCGCGGATACAGTTCACAAACGAAGGCAAAGGGTGGTAGATAGTCAAAAACGCTTCAAGAAACGAGCGTACTCCCTTTTTAAAGGTCGACAACGCAACTGTGATTCATCTGGTGTTACAGGTGTCCATGGGCGGCGGTGATCACTTACCATCAGGCCAGCTGGCTCGTTTGCCTCCCATTATTTAAATAAAATAAAAATCAACAGACTCCAAATTCTATCGCTATTATATTGCCGGTCCAAATGCTTCTTCACACTACGTTTGAAGGACTAAATATTATGAAAGGGACTAATGACCCGAAATTTTGTTCCACAACATATAAAAATAATTCCCGGACATTTTCGTTCAAGAGTATTATCTGACTTTATTCAGTCTCTACCACTTTGCAATGACAATGTACTTTAGTTTCTGAATATTAATTGGACGCGGGCGCAGGACGTGGCGCAATCTCACCCACGTTGCAGGATATTGACACCCATAGATTGGGAAATAAATCATGTCGCTTATGTCAATATCATATTAAATCTATTTTCGTTTTGGCAAACATGTTTTTGAAATCGTATAATCGTGTTTACGTGATCGATTCGAGATCGAGATTATAAGCGATGATTTTCCAAAATTTCCTAAGATTGATTTTTTAAGTAAAAGATCTATCCATATCCTTTACCGTGTCCCCGTGTGGTGACGAAGTATTGTATTCACGCAGAAATATTGTATTCTAACAATATTTCACAACCCCATCTCATCCCATGGGTGTCGTAAAAACCGACTAAGGGACTATCATCTTAACGAAATAAAAAGAAGGAGAGAAGAGAGAGAGAATAAAAAAACTTGAAATTAAACCCTGTACCAATCCGTCTGGTCAGCGTGGTATAAGTAGGCCAAACATCCCTCCGTTACGGTAAGAGGCCCGTCCCTGCAGTGGGACATAGATGGACTGTTATGATATCCTTTACTCTTGGACTTTAGTCGTCTATCATCAAATATAATACTGTCAAAATTCTGTGTCTAACACTCAGACCAAATAAAAAATAAAGACGTAGCGCTGTCAACAGAACAGTGAAGCAGCTTTTGTTAACATGTGTTCATTTAAGGAGTGCTGCCATGCAGTGAAAACTAATTACCCTAATATTTGTCTAAGTACTGGCAGACTGATTGAGTTCATGGATAGGTTTAATTTTAAAATTGTATATAGGTATTTTCCTTTTAAGTGGTGGTATAGTAGCATGTTTATTCCGACAATAAAACAATAAAATCCGTAATAATAAAACAATAAAATCCGTAATAATAAAACAATTATTATTCCAAAATCATTTAATAAATGAATAATCACAACAAATCGTATGTTAGAAACTGGAGTGTTTCCAGACAGGGTAGCCCTTATAAAACCTTTACATAAGAAAGGCCCAAAACATGACATTAATAATATAATCAAAGATCCATAGTCCTATTACCAAGTTTTTCAAAAATATTTGAAAAAGTTATACCTACATAATATTATTATATTATGTGGATTTCTTGAACGTTATTCTATTTTAAATACTAATCAATTTGGATTACTAAAAAATAAAAGTACCGCACTAGCAATTTTTAAACTATTTCTATTTTTTTATTATATTTTTAAACTATTTAAGCAAAACGAACCTTTTTCTTATACTCAGTTTTATTCTAAAACAAGAGACTCTGACATGAGGCAAAAAAGGTGATGGAAAAATACGGCAATGGATTTTCTTGTAAATATTTCATTATGATAAAAGAGAATATAAGATAAAATGCATTGCCATATTTTTCTTTTATTTTTATTTACCTAATGTTAATTTTTGCATTACTTACATGTACTTACCCTATAAACGGGGAAAATTCTGTCGCTTACTAGTGCCAACACTTGTTGAGGTTTTGGGTTCCACGCCGTCATCATAAGTCAATAATATTAATAATTAAAATTATGTGTTTTTTATATTTACTTACGTATGATATGTGATTCCATCTGGCTTTTTATTTTTTGAAGCTTGGTTTTTGCACCCTTTTACGACACAATTAGGCATTTTCCAGAATAAATAATGGAAAATGTTTATATGTCATACTCTATTGACAAACTAGCGCCAACTGACCGATAAGGCGTAGTTTGGGTAGTAAATGTGTGCGTGTGACTTGTATGTATAGAGCGAGGCGTAGTTTTAAATGCTTCAATCGAGTGTTCGCAGCGCTACGTCTTTTTATTTTTTATTTGGTCTGAGGTCTAACAATGAAATAAAAACAAAAGTAAATTATAATAATAATAATAAATTTCTTTATTGTCAGTAATTTGAGGTACAAACATACAGTTACACAACTTAGAAAACATCCAAAAAGTCTAAATAGTTGCAACGTTGACATATTTTGTACTAGTGAAATTAACACTGTATCACAAATGTCAGCGCCTTCTATACGATAAAACTAATAAATGTTTATATTAACATATCGTTGGTGTACACATTTTATATTATCAAAATTAAGTAAAAAATAAAGTAAAAATAAATAGAAAAACTAGCGCCTTCATGACAGTGAGCGTATATGTATGCATTGGTGTGTGTGTGTGTGTGTGTAGATGTGTATAATGTTGTGTGTGGAGAGACGTAAGTGTGATGTGGAAGTGTGTGTGTGGAGTTGTGCACGGATGTGTTTAAATAAAGTAATAATTATGAAAAGACACCATGATTTTTTTCCCAAATAATTTAGTTTGTTATCAATTAATACATTTGTTTAGATAAATTAATGAAGAGTTGTGGGAATTGTATTGTACGAAATAAATTTTGAAAAAACATGACGGCCTTGCCTTTACAGTAACTACTACCTAAGTTAAGATATTTAGTCACGTTTGTTGTGTTACGTTAAATAGTAATAAAATTAAGCACTGTTCTAAGTAACTTTAGGTTACTTAGGAATAATTGCAAATAATATAATAGGTTTTATGAAACACTGCAGAGTAAAAAGAATATTTAATAATAATTAAATAAAATATCATTGATTTTCTAAGCATTTTATTTATAACAAAAGTATTTAAAATCTATAAAATTATTCACATTTAACATGATATTTCGTTAAATCACCAACCTAGTTGATTGCCGTAACCGCCATACGCACCGTTGCCATAAGCGCCGTTACCGTAACCATTGTATCCTGCGTAGTTACCATTGTATCCAGCGTAGTTACCGTTGTATCCATGACCAAGGCCATTGTAACCATTTGAGCCATATCCTAGTCCTCCATAACCTCCGAGATTTCCAGAGTAACCGCCGTGGTAACCATCGTTGGCAGGAACTACTTTAGATACAGAGGTGTATGAAGTTGCAGGGCCGTATCCACCGTAGCCGTTGTAGCCAGATCCGTATCCACCGTAGCCCGAACCGTAGCCATTGTAGCCTGAACCGTATCCAGTGTAGCCTGAACCGTATCCAGTGTAGCCTGAACCGTATCCATTGTAGCCAGAGCCGTATCCACCATAATTCGAAGCTGAATTATAAAGAGTTCCCGCATGGGCCAAACCGAAGAGGCAGACGGCGATAGCTGCAATCTGCAAATACTAATAGTGTTACTTTGCTACTACAACCTTTATGGTGTAATTGTCTTAAATAAAGAAAAAATACTATAGGTATTTTTGAATAATTATAGTTGGAATGAAGTAAATAATAAACTGCAAATTATAGTTTCACCAACATTTTCTGATTCTTCCATTTAATTCGTTTTTCTAAAAGGCTTATGTAATTTTACTGTACATAATCATTAGTAGAACTTAAACTGACTGAAATCATCATTATTAACATGGACACAAAAGTACTATATTCCTGTAAATTTTAAACTATTAAGTTTTTTTAACGTGGATAACCTTATAAAGGTCGTGCACTTATCGGGAAGGTTTTAAACAAAAATACGCTCTTGTCAAAACCTTAGCCAACTGCTATAATATTGATTATTGACTAAAACACTTTTATCCACGTTAAATATTAACTAGGTATTTTACTTTTATATTTTTAATTATTTATGTTTAATTACATTAATGAATAATTTACAACAACTTACTTTAGCGTACATGTTGTTATTTCTTCAAATGTGATGACTTGAATATTTTCATAAATATTATAACACGCTTTTATATTACAATCGTAGGAAATAAGATTATTGTTTTCAAGGTTCAATTATATTTAAAGTATATCGGAGCGTAACGATTTATAATTAAGACTACGTTAATAGGTAATAATCACTGAAAATGAGCATGGGACTAAATTAAATTTAGAAAAAATAACTCGATACTGCAATCTAAAGCCCGATTTACACATCGACAAGTACAGTAGCGAGTTAAGTAGTAAGTTGTTGATTAAGTTAAGTACGAAGTAGCCCCCTCTCTCACGTCTCGCCAACTTAACTCGCCAAAAAATAGGATGGAGATTTATTTAAATCAACTTAATCAACAACTTTTGACTTAACTCGCTACTGTACTTATCTATGTGTAAACCGGGCTTTATTATAATATTACTAATTACTACCACTAAGCAAACTACGCAACATTGTCTGACATACAATATAATAATAAATATACTGACGTAAATAATTTAAAAATATTTTGATTTTTTAAATACAATAGTGAGTATGTATGTTTGTTACTCTTTTACGCAAAAACTACTAAATGGATTTTTATGAAATTAGGAATATAGGTAGTTTAGCGTGTAGAATGACATTTAAGCTATTTATAAAACGCGGGTGCCGCGGGGGAAACCGCGGCATAAATGGTTTAAGAATAGGTTTTATCTTGTGTGTAATTTTCCACATGTTTTGTAAAATATTTCATTGGTAGTACACAGTAAGTAGTTAATTTGTACTAATATAAAGTATTTAACTTAAAAAATTATTCGTACTAAGTACCTACTAGTTTCGTAAGACTAGCATGGCAAACAAACTCTTCTACTTTATAATATTAATACATAAAATAAAGATAATTACTGTTAACTCGTGTAATGATGCAAGGTCATCACGCGGTACAAATACCAAGATTTTCTCATAGGGCAATTAAACAAATAAACATAGATGACGTCACAAGTATGAAAAATACAAACAAATGGATAATTGAAAAACCCTACATCATGAACCGTTTAAGATTTATTTGAGATTAGTTTAAGTGGACGAGGCCGAATCTGTTTGCCAAGTTCGTGACAAGTGGCGTTATGTCGTCTCTGCCTACCCCGGACGGGATAAGGCGTGAGTTTATGTATGTAGTTTAAGTTCTACTAATAATAAGTAAAGCAGGTCAATGGTTCAAGACTATCATGCACGGCTCAAGTAATATTTTGTTTTTAAATCTTGGTCCTTTGGGTGAAAGAGTAAGCTGTTTCTATTATGTATAGAAACCGCTTATACTTTCTCCCAACGAACCAAGATTTAAAAAAAGAAGTATACAAAAGTATAAGTAAGTAAGTATAAGTATAGTAGTTATAAGTGTTCTTATTTCTATGTCAATTGCCATTAAATGTTATTCGTTATATTAAAGTTAAGACTCTAAACTTTAGACAGGACAATAGACAGACAGTACAATAGTTTTAAATTCTTCTAGAGTTGAATATTTTTTTTACCTCTTAGTTTTAAAGGTATTACTTGTCTTCTAGACTTGATGAATTGTGGTATTTGAATTATCTACATCACTTAGAGACATATTTTTGTCGCACTATATTTTTAACTGAATTTGGCAATCATCATAACAGCCCATTAATGTCCCACTGCAGGGACGGGCCTCCTCTCATGACGAAGGGATACTTGGCCTACTAATACCACGCTGGCCAGACGGATTGGTATAGGGTTTAATTTAAAGTTTTCCTTATTTTTATTTCGTAAATATAATTGTTACGGATAGTCCCTTAGTCGGTTTTAAGACACCTATGGGATGAGATGGGGTGGTGACATATTGTATTCTTACTCCGTCACCACACGGAGATTCATCTCACTTCTTTAAATTTCTGACTTAGTATATTTCTTTTGTGTGATATTAATGCATAATCTCATACTCAGTATATTCTATTCACACATGTAGCTGTAATTTCAAGGCGCTATATTAGCATTTAATGTAGGAAACTAATACGTATAAAGACTGAGTGATGTTATCTAAATGAATATTAAAATAAACATTTCCTTTGTATAATTTCTATGTTTTAAATGTTACTTAGTTACATTATTCGTTATTACAGCCTATTAATAACCTGAATTGAATACACAAAGAATGGTACTAAGGTTTTTATGACCAGCGTGGATTAAGGTTATAAGGCTGGGTTCATTCAGAAACTAAGTCATATTTTCAATTTTACCCTCCCGCTATACCTGAAAAGAAAGGTCTTCTGACAGGGCGTTCTACTGTCAAAGAGACTAATTCACAAATAGGATCTAGGTACTTAGGATCGAGTCCTGGAGATTACAAACTTTAAAACAAAGAACATTCATCATCATAACAGCCCATGCAAGGACGGCCGTCCTCCCGTGACGGAAGGATACTTGGCCTACTAATACCACGCTGGCCAGACGGATTGGTATAGGGTTTAATTTCAAGTTTTCCTTATTTCTATGTAAAGGTAATAACCACAGATAGCCCCTTAGTCGGTTTTTACGACACCCATGGGATGAGATTGGGTGGTGACATATTGTATTCTTACTCCCGTCACCACACGGATACAAACGGACAGAACATTAAGGATGCATAATGTAATCAATGTAGATTACACAAATAATATCTTGCGATTCGAACCCACTACCACGCTTTATATCGTCGCTTAGCTACCGAGCCAGTTAACCTCAATTAAAACAAATATAAATTAAAACCTATCAACTATGTAACATACTCTCAAACTAGAGTCATTAAAGTCATCAAATAGTTTAACTGAGTGCACTTATGTGAGAGTGTATGAGATGTTAAGGGACACTTTCCACACCTGTCTATAGCTTACGAAGTCAATTATGTAAATAAAGGACCCGTTGGACGTTAGTCTTAGTTGCTTACAGTATTACCATGAATAGTGAAAATATATGAGGATATTTTGTAAGAAGTATGTTTTTAGTTTTATGTACCTAACTGTTCTTATTTATTACATTTACTTGTCTTTCTCCGTGTGGAGGCGGAGTAAGAATACAATATTTCACCACCCCATCTTATCCCAAGGTTGTCGTAAAAATCGACTAAGGGACTATCCGTGAATATTATCTTTACGTAATAAAATGAAGGTAAACTTGATATTAAACCCTATACCAATCCGTCTGGCCAGCGTGGTATTAGTAGGCCAAGTATCCCTCCGTCACGGGAGGAGGCCCGTCATTAATGTGCTGTTATGATGATTGTTATAGTTAAATAGAAGTATAGCCCTATCATAAAGCCGGTCTAGGTTGCTACCACCACTGTGTCTGCTTAATCACCTCAAAACATTTCTGTGTTTAGGTGGAAGCGTATAATAGTAGCTAGTGAAATTACAGCGCTATGATACGTAACAATAACTTATGCTGGGGGCGGTCAGTGACTGTGGGTTGCTTATGATCTGCTATTGCTAAAGTACCTACATTAGCGGTGGTCACGAATTACAGTCAGGGAGGCCACTTGGTCTTCTGGTTCCTTTCTGCAATAAAAAGAAAAGTTACATAACCGATGTTTATAAATAAATAGCTGACCCGTGCCCACTTCGTAGGGCGGCGAAAAAAACGTTATTAAGCGTCCCTTTTTTAAATAATAATATTTCATTATACTACTCCACTCCTATTAGTCATAGCGTGATATTATATAGCCTACACACCTAACACTCCCCGATAAATGGACTATTCAACACAGAAAGAATTTTAAAAATCGGTTCATTAGATCCAGAGACTACCCCCTACAACATCACAAACTTTACCTCTTTATAATATTAGTGTAGATGACAAAAAAATCATCATTACCACCTCGCACAATAGTAAACATATCCCATCTATTCACACACATAAACAATGTCCTGCAAACACCGCAAATTGTGTGTAATGTACAAATACTTATCCTACGAGACCAAGTCAAGAGATCGTTTGTTAGTTTAATGGGGAAACAACGTGTCAAATTTATGTACTGACCGTACTACTACATTGAATATTTAGAACACATTATGGTTGTACCGTGGCTGTTTATGAAAGCTACGTTCATTTTCTATTTTAGGTGTTGAACATTCTTGTGAAGCTAATTTTAGTGCTTACTACTAATAGTATTAATAAGGAAGCTTATGCTGGTGGACTTATTGAAATCAAATTTGGTGAGAAGTTTACTAAAACATTAGACTATAAAGCAATTTAATATCTTAATTAATCAATACATTAACTGCATTGAGGCCTAATTTTTCAACTATAACTTTCTGTTGTCATTGTCACTATAGTTGCCCACTGGTATTATGCATATCCGCCACATGCAACCATAAACCTATGCTTATTTATTTACAAAAAAAATTGTAAGGTAGCACCATACGAATTTATGTTTGGTGACAGAGTAAGAATATATGGTGCCACCAGCTCGTCTCATAAAAGCTACGGCTAAGATAAATGTTCAGTAATAATAATATCAGAACGAGTATAAAAGAAAGAAACTAGACATTAAACCGACTAAGCTTAACTTAGTCCCTAGCGGAAACCCATTCCTGCAATGATGCTCCACATTGTCCTGTTATGATATCTTGTTAGAAGCTTCAGGAAAAATAATAATTCCAGTAATTTCAATGAACTTTCTAATAGTTCCTTTATATGCGGCACTAAAGAGCTCAAGGGAGTTGAAATAAACAATGGGCATTAAGTTTTACACTCTAGTCGTCGTTAATTAAATGGCTAAACTTATAGTAATAAAGTTGATGTTGCGAAATAATAGTTGAGATAATAAAGGCGGTTATTACTTGGGCCATGTTTTGTTATTAGCTGGGTTTGTGGTTGCCATCCAAAGTGGTTTTATTGTAGTGGTAGTAATTGGTTAGAAATAGTAAAGCTTGACGACCTCTGTGGCGTAGTGCTGCTATAACATGACGGAGGTCACGGGTTCGATTCCCACTCAATGCAAATCTTTGTGTGCATGAACATGATTGCTTGCATTGGTCTGGGTGTTTTCTATGTATAATATGTACCTATGTATTTCCAAAAAAAAAAATTTAAGTATGTTTATCCGTTGTCGTAGTACCCATAGTACAAGCTCTGCTTAGTTTGGGACTAGATTTCGTTGTGTGAATGTGTGAGAATTATTTATATTTATATTTGTTATTTATCAATATATAAATGTATTGTTTACATTAACTGTGACTCTACAAAACTCCTTAATTAGCATGACAGTATCAATTAGAAATGCGTGCATAAGGTCGCGTTTTATAATTTTACGCAAATCAATAATTATAATCTTTACAATTTACAAATTATAATTATAGTTCTGTGACAATTCACAGATTTTCTATTCACAAATTTTTGCGTCCGTTATCTTAATGCCTCAACAGTAACTCAGTACTTAATCGCTAGTGTCTGAGTTGTCTTACAAAAAGTGGGTAATTCTTATTCGAGAGCGTTTAAAGAGTATCAACTGCAAAGAGGCAAAAAGCTTAATTATCGTAGTAACTGATACACATATTGAATAAAAAGATAATACACGTTTAACCTTCAATATTGTAAGATAAGTACCTCCTTCTAATAATGTTGTAAGCTTGAGTATGTACTTACTTTAAATAATTATACTTATACCCTTGGCATTTGATACTGTAATTTAGAACTGTTGTATTAGATATCCATTGCTAGTTTACTTTTCTTATTGCAAAACGTCATGCGGGTTATAACTCGACTAGAACCTTCAACATAACCAATAATAGCATGAGAATCTATTCGATATAATACTAGAACATAAAAATCAATATTTTGTTAAGTTTACTATAATCGCGGCTGTAACCAGTTCTCACTTTATACATAAAAAGTTGTTTTCCTCAAATTGAGATGCCATTATGATGCCACATAACAGCCCATTAATGTCCCACTGGAGGGGCGGGCCTCCTCCCGTGAGTGAGGGATACTTGACCTACTAATACCACGCTGACCAGACGGATTGGTATAGGGTTTAATTTCAAGTTTTCCTTCTTTTTATTTCGTAAAGATAATATTCACGGATAGTCCTTTAGTCGGTTTCTTCGACACCCATTGAATGAGATGGGGTGGTGACATATTATATTTTTACTCCGTCACCACGCGGAGAATCAGGTTACTTTTCAAAATCTCTTGCCATATGAAAATGCTCTGAGGCACTAGCTATTCTAGTACATTCTTGGATATAATGAAACCAGGATTTCTTTCTTTTGGCTACTGATTCGCTTATCTTAACATAAACTAAGGGTTATATTTTTTTAATCTACTGCTGATTTATATCTATTGATTTATAACGAAATTGAATCAAATAATGTTTACAGAAAATCATAAAGCAGATTCGTTGCAATTGATTGAAAGTGAAAGAGCTTTTAGATTCAATATGAACGTAATAACAGTGGACAGTGATGGAGTGCCTTCATTTGTCGATGAAAATGTATTGATACTCGTAAAACGATGTGGACAAGTTCAAATTAATGCTATTTTCGGTAATGTTTTAAGATGTCGTGTAAGATTTAAGTAGGTTGGTAATGGAAAATGTTATAACTAAAATAATATCTAAAAATGACAACCCATTGGTACCTAGATGTACCACTGCTAGAACATGGTCAACGTATTCAACATTGACCAGACAATCCAGACATACTGTACATTTTATGTGTAGATATCCTGCTTTTGTATTTGAAGCTATATTTCCATTTACAACAATTCTGGAACACGTGCGAATGAAATGTGGAGACGTAACAAAATTTATTCTTACTTCATCAACTTACATAAGAACAAGCATTTTTTTTGTACTGAACTATTTTGAAAACTAAACGTCATACTATCTATTTTGTACACAAAAACACTTACCGATAAGAGCTTTCAAAAGTTATCGACGTCAAAACGTTTGCGCATATTTCCTCAGCCCTTACATTCCCCAAACATCTCCGCAAATATTTGTTTCAATTAGGCGTCTCAGAGGTCCCTCCTCGTCAAACAAATGTTGATCGGTATATCACGAGTGACGTACAATTGATGTAACCAACCTTATTGCTTATATTTCGTTGAGTTCTGAATAATGATGGTCTTAAAGGAGAATGTTTTTTTTACTAGGAGCTTTGGGCTAAAATAAAAATTGCTGCCCCCACGTTTGTAACCATTGTACATTGACTTATACCATTCAGCTTATTACATGTTTAAAGAATCAACAAAATTCGCCCCACAGAAATCTAGATATCAGCTGTTCAAAAAATTGAAAGCCCTGTGGCACTCCAAGCAGTTATCTACTAAAAAGTCAGTCTGTCCCCAGGTACCAACTAGGTTCATTACAAAGATTGATACGTAAGCAACATTTTCTTCTATGGAATCTACAAAATTCGCCCCACAGAAATCTAGATATCAGCTGTTCAAAAAATAAAGAGCCCTGTGGTACTCCATGCAAAAGTTATTTACTAACAAGCCACTCTGTCCCCAGGTCACCAACTAGGTCTATTACAAAGATTGATACGTAAACAACATTTTCTTCTATGGAACAAACAAAATTCGTCCCACAGAAATCTAGATATCAGCTGTTCAAAAAACTAAAAGCCCTGTGACACTCCATGCAAAAGTTATTTACTAACAAGCCAGTCTGTCCCCAGGTCACCAACTAGGTCTATTACAAAGATTGAAACGTAAACAACATTTTCTTCTATGGAATCAACAAAATTCGTCCCACAGAAATCTAGATATCAGCTGTTCAAAAAATGAAAAGCCCTGTGGCACTCCAAGCAGTTATCTACTTAAAAGTCAGTCTGTCCCCAGGTCACCAACTAGGTTCATTACAATTATTGATACGTAAACAACATTTTCTAACGGTAATAACTGGCTGTTAAGAAGTAGGGTACAATCTAGGCATGATACTATCCATGGATTGTGCTGGATGGTTAATGGTTTACTGTATCGCCAACGAACATGCCAAGAACCATACAATAGATATAACATGAGCACAATATGTTCCCAACGTACGTCTGCCACTCTTCCAGGAGCAGTAATAATGACATATGGCTTCTAACCCAATATTGTCTGCATTGATGAGTATATATATATATATATGTGTAATTAGTTCGACTACGGGTATGCCTAGATAGGGCCCGCCTGTAATGGCGGGGATCGCCGGAGGGGGACTGGACGCAAAGGCTCTGCCGGTTTCCCAGGCCCCCTCCATGTAGGCGATGAAGGAGTGCGGCTGGGGACTTTTAATGGGTAAACTGGGGGGTTGCCTAACCCCCTGGGAGCCCCACATACCTCTTCCGTCCCCCCAACGGAAGGGGATGCGTAGGCATTCTACCCCAGTAAAACCAAAAAAAAACGGGTATACCCTACCTCTTAACAACCAGTTATTACCGTTAGAAAATCTTGCTTATGTATCAATCTTTGTAATGAACCTAGTTGGTGACCTGGGGACAGACTGACTTTTTAGTAGATAACTGCTTGGAGTGCCACAGGGCTTTTAGTTTTTTGAACAGCTGATATCTAGATTTCTGTGGGACGAATTTTGTTGGTTCCATAGAAGAAAATGTTGTTTACGCATCAATCTTTGTAATAAACCTAGTTGGTGACCTGGGGACAGACTGTAACTGCTTGGAGTGCCACAGGGCTTTTAATTTTTTGAACAGCTGATATCTAGATTTCTGTGGGACGAATTTTGTTGGTTTCATAGAAGAAAATGTTGTTTACGTATCAATCTTTGTAATGAACCTAGTTGGTGACCTGGGGACAGACTGTAACTGCTTGGAGTGCCACAGGGCTTTTAATTTTTTGAACAGCTGATATCTAGATTTCTGTGGGACGAATTTTGTTGGTTCCATAGAAGAAAATGTTGTTTACGTATCAATCTTTGTAATGAACCTAGTTGGTGACCTGGGGACAGACTGTAACTGCTTGGAGTGCCACAGGGCTTTTAATTTTTTGAACAGCTGATATCTAGATTTCTGTGGGACGAATTTTGTTGGTTCCATAGAAGAAAATGTTGTTTACGTATCAATCTTTGTAATGAACCTAGTTGGTGACCTGGGGACAGACTGTAACTGCTTGGAGTGCCACAGGGCTTTTAGTTTTTTGAACAGCTGATATCTAGATTTCTGTGGGACGAATTTTGTTGGTTCCATAGAAGAAAATTTTGTTTACATATCAATCTTTGTAATGAACCTAGTTGGTGACCTGGGGACAGACTGTAACTGCTTGGAGTGCCACAGGGCTTTTAATTTTTTGAACAGCTGATATCTAGATTTCTGTGGGACGAATTTTGTTGGTTTCATAGAAGAAAATGTTGTTTACGTATCAATCTTTGTAATGAACCTAGTTGGTGACCTGGGGACAGACTGTAACTGCTTGGAGTGCCACAGGGCTTTTAATTTTTTGAACAGCTGATATCTAGATTTCTGTGGGACGAATTTTGTTGGTTCCATTGAAGAAAATGTTGTTTACGTATCAATCTTTGTAATGAACCTAGTTGGTGACCTAGGGACAGACTGTAAATGCTTGGAGTGCCACAGGGCTTTTAATTTTTCGAACAGCTGATATCTAGATTTCTGTGGGACGAATTTTGTTGGTTCAATAGAAGAAAATGTTGCTTATATATCAATCTTTGTAATGAACCTAGTTGGTGACCTGGGGACAGACTTTGACTTTTTAGCCCAAAAAAAACATTCTCCTTTACTTTTATCGACTTAAACGGGAAAAAGACAAAGATATTTATTTTGACAATCTGTTTTCTTTTATTGTATTTGTTCCTTTTCAGAGTTATTAAGCAAACGGGTCCTTAAAAGAAGATATTACATGACTTTTTATTAGCCCTTAAAATTCCAATTTTAGATATTGACCTCATGCAATGATTGGAAGAAACCGCTGTTAGCATCTGCTTCTAGTTATTGTAGTCTTACAATTGAAACTCCAGTCGTCTCAAAAAAAAAACTAGTGAATTACTGAGATTTCTGTAACGACTTAGACACAACTGCACAAGTTAAATAGGGCGTGCTTCAATAAGCATACAGACGAACTAGACGTTATAAGGAAACAATTTAAGTAACTCATTTTAAAATGTCATCTAAGAAAGCTCAAGTAATAAAACATCAAAGTAGTTACTCAAGAAAAAAAGGTAAAAAACATTGAACAAGCAAGAAGTAAGAAACATTTTAAAAACACGAGTTGTCGAAATGAAACTCCTTGGAAGCTAAGATTTTTTCTTCGCCAACTTTTGCACTTAGACCATTATTATTTTTCTGATGTCTGCCTCCCCCAAGAGTCGTCGTTAATTAAACGCGACTTAAGACTTAAATGACTTGGAGAGTATATTTTTTTAAATCGCGCCTACTTTTAACCAAGTAAATGCATTAAAGATTGTCTGGAAAGTTTTATATGTAATATGAATTTTTACTATATTTGTATGATGGTTTTAGAGATCTTTTGTGATAGTTTTAAACTAGTTGGTCCAATTAATGGCAAGCATATAAGATTGATACGTTGTAATACGCTGTTTGACAACGAAAATATCGTCATAGTCACATAGAACAGGTAGGCAGACACAAAGTCACTGCAAAAGGAGAAAAACTACAGTGAAAACTCTGTATAATATATCAACGTCGAAAACGCTTTATTATTATGTTATGTTACTATTACTGTTTACTGTTTATGCAAAGTTATTTCTATTTCCTAATTCTATAATAATTGTAAATATTTGAAGGTAATGTTATATTTGTTTTGTTTTGTAACATGATACGTCGTTACAAAACAAATTTATCTCTACTTTTAGATTTGTTTTGTATTATTTTGTTTATTATTTTTATTTGCCGGAATATATTGTTTTTACTCCACTATACAAATAAGAATGAATCTTTTATTCCAGCTATGAACGTTACGAATGCTACGGTGAGTGGCGCCTCGCAAGCGCTTGAACGTTTACGCGCAACGTGCACGTTGGTTTTGTGCTCTGAAAATACTGGCAGGCGCTTCTAACAAACTTTATGTCTTTATTATCTCATGTTTATGTGTTAATCCCTAAATTAAACGGTTATTGCTTTGGGAAAAGTCAATATTTAAAAAAATATCATTATATGGAACAATAAAATTAGCTTTTTGGAAATTTTACCAATTAGATTAGTTTTGAATAGTAGGTACGTTATGATTTTGAAATAAGATATGTGTAGTTATGTATCAACATTTATTACTTACTAATATTTTAACTTCCATTTTATTTACGTATGATAACAAATTATTGAAACGTAATATTAATGTTATTTTCTTTATTTACAGGTAAATTTTTAAATAATTTCAAGCAAGTGATGGGTAAGATGGCTTTAAAAAACAATGCTAAATAATCAACCAGCTACTGCGATGAGGCGAAGTTTAATAAGTAACCAACGTAAATATTTTTATGAATATTAAAATTAATATTCTTTACTTACTTATCTTAATAACACTCTTAGGTAAGTTTTATAATGTTAATATTTTACTATCATAAAATAAAATTATTTTTTCTTGACAGAAAATAAACTGCTACTTCTATTTGCTATTATAACTACTAGAAAATAATGCCCTAGGTTAACCCTAACATCCCTCTCAAAATATTAGTAAACCCTTCAACTAAACTGTAACGACTATAATCACTATAATATTGTACATCAAAACCAACGATACGGCTATTAAATAGAACCCCAACGTAATTATTATAGTGTACCAACGTATATGTTAATGTGTGCTCTTCTAAGGTAACAAAAGGTTCGCTAACAATTCACTAAGTGAATATCGTGAGGGGCTGTGGTACCTAGTAATATAACTTAGTAAGTAATAGTACTTTATGTTTATCTAAATGTCAGTATGTTTATGCTATTCATATTTGTAACGTAAGCTATTACACAAAAAGCATCCAGACTTGTTATCATCATATACTTTCCTGTACCCACAATTTCTAATTATTTAACCCGTCTCGGTTAAAAATTTGCATAAAGTATCGGATAATACAATTTATACTGGTGTCTGGCACAATCAGGACTCGTCGCATTGCTAATTGTACCTCTTTGTACAAGTTGTCGGTTCTACAACTGTGTGTCGGCTAACAAGGGTAATCTCACTAAAATTAGTAAGAATGTCTGGCCGAAAAGAACGAGACACGGAAAACTTTTAGGAGAAACAATAGATACAATTAGAGTAATTTAATTGTATGATTGGACTTTGAAACTAGTTGGCTTTTGAAAACGTAAAGCCGTCGAATGAGGAAGTTGCTGAATGATGACGATTTTTTTATGCTAGAGAAGGATTAACGGGTTTTTTGTCTCTTTATGGTAAATTACGCAACCTAGAGACGGTCGCGCTGCAAACAAGGATGCATTGCTGGCGTTATGGAAAAGGCGTTGTTGCTATTAGGGTAGGAACTATTAAGCTTAATAACTATCTCTTTTGCTTTATATATTATTTGCTACGCAGTGGTCTTGGGTTCAATCCCCGCTCAATGCAAATATTTGTGTGCATGAACATGATTATTGGCCTGAGTGTTTCTATGTATAATACTTATGTACCTATGTATTTACAAAAGAAAAGTATATAAGTATCCGTTGTTCTGTTACCCATAGCTTAGTTTGGGAACAGATGGCGATGTGTAGAGATGTCCGTGATTATTTATCCGTGAATATTAATTATGCCCGTGCGTCGGTTCAGAGGGCTAGGCACTTGTATTTTTAGAGGACATCGCCAATTACGTTCCTGTAAGCTTTTCAAGGGTGTCTCCATAACAAAACAATCTTCTTATTATTCATGATTATCTCTCCGTGTTGTATTTTGTAAAGTTCTGCCACTACACATAAACAGTATTTAGAAAAAGTTTTATACAATAAATTATCTACAAAACAACAAATAAAATATATGTTGTTCAACACGTCTTTAAACTATGCATAAATTATGCAAAATTAAAGACATAATGATTGGCTTTTACGATATTTTGATTGCTTATAAAGATAATTAGCTAATTCTTATCTTTATTAGACTACTTCATCATATTCATATTCATATTCATATTCATTTAATCCATTGCAAACATAGGTAAGTATAACATTGGTGATTAAAATATATAAGTCCTCCATGTTTTGCCATTACATGGGCATGCAAAATTTGCTTATAAACTAATTACATACTTAAATTCTAACAATTTTTCAATTTAATTAAAATAGATATTAATGTGACAGTTTTGGAAAATTTGTATTGTTGAATGTCAAAAATTAAATAGAATTAAATAACAATAATAGTTGGGATGTCAGAACTTAAAATAAGAGTAAGCAAATTAAATAAAAAATATGTTATGCAAATCTCAATTTCCATATGGGTTACCTTCTAAGTACTCTTTAACACTGTAAAATGCTTTTGCTGTTAAGAATTCTTTCAATTTAACTTTAAATAAATGTAGGTCATCAATTTCAGCAATGCAATCAGGTAGTTTATTGTAGATCTTGGATGTCATACATAATATATTAGAGTTCATTAGAGCAGATTTACTAGTGGCATGTTGAATTTTGTTTTTGTACCTAAGACTGCGCATACAGTTAAACTTAGAGAAGTTACTTTTTACAAATACTGCTACTTCAAATATATATATACAGGGTAGTGTTAAGATATTTAATTTCTTAAAGTAAGGTTGACAACTATCTGTTTTTTTAAGTTTGCAAATCGCTCGCATACACCTCTTTTGGGCCAAGAAAGCAGTATCACAATCAGTTGAGTTGCCCCAAAATATCACACCATATCTCAGTGTGGATGCTACATATGCATGGTAGGCGGTTACAGCAGTGGTGTAGTCTACTGTCTTTGATAGGTTATGAAGCATATAAGAATATGTATTTAGCTTCAGACAAACAGATTCCACATGCGCCTTCCAATTTAAGTTCTGGTCTACATACAAGCCCAGAAATCTTGACACTTTAATCTCATTGATTTTATTATTATTGTAGTTTATGTCAATATTTATGTTAGGTTGTGTTCTATTTCTAAATATCATAACATTTGTCTTATCTATATTCATTACAAGGTTGTTGTCTTTAAGCCAATGGACTATGTTTACTACAGCTATGTTCATTTCTTTTTCGAGTAAGTCATAGGTTTTATTAGAGAAAATTGCAGTACTGTCGTCTGCAAAAAGAATCATGGGTGCTTGTATTACTTTGGGGAAGTCATTGTAATAAATCAAAAATAGCAACGGACCCAGAATACTACCTTGAGGTACTCCATACAATACAGTTCTAGATTCAGATTGTACTACCATTTCCTGTTTCCTAATTGGGTCAAATCTTCTAATGAAAGTTGTTTGCTGTCGGTTGGTTAGATATGATGAAATAAGGTCAAGTGCATTACCTCTAATACCACATGAATGAAGTTTATTTAACAGTGTTTCATGATTAACATAATCGAACGCCTTGCTTAGGTCCATATACAAAGCACAGACTGGTATTTTGTTGTCGATGTTAAACATGACCTTTTCTAAGAAATTGTAAATTGCCATGTTAATGTTTTTATTTTTCCTAAAGCCCATTTGTTCGTTTGCAAAGATGTTATATTTTTCTAGAAAATGATAAAAATTATTATACATGATTTTCTCTAGGACCTTAGAGAACACTGGTATTAATGCTATTGGTCGGTAACATGACATATCCTCTCTATCACTTTTTTTGAAAATAGGTTTAATGATTGTTGTTTTAAGTACTTGTGGAAAACAGCCATTACACAGACAAAGATTGAAGATATGACTGAGGACTGGGCATATCACAACACTAACATACTTTAGAATACTGGTTGTTATATCATCATATCCTGAGCTAGAGTATCAAAAGTAAAGAGCATCGTATAAACAAATCTAAATTAATTTATACACCTAGACTTACCTACTGAACTTTTGAATGACAATAAAGTATCTTTTATTAATAACTAATTAAAAAGTATATACCTACCTTTTTTTGAAGTTCAATATAGGTTAACAAGTTTACGAGTTCTCGATGTATTTATTATCCTTTTATATGGTTTATCTGATAAGCCGATGGATGAGGAAGGCACAAGACCGCGCAGGGTGGAAACTTTTGGAGGAGGCCTGTGACAGCAGTGGACGTCCATAGGCTGATATGGATAGATGGTTAATCTTGCTTCTGTTAATCATCTTTTTTTATTAAAAAGATAATTTACAGAAGAGAAGAGATAAAACGTAATTTATATTGTCCCTCTACTAGGCAAGGACCTCTCCCACAATATCATGAGCAGAAATTCACTGCTCTTGCCTCGGCATCATTTTTAATAGATTAATTATTAACTTCATAATACATTGGTCTTTGTCGATCCAGAGGTTGCACCAAACTTAATGTACCACTTTAAAATATTCATACAGTAATTATTTTAAATTACAACCAAAGGAAATAAACATTTAACATAATTTTAATTAAAATAAACAGCAGCAGTGTTTAAATAAGACTTAAAAGTCACTAAATTATATCCCAATTAGTTCACAGGCCGATTAGCTATCGTGCCGTCCTGTGCAAAATCCCGGCTGCGATTAAAATCAATGAAGAATGGAAGCAGGGGAAACCGCCTCTTAAAAATAATTCATAGTCTCTTCTCGTCCCTTCATTACCCTCCTTAATTTATAGAAAATACTTCCTAAATGGCTTTCTACGTAATTTTATTGTGCCCAATTTTGTTTTAAGATTGTTTGACTACCTATCGATTTAGTTAAGTTTGTTAAAATTTTTCTTTTAATAAATATTTTAGCAGTAATTAATTTATGCTCGCAAGGAAACCCCTTAAATACAGAATGTCAATTAATTATTTCTACTAGAAGGTGTCAATTTTTTTTATCTAAAAAGTGTCCCAATAACTACTAAAACTACTTACTAATTACATATAACCTGAAAACAAAGAAAAATGTGACTGAAAACTATATTTTCATGCATCTACTTTTGTATAATCTGCTTTTTGTAGTGATATTTTTAATTTAACAAAAAGTTTACAAAATAGATAATTCTATACGTGTTGTATAAATTATTACAAATCCTTAAAAAAGACAATTACTGTCTTGCGTTAAGCCATGCAAGGCGGGCACTTTAGTAGTAATTGTATTAACAAACTAATAACACCCTTGAGTAGTATTTGTACTCGCGAAGTCGTGCGCGTAAAACCACTTAACACTACTGTTGAACCACCGAATCAGTAGTATAGAGGTTATAGTTATGACCCAAAAAGTTCTGTGTCGTGACTGAGTAAGAATACAATATGTCACCACCCCATCTCATCCCATGGGTGTCGTAAAAACCGACTAAGGGACTATCCGTGAATATTATTATTATCTTTACGAAACAAAAAAAGGAAAACTGGCCCGGCCGAGACCGGGCCAGTTTTCCTTCGACCGGACCGAGGCCCATCCCTGCAGTGGGACAGTAATGGGCTGTTATGATGAAGCTTAAAGGTTATAGTTATAACATAAAGATTATAGATTTGCATAAACATTCAGAAAGTAGGGAAAGTTTAAGGTAAGGAATTACGCTGGATGTTGCGGTTTAGATTTCACTTTCTTTTGTGTCCTCTGGTTCAGTGAGCTCTGAAAATTTGCTAACTTTATTTAAAAATTCTTACGCGGTTCTCCGTTTGAGAAGTCTGATGGAATGAAAATGCTTTTCGTGTAGAAAAGAATTTTCATTCCTTTCGATATTTAGCATGAATAAGAAGCATTTCGAAAGGAAATTTAAATGAACCAAGTAATCCATAGTAATATTAATCCATACTTATAAAAGGGAAAGTGTGGCTGTCTTTCTTTTACGGCAAAACGGAGCGACGAATTGACGTGATTTTTTAAGTGGAGATAGTTGAAGGGATGGAGAGTAACATAGCCTACTTTTTTTTTCTTCTCTGTCCAGGAAAAGGAAACAGTGCTACCCCGAATTTAAAGCCGCGGGCAAAAGCTAGTCATATAATAGGTTTTACGACACCCATGAGAAGAAATGATGTAGTGAACCATTATTACTTATTCTATCACTACATGATCTTACGTGTTAAACTTGTAAGTAAATAAAATCAGAGCGAGAGATAAGATTCCCTATTTGTATTCTCGCTTGGTAGGATTTTAATTACGACTCTATAAACATGTAATGATTGTAGATAGTTGTTAGTACAATCGTGTGTCGTATGTGTTTTACTAGGGGTGTAAAATACTTATCTTATCGAACGCTTTCTGGTGCTTTTACTTTTTATGTACCTTTGTACGTAGGAATTGACCATATACTTAGTATGGTGTAGGTTAGATTCTCCTGTGGATCGCCCTTTTCCTGATTCGGTCGCCTCTATACCGACATCAATTTAATGCTAAGGATTGCGCTTAAGATTTAGCAATTTAAGTAGTAATGGTCAGTTCAAGAAGACCTGTACAGTGTAGTGATAAGGGAGACACAATATTGCGCGCGCTGCAAAAATAAACACGCAGCTCCTTCGAATGTCTACACTTTGCTTCAACAAAGTCTACCTCGTCCAAAGATTACAATTTGCAATGCCGTCTACAACTCATTCCCTATTCAACCTATTATTCAAATAGATCGTAGCACCTAAGAAACATTAGATGTCAAAATAATTATCCATTACAATTACAACACAATATACCCGTCACAGTAAATAATGTAATAATCATCATTCAAGATACATTCATACAATATAGATAAGTACTAGTAATTATGCATGAATACGTTAATTACAATATGCGTTAGTAGGTGATTAATTATCACGTATTAATTAATATTATTTGAATTAATTGGGGTGTAAGGGGGGCCAACAACATCTTAGGCCCCCAACTGTCAACCTCCCCTGCCCGTGGTGCACCCTGCTGTTCAACGGACGAGGCTCTGGCGACCGACTCGTGGCGGTATAACCACACAGACAGGCTGGGATGATTAAATACACGTGATGGTGGGCAGCAGCGCCATCAACATAAACATCCCAGTCACTGCGGTCACCAACCCGCCTGCCAAGCGTGGTGACTATGGCAAAAAAACCCCCCTATGGATCGCAACCTTAATTCTCGGCCTCCAGTTCCCGGCAGCCCTGCTATTCCTGGCCACGGTACCGGTCATGGTAACGGTGGGGTGGGGGGTGCTAAGAATCCCCGGGCTACGGCAGGGTACCACAAGCGACTGACCTTGGCTACGTACAATGGACGCTCTCTGCGGTTGGACGTACACCTTGCTGAGTTGGAAGTAGAGCTAAGTCGTATTAACTGGCATATTGTAGGTCTATCGGAACTCCGAAGACAGGGCGAGGAGACGATGGAGCTCGATGCCGGTCACTTACTCTATTTCCGACAAGGAGACCAACCATCCCAAGGTGGTGTCGGATTTATGATCCATAAGTCACTCAAGGGCAACGTCGTAGAGGTGGGCAGTGTGTCGGCGAGGGTGGCGTACCTTGTGTTAAAGATCAACAAACGCTACAGCGTTAAGATCTTACAAGTGTACGCCCCGACGTCCGCGCACCCCGACGAGGAAGTCGAAGCCATGTACGAGGATATAACGAAAGCTATGTCTCGTACCAAAACCTTCTACACAGTTGTCATGGGTGACTTCAATGCCAAAGTGGGAGTACAAGAGTATGGCGAATCGAGGATAGGATCCTTCGGCTTTGGGAGCAGAAATCACAGAGGCCAAATGCTGGTCAACTTTCTCGAGGCCCAGGGGCTTTTCTTGATGAACACGTTCTTCAAGAAACAGCCCCAAAGAAAGTGGACCTGGCGAAGCCCCGACAATGTGACTCGGAATGAGATCGACTTCATTATGTCCGATAAGCGCCAAATATTCAGAGATGTCTCAGTGATCAACAGGGTTAACACCGGTAGTGATCACCGACTCGTAAGAGGCACTCTGAATATTAACGTTAAAATCGAACGAGCGCGCTTAATGAGGTCAACTCTCCGACCATCCCTGCCCCAGGTCGAGGCTGGCTGTGAAGCATTCCAGCTAGAGCTACAGAATCGATTCGCCATGTTGGAAACCACGGCGGACATTAACGACACCGCCAACGGTTTGGTGCGGACCATCCGCGATATGGGTCTCAAATACTTTCGACCAAAGAGCAATGGACGCAAGTCGAAGCTCACAAGCGAGACTCTGGATCTTATGAGGAAACGACGCGAACACAACGGCACAGATTCTGAGCGTCGGGCACTGAACAAGGAGGTGAAAAGGCTTATAAGGCGCGACATCAGGCGCTCAAATGCCCGAGAGATCGAAACGACTATCAGTCGAAACAAGGGCTCTCGGGTATTGGCTAAACCTAACACCTCCTGTTGTCGCCTGACCAAGCTCAGAACATCACAGAATGCCACCGTCACCTCATTGCCAGAGATTCTCGCTGAAGTCGAACAGTATTACGGAGAACTATACTCTCCAAAGTCGAGACCACCTGAGACCCATAGCGCGGATGATCCGAGAGCCAGACTGGTACGCCACCATACAGATGAGCTTCCCGACGTCGACCTGGGTGAGGTTAGTGTAGCCCTGAGACAGCTTCATAATAACAAAGCTCCGGGGGATGACGGAGTTACTACAGAGCTATTGAGGGCCGGAGGAATTCCGGTTCTGAGGGAGCTTGCTCGACTCTTTAATTCCGTTATCCACACTGGCACAACACCGGAGGCATGGAGCAGGAGTGTGGTGGTTTTGTTCTTCAAAAAGGGCGATAAAGCCTTATTGAGGAACTACCGCCCCATCTCACTCCTGAGCCATGTATATAAGCTGTTCTCAAGGGTCATCACGAATCGCCTTGCCCAAAGATTCGACGACTTCCAGCCAGTGGAGCAGGCCGGGTTTCGAAAAGGCTTCAGTACCGTGGACCACATACACACACTAAGGCAAATTATTCAAAAGACCGAGGAGTATAATGAGCCTCTATGCCTAGCGTTTGTGGACTACGAAAAAGCCTTCGACACCATCGAGACCTGGGCTGTTCTGGACTCCATGCAGAGATGTCTTGTCGACTGCAGATATATCGAGGTGTTGAGATGTCTATACGAAGCTGCCACAATGACCGTCCAAGTACAAGATAAGAGCACAAAACCAATCCAACTGCGTCGAGGGGTAAGACAGGGTGATGTTATTTCGCCGAAACTGTTTACCAACGCGTTGGAGGACGTTTTCAAGACGCTTGATTGGAAAGGACGGGGCATCAACATAAACGGCCAACACATCTCTCACCTTCGATTTGCGGATGACATTGTCATCATGGCGGAATCTCTGCAGGAATTGGAGGGGATGCTGAACGGCCTAGGAGATTCTTCAGGACGGGTAGGCCTCGGGATGAACCTCGGTAAGACCAAAGTTATGTTTAACGGTCACGTGTCCCCGAGGCCTGTTGTCATGGGCTCTGCCACCCTGGAGGTTGTGCATGAATACATCTACCTCGGCCAAACTATACAACTTGGCAGGCACAACTTCCAGAAGGAGGTGGACAGAAGAATTCGTTTGGGCTGGGCGGCATACGGGAAGCTCCGAAAAGTCTTTGAGTCATCGATCCCACAGTGCCTAAAAACTAAAGTTTTTAATCAGTGCGTCCTACCAGTAATGACCTACGGAGCCGAAACGTGGACACTCACAGTTGGCCTGGTTCACAAGCTCAAAGTAGCACAGCGTGCTATGGAGCGTGCGATGCTTGGAGTTTCTCTGGTGGATAAAATTCGAAACGAGGTTATTCGCCAGAGAACCAAAGTGACCGACATCGCTCGCAGGGTTAGCACGCTCAAGTGGAAGTGGGCCGGTCATGTCTGCAGACGGACTGATGGTCGATGGAGCAGACATGTGCTTGAGTGGAGACCGCGTTTGGGCAAACGTAGTGTAGGGCGCCCTGCAGCACGATGGACCGATGACTTAAAGAAGGTGGCAGGCAGTGGATGGATGCGGACTGCCCAAGACCGGGATGGTTGGCGTCTCTTGGGGGAGGCTTATGTCCAACAGTGGACGAGAGTGAGCTGAAAAAAAAAAAAAAAAAAAAAAAAAAAAATTAATATCCAGGGATCATATTCGGTGAAGTAGGTAATGAGATTATCTATTGTTAATCATTTATTAGTAATTATGAAGTTTATCCCTCTGTATACTGCGAATATACATTAACAGGTTGCCTGTCCCGCCTTTAGACACAATAGTAAAACAATGGGTATGTATCATATATGATACATGGGGCAGGGAATAGGTTAAAGTATCTGTACTGTCACGATCTTTGCAGTGGTTGTTGCATAAGGTTATTGGGAGCAACTGTGCAGTAATATTCATCATCATCACAACAGCCCACAATGTCCAACTGCAGGGACGGGCCTCCTCCCGTGACGGATGCATACTTGGCCTACTAACACCACTCAGGCCAAACGGATTGGTATAGGGTTTAATTTCAAGTTTACCTTATTTTTATTACGTAAAGATAATAATCACGGATAGTCCATTAGTCGGTTTTTACGACACGCATGGGATGAGATGGGGTGGTCACACATTGTATTCTTACTCCGTCACCACACGGAGAAGTAATATTGTGTGATACAAAACGACGACCTCGGTGGCGCGACGGTAGTGCAAGCGACTGCCGTGCACGAGGTCGTGGGTTCGATCCCCACGCAGGACAATTATTTGTGAGATCCACAAATTGTTGTCCTGGATCTGGATGTTCTTTGTGTCTGTTAAATTGATGTTTGTAAAAGTCCCCGCGACACAGGGCATGATCCCTAGTGCGGGAGTTGTCTTTTTTAAGAAAAGAAAGAAAAAAGAAAAAATGTTTCCCATTGTTACTAGACAAGGTCCATATGGTGATAAATTTTAGCTTTTGTAATACGTTTCGATGACAATTTGGTAGTTAGGCTGAAGAAAACAATATGGGTCGACTTAGGACAGTGGTGCAGTTAGTGGCAGAAATCTCATGCAAATGTGCAAAAAGATTTGGTAAAGTTTGCATTACTTTGGGTTTTTACAAAAAAAAAAGTATAAGCATGTAGACCAGCCTCATTTCGTTTGGAACTAAAACACATCTGTGAGGAATATTATATTTAATATCAAGATGAGTCACACTAACTAAACTAAAAACAAAAATAACTTAGATGATAAAACCGCAAACTCACAGTTTCGCAAACCAAATAAGGCTATATTGTATTTTTGTCTAGTGACAAACGCACTTCACATATGAAATATGAATAGGAAAGGGGAGATGGGGTGAAATTTTATGACTGCTCTACCAAGATAAATATCATAGCTGTTGTAATATCTTACTATGGTATAAACAAATAAAATATGTGGTATATACCTATGTTTGTAGATGTTTACAGGATTAGTTATGATAACACCTTATTTGACGAAAAAAAGTTACCTATCAAAATTTTGGTGGTCTAATCGATCGATGAATCTGTAGGTCGAAGGCAATTTTAATAAAAGATGTAAGTAATAAAGAAGACCACCGTGATATTACCACAGAAATATGTTCGTGTATATTTTCCTTTATGTTTAAGTACACCTTTTGGGAGTCCGATGGATGAGGTAGCAGAAACCGTAGGTGGCTTATTGCCAGCAGAGGACGTCTTTTGGTTAAAATAATGGTTGTGAACACTTTTTGATTCTTTAATTCTTTCTTAAATTTCTAAATTAATTCTTAATTTTTTCTTAAACTAAATTAATTCTTAATGTTATTATTCCCATATCTTTATGATATGTAAAACTGTATGAATGTAACTTAAACTCAAAAACAAGTGGTAAAGAAGTTAAACATGTGTTTGTACTTCACTTTCTATAAATACGATTGGCGGTAGGGCCTGGACTTGTGGCGTCATATAGGTACTTATCTCCGGTCCTAATTTGATCGAAATTGATTTACCCGTTGAGTCAGTTTCGTCAGGTTAAAGAAGCAACAAAGATTCATACTCAGACATTTTCGCCTTTATAATATTGATATTATTTCAGAATATAAAAAAAATGTTTCAAACAAAATGGGTATAAAAATTAACTTTACAACTGAAATCTCAAAAATGTAATAGAAGCTAGACTTTTCGTTAAAAGTTTTTATTGCTTTTATTGGTCCTATAAATGGCCATAATACAAAAAAGCTTCTACGGCCTGAAGACGACAGTAGTGCAAAGTGCAAACTGGGCCAATTCAACACAATTTATGATATAGCTCGTAGCCTTCGTTTATGGTTTTACGACATATTTATCGCTTTACAACATAATGGGGGCGGTTTATGGTAATTCCCTAGCGAGTGTGTCCCTTCCTATAAAATTCTTGACACTAAAATGATGTTTTTATGAACAGGATCAGTGTATAAAAACGTAATTAGATCAAGGTGGGACGTTTGTGGTAGCCAGCAAATGTCTGGTTAGGTCGTACTGATCTATATTGGGGTTATTACTTTATATTTAGCCTGAGATTTGCCAATGACATCCTTGCGAATTTAAATTTCGATCGAAAGCTAAAAAGCTTACCTAAATCTGAAATGTTTGATTTGAGAATAAATATATTTTGCTTTAATTTGCATAAGAAGTGTATGTTGACAGACAACAGACGAACCACGGACGTTTGTCGCCCGAAGCTGCTTCCGTCTCCACTTTTTGCATGAGGTTGTACCGTTCAAGTCGGATAAATATGTCGGATTTTCTTCTAGATTTCCGTTATAAATATCTTCTGTATCTAACTTAATTAACTTAAGCTATGTCCTAAGTATGACTTTTAGTATTCACAATACGTAGGTATATCATCTCTACGCTATAACAAAACACACAGTAGCAAATTCCGACCAAAAGTCTGCTAATTTCATATCATAAACATTCTATTATGAGCCGCGAATATTAATATTTATATGAATGTTAACTCCCGTGTTTATGCACGGCTTAACTTAATACCCGAATCATTAGAATTTAACTAAACCAGGAGTTTGTTTCAAGTATCCCTCGATACTACTAAACAAGTATACAGTCACTACCCTTATAATAAATGTAGTAAACAGTTGTGTGTGTCTATCATTGCTGTTTCGCAATGCGAAAGCTTAAAAGCTCCGTTGGGTGAACGTCAATGGTTATAACAATTTTGTTTGTAGGTGAATTGTTTGGTGTTTTGTCGATGCGTCGGTATAGGATCTGAGTTGTAATAACGTTTCCGCTCTTTAGCCGATGTTTGCTCAACAAGGCAAACAGGAGAGATCGTAGATATATTATGTTTGTGTTATTTTCGGGTTACAAATATATACACATATATATTGGTGGCTTTAGTGATGATGGATTAAAATTTGATAACTTTGAAATCCTTCATAGGGGTGACAATAATATTGTTGGTATATTACTCAGCGTTTTGTTTGATGTTGGTTCCTATATAAATTGAGTTATATTTGGTAGGATTAACGTCCTTATTATTTGGTATATGAAGTATCATATCCAATTTGATTAATAGGAAGGGATGTAGACTGCAGAGCAAGTAAAGCTTAGAAATAAATAATAAAGGAAGTATTGCACTAAGTTAACATTTAGTATTATTTTTTCTTCTCTCATAGGGGTTAGTATCCAATACTTCGAAACTGCCTGTCTTGGGCTTGATGGCGTTTTATCAATGTGTAAGGAATATAATATGTATATATGTATTATCTAAGTATAAAATATAACATTATGGCGATAAACTTATACCTACATGCATTATTTCCTTTACACGTCAGAATTCTCCGTGTGGTGACGGAGTAAGAATACAATATGTCATCACCCCATCTCATCCGACTCATCCGACTAAGGGACAAACCGTAAATATTATCTTTACGAAGTAAAAAGAAGGAAAACTTAAAATGAAATCCTATACCAATCCGTTTGACCAGCGTGGTATTAGTAGGCCAAGTATCCCTCCGTCACGGGAGGAGGCCCGTCCCTGCAGTGGGACATTATTGGGCTGTTAAAATAATAATAACGTCAGAATACCAAACAAAATAAAACATTTACCATCATTTTCCATTTATCGTGACAGTATGAAATTATATTTTAGCCATTCTATTCAATACCATGCCTTTTAATTATAACTCGGAGTAACGAGGCACGCGAGACAAACAGTCTAGACTTAGCAATAAGGTCAAATGTCAGGTATGACTTGTCTATGATTGGCGTATGTTATTGTGACCTACTTCGATGATGTATTGGAATTTTATCTTCATTGAAGAAGATACTTTACTTGTCAATCTGATGGTAAGTAACGCCCTGCTCACCATAGTACAAATTAGTTGATAATTTCTGGACAGTTTCATGAAATGACAGACTTATCTTTCCCCTGCCCTTATCCCAATTTTATTTGGGGCTGGCGCAGCATGTCTTCTTCTTCCATACTTTCCTATCGGACGTCATCTCACAAGTAACACTCTTCGCAGCCATATTGTCTTTCACAAAATCCATTCATCGTTGATCCATGAACTGACAGACTACAAATGAAAAATGTTTTCACCCCATCTCGCTTCGTGCATGTGGTCGGAAGTGATTAAGACAATTTGGGACATGCATAATATCATTGTACGATGCTCCTAATTAAAAAAACCGACTTCCGCAACCTCATTTACATGGATAGTTTATAAAAGTTTTATAATTTGCGATAAATAATAATCCTGTGGGACAATAAAGGTTTGTTAAGAAACAAAGTAACTATACTCACACAGTACCTATCACCTTTGTTACAAGATCACAGATACGCCGCTTGTTTACCATTAAACCGATTTGCTCTTAAAACGTTAGTGCCTACAATAGCTTGAGATATTCCTTTGTAGATACATAAACATTGCATATCAAAACAAAAGCTTCTTGTAATATATACAATGTGAAAGAAGTTAAAACACGTGTTGTTTGGATTACGCTGTTTGTTTAATACGTCAATATATCGTGATTGCATCGTTATGGGATCGGGGATTTTACAAATTAAATTAGCTAAGCGTAAGTTTGATAATGTTTATCGAAAATAAATCGGAAAATAATCGGTATTAATTAAATATCGAGGAAGTTTTCCGGAGTATACTGGATATTCGCCTTGAAAGCAAGCCCACACTAACTCTTACTTTGTTGTTTAACTTGACTATTGCTTAGCGCAGATTATGAGGCTATGATCACTTATAGTTCAATCAGAAGTGCCATCTACCCGAATAAGTATTAAACAGCGAGGTAACGACTTAAGTAGGCTATCAGAGAAGGCGTCTGGAATACTTGACGCAGCAGCGCAGGTTCGATACCCGTCTAAGGTTCAAAATATTGTCCGTTGTTTAGCAATTTATATGGAATAAGAAAAAAATCTTATGTTTTTTTATAATCGAATCGAATAATTACAAAGTCTCTTGGAAATTTGTCATCGGAAAAGCGCATGTTAAGTCTTGGAAGAAATACAATATTGAAACGAAGTCCTGTTGTTTCGATATCATGTCAACATGCGTAAACCACTTAACGTAAATCACGTAAATACTCGTTAGTTTCAATACTTTCAATTTTCCGCCATTACCATCAAATATCGTAAGTCGTTGCGGATGAACGCAATTATCGTCGGGAAGTGAAAATATGTATTTTACATCGTTAATATACGACTATGATTAATATTGCAGTCTGGGATTTATGATGTACTGTTTACTTTTGAAAGTAGAGTAAAAGAAATTGCTGTCATCCAAATAACTTTCAGGTTTTATTGCTCGTATCAAAATATCTAAGTACGTAAAAAAAGTTTTAACTAAACTCTACGTCCATGTTTTTAAAAACCTGAAACTTCGACGGATTCTGTTGCCTTATTTTATTGTGTTTGTTTGCCCTTATATAAATAAATTATGTTTTCTTCTGCTAGCATAAGTAATACGACTGATAATTGACAACTATTACAGCGAATTATAAAGTTTGGTTAAAAAGACATACCTCTACGTGATTCTATAAGCAAAGAATACGCCAAGTAAATAAGTATGTCATATTGATTTGTACATGTACTACTCATTTTATTTCGGGAGTTTCTGTTTGTCCTAAAACGAAAATACTAAAATAAATGAAGACACTATAGTATGAGCTATGCTTAGTTTTTCTTTGTAGTACTAAATGTATGAGAAATATAACATTTTCTGGATACATACTTTATAATAAACCAGTATAAATTTAATACTTTAAACGCAAATACTTAGACTGCACGTATGTGACCTACTTTCATAGATTACTCATATAAACAAGGCAATTATTATTAATGTAGATTTTTATAAGCTGCTTACTCAGATGTTGTCTGATAAGATAACTGTTCCGCACTTCTTCTTTGTAAAAAGTAGGTGACGAGGAAATTATGAGAATTGTTTTATTTATCTATGTTTATATGAGTAGGCTTAGTTTAAATTGTAATGCAGAAAAGAAGATTTTTATAGTGATCTATGATATCTTGTTTTTTTTAGATTATTGATAGAGTTCTGTAGGATATTATTTTTTTATGTTGCTTTATGGTGGCATTTGAGGAATTGGCCCACCTAATGGTAAGTGAAAACTGGCATTCCTGACGTTAACTTATAAACGTCAGGAATGCCAGAGCAAAGTCAAGACGGTGCCTTCCCTAGTCATAATCTATTATGCCCGATTTACACATCGACAAGTACAGTAGCGAGTTAAGTAGTAAGTTGTTGATTAAGTTGATTTAAATAGATCTCCATCCTATTTTTTGGCGAGTTAAGTTGGCGAGACGCGAGAGAGGGGGCTACTTCGTACTTAACTCGCCAAAAAATAGGATGGAAATCTATTTAAATCAACTTAATCTTAAAATACTACTTAACTCGCTACTGTACTTGTCGATGTGTAAATCGGGCATTAGTCTTATACGAGTAGGCCTGTAAGTTCCCATCTCCTTTATACCTAAAAAAATGTGTATTTTAATAAGTATCTTTGCGTTTTTTAATTTTACCTATTTTATTTTTTACTACGTATATTTTACTAAAATTAAAATTGTTTTTATCACTTTCATTAGGGTCTCAATTTATTACATTCAATACGCTTGTCACGATACGCTTCAGTAGCAATGTAGATAACGTAAAAGCGAGTACACATATAAGTTAAGAATGACATTTTCTAAATATTTCTTATGATTAAGAACGAAAGTGTGGACGAAATAGTTATAATGAGAGCTATTGTGCATTGTGACAACACTTTCGTTACAGCCCATATGTGTCAAGGAGTGAAAGTAAGGAATAATAGATAGGTAAGAGTTATAATATTATCAACATTAGAAAATTAACTAGTTACTTAATATTTACTTCGTTACGTGGTCTTACGATACGAAACTTTTGTATACATTTATATAAAATGTTCGTAATAATTATATAAATGAAGTTAAAATTATATATATTTAATATAATTTAATAATTGTCTTAGACTACACACACTATTCGATATCGTATTGCTTAAAAGTTATGAAACTAATTGAAATTTTATCATTTATCATTTTAAATTAACTGTAAGTATCTAAATAAGTCTTAATTAATTTCTAATTTTCAATTAAAAACTTCAATTAGTATTATCTAATTGCATCAAACAATTACTTAATTTTAGCAGAAAACGTACAACATGTAAATGTCATAAATAACTTTGAGTAGGTATTTATACTAAAAATGCTTGAGGAACCGCTTATGTTTACTAAAATAAGGCCAAACATAAGTCTCATACAAAAATAGACTAAAATAAATATTATTTTATTGTAGGTAACTATTTAAAACAACAACACTAAAACATAGATTAATTCTAAAACTGCTTATTCACAAATACACAACAAACATTACACGAACAACAAACACTAATATAACTGCATTCTATTGCAACATTAATATTTGTATAAAGTTTTACAACAACCAAAAAAGACCGTTTCCCGTCGAGATTATAAAATTTAGACAATATTTACGATCAAATAAACATTTTAAAACTCCTTATCGTTACAAACCAGGTGTAAAACCCGAACTGTTAGCTTTTGCTAAAGGCTATGTTGCAATACAATCATGATCGACCTTGTCTTTACTTTATAATGCTATCCTTCTCTCTCTAGACTAAATATTTCATGCAACAACTAACTTTAACAATCTTAAGACTAAACTTACTGTTATTTTAATTACTGTTAGCGTAAAATATAAGTATGTTTAAAAAAAAAGTGTAGTTATGGGTAAATGATGAAGGGATGTGGTTCCGGACATGCGTACTAGAGTGGGACGACGACAGCCGGGCATCGAGTAAACGTCAGTTGTTTGCCGGTCGTCGCCGCGCGCGTGCCTCCATCGCGTCCTCGCGACCCTTTCATACGGTACACATATCAAATTTCACGCGAAAATTTGATATAGTCGTCAGTTTTGTGAAGTGTTTTTTGAAAAAGTTCGTGCGTTGACCGGTAAATGTTTTAAGTTAAAACGATCGTAGTTTTTAATAAGTTGTGCTTGGAATTGTTTTATTTGCGCTAATGTGTGTTTTTTGTTCAGTGATTTGTTTGCAACCTCAGCAACAGTTTGGTTTTTTGTAGTAGGTATTGTTTTTATTTTATTTTACTTTCAATTTTCTTATGTTTTTTCCTTACCAGTATTGTTTCTTTATGATATCACCAACGGAGTTGCTTTTATCATTACTGATAAGTCTTATCTTTGACTTACATTGTTTTGTGCAATAATAAGAAGTGCACATTTAGTTCGTGTTTTGATATGTAAAAAAATATGTGTTAAACAGTTTTCGTAAAACATGCCAAGGCTTGACCAAAACTTGTACAATGTTTTGCTTGACAAAATAGTTTTAGAGCATATTATATTTTTACTTACATAAACAAGCATTTCTAATTGTTTCAAATATGCATGAAATATTATCTTACTAGATTACTATTTATTGTATTTCATTCATTCCATTCATTCGAAAGACTTTTATTTATTTCCCGTCAACCATTATTGTTGTTTTGATCAAAATTGATTCAATATTATCGACTGTTAAAGCAAGTAGACACTCGTTTAAGATGACTGCCTTTATTGTGAATCACCGACTGTATGAAATGCGAAAGACAAAGAAGGGATTTGAATATGAGGCGAGGGGACCCTCTTGAAATTGATCGTCTGGTACACCCCAGCCTCTGGTTAGCCGAACCCTTAGATGTAGCGTAGGCATAGTTAATGTGGTACAAATTTGATTTTATACTTTAGCTTCTATTCATAAAGGACTTCCCTTTACAGGTACAAACTTGTTGAATTTTGCTGCGATGAGACATTATAATATTTCATGCAATTATGTTTACTCCTTAGGATTATAAATGGTGTAGCTCTTAATATTCCAGTGTAAGGAAGTTGTATATGTATAATTGTAATGGAAAACTGCTGTTATTTCAATTACAATATGTTTGTAATTACTCTGACTATTGTTACGTCATATAAAAAAACTGTCAGATTTAAATTGGTTTAAAGATTAGTTATTCGAATCTGATTGAATACATTTTAAACTAGTTTAACAGGTTTATGAGTAACGAGACGCGTGCTTGTATTATTCCTACTATCAGTAGTATTCGGTTGCTCATTCGAGCAGTAATTGTTCCCCGTAATGGTTTAAGACCCTTTTTTTCGATCTGTCTCATTGTTATCCATAGGGTGTGGGTCGTTGACATTGGCCTTCCCCTTTTATATTTTGGATTTGCGATATTTTTCATCACATGTCGGATTATCAATATATCATTTCTAATCGCCTTTTCGATTATTGCTTTAGATACTTTTATATCGCGGACGGTCATCGTAATCCTTCGTAAGGTCCGCTTTTCACGTTTCTCTATAAATTTGATACCCATTAATAATACCTTTTGTTCTAATTTCAAAAGCCTGTTTTGTATGGATCCTGTTGTATAGCAAATGAGTTACGGTCCATTCTTTTTCGAACATTGTTTTTGGTATTGACTTAATCCTAACATAAAACAAAATTAATATTCAGAACACACCGCGTTTTTTGGGAGTTGTAAAATACACAGTCAATACAAATTCAACATAACTTTTTTGTTAAGGTTCTCTAACGGTTTTGTTGATTCTGATCTCGTAATTTCATTAAAATATATAGTGAGTAATAATTATAGACTTTGTTTATGATTCCATTAGTTACTTGGAATAATTATTTTTGTAGTATCGAAACTAAGAGCCTGAATTTACTGACTCAAAACCTATTGTCGTGTCTGTATGTCTCTAGATACAACACATGTTTTGCATTTACCTTGAGATTAAATCGTGAGAATTATTTTATAATGAGAAGGAATGGTGAAGGTAGTAGGTGTGTGAATTGTAAAACATGGGCACATAGTGTAATTCTTAAGAATGATATGCCACTTGTACGGTCAACAAACTATAATAAGGCCTTAAAGAAGTGAGTAATGGTGAACGTCACGCCCCGGGAGTAAAGCTAACATCTTGTGAAGCTTTTACTGAGCTCGCAATAATAGCAATTGACCAAAACAATGCGAACAGAACGGCCCGGAGAGCACCGTTAGAGCGTGCCGCAAGACTTTAGATATTCACTGCATTAGCGAGGGCAACAATCTTTGATAACTCGCCTCTTATTGCGCAAGCGACCTGCTTTTCGCACGTGTTCTTCAACTATTTTGCAATGTTTTCCGGTTTTAAAATAATATGTCTCTTCGTAAATGTTGTCAATGATTTGCAAATTGCATAGTTACCAAAATATATATCTATACATATTACAGTCACTAGTATTTATTTAATTCTGCCTTAACGTTATGACTATATTTTCTTAACAGAGCGATACAAGCTGTAAATAATTTAGCTACAAAGTAGTGTTTACGAGGTGATGGTATTAAGAGGATCAGCTCAGTTAATCTAAAATTAAAGTGAGAGTTGTAACGTTGTTCGAAGAAGTTTCATATTATAAATAAGTAATTTACTTTTAACTGTATACTTTATTTTATCAGGATACTTTTACCAATAGAAACTTTAGTGTGGTTACATCATCTTACATTTTTCACTACAAAAATTAAGTAAATATGCGTTGCAAAATCTATATTTATCTATTTTATATGTGTTAGTATAATCAGTAACCGTCGCAGGTCTATCCCATAGGGGCGTTGCACTGCGCCGCGATGGAATGTGCCCGATCGTGGTTACGAAATGCCGTGACTCCACAATCGTGCCTCTCCACTGGAATACGCAATTATTTTATCAAAATATTCGTCGAAAGATATCTTATATAGACTACCTGTCTTATAAGTAACGTTTCCGTTCGTAGACTAGAATACAATCCATTTAATGGCTTTGTTAATTGAGTTTCTTGCACTGTGGAAACGTACTGTTCTCGTTCATAGCTTTTTAATTACGCTTTTTATATGGCGCTACACACGCTAATGTACGGCTAAGGTCGTCCAGGAAAATACAACGGGCTCCATTGTTTAACGCTGCTCCTTTTATGGCATGTAGCGGTTCGACTTCTTAGGATCCCGGTTTCCGAAAAAGTCAGTACTTACCGAAAATTCTGAGAAGGATGAATTTAATTACTGCTAAATCGTTATTTATAAAATTGTTTCAAATTTTGTTATGTGTATTTTTCAATGTTATCTTGTAAAAGTTATTTAGAATAAGTTGTTAAATTTCAAGAGTGGTTAAGTATAGTCTTATCTCGTCTCCCCCACTTGCAGTAACGTTAAAGAGTGATGGAAGCGATTTGTCATGTTCCTTGCTTAGTGACCCACTTAAAAGAGGAATTCAAGATGATAGATTTTTTACCAAAACCTCTCCGAGTACTATTAGCGGGAAACGATCTAACCCTCTATCAAAATCAATCAATTCTGACAAAACTGCGTCGTGCAAACCCTTCATCATCATTAGTTTCATATTATTGTTTTATTTGACCTTTTTTGACTTGTGGAAATCCCATACGGACTTTTATTTACTTTAATCAAGTATTATCATGGTCATGTCGGGCTTGCACGGCTCTCCTAACCAGTTATAGCATTTATTTGAACTTAAAAATGTACTGCAGGCAAGTCACAAATGTGCTACTTTACAAAACAAAAGATAGAAAAAAATATGGTAATAGACAAAACTTTTAACCGTATTACAAGCATAATGAGTATTGATAGACAGGACATGCTTCAGCGAGAATAACAAAAGACTTTTTGCACGATCCTTCTTTTAAAACTCCTTCCGCGTCAATGTTTTTGTACATTGATTAATGAGCGTTTTATTTAAAGATCACTCAAGAATAAAAAAAAACGTTTTGTCTTTTAATGAATTGAAATTGAAAAGGATTTTAGAAGCAATATTTTAACGGTCATAGTTTACTGTTGAAAGGCTTAGGAGATTTCATCATAGCATGTTTTGCAACTCCTTTCAATTTCATTTGCACAATTTCAAAGCTATTTGTTGGTTTCGGTACCAATTTGACCAGTTGTTTTGAATAAAACTAGTTATTACTTCACTTGAATTGATTTTGTATAACATTGGTTACGTATTTTAATTTATCGTTTTGATCAATTTGGTTATAATGTAGCTATAAGCTATAAATAGCTGCAATCTTTTTCTTCGTTATCTTTTGGTTAGTAATTAACTTGGCGCTGAGAAATGTTTTATTTTTTTTACTGTTTATTACTGTTATGACATAGTCGTAGTTATCGACTGTAACTACTGTAACTGCTACAGGACATAATCGACTTTCTACGTGTCCTCCGAAGCACGAAGAGACACTCAGATGTAATATATAGTGCGCAGTCACTCATCTAAAGAATACTATACATTGCTTAACCAGTCTAAAGTCCGATTTACACATCGACAAGTATCGATCTCTATTCTATTTTTTGGCGAGTTAAGTTGGCGAGACGCGAGAAAGGGGGCTACTTCGTACTTAACTCGCCGCAAAATTGGATGGAGATCTATTGAAATCAACTTAATCAACAACTTACTACTTAACTCGCTACTGTACGAGTTGTTGATGTGTAAATCGGTTTTTAGAGCTGCAATCTGTATTATACATAATCGTAAGAACTGTAAAGTATTTTAATCATATAAGAGATAAATTAACAGCATAAGTAGAAAGTCCGTTAAGTTCTTTATTACATACTATTCCTATATCCGTAGTTACTCAACCATATATATTATTAGATTTACAATATACTGTATAATTTTTTCTTTGTTTATTGGGCAAGTAAGTGTATGTTGCAAACTGTGTATTTTTTTACTTTATTTATTAGTTTGTTGGTTACATTATGTCGCTATTACGTGATTTGTTATTTCGGCAACGTTGTAAAGACCCGAATCCTAAATCCCTTTCAACATCTCACTGCAAGTACCCTCTGTACTTGATAGTAATCTTAGCAGCACTGGATAGGTGGTATATAGTTCTTCCTCCCGTAATCTGACTTTACGAGCCCCACGGGATGAGCTAGAAGACTTAATGCATTATTACTCCGTCAACACAAGGACAGTAAACTTTAAAACAGACTGATAAAATAACTGTCAATATGTGTAAAAGTCTATCACGATATCATATTAAAGATCTTTCATTTTTAATAAGTGGTAAGAGTTTCACCAATATTTAGGTAACTATTGTACATTTATTCAGATAGATTTTTGTAAAAAAAATACTCATAAATTGTAGATAACTAAAGTAGCTATCATATTTTCAGTGCCACTAGTTTAAAATACGATTAGATAACAAAGTATGATACACTATTACAGTAAGCCATTTAGATGGTAAGATAGTAACCGCGATGTTTAAAAATCCGCACAAAAAATACATCAGTCGGGGATCACGCCGAGCGTAAAAACGTGGCCTTGTATTTTTTGCTTAAAAAGAGATCGAGAAAAAAAATGGTTGTTGGTAATCTATAATTCTTATTAGCTTGTTCTATTTAAATTAAAATTTAATGTCTGTGTGTGGTGATGGAATAAAAATTTAGCGTTTTACTACCCTGTTTAATTTAGAAACTGTCGTTTATGACGACTTAGGAATTGAATCTAATATTCAATATTTTACAAGGCAGAAAAACTTAACACCTGAATTCAACCTGTTTTGCCTCTGGATTCTTTACATAATTGTTCAAGCGGTGGAGTTAATGAGCTGCTGTGAAAAACTAGAACGAAATTGATTAATCTCAATAAAAGCAATATTCTAACTACTAAGGTAACATCTGGTCTTAAACCAACTGAACACGAAGCCAAACGTATTACGAACACTTTGTGATACATTCCGCAAAATGTATACAGCATACAAATGGTAGGTAATCCTAGAAGATTTCCCTAGAAGTTTCCTTTTGGCTCAATATACAACGTTTAGCTACGATCTAGTATCAATAATAGAAATATTGAACAAGAGTCGGAAGTTTGAAGACACATTGTGGCTTTTGCCTTCCTGTAGGACGCGTGGTCTGAATATAGATGCCCTTGTTATGATCCCTACGGCATTCTTGATACCCTTCACTTAGATAAAGTGTTGTTTTTTGTTCTACTCTTAGAATAGTTGTCACGTCAGACTCTTGGTTGTTGGACACTTTTGTGAATAGTGTTTTGTGTTTAACTTTCTTTGAGTGACGTAGGTACTTGCTTTGTTTACGTTAAATTTTATGAACAAGTTCAAACTACAAACTTACTAATATAATACATTAGTATGTTAGATAAGTTGGTAAACTATGACTTAGAACTTAAACTTAATGGAAGGAAGTATGAGTCTGACACACAACTACTAGAAGCTCATATAGCAAGGCTACAAGACTCTTGGGATTCACTCTCAAGTAAATATGAATCATCACAAAACATGATGAAAGAATACACACTGGCAATGGATGAAATTGTCAAATTGTCAGAGACTAACGCTAGCCAGTTTGATTCATTGACCAGAAACTACAACACCTGTGTATGTAATCGCAGCCTTCCACCCCCAACACCAGTTACTTTACCACCTAAACAAGTAACATCAGAGAACTTGTGTGACAGTCTCAACTTCCCAACCCAAGGTAGGACTAAAGATTTTAATTTGAATTCTAGATTAAGTATTGATACAGTTATGTTTTCTGATGAAATTGGTACTAATTTTAGCACTATTTTAAATAAACATTTGACAGGTCTAACTGAAAACAACTGTTACCCTCACGCAAATCTTAATAGTATAACAGATATTATTTTCAAAAACCAAAATAATTATAAAGCAAATACAAACTTAATAATAATGTTAGGGAATAGGTTAAATATTAATAGAATAAATTTAAAACAATGTTTTGAAATGTTAGACAAAATACAGGTTAATAATATAGTTATGTTTACATTTCCATATTGTAGTCAGTTGCCACATCATGAAAATCTAATTAGGTATAAGCTTAATATGTTAATGTACGGTCGGGGTATTTGCCGCTCGACCACCCTTAGGCGAGAATCGCTTGGCACGCGGCGCATGCGATACGTGGGCGTGCCACGTATCGCATGCGCCGCGTGCCAAGCGATTCTCGCCTAAGGGTGGTCGAGCGGCAAATACCCCGACTGTACAATATGAGTACTTATAACACTAAATTTACAATTTTAGACACTAACAATATTGTTAGAATTTCTTATAATTTACACAAGGATAGGTATTTTCTATCTACTTATTTTAAACGACAAGTAGCTATTTCGCTATCATATTTTTTTGATATTACAGCAAATAATTTTGCTAAACAATTTGCTCATATTGAACAATGCTTTAGTGCATCTAATTTTATTTTGGAATCTGTTCCAATTAATTTAAACTAGATATTAAGACAATAGAGTTTCCCTCAAGCTTAGTAAAATGTAATACCTTTCATAATTATAAAAAAAATGCCAATCATATTAACTTGGTGCACCAGAACATTCAGTGTTTAAGAAATAAAGAGCTAGAAATAGAACTTTTTTTGAATAGTTGCAATATCAGTATTTTATGTATAACTGAACATTGGTTAAAAAGTTTTGAATTAATGTTTAATTTCAGTGGCCACCAGGTTGGTAGTTCATTCACCAGAGCAAATTCAATACATGGAGGTTCATTAATAATAATAAATAAACAATTTAAATTTAAGGAACGTAAAGACATAGTAAATCTATCTGTTGAACGAACAATTGAATTGGCATCATTGGAAACAGGACAATTCATTGTAGTATCAGTATATAGACCACCACTAGGTTCCTTTGATATTTTTGAATTAATCATGGAAGAGGTTTTATTTAAACTGTCAAAATCAAACAAGAAACTTATTATATGTGGAGATTTTAATATTAATATTTTAGAATGTAGCAAATTAAGTCTTAGATTGATTAATCTATTTAAATCATACAACTTAGTTAATATGTTTATGGAACCTACTAGGATAACATCAAATAGTGCAACATGTATAGATAATATTTTTACAAATATAATTCCAACTCAGAAATGTATTATTAACCAATTAAATTCAGATCATAGTGGCCAATTAATACAATTCGATAATGTAAATAAAATAATATCAAAGAAGTATATAACTTGTGTACCGGTAACTGCAAACCGTTTGAATAATTCAAAAACAAAGTTACTTAGTATTGATTATTCATTTTTATTAACTCGTCACACGTCCGCGTCCCTACATATCGGTCCATATGCAAAATGATCCCGGTCCGTCCGCGTCACTACATATAGGGCCAAATTTCCCGCGCTCATTCAATTGGTAATATTTCACGTTTCATTCACTAAATGCACTATGGTTTGATGCTAATTATTTAAATAGTTCGTAATCTATCGGTCAAATAAATATTTACTCTGGCAATTTACAAAAAAAAATATTTTAAAGAAATGAAACAAGTGCAGGTGTTTATTCTTCGTGATTCGCGGGTTTTTGTGAGTGAATTGTAATAACGGAGTATTTTGTTTCAATTGTGTAAATAAAGTGATTTATTATCTCAAGTAGTGTTAAATGTCACTAAAGTGTTGTCTTGTGTTAATAAGTAAATTATTTGAAATGTTTTATTGTCGAAATGTGTAAAGTGTGTGTTTTTGAAAATAAAGTGTTGACGCCCGGGGCCATTTTGGTTACTGTTTTTTGAATTTGCTAATAACAAACAGCTCCTGGCAAGAAATGTATGTATTTTATTTCTTTATTTATTCATTATTTTATCGCTATATAACATGGCAATAAGTGTTACTCGTTTCATAACATATAATTATAGTTTTCATTCATAAATTTTCATTTAATGAGACGGGAATTTTTTTCATAAAAAACGCATAAACAGTTGGACATGTAGGGGTGTGGGTCAAAATTTGGTCGGACGCTCAAAAGGTTAAATATATCACATCCAAATGAAATGTATAACTCTTTTTTTACTACATTTCATAAATTATTTAGTGAGATTTTTACCTGTAAAACATTTGCAGTTACTAATACATTAGCATTTAATGACTGGGCAACAGCGGAGTTACACAAAGATAGGCAATTATTGTATAACTTATATGAAGAAAAATCAATTAACACCAGTGATGAGTTCAAAGAGTATATAAAAGAATTTTCAAAAAACTTTAAAATTAACTGTAAAAATACCAAAGCACAATATAACCTCTAAAATAAAAAACAGTAATAATAAAATTAAGACTACTTGGAATATTATAAATGAGGAAACAGGTCGAAAAAATCAACAACACAAAGACCTAAAATTAAAAGTTGAAGATAAAATTATAGATTCTGATTTAGATATAGCGAATACATTTGAAACATATTTCACCAATATTTCTATAGATATTACCAAATCTTTGAACTTCTCACCCCATGCGGCTATCACTCTCTTAGAAGAAAATGTACCACATTGTAACGAAACATTTAAATTTAGTCATGTTAGCCCACTTGACATTATTAAAACTTTTAATTCTCTAAATGTTAAGAAAACAGCTGATCTATGGGGAATCTCTGTTAGCATTTTAAAAACAGTTATAGATATCATTGCACCGGAATTAGCTTTTATTTTTAATAACAGTATAGACCTAGGTATATTCCCAGACCTTATGAAACCAAGCAAAATAACACCTCTTTTCAAATCAGGTAGTAATTTAGATCCTTCAAACTTTAGACCAATATCTGTGTTGCCTGCGTTTAGTAAGATATTTGAAAAACTAATTCTTAATCAATTAATTAGTCACTTTAATAAGAATGTTTTGCTTCACGATAGACAATTCGGATTTACACGTGGTCGTTCAACTACCGATGCCGGAGTTAATTTAGTAGAACACATATTTGAGGCTTGGGAAGAGTCACAGGATGCTTTTGGCGTTTTTTGCGATTTATCCAAAGCATTTGATTGTGTCGATCACGAGACTTTATTGAGGAAACTAGGTCACTATGGTGTTAGAGATTCTGCTTTAGGTATAATGAAATCATATTTAAGCGATAGAGTACAAAAAGTAGATGTAAATGGTAAGCGTTCGCCCGGATCAGTTGTTAAAATGGGGGTACCACAAGGCTCAATACTAGGACCATTTCTATTTCTTATATATATAAACGATTTGCCAAATTTAGTTAAAAAGAACCCCGAGATAATGTTGTTTGCCGATGATACATCCTTTATTTTTAAAATTAATAGACGACAACCTGCGGTAGACTACATAAATAATTCTCTTTTGGAAATAGTATATTGGTTCAGTTCAAATAATTTGTCTCTAAATAAAACAAAGACAAAATGCATAAAATTTACCATGCCAAACGTTCTTGATATAAAACCAATAGTTAAAATCAATGATGAGGAACTGGAAATAATTAACACTACAGTATTCCTAGGCATTACTTTAGACAGTAAATTACAATGGGGCCCCCATATTGAAAAATTGTCAGGTAGGCTTTCTTCAGCAGCATACGCAGTAAAAAAAATACGTCAGTTAACAGATATAGACACAGCTAGGCTAGTTTATTTTAGTTATTTCCATAGCCTAATGTCGTATGGTATTTTGTTGTGGGGTAGTGCGGCTGATATTAACACAATATTTGTTTTGCAAAAAAGAGCGATACGTTGTATATATAATATGGGCCCAAGAGAGTCTCTTAGAGATAAATTTAAAATAATTAAGATTATGACTGTGCATTGCCAGTATATATTTGATAATTTAATGTACGTACACAAAAATATTAACAAATATAAAAAAATGAGTGATATACATAATGTTAACACTAGAAATAAAAAAAAACTTGCTGTTCTCCACACTAGGCTTCATAAAATAAGTAATTCTTTCGCTGGTAATGGTATTCGTTTTTATAATAAGCTCCCTAGGGAAGTTAAAGAATTTTCAGTTAATAAATTTAAATCTTTTATTAAACATAAGTTAATATCGAAATCATATTATAGTGTAAAGGATTACTTAAACGATAAAAATGCTTGGATCTGAATTGTCCTGTTTACTAAATAAAATAATATTTGTGAAGTGATCACCAAAAGAGCGATAGGAACCCAGCAGAGTTTCTTGTGGGTGTCTTCTCTGACATGGTCGTGTTCCGAACCCTCAGTAAACTTAGCCGTTAAGTTAGACGAGCATATTATGTGATCACTATAAAACGACCTTCACACGCGGTATTTTTTATATCTTACGTGAATAAACTGTTTTTTCTTTCTTTTCTTTCTTTCTTTCATGCGTTATTTAACAAAACTTGTGTAAGAAAAATTATTATTTTGATGACCATGTTATAAAATATGTATGTCAATTAAAAAAATATAGAGATAAGAGCTGGTAATATCAAATTAGGGACAGGTAAAGTAAAACAAATTTCTATACCTAAATGTAATTGGACTTAGAGTCTTAACCAATAAATTAAAAAGAACCTTGAATTAATTAAAGTAATTAATTTTTATTTCACGTGAATGAGTAAGTAGCAATTAACACGTAGATAGTATTTTGTTTATAAAAGCACGTTCGCACTTCAAATGTGAGTGACTGTCAACACGCATGAATAGGCCAAGGTTATGTCTGTTTCCGATTAGTATTTGCGTTCCCGTGACTCATACAGTGAGTATTAAAACACCGTGGATTAGTTGATTGTTACTTAAATCAATTCTAAGGTGCTTCTAAGGTTCTCTATTTTGTCTCATAATTTTTTTATCCATAATCTAAGGTGTCATAACATTTTGTGTCCGAATCATCATGTGTCCGAATGGTAGCTAGTTTTTTTTGCTATAACCATCACAATCTATAAAAAAACATAAATACTATATTCTAGTTTTACATAAAAAAAATGTTTCTGGCACTCGCCGGCCGCTGCCGCGGCACGCTCGCTTCGCTCGCTCGGCTCGTGCGCGTTGTGGTCACCATACTAAGCTAACCTAACCAACTGTTTCTGACTTTTGCCCTAATATTTTATTTTAGGGAATGTGACTTTATAGCAAGGAAAAATAGGATATGTTATAATTATAGTACCCCATTTTATGACTCACAAGTATTATAGGTAAAGACGATTAGGTAATATACGATTTCGTATACGCGAACATTATGGAAAGTGATGATTATAGTAAACTTGTTTGGGATTATGATTTTCGGACGATCGATATTCGGAGAAGAAAGGGACTATACCGTATTCATCCTTACTTGATTTATTTAGTAAACAAACACCACATATTGCAAATTCACTAGTTTTAACAACAATCGCACACTTTGATATGGATGAAAATTTCTGGAAAGTAGCATTATACGTTTATGCAATAGAAAACACGTAAATTACTTTGATTTCACCACTATCTTTCTTATATTTTAAATAAATGTATTTTTTTCCAACGGCAAATTTCACAGATAAAAATTAATTTCATTATTTGACATTTGTAGATTCTAGAAATTTCATAGATTCGTAGGGATGGTAACAAAAGTGAATGAACGATTGGCATACGAATAAAATGATGATGTTTAAATAAGTCCTACTAATATTATAAATGCGAAATTTTTTGAGAATGTATGGATAGATGGATGTTTGTTACTCTTTCAACAAAGTTGTAATCTTTTTTATGGACCTCACTGAAAATCAGCGCTGTAAGCGACTGAGCATAACTGTTTGGTGTGCCGCAGCATTATGCTGAGTGGGGTCCGATTCCTGCACAGATGTGGCTTTATCATGACTTTTGTTTATATTCTTTATTTTTGTAATTGTCTATATTCTTACTGTACCCTTAAACCAGGAATAAATGTATTTTCTTTCTTTCTTTTTCTTTCTCTTTTACAGCTGCTTATACCTACCTACCTTCTATATTTGTAAAAATTATAAATAAAAAATTTGTTTAATACTTTTAGCATTATTTACGACTCCACATTCATATTGCGTAATTAGAATATTATGTAATTATATACCTACACTGTATAATGTATGTAGCTAAAAAAATTGCCATAAACCGTTCAGTACTAAAAGAACTTTAAGTAAAGATTTCATTCATTCACATCAGTTACACATCTCTAGCTATCAGTACTCTTTAGTCTGCGGTTGACACGACGCCATATATGTTTACCATATAGAGCAAGTCCGTTTAAATAGACTGTACCTGCTTCTAACCATAAAAAAAACTACAGCCCAAACATAATGATATGATAGACATCACTCACTAGACACTAGGATCTGTAATATGCACATGACTAATCATATCATCATAACATCCCATAAATGTCCCACTTTAGGGACGGGCCTCCTCCCGTGACGGAGAAATACTTGGCCTACTAATACCACGCTAGCCAAACGGATTGCTATAGGGTTTAATTTCAAGTTTTCCTTCTTTTTACTTCTTAAATATAATATTCACGGATAGTCCTTTATTTGGTTTTTACAACACTCATGGGATGAGATGGGGTGGTGAAATATTGTATTCTTACTCCGTCACCACACGGAGCATGAGTAAAGCAAATGACTTATTGATAAACGTTGTCGTTCGAGTTTTCCTTCTCTCATGTACTCGACTTATACGACACCCGTGGGATAAGATAGAGTGGTTTTTACTGCCTTATCACGTAGATAACTTAAATGCATGTAGGTATCTGTTTTGCGATAACAATCTCAATTTCTTAAATCAATTCTAACGAGCACCTTATATTGAATGATAGTATAAATTTGCAAGGCACCCACGTGCGTATCCTTCCTACGTTGTATGTGTATGACCTTTAGTATTAATCTATTGCAATTACTCTTAAGTAATATAATATCTTATATGGTATGATTACTAATACTAATGCCTAGATAGATTGGATATGTTTAAAGTGTCATTATCGTATTAATATACCTACGCCAAAGCAACTTACTATTTGATTTTAAACTAAACTAAATCCAATAATTTTACAAAGCCTTAGCATATTTTTTTTATAAATTAACAACTAAATGACGTTTTCACAAAAAAAAACATCTTATAAACACATGGTTGTTTGTAGAAGACTTCTACTGTACACAGACCAACACATCAGGCAGCACATTTTTATTCACGGTTTTTTAAGCTGTCATGTGTACTTCTACTACGCAATATACGACATAACTTAAACGTTTACGCAAGTTTGCAATTGATCTCACGTGTTTAATCCTCATAACAGCTCTGCAAGAACATCCTCTTCTAGTGATAAAATCAACCTACTAATAACGCTCTGGCCAGACGTATTGGTATAGGTTAAAAGTCATATTTTGCTTCTTTTGTTTTTCTAGTGAACGTATCTGATCGCCTGTAGATAATCATGGGTTAAAATTACGTAATGACACTATATTCTTACTACACCAAATAAGTTTAAAATACGAACTAAAATATTAAGAAATGTATATTCCTTATTCAAACAAACCATAATGCAGAACAATAGTTTTAGTGAGACCAAAAAGGTTTAAAGTTACTTCAGAACTGCGACGGCAATTTGAAATCCACTGCGGTTTTAGTTGGATTAAGTTGGCATCATGTTAACTTAAATTCAAATGGTCACGAACAATTAGGGTAATTTTATGTTATTTCTGTCTACTGTTTATTTCTTTAACTGAAAAGTTTTACTAAGTTTTTAGCGACCACGATCCTCAGTAATGAGGGATCGACAACGACGAGAGAGAAAAGTTACTGTGACTTTGTGTAGATGTTAACCACTGCAAGAGAGGTGTAATAACAATCTAAGGATTGTTAGTACCACGCTGGCAAGACGGGATGTTATAGGTTTATTTCGAGTTATCCGTCTCCAGGAAAGATAGCTTTTGTATGGAACCTTTCTTAGTTATCATTGACAACCTACAATCAATAACCAAACTGACTACCTTTAATTCAGTTTTTTGTCTAGAATTCCATTGTCCATATCGTTAAATAACTAAGTAAAAGTTCAATGCATTACATCTGCCTTCCACCTTTCTGTCATACCACTTTTTATACAATAAACAACGCTTTCTTAATTAACCAACGGACATTAAATTACATCATCGAACCCTTTTCTTCATTAATATTTTATGAACATAAATTGTAAGCTAATTATAAAACATTAATTACTTATTACAAATTCGCAAATTTATAAAAGTCTTAATTAATATGGTGGACAATGTTGATTTTTTTTATAATTATGACATCTCATTAATGTAACAGCAGTGCAAGAAGAACTTCCCTTAGTCAGCTTTTACGATACCCTAGGATTATTTTATCATTATGTTTTTATGAATTCTCAAATTGTTATTAAAATAAATAGATAAATATTATTACAAAGATACTCATATTATTCAATAGTAAATAGAATATTTATAAAAAAAATATAATCATTTTATATTCAACGCCTGTCATCGTCCCAACTCAATAGTTTCACAAATTGCAGGTGTCAAAACAGGTAGCAAAACACGGCATAAAAACTCAATGGTCGTGAACCTTTGCTACGATCCATTACAATAGAATTATTACGCTGTATCACTGAGTTACACAACAAAATAGTGTTGAAACTTCACCAATGTACGAGATCAAATTATAGGTTACCGTGCAATGAAAATCGCATCAGTACTGGCCGTTTATTTTATATAATTATATGGTATGGATTTATGTGTGAATCATCTATTGAATCCAGCCAGTAATATTAGGGAAAGTATGTGCTTAGTTTGGGTTATGATTTCTCCGAAGTGTACTGTTTATCGAAATTATTTTATGGTTTTGATTTGTTAAACGATCAGCACCTTTCAATCGCCGTGCCAAACCCAATTCTGTTGACTCTATAGCATTTTTTTACCCTTGGCAGTATTGTGACTCAACAGTAACGTAGTGTCTATAGACCATTACTGCTAAACAGAGGTTGCATTTTCGATTTCTTCTCTCAAGCCAAACATTTTGTGCATGAACATGGCAGTTTAATGTGATTTCCATTCAGTTAGATGATATGTCAGTCAAGTCAAGCAGATTATTAAACTTTTTGCTAAAATAATTTATATACTTTTTGCTAAGAAAATTGTTCTTAGTAATCCTACATCTAATAAATGTAGCCAAAACTCGAATAAATTTCTTGTTGCCTTATTTACGCTGATTCCTGACAGCTATTTGACATTAACTTTTTCTTCTATCCAAGAATACAGTTCTAAAAATAATACCTACGTCTAAGTTTTTTAATTCTTATGTCGTTATTTTTATGTGTTAATTAAAGCAGATTTAAGAGTACTGTAATCAAATAACAATAAATATGTTACCAAACAGAAAAATATACGAAAATAACTTCCTAAAATACTTAATTAGAAACAGGTGAAGACAGTTCAGTGTTTTTTGTCTTCATTCGTTATATTTTAGGGTTAAAAAATATAAATTGCTGGTCGATTTATACCTTTCTTGTTGTTTATTTGATTGACTGGCAGTTTTATGTAGTTATTCATTTTGCAATAAAATTACCTGTATCTAGATATGACCTATAAAACATTTTTTATGAAAAAATTAATGGTTTTTCTTGTCATTTTTTGTTTATAGTTAATAATTTCTATATTATTAAAAATTGATAAAAAAACTATAGATTACTTAGATAATAAAATCTTTTTTTAGGTAAACGTACGTTAACCAGTAAAATCGGTACTCTTCCTTAAACTTGTTTAATATGTATTACATAACAGGGCCTATAAATAGCCTCAAGTCTTTCATCACGAAGACAAGTAAGCATATAATGCGTGTAATGCAATACGTCCAAATGATTTACGAACTTGTTAAAGAAACTACAAAAGAATAACGCTGAAAAATTGTACCACATTACTCATCAGATCGTATAGAAAATTGTTTCGCAAGCAACGTTATTTATGTTATAAATGTACTGCGTGAACTAAATTGATGATTTCTAATTAAAAAGTTATGAAAAGTCGTAATATTAGTATCATATTTCATATAGTTGGTAATTTAGGAGCAAAAAAGCTTGACTAATTTTGTCACGAAGTCTATAAATTACAGGTTAGTAATACTTTTTTGTTTCTTAAATAGTTAAGTATTAAATATAATTAAGTTATAGACATAAAATCTATACGGGCGCGTCTAGCCAACGTGGTATTAGTACTTATACAAAGTTTCTCACCGTCTTTGGATTAGGCTCGTGACTGAAGTGGTATACTTATTCATAGACTGTCATAATATATTTTAATAATATTAGTTATGAATTTAAAATTAAGAATATACTTGATATCAATTGGCATATTAAATTAAGCTCAATTGCATTAACGTTTCACAAAACATTATCACCAAACAAGAGACCGCTTCGTAATCGCAAACTACAAACTTTACATCAGAACACTCAATAATGGTTACAGCAGTTGAATAACCATTACATGTTTTATAAGAATTAAGAAAAAAAAACTAGAATAACAATTAGAAACTTCCCGCACTATTCAATGAGTCATGACGGGCAATGCATCTTAAAGAAATGGATACTGTTAACGTCTATTACATAACAGAGATGTATTCAACTAGAACGAATGGTTTTACATTAGTCTTAATTATTTTTGTATAATGACCCATGGCGCCTGTCACCGATAAAAAGTATTGTTACAATGTTATCTTTTGTTTTGTTTGTCGTGTTATAGGAATGACATGTTTTGAATCCTTAGCACGGTTGACTAAAATAAATACTACAACTTTAGAATACAACTCAACTCTTCTTCCGAACAAGATGAGATTGCAAGGCGCAACCAAGGGCCTAGATCATTTTTCATTTTTAAGCTTGGTCGTAGGTCATTTTATGTCCGCCTGGAGTGTAAAACCCGCCAAACGGTTAGCACTTGCATATCGCTATGATTGCTAAACTATGTGTGTAATACTAAACGTTTATAAATTATACACGAAATTAAATTAACTTGAGTATCATGCACGAGTTTTTGCCAATAAAACAAATAACGAGCTCTAAATTATTACAACATAAGATTGTAATCGAAATGGCAACCAATCAACGTAACCAATTTCTTATTATGTTCAAAGATTAAGTTTATATTAAAGTTAATCTCGATTATTGGTATTGAGGGCGCTTCCAAGGTACATTGATTCAGTACACCGGTTTGTTACGTAAGTCTTATGTAACTCATAACCGGAGACGAGCGAATGTCCGTTGCAAATGGGCAGTGCGCACACGATACTAGGTCATATTTAAACAGATGATTGATGCGACATTTGCATATCTAAAGGTAGTGTTTTTTTGCGAATATCGTGTTGGTAAAAAATTCGAAATACGTCCTCCTCGTCTCATCGAAAATGGGTGATGTAAAACACTGCTTTTGAATTCCAGTTTTTCCTTTAGTCAATATGAAATGATTGCTATATGATCAGTGTAAGGCGAGTATTCTCTGGTTAAGCTAATTGATTTGCTATTAAATGATCAGTGAAATATAATATTTTTTTAGGAGAATATTCCACATTCGCAGTTCTTTGTTCGTTCAAGACAACGTTTATTCGCTCAAACAAACAAATTACCAAAGTAGTATTAAACACCTTATTGCTTCAATAATTGTTAAACTGCGCACCTACAGGTACATTAAACCGTGTCAAGGTGTTAAAACTAATAGAGAGTTTCCAGTTTAAAGTCAATAGGCGAACAATGAACAACGGGACGCGCCTGCAATGCAATGATATACAAGGTCATTTGAAGCGGTGCAGACCCACGACGAATAATACTTATAAACATACGGTTTCCGAATGGCAAATCTAAAATTTGATAAAGATAATCTCCTATCTAGTAGGTATATTTGGTATTATTTTTTTTTATATTTTGTGCGTGTTAGAACTTGAATTTTGAACTTTTCTGAAAAAAGTGCATGACGATTTAATCGTACTGTAGAACGCACGTGAGCTACATAGTATAAATGAGACACAAATTGCGTAAAATGTGTCAAACATTTTGTGTGAAAAAATATACACTTCTTAGACAATATTTTAATCCGTACTGTTTATCCATGTATTATAATGCGATTTTTTTTCGTATAATCAAATAAAATTTATGTAATCAAACAAATAGTTTTTTATGTTTTTGCAGTAATAGTGAAGCAATATAACTTTCCATTGTACCAATAACATCACCTCGGTGGTTACTCATATTTGAATATCAACTCCAAATTAGCAAACATTTTCTATTATTTCGCTTTATCTGATTCACCAATTGCGGTTGCGGTTTTAGTAAATAGGACGATTATAATGCTAAATAACATCAAGCTCAACATCTGCGTTTTTGTCGCTGGCTCGCAATAATCTAAATAGCTATGTCCGCTTGTTATTTCTAAATGACGTCCTTCACTTGAATTTCTAATTTACTGCTGCTAGACTCATTTGCCGACCTCTAAACAACATCAACATCAATTACAGTCAAAATTCTCTAGAATTATTCTCATCGCTGCTAGTTACTGCTCGTTTATAAATCTACCTAAATTTGCGCATTCGTTAGACTTGCTTTGTGACTAGAGCATTGCGGAACTTAAACGTCCATTAACCTAAATTGAACTCCATTGTACGATACCCTCTTCATTATATCTTAGCCATCATGTCACTTAGCAACCACCTTGTTGATAAACCCTCCTTGGCTCGATACTGATTGACACGATATGCCTGCAATGTAGAAACTTAATCTGTTCGAAAGCAACTCTGTTGGATATAATAAAGGACGCTTGTTTTTTATATCCCTAATGTAGAATTATCTTTCCTTTACAGAGAAAAATGTAGATAGAATTGAAGTAGGTAGTACCTACATTTACTAAAGTACGATGTCCATTGACCAGGCGTCACCACTGGTGCCGATAAAACCTCAAGTGGTGCTGCAGAACGGTGCTTTTATAAAGAACAGTCATAACAGAAGCAGTTTCTGTGGTGTAACACCATCGCCGAACGGTAATGGAACGTTCAAAACTTTCGCAGTTAATCGTAAGAGTTGGAGTGGAAATGTGACGCTTCCGCTTCAACAGTTCACACCCGACGTAGAACAAGCACCGCAGCTAGCAACTTTTCGCTCAGGGACTGGAACTTTCCCGAGAAACAGGGAGCGGAACAATAATACGACGAATGGAATATTAACACCTAACGGGAACTCAGTTCAGACGTTCAAAGGAAATGAAGTAAGAAGGTGCGGAAGCTCTAACGGTCGCCGTTACGCAGAGATCGGAAACTGGAATAAAAGGTAAGTTGCGTCACTGTTATTATTTTACCTACTATTGCGTATTTTGAAATATAACATTTTATAGACCCATTGACTAAGGGGTTAGGACTTAAAACAATTGATAAATAACACTTTTTTTTTTTTATTCGTTTATTTCGAAATAAATATACAATGGTTTTACATAGGAAACAGAATCGCCAAACTGTAAATACAGTTTGTTGGCGAAAAAGGCGCTCTTACTTATATCTAATCACATATAATTTTAACAATAAGAAGTTCAGTTTACTAGTAACTAGGTATATCAGCACACTATATAAATAGTATTTAACGTCTTAACCTAATAAAATATATAATTATAAAATATATAATTAACTTTACAATTTTGACACATAGTAACAACCCATTGTTGTCATTGAAAACATTGATTGAATGTCATGAGTATGTCATGTCATGTGAAAATGAACATCGGCATTATTGATAACGTGCCAGCAACACGTTGAACGTGCAGCAACATGAACCTCTAGAGACAATTAAGTGAATTTCTTGCACTCTTGTAAACGGAAAACAGATATTGACTTAAAAATTCACAACTTGATATAATTCAAAGAACTTCCATTTTGAAAATCGTCTAGTTACGAATGAAATACGATACCGCAAGTTAATAAAAACACCTATATAATACTATGTTTCACTAACTTTTACTACAGCTTTATTTTCTACTTTTTCATCTTGAGTAATTCTGTAACAAGTTTTCCAATTTCATTCTCTCGTCGCTTTCATTTCCTCTTGTATAGCTCCTCCTTCCCTTAATATTACTTTTATTAGCTCAAAACGTTAAACAAACATTGCTTTGGGAATCTAATAATGATTAAGATATGTTTGAACAAAGGGCGGATCGGGAAAATACAATCATTTTCTATTACTTTTTGAAACTTAATTTTAAAATTAAATTTATATCTACGAACTTACTGATCTCTTATTTGTTATCGAGGTTTATGTAATAAAAGTCTAGAATATATAAGTTCATAATAAACCTCTAATCTTGAAAATACTTCTATTATAATGTTACTGATATCCAAGCAGTTATAAAGTTCCCTTGATATTATAGAAATATATTCCAATGTTTACGGTATTTATCTAATCATGATCTACTTATCTGTTATTCGTTGCCTCTAGAAAGTTTGTCCATAATTTTCGCACACTCAATTAGGGGTGACCTAAGCATTTGATAAGAACGCGCAATAATCTGCCCAGTACTTCGTCTTTTTATTAGGGGTTTAGTTTATCTTACCATGATTCCCCATAACATGCGATGTTATCAAACGCACTATTTAGCAGTTCTCCGTTTAAGACTTATTTATGACTACTGTGTACATCTCCACGCCAATTAATCCAAGTATTTATTCGGGTGGAATATGGCGTATCATTTTGTTTGCTGCCCTAACCACTTTTGTTTTTATTTGCTTATCTCTTTCGCCTCTCTTTTCGTGTTATGTTTTGGCATGTACTGATGTTATCCTTTTTATTGCGTCTTTGTTTTTAATATCATTATTACAACAACATGCTAAACATATTACGCTTATGATGATAATACGGTCATTATAAGTTTACCGTATGCTATATATTGAAGCGACTGTTATTTACATATTTGCACATATAAAGATTGCATTAAACAGATTAACATGAATACGTATGGCTTATGGGTTTCTTTGCATCGCATTCGACACGTCTATTGACTTAACATGTATGAATCATACCTAGTCGAGTTTAATGCTCTCCAACTTAATGTTAAATGTGTAATCATACCGTATAAAAAGAAAAATAACTGTTCAAGCTACTGACACAATAATAACATCCTTTGTACAAGTAGAAGCTCTCAATAAATAAGTGCTTGATAATCCGTTTATTATTTGGTCATGTTAGAGAAAAACAATATTACTACTGACGGACTTAGCCCTCTTTTCTCTTGAACCTTCGGTGTTATTGAATAAGGTTCAAAATTGGGAGCAGTTCTTTCATTGTTCCGCTTTGTTTATTGGCCGGTATTATCAAACAGTAGCACTTACGACACGTACATTGGTTTTTGTCATTACTTTTTTACTGTGTCATAAAACCATAATTTTATCATTAGATTTGGTATTTTTATTGTACAGAGAGTTAATATTGTTACTCATGTCCGGAGTACAAAAGAAACCGAAGTATCTAACGTTTACAATAGTATGTTTCTAACTTAAAGTATTAGTTCGGTAATTGTTCCAAGGGTCTCTTGAAGACTGTAATTTAGTCCAATTATGTAAGGCACGACTTTCACTTGGACGTCAGTGTTTGAAGTCATACATTCAATACAATCTGTAATTGTTCTCTAGCTGTGATGGTTAAAAATTAATTTAGTAAATTTAGTAAGGGGTCAATTAGTCTACATCACAGTACTGCATCAGAAAAAAGTAAAGGGTTCGATGCAAATTTTTTTCACTGTTTTACTAAACCTACGTTTAAAAACCTCTATGAATTACATAGTAGTATCTTCCTTATATAATATGCATTAGGAAGATACTACCTCTCTCTTGGAAGGTAGCATGTAGTATTAATAAGCGTAACCTGCCAGAAGCGTTCGTAAAGCCTATTAGAATACCTATTTATTCACCTCACCGACTAATATATAATTTCATTTAAATGTGAAATGGAATGGAGTGATCTTCATATAATTTACTGCTACTGACTGACAATTTTCCATAATAATTTTAAGCAATTACGTTGGACAACCTTTCTCCAATTTCCTTAGCCACGTGTTCTGGTGTTACAACTATTGGAACTTTTCTAATTATGGCGTCGTGTTCTAGATCGTGTTTTGTGTTATAATGACGGTTAATTGCGACATAACAGATTCCTTTTTACGTTCCTGACGTGCTTAGTTTCACTACGATCGTTAATTTGTTGTAAATACTTTCTTCTAATAACTTATCAGTGAACGATTTATTAGTTAATTCACTTTTGATTATTATTTCCTACTAGCTGCTGTGCCCGCGACTTCGTTCGCGTGGCGGATGTTACTTACTTCGCATTTCGATTTAATACTGAAAAATCGTTTTTTAAACCTTCTAACAAACAGATATACCTACAAACGAATTGTATAATTAACGAACGAACCAAAACCTTTTCAAAAACAGACCTTTACAAAGACAGATCTTCATAGATCTGTCTTTGTAAATGAAGACTGCGTCTAAACTTATGCTGAAAGACATGAGCGAACGTCATTCTTTCAAGGAAAATCTTAACACCGCGATACTGAAAATGACGTCACAGGCACAATGCCATCTGTTGTCAAATTTGTAAGTTAAAATAAATGACATCGCTTATTTCATCATAACAGCCCATTAATGTCCCACTGCAAGGACGCGCCTCCTCCCGTGACGGAGAGATACTTGGCCTACTAATACCACGCAGGTCAGTCGGATTGGTATAGGGTTTAATTTCAAGTTTTCCTTCATTTTTATTTCGTAAAGATAATATTCACCGATAGTCCCTTAGTCGGTTTTACGCCACCTATGGGATGAGATGGGGAGGTGACATATTGTATTCTTACTCCGTCACCACACGGATAATCGCTAATTAATTATGAATGAATACATTTGCACGCTACGTTATGGTGCTTCAGAATTACCTGCCTCGGTGGCGCGGCGGTCGCATTACATGGCTGGCGTGCATGAGGTCGCGGGTTCGATTCCCATGGACAATTGTGATACACAAACTATTGTCCTTAGTCTGGATGTTCTTTGTGTCCGTTAAATTGATATTTTTAAATGCTAGTGTGGGATTTGTCTTTTGTAAAAAAAATGCTGAAATAACTAACACTAATACCTAACACCTTTTTACCATCTAGCAAAAAATATTTGACTATACTTAGACTCGACTGTATTATTATTATTATCTATAGATAAACTGCGTGCAGTATTTTTGAATTACTTAATAAAATAAACACAAACACTTTGAATAATAATTTAATCTTTTGTGATTGTATTTCTATATTTTATTGTCAGTTTTGTATTTTTTAGTGTTGACAAATAGCAATAATGTGTAAAATGATTTTATAAAGAAAAACGTGTTACTTATTATGTTGTCTGTTATATTATACCCATATTATATTAATAATTATTAAATAATTAAATAGTTATTTAGGTGTGTTATAATTGCAGTTATAATAAGATTGTGAGATAAGGAATGTTATTTTAATTCAATTTAATATTTATGATTAAGTATAGATATAGTTTAACTTTAAAAAATGAAGTTTGTACGCCAATATTAGCAATACAGGAAAAGACTATTTATTTTTGTCTAGTCTACGTAGGACCCGTCGATAGGGTAATTAGTGGTTTCTTGTTCATCGACCATTCTATTTATTGAAAAATAAAGTTTACTTTCCACTTGTATATTCGACAGTATTTTTAGGGTTCCGTACCAGTTTTGAAAAAACGGAACCCTTATAGGATCACTTTGTTGTCCGTCCGTCCGTCTGTCCGTCCGTCTGTCCGTCCGTCCGTCTGTCTGTCAAGACCATTTATCTCAGGAACGCATGGAGGTATCAAGTTGAAATTTTTACCAAATACTAAGGCTTGTTGCCTCTTAGTGCCGTAAAAAAATCAAAGTGCTAATCCAACGCAATCAAGAGATATAGCCGTTTTTGTCGCAAATTTAGAGGGGTAAAGGCAAAAACCTACAGGGTACTTCCAGTCTACCTACAAACTTGAAATTTGGCATGAAGCAAGGTCTTATTGTACATGTAATAGGAAAATTCCGAAAACCTCAAATTTTTACTTCAATCATATTATATTTTGATTTCATTGAATTTTGGCGGGAAAGCTGAGTCACGTGACCTGTGACGTCATAGAATTTTGGTCACGTGACCCGTGACGTCATACAATTTTGACAGATGATTCGTGACGTCACAGAATTTTGGCGGGAAAATCTATTTTGACAGCTAAGCCGTGACGTTTTTGAATTTTTGACAGATGAGTCGTGACGTCACACAATTTTTGACAGATGATTCGTGACGTCACAGAATTTTGGCGGGAAAATATATTTTGACAGCTGAGCCGGGACGTTTTTGAATTTTTGACAGATGAGTCGTGACGTCACAGAATTTTTAACAGATGATTCGTGACGTCACAGAATTTTGGCGGGAAAATATATTTTGACAGCTGAGCCGTGACGTTTTTGAATTTTTAACAGATATGAGTCGTGACGTCACAGGATTTTTGACAGATGATTTGTGACGTCATATTATTTTGGCGGGAAAATATTTGAAACCTCTGTCACTTTGACAGCTGTCACTTTTGACAGCTGTCAATTTTGACAGATAGGCGTGACGTCATAGAATTTTTGCCAGATGAGTCGTGACGTCACAGAATTTTGGCGGGAAAATATATTTTGACAGCTTAGTCGTGACGTCATTGAATTTTTGACAGATGAGTCGTGACGTCACATAATTTTTGACAGATCAGTTTTGACGTCATAGTATTTTGGCGGGAAAATATTTATTGACAGCTTAGTCGTGCCGTCATTGAATTTTGGCGGGAAAAATAGTATTTAAACAGCTGAATCCTGACGTTATCACAATTTGGCGGGAAAATAAATAGGTTTGTACGGAACCCTCGGTGCGCGAGTCAGACTCGCACTTGACCGGTTTTTTTATTAATCTCATATGCCTGACTATTGCGAGGAGTTAAAATGGTTAATAATTTTTTTCTGGGCTTTCTAGCGATAATTTTTCTTTCATTTTAACCAACCTAACAAAATAACCTACGTTAGATTTCATAACTAAATCACTACCTTAAACTTAAAAATTCTAATTTCTCCCGTTTTACCAATATTTTCATTCACTGCTGTAGCGTGATGAAAAGTATAGGCCGTTTTACCTAACAGACGCTTCAAAGCTCTAAAAAAATAGTTTACATTTTTTAAACGCCTGATGAAATTTTAATATCAATGTTCATTGCAATGTTTATATTTTATGTATATAAAATTCTTAAAGGGTAAAACATTTTTTTGTCAATAATTTTTTTCTGGGCTTTCAAGCGATCATTTTTCTTTCTTTCTTGCTTTTTAACATACCTAACAAAATAACCTAAGTTACATGTCCTACCTTAATAGCTACCTAAAACTTAAAAATTCTAATTTCTTCCGTTTTACCAACATTTTCCTTCACTGCTCTGCTCCTATTGATCGTAGCGTGATGAAAAGTATACTATAACCTGACCAGGAGTATGAAGAATAATTGTACCAAGTTTCATCAATATCCGTCAATTAGTTTTTGTTTCTATAACGAACATACAGACAGACAGACAGACAGACAAAAATTGTACTGATTGCATTTTTGGCATCAGTATCGATCACTAATCACACCCTGATAGTTATTTTGAGAATATATTTCAAGTACAGAATTGACTTCTCTACAGATTTATTATATGTATAGATATACCTATTGGTTTTTGCTGTTAAATGTTTTAATGGAACTATAGATATTGAAGAGAACTATAAAACAAATTCTATCTGCTGATACATTTTATTGTACGGGAAGAAGTTATTAGTAAGTATTTAATAATTGCGTGTTTACAATCAATCGTGTTATGTTGATTAAATCTAAGAGATAGTATCTACTACAAGTATACCTAGTAATATGTAGTATGTAATTATAAATTATAACTTGATAGCCGATAAATATGAAAATAACGTAGTGTAATACTCATAACGGAAATACGGTAGTTTAGTTACTATACTAATACTTAACATTTTCTATAGGTTTGTGGAGGTCGCGGTGACGTAACAGCACCACGCCTCCAACGAAAAGGGAGGATCCTCCAACCAGGCGAAGGTGATCGCGCCTGGCGGGCCAACTGCCCAACAGTTGTTCGTTGGACGTTGTATATATGCGGAATCGCTGTGCGAATGTTGATATCGCGATTCAGGATGTAGTGTAGGTGTTCGCTTGAGTTGTCGGTAGATGACGCTACACCACTCCCCCCGGAAGACCGGAGGTCGAACTTGCTGATGTGACTTCTTGTGGAGCTGATGCCAGAGTCCCAGTGAGTCGGAACTGAAATGCCGGTCCAGTGAGTCGGACCGCGGTGTCCACCTTCCCCATTTTCCCCAGTGAGTCGGGGCGTGTCCAGTGAGTCGGATGATGGGTGATGAGGTCGCAGGCTTCCCCAGGCTTGTCATGACGGCGAGCATATGGAGTAGTCCTGTTCAGACCGAAGGTGCTGGTGCGCTCCGAGAAGGTTGGTTTCATCACGTCGGGGTCACCACTGTGGAGGTCGCGGTGACGTAACAGCACCACGCCTCCAACGAAAAGGGAGGATCCTCCAACCAGGCGAAGGTGATCGCGCCTGGCGGGCCAACTGCCCAACAGTTGTTCGTTGGACGTTGTATATATGCGGAATCGCTGTGCGAATGTTGATATCGCGATTCAGGATGTAGTGTAGGTGTTCGCTTGAGTTGTCGGTAGATGACGCTACAGGTTAATACTTAACATTTTCCTGTAATATGCTAAAAATGAACTGAGCTTATGAAAAAGATTGTACCTAATATTATACTATAGGCCGACCGTTTATCTCAGTCCCCGCCTGCGGTATGAAAGGGACGAGGGAGCGGGGTAGCGGTGTCCGTTATGGTAGCGTACACAAGAGCTATATCGAGTTGTTTACTATGCCAAATAAAATAAGTTTTTACAATAAAAAAAAACCGACTTCAAAGACAAAAATTGCACTAAAAAGTAAAAAATAATTAGTTGTATTTTGGTTTTACAACATTAAATCAGACATTCTTTTTACTTAATTATAATCTAAAGAATAGGTTCTTTTAATTATTGTAAAAAGTATTGTTAAGGATATTTATTGAAGAGTCTACAAATATATTTATTTGAAGATTCTTTAAAATATAATCAAATTATTACAAATAATGTAATATTATTGTTATTTTTGGAGTAATGTGACAGCCACGATAGTTATATTCTATATTTTATTCCTGACTATAAAGGAGAATGTTTTTTTTACTAGGAGCTTTGGGCTAAAATAAGAATTGCTCCCCCCACGTTTGCAACCATTGTACATTGACTTATACCATTGAGCTTATTACATGTTTAAGGAATCAACAAAATTCGCCCCACAGAAATCTAGATATCAGCTGTTCAAAATATTAAAAGCCCTGTGGCACTCCAAGCAGTTATCTACTAAAAAGTCAGTCTGTCCCCAGGTACCAACTAGGTTCATTACAAAGATTGATACGTAAGCAACATTTTCTTCTATGGAATCTACAAAATTCGCCCTACAGAAATCTAGATATCAGCTGTTCAAAAAACTAAAAGCCCTGTGATACTCCATGCAAAAGTTATTTACTAAAAAGGCAGTCTGTCCCCAGGTCACTAACTAGGTCTGTTACAAAGATTGATACGTAAACAACATTTTCTTCTATGGAACCAACAAAATTCGTCCCACAGAAATCTAGATATCAGCTGTTCAAAAAATTAAAAGCCCTGTGGCACTCCAGGCAGTTATCTACTAAAAAGTCAGTCTGTCCCCAAAACACCAACTAGTTTCATTACAAAGATTGATACGTAAGCAACATTTTCTTCTATGGAATCTACAAAATTCGCCCTACAGAAATCTAGATATCAGCTGTTCAAAAAATTAAAAGCCCTGTGGTACTCCATGCAAAAGTTATTTACTAAAAAGTCAGTCTGTCTCCAGGTCACCAACTAGACAATGATTGATACGTAAACAACATTTTCTAACGGTAATAACTGGCTGTTAAGAGGTAGGGTACAATCTAGGCATGATACTATCCATGGATTGTGCTGGATGGTTAATGCTTTACTGTATCGTGCACATGCCAAGAACCATACAATAGATATAACATGAGCATAATATGTTCCCAACGTACGTCTGCCAATCTTCCAGGAGCAGTAATAATGACATATGGCTTCTAACCCAATATTGTCTGCATTGATGAGTGTGTGTTTAGTAGTGTGTAATTAGTTCGACTACGGGTATGCCTAGATAGGGCCCGCCTTTAATGGCGGGGATCGCCGGAGGGGCACTGGACGCAAAGGCTCTGCCGGTTTCCCAGGCCCCCTCCTTGTAGGCGATGAAGGAGTACGGCTGGGGACTTTTAGTGGGTATAGGCATTTTACCCCAGTGTAACAAAAAAAAACGGGTATGCCTAGATTGTACCCTACCTCTTAACAACCAGTTATTACCGTTAGAAAATGTTGCTTATGTATCAATCTTTGTAATGAACCTAGTTAGTGACCTAGGAACAGACTGACTTTTTAGTAGATAGCTGCTTGGAGTGCCACAGGGCTTTTATTTTTGAAGAGCTGATATCTAGATTTTTGTGGGGCGAATTTTGTTGATTCCTTAGAAGAAAATGTTGTTCACGTATCAATCTTTGTAATAGACCTAGTTGGTGACCTGGGGACAGACTGGCTTTTTAGTAAATAACTTTTGCATGGAGTGCCACAGGGCTTTTAGTTTTTTGAACAGCTGATATCTAGATTTCTGTTTGACGAATTTTGTTGATTCTATAGAAGAAAATGTTGTTTACGTATCAATATTTGAAATGAACCTAGTTGGTGACCTGGGGACAGACTGGCTTTTTAGTGATAACTGCTTGGAGTGCCTCAGGGCTTTTTATTTTTTTAACAGCTGATATTTAGATTTCTGTGGGACGAATTTTGTTGGTTCCATAGAAGAAAATGTTGTTTACATATCAATCTTTGTAATGAACCTAGTTGGTGACCTGGGGACAGACTTTGACTTTTTAGCCCAAAAAAAACATTCTCCTTTAAAGAAATATGATGTCGTGTTATACACTGACTAAACACTAAGATGAGAAATAAGTACTACGAATCAAAGACAATTACTTAAAATTCTCATGCGAAAATGAAACGGCCATGTTTGTTTTAAATAAAATATTTATCAAATTAAAAACTATTTAAAGTGATCAGAATGTGTTAGACAAAACTCTATTGACTTTTCTAACGACTTTGTAGACAACATTTTGCATTATTGATCCTATTCACGAATTACGATTTTTTTCAATTGACGGTGCTGGTTAGCCCCATAAACGCCCATAAGTTATGGAAAGCTTTAATCAGTTACTAAATAGGTATATTAAAACGTTTGAACGTGACACAGGTATTTTAAAATATATTTATTTAAATATTATAAAAATAGTTATTTAATATTTGTTTAATTTTTAAACCAATCCATAAACAATCAACAACTTTATGTCAAACCCCGGACTCATAAACGCAACTTAAATTTTAGTCAATTGATTAGCTTAAATTTTTACGGTTTTGTTTGGCTTAAGGTTGGTTTTGCTAACAAAAAACTCGCTAAACAGTGATTAAATTTTAGAGATTTTTATAAGTAAGGTTAATGTCGAAGTCATATAATAATATAATCTGTAATTCATGGCCGCCATTCCATTAGCTTATGTATTATCGTATTTCGTTGGCTGACACCGACTCCAAAAATAACAATAATATTACATAATTTGTAATAATTTGATTATTTTTTAAAGAATCTACAAATATTCTGAATAAGAATGTTTTGAAAAAAATAACATTTCATTTAGTTACTTAAATAAGTTTTTGTTTAATTTGTGTAGTTTTAAGATATTATATTGCTATAATTTGCATATCCGATGTGGATAGACTGTTGAGAATAATGTATTCATACACTAACACCTGATATACACAGTTTTGCAATAAATCTTTGTCTTTAATAAATATATTTGTTATTATACGAATGGCTGATTTAAACTATAAATATAATTATAACTAAAGTCTTAGAAAATATTTACAAATAATAACAATTGTACAATCATTAATTATATATATTAAATCACAGTATAATCACATTACAATAATCACAGTTTACATTAAAACAGGTATGATTTAAACATATTAATTTGTAAGAATCAATCTTAGAAAATATTTACAGATAATAAGAACAATAATAAGAGCTTTTTTTATTTTTACACGCTACCATAACGGACACTTAGTCAGTATGTCAGTATGACACTAGTGCAGTATGCTAGTCCGTCTTCTATACAATTTACAAATGTCAAAGATGGTGGCGTCATCTTGGCTCTAAAACTAGTACTTTCTTAAAAAAAATTATGCAATCTAAATTATTACACAATTTAAAGCCTGACCAGAAAAATAACAACCTCTTCAGGTATTTCGATTGCTTTAGGGTATAATTTTAATTTTTCCTTCTTTTTATTTCATAAAAATAAGCTAGCTAAAAATTAGAGGTGTGTTGTGATGTAATGTAGTTCGGGTCACAGTATCTGAGATGGCGCCGTTTTGGCAAAAAATCAAGAGATAGCTCTCTCCTTTGTCCTCACCCCCGCGCACCTCTATTACCGCAGGCGGGGTCTGAGTTAAACGGTCGGCCTATAGAGGTCACAACTATACGTCATTTGGCGTTTACATCCGCAATATTGTTTCATTTTTTTCGATGAAAAAATACGAATCTACTATCTTGCCAAACCGCAAAGTCTATCAAGCCTAAACGCTACAATGTATTAAAAACTTAACCCTCATTCTAATTTAGTCAGCTTCCCGCTCTTAACGATAAAATTCTCGTCACGTCTAAAGCTATCAATCAAAAGTTACATAGTTAACAGTATTCTAGCAAACGAGCAAACAAGTGCAGTATAAATTGGCGCATATTGATTACATTACAAATAGATCGTACTCGGCGTCATTTCGTAACAACAGCCGCCACATGACGAATGGTTGTTCAGCGTTGTGAGCTTCGTGAAAACTGACAAGAGTGATTGAACGCTGATTAAGTGAAATCGTAGTTATGGCTTTTATATTGATTTATGTTATTTTCAAGCTTTTCCTTGATGTCCCACTGCAGGGACGGGCCTTCTCCCGTGACGGAGAGATACTTGGCCTACTAATACCACGCTGGCCAGACGGATTGGTATAGGGTTTAATTTCAAGTTTTCCTTCTTTTTATTTCGTAAAGATAATATTCACGGATAGTACCCTAGTCGGTTTTAACGATACCCATGGGATGAGATGGGGTGGTGATATATTGTATTCTTACTCCGTCACCACACGGATGATATTTTATTTTAAAGTGTTTTTTAGTTTATTTTTAGATATACCTAAGAAGGTTCCACTAGTAAGTTAAAGCGTAAAGAGGCAGGAAATCATTGTTTCATTAAGACAAAAAAAAATCATAATACAGATAATACCTTCACAGGCCTTCACAGGCAGATCACAAATCGAAACGTGGTGAAAAATAATGAAACGGTTGCAGCACCATGATTGTATTTTCAGTCTATCACCACACAGAAAAAAAATAAATTACAATTACTTAAGTATTTTCCCCTTACCTACGTTTGTAATCAAATATTTGTGGTTAAGATCAAAATCATTTATTATATTTACGCATCTTTACATGACTTATAAAACGGAATCATTCTTGCAAGACATTGCTGATTACATCACGAATGCTCTGAGAATTATTTATCGATTTCATAAAATAAACAACAGCTAGGTATATGAGGGTATATGCAACATTTTATGTAACTCGTTTAACATCCTTTTCTTAATTGTATTGCTTTATAAAGCTTTGAATGTATTGAGAGGTACGTGTACATACGTACGTATGACTAAGTAATTAATTCTTTAAAGTAAATAGTGTAACCGAGATTTGCTTTCTCAGTGAATTGATTCCTTTAAATGCTTTTAGTCGTAACCACAAGGTATTCCTATCTTTGATATAAAGTTTTATACTAGTTAAAGGTCTAATAATGGATAATTAAGAAACCGATTCTTACAGACCGTTGTTGATACGGATTACAATACTAACGCAATATTTTTACGTACATGATTCACAGAAATTTTCTGTATATTATTCTAGGATACATATATTATACATAAAGTATCATCATAATCGTAAGTACTTTCGCTCAATCTTTTCATCATAACAGCCCATTAATGTCCCACTGCATGGACGGACCTCCTCCCGTGACGGAGGGATACTTGGCCTAATACCACGCTGGCCAGACGGATTGGTATAGGGTTTAATTTCAAGTTTTCCTTCTTTTTTATTTCGTAAAGATAATATTTAGGGATAGTCCCTTAGTAAGTTTTTACGACACCCATGGGATGAGATGGGGAGGTGACATATTGTATTGTTACTTAACCTTTTACTTGCTTGATATTTTATTGATTTAAAACTAACAAAAGAAAATATTTTTAGTAAAACCAATATTTCGTCATCTTACGCGTAGATGCTTGTTAATAGCGTTGAAAACTATGAAAAGGGTCTTTTAAATCCTTCTACAAAAGAACAGGATGCCCCGTCTATATTACGGAAGAAAATTACTTCTCCGTCAAGCCTTTTGTCCTCAGTTGTCCGTAAAAACATGGTGCGGAAAAAATATTATTTAAATTTAAATGCAGCTGTAGTTTTCTTTTAAAATCATGTTTTTTTTTTAAATTCTGCTGTAGCTTTCTTTTAAAAGAATATTTTTTATAGAAAGTAGTAAAATGTGTTTATTTTCCTGAAAATTTGGATAGTTCCCTTTCACGAGTAAATTGACGTGAGCTGTGAGGCGTAACTGATTTCACTTTCGGAATTCAACCAAGTGTTGAGTTTTTAGGTAAGTATGGATTTATTTTACGTCTCTAAATATAGAATTTTAGACAAAAACCCAAATGACAAAATGTTGTAAAACATGTAAAAATTGCCGGTTTTTTCTTAATTATATTTTTGCCATAACTGTCAACGCGAGGTTTTCTTATTTTACTTTTACGATCGCGATATAGCATGAGACGGGATAGAAACATAATGTTATGATCGAGTCTTTGATGCTACAGAATAAGCGTTTTTAGATTATCACAAGTTTATACAACGGGAGGATGTCATAATAAGTGATTAAGCCATACCAAAGCCTAATTAATAAACTAAACTGTATATTAAGGGCCCGCCTTGAACCTTTAACGCACTCGATTGCAACACATTTTACTAAATAAATTATTCTCAGTACATTACACAAATTTAACATTTAAGTATTACAGAACATTCTTATAAACTTTTTTGTATATTTTGAACATTAACGTCAATTAACACCCACTTATCCGGTAACCTACATTTGGCATCTTAATATATCACAAATTCTTCAGACCTTTCAGAAATAACATTTCCCGATGCAATGGATGTTAAATTCAAAAAACAATCACCCGTTTCAATAAAGCCGAAATTAGGCATACATTTTGTGTACAAAACATAAAACACTCAAAAATATAAACTAAACTAGCTCCCTAAAAGCATTCAAATATTTGTCCAACAATACACAAGAGTATGTTTATAGCAATTTACATTTCCTAACAAAACCTTTGTTACAAATCCCACATCAGCACCTGTCTGTTTGACAAGTAAATGATGTTGCAAATATCAAAACTCGCCCTGTCCCTTTATTTTCAATATTCAAATACACAACTTGATATCTGAAATACCGTCCCTCCAGTTCTAAAATCGTGCTGTCTCTTTCTTTAGTATCTAAATCTATCGGATCTCTTGCTCTTACGTGAAATACGGTAGCGAGATTCACTGTTCATCCTACATATATTTGTCCCGTGGTGCTGATTGTGTATTCGGGACTCGTGGTAAGGCATAAATATCCCCTGTCGTACTCATTACAATAACTTTGTGTGGACGTCCCTAGGTTGCAACGGATGCCGCCTCTCTTGGGATGTCACTCACTTAGATAATGAAATTCTATACCGATTCCTCTGGTAATTATTTAATGCGGTCAAGGATATTGTTCGATGGGCATGAATAGTAATTTAATACACTAAACTAATATTTGGAGGTTTTATGATAGTTTGTATGTATCAAATCATGGAGTAAAGGGAAATTTATAGTGTTTTGATATATCTATATCAAATATCTTAGTAGTATCCTCGTGAGGTAACTGAGTAACAATACATGGTGGCAAAGTTCGATCTCATTTCGAAAGCAAAGTTCTTCGTTTTTCACCGCCAAGTTCCCGAATTTTGTCTTTGTGAAAACAAAAAAAGGAAGAAGGCTTGACCTAATACGAGTACTACTTACTTTTTAGCAATCCATCTGAACACCGTAGTGTCAACCTGCTCTGTTCCTAGAGCAGGTTTTTTCCACCAATGTGACATAAATTGACTATTATGATAATTGCAATGTTGGAATTAGTTAATGAGTATGCAAATTCAACAAACGGGTTCAATGCGGTAGCTGAAATAAGTTTCGCTACTGTTTCCAACACGTCAATTCCGCACATGCGACTTCAAATTCAGTTGAATGTGTTGCAAAGTCGATGCGGCTGGAAGGCACGGTCTAGCGAGCACGACTGTACCATACCGTTTGGACGTGTGGCCGATACCAAGCAATCCCATACTCTATACCCCCTTCGTACCTCACAGCGTTGCAGTGAAACTGTCCGTGCGTACACCACCCGTTTGTTATGCTAATTGAAGCTGCTGATTTGCACAATAAAACAAGTCATATGGGCCGCTCAACGATTTAACGAGCTCTCGGCGTCTGTCATGTTACATCAAAACATACGTAATAGATTAAAGTTTTTTATCAAAACTGCAATATGTGATATCACGCGAGAAATATTTATGATAGAAAATACACAGCTTACTTTGTAGATTCTGATGTAGTATCCAGCAACCAAAGTTTCAACTTGATTACGTTTGCCAGACTGTCACTTCGATCCCAATTGCATTGATACTCTCTAATTATGATAATAACGTACATCATATGTTGCCTTATCTAGGCGTTATTTTATCTAGACGAATCGTTGATAACATCGAGTCTGCAGAATGCAGACAGTCCAAACAAGCGCTACCTACTGTGAATCCGCGACTATCTAAACGTCTAATAAACCTAAACAGAAATAATCTAAAAATAATGATAGGGACAATTACGGGCCACTGTCACCTTAATAAACATCTATACTTAACAGGTGGTACTGACAGTCCCTTATGCAGGGGATGCTTCAATGCCGAAGAATCAGTCACGCACGTCATCCTGGAATGCGAGGCAGTGACTTCTCAACGAAATGAAATCCTCGGACCAGTGAGGTCACTCCGCGAAGCCTGTGAAGTTCCCAGGAAACTTCTGCGCTTCTGGACGGAGTTAGGCTGGCTAAGTTAGCCAGGATTCTGCACACACAACGGACCAAAAGGGAGTCTAAGTGTGGAAACTAGAGTCCACCATCCATTCCATTCCATTCCAACATCGAGTCTTCGACACAATTTTTATTCCAACATTTATTACTGTTTTCGTTGTTGCAATGCAATGATTTATATGTTTTTATTAACTAAATAAAGATTGTATGGTTTTACAGTTTCTTCTTTTGTCACCTGTTACCTTACCGCATGTATATGTCGCAGGGAAATGAGGAAACCAGGGATTTCACGAAATCACTAGGGATATGACGAAATCCCGCTAAATGTCGAAAATGCCTTGCACTTCGGCGGCCGCTACAGCGGCACGCTCGCTTCGCTCGCTCGCCTCGTGCATTATCGTGAAATCCCTGGTTTCCTCATTTCCCTGCGACATATATAAATCTGCGTCTTTTTTGTTTACAATCCAGCGAGGCATGAGCCTCTTTTCAGTGGTTTGGCATATTTTGGTAAAGAGCCAGTTTGGTAATATCCTGCCAGAAGTGTCTAAAAAATAGTTGATTGACTCTAAGCTAGAAGGTTATATCACGTTTACTAGTTTTTAAAGTTAGTAAACGGTCTAAAGCCATTACCTAAATATTCTTTGTAGTCCAGTTTATTTCAAATGTGACACTTAACGCTATGTAATTATTCGGACGTTATTTAGGACGTTAATTGGCCCGAACATTGTATACAGAGGTCTGTTTACTCAATTGTTAACAAGCGTGATTCAGCAGTTGTTTAGTACAATTATGTTTCGTGATACTTTCTACTTAAGAACGTTGTTAGATCATTTAAAATTCCGTTATCGAGAAGCATTTGTGATTATTCGAATAATACGAATACTCGATTACCATTACACGATTGTTAGATGTTCACGGCCATCAATGCAGTCATGAAATGTGATCGGAATATTCGAAATCGAAAATTAAACTGTTTTATTATGAAGAATTAACTACTTTAAATTTAAAGTCCCACATACCACGACATGATATAAAAAATGCCCAATTATATATTTATTCTTAATCATTACGCATACATCCTTATAAAATTATATGTTTCTTTAGTCACAAAAACACTAAAATAACCAATGGTATACATCATTTGAGAATCCATAAAGTTCAAATTATAATGACCATTTGTAACATTTAAATCATACATTACATTTTTTAAACACAGAACCATAAAACAGTTAACAAAAATAAAATGACCATGTATTGTCATTAACCGCATTCCATGTTATGTCCTATTAAACTCCGTTGTTCTAATTGTTCAGACAGGCCAGTGACACAATATAAGCGAAACAGTACGTTTGAATGTGTTTATTGCCATTAACATTGGTATTTTTTATAAATTCTGTAGCTAATGGTCAAGGACTCTAAGAAGAAAACAGCATTTACTTCCCTGCCTAGAATACATGTAATTTGTCGATAACCAGGGAGTAGATTCTATAGAGGGAACAAAAGTCTATACCAGATATTATGTCTGGCACTTACTGGCTAAACCTGTCTTTGGTGTCTTGTAGTAGACAAGCTGTTTTAAATAAAAAACAAATTAACTTATCAATATTAATTTGTTCCGTATAGGAAAGGCTATTTTTTCAAACAAATGATAGCGAAGACTCTTGGTATGTACATACCATGTTTATTTCAGCAAAATGAATAACATTAGTAACATTTTTTATTAAAACCACTGGGACTGCAACTAAATAAAAACGTCACAAATTATTCTTAAATAAACAATTCTGTAAAAGCTTTTTCGCTACAATTAAAACACGTTATCACTATTTTCATTATTGGAAATGCTTGAAGCTATCAACTGATTGCTCATTTCCCATCACGAAACGATATCATCAATACATTTGCGTCACAAGCACGGCAGGTCAATCAAAAGATAAAGGCTTAACGCAACCGCCCCGGGCATTAATTAAGACCGATATAAGCGGATTGACGGTGGACAGATTATGCAATGTCTATTAATACAGGGTGGATGGATGGGTGTGATGTATGTAGATTTGATCACATTGGAAATCGTGACAAACTTAGGAATATTATAATAGCTATCACCTCATTTAATATATTATGAGACGATTTTAATTAATATTTGTGTTGTTTGTCTTTTTAATAGGTCGTCAAAATCGTTATTTTTTGTTCGTTACATAAACATTGATATGTTTTAAATTATTTATGAACTTTATCCTACTCATATTATACTTGTTACCGTGTGTTGTTTGTACTTACTCATATTATATAACTACTACCTACTAAATTAATACTGATGGTTAGTGTTCAATGTCTACAATATTATGTGGGCGTATTAATCAAAAACTGACCTAAAAGTTTTAATATCTTCGTTTATTAATTTTATATATTATTATAATAACTTGGTAGTTATAATAATACATTTCTATGTTCTTCTTATGTCTCTACTTAATGTATTCTACGAGTAATACTATCTATACACCTTATAAGTCAGTTTACGGACTCAAACCTCTCAAACCTAAGTACCTCTTGAGAAAATGCAACTTTTGTTTCATTGAAACTAAAAAATATACTTTATTATAAAAATGAATTATACTTTATACCACATTTGATTTTTGCTAATAGTTTTCTATGATACTATAATAAGATGATGATAATCAATTAAACCTATCACTAAGATAATATAAATTCAACGCGTCAGGTAAATTCCACATCTTTAATGTAGTTTTCAATTAAGCCAAAACGTCAATCAGAATATGAATAATACCGACCAAACATCCAATAACATAAACAATAAAAACAGTAATAATATAACACGTGCATCAAATCTATGAAGCATCTGTACGAGCCGCCATGCATCAAATTCCACAGTTATTGAATCAGTCTCTTGTTTGCATGCACTTTAATTTAACGTCAATTTTGCAAGAGCATTACTAGTGACGTACTATCATGATATCCGATATTGTGAAAGCATCTCGGCTCGTCTAGAATATTTTGCATAGCAAAGGATCTTATTTACGGAGCAACTTCATTTATATCTTACTATAAAATTGTTGTATCGTGAATATCTTGCACAGGTTTATGGACTAGTGCTTTGGTGGTTTTTGAACTATTTTTATCTGTTTATAAAATTGTAGGTTTTTAAATATTAGTTCTTGTTAGTATTCCTTCAACTTAGGCATCTGTTATTTATTTCTCATTCACAATTTAGCACTGATTATAATGATGATTAGCATTGATTAACTGATTATAGAACAGCATCTGTACAAACCGCCATGCATCAAATTCCATAGTTATTGAATCAGTCTCTTGTTTGCATGCACTTCAATTTAACGTCAATTTTGCAAGAGGATTACTAGTGACGTACTATCATGGTATCCGATATTGTTAAAGCATCTCGGCTCGTCTAGAATATTTTGCATAGCAAAGGATCTTATTTACGGAGCAACTTCATTTATATCTTACTATAAAATTGTTGTATCGTGAATATCTTGCACAGGTTTATGGACTAGTGCTTTGGTGGTTTTTGAACTATTTTTATCTGTTTATAAAATTGTAGGTTTTTAAATATTAGTTCTTGTTAGTATTCCTTCAACTTAGGCATCTGTTATTTATTTCTCATTCACAATTTAGCACTGATTATAATGATGATTAGCATTGATTAACTGATTATAGAACAGCATCTGTACAAACCGCCATGCATCATATTCCATAGTTATTGAATCAGTCTCTTGTTTGCATGCACTTCAATTTAACGTCAATTTTGCAAGAGGATTACTAGTGACGTACTATCATGGTATCCGATATTGTTAAAGCATCTCGGCTCGTCTAGAATATTTTGCATAGCAAAGGATCTTATTTACGGAGCAACTTCATTTATATCTTCCTATAAAATTGTTGTATCGTGAATATCTTGCACAGGTTTATGGACTAGTGCTTTGGTGGTTTTTGAACTATTTTTATCTGTTTATAAAATTGTAGGTTTTTAAATATTAGTTCTTGTTAGTATTCCTTCAACTTAGGCATCTGTTATTTATTTCTCATTCACAATTTAGCACTGATTATAATGATGATTAGCATTGATTAACTGATTATAGAACAGCATCTGTACAAACCGCCATGCATCAAATTCCATAGTTATTGAATCAGTCTCTTGTTTGCATGCACTTCAATTTAACGTCAATTTTGCAAGAGGATTACTAGTGACGTACTATCATGGTATCCGATATTGTTAAAGCATCTCGGCTCGTCTAGAATATTTTGCATAGCAAAGGATCTTATTTACGGAGCAACTTCATTTATATCTTACTATAAAATTGTTGTATCGTGAATATCTTGCACAGGTTTATGGACTAGTGCTTTGGTGGTTTTTGAACTATTTTTATCTGTTTATAAAATTGTAGGTTTTTAAATATTAGTTCTTGTTAGTATTCCTTCAACTTAGGCATCTGTTATTTATTTCTCATTCACAATTTAGCACTGATTATAATGATGATTAGCATTGATTAACTGATTATAGAACAGCATCTGTACAAACCGCCATGCATCAAATTCCATAGTTATTGAATCAGTCTCTTGTTTGCATGCACTTCAATTTAACGTCAATTTTGCAAGAGGATTACTAGTGACGTACTATCATGGTATCCGATATTGTTAAAGCATCTCGGCTCGTCTAGAATATTTTGCATAGCAAAGGATCTTATTTACGGAGCAACTTCATTTATATCTTCCTATAAAATTGTTGTATCGCGAATATCTTGTTATAGCACAGGTTTATGGACTAGTGCTTCGGTGGTTTAAGAACTGTTTCTATCTGTTTATAAAGTTGTAGGTTTTTAAATATTAGTTATTGTTAGGATTCCCTTAACTTAGGCATCTGTAATTTATTTCTCATTCACAATTTAGCACTAATTATGATGATGATCAGCATTGATTAACTGATTATAGAACAGCATCTGTACAAACCGCCATGCATCAAATTCCATAGTTATTGAATCAGTCTCTTGTTTGCATGCACTTCAATTTAACGTCAATTTTGCAAGAGGATTACTAGTGACGTACTATCATGGTATCCGATATTGTTAAAGCATCTCGGCTCGTCTAGAATATTTTGCATAGCAAAGGATCTTATTTACAGAGCAACTTCATTTATATCCTTCTATAAAATTGTTGTATCGAGAATATCTTGTTATAGCACAGGTTTATAGACTAGTGCTTCGGTGGTTTTAGAACTATTTCTATCTATTTTATAAAGTTGTACGTTTTAAATTATAAGTTTATGTTCACCAACTTTTTGACTGTAAATTACTTCGCCTTCTCAATTATAAGTATTGAATAACTCACTATAGAAAAGTATTTTGAAAGGTTTCCTGCAATTTTCTTTATTGTTCTCAAGTTTTCAACTTATTAACCCCTCTCTTAATAAAGTGACGGGGCGAAATACTTTATTTTATTTATAAACTAAATTTTTAAATTATTAAACATTTTAATCATAACTCAAATTTGTTAACAAACATAATCATTATTTTAGCTCCAATAAAAGCGTAGGCTGTATATCTTTTGTACAAGGCACACAATACTCTTTCATCATTGTAATTATAACTGTTTTTGTTGGCTCTCAGAAACTTTATCTAACCTTTTGTTTTTGCTCCCTCCGAGAGCTAATTTTGCGAGCAGATCAAATTACTGACACGTCTTTCAAGTTCAATTTAGTCGGCAATTTACTAAAGCCTATCTACTTGTACCCATATATGCAGCTACTGTATTTTATTTGGCCTATTAAGAAACTACTTTTGTTTTATAATGCCACGTTTTTGTTCCTTGGGAAAGATAACTATCATAGTTAGCTATAGATTGCTATTGCTAGTTTTACAGTTAGCTATAGATTGCTATACGATTAGCTATAGATAGATTGCTAACTATAAATGTTAGCAAACTATTATTAGCCTTTGGTTATAAGTTTATAACAGAAAAATAACGTTGCACTGCAGGAAAGGACCTTTTACAGTGTCGAAGGGGAACCCACGCCTTATTATTGCACACCGGCTTAACGAATTGGTATAGGGTTTTTTTTAAGTATACGTTGATAATGACAGGTAAAAGAAGAAAATATTTGCCAAATTTCCCTTAGTCGGCTTTTACATTAATGAGATGACACGCGGTGATGAAATTATGTGTATGTACAGTCAAGGAATTTGATTCACGTACCATTTCAATGATTTATTGTTTGAACCATTAACATATCGTAAGGTTTATATTCGTTAAAATAAGGGAAAATTGTTTTACATTTTAATGATGACGTATGTTCGGGTGAAAGTTCTGCAAACTTCAACCTTATATAATGTGTGTTAGATTAATTTTACAATATCAAAGTGTCTTCTCTGAATACTAACCTATTTGTAGTTTCGTCTAATAAATAGAAAAAAAAATTTTTTGACACTGACGTCATTTTAGCGTTGCGAAGAAAGATAGTCCTTATCAATATCGATTATCATTAGCAATTTAGACTTAAGACGGTACGCGAATCAAATTCCTTGACTGTACATACCTACCTATATGAATTATGAATGTGTAGTCTTTACTAGGGACTTTTTTGTTTCTAAAGTAATATAATTAAACCCTGTTAACAATCCTTTTTATTTCCTATTCCCACTAGAAACACAAACCATAAACCCTTTTCTTTAAAAAAAAATCTAAAAAAATTATACCCCGAACTAAAAGCATAGAATGGCGAATAACAGATACTCGAGCATCCACAATAAAAGCATTGCGTTCGATGCGCCTGGGGCAAAGCCGATCAGACTCGACTCCATTGCCCATTCAGTCTAAACGCCCACAACTTAAAGTCTAGTTTATTGCTGAATAGTACTCCCTAGTTTCACAATCTGTATTAGGTTACCGTACACCCCAGGCATCGCTACTTTAAAGCTTTACGACTCATATGTTTTTTGTTGTCTGAAATTTAATCGGAAACCTATTTCGTTTATTTGAATATCGATTCTTATCATTTGTTTTGTGTCCTCTTTTGTTTCTTTGAACATATTTTTCATTTCAATTACCTTCATATCATGTAACAGTTGGTATGTATGCTTCGCCTTGTGTTGACAGACTAACAATATTCTGGTGTCAAAACCCATTTTCATGTTGAAGTGTCGTAAATACTGGTTAGGAGTAAGTTTGCATATATTAGGTATACCAAAGAAAAACTGAGGAAGAAAGCTTGACGTGAAATTCTATACTAACCCGTCTAACCGACGCGGCGTGGTTCAGTTAATAAATATGGCCAAAGAGCAAAGTCAAAATTAAATTAAATTTTAACAAACCGTTTTCATGGAGCTTTTGTTTATTTATATCAAATTATTACAATTAATCACAGTCTGCAGAGAGTACGGGTTAATTAATTATATTCGCCTAAAACAACATTTCGTTCATTCGACCGGTACAGTTGGAAACGTAGGGCAACAATGTTACGTTAGAACTTTCCCGTACCCAATGCGTCCGTCGCCCGCATAGATTGACAGATAAAAGTTGTTCTAATTTCAACTTCTTTGATTCATTCTCTACTTTCGACAAATTAAGGAATACCAACCGATACCTTGTAAGCAATCAAAATGAAAGATGTTTTTCAGTTATATAACTTCCGTCCGTTAATCAAAGTTAAATATGGAATCACGATTTAATTTTCGAACATTTGATCAATTTTAAATTTGGACTTTGCGAAGATGATTAATAATAGCTACTTATGACTCTACCCTGATTTCGTACTCAAGTGTATTTTCGTGTAAGTATAAATTCTTGCATTAACGCGAAAACATCATAAAGCGCACACCATAATAATTACGGAGTTAATAAGCATCCATCTCAACAGCTTGAAACGTCTCGTCGAAAAAACAAATTTTAAAACCAAGCTTCAAATTTTAACCGATTGATAATATCAATACTCCGGCTTAGCTAAGGTGATTAACAGTAACTACGTACAGGGGCGTCCACCCTGCGTCCGTTCACAAGTATCACATGACCAGTCGAGTACTGCAGTGATTGACAGCCATATTCCCTCGACAACCCTAATTGTCTGGCCGCCCTGGTATTACGGGGAATTTAATAAACACAACCCACCAATACACACACTTTAACAACACTGTTTGGATTATGCACATTGAATACCGAATAGTGATTGAAATTGCTACACGGATTCGAACATACCTACCTTTAGTATGTACTCGTAGTAGTAGGTACACAAAGGACAAGGGATGTTTGGTATGCAAGCATGATTGTATTACACATTATTTTGAATTAAATATAGCTTGGTATTGATTAATGATATAACATGCCAGTATATTAAACAATACACAGCTACACACATCAAAAAAGTCTAAGCAACATGCATGATATTACAAATTTACCATTTATATTAATTAATTTCTAAGTATTTACTCACTCAAAGTGTATAGGTAAGTAAACTTCAAGTGTATAGGTAAAAAAAATTCGATTATGTTTTGTTTTTTTTCATAAAATTCAAATGACTGCGAATTTGTTTGAATTTGAGTGCATGTTAATTGCTACGTTTTAGTCTTGATTTTATAATTTTACCAACCATTTAAATACAGTTGGCGACAAAATTGAATTGTTAGATATTCTTTACGTCATGGAGCGACGTCATTTGACGGCAGATGAAATGCAAAGAGCTGTAGGGATGTTGCAAGCGGGAAGTAATCAATCTCAGGTATCTCGACATTTTGGTATTCATAGAAGTGTTATTTGTCGTCTTTGGCAGCGCTACAATAATACAGGGGAACCCGCTGAACAGCATCCAGGCCGTAAAAGGAGTACAACCACTCGGCAAGACCGGTACATACAACTGACTGCAAGACGCCAGCCGATGTTAACCGCTCGAGAGATAAGTTTGAGGCTACAAAATTCAAGTGGTGTTGATGTAAGTCCCCAAACTGTGCGAAATCGACTGCATGAGTACGGCCTACGAGCTCGACGCCCTATCAGGTGCCCACCGATACGTCACGGGAATCGCGCTCGTCGAAATGAATGGTGTAGAGAACGCATAACATGGACCCAGGAACAATGGGATAAAATTATGTTTTCCGATGAGTCGCGATTCGGGTTTAGGCCTGATACAAGAAGGGTGCGAGTGTACCGTCGACCCGGAAATACTGAAAGACTCAGGTGCGTTCAGGAAGTTCATCCATACAGCGGCTCAACAGTTATGGTATGGGCGGGTATTATGAAGAACAGGCGAACTGAGCTCGTTTTTGTAAATGGAAACATGAACGCTGAAAATTACGTTGAGGATATTCTCAGACCTTATGTCCATCCATTTGCACAAACCTTTGGCTCCGATTTTACGTTAATGCATGACAATGCGCGTTCACATACAGCTCGGCGAACCAGTGAATACTTGGCAACGGAGAACATCCAGGTATTGCCCTGGCCTGCACAATCGCCAGACCTCAACCCCATCGAGCACGCATGGGACATGCTCCAGAGACGTGTTTTGAAGGACTTGGACGGAGTGACAACAACCCAACAGCTGAAGGATTTGCTACAATTCCATTGGGAGCGAATACCGCAAGATGACATAAACAGTCTCATTAATTCAATGAATAATCGTTGCCGACAAGTTCTGAATAGCAGAGGAGGCCATACTTTGTATTAAATTGTCCTATTCTTTCACAATAAATTCATTTTCTTAAGAAATTTCAATTTGTAAAAAAAAAGTTTAGTTTCTTATGTACCTGTATATTCTAATATTGTTAATTTCTGTTATTAAAAGAACTTATAAAGAAAACAGCTGTTATTTTTACATCATAGAACCCTAAAAATATTATTTTAAAAATAAAATACAACGTTATAATTAAAATAAATGGTAAAATAAATTAATATAAATGGTAAATTTGTAATATAATGCATGTTGCTTAGACTTTTTTGATGTGTGTACTTGAAATAATAGTTACATAGAGATAAATTGGTGTCAAAACATTTTCCCCCTTACTCATAAACGCCTCTTAAATTTTAGTCAATTGATTAGCTTCAAGTTTAGTTTGACAACCTTGGTGGCGCGACGGTAGCGCAAGCGGCTGCCGTGCAAGAGGTTGTGGGTTCGATCCCCACGCAGGACAAAAGTTTGTGAGATCCACAAATTATTGTCCTGGTCTGGGTGTTCTTTGTGTCCGTTAATTGATGTTTGTAAAAGGTCCCCGCGACACAGGGCATGATCCCTATTGCGGGAGTTGTCTTTTAAGAAAACAAAAAAAATCTACGGTTTTGATTGGCATAAGGTTGGTTTTCGTAATAAAAATCTCGGTAAACAATGACTAAATTTAAGAGGCGTTTACGGCTAACGGAGTTTATTCTGAATATTTTGTAGAAATCCAGTACCTACCTAATCTATTTTCCTCAAGGAATTTTAGTAGAGCTCAATTTTTTTTAAACAGTGACTTGAATACTTGACTAGTCCATAATTACAACAGTCCCTAACTCGAATTTTGAAATTTTGTTTTATGTGAACTGTTCTATGTCTGAGTTTACTTTCATTCTGTTTAGTCAAACTTACTTAGCGCGAGATATGCTTCTGAGAAAATGGCTAAATAATTTTTTTACATAGTTACAAAAATCATTCATAACAGCCCATTAATGTCCCACTGCAGGGACGGGCCTCCTCCTGTGACGGAGGGATACTTGGCCTACTAACGCTATATAAATACTTACATAGTTTTTGACGGCGGTCTCCAGTGGGCCCTTTTATATTATGAACATAATATTATTGTTGCATAATTATCAAACTATTTAACTTTTAGGTAGTTCGCCAAATACCTGTTTACCAAGATTTGCATACGGGCATGAACAAGACAGGTGGTAGTATACGCCAGGTGTTTCATTCAAAATTTATTTAAAAGTTTCCGTTTGCTTGGAGATCGTGTATCTCAAATATTAAAAACCACCTTTATGTTGTTTCAAAGTTGAACTATAGCCGGAGGCTGAGCTTTTGTGGGAACATGTGGCTTGCTACAGATTGTATATTTGAGATTTAAGATGACTTTGCAATGTATTAAGGTTATACCTGCTTGATGTGACGGTTAAAAATAACTTCGACACTTAAGTTATCTTATAAGATTAAGATTTAGCAGTATATTTGTGAGAATAATAATACTATCAGGAGGTCATGTGTATGACTTTAAGATTAAGTGTTTCAGCTTAAAATCTCACAAATAGTTTGTACGTGCACATAATAACACCCGTGTGGTAAGACCACAGGGTTAGACCGTAAAAATGATATTAACGGAGTGAAGCCTACTGGTCACGACTACTGTTTATGGCCATAAACAGTATAGCTATAGTGAATATAGCTTAGGAATGTAGGCAAGCCTGCCATTCATCGTTCCTAAACTGTATTCACGTTTTTCATAAGGTTCAATATAGTCGTATACAAAAAAATCCATCTAAAATAATCCCCAAACATTGTCATCTTATCCAAAAACAAATAGTACTAATACTAGATACGGTAATACAGGAGTAGAATGGCGGAAAGTTGATTCAGATTTGTATCGTTACCCCCCAGTATACCAAAATACGTTTCACAGGAATCCAATATTCTGTTTCCCAATAATGAAATTGCACTTCGAATGCTGCACTGATTTTGTTTATTAAATCAGAGTTCGTTTGAAAATTGATATTGGAACTGAAGCGTTTTTATTTAATGATCATTCTGTTTCGAGTTCGTTTTAAATATTACGTATTTTTACGTATTAAATATATTTAGTAGGATTTATCATCAGGAAGGTAATAAATACATTAATTTAGCAAATTGAGTATTAAGCTTTCATGTTAGCGAATATGTAGACAAAGTAGTCAACCGCGACATTGAGTACAACTTAAACATCACATCATAACTCAACAATCACATCAGACTTTTTTATTTTTTATTTTATTTATTAGGTTTACCAACAACTAATACATTAAATCTTTATAAAGGAAACACAAAATTAACAGCTTAAATCTAAATGTTTAGTTACTTATAGGTAAACACCACATTCCTACTAATTATGAGCTATGTGTTACATATTAGGTACAGAGTTATATTAAAACGCAAACTTTCACAAATGTATACACACACACACACACACACAACATACATAATGTATATATAAATATATACACCCACACATAAACACATATACATACATACACACACATATATACATACATAAATACACACACGCATAATAAGCTCATACACAATTATTTTTATTTACTAATGTGCCACTAAATTAAACTTATAAACAACTACAGATATTTTTATTATACAATACTAATGAGTCGTGGTGGATATCCGCATTATGACTACATTTATTATACAATTTGGACATTCGGCAAAGAGGTGAGTTTGAGCCCAGCACTGTTCTGCGCAATGGAGGTACCAACATTGTGATTGGCTTACGTGGTATGTGAACCGGCACTCTAAAACGTATCCTTTGTAACAATTCCGGGCAATCGATCATATTTCTTAATAACTTATATAAAAATATTAAGGCAATTACATCTCTCCTTTTACAAAGCTCCTTCATTTTAAAATGATCCAACCTAATGTCATATTTCACGTGCTGCTTACCCATCCCTACCGAATACGATAAGTGCCGAACGAATCTCTTTTGAATGCGCTCTATTCTGAGAGAGTGAATTGCAAAATAAGGTTGCCAAACAACGGCAGCATACTCCAAAACACTTCTGACTAGGCAGTTGAATAAAATTATTTTAGACTTTGCGTTCCGAAAGCTTTTACTGCTTCTTATTAAAAATCCTAGCATTTTGGAAGACTTCTTCATTACCATCTCAATGTGAGGAACAAATGTAAGTCTGCTATCCATTATTACCCCTAAATCCCTTATAGTTTCCTTTTCTGATAAAATGGTAGTTCCTAACACGTATGACGAAGGTGTCTTATTATGCTTTCTGGAAAATTTTATATGTGCACACTTTTCTACATTTAAATCAAGACCGTTATGTACGCTCCAGGAAAGCAATGAGTTCAGATCCGTTTGTAAGCACTGAATATCTTTTTCAGTGTTTATTATACGGACGAGCTTTAGATCGTCGGCAAAAAGAAATGGTGTTGAATATTGCAAGCATAATGGCAGATCGTTAATGAAGATGTTAAATAAAATGGGTCCTAAGTGAGATCCCTGGGGAACACCAGAAGAAATCGGATATGATCCAGATTGATAGCCGTTAACAACAACATAGAACAGCCTGTCAGTAAGATACGACTCCATCCATTTCAGAATAACTCCAGTGAAACCATAAAAATTTAACTTTCTGAGAAGAACATTATGAGGGAGCCTATCAAATGCTTTGCTATAATCTGTATAAACTACGTCTACTTCTTTGTTGCTATCGACTGCTTCCCTCAAGTATTCTGTAAAACTTACTAAATTTGTGCACGTAGACCTACCTCTTACAAAACCATGTTGTTCGTTTGTTATGTATTTCTTAAAGTAACTTTGCATATTTTCACAAACTATTGATTCCAAAACTTTGCCTATAACCGGGAGTATAGAAACTGGTCTATAATTTCTAACATCTTGCTTTTCGTTAGCCTTATGGATAGGAACTACCTTTGCTAACTTCCATTGTACCTATAGGAAAAGTACCGGTATCTAAAGACTTAACAAAAATACTCTTAATGGGTTCTAATAGATTTAAAGCACACTTAACTATAAAAATTGGCGGAATGTTATCAGAGCCAGCACCTTTGTTAATATCTAAGCTTTTTAGTTTTTTCAACAATAAACTGCTACTGACTGTTACGGTTCCAAAATAATCAGCTGTATTATTATCTGAACCTCTATCGACGGTGTCTTCTCCAAACAGAATCCGATCATTTTCTCTGTAAACAGTAGCAAAGCACTTCCCGAATAGATCGCAAATTTTATCACCTTCTGAAGATGTATTCAATCCATCAGTCATTGTAGGATCAGTGATTTAATATACGACCAAAAATACTTCGGATTGTCAATAATACTGTCTTCAACATTTTTCATGTATTTATTAAAACATTCAGAAGTAAGTTTTTTGCAACGAGTGGTCAGTAATCTAAATGAAATATAATCTAAAGGGTTTCCATATTTTTTATATTTTAATCTAAATTTGTTTTTTTCCTTTAATCTATTTATCAGCTCTTTTGTAAACCATTGTGGATACTTACAACTACGTTCTTTGATAACAGGAATGAACTTTTTTATAACATCTTTCAGAGTATTATAAAAGATATCCACCATGGTATTGACGTTTGCACAACTAGAAAACTGTTTTGACCAGTCTATCCTTGTGAGGTGTAAATTTATGGCCTCATAATCAGCCTTTCTAAAGTTATATTTTACGTTATTCGCATTATTACCTAGACTATCAATTTTTGAACACTTAAAAGTAAACTCAATGGGTGGATGATGTACGTCTACCAAGCTCAAAACGTCTAATGGTTCTACAAGGGAATCTATTGAAAAGTCTGATAATACTAAATCTAATATACGCTTTTTAGAATTTAAAATATGGTTGTACTGTTTATAGTTATTAAGGTAACAAAAATCTAATAAATACTGACATAAACTTGATGTATGATAATAGTTTTGTGAGATATTAAAAGACTGCCAGTCTATAGCACTTAGGTTAAAATCGCCTACTATACATGTATTATCTGTGTGTTTTTCGGAATTCAAGTTGCAATTATCTAAAAATTGATTAAGTATAGTACCATTGACCGGTGGTGGCAAATAGACAGCGCAAAATATAATTTTCTTTTTACCCTTGAAATGAAATGAATCAACCACCACCCAAAGATCCTCACAATCACTCTCCCAAGAACTAAGGCGACTCGAATTATACTTCGCAGAAACAGCTACAAGAACTCCACCCCCCCCCCCCTTTGCCACCATACAATTTAGACGTTTCTCGATCACGTCTATAAACAGTATAAGTACTATTAAATAGTTCAGTATTTAAAATATTACAATTAAGCCAAGTCTCAGTTAGAATTATAACATCGTAATTGCACATTGATAAATTTTGAATAAAGGTTGCTGTTTTTGTGCGTAAACCCCTAACGTTTTGATAGTACACACTTAAAGAATCGAATTTTGGGTTAAAAAAAAACAATATAAAAAAACAATACAAAAAGACAAGAATTTATGACAGAAAAGTAAGTGTAAATTTAAAGTTTAGCTAACGAATCCATACTATTAATAATAATGTATTCCGACGTATCTGTTCTCCTCACAAAAATGCGCCCATTGCGTACCCAAACATGTTTGTATCCTTTGTCTTTGGCTGCAGATCTCGTTGCCGCATGTAACGCCTTGTTGACAGGTGACAAATGTTCCTGAATGAATATAGGTTGGAACGCGCCTCCTAATCCCAAATGACTTGTATTAAGCTTATCCGCTCTTGATTTTGGCTTATTGAATTTAATAGTAGCGGCTAAAAAGTTGTCACGATCTCTTGGCGTGGTAAACTGCACAACGCTTGAGCGAGGGCGGTTGTTATTTGCATTAATCTTAGCAACCCTTTTACAGTTAGCAATCTTATCGGTGGATAATGGGTATTCAATTACTTTGCTCAACTTCTCTATGATGCCAATTACATTTTCTTCTTTCTTCTCCGGAACACACTGCACCTCAATGTTGCAAGACCGAGCGCTTTGTTCAAGATTGTTTATACGGATTGATAGGTTAGTTACTGTTGACTTTAAGCCTTCATTTTCAGATGTCAATACATGCATAGTTTCTTTAAATTCTTTATTTTCAGCAGATGTAGAAGTCGCCACTGCTTTTGAACAATTTTTCACTGATATTCCAATTACTACTACTCAATCTTTGAACTCATCACCTATAACTGCAGAATTAATTTTGAAGGATAACGTACCGATTTTCAACAATGATTTTGAATTTGAACATGTTACTCCTTTTGATATAATTAAAGCTTTTAATACAATTAATGTCAAAAAGACAGCAGATTTATGGGATAATTCTGTAGTTGTTACTAAACATATTATTTACTCAGTTGCAACGCATTTAGCTCTTATATTTAATCATTCGATAGATAGTGGTGTGTTTCCTGATTTAATGAAATCCAGCAAAATTGTTCCTTTGTTTAAATCTGGCTGTACATCAGACCCAACTAATTTTAGACCGATTTCAGTACTGCCAACTTTCAGTAAAATTTTTGAAAAACTTATTGCAGACCAACTGCAAACATATTTAAATAGATACAAAATTTTACATATTAAACAATTTGGTTTTACAAGGGGTCGCTCCACAACCGATGCTGGTGTGGAGCTTGTAAAACATATATATGACGCCTGGGAGAAGTCTTACGATGCTTTAGGTATTTTCTGTGACTTGTCCAAGGCTTTCGACTGTGTCGATCATGATACACTTTTACGGAAACTACATCACTATGGCTTAGGTAAACTTGGATTAGATCTTTTCACGTCTTACTTAAATAATAGAATACAAAGAGTTAATATTAATGGATAATTATCTCCAGGATCTGTCGTAAAAATGGGCGTTCCGCAAGGTTCCATACTTGGACCCCTTTTGTTTCTCATCTATATAAATGATTTACCACATCTAGTTAAAGATCAACATGAGATAGTTTTGTTTGCCGATGACACTTCGCTTTTATTTAAAGTGAAACGACAACTGACTAGCACTGACGAAGTAAACTTGGCTATCTCTAAAGTTGTTCGTTGGTTTGAGATTAATAACTTGCTCCTTAATAGCCGCAAAACCAAATGTGTTAGATTTATAACACCGAATGTACAAGAAGTAAAAACCACAATAAGAGCTAAGGAGGATCAGGTAGACCTTGTGGACACTACAAAATTTCTTGGTATAACACTAGACTCTAAGCTTCAGTGGGGCCCACATATTATGACATTGGTGAAGAGACTAAGTTCTGCAGCTTATGCCGTTAGGAAAATTCGAGAACTGACAGACATAGAAACTGCCAGATTAGTATATTTTAGTTATTTTCACAGCATAATGTCATACGGTATTTTACTATGGGGACATGCTGCCGATATTCGTTCTGTCTTTGTGCTGCAGAAGAGAGCTATTCGTGCTATTTATAATTTAGGTAGAAGACAATCACTTCAAGAAAAATTTAAAGAAATCAATATATTAACTGTAGCAAGTCAATACATTTATGAAAACATAATTTATGTTCATAAAAATAAAGACCAATTTGTCAAAAGAAGTGATGTCCATAGTATAAATACTAGAAATAAAGATAGACTTATTCATCCGTATTCTAGGCTCCAAAAAATACATAGTTCATTTCAGGGTCAAAGCGTGCGATTTTATAATAAAATTCCGAAAGATATTCAAGATCTAAGTTTTAATAAATTTAAGAAAGTAGTCAAACAAAAACTTATCGTAAAGGGATATTATACTATCCTAGACTACACGAAAGACAAAAAGGCTTGGGATTAAATGCTTCTGTTCCCAGGCTGTTTCAAATAATGCGAGTTTATGCACTTTTTTTATTTATGTGTGCTACTGTATTGTTTTTATCTCTAAGTTCTAATTGTATTATTGTATCCTGTCTTCCTTGTTCTCATACTTGTCTTCTATTTTTCTTTTCTTTGATTATTATTTTTTATGATGTATAAATTGTGTATTATCCTGTCTGGTACTGTCAAATATTTTTATTGGGTATATGATTTATGTAAAAAACAAAAAAAATTGTAAACACAACTGAATTTTAAAAAAGTTGCCATGAGTTTCTTTGCCAGGTTTCTTCTCATTCGGGCCGGACTCGTGGTCACACCAGGTTGTCACACCAGTGTGACTATCAGGAATTTTTTTCTTGTTAGTCACACCGCTACTTATACAACACCTTGTATTGTCACTTGTCATTATCAACTAGTGCTGTTTTATCGATATGTTTATTAAAATTCGTTAACATAATATCTAGTAAAAAATATATTTAAATTAAAGTATTATACTAACTAAATATATTAAATTAAAGTACAAAATTATTTCAACATTTCAAGGAAATGGCCTACTGATATTTCATGGTTTAATAATTTTAATTAACACCCTAAAACAAAATCATCTTTAACAATATATCATTTTGCTGTGGAGCACGGAGCCTCTCCACGACCTAAAGAAGAGAAATAAGAAAAATTAAAAAATAACGTCCACGAAATAGGGGAACGTGTTGGTGTGTTCTTCATAAGCTTCATAGGTTGCCAGTGATAGAAGATATGAATAAACAGAAGAACTAACACTAGGCTAAACAATCTATTTTTGCATAAAATGTCATCATGAAATATCGATAAATAAGAGGCGTTAATCATCCGCACTAATTCATATTTAATACAAGGTGTTGTATTATTGGTGGTGTGACTAACAAGAAAAAAATTCCTGATAGTCACACTGGTGTGACAACCTGGTGTGACCACGAGTCCGGCCCCGACTTGGGCCCTACCATTTGAAAACTGGAATTTATGGATCAACACAGGCAGACAAGTAGATTCGAGTAGTAGATTGGTTTTATTTTTCTCCTTTAATTTACATTGGACAATACAACGCGGCTTTTTTTAGTGCTGTAGCGTTTGTCTGTGTCGATCTACAATTTTAATTGTAGCTTCAATTTTAAGTAAACGACGATTTCAAACAATTTGTAATAAATTTGATGAAATAAAGTATTTTGAAATTTGAAATTTGAAAAATTTGAAATTTGTTTATGCAAATTTTTATGACATCTTTAGCCCTAAAGGCCTGCCTATAACCATTGAACAAACACAAATATCACAAGCTCAAGATAACAGTTTGTTGATCGCTCAAACTTCTTTGTAGCTAATTACTTGTTTGACACTAAAACCAAAGCCAAATACTGCGATCGCTAAAACACGGAAGCATTTACCCTGAAAACTAAAGTTAATTAGTGTTGAGACTTTGTTTTGCTCTTTACAACCATTTCCAGGTTAGTGGTGAACAAACAAATTGAGAGAGAAAAGATGAATGAAACGAATATATTTGACTTTGTAATTTCATTTCAAATATGCATCGTCTTATTGAAATGTTGTTTTCAATTCAGTTAATAGCCTTGTCTAATGCGAATAAGGTCATTTTGGTTCGAGTATCATTGTACCAATATAATAAACTGCTAATTTCTTTCTAAATAACAAAATATTTTATTTTGTTAACCAATTGAATTAAAGAATTCTACTCCTGTTTAAACTATTGCATATTGTCTAAATAATTTTAATTCTAGCATTTATTATTAATTAACAAACATAATATACACATTCATAGAACTCTATCTAGTCGCAAACTAAGCAAAGCTTTGTACTATATTATGTACTTGACAATAATTGGTTTACATAGGTTTTTCACTTCGAGCTACATACCACCACTCCCATGCCTACCACAAATGTATTATCTATATAATTTTACCCTTTTTCTTGTTTTACAAAGGCTTCTGTCTATCTTGAGGCTTAATTTACAAAGTGCATTTCTCTGTTGTAAAGAAATCTGAATACAGCTAAGAAGTAAGCGGATTGCAAACCGAGGTAATGTTGCAACGTCTTACTGTAAAATGCAATTAAATATGGTTTCTCAAAGCCCCTAAGGAAATTGTACTATGAGCTTATGTCATTTTATACGAGTACGTTCGTTTTATTGCCTGGTTATAATAAGAAACAGCTTATGAATGAACTTTATACCTTAAGTTAGATCCGTGGTTTTCTTTACCGTTAGAAAATATCTGACTTATCACATTTATTACATTATAGTAAAGGAAATTAAAAAATGTTATGATTAAACAGGCCCTAATATCTGAGTTGATGCGGATTATACTTAGAGGAATAATTTACAAAAAAAAATCAATCAAAAATCAATTTACGTAACGTAACTTTAATGAATTTTTTTATAGCTTTTATGAAATTTTTACGAGTAACTTGAACTCATTCAAATAAATAAAAAAATAGTAAACAAATGACTGAGTTCTTATGTTAAAGAAATACGACTGACTTGATAAGTTCCTCCTTTTTTTTCTAACTAAACTAAGACACCAAATCAGAAAGACAGAAAAGAGGTTCCAAGGAAAATAATTTTTAAATGATATGAAAGACCTTAAATGGTCGATAAAATTATATAAACTTAACTTAAGTTAGTAAGTAACAATGAATACATCAACTTAAAGTATCAGACCCGGAACTGTTGTAGGCGGGTCCCGTTGGTTACTTTGCACGTACACCCACTAAACATAATTAGGGGCCGTTGTGGAGGTCATTTTTATAATACTTTATGTATCAGCTGCCTTCACTTCATAGCTGTTTTGTTTCGTTTAAAGATGGATTACATTTTGTGTTTAATTTTGAGCTAAATCAATTTTGTGATTTTTTCATTTGCAATTGAAAAGTCTTATTATTTATGATTTATAATAGGACGTTCTTACTACCTTACTGCAAGAATTGATTTTTTCTATTCAAGATGTAAGGTTAGGTTCTTTTGAAAATGTTATTAAAAGAAATGTTGTTTAACTTTATACATTTTATGTGCATTCTTTCTCTGGCTGTAATTCACAAAAAAATCAATAACTTTTCCATAAGTGTATTTTTAACCAAAATATATACATTCCATAGAAATCTGTGCTATATAACTACTGGGTAAACAGACAGAAAAGGCATTCAAAAGCCTTATTAAACGAGTATAACTATAATGTTCCGTCAATCTGCTAAATCGCCAATCAATTAACCGCCTGTAACATCTTGTAACACATATCTTAACTCACTGACTACATGCTCATCCTATCAATTACAAGTGATTGCTACAGCATTATACTGTGTATCTATAGCAAACCAATGCCCTATAGGATTTGCATTTTAAAATGTGCCTTATTACATGGAAATAAGGTTTAATATCTCATTTCCTTACACATTTGTAGGACGCCATCTAGTCCATAACCAAGCTGAGCTTGTACTATGAATACTAGACAAAAGAGAAACATATTTAAATATTTTTATTGTTAATACAAACATAGAAAATACAAAGACCAATGTAAACTTTCATGTTCATGCACACAAATATATGATAGGAATTAAACCCAAAACCTTGGTGCAGTAGCCACGAACTATAATCACTATACGACATAGGTCACCATATGCGTCTTTAAGAGCTTATGTGTAGACAATATACTATTTAGTATGCATAGAATAACTCGTGGTATGTTTGTATAAGGATGTAAAAGAAAGGAATTATGATGACCTATTTGGGGTTTACACAAAGGATTTCGATACGTGTATAGAAGAGATTATAAATAACCTTCGAAATCGATTAAAGTACTCTTCGATTTCCGTAGTAACAGTTTTCTGTTTCGTTATTCGATTATAAAGGGCTTACTCCAGGGACTAAGTTTCTGCGGCCATCGAGAGGTCTTAGGTTCGATTTTCTTAAATGCACCAATTGATTACACAGGATGATCTCTTTAAATAATGGTTGCTTATACAAAAAATAATTAAAGTATGTTATCAGTTATCTACTACCTATAATATTATAAGCTCTGCTTAAATTGAGAATCTCTTAGCAATATTTCAATTACTGTTTCCCATTTTACCCCTTACTATAGTTATTATCATTATATTAAGTTCCTAATAAAATCCTTAAGAATCTATCTATAAAATTATATCTATCTATCTAAATCTCCACGAAAATATAATTCGTATAAACCAGTAGAAATGTACCAACGCCACATATTCCCTTCTTATAGACTTAATTTTACATTTATAAGATTGAATAAATCAATAATCAAAATATATCGATATAATATTCAAAGTGACGATGAGATGCCTTCCGGCGTGCTTAATATCCTTAATTCATACCCTCATCCCGACGGAAGTCACCATTCTAAATCAAACATGGCTTCGACTGCGAATCCGGGGGAGAACGCATATTTTAATATTCGTAATGGCGATCTGCCATGAAACGGGCTTGAACTGAGTACATTTGACTATTCAGAGTAAGCTCAGGAGTTTAACTAGAATATTTTGATAGACGATGCTTCGTTTTATTAGTTCTTGCTGATCAATATTTTGATATATAATTGACGACAAATATTGAGTTTGGTTTATGTTGACAAAAGCTAACCTAACAGTTAAACGTATGATTTTCTTTAGTGATTCTATTTTAAGCATTTTATTACTTAATATTATGTTAATTTAGCAGGAGTTGTGACCTTTTAACTATTCAACAGCCCTGTTTTATTCTAAAAGAGTTCTCGTGATCATGAATCTCCTGTGTGACTATTAAATACCTATATTTTAAATTACCGTAAAGTATTAAGAGCGTTATATTTATAAAAACAAAACAAAGTCTTGTTATGGACAAAGTTTAAAGCTTAAAAAAGCTCACAGACTTGTGCTAACTTCTTGTTTGAATTCTTTTGTTACATTTATTATTCTTAAAGTTGACGACAAAGACATAATATTACCAAGACTTCTTCCAGTGTAACCACGCATTTTCAATTTCGTTATCTTGTTACCTAAAATATTTAGTAATATAAAAGCGAAATTCAACAGCAAAGTTATTCTAAGTATTCCGAAAAAATCCTGACTTGATTCAACTCACTTTGATCCCATTTTATGATCTTAATACCATAAAAGGGATCGCAGTGGAACGAGTTATGATGATCAGATTTTGCGAACAAAATCCTTTCACCCATCTACATTGGAATTGCTGTGTTTGGGAAAAAAGAATGAACATGATCTTGAAGTAAATATGTCATGTTGTCTGAAAAGGAAACGGGGATTCGATGAAACTTGAGACGTAGAAATACATAAGTTTTCGTTTGCATGAATTTGGATTCCAAAAGATCAAAAGTGCTGAAAATACAAGAAATAAAATTTTTATTTTTTTAAATTACTTTATATAATAAAGTATGTAACGAGAAGTTTTATAGTAATTACTTTAGGAAAGGCGTTGTGGCGATAGTTATGAGGCTGCGCGCGATAAACGATTTAGATCAAAAGTACTGAACACTCAAATAATTAATTAAAAAAAAAATAGCAAATATAATAAAATATGTAAATATATTATAGTTATTAGGTACCTTAGGAAAATCGTTGTCGCGATAATAATGAGGTTGTACGCAATAAAGTAGCAAATAAAATTATTAAAATTAAAAAAGTAATAAGTTTACAACGTAAATATCTCTTAGATTTAAATGATACACTTGACTTCAAAGACAATTTAATGTTGTTTTTAACACGATCAATGAATTCTATGTTCTATTCTTGATCAAAGTCGCGCATTAAATGCTATTCGGATTCCTTGTGCTTTCAGATCTTGAGGTACCTAATACACTATCGACAAATTATTCATCATGAGAACAGCCCATTAATGTCCCACTGCAGGGACGGGCCTCCTCCCTTGACGGAGGGATACTTGGCCTACTAGCTAGTACCACGCTGGCCAGGCGGATTGGTATAGGGTTTAATTTCAAGTTTCCCTTCTTTTTATTTCGTAAAGATAATATTCACGGATAGTACCTTAGTCGGTTTTGACACCCATGGGATGAGATGAGGTGGTGACATATTGTATTCTTACTCCGTCACCACACGGATAAAAAGAAAATTTGCCTAACTATAATTTTAGCAGATAGGATCACCTATACTAGAAACATTTTCTTTTTATGTGCTGGTCGTCTTAACGATATTTACTCAACGAATTAGTGTGATCACACTAGTTGAGTAATCAAAAAAAAATCAAAAATATCTTTATTTACTACAATGATGTTTTTACAATGTGTGGGTCTTTTCTTTTAAGTTTACAAAAACCTGTATTAGAAAAGGACATAATACACCGTTAATACACGCCATACCTACATTTACTTATGTGATTCCTTTTACATTATTAGTTAATAATGTTTAAACATCATTATATTATATCATATGAATGAGGATTATTACCATATTATTATACGCTATTACGAAAAAAAGAAAATTGTTTTTCATTTGAAATCTTAATGAACATTGTACCTACTCGTACAAGCTTGTATCAAAAATAAAAGACAGAAATAAAACCATAATCCCAGCAACTCCGGTGCTTCTAGCAACGGGTATAGTTGCAAATCGATATGCCAGTATAAAAAAAACGTTTATCTATACCACCTTTAATTATATTACAGCGTACTAGATGCGGTAGCATATTTTTATTGCATAACATTTGGTATTTTGCTGCATTTTATTTGAAAGCGCTTCGAAAAATAAATTGTATCGATATTTTTAACAACTGCAATACTTAGTACTTATCAACAACTTATTCGTTTGCAGACTTCGATTTCATGGTGTCATCATCTTATTTCATTACATAGTTATCGGCAAAGCCTATTCAGGGAAAGTTTGCATATATTTTTCTAAGTAAATATACAGAGAAAAACATGATGTGCCTTTCCGAATGGCCAACGTAGTGTTAGCTCAAGTATCCTCCTCGCTAAAAGAGGAATGATTCTGCGGTGGAAAATTAGAATTATTTTCTTTCTTTTGTTTCGTTAACACAATAAATGCCAACATTCCCTGAAACAGCTTTTAGGTCACCCATGTAGTAAGATGCCCTGGTGATGACATAATGTATCTACAAAACCTAAAGATATGGTGGAGACACTACGCATAATTATTCCGTCACGACACTAAAAACAAATCCTTTAAGTACTAAATATTACAATTAGATAATTTAATCGATACCTAATTATGAGATAATCTTATCTGAAATCTCAGTTATTTTGTGGTAATGTTAATGTGTAATAGAAGCAAAGGGTCATCTCGTTATAGGGGCTATCTTTGGGGGTTATGATAACAATATTGAGGGGTTAAAAGGACATGGAAACATCCTGTCCCTATTATTCGCAATGTTTGTTTTATATGTTGAGGTGAATATCGGGTTTCATTTTATATGAAAGTAAATCCAAATGAAATGTGTATTTTGTTTTGTATGCACGAGGATTTAAAGAATATTTTGAATATCATTCCTTCTGGTCTTAAACTAAGCGATACATACGTAAAGACAAAGGACAATATATTTTTTAATTATTATTTTAAAGAAGTTTTTGGTAGTGCTTTGGGTGGCGCCTGGCTTTTACACTCATCCAACATATTTAAATATAAGAGACGACAATATAAACTTATTGAACCTAATGGAAAACATAAACATAAGCAACAAAATATCACTTAAGCTGTTGAATCGATTATTTTGTTGGAATTTCAAATGATTATCTTGATATCCTGCGTTAATAGAACAAAGTAACTATTAATAGTAAAGAATCGTTCAGAACACATGCAACCAACATTTATTTGGTGTTCGGACGCTCTGAATGTGTATTTAGAACTAAATGTGGGAGTGAATGCATTTTGCATCCGTAATATAATAGTCTATGCACTCCTACGTATTTGCATAATGTTTAAGAAATCATCCGGTCAATTATGCAACGGGTGAAATTATTTTAGAAAGTTCACGATCTTTTATTGGTTATATAATTTTGGTTAGTTTGAGGTTTTTACTTGGTTGATTCAGAAGAAAGGTAATGTCCAACGAAGTGGATATGTAATTAGCAATCTAAGTTCCATTGCGGCTATCTTATTTCTTAACTTAAGCCTAACCTCCTAATGACATACGAAAACAGCATCATGACATGTTCAGATGTATTAATCACGAGGTTTGACCGTCCCGAACTCAGTGATGATATTTAGTATCCTATGCAGTATAGCCTGATTGACTTGTTTTATTGTTGTGTCTGCTGACGACACAGTAAAAATAATAAACTTTACTCTTTGGAAACATGTCAAAATCTTCGCGTGCCTAGATTACGAAACAATCAGTGCTTCAAATTTCGAATCGAATTTCAGACAGACGCGTGTCCAGTTCAGTCTCTCATATCGACTCGATGAAAAAGCCTAACAATTAAAAACTAGCTCTGGTAGAGTGACAATATTATTCAATTTGTTTTAGCTACTGTTTTAGTACTTTGGTCACACAATGGTTTGCGTCAAATGAATAAATCATGTTGTGTGATGGTGTACGGCAGACGATGAATAGATGCGAATATAGAGTGCGTTGCGAATACGTTGAATAATAACTAAATTTTATTCAAATTATTTAATTTGTTTATCTACTAGTCTGATTGAATCACTGTGTTGTAACAGTGTTACCATTTCATCGTACAAGATGACCAACAGATAATATTTCTACGAAAACATGGAAATAATTCATTTTGCTAGATCAAGTTTCCTTTTGTTACGAGGAGGTCTTTGTACCACTGCACTTTAATGTCTACACAATGACTTGAAAAGGTAATTTATTATGATATTCATTTTGTAAAGTTTGTAGATATTTTGTAAAAGTAATTAGTAAAATATCTCACTGAATACTGAACAAATATTAAAGGCGAAACGATGCATGTTTATGAAATAAAATAAACACAAAAAAACACAATCACAAATAAATAAACAAGCAAAAAAGAGAAATGTTAAACTAGTTTCCAGTTAGCCTTTTGTTTACTAACGGGTACAAACCTATTCGACATATTACTGAACAAATAAACAAAGCCAGGTACTTAATAAATATAATACTTGCAGTCTTGTTCATGAAACATAAATATCGTGATACGTGAAAACGAGCATTAAGTAGTATAGGAATATATTTGCATTTCGAAGCCAACGTTTGAAATGCAACACAGCCGAAATAAATTGTACATCAGGTGTATTCCAATTGCAGTAGCCGGGCGTAAATATTTAAATCGGTCGAGTAATACCGCGTTAGGGTGCCAGCCTACTAGCACCACTTGTACTATCATCTGATGCACGCTCAGTCCATTTCCATAAAAGCCTCTTCAATCTCGCAAAACGTTTCGGGAATTTCAATTCGCGCTTAGCGGATTTTTTTCCTTTTTATAAGAGGATTTTTGCGAGTAAATATTTAACGGACTTAATTGTGTTTGATTTATTAAAATTTTCAATCGATTTATTATTAAACAGGGCTTTCATTTAATGTAAATTTAAGGCAAGTTGAAAGAAATCGTTCACAAAGAGGATCAATTTTGTTTTAGTATCAATTTCTTTGGTGACGCGGACTTTGACGGAGCGGAAAACCCTCAACCAAAACCATTTTAGTGACATGTTTAAGGGCGCCATAGATATCTAATTACGCGTTGTAATTTACTATTAGTTCCTGGTGAAGACTTGAATCAACATTTTTACTAAGATAAAACTTATATTATAACAACACAAGAAAATGAATCATGCTTTGAAATCACAGCAACTGCATCTGTATTGATTGAGTATCTAATAGTGCAACATAAGCCCGTACTCCAGACAGTAAGAAGCTAAAGTTTGTTAACGAGATGTTTAAATAATTTATTCAAGGAGGAGAAAATTTCTGAGACACAAAACATTAATAATACCCAATCTTGTATTCGAACCAGTTTCCAAACATAGGCAGTTTTTAAGATTACGTAAACACTTACTAAAAATGTCACTAATGTAAGGCTTAGTGTACATTGGTGCTTGGATTACGATTAGTTAAAGAGATAAATTTATTTTTCGGATCACTATGTATGTCAACAGACTTAATGTTTAAGGTCAAATAAATTAATCCGGTCATTTTGCAGTGTACAAATTGTATGTATAATGATACTAAGTACCTAATCTCTATGGTGACGAATAAAAAAAGCCATTTTCCCATCTCAAATTTTGGGTGGGCAATTCAGAGAGATTTAAAAGGCATAACATACTTGGAAGAGACTTACACTAAATCCTCTATAAATTCGTCGTTCTTACTTCGCCAAAATATTGATATACAAAAGGATAACTTAATAAATAAAACTCTTTACCATTGCAGCGGTCTCCCATCTATAAAGTGATCTCGCCGATATTACTTAACCAACATTATTTTGATAAAAATTTTGTATCAATAAACAAACTTTTTTAAAAAGCCATAACTGATAAAGCAATTACCCACTGTGTGCAATTATTTGTTACCGGCTTTAAGTGTCCCACTTCACTCGTTTGCTCTCGGTCGCCGTAGATCGAGATAACAATATGTCCCAGTTTTTAACTTAAAGCTTTTAAGTACCTACAAACAATGGCATTCCTTTCTATGTAGAGGAAATATCTCTTATAATCTTAATTATATACTCTTGTTCTTGGCGTTCCTGGTCCCCCTTAAAGATTATTTCACATGACATATTTTAGTTAATAAAATTGTTGTTTTAGTCAGTTATATAATTTGCAGTTTAAGAGACACAAATAAACTTCTTGAATATATAATATTAACGACTTGAGACCACGTCTAAAAATTGAATAAGTCGACAAGGGCCAGTGTAACCAGTGTAGAAATATCAAGCAAATAAGATAAACTGCTTTTCCTGTTGGTATGGTACTCTATGATTTACTATGGTGTGTTCGTAATAATTTTTAAATGATCATAAAGTGTATCAATAAATATCAAAAATATTTGTAAAATTTACTTATTTCTATTCATTCATTTAGATTTTTTACACCATAAGTAAGTACGTATTGTGTTTTGATAAGTGAACTGATTTATTAATTCTAAACGCACGAGATAAACACGCTACTATATTTTTAACCACTGTCTAGTAGTCAAAAGATTTAAACGTTGTTACACGAACCGCATCGAATCATCGTCTATGTTAAATATCGAGAGTCAGTGTGCACACGGCATGCGAAAGGTCACCGACCTCGCGTCGATGCGGGCACCAAATTCGGCAGTGAATACCGGCCGGGGACATTAATCGGACACTGCTTGGATCTTGGGAGAAAAGGAACAAAAAATTTAAATGAAGATCTATAACCGACTATTTAAATTTTGAATTTTGTCGGTTATTAACGGTTTACTTAGTCCCCACGTTTACAAAGTCGCAGATTGAAGTATAATAATTAAGTGTTTTAATTAAAGGCATAAAATAACGACCATATTGCGTCTAGGTGAACCAACAAACAAAATATTATGTCAGCAGTAACTACTATACCAGCTGGTGACCTACTTTAACACGCTGCGCTGCTTGATGTAGGCTGCTACTCGACTTAATAAACTATTTTGGCATGGGATAATGTTGTGACAGGCGTATTAGCTTTTAGTAACATGCTTGGCTATACTTCTAGCTATCTCTAAAGTAATAAAATTTACATTTACCTTGTTAGCTTTAGGTGTACAAAACTTTTTTTTACATATAAAGCCGACTTATGGTCCACTGACGTGACCTGTTTTATACAAATAATAATATGAGAGACAAAGAACATCAAGACTCAGGGTCAATAATTCGTGAATGGCAGAAACAATTATAATGCGTGGGTTCCTAATTTAAGATCTTCGGACACAGTAGCTGGCTAGCTGCATACCTACTACACAGAGTCAGTTAAAGTATTTTAAAATAATTTATAATTCATACAACATTGCCTTGATTAGTCACAAATACACGCTTACGTTTCTTAAATACTAATAACGATAAACTTCAAATCGCGTGTTAAGTATGGCTCAAGCACATTCTTAGAAAAAGTAATTTATCTAAAACAACTAAATAAACATCTTATTCATGTGTCAAATTAGCTATGCACTCAGAGAATGACTGTTAGACACGCCTTATTATTCACCGAGAATCGATTACAAGATCTTACGTTTAATCGATTGCATGTAATCGAGTGGCATACGAATACTCAAATACCCTGCAGCTTGGTCTTAGAGGAATTCTCGGAATGATTATTTTACGCATGGGTGCAGCTCTCTGTTACGCCCTATTGGTTTTTATTTCGACATTCATATTCCGAATAAAATCGACTAATGCTTGTTATACGCCATTACTGGCTGTAACGTTGTAATCAATGCCGTGACAGTGAATGAGGGCTTTATTAGGTGAATTCTTGTAAAATGTTGGTAGCCAGATCAAATAAGGTTTTTTGTTTTACGAACACATGCCTATCAATCGATAAATTGTCGAGATTTCTACTGAAGAGGTTTTATCTCGTGCCAATACGAGTAAGAAAAACTGAACATAAAACTTGATAAAATCCTGACTATTAAGGTATATGTGGCCAACATTTTTCTCATTTTACCCTCATGGCGCAGAATCATATAAGGCACATTATTATATTTAATAAATATAACACTGTAAGTTCATATTTCATTGACTACTAGTTAATTTAATAGTTCTCTCATCCCACATCCATCGGTAAGGCCATTATATCTTAAACTTTCTCCCTAATAACCTTTACAAAGGCTTACTATTACAATGTACAGGATAGTCTTTCCCCATAACATTTATTAGGCGATAATGAGACCAGAGTAGGTAAGTTTTGAAGCAAGCATTGTTTACTAAACTACTTTTATCGCAGTCTAAAACTTATTATCGTATAGTATTATGATAAGAGAAAATGGAACATATGATAACATACATTGCTACATTGACATTGTTTATTTGTTTCAGGTAAAAACAACTTGCATTGTTGGGTGATTCGGCAGTATAAGGTAATTTAGATAATGGGTATGTTCGAAGTACAGTTTTAGGTCTGCTTTCTGTATTTGGTAATCCAATTTTGTAAGTGTTGTGGTGACGGAGGAATATATTGTGTCACCATTTAAATTTATTCCATCGTATATTATTATCTCTATGAAAAGAAAAAAAGGCAAACTTGACATAACACCTAATACCAATCTATTTGGGCAGCGTTGTATTAGTAGTTTACCTCTGTTAATGACGGAAACCCGTCCCTGCAGAGGGACATGAATGAGCTCTTATGATGAATATTGTAAATAATGAATCAAAGATATATAATAAATACGAAACTTGATGAAGGGGACTCTCTAGAACTAAACCTTTGCTTTGGCACAGAAAAATTAGGTCTTTAGATATTAAGTACAAAGGTTATTAAAATGAGGCAAAAATTCCATGTAAGAAAATCATTTGCTATAATTCTGTTAGGATCTGGAGATTTAGGGATCAACAACGAGATTATTCCTATTTTTTTTTTAAAAATCACTCCAAAAATACAAAGCCTCTAAATATGAAAAAGTAAAAAATACACAAAGATTTACGTTTGTAAATACGTATGTATATTGTGCAAGTAAATTTTAGTCCGCATCTGTTTCCACTCGCCTTTAAATACATAACAATAAAGTTATCAACTGCACTCATGTTTGCAGAAACATTGCAGTTAATGTATTATATCGACTTCCAGAATCAATGTGCTTTTCCCTAAAAAATGATTTGAACCTTATGTAAATATAGAAAGTGCTTATTTTTAATTGTATAGAATCAATTTTAGTAAATTTAAATCGTACTTGATAACAAATAGGGTTGAAATTTAATTAATAGAGGTGCAATTCACAAGTTGGAAGTGTTGCAAGCTGCCCTATCGAATGTCACAGACATGGTTCTGTTCAAATAAAGTGGCTAAAATAAGATCTCTTATGTCCCAACGATGTAGGAAACGCATCTATTTTATATAATCTAACTATAGAATCGTTTAGTACAACCAACAATCTACTTAGTACAATTTTATGGCGCCATCAATTTTATTTGCTAATAAAATAAACCTTAAGGAATATATTTCTTTGATGACTTTTTCAATGACTGTCCGTTTTTATATGTATTTACGAGAGAATTAGCAAACCTAATGGTATATAGAAAGAGATTAAGGATAGTTTACTGTTTATGTGTTGTGAGAAAAAAGTCATGCTTTTGTTCGAGATAAGGATAACGCAAAAAAAAAACAACTCAAGCTAGTGTTATAATATATCTTATACCAAGTAGGTTAAAACAATTCTAAATAATATGTTTGTATTATAGCAGCCCATCAATGTCCCACTGCAGGGACAGGCCTCCTCTCGTAACGAAGGGATACTTGGCCTACTAATACCGCGATGGCCAGACGGATTGGTACAGGGTTTAATTTCAAGTTTTCCTTCTTTTCATTTCGTAAAGAGAATATTCACAGATAGTCCCTTAGTCGTTTTTTACGACACCCATGGAAAGAGATAGGGTGGTGACATATTGTATTCTTACTCCGTCACCACACGGAGAAAATATGTTTGTATTTATCAATTAAATAAATATATACAACGTCCCGTGACAGCCTTATTGTGCCAATAACTGGAAAAGTATAGCAGTAGCAGTCTTATTTATAACCAAAGAAAGACTCACAAGTTAAAACATTAAAACTAATACTAGATAAAACCTACTTACGAAGATTCTTGACAAAAAGCTTAAAATTTATAAAATATCTAGATACTCGAGTAATCTTAAGACTAGAATGGCGTTCGAGCAAAAACTAGTCCAATTATTTTCTGATTGTAACAAGTCTGGAGCTTGTACTACTTGAAATATCTTTTCTTATTTAACCTATTTGTTCTTGTTTTCTCTAGATTTATTACAAAATATAGATTCTGCTCGGAAATTTTACGTTTAAGTTATTTCGATTTGTTAAATATTGTTCGTTTGGGAATGAATACTTTTGTAACCTTTTAGCAGCCGTAGGTTCTTCCATTTTTTGTAAGATTTTGATGCATGTGGTATTAGCATTTATACTTGCTACAATATCCAATATATTATATTATTATTGAGTATTTTCAAACAGAGAAGAGAAGTTAGTTAGATAGAAGAATAGATCTCAAATGCCTTAATAAATCCGTCATAAACTAGTGTCCTATGGAGTTTTTTAGCAGACTCTTTGAATTGAGACTAACATCATGCTGATAAAGACCGGAGAACTTCATTTTTCCTCACCGCTCTTGATCGGCCATCGTGTTAACTTTAGGTGCATTGCACTAATTTAGCCACGGTACTATAAAAATGCTTGAGAAACATTGCAGTAGTTTAATCTATCGCCTGCACGTACAAAAAAAAGAAGAACGCTGAATACGAACTTTTCTGAAGAGATCGATACCAGGTTTGCTTAAATAATTGTCCGGAGTGAGATACTAACGAACTAGTGCAGCCTGCCTTTACTTTAGTCTGCCATGTATAACGAAATGTTCTAAAAGTATGTTTTTAATTTTTTTTATAAGTATATCATACCAAAACTATTCAAGAATAAAATACTATTAATACCACGAAAGGTTTCAAAGTAAAATTTGTACCAAGAGGAAGTAATTTCACCGGCTTACAGTAGCAAACCGTACTTACGTTCGAATATTTCTTTGCCTTTAGACAGGTCGACATAAAGTCGAAGAAGCTTAGACTGCCTCGGGCGAGACACGGTACGTTCCTATGTAATTGCCCTATAGTATGTCTCCACCTCCCTAGTTACCAGTTCGAGTAACTGAGCCGTTCTATATTTGAAATCGACTTTAACGTTCTAGAATTATTTTAAATTGGTTAAATACTTTTTTTTTGAGATTTTTAAGGGCAAGGAGGAAATAAGTTTTGTCATTGAATTGATAAATCAGTTGCTGGGAGCTGAACAGTAAACGTTTATTGAACACATAGGTATGTTAAAATAAAATTAAATAAACCAAGTATAACCAACCAACCAAGTATAATAATAAACCAAAGTATATAAGTGTCACCCTTAAATCCACACAATTATTACTTTTTAAGCATTAATTAGCAAATAATAGAAACAAGCTATGGCCCATGGTGACTCGTGTCTTATTAAGGCCAAAATAATGAATATTTTATAAGGTAATGAAAATATTATATCTACTTACTACTATATACTCAAAAGCCGATTGTAATGCTAATAAAGTATTTTTACGTAAATCAAACGGTCCATTATGAAATGGATGTAAAGAGGTCAATACGGTTTTCTCATTATTATGTAAAATCTCATCATTGTGTCCCAAATCCCAAAGGAGGTTTCACTGGCCGAGTTTGAATGGAAGTTTTATTCTCTCGAAAAAGTCCCCTCGGCCGGACAGTTGACATATTGGGAGACAAACTCCAACCTGCGTTCAATATTTACTCCTCTTATTCCGTATTACGCTACAGTCGGAAATATTACAGTTCTGCAAAGTATTTTTCAGATGAAAATATTAAAATTCTGTACATTTTTTGACGGAGAAAATATTTATACGGTGTTTCATGTACGCGTGTTTTTGCATAATGATTTAAATTCAAAATGTAGTGCCTATCTGTTTTTGTTTTTTTCCAAAAACATCATTTTTGGTTTATTTTCCTTTTATATGCTAAAAATATACGTCACACATAACATTTAGTAATAAACCTTTACAATATAAGTAAAGCGCCGATTACACTAGACTACATGTAGTCTCCTACATAAGGAAGTTCTAACTTTTTAGTGTTAGGACGTTCTGTTTACACTGTCCTACATGTTATTACACTAGACTACATGTAGTCTCCTACATGATGTAGTTGACTACATGTAGTCTAGTGTAATCGGCGCTTTATATTTTAAAAATTTTAGCAAATATAATACGTACTTCGAACAAAACTAAAAATCTTTTACATCAAAAGATTCAGCATTAGTTTCGGGCTGTCGATCTCGACAGATTTCTTTGTACCGTCCCCTATAGCCCGAAGGTTTCTATAACCCCTTGTATCCATTTGACGAGAGGCCTGCACACACCCCGTGCCTTTACAATCTATTTGTAAGAAGATGAGTATATAATTCTCCCTCAATAAGACGCCACGCGGCATTTTTCAAACCCTCGCTGTACTGCTGTAGGGTATACGTTATAAAGATTAGTGAACCGTGTAATGCTAATAGATATATTTCTTTTTGTTTTATATGGTAATATTTATTGGATCTTTAAACCTTCGCGTTGAATGCTTATAATTATTTTTAAACGTTAACGGGAATTAACGCGAATTGCATGTTACCTGTTTTTTGCTTTATGTTCTGGCACAGGTTACATTGATCAGAATTGGTCACAAGCTGAGGCGATGTCACAGATCCGTGATCGTGGTTTCTTCTCGCGATCACCTAGCCTCATACTTTGAGAATTCGTAAACATGTCGCGTTAATTTTCATTTCTGTTTATCGAATCTTTCTTTAATGCGAAGTATGAGTATTCCATTGGCCAAGATAGCGTAAGGCTGCCAAAAAATATCACAAGGACATCACACGCCTTATATAGCAGTTAGAGGAGTTTGTTAGCCTAGCGACTATGGGCGCAAGTTTACACAACCATACAACATTTTTACTTTTTATTTTTGAACACCCTCTAGTAAAACTTAAACAGAGTTTTTACTAAGTAATAAACGACCGACAAATACTTTTGCTTCAAGACAAGTTTCTTAAATTAGTGAAACTCTTGACACATTAAAAGGCACATTAGTCGGACATTGCGTAACTTAATGAATGTGTAATATATTTCAAATGTAAATGCATTAATTAATCACGCTTTTAGACGTATTTTTTATTCAGTAGAAATGACAGACGCCTACTAATATTATTAGCATTCAATGGTGAACTTCTTATAAGCTATTTTGCTTACTTTGTATGATGAAACACTGCTTAGGATCTACTAAAGTTGAAGATATCTTAGCCTTAACAACATTAAAATATAATTTACGGTGCTTTATGTGGGCTCAAGTTATAGGACATGGTTTACAGGAGACACGGTATTTTACAACCATCAGTTTAATTTAACAGAATATACAAAGAGCATCCTGGTTCAAGCATTTATTCAAATGATTACCCTGCTTATAATGCGGCCACCATCTATTGTAGGTGATTGCATGTTATTAGATAAAACATAGATAGTTTTTTCTTATTGACCTTTTGATCAACTTTTACATTCTTCTCGGAAGAGAAGTGAAGAAGTGGTGAGGTTGGGTAAGTATACCTACTTAGTTCATGACCAGACAGGCCTATGTCAAAATGCTTAGGTGCATATAATTCCGTAACCTTACAATTTTTACGTTACAGACTATAACAATTACGTGCCGTGAGAAAAATATATACAACACAACAATAATTCCATAGTTAACAATTAAAATAAAAAAACTTCCTATGTAGGTCAAGATATATGTTTGCAAATATGTTAAGCGAGTTTTTGTCTCTATTAGGTATCCCACTGTTGGGCAAAGGCCTTATTCTTAATTTCCACATACAAACAACAGCTGAAATATTATGTACAGTGAATAATTAAGTAAATAGTTAGTTATTTTTAGCCTCTATTATCCCACTGCTGGTTAAAAGCCCTTTTCTTCCACAAACATGTGAACAGAATATTATGTACATTGATTCATTAGGTAAATCACAGCGGAAATCCATTCTCTTGATTGTAGTGCTTGAACGTTTACGAGAGAAGTGAGAAACGCTGTTTACGTATATGTTTGTTTACATTGTTTGTCTGTGTGAGTGAGTGACATAGAGTGCGTCATATTACGTATGTGGGTCGGTGGTACAATAGTACGTTTACAGTTTCTTTGTATTAAACGTCAGCAGCCGCGTTAGCATTGGATGATATTTATTTTGAAGTAAAGGTATCGGCTTTAAGACGGCGGAAAGCCCTGAAAGGATGGATGAGGGAGGCACAAGACCGCGCAGGGTGGAAACGATTGGAGGAAGCCTATGTCCAGCAGCGGGCGTCTATGATGAGGCTGATATATGATGATGAAAGGTATAGGAAACCTAACTAATCAACTATCGAATTTATGCAATATTTTTAATTTGTTTAGGCTTGATTTTCATAGGATGATAGACTAAAACATATCATAGAGCAGCTCGTTGTTCCGTTACAAGTAAATATTGTAGTCTATACTCACCTTAAGAAGATTAAGTTTTTTCTTACACAATAGTCTTATTTAAACCCAATAATTTGAGCGTGTTATCTCTTCCTGGCCATTAGTCCATCACGGTGGCCTGCGGTCTTTATTAATACGTAGGTCGGTGGCCTGTAATTTCACTACCTTCCACCTAAAGACAGTAGCATTTGCAAAGTATTTCTCCAAGCAATACTGTGAAAATGTTACTTGGTGTGTAGCACTAAGCTAGTGAAATTACAGGACTGTTTAGGGTTATGCAGCGACGTGTCAGTGCTCTGTGATTGCTGACGTATGTTCGCGGTACTTACGAATTACTATTAGGTGAAACACTTTCTCGTCCAAAATACCACCTATTTTTCGTATAATAATATAATAATATAAGTATGCTAGCACATAACTATTTATTTTTCTTACCAGACATTCGATAGTTTTTCTCAATTGAAATATCTAATTTGGCAATCATATCTAAATATCTTGTTTCGGTATTTCTTTTCTAACCCCAAAAGTGTGAATTATGAGTTTGTGTTTGTTTGTGACATTTGTATGATTTGTATCTCGCTTAAAAAAAAAACGTTTTCTACGTTTTACAAATATGATGACAAGTTATAAATTGTAAAACATGAGTAGGAAAGTTTCAACACTTTAAACTTTTAATCCTTTGACTAAAATAAAAAAACTAAACTAAAACAGAAAAGTTTACTTTATTCTCAAAATACACGACAAGCTAAAACGATACACATTGTTTATTTACCATTCTATCTCCTATAATAAAACTGTCACACTTTATAATCAAACTTATAGCTGTTGTTTTTTTAAAAGCGTATGTTTATAGAAATTAAGAAAACAACCGCTTAGTATTGTGCCTCATAAATCATAGAGGAACGCCTCATTTATTAACGCCTTATATTTTTACGTAATAATATTTATATTGTTTAATGGGCCGGATTAGAGGTGAATGGACTAAACGTAAACATTATCGGTTTATACTTTCTTGTATAGATTTATTGCTTTTATTATAGTAATAACGATAATTTTGTTATTGTTAATGTGTAGGTTATAATTATTGATATTACGTGCATATTATTTTGATTTATTATGATCTATTTCATTAAAAGGACATTTTGTGACATTGTTTTGAGCCTGGAAGCTTTTTGTGTCCGTTATAGTCATGAAAAGTTCCGAGCAACACAGAGTTCGATCGTTAGCGCGGATTTTTTTGATATTTCTTACAAAAAAATATATATTTATGGTAGACCTTCTAGGGAATTACTAAGAACACCAAAGATCACTTTTCCTTCTAGGCTTGTGTCTTTCCGGCAGTGGTTCTTTATCAAGTTGGTTTCCTTTTCCATAATCGGTTGTAAAACAACCATGAGATGAGTTGTGATACTGTTAATTCATTCTCCATCAACACATAATTACACACGTACCATCAAGTAACCCAAATGATTACAGTACAGTACACTACACACAATAAATATAAATGATTACAGCACAGTACACAGCACACAATAAATAAGTATAAATGATTACAGCACAGTACACAACACACAATCAATATTTAGATACACCTGTAGTTACTATAGTTAGCATACTGTATCAAAAGTTTTGCTGTATCTAATTCTGTCGGGAGTTAGGCCGGACGTTCGTTTCATTGGTCAGACTTTCCAGACAATATTATTACGTAGACTATTCAGGTGAAATAAAACTTTCACGTCATTATTATTTTAGTAAAATATGTTGAATTTTATAAAGTGCATTTTTGACTACTAGATAGCGAAGTTGTTTCTAAGTAAAGCATGAAAAATTATGAATTATGTGTCATTACTTTTTTACTTCGATTTTGTTGCTATTAAATTAACCAATAAGTCAGAGAGCAATTCCCGTAATCATATTTAATTACAATGCGATATCTATATCGGGTCAATCCATTTCAAACGTCAAAACTGTCAAATTTGACAGTTTAATAACCAATCAAACAACGACAAGCGTGAATAGACTCTAGAGTTGTCACTGAGAATAATATACCGATACGAAATATTATACCATCACAACCATATTAGCATCCAGCTGCAGGCATTATGCTTCAGCAAGATTAAGATCCTGTCTTCTTTACCTACCGAGTCCAGGAGCACTGCTTCCCGAGTTGTTCTTATTTATAAATATTTTAGGTTACACGCGGTTGTACACGGTTGAAGTTAAGTACTACGTGCAAAAACACAGCTGTAAATTGTCATTTGAGAATATGCCTTATTACAAGGGATTAAGTTATACTGGAGTATGGTGTTGCTGTGCATTCATTCTGCTTTGTGCGTAATTTAAACGTTTTAAAATGTCACAGGATACATAAACGATTATCGATTTTGTAAAAATGTCAATGTTACTTTGAATATCACGTTACATAATCGTAAAATGTATTTTCTTACTTTCCTTGAACTTTTTAATTTTGTCATTACATTATCTATAAATAAATAGTACAAAATACATATCCTCACGTAGAATAACGTTACTAAAATAATATTCTTATTATTTTATTTAGTACGTGGTCGATAGCACATAATAATTATTATACTCCACACTAGTATCGAAAGGTATCTCATACAATTCAAGTGCCTCTTTAGAAACTTACATGACCCTTACATTCTAAGCAGTAAGATTGAAATTGATATTTAATAACCTATACCTACTGAATGTACCTCACTCGAGAAGAAACAGAAAAAAATAACCTGAGTAGGTACTTAACCTGTGATCATTCGTGCGTGTGTGAGTTAGTTTGAGTATGTCTTGTAGTAATAGATATTATTCTTATTCAAAACCAATTATAATACTCCATTTCCGCAACAGATTGATTTTCGTAGTATTACTTTTGAATAAATATCTGGGGGTATCTGTATACCTCCACATTACCAGTACAATCATACTGACTGGTAATCTGATTGACAAGCCTTTACCAGTGATGAAGACAAAGTTGCTCTACTAATATCACGATGGCCATACGGGTTTTGTCTAGTTTCCCCTTATTTTGTATTCATAGTTATCATGTATAAGTAATTAGTTAGTATGTATTAATCTGTGTGTCACCACCCCATCTCATCCCATGGGTGTCGTAAAAACCGACTAAGGGTCTATTCGTAAATATTATCTTTACGTAATAAAAAGAAGGTAAACTTGAAATTAAACCCTATACCAATCCGTTTGGCCAGCGTGGTATTAGTAGGCCAAGTATCCGACCGTCCCTGCAGTGGGACATTAATGGGCTGTTATGATGATGTATTAATCTCCGAACTTTTGCTTAATCGCCTTTTAGAATTCCTTTGGGAATAGTAGAAAATAAATTATGAATCCGTTACTGTACACACTTTTAGATGAGTGTTTTAATATAATTTAGTGACCTCAGTGGTTGGCTAAATGCGAAGTTTGCGGTCGCATCGCTCTACTTACTTTCAAGGTGAAATGTTTGAGTGTAATCAGGTCACTTGTTGCACCGATAATCTTGAGTTCATTCACTTATATGATGATAACGTGAGTGTTATTAGAAATTATATACCTACTACAGATAATTTTACTGGATTACTCCAGCAACGTAAAATTAGTGATAGTGTACCTACGTGTCTGCGTTGCACGTTGTCTTGGACTAACTTGGATGTAATGTTAATGTCTATGCGGCACAAATATTTGCGCGCTCCACAAATCGTGTTCTCTTTAGATATTACAATATATTAATATTATTCGCATATGCGGGATTTGTCTTTTATAACGAAAAAAGGGTGTGTTGTGTGAGTGAGTCTTTGTTACTTTAGCACGATTGACACATAATGCATATAATTTGGCATACATAAGAAAGCTACCTCTACTAAGAAATAACACAGGGTACTTTTGCTTTGCATTTTTCTTACCTTCATAACACTCCTGTTCCTTGGATTCACTACACGCAGCATCTATAATTTATTTTGGTTAGAAACAAAACTATAGTTGACAATTAAATAACTCTAATAGTACATAATTGAATAGAATCAAAAAATTACAATAGCCATTTTATTGTCAGGGAAACAATAATTCTATAGAATTTGAACTATTTACTAATATCAAAGTGAAAATTAACCGCATTGTTTGATTCAGTAAGTTTTTTCGCATGTTCCGCTACAGTAAAAACTTCTTAGTACATTGACCTCTACACTCATAACATAAGCTGTTATTGTTAATCGCTTATGATTCTTTATAACAGAGTGGGTTGATACATACTACGTTTCATAACTTTTATTGTTTTCTTCTTTTTAATATTTCTACGTTTTGGAATTTGCTGCAAAATGCCGTTTATTAGAACATCGCGTAGAGGTCTCTTAAATGTCATGTATTTTTTCAGGATTTTTTTTTCAATTTTTATCACAATGTCGTGGGGACTTTTACAAACATAAATTTAACGGTCAAAAAGTACATTCAGGCTCAAGGAATGATTTATGGATCACACAAAAATAATTGTCTTGCGTTGAATAATATTATAAATATTTAATAGTATGTATGTAATATTACCCATAATATTTAGTGAAATCATAATAGTTATACTAGTAATATATGGAAAATAGACCCAAAACCCATATGTAAGTACAAACTCATCCTGCCAAGCTTCAAAACTCTATACGGTCAGTTACTAAACATCTGTTTGTAAATAAATGTAACACTTCAATGGCTTGTCGGAAACCACATGTTGTAGAGTCTAGGCTACTTTATCTGTCCTCATGACGCACGTACCTTTCATTCATTTACCGCAATGTAATGCGATATAACAACTGTTTCCTAATAATCGTAAGCTATAGGGTCGGTTCATATGTGACGGAATATGCGTCGAGCGTATCATCGGTCGAATGGGTCAGTTCATATTCAACGGACAATATCCGGGCCTGTTAAATTATGCGCCCAATCAGCTTAGGGGTTTAACACCTAAAGAGCAGTTTTATTGTGTGATATTGAACTTTGAAAGGAAGTCTATCGTAATAACTGCAATTTAAGAAGCTTTAAAACAAGACCCCTTTTATATCGACCGACAATGCGTTGAGGAAAACGGATTAGACACTAGACAGTACGCTCGACGCTCTGATGTATCATAAGTATCGGTTGAATGTGAACGGTCAGTGTTTTCTATACATTTGTCTGATCTTGCGTCCACCATCATATAGGTCTCCTCCAAATATTGCCACCTTGTGCCTCTCATTTCGCCGTCCTAACTAGATCGTCGGTCCACCGTGTGAGAAGTCATTCTGGCCGACAATACGCGGCGTATGTTCCGTCAGATATGACCGGAGCCTAGTCGTCACGGGTAGCAACGCTGGACAATATGAAGGGTGCCACCTGGCTGCAACGGTGCGTGGTGCATTACCATATGTAGAGGAAGTTGGTGATCGATCGAATGTTTAGGAAAATGAAGGCAAGATTTTGTTGGTGTATTTGTTTAGTATTGACAATGGCGTAACTATGTATTTGTTTTATTTAGGTAGTCCAGTACGCTTCCAACAACACTAAAGCAAGCGCTATGTATACTGAGAGGCTACCTGAGAAGTCTGGTATTTAGAATTTAACAAAGTATATCAGATATGTTTAATATTGACTTTCAATAATATGTACTTAAACTAAAATTGTTAGATTTTGGTTTGATTCAGTCAAGAAATTGAGGAAGTAGTTGATTTTTTATTCCAAAACTTACATTAAATTTTAGTGATAAAGAAAATATAAATTAATATTATTTTCTCTTAAATAACGAACCTTTCTATCAAGCACAATATTAGTCTATGTTTACCTTGCATGAAATATTCAGGGTACAGGTTTGGTAAGAATTATTCCTGCCAAAATCTAAACAAATATCTCTGACAATTAATAAATAAAGCCAAGGCAAAGTACCGAGACGGCTAATATTAATTACATTTAAAATAAGATACTAATAACAGTTGTTAGAACTCGGTTACATAGGCAGGCTTCCTTGCCAACTGTGAAAATAAACTCGCCGTGTACGTTACATTCGTGAATCATTCATTCAATATCAACATATTCAGTAACAACATGTGCGAATGATAGATACAATGAATATGAAGTAATTAGATATTACTCTTAGACTGCGATTAGGTCATGTCCCATTCAATTGTTTGCATATATAAGAGGATACACTAGAAAAATTCACTATCTTTCATGGAAAACTATGGGAATAGGTATGATCATTATGCGAGGCTACTTAAGTGGAATTTTTAAAAACGAAAACGTGATGCGTTATTTTGGCTCAATCATAATTATTTTTGTAAACACCTCAAAAAATTGTCAAGGTACACTTATACCTCACACTTTTAAGTATGTACATTCGTAACATCACTATTAGTATTCGGACAGATTATTGTTATTACACATGTGCTTTGTGACCCAGATATAACATTGTAAATATAGTATAATAGATCGATCATTGCCACCCGGCCATTGGCATTTAGCCGCATAGTAAAACGTGTTTTCAAATTTACTAGTTAGTCTCATTGCGTGAATGCGTCTCCACTAGTCGTACACGCTCTTAATTCTTTCTTCCTATACTAATTAGACACGCTTAAATGAACTTTATCGTGTTGTGATAGAGTGTATTGTGGATTAGGTTATATTTGTTGTCAGTCTTGACTAATTAGTGACGGATGGAAGCGATCTGCTGAGCGAAATTCCTTTGAAATCTTCAGTGCTCAGTGTTTCAGTGGCGGTGTAGTGTAACGTTTACAATACGATAACGTGTTAGTGATAAAGGAGTTTGGTTTTATGTGTTCAATTTGACTAGTGTTATTATTCTGTTATCGGACTTTAAACTCTCGACAGGTTTGTTATTTTTTTTATCAAAATCTACCTCATTATTTAAATTGTTTAATTTTCTTTGTAAAATATAGTTTCGAGTTTCTTAGGCTAACACTTAAATTAAAAACCAACTAAATATAATTATAGCAATTTTTATACTCGATTAGTAGAAATAACAAGTAGAATTAGATAAATAATGAGACAAAATTTATTTTCTTTTTTTACATACTATCGTTGAAGTGAATATGATCCAATAAGTATAATAACAATTTTAGCTGGGCTTGCTAATAAAAATGGCGTCAGGACTTATATTAAAAATATATAAAGTAATTTATCTACATAACTGCCCATTAATGTCCCACTGCACGGACGGGCCTCCCCCCGTGACGGAGTGGCCTACTAATACCACGCTGCCCCAACGGATTGGTATAGGGTTTAATTTCAAGTTTTCCTTCTTTTTATTACGTAAAGATAATATTCACGAATAGTCCCTTAGTCGGTTTTTACGACGACACCCATGGGATTAGATGGGGTTGTGACACACTTTATTCTTACTCCGTCACCACACGGAGATTAAGTAAAATATGACAGTAGAAAAACTTGGCAAGACCAATACACACCTGTTCAGTGACCCTCAGATAGATTTAGAATAGCAATACTCAACGAAATAGAAACAGCACAAAGTGATTTCCTTAACAATAGTCCAATTTCCTTACTGCTCTGTAATGTCACAAAGTTTAATCGTGTCTTGAATATTTATTGAAACATGCACCTTACGACAACATTAGTGTCGGCGTCCTTTATCACTTTATTGCAAGAGTCATTATCCTAACTCGTTAGTCATATGGTAGTGTTGCTGTCGCGACCGGCTGTCGGCTTGTGTTTCAAGGACCTAATAGATTGTGTCAACGTACCTTATATTTTGTGGTGAATAAAGTTGCAAGGGGCCTTTACATTACGATATTGCTTTCCGTGTATAAAATTAGATAATACAATATACAAAATAAAAGGTATACCTCTATTAAATATTTTTTAAATATTGAATTTGCACTAATAACAAATTTTCTTTTTTTACAGGTAATTCAAAAGATATCGAGTCTTTTTATCAACTTGATCGTAAGTAACTACTACATTGGGATAAATAGTTTCATTAAAACTTAACTGAATAGTTTAATGTCTTTTGTCGTTACGTTTACACGACATCAAACGAGCGTAAGACCAATCAATAATATGAGTCCGAGTTGACCGATACGAGAAAAAAGCTGCTGCAACCCAAAAGCAACACAATAAACTTTATAGGCACTTTAAAGTATTGTTAATAATTGCTTGATGACAGCCATACAAACAAAAGATAACAATCATTAATGTAAAACAAACAAATTAATTTTAAAGCAATAAATTATACGTTTCTCAGTATTGCATAAGACGTTTCCAGACAGTATATCATACTTTGCAATATCTTAGAAAGGCATTCGCCGCCTCTGGGCACGTTTAACATAAATATTTGCAATTAAAATTAAGCTACAACTACCCTATCCTTGCTATTATTCAAATTGCGCGCCACAGGAGACCTCAGAAAGTTTCAAATTAATTAAGAGGGCCATAAGACGGCCCGTTAAGGAAATAACAATGAAGGTAGCCCCTTAACTTAAACATTATTTATGGCAAGCCTGAGGACTGTGTAGCTCTTGGCCCTGTCATCATCTTGCGGTATTTAGTAGGACCCCTTCTATTTCAGCATATTTGTGTTAAGTGCAATCCTTTGGGTGCATATTCATTTGTCTGTAGAAGTTTCCGTGATAATGGCGATAATTTTCATTCTCATTTTCAACCCTTTCATTTGGTTTGAAATTAATGAATTGGTACTTATGAAAATCTTAAGACACGGCTTATATTATTTAATACATAGTTATTGTATGTAATATTTTCTTTAATTGGAACGCGCTTATAACATTGGGTTTTTCAAGAAAACTTGCATTAAAAGGATTTACAACAGCAACGTTCTAGTTTTCTGCACTTATACGAAGAACTTGCGCTCTTAAATCACATCATCCTGAACACATAAAACAGTAGATTTACAGATTTGTCAGTCGTTAAAAGGCTTCTTCTAACTGTACAGTAATCAACTTCCTAGAATAGAAGCAGTGTTTAAGACGACGTTTTCATGAGTTCCTATAATATTTTATGTTAAAATCACCAATGTGTCAACCTCTTTTCAGGGAGTCGTTTAACAAATTTGGATAAGAAAACTTGCAGGTAGCAACGATCAGGTTATCAGCACAGATGATGTCCCATTGAAGTGAGAAATTTGACCTACTATAAATGAGTTTTGTAACAATTTTACAACTGCAGTAAAAATTTACATGATTTGAGAAGAGTCATAGTTTGGGGAGTTGGAGTCGTTTTGGGAACAAATTAAAGGTGCACTAAAGAGTTCTTTTCTTTTATTAAAGAATGAAAGACAGGCTACATTTATATTACTCTTTTCTCTAAGGTATGTAAATTATTCGTAATCTACATTTTACCCACGTACGTAACTCGATGAGAATAAATGCAGAGATAGCAAATAGCACAGCAGATTTATCTGAAGATATCTATTTTTCTAATGGCATCTAACAAATCAGTGCACACAATAGCGTTTCTCAGTACAATATATTGTGCACAATGCACATTTTCACATGGCGGTGGCTGCATATCGAGTGCAATGATACGATCCTATTTGTAACAGTAAAAGGTGAGACGATATCTTACAATATTTGCATTGAGTCCAGATTTAAACGTGGAAAGCTTTTGTTGAGAATATCGGCAATTTGTTAAGTTATTTGTTAGAATTTCTCTATTTGATATACTTAATGAATATTTCTTACACTACGCCACATAATCTCAAACTAAGCACAGTTTGAGCTTGTATTAATACTACTACTAGACATTCGACAAGGTATAAAAATACTTATAGAAAATACCCAGATAAATGCGAACATGTATTTAAATCCACACGTAGAGCTTTAGGTATTGAAATACACAGAGGTCGTGTTTTAACATTACGTATTTAATAGGAGGTACAGCAAATAGGTCCTTTACATAAGAGAGATAATAAAATACGCAAATATGTGTTCCACCTTAAAGTTCCAAACAAAATTTACATGCTCTATACCCGACATTTCATCCGTTAAATTTCACTATTTTAGATGTCATCTCATTATGCGCATTACGTATTCAGTTTGCAGCTCTTGAAGCATAATATGCATAATTTTGCATGAGGACTCTGACGTATCGCTTGCACTTTTTCTTTGTCGAAACGGTGCCTCTGGCAACCGAAGCCCCGTGTGGAACAAAATGCATTCTTCCTTTCAGCTTTCTGCCGTCTACCAACTTTCATACTTATAATTTCAGTTAAAACTGCCTTTGAAGCCTTTAAGAGTATATTGTCTGCAAGTTCTCCGACTTTTGTTTATTAAGTTAAAGAATAGCATTACCGTTTTTGGGAAACAATAACATATGTTTTTTCTTACAACCTACTTGTTTTTAAAGGGAAAATAAAAAAAAATCGCAAATACTTTAACCACTTTCTTGAACTTTCTTCAAAATGCTAAGGTTTCTATAATATAGAAACCTTAGCATTTTGAAGAAAGTTCATTACATAAAGTAAAATTCGATGCATTTACACCCGTATTGTACGTACGCGCTTTATCGTCATCGCGCGTATACTGGTGCAACGGTCACTTACACTCACGTGTCACGTGGATCGTAGCTACGTAAGCTAATGCAAGTAACTTATATCAGTTTTGACTGTCTCCTTGCATTAAATTGTGTTACTTACATCAGTTCACGAGTTTGTATCGCCGAAACTAAAATAAATTTTAATTTTTTTCTTACAGATTTATAAAGAATAGGTTATTTTAAGGTCATTCATGCAAAAAAGTCATTTTCGTCAATTTGCGGGTTACACCAGTATACGCAGGACCCGTCGATATTCAGTTACAATGTTTGTTAATAATTTTCTAACTTAATAACATTTCTTTATTTACAAACTATAGTTGTCTGTTTTACCGGCATTTAGTAGTAGTGTTTATAATGCATAACCATAAGTAAGATAATATCTTTCGATTAATTTACTTTGTTATGAAAGGAAAGTACTTACAGTTAACAAAATTGTTTTTGTTCATTTTATTTATATTATTCTTTGTCGCTTGTCGCACTTAATTCTTGGTATAAAATATTTTATTACGTTATGGATATAAGCCAATTTCCTTTTTGATATTTTGTTATGAATATCTCTGTCTTAGGAATAAATTTATGAGAGTATTAGAAGCTTTTCTTCCTTATTGAGTTATTTAGTTGCAGGAAGTGATTCGATTATTGAGTTATATAATGTTTCCTCATGCAATTACATAACGCCATCTAATTCGAAACTAAGTACGAGTTCATATCCTATGTATACTATAACTGATGTATATATTATATTAAATACATATATTTTGAAACTTTTAGAACCTAGACCAAATCAAACATCACTTTATAAGAACTTACGATGAATCATCGGATCAATCGAAAGTTCTATTAGACTTAGTTAAATTGTTTGTCCGTGTGGTGACGGAGTAAGAATACAATATGTCACCACCTCATCTCATCCCATGGGTGTCGTAAAAACCGAATAAGGGACAAACCGTAAATACTATCTTTACAAAGTAAAAAGTAGGGAAACTTGAAATTAAACCGATTCGTCTGGCCAGCGTGGTATTAGTAGGCCAAGTATCCCTCAGTCACGAGAGGAGGCCCGTCCCTGCAGTGGGACATTAATGGGCTGTTATGATGAAATTGTTGTAAATAAGTATGTGCATCTTGATTAGATTGTACAACCAGATGTTTAGTGTTTCTAACTGTCACCCTGTTAGTAGCGGGTCGATCCGCATATAAAAAAAGCACTTAGGATAACCTTAAAAATTGATGTTTGATTTGGTCTGGTTTCTATAACATGTCTTCAAAACTTCTAACATTGCCAACGCATATCGACTGCCTGATTCATCACAACATGAACCTCGTGCCCTACAGTTAACATTCAAAAGCCGATATGAACTATACACATATTTATTCAAGAAATCATAAAAAAGTATTTAATGTCAATAATGACAAACATGTTAACTATTCGGGTCACTATCATATCGTCTTAAACGCAATTGGTAGAAGTAGCATTTGGTCTAAAACGCAGCTGGTCTTACTATCATCTCGTCTTAAACGCAACTGGTAGAAGTTGCTTTTGGTCTAACACGCAGCTGGTCTCTCTTTCATCTCGTCTTAAACGCAACTGGTAGCAGTAGCATGTGGTCTAAAACGCAGCTGGTCTCAGTATCATCTCGTCTTAAACTTAACTGGCCTTAAACCTCTAAATATGTTTCTAAAGTGGTAACATCATACGTAAAAAGAAATTCACTATGGGAACCGCTGTCGCCAAGAAACAAATAAACACACAAATAAACTATGTACTAATAAAAAAATAACATATTCGAAGTAAGTTAGAGTAACTTAGATAAATCTAGTTAAATAAGCTTAAAGGTATAAATAATTAATCTGTGTAGACTTTTGAGTCCCTGTTCATCATGATTATACCAGCCCATTAATGTCCCACTGCAGGGACGGGCCTCCAGCTGATCCTACTTCTACTTCTGTGATACAGAAGATATGCAAAAAATCCATTATTATGTGAACAGACAATGGCTGTCTTTGCCAATGATTAGCTCTGCGCACGAAAAGCATCGCACGACAAACACTGTTGAAGCATGGCATCGCAGGTTAAATAGCCGAGTGCTCTCAAAGCCCACGTTTATTAAATTTTTGGAGAAATTACTACGAGTGGCAAAAATACAATGGTAAAGAAAAATGTGTTAAATGTTAATAATAAAAAAAAGGGAGATAAAAAATTAAATGCTGAGTACTCGAAGTTATTGACTGCTTTGGAAATGGGAATGATTACACCATTCGATTGTCGAGAGAAAAAAACCAAACCAAGAAATAAACATAAAAAATATAAACAGTAGTACAAAGATTTGTTTAAACTTTAAAGGAAGGAACATTTTTAGTTAAATTATTTTCTAAAGAGTTTAAGATTAATACTTAAAGTAATGAGATTGAGATTTTACGACTGTCTTTTGTTTTGACAGTTTTTTTTTGATTTTTTTTTAAAAACAATAAATATGCAACTTTTTTTTTTGTTTTTCTGATATTATTTATCTAATTTAATTGTACATCTGCCGTTTTAAGTACTTGCTATTACCAGACAATTACGTGTTGTGCCCTTGGCATTTCAGACCAGTTGCGTTTTAGACGACATGAATTTTAGACTAACTCCGTTTTAGACCAGTTGCGTTTCAGGCGACTTGTATTTTTAGACTAATTGATATTTAGACCAGCTGCGTTTTAGACCGGTAGCGTTTTAGACAAGTTGCGTTTTATACCCAGTGACCAGCTGCGTTTTAGACCAAATGCTACTGCTACCAGTTGCGTTTAAGACGAGATGATAGTGACCCAACTATTCTATTTTATCTCTGCAATTGAACTTGTGAGTCAATGACCTATATGTATAATACTCGTAATATAAGGTAAATGATACATGGGTCAAACGTTAGGGCTGTCAACATTATTTTATTTGGTAGCGATTTTGGTTATATTTTATGGCATACGAGATTCGATTTGTATCACGGTGGTCTTTATACATAGTGCAGACACATTATTTTTAAACACTAACACACACATAAAAATCTATTTATATTTTTTTATATGGAACATGAACATTGTTTATCGTATCCAAGAGATAGGCATCCTCCAATGACTTAGGGGAAACTTGGGTCCTTAAGGGGAAACTCTATTTAGGGCATACGAAGCTGGCTAAACGAACTTAATTGAAAAGGGAAACACTTTATGATAAAAATATTAATATTATGAGTCAGCCCTAGCTTTACGTCCGAGACGAGACACTTCGTTCATCGTTGAAAGTGATTGTGTAAATACTGGTCAGTTAACATTTCAAATCGGATCAACGTCGGTCTTTAACATCGTGTTAAATAAATAAGATAGGCTTTAGTTTGTAGAAAAGGAATTGTATTTGACTATCACTATTACATAGTAATATGTAGGTACAGTATAATTATGTTATATATAGGTATGAACTAGGTATGAATATGAACTTGGCTGTACTTTATATTTGCAGTAATACTCAATGAGTAATTGTTTTATAAAACATTCATGAAACCCTTTCCCTATTGATGAAAACCGCATTCAAATCCATTGTGTAGTTCTAACAAAACATACATACTCACTCACATACGTACATACAGAAAGCAAGGCTATTTAATATTTAACTGACTCCAAGGAGGCTTGCAATATTTTTCTTAATGTTTGTTACTTTAGAACTCTGACGACGGCCTCTGTGGCATAGTGGTTTATACAAAATGACTGCTACGCAGAGGTTTCGGGTTCGATTCCCGCTTAATGCAAATATTTGTGTGCATGAACATGATTATTTGCATTGGTCTGAGTGTTTCTATGTATAATATGTATTTACAAAAAAAGAGGATATAAGTATTAATATCCGTTGTTCTGTTACCCATAACACAAGCAGGTTAAGCCTAGCTTACTTTGAGAACAGATGGCGCTGTGTAGAGATGTCCGTAAATATTTATTTTTTTATTCAGAACTGAATTTTTGTTCATTTCGTTTTAGTGAAACAAATAATAGTAACAACTTAATTTGTCGACGTGGGGCATGGTAACACCTCCGGATAGCCTATGTGAGTGCGGTGAGGCTCAACAAACAATGGGACACCTTCTACATTGTTCTTATTGCCCAGACCTGCACAGAGATAGACCTTATAAACGCCACTGGCAAGCATGTTTTAAAAAAATGTATTTGTATATCTACGACTCAGAAGAAAACGAAGTAAAACAAAAATAAAAGAAATGTATACAAAAAGGTTGCAAAGGTAATTATATATTATGGATTATGCTCAACTTCAACGTTTCCAATTTCACACGTCAAACACACAGGTTAGCACCAAAATATCTTGTACCAGTCACCTAGTTTATTTAAACGAAATTATTTACAGCTTGTGGAAGACGAACTACTAAAAATACTACATGACAAATATTACATGACAAGGCCACGTCGCGGTTCGTTTGATACTTTATACCTGTTGTGGTTATTGTGATTGATAACCGGGAAATGAGAGTCACGTGCCGTCATTTTCTTGATTATTTACAGTAAAATTTCTCAAAGTACTTTTTTTAAAAGTGACAATTTTTACAATTACTTGGGGCATGTAAAGGAAAGGATGAAAATACTAACTTTTATCTGTAAAAATGTTTTAAACAAAAATCATTTGATTTTTAAAAATTATTCTGTATGGTATTTAATGTTTCAAAAAATGTAATCACAAAACCTCTGTTTGGTGTCGTTTAATAAGTGTATTTAGAGAAAAACCTATATATTTTTTCTATGTTATAATTTTATAAGTAAAGAAACCTTAAAAGAAAACGCCGTCATGTTAGCTAGATACACTAGACAGCAATAACGCGGGTTCATTCACTCGCGAAGTAGCGTGCGTTCCAAAGTATAATCCGCGGATCTAAGAGATTCTAGAATGGCTTCCCTTGTGAATTACTGCTAATAGTTTTACTTACTATTACCACACTACTACGGGTACTGTTTCACGTATAATGTTTGCTTTTTAATAAGCTATTTTTATTTGCTATATTTATTTCATGTTTGTTTTTTGCATAATGCAAAAAAGTAGAATGACGCTATATTATATTATCATTATCATGACAGGCTATTAGATATATGGGCTAGCTATATTACATGACGTCCTTTCGTCACTAGCCGAGACTCGTCTCTACAACCTGCTAAGACCTAGACGCCCAGACGTTTTGGTATAACAAGGTTTTATATCAAGTCTTAAAATTCTTAACTTACGACTTGTTATACCACATACTAGTGACCAATCTCCGACAGATAATGTCACGGTGGCAAAATAAAACGAGTAGCAACATTACCGCGCTATTAGCAATAATTACGTATGAGCTAATTATATTGATTCATCTAAAAGGTCTGATCACCTGCGAGCAATAAACATACCTATCCATTACGTGAAAGAGGATTCCACACAACAAGTGAATCACCGGACTCAACACAGACTAAGCTATTATATTTTATCTCTATCTAGTGTGCTGAAAGTGATCCTACTGGCTCTCTGCCAACTTCACGACAGACAAATATTTTGGGGGCAATTCATTTGGTGTGCCCAGTGCGCCGAACCGCGTGGCACAACGGGCATAAATTCCACCACTATTTATACATAGTTAAATATAAACATTTAGACTTTATTGCCCCTATCGTATTGTGGCCGATGTTCATATTATGTCATGAAAATGGATACACAAAAAAGTTAGGGGCGTTGCAGTAAGATTCTTAGTGCAGTACTAAGAATCTTATGATACATAATTTGATCATTTGTAGATACCACGATAATGACGAAAAATGATTGCAAGGTAACTTACGAAAGTAGTAACCATTTAAGCTTGTAAGTTGAACCTAATACTTATATGAATGAAGACTTATCTTACTAAAATATGATAACTACTTTCTCCTCTATTGAATCAAACATGCTAAACTTTTAAAAAAGTACTTAAAAGTAACCAAGCAAACAAGTATTACAGTTATCTTTATCTCATAACCATAAACATTCTTGCAGTCGTAATACAGAGCTACGAGTATATTGCAAAGACGATTCAAACTTTCATTGCGTAAAAACAAAACAAAATATAATACAATGTTTTCACGTATGCATTGCATATTCTGTATCACATTCTGTGAAAAGTGCTGCTGGGAACGGAGTAATGTGTAGTAGTCGTGCATTTTTCACGTGTCGAGGGCGAAATGTCACTGAAACAGTGCACTGTGGGCTGAGTGCGGGCATCGTGGCAAAGTCACGTACTCGAATAAAATGAAGCATAAAACAGACGAATTGTTGCAAAATGTATCAAGTGGCGGTTATGTTTTTTACCTGAATGTATCGCTTAAGGGACGGTGTTGTGTTTCAATAATACACAACCGTGCCACAAAGATATTTACGACTTTTAAGTTGCTTTTGTTAGGACTAAATATGTGTTACGACTTTCTGAAACAGCTTCTCGTACTAGAAATGTGCTTTTTACTTTTTAAACATATTAACAATGAACTTTTGTGTGACAGTAAAGGATCGGACGTTGCGGTCAAACATTGTAGCCATGAGAGTCTTAGTTTATTTTAATGTATTTACAATACTGTTCCTATTTTAAATTTGGTTTTAAGCCTGTTTTTATTCAAAACAGTTTCAGCCTCCATTTTGGTATTAGGTACATAAGTTGTATTTTTCAATCATTATACCATTTTTTTATGTCGCGAGTTAAGCATATTAAGTTTTAACTCTTTTTATTCGTCGTCTCTCATTCTGACACCTTTTCCACTATACAAACAAAATCAACATCCAATAATCCGAAGTTGATTATCGATAACCCAACAATTACGTTGAAACAACAAACAATAAAGACCAAAACAAATATATTAAGACATTCGCGATACAATGTTTACTTCACAGAATTTATTATGCAAAGTTTAATGACCTCGTTTAGGTTGGTGCCAAACATTTGTACAAGGATTTGTACAAACTTTGTGTAACTTATATTAATCCAATTTAAGATTTGGCTTCGGTATAGATTGTAAAATAACATTAGAAATATAGTAATAATTGAATAACTTTTTATATTTTTCACTGCGTGCTGTAGGCGTATTTCCCTTTCCGTGTTCAGTTCAACTCACTATATTAATAAACTCTTTGGTTCAACTAAACACTTATTTGTAAAACGTTACCTAGCGTTACTCGTTACAAAGACAGTTGATGCGAATTAAACACGGGTTAGTTGAATTCCATAGTAATAAAAAGCCGTGTTTGATTCAGCCGTACGCTGTTTTGTAAAACGTTTTAAATGTTGCTTGATCGCAAAAGCGTGCTCAGTTGAGGCGAACTAAGCACGGGTTTGTCGAGTTGGTTAGCAATACAAAACCGTGCTGGTTTTAGCCGCCAACTGAACCCGGAAAGGGAAATACGCGTGCTGTAGTTAGGTTAAGATAGTAATACTTTGCACCTGATGTTGAACAATTAACAGACACTTTGTTGATATCTTATGCGCCTATCGCAGAAATAATAATGCCCTTCTGGGAAAATGCATTGGAGAAACCCACTGAAAAATACATAACGATACAATAAATACTTATCAAGTGTTAGAATAGTATTCATTTGGGTGAATCATTTTAGATAGCTAGCTGTAAAGAGCAGAAGCTGTACTTAGCTACTTTCTAATTTTGGATAAAAATCGGAAGAGTAATGTTGCTTTTAATACAAGGGCCTAATGTCTTACCTTTTATAACATGTAGGTTTATTTTTCTTCCGCCCACCAATTTCCTAAGATAGCAACACAATAGGGCTGCGCTTACGATATATTTGTTAGCCCTTCTTCAATAAGCCTTCCGATAATTGTAGATTTTGTTACGGTAAAAACAGACTTTTATTATTTGTTTACAAGAATATACGATTGCTCTACAGAGTCTGCTTAGGAAAATTATTATCACAATATTTTCGAGATCGTTATAACAGGAGAACGATCAATAAACGGCAAAATTAGGTACTTATATCAATAGGCCTAGCGAACACGGTTTAAGTAGCCTAGTTTAAGAGGGACGTCAATGGGCTAATTATAATGAATCACATTTAACTTATCTCTATACAATCACTGTTTTATCATAAAAAGCCACTGACAATAATATGATGCAATTATTTAAACGGTTGCAAGAATTTGGTTGCACTAGCTTAATGAATGTGGACGAAGCCCAATCTGTTTACCAGGATCGTGACTAGTGGCGCTCTGTCGTCTCTGCCTACCCCGGACGGGATGGGGCGTGAGTTTATGTATGTATGTTGCAAGATTACCCAAAATACAGCTAATAGAAGAAAACGACAGTCTTAATCTATATCTATACTTATAATAAAACTGTAGAGAGATCAATTCTGTACATTGAATATATGTTCAAAATTAATATTGGAGGATGAATGGTGATCGATACTAATGCCAAAAATGCAATCAATAAATTTTTTGTCTGTCTGTCTGTCTGTCTGTCTGTCTGTCTGTCTGTCTGTCTGTATGTGCACGCATGGGTCAAAAACTACTGAAGGCATTTTAACCAAACTTGGTACGATTGTAGTCCATACTCCCGGACAGGTTATAGGCTGTATAACATAACGCTAAGACACATAGGAGCTGAGCAGTGACGAAAAATTTGAAGCAAGTCAGTTGACAAAAAGCGCGTTCTAGCTCTTATCATCGCATACGTTGATCATACGCCAAAAATATGTATTACAAAAATAATGGTCTTCAAAAGATGTACAAAAAAGTCTTGAATAGTATATATCTATCTTTTATATATTAGCCACAATAACGTGTTTAATCGTTAGGGTTTTCTTCAAAGTGTATTAAATACATAAATATATTGTAATTTGCATAGACATATCTTTTTCAAACTCCCATATTTCAAAAGTACACTTTAATATCTTATTCATAAAAAAAAATTATAGAAATCGGTTGATAAACACACAAGATATAGATCATTTTACACATTATTGCTATTTGTCAACAATAAAAAAATACAAAACTGACAATAAAATAAAGAAATACAATCACAAAACATTAAATTATTATTCAAAGTGTTTGTGTTTATTTTATTAAGTAATTCAAAAATACTGCACGCAGTTTATCTATAGATAATAATATAGTCGAGTCTAAGTTTAGTCAAATATTTTTTGCTAGATGGTAAAAAGGTGTGAGGTACAATAATTTATTTCAGCATTTTTTTTACAAAAGACAAATCCCACACTAGCCTTTAAAAATATCAATTTAACGGACACAAAGAACATCCAGACTAAGGACAATAGTTTGTGTATCACAATTGTCCTCCATGGGAATCGAACCCGCGACCTCATGCACGCCAGCCATGTATCCGTGTGGTGACGGAGTAAGAATACAATATGGCACCTCCCCATCTCATCCCATGGGTGGCGTAAAACCGACTAAGGGACTATCGGTGAATATTATCTTCCAATCTATCCGTATATTATCAACCAATCCGACTGGCCAGCGTGGTATTAGTAGGCCAAGTATTCCTCCGTCACGGGAGGAGGCGCGTCCTTGCAGTTATGATGAAATAAGCGATGTCATTTATTTTAACTTACAAATTTGACAACAGATAGCATTGTGCCTGTGACGTCATTTTCAGTATCGCGGTGTTAAGATTTTCCTTGAAAGAATGACGTTCGCTCATGTCTTTCAGTATAAGTTTAGACGCAGTCTTCATAGATATTTTATTTACTATTTATTTACTTTGAAAAGGTTTTGGTTCGTTCGTTAATTTTACAATTCGTTTGTAATGTAGGTATATCTGTTCGTTATAAGGTTTTAAAAACGATTTTTCAGTATTAAATCGAATTGCGAAGTAAGTAACATCCGCCACGCGAACGAAGTCGCGGGCACAGCAGCTAGTTTAAAATAAACGATATTTTTATGTAATTTGCAAACGTCTTTGCAAGCGGACGTCTAAAGCACCGTTTTGGTGCTTCCTCGTTCGGCCACATAATATTTCAAGTCGTTATACTTCGCCGAATGTCTGTCGCCGTTATTACAAATTATGGGAACATTTATATTTAACGTGGATGTAACTGAAAGCGATATTCTAAATATAAACGAACTAGTTTCACTGGCTATCGCCATTAAATCTTAACAGGCATATATGTCCTATAAACAATGAACCTTATTTTATATTTACCTATTTTATGACGTCATAAAAATCATTTCGGCGTGTGCCGAGCAAAATGGCATTAATAAAGCTGTCGTTGGATGAATTCGCTTTGTTTTTTATTGCTCTATTTATTCATTTGAGTTTCCCTTTCGTTAGCTTAAAGGCAATGCCAATTGAGTTAGGGTTTCTTTCTTCAATTGAGCTTACCTGTTTTTCTTTGTATGATTTTCTTTAAATGTAAATGTTTCCATAGAAAAAGATTTTTACTTTACAGTGTTGGGAATAAAATAAGATTTCACTATTAAAAGTTAAATTCTCGGTGTATGTATATGTCTTGTGCCTTAAGATTTTACGTGAGAAAAATATTTAATGCGACCTTTAAAGAAATCTGATCGATCTTCGTGTTCATTTTTGTTTATTTTTAAGATAAGCCGTGACTCAGGAGTTTATCCTAGTGAAAGTTGTATTTAAGATTCAAAGATTAGAGCAAAAGTGTTTGAGTAAGTAATTAAAGCTAACGTTTTATTTACGTATTTAAGTAGTAAAGTATTTTTTCCTTCTATAAAATCTTTCTTACAAAACTAACTAAAAGTCATCAACCATTACATACAAAAAGAGAACAAAATACATGTGTGTACCCTTAAAATGTTCCCCACAAATCCGGCTCTCTGCACAATAGCAGAGAGAAAAGGTAAAACATTTCATTAAGTCACAGTCCGTAAAACCTCTTCAAACCAAAATCCTCACCGCGGTCTATCCAACTAAAGCCTATTAAAGTACACCTTTAAACACGTGTGTCGTTTCCCTGCTATGCCTGGGCAAGAGTTACGAAAAATTTTGCTCCTCAACTGTAGAGTAGCTACTTTTAGATACCCAGTGATTTTTATATTCACCGAAGGTGTCTCTGAAATTAATCATCATGTCATCGTAAATTTATGATACTTACCAATATAATAATACCGTTCTATGAAAAAAAAATGTTTTCCAATCCTTAACACAATACCTACACCCGAAAATCATTCAGATCATTTATAATTAATATTTTATTTCAAATCTATCCTTGACTAACTTATTCATGACACCATTTCTTACATAACAATTGTAAAACAGTATTCTTTACAACACCAGCCTCCTTTTAAAATTTTCAATACATACATACAACCATACAAATGGGAACACAACACTTAAAGCTTTTCTCAAAATTGTAATGGGAGCATTTCCTCTACACGATTGTTTCGTACATCGCGGTGTCCCCTCAAGAAAGCCAGGGATTTGTCGAGGGTTGATAATGAATCCCCTAGCAGTACATCTCGCAAAGGAAATGACTGCAAAGTGTTTTTCTATTCTCCTGCTAACTGTGGGGTGGAGTTTCTAGTTGAACGGACAATTTTGTCCCTACGTAATGTGTAATGACAAATTGCGTCAAAAGAAGTTGCGTTAAATTTAAGACTTGTGACGTCACAATATGGCGCAGCCTCATGCACATTCTTATTTGAAACTCTTTTTTCTCGAAGTCTTCTGACATTTTTATCTCTGTATAGGTAAATTATCTTAGAGAGATTTTTGCATTTGTAGTAGTGTTCGTATATGTACACGGATTCAAAATTTGAAATTTGAATTCCACTATACGGTCAGCAAATAAGGTCTGTCACATTTTTATTATTTAAGTATTTATTTTGTGTAATATTTTTTTATTAATATTTTATTATTTTAACATTGTTAAATAAAAATGTTCCGATGATGATATATGCCCAATGTAAACTTTGGCATCGTATGGTAAAATTAGTTTAGAGAGATTTTTGCAGCTGTAGTAGTATAGGCTTTAGATATAATATCAGAACGAATTATTGTTAACACAAATGATACATCTGATGAAAGTGGGGATGAGAATGAGAGTGAAATGTCTGGAGTTAAAGAAGATTAGAATTAAATATTATGGTAATGATTGTTAACTATTTTAGTCTCTAGCTTATCATTGTTTAATGTTATTTGATGCAGTTGGTGTAACTGACTATAAAAAGTGTAAAAAATATAAAAGTTCTCAATTATTTATTTCCTTATGTGCTGACCGTACACAACTACAAATGCAAAAATCTCTTTAAGATAATTTACCTATAGTTCTAATTATCACTCGCTTGGTCGTTGCCCTTTTATTTTAATGCCTCACTGTAGTTTAAGTTACAGGAATAACAAAATATTATTTTAGCTTACAGAAATGGCTGTAGGGTACGGCTGTAAAGTATCTTAGTAGTTTTTATTTGAAATTGTATTTAATTAAATTTGTATTTATATTTGTTCCAGGTACACAGCACGGGTAACATAAGTAATTCTTCATTTAAGTAAGAAAGATAAATAAATTAACATTATATTTTTAATAAATCAATTTAGGGATGGGAAAAGTTCATTCAAACGAAGGTTCTCGAACGACCTCTACAGATCTTAGTAGAATGGTTAGAGAAATGTACGTTCCATGGAATATCTATTTTATATTATAATGTGGCCCTTTATGATCTTAGATAAAGATCTTTCGCAGATGGTAGATGACTTGTAGAGGTTACTGCCATTAGTTGTATAACAAAGCAAGGCCATTTTAAACTAACAGTTAAGACTACAGATAGTGAAGTTAGAAACTATTTGACGTAGTAAATAATAATGATATTTTTTATTTAAATTCTCCTGTACTTTTCTTACCTATCGATTGCTCGCTATTATTGCCAGATCATCAATACTTCTGATGAATCTTTCCCTTATTGTGACTTCCAGTAAGCAAGATTTCCGACCCCTCCTGTCCGTAGGATTAAAACATCTACAAATCTATTCGACAAATCATCACTAAAGATTTACAAATCAAATTAAAATTCCGTTCCAAATCCTTTGATCAAAATCTCTTCATCCTGCAAAGGTAAGATATAGGAAGCGAGGACATTACGGAGGTGCAATGACGCAAAACGCTTTATGTACTGTGAAACATTGACACAGGGGATTGAAAAACACCCCTTCGGGTCTCAGGCATCTGCCTTAGAAACATATTAATCTTAGCAAACCTTTTGGACAGGGGTTTTTGACCTTTAAGTTTAGTTGAAGTCAAGGGTCAGATTGTGTTGCGTGTGTCGTGTAATGCTATTAATTTGTTACGTGAAACTGTATGGTTTCAATTTCCTTTGACCCTTTGTTTTTGGATAAAATTAGGTAGTCGTTGAGGTATTAAGTAACAGCAAATGAAGTGGTCAGTTTGAATACCTTCCATTAAGTAGGATTCTGCTTATTAACTGGGGAAGCTATTTATAGATCAATGCCTTGAGCTTATAAATTGTTTAAAACATACCACGATGGCAGTTATTATAATTAAAAGTAAGTTAATTAATAAAACAAATATATTTAAAAACATTTCTAGTGTGTAAGGTTGTTGGTAGTTTTATTACGATGACATAAAACCGCGAGCGAAAATACTTATACACACGTTGGATAGTGAGTCATTGCTGTAGCTTTATAGCTTTTAGGGAAAAATAATTTTACCTATAAAATGATACCTATACTATATAACTCTACGATATAAGTCTTAGGCAGGACTTTCCCATCCATACGTTTATGAATTGCGGGAATACATGGTGTCTGACACGGCCCGGTGCGCTAGACAATACGGTCACAAGGTGTCTGCTCATTGAGCCACATACGGTATCAGCCTGAACACTAAAGAAAACATGTAGTGGACTATCCATGGCCATAAATAGCTAAGTGTATAACTTCTATTTATTTCGGATGTGTTATTGTCTTTCTTTTTCAAAGACTGAAACAAATAAAACATTCTATACAAAATATGAGACAAGTTTTAATCAATGAAGTTAGGTTATGTTAATCCGTGCGTTATCATACTGCTGACCTAGTTATTTGTTTTACCAGAAACTCCAACTAATGCTTATCACACGCGATCAATGCATTTGCATCAATAAACTATACCTAGTGATGGTGAGGCATTTTTATTTCTGCTGGTAGGTAGTTAACAAGCGATTTAATTTTATTCTTTTTATATCGTTAGTGAGGTAGAATTAATAGTGTTAAGGGTAAAATAGAGGTAGAAGTTTGTTTTAAATCCACTGATTATGCAATTGTGGTCTTGTTGGTGTGTTCTATGTATAATATGTATGTATTTACAAAAAAAAGTATTTAAGTATGTCTATCCGTTATCTAGTAGCCATAGTACAAGCTCTGCTTAGTTTGGGACTAGATGGCGTTGTGTGAATGTGTGAGGAATGTTTGTTTGTTTATGTTATTATTTTTAATGTCCTGAGCATAAATTTCTTCTATTCAAGTCTTTTTACCATTAAGATCTTGTTGGAATATCTAGATGTTGAAGTTACTTTCTAAGATGACTGATTAAACGATTCAAAAAACTGTTTTATAAAAAAAAAACAGGGAAATTATTCGTGTCTCAAAATGTTCTCAATCAAGAGTATTATTTACAGCCAGGAAGCGTCAACAATTCGATATTTGATCTTTATTAGCCCTTATTTGTCACATTAAACATGACACCGCGGATTGTAAATTTGATATTCACTGCGGCTGTTGACATAAATATATTATTAAAATATCTATATCAAACAACGACTAACTGAAAGCTAGTGAAATTAATGATTAATAGTGAATTTGAGTGTTGGATATAAGTAATACCGACTTTAAAGAAAATGTGTGATGTTTAGTATGTTAAACTGACTCTTGAACAAGATTTGGTTGTACATTTTTTAATGGCTTAAACTCAGTAATTTCTTGACTAATTAATTTTTTTTTTTGTGAAAGTTTCAAGTTGGTCTCATAGATACTTTGACCACAATTTTCAATAATTTATCTTACCCAGTTTAGTATTATGACATTTTTTTTTAAGAATCGGTTAAAAAATACTAAAAAAAACTCAGTCTTCTTTCCTTTACAAAATATTTCCGTAACTCGATATTTCGTTACACAAAACACTTAAATAGCTATTATAACCTCTTGTATGTGTCTCTATCTCACCTTTGACCATGTCTGCGGTAAATTCAGGTACGATATGATTTATATGACATCACTAAATTATACCGGAAGCAATTCCCGGCGGTGGCTTGGAGAAAATATTCTCTTTTATAATGTACTACGGTCTCGCTTGCCGTCTGTTCGATAAGAACCGATAAATTTAATTCGGTTATGTTATCTATACAGTTTGAAGCAAAAAGGTTTTAAGTTACTTGATTAATAGCCTATTGAGAATAAAATAAATTAGAACGGCTTGTATTAATAACATGACAAAAAAGTAACAAGTATTGATTAACGTGATTTGGACATAGAGAACGGTGCGAATAAATTTTTTTACGAGTTTGCACCTTGCGCGTATATTTTATGGGCTTAGTAAAATAAGTGATATAATTAAAGAAAAAGAAAGAAAGAAAGAAAAATTGTTTATTAAATTAGTTAGTTATTAGATTTTTTTTAATTAGTTTATTTTAGTTTATTTAATTCTGTTTTATAATGTTACTTATTTATTCCTATTATTATACCAACCAGTGTCGTTTTCATATGTACTGAATCACTAAACAAGATTTAAAACCACCGAAACATCTAATAATTGTTCTCTAAAATTAAGCATCAGTAGCTTAAGTGCATGTTATTAAAATGTTTATCATTTAAACATATGGTAAATATATTTAATCTAGGTCCCAAATAAACAGAATATTCCCAGGACATTCTTTTCATAAGTGTTTAAACATTCTCGATGCATATGTTTTGGTAACTGTTCCCTGAATTTAGATCATTCTAACGTTTTATTAATTGCACACGTTTTAAGTGGCTAGTATAATTATTATTAGAATATCTATTAACCGATGAGTGTCTTTGACTGTATTCATTTATGTAGTGTCTCTATATCTTGGAGCTTACAAATATTTATCTTATAATGATAGGTCCAATTTATCATTACTAAAACTATTAAAAAAAATGTATTTAAGTATGTGTATCCGTTGTCTAGTACCCATAGTACAAGCTCTGCTTAGTTTGGGATTAGATGACGTTGTGTGAATGTGTGAGGAATATTTATTTATTTCTTAAAATTTATATTACATTCACCTTAGTTAACTTTTATAACACGTAGGTAGGTTTCTTTTCACACAAAAAAAAGTCTAGAATTTATTTACTGCACACAATAAATATAACAACCTGCCACCCCAACTTAACCGATCTGGCTTTTTAATTAAACAACATTAGGATCACGTGCTGCCTAATGCAAAACCTTATAAATAGCAAGCAATAAAGCGCAGTGTGCGCCGAATTTCAATTGCCTATAAGAATAGATAAATTATTTAAAATTAGAAAAAAAAATGCTTAAATTATAACGGTTTTATGTGCCATTTGATTCTGTTTTACTTTTTCTTATTGCTTTTTAAATTAATGGATATAATTTATTCAATTAATTATTATAGTCAAGCTTTTTTGAAAAATACGAAATTCTCTTTTGGGGATGTTATTTTATGAATTATGCCATTACCCTAACCAGCTTAGTGGATGATTTTAACTTGAAAGTAAAGTTGTAAAGCTAGCTTAGTTATAATATGTCCAATAAATTTCAAAATAGAAAGAATAACCATGAAATGTCTGGAATATCGTCGTACTCATCGTTTGAATAAAATATTTTAATTGTTATAATATCGTTATCTGCCCTTCATGAAAAGCACTGAATAAAATTCAGAACGCAAATTATATGCATTCTATAAAAAGTCTAAGTAGGTACAATAAAATGTGAACGACAATTTTCTATTGAATAAGTTCCAGACACTCCAAATCACTACGACACCATTTAGTGAAATGCGAAGACGGATAAAATTCAGTACTGAATACTACCGAATAGTCGTCAAGTACTTATTGCATCAATAAAATGAATGCTATAAATGCTTCAACCGTATCCCAGACCAATTTTAGTGCATTTGGACTTTACAAACATACTAAAACTACATATCTAGGTTTTAACATCTTGTTTACAAGGATCAAAATCGTTTGACTGGAGTATGTACAACATTTGTGAAAGGAAGCAGTTGCTCTAGGCAAGGGAGAAGAGTTTTAAAGGAAAGATTTTGTCGTAGCTAAACTATAATTTGGTATTTTATTTGAAGAGCTCAATACTTTAAGCGGTACTCTAGTTTCTTTGAACCTTAAAAACAGGATGTTTACTGTTTACAACTATTTTATCAATAGTAAGAATAATAAATTAACATTTTCTTATTCTTCTCGTCTTTAGCTGATAGAATAGATTTGAGTGTTTTGATTAGTTTCTTGCAAAGAGAAAAAAATATTTGAAATTCAACTGGCCAAAAAAGATAGTCAAAGTTAGGTAACAATTATTTTGGCATGTTAGTGTATAATGATTGTGGCTTGTGAATATTTGTTGCCTTAAAAATTTTACTTTCAAACCAGCCTTTCGTTATTTTTGTGAAAAAATCAGAAATCAAAATGAATCTTTTCTCTCTTCGCAATGCTCAGTTTAGCAACGTACCCATTACACCAAATTGTTGCATCTCTTAAAAACTCACTTAAATCAAGTATAATAAAAAATACATCTTGTGGTTTAAATCTATGTAAAACCTAAACAATAGTACTTAAACATAACAACGTATGCGGTAGTATTAAGACTACTAAAATGGTTCTACACAGATCCTCTCTCCTCGAGTTGATTACACCTATTTGTCTACTGCAGCCGCCGCACAAGGCACTCTGAGCTGTATTTACTACATCCTATATTATGCTGCACTTGGAAATTGTTTTTAAAATTTAAGGATGTAATCTTGCACTGACTTTCTATGTTACTGGTGGATAGTTATTGATGGTGTCTGTGTGAGAAGTTAGTCGTATGTATAGGTAATGTTGAGGTTTTGTAGTCTCATTGTAAAGTTTAATACGACTAAATAGTCAGGATCGAAAGTATTTAGATGCCCAGACGCGTCAAAGATAAGTTAAGGTGAGCAGTTGGCCGGAGAAAGAAAATCATGGTTGTGTAAAATCAATGAATGTAAAGTCCCGCAATTTTTTTCCATCTGGCGCTGTTTCCATACAGTTGAATAAGCACCAGAAGAAAAAGAAAACTTTATTGAAGTTTCATAATCTTAGTTGATATTTATATTGAAAATGCATAGTTATTAGCAAACATACGAGGCTCGTCTGTGTAGTAGCTTTTGTAGGAGATGAGATTAATCCCAAGTTTTTGCCTTAATTTGAATTCATTGTATTCCCTAACAAATCTACAATATGCAAACTTGCTTGCAGCAACCTTGAGCGGTAACCTCAAAGCCAAACACTAGACGTCTAAATCAAACAGTAACATTGACCAAGCTGTCAGGAACATTTCATCTCTAGGCTGGCATTAACCATGGGAAATGACGTTAGAATAACGGCGTGCCAACTGCCAGAATCACATTGCCAAATGCTCTTAATAACAATTGTGCGACGGTCAACCCTGTACTGGTTTTATGACACTTAATGTTTATATATTTATATATTTTGTATGTTTATGTTGTGTTATAGTTAGAAGCGTTTGTGTAGTTATTATCACTACAACTCGTAAACGCTTTACTGCCGGAATAGACTGGGAATTCACCGTTAAAGAAAAAAGAATACCACGTTATCGAATAGAATAAAATAAATGAATCTTCTCACACAACAAGCTCTGCTTATGAAGACCATAATGAATACTAAAACAGACGTATATAAAGTATATTTAATATAACTTTTAATGCGTGTGTATTTTTGTAAATACACAGACATTATAAGTTTTTACTTATTGTTCAAACTACTCAGCTGCATTGTAAAGTTCATTACTCCTACACTGATTACTTTACTTAACTTTAAATAAACAAAAACAATACAAATATTTAACCGATATAAACTTAATTACTTTCAATTCGAGCAGACTAAAGTAAACCTTAAGAACATTAAATATTGACTTAATAAATGTAAACATTGATTTAAACGAAACCTCATTATATATTAACTAAGTAGATGGATGTTCCATTTTGTATTCCTTTGAACATCCCCTCTAACTGTAATCCGTGGAATTAAGATCTTAAGAAGCGCGGCTGATTTCTCACTTTAACATAATTAACTGCATGTTGTTTTAACTAAAATTAACTATTGAGTATAATGTAAGTATTTGTTTAAATTAGTAGTTTTTTTTTTAATCTCAGAAACCAGTCTAATCGCTGCTGGCAATACGGTCTTAAAGTCTCGTTACAAGAGCGTTTTATGTCAAAATTTATTTTTCGTAGAGCTTATATCTACGAACTTTTCCTAAGTCGACACCATGACTTATGTCATGAGAGGAAGTAATTAAAGCACTTATTTTTATACCACATAATCCTGAAATATAATGGAAAGCCCATGTATACAAGTAAAATTGAAATATTACTTATCTAAAAGATTTGGTAAGAAGGTCCCTCTCCTTCTCTTTCATTGCTTAAATAGACCTTATAATAAACTAAAATAGGCTAAACAAGGTGTGAATTAAGAATATTACGCAATGAATGGTTGCCTCTATAACATTGTACAAACAAAATGATTAATGATGTAGCGGCGATAAGAAATTAACTTCTCGCATTAGAACGTATTGCGACAACGATGTTTTTTAATTTATGGTTTGGGTATCTTGGTGATTATGGGTGATTATGCAATGAAGTAACCATATAACAATAATGATGTACTAAGTTCTAAGTTATTTGGGGTTGGTTTCCGCACTTAGTCCTTGAGGTGGACCATTGTACGTGAGGGCACTTGTCATTCCAGCCAGCCCACCTCCCTCCAAAAGCGTATAAGGTGTCTTATCTTGTTTAGGCATTCTGTGATTGATTTAGGGGCTCCTAGTGTGTCTCTTCGTATATCTGCGACACCCGTGCACTCAATGAGCACGTGTGATACTGTTTCCTCTGCCTCCATGCATGCTCTGCACAGGGGGCTGTCTGTTATGCCTATGGTGTGAAAGTGTTTATTTAGCGAGCAATGACCGGTGATGGTTCCAGTCACCAGCCGCAGGCTATTTCTGTCCAGACGCAGTATGCGCCTGGTCAGTTTGTCGTTTAGGAATGGCATGGCTTCCTTCGACTGCCTGCATCCTGGTGCTGCTGACCAGTGCTCTTGTGTTTGTTTACGGGTATACTCTTGTAGCCAGCTGCGAACTTGGCTGAAGGGGATGGGTGTGATAGGCTCAGGTCCGAAGACCGTCATATCAGATCCCCTTCTTGCTAGTGCGTCAGCCGCATCGTTTCCCGGTGATCCACTATGTCCTTTTATCCATTGCAACGTCACTGAGTTTCCATTGGAAGTCGCAATCCGCTCTAGCGCCTTGCGGCATTCCAATATTAGTTTCGAAGTGACATGGGTTTTATTCAAAGCTTTGAGTGCCGAAGCGCTATCGGTTATTATGCGGATTCGAGAGTTCGAAATCCTTTTTGACTCTATAGTATGGGCTGCCAGGATAATCCCTACGCATTCCGCTTGGAATACGGTGTTGAATTTGCCCAGCGGTTGGGATAGGTTTATATTGAGTTCGCTTGAGAATACCCCTGCTCCGGTGCCTGAGTTTGTCTTGGAGCCGTCGGTGTATATTCTGAGCTCTTTTGGGATTGAGTAATCTCGTGATTCCTCTACATATTGTATGTTGTAGTGCTTATTGAAGTTGAACTTTTTCAAAGTCCTGTCGTTGGGGGATGTCAACATGGGTTGATAATTTATCATTCGCTGACGTATGCGTGTGTGTTTAATTCTGGAGTCATTCCCCAGTGTGTCCGTATTTTGGAGTCTAAATGTCGCTAGCGCTGCTTCCTCCTGTACAACTAGGTGCAAAGGTGGCAGCCCTAGCATAATTTGAAGTGCGGCTGTGGGTGCGGTTCTCATGCTGCTTGTGATAGCCACGCAGGCATATCGTTGTACTTTTTCTAGTGCTTTTTGACCGGTAGCCTGGTCTGTTCTGGGCCACCAGACCAGGGACCCGTATGTTATGATCGGTCGGATAACTGTAGTGTATAACCAGTAAGTGGTTTTGGGACTGATGCCCCAATTTTTCCCAAGCAGTCGCTTGCATTGCCACAATGCTATACTGGCTTTTGTAGTAATGTAATCAGTGTGTTTAGCCCAGTTCAGCTGTTTGTCCAAGTAGACGCCCAGATACTTGGTTTCTGATGCTAGGCTTAGAGTGGATCCGTAGAATTGTGGTAATTGTATGTTTGTCAGTTTCCTTTTTTTAGTGAAGAGGATTAGTTCTGTTTTGGTAGGGTTAACTGTTAGTTTGTGCTCTTTGCACCAGTCCTCTACTATTTTCAAGGCTTGGCGCATTAGGTTGCACAGTGTGTTTTCGTGGGTACCATTTATAATGATAGTTAGATCATCGGCGTAACCCACGGTGAAGTAGCCTTTGTCATTTAAACGGTGTATCAGGTTGTTCACGACGAGGTTCCACAGGAGAGGCGAGAGAACACCCCCTTGTGGGCATCCTTTCGCTACAATCGCTCTCGTTGTGTCGTTTACCGTTACCTGAATGGCCCTCTGCTTGAGCATATTGGTTATCCACCCGCGCAATGTCGGGGCTATACCGTGTCTCATGAGGGCTGTGTCAATACTGTGGAACATTGTTTTGTCGAAAGCGCCCTCGATATCTATGAAGGCAGCCAGTGCAGAGTTTTTGTGGTCTATAGCGCATTCGATCTTGGAGATCACGCTATGTAAAGCTGATTCTGTCGATTTGCCTATGGAGTATGCGTGTTGTTGTTTGTGTAGCGGTGTTGTGCGTAGAGGTCCATCTCTGATGTATCTATCGCATAGTCTTTCCAGGGTCTTTAAGAGGAAGGACGTTAGGCTTATAGGTCTATAGGCCTTTGGTTGTGTGTAGTCTGTTTTCCCTGGTTTAGGAATGAAAATAACTTTCACTTCTCTCCAGGCGTGGGGTATGTATCTGTGTGCAATGCAGGCTCTGTAGACCTCTACCAGCCAGGGGGTTAGAGGGTCTATGCCCCACTGGAGAAGGGCTGGCAAAATGCCATCGAGGCCTGCAGATTTGTATGGTTGGAAGGACTCGATTGCCCAGGTTATGCGTTCAGCTGTCACTATATCGTGGGCCACCGTCCAGTCGCTGTTGGTCGGTTCCATTCTTGTGTCAACCGCCCAGACCTTGTCGTTTAATAGGCTGCAGTCAGGGAAGTGTGTCTCAAGGAGGACCTTGCTGATTTCGTTGTCTGTTTGTGTGTAGGTGTTGTCAGGTTTTTTCAGCGCACCGAGGCTGCGATCTTGATCGCTAGATAGGATTTTCCTTACTCGGGCAGCTTCGTTGTTTGACTCAATTGATTCACAGAACTTTCTCCAGGCGGATCTCCTGGCGAGTCTGATTTGTTTTTTGTATTCGTATTGTGTTTTTTTGTACCTTTCCCAGTCCTCAATTAATCTTGAGTTTTTGGCTTGGTTAAATTGTTTCCGTAGTTTTTCTTTGTGTTTTTCAAGTTCGGCGCTCCACCATCGGTTATTTTTACACCTTGTATGTGGAACTTTTAGTTTGCAGCATTTGTGATATGCTTCTGTAATGTGTAGTGTTAGTTTTGTCACTATTTGTTCTATTTGTGGTGGGTGCGTTATTGTATCGTGTGGTAGATTACTGGCGATAAGGGAAGCGAGAAGTCGCTTGTAGCCAGGTATATCTGTCCGACGCGGGTTTCGTTTTGGGATGGGACTTATTGTGTCTACTGTTATTGTAAAACGGATTCTCCTGTGGTCTGAACAAGAGAGTTCGTTGGATACTCGCCAGTTAGATATGAGTTTTACCGCATTATCTGTGCCTAGCGTTAGGTCTATGATGGATTGACCCCTTGATGTAACCCAAGTGGGTTCTGATCCCCTGTTTACTATGTTTAGGTTAGTTGAGAATAAATAAGTGGATAATACCTCTCCTCTGGTGTTTGAAGTGTTGCAACCCCAAAGCTGGTGATGGGCGTTTGAGTCAGTGCAGATAATGAGATCCAGCTTGGCGCCCTCGCAGTATTCCACGAGGTCGCTCATCTCTTTTGGTGGGCAGTTCTCGTCATCCCCTGGCATGTACACTGAGGCTAGTACTATGTCAGGGATTTCTCCGGCATTCTGGAGCCTGACAGCTGTCAGATCTCTGGAACAGAATTGTGTTAGTGTTGTGATCGGGATATTATTTGGTACGTAAGCACATGTTCTTGGCTTTTCTGTGTTTAGTGTACTTTGAATTAGCTTACCTCCGATGTTACTGAGGCCGCATATTCTGTTGTTCCTGATCCACGGCTCTTGGATCAGTGCTATGGTTTGGGGGTTTGTCTCCAGTGCCCTGCGCAAGTTGGCCGTGGCAGTTTGGCTGTGCTGGAGGTTGGTTTGTATAATGTCGAGGGGGCTGGGTGTGGGTGGTGGGGGCAAAGGAGAGGGGCTAGTCCCGGTTCGATCCATCGGATCCATCGGACTCGTCCTGCTCCTCAATCCTATGCCTGCCATCCCCCGGCGAGGACGAGAGGAGCTGGCCCGTCCACCCCGGTGATACAGGTGGTAGGGTATCCGTGTCAGCATCCTCCATCGCCGCCTTTGCCATTTCCTCCTCGAGTTGGGCCATGTCGTCGGGGTCAGTCTCGGGTGTTGTGCCTGTGGGTGTCGTCGTCTGGGCTGCAGAGGGAGGCGGTCTTTTGGGGTAGAAGCGGACGTATATCGAGCCAAGAAGGTACGATACCCGTCGCTCCCGCGCCAAAACCTTAAGTTCTTCTTCTGGTGGGATCCCAAGAGTCAGGTACGTTCCTGGTTTCTCACCACCTATGGATGTTGCTCTGTAGAGCGACCACTGGCCGATGTCGTACCATTTGTTCTGCCGTTTGAGAACGCCTTGGAGCCGCGCTACGTCCCCATTGTACCTGGGTACAAAGAGCGCTGCTCTGGCACGGGTCGGTACGTCAGCTTGCCGCATGATCTGCAGTGTCTCGTCTGTGTTCGGAAGCCGGATCTTCGAGATGTTCTCCGTCAACCATGTCAGGGCGCCGTCATCCTCGCACCACATCTGCACCGTTCCGTCCGCCACCCGGGGGTAGCCGCGGAACGCGGGCAGAGCCGCGCTAGAGTCAGCGTCCATGACAAGGTCTTCGAGTCCGATCTTGATGGATTCGGCTTCTTCCTGTGTCAAATCTCTGGTTGGTGGGGAGAGGCAAATTGCTACGGCTAGCCTCGCAGGGATGTCCTTTGTGGCCAGCGCGTACGTCCTTTGCCCCCCTTGAGGAGGTTGAGTTCTCACTCTTTTGGCGTCGTTCTGGAGTGTTCTGGGTGAAGCGGTGTCGTCAGGGCGTGTTCTCTTCGCCACTCCCGTGCCGCTAGGACCTGGTTGTGGGTCAGAGTCATCCGGCCTGGATGTCATGGCCAGATACGCCTTGTGCAGATTTCCTGACCGCTTCCCTCTCTTCTTATTGCGGGCTTGGCTGCCATCACCTTTTGGTTCCGTCTCTTGCAAGGATTTTTCGCGCTGGGTTTCCCCTTCGCGTACTTCTCCTTGCTTGAGCTTTTCCGCGTCCGGTCGCTTTTCGCGCTGGGTGATCCCTTCGCGTACTTGCGACTGGTCGCGTACTTGTTTTTCAACGGCCCTCTGCGCTTCGCGCTGGCTGTCGCCTTCGCGGATGTTGCGCATTGGGTCGTCTACTTCGCTGCCCCTGTTGGTTCTTCCGCGTTTGCGTAGTTTACCGCCAGGTGCAGAGTTGGAACTGCTTGGGACGGCCTCCTTGTCCGCGGTTTTGTCTGGGTTGTGGGTATAACTCTTCCGTACGAGGCTCTGTTGCCAGGTGCTCGTGGAAGGTACACTCTTTTGTGTTTTTGGCGCGTGTGTCGCAGCCGGGTTAAGGTTTTTAGGCGCGTGTGTCGCAGCCGGGTCTGATGGCGCGTTTGTCGCAGCCGGTGTGGTATTGTTGTTTGTAGGCGCGTTGGTCGCAGCCGGTGTTGCGGGCGCTAGCGTGCTAGCCGCCGGTCGCGCATTTTGCGCGTCTAAAAGCAGTGAGGTGCCCCCCCCCAGATTACGATGGGGGCAGACCTTTACGGTGTGGGATTCCCCGGCTTGGCCGGGACCCACCTGGGGATTATTTTTGTCTTCTGCTTTGTTCATTTTGAAGTTGAGTGGGCTTTTAAGGGATATGAGGTTACCCTTCCTCATGGACCGAAGGGAGAAAAGTGGGAGAGGAGGGAGGGAGTTTAAATTGGAAAAGGATCACGGGAAAGGTTTATAAGGGTCACCCTTGGTCTGGGATTTGACTTCAGGGAGCTTCTCTTGTCCGGGTCCGGCTTAAGCCGGAATCTGGCTATCCGCAACCTGCCAACCCGCTCGGTGGCACGAGAAGAAGTGCCCGACTAACCGAGTCGACTCATCGTAGCTGCACGTATGTCTCTACGAATCATCGAACCAGCTCTGTCCCGAGTAATGATGTACTTGATATCATACACATTATGAGATTTAGATCTGGTGTAAAAACTTGCTAAGGTTATGCTATGCAGAACAACTGTTTAAAAACTAACAGAAAACCTATAATCTCCCGTGACGGAGGGATACTTGGCCTACTAATACTACGCTGGCCAAACGGATTGGTAAAGGGTTTAGTTTCAAGTTTCCCTTCTTTTTATTTCGTATAGATAACATTGACGGATAGTCCCTTAGTCGGTTTTTACGACACCCATGGGATGAAATGGTGTGGTGACATATTGTATTCTTACTCCGTCACCACACGGAGAATTATATATTACTATATATTATTCCAAAAAGTCAGCAGCACTGTAAAGTACTATTGACTTAGCTTATAGGAAGGTTTTACCATAATGACAGTAAGAGGACTTGGAATCTCAGTAAACGACTATAGGCGTAATAACTATAAAACTACTTTTCGCTTCACTTTCCTTCAACTTGGAGCATTATTTTTAACAATCACATTTATAAGGATGGCCTTTTTAACCGTTATTACCTGTTTAATTATTATTAAAGCTTCCTTTTGAAAGTGACGGCCTCTGGCTTTTGTAGGAAGAAACTTTCCTAACAACCTTTCATTTGTGTAACCGGATAAATATTAGATACTGTTTAATGCACCCAGTTGTGCAACTTGCGCCTGGCTAAGTGCTGCTTTTCAGAAACAGGATTATTACAACTTGACAAGCTACGCTTACATTATACTTATAGATAAGTAAAAGCAAAGTAATTGCGATATCACTACATATTCTATACTCCATACTAATATTATAAAGAGGTAAAGTTTGTGTTTGTGACGTTGTAGGGGGTAATCTCTGGATCTAATGAACCGATTTCAAAAATTCTTTCTGTGTAATAGTCCATTTATCGGGGAGTCATAGGCTATATATTATCACACTATGACTAATATGAACGGAGGAGTAGTGAAATATGTTTAAAAAAGAGACGCGTTTTTTACGCCGCCCAACGAAGTGGGCACGGGTCAGCTAGTAGAAATAAAGTCGCTGTCTGTTCGTCCCTATGTATGCTTAAATTTTTTAAACTAAGCCATGATTTTTCATAAATTCGGTTATTCGGTTGCTTTTGATAAATAGAGGAAGGATTATATGTATAATACATGCTTAACATTGAAGAGTAGAAGCATTGCACTTGTGCGAAGCTGAAACGAGTCACTAGTTCATAATTATGTATTCCTTGTAGTTATTACTTTAATTTTGTAAGAAGAACAAGCTTTAAGAGCTTGCGCTGCTTTCAGAGAAACTTGTGTGTATTTTAAAGCGACGTTATGTATTTTTATAGCTCGAAAGTGGCAGATTTTACGGCCTGTCTGATGACGTTTGCAACTTCAAAAGTGTCGCATGCTAGTTTTTATTGATGAATATAAAAATAACAAGAAGATAAATATCTGTACCTAAAGGACAAGAATATTTTCAGATCAAAATATTTATCTTTTGAAATCATTTATTTGTCGTGCTTATTCTTTAATGTTTGACTTTATGGACGTACCTCCTCCCGTAATTTAAGGAATGCTAGCCAAACAGATAGGTTTAAAAATTTGTGTTGAACTTTAATGTTTTTCTTTCATACAGATAATTCGGTATTTCGTTAACATAGGTCATTTTTACCTACGGATTGAGATAAAATAGTGACAGTGGGTATATACTCTTATATACTATGTACTCTTTCTCCGTAACCATTCTAAAATAATATAATTTAATTACTCTTAGCATATTGTATGTCGTATTATATCTACTCAAAACATAACCTCTAAAACATACAAAGTACAATTTTGACATAAGTAGTACCTGTCCTTTTTGCAACCCTAAAATCGCTGTCATGATTTCGGTACTAAAGGCAAACATTATCTGAATCCTCGCTATCAGACAGGATGTTCCCGGGTCATTCCGGTTCGGTACACATCGACGTTGATGGGGTTAACACTGCCTTTTGTTTCGGCTTCACTCGGTGAGTGGATGTCATGTAAAACCTTTGTGGAGCTGAGTGCTTTCGGATATTTTGGTGAAAGAATTTTTGAAGTGTTAGTTAGTTGGCTTTTTGACTGAAATTTGACTTAATGCATTGACAGTATTTAGGATTTATTTACATTTCTTATACATTCATCGTCTAGTCTAAATATTCATTATATTTATCAGCTTTTTGCCCGAAAAACCTAGTCAGAAGATTTTTTTATAATATTTATGGTTTGTATCTTTTTAAGGAATCCTTAGCTCTTAATTGAAAAATGATTTTACGAGCAGTAAAATCGGTAATATATCACTTAAGGTCTCATTAAAATAGGTAAAGCCTGTACTTTATATTCACCTCACTAAGAGTAATTAGGTTAATTTCGGATAAACTGGATGTTACATAATAAAGCCATAACGAAACACACCTGAGCCTCTACCTAACTTCATAGCTATTGTCATAAAGTGTTAAAACGTCTGTACTACTCGAGAACAACCATTAAACGTTGTTCAAAACTGAAAATTCAATTTACATTACATCCATAAAATATTAAATTCAACCTAAAATTTCAAAGCACTTAAAATTCTGTGCTAAAATATCTCGCATTAAGGGGTGCAAAATGTAGACTAAAAGCCGTCAGCGTAACATCATGGCTTAGGGCTTTAGTTCGGTACAGTTATAATCGTATTAGCGGAGGCGTCGGTGCTCGTGACGTCACTAGTGAAGCCTGCCCAAACGTTATTCATGTTACCTGTGAGGGAAGACATTATGATTCATGTTATGATGATTATATACGAACATGTATGTCTAGAAAGCGATCGTTATTTATTTAGACAACTATTGTATTCTCGTCATGTCCATGGTACTCGTAGGTAGGTATGTCATAGTTTTCATCACATGTCCTTATGTTGTGCGTTAAGAATTAAGACAATCTGTGCGAGATGGAGCTTCGTAATATTTCCTAGTTCATTAAACATAAAATTTATGTTTTATTACTCTAAACGTCGGTGTTTAACGCTTTGAAAAATGGATAGGTAGACAAGAGACATTAATCATTGTTAGAACTTAACATTACCTGAGGGGAGATCTTAAGTGACTTTTAGCAACGACGTCAATTATTTTATCGGCGGTGTTATAAAACTACTTGAAAATATCAGGTTATATTTTAACACTTAGGTATTTTTATTAGACATTTATTCTTATTCCGTTAGTTAATTAATTTGCCAGGGGTTACGGTCTTTGCAAAAAGAGGCTTCCAGTGTAACTATTACCACTAACCATCAAGGTAGCTTGCTCCTCTGCTACCTTAAAGCGCTAACAAAAACTTATTTTTGCTGGATTTAATCTATTATTATTAAATATAAATATATAATTTATATGCTGGCCAAATATAATGGCTGATAATGTCTGACTACGTATACGATGTACTAAATAACTACCCTACGACACCAACGTCAATCTAAAACACTATTATTCTACATAGTCACTACGCTACAATATAATTAATATCAGTGTCTCACACATTAACAGTAAAGTGTCTACGAGAGTATCGGACTCACAGAGTGGCCGTTATCGGTTGAAGCACCCTCCTCAGTGTAACCTTACTTACTGACAAAATTACTAACGAAACTCGTTTATAACTCGAAAGATATTTTAGGAAAAATGTGAGTTACTTTTGTTTTATAGCAGCCTATCAATGTCTTACTAGGACTTCATGCCTAGTTATCGTTGCTTTGTTTTCATAGAGATAATATTTGCGAGATCATCCTTTATCAGTTTTTATAATATCCACGTGATGAAATGAGGTGGTGAAGCTTCGTATTTCTATTTCGTCAACTTACTTCAATGTCAATAGTTTGTAGCAGTTAAAGCGGTGGTTGACGAAACTTATGGCATGAGATAGATGCCTTCTCACTACGAATAAGTTCAAAAATGTGCTGAGAACTTTATTCACAAATTTAAAAGGATTTGCAGATATCGCTTATAGACTGTTCTGATTTGAACCCACAACTTATACACAGCAGAATATTACATTAACTGTTTTATTGAAATAGATTCGAGAACCGATAGTGATGAAAGACAATTCATTGAGCAGACGACGCTCTTTGTAACAGATGCGACACTCTTCACCTGACACATTCAAAAGATGTGAAAATGTGCCTTAGTAAAACCTTTTAAAACAAGTTGTTTCAGTTTATTCCTGTTCCTAATTTTTATCAATAGAGGAATTGAAGCATTCAAGTTTTTTGATTGTTTGCATTGGTCTGGGTGTTTTCTATGTATAATATGTACGTATTTAAAAAAAAAAAGTATTTAAGTATGTTTATCTGTTATCTAGGATCCATAGTACAAGCTCCGCTTAGTTTGAGACTAAGTAAATGGAGTTGTGTGAATGTAAAAAAAAGACAGGTATGCTTAAAGGTATATATGAACAACAAATTAAAAGTGGTATTTTCTCCATCATGGTAACTAGTGTGTCCGTACCAGATGCAGAAAAAATCAGTGCTTTACAAATATAAACCTCGAAGTTCCGTTTTCCATCGTCTCATAGTCGTAGTTCAGTAATTTCTCTAGCTACTGTACCTACTCTTCCACCTAAACTCAGTAACATTACCACACTACTGCTTGGAGGTGAATTAAAATTCTACAAGGACTAAGTGCATTTTCTTGTATTTAACAGTACGTTTTCTATTACTAATAAAGTCTAGTTACTATCGTGGTTTTAATTCATCATTAGTCTCGATTTTTCTGCTCGCTCTTCTCTGAGATAAATACTCAATGTTAGTTAGGGCAAGAAATAGAGAAATAAGAAAGCTTGCAGTCCTTTGGGGAAAAAGTGCAATGTTGGTTGCTTTATTAATCGACATGTTGGTGTTTGTAATTAGTTCCTTGTAAAGCGTATTGTATTGATATATAAATGCCAGCAAAATATTAATTAAAAAAATCTTTCCTGGTGGGTAAGTTTATATGGCCAAAGTAAGTGAAAGGCAATAGTTTTATTCATTCTAAAATATGTAAGTAAAGATAAATAAATATGATTTCATTTGGTGACCTAGTAAAAATACCTACATGGTGTTAATGTCAACTCATCCAATATGTATCGTCGACTAGGAAAAATATTCCGGATATTACTTTTGTTAAAATTAAACATAAACACTATTTCATTAAAAAGAAATAAGTATTAGCTGCCGTGATAAAATAGAAATTCGTTAAAATATGAATTTAAAAAAATCTTTTTACTGTTCAACATCATAGCGTTGCCCTAAACGAAACAAGCAAAAAACACCCCATTTACCCATAAATTAAAATAAAAAGTTCCATAAACTCTTTTTAGTACCACTTGTAGCCCTTCTATTACTGATAATAAAGTAAAAATAAAACAAAGCAGACTTAGTTATGAACGATAATTACGAGAGCTAACCGCTTTATTATATTAAATTAAGCGCAATGTTTTCTCCACAAACATTGAGTCCTTTTGTATCAGAATAGCGGGACCCTGGAGGCGGTCACTAAATGAAGAAAAACAAAAGCCGACCATTAGGGCTGCTACAACTATGACAAACAGTCCTGCGTGCATGTGTTCAGGGGTGACAGCTGTGAGGTTGTAGATAAAAGGCATTCGCCATGCCCTACTGCAAAGACGGGCGGGTAATTTGACCCACTAATACCACGCTAGCCAGACGGATAGGTGAGGGGTAGTTTGTCAATGTCTTTCTTTCATTAAAAAATACATCTAGGTACTTACGAAAACTAATCGTGCTTAGTTAAAGTCATTAATTTTTCTTTTTAAGAATAAAAATAAATGAAACATGCTTAGTTCTAGATTCTAAATTGGTGGAATTTTTAGTTTTTCCAAAAATCTTTAGTGTCAACCCTAGCATCAAATATATTTTTCCCGAAACGCGTGTGCGGAATTCACATTAATCTTTTGGTTCCGCCACTTCCGACCTGTATATAAAAAAAATCTTTGCTGTAAACACAATAAAATTGAGCTAAATTTCTGGGATCCTTAAAAAATGTTACGGGTGGATAAAATAACATCCGTATGCAATTACAAGTTTGCAGAAAAATATACGTCAACTAATTTATGTTTATTTCTTATAGAAAATTTATGATACTGATAGAAATATTTTATTTAGTAGGTGACTAATTTATTACTGTTACCTTTCTTAATCTACACCTAAAAATCAACAAACCAAAGCCTTAACCGTATCGCTGAAACGTTTCTCCCCTCTACTGAAGGAGGCAAAGTCCCTGCACTGTTAGATTAAAATGCCGCATATTCAGTTCCTTGGTTGAAAAGAATAATACAATATGTCTGCAGTTATATCAAAATGAACCTCTGAAGGAAAAGAAGTATAGAATAAACCTAATGGCGTTATTTTTAAACAAGAGTTACAACAATTTTTTTTTTCTGTGTGTCTGCACTGATTACGTCTTGTTCGGTTCACGTACCTATGTAGGGTTTAAAAAAACGTAAATGAGCTATACCTAACCCTTCAGGGTACACTAATAGCTTTTAATATTAATGACATTTCGCATATACTCATATCATATTATAATTAATTAAGGTTTTCAGTGCACCTGTGGCAAAAGTTACTGTCATATGACGTTTTAATTAATCGTGGTCGCGTCACTCAAGCGTAATGACCACGGGGTGGCATGTGACGCGATGCTGATTTGTTACTGTTAGAAAAGGGTTGTGTGTATATAAAGTTTGTGGTGTTAGGTTAGGATAACGTAAATGAGTAGGTATCTATTTTAAAATCTGTACAAATGATTAGAGTAAATTACTGCTTTAAAATCTGTGATAATGTTCTTAAACCTCGTTTGTAAATGAATGAGCACATACATTGAATCTTTTGGTATGTTCAACCTTATCGAAAAGAACCAAAGAATTTAAAAAAATATAAACAAAACGGAAATCTTTTTAAAAATATAAACAAAACGGAAATATTATTTTTTTTAACTATTGATTGAAGTTACTGTCATATGACGTTTTAATTAATCGTGGTCGCGTCACTCGAGCGTAATGACCACGGGGTGGCATGTGACGCGATGCTGATTTGTTACTGGTAGAAAGGGGTTGTGAGTTTATAAAGTTTGTGGTGTTAGGTTAGAATAACGTAAATGTGTAGATATCTACTTTAAAATTTGTAAAAATGATTAGAGTTAATTACTGCTTTAAAATCTGTGATAATGTTCTTAAACCTCGTTTGTAAACATTAATAAGCAGACTCTCATACTGATTTCCGAATTTCTAAATCCAGAATAACATTAGCACCTAAAATGCTCTCACGAATAACGTTACCACGAAAACCTGCAATCACGAATTTTCATTCTGGCATCGCATTGTCATCGTTCTAACCTAACCAAATCTTTCAACAATGTGTAAAACGATGTCAAAATGAAAATTCGTAATTGCATGTTTTCGTGGTAACGTTATTCGTGATTGCATTTTTTCGTGGTAACAAGTGGTTTTATTAACTTTTGATTTTTTTAACTTTTGGTTGAAGTAAATAAAATTTAAAAAAATCTGTCATAAGAGGTTTTAATTAATCGTGGTCGCGTCACTCGACCGTAATGACCACGGGGTGGCATGTGACGCGATGCTGATTTGTTACTGTTAGAAAGGGGTTGTGTGTATCTAACTTTATAATGTTAGGATAACGTAAATGAGTACCTACTTTGAAATCTGTGAAAAAATTTTGTTTAAACTTCGCACGTAGACTGAGATAAATGAGCACATACGTTTTATATTTATGTGTTAAAAGTGGTTGTCTTTGTGGTTGGGCAATAGATAACTTTTACATGACAATATTTATGTCTGTATTAGAATTAAGAGAAACTCGAATGCATGTACAGGATTGAACCACCACCATCATGTGGATGAGAACGGCCGGGGCACTCACGGCCGCTCTCAAAAAGGGCCAGCTGGTAATGGCGAGGATCGCCGGAGGAGGACTGGATGCAAAGGCTCTGTCTGTTCCCCAGGCCCCCTCCAAGTAGGCAATGAAGGAATGCGGCTGGGGACTTTTAGTTGGTACACTGGGGAGGTTGCCTAACCCCCTGGGAGTCCCACATACCCATTAAAGAAGAGGAAATAACTTATTAAATGACTACTCGTAACCAGCAACAGTCTACTAACTTGTTGGTTTTTAAGATCAAAAATTTAATTTCTGTGAAACACCCATCAAAACAAAATAGCGTTAATTGTTATTACAATCCTATCAACTCTCTGTGGATTGTTATTTAACTAGAAAATCGTTTTCTTTAACCACTCAATGTCAATTTAAGTGTAAAACAACTTTGTAGCGCTGTAATTGACTTATTATAAGTGGGGCTCTCCATAGACTACAAAGTCGTCGTTATTAACGATTGACTAAGCACCTACATACTTAATCAATCTTCAAGTACCTTTACTTAGTTGCTATGTTATGGGAAAAAGTAAACGGGCGCAAGAAGTTTTTCTACTAATTGATGTTAATAGGTCATATTTATCGCATTAGCCCCTTAGTGTCTTATATTTGGATAGTGATTCTAGTGGGCAATGCAAAAAATTAAAAGGTCGTGATAGTTTTCGATCTGCACGTCAATTCTCGTACCTTAAAATTGTTAAAAATTCTGTTAAGTTAACTTTAGTTGTCAAATTGTCCCACAATAGGTAAGACAATTTGACAACTAAAGTTAACTTAACCCAATTTTTAACGATTTTAAGGTATGAGAATTGACATGCTGGTTAAACACCTGAATAGCATTCAGTTCCATGCAAGTCTTACTTTACTTAAGTACCATTTCTTATACCATTCGGTCTGGCCAACCTTTTATTGGTACGCCAAGCATCCTTTATCACTGAAGCAGGCTTATCTCTACAATAAGACATTATTAGTCTATTATAATAATAAGAATATCAGTTGGATCATAGGCCTGATGCAGAAGGCAGTGCTGCTCGACACGGCACAATATTGTGAGGAGGATCCAATCTCTGCAGCCCTAACCACAAGTGGCTTGGTCCTTGTACCCGATGCTGGTGGGTCTACCTTTTTTAGATAAATTCAAATGTTTTTATTTTTATATCTATATTTAAAAACGTAAATTAATGTCAAAAATGTAAATTAAGAGAATATCAGTTAAATTAAAATTCATTTAAAAGCATACTCCACAACTGCGTTAGAATATTTCTTCCTACCCTACCTATATCTCTATAAATTAAAAGGATTTATCAGAGGCTACAAACACTTTGTCACTAGCCGATGACCGGACGTGATGACATGTCGTCGAAAACAAATTGAGTGTCAGCTCACATAAGAGCGACGTCAATAGACGTGCGGTTATTATAAACTCGATCGTTTTTACAGGGTTCTGTAGCATGCTATCTATATTAGATCTGTATTGGGTATTGACCTGATAACAAGCTTTTTTAACTTTACGACATTTGCACAAAAGGGGAAGGGGGTAAGGTATTTTATAACTAATAATAATATACCACACACATTCATACAAGGACATCTACTTAAACTAAGCTAAGTTTGAACTATAGGTACCAGACAACATTTAAACATTAGCACGTATCATAATAACAGCCCACTAACGTCCCACTGCAGGGTCGGGCCTCCTCCCGTGACGGAGGGATACTTTTTTTTTTTTTTTTTTTTATTTTCCCTCTGGGTCTCTTCGCAGGGGCCCCGGGTATGCACCGTTAAGCATCGACCCCAGGGTCCCCTGCAGACCTCTGCCGCCCTATTACGGCCCCGTCCCTATGTGGGAGAGGATCCCCAGTCCTCTCTACCGGGGGGGGGGGGGGGGCGTGTGTGGGGGGAGCACCTACACACGCCAACGTCTTGGCCTGCTTCTGCACGGGGCAACGGGCAGCCCATCCGTCCCGTTACCCCCAGGCCCCCCGTCATGGAGGTCGGAGATCGTTGGCATAATGCCTCCTCCGACGCCCAGGACGCGCGGCGACATGCGGGAATGAGGGATCTCTCTCCCGCAAGCCCTCCGCCGCCTCCTTCGCTAGCATTACATGCTCGCAAAAGGTGGCGACGGCCTGCCACGCGCTCTCGCTGGAGACCATGGCCTGAACCATTGTCTCCAGCGAGAGAAATGCCACTCCTAGACCCACAACGAGGTCCTGCCGTTGCCGTGCCCACGCCGGGCACTCCACCAGTGTGTGGAGCGAGGAGTCCTCGCTGCAGTTCCGGCAACTGTGGCATTCGGGCGTTGGCTCCCGGCGAATACGGTGCAGATACTTACCGAAGCATCCATGCCCGGTAAGCATCTGCGACATCCGGTAAGAGAGGCTGCCATGCCGCCTCTCGAGCCAATCCTCCATGACCGGACTTACCGCCCTGATAAGGGCGTGCCCGTACCTCGGTTGCCCAAGTCGCTGTCTCCATTCCTCCATGAGATCGTCATGGAGCAAGGACCGCTGCGCCTCGACTTCGCGAGGGGCAGGTATATGTCCCTGCTCCAGAGCCTCCCTGTGCCACCGATACAGTGACGCGAGAGCTCTCGCCTCCAGATCCCATGGAGGAGTTCCGGCTAGGAGACTCGCCGCCTCAAAGGAGATCGTACGATATCCCCTGATGATTCTGACGGCCAGCATCCTCAGCGGACTCTGAAGAATAGTCGCTGTGCTGGCCGTCAGGCGCTCCGCCCATACAGGCGCGCCGTATAGCGCCATCGATCGTACGATCCCCACGTAGAGTCTCCTACACGGGGTGTTAGGTCCCCTCATGTTGGGCATAAGCCGCGACAGTGCAGCCGCGGCGCCCTTAATTTTGGGGACGATGCTTCGGACATGTGGTCCGAAGCCCCATCGGCTATCGAGGGTGATCCCAAGATACCTCATCGAGGGCTCGATGCCGATGCTAACACCATCCACCGTGACACTGGAGCCTGGAGGGGGCGCCCGTCTGGGTCCGTGAAAACACAGGGCCTCAGATTTGTTGAGCGCCACCTCCAGCCCCAGCCGCCGGATTCGGGCAACGACCTGGGCAACCCCTACCGTGGCCGCTTGGGCTGCGTCTTGGAACGTTCTCCCTCGTGCTGTCACGAGGGTGTCGTCGGCGTAACAAAACACCGCGACACCTCTGGGGAACGAACCACGCAGCACCCAGTCGTATCCGATGTTCCACAGGAGCGGGCCAAGCACCGATCCCTGTGGAACACCGCACGACACATCTCGCCGACCTGGCCCTAGCCAACTAGGGTAAGCTATGGCCCTCTCAGAGAGATAGGCCCCGACAATGTGGCAGAGGTAGGGGGGCATCCGATGATAATCGAGTGCCTCCCTAATGCAACTCCAAGGCAAGGTGTTAAATGCATTGGCGATGTCAAGAGACACCGCCAACACCACCTCACCCCGGGAGGTCGCTTCCTCTGCCAGGCTACCCACGCGCATGATCGCACCCACAGTGGATCGCCCCCGGCGGAAACCAAATTGGTTATCCGCCAGATCTGGCCCTACCACCGTGAGATGCTCGACGAGGCGATCTGCAATGATACGCTCAAAGAGCTTGCAGACCTCGTCAAGCAACACGATCGGTCGGTATCCGGATGGTGAATCCACCGGCCGCCCCGCCTTTCGGATGAGGACCAGTTTCCCCGTCTTCCACACCTTCGGAAACTGACCTCTTTCGAGGCATGCGCTAAATAGCCTTCTAAGTCGGGGTCCAAGCTCCGCAAGGGCCACGACCCATGCACGGCCTGGAATGCCGTCGGGTCCGGGCGCGGTGTTCTTTTTGGCCTTGAGCCGTCGAACCACCGCCCCTAGCTCACCCTCTGTGACTTCGGGCACGTCATTCTCGCTACGACTCGCGTTGAGCACTCGAGACGAAGCCATCGTCGGGGGGACATGCTCCTCCCCTCCCGATGGGAACAAGGCGTCCAGCACTCCCTCCAGACGGTCGGGTTGCAGACTCTGCGTCAGCGGGGGGGCCCTGGGGCGTAGTTTGCCCCGTACCAAAAGGTATGGGCGTCCCCACGGATCCTGGTCCAGAGTCCCAATCAGCTCTTCACGAGCTGATTGTGACGGAGGGATACTTGGCTTACTTATACCACGCTGGCCAGACGGATTGGTATAGGGTTTAATTTCAAGTTTTCCTTCTTTCTATGTAAAGGTAATATTCACAGATAGTCCCTTAGTCGGTTTCTACGATACCCATGGGATGACATTTTTATTTTATAGTTAAATAATACTAACGGCTATTAACGCGTGTAGGCTTATTGGTAAAAATTTTAATTTATTTACGTTGAGACGCCCGACGTTTCGGCCAGGTTACACCAGCCGCAGGGTTATTATAACTACATATTAGCACTTATGACGTATATAAAGAAGATCGTCAACTGTGAAGTGTGCCAAAATTAAGTGGACTTTTCTGACTATAACATGCTGATAATTATTAGATCTTTGTTTCATTTTATGTAATTATTATTAACACGAGTATTAACACGTATATTATTTTGGTAAATATTTAGTAATCATTTACCTTTGAGGCTCTCAAAATAATATACGTGTTAATAACCGTGTTAATAATAATTACATACTATGATCTTTATGTTCGTTAAGTTGATGTTATACGGCAAAAAAATGTGCATTAACCTTTTGCCCGTCACGTTAAGTCTCATGCTACCATGGGCGTGCTTAGTAACATTTCATGGACACAATAACAGACTACATGCTCGACCCGAGAATCGAACCGGAACACACGCAATGACCCTACGTAATAACAGCTTACAAAGCAGACTAAAATATTATAAGCTTTCTTAGCTTAGTTACTCTTTATTAAGTCAAAGGTTAAAACAACTATAATGATAGATTTTTATGAACAAAGGCGTTAGGCGTAACTCAATTAATACCTCTAACTAGATGAAGTGAACCGGGAACGAAGGCTAATTAACAACACGTCAGGAATGTATTAGAAACTATTGACAAGGTCTCTATTATAAACCTGAGACGAGGGTCTGAATGAACTGTGCTGAAAACTGTTCACCAAAGTCAATACACGCCGTGTTTATTCCCGTTTATATTTTTAGGTGTTTTAGAGTAAATCAGAACACCCATACTTGTCCTGAGGATATAAATGCAATGAAAGATCGCATTACGATTGTCCTGCTTACGATTCGAAGACAACCATATAGGTCACAACCATTGCGCCACCAAAACAATATTACCTATTTAAAAAGCAGGCTGCTCAAAAACTTATCATTCAATATTTTGGAATACTGACGGTATTCGAAAATCATTATCATAATCATTTTATAGCTATAATAATACTAAGGGGTATTACAATATATTGGGATATTGTCATATTATATTAGAACAATATCCTTCATTATATTATCAACCAACGGTTGTCCACTCCTAGAAATAATGACTTCTCCAAATATTGCCACGTTCTGCAGTCTTGGCTTTATATATTATAATCAATACGTATCCCACAAAAGCGTACAATTCCCAACCAATCTTTAATTACAACACTAACTTCAATTAGCTAAAACACGAGACTAAGTAATTTGTGAAGAATGGCGAACGCACGCTGCGTGTTACCACGTGCACAGCTTTTTAATTAATACCTACGCTGTGGGAGGCTGTGCTCGAGAATAAATCTTAGTTAATGTCCCTCTAGTCTGGTCAGTACGACCCCATGTGTTGGTAAGCTGCAACTCGATGAGTCGAAATCGATTTGGTACAAGCTACATTGCTAATAGCGTATTTATTTCCTAGTTTGTGCTTTCTCATTTTAGTTTGTTCTGTGTGTTAAGGCGTTGTTTTGAAAGTAAGGAAAACTATGGTTAGTGTTTTGCTAAATACTATTATAATTTATGTTTTTTAAATTTTTTATTCTATTTGCTTGCTACTAAACGGACTAAGGCTACGAAAAAGGATTTTTTATAAACATGAACTTACGGGAGAACAAGAACATCTGGGCTCAGCACAAGAGCTCACAGCTCATTTTCGCAGTTCACACTAATAATTGACTTGCTTGGGATTTAAACCTGTGACAATTTGATTAGTTAAAATGGCATACTGACAAGATAATACAATTGCACAGTGACTTGAAGACCTGACCTACTTCACCGACTGCGGTCCCTCGACTTACATTCGTCCAGTTTCCTCTAAGTGCCCTTCCGCCGGACTAAGACAATCTCCTGACAGTTTTGTACTATAGGTATCTAAGGTACTATGAGTATCACTGCGTGTAAAAAACCTTTGTTTAAAATGCATTTCGTTAAGAGTATTCATTGATTAAGAGTTATCTTAAACATAAATGTGTTATTGTAGGTAATATAAAATTAAATAAACTTATATAATTAATTTCCAAGTATCCCTCCGTCACGGGAGGAGGCCCGTCCCTGCAGTGGGACATTAATCGGCTGTTATGATGAATTAATTTCATTATTTACAGAGTATAACAAAAAAGAAAATAAAGTGTTTTTTATTGCTGTTACCACAACAACCACAGTCCAATAAACAAACAATAACCATAAAAATCCTTGTTACAGAAATGCTACATTCCTCGAGCCGCACCTCCAAGGAATAAGAAGACGAGACAGCAGAAGTTCCGATTCAGATCATGATGAACGTTCTACGGAAGACGACGAACGCTGTCTTATTCGAAGTTCACCCTGTTCAAGGTTACCCCCACCTCCCCCTCCGGACGATGACCCACCTCCTTTGAAGCCAAGAGAGTTCTTTGAAAGACTGCAGTCACAAGCTATGAGGGAAGCCCAAGATAGGAAGCAAAGAACCAGAGACCTACCTGTTAAAGACGCGCTGTTTAGGCCAGTCGATGGTGATGTTAGCCTGGGAGATAGTCTGAGTCAGGTAAGTCTCTTTTGTTTTGTGAACTGGTCAGATCATTTTGTAGAAACAAATCTTGCAAATTCTGACGTCCTTATCAGAATTTGCGAGATTTGTTTGTTGTACTACTGAATTTACTTATCCTTTTGCGGTACGGTACAGTAAAAGTAGTCTAGTTTCTGCATACAGTATCTATTTCCTTATTTAATACAAAGCATAACTAAGAATCATACATGAGTAAAAGACGACGACAGAGAAGGAAAAATAAATTAACAAAAATTATAGAATAACGTGTGGTGACGGAGTAAGAATACAATATTTCACCACCCCATCTCATCGACTAACGGCCGGTCCTAATATGCGATCTCGATCCAAATATTACAATCTGAAACTCGAATTTCGATCGATTCGTTGCATAAAGCGTCCATATATTCAATCGATGGATTGCATTGACAATCCTTTTTCACAATCGATCCGTGGGAGGGGCAATCCTTGTTTTGAGATTGAAATTTGTTCGGAAGTGACAGTTGTTCGGTCCACATATTCGATCTTTTCATTTTGACTTTTAATTTTGGCTTGTTAGTAAACTGTTTTTACGATCCCCCGAATTTGTTGGATTACAAAAAAAAGTTTGGATTTTGCAATAAATTAGTTGTGAATTTGGTAGATAATTATGGCAAATGCAATATTTTCAAGTGATAGTGACAGTGATATGGCAGTATTAATGGAGATATTTGATTCTGAAGGTGACGAAGAGCGGAATAGTCGCAGAGGTTCAGTACGAAAGTACAACAGAGTTAATTACATGCATACAGAGCGCATCAATGATGATGAGTTTACTTTTAGATTTAGGATTAATAAAGCGGCAGTGACGGTATTGTTGATAGAAATAATGGCCTTTGTAAAAGTGACCTCAAAACAGTAAGATTAAAAATAGTAAATACATACCTACCTATTGTTATTGTTAGGTTCTTAAATTTTCAACTGCACTGAACTAATACAATACATTCAAATTCAAACAAAAACATACCGGCACCAGATGTGACATGTTAGAAAAAACGATTCACGTTGCGTACTCGGCAGTATTTTACACTATTGATGTTTAAAAAAAAAAGATGTTTTATGTACCTTAAAAATCATGTTTTAAAGTATTTAAACATATTCTATTTCACAATTGTAATTTATATTGTGTTATGAATCACTAGTGCAAAAAGTACGCGAGCAAAAGTATGTCTATAACGGAAAGCCAGGGAGGGAAAGGATCGACTTCGATCCGCCGTCCCATCTGGATTCCGAACGTAGCAAATGAATATATGGACGCAGATCGAAGATCGATCTGAAGATCGTGTTCAATCTTGGTTTGAACGGAATCTTAAAACACGGATCGTATATATGGTTCGGCCGTAAGGGAAAGAAAGAAAGAAAGAAAAAACAGTTTATTCACGTAAGATATAAAAAATACCGCGTGTGAAGGTCGTTTTATACCTTTATGATCACAGTGTCTACACTGTATCTCATCGACTAAGGGAAAGAAAGAAAGAAAGAAAAAACAGTTTATTCACGTAAGATATAAAAAATACCGCGTGTGAAGGTCGTTTTATACCTTTATGATCACAATGTCTTCACTGTAACACATAATATGCTCGTCTAACTTAACGGCTAAGTTTACTGAGGGTTCGGAACACGACCATGTCAGAGAAGACACCCACAAGAAACTCTGCTGGGTTCCTATCGCTCTTTTGGTGATCACTTCACAAATATTATGTTAATTAGTAAACAGGACAATTCAGATCCAAGCATTTTTATCGTTTAAGTAATCCTTTACACTATAATATGATTTCGATATTAACTTATGTTTAATAAAAGATTTAAATTTATTAACTGAAAATTCTTTAACTTCCCTAGGGAGCTTATTATAAAAACGAATACCATTACCAGCGAAAGAATTACTTATTTTATGAAGCCTAGTGTGGAGAACAGCAAGTTTATTTTTATTTCTAGTGTTAACATTATGTATATCACTCATTTTTTTATATTTGTTAATATTTTTGTGTACGTACATTAAATTATCAAATATATACTGGCAATGCACAGTCATAATCTTAATTATTTTAAATTTATCTCTAAGAGACTCTCTTGGGCCCATATTATATATACAACGTATCGCTCTTTTTTGCAAAACAAATATTGTGTTAATATCAGCCGCACTACCCCACAACAAAATACCATACGACATTATGCTATGGAAATAACTAAAATAAACTAGCCTAGCTGTGTCTATATCTGTTAGCTGACGTATTTTTTTTACTGCGTATGCTGCTGAAGAAAGCCTACCTGACAATTTTTCAATATGGGGGCCCCATTGTAATTTACTGTCTAAAGTAATGCCTAGGAATACTGTAGTGTTAATTATTTCCAGTTCCTCATCATTGATTTTAACTATTGGTTTTATATCAAGAACGTTTGGCATGGTAAATTTTATGCATTTTGTCTTTGTTTTATTTAGAGACAAATTATTTGAACTGAACCAATATACTATTTCCAAAAGAGAATTATTTATGTAGTCTACCGCAGGTTGTCGTCTATTAATTTTAAAAATAAAGGATGTATCATCGGCAAACTAAATTATCTCGGGGTTCTTTTTAACTAAATTTGGCAAATCGTTAATATATATAAGAAATAGAAATGGTCCTAGTATTGAGCCTTGTGGTACCCCCATTTTAACAACTGATCCGGGCGAACGCTTACCATTTACATCTACTTTTTGTACTCTATCGCTTGAATATGATTTCATTATACCTAAAGCAGAATCTCTAACACCATAGTGACCTAGTTTCCTCAATAAAGTCTCGTGATCGACACAATCAAATGCTTTGGATAAATCGCAAAAAACGCCAAAAGCATCCTGTGACTCTTCCCAAGCCTCAAATATGTGTTCTACTAAATTAACTCCGGCATCGGTAGTTGAACGACCACGTGTAAATCCGAATTGTCTATCGTGAAGCAAAACATTCTTATTAAAGTGACTAATTAATTGATTAAGAATTAGTTTTTCAAATATCTTACTAAACGCAGGCAACACAGATATTGGTCTAAAGTTTGAAGGATCTAAATTACTACCTGATTTGAAAAGAGGTGTTATTTTGCTTGGTTTCATAAGGTCTGGGAATATACCTAGGTCTATACTGTTATTATCTATCCTATACCAATCCGTCTGGCCAGCGTGGTATTAGTAGGCCAAGTAACCCTCCATAACGGGAGGAGGCCCGTCCTTGCAGTGGGACATTAAAGTCTGTTATGATGCTGATAGAATAACTCTTTACCAACTCATCTACGCTTTTCGCTTACGCGGCTTACATTTTTCACTGAAAGTGGCCCTTCACCGCAGTAGGAAATTTATAATGTAATGTTATGAATGAATAAAGCTCTAAAATGATGTTGACTCATTTGTTAAAGCTGTACATCGTTTCTGAATACGAAGCTATCTCCCACTTACCATGTGAATGAGATAAAAGTAACGTCATATGAAAGCAATATATTTCAATAGTCGATATAGAATTTAATTTGCGGTGCTATTGCAAAGAATTTCACGGAAAGGAAAGCTTTCCAGGAGACATTTCCTATATGTATTTTTATTTATTGAATTATTCTTGAAAGGAATTCAAAGAAAATCTCTTACGGAATGTTTAGTTTTTATTTCTCTTTATTTGTTGTAATATAATATCTACTGGGTGTAAAAGAAATATACAGTTTCAATTAAAAATATTTACCATATCTTTTTTTTATATTATATTTTTTTTCCTAATGGTATACCTACAGTGGGACATTAATGGATTGTTATCATAAAGTAAGGTATTATCATAACACCCCATTAAGGTCCCACTGCAAGGACGGGCCTCCTGCCGTGACAGAGGGATACTTGGCCTACCAATACCACGCTGGCCAGACGGATTGGTATAGGGTTTAATTTTAAGTTTTCCTTCTTTTGTATATCGTAAACATATTAATATTCACGGATAGTCGGTTTTTACGTCACCCATGGGATGAGATGGGGTAGTGCCATATTGTATTCTTACTCCGTCACTACATGGATTAAGTATAGTAAACACTAAAACGTTGCGTAGTAAATATAGCTCAACACTCTATACTTCACCATGACAATTAGCAGTTGTTTCCCCACAATGTACACAAACCCTATAAATGCTGGTGCACTCTTTCCCACTCAGTAGTGGCAGGAACATACTTTTTGTGCATCTTCCAGGTATACGCCTCAAATGTAAAAATAGGCTATCTTTATTTTACCTACAGTGGAACATTAATCGGCTGTTGATGATGTAAAGTATAGTACAGTAAATATACTACAAACGTTGTATAGTAAAGAATACTTTAAATACTACTCTACTACAGCTGACAATTAACAATTGTTTCCCCACAATGTATACAAACCCTACAAATGCTACTGCACTCAGTCCCACTCACTGGTGACAGGTACACACTTGAGTATGTAAAACTTCTCTCAGTCAATTGCGGACGTTGCTTTGTGCATGCGTGAAACCGTAGAACACTTGTCTTCATATTTGTGGGGTGTAATGTTAAGAATGCGATATGAAGCTTTGTTTTGTTGTAACAATTGTTTTCTTCTGATCTTTTGACACGAATTCGTAATATTTCTTTTCTTCTATCTATATCGAAATAATTATTTTAGGTAATATGCCATATGCCGTCATAGTATGATGAGCATTTTCTGAGATGTAAGCGATAAGATACGGTAAATAACTTCCACCAGATTTTGCTCCACGACTAGGTTATGTTTTAGATGGGTGGCCGAGGAGTCTTTGCGATTTGTCGTAATGACAACAGTAGTGAAGATACCGAGTCATCTATGGCCTATGGCCAAAAATCAAATCAGCGACCCCAGCTTATCAGTCATGGGCTCTAACCATTAGGTATTCCATTCTCTGTAACAACGTTTGCTATAAATTAGACAAATTCAACTAACAAAACTAATGTATCTTCTTAAATATAAGCCAGATCGTTATACAGCCGCAAGTGCGGTGCCAAAAAGTAAAGGGATCACTTAAAAGCGTAATATTCATTACACTACACTTACTGGTCCATCGGGTTGACGATTAACCCTCAAATTAGAGAGTGGGGTCTTAACTGCCTTGCGGCACATAAATGACATGTGCTGCTTAGAAATTTTGGATCGAAACTCTGTGTGGGGCCACGTGTGGTCTGTAATTATGTTTTTAATTATTTTGCGGGTAATTGTGAAATTAGGTTTTGTAGGTTAAGGACAGTTTCGGAATTTATTGATTTTTTAAGTAGACAATGACAATTCAGTTTAATTTATCGTTTTGTACATATGTAGCTGAAAAGCTAAGGTAAAAAAAGAAAAGTAAAAAACACTAGCTTGTATTTAAGAAGATACATTAGTTTTGTTAGTTGAATTTGTCTTATTTATAGCGAATGTTGTTACAGAGAATAGAATACCTAATGGTTAGGGTCCATGGCTGATAAGCTGGGGTCACTGATCTGATTTTTGTCCATAGGCCATAGATGACTCCGTATCTTCACTACTGTTGTCACTACCTTTAAAAACACTTTTCGTGAAATTACTGCCTCGGTTTTGATAGATAAATAGAATATTTTAAAGATTCACAACCTTATCTACAGCAGAACATTATAACTACAAAAGTAATTATAAATATCGTGTCCCTGCATTCAAATAGAATTCATAATAAAATTCAGGCAAGTAAAATAATGATATTCATGATTCACAAATCTGCACCGTGCGAATGAATAGATAACGTAATGAAATACCATTCGGCCCCATTTATCATACAATTTTACCGACACTCTGCAAAGAGGAGTCTCCCGGTTATAAAAGGGTATTTTATCACTCATTAATTCAAGTTCCTCGGTAATTAATATTACGTACTTGAATCTCATTAAAAATTACTAGTAATTAATTGACTTTCAACACTTCGCGTTTAAGTAGGAAGCTTTATTAAATTTTTCTTGATTGTCTTTTTTATGTTATAATGAAGTCATAATTAATTTTGTATTCTTAAGATTCTTATGAAATACTTTGCGTTTTTTTTTATACAAAAAGATGGTGAGGTGTAAGCTTCGCCTCTTTTTATAAAGTAAGTAGATTTTGTACTTTGGAACCAAGACAATTAACGTACTTTTTTTTTATTAATGGACTATGCATTAATAAAAAAAGTAGTAGTAGTGATGACGGGTTACTTGGTCTATTAATAACACGCGAGTCAGACGAGTTTACTTATAGTCTTGTATGTCAAGTTTTCCTTCTTTTGTTTTCCTATAGATCTCGGCTTTTCACCAAACGAAGTGTTGAAAACATAATTGACTTGAAGTTTTATTAATTTCTTCTATTAAAAAACAAAACTAAACTTTTATACTTCCTCCTTCTATAACTTGCATTAAGCACTTACTCAACTAACGGAATAATGAAGTTAAAATCAGAAATGAGCTAAGTAAAATTCGTCTTCATTTAAAACTTTAAGTTGGAAGAAGTTAAAAGTTTTATGAACGATAATTACTGGCATTGTCAACACGGAACGATTATCGGGTGTCCCGGAACTATGTCTGCGCCCTTACGCCCCTTGTCCGGGGCAGACTTTAATCGTTGCCAGAGGAATAAAACCGGCCAAGTGCGTGTCGGATTCACGTACAAAGTGTTCCGTACCATTCATTTATGAAATTAAAAGCAAATAAAAAAAAGTAAGTTATTTGTATGAAAGATTACGCGGTGATAAGCGGTTTACGATTTACGAGGTATTAAAAAAAACTACTTACTAGATCACGTTCAAAACAATTTTCGTTGGTAGTTTTTATAGTAACATACATCATAAATGTTTTTTAGTTATTTTAGAAGTTAGAAGGGGGGGGGGTGGTTTTTAAAACGCCAAGAGGCAGTCGACCTAAGTTTCTGGTAGGTTTAGCTTGATACCTCCACGTGTCTCTAAGAAAAGGTGTCTTGACAGACAGACGGACGGACACCAAAGTGATCTTACAAGGTTTCCGATTTTTCATTATGAGGTACGGAACCCTAAAAAATATATAAAGCCATCCCTAGTTTAATTTGCATGCGGTGCAGCCGAGCCATCGATTTAGTACAACAATAGGGCGGATAGATGCCTCGTTCGTTTTTCTCTTTTATTGCATTGTTGGTAGTGATGCAGAAATTTTTTCGGTAATTATTTCTTTATTTGTCTGTTGGGAATTTATTTGAGTGTGACTTTTGTTGCTAGTGATAATTTTTATTGGGAAAAATATTCCTATTTGATATTTGAATAATATTCTATAATAATATAGTGTTGGACTAAGAATACAGACCCCTAACAGTGGCGTAAAACACGACTTAGGGGTTATCACACTTCTGTTGAATGTTTGTGATCAAACAGGTTGGTATCGAGATTAGTGCTTTGCTAAGATACTGTCTGTCAAGTCGTAATCTTTTAGTTACTTTTTACGACACTCCCTAAATGAGCGGTGATTTTTACTTACTGTTTATTTTTAGTAGGGCGTGATAGGACCGAGGACCTTCAACCAAAGAACGAGACAAAATTAAGATAGGTTCTCTGTTTTTGTAGTTTGTTACCTGAAAAAGACGCCTTACTTGGTTATATCCTAGCTTATAAAAAAATAGGAGGGGTAAGACTCATAATTTCTCCGTGAGGTGACGGAGTGAGAATACAATATGTCACCAGCTCATCTCATCCCATGGGTGTCGTAAAAACCGACTATAGGACCATCCGTGAATATTTAACCCTATACCAATCCGTTTGGCCCGCGTGGTATTAGTAGACCAAGTATCCCTCCGTCCCGGGAGGAGGCCCGTCCCTGCAGTGGGACATTAATGGGCTGTTATGGGACTCATAATTAGATTCTAATTCTACCTCAAAGTTAAATCACTCCAAAGGAGATGTTCCATTTGGGGCCCAGAGCGAACAGAATGTTCTGAATAATTAAAATTAAACAAATAATTTTGAAAATCGATTAGTGTTTTTCATTTCTCCGTAGAAGTTGGGGGAAAGGTTTTAGTTTTTAATGGTTGTGAACAGTATTTTAATTCAATCATTGGTTGAATTAATGGCGGATATTTTTTATGTTGCCACCCTTGAAAATAAAATAATATTATGTGGGTAAAAATTAATGTCTGGGATATATTTTATTCATATAAAAGTATAATCATCACAAACAATATATTTGAATCTTTCATATATTATATTTTAGTAGTTAAAAAATTAGAACTTGTACGCAATACCTACTATTGTAACACAATTATGTTGTCTTCATTTTAACGAGAAATCGAATGTAATTTCTTTTTAAATCATTGCATCATTGCAACACATTTAACATCTGTCATCTGTCAAGTGTCACCCCATTTGTGTCAATGTACTTTGTGATTCGTGTTGCTACTACGTATTGTGAATGTTTTGATGTGATTTATTGCAGATTATTATTGTATATTAATTCGCTTTTGATTATGGATTATATGTAGGTTTTATATTAGACATTCAAATATTAATAATTAGGTAACATGTTATGTGAAAATTGTATTTTGAGCTGTTTGGAGTATGATATAATTTCATTTTAAATACCACATATCTCACATCCTCGAAGTTTTATGGTAAAAATAATTATACAGGCCTATAGAGTAGTCATTTACCTTCAAAACACACAAGGTTTCATGTATGTTCTTGGTGGGCCCAAGATGTATGGGCAAATGGAACGTCTCCTTTCTATCTGCTCCATAATATAAATTTCCTTGCAATTTACGAAGCATGTAATGAGAGAGCCAATAAAATATTACGATACATAAGTTACTCGTCCACTCAATGACGTCATACCGTCTCCCCCGTGATGTAGGGAAGCCTGTCTCAGTCCCTGATTAGTTTCCGGGACGCTTATTATGATAATGTTACAAGCAGGACTTTTACTACCAAATAGGTAACAAGATAGGTCATCTATATGACAATTATTATGAATTCTATTGTCCTGAAAATAGATACTTTTTTACTTGGATTGCACTAGCGTAGAATCCCTTTAGTACTATTTTATTTCATCCTTAAAAAGACAACTCCTTTATTAGGGGTCGATCCCTATATAGGAGGGACTTTAACAAGCATGAAATTATTGGACACAAAGTACATCCAGGGCTTAGTCAGTAATTTGTGGACCGCTCAATAATTATTTCTTGCGTGGGTTTTGAAATCGCATTTGAAATGTTTTATTAACTAAAGAATGACGATAGAATGAGATAAGACTATTTTAAAAATAAACTCTTCTAAATAAAATGATCTGTTGATTAGAAAATCATGCATTGGATAAGGGATTGAGGCTGGATGTTTTTGGGTTCATGAAATGTTACGGACCCAAAGACATCCAGCCTCAAGACAAAAGCTTATTGTATTTGTAATTTTTTTAAAGAATATAAAAAATCCTAAATTTTTTAAAAGAATATAAAAAATCCTAAATTATGATATTTATTTAATTACCAAAACAACTTCCTAACCGCACTTTTAATTATGTAAGTAGGTACTTTAATAACACCTCTTAATGTCGAAAAAAAAAGATAATTAAACATGCTTTTCCAAACAAAGTTTATTACCGACAATTTGATGTGTACACACAAGCGCGTGGCTCGACTTATTGATTTTAACTCAGCGTGAGTCATCTGCCGTTGCAATGCGCCCCCACCCTCTACAGCCTCCCTACACTGGACCACAAACAGTGTTTGCTCTCTTTGATTGAACTTGAAGAAAACTAAAGGGCGACCAACTTTGTTTGTAAAGTAATAACTGTTTTATTCTGACCTCGTATTCTTTTATTCTTGCTTCTGTGGCGGACACTTTTATGTCAATATTGCACTTCGTTTAAGATATTGTACGAACGTAGCATCTTTATCAATGTAATAAAATCAGTTACGACGTTGCAGCATAGATTTTAAATATCATTATTGAACTGTAGTATTTACTTTTGCTAAAAAGGATAATAAATATTTTTTTGGACATTGTTGTTTTTCGTATAAAACTATATTCTTAAACTTATCCATGAAGTAAGTACATATATTAAAATGACCTGAATAATATAGTAATCTTTAAGTTTGTACAAATTAAAAATATGTGAATTAAAACGGTTAATGAAACATTGGTAGAATATCTCTTACCGATCAAAGTATGGTACTCGTACAACTGAATCATGAATATATTAGTAGGTAGGTATCCATTTTACTTCTTCTATAAAGAATCTTTAATTAGCAATGCTCTGATAATCCACTAATAAAATTAAACATAAAATTAATAGTAAAAGCCAGTATTTAATCTAATAAAGCACTGCCTACTGATCCGTGACAATAAACGTGAAATTATCACGCACTAACATTAACAAAATGATAGGTTTAAATTGTATAATGTACTTTAGATAAATCCATTTAATTGCTGCATCGTTTATCGGTTCATACTCGGTCGAATAACCACATTATCCACATTATCCATGTATCTCCCCTATTAAGTATTTCCTTACTAACTTTTAATAGGGATTACCCGACTAGTTAAACTTGCCGACTATCTGTTGAATCGTAATATAAAAAGGAACTAGCTGAATGACGGTTCAATCTTTTATTGGTCATGTTTTTATCATTATTTGTGCTGATAACGGGGATAACGGGGTTTGGATGAGGACTATTCGGTCCTTTAGAACCCGCAGTTTAAGTAGTAAAGATCGTTTATGAAGAACTGTACATACGCTACGCTGTCCACATAAAAATAGTTGATAACGAACGTTTAAGACAAGTGTAATCAGAAATTCTATCAATTCATAATTTCCTGCTCAGATCTTAAAGCAGGTTTCCCAGTATTCCATTCAGTCGGATATAGGTATAATTTACTAAACCTTACAGATTTTTCTTAGATAGTAAGAGACTTTGTAATGCCATGTTTTTTGAGATTAAAAATAATATACTTAAACATTTTTTTTTATTTTTCGTTAAGATAAAGATTTATTTCTGAAAAATAAATAAAAATAAACAACGCTGATTCTTGTCGTCATTCTTGACTTAGTAAATAGCCAGAGCATCTCCACTTCTTACCTAATTAAAAGTTACATCGCAGTTCGGGGTACTTTGGACCCAGGTGCGCGACGTTCGCTCTTAAAAGGTTTGCAACATTTACAACATGGCCGCACGTGCCACCACTTTGCACTTATGAAAGTCATCTTAGAGTGAACTGTTATGCGACAGTAATACCGCTATCTTATATTTTTATGAGACACAGATGCCTTTAAGTGATTACTGGAAGTTTGGAAACGAGGTGTATGTAGTTAACAGCGAATATAAAAGTACGTGTTGTTGCTTGCTAATGTTTATAGGTAATGAGACGCGTGAAGAGACTTCAATGATGTTTTTAGTACCTGTGTTTGTAAACTTTGCGTGTTGTACCTACTTCCATATTTGTTCTATTTCGTAATAAAAATGTATAACTTAAAGATGCTCGATCCAATAACCTTTATGGTATACAGGGTTCTTTAACACTTTATATATGCTATGTCTCTTCGTGTGGACAGTTTAGTGATAGGCAACATTTTGTTTCCGGTGATAGTAAAAAGCATTATTCTTAGTTGGTCTCCTCCATGTATGAACATAGCACGACAAAGAAAGCGTAAAATTAGTAGCCAAAGTTTCTATATTCACTTGAGGACGCTTTTGTCGGGTATTAAAGGTACGTTATAGTTGGTAAACCTCCTACCAAATGCAACGAAGAAATCTAATTGCGAACTAACTTGGGTAATAAATCGTAGCCGCATTTGGTGTGATATTTGTTACAGTGGCATCTATTGTGCGGCAAAATTTAACACCTTACGGCTGCCGCAGGGAAGGCATTGTCGCAAATGATTCATTGTCGCTATTATTGTCGCCGATCATAGAATTAATTTCCCCGTGTATATTGTCGCGTTTTCGGCCTCTGATATTGCCAGTTTTAATGGCGCGGATAGCAGCAAAATTAATTTTATGACGTTATTTGTTTTACACGGTTATTAAAGTGTTGAGGTGAAATGTCTGGCATGTTGTTGATAATAATATTTTCAGGAATTTTCCCAGCATAATTCAGTACGTACTGTAAAATATACTTCATAGTTATACGTGTATAAATACTTTAACTTTTCGATTAAGGCTGTTCTTGTTTTAAATATCTTTTCAATTATTTTAAATGTCGATAACTAATAATGGTTTTGTTAACTGAAAGTTTTATATACCTTCTAAGTTTTGTAGAAATACACACGACTTGATGACCTCTGTAGCGTTATGCCAATGAAGAATATCCATCCTTAACAAATATTACCTATATTATTATTATCTTTTAAGTTAGTTTTCTACTAAATAAACTGGCCGGTAAGATTATAAAATCTTAAATAGAAATACGAACTCATTTCTGTTCCCATTGACATTAGCATAATTAAAAAAAAACAAAGAAATAATAAAGAGACAGTTTGTGATCCCCGAGAGTTTCATCTCTGCTTATTACGTATTCTCTCACAAGAAGAATACAAATTTTCTTCAAGAAAGCCATTTAATAATATTATAAAACAGAATATACATAATTTTGTTGCAAACTATCAAATGCGGTTTTCTGCTTAATTAAAACTTCGATTAAAGGGGTAAATTGTTTGGAGGGTTTTGGTTTTCCATTATATAAATAACTTTGTTTATAAGTTTTAGGAAGCTGGGTCTTATCTCTATAACTAAATCATTCTTGTCAAACCTCTTTAAAAACAAATTAGCTGCCTCAGTAGCGTGGAGGTCACGGTTCCGTTCCTGTGAAGGATAGAGCACATTTATTTGATTTATATATTCATATTCTTCTTCTAAACATTGTAAAAATGTTACAAAGTTTAGCTGAAAGTAGTATTAGTAGCTAGTAATATTACAGGCCTTTGAGACTTAACAAATTATATGGTATCGTAGACATTCATGAACTGCGGTTGCCTTCATATAGGAGTTTTTTTTTCTGCCACCCAAGTCAATAAATAGAAATCGCTTTTAGTAATCGTGCAGAACAAAACCTTTGTTTGTAATAGAAGGAATATTTTAATGTAGTACTGTTAGTTAATGCAAAACTTTTTATATGACTGATGGAAAAACTGCGAATACAGTCCAGAAATCAAATCAAGGTATGGTTGTCACAAAAATACTTATCTGCATCGTCATTACCTTGTCAATTACTAATAATATAAAAAATAAAACTAAGTAATATTAACAATGACAACAAATTTAAACCGCAATGCTTACCTACTGGTACATAAACAAATTAATGAGTGCATTTAATATCAATCTACGAGACTTTATGCATGAACGCGTTGCAGTGGATTTTATCACAATTAACAAACAAACGTACCATAATAATGAGTGTATGTTTATTGCACTTATGTTAAGCTGAGCTGAATATCTAGGTAGAAATACTAGTTGTATGTTATTTCATACGTGGATAATCAAGATTCATAATACATACTTGTACATAATATCTATTTAAATAATTAATTTATACATAATATCTTCATAATATTTTATTATATTCATAATATTTCAGTAAAAGCAGCGTTAAGTTAGCGCGTAATTGATACGCTAGATAATAATTAATTAAATAAGTTATTGCTTTGGAATAGTAACTGACTCATATTTTAAAATTTTAAAGATTAGAATAAAGAGCACATTGGAATAAATACAAATTAAGACTATATTTATATGAAAAAATAGAAATAAAAATCATATTTATATAAATGAAAACTGAATTTATGAGATAAGTCTTAGGGACCCAAAAACTTGCGTATTTCCTCACATAAAAACTAACCGAAGCAGAAACACGAGGAGAACGTAGAAGTCCACTACAACAATATTTGTTTAATTTAAGTTTATCAAAGCAAATCTCTTGACCGCGTACTACTTATAAACTATAAAAACATCAACAATTTCCTACAGTCTATTAATCAAGTATTAACAACTTATTCATCTAAACGTAATATTATCTTGCTAGGTGACATTAATATTAATATAGCCGAGCTAAGTTCTGACAGTAGCCTTTCCGCGTATCTCGACATGATGGCTTTTCATGGTTTATTGCCAGCTTATACTCTTCCCACACATAACAAAACTTGCTTAGATCACACATTTCTTAAAACAAAATTGGCAGCTCGTTGTCTTATTCTCCAAACAACAATTACGGATCACTTTAGTGTTATCCTATACCTAACTACACTTCCTAAAAATAAACCTATCAAAATAGCTAAACATATTAATTACAACCATTTACACATTGAACTAACTAATATAGATTTCAGCGCACTGTATTCCATAACAGATGCCAACGAAGCTGCTAATTTCTTGCACAATATCCTTTATAAGGCTATTCAAAATAATACCAAGGAAGTGAAAGCATCTAGTAGGAAAAAAATCCTTAAGCCCTGGATTTCTCCCGGCATTTTGAGGTGCATTAAAAATCGCGACAAACTTCACAAAAAACTTAAAATAAATCCAGATAATGAAGACTTGAAAGCTACATACAAACGATATCGCTATTTTTGTTCTAACCTATTGAAAAAAGTAAAAAGAGATTATGAAAGGTTACAATTTCGAGATGCCGGTAAGGACAGTAAAAAAATCTGGAAAATCGTAAAAGAAATTACCAATTCTAAAAAATCTAAGGATAGTTCATTTGAGTTAACAAATACGAGTGACCCAAAAAAAATAATTAACAATATAAACCACTTTTTTGCGAATGTAGGCAGAACGTTAGCAGAAAACATAAGCAAAAATAACCCTCAAATGGAAAATGCCATCTCAAATTCATGCTGTCATTCTTTCACTCTTCTTCCTACTGACGAGGACGAGGTAAGAATACTAATAAAAGGTCTAAAAAGTGAGTGCTCAGTTGGGCTAGACGGAGTCCCTAGTAGCGTCTTAAAGACAAATATTGATTTTTTAACATCACCAATTACCTACATATGTAATCTTTCTCTCTCAACTGGAGTTTTTCCTAGAATTTATAAAAAATCCCGTGTCCATCCGATACACAAGAGTGGGGATAGAGACTGTGTCAATAATTATAGACCTATCTCTATACTCCCTGTTATCTCCAAAATCCTAGAACGCATTATTAACAATAGACTGGTTAAATATTTGAATAATAAAAATCTTTTATCAAAAGCACAATTTGGTTTCAGAGCTAAAAAATCAACTGCAGACGCAGTACTGGACCTTACCAACTATATAGTTAATAACTTAGACGCCAAGAAAAAAACTTTAGGTATATTTTTGGATTTAGCAAAAGCATTTGACACAGTCTCTGTCCCTATCCTTGTAAACAAACTTGAAGGTATCGGTATTAGGAATCTTCAACTAAAACTCTTCCATGATTACTTAACAAACAGAACGCAATGTGTGCAAGTCGGTAATGTAACGAGTGATGAGTTGTCCGTCACATTTGGCGTTCCTCAAGGAAGTATACTGGGACCAACTTTGTTCCTAGTATACATCAATGATCTCTGTCAGTTAGACCTCCCAAACACAAAGATCGTCACTTATGCGGATGACACTGCACTGCTCTTCTGTGGCGATTCATGGGATGAAGTTTATTCAAATGCCCAGACAGGAATGAATACAGTTTCCAAATGGTTAAATAAAAATATGCTCACATTAAATGTCTCAAAGACCAATTTAATGGCGTTCTCAATCAATCCCAATGATACACCCGATTCCTCGCTTCGTATTAAATCACATGAGTGTCTAAATGACAATAACACAGGATGCAAATGTCCAAACCTCAAATATACAACGTCGCTCAAATATCTGGGTGTTATCATTGATAGGAACTTGAAATTTAATGAGCACATTAATTCTCTAGCAGGGAGGATTCGTAAATTAATAGCCTTATTTAAAGTTCCGAGACATTCTGCTCCTAAAGCTGTCATTGAATCGGTATATTATGCCCTCTGTCAGTCACAGCTTACGTACTGTATCACAGCATGGGGAGGCGCTAGCAAAACTAGTTTTCTTAAAATTGAAAGAGCCCAAAGAGCTCTCTTGAAAGTTACCCTATTTTTACCTTTTTACTACCCGACCGTTGAGCTCTATAAAGAGTGGGGAGTTTTGACAGTGCGACAACTTTTTATCTTAAATATTGTACTTAAAAAACATAGCCTAACCATATATGAACCAGATAAAAACCGACAAAAACGTCGTAAATATAAAGTTTGCGTTGTGCCCCCGTTCAAAACTAGTTTTGCGCACCGATTTTTCAGCTTTCAGGGTCCTCAACTCTACAACAAAGTAAATAGGATCCTTACCATTTATCCATTAACAAAATCAAAATGTAAGTCCTTAACCTTTGACTGGTTACAAAAGCTAACTTATGATTTAACAGAAAAACTACTACATCCAAATTAAATTATACAATGTACTACAGAAATTCGTAACACAAATTCAGAAACGCAAATATGCACACACACACTCACACACAACAAACACGCACGCGCACACACACACATAAATACAAACACACCCATATACACACCCAAACACATCCACACCCACACACACACACACACACACGAAAACAACTTACCTTAGTTAACTACACACCAACTAATTATGCTAATTTTACTTTTTATTATTATATAATTTAAATATTAAAATGCGCCTCGGTCACGGTTGTAAAACGCTCCGCTTATGAAACTTGGACTGCGGGTCAATCAAAACAGGTCGTGAGCGTACTTCGTGTCCGTGCGCCTACAGCACAAAGTTCCCTCGCCCACTTAGTACTCAGTAGCCCGTATGCTAACGGATGAGCGGGACGTCTTGCTGCGTGCGCGCAAATGGCGCAAGTATAAACTGTATAAATTTCGAAATACAAAACGCTAGTCGAAAATGTAACTTGTCCGTGGGGCGGGACCTGGTGATTTGTAACACAGGCATTTCCATGCCTATCACAGACACCAGCTCCTTACATGTGTAGTATATTAATTTTTGTGTTAAGTCGGCTAGTTATAAGTATACCATTGTGAGGAGAAATAAAGATTTTATTATATTTATTATACTTGAAATTCATAAAAAAACATCACAGACAAAATTGCTATCTACGAAAGGAATTGCTTACTTAGATATCACGACAAAATATTATCTGGAAGCAACAGCCGGACGAAAAGGGTATTTCAACTTTTACATATAAACAACGAAACTAAAACGAGAACGGATGAGCATCTATGAAATTGCACGGAGGCTCCCTTTGTGGGTATGAAACCTTTTCCCTCAATCGACTAATAATATTTCCAACTTGGTGAACAAAGAATTTTCTTTCTTTTTGAAGTGATGCGCAGAGTATTTACTTCTAAATTATTGTAGACACTTTTTACCAGCCAGTGACATTTATATGAAGCGTCTCATATTGTTTTGGTTTAGACTTGGCAACCCTCGGTAATTTCATTTGTCGTAAAATATTTTGTCTCAGAGATTTTTGTCTCTTAATATTAGCTTTTTTTTTCTTCTTCTTAATCAATGTAGGTATATTAACAGCTTAGTTTATGGAGTTTGGTATCGAGTTTTCTTTTTTGGCATCGATATTAAGCTTACTTATTTCCCTACGACTTTAATCTGTAACTCTTGGAAAAAATTGAAACCGTTCTTTAAATGTTTCTATCAGTAATGGATAATTTAGTTTTAAGACCAAATTGTTTCTATGTAATGTACACACAGTAATCGCTCTTAAAGCTTTTATATTCAATTTCTTAAAACGAAATCGATTGTGAATTTTAAATTCCCAATGCACATACATACTCATATAAACGCCAAATATTGTAAAGACAAAATTAAATGATGACAATAATCTATATCTATACTAATATTATAAAGAGGTAAAGTTTGTGTGTTTGTTTGTTTGTGTGATTGTGTGTTTGTGACGTTGTAGGGGGTAATCTCTGGATCTACTGAACCGATATTAAAAATTCTTTCTGTGTTGAATAGTCCATTTATCGGGGAGTGTCATAGGCTATATAGCATCACGCTATGACTAATAGAAGCGGAGCAGTAATGAAATATGTTTATAAAAGGGACGCTTAAAAACGTTTATTTTGCTTCTGCTGCTTAAACGTCTGGAGATATACTGAAATGGTGTATTAGAGAATTGTACCTTTAAAAGAGTTTTACAATTAAGTCAACGATAGCATATATCTATCTTCTAAGGTTGACTCACTACGACCTTTTTTATAATAATCAAATTTGATTTAAAGAAATGCATTGTTTGTAAAGGTATTTTGTGTATATGGTATCGACCCTTATCAAAATAAATACGTTAATCGTTATATTTATTTAATTTTAAACATAATTGACTTTTACAGCGATGAGATCCGATTATTAGTTTGAAAGATATCTCAGTTTTAAAATAATGTGCGACTAACGTAAAATATCTGTCTAACGCGATGTTAGTATAGATGAATTTTCTTAGTATCAACATTTTGGTTGGAGTAAGATTTTTATTTTAATTTTAAATACCTGTTATCATCATAACAGCCCATTAATGTCCCACTGCAGGGAAGGGCCTCCTCCCGTGACGGAGGGATACTTGGCCTTCTAATACCACGTTGGCCAGACGGAGGTTTAATTTCAAGTTTTCCTTCTTTTTATTTCGTAAAGATAATATTCACGGATAGTCCCTTAGTCGGTTGTTACGACACCCATGGAATGAGAAGGGGTAGTGACATATTGTATTCTTACTCCGTCACCACACGGAGTTAAATACCTGTAAGTATGTACTATAAATGAATTCTACCTCAAAAAGATCGCTTGGTCAGACTAAATTCGAAGGGCGGAGGACCCTGTTCTGTGGCGTTTGTTGGGAGAGGCATTTTGTCCAGCAGTGGACTGCGATAGGCTAATTGGTTTATTGATTAAATACCATGTATTCTTAATCCATCGTTACATGGATAATACTCTATACTAATTTATTATAAAGAGGTAAAGTTTGTGTGTTTGTAAGTTTGTGACGTTGTAGGGGGTAACACTGATCTCTGGATCTACAGAACCGATTTTTAAAATTATTTTTGTGTTAAACAGGTCATTTATCGGGGAGTACCATAGGCTATAGGTATATTATCACGCTATGACTAATAAGAGAGGAGCAGTAATGAAATATGTTTTAAAAAGGGAAGTGTTTTTTTCGCCGCCCAACGAAGTGGGCACGGGTCAGCTAGTTATATTATACATTGAAACAAAACTATACATAATAATACGATTACATCTAATTTAATAAGCTTCATGCATAGGTACAAAGCCGTAAACGCGATGCCACAGACAACATAAAGCCCCTAATCCCCACACACGATACAAAGCAACATAAAGGGACTGACTAATATTTGCCTATTATGATTATTTTCACGTACCGCGTAGACCTCAATTAGCAAAACATTTTCTCGTACTGTTTTATTACTGATGAATAAAAGGGGTGCTTATTTGCAATTTAAGCTGTTATTAAATTGTAACGTAGGTTATATTTCATTATTTAAAGCACGTATAATGTCACTCAATGAAAACTCCATCTAATTTCCGGCAATATTTGTTTTGGAAGCCGTAAGCGGTTAGTTTAAAAGTAAGAGGTCTTTATCGGTGTATCACTTCATTCTCATTTTCATAATAATTAAAGGTTTTCAAGAACAGGTCTCTTTTTCTACCTAGTTGTTCTATTATATGCTTCGTCAATAAGCTCTCGCCTCAAAGGATTTAGAGGTGGTTTGAGACGAGATATATATATACCGCACTATTAAATTTTCAATCCAAATTTTTATTTTTGTTAGTTTACGATATTTTACAGGAACTTGTATTATTTGTAAAACAATTAAACGAAAATTTATTTTCTTTCATTACAGAGTCGTGAGAGCTTAACATCAGATGGTGAAGGTGCTAGAGGTGATTGTTCTTCTGTGGATTCTTCTGGGTCAGGATCTGAAGAACAGCCACCATGTGACATCGGGCTTTTGGAAAGATTGATCAGAACACATCCAGTATGGTTCCTGCCTGGAATTCAACGAGCTGGTGCTTTCCATCTACTGCAGGGTAAAGAAGAAGGGGTGCGTAATAATTTTTTTTACATCTACATGGATTTGATAGAGAAAGTAGTCACTACTTCACCTATTGTACTTCTACATTTAATTATTATTGTACGTAAAGTTCGAGTTAACGTAACATTATTATAAATAAACCTCAACGTTTTAAAAGTTTTCTACCTTTTTCTTTCACATTCATATTCTGTAAAATTTAATGGATTTTAACGGCTGATCTTCATTTTGAAAAGAAATAAGTACCGTAGTCATATCCGAATGATATCTAGATACATAGATACTTAGATACCCATACTCATTACCTAAATGTCAATAGAATCTTGAAAGAATCTAACTGAATTGTTTTATCTTTTTACAGAACTTTGTAGTTCGTCAATCGAGTCAACCGGACACCATGGCAATAAGCGTTCGCTTACCAGTGGACAAGGGTCCTTACATCGAACATTACCTTATACAGGCGGCCGGAGGTCGAATAGGGCTCGAGACCTCACACAACCGCTTCGATAATATACCTGAACTAATTGGACATTATTCACAATGCTGGTAAGTTTCAACCTTAAACTAACTTGATCTAATCAGTTTATTGGCGTTAAGGGAAAGTCAAGAGCTATAATAGTAGATGTAGGGTGGAAATAACTCTCAGGATGAGAAACGATCTAGAAAGCGCGATGGAAACCGATGGATGACAGATCCATAGGACCACGTAGATTAGAAGAGTTTGGAGGTGACCAAAGTCCTGCGTGACAGTGGGCGTCAATGGGCTGATATGATGATTAAGTTCGAAAAATCAACCAAGTATTAGCAAATAGGTGCTAATGTACGTATTTTTTGGACAGTAAAACGTACGATTGGGTGAAGTATTCTGGTTTGTTAATAGAAAACATTAGCCACGCTTAATGCTCCAACGTTAATTGTAGCATTTAATACTAAAGTAAAGGTAATATTATACGTCTCCTTTATGGCTGTAGCTTTATGTCACTTTCACCATTAATATACTATAAGGTGATATTAAAGAAGACGAAGTTTATGTCCAAAAATATATATTTTATAGGTGAAAGGGTAATGAATAATACTTGAAAGCTTTTATTAATGCATCTTGCAATATGATATGAGTCAATGTTTATGTTACGTTATTGAAGAAACCATACATGACTGTAAGGGAAAGAAAATTCGTTTCTAATGCCTATAATAGCCGACATAGCAGACCAAGTTCTCTTTAATAATTAGAGCTAACCTAACCTATTTTAGATTCTAAATCAAACTTTAATTATCGAGATATTATTAATATCTTTCTTGTTGCAGCGATGAGCTACCAGTTCAACTTCAGCTACCTCGACCACTTCGTGATGCAAAAAGTCGACACCAACTAAGCTCACTTGCTATGTTGGGCCAAGAATTCTGGGGATATCCAATGGCTAACCCGAAGAATAACCCTAACAATATTGTTTCTCCGTGTCAGTTGAATAACGGCGTAATACCTATGGCTGTTACACCCTCTGACACTGGTTCTAGTCTTAGCAGCTTTAACACCAGTAAGTAATTTTCTTACACAACGTATATAGCAGCTGATACAAGTTTATAATTAACATTTGGACTATTCATTCTAGGTACCCGAACGAATTCTCGAGAACACATACTTAGTCCAGAGAGAGATCAAAACGTGGTGCTTAAAATGTCGCCTATTGATACTTCAGGTTCCCCACCGAGTCAAAATCAGAACCTTAGCACATTTAAAGGAAAGACAGCGCCATCACCACCAGCGAAGCCTAATGGATCATTCATCAGAGCGCCTAGACCTACCCCACCAAACACGTTGAACCTTATGTCTAGTACCGTAAGTAAATCAAAATTGTAGTTAGTTTAAGGGTGTTGTAATCTAATATTGTATTAATAGAAGCTTTAACTATTTTCAGGCACATATAACACAACCTCATACTTTTCCAACTTCCAACTCGCAACATTCTCCTACACATACAAACAATGTTAAGACTACTCCTCCACCGCCTCCACCACGATGGCCCAAGCCCCAGTTGTCTAAATTATCCGTATCTTCTAAATCCGAGACCGCTTTTAGTCCTATTAACAAGCCTTCACAGAATGGAAACATAACAGTCACTACAACAGTTACATTCTGCGTCAATAACACTCAAATTCATAATCATCAAATCAATGAAAGTATACAAAGCGATAAGTTGCAACTAACGCTTGCGTCTAATGCCATGAATAACAACAGTAGTACAGAGGCTTTATTCAGTGTCATGGATACACCGAAAAATATGTTTGATTCTAATGCAGAATCTCAGGTAAGGACTATTAGTATTTGGCATGGTTTGTGCTACATTAAAAGCTTCTTGCATGTTTATTTTAAAGTAATTCTAGAATATTGTTCGTTTCTAACCACATTTATTCTTCTCTATTTACATATTTGGTACTTATTGTAACTTCCTGTTCCTATATAGAATATGATGCACCGTATGTCACCAGAAGGGGAGTGCATCAATGCAATGACGGCTAGTTTGCACGGGAGCTTCAAACGTCAAATGGCTGATCAGAATAATATAGAACCTGGATCACCAATAGAGCAATCTCAAACTAATACATCCGATTCAGCAGATCCGATCGTAAATAGTTTGACAAAATCAAGCAGTACTTTTGCTCCAAATAATTTAGTATCCCCTAATGGCACGAATTCTGTCACTAGTGGAATCTTTTCACCGACTAGTCAGATTAACTCACCTGTATCTAACGATACAATTTCTTCGAAAAGTGGTGTATTTTCTCCCTTAAGTCAGACAAATAAAAGCGAGATATTTTCACCAATATCTAGAAGTTCTCCAATTTCTGCAAAACATGTTTTTTCCCCTACTTCTAATCACTCAATTATATCCCCAATGATGGGTAAAGACAAAGAAAAACTTCTGTCTCCGAATACGAATACGGCAAGTACACCATCTGGTAGAACGAGAAGGAGTAAACACTCCCATCGAAAGGAGTCCAGACATTATCAGGTAGCGTATGTTTACCGAATGCAATATGTATCATTTGTCTTGCAATGATGTTACTAATCGCACGGCTCATTATGAATTTTTCAATATTTTTATTATCAACAATATTAAACTAATAATTTTAAATTTGATTTCATAATTGCAAAGATTAGATTGTTACATATTATTCTTGTAACTAATTGGATGAGGTTTTAATTTATTCTTAATGGTATATTTCAGGAATCAGACATACTCGAATCGCCAGGCGTGTATTGTAGAAGCTCATTGATGGATAAAGTATCAGATTACGAAGATATATGGGGACCAGAAAGTAGCAGCTGCTCCACTTTCAAGCCTTTGAAACTTGAAAATGAAAAGAACATACACAATGGTCTAATGAAGAGTAAAAGACCGGATCTTTTACCAGATACTTTACGTAAGGATGACATTATAAAATATTTACCTTTCCTTACCAAGCTTTTAATACCCCACAGCGAGTATTAAAAGAACACACTTCTGTAGTCAAGGAAGGAAACTTACATTTCAAACACAGGGCTGATTGGCGTAGAGTTTCTCTCCAGTTTATCGTCGTCTACTGTAGAGATTTTAGTACTTGATCTCACAGTTAGTCATCCTATACTACTCCAAGAGTGAAAGAATCATCTTATTAACAATTCCTTAATTTAAATTTTACAGCAAAGTTGAATGGGGCGAAGAGCACGCAATCGATTTTGGAAAAAGAAAATATTCACATTATAAATTCTACGGAGAGTTTGAATGAAAAGAAAAATAACTCTGATGGGTCTCTAAAGAGCAGTTTTAAAGGTTCAGGCGAAATAATTGCTACTACAAATAGTAAGGGAGATATTATACCAAAGAGGCCAGATAAACTTAATATTACATCAAATATTAATAAAAATCTGAATGAGGAAATTCAAGCTGTGATTAAAAATAAAGAGAACTATAACAGTGAAAGTATGGAAACTGTAAAAGTTGAAGATGATTGTATCTTAGATTCTGTTGGAGAGGAATCTGAGAAGGATAACGCCGGCAGTCCATTCTATGCTGACCCTGTAGATGCACTGAAGGAAGTAAGATCATTTTTGTATAATATTTTTATTAGTAAACTATTTAATTATCGATTAACTAATAACCCTATTGACTAGATCACAGTTTTAAATAAAACAGCACAATCAAACCTATGCTTCTTAAAAGTGTATAAATATGTAACCCTAATAATTTTTAAACCAATTGCAACAAAAAATTTAATATCAACAATTCATCGTGCTTGTTCTTACCGTCTTACTTATCAATATCTCGCTAATCAACACTTAAGATTTTAAAACATGTTTATTAAAAAAAAACAGATTATAATGAAAACGTACACGCTGCAATAAAGACCGATCATTTGCTACGAGCACTATAAAAAATATTTATATTTTGATCCTGTAGTTGGCAGAATCATCGACACACAATGGGGCCTTAAGTCAAATACAAAACAAAAACAGAAAGTGTAAATATTTACTGTCAGTTCTGTTGTCAAACCAACAGCTGATGATATTGAAACGGCCATCTTGCCTCATAAACAACATTAGGTCCAAGCAGTGATTAATATTGACAGTTATCTAAGAAGTACTTACCAAATGCTGAAAGTTAAATCGGGTTTTAAAGTAAAACTTTTGTTTTGTATTATGGATATATAAATTCTGTTAAATTAAAGAGGTGTTTATAAGTAAGTCGGTTAATGTTTTGTAACGAATGTATTACCGTGGTTTCTTGGGTTATAGATGCTAAGAAATTTGTTTATGACCATAGGCTAAAGTACTATATTTATATTATTTTGTCTAAGACTATTATTATTTTCATGCAGGCTGCTCTATTACCACCGGTACAACGACGAAAACTATTGAGAGTTGGAGTGAATCTTTCACAGCGTTATTCAGAACCACCTAATCATAATCTCCCTTATTATCCACTTCGTGACATGCACAGCATTGAAGAACTATCACGTGAGTGCCAATTCTAATTTGTTAAAGTCCAGAACTATTTAGATATTAATTGGCTATTTTGGTATTAATTGGCTTTACTAATAATCTTGCTACCGACTCGGTAGCAAAGCGGTTGTATCAGCTGCTGCCAGGCACGAAAATGTCAAAAATAAATATTTTGAGTCTGGATGTCTGTGTGTAAAAGTAACCGCAAAACAAGGCTCATCCTTAGTGCAAGACTATTTTTTTTTAAATAGTCAAACATGCCTAAAATATGATCAGTTGACTAAACATCACATGCTTTTTGACAACGCCGTGTTAAAAAGGTTTATTTGTAATTGCAGCTTCATCGCCAAATACCTCTTCGTCGGTAGACAACCTGATGTCGTTGAGAACCAAGCCGAGAATAAAACCAGTGCAACCTCCGCGAGTATCGTCCAAGCTACCAGGCAAGAACGACCAGACTTGGACCGTTGATTCCAGTTGGGAGTTTATAAGTCAGTGCTAAGATGACTAGAATAGTAGTTGCTTAAAACTTTTCTATTGAACTCCCAATTCCTGACAACTCCCAACTTTTATTTAAACCCCCTTTTGTTTATAAATTTTGGTTAATTTTTTTATCAAAATTTTAGTACTTACCTAATTTTTTTTAGTCGCTAGTTAACTTAATTATATATTAACTTAAATATATTTAATATTATACATAAAATAACGTATGAATAGTCATGTCAAATGAGTAATAATATAAATGAATTTATTTAATATTTGACCGTTTCTTTCTATAGATAAGACTGAAGATGGACTGAACGAGAGTGGTACGTTCCCTTCGCTAGCGGAACAGGAATGCAGACTAAGTGGCGTTGATGAAGTAACGCAATACTTGACCGTGCACCAAATTGTTGCGCAGAGGTAAACAACACTTTTTTACTTACGACATTTTAAAGTACTTTCCCAATAAAGAAATAAAAACAACAACTGTCGCGTGGTGTCGCTATGGAACTCGCGTGCAAAAACTCAAAATATTAGAAAATTAAAACATCAAAGATGTCCTGGATGTTTGTCCGATCCACAAATAAATGTCCCGTCATTTGTGGATGGGACAAACATTATCCTGTTATCATTTTTAACTTATTTATCGATTATGTTCGATGTTGTAATGTTTTTTAAATAGACATTTGTTTTCAATTTAACACAAGGAAATCATTCGTTTAGGAAATATGACTATTTAAATTTTCAATTGTATGTATTAACCTCTTTTGTCCATTCGTCCAATCTCCGTGTGGTGACGGAGTAAGAATACAATATGCCACCACCCCATCTCATCCCATGGGTGTCGTAGGAACCGACTTAGGGACTGACACAGTGCGTGATCCTATTTTGTTTTGTTGTTATTTTTTGAATAAGTTGTTGTGACTTTATCTCACCAAATATGAGAGAGTATTGTGTATTAAACGACTGCTTGTTTCTTTAAAGGTTTCCTGACTTACGACTCAATTCAGAACCGACAATGTTACCTGAAGAAGTAAGATCGCCGCCTCGAGCGTCATGTTACGACAATGTTCATGATTTACGACCTTTGTCTGAACAGGTGGGTATTCTATTAAAATGGTTTACGGAACCATAGGTTGTTAACCTTATTCAATAGACTATTGGTGACAGGCAAAGAGTACAAAGTAACAGCGTCTTATTTCATAAAAAGGATGTCTTAAAAGTCGACCAAAGTGAGAAGAGCCATTAAGATTTCACAACACTATCAGAAAAAAATTCGTCCAAATTTTAAAGCAACCTTTAATATATTACACTAGCTGACCCGTGCCCACACATATTTTTACCGTTTTTAAACATATTTCATTACTTCTTCACCTATTAGTCATAGCGTGATACTATATGCCTATGACACTCCCCGATAAATGGACTATTCAAGACAGAAAGAATTTTTAAAATCGGTTCATTACATCCAGAGATTACCCCCTACAACGTCACAAACACACAAACTTTACCTCTTTATAATATTAGTATAGATAATAATAGAAATATTTTTTTACATTTACAGGCAAGCGACGATGGTACTGTTTTCTCAGAGCCTTGGGACAGTTCACAGTGGGATGGCTTATTACCACTTTCAAATGGCCAACACAATTATGAAAATGTAAGTTTTTGTGCTTTCACTTGCCATAATCATGACATTACATAAAGTTTATTTTAATAATTTTATTGGTCATAATTAATCGATCATTTAATGTAAAAAAATGTGTTATATTTATGCTATTTTTTTCGTTTTCAATAATATCGATTTGCTTAAGTCGTTCTCCGTGTGGTGACGGGGTAAGAATACAATATGTCACCACCCCATCTCATCCCATGGGTGTCGTAAAAGCCGACTAAGGGAATAACCGTAACTACTTATTACGAAATAAAAAGAAGGAAAGCTTGAAATTAAACCCTATACCAATCCGTCTGGCCAGCGTGGTATTAGTAGGCCAAGTAACCCTCCGTCACGGGAGGAGGCCCGTCCCTGCAGTGGGACATTAATGGGCTGTTATGATGATGATGATGATTGCTTATGCATTAAGAAAATCCACAGGCTAGTCGACATTTACGAAACCAAAATCATGATCACTTACCACCAGGTGACCTGCTGGCTCGTTTGCCTCCACATTAAAAAAAACCCTATATACTTAATGAGATATAATAACATCGCACTTTACTTTATCACTACAAAGAAACGTAAAACATATTTCCGTCTTATTACAAAAAACTAAATAAAACTCAGTTTAAACCAGGTTCAGCTAGCACAGGCTTAATTTTTAAACTGCAGTCTAAATGTCACCTTATTAAAAAACATAAATAAGCCGTGGGTTTCATAGAACAGCAATTAGACCCTAGCTTAAATAAACAGTCACAGATTATCCAAAATATTGCTTAATCATTCATTACATCATTCGATTATAACGTTCCGTACTACTCGAGGGAAAGCTTATTGCTAAAAAAATGATAAATTTAATTACATTATCAGCAATGAAATGATAATAATTTATATATTTAGTATAAATATATAACATTGGTTATTAATGATTACCATTTATTATTCTAGGGCCCTGAAATAATAAGCATTTTCATAACTCGCAATGTTAAATATAAGACGTAGAACGGAACAAAATAAAGAAGGTATTATCATCATTAGGTAGGTACCTATTCGGGCATCATTTGAAATACGAGTAAGATGTCAACAATATGAAAATAGTTTGTATGTGATATGGTAATCGTTGTAGGTAAAACAAAAATACGTTTTAAGTAGTTTAAAGTTTGCTCTTTTCTCAACCGACTAAGTAGGTTTTTAGTTGTTTTGTGTAGGTGTTGTTGTGGCCCAGCTTTGTAATGCGCAAACCTTGAATTTCAGGGGACAAAGTACCTCCCCGAGGGTCGTGTGATATTATCTACCAATAACTCCAAAATATTTTTAGTACTTAATACGTTTTCTAAATCTATATTTTTTTCTAAAATCTTTGGATAATTCTATAAAAGGATCAACACGAACAAGCTCACTACTGGGTCGTCGTCTTTCTAAAAGTTCAATATCTTCAATATACATTAAATGTACCATGTCGATATCCATTTTGAAACAAGTCAACAATATTATAATACTAACACATTACCAATAGCAACGCTAACCTCAAAACAACAACTTTGACAGAACTGTATGTATTTAGACCATGGTCTATAGTTTAAACTAGGGGTCGAGTAGGTTTATCTTTAAACCTGACATTACGCCATGGTTTAGTGTTAAAACTGATTTTGTAATAACAAATTTCAAAAACAGTGGTTTTGTGACGTAATAAACCGTGTTTTATAGTTAGACCGTATTTTGTAATAAGGCCGAAAAAGTATATTATTAAATGGGAATAACTTAACATGAAACAATAAATTGTATTATCTTAAACAGTTTTTAAATAATATGTCTACAATGTATGAAAAAGTACATAGCAACTAATTACTTTCTTTGGAAAGCAAACTTGTAATACCAGTTCCACATACAACATTGTAAAATGTATGCTAAAGGATTAGTTGGTTTGTAGACAAAAAGATAGTAGTTGATAATTTACGCGAATGCATTTTGTATCTATGTAATTTATAAATCTATACATAGTATAAAATAAAGTTGCTTTTACTGTCCCTATGTACCTTTGTATGCTAAAATCTTTTAAACTACGCAACGGATTTTGATGCGGTTTTTTTAATAGATAGAGTGATTCAAGTTGAAGGTTAATATGTATAATACATGCATAAATTTAGAGATTTCTTATGTAATCGCCTAGTGAAGCTGTAACTAAGAGTTGTTTAAGGACATTCTGTAGTAGGTGCCCGTGCGGAGCCGGGGCATGTCGCTAGTAAAGTTAAATTCTTTAAAGGTACTTTTAAAGGTATCTAAACAGTGTGGAAATATTTGGAGGAGCCGTCCACTGCTGGACATATTATGTCCAGCAGTGGATATGAGATATATTATGAGAATCATGGAGTACTGAGAGCGCGTCATCAATGTGTTTGCAAGGTCACATTTCTGCCGCGCTCTAGGAAGGAAGACAAATGTTTGCGCAGAAACTAAACTCGACCTGTTCATATGTCTTATGTTAACGCTCAAATGGATTACTTTTATGAATGAGAAGTCGGTAACCACCCTGGTTTCTTTAGAACTAGCGACCCGCCCCGGCTTCGCACGGGTGCAATGCTGATCCTAAATACACTACAGTAAAACTATGAACGTTGCATATCAAAACATAGCACCTACTACAGAATGTCCAACAGAAGTCTATTTATAAAAACCGCATCAAAATCCGTCGCGTAGTTTTAAAGATTTAAGCACACAAAGGGACGTAGAGACAGAGAAAGCGATTTTATTTTATACTTTATTTATTTAAAAAAAAAAATTTGTTTCTTCAGGAGGAGCCATGCGAGTGGGATTCTCCAATTCCAAGACGTGGACCTAGTGCTGTTCCGAGATCGAAGAGTTTCAGAGACAGATTGGATCCTTTACTGGGTAAATATTAATTTAATTTGGAGTAAAGGTTTTTTTGGAGTAAAGATTGTTATTTGTTGGCTCCGTTTATAATTACAACTTATGTGGTTAAAACAACGGTTATATAGACTTTTTGCATATCAACAGAAAGTACAAAGTTCATACTGCGTGATACTGTGCGTATAACAACTCAAAACTGTGCATATTTATAATAATAACAACATTAAAATAAAATAAAATCAATCATTGAAATAAACTTAAGTGACTCATTACCGTACAGTGACTTCATAAGTGAAAGGAACTTTAATGCGACGACCATAGTGCTCAAGTTGCTTTGTGAGCCGGACTGGATCAGCTGTGTTCGCCTACCTACATACCTTGTACGATTTATAATTTTAATTTTATACTGATAAGAAATATCAGCTGACAAAATGCGTTGTGTTGCTTGTAATAAAGCTATAGATCGCGGCGAACTGTTGGCATGCACTTCTTGTCGCGGCGTGTATGATTTTAAATGTCTAAGTATGACAAGAGATTACTACGTCAAGAATTTGAACGAACTTAAGCGGGGTTGGAACTGCCCTTCATGCACTAACGTTACTCGTCGCAGGAATGAAAACACCCCAGTGCGAAATCAGTTTGATATTTTACGGGAGGATGCTGATATGTCATGTGATGATTTGTTGCCGAACATACGTTGCACAAGCGCCAATTCTAATGTATCAGTACTAGCGTCTGCGGCCTTGAATACGGATGGAAATGTGTTACAGGCACCTAAATCGCCGAGTTACATCTCCTATGATGAGTTTGGTGAACTTCTCGACGTTAAGTTAGAAAGTATTCGACTCAGCTTGACCGCCGACATACAAAAGCAAATAACAGTAATGATCGATAACCTTAAAGACGACTTTACGCGTACTACCGATTTCCTGTCGAGTGAACAAAGTGATATGAGGGGTAATCTAGCCTTCATTAACAGTAATATTGCGTCACTTGAGTCCGAAAATGTAAAAGTACGCTCTGAACTTAATGAGTTAAAACGGCGCTTGCTAACCCTAGAAAAAACGTCAAGGAGTCGTAACATCGAAATACATTCCGTACCCGAGAGAAAGTCCGAAAATCTCATTGCAATCTTCAAAAAGTTATGTGATGAAATTAAGGTACCCTCACCCAACACGGATATACTTACTATTCGACGTGTTGCAAAGATTAATAGTGACTCAAATCGGCCACGAAACATATTAGTTACGTTGCAATCAGAGCGACAGCGCGATGTACTAATTTCAGCTCTTCGAAAATACAACAGGGACAACAAAGAAAATCATTTGAACTCCTCTCATCTTGGAATTCCGGGAGATAAACGCACTATTTATTTTGCGGAACATCTGTCACCTGAGTGTAAGGAGCTTCACGCCGCTGCGAGAAAGGTAGCCAAGGAACGTGCTTATCAATTTGTATGGGTAAAGTTCGGCCGTATTTACGTGCGTAAAACTGAGCAAGCGCCTGCCATAATAATTAGAGACGCTAGTTGCTTAAGTAAACTTTTGTAATGTTTTTAATAATTAGGTGTTATCACTTTGCTTCTTATATTTGGTTAAATTTTCTAGTTTTAATTATGTTACATATTTATTACCAAAATGTTAACAGAATAAGATCAAAATTACAGGACTTATATCTCAACATAATTGATCATGAATACGATATAGTCTGTTTAACTGAGACAAATCTGAATTCAGGTTTTTATGATAACGAGTTATTTGACCAACGATATAATGTATTCCGTAGAGACCGCGAAAGTACATGTGTGAGAAAGGTGGACGGTGGAGGTGTGTTAATTGCAATAAAAAAACAATTTAAAGTAATACGCCAAACCACCTGGGACAGCAGGGTGGAGGATATTTGGATTAGTATTTTGCCTAACAATTATTATGAGAGCCCCATGAATGTTTGTGTTTGTTATCTGCCACCAGATTTACCCCTCATTGATCTTAAAGCTTACTACTCGAATACTCAAAATAATATTATGAATTCTCAACCTACTGATATAAACTTAATTATGGGTGATTTTAATGTTCCTGGGTTATCTTGGTCGGCTGTTTCTACCGGGTTAACGCTGGATCCAGTGATTGTTACAACTGACAGTAAAACTTCTTGCTTGCTTGACTTTTTATCACTTTGTAACCTCTCTCAATTTAACAATGTTAAAAACAAAAACAATAGGCTTTTGGATTTGGTTTTTTGTACACACGACATTGTATGTGTGGATTTAGCTCAAGAACCGTTAGTTCGATTGGATGGGCATCACCCGTCTCTTTATATACGAATTAAAGGTAATATTCCTACGAAACAAATGAAACTCAATTCGCAATCTAGGCGTTATAATTTTTATAAATGCGATTATGATTCGGTAAGGGCCGCTTTGTCGGGGAGAGACTGGTCAATTTTACTACAATCGAAGGATATTGACCTTGCTGTCCAGGATTTCTATGTGTTTCTTAATGATACTATTAACAGACATACTCCCGTTTACAAATCGAATAGATCAAATTATCCGCATTGGTTCTCACCAGCGCTGAGGAAGTGTCTCATTGAGAAGAGAAAGTTTCATACTCGTTTTAAAAAATACAATAACCCACGAGATTATGACACTTTTTCATTACTAAGACGTAGATGTAAAGCTCTTGAAAAACAATGTTACCAGGCCTTAATATCACATACGGAAAATAGTTTATTTGGTAACATTAAATGTTTTTGGAAATTTGTTAACAGTAAAAGAGGTTCTAATGTGTTGCCGCAAACAATGAGGTTTGAGGGTGACGTCTCGTCTGATGGTCAGGTTATCTCCGAAATGTTCTCAAAGTACTTCAGTTCGGTGTTTGAAAAATCCACGGCTGGCGATGGCTATTGTATCGATGCGGACTCTGGCGTGTCTTTTTCGTCTATTTACATTGAGCAAGCACAGGTTCTCCGAGAGTTAAGGTGTTTGGACCGTAATAAGGGACCAGGGCCTGATGGAATTCCACCTATCTTTTTAATCAAGTGTGCCAATGAAATATCCATGCCACTGTACTACATCTATAACCGTTCCCTTGAACTTGGTACTTTTCCTAAAATTTGGAAAACAGCACATATCGTGCCAATTTACAAGGATGGGGATAAGTGTGACTGTACTAACTACAGGCCTATTAGTATACTTTCGGCTATGGCAAAGCTTTTTGAAGCAGTTATCTACCAGCAGTTTTACTTTCATTTCAAGCCACATTTTTCAGAGCACCAGCACGGTTTTGTGCGCGGTAAATCGACGTTGTCCAATTTACTTGAATATAAAAACTATATTTGTTCTGCTTTCGCCAGGGGGGGTCAGGTAGACTGTATTTATACGGATTTTCGAAAGGCATTCGATAAAGTCGATCAGGACATGTTACTTTCCAAACTTGTGTCCTACGGAGTGCACGGTAGTTTATTTCGATGGGTTCAGTCATACCTAAAGAATAGAAGCCAGCTTGTCTGTGTTAAAGGATACTTATCACAATCAATATCTGCTACTTCTGGTATACCACAGGGATCCCATTTAGGACCATTATTTTTTATAGTCTTCATTAACGATCTCGTAAAGTTACTAAAATGTCCTTGTTTGTTGTACGCAGACGATTTAAAAGTTTTTAAGTCTATTGAGAGTGCTGAAGATTGTGAATATTTACAGAATGATCTTAAATCTATATCGAAATGGTGTAATCAAAATAATATGTACTTGAACCTAGATAAGTGTTTCGTAATTACGTTTACTAGAAAAAGAATTAAGACTGTTAATGCTTATAAACTAGACAACCGACAACTTGATCGTAAATATGTCGCCAGAGATCTCGGTGTGTTATTTGACGACCAGCTGACCTTTCGCGAACATTACACCGAGATAACAAAGCGGGCATTGCGAACCCTGGGATTCATAGCTAGATTCACAAAAGGCTTTAAAAGTCCCAGCAGTTTTATATTACTTTATAACAGTTTAGTAAGAAGTGTATTGGAGTATTGCTCAGTTATATGGTCACCCTGCTACGCTGTGCACTCGGATAGGATCGAGAGCGTTCAGAAGAAATGTGTAAAATGGATTTCTTACAGACACGGATACTCAAGAGAGCTTGCATCTTATTCTGAACGTCTCTCAAAGTTCAAAATGATTTCTTTATATGTGCGCCGTAATCAACAGGACTTAATTACTCTTCACAAGATATTACATTTTAAAATACAGTCCTCCACTCTGCTATCTCTCATTGATGTAAATACTAAGCGCAACACCCGTTCACCTAAAACGTTTTTACTAAGTATATTTAAAAATAATACCTCATACTATAACCCTATAATCAGAATGTGTCGTCTTTACAATCAAGTCTCTGATACAATAGACATTTTTGATTCTCGATCAACAATTTTTAAGAAAGATGTTTTATCTCTGTCATTCTAGATTGTATTTCTTCTTGTTCGTTTCTATTTTTGTTTTGTGTGATTGTTTTATTTGGCTTTTTTGTATGACCATTGTAATTGTCTGTTTAACTTATCCCTTTAGCTAACTAATAATTGTATAACTATATAATAGCATGCTGTGTGATTGCGCTAGGGTATCAATCTGTACAAATCACCTTCCATTATATTTATATCTATCATGTTTGATTGCTACCTGTTGTAATTACCTTAATAAATAAATAAATAAATAAATTTAAATAGTTTTAATTTATATTTAAAAGTTTTTTTTCTACATGAAATAAGAATAGTCTTATTGCTTTGCATGCATCCCTTTTAAATTCATTCCCTTGTAGCTTAACAATGCTGTTCATTTTCTTATCATAAGTTATAATGTGATATTAATATATAATTGCTAATTATAACTAGTACTACATTTTAACCTGAAAGTAAAATTTCCGCACGGAGATAAATAAACAATTTCTCCTTACTACGACTACTAAAACGCGATAGTACGTCATAGCACGTGTAAACAAGTCCAGTTATTTACACACATTACACATGCCGTACTATGTACACATTATATATACCTACAACATAAATAATTATAATTTGGAGTAGGTATATGATAAAGTAAAGATTTTGTGATAAGCTGATAACAATGTAAATAGTTTCATCTCAACGACATTCGGAGGTCATTGATACTGAAAAAGATAAAAATACATTGTAACTAAGAAGAGCTCTAATCTAATAGGCATGGGTCGTGCCTACAACACTAGTAATTTTGGTATTTAATACTAAATATTTTACGACCTAACGGACCAAGTTATTGATAGAAGTTTTAGTACTTTACTCAGCTCAAAAAATGTCCCCTTCCCTTGTATCAATTCAAGTGAAAACTAATACACATAATGCAGAAATTATCTTGCTTTATAAATATTTGTTTGTAAAAAAATACCCAAATGTGTACGTCCTATCGCATATCGCGTAACATTAAATCGCAGATGTTCCGTTTAAACAATGCATCCAGATAAATATAATGACAGTAAAATAAATTAATTAGTATATTACACACAATAGGACCGCGACGCACATCTGTTATCTATTACTACATTAGCTCTGTAAATAATATATTAAATATGGTTAAAGGGCAAAGGTTTGCGCGTGCCGTGAGTTTCTTAGTCACACTAAGAGCTTGCAGCTGTGCAGTGACAGTCGCTTTCCAACACGCGTTGGACAAGCAATATATTTGAGACGCTCCCTCCGTGTGAATGAGAAATCACCGTTTTAAATCTTTCGTTCACGCGGGAAAAAACCGCAAAGTTATAAGCCATGAAGTGGTTCAAAAAATTGTTCCAAGGAAAGTGCGTGAATCTGTCTGAGGAGAAATTGGGTACTGAAGAAACCTGGTTTGAGAAACACGATTCCTTGAATCGATTTAGACCTCCGGAAGCGAGTGACGTCGCAGGAGAAGAAGCTTTGGCAGCTTTGGATGTGTTTGAGCCTGTGCAAAGTGAAGTGTATGCGTTAACTACGATAAAAAACTTTAGGGCTGACACCCTTAAAGAGTTTGTGTTTGAAAGTGAGTGGGTGATTGTTTCGCGAGAGCAATTTTTAAATCCAAAGTTTCAGAAGCGATTGAAAAAAACGGATACGCTGACAGATTTGTGCCGGTCACTAGCAGAAACTAGTGTAACTAAGAAACAAGCTGAAGTAGTTGTGAAACCACCAAAATGCCATTGCGATGAAATGAGCTCGTGCGAAAGTGAGAAACCGTTACCATTAAATATTTTTCGACGTTTAATTAGGAGAGTTAAGAATTTTTTCTGTGGCATTTATCATAAAATAAAGCATTGCAAGTTATTTAAATGTCGCGATAAAATGCGGGATGTTTTCGAAGTTCCGAAATCGAGCGAAGAACGGATAGAGTCATTCAACTCAACGAATACATACTTATGTAGGTAATAATATATTTCAATTTTGTTCTATGATCTAATATTGCATTCTATATTTATCAGTGGAAATGAGGGTGCGATCGTAAATATCCGCATCGTAATAATAATTGACGCTAATTACGTTATTGTAATGCAGTTTATACGGGAATTGTTATTATGTCTTATTAATTATCTATTACTTAATATTTCCTAATGTGTCGTCTTGATTATGTATTTGTTTATTTACCCGTTAATGAGCTGTCTCGTTTTGAAATCATATTCAAATAAAGTCTCATTAGTAAATGATAAAATTTGGCGCCAAATATATTCTGTTTACACGAAACTGGATTTTTTTTGTTATTAGCTTTTTACAGAGATAACATAGGTAACTTAAATTATAGAATACTTGCTTACGAGTACATTCAATATTAATTTCTACTACTTAAAATAATACACCCTTTCACTCGATTATTATAAGTGTTTTTACTGTTTTACTGAAAAGTGGCTTGCTCATCTTAAATTTAATTAGAAAAAGTAACCAAAAAATTAGTATGCAAATAATGGTAGGAAGTAATTATAATACATTTGCTTATTATGATATGCATTTTATAAACAATGCACTGTATTAAAGTAAAATAAATCTGTTTAAATGTCATTTACAATACACACTAATAACAATTTCTATAACACACAAGCCTTGTCAGAGACAGATCAGCTTTAATAATACTACCTGCGTTCATTCACCTGCGTATCTTTTATTACTACCTGCGCCTTTTATCACAATTTATTTATTAAATAAACATGGTAGAACATCGGAAAGCTTTAGTTAGGTATGTTAGGTACACACAGCAACACATCAAGTTAAACATTTTCATTTGAAATTGTGTCTTATTTCAAGGTATTAAGGTACATGAGTGTCTAACTTGATTAGTTGCTGTGTGTACGAGTAAGTTCCCGTGGCCATGACATAATACTCGTAATATATTTTTACTTTAATAATATACAATATAGGGCACTATCACAGTGCATCTAGATTATGAGGTCATCGTTTCCGACGTGCATCCGTCGTGATGTTTGCATGTATCTAATGTGCCTATAGTTCTCATCTGAATGTTTTAAGACTTTTGTAGCATATTAGAGCTACAATAGTCTGGTATAAAAGTATAACTAGGGATTTGGTCAACATCTTCATCTAATTATGGAAATAGTTTTGTTTGGGGTGTGTCTAGATCATAAAACCTAAATTTAGTTGATCGTCTTAATTTCATCATCGTCATCATTTTAGACAAATGCCGTGCTCTGCTAGACATAAACCTTCTATTAAATCGCCGGTTAATTGTCGCAATTCAAAACCTTTCTGCCCCATCGGCTGCTAGCTGCGTACTAAGTGCCCTGAACTCTGCGACTTAGAAAAGGCAATTCAATATACTATTACCTATACTTTGGTTTCCCTGCAGATCTTTAGTGAGTGTTAACAAACCTATAATAAAACGAACTCTTTCTTGTCTGCTAGCTGCTGGAAGAGTCCGCGCGTTGCGAGGTGGTCGTACTGTCCGTGGCGCAGGAGCGGCACTTCGAGCTTACGCATTACATCTCGCTCAGGATAAAAGTACAACTTTTGCGCAGAATATCGACAACTTCATTGCTTGTACTCTTGACTCTAAGGAGACTAGCCCACAGGTATGTAGCTTTCCTTTCTTTGGGAAGGTTAAAATATATAGTTCTGTAGTATTTTCGACAAAGTTAGAACAGGATAGGATAGATCAAATGTGAAAGAAATGTATGGATTTTTAGGGTATTACCCCTCTCAGTTACTACAACAATGTGACTCCTATAAAGCAACAACATCTCTCCATCATCCAACATGATCTCGTCTCGTCAAAGTCTAGATAAGTTTCGGGAAAAATTGAAACGTCTAAATCGGGATCTAACTGAATTTAACATAGAAAAATCAAGGTGTTGCAAGAAGTGTTGCTCATTTAGCTTATCCAAGTAAACTAATTCAAAGGGAATTGTATTATTTCAGGTGATGATGCGTAATATGAGACAGTTCATGTCTGGGATGAAAAACTACTTGGTTAAGCACGGAGAAAGAGAATTTGAAAAAGAAGTTGAAAAAGAGAGACTTAAGGTAAGGTTTTTGCCATCTTTAATTACTTTTTATTTTTGATACCACGTATTTACAAAACTATACATACATACATAAACTCACGCCTTATCCCGTCCGGGGTAGACAGAGACGACAGAACTATCATTCGTGTAATTAGTCGGTACACTCTAAATCTTATCCATCCCAAATGACATTCCTACGGTTGGACTTTGGAATGCCATTAGAATGTTGGAGTCTCGGCATATCCGCAAAGATATTTGTGAGAACAACTTGGTTTTTTTAGAAGATCCGTGTCTGTTGTTTGTAGTTATGAGTGTCATTTATTTTCTTTATAATTTTGGTACATGGCTTAAAGGGTTACAAAATATAGAAATATAGTTCATATTTAAGCTGCAATATTTTTACGTATGGTATGCATGGTTAGACGGTCTGATGGATGGTTCCTTATGGTCATCCATAGGGCAATTCAGAACTTTACTGTCTTTAATGTAAAGTCGGTATTTTCTTTAACATTTTCTTTATTCGCGGCGCGGCGTTACCTCTAACATGAGCACTTGCAAATAAACGACTGTCTATTACAGCTGAAATCCACCGAGTTCCTGAACCTAGACGCCATATTAGAAGGCGTGATGCACAGACTGGTGGTACGTCCCCTGCGCGCTCGCCTGTACGCTCAGCTGGCGGCCTGGCACGCGCCGGATGTACGACGACTGCACGCCGCTATAGAGCGAGCTCATCACGCCACGCCACTGCAGCTTGGCATCAAGGTATTATATAACATATCTACTGATGATATCGGCCTTTATAGTAGAAGGTTGTTTGACCATTCACCATGTTAGGGATCACATTTATGGCAAAAAGGCCAACAGGTCAGGGTGCAATGACAACCACGAATCACGGACGTATAGAACTGCAAGACGTGGAAATCCACCTCAGCAATAATGATGCTGTGACATTATTTACCTTTGTCGCATTAGCTTATTCTTCTATGTAGATATTTACACTCAACGCTTACTTAACACAATTGTTTTTTTTTTTCAGGAGTCTACAAAAGTCCCATCATCGTCTGTGCTGGCCATAATATCGAAGAACTTCCTCAAGATGCAAGAAGCCGATTCTCCGCTAGATAAGCTGGAGAATTTGCTTGCAGCCATATCTGTCATGTTTAACGCAGTAAGTGAAATACCCTTGAAAATTAAATTTAAGTTACGGGGACGGAGAGAAGTTATTTCCTTGAATATATTCGGATTTTTTAGTGCCGACGCGGTCGCTTTGCTGAGTCGCTTACCGTACCATTATCCGTAAAAAGAAAAAGTTTGGTTCCTGCTGTTAGCGTGACAGTTTTAAAGTCACGTCAGAGGCGTATGGGCGACTTGAACAACTCTCGACTTCAAAGAAGAAGAATACTTTATAGTTGATTGAAATTTACGAAAGATAATGATTTCGTGGAAAGCAATGGATTAATTTGATTAAGGAGACTAAGACTTGGGTATCTTTGTGGTCATAGTGTCTAAGGCATATTTTCCATAGACGCGAAATTTTCAGTATCAATTTTTTTCGATTATCTTTCGTTCTTCTTTATGAATCGGAAGAAACGTAAATAACTGTATTGTGTTTTCAGATTCGCGGTGAACGCAGTGTTGGCGCGGATGATTTACTCCCAGTTCTCGCGTGGACCATAGCCCGCTGTCGGCTGGTCTGCGCCGAGTTAGAAGCGGAACTAATGGCGGGGCTACTACCCGCGGCACTGCTGGCTGGGGAAGGAGGGTACTACCTCACTGCCATGTTCTCTGCCGTCGCCGTATTGAAGAGGCTGGCACCGGATCCTCAGCCTGATAGTGCTACTCCTGTAAGTTTTTGATAACGTAGGGAATGAATTGGTGATAGAGTAAGATTACCTAATGTTAGCACTTAATTTCATCGAGTGTCGTAAAACCCGACCAGGGCAACTTCGCAGATAGTGATAGTAAGAAAGAAAGAATAAGAAAAATAGAATATGAAACTCTATACCAATCCTTCTAGCCAACGTGATAAGAGCCACATTTTAAATAAGGCCTCGAGGATATTCTGATCTGGTGATATTGGTTTATTATAGTTAGTGAACCAAGATAGTTACAGGTCTACATTTAATCACAATTGAAATTAAAGACAGTCTATTTATGCAAAATGTTAACTTGTAAAACATTAACTTGTAGCAATGGCGGCGCGGCTCCATGGACACAAGTCGCGAGCAGTGCTCGGTGGCGGTGGTGCGCGTGGTGCTGCCGGACGAGTGTCGCGGCTCCATCCGCCGCGTGCCCGTGCCGTGCCGCCCCGGCGCGCGCGCGCGGGACCTGTGCCGCGCGCTCGCGCACGCCGCCGCCATCACCAACCCGCAGGACTATGCGCTCTTCGCACTGCATGATGGACATGGTGAGGAAACTTTATCATTCTAGTAGAGTACAAAGTCTTACTTTATTTAATTGAATTTAAAAAAAAAGTTAAAGCATAGGGGCCTGGAACGCCAAACAGTAACGTACTTGTATGATACGACTACATAACTGCGTGTTTCTGTTTGTCGTACAAGTCCGAAGCGAAGTTACCTAACTCAGACCTTAAATACACTGGGCCGCAATGAAAACGGGTCACTTACATAAACCTTAATAACTTCCAAAATATTGGAGCTAGCTTTATGAAATAAACACTAAACTAAAGATAATTTAGCAGTCCTTATATGGAAGTGATAAAAATTACAGATTATTAAGTGTATTTTGGACAAAAGTAAGTTAAATAAAAATTGACACTTTCATTAGATGTCGAAAACGGGTAAAAGGTATCAAAAATGAAATTTTCACTCTTTTAATACGCTGTAATATTATCAGAAACTGTTAATACAGCTGTCATCTGGTTTTGGATGCTTTCCATTTGGTTTTTAATTAAATTCTGAAGAAAATACACCCATTTCTCTATCACTGCTTCTTTGAGTTCACAAAGGGTGATAAGATGGAAATTTTGATATCCTACTCATCGACCTAATACGTCACAAGCATGCTGAATCGGTTTTAAGTCTGGGTTGCGTCCTGGCTACTTCATACGTGTGATAGCGGCATCTTTACGGAACTTTAACACTATTAAATCTGTATGAAGACGAGCGTTGAGTTCCATAAAGGTGACTATTTCGCCGATGTTTACCAAAAATGAGCCATCTTACTCCTTAATGATTTCATTCAAGTACCTCTCTGCAGTTAAAGTACCATTTTATAACACTTCTAGCTCGGTGCAGCTTTCAGAAGAAAATCCAGCCCAAACGTGTAAAGTGCCTCCGACATAAGGTACTTTCTCTTCAATGTAAGCTTGGTTATACAGGTTTACTGTACTTTTCCAGACTCTTAGCCTTCCATCGTGCTCGTATAACGTGTTAACTCATCGGAAACATTTTCCTTAACTAATCAGCCATGAGTGCTTTTCACGAATTTTTAATCATCACTATATCTTGAATTTTGATGTTGTCTTTCAAGTTAACGAATATTTGCAGGTCTAGGACTGTAATTTTGTTTCATCTAGACACTGCCTCACTATACAAAGGCTTGGATTGCTTTCTCGAGCATGTAGCGAGTGATTTTTGACTACAACAGCCTTTTGAAATCGATTTCTCAACATTCTCGACACCATCTAACGATCCTCTTGTGTTTTTGTGCACGCTGTTGGTTCTGATCTTGGTCTGCGCGTATTGGATACAGTGCCTTCTAATGGCTGGAGTACTTTTCGAACGATTGAGAGCTATAAACCAACAGTTCTTGCTGAATAACGACGACTACATCATTTTTCTAGCATTTCTGGAATCCTTGTAGACTCTTTAGGGGTTAGAGGCATGTTTTTATGCTAATTTGATCAGAATATCGAATGTCTGTATATAAAATGCGTCTTTTTCATAATATAACAGAAAAAAGAGTAAAAAAATGGTTTCAAAACTATTGTTAAAATTTAAAAATTTTGTCTTTATTTTTAATTTATGGATTTAATACAATAATAAGAAATAACTTAAAAGATTTTACTTGCGGTATTATTTGTGATTAAATTATCTATCATTTAGTCTTTATTTCATAAAGCTAGCTCCAATATTTTAGAAGTTATTAAGGTTTTTGTAAGCGACCCGTTTTCATTGCGGCCCAGTGTAGAATAAAAAAATAAGTACTTATTTTATAACTTTATTATGTTACTATTGAGATTCAATTCATGTTTTCAGAGATGTAAATACATTTGGATACTCTTCGAACATGCAGGCACTACTTGCATAACCTCTTTTGTTTTTATTGTATTAACAGACTGCCATTACGCGAATAATTTGTAATTGTAATTAATTTTACAACGATGTATTTTTCTTTTACAGAAACGATGTTAAACGAAAACGACTGTCCGCAAGAAGTAATGTCAGAGAAAAGCGGACAGAACTTCACACTCGCTTACAGAAGAATAGACGCTAAAATCGCCTGGCCCCAACAAGCGCTACTGTCTTACCCATAGACATTTTCTCAACAATAATAATGACAAATAGTTCAATAAAGCGACTGTAATCTCTTAGGATTAGAAAACTTGCATGAACAAAAATATTCTTAATCTAATATCATGCTCATTATCACAAAATTATATTTGGTAACAAAAATAACTATATTTTTATCTAAACAATAATAATAAAGTGATATTTTAATGCAACAGCGTGTCTAGTAAAAGTTTATTTTATGGTAAACAACAACGTCGCAATTGAGCTTGCGACCAATGGAAACGCTTAATTTACTTTACAGTTAACGTATTTTATAGTAAAATAAACTTGTACTAGTCATACTTATCTAAGTGCTAACGTTTTCTAAGCTTAATTTACATTTTAATTAAGTACCTTGCTTAGAAGCAGTATTTTTAAAAGCGTCGCTATTCAACGAGCATATAACGTCATTAATGTAGCTTTTTTACTCAGTAAATATAAGTAACATTATTATAAATTATAATCTGACTGAACTCTCGGGAATTATCCCTTACTTTTGTACATTTTTGTATTGTGTGTGTAGGTTATCATTCGAAGTTTGAGTGGAGTGATGTATGGATAAAAATGTTTACCATTTTTTTTTATAATTTTTGCTGTAAACTTTAATTCAAACTAATTATATTTAGAATACTTGTCTGGTAATAAAAATAAAATATTGTATGAAAAAATATTTTAATATTTTTTTATCTAATTTATTACATTTTAAAATTCTTCATCTTTATTTATAATATTGTGTGATTTTATTGAAAAAATTTTGTTTAAAAAACAAGCATGCTATTTTACCATTTTTAGTTTATTTGCAAGTATTCTAAATAGAAATTTGTCGGTCTAAGTATGATATATATGATTAGGAACTAAAATCAGTCTTCAAAAGGCGACTTTATTTCTCCAATCGTGTATTTATGTGTGTTCCTAAATTATCGTATAGGTACGCTAAAATAATTCACCAAATTATTGTTTTTAGTTTAAAAAGAACAATATTTAAGTATTTCTTTATTCATTATCTAGTGGTAAAATTTACTTTTGAAGTATCTATACATATTTTTAACTCTTACTAACTTGTTTATGAACTGTGATGTTAATCGTATTAATTAGAATAATCCTAAGGTTTTTGTATTAATTTTTGTATATTCGTAGAGCGTTTCTTAATATAATTTATTTATATTGTAATTGTAAGATATTAAACAACAAAGCGTTAAATTATATAATGGGTAAATTTTAGTGTAGAGTTAGGATTATCGTGAATAAATGCAATTATTTTAAATCTGATAACACGCGTAAAACCTTTGTGGTGCAAGGATATCTTTTGTAAAGTAATTAACTTCGAAATTCTAAATAGATTGGCAATGGCTGATCTTCATTTAGGTTCTTGTACCTAATTTATACACTCACGAACGACCTTTACACGTCATTAAAACATCTTTGTTCTATAAATCATACTGATAGAAAAACACGATGTTAATAAAGTTATCTATTTATTTTTTATTTGTTCATAATAGTCACAAGAAAGTATTATAACTTAACAATTAAATCTAAGTACCTACACTAACTTCACTAAAAGAATAAACTTGTATTTTGCTTGTATAAAATTTAACGCTACAATTTACCCGTTATTTATACGCATTCGGAATAATTATTGTCAAGAAATTGCCTTTTATTAGTATTACTAGGGATCGGTTTGTTTTTAAAGCAATATCTAATATTAAGTATATCTAAAAGAAAACATTCAGAAAGAACAATTTGTAAACTTCATAACTGCACGCATGTAATAAAAAGAGTTGATATTCTATTTCGTTCTTAATAAAAAACTGGATCTCGTGCTTATCTTGAAAAATTGCCAATAATATCGCTAAATTCTTATATTTGTTAAGCCAGAAGAGGTACCTAATATACCTCTTCAAGATTTATTCAATTTAAACATCGAACACGTTTTGTTCATCGAACACAAAAACTATAATAGAAGTCCTAGTCAGAAAAATAGAAACGAACACAAAGTAGGCCTAAAATGTTTCACAAATACTAACCTTTCGCTTAAAAATGTAGATAAATGTTTTAAATAAATAATAAAAAGGCATGAATAATAATTATTTTGAAGGCGTAACCGTCACATGCGCAATATAAGGCGTGACATTTGTATTTATTACGACTTTTTTATTAACGTTAGTTGTAAAAACACGCATATTGTGTTTGATAAAAGTTTTCAGTCATATTGTGAAGGAGTAAATGATTTTTACCAAATTTATTTATTTGTTTTAATAATATTTATACCCTATTATTAGACAAAGAAGATGAAGTTCCAGACGCAGCGTTCTAGGATTTATTTTTCTCAATTGGACAATATTATTTTCGTACTGAGTAACATCATTTTTCTTGGAGATTGCTTGTATCAAGAAAAAAATGTAATTGGCTCTTGATATTAATCCATTAATGGCCCACTGCAGAGAAGATCCTCCTTCATTGGCAGAGGGAAATTAGCTCTGCATTAATGAACTAACATGTAGAGTCAAGGATATTCCAAGTTTAGTCTGTTTAAACATTCATACACTGATAAAAATATAAATAATAACTATCTACTATATAAAAATAAGTCGGGTTTTGCTTCCTGACGCTATTAACTTCAGAACGCACGAACCGATTTCCACGATTTTGCATTCGTTGGAAAGGTCTCGGGCTCCGTGAGGTTTATAGCAAAGAAAAATTTGCAAAGCCGGGACGGACCGCTAGTTTAATAAAAAATATCTCACACATTTACACAACGCTGTCTAGTACAATACGGTTTAGTGGTTGTTAAAATCGTTAGAAATTTCATCAGAGGAGGCAGAATTAATTACCTACATATTAAAAAATAGTCGTGGTTTCCACCTTGAGTGTTCCGTTCTATGTGGAAATATTTGGAGGAGGCGTGTATAAAATCTACAAGCTATTTATATTACATATAATTTTTTACCTATAAAGCTTAGGTATAAATATAATATATAGAAAAATCCGAAAAGAAGAAAGACAATGGAAAAAATTGGTACTCGAGACTGGACACGCGTTTAACGCCATGACCACTAGGTCACCCGTGTGGCTGAATATATTTAATATATGTATAGGAACATAGATAGGAATTCTTTAATGCAACAAACACAAGCAAAACCCACATATGCAACCCAAACTTACACAATCTCTTTTTGCGTCAAGGGTGAGCTTGCCCCATAGCAACGCGCTTGTTTCATAACCATAGAAACCAAATTAACCCTCAAATAGCTAAGCTATAAATAAGACGCGAATTTTTCACGCATTTATTTTAATCGTCCTACAATGTTCCCTTTAAGAAATGATTGGAACAATATGCAAGTGGTTTATCCAAAGAAATTGCCTAAAACACATTGGGATAGAGTCCATAACGAGTACCCGGTTAAAAAATATGTAGGAACAGGAGTGTCTAGCGAAACTATAGGTCGACAATGGAGACCTCCCATGGAGGTTTTAAAAAACCAAGTAAGTCTCTAAATTCGTTGAATGGTCCCTTTATCCCTTACCAGGCCTTCAAATTGTCCATGTGGTGACGGATTAAGAATACAATATGTCACCACCCTATCTCATCATGGTGTCGTAAAAACAGACTATCCGTAAATATTATCTTTACGAAGTTAAAAGAAGGAAAACTTGAAATTAAACCCTGTTCCAAACCGTTTGGCCAGCGTGGTATTAGTAGGCCAAGTATTCCTCCGTCACGGGAGGAGGCCCGCCCCTGCAGTGGCACATAAATGGGCTGTTATGATGATGATGATGATTCCATCTTGTGCCAAGATGTTGTGTAGATGGTTCGTGCCAAGATGTTACGTTTTCCGAATCTCTCTTAGTTGACTTTTATGTCACCGATGTCCCCGAGAAGGTATTCATGTCCACTTTTAGTGTGCCACTCAGTATTGTGCACTGTCATCCTTTTAAAACGTTGTCTTACTACATGACACGCTATCGAGCAGAACGGTAGGCAATAACTAAAAGGTTACAGAAATCTCTTTAACCATAGACCAAATAATTAATTAACGTCAATTAACAATAAGATCTCAGTGTGGTGACGGAGTAAGAATACAATATGTCACCACCCCATCTCATCCCATGGGTGTCGTAAAAACCGATTAAGGGACTATCTGTCAATATTATCTTTACGAAGTAAAAAGAAGGAAAACTTGAAATTAAACCCTATACCAATCCGTCTGGCCAGCGTTGTATTAGTAGGTCAAGTATCCCTCCGTCACGGGAGGAGGCCCGTCCCTGCAATGGAGCATTAATGGGCTGGTATGATGATGGAACAATAGGACTAATTAAGCAACATTAGCAAGCTGAATCTCTTGATCACAGTGGTGGTTTACGTTAAACGTCGCCCACGCATGTTGTCTTAGATTCGATAACTACAGGTTAACCAATAGGTAAAAGTAATAATAAAAACATTTGCAGAAAAGTCCACTAGAAGAAATGAGAAACTATTTTCGAGATTACAACATTACGATGGAATTGACGAGGTCACAAGCGGCAAAGGATTTTGATATTAAAGAAACTGAAACCAAAAGGTTCATTAAAAATACATCTTGTATGGATAATGAATACGTTTATTCTACCAGTAGACGGGTAAGTTTTGTTGAGTAAGGTAAGTAGTTGAGTAAAGTAGACAAAGATCAAGCTTTACCGGGGTAAGAAATGCTAAGGAAAAAAATATAATGTATTGCACATTCTTGTTTTGTTTAAATTAAAAGGAACAACTCCAACATATCACGCTCTTTGTCGGTGAGACTTAATTACGTAAGTCAAAAGAAGGAAACTAGAATTACTTAAAACGAGATTTATTGTTCTTATTTTAATCTAATTAGGCTAAAGATGAATGAGTTCGATGTTAGAACTACATTCTATCTATACTAAGTACTAAACTGAATTACAATGTAGTTACATGGTAACTGCTAATTCCTGTATTGAGATGTCTTTATTTAAAACTATAAAATGAGGCCTTCTCTCCCAATTGTAGTGATTGACACTTATGTTACATTACAACAAACTACTGAAGCATTTACTTGTTTGACCACTCCCTGATCAGCATTACGTTTTGCGATATCTTCATTTATACGAATATCTATAAACTACGTATCTACACAATATATTAATTAAGTTGAGAATTCGGTGAAATCTCGAGATTAATTTTCAACAGGTTGCAGAAAGAGTCCCGCGAACGAATGCACATGGCACTACAGAGATGAAGAGTAAATACACAACTCCTGTCATACCACCGCGTCTAGTAACAAATAAAGATCAATACAAGCATCCAGTTACTTTACCGCAGAACCCAGTAAGTAAAGAACATAAAAAAAAATATTCCTCACACTTTCACACAACGCCATCTAGTCCCAAACTAAGCAGAGCTTGGTACTAGTCAACAGATAAACATACTTAAATACTTTTTTTTTGTAAATACATACATATTATACCTACCCTGACCAATGCTGTTTGCATTCGATTCCCGCTCAATGCAAATCTTTGTGTGCATGAACATGATTGTTTGCATTGGTCTGGGTGTTTTCTATGTATAATATTGTATATATTTAGGTACTAAAAAAGTATTTAAGTATGTTTATCCGTTGTCTATTACCCATAGTACAAGCTCTGCTTAGTTTAGGACTAGATAGCGTAAAAGTGTGAAAAAAAAAAGAAAAAAAATGTTATCACTGGGAAATAAACGATTATTTAAAAATAAATGATTAAGTACGTGACTATAGTTTAACATCAATAGAAAAATTTTGATACTCAATCCTGAATTTAACTTTTTCCTTCGTCAGCCACCTCAAGAACCAAGCTGGCACAAAGAACTGGAGCCCCTAGATACAACTCACGACGGCTTCGAGAAATACTTGGACCCATATTTAACAACAAGCAGACTGCACCATCGGCCGTACACTGCAGATCAATTAGAACGACTATCATGTAACAAAGATGTTGTTACGTATTACACTTATAAGGATATGCCTTATGTAAGTATTATTAGTATTATAACAGTCCATTAATGTACCACTGCAGGGTCGGGTCTCCTCCCGTGGCGGAGGGATACTTGGCCTACTAATCCCACGCTGGACAGACTGATTGGTATAGGGTTTAATTTCATGACGTTTTCCTTTTTTCTATGTAAAGGTAATATTCACAGATAGTCCCTTAGTCGGTTTTTACGATACCTATGGGATGAGATGGGGTGGTGACACACTGTATTCTTAGTCCGTCACCACACGGAGATATTTGTAAGTAATGTGTGTTTAAAAGCTGATCTAGTGACAAGATTTGTTCAAGCGCTCCCCTTATCGTAATAGCAAACAGAATTGCCGTGCCTTTTATAGAAACGCTAATATAAAATACTGTTAAGAATTCACCAATATTTATAAAATGACAGTCTTCTTCTTCTTCTTTCGTGTCAATGGTCGAGAACTCAAACCTTTTTTGAATAGTGAGCGGCCACTTTAATGGCATTTGAATTGGCCGCGTAAAGATCGGCCATCGTACGCCGCTCAGGGCACAAAGGAAGTCCATGGAAGGAGCCAGCCTCCTCGTGGCGCACCCTGGAAGCAGCTAGACACGGTAACGCAGTGCCTAGGCTGATCAATCCTGCGAACACAATGGTTCGACAACCAACTCAAACCCAATGACAGTGACAATAGGCGGGTTGCTTTAGAATCTTCGGTACAGTAAGCCATCGATAATAAATTAGTTATTCATCAGGTAGTTGGTCTCTTCAGGCCTTTTAAGTTTAGTGCTACCGCTGTGCCCTCTTAACTTTAATGGCAATCGACTCTGGGTTCGACTGTAACTAAGTCCATTGCTTGCATTACCTTTTTAGATTCGAGCACAAAAACCAGAAACTGAATGGCGTTTACCTGTATCAAGACCGAAATCTGTTTATGATAGAGAAAAATTTAAAGAAGGCACTAGAGAAATTAGAACTCATAACAAACTTCAATGGGTACCTGGGTAAGCAGCTTCTAACTATTATAATTTAATAATAGGTCTTTAACTATGAAATTGCCGTTTTATTTCTGCGCAGTCTTTAGACTCATATTCTTTTAAGACATAATAATATACTGTTAAAATAATTTTTGTTATTTAGGAAAATTATATAAACAAAAATAATTATTATTTGTATTAATAAGCCTGTAAACACGGGTCCAATATAAAACAGCTGATTTTCCCATTTGTTTAATTGTAACTTCTCCCCTGATCCTTTTTTTTATTGGTTTCAAACAGAATAGTTAGCGTAAATGTGCGCCATTACTTATCTATATTATTATTATAAAGAAATAAAGTTTGTGTGTTTGTGTCGTTATAGGGGGTAATCTCTGGATCTACTGAACCAATTTTAAAAATTCTTTCTGTGTTGAATATTCTATTTATCGGGGAGTGTCATAGGCTATATTAGTATCACTAATAGGAATGCAGCAGTAATGAATATTGTTTAAAACACGGACGCGTTTTTTTCGCCGCCCAACGAAGTGGGCACGGTCAGCTAGTTTCATATAGTTGGAAACATCTAATTTCCTGACCCTAAGATTAGAATGGGCACCTTCCAGTTTTGTATTAATAGTAGACAGATACATAATAGACTCTAATGACTAACGCAGACCTGGACGGCATGGCAAAGTATTTTAATTTTTACTAATGGAAATTCAACCGTACTGTTACAGAAATACGACATAAATTGCTATGCTTTAAAATGATGCCGCGGCATTGAAAGGTATTTTTCATGCGTTAGCCATAACTTGTAATTCTCCCGTGTATGTATGTATTTTTATACGTGTACCTAAACCATATCACTAGAACTACGTACTCCACCGAAGCAGTTTGTCCATCACAAGATTACTCAAAGTTTACTTTATATTTTTTATAGAACATTCCGGACAGAAGCAAAAGATAAATACATACCACCAAATCTACAACCGGCTTCACAAATACAAAACTTCATAGAAGAAGTACAAAGTTACTACGAGAAACAGTTGACTAATCTACCGACAAATAATCCAGAAGAACACACCGCTTTCAAACAACAATATTGTACGGAAAACTCAGTTGTGGGCTCTGGAACACCGCTATGTGCTGTGTTAGACCAGTTTGTTGAAAAGAATAAGAGATTGGAAGCAAAAACTATGAGAAGATGTTAGAATAAATAAAATAAATAAATATTCCTAACACATTCACACTACGCCATCTAGTCCCAAACTAAGCTGTGCTTGTACTATAGGTGCTAGACAACGGATAAACATACAAACTTTTTTTTTGTAAATACATACATAATATTTACTTAAGCACTAACTGTGGACACCTTACACTATATCTTGCACTGTATAAAAGCTATCGTCTTAAGGCTGTCTTCACGAGCGATAGAATCGCGGCGATATTATCGTCGTGCCACGTATTTCTTATACTATAGCGGCCTTATTACAAAATACGGTCTAACTATAAACCACGATTTATGACGTCACAAAACCACTGTTTTTGAAATTTGTTATTGCAAAATCAGTCTTAACGCTAAAGTGTTAAAACTGATTTTGTATTAAGAAATACAAAATCATAAATTTGATAATACAAAATCAGTTTTAACACTTTAGCGTTAGGACTGATTTTGCAATAACAAATTTCAAAAACAGTGGTTTTGTGACGTCATAAATCGTGGTTTATAGTTAGACCGTATTTTGTAATAAGGCTGTAGGTGTTCACACGCAATTCTATGCAAAGTTGACGACCTCTGTGGCGTAGTGGTTTTATTACATGGCTGTTACGCAGAGGTCTCGGGTTCGATTCCCGCTCAATGCTAATCTTTGTGTGCAAGGACATGTTGTTTCTTTGTATAATATGTATGTATTTACAATAGTTTTAAAATTGACATCTGTTGTTCTGTTACCCATAACACAAGCAGGTTAAGCCTAGCTTACTTTGGGAACAGGTGGGGCGCTGTGTAGAGATGTCCGTGAATATTTCATTCTGCCGCTCGTGGAGACAGCGAGTCCCATAATTAGTTATGTAAGCTAGTAATAAAGTAAACTGTAAGTTTTATAAGTATGTAATTAATTATTCCTTGTCACTAATAACTTAAAATTAACTCTAATCGATTAGCGTGGTAAATTTAGATTGATAGTGGTAATTTAAGATAATAAAATATTCTAAGTATTTTGTAACATTACAATAAAAATTAATGCAGAATATTTGGTTATTATTCCATGTTCCTGCTTAATCAACACATCTAAAACTCATGTGGGTTTGTGGTGACATAAAATACATCATTATATCTACACGACTATATCCACTTGAACGTTAAACTGCGCGAATCGCTTTTCGCGAGACCAACGTTCAAGTGGCAACGCTCGCAGTTTTTTATGTGTTTATAAAAAACTGCGAGTTTTCCGTCTTAATAAAAACGGCTAACACGAGAAAATTACTGCATCAATTTGAAAATGAAAAACATCGTCGTGTTCGTAAAAGTATAGGGAATAAACTTAAATTAAAATACATTAACCTTATGAATATCTAAATCCAATGAATAGTTGATAAACCTGAGAAATATAGAGGAGGCCTATGTCCAGCAATGGACGTCAATTATTGGCTGATACAGTAATGACGATTTTTCGTTCCGTGATTATAATACTAAGTTTAGTTCTGCGGATGATATATCAGAGGGCGACACCAATCAATTTTAAATGTCAAAAATTTGTACCAGGTACAATATCATACTCTTTACGGCTTAGTTTGACTTAACCTGTCATCATATTTGACAACTACAAAACATGGAGTAGCACACATAATTTTTTCTGCAATCTAAACATTTAAAATCATAATACATTATGTATTACAAAAATAATAACTTAATCCTTTAAATGCAAGATGTTTTTATTTAAATGGAACTTGTGTACTTCTTTATAGCATTGTTTATCCTATTGTACGGAATTTATTTGATGAGACCATACTGGTATCTCATCATAGGTGCTGGTATTGTATATATAGTATACGGTACAGTAAGCTCGTCGGTAGTGTAAGAACACGGTACAAGTAAGTTTATCTTTCTATTAATATTAGAATCTCTTTTTTAATGTACTAGCTGACCCGTGCCCACTTCGTTAGGCGGCACTTTTTTAAACATATTTTATTACTGCTTCACTCCTATTAGACATAGCGTGATACTATATAGCCTATGGCACTCCCCGATAAATGGACTATTCAACACAGAAATATTTTTTTAAATCGGTTCAGTAGATCCAGAGATTACCCCCCAACACAAACTTTCCCTCTTTATAATATTAGTATAGATATCATACAGTTATCAACAAAATCCCGAGGTAAGGTATATCAAAATCCAAGAGCAATTAATTGTCTGCTAAAACACCTACACTCATCTACCTGAACAGTCTACCTATTAATAATAGTCTTTGTTTCTCCATTATTGAAAGAGGCTAGTTCTGACGGAAGTTCGTTAGTAGGCTGCAGCTGTGGTGATTGCTAATACGACCATTTAATCGGATCGAAAATCTAAAATACACCAAACCTTTTGCTGTACTTTGTACATTACGAATACTACGAAAGTAGAGATGGTAAAATCAATGAAATTCTATTGAAACCAATTAATGTGACCAGCATTTTACTAATAGGCTATCCCTTCTATTAGTCAAGGCGGTATCCCTGTGAACAATATTATAACAATATTATATATTATCTTTCATGAATTAGCTGATTACTAAAACAACATCTTAAAAAACATTCGAAATCAGCTACAATGATTGATACACAAGCCAATGCACGTGTTAACTTTAGCGAATATTGTAACATTATTTTAATTATACAGCGATAATAATAAACGAGATTATACGTGATTATGCTAGGTTCAGTATTTATTGCTTAAAATCTAATTAACAACCTATAGCCTGGAAATGTATATCAACAGAATGAAAATATCCTTCAGGACCACAATGTGGAATTTGCAAAATGTTGAACCCATAATGTTGAATTTGCAAAATGTTGAATTTCAAAATGTTAAATTCCCAAAATGTTGTGTGTTGTCTTTTTTTAAAAAGACTGAAGCTTGCATTGTACTTGAGTCATTCAAGATTATTTAAATATAATTATCGTTAAAAGACTCCAAGTTCTCGAGTCATATTGTGGAGACTCGTAAGTCTTGTCACTGACAAAAAGGCTTGAGCTCTTATTTATGAGTCCAGTCTCCAAAAATCGAGTCCAGTCTCTAAATTACGACTTAAACAACTCGAGTCCTGTCCATCACTAGTTTCTACGACACCTATGAGATGAGATGGGGTGGTGACATATTGTATTCTTACTCCGTCACCATACGGATATATATCACGGATATACATGTGTATAATTCGCATTAAACTTCTATTTTGTTTTTTAACGGGTATTATTTTGTAGGATTAATCCCAATATCAAAAGAATAAATGTGACTCGCGTAAGCTAGGATAAACAGCGTATTCTCAAAAATCACTGACCATAACACTAACTTTAAAAAAACTTAAATTCCTTACATACAATGCACACATGAAGAAATTTATATAAAGAAAATGGAACAGTTTGGAAAATTTCCATCCAGGCAAAGATACACAAGGTACAAGGTATATATAAAGTACAAAAGGTAATAATAAAGTTTATTTCACAATACATCCTAATAATTGTAAAACGAACACAAGGTGTTAAAACAGGTCTTTAACAATGATTAAATAAAAACAGTTAAAACCCGAAACTAAAGATATAGGCGACATAACTCAAATTGTTACGCTAAAGGAGAATTCCTCGAATATTTTGGAACATAAACATAATAATGTTTGCAACAATGTTCGTGCACATAAAACAAGCTATCTTTAAAAATGCGATTTTAGTATTAGTTATTATTTAACGACATCTGTCTGTGGCGTAGTCGTTTTATTACATGGCTGCTTCGCAGAGGTCTTGGTTCGATTCCCGCTCAATGGAAATCTTCTTTGTGCATGAACATGATTGTTGCCACTGACCTGGGTGTTTCTTTGTATAATATGTATGTATTTACAAAAAAACCATTTAATTATTTATATCGATTTTTCTTTTTCCCATAACACAAGCAGGTTAAGCCTTTGGGAATAGATGGCTGTAAAAAAGTATGATATCATAAGCATCGCGGCCTTACTCCATACATCAAACTCACGAAGTCGAAAATAAAAGTATTTAAACACTCGATCTGTACTAGTATTCCAAGTTGAACACCATATAGAAAACACGATATACTCGTAATTATATCACCACCACATCACATCTCGAGGATGGTGTGAAACGCTACTTTAAGGACCACTACAGCTTATCTGTATCTCTAAATATTATTAAATAAGACTATAAATCAAAAAACATAGGCAGAAATATATGTTTTATATCTTATAGTGTCTTAAATTTTCATGAACAAAAGTTAGTTATTTGATAAGCACAAAATAATGTTTGATTCATTGCCTTTATAGCTATTCATAACAAAAGTGCCTACCGTAAACTCTACTAAACTAATACTGAATAATTTTATGTATATACCTAGTCAAATTTATCAGACCCATTAATAAAATAACTGAATATACATATACAAATACACAAGTATACAAAACTAAATACTCAAACATAGCAATACAGAAAATAAAATACTCTATCAATATTTAAGTATATAATTAACCGAAACTAAATAAATAAAGTACGTGAAAAATGTAAGCGAGGGGAAAACCTTTGAATAACGTTGTCAGTTGTCACGCTTTGCATATTTATACATAGTACAATTTTCTACATACACGAGTTTAGTCGGCTATTCGAATACGTTGCCTACAGAGATATTTAATAAACGAAACATTCACGTACAAATTTATTTAAACAAATGTGTAAATAATCAGTATTTTTAACAAAAAGCAGGATATTTTAGAACAAAAATGTTTTATCAAATCTGTTACGTTGTTTTTACGTTTATATTGACTACAAGAATGGCAGTATGTGATAGAAGCGATAAGGTAAGGATATAAAAATATGTCGTTATTGTTTTTTTTTTATTGGTTTTTGTTTTGTTTTTGTTAATGTTGGAATTGTGATGTTCTGGTTTTCACGTTCAATGGAAATGTTAAATGTAACGGTGCGTACAAAAAATCTGTTGTTATACGTTTTGGTTGCATGTTATTAAAATATCAGACTATAAATGATGAATCATGAAACTGACTAAAGATTATTAACATTTTTTGAAATAATTTTAATAACTAGCCATAAGGTCATACTACTTTTATTCCGCTCTTATTAGTGGTATAATAATATAGTACTTACTATACAGTACTAATACTTACCGAAGCATAGGCTTACTTTAATTTGCAGGGGCTACATTGATCACTCATTTTTCACTGAGTGTGCTAAGAGAAGGATGACTGATTTATAGTATTAGCCCTAATGAGGATTGTCACATGTGTGGCGTGATTTATTTGCTCGAATATAACATTTCTATAATAAAGAAAATTGAGCGATCAATGTTACCCCCACGACATCAAAGTAATCCCAGTTTACCGGTATAGGATAAATATCTAGGTTGTTAGCCAAGGCCTTATTTAAATTTTACTTAATAACTAACTTTAATAATCAATTTTACGCACTTAATGCATTTAACATAAGTATATTTGTTTCGATTAGTGACAGTGCCAATAGGGTAATTAAAAAATTACGTTTCTCGATAGGTAAGTAAGGTTTTCATAGCCTCGTTACCAAAATGTACTAGATATTTTTTTATTAAACATACCTCACATTTTCACACAACACCATTGAGTGCCAAACTAAGCAGAACTTGTACTATGGGTACTAGACAACGGATAAACATACTAAAATACTTTTTATTTGTAAATACATACATATTATACATAGAAAATACCCAGACCAATGCAAACAATCATGTTCATGCACACAAAGATTTGCATTGAGCGGGAATCGAACCCGAGATAACCACCACGCCACAGAGCGTCGCACGAATACTTAAGTGTCCAACCTCCATTTGCAACATTTTACACCAGAGACGTTTTATTGATTAGTTTAAGCAAATAATATGATTTTATAAAAGTTTTATATTAAAAAAATAGTTAACGTGTTTATGAAATGATATATTACAAATAATCATTAAAAAGTCAAAGAGTTATGTTTATTTTCACAATTTTTTATGGAGGTTGAGCAAATAAACACAAAACAAATTATGCAATTGGAGATAGACCACTACTGGAGTGGAGGTTGAGCATTTTGCATTCGAATATATTTAGTACTTAAGTGCCCTATAACCAAATACAGTGTGTTTGGGTATCGTGGTAAAAAAAAGTAACTAGTTAACTGGCTATTTATTATTAAAAAAAACACAGAATTTAAAAAAAAACACTGATATATATGTTACGGTAAATGTGATTAATTGAAAATTATTAATAATTACCTGTTATTATTAATAATAATTACATGTTTTGGTAAACGTGATTAATCGATCGAAATTTATTACTTTTAGTAGTAATTATTAATAATTCCCAACACATAATTACATAATACAATACGAGTATAAATAAAAAATACAATATTTTTTGTTTTTGTACCGATACAAGATCGTTTACTTCGCCTGGTATTGTTTATATTGTCTGATCCTGTCAAAACCTTAGAGATTCCATAAAGGCTTTGTCGTCAGCTTTCATATATTTGTAGGTACTTCTAATATATTTTATTTTCTTTTCGGTTAGTGTCTGATTTGAATTAGTCCTTATTCGTCGTATTCTTCTTTCGTCGGATTCTTGATTCATCGTACGTAATGTCAACATAAAATGGAACTATGGTATTACCGTGACTCTACTTCTTCATTTCAATATGTACAATTAAAACGACATAAATTGAAAATAAGAAGGTGATAAGATCATACCTATACGTATAAAAAATAATTAATATACTGACACTATTTAAACAATTTAGATTGGATTTTTTTTTAAGAAAATTAACCCTTTTTTGACGATTCTTTATGTTTTCATAAGGAATTCTTTAGTTTATGGGCTATTCATTCCTCAACGGCGTAATTAGTTCTGAATTTCTCATCCAAAATAGGGAAGAAAATGCAAAGCAACGGACATAATAAAAATAGATTTACAATGTGAGCAATGGATCTGTGGCGAGTAAAAAATAGTATTAATCTTCTTATCTAGCATCTAACATCATTGCGAACACAAAGCGTAGGTATACGTAAACACAAAACTACCCATTTAATGCTAAGAAATTTACCCATTTAACAATTCGTCGCCTGAATGCTTATTTGCTCAACCGACCATTTTGACGAATTTCACTTTTTGATGCAATTTTATTAAGGATCTAATTGCGGTTCGATTGCTATATAATACTTGCTGCTTGGACTTAAAATACATGAATTATAAGGAATTTAAGTTTTTGTAAACTAACACAAGAGAATTAAAACTTCATCCTTAATTGCTCAACGTCCGTAGAGAAACACCAAACGTGCATCCGAACATCGATTGCGTGCTTAAGTATTCAATCTCCTCACAGGTAACCAATCACGACATCGCATTTTGATGACGCAATACGCCGCCATCATAAATTTCTTTTGTGACGAAGCTGGTGCTCGCACGCATTTGAGTAAAAAATAACGCGAAATATAGAAAAAAAGTATTAATTTTAATAGAAAACAGTACCCCAAATGTCCGTGACGAAATATAAATCGGAAAATATAGTCACAACTATAGAAAAGAATCGGTAACTTGTATTTTTGTTAACATTTCTTTGTAGATTACCACTGCGTATCGTTAACTTATAGTACAGGATGTTTAAATTTAATTCTTATTATTTCAGATTTAATTAAATCTTTAAATGAAATTGTGACGTATCTATAAATGAACAGATTGTTTCGAACATTTCGTAAGGTTGTAAAATATAACTAATATAATAATAAAAAAATTTGCTTTTGTGCGATGACTGTCAAAATATACCTGCTGTATAATGTAAAATGTAAATTTCTAAGCATTAAATGGGTAGTTTTGTGTTTACGTATACCTATGCTTTGTGTTCGCAATGATGTTAGATGCTAGATAAGTAGATTAATACTATTTTTTTTTTCTAAAGAATTCCTTATGAAAACGTAAAAAATCGTCTAAAAGGTTAATTTTCTTGAAAAAATAAATCAATTCTAAATTGTTTAAATAGTCTCAGTATATTAATAATTTTTTATACGTATAGTTATGATATTATCACCGTTTTGTATTTAATTTATGTCGTTTTTATTGTACATATTGAAATGAAGAAGTGGAGCCACGGTAATACCATAGTTTCATTTTATGTTGACATTACGTACGATGAATCAAGAATCCGACCAAACAAGAATCCGACGAAAGAAGAATACTGCTAATTAAAAAAAAAATTACTAGGACTAATTCAAATCAGACACTAACCGAAAAAAAAATTATATTAGAAGTACTTACAAATATATGAAAGCTGACGACAAAGCCTCCATGGAATCTCTAATTAAAAAGGTTTTGACAGGATCAGACAACATAAACAATACCAGGCGAAGTAAACGATCTTGTATCGGTACAAAAACAAAAAAATATTGTATTTTGTATTTTATATAAATCAAACAGTGTTTTTTTTTAATTCTGTGTTTTTTTCAATAATAAATAGCAAGTTAACTAGTTATATTTTTTTTACCACGATACCCAAACACACTGTATTTGGTTATAGGGCACTTAAGTACTAAATATATTCGAATGCAAAATGCTCAACCTCCACCCCGGTAGTGGTCTATCTCCAATTGCATAATTATTGATGTGTTTATTTGCTCAACCTCCATAAAGAATTGTGAAAATAAACATAACTGTTTGACTTTTTAATGATTATTTGTAATATATCATTTCATAAACACATTAACTATTTTTTTAATATAAAACTTTTATAAAATCATATTATTTGCTTAAACTAATCAATAAAACGTCTCTGGTGTAAAATGTTGAAAATGGAGGTTGGACACTTAAGTATTCGTGCGACGAATTAGCAAACATGCAAGTAGCAGGTATATTTTGACAGTCACCGCACAAAAGCAATATTTTTTGTTTATTATATTAGTTATATTTTACAACCTTACGAAATGTTCGAAACAATCTGTTCATTTATAGATACGTCACAATTTGATTTAAAGATTTAATTAAATCTGAAATTATAAGAATTAAATTTAAACATCCTGTACTATAAGTTAACGATACGCAGTGATAATCTGCAAAGAAATGTTAACAAAAATACAAGTTACCGATTCTTTTCTATAGTTGTGACTATATTTTCCGATTTATATTTCGTCACGGACATTTCAGGTACTGTTTTCTATTAAAATTAATACGTTTTTTCTATATTTCGCGTTAGTTTTAACTCAAATGCGTGCGAGCACCAGCTTCGTCACAAAATAAATTAATAATGGCGGCGTATTGCGTCATCAAAATGCGATGTCGTGATTGGTTACCTGTAAGGAGATTGAATACATAAGCACTTAATCGATGTTCGGATGCACGTTTGGTGTTTCTCTACGGACTTTGAGCAATTAAGCATTAAGCTTAAATTCTCTTGTGTTAGTTTTCAAAAACTTAAATTCCTTATAAATAATGTATTTTAAGTCCAAACAGCAAGTATTATATACCAATCGAACCGCAATTTGATCCTTAATAAAATTGCATTAAAAAGTGAAATTCGTCAAAATGGTCCGTTGAGCAAATAAGCATTCAGGCGACGAGAGGTCGACAACATTAAAATTCTATGGTAAATTATTTTAAAAACCTTTTGCAAACCTAAATACTGTAACTCCTCGAGACAGCCTGTCCTACTTTTTTCTTCTTGACGAAGGACACTTGACTACTCTTATACATATTATCCATTAAAAGAATACGGTTTCTCTTTTTATAAAACAGTTCGCACAATAATCCAAACTCACTTTCTATTAATCGTCAAGGAATCCTGTTTTAATTACCTACGAGTTTTCTAAGATTAGCATATCTAGAGAAAATGCAGAATGTAAACAAGTCTTGTACTCGTATACAAACTAACAGCATTAACATGTAAATTTCTCCTATTATCCAGGTAATTTGTTTTTAATAGCAGTTGACTAAAGATACATAGCTCATAACTATCCCCGGCCTTAAATACGGTGTTGTTTCATTATTAAATAATTGAAATTTCCATATGCTTATTGAAGATGCATTATAATATGTATAAGCATTTTATTTCTCTCAAGAAGGTTTACAAATAAAACTTCCTTAATAAATTAAATAACCTTAGTGAGTGCTGGAGTCCATAATGGGTGCTAGACCTGTGTGACGGATCTCCAGCCTCTCACCCTCTTAAACTGCACATTAATGAAGTGAGATTTAGAATTTTTAACACTAGGAGAACAAAGAAACAAAGGTTATATTTATTATTATAGTTCTGTGTTGGCTATATTTTTGCATTTTCGTCTATCCTGATCTTGAATTTTATAATCCTTAAGTCTACTATTTAAAACGCACTTGATTAAATGCGGATTAATGGTTTGTATGTTTAATTATATTATCAGTGAATACTAAAGCGTATAAATTGTGTTCGTTCATGTATGAAATTTGGATAAACACGTGTAACACTAGTTAAAGCATATCAATTGGAGCAGATCGAAAGTGTGGAGAAACAGAGATTAGATTGCTTTAAAATAAACACCCCCGCCGATTTTTTTTTATTTTCATCTTTACATCAGCAAATTGACCTCCGCTGTTGGACATAGGCCTCCCCCAAATATTGTCACATCCATCGGTTTCCCGCCGTCGCACTATGGGGTGCTGCCTAAGAGAGCCGGCTCATAAATACTTTTTTCAATAGTCGCCTCTCAGACATGTATCATACCTTAAATTAAAGTTAATAAGTGAAACAGTATTTATACGTTCAAAAAAATGTTATATTTATCCCTATTTTTTAACTGAGAGCTGGCAAACATGATGAATGAAAAAATGTTTGAAATTCTTTGGAATTTGTGGCATGTTTGGTGTCAATTATTAGCAAAATATTAATAGTAAACTTGTACCAATGGCACCATTTCTAAAAGCTGATAGTGTCTCCTGTTTAATACAGTATTTAAATGTTTAAATTATTTAGAAATTTAGTCAGGGCTGATACAAGTATAATGCTAACTCGTTTTCGAGCACCTTTAATGTTCATTTAGAGTTTTGAGAGTTGCCGAAATTTGCCGATGCTCTATATTTAATGTCATTTCATAGGAAAACTAATATTATTTCTTATAAAAAAAAAACTTGCGGCATCCTTGCGCAACACGGTCATTTTTTTAAAAAACTTAACATACTTTTTTTCTTAAATTTACCAAATATGCAATTGAAAATACTCTAGAACAGCCATCAACGAAAATATTTTACATACACTTTTGTAGACTTCAGACCCCTTACGTAACAAGTTTAAGAAAAACTTATAATAAAAAGTCTACAGAGCTATTAGATGAAGCTTCGGGGCTCTTAGAAACCTCCTAAATGATTAAAAAATATACTGTCATACAACAAAAAAAAAAAACAAAAGCTAATCTTGAGTTTACTAAAACAAAGTCTTAAGTCTAAATACTGTTTATTGAACTGTCAATTACACTGATTAAACCATGTTTTGAACCGTTTTTTTGAAAACTTTTTTTAGACACAAATGTACGACTATTGTCAATTTTTTGTGATAAGACAGATTGTATTTAATTGTTTCATTTATATATAAATGTGATATACATTTTGTATTATCTACCTATCAGTACTAATAAGTAATATAATATTGTAATCCTACTTCTATCGTGTAAGAATGTAATAATATTTTTTACACCAAAACTACTGAATCGAATATGATTAAATAGTAAAAAGAGACAGACTTTACTCCGGAATAGCATATTTACTACTATTTTTACATATTTACTCCTTTTTTCTATACTAATAATTATATTATTTCTATACTAATTAGCTAAGCGGTTTTTAGTTCTACATTTTAGTCGTATATTTTTTTTCATGTTTTTTTTAGGTAAGTATTTCCTTAAATTATAATTAAACGTGAATGTTATCATTTACAAGCCTTCTTATTCTAGAATTTCCCAAAAAAAGAATCACGTCATTATCTTTAAAAACATAGAAGTTATAGATTTTTGATCCGAAAATGACTTTATTTCCCCATAGTGCGTCGTCCTGACTAGGTCGTCGGTCTAGGTTTTTATTATACTTAGGTCCTATTTCATTGGGCATGCAGCCTAGAGCTGGAAAAATATTAATTTAAAATAGAAACAGATGCTGGTGGACAGGTAGAGGCTTAGTATGTAAGTTATAAATATGTATAATGAGATATGTTCTCATTCAAAATGTTGATATATTTGTTGAAAGTCAAAGTGAATTCATGAAGTGTGTCTGTAAAATGATTTCACCTTAGGATTGGTATATTACCTATATACATACTATGTATTCACAACTGTACCTATTACCTGAATTTAGTTTGTATACATGTTCGGTAGTGTTAATTCTGAGTTTAGTTTTATATTTAATATTAATTTTAAGAAATTGTTGAAGCTGTATTAGTTTGTTTGTACAGTTTGTTGTTGTGTACAGTAGTAATTGGAGTGTAGATTTATACTTGTACAATTTTGTAAAGATTTTTAGTACCTATGTAAGTCCTCAATCTGTATTCTGTAACTGTACCTTTTGAAATAAATTCGTATGCAGTAATCTCTTAGTCTTTTATGACTCTTTCAAGATGTAGTGCGTTGTTTAAACTCATTTTTACTGTCACGACACTAAACACTATGTAAATGTTGCTGTAGGTAGTCACATAAATAGGTAACTCATAAAAATTGTAAGAATATCAATCACAATAAATTATTTAGTGTAATAAGAACATATTATTATTGTCAATTTCACAGTGACGTTTTTACCACTTGTACCACAATAGTATATAAATTTAAATGGAAAACGATTTCAATGTATATTATACCGTGACAGTGACTTGTAATAGATAAACCATATGAATAAATGTATGTAAATAACTACCAGAAGTAGCATTATATAGGTACATTGAAAACATCACAAAAAATTTATTGTAATATTGTCATTTGTTTCATCAACTATTTGAATAGTGGTAACGCTGAACTCCGCTAACCTTGGATGTAATGACGTCTCGCAGACTCACTTCACTACATTTTTATAACTATTCAGGAGAGTCCTCACCAGATTATTGCAGTTTAGTTATAACTGTTTCGTGAAACCCAGTCATTAAGTGTCTTTTTGCAATATTAAGCTAGTCATGGGAGGAATCCGTCTCCCAATGTTTCCGGACTAGATAGCATTGTGTAAATGTGTGAGAATTATTATTACTAGGTTGTTACCTTAATTTTACATCTCAATCTTTACAAAGAAGTCTATGCACATAATTAATCCCTGCATCTTTTAGTGTATTCATGAATTGACTTTACACCACATGTGTGATGACATGCGCTAGTACCATGTATTCTTAGTCGGTTACCACATAGTCAACTAAAAAATAAGCCCCCTTTTTTGACAGGGGGATATCCATTGTAGGCAAGGGTCGGAAAATTATGTTTCTTCCGCAGCAAACAACTAACCCCCTGCCAACATATAAACCGCTGTACCAGCATACAAAGTACCTAACTTGTCAATTATATGTTCCAGGTACACATATCAGTTTATTATGAGAGTAAATGTTCAGATAGCAGAAAATTCGTACAAAAACAACTACTGCCAACAGTGAAAGCACTAAGCGATTATATTGATCTAGAATTCATACCCTTCGGAAAAGCTCACGTAAGTATCTTCCTCATTTATCATCATCAAATCACAAGCCACAAGATGCCTACCGGTAGAAATAGTGACCAATGTTTCCTTTAAATCTTTTCCAAGCTTTTAAAATCATCAATAAGAAGTTTAACCCCATAACCGGCACAAGTAATTTCTTTTTTTATTGATTTTGACCTTTTTTACAAGGTCATTAAAGTTGCTAATTAGGTGGCAATATAAGCACCTCTGCCAGCAAAAGAGTTAACCCTTTAGATTGAAATACCACGTACCTTTATCCCTAAACGAACAACTAAAAGATTCTCGAGATTATCTCTATATCATATTTAAAATCTTTCTTACTAAAACATCTGAGCTTGGTGCACCTTTTACTTTTCTGTGACGGTTACTTTATTACTTAGTTCCCTAAAGAATCTAATAATTTCTAATTACAACGTTGGACTTACAAATCAACATTGTCATTATTTCCGTCTAAAGCATGAAGCTCAATAGCACTAAAGATTCAGGCTGTTATGACGAGTAGATACTCATCATAACAGCCCATTAATGTCCCACTGCAGGGACGGGCCTCCTCCCGTGACGGAGGGATAATTGGCCTACTAATACCACGCTGGCCAGACGGATTGGTATAGGGTTTCATTTCAAGTTTTCCTTCTTTTTACTTCGTAAAGATAATATTTACGGTTTGTCCCTTAATCGGTTTTTACGACACCCATGGGATGAGATGGGGTGGTGACATATTATTGTATTCTTACTCCGTCACCACACTGATACGGTTTAAGCCACACATTATAATACATAAAAAAGAATTTATAGAAGAAGGCTGTGAACCAAATGTGATGTTTTCTTTTTGTGTAGCAGACGAATTTGTATGACTCAAATAGACTAACCATAAAAAAAAACAATACAAGGCAATTAACACCAATATCGATTCAATATTTTATTTATTACGTATACAAGTAACTAGATGATTTATTGTTAGATAGAAATATTAGTATTATAATCAGCCGATAGCTGTAAATGTCTGCCAACACCTTAGCACGTATTGTATTCTTACTCCGTCACCACACGGACACTGAATCTACTAAAGCAGTCCAATTATTATGTTTCCAGAGTGTAAGCAATACAAAATTTGAGTGCCAGCACGGCCCATCAGAATGTTTCGGGAACTTGGTTCATGGCTGTACCATTCGAGTGATGGAAGACCGCGGTGCGTCGGACATAAGTATTACAAATTATGTAGCTTGCGAACTTAATACTGAAGCCGGATCTCGTCACGATTACAGGGTTCGTATGCTTTATTTGGTCTTACTTATTAATGTTTGTTTTCAAGTTTCTAATCTTTTTTGCTATTTAATTTGGATTATCTAAGCAGACTTTGCATCTGGAGTAGAATATAATTTTGTTACATTTTTCTATTTTTCTTAACAAGAAAGAAAGCTCTTTCCGCCAGTGAAACAATTTGGCTTGTATGATAAATAATATATCCGAAGGTGAATTTGGCCTACTGCTTCTAGTATTAGATAAGTTAATGGGGATTCCTTGACTTCAAAGACAAGCTTAGAATAAGATGTGAGCATATTGGAGTTGTAGGTTTTATCAATCAATTAGCCTATTGCAGCCGTCTGCTGAACGTAGACCTCTCCCAACACGCCCAACAGAACATTGTCCTTCACTTTTCGCATCCATCCAGTCCGACTCAGAGACCATTTAAGGTCGTCAGATTTTATTTTTTTCTATATTTTATTTATTACGTATATTTCAGTGTGTTAAAAAAGCAGACGTTAATTTATCTGAAGTTTTGCGCTGTGTCAATGGTCTTAAAGGGATTCATATTCAGAAGGAATACGAACAAATGACAAAAGTTCTGAAACCGAAGTTCATACCAGCGATTGTTTTTGACGGAGTAAGTAAATTTTGTGCATACTAAAAATTATAGAGCAGAAATAAAATGTAATAAAATCATAGGTAGGTTTCTATTGATAGAGGCCGTCTTAGTGACTACCAGTGGTGGTCGCTTTTAAATCACCAGCAATGTGCCAATGTTACTGTGTTTACGTTTTATGCAGTTAAATGTTTTTGATTTGTTTAGCGCCAAAATTTTCTAATTATTTTTTAACGTTATTGTACGTACTGAGGGTTAATGTATTAAGTAATGTCAAATATTGATAAGTTTGGTTCATTAAGAAATATGATCTCTCTCGCAAGCAAGTCTCGCAAGAAATGAAAATAAGGATCCTTATTTTCGTTTCGAAGTGCCTAAACATTTAATGTACGCAATATGTATCTACATGCACATTATTAGTGTTACTAGAACATTTCATTAGGCTGCTATTACGTTACTCAAAGAATTTCATATGTCTAACAATTTATCTATTATTATATTCATTTTAAGATATTTTTTTTAATGTTGCAGATATTCAATCAAAATATTCAGAACGACGCATTGAAAGATCTGACGGAGACCGTATGCAATTATTTAGAAATACCTGATAGATCTTGTAGAAGAAAATAATAACCGAAAAGCTCTTTCAAATGTACATACATAACAACTAGCAAAGCCAGTAACTTAAAATGTGTGATTGCCATTAAAATAAAGGATTAAATTAATGATGTATTTTCGATTCTGCTCAAAACAAAACTATGTCTGCATGAATTGCATGTTTGCGTTGATATGGGCGTTCCCAATGTTCAGTCAGCGTCTTATAATACGTAGCAGTCAAGGTCACCAAATAATTGGAAACACCCTAAATTTTAATAGCGACGCAGCCATAGTAATAAAATTGTTCAGGGCAATCAGGCGGCAGTGAATATTGAATCTTTACGAAATAAAAAGAAGGAAAACTTGAAATTAAATCCTGTACCAATCCGTCTGGCCAGCGTGGTATTAGTAGGCCAAGTATCCCTCCGTCACGGGAGGAGGCCCGTCCCAGCAGTGGGACATTAATGGGCTATTATGATGATGCTGAATCAGACGGGTCAAATATACCGAAGCATCCATAACGGCAAATACTTTATTACACCCAAAACACCGCTCGTACCGTTACAACCATATCACCGCTGGTAACGAAGCACCCGAAGTAATCAAAAGTACGAAACAACAGCCTTTTTTGTCCGTGGTCCCTCTGATCGTCCCTGCAGGGACCACGGATAAGAGAAATCACCCGTGGTCCCTGCTGAAATTATTAGCCAACTAATTATAATACGTTGGAACATCATTTAGCAAATATAATGTACCTACCTATATTTTTATAATAAGAACAAAGGATATACTTAATATCCAAAGCAAGGAACTCGCAGATTGCGTCGGAAGTACAATTACGTGCTCCTCGACGACCTTTGCCCCGAGGTATGTGCCACGGGCGGGCGTGGCGTTGTCCGAATCTTGCGTAATTTTCGACGGTTGCGAATTAACTTTTTTCACGGTCGCCACTTTATGTTCAGTATTGGAACATAAAAGAAATAATAGACGACTCGCACAATAAAACTCTATATATTACTCTAATTTTAACATAAGGTACAGTTAGGTCGATTCTCTATCGGCGAGTGGTTTGTAGATGCGGAGGGCCATAGACCGAAGAAGTAGCTATAACTACCCCGCACTCCTTGCAGCCCCCTTGGCTGTCCTCGGCGGTGTAATGGCGCCGAAAATTAAAAGGTATCTACAGTACCCGGTACAGTATCGCACATCGACATGTGGAAAGAGACAATCAGTCAATTTCGGCTTCGTAGAGCGTCATCTCTGTCGCACGAAATACAAACAGTCTGGTATCTATTAGCAACTAATAAGGGTACCTAACCACACGAATACCTGCCAGAGATTCATAAACTATGTTCAAAAATTCTGGTTGAGGTCAAAAAGCTAATGTACATTTTGCCAATACCGTCGTCTGATCAGTTTACACAAAGATAGCGTTCCTTCCTTTGTTATAACAAAAATACAAAATATATTCGCTATGTAAATGATCTTTTAACGTATTTTAATTAGTCGGCTACTAATTTCGGCTGGGACCACGGGTGATTGCTTTTACCCGTGGTTCCTGCAGGGACGATCACAGGGACCACGGACAAAAAAGGAACAACAGATTAGGAAAATTAACTTTAATACGTGGTGGATAAGGTTCAACGTCCAATTCCTTTTTCAATATAGTTTTGATTAATTTACTGCGTTTTAAACGAAGTAATAGGTTAGTGTCCAACATTCTTCTTTCAATAAGGACAAAATCTGTATAATATTAGAGGAAAATAGGGTTTATTTCACATTTAATCTTTTTTATATTTACAATGTGCATAGTTTTTCACGCGTATTTTGGGTTTAAGTAAAAATATCAGATATTTATATTTTATTATACATACACTTTATATTTTATCTCTATTTTTGTATTTAATCATATAATTCACAATAAATGCTCCTTATTATTTTAACAAACCTTTTATCAAAACGATTCTCAAAATAAGCTCATCAAACTTTAGAGTCCATTTCAGCAAAATTACGACTTAGACCCTAGAGTTATACATACGAGTACATACCTACATAAACTCACGAGAGAACCTAGAGTTATGATGAACGTTTTACTGTAATTTTTATGAAAACTATATTATTCGTATATTATTTATATTCTTTTATTTATTAAAGACAACTGCCATAGTAGGGATGTGCTGTGTTGGGGGGATCTTTATAGACATGAAATAACGGAAATCATAAACATCCAGGCTCAAGGCAATAATTTGTGGATCACATGGATCACGTGGTTTTGTGTGATCCAGAAATTATTGTCTTGGATTGGATTCGAACCCGCGACCTCGAGCTTAGCAGCATTGCCATCGAGGCAGTTAATATTATTATTACTGACTAGGTAGTATTTAATTTTAATTCAATAATTTATGAAGGTGAATTTTCAACAATCCATCGGTGATAATGAGCGATGTTGGTGTATACGCTTGGGATCCCTTCGCTGCCGCAGTTCTCAGAGCCAAAGGATACGATGCCCACCTGAAAAGATACAATTCGTTGATTCAATGAAATGCTAAGTTGACTTTGGTTAGGTTTAATGAACCAAGTTCAGAACAAACAGAAACAATCGTCTTAAAAAGTGGTATAAGAATCGACATAAAAAACAGGAGCCGAATGCCGCGAACGGTACGTTTCTATTGCTAATAACCGTTATTGTGTTCTTTAAGGTATTTTTTTCACTTGATTTTTTAATTTTCAACCATTTGCAATGTTTCGTTAGTGACATTTGAATTTGAAACTTTGTCTTATAAAGATGGTTTGTTCAGAATCACTAACCTGTTCATAATGATCATCTCTTAGTAAAAGCAGAGGGGCTCCTCCGAACCCTGAACAAGCATCTTTGCCTTCTTCACCACCAGCACATAGTTGTCCTTCGTTAACTGGCACCGATTCACCAAATATACGTTCACAGTTTGCTAACGGAACTAATGGCACTTCCAGTTGTTGTTGTCGACTTTCCTGAAATAATAAAAAATATTTTGTTTGTGCTATTTTCAATCCTTTACTAGGCCTTAGACATTTTAAATTCATTGCTATTAAACCTTATTACTAGGGTAAAGTTAGTTATGTCTGTGGTAATGCCATTCCCATCGCTTGGTGATTGGTATATAATTTGTCAAACTTTTACATTGGGCTTTATCCATTGATTTACAAAAAACCAAAGATACACACTCCACTTCCCAAAAACGTCCGCAACAAATGGGCGCATTGTGCACTTTTTTTAAATTAGTATCGCGTTGTTCTACCGGCATACGTCAATCATTAAATTTTATTGCTTTATGTGCATTACTTTTTAAATACAACTTTATGTCATGCGTGTAAGATTGAATTTGAAAAAAGAAATATGTTTACGATATTACTATACGTATTTATTGCGTATGTTTAATTTGGTGACACTTTTGGCTGTTAGTTTTGTTTGAAAATGTGCATCTAGGGTTTTTTATAAATCAATGGCTTTATCACATATTTTTTTTTACAACTCAGGATTGCTGTGTCACGGCTGTAACTTAGGATTGCTTCTTAATTCTAATGTTTAATGTTTGCATTAATTTCGGAGTTGACTAATTCGAATTGTTTTAATCTTACGTTGTAACAATTAAACGCTTAGCAGCTTTTCGTAAACGCTTACAAAGATGTAATTTAAATCATCTAGCGTGGGTATGATCATAACTACAAACATCAATTTAATGGCCAAAGAGACATCCAAGCTCACGATAATCATTTGCAGATCGCTCAAACCATACACAGCAACCGCATATCACGGTATACAACGCTACCAAAGCAGTTAATGAGAAATTTATATTCACATGTCAGGGATAATTGTTCCGACCTTGCTACTGACATTAAATGTTTGACTATTGTGATCCAATCCACGTGATGTAATTAGTTCCGTATCATGTGAAATGGAAACAATAAAAACATGATCAAAACATATTATGTTTGGACATCAAAGCATTATTGCATTATAATTTATAAACATTTTTTGAATGTTTATAATATTGTTCCAAATAATTTGAATTATCAGCCTATGGAGCATAGCTCTTGTATAAAATAATTACAAACGGATAATAGTTTGTTAATAGAATAGGTAGAGACTTTGCATCTTGTCCCCCGAAACTGACTCTTAGGGTGCGGAACAGCTGATATATCAGGTAACTATATAGGCTAATGTAAAAAGTAGGTATTCATAAACATATATTTAGAATATACCATACTATCTCACTCTGTGGGTGCCGAAAAAGTCAACTCTTAGCAAGTGTATCTTTGAAATTAAAAGAAGAAAATTTTTACAGATTTAGCTGCTAAATTTTGTTCCAAAAAATGACGTCATTTACCATGATACCAATCCGAAATATACAAACGATACCATCAAACTGACCGTAGTGCTTTGTCCTGACAATTTCCCCCATCCGACAAGTAAAGCGCGTTCGTTGATCATGATTTCCGGCTTATCGTTTAGGCAGATCGGCGCTGCTGTCACTGGAAATAAAACGTATTGTTGGTCAGATAGGTCGGGATGACAGGACCGGAAGGTCGTGGACAGTTCAAGGGCAAATCAATGTTGCATGAGCATTGGTTGTGGGATTTAAGAATTTAAGGTATTTTAATTACATTGGTTTCATTATTTATATTTTAACATTGTTTCTATGCAGCAAGTGTTATGTCAATTAAGTATAGTAATGGTTGCTGTTTATTAGGAGATCAGGAGTAGAGTTATTTTCATGACGCGTGTACTAACTCTAAAAGAATTTGGCCACGGTAGTATACTAGCTTAAATTACATTAACCTCTGAATGACATTAAGGTTTCGGGGTGTAGTATCATAGAAAACAAAACAGGACCTTTAGATTATGGTCACATAGAGTAAGCTAGAGCGTCAAATCCTTTAAGTTTACTAAGTATTCTCTACCATAAATGTTGCGGTTAAAAATGAGTATGCATAAAACAATAGAATTCAAAAATATTACTTACCAGAAAATTTTATTTCATTCTTCAGGACTACTAGTGCTATGTCATGTCTAAATATCTTTTGCTCGTACCCAGGATGAACGATAACATTCTCCACCTTTATTAATTGTGTTGGAGGGGCACAAAAGAAGTCATTGCAGTCAGGAACTTTGCCAACATCCCATTCGCCAACTACAATTGTGGAACTGAAACAGAATCACTTTTATTTAAATTATTAATCTAGTTTGGCCTCTTACTTAAAAAAAGGAATTTTGTCATAATGTTTGTAGCTTATTTGCAGTGAGCGCTAACCCAAAAAAAAAGACGAGAATGTGACAACTATTTTGCCAGTTGCTGATGACCGATTTTAAACTTCATCATCATCATATCAGCCAATCGACGTCCACTGCTGGACACAGGCCTCCTCCAAGTATTGCCAACTTACATAACTATGTAACCGATGTTTCATACTATGTTATTTACTCACAGTTTATATCCTTCTGGTTTCGCTAAAGCGCAGTGAGCAGCAGTTAAAACAACTCGCTTAGAAATAATAGAGCCACTGCATGCAAATCTTACGGTGCCAGAATCTTGATCTGAAACAACATCACAACATTTATAATTGTAAACGTTAATCCGATTAAACTGAGTGATGCACTTAAGAAGGCTCCTTCCGTCAAAACCAACTCAGCTGTCACCGGAGCCTAAAAGATTGTTGTTTCACCAAACGTTGCGTGAGAAAGAGAAAAACTCATAGAAAAGCAGTCAGAAACGTGCACACGCACACGCGCTCGATTGTATTTATTACAAATCAAAATGTCATTCAAAATATAAATATTGTTCTTCTTGATTGTTAGGGTTGACACTAATACTAGCTGTAGGTAGTTACCTAAAAAGTAATAAATCAGGAGTAAATAAAGATAACTAAAATGGGTTTTTAAAAAATATTTTATTGTAAGTTTTGTTGCGGAAGACACACCAAGCGAGACATCAATTTATCTTGTAAGTGGTGTAGGTATGACACCGTAAAACATTATAATTTTTAATTTTTTTTTTAAGTTAAGCTGTTTATTCTTGAGGCAGTTTTTTAGACCGTGCATCGTTAATAGGGGTTCCATACAGTACACAATAATATCTTACTTCACATACAGTACATGAAGTTAATTTTAGCTGGATTTAAAAAAAGGAAGAAAAATCATAAAATAAATAATAATCATAAAATCTGGAAATGATAGTTGACAAGAAATGATACTTGATCAGTCATTCAGATACCGGGCCGGGGGTGAGTCACGTAAATATTAAAAAAAAAATACAAAATAAATTACAAAAAAAATACAGTTTGTGCAATGTGACAGCCTCAGCTATGCTCTATTGACTATTGTAATAATAGGTGAATTTTGACAGTTGATTTTAGTTAAGAATGTCACTGATGTAGGTATTTTATCTAACTGGTTATGCATCTGATAATAATTGGATCTCTTTGATAAAAGAAATTACGAAACTTCTTACTGGCAAGCGATACGTAATTGTCATAAATGACATAAATTAAAGTTTATTGAAGTTTAAAAAAAAATATTAGGTAACATTCGACGACGGTCGGCTCGCTGTCGTACCTCCCCTCCTCCGACCCGAGGGGTGCAGAAAGTGGAGGCGAGATGCAAGATGTCGATGGCGGAAACGAGCACGGTAAAATTTCCTAAAATGGTTTTGGGAAAAAGGTAATTGCGTACAAACTTTAGAATGTATCTAGTCAATATAAATTTTTTTTTTTTTTTTTTTAAAAGACACCTCCCGCACTAGGGATCATGCCCTGTGTCGCGGGGACTTTTACAAACATCAATTAACGGACACATAGAACACCCAGACTCAGGACAATAATTTGTGGATCTCACAAATTATTGTCCTGCGTGGGGATCGAACCCACAACCTCATGCGCGGCAGCCGCTGGGTCTACCGGCGCGCCACCGAGGTCGTCTTAATTATTTGAATTTTCGAATAAATAATCTATTCCTAGTCCCAAAATATATTTACCTTTATAAACGTTTAATCCTATTTTATTACGCTAAAAGTTATCATAAAATGTGCATAGAATTATGAACTTTGAAGCCTCATAACTTGTAAATGAATATTTTTTTTTACTGTTTTATTAATCAATAAGACTAGATAATAACGAGACAAAACGATATCATCTATAGTTTTGAGTATTTATTATCTAATGAAGGAGGAATTAACTTTCTTTGTTTGTATGGAATTGCGTTTGAATTGTTTCCCCTTAAACAGCGAAAAGTAACAATTCCGTTACAGACAACTTAGATCATCATCAGTCAAAAAAGCATCTTAGAGAGCTTCAACGACTTCTTAGATTTTCCAGAAGAAAGCCCACTCTTTGTTGGTGAAAATTAAAACCTACGTTATTAAATAGTAAATCAATCAGAAAATCATGAAAAAGGGGTTTTAGTTAAAAACAGCATCTATAAAAGAAATGTTTTAAAAAAAAGTCCAAATATGAAAGCTAAATATTAAATTGATCCTTACTTCTAAAACCAATTCGTGCAACCCAAGGATGCGTCCCCATCCCAACATAATCTTCACCGCGTACCATACTCTGACCACATTGTTTCGCTCCTTCCTGGTACACTCGACCACAATTACATGATGGACAGCATACGTAGTCTTCGTTATTGGCGTGGTTGCATATCAACTGATTGAGACGGTGAAAATACCTGTTCAAGACAGAGAAAAAGTAAAGGATAGTTAGTATTAATGGACCAACTGGTGATGTAGTACTTTTACACACCTTGGAGTGAATAATGTAAAATTTATGTCGCTTGCTTAATTTAACAACAGGCAAGTACAGGACATTAATGGGCTGTTATGAAGTAGAGGAGAAGACATTAATAAACAAAAGAATGTGTTAATAAGGAAGGGGACTCTAGTTTTTATGTCTCCTTACCAATTTTACTCAAGAAAACCCATCCTAAGATTCATTCTAAATTGCCCTCTTGTATGTATATTAAATAAAGAATTTTAAACATCAATCAGTGTCAAGGCCCGTCCTTTAATAGACTCTAATATGTACATAATCAATATTACCGGTACTTACTTATCTGATGAAAAACAGGCAAAGTCCATAAGGTCATCGAGTATTGGACATGTACTGATAGGCACGCATATAGTATTTGGCGGGCATGGAGCCTGTAATAATATAGAATTAAGATAAACACAAAAGTACAATTGAGATGTATACAAGTATATTCCAAATTCGGTCATCCAATTTCACTTTGGTTAACATAATGCATTATTAGAAGTATTCAATTCATAATTCAATTTATACTCGTAAATACTTTGGCAATAGATTAGATTTTTTTTGGTAATAAGTTAAAGTACTAGGGATTGTCAAATTGACTGCTGAGAACTGTAAAGATGCTTAAAGAAACTGAGCAATCATGACAGCGCCATAATTTTTTGCTACAAGACATTTCCCAGGCTTCGCTAATTTAATGTGATGCTCTATTTCACAACAAAAGTTTCATTTGTGCTTATAAAAAAATTATAGCCCAAAAAAGCTAGGTCTCGAAATAAATTATAGCTCACTTTGTTCAGAACTAGCCATTGTGCAAATTATCAAACAAACAGAAAAGAGAGAAAAATTAGACCCTATCATAAACGGTAAGTACCTGTTTCTGATGTCTGCAATTATTTGAACCGTAATTTGTATTTTTGGCAAATAATGAAAAACAGTATGTGGGTCACTAGAGTAAACTAGAGATCACTAAATGTACTGATGACAACATCGAACCCTAAATCTGAGTAGGTACTACTGCCGGACTCATGAAAATGGAGATTTTGCCTCATGGCTAAAACATCGTTAAAACTTTCTTTTCGTGATCATCATTGTCTGCCGTTGATGTTATGAATATTTTTTCTTAAATAACTTGTGTTTTTGTCTTTAATGTAACAGCCATGACATAAACGCTTCATTTAAATATGTAGGTATTTTCCGTAACTTTAGAGTTGGTTGTTTTATAATTATGAAAAATGATAAGTACTTACTCTTACGCTTATATGATCATCTTTCTTTGTTCCCATGCCTACACTAAGTGATACACCTGAAATTAAAAGTTACATTAAATAAATTTTAATTAATACGTTTACTATTGCTTGTTCAGAACAAAATAGTAGCCTAACATTTTAGTTCCCACTGAAATATTCCTTTTATTGTGCTGGGAAGCACCAAACATTTGAAAATAAAATAACAGCTGTAACTTTCAAACGGTAAAATAAAATACAAAAATAAAAAATGATCCAGTCCCTACACTTTTATGAACGAAATTGGTTATATATTATGTAACAATTAAAGCAAGTATCATGCAATAAAATTTCTATTCGAACAAATCATACCACATTGTTTCTGCTGATTGGTAAGAGCGGAGTAGGAGATTGAAACACATAGACACATACTGACAAAAAACTTCATTTTAAAAACAATCTATTGTCAAATAAGACACAAAATTGCTAAAACCATTTTATAACAATACTAAGATAACCCACGACTCCTCTGTCTCAATGTTTTCGTGTGACAGACCAAGGCGGCAGTCACCAAACCATTGAAGAATATTCTATACGAAAATTCAGCGATAAGTTATTTTAACAAGAATGTAAGCCAAGTGTTGAGTTTGCGGAATGCGTTCGTTTAATTATCTTTGTTAGATAACTTAATGTTGGGAGCTAATGTTTGGGTTATCGAAATTATGATCATGATCGTGACAGTCATCTATTGTAGTATCGATATGATCTCACAAATTATGCAAGCACCTTACTCATAGTCGGTATATACATCACTAGTTTGATGTCACCCAAACTATTACACCAATCAAAATACATCATCATCATCATCATAACAGCCCATTAATATCCTACTGCAGGGACGGGCCTCCACCCGGGACGGAGGGATACTTGGCCTACTAATACCACGCTGACCAGACGGATTGGCATAGGGATTAATTTCAAGTTTTCATTCTTTTTATTTCGTAAAGATAAACACGGATAGTCCCTCAGTCGGTTTTTACGACACCCATGGGATGAGATGGGGTGGTGACATATTATTGTATTCTTACTCCGTCAACACACGGAGAAACCAAACTATTACACCAATCAAAATACATTCAGTATAAATAGAAAAGAATTTACACAATGTCTATCCTCAGGTGTAGGTAAATCTGGATGATAACAGTAACTATACCCCTTCCAGCGTAAGTTTGGCTTTTTGACAGTTTACGTCCATGAAGTTTCGTAATCCTTCCGCTTATTTTTCAAACAAATAATATTGTTTTTCATAGACGTACCCATGTTTTTTTCAGTTACCATGATTACTTAGTGATGGACACTCATAACGATTAGCACCATTATGAAACAAATTACAAATAATCGGTAAAAATAAATGCTATGAATAAAAATGAACTGTTCTTAATACGTTTATAAAATGTGATATGATATTTTAGATCAGCTATAACCCGCGAATGTGTCACGATAAATTATGTATTTTAAAAAAATACCTAAGCTAACTAATTTTATTATTTAAAGCCTATAGGCTAATTCTCTTAACATATATAAAGAAAGAAATAATAAAGTGATAATGTAAGTTGATGTAGGGATCCAAACGTGTAAAATAAAGTAATTTGATAAATCGAAAATTCGCTTACAATCGAATGGCATTACATTCGAGATACTGCTGAACGTCACTAACGTCAAGCAGTCAAATGTTGTTAAATATAGTGGAAGTTTCCGTGTGGTGACGGATTTAGAATACAGGGTGTCACCATCCCGTTTCCTCCCGCGGGTGTCGTAAAAGGCGACTAAGGGAACAAACAAATGTACGCAGATACTATCACTGCCAGAGAAGGAAAACTCGAAACAAACCCTTTGCCAACCCGTCTGGCCAGCGTGGTAAAGTAGGCCAAGAAACCCTCAAAATAATGACATGATGCACCACAACAAATGGCCCCCAGTCCCCGGTCGCTCCGCTAGTCCTGGTCAAGGTAGCGGCCATGGTAACGGCGGAGTAGGGGGTGCGAAGAATCTCCGGGGGAGGTCAGGCTACCAACACAACCGACCTTTGGCCCTGGCAACATATAACGCGCGCACACTGCGGACCGACGAGAAGGTCGTAGAACTGGAGGAAGAATTGAGCAGGATACGATGGGACATAGTCGGCTTATCAGAAGTCCGAAGACAGGGGGAGGAATCGATAACCCTTAAGTCTGGTAACCTGCTCTATTTCCGGGAGGGCGACCAACAGTCCCAGGGAGGTGTCGGGTTTTTCATCCACAAGTCTCTTGTGAACAACGTGGTGAAGATCGAGAGTGTGTCTTCGAGGGTTGCGTACCTTGTCGTCAGAATTACCAAACGATATTCGTTGAAGGTAATACAGGCTTACGCTCCCACGTCAGCTCACTCCGACAATGAGGTAGAAGAGATGTATGAGGATATTTCCGGAGCCATACATAGCTCAAAGACCCAATACACTGTTGTCATGGGAGACTTTAACGCGAAGTTGGGTTCTAGAAGTGGAAATGAGTGGAGAGTGGGGAGTTGGATATGGACAAAGAAATCCACGGGGCCAAATGCTTGCGGACTTCATGGAGAAGGAGGGACTTTTTATGATGAACTCCTTCTTCAAGAAGCGTAACTGCCGCAAGTGGACCTGGCTTAGTCCTGATGGTGTCACCAAGAATGAGATTGACTTCATCATGTCGACAAAACGCCATATATTTAATGATGTCTCAGTGATCTATTCGGTGAAAACCGGAAGTGATCACCGGATGGTGAGAGGCACATTAAATATCAATCCTAGGCTGGAAAGAAGTCGGCTGATGAAGTCTACGCTCCGACCTACACCAGTCCAAATCCCCGAGAACTTCTAACTCATATTACAGAACCGCTTCGAGAGCCTCAGCGAATGTGTTGATGTGGACGAATACCACGAAAGGTTTGTGGAAACTGTCCGTACAGTCGGTTCCGGTGCTTTTAAGATCCAGCACCGGAGAAGATCAAAAAGATCTCCGACCACACTCTCTCGCTCATGGAGCAAAGGCGTACGATGACGCTGCAATCTCCAGACGATGCTGATCTGTATAGACGGCTCAATAGACAGATATCTAAGTCACTGACTCGCGACCTTCGCCACTTTAATACATTTCGTATTAAAGAAGCCATTGAGCAAAATAAGGGCTCCAAAGTGTTCGCAAGAGATCTGTCTCTAGGTCAGAGCCAACTTTCTAGGCTCAAGACTGGGGATGGCAGAATAGTGTCGTCCAAGCCTGAGCTCCTAGAGGAGATTGAGAAGTTTTACGGACAGTTATAAATATACTACAACACAGCCACCTAGTGATCTGGCCGTCGATCCTAGAGCTAGATTAACGCGACACCATACCGAAGAAATCCCGGACGTCAGTCTGTGTGAGATTAGTGATGCTCTTCGACAACTTAAGAACAACAAGGCACCGGGGTATGATGGAATCACAAACGAGCTGCTGAAAGCCGGTGGAGAACCCATTCTCAAGGCTCTTCAGAAGCTATTCAATTCCGTTATACTCGAGGGAAAAACGCCGCAGGCGTGGCATAGGGGTGTGGTGGTACTGTTCTTCAAGAAGGGCGATAGAACGCTACTTCAAAATTACAGACCCATCACTCTTCTGAGCCACGTCTACAAATTGTTCTCAAGAGTCATCGCGAATCGTCTCGAACGCAGACTGGACGACTTCCAGCCTCCCGAACAAGCCGGTTTCCGAAAAGGCTTTAGTACCATAGACCACATCTATACGCTGCGGCAGGTTATACAGAAGTGCAATGAGTATAACCGGCCTCTATGCTTGGCGTTCGTGGACTATGAGAAAGCCTTCGATTCGATCGAGACATGGGCAGTGTTGCAGTCTCTTCAAAGGTGCCAAGCTGACCAACGATATATCGAAGTGCTGCGGTGCTTATACGAAAACGCCACCATGTCGGTTCGTCTCCAGGGTGGATTATCTGGCCCTATCCGGTTGCAGCGAGGAGTAAGACAGGGTGATGTCATATCCCCGAAACTATTTTCTGCTGCACTGGAAGATGCTTTTAGGCTTATAGACTGGGACGGACTCGGCATCAACATAAATGGCGAGTATATCACGCACCTTCGATTTTCTGACGATATCGTGGTCATGGCTGAGACCATGGAGGACCTCAACACAATGCTCGATGACCTCAGTAGAATCTCTCAACAAGTGGGTCTTAAAATGAACATGGACAAGACCAAGATCATGAGAAATGTCCATGTTGTACCCACTCCAATCACGGTTGGAGGCTCTACACTCGAAGTTGTCGACGAATATATTTACCTGGGACAGTTAGTCCAGCTAGGTAAGTCCAACTTTGAGAAGGAGGTCACTCGTCGAATTTAACTCGGATGGGCAGCGTTCGGGAAGCTAAAACGTATCTTCTCGTCCACATTGCCGCAGTGTCTGAAGACAAAGGTCTTCGACCAGTGCGTGTTGCCAGTGATGACGTATGGAACAGAGAGCCTTCTCAGAAGGCTTACCGTCACTCAGAGGCCAATGGAGAGAGCCATGTTGGGAGTTACCCTGCGTGATCGAATCAGAAATGAGGAGATCCGCAGAAGAACCAAAGTGACCGACATAGTGCTCCGGATTGCCCGGTTAAAGTGGCGGTGGGCAGGGCACATAGCGCAAAGAACCGACAGCCGTTGGGGCAGAAAGGTTCTAGAGTGGCGACCGCGTACCGGAAAACGCAGGGTGGGGAGACCCCTCACACGGTGGACCGACGACCGAGGACGGCGGGAAGCCGATGGATGAGGGAGGCGCAGGACCGCGCAAGGTGGCAATATTTAGAGGAGGCCTATGTCCAGCAGTGGTCAATTGGCTGAAATGATGATGATGATGATGATAGTGGAAGGGGTATAGAGACATGTATTAGTATTAGCAGGTTTAAAGGATTTCCGCAAGGATGTGCAATAGGACCTAAGCTGAAGTTCCACTCTTACGAGTATATATTTAAAAAGTTTTGTTAACTTATACCTCTTGATTCAAATTATGTACTTACTATGCGCTAATTATCGTGCGATTTTATGAAGCAATCGCAATCCTGAATCAGATGGTATTTTAAATTAATAAGAACTACTGTGTACTTCTTTTTCTGGTATCTATATTAGTAGTATTGTAACGGGTTTTGTTTCTAAGTAATTTATTGCAATTTTCAAATATTTTATACATAAACAACTACTTACTACAAAAGATAAATAATGTGTGAACTTCTAAGATTTTTTTTGTGGAATCTTGAATAAATTGTTGGTTTCGCATTAATTATTATGTTATTTACCTTTGACTCTTACAAAAACTGTTCGTAATTTTTTTCTGAATACAACAGTTCGTTTATATCTATTGAATTTCTATTGTGGTAGTTAGTCATTGTAGTATTATTGTGAATATGATAGTGATTTAATCCCCAAAAGCTTAAATTTTTATTACTTCTGGCATAACCTCGCGATTCATTACGTCGCGACTGATTCAATTTTACTAACAAAAACGCGGTCAGTATTTCGTATTTCGCATAAATAAGAACATTCCGAATGAATATTATGATCATAACAGCCCATTAAAGTCCCACTGCAGAGACGGGCCTACTAATACCACGCTGGCCAAACGGATTGGTATAGGATTTAATTTCAAGTTTTCCTTCTTTTTTTTACGTAAAGACAATATTCTTGGATAGTCCCTTAGTCGGTTTTTACGATACCTATGGGATGATATGGGGTGGTGACACACTGTATTCTTAATCCGGCACCACACGGAGGAATACCACCCAACCACCCAATTAGCTACGGTTATCATAAGATAACCGTAGCTAATTGGGTATATATATAAGCTGTAATAAAACATTTGGAAATTATTTGAACAGTGTTGATGATTAGGTTTAAGACCTAATATAATCTCACTCAAACTCGTACATTATGGAAACTAACAACCAGAGCAAATACTGCAGTAAATTGTCGACATTCGCCCTTGAAACATGATATTATAATCTATAACTTTGTTCCGATCGAGGCTGCCTCTATTGTGGTGCGCTGCAATTATTAGATGCATCATTCAAACAAATTACGTGACAGGTAGATGAAAAACGTAATATCTGTATGATTTTATCGACGAGTATTTTTGTTGTTGGTATGTCAAATCCTATATTATGAGTTTAATGACTATAATAGGTCTACCTATGAAATTGCCGTTTTTTTTCTGCGCAATCTTTAGCCTCTACATTCTTTAAAAACATATAAGTATTGTTTAAACTATCTACCTACCAAGTTTTAATAGTAAAGCTCTTATAGTTTCGGAAAAAAATGACTGTGACATACGGAGAGACAGACAGACCTGACGAATCTATAAGGGTTCCGTTTTTTGCCACTTGGCTACGGAACCCTAAAAGTGAATTCTTGAAGGAAATTAGAATTACATTTCAATCGAGGTAATAAAGATCGCGAAAGAGAAATCTAAAGTAGACACTGTTTTTTCTCTGCCTTGCAACGGGCAAATATAAGCAAAAAGTTTTTAGTACCACCCAGAGCCAAGAAGTACGTTTATAGTGGCTTTTATTAGATAAACCTAAATTAAAAAAAGGTTAATTACAATTACGAACAAACCTTTTTTGTTCTTCATTCTAATACGCACTACAATATGTTATTAACATTAGCATAATAACAAAGAATTAAAAGCGTTGAACTCCGCAAAAAACACAAAAACTATTTTTATGGCCGTTTGATGTTTTACGTTTTGTTGCCGCATTGCAACAATTATAATTCATCAACACAAGCTAGATTAACATCATGGCATAGTAGCTCATAAATCTCCCATTATAGAGACAGAGCTTATGCTTGTATGGAGTAGAACTTGGCTTATAGACACACGCTGGTCAATTGGCATTGAGTTTATTATTAAGTTTTTCTTTTGCCCTAATGATTTTAGTTGTTTCGCCTTATCTTCTTAAGTTCTTCAGCTTGTCATTACAATGAGAAGCTGTATCTATCTCTTTTATTTCACGTGAGTCTGAGTAGGCTTATCTTCTTTTTGTCATTCCTTTGTGGTCTTACTGCTGATGCTAGCCTCTTCCAGTATTCCAAATATTAACTGGGTGACTGTTCTTTGCTGCGAGTTGATAAAGTTTTCCGTCTTTTAGGGGAGTGCTACGTTTTCTAAATATACTTACATTAAAATCTTTATTCACGGGACGAAAACAGGTAATGACATTATTTTTCTTAATGCACATTGAGTAGGCAAATAGCATTCAACAATGTTTATCAACTTCCAACAGAAATAGAAACTACAATAAGCAAATCTTCTGAAGACCCATGGTAGTCTAATACGATCTCTTGATAGAAACCATCAGGATTTCGAGACACATCAGGGTATATTGAAATCTTCATTAGAAATCTAACATGCTTGATGAAACTAGAGTTCTAAGTTTAAGAGTAGTAAATACATTATTGTTTTAATTAAATTCACTACAGGAATCGTGGTTCTATATTGATCTAATAATATCAAGGAAAAGAGTTGACCTTGCAATTATCTTTTCCTAGTCGAAACCCTTTTAATTACTTTTTATGACAAGGGTTCAAGAATGGGTTAAAATATTTGGCACAAACATTCAGACCCGTCTAAAAAGCTTACATCGCTCTGCAAACTACACGTTGTGTACAAGTCAATAAAGCTAGTGTTTAGCTAGACACTTGCCTCATAATGTTATGGCATTGTTGTTAACACAGAAGCTGGCACCTTAAGATAATTAAAAAATAAAAAGGATTTACGAATTATATAAATACTGTGAATTCTAAACTTATTTCGCTAACGACATGTCCCAATACGTTTCATAATATTACGGCTATTATATCTACCAGTTCTCACAATGCTATGTCAATAATTTTTAACAGAAATATCAACATTATTTCTCACATGAAATAGTAAATTAAAATATAAAGAAACTTACTTCCAAATTGAGCATAAGTCCATTCAAGAATACAGCAGAACACGATATTAACATACACACCATTTAATTTAATCATTGTTATTTTTCACTAATAAACAGTATTTCAATTACTACTATTTTTAATTATTATAACTATAAATTGTTGGTTGATGCTAAAGGATGGCACAGGCTGGCATCATTGGTGGGACCACAACAAAAATGACACGCGAACAAAAGGCTTCATTTCGGCCGACACGCTTCAGAGTTTGCAAACCCGTAGTGATATTTTATCGGCAATTATTTTTTCATTTATAATTTTTCAATGATAACATTTATATCTCCGTATGGTGACGGAGTAAGAATACAATATGTCACCACCCGTAACAACCGACTAAGGGACTATCCGTGAGTATTATTTTCACGAAATAAAAGGAAGGAAAACTTGTAATTAAACCGTATACCAATCCGTTTGGCCAGCGTGGTATTAGTAGGCCAAGTGTCCCTCCGTCATGGAAGGAGGCCCGTCCCTGCAGTGGGACATTAATGGGCTGTTATGATGATGATGATGAACATTTATAATAACGTTGAATGTCTATTGATAAACTAATCATAAATTAACTTGGAATAGAAAAATAATATGAAGAACCTCAAAAGGCTCTGAGAAAGTGTTCACAGTATTCCATACGGTGCAGGAATATGATACAATAACTTTCCCCACCTATTTTATTTAGAGAATGTAATGAGTGTTGATAATGGTGATTTTTGCTTGCATTGCGCATTGCTTTAAACAATTATTATAGCTAGTACGCGACAAAGAGAGAGTCAACTGTCAGTGCGATTTTAAATCTTGAATTCTAATAATGGGATAAATGGATATAAATGGGACTAATGAATGAATCCTGTAAAACGCCACCTTAACAATCACAATAGGAAAAATTTAATAAAATATCTAACAAGAAGTAATTAGAATGAAGTGTTACCAAATGTTGGCGATATGTGAACGCAGGGTGATTCATCACTACAAACAGTTTGATTTAAATACGTGCTAAGGTGTTGGCAGACATTTACAGCTATCGGCTGATTATAATACTAATCTCTCTATCTAACAATAAATCATCTAGTTACTTGTAAATATTGAATCGATATTGGTGTTAATTGCCTTGTATTGTTTTTTTTTTTATGGTTAGTCTATTTGAGTCATACAAATTCGTCTGCTACACAAAAGGAAAACATCACATTTGGTTCACAGCCTTCTTCTATAAATTCTTTATTATGTATTATAATGTGTGGCTTAAACCGTATCAGTGTGGTGACGGAGTAAGAATACAATAATATGTCACCACCCCATCTCATCCAATAAGTGTAGTAAAAACCGACTAAGAAATGTAAATGTTATCTGTACGAAATAAACAGAAGGAAAACTTGAAAGCAAACACTATACCAATTCGTCTGGCCAGCGTGGTATTAGTAGGCCAAGTATCCCTCCTTCACGGGAAGAGGCCCGTCCCTGCAGTGTGATATTAATGGGCTGTTATGAATGGCTTTAACTGTCTTGAGCTTAAGATTTTTTTTCTGCTTTTTTGTAAATAAAAGCTCTTGGATGCGGTTTTGAACGCACGTATCTACAGGATGTCTTTCAATTAACGCTGGTTTGCATATACATATACATATTTCTAGCTCTAGTGGCTTAAGCTGTGCCTTGGTAAGTTAGTTAGGACACCATTTTTATGTAGGTAAATAAGTCACGGACCGAATACAGAAGAACAAGTATCGTTCTGTGGCGCATGTTGGAAGAGGTCTACGTTCAGAAGTGGGCAGCGATTAAAGAGTAAGTATTAATTAAAAGATTGAAATAAGCTATCTTAAAATAAAAAGTATTTTTAACCCCCGACACAAAAAAGACGGGGTGTTTTAAGTTTGACGTGTCTGTGAGTGTTTGTGTAAATGTGTACATATATGTCTGTGGCATCGCAGAGCTCCTAAACGGATGATCCGATTCTAATGCGGTTTGTGTTCTTAACTATGTAATTGTTTCATGTCTGGAAATCGTTTCATGTCTTCAAGGTTATCCGGTCGTTTGTTAGGGTGTGATAGGAATGTTACACGCTCCGTTTACTTGCAAGCATATGGGATCTGAAATTTGAAACACTAATGTCTTCTGGAACCATTGAGCTGGTCTGCTGTTACGGCTCGAAGATAAGAGACGTAACCCTGGAGTACCTTTAAGTAAACCCATCGAGTTTGGACTCGTTAGATTTGTCTTAACTAGTTCTCTTTAAGTATCTTTTTTTATCGATCGAGGGTTTTTTTAAATTTTATTTTGTTCATTAATAATTGTCACTTATTAGGGATACAGACTCTTTCCAATTCCTTCGATAAATATTATCTATTCAACATAATAAGAATATCTCGTAGTAGAATGAGCTAATCGCTCTACGATTAGCTTATTCTTTCAACAAAACAAATAAACTTTTTAGTTTTACAATAATAAGTATATTAAGTTATTATAATAAGTTATTTACAATAGTTTCGACTATTTTCAATTGTATAGTTTTAACAATTAAATCAGATGTTTACGGTATTTGTTTTAGCTATTTGAAAGGTATCTTGCTTACACTTTTATATATATTAAAATAGTCAGCTAGTAAAAATACATTCTTCTATCAACTAAATACTATGACGGTTTGGTCCGGTCACAGTGTTACTAGCTCTATCATATTTCTGTGAAGTCTATGCAAAACCAAATTCAAATATTCGCAAAAACATTAAATACAGAGTTCGCAAAACTAATTGAAAATCTTTGGTTGAGGGCCATCCGCCCCATCACAGCCCGTGTAAAGTAGTAGCGGTCTTCAGAGACCAACTACTCATCCTCAACAAAAACAAATTCTAAGTGAAAAAACCTCTCAACCCTATGCCAAGTAATTTCTCATTCGTTAAGTCACGAACACCAGCGACGAACGATAATTAGTTTTTGCCTTTAACCATGACAATTTACAAATCGACTAGTTTATGAGCAAGAAAAGGATCAAAACCGCCGCTATATTAACTACCTAGCTGACCCGTGCCCACTTCGTTGGACGGCGATAAAAACGCGTCACTTTTTTAAACATATTTCATTACTGCTCTATTCCTATTAGTCATAGCGTGATACTATATAGCCTATGACACTCCTCCACTTTACCTTTTTATAATATTAGTATAGAAGTATAAATGAATGAGTTTAAGGCTCGTCACGGAACAAATAGCTCGTTAGCTTAGTAACTACTACTTTTTTATTCACACAATGTGTTGTAAAAAAAAAACACTTTTATGTACTTACTGTGTGTGTTAAATATAAAAAGTGGACCTTTTTGTTTTCATTCCTCGTAAAAATTTTTAGCGCTAAACAAATTTAGCTTTAACCAATCACATTTATTATGTGCTCATGACCAGACGGCAAAAAACTCTGAGAATAACGACCGCGAACTATTCGTCCAGACTCAACCGCAACCGTTCTATAGGTGCAGCCGCGTAACATGATTTCGCGAGCTATGCGTATAAGGGCGCTTGTACACGCTAAGAAAATTTGCCGTGCCTGCGCCAGACAAGACAAATCTTCGTGTAGACGTCAAGAATTTTGTCTTTTTCGCACACGAAAACTTTTCGTGTCTTTCGCAGACAAGACCAATCGAAACGTGTACACGATAGGATTTTTTTCGTGCAGTCGTCAGACGGGCGTAGGGTGCGCAAGTAATAACAAGTGTGATAATGAGTGTGAGTTTCCTTTAGTAAAAATGTTAACTAGAAAGCAAAAAAGTATGATACCCTACTACCGCTCCCGCCCCTCCGCAACAACGTTCGCCGTGTCTTGTCTTGCGCAGACAAGAATATTTTCTTATTTATCGCCGGGCGGCGCTGTGTACACAGGTCGTGCTTAGAAACGACACGAATTCTTGCGTAGGCCCGGCGATTTTTCTTAGCGTGTACAAGCGCCGTAAATATTACCTATATTATTATTATTAGTTGATCTTGCTTGATAGAGTAAAGTAAGAGTTTACAAAAGCTTCATCATAACAGCCCATTAATGCCCCACTGCAGGGACGGGCCTCCTCCCATGACGGAGGGATAATTGGCCTACTAACACCACGCTGGCCAGACGGATTGTTTAATTTCAAGTTTTCCTTCTTTTTATTTCCTAAAGATAATATTCACAGATAGTCCCTTAGTCGGTTTTTATGACACCCATGGGATGAGATGGTGTAGTGACATATAGTATTCTTACTCCGTCACCACACGGAATAACTTTACTACTAAAGCTTACTTGCACATAATGTATAGTCACGTTGTTTATAGCATAAATAGGCCGACTCAACCGGGGCATTACAACCCTTTCACAGAAAACCGACGCAACGTAGAAGTTTCGTTCGGTAAACGTAAATTACCGGAAGCCCAACAACCTTCACATTATCTCCACTTTTCTTTTAGGGTAGGTAGAGTTGAGGCATAGACATTTTTACAACGTGAAGAAACGTAGTAAGTAGACAGAGATCTGGCTATGGCCTGGCATTGCTGGAGTCCATAAGCGGTGGCTACCACATACTATCAGGTCGGCCGCTTGCTCGTTTCCCGCCTTTGGCCAATACAAAAAAGGCAACCAGCTTACTGGCTTATACTTACAGATTGCAAGATCTACCATTCAAAGTATGACATAGTTAGTAATTATTAACACGCAAAACCGAAACATTAAGTACTTCCTATACAGATAATAAAACCATTTTTTGTATTTGGATGACAGTATTGTCAGTTGACCTTTTATTTGTAAACCGAGGTTATTTACCATATACGTACAATTTAGACACCATTGTTTTTGACAGTACGTTCTCGGCGTGAAAGAAAATTTACCCACACTGGTTGATACCATAGTTTACTAGCTGTTGGTAGTTTTTTTTAAATGGATTATCATTTTTATAACATCCCCAAAAAGCTCCTATTTGAATAATAGAACATGATCTTGATTATCCCCGTCACATTTTCATCCCCAATCCCCAAGCGATGTGCCCCGAAACGAGAGTAATGGCAAAAAAGACTCGTTTAATGCTGAACGCAAACAAACTGTGGAAACCGTATAAAAATGTACTCTAAATTATCATTAGCTTAACCACAGTCCGCGTCAACATAAACATAAAAACAGATTAAAAATCAGATATTAACATTCCCTTCAACACCATCATCATCATCTCAGCCAATTGACGTCCACTGCTGGACATAGGCCTCCTCCAAATATTGAATTTGTTGTGGTGTATTATTTCATAATTTAGAGAGTTTTTGGCCTACTTTCCCACGCTGGCCAGACGGGTTGGCAAAGGGTTTGTTTCGAGTATTCCGTCTCTGGCAGCGATAGTATTTGCGTACATTCGTTAGTTCCCTTAGTCGCCTTTTACGACACGAAATGGGATGGTGACACCCTGTATTCTTAATCCGTCACCACACAGACCCTTTAAGATCAACAGAGCTTAATAACTATAAACAAATAAAACACTGAATCATATAAAAACTTTGTATTACACCACTAAAATTAAGAACATAATACGATGACAGATTTTAAAAAGAACAAGTATTCATATGTTTCTTCTGTCATGTCATTCGCAATAAAATATGGCGAACTACGCTCATGTGTCTCGGTTTTAAGAATTCCATTTACACTACAATGCCATAATGTATGTATATAAAAACTGTGAAACTAAAATGTTAATAAATATGTTAAAATATATAAGGTTTAATCTCAATGAAAATACTTAATGAAAATTTCTTTTCAGACCACAACAAACATGCACTCATCCTCCCATCAATAACAATAAAAGTAAAGCAACCAATATGACTAAGACAATAGTAGAAAAATACTCGAGAGTATTCTCAACGGAAAACATGAAACTTGTAAACAGTGCTTCAGAGCAGAATGTGTACTTCACATATGTATGCCTTATTGACGAACTCAAACCCGGTGAAACATCAACTACTCCTAATGGACTATTAAATAAACCAGTAATTCAAAACAAAGACGAGGTGAGCTGTACTTATTTTATTATTTAAATATTTTATTTTATGGATAAAAAATATTACTTTTATAAATTACTTTAATAGATCAGTAGATATAATTATTTAGATAAGTAATGAATAATATTTATCATAAGACTAGCTACGTTTTTAAAAATATGTGGTGGAAAAGTGTCGTGGCAACCAAACAAAATATAGAATACAGCAACATACTTTGTGACTTGACGTGTATTGTTACTTTGTCAAATAGTTGATGTTTTTTTGTATAAAATATAAGATTATTTCAATAATCCCTATAAAGTTTTTATGTATATTTAAACCAAGATGAGTGAAGTGTTTTGAAAGAAGAAGTTATAACAATAGAGATTTGACGATCATAAGGCTATGGGTCTGATACCGTCACGACCACGGAAGAAAAATCAAGTGGAAATGCAATAGAACAAATAAACACACAAATAAACTGCTAAGAAAAAAATAACATATTATGTAGCTGATCCTACATCTCAGAGTGAAGCTTCATGCAATATAAATAGAAGTTAATTTGCTGAGCGTTGAAAGAATTAAATGACGTTTTGTAATTTAAATAGATTCAATTTTCGAGTTAATTCCATAGATGGCAGTTTTCGCAATTCTGGCAATTATATACTTTAACATGTTGTTCATAAGGGTGATATTCGCGTTATGTTTTACCTATGACCTCAGCGCCAAGTTATGCGTACCATAGCATCTTAGTGACACGCGTACCACGCCTACTTAGCACTTCCACTTGATTTTTCTTCCGTGGTCACTACCGCTAATGGATTTTCCGATGCACTGTTTGTTCACATGATGCCTTCAACATACGGAAAGAGTATATAGAATAAAAAGCTCTAGGATTTTAAAATATTCTTAAATATTGGCAGACTGATAATCGAAAAATATTAAGCAATTGTTTTACCTTTTAACAGTTTAGACTGCTCAATTTTTGTTATGACTTGCAGATAGCAGCAGAAGAACCATCAATACAAGTAGAAAGAACGAAGGGTTACTACGAACTTGTAGAGGCTGATAAAGTTAAAGCTGATAATTCAAAAGATGTAGTTGCGGAAGTATTAATGTCTATTAATGTAAGTGCATTTTGAATGAAATTGAAACATCCCGGCCCAAGTGGCAACTATTTTTTTTTGTTATTTAATTTATGTTTCAAACTCCAATTGTGTTGCTTGATGCTAACTAAGATTTAAGCTCCTCGTTGAAAAGTAGGTATGTCAAACAATGGTCTAAAGTAGTTCCGCAGATTTTGGAACAATTTTTATTTAAGTACTTTTTTTTCGAAAACATGTTTATTTTGCTTTTATTTTCAATTTAACATTTTTCAATCAGTTGTTATTGTTATTCTTTAGCAATTAATTGATGACGTGACATTTTGTTCAAAATCAAATGGGTATAATTATGCCAAATCATGTGCCAATCATGCAATTTTCAAACATTTCATTTTTCAAATTCGCACAACGAATATGTGAAATTATATTAAATAAGTCAAGTTATATTTATAATTATGCTGCATGGCACAATAAGTTTTTGCTTGACCTTAATATCATATATTTACAGCCAACATCTACGCCCCAAGAAAATGTAACTGACAATGTAGTTGACAACCGATTTCAAACTTGCGATAATCCAAACATTTTAAAGCTAACCAGAATGAAGTGGCTTACTGAACCACCAGCGGATCATGAAAGTGGTGCCAGGTACGTGCTTTATGCGTTTAACATAACAGTAGTTATCTCTAAAAAACATGTAGTACCAATCACTGCAAATCATTCTGGAGTTAATAAGTTATTATATTACCTATTATTAGTTAAGACTCTATACATATTGTTTGCCTATCAGAACTTTGGCTATCATAACTTTGAATCCCTGCAGGTGGTTTCTAACTAGATAGTCCCAGAATTCGGCGCAAGGACTTCTTTACACAAACAAATTATTTTATCTGTCAGATTTTGTTTTAATCATTAACACCCTTTGCCAATTGACTTTGCGATTTAGTCATATTAAGACGCTGGTACCATCTGCTGATTGTCTTTACAATTTAGTAATATTTGTCAGAATATTTTTTCCGTACACGAAATAAAAAAGTGGTGTCGTTCCAGAAAAAAGAATGCTCTAACAGGGGCCCCTATTAAAATCAGGAGGAGAAGGCATTAATATGTGAAGACGACACTACTTTATAGGTGATTTTTTTTCTAAATACATTAACATTCTAAATTGGATTTCCTTTTTAAGTCTGGAGAATCTACAGTCTGTTCAGAGGACTGCTAGTATTTACTTTCTAAAATACAAATACTGCTGAAAATTGGTTACACTATTATCACTTTGAACGATTAAATTTCAAGAATGAATCCTCGAATATTGTAATGTTATGAAATAAAATAACTGAAATAGGGTAATGTCAATTTCAGTTCACCATCATTGTCGCCTACAACATCGAACGCAAGCTTAGGCAGTAAAGATTCTGAATATGATATGAACAAAAGTGAATTTCTGGATGATAAATATCTGTCAACTATATTGAGATTAGACAAAGAGCATAATATGTTTGGACTATCAAGTATAGCTATTATCGGAACTCGACCGTCAAGACAGAAACGTAAGCAAGATGATGACAAGGCGGTATTTCATCAGAATGCAATAGTACAGATATGTGGCGGATGTTGCGCAGGCGGAGCCGTAAGTGTATTTTTTAATCTAAATTCTATAATATTATGCTATATTAGAAAAGTACAACAAAGGCTTGAAAGCCATATGTTTCCTTAATTCATATTTAACTAGCAAACCCCGCAAACTCCGTTTCGCCACCAGAAGCTGCTGTTTTCCCGTTCCCGTCCGCCTCCGTTTTCCCGCTTTTCTGTTGAAATTTTTTCTGAATTTTCTTTGCTGTAAATCTCACGGAGCCCGTTACCTTTCCAACGAATGCAAACCCGTGGAAAACGTTTCGTGCGTTCTGGAGTTATAGCGTCAGGAAAGAAAACCCGACTTATTTTCATATAGTAGATAATAATATACCGTTAACACGCCTCTCCGTTTTCTCTATCTGATAATCTCAATTTCTGCCTGATTTCTCTGTAAGTGTTGCTCTACATTAATGTACAAGCCAAAATATAAATCTGGCCATATGGGTGTACATGCCTCCGTCCTTTGATACAGCAGAGTCTAAAAACCTTAATTCATCATGTTTTATCTGATGAAACCCGTGACGCAAATTACCCGATTAGGGTCGTAGCAGATATCGTAACGTAAACGGATCGGCACCGCCTTGCCTTTTTCCTCGGTGTCAAACGCTAAAAAATCCGATTACGTTACGATTCCGATTAGTGTGCGTTGCAGTAAGGAGTTTCATACAAATAATACTGAACGGCTCGAGTTGATACGGTGCCGATCCGTTTATGTTACGTTATATTATTTGCTACGACCCTTATGCGACAGTTATTTATTTTATATATTTCTTCTTTTTCAGAGTAGAACAGGCCTGCCGCCTTCTTTAGTGGTAATGTTTGAATGAATTATTATTTTATTATTATTTAAATATAATTACATAATTAATTGAACAAAATTACTACCTAAATCTCCTTGTGGCGACGGAGTAAGAATACAATATGTAACCACCCCATCTCATCTCATGGGTGTCGTAAGAACCGAGGAAGGGACTATCCGTGAATATTATCTTTACGAAATAAAAAGAAGGAAAACTTGAAATTAAACCCTATACCAATCAGTCTGGCCAGCGTGGTATTAGTAGGCCAAGTATCCTTCCGTCATAGAAGGAGGCCGGCTCCAGTGGGACATTAATGGACTGTTATGATGATGATGACTTAATTATTAATTTTTATCTGTTTGATTATTTCTTTAAATACGAGACACTTGCTGAAGAGCTTAACCCGACCGACTAGAGACTGTAGAGGACACCGAGGCGGCGATCAGCGCCCTAACAGAGCACGTTCAATCGTTAATTAACGATTGTTCTCGGACAATGCCTGTGCCGGAAGACCGGCGCTGGCAACTGCCCGCAGACGTGCGTGATCTGTTGAGGCGCAAGAACTCTGCCACACGTGCCTATCACAGAGCCCCCAGCGAGGAAAATAGGGCCACCCTTAGATACCTGCAGCGGCAGGTCAAAGTACGCATAAATGAGTTTCGTCAGTCACGATGGGATGCGAAATTGAGCGAGATCGAGCCTTCTCATCTCGCTTTCTGGCAACTATCCCGATCGTTAACGAAGGACGTCTACTCTTCTATGCCTCCTTTGGTCAAGCCTGATAGGACACTAGCGTTTGAGGATGATGACAAGGCCGAATGCCTGGCCGACAGCCTCGAGGCCCAATGCGTGAGCAGTCCTCTTCAGGGAAACACTCATGGGAAATTTCAAATAGATGTCGAAAGCGAAGTGGAACGGCGAGCTTCTCTCCCGGCCCCTCCGCTCGAGACAGATAGCGACGTTATACCGTTAGTTACACCAGACGAGGTGCAAACCGTCATAAAATCTCTCGCCCCTAAAAAGGCACCCGGCTCGGACGGAATAACGAATAGGGTAATCAAATTATTCCCCGAACGTCTTTTGGTCCTTATGACATGCATATTTAATGCCGCACTATCAAACTGTGTCTTCCCACAGCAGTGGAAAGACGCCGTGGTTATCGGAATACCGAAACCCGGCAAAAAGAAGTCCGAGCCGGCTAGTTATAGACCGATTAGTCTGCTTAAAGGTTTAGGGAAAATTTACGAGCGGCTTTTGTATAGGAGGCTGTTAGCACACGTGGAGGCCAACAATCTTATTCCAAACGAGCAGTTTGGCTTTCGGGCCAAGCACTCGTCCACCCACCAAGTTCACCGTGTCGTTGAACATGTCAGCGCTCGGCTCATGAAAGGTCAAATGACCGGAGCTCTCTTCTTCGATGTGGCAAAGGCATTCGACAAGGTGTGGCACGCTGGCTTAACATACAAGCTTTTCACGATGGGAGTGCCACACAGACTCGTGCTCATCTTACGAGACTTTCTGTCGAATCGTTCCTTTCGCTACAAAGTTGAAGGGACTCTGTCCTCAGCTCACCCCATCCAGGCCGGAGTCCCTCAGGGCTCCGTCCTCGCCCCCCTTCTGTACTCTCTGTACACACGAGATATCCCTCGGCCTGCGGGTGTGCAAACAGCCCTTTTTGCAGACGATACAGCGATTTACGCCTCTGGCACCTCCCCTCCCTCGATAGTTAGGCGACTCCAATCTGCGTCCAACGCCCTCAGCGATTGGTTCCAGAAATGGAGGATAACAGTCAACCCCGAAAAGAGTCAAGCGGTGATGTTTCACAAGAAACGGAACCACTCGCCTCTCTCGGCAGCGACACAAAGAGTCAGGATGTTTGGCTCCCCGATCCCTTGGGCTAAGGAGGCCAAATATCTTGGCGTTTTGCTCGACGATAAGCTCTCTTTCCGTCCCCACATAAACATGGTTCGCAAGCGGGCCACGTTTGTGTTGGGACGGCTGCACATGCTCCTCCGGAAGGAGTCTAAGATGTCGATCCGAAACAAAGTTAGGTTATACACTACTTGTATCAGACCAATAATGACGTATGCGTGCGTAGTTTTTGCCCACCTTAGGCCACACAGGATCCATAGGTTACAAACAGTTCAAAATAGGTTCATGCGCAAAGCGACGGGAGCACCGTGGTTCATGCGTAACGAGGATCTTCACATAGACCTCGGGTTGCCTACTATCCAGCAACACATGAAACTCTGCTCCCGCCGCTACTTTGATTCGGCTGCCACTCACCCCAACCAACTAGTGGTCGGGGCGTCCGGGTACATCCCCTCCAAGATTAGCAAAATTCGTAGACCTAGGCATGCTCTCGAAGAGCCGGACGATAGGATCACGATCGCTCAACGTAGAGCTCACACGGCTCGCGAAGCCATAACAAAACGTCCGCGGTTCCGTCCTCGCCGTCGAGGCCGGAATACGCGCCGCGTTCGCTCCTAGAGGGCGTGCCTTCCGCACGTCCTGTTAGTCAGTGACGGTCCAGGCCGAGGTCCGTACCCCAAAGGGGGTGCCCCTGTGGCACGTCACTTAAATGTCTTTGGTTGAGGGCCATCCGCCCCACCACAGCCCGCGTAAAGTAGTAATGGTCGTCAGAGACCGACTACTCGTCCACACAACAAAAAAAAAAAAAAAGAAGAGCTTAACTGGTGCATCGTATTATTATAATTAAAAGCTTTCGTTTCAGTGCTCTACTAGTGGCTGTTTCGGTACAACATACTGCATTCCACGAAGTTGTGTAAGTACCTATTACTTAGCATGTATTTGTGGCAACATATTAATCGGCATACTTGAGGGTGTTGCTTTGACCCCTTAGCCATCAACTTTAGAAATTATCACTTGTGTACAGTTAACTTGATGAAACTCCAACACTATACGTGTAAATAATCTATTACGTATTTTAAGCAAGTTTCTCTACATATTGATATTTTCTTGAAGTATTTCGCGGAATATACTTACGGCCGAAAACTCAAACGTCCGTTAAAGTAAAGCGGCGCTTAAACTGGACATTTGTATGAGAATTTCTAGTTTAAGCGCCGCTTTACTTTAACAGACGTTTGAGTATTCGGCCGTTAGAGATAAAAATTTAAAGCTTATCTTTACTTTCCATTGCTTTTTCAGAGTCCGCCGCCGCGTTGCACCGGACATTGCGATGGCGTCGTAAGTTTAACATTTTAATATTTAACATTCGTCAAATAGTAATAAATTAGTGTCTTATTAAGCATGAACGAATATATTATTATTCATCATCATAATTTAATCTTAAGACTACGAGTATTAATGTCTTAACATTTGAATAATTGACCGCACAAGGTGGCAATACTTAAAGCAGGCCTATGTCCAGCAGTGGACGTCGATTGGCTGATGTGATGATGATGATTAGAATAATCAATTTATCAAAAAATATAACAGTTGTAGTGAGTGACAAAAATGTTGCAAAAACTATTTATAATCGGGAACTATATTTAACGTGTGCTCAGCTTGTAAAAGTAATAAAATTAGCATATGAAAGTGCTTTAGTAGGTGAACAGTTAACTAGGATGTAAAAGTATGGGAATAACTTATTTATGAGTCGCCTAGAAAGGTATGGTAGGTTTTATTCCCGTTAGCTCTTTATATAGTAATGTGCCACTTATTATACTTTCCATGTTATTCCATTATTGAGATACACATTAGCATTAGTTATAAGTTTTTGCCTATTAGGTGGATCAAGATAAATAACGGTGTATTTTTGAAGAATTATAAGGTTAGGCCCTCTATGATATACACGTGTGTTGTTTACATCAACCAAGACTACCTTAACTTATAATATCATGTATAAAAGATAATAATATAATATAACATGCTGTTGTGCGTACAACGTATGCTTTAAGAGTATAAATTGTTTGTTGTATGTAAAAGTACCAGTTTTAAACGACAAACACTCCACTTTATTTAGGTGTAGTATCCCAATAATTGACTATGGCGATTTATGAGTACCGTCTCAAATTTTATGCAGATTATATCCATACACTAAATTGACTTCTTAAGAAATACATTCAAGTATCATAATTATTCATTCGACCTAATTGGTTGCATAATTATAACACAAGAGTGCATGTCATATTTTATAAACGTTTTCTTTTTTCAAAACCATGTGTGTTAATTCTTGATTTGCCAAGGACAAAAGACGTTTCCCTGCTTTCCTAAAAAGTCAATTTCATTTTAAGCCTTAGGTGTAACTTTTATAAAGACAAATAAAAATTATAAGTAACATAATATTCGCTAGAAATATTGATTATTTATTTTTAATTGCAGTGCTCTCCATGTGGTAGCTGTAGTAAAGTAAGTGCTTTAAAGTTATTATTGTTTCAATCCAGAAGATTTTAAGTATTCTTTAAGCTTAAGATTCAAATCATATGCAACTGCTTTCCTGCCATAGGGCCCCTCGACCACGGCGACTTTTTGTAGCGATGCAGTCGCATCACAGCATCGATGCAGTAGCGCAACTTACGCGCGTTAGTAGCGATGCTCTAGCGCTTTTAGTAAATTCACGACTGCATCGCCCGCTACAAAAGGGGCGGGGGTCCTAAGAGATACTCTTGTAAGCTGACTACCGTAGTGTTGTAGTGATCGAACCAATCACTTTGCTTTACGCCTACAGGTCTTCTAATTTTTTATTTTTTGTTCTATTTTATAGAGATGCTATCCATGTCCAAAAGATGCTGGTGCCTTCGGTTTCAAGGTACTTTTTTAATTAAATATACATATTTTTCAATAGTAAAATACACACATCAAAAAAGTCTAAGCAACATGCATGATATTACAAATTTACCATTTATATTAATTAATTTCTAAGTATTTACTCACTCAAAGTGTATAGGTAAGTAAACTTTTTTGTTATTGATGACATACTGGCTGGTTGTAAAAAAAAAATTTCGATTATGTTTTGTTTTTTTTCATAAAATTCAAATGACTGCGAATTTGTTTGAATTTAAGTGCATGTTAATTGCTACGTTTTAGTCTTGATTTTATAATTTTACCAACCATTTAAATACAGTTGGCGACAAAATTGAATTGTTAGATATTCTTTACGTCATGGAGCGACGTCATTTGACGGCAGATGAAATGCAAAGAGCTGTAGGGATGTTGCAAGCGGGAAGTAATCAATCTCAGTTATCTCGACATTTTGGTATTCATAGAAGTGTTATTTGTCGTCTTTGGCAGCGCTACAATAATACAGGGGAACCCGCTGAACAGCATCCAGGCCGTAAAAGGAGTACAACCACTCGGCAAGACCGGTACATACAACTGACTGCAAGACGCCAGCCGATGTTAACCGCTCGAGAGATAAGTTTGAGGCTACAAAATTCAAGTGGTGTTGATGTAAGTCCCCAAACTGTGCGAAATCGACTGCATGAGTACGGCCTACGAGCTCGACGCCCTATCAGGTGCCCACCGATACGTCACGGGAATCGCGCTCGTCGAAATGAATGGTGTAGAGAACGCATAACATGGACCCAGGAACAATGGGATAAAATTATGTTTTCCGATGAGTCGCGATTCGGGTTTAGGCCTGATACAAGAAGGGTGCGAGTGTACCGTCGACCCGGAAATACTGAAAGACTCAGGTGCGTTCAGGAAGTTCATCCATACAGCGGCTCAACAGTTATGGTATGGGCGGGTATTATGAAGAACAGGCGAACTGAGCTCGTTTTTGTAAATGGAAACATGAACGCTGAAAATTACGTTGAGGATATTCTCAGACCTTATGTCCATCCATTTGCACAAACCTTTGGCTCCGATTTTACGTTAATGCATGACAATGCGCGTTCACATACAGCTCGGCGAACCAGTGAATACTTGGCAACGGAGAACATCCAGGTATTGCCCTGGCCTGCACAATCGCCAGACCTCAACCCCATCGAGCACGCATGGGACATGCTCCAGAGACGTGTTTTGAAGGACTTGGACGGAGTGACAACAACCCAACAGCTGAAGGATTTGCTACAATTCCATTGGGAGCGAATACCGCAAGATGACATAAACAGTCTCATTAATTCAATGAATAATCGTTGCCGACAAGTTCTGAATAGCAGAGGAGGCCATACTTTGTATTAAATTGTCCTATTCTTTCACAATAAATTCATTTTCTTAAGAAATTTCAATTTGTAAAAAAAAAGTTTAGTTTCTTATGTACCTGTATATTCTAATATTGTTAATTTCTGTTATTAAAAGAACTTATAAAGAAAACAGCTGTTATTTTTACATCATAGAACCCTAAAAATATTATTTTAAAAATAAAATACAACGTTATAATTAAAATAAATGGTAAAATAAATTAATATAAATGGTAAATTTGTAATATCATGCATGTTGCTTAGACTTTTTTGATGTGTGTATAATAGCCTGTTAAGAAAGTAAGTGCAACAATTCAACACATTCACAGTCAATAAGACTTTGGCGTAGTGTTTTCAATTTCTGTTAAATTTTAAAAGGCCATTAGAGTAATTAAATCAAACATACTATGAATGACATAAATTAAATAAGATATTTTTTTATTTATATTAAAATGATTTATAATGATTATAATTATCGACGACGTCTAATATTTTTCAGATTAAGTTAAAACGGAGACCTGAATACGAGCCTGAACCTATTACATTAACTCCAAGAGCTAGCAGTATATTGCAAAAGGTCAGTCAGTGATTGAAAATTGTTTATTGGACTTATATTTTTTTACCTACTTCTTTAAACATTTTGCTAAAACATTTCCCTAAACACGAAACAGTTATTCCAATAAGTATTATATAACATTTAGAAATAACTTATATAATGAAAACCCCCGACACAAAAATCTATAAAATGTTTAATGAAAATCAATAATAACCATTGAACACTGTTTCCTATAGTTCATACACGAACACATGCACAAGGTCACGTAAAGATCATGTCAGCTGTCAAACGCTGTCAAGAGCTATGATTACGCGAACAGATGCGGATATTTTTTTTATATAAGTAACTTACTCTTTTTGCGTCGGGGGCAAATTATATTTAACCACGTGGTTTTTTGCAGCCATTTGCAGCGAGGATTTGTACTCACTGTCCTCCATGCATACCGCCGTCGTCTTACTTTCCGTACTATACACCGTGCTATTGGCCGTCGCGCCCTTCAGCTCCCTGTTCTCATCCAGAAAGATGTTTTCACAATCCGCCATGTCCTCCACCAAGGAGGCGACAATTAGCTCCTCTTCCGCCACAATATACGTGCCCTAGGGTTAGTTAGATAACAGATTGTTACTGTAACGTAGAATCACCATAAGTTGCTAGTCAGGGTCGAAATTTTTATGCTTTTTACTTAACGTTTTTTGATGATTTGATTTCATTGCAGATTTCTTTTGCAAATTTCTTTTAATAATTTTACTTTTTAAAGATACATCAGTTTACGCATTGACTTTTGATAAAGTCTCTCATATTAAAACTATTATTGTTACAGGGTACATTATGTGCTAATAGAAAAGATAAATGCACTAATGATGCATGTCCTGGGGTAAGTGCGGCTTAAAACCGTAAGATATACCTAACTGGTCACTTGAATAAAAGTTGGTATTGTACTTATTGTAAAAAAAATAATTATCATTTCAGAAAAATGTTGAAATGAGAAAAAGTATAGAAACTAGATTTGGACAAAATTGATAAAACGTCAAAATGGAATTGGCGGGAAACACTACGATTTGTGCCGCATGTGGCGTAAGTAAATCATTGTGTAACGCAGAACACTAAATTATTTTTTGTAAAGTCTCCGCGAAGCAGAGCATGACACTAGTACGTATGTTTTCTTAAAAAAATAATTATATAAAGTTTTGACATAATAAATAAATAAAAATTAAATATTCACACACAGTAGGCCAAGTATCCCTCCATCACGGGAGGAGGCCCGTCCTTGCAGTGGGACATTAATGGGCTGTTATGTTGAAATATTCACACACATTGAAACAACTTTATCAGTCCCAAACTAAGCAGAGCTTATTACAATGTATAATTGCTTTTCAGAGAGATCGTTGTGTTAAAAAACGGAAATGCGTATCTTCGAACTCATCGTGTTGCCTTGTTAAAAAAGGAGGGAGTGTAAGTTATATTATTTTATACCTAAACTAATCAATAATTACGAGTACTTAGGCGACTTTTTGTAGCGCCACTAACTCGTGTCAATCGCATTTGCAACGCGCTTCTGCATCGAGACTGTATCCATGCAAACGCGCGACCGTGTCGAACGACATCGGGGTGGGAACTGACGGAGGGCGGTAAACATAATTTATATCATGTGCCGTTTTACTGAATCGCGTTTGTATCGAGGCAGAAGCGCGTCAGTATCGCGCTTGCATCGTGTTTGAATCTGAGTACGTGGGTACTTGCACACAGCTGGCGACCACATCGCGACTATAGACGATACAGTGGTCGTTGGCAAGCGACATTATCACATAATTTTCTTACCTTTTTTTTTTCAGTGTCATTCAATTCGCTCCTGTAGTTCTTATTCTGAATGCAGTTACGTGGTAACTAAACTCTTTCGTATTTTTTTATATTTATATTGTAGTAATAGTTTGGGGCAAAAGAACTTTCGTATTTAAATGTATTGTTTGTAACCCTCCGGCGCCAGGGGTCTACTTCTCAAACTGTCTATTTCGCATCATTACCCACTTCTCTGTTTGACTACTTCGCTAAATGCCTACTTAGCAAACAGCCTGTTTCGCATTCCGCCTACTTTTCAATTGAACTACTTCGCAAACTGACTACTTTTTTCTTTAATGTCATCTTCGGACAGTTTATAACATAATAGCAATAGAATGCACATTCGTTACCTCCTTGCTAGAGGAAATTACTGGCCACTTTATTTTTGATATAGGTATCCTTTATTTATTTTCCTTTAATGACAAATAAGATGAAATAATGTCATATCAATGTCATTGTGTATTCAGTGCGTTAGTTTAATAAAAGGGAATAGTATTTTTACTGTGTACGTAATGGATTTGCAATTTACTAAGAACCAAGTCGGTCGTCTTTCCTTGTTACAAGAAGGCTACAGGTACAATTTTGAAAAAACAAACAGGTCTGGCAGTACACTGTGGCGCTGTGCCAATCGTAGTTGCTGCAGTAGTATAGTGTGACCACAGGAGCTGTGCACCTCCTGAGGTATGCGCGCGGCGAGAGGGGGGTGGACATATAGAGTACATGATAAATACTGGTATAGAATAAACAGTCTATGATGTAGCTACTAGCGACATCTGACACAATATACTTAAGTTATTTGGCTGGTACTGGTCGCTGCACGAGCGGCTGTAGCAGTTTTCTATTAAAAGACAGTTTTTTTTAAAACTCCAAGAAAGTATTTACATTGTTGTATAGTTTTAAGCGTAAATAGGATCATTATTTGTGTTTTTATAATGTAACTTTGAGAAAAATGACATCTAGCGGAATGTATCAAATACTCTAAGAAGATAAAGTTCATAGAAAAATATAATGTTCGAATTGTTATGACACTGCCGTCAAAACTCGTGACAGCAGGTAGGTGTCCGTTATGGTAGCATATACACAAGAGCTATATCGAGTTGGTTACTATGCCAAAAAACTCTGCATAAATAAAAATAAAAAAAAATCCAATTGTTAAGATTAATGATGAGGAATTAGAAATCGTTAACACTACAGTATTCCTAGGAATTACTTTATACAGATTACCCCCTTACTCATAAACGCCTCTTAAATTTAAGTTAATTGATTACCTTAAATTCTTACGGTTTTGTTTAGTATAAGTTTGATTTTACAAATAATAATCTCGCTAAACAGTGATTAAGTAAGTAAGGGGTGAGTTCTTATTTATCACCTGCATATTTTTAATAAAATATGAGTATATTTGGGTTACATTGTGATCAACTAAGTAAGTGTAATATATTACAGATATGTCTATAAAGTCGTCAAATTTGTGATTTTTATTAGTTCATTAATCTACACTAAACTAATACTGACTTACGAAGAACGATGTAAACAATGAGTAGAGTAAATCAAAGTGGCACGCGGGAAGTGATTTTTAAAGTTATAAGGCGATGTTTAGCGGAGCACGATTCTGGTCAACTTTTATGCGATTTGGATGATGTTTATGGGCGAACTGCAACTTTGATGGGTATGTAATCGTGTGACTGTTTTTCGTAATCTGTCTCAAGTAATAAATTCACTCCATTTGAGATCTAGAGACCAAAAACAGGCTTTGTGTACATAGCACATTTTTAGGTTAGATATTCATTGTAAGTAAGAAAAATCGTAGTACGACCATTTCTGTTGATACATTATCAGTTGCATTAGTATAATTCAGTCAAGATTTATCCCAATTTGAATTTGAATTAATTGCTTTATGTCTATATTACGGTTGATATTGATAACTAAACTATGTCACTTTCGCATCGACTGGTCTGTCTACAAAAAATAATTAATTGCAATATTTTATTAAATTTTATATCATTTAGCTCTTAGTGATCCATGTTAAATGATATCTTGTTGGTTAATATTTAACACTGAATACATTTTAGTTAGGTATTGTAGTTATTCTTTCCATTCCATTAGAATTATTAAATTTAAAAATAACAGATTTAAAAATAATGAAAAGCTTGAAACTCCTGGTAAACACAGGCAAGGCCGGCCAAAGAAAGAAATGTATGTTTCTATATTTCTGCTCTCCCTCACAAAATACAATTATGTTCTACAGTAAAAAAGAGGTATATAACATTTTTCTTCTTTTACCTGTATTTTGTTTCTAGTTATGCCTAAATTTATCGTAGGTATAATCAAATGTTCAATTTACATAACTTTTGTAAAATTTCGAGTTCCAACCTATTGCAATTTTCTGAGAAAATTGCAGATGATAGCTAGAACTGAGATGGATTTTAATTGTAGTCTTGAAGTTCTACACAAAACTTTAAATGCAATAGGCTTACCTACAAGAAATGCCCTAGTATTATAAGTGCTCTAATAGTGTAGTGTTATTTGAACATAATTGTTTTGAAAACTATTTTGTCAGACTAAATAGGGTTGCTACGTGTACACAGTAGCGCCCTAATTTTTTGTCAGGACTTTATAGACATACTGTACCTACATTTAAAACAAATAGTTGTTGTGGTTTTAATATTATAGCGTAATAAAATAACTCCAGCCCGGCCCCTAAGAACCGTTAATATCTCCGATAATATTGAATTTTGTATTGAAATAAAGTGTTACACAGGCGTTATTTCAGGGTTACATTTCTACTGTATTAACAGAATTATTGTACCTATGTTTTGTAGTTCTCGAGTTATTAAAATCACTTGTGAGCATATTATCTGTACCAGTACTATGAACATAAATTAACATGGATTTTTGACATATTCCACTGTGAATTCGCATAAAGCATTTACCTACACTAATTCAGCCAGAATTTCACGCATTATTTTTACATAAAGAACTTTTCAAAAGAAAAATTCCCTTTCTATCAGAACTATTACGTGTACGCTACCATAACGGACACCTATTTTTTCTTCGTCCCCCACCTCGCCGCGCATACCTCAGGGGGTGCACAGCTCCTGTGGTCACACTATACCATTACATTAGACCAATCCAAAACTAAAGTCCTCAGATCAAGCGACAAGAACCCTCATACGTGTTCTCCCGATCTAAACAGAAACAGAATTCTATTGGCTATAGAAAAAACAAAAAGTGATGTCTGTGATAATTTTGATCCAATCCAAAAAATTTATGAAAGTAACATTGAACATTTAAAACTTGATTGCTGTGTTCCATCATTTTTGTCAGTAAAAGATACGTTATATAGAGCCAGAAAAAAATTTCTAAATACCGATCGTTTAATATTTTCAAACATCCAGGAAGTTTACGTTCCTAGCGGTTTGGCGAAGAATTTTTTAATTTTTGAAGATGGTGATATAGAAAAAAATTTTAGTTTTCTCTACACCCTTGGCGAAAAAACAGATAAAGGGAAAACCTGGCAGATTTTATGGTGATGGCACGTTCCGTTGTGTACCGTCACCGTTCTATCAATTATACACTATCCATTTTGATTTGGGTTCCACGATTGAAAGTGTTAACGTGAAACCAATTATTTATGCGATGTTACCTAACAAAAGTGAAATAACATATACACGCTTTTTTGAGATCCTAAAAGAAAAATTAAAGGTTGAGATGACAGATTTCAAATGTGATTTTGAAAGTGCGGTTATAAACGCTGTGCAGACGATTTATCCACAATGTAAGGTAACAGGATGCTACTATCATTTTCAAAAAGCCATTTGGAGAAAGTATAAGCAATTAAAAATACAAGGCCATGGTGGACGAAAAATGGTAAGATGGACCACACACTTGCCTTTATTGCCGTCACATTTAATCGAAGAAGGGTGGAGGGTTATTTTGAATAATGTCCCAGAGCTTACTAATCCGATTATGGAGTTCAAAATTTACTTTGAATCCCAGTGGCTGAGAAAAGTTTCTGCGGAGATCCTGAGTTGTGCACACCAATTGCATCGTACAACAAATGTTCTAGAAGGTTGGCATAGGCGTCTAAATGCCAGGATACCTAAAAAGCCAACTTTCTTCTCATTTGTTCATAAACTGCGCAAAGAGGGAAAACATTTCAATTTTGAAATTCAAAGATGTTTGTACCACCCTTTGAAAAAAAACCGCAAGAACTGTGATATACAATTTGATCAAAAATTAGAAAAACACGTGTGCCAATTAGAAGCTACCGAAATAACAATTATAGAATAATCATTATATAAAAAACTGTTTATATGCGATTAAAATTTAATTAGTGTTTTTAAGTTTTTCTTTGTTTGCATGCGATTGAAGGTTTATTAGTGTTTTTAAGTTTTTCTTTGTTATTACATTACAATTTAAGTTTAATTTCATTTTAAGTTTGTTTGGTTAGTAAAAATAATATAATACAAAACGTAACGAACAATTTTCTATTTATCAGTACTTAGTTCGTTCTTTGACAAGTAGGCAGTTTGCGAAGTGGTCTCTTTGAGAGTAGGCGGAATGCGAAATAGACTGTTTGATAAGTAGGCGATTTGCGAAGTTGTCTCCACGAAAAGTAGTCAAAATGAGAAATAGACAGTTTGAGAAGTAGACCCCTGGCGCCGGAGGGGTTTGTAATCAAAATCTCTTTAGCAGTATTTACTGGTTTTGGGACATGTTGACAATCTAAACATGATATAAATTAAAAAAAAAAACCTTAGTTACCGCCTTTTTTTAAGCAAGCATATTTTGTGATTGAGAAGTTCGGTACATTTTAAATTTTTATTAGTAAATGGTCAATATTTGACAAAGACATTAGTAGAAACTAAATTCAGCTTGTTTCGTCAATAGTTCAAGATGCTTTCCTAAAGTCTGTAGAAGTCTAGTAATGTAAAAACAGGGTTATAATTAGAACAGAGTCTTTAATTGGTATGTTAGTTTATTATTTTATTTTTCAGAGCTGTAAATCGCCGAAAAAATGTGGATCGCCTGTTAGTAGTTATTTGTATTATTTACACCCGGTTTCTAAAACGCTTGTCAAATCCTAAGATCACTCCGTTGAAATTGACTCGATGTATATTTTCAATCGGCGTATGTCCCGGTCTCTGGTTTTAAAGGGTTCCGGGAAAAGAGTTCGAAGAAAGAAAGTCAGTAAAAACAAATTCAGCTTGTTAAGTCAATAGTTCACCCTGATCCCACTCAAGACAAGTATTTGTGCAATTCGCAAATGTTTGGCCTGTATTCTGGGTGGTTTTGTTAGTCAATATTATGTATGTAAATCCGTCTGGTGCCGGAGTAAGAATACAATATGTCACTACCCCATCTTATCCCATGGGTGTCGTAAAAACCGACTATGAGACTATCCGTCAATATTATCTTTACGAAATGAAAAGAAGGAAAACTTGAAATAAAAAAAACCCTATACCAATCCCGTCTGGCCAGCGTGGTATTAGTAGGCCAAGTATCCCTCCGTCACGGGAGGAGGTCCGTCCCTGCAGTGGAACATTAATGGGCTGTTATGGATATCTGTAAAAGTCAAGTAGTGTAAAAACTAATGTTTTCCCCAGTTTAATTGGTATTTTAATTTCTTTTTACTTTTCAGAGCTGTAAGTCACCAAAAAAATGTGCGTCGCCAAAAAAATGTGCGTCGCCTGTAAGTATTCATTTGTTTTGTTTACAACCGGTTTCAGAAACGCAAGTCAACCCGTTGTTCAACTACTCGTACGCCTATTTAACAGCCCTGTCAAACCAAGTTCAGTTTCTACTACTTTTCTTTAGTTTACTTATAATTAGAGACTTTTACTTTATTGACCCCGGTTTCTGAAACGCTTGTCAAATCATTGTTCAACTAACTCGTACGTTAATGTAAACACCTCTGTGAAATTATGACGTTTGAAAATGTTTAGTAACCTTACATAACAAGAAAGTCTATGGCACTATACCGTATTCATTCTTACCTGATTTATATTTAGTAAACAAACACCACATATTGCAAATTTACTAGTTTTTACATCAATCGCACACTTTGATATGGATGAAAATTTCTGGAAAGTAGCATTACACGTTTATGCAATAGAAAACACGTAAATCACTTTGATTTATCCACTATCTTTCTTAAAGGACAATGAGCAGAAGTGGTCCAAATTTCCACCACTATTGGGGGCTATGTAAGCTTAAAGTCGACTAAATACCATACAATTTTGATTACTAGGTGACAAAAATATATTCACTCAGAAAAAAGTTATGACTGTTTTAAAAATACGTATTTTTAGTTATTTAACCGTGAATTTTTTCGCACATAGCTACATTTCAAGCAGTAAAAACATGGTAGACGGATTCCCCCTGTTCTGTGATGCGCTCAAATCGTCTGCAAAGTATACAATGATAACCTTAGCGCACCTACTCATATAAAAATGTAATCGGGACGGTTCGCAATCGTGCTAAAAGTATTTTTCGCACGTGCAAGACAACACTACACATATGTAATGATCCATAATCGAAAAACCATTTCGAACTACTACTGTTCTTGTCTTTCTGGAATGCGAACTGTGGGGTGCTGTGCCCATGTCATGGTAATTATTTGTTATTTTGGATGGGCGAGACACCAACCCACAATTCTACTTCCAGCTGCGAATTTGGACAATGTTATTGTGGGTGAAGACATGAGATGTATTCTTATAAGGACAGACTCCACACTGTGAGACAGGAACAAATAAAACTTGTGTGATATTTTTGTGTTTACATTCTTCCCAGTATAACAAATATTTTTAAATAAACATAAGCATTGTAAAGATAGCTTTAAGTCCTTTCATTTGATTTGATACCTCACATGATGGGTTCCCTATTTTACTGCGAAAGTTGATAGTTCGATTTTTATTATATCGAACACGGTATCGCGATAATTTAGTAGTACGATGTTATCGTACATCGATGCTTTATTGGTGCGATGTAACGCTAGTGCGAAAAATCTTGTTGCGAAAAATCTTACTACGATTACTTATTAGTTCGGTATCTTGTTAGTTCGATACATCGTCGGTTCGAAACTCCTATTGTTTCATGACATTTAATTAATAACTTTTATTTATTTTAAATTATGGATATTAATGAAATAATTTATTTATATTTTAAAAAATATACAATACGAATATATTAAAATAATCCTAATCATAAGTAGATGAGGAATATTATACGTTACTTTATATTTTATCTTTAAAACTAAAATCAGACAAAATACCTACATTTATTATTTTACTGTAAAAAATAATTAAAATCGGTTCAGTAGATCCAGAGATTACCCCCTACAACGTCACAAACACACAAACTTTACCTCTTTATAATATTAGTATAGAGAAAAAATATATTCATATTTTCAAAAAGATGCTAATTATTTTTTACAGTAAAATAATAGATTTAGGTATTTTGTCTGATTTTATTTTTAAAGATTAAATATAAAGTAAAGTATAATATTCCTCATCTACCTAAGATAAGGATTATTTTAATATATTCGTATTGTATATTTTTTAATAGATAAATAAATTATTTCATTAATATCCATGATTTAAAATAAATAAAAGTTTTTAATTAAATGTCATGAAACAATAGGAGTTTTGAACCGATGTACTATTGAACTAACACGTAATCGTAGTAAGATTTTTCGCAACAAGATTTTTCGCACTAGCGTTACATCGCACCAATAAAGCATCGATGTACGATACCGTGTTCGATATAATAAAAATCGAACTATCAACTTTCGCAGTAAAATAGGGAACCCCACATGATAGGGTTTGATTTTTTTGACGTAGCGAGATACCTACCGCGACCGCCAAATTTTTTTATTTTGGTTCTTAGAGCTTATATCAACCAGAATACCTAAATCAATCGAGTACTTTTAAAGGATATAGTGAAATAATTAAGCGTAAAAAGGTTTTTAAATTGCAAGTTCTCATGGGGGTCATAACTTTTTACTGAGTAAATATTTTGGGTTGCGGTCTTCTGATAATGATTCAGAACGCAGTGTTCCATCATATGTCATAGTTCTTATTGATGGTGGAAATTTGGACCAAGCTCCATATATTTTTGCCCATTCTCCTTTTAAATAAATATAATTTTTTCCAACGGAAAATTTCACAGATAAAATTAATTTTACTATTTGACATTTGTAGATTCTAGAATTTTTTCCTTGATTTCTATACATTTCTCAAAGATCAAAGACTAAAATCTTTAGTCTGTGGTTGACACGACGCCATATATGTTTACGTTTTAAAGCAAGTCCGTTTAAATAGACTATACATATTATACTTATTTTCCTTTAGCTTTTAGAGTTTGGCGCATCCAATTAGAGCGTTTTTTCTTCTTTTTTAAACAAAAAGTGAAAGCTATTCTAGTAAACAAATCAGGTTTTCCTCGTCATGCCACGAATCAATTAATTATACAAAGCCCTAATCTGTTTTTCATGACACTTTTTATAACACTTTTTATAACAAAAAAACAGTAATAAGCAATGTGTATTTTTTCAGGTTTCTTGCTCATCTTGCAAGTGCAAAAAGCCTTCGTGTGGCAAATGTTGTGTTATTAAGAAATATGAGGTAATGCAAAACATATATAGGTACGATAGATTAATATGCCAGGGAACAACTAACTAAAGAATAAATTATAATTGTAACTTTTCAGAAATTTTATGCTGATAAAAAAGATAATTGCAAATGCAAGAAACAGAGATGTTGTGAGGTACAACAATATTTTTAATAAGTGCCACTGTGTATTAGACGGCCGGGAAACGTACGACCACGTGGCTGCGGCTAGCCCGCACACATTGCGCGCGCTTTTTTCGTTGCGGCCAACCTGCTGGCTGCTGATTGCGTAATGCGAGCTAATGCCATATATAAATATGGCTTCCATATATCATGGAAGAGTTACTTGACGTGGTATAATGGCCTGGCCCTCTAATGCGCGGTGACTCTAAAAGTCAGCCTTATTTATCCATTTAAATTAGCATGTATGTAATCGAAATGTAAGCATGATTCCACCTTGTAATGTTAGATATTACCTATGATTCCACCTTGTAATGTTAGATATTACCAATATGTGTTAAAATGAATATGTCGGTTTTTTGTTTATTTTAACGGAGCCAGCCGTGATAATCTTGTATCGATCAGTCAATCTGTTTGAAAGTTTGATTTTTTATTAAATTATACAGACTACATCATTACATAGAATTAAAAAACAACATAAAATTACCATTTCCATAAGCTTATTTTTTTATTTTTTTGTTATTATGGCCTTTAACTATTTTGTTATTATGGCCTACCCGTATTAAGTAATTGGTACTGCAATGTTTGTCTTTCAGAAAAAAATCCTGATATACGACGGTTGCAAATGTGGCAAGTCGTGTAGTAATATTGGCAAGGTACTGGTGTATTCTTTTCTATATATTTGTGTAAAAACCGTTTACCGAACTCCTAAACGCTAACAATAACTATACTAAAGCTAAACTAGATGTGAAATGTTATCCAATTAATCAAAAATCATAACTAGTAAATTGACCCTTACCTTTCTGTATGATATGACATAAAGTAACTACGGCACAAGGACTGGGGTTTTTTATTTACCCATACCTGCCATAGTAAATTAAAATGTTCCATTTTTTTTTTATAATAATCCAACTGTAATTCATGCATCTATACTTGATTAACTTTGTAAACAAACACGACATTTTGCAAATTCACAAGTTTTTACATCAATCGCACACTTTGATGTGGATGAAAATTTCTGTAAAGTAACATTAGACAAAAATATATATGTTTGTCTATATTATTATATACTATAGAAAACACATAAATTACTTTGATTTACCTGGTATCTTTCTTATATTTTCAATAAATGTAATTTTTTTTCAACAGATAGAAATAAACTTCACCATTCTGACATTTTTATAGACGCCATATTTGTTTACCTTTAAATTTAAGTCTTATTATATGAACTGTACAACCGTTCGTGAATATTTTGTAATTTTCGTAGTATATTGTCAAAAGGTAGTTGCAACCATCTTTGCAATCATCAGAATTTAGACAGTACAATTTACTATTATCATTGCTTGGACAGACAATTATCAGACTAGAGACATCTTCGAAAGACCACTACTTCTACAGACAATACTTAGATTTATGTAGATAATTAAACAATTTTACATATTTTGTAATTTAAAATAATACGTTTCCATTTTTAAATATTTTCATTTATATACTTATGCTTTCTGGGGCAAAGACATGTTGACATTTAAGAGTATCGTCATTTTTTATTTCGGTATAAAGAGATTTACACAATTTAATTTTATGAATTCGAAACTTTTTTACCTAGTCATTTTTCCTTATGGTCCTTAGTCGCCAAAAGGGTTTTTAGATTCACAATTAGGACACTCAATCGTCATCCACACCCAAAATCCTTCCGTATCCTTGGCCTTTTTTTCCTTTCCTTAAGGTCGCTGTATTGGGGATCACCATGTGACATTGACTATTGTGACAAGCTGCCTTCCATCAGGTAAAGTGAAATAGGAGCGCGATCACTTACCTCAAGCGTCCCTGATACTACGATCCCCGGTTAGTGCAAATTAAGTTCATGTGACAATATTGATAGTAGACTATAATATGAATATTTCACCTTTCATTTAAGGTTGTTAGCCTCTGCCTTTCAACGGTTGCTAAGCAACGGTTTGTTATTAAACATTTCACATCGAGTTTGGCTTTAGTGTGACAATTTTAGCAAAAAGGTCAATTTCTTATAAATTAATTACAAACCCCATTACTCATAAACGCCTCTTACATTTTATCACTGTTTAGCGAGATTTTTATTTCTAAAACCAACCTTATGCCAAACAAAACCGTAAGAATTTAAGCTAATCAATTGACTAAAATTAAAGAGGCGTTTCTTATGAGTAAGGGGGAAAAGTGTTAAACATGTTTAATACCTGTTTAACACTTTTGTAATGAATAAACGTGTCTGTTAACATCAAATAAAATATGTTGACGTAAATAAGTAGAAAAATGTAATATTACATATTATTATAATTATCACGCTTCGTCAGTCAGATCAGATCAGATCCACTAAAGGGTTCTTAAGCGATCTTATCTGGAAAATTACCCCCAAGACGCCAAACAATTCAAATCGCTATTTCACAGGAGAAAACGTCTTAGTAGGATAAAAGATTTTGAGTATTTTTTTTAAATTCTAGATGTGTTGCAAGAAGAGTTCATGTAAGAAGCCGTGCAAAAAACCATCATGCAAAAAGGTGGTTTGCAAACCATCGCCTTGCAAGGTACCTTGCAAGGTGTCGTGCAAGGTGTATTATAAATTCTTATACATTAATAATACAATTAATTCTTATCCTTATAAATTCATTACAAATGAGTTAAACAAGTTTTAATAAACGTTTTTGTTAAAAACATCAAATGAAATATGCTTGACATGTAGTTTAAAGTAGAAATGTACTATTATTTATTCTCATACTTCGTCAGATCAAATCGTATCCACTAGGGGGATCTTAAGCGACCTTTTAACTTAAAAATTACAGTTAAAACCGATATTTCACAGGAGAAAACACGGATAAAAGATTTTGAGTAATGTTTTTAAATTCTAGATGTGTTGCAAGAAGAGTTCATGTAAAAAGGTGTGCAAAAAACCATCATGCAAAAAAGTGGTTTGCAAACCATCGCCTTGCAAGCCTTGCAAGGTGTCGTGCAAGGTGTCGTGTGGTAAGCCTTGTAAGGTAAAAAAATGCAAAAAATGCAAGGTACCAAAATGCAAAAAGAAATGTCCATCGCCTTGCAAGACACCGCCGTGTAAGACACCCTCTTGCAAGCCATCGCCTTGTAAACCACCACCCTGCAAGCCATCTTGCAAGTTACCTTTGTGCAAACCCTCTCCAAAGTGTAAGCCTTCAGGATGCAAGCAGCCTTGTAAGCCTATGCCTCCTTGCTACAATTGTATGATGGCTCACTCTGATGTAAGTATATTACTCTTTTACTAATTAGACCGCACCTTCGATCAACAGTATACGATAGTCGAACTATTATAATACGGCAATTTTGACTTTTGTACTTTAGGGTTGCAGTGTCTGACATCGATTGGTAGAATTATTAATTTAGATAACGAGCAAATAATCGATTTAAAATAGTTACTAAAGAGTAGGGTTAATTAAAAATGGTAGTATTATTTTATTTTTCTCAAAGATAAAAAAAATTCTAATGAATTGTCTATGAGGATAAATTTTTCGAAATATTTTTTTACTAATATTTTTGTTTTCTCGACCGTCTTTCCAAGTTATCTTATGTCACGACATGCTCACGTCATTCCTCTAATGTGAAAAAATACGCCTCTTAGGTGGTGAATAAATATAGAAATAAATCCATCGTCATATTTTGTATAATCGTTTTCTCAGCTTACTTTAAAAAACGGATTTTACAGAAAAAAAGCAAGAGAAAATTTTATTTCTAGATAACTTTGCTACGAATAGAAACATTTTGTAATATATAATTTGAACTAAAGTTTTGAAAAGAAATAAGTCGATGAATATTTTTACTCGAGTCAGGACTCAAACCAGTCCGGAGAGATTATATATCAATAATTTTTACAATTTCAGGAAGATGTGGAACGTCAATATGTCAGCTGCTCATCATTGTCTTTGTCCTCGTCGTCGCAGTCGCAGTCGGAGGTACCTATACGCTCTGAATGTTCTGTTTCTCTTATTTATTTTTAAACATAATTATTTTAAGGAAAGAATCCTTAAGTAAGAATTATCAATCCCATTATTGCATTTAAAATCTGTTACCCTGTAACGTTGTCCCAATAATTTATTCAAGCATCCAAATGCTAGAAAGTTTTCGGTTTTTCACGTGCGTGTGAACTGAGGGACCAAACCGGGAATTCGGAAAATAAATTACCACGGATTTAGTAGTAGATTAGAAACAATTGTAGAACGAATCTTGGAATTTGTACAAAAATGTATCAAAAACTACAGCCCTTTATATGTGGTCCCTCAGTTATCACAGACCATTTAGCCAGCTCTCGGAAATTATCTTTAAATTGAAGATAATGTGATTACATTTAGTATAGAATTTGTAAGGTTCATTTACTAAATAACAGGCCACCCAAGCATTAAAGAAAAAACTAAAACAACGTCTAAACTGTAGTCCCTCAGTCCACACTAATATTATTATATTTCAGTGAAAATTATTGAATCATATCTCTAAATCCGTAAATTTTCTAGCTATGGTTATAGAAAAAGTCTTTATACATTTTCTAAAAAAGAAATGGTGCAAAAATATTGGCGCAATTTCAAGATAATGAGTATTAAAACTGGTCCCTCAATCCACACGTCTATTATCATATTGCGTGTGCTAACTGTTTAACCAAAGTAATATCAGAAACTCAAGTGGATGTACCTTTTAGTATAAAGTTTCTACTAAATTATCGAAAACTTAAATTGTATATTAATTGCCTTTAAGCTGAGATAATCATTTATTATTAACCCTAAGAAAATACACCGAGTAGTGTGACCAAACGATGAAACAAAATGTATACAGTTTGCAATGTCTTTTATTATACTTCGTATAATATAGCATTAGACAGAACTAAGTAAAGGTTGCATGGTACATTTTTTAATATTGTGATAAATGGAGCAAATGTGTATTATTTAAATCATTGATTAAAATATTTTTATTTACTTAAGTAAAATTTGGATGTAGCTTACTGAATGTAAGAATATTTGTTGGTTTGTACTTTCAATAATTTTCAACTGTAGGTCATAGCAAAAGAAAAGCTCATTCATGAAACAGTGACATCGGTAAAGACCGCCTAGGATTAACGCTGGAACAAATTCAGATGCTCCTATAATTTTGTAGGTTCTGTTCTTTACTGTTATAGTAACAGGGACATTAGTTAGATAATCTTTTTCGATGTCATTTAAATCAAACGATATTATTTTTGATAACTCGTAATTATAACTAACTTTTTCATTACAAGTAACACAGTTCCTGTTTTCTTCGTCATTGTTAATAGTCTCTTCTAAAATACTAATACCAAATATTTCAATAAAACTTATATTTAATGGCAAAAATGCAGCGTCTCTTTTGATTTGGTTTGATTGACAGGATGCGTTTAAACACTGTTTTGTGAAAGTTGCACTGGAAAAATATCTCAAAAGTATGTGTTCAAATATGTATGAGACGTTACACTGACAATCATAGATAACATGATTCCTTTCTCATGTGTTGTTGTTTTCTCATTTTGTTTCATCGTTTGGTCACACTACTCGGTGTATTAGCTTAGGGTTAATAATGAATGATTATCTATGCTTAAAGGCAATTAATATACAATTTAAGTTTTCGATAATTTAGTAGAAACTTTATACTAAAAGGTACATCCACTTGAGTTTCTGATATTACTTTGGTTCCTTTATTCGCATAATATTAGATTCTCAAAATATTAGATTCTTGTAATATTAGATTATCAAAATAGCAGATTCTCAATAAAACCAAAGTACAGTCAATAAGAAAAACATTAAATTATTTTGTAATTTTTTTTTTTTTATGGCAAAACAAAAAATGTATTCCTCTTCTTAAACAATTAATATAATGGCAACGACACGCATAAATCATGCCAAAGTCTATACAAGAAAATTTAAAAAATACCAGCAACCTCTCAGGACATGCTTGGCATGACGGCCCTGAACAATGTTTGTTCTACGACTTTTGGAAATTCAAAACTTCTTCCATACAAAAATTCAAACTCAACGAAAAATTCCGAACAAAGTGCAAAAAAAATTTTTCGAATTTCCAAAATTCGTAGAACAAACATTGTTCAGGACCATCATGCTAATCATGTCTTAAGAGGTTGCCGGTATTTTTTTCAATTTCCCTGTATATGGCGATCAAAATAATTAGTTTTTATTTAATGCCGATAACATATTTAAACAAGTTTCTACGGTAATTTTGTTTGAGGTGCAATCTAATATTATATTGGCAATTTGATTATCTTTGTTTAATTGCTTGTTTTTTTGATTTTTTATAAATACAACACCAGATTCAACACATGCATTTAAATTCATTGTTGCCATATTATTGCACAAATATTATTAAAACAAATAGGTATTTGATGTTTAATGAAATGTCAAAGCGAAGTCCAGTAGACCACAAATAGCACATAGGTTTTTTATCATTTGATGAGTAATGTCATTGTTTATGTTAATTAAATAGGTCCTATATGTTTATAGGAAATATCTCTAAAAATAGATTAGCTATAGGCAAACATTCTTAGTAGGTAAGTAATAAATTAAATTAATTTTTCACGTTGAATGTCCTATTTCGGTTATATTGAGAATCTGCTATTTTGATAATCTAATATTACAAGAATCTAATATTTTGAGAATCTAATATTATGCGAATAAGGGCTTTGGTTAAACAGTTTGCACACGCAATATGATAATAGACGTGTGGATTGAGGGACCAGTTTTAATACTCATTATCTTGAAATTGCGCCAATATTTTTGCTCCATTTCTTTTTTAGAAAATGTATAAAGACTTTTTCTATAACCATAGCTAGAAAATTTACGGATTTAGAGATATGATTCAGTAATTTTCACTGAAATATAAATAATATTAGTGTGGACTGAGGGACTACAGTTTAGACGTTGTTTTAGTTTTTTCTTTAATGCTTGGGTGGCCTGTTATTTAGTAAATGAACCTTACAAATTCTATACTAAATGTGTGTAATCCCATTATCTTCATTTTAAAGATAATTTCCGAGAGCTGGTTAAATGGTCTGTGAGAACTGAGGGACCACATATAAAGGGCTGTAGTTTTTGATACATTTTTGTAGAAATTCCAAGATTCGTTCTACAATTGTTTCTAATCTACTACAAAATCCTTGGTATTTTATTTTCCGAATTTCCGGTTTGGTCCCTCAGTTCACACGCACGTGGTTTTTCTTTTTTGCGGAAGCTAAATATTTATTATATGCCTAAATTACTTGTATATTATTATCTGCCGAAGAATATTACAATAAAAACAAATGTAGGTGTTAAGGTAATATATAGCAATATATATAGCATTAGACAGAACTAAGTAAAGGTTGCATGGTACATTTTTTAATATTGTGATAAATGGAGCAAATGTGTATTATTTAAATCATTGATTAAAATATTTTTATTTACTTAAGTAAAATTTGGATGTAGCTTACTGAATGTAAGAATATTTGTTGGTTTGTACTTTCAATAATTTTCAACTGTAGGTCATAGCAAAAGAAAAGCTCATTCATGAAACAGTGACATCGGTAAAGACCGCCTAGGATTAACGCTGGAACAAATTCAGATGCTCCTATAATTTTGTAGGTTCTGTTCTTTACTGTTATAGTAACAGGGACATTAGTTAGATAATCTTTTTCGATGTCATTTAAATCAAACGATATTATTTTTGATAACTCGTAATTATAACTAACTTTTTCATTACAAGTAACACAGTTCCTGTTTTCTTCGTCATTGTTAATAGTCTCTTCTAAAATACTAATACCAAATATTTCAATAAAACTTATATTTAATGGCAAAAATGCAGCGTCTCTTTTGATTTGGTTTGATTGACAGGATGCGTTTAAACACTGTTTTGTGAAAGTTGCACTGGAAAAATATCTCAAAAGTATGTGTTCAAATATGTATGAGACGTTACACTGACAATCATAGATAACATGATTCCTTTCTCATGTGTTGTTGTTTTCTCATTTTGTTTCATCGTTTGGTCACACTACTCGGTGTATTAGCTTAGGGTTAATAATGAATGATTATCTATGCTTAAAGGCAATTAATATACAATTTAAGTTTTCGATAATTTAGTAGAAACTTTATACTAAAAGGTACATCCACTTGAGTTTCTGATATTACTTTGGTTCCTTTATTCGCATAATATTAGATTCTCAAAATATTAGATTCTTGTAATATTAGATTATCAAAATAGCAGATTCTCAATAAAACCAAAGTACAGTCAATAAGAAAAACATTAAATTATTTTGTAATTTTTTTTTTTTTATGGCAAAACAAAAAATGTATTCCTCTTCTTAAACAATTAATATAATGGCAACGACACGCATAAATCATGCCAAAGTCTATACAAGAAAATTTAAAAAATACCAGCAACCTCTCAGGACATGCTTGGCATGACGGCCCTGAACAATGTTTGTTCTACGACTTTTGGAAATTCAAAACTTCTTCCATACAAAAATTCAAACTCAACGAAAAATTCCGAACAAAGTGCAAAAAAAATTTTTCGAATTTCCAAAATTCGTAGAACAAACATTGTTCAGGACCATCATGCTAATCATGTCTTAAGAGGTTGCCGGTATTTTTTTCAATTTCCCTGTATATGGCGATCAAAATAATTAGTTTTTATTTAATGCCGATAACATATTTAAACAAGTTTCTACGGTAATTTTGTTTGAGGTGCAATCTAATATTATATTGGCAATTTGATTATCTTTGTTTAATTGCTTGTTTTTTTGATTTTTTATAAATACAACACCAGATTCAACACATGCATTTAAATTCATTGTTGCCATATTATTGCACAAATATTATTAAAACAAATAGGTATTTGATGTTTAATGAAATGTCAAAGCGAAGTCCAGTAGACCACAAATAGCACATAGGTTTTTTATCATTTGATGAGTAATGTCATTGTTTATGTTAATTAAATAGGTCCTATATGTTTATAGGAAATATCTCTAAAAATAGATTAGCTATAGGCAAACATTCTTAGTAGGTAAGTAATAAATTAAATTAATTTTTCACGTTGAATGTCCTATTTCGGTTATATTGAGAATCTGCTATTTTGATAATCTAATATTACAAGAATCTAATATTTTGAGAATCTAATATTATGCGAATAAGGGCTTTGGTTAAACAGTTTGCACACGCAATATGATAATAGACGTGTGGATTGAGGGACCAGTTTTAATACTCATTATCTTGAAATTGCGCCAATATTTTTGCTCCATTTCTTTTTTAGAAAATGTATAAAGACTTTTTCTATAACCATAGCTAGAAAATTTACGGATTTAGAGATATGATTCAGTAATTTTCACTGAAATATAAATAATATTAGTGTGGACTGAGGGACTACAGTTTAGACGTTGTTTTAGTTTTTTCTTTAATGCTTGGGTGGCCTGTTATTTAGTAAATGAACCTTACAAATTCTATACTAAATGTGTGTAATCCCATTATCTTCATTTTAAAGATAATTTCCGAGAGCTGGTTAAATGGTCTGTGAGAACTGAGGGACCACATATAAAGGGCTGTAGTTTTTGATACATTTTTGTAGAAATTCCAAGATTCGTTCTACAATTGTTTCTAATCTACTACAAAATCCTTGGTATTTTATTTTCCGAATTTCCGGTTTGGTCCCTCAGTTCACACGCACGTGGTTTTTCTTTTTTGCGGAAGCTAAATATTTATTATATGCCTAAATTACTTGTATATTATTATCTGCCGAAGAATATTACAATAAAAACAAATGTAGGTGTTAAGGTAATATATACCTAATGTTTATTCCAGTAATCATGATAATATTATGTTCCTTGTTTTAGACCGACATCGATGGCATGGTGATACCGCAGGAAGAGGTGGTAGGTATAATAGTAAGCTTTAGAAAACTACATTACTTATTTATTATGAGTATTCATCGCATAAAACTTTTTACCATAATTAACGAAAACACTCTTTACCGTAATTTTAACTAAATTGACATAATGTACCTCTCATATAAATAGTAAGAAATACGATCAAATATTTCAAAGAGCTTTACCAAATTTTTTATTTTCAGAACAAAGACTGCTACTCACCACTTGACTTCGGCTTAGAAGAGGATATCATCAATCTCAAAATAAGTCAAACAGAACAAAATAATGAAGAAAAAATAATGAAAAATTAAATAGTCAGTGTACCTAATTAAATTCATGTCAAATTATTCGTATCCAATAATAATGTAAACTCAATAAAAGTCAATAAAAGTAATTTGGTTTTTATTTGTACATTTGACACATCTACCTCAAGCAGTTAGCATGAATATCTATTGAACCTATCAATATAACATTCCAATGGAACTAAAATAAATTTAGCAAAACTGTTAAATAATATCGTACATAATTTGGATAAGTGCTAAATGCCATGTCCATAACTGCATTATGTGAGTGTGTTTTTGGTCAGTCTACGTAGAATTGAATCAATTGATTCTAATTCTGTTTCTATTCACGGGACCCCTGTCCCGATATTGCCTCGAGAATCTTCGTTATACCCAATATTCGCACGGGAACCTCCTTCCGGAATTCCCGTAACTCCGTCAAGAACCTCCACCATGTATTCCCGATCTTTCTTCGGGAATTGTATACCGATATTTCCTCGGAATCGATATCCCGGTATTCTCTCGGGAACATCTTTCCGGTATTTTATATATACAGAAGAGGGTTCGAGAACAAAAAATTGGCTTCCGGTCATCCCTCAGGAACCCAATCCCGGTCCCGGTCATTCCTCGGGAACCCAATCCCGGTCTTTTCTCGGGAACCCAATCCCGGTCTTTTCTCGGGAACTCAATCACGGTCCTTCCTCGGGAACTCAATCACGGTCCTTCCTCGGGAACTCAATCACGGTCCTTCCTCGGGAACTCAAACCCGGTCCTTCCTCAGAAAGCCCTTTCCGGTTTCCCTTCGGCACACTCTTCCCGGTATTCCCTCAGGAACCCTCTTCCCACGGGAACACATTCCGAGTATTTTCACGGGAACACGTTCCCGGTACAGAAAGAAAGAAAGAAAATACGTTTATTAGGCATACAAACATACACAACACCAAACAATGAAACATAAACAATTATAAAAATAAAATCAAACAAAAACAAATAATAAAAATTAAAAATAATGTGTAGTGCAGTGCTGTGTAGAAGGATGCCTAAAAGGTTTCAGCTCAGCTTAAGCTACGGATGACCGCAGCGCTGATTTTCAGCTGAACCACTACTGAGCTACGGACTTTAAAACCCATATACAAAATTAAAATAAAATAAAAATAAGATAAAAATAAATAAAACTTGTATACATTACTTATTAACTACTACTTAAATCGTTAGATGGAGTGGAATTGAGTGTTGATCTTGGACATGAAATGAATAAATAATATTTAAATACATAAAATACTTTTTTTTTCTTACCGCTTTTAATCTTATCTACTAATAAACATCCTAAGTGCTGGATTTTTGTATAAATAAAAAAGTACTTTTCAATTTTTGTTTGAAACCACTAAGACTTTTTAGACTTCGCAATGGAGGTGGAATATTATTCCAGCACTTTGTAGAATTATATTTAAAACTGCCTCTGAACGCAGTAGTTCGGTGCCGAGGTATATGCAACACAGAAGATAACATTCTAGCAGGGTTCTTTCTATGATTATCCATCCAATCAAGCTTATTAAACAAGTACTCCGGCTTGCCCGTACGTATGACACCAAAAAGAAGTGTTGCCAGATGCAATTCCCTCCTCCAGTTCATTTTTAAAATATTTCTTTCATTTAAAAATGGTGTAACATGATCACGTTTCGGAATATTAAAACAAAAGCGCGCACAGGCATTTTGTACACGTTGCACCAAGCCAGAGGTTTTAGCTAATAATCTTGGTCCATAAACCACATTCATATAGTTGAATTTGGAAAGGACAAGCGTGTCTACGAGCTGCACACGAAGATCAACACTGATGTAGTCACGCATCTTATACAGCACCTTAAGTCTATAAAAACAATTGCGTGTTACGTCAGATATGTATTTTTCAAACCTAAGTTCTTCGTCCATAACTATCCCCAAATTTCTGACTTCTTGAGCCCGTTCTATAGGGTCCCCATTAATAATAAAAAGTGGAGTCATTGCGCCAATGCTTCTAATTTGTTCTTTTGTACCCAATATCATATATTTTGTTTTACTTGCATTAAGTTTTGTTTTACAGCATTGTGAACCTCTTCCCGTTATTCCCTCGGGACCCTCTTCTCGGTATTCCCTCGGGAACCTCTTCCCAGTATTCCCTCGGGACCATCTTCCCGGTATTCCCTCTGGTACCTCTTCCCGGTATTCCCTCGGGTACCTCTTCCCGGTATTCCCTCGGGTACCTCTTCCCGGTATTCCCACGGGAGCCTCTACCCGGTCTTCCCATGGGAACCTCTACCCGGTCTTCCCACGGGAACCTCTACCCGGTCTTCCCACGGGAACCTCTACCCGGTCTTCCCACGGGAACCTCTACCCGGGCTTCCCACGGGAACCTCTACCCGGGCTTCCCACGGGAACCTCTACCCGGGCTTCCCACGGGAACCTCTACCCGGGCTTCCCACGGGAACCCCTACCCGGGCTTCCCACGGGAACCTCTACCCGGGCTTCCCACGGGAACCTCTACCCAGGCTTCCCACGGGAACCTCTTCCCGGTATCCCACGGGACCCTCTTCCCGGTATCCCACGGCAAGCAGTACCCTGTCTTCCCACGGGACACTTTTCCCCTGTCTTCCCACGGGACACTTTTCCCCTGTCTTCCCACGGGAACCTCTACCCGGTCTTCCCACGGGAACCTCTACCCGGTCTTCCCACGGGAACCTCTACCCGGTCTTCCCTCGGGAACCTCTACCCGGTCTTCCCTAGGGAACCTCTACCCGGTCTTCCCACGGGAACCTCTACCCGGTCTTCCCACGGGAACCTCTACCCGGTCTTCCCACGGGAACCTCTACCCGGTCTTCCCACGGGAACCTCTACCCGGTCTTCCTACGGGAACCTCTACCAGGTCTTCCCACGGGAAGCTCTACCCGGTCTTCCCACGGGAAGCTCTACCCGGTCTTCCCACGGGAACCTCTACCCGGTCTTCCCACGGGATTCACACGGGATTCCCCCGAGATTCACACGGGATTCCCCCGAGATTCACACGGGATTCACACGGATTTCACACGGGTTTCACACGGGATTCACACGGGAACACATTCCCGGAAATCACACGGGAACACATTCCCGGAAAACACACGGGAACACATTCCCGGAAATCACACGGGAGTCTGTTCCCAGAAATCACACGGGAGTCTGTTCCCAGAAATCACACGGGAGTCTGTTCCCAGAAATCACACGGGAGTCTGTTCCCAGAAATCACACGGGATAGGCGTCCCGGAAATCCCACGGGACCCTCTGCCCGGATATTGCACGGGACCGCCTTCTCGGAAATCCCACGGGACCCTGTTCCCGGTATTCCGACGGGAACCTCTTCCCGGTATTCCCACGGGAACCTCTTCCCGCTATTCCCACGGGAACCTCTTCCCGCTATTCCCACGGGAACCTCTTCCCGGTATTCCCACGGGAACCTCTTCCCGGTATTCCTACGGGAACCTCTTCCCGGTATTCCCACGGGAACTCAGCCCTTTGGGAACTCAGCCCTTTGGGAACTCAGCCCTTTGGGAACTCAGCCCTTTGGGAACTCAGCCCTTGGGGAACTCAGCCCTTGGGGAACTCAGCCCTTGGGGAACTCAGCCCTTGGGGAACTCAGCCCTTGGGGAACTCAGCCCTTGGGGAACTCAGCCCTTTGGGAACTCAGCCCTTTGGGAACTCAGCCCTTTGGGAACTCAGCCCTTTGGGAACTCAGCCCTTTGGGAACTCAGCCCTTTGGGAACTCAGCCCTTTGGGAACTCAGCCCTTTGGGATCTCAGCCCTTTGGGAACTCAGCCCTTTGGGAACTCAGCCCTTTGGGAACTCAGCCCTTGGGGAACTCAGCCCTTGGGGAACTCAGCCCTTCGGCAACTGTGCAACAAAAGAATGTTATCTTCTTATATAACATAAGATAATGTATTGTCTAGTTTTTATAAGCCTACCAACAAATTATTATGTTCGATCGCTAGTTTCTAACAACAATTCAAATTTTCGGAATTATAAAATAAGAACCGACAGATACTTGGGTTAGAATTTGCGAAGGCTACTAGAATTCATATATGAAGACTACCCGACGCCCCGCTTGAAGTTGTGTTTTTTTGTTTTTGTAAATGTGTTATTGTCTGGCTTTACTGTAAATAAATTGTTTTTCTTTTCTTTTCCTTTTTTTTTTCGCTTCTCCGTAAACGTGAACTTAGGCTACAAACTGACAACATGTTAAAATGTAGCGTATTTCTCTTTCCGTGTTCAGTTGGCGACTAAAACCAGCACGGTTTTGTATTACTATTCAACTCGACAAACCCGTGCTGAATTGGCGTCAACTGAACACCGTTTTGCGATCAAGCAACGCCTAACAAACGTTTTTTTACAAAACCGTGTGCATTTTAAGAGAATATTCGGATTGTTCGGAATAAATCGCGGCACTCGAAGTAGGTACTTAGGCTAGCCTAGCAGGCACTTGGCGCGCAATTCGTCGTCTAAACGCGCTTGTCAGCGTTTACGTGTTTGTTGTTTTAACCCATTTAGACCGATAAACCTAAAAAAAATATCCAATAAAAGGGGGAGCATAGGGGGGGGGGGTCGTACCATATACGGTACAGTAGGCCTATAGGGTATGCAAAAACACTTAATTTTTACCAAAGACTTTAGTTTAATAAAATAAATAATCCTCACACATTCACACATCGCCACCTAGTCCTGAACTAAGCAAAGCTTGTACGTACCTACTATGGGTACTAGACAACGGATAAACATACTTAAATACTTTTTTTTTTGGAAATACATACATATATTATACATAGAAATTTGGCCACCAACAAGTTGCTCTTCAATATAAGCTTTACCCGAAACCCCTAGCCCTACCCTGTTCTCGCAAATAGTAGATGTGTATGTAATATTGAAATCGATACACCATACTCATATGAAATAATATGAGACTCTCGCTCGACACGGCGTAAGGAGGTTCCTATATCTGGAGCCCTAACCACCAGTAGCTTGGTCCTTGTACCAGATGCTTGTGGGTCTATCTTTTTTATATTTTAATATTTAAAAATGTAATTATTTAAAAAAAAATTTAAGTAAAGAGAAAAATAATTATAAAATTGACTCCCTTAGTCAGTTTTTACGACACGCATGGGATGAGGGTGACATAGAACAAAAATGTACTGTTTTATTTTAATGTAAGTCATGGTCAGCCTAGTCAATTTTTTAGCTAAAAATTATAATTTAGTTGATAATTATTAAAATAAAACCGTATCAAGATCAGAAGACGTTTTAAAATTTAGTACAAACATTTTCACAATTTCAGGTATAGTCTGGGTTGACATACAAGTTTGGGTTAAATTCATGTACGCCAAAACATGGAACACTCACACGGAACATTTCTTAGAAAGTAATTGCTTAATTTTCTCTTAAACTAGTATATTTTTTATGATGATTTGTGTTTCACAAATTGATCCGGGATAGTGTTCGTGTACTAGAGTATCAAAGTCAAGAAATTATTAAGCCATAGCTTAAGATTTTTTAATACTTCAATCTGCGCTATAGGAGGATTGAGTGTTCTACAAATACCTTTATAAAATCGAAATAAATAGTCAAAAACATTTGAATAATTGGGAATATATTTCACTAAATCTGTACAATTATTTCACAACAAAATTGTTCGTATGTTTCTAAGAAACAAGGTGCAGTAATTTTTTCTGGTCGCCGGATTGAGTGTTCTAATTAATTGACCGTAACTTTTTTTGCTATGCTTTTCACAATTTTTTCCTAAAAATTATTCTTTAATTTCGTCATGTTTTGACTTACTTTTAAAAAAGAACACTCACACCACACGCACATGAGTTTCTTGGCCACGTTCTTCTCAGAGCTCTACTATAGTCGTCTGCGAAAGTGGCAGTAGTTTGGCAGACTTTTTCTTATAAAACAATTACTATTCATAAGTGTTACCTTGTGACCAAATTGAATATAGCTATTTGACTTTGATCTCCGTGTGGTGACGGAGTAAGAATACAGTGTGTCACCACCCCATCTCATCCCATGGGTGTCTTAAAAACCGGCTAAGGGACTATCCGTGAATATTATCTTTACGTAATAAAAAGAAGGAAAACTTGAAATTAAACCCTATACCAATCCGTCTGGCCAGCGTGGTATTAGTAGGCTAAGTATCCCTCCGTCACTGGAGGAGGCCTGTCCATGATGTGCGTGTGGTATGACTGTTCATTTTAAAAAGTTAGTCCAAACATGACGCAATTTAAGAATAATTTAGGAAAAAAAATTAATTTTCTCTTAAACTACACAAATCAAAAAAGTCTAAGCAACATGCATGATATTACAAATTTACCATTTATATTATTTAATTTCTAAGTATTTACTCACTCAAAGTGTATAGGTAAGTAAACTTTTTTGTTATTGATGACATACTGGCTGGTTGTAAAAAAAAAATTTCGATTATGTTTTGTTTTTTTTTCATAAAATTCAAATGACTGCGAATTTGTTTGAATTTGAGTGCATGTTAATTGCTACGTTTTAGTCTTGATTTTATAATTTTACCAACCATTTAAATACAGTTGGCGACAAAATTGAATTGTTAGATATTCTTTACGTCATGGAGCGACGTCATTTGACGGCAGATGAAATGCAAAGAGCTGTAGGGATGTTGCAAGCGGGAAGTAATCAATCTCAGGTATCTCGACATTTTGGTATTCATAGAAGTGTTATTTGTCGTCTTTGGCAGCGCTACAATAATACAGGGGAACCCGCTGAACAGCATCCAGGCCGTAAAAGGAGTACAACCACTCGGCAAGACCGGTACATACAACTGACTGCAAGACGCCAGCCGATGTTAACCGCTCGAGAGATAAGTTTGAGGCTACAAAATTCAAGTGGTGTTGATGTAAGTCCCCAAACTGTGCGAAATCGACTGCATGAGTACGGCCTACGAGCTCGACGCCCTATCAGGTGCCCACCGATACGTCACGGGAATCGCGCTCGTCGAAATGAATGGTGTAGAGAACGCATAACATGGACCCAGGAACAATGGGATAAAATTATGTTTTCCGATGAGTCGCGATTCGGGTTTAGGCCTGATACAAGAAGGGTGCGAGTGTACCGTCGACCCGGAAATACTGAAAGACTCAGGTGCGTTCAGGAAGTTCATCCATACAGCGGCTCAACAGTTATGGTATGGGCGGGTATTATGAAGAACAGGCGAACTGAGCTCGTTTTTGTAAATGGAAACATGAACGCTGAAAATTACGTTGAGGATATTCTCAGACCTTATGTCCATCCATTTGCACAAACCTTTGGCTCCGATTTTACGTTAATGCATGACAATGCGCGTTCACATACAGCTCGGCGAACCAGTGAATACTTGGCAACGGAGAACATCCAGGTATTGCCCTGGCCTGCACAATCGCCAGACCTCAACCCCATCGAGCACGCATGGGACATGCTCCAGAGACGTGTTTTGAAGGACTTGGACGGAGTGACAACAACCCAACAGCTGAAGGATTTGCTACAATTCCATTGGGAGCGAATACCGCAAGATGACATAAACAGTCTCATTAATTCAATGAATAATCGTTGCCGACAAGTTCTGAATAGCAGAGGAGGCCATACTTTGTATTAAATTGTCCTATTCTTTCACAATAAATTCATTTTCTTAAGAAATTTCAATTTGTAAAAAAAAAGTTTAGTTTCTTATGTACCTGTATATTCTAATATTGTTAATTTCTGTTATTAAAAGAACTTATAAAGAAAACAGCTGTTATTTTTACATCATAGAACCCTAAAAATATTATTTTAAAAATAAAATACAACGTTATAATTAAAATAAATGGTAAAATAAATTAATATAAATGGTAAATTTGTAATATCATGCATGTTGCTTAGACTTTTTTGATGTGTGTACATTGATTTACAAAAAACCAAAGATACACACTCCACTTCCCAAAAACGTCCGCAACAAATGGGCGCATTGTGCACTTTTTTTAAATTAGTATCGCGTTGTTCTACCGGCAAACGTCAATCATTAAATTTTATTGCTTTATGTGCATTACTTTTTAAATACAACTTTATGTCATGCGTGTAAGATTGAATTTGAAAAAAGAAATATGTTTACGATATTACTATACGTATTTATTGCGTATGTTTAATTTGGTGACACTTTTGGCTGTTAGTTTTGTTTGAAAATGTGCATCTAGGGTTTTTTATAAATCAATGTGTGTGTATTATATTTTTTATGATGATTTGTGTCTGACAAACTGATCCTAGTATCAAAGTCAAGAAATTATTAAGCCATAGTATAAGATTTTTTAATACTTCAATCTGCGCTAAAGGAGGATTGAGTGTTCTACAAATACCTTTAAAAAATCGAAATAAACAGTCAAAAACATTTGAATAATTGGCAATATATTTCACTAAATCTGTACAATTAACAAAATTGTTCGTATGTTTCTGAGAAACAAGGTGTAGTAACTTTTTCTGGTCGCCGGATTGAGTGTTCTAATTAATTGACTTTTTCCTAAATTATTCTTAAATTTCGTCATGTTTGGACTAACTTTTTAAAAAGAACACTCATACCACACGCACATCTGTCCATGCAGTGGGACATTAATGGCCTGTTATGATGATTTGACTTTAAAAGAACAATAGAAACGAATAGTTATTAATGTATTTATTTTTGTCTTAACACTAAGTTCAAATTAAAATTCACAAAACTTACTCATTTAATTATTATTCTAGATTTTTTTACATTTTATTTTACACTAGCTGATGCCCGCGGTATTACCCGCTTAATTGTTATTTTACACCATAAACTACCTATATTCCAAATTTCATCAAAATCCATTTATTTAGTAGTTTTTGCATGAAAGGGTACAACATCCATCCATCCTCACAAACTTGCATTTATAATATTAGTAGGATAGGATAAGCAAAGGTGTGTCACTTTAGTGCCTAACAAATAAGGTGAATATTATCTTCACTAAATAAAAAGAAGGAAACCTTGAAATTAAACCCTATACCAATCCGTCTGCAAGCGTGTTATTAGTAGGCCAAGTATCCCTCCGTCAAGGAAGGAGGCCCGTCCCTGTAGTGGGACATTAATGGGCTGTTATGATGAAATAAGTTGACAATTACGAATTTAAGCTCTCTAGATATATCAGACCCACAGCTAAAAAACCGGTCAAGTGCAAGTCTGACTCGCGCACCGAGGGTCCTGTACAAACCTATTTATTTTCCCGCCAAATTGTGATAACGTCAGGATTCAGCTGTTTAAATATTATTTTTCCCGCCAAAATTCAATGACGTCACGACTTAGCTGTCAAAATATATTTTCCTGCCAACATTCTGTGACATCACGACTCATCGGTCAAAAATTCTATGACGTCACGCCTATCTGTCAAAATTGACAGCTGTCAAAAGTGACAGGTATCAAATCACGTGACCTATGACGTCACAGGTCACGTGACACCGCTTTCCCGCCAAAATTCTATGAAATCAAAATATAATATGATTGCTAATAAAAAGTAGCCTATGTTCTTTCTCAGGGTCTAAAGATTGTCTGTACCAAATTTCATCGAAATCCGTTCAGCCGTTTAGGCGTGAAAGAGTAACAGACAGACAGACAGACAGACAGACAGACAGACAGACAGAGTTACTTTCGCATTTATAATATTAGTATGGATTGTTTTTTTTCCGGTGTTTACCCGTGGTCCCGGTGAGTCGACCCATTACCGGGTCCATGTGTAATTTCATTTACCCATGGTCCCATGACATTAAGGATTGTTCCTAGACTTCTTGACTATATCGATAGAATAAACAAATCCATGTCGGTATACTTACGACAAAATAGATCACATGTTACAAAAAGAGTTTTTTTTTCCAAAAACTATATTAAATTTATTTGCTAACATGGAAAATAAGGTGAAAATAATTAAAAGAAAGAAAGGAAGTATTTTGCTTTTCAAAAATCATCGGAATAATGTCGTTAAAACCATCAGTGTCTTCGGAGAAAGGCACCGAACCAATAACGTATCCGAGTCCTGGCATAGGAAAATTAAATTAAAGAAAAATTGCACAAACATAATGCGCCTACTGAAAGTTTTGGTAGAAGGAAGTATTCCCAACTTGTGAAGTTTCTGGGTGTTTTTTTAATTATAATCGTGCAATTTGGCGTAAAGGTCAATCACTGGAACTTGATACCACTAAGGAAGGAAGAAAACTATTGAATCTGACATCATATTTGTCTCTCTTACCTGAAAAAACAATGTAAAATAAAATGTAAAAAAATCTAGAATAATAATAATTAAATGAGTAAGTTTTGTGAATTTTAATTTGAACTTAGTGTTAAGACAAAAATAAATACATTAATAACTCTGGTTTCTATTGTTCTTTTAAAGTCAAATCATCATAACAGGCTATTAATGTCCCACTGCATGGACAGGCCTCCTCCAGTGACGGAGGGATACTTGGCCAACTAATACCACGCTGGCCAGACGGATTGTTATAGGGTTTAATTTCAAGTTTTCCTTCATTTTATTACGTAAAGATAATATTCACGGATAGTCCCTTAGTCGGTTTTTACGACACCCATGGGATGAGATGGGGTGGTGACACACTGTATTCTTACTCCGTCACCACACGGAAGATCAAAGTCAAATAGCTTTATTCAATTAGGTTACAAGGTAACACTTATGAATAGTAATTGTTTTATAAGAAAAAGTCTGCCAAACTACTGCCACTTTCGCAGACGACTATAGTAGAGCTCTGAGAAGAACGTGGCCAAGAAACTCAAGCCACTCTTTTTAAAATAATTATTTGACTTTGTTACAAATTACCAATAGCATGAACTTTACATCATAAGTATAGAACATTTTAGCAACTGTATATTTTGACCATTGCTCATTTGGTTATACATAGGTACATATTGTCGATTGAACATTTTAGCATTAGTACATTCTGACAAAAGGCTGTTTTGTCATTATGATGTATTGTACATTTTGACACTCGTGCTATCTGATACCTTATACATTTTAACATGTTGTCAGTTTGTAGCATGTTTGTAGCCTAATGCCCGATTTACACATCGACAAGTACAGTAGCGAGTTAACTTGCCTCATTGGCGAGTTAAGTCACTTTATGCGTGTGGACGGCAAAAGCGAGTTAAGTAGTAAGTTGCTGATTAAGTTGATTTGAATACAGCTCGATCCTATTTTTTGGCGAGTTAAGTACGAAGTAGCCCCCTCTCTCGCGTCTCCCTCACCCCGGCGAGTTTAGTAAGTTCTAATATGTATTTATTTTTGTCTGTTTTTCTATGTATAATGTGTACGTATTTACAAAAGTATTTAAGTATATTTATGCGTTGTCTAGTACCCATAGTACAAGCTCTGGTTAGTTTTTTTTTCTGGTTAGTTTGTGTAAAACTGTGAGGAATATTTATTATTCATCTATACTTTTCTATTAAAATTTTACTTTCAGTGTGTTGTGCAAGTGTTAATACTATTTCTCATATAATAGCGCGTAAATTGGTATTCAATTGTTCAATGTCCATTTTATTAATTAAAATAACCGTAAACAATCTCAGGCGACGCTCGCCGGCACGCACGACGCGACTGGTCTTCGTCTCTGTTCGGCAACTTATGAGCTGTACTCGCCTACGTGTGAACTGTACTTACTACTTATTACTTACTACCTAACTGTCTATTTTTTTAACTCGCTACTGTACTTGTCGATGTGTAAATCGGGCATTAGTGCACGTTTACGGAGAAGCGAAAAGAAAAAAAAGAAAGAAAAGAAAAACAATTTATTTACAGTAAAGCCAGACAATAACACATTTACAAAAAGAAAAAAACACAATAACTACAAGCGGGGCGTCGGGTAGTCTTCATATATGAATTATAGTAGCCTTCGCAAATTCTAACCCAAGTATCTGTCGGTTCTTATTTTATAATTCCGAAAATTTGAATTGTTGTTAGAAACTAGCGATTAAACATAATAATTTGTTGGTAGGCTTATAAAAACTAGCCAATACATTATCTTATGTTATATAAGAAGATAACATAAGAAGATAAATGTTATTATATAGGTACTGTTACTTATAAATAAATTTCAGGACTGACCATTGAAAGGGACCCATTTAGATCTCACTTCTTTTGTTGTTAAGTCAACAACCAAGGCCTTTAACATAATAATTGAAATTGCCTCTCATTTCACATTTACGTTTTTGATTGAATTAGTATTTCGTGCGACAGAGATGACGCTATACGAAGTCGAAATAAGCCGATTGTCTCTTTCCAAACGCTGATGTGCCATATTTACCGCCGGGTACTGTACAAAGTAGCTTATTGACAGCAATAAACACTTGCGAACAGTAAGTAATAAAACGACCATTAACGTAAAACAATTTAATAAAACTAAGTTGTATATTTACTTGAAACGATAATTCCTTGAGGACATCCAGGACGTACAGGCAAATTATGTTTTAATTGATCTATTACAGTACAGGGAGACGTTCCTTGTCCTACGTGACAATAATCGCTGCAGTACATAAATGGTGCTATGTTAGTCTGATAAGGATTGGGCGGGAAGGGCGCTAAGTCGAAATTCTCTCCATTATCCCACGACGCAAGATCTGATATTGCGAAGGGTATTTGATATTTCTTTTTTGTTTCTGATACAAAAACTCTGCGAAATAAAAGTTATTGATTTAAACTACCTACGTCCTCACCGTTGTTGGATTTTATTCTTGGCTAATATTAGATGTATGGAAGTCACTTCGCTGAGGCACTACTAGTTAAAAAAAAAATACTAATTTAAAAAATATTTTACTGCCAATGTATTATGATGCTGGTGTAACAACCTTGTGTTGGATTAATTCATTGTTTTTAAATGTAAGGAGATAATAATATAATAATAACCCTTTAATATTGTTAACTGGATTATGACAGGCAGCCACTTCTTTACATTCTTTCTTCACATGTATCCTATCGTAAACATTTCTGTGAGGTTTACTCAGTATAGGCATCCATATTTCTTTGAACTTTGGTCCGAATCCTTTGACCTATGTTGAAGATAATAATAACAGTGAAGTAACAATAATATTATGGTAAGTACTACTTGTTTTAAATAAGAATGTGCATAAGCCTGCGCCATATTCTATCTTAAATCAAAGAAAATGTAGTTTTCCTACAGGCTCATGCACATTTTTATTTCAAACGAGTGAGATAATATTTAGTGGCGCGACTGTAACTGGCTGACTTTAAAAACATAAATTTAACAGACTCAAGAAATATCCGAATTCAATACAATAATTTGTGGATTACACTAATAATAGTCCAGTCAAAATAGATATCCAGTTTGCATTAATTCCCAACAAGCTGGATTTTTGTGCAGGCCTTGAATACGTCATTACAAATGATATGTCAAAAGTCCCCATCGATCCCGCTTGTGCGTTGTTTTTTATTCGAGGTCAAAGGTCACAAATTTGCGTTTTTTGCGTATATATCTGAAACAACGAGAGCTATCGAAAAATGGTTCAGACAAAGTTTGTAGACCATAAAATTTCTACAAAAAATATCTCGACACTTTTCTCCTACAAGTCATCGCTTTCGAGATATCATGACTTTAGAGCGCAGGAAAGTCGTATTTTTGACTATATGCACACACTTGCTTTTTCCCGCGATTTCGCTCGCGTTTATAAGTATTATTAAAAATAAGGCTTATTTCAATATATAGTAACAATATGCATGCTTGGTCTCAGCCTAATCGGTTTGAAATTGACAAAGTTACATACTAACTTCCATCCCCTATCTTATCCCTTTAGGGGTAAAATTTATCAAAATCCTTTCTTAGCGGATGCCCCTTCGGCCGTCTACAGAACCGGAGTTTCAGAACTGGTTCCGATCGCGGCTTTTAAATTACTTGTACGGAACTGGTTCCGATCGCGGCTTTTAAATGATTTGTACGGAACTGGTTCCGATCGAGGCTATTAATTTACTTGTACAGAACTGCTGGACCTCTTTACCGAAAAACGTTTAGGATTGCCGTGATTGTTTATTTTGCATTTTCTCCATGGAAGAAACTCTTTTTGATATGTCACTGGTTGATTAGATGTATAAATCAAACCATTATCTGTCAAATAATCTTATGACAACTGTATTATTGATAATAAAGTGCAAATAGGTCAACGAATGCATATTAATTGTTAGAAGTGTTTATTTCTGTTGCTTTCTGCTTACACTTATCATTGAAATGTCATTAAGAGAAGTTGAATTTATTTCAACGCGAAGAGGAGGTACTGCCCTTTTACATCAAGGTCGCAAATATCATCGCAAAAAAAAATACACAGAAGGTGATACAATATTCCTATGTTCCAATTACACCTATGGGTGCAAAGGGAGTATTAATTTAAACGAGAAGAACGAAGTGGTTCATGGTAAAACTAAAGCACATAATACGGAATGTATGCCAAACGAAGCCCAAAATAAAGTATTCAAGGAACTTGACAAGCTTAAAGACAAAACTGGCACAAATTTCGATTCCATACAAAAACAATACGACGAGATGGTTTACAATCTAGAAACTGAGAGCGTGCACTTACTGGCGGAAATACCGTCTTTTGAAAATAAAAAAACAGGTCTATTTAATAACCGCAACAAAATATTGGGTGTGCCCAAAATGCGTTTTTCGTCATCTGCTGAAGTATCAGTTCCAAAAAAGTTTCAAGAGTTCTTGCTAGCTGACTACAATAGTGAAAGTGATGGAAAAAGAATACTTATATTCTGTCGTCAAGATGTCAGATCCATCGTTAGAAGCTTCAGACATATATTGTGCGATGGCACTTTCAAATCCTGCCCAAAGGTTTTTAGGCAGTTATATTCAATCCATGGTTATAAAGAGAATAATGAATCTGTGACTCCGATATTTTTTTGTTTACTACCTGATAAAAGCCAAAAAACTTATGAGATTGTATTCCAACTCATTAAATCAGTCTTTCCTGACTGGAAGCCATTGAAAGCAACAATGGACTACGAAACGGCTGCAATGAAAGCGATGGTCAAAGTATATAAAGGCATCGAAGTTAAAGGATGCTATTTTCATTACAATAGATGCCTATTTCGAAAGGCTAAAAAATTAAAAATTTCGACACCTGTTAAGCAACGGCACGTGTCACGATGTGCTGGAATTGCCCGTTTGCCACCGGAACTCACAGCAAGTGGTATCAAGTATGTAATGGGTAAGAGTCCGTCTGGTGCAGATATTAAAAAATTTAACGCTTATTTTAAAACGCAATGGCTACAGAAAACTGACTTCAACAAAATTTGCTGTTGCAGCAAAGAGCAACTACGAACCACAAATAATGTTGAAGGATGGCACAGCCGAATCAATCGTTACATCGGAAAAAAAGACACGACAATTGCAAATTTATTGGATGTATTGATCAAAGAGACGAAAATTACTAATATTTACAAATCTAAATCTAAAAAAACGAAAATCTATCTTGAAATTGACCAAGAAATTAATAATGCACTTAACGATCTAAGTAATGGCTTAATAACTGTGGGCCACTGCGTTGAGCTAATTTCCCCTTATTCGTTTAAATTTTGAGATCAATTATTAGGATAATTTAAGTTTATTAGGTTAATAAAGAGGATATTTTAAGTTAATTTGTGAACAATTTTTACTTGCTAACTTAGAACAGAAATAGATATATTCGAGTTTTTACTTTATAGTTGTTTGATTTATTGCTAATATACCTACTATATTAATGGTTTTAAATGGGTTGACTTTTAATCAATTTTCACGTAATTGCGGTTCAAGGCAAGTTCAAGCGTGGCCATACATATTACAATTCAGACTGCACTGTGTCTTTACTTCAGTTCCGTTCACGGCTGATGGAGTACGATGATTACTCGATCGGAACCAGTTCCGTACAAATCATTTAAAAGCCGCGATCGGAACCAGTTCCGTACAAGTAATTTAAAAGCCGCGATCGGAACCAGTTCTGAAACTCCGGTTCTGTAGACGGCCGAAGGGGCGGATGCCTACGTTATATCATCTACCTGCATGCCAAAATTCAGCCAGATCTGTCCAGTGGTTTGGGCTGTGCGTTCATAGATCACTAAGTGGTAGGAGTATTCCTACTGGAGAAAACACGTTAAAAAAAAGCGGCGTGTACTTTATTCAATGTACTGTTCTATTTGATTTAATGTAATGTTGTATTTGATTCAATGTTGGTGCAAGATTGGCCTTACCTACCTCAGAGGTGGTGCGGCAATCTTCTATATTTATAAAACTCAAAGGTGACTGACATAGTAATCTATCAACGCACAGCCCAAAACACTGGACAGATCTGGCTGAATTTTGGCATGCAGGTAGATGATATAACGTAGGCATCCGCTAAGAAAGGATTTTGATAAATTTTACCCCTAAAGGGATAAGATAGGGGATGAAAGTTAGTATGTAACTTTGTCAATTTCAAACCGATTAGGCTGAGACCAAGCATGCATATTGTTACTATATATTGAAATAAGGCTTATTTTTAATAATACTTATAAACGCGAGCGAAATCGCGGGAAAAAGCAAGTGTGTGCATATAGTAAAAAATACGACTTTCCTGCGCTCTAAAGTCACGATATCTCGAAAGCGATGACTTGTAGGAGAAAAGTGTTGAGATATTTTTTGTAGATAATTTTATGGTCTACAAACTTTGTCTGAACGATTTTTCGATAGCTCTCGTTGTTTCAGAGATATACGCAAAAAACGCAAATTTGTGACCTTTGACCTCGAATAAAAAACAACGCACAAGCGGGATCGATGGGGACTTTTGACATATCATTTGTAATGACGTATTCAAGGCCTGCGCAAAAATCCAGCTTGTTGGGAATTAATGCAAACTTTAATCATAATTTAGTCTATTTTGACTGGGCTATAATTATCTTGCGTGAGATTCAAAGCCACCTAATCCACGACAGTCATAGACAAGCGCCACGGAAGCAGTTAGATCTAAAAAAAATAAACCATTACCTTGGGTACATCAAATTCAGTATAAAATGTGATGTGATCTTTAGCACCAAGTTCATATTGCTCATCTGAAGTAAATGGTCTATGATATGTTCTGTATGTGGACACGTAAGGATCGAGTAAACGTCTAAATCCTGTAGAGGTATCTGACATAGCTGGCACTTCATTTCTTCCCGCAGCTACTACCTGAAATAGACAGAAAGACAAAAGAAAATTTGATTGTCGTTGCATATATGACCAACTAGCACTACTGGTTGGGAAGTAAACCGGTACCAGGTCCTAAAACTCAAGCGTTTCGTAATTTTGTAAACAGATTCAGCTACGGTCTACATAAATATACATCCTTTTTTATAGGACACAATGAACACACAAAGGCTATAATTTTACTAATTTCATATTGTACAAACATCTACACTAAATACGCAAAACTTTAACCAGAACCAGAATGGCCCAAAGCCAAATTACAATACCTTGTTCCTGCAAAAAATTTATAAAAAAAGCAAAACCCACTTACGTCAAAGATATATTCAGGATCAGGTGGATCAACGATTACATCTGGAGGAGCAAGAGGTGGTCTTCTGAGTCCTAGGTAGTTACTCTTCATCTCTGATACCAGTTTCGGCTTTTGGATACTTTGACCTTGTAACTAAAACTTATATGAGTTATTATGGGTGGCAATGAAAAATGAAATGTTATGTACTAGTGATCAGTGCCGAATCGAAGAGATTTCTCTTAGCTCTGAGATATACCGGGAATAATGAACAAAAAAAATTCGGCAAGGTTTATTAATTCTTGCAGCGACTTTATTTGCGTACTTTTTTTTCAGAATCTCTTCAGGACATTAAGTCAGTTCTGCTTAAATTAGTCACTTAGACGAATTTAATGGCATGAGTCTAATTTGGTAGTAGGTATACAATTGCGAATATATCAGAAATTCCTGATCAATTAAGTAACTCCAAATCCTGAACAATTGATTTAGCATTCGGACTTCATCAAATAAAAATAGGATTAAGGAATACTGCAAAACAGCTTTTAGTGTTCCTCAAGGTCACATTGTTTTTACGGATACCCTATTTCTAGCATTTTAACACGTTCCCAGTGCAGTGTACCATATATGGTACACGTGCATTGTTTAACTATTGTGTCTGCTGGCGGCACTGTGAAAGGGTTAAGTTCTCATTAATATTTTTATAAATAAACATCGTCAAACACTTACTTTTTTCTCAACTCCAGTCATAAAACTAACTCGTCGACAGTTTATAGCGCAGTCGGAACGTTCCATGGCTTTATTTGGATTAGGTTTTACGCAGTACTCTCCTGTAGTTGTTTTGTATGTTTCTTTCTCAACTACCATGTCACGGCCGCTCACTCGTTCCGGTAAAGGAGTATCGATTTTCTTGAAAATTTAACTTAATTATTATTATTATTAACTAGAGTTTGACCACAGCTACATCAGCGTTGATGTCGGCTGCGAGTTTGTTTATCCAGCTACCTCCATACAATTTCATCAAAATAGGTCCAGCTGTTTACAAACATCCATCCATACTTACATAAACGCGAAAGTTTAAGTATGGATGTTTGTTACTCTTTCACGTATAAACTACTGAATGGATTTAAATAAAAACTTTCAATAATGTAGCTTATACATCATCATAACACACAGGCTACTTTATAAAAATATTGTGTAAAATGTCCAAAATAGGCAAAGGAAGTCGGTAATAATATTACACAGAAATAAAAATACTTACACAGTCCATGCTTTGCGAAATTGGTGGTATATGCCGCATTGCAATGCTATTACCCGTCCTGGTCTCATTATTGGAATGTCTTAGAGGAATATTGTATTGCACATTACCCCACGAGTTCACATTATTTATTAATAAATCATTTAATTTCAAAGGTTTACAGATCTTTATTGGCTGAGGTGCTGGTTCTGCCATTGTTAATTAAAGATAATACAAAAATAATATCACATAAAACTTTTGATAAAATATATTGTAATACCAAAATGTCAAACAATAAAACAAGATACCAAGGACAAGAGCACCACAGATAATTTCAGTGAGTGTTCATAGATTTAAAGCAAGATTTAAATCTGTGATTTAAATTAAATTTGTAGAAGACCACCAGAATACAAATCTAATCTTAATAGTATAGGTCTGTTAACCGTGCGATGAGGTCAACAAATAAAAGATTCGATTTCAGTTAAAAAGGGCTATATTGGTCTAAGATAGTGCTATAAGGCCGCGGAGCACGTATGGTTGAGCCCGTGATTACTCAATAAAGACTGATCGCGAACTAATTGATTTTATTTTAATATTACACGGCACGACGGCGCGATGTATTAATTGCTGATTGTGCATTTGTACGGTACTGCACCGTACATGCTCCCGGGCCGAAATGATAACAAACAAGTTAAAAGTAAGTTGATACATGATAGATTACAATAATTATTTATCACCATAATATAATTATCTGTTAATGTTATTGGTACTTAACCGCGTTAACATGAATAAATAAATGAATTAAGAATTAAATACTGTCATCCGAGATTGTAAACACCCTACGAGGTATCGGAGATGTAGAAGAGTCAATTCGGTCCGACTTGTTGTTGTCCTTTATGACGTTAACACTTAAACACTGCACTTTCGATAGGCGACGTGCCTTTCTTTGCTTACGCTCACTCACTACACTAATGCTGCTGATGGGAGAGCCGGGAGGCGCTGCGCTCCCCCGCGCGCGCCTCCTCGACACGCGTCGTCGCTTCCATAACAATACTGCTGCTACTGCTATTGCTGCTAACACCAGGCCATAGCTAATGGCATAGTGGTGGACATGATGATAGAAACCATAGTCCTCTCCTGCCAGGGAGTCATTTTTCATACGTTGGATTCTGTCTCCAAGTTCTTCTAGCTGTAAACGTACGGCCGAGTCCGAGTCAGCGGTTTCATTTCCATAGATATTTGACGAAATATTGATAATATGATTGATAGGAGCTATCTGTGGGCTATAAACATCGGCATCGACGCGTATATTATTAAACAGCTGATTGTTGTGAGCATACGCTGTAAAATGCTTATCTTTCACAATACAGCCGGGCACTAGGTCAATGATACAGTATCATTCACTTGTTCTAAAGTAACATGATCCCCACACATAAAGCGGAGTGTACATTGTCCACAACAGGTAAATAAATATTGATTTATTTTATGTAATGCTATCCATTGGGTGCTACAAGTGATGATGTTTGTTTGACATTTCTTGATGGATGGATCTATGATGCAGAAGCCGTTCTCAAGTTTCAGGTTGTAAATAGTGGCTCGCATGTCACATACATATTGAGAGGACCCGGTCTCCACACACTGCTGTACCTCATTTTCTTTAAGAGGTAGGTGCTTATCTTGCTTCAGATTGATGGCAATATACTCAGATATAGGGGCCACTATCAGCGTGGAGTTCCATCGTTTAAAAGGCATAGGCAGAATCTTATAAAGTTCATAATTATCCCTAGTTATTAAAGGTATCCTAATCTCGAAAATAAAATATGTGTTAGTTAAACGAGCCTTTACTTTGAGTAATTGATATATTTTTAACATCTCACTATGTATATGTTCTACAGGGAGGGACAAATCTTTAGTCAACTGCCCGGCAATGACGTTAAGTTCTGTTTGAAATTGTTTTGGAGATAAAATATGAGGATTAAACTTGTTATGATTAATGTCCGTAAGCATCTCTACCAAATGATCTTGAATATTTTGAATATTTAGAACTAAATTGTTAGCTATCATGACGGTAAAAATAAAGTCATTCATAATTTCTATCGTGTGAATTTCCGTATTCAATGTGTCCACAGCCTTATTCAAAGCATTTATGCGCTGATTTATGGTTTTGTGTTGTTTATTAATTGTGTCTTCAATTCTTTTAAGAACATTATATTCACCTTCGACTACAGAGGTTTGATTTTTCCATAATTGAGCTAAATGTTGTTGATTGCGACGCAATAGAGAAATATCTTTTTCATACTGTTCCGCAAAATGATCATCTAATACCCCGAATAAAGTATTCGCAAGGCATTGATAAGACCACGCTTGCTACGAGAACTATTTTGCTGGCCTAGTAGTATACGGTTTGTGAACTCAACTTCTAAGAAACTGTGTCGTAGTTGAGCTAAAAGGACGTCACAATGTGACGTGTTGCTAATAGGGGAACACAAAGTACTAAGATATGCCTGATACTTTTGTAATGCGATCATACCTTCCCAGTAAGGTTTCATATCATAATAAACTACGAGCTTCCATTCGTCGCGTGTCAGTTTCATGTTTCCTATTTTATCGAAATACAAGCCACGGTAATCCTTAAGTGTTGTAATATTATAAGAGGCAAGCGAATTACCTATTAATGATATAAATAAAATTAAAGAGATTGCCATTGATAAAAAACGATTACTTAACTTATGCTTATGATTTGTTTTTTGTACTGTTATAACGTTAGCGTTCGTTACTTTGTGTTTACACGTTATAGGCAGTACTGATAATTTGACAACATTTCTTTTAAGACACCGTTTTTAGTTTTTAGAGACACTACCCTAACTAGACCGTCAGGACCCGGATGTAATTCGATTACCCTTCCTAGCATCCATTTTCCGGCAGGTAAATTGTCATCTTGGATAGTGACTAACTCGCCTATCTTTAAGTTATCCTGCTGTTTGAGCCATTTGCTCCGAAGAGATAGCTGAGCAAGATATTCAGCTTTAAATCGCTTCCATACATCTAAGGCTATCTTATCTGCTAAACTCCACCTAGTTCTAGCGTCTTGTTCTACTTCTATGACGGTGGATCCTACTCTACCTGTTAAGAAATGTGCTGGCGTTAAAAAATCTATATCGTCCACATTGTTTGATAACGGACATAAGGGTCGTGAATTTAAACATCCCTCAAGCTGAGCTAATAAAGTACTAAATTCTTCAAATGTAAGCTTTTGCTCGCCGACTACCCTTTTAAGATGATGCTTAAGACTACGTATAGCTCTCTCCCATAGGCCCCCTGCACTGGGCCAAGATGGCGCGTTGAAGTGCCACTCTATATTTAATTCGGTTATTTCACGAAAGAAGGTTTCGTCGAGCCTATTCTTTAAATCATAAAATTCCTGCTGCAAAACACGATTTGCTCCTACGAAGTTTGTCCCGTTATCGCTATAAAGATGGCGTGGCGCACCTCTTCTTGCAGCCATTCTACGAAGAGCTGCAAGGAATGCGGTGCTACTTAAATCCGAGACAAGCTCTAGATGTATCGCCTTCGTGACCATACATATGAATAGCGCGACGTAGCCTTTCGTAGTTTTTATACCCCTTCCTTTGCTGGCCTTGACCTCCACATAACCAGTGTAGTCAACCCCTGTATGATAGAACGGAGGGGCCGGGTTAACTCTTTCTGCTGGTAAGTTCCCCATTAATTGATAATGCGGTTTAGGATCATGTTTTCGGCACGTAACACACTTTGTAAGTGCATGTTTAACTGCTCTACCGCCTGCTATGATCCAATATTTTTGTCTCAAATTAGCTAATGTAAGACGAGGACCGCCGTGGTAAGTTAAGTGATGTGCTTGCTCGATAAGCAATGTTGTTAAAATGCTATTATAGGGAATTAAAATAGGGTATTTCATATCGCTATGAATTTGAGCGTTTCTCAAACGTCCACCGACTCTTATAATACCTTCTAAATCTAAAAACGGGTTTAATTTAAGTAACTTGCTCTTACTACTCCAATTATTGTTTTTTCTAAAGTACTCAATATCGTTCTGAAATTCGCATCGTTGCACATATTTTATAATAAACAGCTTTGCATACTTAATTTCGCTTAATGTTAGGTATAATTGGAGTAGTAAGAGCAAGTTACTTAAATTAAACCCGTTTTTAGATTTAGAAGGTATTATAAGAGTCGGTGATCCGGCTCGAAGGACCAATTTGTTAACCGTGCGATGAGGTCAACAAATAAAAGATTCGATTTCAGTTAAAAAGGGCTATATTGGTCTAAGATAGTGCTATAAGGCCGCGGAGCACGTATGGTTGAGCCCGTGATTACTCAATAAAGACTGATCGCGAACTAATTGATTTTATTTTAATATTACACGGCACGACGGCGCGATGTATTAATTGCTGATTGTGCATTTGTACGGTACTGCACCGTACAAGGTCTAAAATCAATATTTTTCCTGTCTATCAACTAGAAAGTGCAATTGAAAGAGTATAAAAAAGCTTACAAACCACCTTCGTAGTAGGTATAACATTATGATTGTGACTGACTGAGACTGTGCATAAGCTCGTAATTTTATGCGTAGATCAGTGCGGCTTGCGGTCAATGCTTGGCGAATAATCAGTAGAGGTTTGAAGCTTAAATTTTGTTTATTCGTTTTGATAAATAAATAATAAACCTAAGCTTTGTAATTTCAATTATTTATCAATTCTTGTTGACTTATGCAAGAAATAAAGAGCATTGAGCGAAATCAGCATTCAGATTTAACCACAGAGCATGGGATTACGATGAACGAGTGAAGTTGATGTATGTACTATACTGAGCTGGTCAGATTGGTATTGGGTTTTGTATCGAGATATCTTTCTCAGAGTCTTAGTAAACTGTTTGCTATAGTTTTAGGTAGTCTAAAGATAAGTTTATGTTTCCACATTTTACCTTTTTTAAATAACTATGAAAAGAATAACGCCCAAAGATCGCTACAGAAGTGACATTCCTTTCTCTACTGATGGAAATAAACTTTTAACATACTCTACCTTGCATATGAGTATGGTATACGTTATTTAGTATACATTTTCGAAATTAAAAACATACTTGCCTAAACCAGTTTTGATGAAATTTCTATTACCTTCTTATGTAGGTGTAATCCCTATCATTGGGTTACAACTATTCTATGCGGTTAAACATTAAAATTAAGAAACTCTACATTCAATTGAAACAAATATTATTTTAAAATATTTATTCGAAGTTGTTTTAAATTCAATACAATCAAAATACATTATTTATTTTGATCTTTTTTCATAAAAAATGGATTATTGTACATATCTAAGTCAAATTGGGAACTTAGACACGGTTGAAAATACATTGGTAAAAGTGTTTCATTTTGTGAAAGCCAATCCATAACAAATTCAGTAATAGCTTCTACGTAAGGAGTCCTTTTGAAATTTTCACGTAATTCTGAAGTATGTTGATTTTCTATTGACTGAAATAGAAAATATTATTACTATTTATTCATCATATCACAACAGCCCATTAATGTCCCACTGCAGGGACGGGCCTCCTCCCGTGACGGAGGGATACTTGGCCTACTAATACCACGCTGGCCAGACGGATTGGTATAGGGTTTAATTTCAAGTTTTCTTTCTTTTTATTTCGTAAAGATAATATTCACGGATAGTCCCTTAGTCGGTTTTTACGACACCCATGGGATGAGATGGGGTGGTGACATATTGTATTCTTACTCCGTCACCACACGGACGCGCTTTTCTGTGTCCTATATAAAATACTCACTTTTCTCAATGCTTCCATTATGGTATCTCCAGAATAATGTCCCTTAAAAACATAAAATTAAAATGTTAATTATTTAGAGACAATAAAATAAGTTTAAGTTTTAATATTTTTTTAAATATTTTGTTATTTTTACAAATACTTAAATATGTAGAAGTCAATTAAAATTGCCTTTAATATTTTTAACGACCCCTTTATTTATATAACCTAAACTATCTAACCCTAAGGGCTCTTTCAATTTAGCTGTTTCGTGCCGTACTGCTGCCGCTGCCGTTCCTCTTTCGGTGCGTTTTTCGAACGGCAAACGTACGTTCGTTTCTTTTCATACAAATCTTGCCGTGTGGCGAACGCTCGACACTATCAATACAGTCGTTGACGTACGGCAGCCGTACGGCTCTAAAGAAATACCGTTTTGATGTTACTTCATACTTAACCCATTTCTTAATTTATCTACCATTCGTCGTAGCTAACTGTGAGCTCAATAATATTCACATACAGTATAATAGTAGTCTGATTAAAATAACGGTACCTTTGGGAACAATTCCTTAGACATGGTAAATAAATCGTCAACTTGATCGTGATATAAAAATGTAGCCCAAGGCGCTTTAAAGAATTCGTAGAAGTCATTCAATTTGTTCGTCTAATGAAAAGTATAGATACAATAGTTAGATTAATGATACTTCTTTAGCAATAGTTGCAAGTCATTACATAGAACGAGATCGAAACATCGAAGGTTCCTTTTCGATTAAATTTAAAGCGATTACTTGGTGATTGTACAAATTTATATTGATATGAACCTATGCTACCATATAGTAGGTCTCTCCTAAAAGATACTTTCTAGGTCGGTACCAACCTCTGGGTACATACCAACTCTATGGGAGTTAAAACCTCTTTCAAACAGTTTATTTATTTTTATTTTTTACGACCTTCTTGGTAGAAGAAAGGGTTGGAGACTTGTACGCCTGTATTCTTAAGCGCCGATTACACTAGACTACATGTAGTCAACTACATCATGTAGGAGACTACATGTAGTCTAGTGTAATCACATGTAGGACAGTGTAAACAGAACGTCCTAACACTAAAAAGTTAGGACGTCCTTATGTAGGAGACTACATGTAGTCTAGTGTAATCGGCGCTTTAGGGTCAGAGCACATAAATATAACGTAACGTAAGCGGAACGTCACCGTATCAACTCGAGTCGTTCAGTATTCTTTGTATGAAACTCCTTACTGCACCGCACACTAATCGGAAACGTAACGTAAGCGTATCGCCTCGGGCACCGCCGTGCTGTCAGCGTTCGACTAGCCGTCGGCTATCCGTCCACTCGTGGTTCACTCGCTTATGTATCTTCGTCCACTCTCCGCCTGCGCAGTGTGCGATATGCGCTGAATCGTACTGCGCTTTCATTGGCTGTCATTCACTAGACCGCTTCTATAGTCTATTCAAGATGGCTTGCAAATATAAAAATACTTATATAGGTATTTTATCTAAGTGGTTGTGCATCTGATAATAATACGAGTCGGATCTCTTTGATAAGAGAAATTACGAAACATCGTATAAATGACATAAATATCTTCTAAGCATATACAGTAAGATCTGGTCAAGTAAGGAAATACCGGCCGCCTTCGGAAAAGCTAATTTTGTTCTCATTCCAAAGAAAGATGAAGTTACTTGTCCAAAAGACACTAGACCAATAGCACTCACCAACACAATTTCAAAAATATTCTTTTCCATTTTACAGTTAAAAATGACAGATTACATGGTAACTAACAATTATTTCAGACCAAGCCACCAGAAGGGATTTATTCCCGAAATATCTGGATGTCTGGAATATAATTCTTTATTAGCAGAGAGTCTAAAAGATGCCAGAGCAAATGAAAGGCAAATAACAGTTTGTTGGATAGATTTAGAAAACGCATTACGAGCTTATGTTATTTGCACTGCAATGGTATAACTTTCCGCCAGTAGATTCAGAAATAATAGCTAAGTACTATAGTAAACTTAAATTTGTAATTGCAACGAAGGACGGACATACAAAGCCCCTAAACTACAACGTGGGCCTATTCCAGGGTTGCTGCTTATCTCCTATAGTATTTAACACAGTAATTAATATACTAATAGATAACATAACAATAGATGAAAAAAGGTGGGGCTATCGGTTTAAGTCCAATGGCAAATATACAGAATCCATTCTAGCATTCGCTGACGACCTAGCGATACTTACTCGGAATCCAAAGCAGTGCCAAGAACTACTGCGAAAGGTTGATGAATTCTGTGAGTGGACTGATGGAATGAGAGTAAAACCTAGCAAATGTTATTGTCTGTGTTTAGGTAGGCGGGATACGAGATATACTTCATATGACCCCCCGTGCCTTTTAAATTTCTTGGTAGAAAGATAAACGATAAAGGTCGCTCTCCAGTACTAGACGATGTTGTCAATAGCTTCATAAACGACATTGAAAAGGTAGACCATCAACCGATAAATAACGTAAAAAAAGTCTGGATATACGACAACTATTTAACATCATGTCTCAATTGGCCTTTCCTTGTGTATGATTTAAACCAGAACCTCTTGAAACAACTAGATGCTAAAGTGACGAAAACATTGAAATCGTGGCTAGGGTTAGCTAAATCTGCAGACTCTTCTGCTCTGTATCGAGACTCAAATAACTTTGGGATAAAACTAAAAAAACCATCGGAACTCTACAAACATCTAAGAGTCACTAAAATGCAAGTCTTATCAACATCTAAAGACGAAATTGTAAAATCCATCCCAACTGATAAAAATTCATCTGCGCTCGAGTCACGGTTACAATTCCACAAAAAGTTCATGATAGGCGCACAAACTAGTAGAGTAGGTCTAGGAAACACGGAAAGTCAATCGGACAAAGAAATTATAAAATCTTTCTTAAACCAAGATGAGAATAACAGCTACAGAGTGCACGCAATGAACCTAGAAATGCAAAATGAATGGGTTACTCTAGGGGACTACTGGATACCTTTAGCCTTGAAGTGGCGCACTTTGCTTTACCACTGGTCACCAGCATTACTTAAATTCTACCTCAACGCCTTCCAATTGACTCTCCCCGATCAAAGCAATCTTGTAAGATGGGGAAAAGCCACGGACAAAAAATGCACAGAATGTGGCAAAGAAATTGGTACGGCAAGATACTTATTGGTAGGCTGCAAAGTGCTTTTGGATAGGGGTCATTACTCGCAACGTCACGACAAAGTATTAGGGATTATACACGAGGCAGTGAGTCTGTCGATTGCCAGAGCTAGAAAAGGACTGACTACGAATGAAAGACAAAACCTACAATTTGTTAAGGAAGGCACTACTAAAAAGACCACCTACAAGCCTTTTTCGGTCCTGAGTCCGGCAGACGATTGGACTCTACTGGTTGACACGTATGAAACACACTACAAAATCCCGGAGGATATCTGCGTGTCGCCGTTGAGACCAGACATATTCCTCTACTCAAAATTGAAAAAACGTGTAGTACTTATTGAGCTCACGGTACCGTGGAAAACTAACATCCCTAAAGACCACGCAATTAAGACAAATAAATACTTTGACTTGACAAATGAGATAACCAGAAATGGCTATAGGGTTACTCTGTATGCCGTGGAAATAGGTGCAAGGGGTACACCAGCTAAATCCCTCTACAATCTATTAAAAGAACTAGGACTGCCGAGAACTTCAGTAAGCTCTCTACTATCACGAATGTGCAAAACGGCATTGTTAGGTTCCTACCAAATTTGGATAGGTAGAGGACGGAACATGGCAGACAGTGAAGGTGACCGCTAACGCGTTGTAAGGGGGTCTCCTTAAACCTACATCTGGGTCGTAAGTCCCAGACGCTGTTACGCCAGTGTTCCGCCCTCTATCACGCGATGGACCCGGCACCCGCACGGAGAATCCATGGAATGCTAAGATTAGGTCTTATTATACTTATAGATTATTGAAGTTTCAAACAAAATAATTCGGTAATGTTCGGCGACGTTCGGCGAGCCGTAAGCGCGGCGTCGCCTAGTTGACGACGAGGAGCTTCCGATCCGCTTACGTTACGTAGTGGACGACTGTTTGACAACGAGAAAAAAGGCGAGGCGGTGCCGATCCGTTTACGTTACGTTATATTATGTGCTATGACCCTTAGTCTATTACTACTTTGAAAATGTTGTATACTAACACTATATCTTAAATGTACGTTCTTGAGTATCGTTGATGAATATCCGTATAAATGTTTAAACTTTTCTAATGAATACCTGACTGGGTTTAGACATGTTATACCATCTACAATGTGATCATTCGTAAGGTGTATTTTGAAATAACCTTTCTTAAATGTTTCCATAACGATACCCTGAAACAATAAAATTAACTAAATAGAAATTATTTAGCTCTGAAAGTTGACAACAATACTAAAAAAAGAAATTAACCAAATCAAAGATTATAACTTTCAAACTATCGCGTTGCTTGCAAAAGCGGCACATTAACAGCCACACAGTCAGCTTGAGTCCACAGCCTGTATAACTTGTACTCAAGCATCAAGTAAAATTAAGGAAAATACCATGCTACGATAATCTTCAGCTTACGTTTGATATTTAGAAACTAAAAGCCAACAAAGAAAAACTCGAAACAAACTAATCTATCATTACACAATAGGGCTGTCTTTGCAGTAGGATATTAAAGGGATTATCATAACAGTGACGTCCCAATAATGTCCCACTGCAGGGACGGGCCTCCTCCTGTGACGGAGGGATACTTGGCCTACTAATACCACGCTGGCCAGACGGATTGGAATAGGGTTTAATTTCAAGTTTTCCTTCTTTTTATTTCGTAAAGATAATATTCACGGATAGTCCCTTAGTCGGTTTTTACGACACCCATGGGATGAGATGGGGTGGTGACATATTGTATTCTTACTCCGTCACCACACGGAACCCACCCTGAAACAATAAAATTATCTAAATATAAATTATTTAGCTCTGAAAGTAGACAACGAGACTAAAAAAAGAAATTATCAAAGATTATAACTTTCAAACTATCGCGTTGCTTGCGAAAGCGGGACATTAACAGTCACACAGTCAGCTCGAGTCCACAGCCTGTATCTTGTACTTAAGCATCAAGCAAAATTAAGGTAAATAACATGCTAGGTTAATCGTCAGCTTTCGTTTGATATTTACCCCCTTATGAGTAAGGGGGTAAATATCAAAATGGGTAAACACCTCTTAAATTTAATAACTGTTTAGCGAGATTTTTATTAGTAAAACCAACCTTATTCCAAACAAAACCGTAACAATATAAGCTAATCAATTGACTAAAATTTTAGAGGCGTTTATGAGTAAGGGGGATGGAAACTAACATCATTGTATAAATTGAAAGAATACATGACTTAAAAAAATAAAATAGCGCTGTCTTTGCAGTAGGATATTAAAGGGATTATAAAGTTTTGTAATCGTATACGATTGTAATATAAATATGCATCATCAAATGTCATTCTTCACAGTGTCCTTCAGTGTATATAAATGCGGATATGGAAAATAATTCATGTTAATTATGTCCTATAATAATAACTCACATTATAATCCAATGATCGTAGATAATGATGAAGTACATTCATGCCAGGAGGTCGCACTTCTAAGTATTTGAAGCCTCCGGGCAAAACACAATACTGTACCTGAGGCTTCTTTAAATCCATTAGGTTGGGATTTTTGTAAGTGCTGCAAAATTATTTAATCATCTTTAACAAGTTTTGGAATGCGGAAAACACATAGTGGGGAGACCCTTTACACGGTGAACAGACGACTTGGTTATGGTATCAATATATTATAGAATACCAGCTTTTACCCGCGACTTCGTCCGCATAAGTTTTAAGTTAAGTTTATTTAATTTTCCTACTGCCTACACCCTAAGAACGATGGCGTGATTATTTATAGCCTATGAACATTTCTAGGTTATCATGTATCACCATACCAAATTTCATCAAAATACGTTCTATCTACTGAAAAAGTAGCAGACAGACAGAGTTACTTTCGCATTTATAATATTAGTATGGTATGGATATTGCCACTTTCAAGAAGTATAAACAAGGCTCAACAGAACTTCTATTGTGTTTGTATACTATCACGATCATATTTACTGTCGTTCAAACAGTCCTAAACAAGAATACTGGCAAAAAAAATAACACGATATCAGCTAATTAGTAAGACAAGTTTCACACAGTAGCTACGGAGTTTGTTTACTACATGCCTCGGTGTCAAACGCGTACTTTAGCTCACTCGGGACTACGGTACTGCATCGGTGCCAAACACGCGCTGCCGGTGCTCATTCCGGTCTGCGGTTCTTAAAGCTTAATATCATGATCAGGGAATGGAACAGGTTGTGCTATCCCGTATGCTTAAAGCATGCTAGACAGTTCTAGGACCAAAAAGTTTGCTAATTCTAACAATATTAACCTACCTGATACTAAAACAAGAACACGTTGACGACCTCTGTGGCGTAATCGTTATATTACATGGTTGCTACGCAGAGGTCCAGGCTTTGATTCCTGCTCAATGCAAATCTTTGTGTGATGAGAAGAAAGCTGATAAGAATTATAAAAAGTAACATTTTGAATTACTTACACAGATGTGCTTGAAGACCCTTCGCCTGTATTGGTCGTAGGAGTTTCGCTAGATTGTGTAGAGGAAGCATCACTTGACTCCGTGAACAATGGGTCCAATTTATTCCTTATGTTTGCTCCTAACTGTAAAACTCAAAAAGATATAACAAAAGTAACATATTAAAATTTCCCAATAATGGAAGCACATTTCGACCTCAAGATCTCCAAAAGCAAAATGTTATTGTTGAACCAGATAGAGCACTGCTGGCATGTGAAAATGTTTTAGAAAAGTAAAGAAGAGGGTTAATTAAAAAAGGAAAAATCGTGGTGCTAAGACCGTAAACTGCCGTGCTTCGGAAGTAAACTAGAGAAAACATGATAGTCATATTTTCTGGTACTGTTTATAAAGCACACACTTTATGTGTAGGTACAAACGCATACTACGTTACATTTGTTCGGTTATTCCGATCTGTTACCTTGAATAATTCACCCTAGGGTAAATTTCGGGAAATATGTCTTAAAATTTACCTTAAATTAAAAAGGTAAATTAACAGACATACGTTCCCCAGCTTTCACCCTAGGGTGAATTGTTTAGGGTATCACATCGTAATAACCCCATTTGTTACTAATATTGGTCAAAGAATATAGATCCAAGTCCTCGGCATAAAGAAGGTAGGAAACCCGAAGATAATTTACTTATGAGTTTATTGAAGATAATAAAAAGCAATGGACACAGAACAGTGCCTTGACGAACCCCTGTATTGAGATGTACAAATGCACTGCTAGCGCCCTAGAAGAAAAAATAGATCCTATACAATGCTGTAGGTGAAACCATCAGAAGTAAGACAATAGATATAAGATAGTGGTGGTTAACAATAATAAAAAGTATTCGATAAATCTAGTGCAAGGCCCATGCCTTCGTTTTATTTCATACCTTAAGTCCAACTTCGTAAGAATCAAAATACTTATGTGCATGTGAATCTGCGTAGTAACTTCTGTGATATCGCGTGTGGGTTCCGGCTGCGTACACATAGGGATCGCGTGTACAACATTCTCCGTTTATAACCAAACCTCCGTCAAATGATAAACCGCTTTTGTGTATAGCTGTTACAAAAAATATTATCATCTACTTAGTATCAATTATACATATTATAAAATCCCACCGAATTGTTACAAAACAAAGATAGGTACAGAGGTAATCTACATACAAAATGCATATATATTTCAAATTATGTGAATTTGAATAGTAATACATTTAATTCTCCAATACATGTTAAATTCTGGAGTTTTGAAAGTAGGAACATATTTTTGGGAAGAATTACTTAGACACATGAAAAAGTCTAAAATATTCAGTAAGGTTCATCATCGTTTCAGACCACAATTGTCTTTTGCTAGACACAGGCATCCTTCAAATGTTTCGACTGCAACCATCTATCGACCTCCAGCCACCCTTATCAGGTTATCAACCCATCGCGGGAGGGTTTGCCCACTCTGTCTTTTTAATTGTCGATCTTTAAAATATACATATTACGAATTCAGTACATACCAACATAAGCTCTCACATTAATACCTCTTTTACCATAGTAAAATAAGGCAGTACAATCCAGTCTCAAATAATCTGCATACGACATAAAATCAGCATGAGTTATCCGATTGTCCATGTCAACGTACCATTTTTGAAAGTAAAATGAACGATAAACCGTTATTTTCAAATTACGTAACACTTCTTTCATTGTTTGATCAACCTGAAGTATAATACAAAACATACATTGTATTATTGATTCATTAAGAAGGGTCTAAGAATATGTCTTAAAACAATATAATTTCCATAGGTCAATGTCTTTTCATGGAAACCCTCATTCATATCCCGGAGTCTCATAAAAGCCTACTTACTAAGGGAATGATTTATGACAAAGGTGGAAAATATGACATTAAATTCTGTACCATTACGTCTAGTCAGTGTAGTATTATTAGATCAAGTTTCCTTTTTTCACTCGACGCCAATTTAAGTATTCCACTCAAGAACACTCCTCTAACGAGAGAATCCTGTCATGTTTACGGTTTCTGCAGTCTATCCAGTTGTAAAACTAGGCAACATAAATAGTAAATTAACTAACGTGAACATTGCTGAACTCTGGTACTCTCGTCTTATACGTTTCCTCCGGTGGAAACGGTTCTATAAAAATTATATTCTCAGGTGGCATTTTGATTTCCAAAAGAGCATTTATGCATAAATATGCATGAATAGTTGCTCCATATACTATTATTTTCGCTGAAATCAAAATAGTTTTAATTAAGTATATAGTTTTTAAATTTTAAGAAGATGGCACTGGGGAAACCTGGAATCGCAAACGAGCTATTGAGAGCAATGGTAACAATAGAATCCCACTTAAGACAATTATTAATGTGATCCACAAATAATAGCCCTGATTTTGGTTGTTTTTAAATTGATGTTTGTAAAAGTCAGCGCTACACAGAACATGAACTCTAGTGTCTTTGATTTTTTTCGGGTAAAAGCTTTTAAAAAAAACGCCTTGTTGACTCTAATTCTCATACTTGTGTACAGCAGCCACAAATATGAATGTTTAGCCCTTGAGGCAATTAACTAACTCTTAGTACTGATTTAACAAGATTAAGTACCTCCGTGACATTTAACATACGCCTTAACAAATTCCAACGCTTTATGTGCTTCCGTTACGTGGTTGATGATGAAGACATTTTCAGGAGTTTCATCACAAGTTATCTGAAGCTCCGTGTCACTAAACCTTGGTGCATCTAAGCGATAGTAATTGGGAACTTCACTGCTCCTACAAAATAAATAAAAATTTAACCTAAAACAAGATACCTAGTTAGGAGAGCAGGAAACCAAAGGATGATAGGCGGCACATGGCTGCAAGGGTACAAAAATTTGGAGCAGGCCTATGTCCAGCAAAGGAGGCCCGTTTGGTGACCATGATTACACGGTGTGTTCAAGAGTCCAGATGTTAAGCAACTTAGCAGTTTGAGAACACTAAAAAGGGAGATATGGTGTTCCCCCGCGGTCGTGGTTTGCTTGACAATCTAGGTTAACTATGGTGAAACGTCAAGCAAACAGGTAGCTTAAGTGCTTTAATTCTCGGGACCACACCAACTCTTTAATTGGAACTAAGAAACTGATAAAAGCAGTTTTTTATAATCACTAGCCTTATTCAGCAAAAGTCCGAATGTATTTGTACTATCACTATACTTGCTTAATCTACCTACACGCAGTAGTATGATACAGTAGTAGTAAATTAGATAGAAGTCTATAGTATTTACGTTAGTAAGACATACAAATGTACTTACAGGTGTTCTCTATCTTTTTCTAAAACACGCGTCATATAATTAGGGTGTTGGTATTGTTTACCATAAAATAGGAATAGAAGATCATAAGGATATTTACTACCACTTGTCAAGGTCACGTACTTCGCTTGTCTGAAATTAACAAAAGATATTATGGCTTTAACATAGAATAATGATACTTATAAATTCTTGGATCAACTATGTTATGTCGATGTATAATTTGTTACCCGAAATCCCAATTATGCAAACGCAAGGATCGACCTCCGCACAAGTTAAATACTCTTAAAATATGAGTGAACATGGCTGTTTGAACTGGTCGTTGTTATATTGATCATTTAGAGGTCACGAGTCACGCACGACAGGCTTGAAAGACGCAGGATCATAAGAAGAAACACAAGCGCTAGCAGAGACTTCTAACTTGGAACCATTCAACATGTGTATGATCAAATTTTGACAGCCACAGGAGCACGCACGGCAATTCATTCAGCTCGAACAGACGATTTTATACCATCAACTAAGATTAGTACAAAATAAACTCGAATCATTTTAACGAATACCCACTTTAAAAATGTATCCTTTCAAAACACGAAAAACATTTGAGAACGTTTTAATAATAAAATATTACTTTACAACTCACAGATTAATTTCCGTAGTCATTCCTTGAATAACATTGATGTAATATGTATAAGGTATGCTCTTTAAATATTTGCTAGAACATTTATAAAACTTTAAAAACATTGACTCCGCAATAGGTTTTGATTTTCTCTTATAGGGCATGCCGTGTATTGATATTAAGGTTACGTTCGTGAATATTAAATACGGTGCTGTTTGACTGAAACGTAAGAACATTGTTTTGATATTTAAAAAAAACATCTACACAAAAAATAATATTCTAAATGGATGTGTGATCAATAAATTTTAAGTCGAGTCAGAGTTTAAAGGTTTACTGAGTATTCGCATCAAATGCCTTGACCGCAGCTAGTAAAACATCATCATACCAGCCCATTAATGTCCCACGGCAGTGACAGACCTCCTCCCGTAATGGAGGGATACTTGGCCTACTAATACCACGCTGGCCAGACGAATTGGTACAGGGTTTAATTTAAAATTTTCCTTCTTTTTATTTCGTAAAGATAATATACACGGATAGTCCCTCACTTGGTTCCTACGACACCCATGGGATGAGATGGGGTGGTGACATATTGTATTCTTACTCCGTCACCACACGGAGACACATAATAATATGCCTCCTTAAAATATTTATACATTAAGCGGTCCGTCTCCTCTCTTGTATATCGATTTTTCGTTACCCTGTTCTGGTCTGGGTTTGTCTTCCATTAAACATGTGTATGACCTGTACTACTAACGGATTGCCTATATTGCTCATTTGCTTCATTGGCTAAATCTGATATTTGATTGAATGACTAGCGCGTTTACAAAATGACGTCCTTTAATTGAATGTTTCAAAGCAAATACATATTATACTTACTCAAACAATAATGCCCTAAGAAATCCAAAAGCACATCTCGATGCGCCAACAACAACGATCTTAGTATTAACAGTTACTATTGGTATACTAGTGAATTTTCTACCGATGAACCAAGCACTGAATGGTGATCTGTAGGAGAATTGAATAGGAACTCAATTAATAAGATAAAACGAAATAAAACATACGAATGCCGTGCAACAGATTAGCTTATTAAGAAAATACTAGCTGATACCCGCGGCTTCACCCACGTGGTATAGGTAGCCTTAATGTTATTCTACAACCTAAACTACCTATATTCCAAATCAAATCATATAATCCAAATCATCAAAATCCATTCAGTAGTTTTTGCGTGAAAGAGTAACAAACATCCATCCATACATCCTCACAAACTTTCGCATTTATAATAATTAGTAGGAAGGATATTCCAATTTCTTCTTCTTTATTGTTTGGTTAGTGGCCAGCCAGCAGTTGAGAGTTGCTCAACCTGCTTATAGACCACTAACAAGTCATAACCACTGAGTCACTACGATGACAGCCGTGACTAACATAAGGCTCTCAGAATCACGGAGACGATCAGATGAAATACCTACCACTGAGCGGTCACTTATAGACCAGCGTAAGCTATGAATTAGTTATTGCAACTGGCTTATGAGCCCCTCAATGTATTTGAACTAAACTAATTTTATATGTGACGTAATAGAGAGAGTATAACTCACACTGCCTCAGACATGGCTCCTATTCTTCCTAAATCATTTAACGTATCGAATTCAATCTCAATTCTTCTTGGTATCAATGGCACCATAGATGCTACAACAGCATTCCCGCTGTCTATAGACTGCGACAATACAATATGAGATTATTACTTGGTTTATTGAACAAACATTAACATGGCATTGCCCTAAACATAGAAGACCAGAAGAAACAAATTAGAAAAAAACAAAAAAAAAAACATAGAAGACAAATCAATGTCCAGGTAAAGTACGAGTCCTTATAATTGACTTGCCAACTTTATCTTTACCTTTTTAAGACCAAATCATCAATATGTACATATAGTGGTACACAGTTAGTGAAATTACAGGGCTATTGTACTTTTAATAGTATACATTCGAGATTTTCGAAAATCAGTGCAGTGTAGAGTCGCTGCCTTAATATTTGGTTGATTCTCCTTGATTTCTTCTGCATTTAGTATGTGACCAAGGGTGAAACTTACCACCATGGTAAATTACCTTTTTTAGATTTATAACGATTAAGTGACCCTTGTAGGTAATAAGGAAATTATGTTGTACTCTATCTAAAACAATGCATATAATTGAACCCGAAAATAAAAGATTTATTAGCTAAATCACTTACCAATTTATTTCTATAAGCAGTTATGTACAACAAGGTATTAGTACCACTAAGTCTCATAAGTTCTCTCATAAAAAATCTATAATGTACTTCAAATACAGGATACACTATAGCCAGTTTTATTGTGGCAAAACCTGCATTTGCGCCGTGGCCTTTATAATGATATTTATGAATTTGATAAGAATCCATGTTGAATTGTGTCCTTATGAAATCGATTTCTTCTGAAGGTCTAATAGAATAAATTATATAATTATTCAAAAATGTTTCTAATTATATGGGAATAAGATATATTTTGTAAGATCCAAAACGGTTTTGAAGCACAATCATCAAAATCTCATAAGAAAAATTGGGGATCGAGGCAGAATTCATCATCATGTAGCTTTGCATGTTGATGCGTCTGCTGATTATTAACCTCAGACAGTTTCGAACCCTTATTTTTATCTTACGTTACTTTCGAAACTTTTTAGTTATGCCTAGACCTTATTCTGTCCGTCAAAGGACTATCCTTCCCAAGACTTACCTAATCCGCGGCGTATGACAGATAGTATGAACACCGAGTGGTTTTTGTTTCGAATTCGAGATTCTCCTGACACTGACTGACACCCCTTAGTGCCGTAAAGCCTATGCGGGGTTTCCACACGTTAAAAAAAGTGTAATTTAATGAACAATATTTACTCTAATATCGCAACTCCTATTAAGCTCACTCCGCTTGTGAATACAAATACTTCCTTTTCAGTCTTTTTCTGTATACTACTTTCTATTGTACGCATAACATCTTTGCCTTCCATTGTATGAAACATGTTAGCAATATCAGGTATATCTATAATTTCTGCTTCACGGACACGAAGTTTTCTGAAATATATTTGTATTACTGAAAAACCAACTTTACTCAAGGGTGTGCAAGGTGTGCTTTACCATTGCCGATGTCCATGGGCAGCGGTTACTATTCGGTAAGCCATAAAAGAAAAAAACAAATAAGCCGCTTTCCAACAATAACGAGGCTAGTAACCAGAAAAAGAGAATCTAGGGACTCGCAACGAATTCAATTATAAGAAAATGGATGTAACATGTGACAACGAATACCACGACCCCGTAAGTTTATTACGTAACAACGAATGCACGACACCATGAATATCTTAGCAACGAAGGCATGCGAACTCGAATAACACAAATACATACTTACCCCATCACTGAGCTTCTATGTGCCACATAAAGTGCATAACTACAAAAAACACGTTGTTTCAACGGTACAAACTGTAATAAAGATTTATAGGTTTTATATAAGAGAAAGTAGAACTACGACAGTATAAGACTGACGAGAATTTGTAGAGGCGTATAATAAAATATTCCTCAAACATACAAACAAGCCATCTAGTTTCAAAATTAGTAAGTGGTAGGCGTATACTGTGCTGACAAATTTATTTATTTTAAATGGCTCACCAACAATTGTTTACACTTATTCTAGTTTATACAAAACATTAAAAAAAACATGGTCTTTCAACGTTACAAACTGTAATAATAAAAAAACAAATATACTTTAATACCAATTTTGGGTAATAAATACACCTAGACCAATGCAATAATGCAGGGCGCTGCCAGAATACTAGACATAAAACTATGCCGTACCAGAGGCAGAGCATTACAGCTGAGTCAGAGCCCGACTCGGCTGTAATGCTCTGGTACGGCATAGTTTATGTATTTGTTGTGTGTGTTCTTTTTGGCCAATAAACCTTTTTTCTTTCTTCAAAAAAATATTAATGCGCAGGACTGCAATAAGTGGGAATCTGAATCCTCAGTGCAGCAATTATGTACTAGAACTATTGCGTCGTAGAGTTCGTCATCATCAAATGTTTCAACGTCTCATTTTAACTCCCCATTAATGTCCCCCAGCGAAGGGAGAAACATTCTCCAGTAGTGTAGAGAAACGCTAGTGTAGTAACTTTTTTTATTATGTTAAATTCGCTTCTTTTTATCTCGTAGCAAACATATCAAAACGGAATGGGATCGTCACCGTATCAACTCGAGCCGTTTAGTATTATTTGTATGAAACGCCTTACTGCAACGCACACTAATCGGAATCGTAACTTAATCGGATTTTTGACGTTTGACACCGAGGAAAAAGGCAAGGCAGTGCCGATCCCTTTACGTTTTGACATGTGTGCTACGACCCTTAGACAGATTTTGACAAATGTGTACCTATTTGTTGGCAAAGACTTAGATGAAAATTTTTGTGCTTAATTTAGGTATTTTCGACTATTTAACTTACACAAAAATGTTGCAGCAAGGGGAAACTTTTATCTGCAGTTGGAACACGAATGATACAGTAATCATAGTCTTTCATAAATTCGAAAGCAGCTTCTAACATTTCAAAAGAATGCCTGAAATTTGAAATTTGTACAATTATGTTTTGCAGTGAAGCTTTTTCGCAACGGCGCGGCGCGGCGATGAAAGTTACGGCCATCTTACTGTGGCCAGCCAGTAAACCAACATGGTTCTTCTGAGGACTTTGGACTGCTATAAACACAAGCCTTTTTATTTGGAATTTCTCCTTTTCCACCAGATTTATTGCCTAAATCTGTATGATCTGTATTGATGTTGGGTTGGTGACATAAAGGATTTTTCCCCATCACTATACGAGTAAGATAGTACATACCTATCATCAATATCTTCACGAATTGCAAACAGTTCTATCATAAAAGCATTTCCCATATCTTGTTGACCGGCTGTCGAACCTGTTTTGGCCTTTACTTTGACATTTTTAGATTGTTTTCTACTTAATTTTCTTCCTGTAAGAAGAGATCGTAATTTTTTGTATAAAAGTCCAGAGTTTTCCAAAAAGATTAGCTGTGATTTGTTCATACATATTTATATGCTGACTAAGCAGAAAGCACATTACAAAATACATTAAATAACATGGGCTATACATAATTCTGAAAGTTCATAAACACCCCGCTGTTCGTCACACGCCAGCAGCACGCAACGCTTACGCAGCGTGCTCGTCACTTACACGCCCGTGGAACGCGCACGTCGAATGTAGGGTCAGCCTTACTTAACAGTTAGGTACCCAGAGGTTTTTACTCACTCTTCATCCGTTTCTTCTTAGCAACAGCCGGCGACTGTTTCAGTGAATAAGAAGACACTGCTGTTAGCCTGTATAGTAAAATGGATGGATCATTTATTTATTGCATTTAAAAGATTTACCTACATATTGTATACTTTGCCTCACAAAACTGCATGCGCGGTTTAATTGTGAGATCGTAATTAATATTTTAATTACCTTATTAAAATATAAATAAATGTGTACCCATTTATTTAAATGTCTATTTTATTAAGGTTATTAATACGAGCCGTTTGAAGTATTAGTAGAGAGAATATCCATTGCTCACTTTAAGCTGCCTCTACTTTAAAGTATTGCCTTGGCAGATGAATTATGCATATTTAAGCAAGGTCTAGACTTTAAAAAGGATAATAGATGGCTGACTGTTCAGTGGCATTTCAAGTGAGCTTTACCATACTTTGAAGGGCCCTAAGTAGATCCGGCTGTCATCGTAGTGATATAATCAGCCATGATAGAGGCTTAGGGGCAACTTTACCTCTCGAAAACAGTTTAGCCACTAACTAAATGATAAAGAAGAAGACTCACATATTATAATCTTCAGTCAACCAATCATCATTGATATTAACAAAGTCGTATTCAAATGGATCATCATCCAACATATTAAAAACATCAAATAACTCAGCCTGCGACAGTCCAGGTGACTGGAAGGGACATGGTACATCACTAATTTCATCAGAGTCCCATTTCTTCTCGATTATATGTTCAAAGCTACCTTGGTTCCCAAAGGGTTTACCAAAATATACTTTACTTGGTACTTCTCTTAACGTAGTAGAATCGCTGTCAAAGTTTGTCGCCGTTTCCTGTATAAAAAAACTTTTTTACCTTACCTCACTCGCAATGTGTCGTAATAGAGTTTTCAGCTGTTAGAGTCAATCAAATGTTCTATCTCAGCCATAGTAGGTATGCTGATGTTCTGGCTTAGCCAACCAAGATAACATACATCATACATACATACATATTCATTAATCTAGTCTTGTATCCTAGCTATAGTAAGGTGATTAATCAACTCGTTTGTCTAATCCATGATACGACTGATTAAGTCATCAAACCTTGCAATTGTGCTTTCTATTTATGCTATGGTATGATTCCTCAGACTTTATAATTGGTATGTTAAATAATATGGTGTGTTTTCTTAGCCATGATATGGAAATTAATCTTAACTCTACGCCATAGTATTGGCAGTCTGCCTTACTCATGGTATGATGATAAAAAAAGTTCATACCGCTTTGTCTGAACTTAAATCTTCAGAAGTATCCTTGGAAGACGGCGCATACGGGTCCCATGTTCCTCTTATAATTGGCTCTCTGTAATAAATAATTTTGTAACCATATCTTACACAGTTGTCACAAAAAATATTATAGGACAATTCTGGGCCTATAATTTTGATAACAAAATAATCAGTCCTATTTTTTTCAATCGATTTAAATTTCTGACGCTATAAGTAGTATGTTTTTTTTAATAATAAACCGAAATCACACAGCAGAGTGTTGATACCACTAGCCTTGCATTGATACACTAGGGATAAGCACTCTGTCGTGGTATCTTTACAAACATAAATTTAACAGACATAAAGAATGAACATTATTAACTCTGTACAATAATTTGTGATCCGAAGAATGTGTATTGCGTGGGATATGAACCCGCGCCGCGACTTCGTGCAAGCAGCTGCTACTGCGAGCACCAAGGAGAAACTAAATTAGGAACCTCCTCATTTTAAAGCCTATCAAGAATATAACTTTTATCCGGTCGAGACTCCTCTAAGGAATTTTGGCCTCTTTTAAAAATCTCGTCATCATTCATAAAAAAGATGGGAGGAAAAGTTTTTCATTACCCAAACATATTCAGCAAAGTATTTGATCGTTTACTTTTTTCTTTCTGCAGTGGTGTGGCCATATTCAAATAATGATAAGGTTTCAATTCATATATAGACTGTAACTTTGCGTAGTTTATCTCTGTATTCAAACACATGACGGAGACCGCTCTTCCTTGAATCTACAATAAATCATACTTTATAGATATGATACAATTTTAGGACAACCTTTGTGGCGTACCTAATGGTTATGCTTACGTGCATTATTGCTAATTGCATCGGAGGGTATTTATACCTTATATAACTATGTAATGTAGTAGGTATTTACCGCGAGTAAGACCCGACTTACAAAATTGTATCATGTCATACAAATCACGAAAGTTTAAAATCGATTGCTTCAATCGATTAATATTTTTTTACAATGGAACAAGACAATTACAAAGACTTACATCACCCACAAGTATTTTTCTTTGACTTTCGGGATGACGTCCAATTAGTTCGCTGATGTAATACTGTCCATACATTTGTACAAGACGAGGGCAATTCTTGTGTAATATTTCAACAACATCATCATTGTCTTCTTCTCTAAAATAATAACAATGACATATTTTATAAGAATGGCCTATTTTAGTATTTTGATATTTACAAATAAGACTTATACATAAACTGCTTTCTAATTTACACATCGACAAGTACAGTAGCGAGTTAAGTAGTAAGTTGTTAATTAAGTTAATTTGAATAGATCTCCATCCAATATTTTGACGAGTTTAGTACGAAGTAGCCCCTCCTCCTCTCGCGTCTCGCCAACTTAACACGCCAAAAAATAGGATGGAGATCTTTTTAAATCAACTTAATCAACAACTTACTACTTAACTCGCTACTTTACTTGTCGATGTGTAAATCGGGCTTTAATGCTCCATTGTAGATGCAGGGAAACTTAGAATACAAGAGGAGTCAATACCATGCTAGCCAGACGGAATGCATAACAACATGTACCTACTATGTTCTCTTTGTAGTTTATGGTAGAGTTTATGTCTAGACTTCTTTCAGTGTTTTCCTAGAGATTAAATGCGAACTTTATTCGGTTTTTATGACAGCGATGAGATGAGGTAGGATATTCTTAGGACGTCACCAAAAGGAGAGATTAAGCTTGTCGGAAAAGGTGGATTAAAAACTCTATTGTGTTATACACTATTTAACATCCTACTATTTGCCCTTTGCCCTTACGAGGTAGGTAACTTACACAGCTTGGCGCATTTTCAGTATCGGACAAAAATCATTTCTCATTGCTGTCAACAGGTACAAAGAGGTCTTATCTTCGACACCCTTTGGTAAGTGCTTGTAAAATACACGTTTTTTAAATGCAGCATGCCTTCCTGTGAAATCTGTAATAATTGTCTATATTACTTTTATAGTATGTCATAACTTTACTAATAGTGTCTCGCGAGCCTTATGATGTTTTAAGGAATATAAACATTATATATTTATTTATTATAGTTATAACTTTGTGCACTAAAAGCTACAAAGGCCGACTTAATACGACAAGCAATGTCTACCAGTCAACCGTAAAGCCCGATTTACACAACGACAAGTACAGTAGCGAGTTAAGTAGTGAGATTAAATTGATTAAAATAGATCTCCTAGTACGAAGTAGCAACCTCTCTCGCGTCTCGCCAACTAACTCGCCTAAAGTAAAATTTTGACAAATGACTACCTAGCAATAATACATCAAGATAAGAGGAATTTAAAAAATAATAATGATTAAAAATATACCAAATAAGACGATCAGTAAGTACTTTCTCTTTCGCTAGTTTAGGAATTTCCTCCTTTTAAATCAAGAGACTAAACTTAGTAAACTAAACTTTAACCATACACATACAGTGATAATACAAAGTACCTATATTTTATTATCTATTAATCAAACGTTATGTTAATTTTTTAATAAAAATCAAACTTACTGTCTATGCCCATGAAAGGCATAATAAATACAATATGCATTAGATACACATCGTTCATGTACACAGTAACAAGAGCCTCCTCCAGGAAATAATCTTTTACCGTAGGAAGACAACATATGAAGTGGACAAACAGCGTGTTCCTCGATAAATAATACTTTCTGTAATCACATCACACATTATGTAATCATATGTTTACGTGCATTTTTTATAAACATTACCTTATCTGAAATTATTCTCTTTAACATTACATAGCGTGGAGGAAGTTAAAATGAGGAGAAGTGTCCTAGAATCCGACGAAAGGAGAGATCTCAGAAATCATTACGAAACCAAATTCACAGAACGAAGAAAACTTGACATAAAACTATTCCAATCTGTTTAGCAAATTTCTCTTTCCTTGCCAGTTTCCCGCATTTCTACGAGTACCACAGGAATCATCGCATCCGATGAACATTAACGACCTGTTTTTCTTTAAAAAGCATCTCCAGGTCATATACAAGGAAGAAAAGACCAATTATCTTAATTGAGAAATCAAATGTAGTGGCTATAGTCTGATGCTACGCGGATTCGCGTTCGATTCCTGCCCAATAGCAATCTTCGAAAGCTTCAATTTTTTAAATAGAGTATGTTGGTCATTGTAGGTACAAATATTATTACTTACTGAAATAAATTTCTTATCCAATATTCCCAACCAGCCGGGTCGACGCTATGTATATTTGGATGATCAGATAACGCTATAAAACCTACCACTTTCTTCTCCTTATTTATCATGCATATTGCAAGTATAGATAATTCACTGTAAAAATATGTAATGTATGTAATGACATAGATAAACAGTGCAGAAGAGTCTCCATTGAAAGTGCGTGCGAGCAATGGACACACACACAGACATCACATCGGACACGATATCGGTTTTGGGCTTTAGAATACAATTCGGTTTCCCTTCCATACACAAGGACATTTTTCATATTTTTCATTTTTTTTATTTGGGATATGTCAATTAATGGCCTGGCTTGTACTACTATACAAATGATTTACAGTTACCGGTGTACCTTCAACCAGTACGCAACCAGATATTATATATGTTATAGTCAAAACTCATAACCGGTCAAAACCACTTTTGACCGAAAAAATCAGTCAATAGTGGTCTTTTTTGATCTTTAATACATATTAAGGTAAAAGTCCGAAACAGTTGGTTAGGACCGCGGTAGCGGCCGGCGAGTGCTAGAAACATTTTTTTTAATGTAAAACTGGAATATAGTATTACATATTATATTCTAGTCCTTTGGTCACCACACTAACCTAACCAACTGTTTCGGACTTTTACCTTAATATGTATTAAAGATCAATTTTCAATGAGTTTTGACTAACATCGATGGTCAAAACCACTTTTGACTGCAAAAAACAGTCAATAAGGGTTTTGACTAAGCACGTCGGTCAAAACCACTATTGACTGTTTTATGCAGTTAAAAGTGGTTTTGACCGGCCTTGAGTTTTGACTGTAACATATACACCTATGCAGTTGAGGTTTTACACACTATCATAGTAAAAAATTGTACTTACATCAAAGCCCCAATATTAACATCGCGAGCACCTGGATCTTCCTCGGCATTCTTTAAAATCAACTCTATCTCATGCCTATCGCTTTCCACAGCCCTTCTGAACCTTCGACCAGTTGGCCCAACTTCATAATCAAAATATATTGACATTTTTCCTTACTCAAATATTACAATACATTACAGTAATATTTTCAAAACAAAATGTCAGGTTTTTAAACTAGTAGGCCAAAAAATAAAAGAGGTTCTCGTTTTAAACTATGCAAATATATTACAACCATAATTTACAATTATAAAATTATTAAAAATTATACATTAGTTAAAATAAAAATGACGCATCAATTTATCATAACATTTAAAACTTTACGAGCATAATTCTAAAAGAAATTGTTTATCATCTTGTAAATACTGATCAAAATTAAGTAAGTACGCCTTTTGTATCATGGCTTTCTTTAAAAAAAAACTTAAGCTGCCTGTAACATCAAAATGTCTACTTATCCATGTGACGAATTATTTCAATTTGTTTCGTGATAAACCCAAGTATTATTTCCAAATGTCAAATTGTTAGTAAAAGGTACAACTAAAACTATACCAAAGGAATATTAAAAATTCCAATTATAAAGAAACTAAAAACGATTCTAATAATTGAAAGAAACTTATAATACTAACTATCAAAATACTATATCAATCACATATCTATAGACAAACTAAATATATCTTAAAAGAATGTTATTTCTGACATAATTATAAGAGATTCAAATGTACATACATTAAGCATAATATATTATTAACGAGAAAACATCAAATTACATCACAAAACACGAGTCAAACCATCGACAAACACTAAAGTAAATGTATTAAAAAATCTGAATAATTACAAACGGATATTCTATCAAAAATAATAAAGCGTTGAGCAGACTTATGATGCATCAAATTCTATGATACTTATAATTACAAAGATGGAGATCGTTGCTAAATAAACAACAACTTGTGTGAACTAGCCCTTGGTCTACACAGTAGCACATGGTTAGTGTGAATGTGAACTAGCCCTTAGTCTGCTCTCTTGATAAATGTATAGTAAGGCACAGTACACACATCTCGGTACAACCGCGTATGAAACATAACCCGAACGTTTGCACCGAGATGTAAGAACTAATACTCAGTCTAATTTCCTAAATTAAAGGCGGTAGGTTTTTTGCTCGTACTAAATGTGAATGGGACTTAGACCTGCTAACGTTATTGGGAGTAGTTTTTGTGGAGAAACCGGTAACTGTGTTCTGTCTTTGAAGGTTTAGTTTGTTTGCGCTGAGAGGAGCTCTGGGTGTGGCAAAGCCGTCGTTATTGAGTTTGAGTGCGGATCGAGTGAGGCGAGTAGGGGTGTTTAATAGATTACTCTTAGGAGTCATTGGCATGTTCACTTGTTGGATGTTTTCCTTTCCCACTTTTGGTGTTAGAGGTGTTTTGACTCTCGGAGTTTTTTTTGGGGTAGCACTTCTTTCTTCGATGGTATGGTAAACGATACTAGGGAGGACTACTTCGTTTGCTTTAGGATTCGCCATGGAGCTGCGGCTGATTTGTTTTTCGTTTATACCATCCTGTAAAGAAATGTGTTATATGAGTTGAAGTTAATAACATTTAGACATTTTCTTCATTATGGGGTTGAATATTTTACAAATGTTACTTTTTTTCTACTACCATACTTGTTAATTTTTCTCACTTATTTAAATTATACAATGAACATCCAAGACAAATGTTGATGTATCTAAAACAAGTTTTGATCGGGTATACATTTGTTCAGCATGAGATTAGAACCCGCTATAGGCCAGCCGCTTGTCTGCTACGACCCGGAGATAGTAAATAATAGATTCACTCTAAAATAATAGTTCAATTTACGATATTTACCTTGAAATCAGTGTAAGTAGTGAGCAAAGTGGTCTCCATGAGCGGATCCTTGTTAGCGATTCCCGATTCCTGCGACGTAGTTGTAGAGCGTGTAGCGTTTATTGAACGACGGCCTGTACTGCGACGCTTGCCAACTGACTGTAGATACAAAGAATTATAACCATAATCGAAAGTCTTAACTCGTGAACAGGTTAGGAGTTTGCGACCAAGTTGTGCGAGAAGTTCGGGATCGTTATTCTGAACTGCTCGTAATGCAGTTTTATAAAAAAACTTCCTTTGTAAGTTTATTAAAAAGAATATATCATTCGAGTAATTAATAAAATAATTGGATTATTGGTTATTTCAAATTTAAAGATTTTTAGGTATTTCAACTCGATCGCCTGATAGGTTTGTAAATTTTATTTTATTAGAAAAAAAATCGTTCATCTCATAACTCGAATAATATACTTACTAACTAAATACGTGGGTTAACTCACCGATCGTTTATGTTTAAGAACACTGCCATTGAAAGTCTTCGGTGTCTTTTTGCCTTCACCCCCATAATCCAGCTTTCTCTTTGCCTCTACACAAAGTTTACCTTCTGCTACCACTCTCGCAGCTAAACGCCCACTAATGCGTCTGTAGGAAAAATAACAATTGCTTGATCCTTCATAATAATTTAATGCGGATAATGAAACTATTAAGACTAACGTTTTTTTTTCTACGAATTAACTAACAAAATACCAAACGCAAAAATAAAAGTCCTTAAAATAACTTGGCTGGGTGAAAAAAATATCTGTACGAAAAGGAACTATCGCCTGAGGTAAATTATTAAGATTTAGTTAAGACTTGACCTTACGAATTCGTGCACGTCAGCAGACATTTCAGTAATTTAACCCTTCATCTCCCATTATCTTTATTATATAATATTTTAGTTTCAAATAAAGGTTTTTATTAATATTTTTTATTAGGTGGTCGGTAACCGTAAAGCTACATCTATGACTTGATAATAACTTCTATTGCACTGTTTAGCAATGACTACCTACCTCCTTGCAATTTCGCTACAGATAAACCTAGAAACCGTGGGTCACGTTTTAAACATTGTGACTTTACAACAATAATAAAACAAGAACACGAGTGACAAACGTGCTAATTTCCCAACTAAAAAAACCAATTAGCATGGGAGCATTTTATTATCCAACTAGCTGACCCGTGCCCACTTCGTTAGGCGGCGAAAAAAACGCGTCACTTTTTTAAACATATTTCATTACTGCTCTACTCCTATTAGTCATAGCGTGATAATATATAGCCTATGACACCCCTCGATAAATGGACTATTCAACATAGAAAGAATTTTTTAAATCGGTTCAGTAGGTCCAGATATTACCCCCTACAACGTCACAAACTCACAAACTTTGTCTCTTTATAATATTAGTATAGATTGTTAATGAGATTAGAATCCTATAGCCCTAGTTTCTTTTGTACTATGTATTTCGTATTGTAGACATCACGGATTTAATCTTCAACAACAAAGTATTCAATTTATTCTATGCGACCACACAATGCAGAGGTACCTATATAAAAACTGCAACTTACAAAACATACTACACCTACAATCTATCTAATTACATATTTCAATACTTTAATTAGTTCATGCTTTTCTGAACAATGAATCGATAATAACTACATACACAATTTGTTCTACATTTACAATAAGCACTTAATACGTAATACAAAATGTTACGTTGTAATATTTCTCATTCCACCTACTTTTACAACAACTTTATTTTTTTTTAATAATTTGATTGATTGCTACTTTATCACCGATCAAACAAAACTTGCCTCACGTAATGATGTTTTCTAGTCAATAAAATTCATAACCGCGCACTGAAATTTCAAAAGGAATGAAAAATATTATCGATCGATCGCTTGCGAAATACATGAGAGGTGGGTTCAATGATAAAAAAAAAATAAGAATCTACAAACAAAACAATAGTTGCAGTAACATCTATGCATATAACTTTAATCTTATAATTTAATGACTTTTAACATTAAAACTGATACGGTATTATGGAAACAGAAACTAACTAAGAAATAGTTATGTGGAAAAATAATATCAATAAACTATTATGCTGCTTCAAAGGGTTTAATGACAACAGAACTTTTTTTTTACTATATACTGTACCTACTATAATAAATCTGTAGAGATGTAAAACGCGAAATCCAAGTGGCGACAGAGTAATAATGCATATTTATGTCATCACCGTATTTCATCCTATAATATAGTAAAAGTCAACATAAAGCTATATTACCCTTCTTTTCTGGAGGAGGCCCATCCTTGCAAGTCCTTACTTTAATAGTATAGTGCTTACTAACATTATATTTCGGAGTTGCACACTGTACACATTTTTGTAACACTTTTAATTAAGCGCCTACTGTTACAGTAGGGCCTTTTCATAACAAGAAATTCACAAACAAACCTGTGCACAATAAAGTCTGCCTAATAACCCTCATAAGGTAATACGATCAAATACGAAAAAAAGCGAATTTCGTAATATGATAAACGAAAAATACTTTACCTCTTCACAGTAGAGATGGCGGACCGTTTCAGTGCAGACAAGTTGTTCGTAAATGTAGTCACAGCTTTATTTGCACTCCCAGTGATCAGCTGACGCTTGGACGGTGGCCTACGAATCAGAAAAACTGTTTACATTGAATGTTACTTTTAACTATACTACATTAGCGAAAGGAAAACAGTTAATTTTTAACTGCGAACTTTAGAAGTAGGCTCTGATAGTTTTAGCACAGAATAGAGCAATAGGGTAGCTAGGGTCTTACTTGTAATTCATGAAGAAAGGTATGTAAAAATGTCGTTTCCTTTGTCCATTTATTCAAAGCAGATGTTGTGTGAGCATTCCCATTAGAAAAACATAAAGAAAAAACATTTTTGTTCAGATATAATACAAACATAATAGCGCAACTAAGAGAAAAAAAAACACAAAACAAAAAATACGAATCTGTACAAGTGCAAGGTTTTGCCCTTCTTCTCTATGCACTAATACTACGAAATCCAACGGTAATGGCAGTTAGGACCCGTTCCAACCCGATTGTAGTCGTAATAAGCAGGAGCAATAAAGAAATAAGATCGTAAGACATTCAGATAAAAATGTACCTGTTTCTATCAGCGGTCTGTGTAAGTCCGGCGGCGGTCCTGTTGCGCTTGCCGAGCGGTGACGTCGCTAGCGAGCGTAGCAGAGGAGTCGTCGGGGTCAGTGCCTGCTTGCGAGCTGATAACTTGTTGTGGCGCTCCTGGTGGAAACAACATTATAATATTATTTAGGACTATAACTTACGAAATTGTAAAGAGAAACTGTCTATAACACATTTTAAAAATCATAACAGCCTCGGGCCCGTGACGGAGGGATACTTGGCATACTAATACCACGCTGGCCATACGGATTGGTTCAGGGTTTAATTTCAAGTTTTCCTTCTTTTTATTTAGTAAAGATAATATTTACGGTTAGTCCCTTAGTCGGTTTTTACGACACCCATGGGATGAGATGGGGTGGTGACATATTGTATTCTTACTCCGTCACCACACGGACATTTTTAAGATAGAGTTCTATTAAATAAGTACTAGATGACTGCCGCGTTACTAAAGCTCATATAGACTTAGTCTACTTATAATTGAAAATATATAATAGATTTTGAAGAGGTTTTATATTTGAAATCCTAAATAAAATAGACATTAAATAAAAAATAATACTGTACTTACAGTTTTTCTCGTCTCCCATTCGTCTTCCATGAGCTGAAGCAATGGCTTGCCATCAATAGTGAATGTGTTGCCAGTTTTAGCTTCATACTCTGTCACCAATTCACGTATTTGAGCTTCAATTTTCGGTAACTAAAATAAATAACAAATCGAATTAGTTGGTGCACTTACTGTTCAGTTTACACAATTTACAAACTAAAACTGAATACATTCTAAACTGATTAGTTCCTCATGATATCTTCTGATGTATGACTTGGACTTCAGATGCATATGTCCTTATGGGCCATTCTGTTTCTCCATTATTTTGTGAAATCATCCGTCCACCCAATGAAATTACATAATATCTTACACATTTTACTTTTTTATTATAGCACATCTCTCTTCCTTCAAAACAATTTGCTGTTTCCTTTTTCTTTCATATTATACATACAATTATTTATACTTAGAAGTTTTTAAATACTTACATTGCTGGCAATAACTTTTCTCTCCTTTTCCTCACGCAAGAGTTGTCCGCCACGGTTATGATACCGACCAGGCTCAGTGGCACGCGCTTCAAGTTCAGTCATCTTAAGCCAGAGATTTTTGCGTGTTGCTACCAAGTCGAAAATGTGCCTAAAAAGTACATTATTTATTATTTTTTTGAAATTATAGGATTTTTATGGATGGATGTTTGTCTCTTTCGCCTACTGGATGATTTTAATAAAACGACAATAGGTAATATAGCTTACACATCGGATTAAAACAAGCTACACTTTACTGAGGTATTCTATTTGTTTATTTGGCGTTCTATCATCTCTGCCTACTCCGGACAGTATGAGGCGTGAGTTTATGTATGTATTTGTAAGGTAAGTTACACGAAATATTAATCTCGCTGAGATAAAGTTGCAGGCACCAGCTAGTTGGTATATAAAAGGATTACAACTAGCAAACCTCTCTAACACTCTATGATAAACTTTAAAACATCTTATAAATAAAAGTGGCGTAAAAAAACTAAAAAACTTACTTATGATCATTATAGAACTTGGTAATCTTTTCAAGGTACAGCTCATGTAGAGTTAATGTGTCTTCAGTGAAAATATCTTGGAAATAATGTACAAACTCCTCTCGCTCTCGACTTGAGTACATCACATTGTCCCACATTAACTTTATTTTAGTGCGTACATTAGCTACGAAAACCTGAAAACAATGCTAATATTATAGAAATAGTTTTAACGTAAGGAGACGGGGCGCGGGTGTTTGCCTTTAGGCGACGTAAAACACACAAAGAAGACGGGGCCCGATGAGGATTTTATGCAACTTGTTAATCAAACTTCCATAAACCCAATTCTTGATCAGTTTCTCTCTAATTGCTATGAGCAACATATAATAAGTATTAACTAAAATGACGAATTATTCTATTTACCTGAATTTTCTGCCTTTTGATCTGATCACACCGTTTAATCTCTTCTTTAATGGCTGTTTCAGTCTGAGGGTGACAACCAGGATGAGCATGCAAGAAGTTCTCCCTATAGATTTGGTCTTCATCTAAGCAGTCCCATAGCTTAGAGAGTCGCTCACGAAGTTCTAGAACCTAGAAGAGTTACATAGATAAATAATGTGTTTTCATTCTATGGCAACATCTTATGGAAACATCAAAGATTTTTAGCACAACAAAATTTAATACTGCCTCAGTATCAAAGCTGCAAAGCACGTAATCACAAGTTCTAATCCCACACGAACTAATGTTTTGCGTGATCCCCAATGTCCCCACAACATAGGGCTTTACCCCTACCTTACTGTGAGAGTTGTTTTTATTAAAAAGAAAAATAACAGTTACTGTAACAAACCCCTTACATTTAAAAGTAACAATTTTGCAACTTACCCTGTTGTTGGTCTGTTCATATTTTTCTTGCAGGTCTTGTTGAAGCTTCACAAGTCTATCCATGTTGAGATCAGTTACTTTGAAGTCTACAGACAATGATGATGTCACAATGTGTTCAAATTTGTTCTGAGGCTTAATTCTTAGCTTATCTAAAAGAGAAGGTAATTCATTGTTATTTTATCTGATGACTTGCTCTGTTTTGCTACATTGAATGCATGTACAATATCTAAAAAAAAACCCGAAAAATGGTACATTCTTTGAATGTAGAAACATTCTATAAAGGATAGTGATCTTGTCAATCTACTATGTACATAATTTTTTTAAGCTAAACACACTAAATGCATCAAGTAAACCTCTGGGGTCAACTGATAAAGAAGGTCAAAACAACACACTTAAATGGCAGTATTAATCAGGCAATTAAAAATCCTGGTTGAATAAGAAGAGATAAAAAAGTAAATGTTGGCAGAATCAGTAGTTCAACTTTAAAGAGGTGGGTGAGATCTTTGTTTAACAGCCATCCATGCTAAAGTAAAGAATAGTGGTACCAAACACTGTCTCTATGGACACTATTAAATTCAATTACCCATGATATCCTTAATTTCAATTTGAATATTCAAGAATATCTCTGCTCTCTTGTCTCTCTCAGCCTGCAAATTTTTCAGATATTCCTTAAGCCTGTCCAGTTCTTCTTCAGATGGTAAAGGAACTTCCTGCAACTCCTGTATGGTCACGCCAAGCTTATCAGCAAGGTCTCTCTGCCATTCTAGAAGGCGCTCCATCTTCATGCGACGCTGTTTTACTTGCTCCCTATACCTGTAATGTAAATAGAGACATAATTAGATACCGACTTAGTCAAAATTTTACTTATATTTTCATGGTTAGTTCAAAGCATTCAAAAAAGTAGCATACAGTATGGACAAAAGCTAATAATCAGGTTCATACTAAATTAATTGGATAATGATATCTAGGCATTAAGTCAGCCAACAGCACCAAAAAAAAGTGTACATCAATGAATTACCCAGCAATCTGATCTGTAAGTTCCCTCTTATATTCCACTAACATCATTTCTTCCTTGAAGTCCAATATTGTGATGTCTACAGATAAACATCTGCTCAACTCTTCAGTTTCTTCTTTTAATTCTGTCAAATAAATACAATGTGTTTATGATACTTTCTTAAATAAATGACACAGCTAAACATAACTTAATTTATCTTACTTTAAAACATTTGATAATTTTAACAGTTTTTAGTCTCTTCTATCAAAATAATGTCATAAAATGTAGCATTGCACAGTGCAAGACTAAAGTTAATACAGAATTTAATTGCAAGAGCATAGATAGCTTCTGTCCAATATTGTTGACTAGTTAATTAGAAGCAATAACATTGTGTTTTACAAATTATACAAAATATAACAATAAAAAAATATAAGATTAGAACTGTACCGAACATATTCAATAAACTAAGAGCACAGTAAATTGGATTAACAACATTTTTTTAAATGTTAACTACTCTTATGTAAAATGTGGCTGCTACACACTTGGTAATGGGTATAAATACCATGCTAAATAAAACTGTTTGTGTTATCCAATAACATATATTCAAAGGCTGAATGTTCTTTGTGTCTGTTAAATTGATGTTTGAGTTCCTACAACATATTTATGTGGTATGTTACCTAAAGCTTTATAATAATAATAAAAAAGTAAGCTTTTAATGGACATCCTGATACAAATAAAAACTTTATTACATCTAATTATTTTCATTACTTACATAAATATGTATGTTATGACATCCCCAGTAAGTAAAAGAGATCCTTGTGTTGGGGCTGATATAGTTAAGATTCTTAGTAATTATTTTATCGTTTAATTTATAGGTAAATCTAAAAACAGTTCCAGTAGTAACATTAACTGCAAATATAAATAAATATTCTTACTATCAACTTGTCCTTGCATGATCTTCAACTTCTGCCTTGTTTCAGATATGACATCTCTGTGCAATTCTTTCTCAATTTGTACAAGTTTAGTTATGTTATTAACTTTGACGGAATCTTCAACACCAAGGTGTGACCAGTTTAACCAGAGCTCTTCCATCATGGACCGTACATTTTGTGATATTTCCATGAGCACATCATTACTAAAAGAATAGTTTAAATATAGACCAGTGAATGAAACAAGTACATGTTAAAAAACTATGCAAATAGTACTGAAACAACAATTTTGTCTTGTTATCTGTATGGTTACAGAGTAAAAGTCATGGTGATAAAATAGCAATAGCATATGAAGTCAGGAACTTGCTTATTAACAATGAAATCCCCACAAAAAATCACAAGTTATAATTTTCTTGATTTTGTTTGTGCTTGTGAATATTAACAGAATTAATAAAATCAATTTTTGGCAAGTAAGTAGAAATAATTTGAAGTATTTAAATAAAACCTTTACAAACTAGAATTAGTGCACAAAGATTTAAATAAGTAATAGAAAAACAAAACCAAATCTCAGTGAAATCAATGTACATCTGCAACTGGGATTGAGATTTTGACTCAGATTTAATGTGGCAGTTTAAAATAACACTTCGGTAACGGTTGAAGTACTTTGGAGGAAGCTTGTAGCATATTGGGTTGGAGAAACTTAGCCGTTTCTGTTCAACAATCTAACATAGTTCATATTACATGTTAAGTACTGTTTTGTGGTTCCAATTACGACACCACATTACTATAGACGACAAAAAAATACAATTTAATAAATAAGACCGGCAGAAAGTGATGGGTAATGCATTTCAATTGTAATACTTACAATAGCTTATTTACGTCTTCCGTCATTGTAATCATTTTCGTAGATATATTCACTTCCTCTTGTTACTACGTTATTTTATAAGATTGTACACAGATATTTCAATGTATTTATCACTTCAAAATAACCACCAGGCACCAACATGAATTCACAGTACAACGAGCTTTGATCGTTTGTTTTCAAATTTCAATACGTTACGAATGAAAAATGTCGTCTGCTCAATTGCGATTGGTCCGTTCAATTTGGCATTTGGGTATTGTCAGAAAACGTTCAGAAATGATAGTAGCTAGCTGGACTGTACGGTTGGTCGGTCACATTAATTCTTTTGGAATATGATAATATAATGTTCATTTTTAATTGAGGGGATATTTTAATAATAATAATATGATTCCTATTTAAAGTCTCGTAGATCAAAATTTATATAAATAAGTTTCCTCTTTTATAAACTTGCAATAGTTCGTTAAACCTACTAAGTTGTTGTTGTATTTTTAACTTCATATTAAACTAATACTTTTTATGTAAAAAATTGTTCAAGATTTAAGAACTGAAAGTAGGGTGATGCTACCAATTATCAGTACTTTAAGAGTAAGTCTTACTTTAATATCGTTTATCTTCAGTGATAATACTGATAACGACTTTAACAACATGCTTTCTCGGTTCACTATTAAATAAGTAATTGATTTTTATTATAAAAAATTGTCTGTATGCATACACATTTTATTTAGATGAGTTTGACTAAATAATTACCCTAACACCAATTATTGGCACCATCATCACCAATTACTAGCATCGACCGAGCCAATTATCAGCACCTTAAAATTAGATATAAAATTAGGTAGATAAATGAAATAATCCAATGTTTATAGCAAAATCTATTTTATTTATGCCTAGCCTAACAACCGAAGTTTCAGAAAAAAAATACATAAATATAAAAATATCCAGAAAATAATAGACATTCTTTTGATCATAATATCAACACTATGAAAATAACTAGCAATGTTAGTTTCAGCACCATGCCAGGATATGAAATCCGGAATCATAGAGTACTTTTTCCAAGAATATTGAATTCTAGGCATAAAATAATCACGCTTTACAATAAAAAATATGGATTAACAATTTTACATACACTTTGTCATGTAACAGTACCAGTGCCGATAATTAGCAATTCGCAAAAAAATTGAACCCAGATGTCAGCACCTCATTTATGAACATAAAATCAAGTTAACGTTCATTTCCATTGTCAGATAAGCCTTATAAAACATTTTATACATGAATAAAACCTAAAGGTTCAGAAAAAATATCTAAAAGATCTAAAATAAAGTAAAATAAAAAAACCTGAACTTACCTACGATCATAAAAAACTGTCAAAACAAAGTAATTTGAAGTTTTTTTTAAAAAAATCGCTTTTTTTAATTGAAGAATGTAGTTTGGCCCAGTTTATAATTTCAAAAGAATATTATTTTTCATTTCTTTAGGCGGAATTCCAAATTAATTAATAGTAAGCTTATAATTTGAGTTTTTGTTGGGGGTGCTAATAATCTGGTGCAGTGCCAAGATTTGGACCCTTGCCCCTAGTTTAATATTTGTCGTGGATTGATGTTACTTCCGTCAACTCACAGCGCCATCTATCGATTCAATACACAATTAACTATCATTTGAACGGAAACGCAAGCGCCCTTCCACTAGGACATGATCGTCGGTAGTGGGGATGCCGCAAGGACGGACGGGGAGACCGAGCGCAAGCTCAGTCTAGTTCACAGAGTACATTAGATATATATGAAAGTCTAGTTCGAAGAGCCGTGGCAGACGCACCGTGGCAACGCGCGTGTTTGTTTCTATTCAAGTGATTGTAACCTTTACTTTAACTTAAGTCAGCATGTCAATTCTCGTTCCTAAAATTCGGTTAAGTTAACTTTTAGTTGTCATGTTTTTGCTATTGCAATTGTAATCTTTTGTGGTCGTGTTAAAGTTTTATTTAGAGTGTGACAATTTGACAAGTAAAAGTTAACTTAACTGAATTTTAGGTACGAGAATTGACATGCAGTTTAAATTGAAATCATATTTCGTTAGAGTGCGTGTCGTGTTTCGTTTAGTTAAAATAGTGTCGAAATGTGAAGGAGACGTAATGCCTTGCACTTTGGCCACCCTTGATGCGACATCAGAAGTGAGATAAACGCCAGCCAGCCCACAGCTAGCGCTGTGAACTAGTGTTGCAGAACTATCGATAGTTTGACTATCGATAGTTGACCTTGTAAAATAGTCACAGTATCGATATGCATATCGATAGTATCGATAGTCTCGATACTATCCACAGTATCGTTAGTAATTGAGATCCGATAGTATTGATAGGCATCAATACTATCGATACTATATTTACTATTCTATAGTATTACTTTTTGATAGTATCGATAGAATCGATAGTATTGATGTTTTATAATCAATACTATCAATAATATCGATAGTATCGATACAATATTGATGGTCTCATTTCAATAAACAATCGATACTATCTATAGTGTTTAAAACTATCGATAGTATTGCACTATCGATAGTTTGCAAAAACATACATTGGTATTACCTTTGCATTATGGTTTACGTGGCCGGTAATTACTGTTGTAGACGAGGAGGAGGAGGAACTTGAGGAACTTTAGGAAAAATAATGTAAATCAATTATTTTGTTCTGCTAATGCAGTTACCACCACGTTAACTATAATCCAAAAGTAATACTATTGAATTTTTACATACTATCGATAGTGCAATACTATCGATAGTTTTAAAAACTATAGATAGTATCGATTGTTTGTTGAAATAAGAGCAACAATAGTGTCGATACTATCGATAGTATTAATAATAAAATATCAATACTATCGAGACTATCGATAGTATCGAAAACCAATACTATCGATACTATCGGTAGTATTGATGCCTATCAATACTACTGTATATCAAATACTAACGATAGTATCGATATGATCGATACTATATATAGGCCTATCGATATTGTGACTATCGCCATTAGAATCGATACTATCGAAAGTTCGATATATTGTTGCAACACTATTGTGAACAAGACTTCTAGTATTTTGTACCGATCCATTTTATTTTGAACCATTTTATTTTGAGCAGAATCGCGCACTGTTGAGGGATAGTGCTGTTAATTGTAGCAGGACAATAATGTACCTACTGTGTAGTGAATTTATGATGATGGTTATGATAACTTGTGATGGTTTTAACTGTCTGGTTTTTTATTTTAATTGTTATTAACTAAGTAGTTACTTTTGGTATCTTTTAACATGTTTCATTTGACTATAAACTACTCATAGTCAACAATTAAAATCAAAAACCAGACAGTTAAAACCATCATCTTAAATTCACAGAATAGGATAACCAGTAAGTGACCTTTTTATCCTTGAATCTTGTAAGGTGCAAAAAAGAAAGAGAATAATAGGTTTCGATAGAGATGATGGTTATAAAGGGAATAGTACTTTGATGAGTAATAATTCAGAGTAATAATATTCACCATGGTGGGTACGGCATTATTTAGTGCGTCGCGTGAGCTCGTACTCTTTTCAACTAGGACTACCATACTTTAAAGCAGTGGTTGTAATAAAAAATTAATTTTGACTATGATTATTGAAAAATAATTTTGTTAAAAAGAATGCAAAATAGAGTTGAGGTCTATGCAGCAATTATGCCTAAGGGTCAATAATATGTTGCCTTCGGGGCACTATGAAACTTAAAAATTTTGCTCAAGAGTTTTAAAAACATAGGTTTCCAAAAGAGAAAAGGCTAAGAGATTAAAATAGCTCGTAACTAAGAAACGGTGCGTCCTATCACAAAAATAATTAAAATTTGGGCCCCCTCCGACACTCCACGCGTTAAAGCAGGATACACAGTAGCGAAAAAAAAAAGAATAGTGCTAGTACTTAGTGTATTTTATTAGAATTGATTGCTGTTTTACAGTAAACAGATTGGAAATAATAAAAAATATATAAGAATTTTTTTGAAAAAAAAACTAGTTATCTATCAACGCACAGCCCAAACCACTGGACAGATCTGGCTGAATTTTGGCATGCAGGTAGATGATATTACGTAGGCACCCGCTAAGAAAGGATTTTGATAAATTCTACCCCCAAAGGGATAAGATAGGGGATGGAAGTTTGTATGTAACTTTGTCAATTTCAAACCGATTAGGCTGAGACCAAGCATGCATATGCTACTATATTTTGAAATAAGCCTTATTTTTCATAATATTTATAAACGCGAGCGAAATCGCGGGAAAAAGCTAGTGTGTGCATATAGTCGAAAATACGAATTCCTGCGCTCTAAAGTCACGATATCTTAAAAACGATGCTTTTTAGGAGAAAAGGGTTCAGATATTTTTTGTAGACAATTTTACGATCTACAAACTTTGTCTGAACCATTTTTCGATAGCTCTCGTAGTTTCAGAGACATACGCAAAAAACGCAAAATTGAGACCTTTGACCCTCTCTCCCCCCTCCACCTCACCTCCTAGAGGTGGGGACTTTTAGTATGTTATCTCTCTAAGTACCCTGAATAAGTTTCTGTAGAAATCACTTAGGTTTCCGCTCACGCACTGTATAACTACTTTATTGATTGGACTATAGGCGAGTTAAGTACGAAGTAGACCCCTCTCTCGCGTCTCGCCAACTTAACTCGCCAAAAAATAGGATGGAGATCTATTTAAATCAACTTAATCAACAACTTACTACTTAGCTCGCTACTGTATTTGTCGATGTCTAAATCGGGCATAAGTATGGGGGCAAAAGGCAAAACATAAGATGTCTGGAGGCAAAACAAAAGATGTCTAGTTGTCTATGGCATGGACTATGGACAAAGACAAACTTTTGGCGGGAAATGTATGATATGTCTTAAAATGTACGGGATTATACTTGAGATCAAGTAATCTTTGTGACAGTTTTATTTAAACAAATAAAATAACCCACAAACAACAGGGCCCTCCAAGCTTCTACCAGTTGTGGCGCAGATCGTGGGCGAAGATAAAGAGACATCACTTCCAATAAAATTCTTATAGTTGTTTCCACCCTGGGACGCTGGTTTGTCGAATATTACTAATTATTTCCACCAGCTGAGACGCTAAAAAGTCCTGAACGCCTAGCGCCCCCAAGGGTACACTCCGACCAACAATTGTTTACATAAAGTAATACTACAAAGCTGAAGTTATGACAACACAGCAAAGAAATTCACTGCCTAAACCCACGGGAACTTGTGATCTGTATGTAAGTAAATACTTCTTCAGGCTAAACTCAATTGTAATTATTTTGTTTGCGAGTTAGTTTGATTTTGTATGTAATTAGGTGAGTCTGGGTTAACAGTCTGATCTACATAAAATGTATTGAATAAAAGCCTTATTTATATAAGAGAGTAGTTAATATTTTATGTTGATTGGCCCTCTAATACACCTAAGAACATTAACTGGAGTCACATCTCTTTTAATTTTTAAGCTATGATCTCCCGTTACTTTGCAGATGTTCGCCCACCAACCTCTTCACACAATGTTGGCAAACGGAAAGATGCTGATTGTAAAAGAAGCAATCATAATTTTTTGAATAAAAGCTCATGAATTGATAAATTTATAAGCAAGGATCTGTTGGGTAGCCTCCACATTTACCCTGATCTACAAATGCTTGATTACTTTCTATGGGGGACGCAGAGAATTTATAATTCTCCCATCAACAGTGAGGCAGAACTACAAAAGTTTACTGCGCTAGTGTAATTAAGGATGATCCAGGTATGATAACACAGATTTTGGTAGATTTTGTTGCTGTAAGTACTATAAAATAACAACGTTCTACTTGAAAAATTTTTTCAGGAAAAATAGTAGCATTTCTGTTCCTACTCCTACCCTGTAGGACCTATGTTAGTTTCACACAACCTGAGATAGATAATGGTGTTGCTCAAGGTATATGTTTGGCCCTCGTAAAATCATTTGTTTGGGTTACACAATATTTGAGTTTTATTTTCTTTCTTATCTCATTAAATATAAATGGACATCATTGTTTTACAATAACTAGACATTGTTGTAGAGTTTTAACAAAGTACTTATAATAACAGTAATTTTAAAGTTTTACTATGAAATGTTTCTAATTTATAATTAATTAAAATTAAGACCTTTTATTAAGTGCTTAGTAGGATGAATACTGCAATTCAATATTATTACTGTTTTTGTTTTAGTTTTGATGTTTCTGTTTTAGTAGTAAGTAACTGTTTTATTAGTGCATGGTCTTATAACTAGGTATAAAAGGAAGCTCATGATTTTTTTACACATTGGTTATTATCTTATCTGCCGACAAAATATTGCCAAGTCACTCATTTTCGCATGTGCATCAGTCTACATACAGGTATATTATTTATTGTATAGTAACTCTACAATCATAGCACCCTTTTCTTCTTAGCTGGCACATACACAATGTGCCAGCTAAGAACATTCCCTTGCTTTTTTACGTAAGTTAAATTTTTATTTATAAACAAATTATTAATTTTCCTTAATAACTAGTAATTTGCAAATTCACTGCAATTAACTGTAAGAAACGATGTCATTAAAAATGCAATCTCACTTTATGGAGCTACCTTCATTGGAAATGAAGCTATAAATTTAGTTTTAAACCCCACTTGCATCCGTCCAGAGATAATAGTTACGTCAGCAGTTAAGTAATATGCAATTGTCGTTATCTATAATATAAGTACAGTAAGAAGGAAGTCTATCGCTTGTATTTAGTTTAACTACTCTGCCGCGGATTTTAATGAATATTTACATTTTGCATAACGAATTTAATTCAGTACTACTTAACACGCTTGTCTGAAGCTTATAACGCTGGTTCTGGGTTGTATTGATCCTGTAATAAATATGTAGGTGTGCGTCATGATTGCTCCGCCAGCTTTGGTAGATAAACGAGAGAAATTGAGTTAATTTTTTTTTTTAAAGCAAAAAATTTTTGTATAATCGCTATCACTGATTAAAAGACCAAATAATTAAAAGCTATGTGGCTACTTTATAGCTTACGTCTTAAGATGACGATGAATTCTGAGCTTTATTGTTATAATCTGCATTTGCAATGGACAGGCGCCCACCCTCATGCAAAAGACTGGGTCATTTCATTTCGTCACCATGATTTCAAAAAATGTCTATCCTATGATCTAGACTGTTTGTTCATGATGATGAGTAAAATAGATAATAGAACTACTTAAATATGGAAGCTGGTTCTTACCGTGTTTCCTTTAACAAAATCTAAGGAAGACGTCAATCAGTTTTGTAATTGAAAATATGTCAACCAATCCGAGTTATTTTTCAAATACTTACATCCGAAATTACTTTATTGACGACATTCCTTTATTGCCCTCGATTGTCATAGAGATATTAACATAGATTATTTTAAACTATTACGTTTAAAATAATCTCTGTTTCATGCTGGTCGCAGTATGCGGGTGCCGTGCACGAAATCAGGTGTTTGAAACTCGCATGACATAATTATTGTTTGTAGGATTCGCAAATACGAGCCTTGATTCGACGACCTCTGTGGCGTAGGGGTTATATGTATAACATGACTGCTACGCAGTAGTCTCGAGTTCGATTCCCGCTCAATGCAAATCTTTGTGTGCATAAACATGTTTGGTTGCATTGGTTTGGGTGTTTTCTATGTATAATATGTACTTACAAAAATATGTATGTTTATTGGTTGTCTAGTACCCATAGTACAAGATCTGCTTAGTTTGGGACTAGATGGCGTTGTGTGAAAGTGTGAGGAATAAGTAAAGTGAATAAGTGAGTACTTTCATAAATATAAATAATTTAAAAAAATATCACCTATTGACGTGGTGGTCGTAACATTTTGTAAATATACTTCCTTACCGTAGTAGGTACCTACCTACCCTAACTACAGAATCCTTAAGTAATGTAGCAACTTCTGATTCTCCCCTCTACACGTAGTTTACTTACTGTCTTTGTACCTGTTAAGTGGTATTTCATTATTTTTCCTCTATGCCTAATTCGAGCGTTTTGTTTGCATAGTCACACATTCGATTAGTTATTCTTAACTCGGTACATAATAAAGCGTAACAAGAAACATGAGTCGGATACGGATGAAACAATGAAAGTTACTTTTTACGAGAGTCAACAAGAAAACTATTCAGTTTACATAATAATAAGGTAATGTTTATGTGTTTTAGCTATTTGTATAGCAATTGTTTAGCTCAAGAACATTTTCTAATAACATCAGTTTGTATAGAACCTTTTTGTATGAAGACATTGATCTTTTAATGTGTTAAGTTCATTAACCGGCTTTGTTTAACTATTGGTATAAAAACAACTATGGTTTTGTTCTGGTTAATTAAATTTCTCAATCTTAAAAGTTGTAAGTACTCAAATAGGATGAACCACTTGCCGTCAGGTTAACTGCTTGCTGATCAGCCACTTTGTGGCCTTAAAACAAAAAATATTATCCAATAGATATATTAATCTTCATCTCCACCTCAGCCAAATGACCTCCTCTGCTTGACATAGGCCTCGTTGAAACGTCTTCAACTTCCACTATCCTGCCCCTACCTCATCCATCGGTTGCCAACAACCTTTACCAAATCATTGGTCCACCTTATGATGGGTCTCACCTCCCTGTGCCTTACGTAAGAATACATTAAAATTAATTGATATGTATGTACCTAATATAAGCCGCAGCAGTTAACAATTAATAGTTATAGTAATTGTCTGTACATTACAGTAACTGAGTATCAGTTAGGCCGATTGCTTACCGGTTACGTAGTTATAATATGAATCTAGTTGCTTAATAAAAGTCTTAATTGGTTTCAGTGCTAGCGGGTAGCGGTTAGCGAAACGGGTAACGCTTTAGTTGGCTCCTCAATCTTTAAGAACTTTTGAAAACATTTATATTAGGACCGTAGCACACATATCAAAACGGAATGGGATCGTTACCGTATCAACTCGAGCCGTTCAGTATTATTTGTACTAAACTCCTTACTGCAACGCACACTAATCGGAATCGTAACGTAATCGGGTTTTTGACGTTTGACACCGAGAAAACAGGCGAGGCGGTGCCGATCCCTTTATGTTTTGATATGTCTGCTACGACCCAGACAACAATTTATGGATCACATAAACAGCTGTCTATGTTTGATTCTGCGTGGAGTTCGAACCCGTGACCTCATTTCCGACAGCCGTATACGCGACCGCTGAGTAACCGGTAGATAGGTAGTCTGTAAGTGCAAGTGAATCTTGGTAACATCGTAGCGATCATAACCGAAGATAGTCGAAGACATCCGAACAGGCATTGGTTGAATTCATGCTCCGATCTCTTCGCTACACGCGATTTTTAACACCTCGGTCATACATAGCAGAGGCGACGAGATATAACGTAACTCGACAATCTGTAACCATCCTATATACTGTTTTGCATAGTATGTATTAGAGGTTTTTTTTGTGTTTCCTAACCGTGCATTGATTTGTCTCTGGAAAAACGGGCATTCTCTAGTCTTTACTAATGCTTTACTACATTCTCTAGGGTTCTTTTCCTTCGTAGGCACAGACGTGACGGAGTAAGAATACAATATATAACCTCCCCATCTCATCCCATGGGTGGCGTAAAAACCGAAGGAAAAGAAGGAACACTTGAAATACATACATCCTGACTACCACCACTTCTGCATAATTACGCATATCAAGGGTTTGTTGATTTTTTGCAGCATAAACATTCCTATTAGGATGAGTTACAGTGGTGGCATCATATATTTTTACTCAGTTACCACACGGAAGATTTTGAAATGAAAAAGTTTTGGGGCAAAATCAAAACCAAGTCGATTTGCGAATATTAAAATTTAGAGCAAAAGACATCAACGCGTGCATAGATTTAATTGCAAACTATTGCCTTTACGTGTTGCTCCACTTAATCGACAAATTATTCTGTTTTAAAATTACTTGAATGAACATTTATCTATTGGTCACATAATATGGGGATAATACATACCTACATTTTAGGTACTTGATAACGGATAAACATAAACATTCATGTACTTTTTTGAACATAAACATTATATAACTATACTAAAATATATCAAATGTTAAAAAAAAAATAACATGTATTAAACACCCCGATATATGCAAACAATCATGTTCATGCACCCAAGTCTTATAGAGGTATTTGACTGCGTTGTAAATTTAATGACTTTTAGTCTTGATGATTTATAAGTTAGTTCTACCCCGAATTTTACATCACCATACGGACTTATATAATATAAATATTTGTACCTAAAACCTACACTTTAGTTACATGTAACGAACTACAGTTACAAAAATATACACCTAATCAAACTTATTTTGAATCCTATTACCGAGATGTAAAGTCTTGGATTCAATGAAATGTGCATTTATTATTTATTCTTGCAGAAACGAGCAACTCATTATCTAAATTAATGAGTGTAAAACCACTACAATGCGTATGAAGCAAGCGGAGGCTTCGGTACCCAAGGCGCATCGTGCTTCAACAACTCTAAGATTATGAGATAAAGTTAATCATCTCAGTATGTAATAATGCTTTTAGATGTGTTTTAAACAAAGGCATTTACATACAACCATTTTTGAAACATAATACTTAATTATCGAAAAGACAATGAAAAAACTTGAACGTCGAGACAGGAATCGAACTTGTGTTCTCTGAGTAAGCACTTTGTCAACGGGACCTTGTCTCGTTATCCAAATTAATAAAAAAGTTTATATTAAAGTAATAAAAGTTTATTTACTCATATTATAAAGAAAAAAGTACCTATTACAATAAAATTGTCAATTGCTTTGTTTCAAAAGTCGTCAAAATACAATTATCTGAGACAGTGGCATCTAGATTTCGCCGTAAAATTTGCCTAAAGATGTCACTTTCATTATTACGATGTTGTAGGTACTATAGTAAAAAGACACTGTTTGTTGAAGAGTTCTTGGAGCGGTCACATTACGTATGTCAGTACCAACTTTATATAAAGATTATCGTCTCTGCTCAGTATTTATCAAATTAAAACTGCCATATAATATGTACATTTCTTTTAAAAATAAACTTAAAAAAAAGAAAGTTTAAATCTGACTACGTAACGTTTAAAAATGGAACCAAATTGTAAATACATTCAAAATGGAGTAACGTCAACATTATGTGCCGAAACTAATGAGTATGAATTAGATTACGAAACAGTAAAACAATTGAAAGCATTTAGGTACGTTCCGATAAGTAATTGGACCCTTAATGGCCATTTGTACAAATACTTAAGTTTTATTAGTTTTAAATCGCGTTTGGAGATGGAGTAATAATACAATATGTGCCTGCTTAACATATTTTTGGGCTGTCTTAAAAGCCTATTAAAAGAAAAATTCTATTGTAGGGAAAGTAGCTCCATGTTCGAATGAAACCTATAACAGCTGTTATAAACAGCTGTGTCTGTTGGTTTCATTCTGTCAGAAATTATATTTAATAATTATTAGTAGGTAGGTAAGCCTTACTTAATCCTTCATCCTGTCAATATACCACGCAAATATTATGTATATTATATACATATACATTATATATATGTTACGGGCAACGTGATTAACTGGGCATTATTAATAATGACCGGCCTTTATTAATAATGCCCAATAACGATGGCCAAAGTGATAAATTTATCACTTTGACCGGCCCTTATTAATAATGTCCGACGGCCCGTGGTCCATGTAATAAGTTAGTGTTTGAGATAGCTTATGTTAAATGTTGATAACAAAGTCTTGAAAAAAGGCAATAAAGTATTTGTATAACACACTCTCAACACTTTAAATGTTTTTTAATTAGTTAAATTTCGCATTCGAAAAAAAAACGGCCGTTTTTGTTTATAATGCAATATTTATTTAATTGAAAAACATTTCAATCGTTGAGAGTGTGTTATTCAAATACTTTATTGACTTTTAAAGATAAAGATATTTATTTGCATTAAATATGGTGCATACATATAGGTCTTACAATAATTATAGATTTTTCTCAAGACTTTGTTATCAACATTTAACATTATTTATCTTATTTGCGAATTATGATATTTTGATACTTGTAAGTTTAATACTACTATGTAAGTTTAATTTCATTTAATAAACAACAACACTACAGTTCACCTATTTTATTACTTTGCCCAAGATAGGGTGGGCATTATTCATAATGGCCGGGAAAAGTGATTAATTATGCTGTATTAATCACATTGCCCAATTGAGTCGGGCATTATTAATACAGACCGGTCATTATTGAAAACATATAACTGGTTTTATGTTATTTATTTAGTTTTTTGTATGTACTATACAAAAAACTAAATAAATAACATAAAACCAGTTATATGTTTTCACAAGTGCATTACAAGTTATATAAAAGTAATAAATATACATTATGTTACGGGCAATTTGATAAGTCCGTAATAACTAATAACTGTTTGTTTTCCTAATAAAATAAAATAAAATAAATAAAATAAATCTTTGAAAGTACTTACTTAGTCCCTAGCGTTTATGCTGAGTACAAAAAAAAACATTGTTTTCTATCATCATTGCCGTCGAGAGCAAAACCAAAAAGTATAATTGTTTGATGTGCGTATGAGCATTGTGTAAAAAAGTATTTTGAAATTGTAGTTATATCAAAACATTATCTTACGAAAGTACTTGAAACAGTTAAAACAGAGTTTTGATCAGACGATTACGTAGTAAGGAAACATTAACTAATTGTTACTTGCGTTCAACAATGATCCCATTAACCTTTGAGAAATAAAGAGTCTGGGTAATTGTTAGCACTTTCAGGTATAACAAGGATACTTTGATGAATCTAAAGTGAAATCACAGCCACAAAGGTTTAAGGCATGTGTCGTATATCTAAGTACCAAAACGATTTTAAAATTGTTTTTTACAGACAAACTTAACCCGAATTAGAATCGATTTTTATTCTTTTGCGTGGCTTTTTTACAAGGCAACTGCTGTCCAAATCTATTTGAAAATAGATTATAACCAGACCACCATATTTAATATTTTCGATAAAATGAACTCAGCTTCCTTATTGAAGCCGAATAAAACATAAACTATGTCATATCGGATCAAAGTAACGTTTTTATACAATCACTGATTGCAACGTAATGATAATCGGTTAATATGCAGCAGTATTACATAGTTACATGATTTCGAAACAAGCTTTCATGTGATGTTTTAAACAAAAACACTTAGTATTAAACAAAGAATTTGAAAATTAAATTAATTGTCCTTGTGCTGAATATTACCCAAATTATATTCTTGTAAGGTACAGTCGATGACATAAGTTGTAATTGAAGTGTCTTTTGTAGATACTTGCAAATATATTTTCAATCTATCCATTAGGTATTCTTTATTTTAATATATCTTTTATTCTATCTCTGCTGAATTATTTTATTCTGTCCTCTTGTCGTTTCACAACAGGATCACTCGTGCCGATCTTCGATCACGTACTCAGACGATTCGTCGGATATCACACATGTTTTTCCTGTAATTTGCTCGAAATGTTAAAGTAATGGCGGTCCAATAAGGTGTTTTTTTTTACTAGAATCCGTTGCCTTCATAGCTAGACTAGTATGCGCACTATGCATCAGGTTCAAAACGGTCATATAGTCGTGCTTTTTATAAAAAAATAAATAGGTTACTATGTATTTAAACATAGTATCCTATTTTTTTTTAATTGTAAATGTTTTGTGTTTCTGATTGTACTTTAGATGTTAAGTTCTGAATGCTTTTATTTCAGAAAGTAAAGGTTAAGTCTGATCTTTGTTAAAATTCTATATTTTACTGGACTTTTATTGTACCTACTTATGTATAAAGCTCAAACATTCTTAAGTATATTCATGATTTTTTTTCGTATTATGAAGTACATGATCTTACACATCTAACGCAAACTCTAACCCCCTTACTTATAAACGCCTCTTAAATTTAATCACTATTTAGCGAGATTTTTATTACGAAAACCAACCTTATACTAAACACCTTATGACTAAAATTTAAAAGGCGTTTATGAGTAAGGGGGTTTATCTTAAACTACTGTATACAATAACTTCATGTCGGCGTTATTAACACTTCATTATAAGGATGGGTAAAATCTTAAAAATAATAGATTACTTAAACTAGCATACCGGACAGACGGATTGGGACTGGTCTAGCTTTCAATTTTACTACTTTTATATTGATAAAGTAGATTTATTCATATCTGAACTGACAACTGCTAGAGTTGTCGTTTACCGGGACTTTATGACAGCTTACAGATAATTTGGAATGGCTTCATTATAATACGTTCTATAACTGGAAGATTGAGACAATCTAAAGCTATTCCTGTACAGATAAATGAGACTTTATCATTTTGACATTATCAGTTTTCAAACTTCACTGTCTACTAATTAGTCTGGCTGACAGGGTAACAGTTATAGAAAATAATAAATAATTAAACAAAAGAAAATGTATTATATATAAACTTACAATGCGATAGTTTAACAGTAATCATGGTAATCATTGATCGAATTCCCACTTCCTGTCTTTTTAAGATAGCATTAGAATTTTTTTTCGAAATGTAAAATTAAGACGAGGAGAACCTTTTATCTTGGTTGTTTTCAATTTTGAAAATGTATAAAGTTTTGCCTAATTTATACTTTAACTTTTAAAGTACCAATGTGTATAAGTAGGTATAGTTTAGAGTGCCTGTGCACTGCGCTCGTCGCCCCAAAACATAAGCAGTTAAGTCATGTGACTAAACCTGTCTTAGTCCTGCCGTTCGTTATAGAAGCGCATGTAACGAGACTAACAGAGGAGTAATTCCATAGACGTAATTTGAGAACAACTTAGACTATAGAGATTGATGCCATGTCATGGAAGTGTACAGACTGTACACGGTAATCTTTTTAAACAAATGCATAGAAATAGAGTAAAAAGGGAACAAAATGGTATCAATGTTCTATACATAGTCTTAGTTGTTCTCAAACTACGTCTATGGAATTACTCCTCTGCTAGTCTCGTTGAATGCGCTTCTATAATGACTTAATTAAGCCACGAACTCAATGAAACTGAGTTTACACTCTGTTTAATCAGCACGTTCATGGCTTATGACTGGCAGTTAATTAAAACAGTTATATAACTTGAAGCTCGATAACTGTGGCCTTTCATCAGGCCTAATACAGATACAAGCCACCGTAAATTGAGAAAAAAAAGTCTTAAGTTACTATTGTTCAGTCGTTGTGTAAACGGACTTAGCAGTTAACATAAAGGGACTTAGGATAATTCGAAAACCTTTGAAAATATGAAGGTAAAGTTGCTCTACAGACATCAGTCTGGCTAGACGGTGTGGTAGGTACAGGGTTTTGTATCTTTTCTTTTCCAGCTAGATTGGCTGTTGTGTAGAGTACCAAAATTAATATCTAATGCACCCTTGGTCTGACATGAGGTACTCTATAATTTTATACCGTTACCACAAGACTATCGAAAATATATTAACATATTCGCTAATTAGAAGTCTCTAAGTCTACTTTGAAAACACTGTTCGTAAGAGACGTCAAGTCTTAACCTAGTCTAACAATGTAGAGCGTGTGTAACGTAACTTATGACTACAAACTAGTTAATCATTGACACACTTTAAACTTTAACTAATAACGATACGAACGATAAATCATTATACTTTTCCATTCAAAATAAAAGATGTAAATTAAAATTGAAAATAAATTAAATTATCTAATACTTACAATCATTATCTAACATCTTGTTCATTAATATTTATTTATTAATTTATTACTTAACGTAATGACGATCATATTTTATAAAGAAATCTTGTTTCGACGTTTCATTTAATCATTATTTTAATAAATAAATACGCGTCATAGCTGGCAAAACATAACACATACCTACTGTTATTTACTTAGTTGTCAAAAAGAAATTAATTACATATGAAATATGCAAATTAATTCACGCCTATATGAATAAATTATCAAACAATTACTCATAAAACTGTACACCATGTTACGTGATAATTATGGCAAAAAGTTTGTTAGACATATTTTTTTTTACAATAAATCTCTCAACAAATTTCTACTTATTGTTCTAATTGAGTCGTCTATAGACTGACAATGTGCCTTTCGGCGTACACGTAACTGCAGTGTACTCGCACACTACGACTGTTGAGTGAAAACGAGTATAAAAGCGATGCAAATTACAAGTGCTGGCATTACCTACCACCCTCTCGTTGAGTAAGGTGCACCACTCATCCACCTCAGCAATGAAGTACCATGTGCGTAATCGCGTTGTTATTCATATTCTTGTTGTGATTTAGTGCCGCGATAAAGTTACTCGTACAGTGAGCCTAACTTGTTTAGGCTATCTACGTGATCGTGCCTATTGGACTGTGCTTACGTTAATTATCATTTAAATTACTATAGGAGCATTAATCGATTGTCTGTAATAATTTATGACCGTATTCAGTGAAGCATAATCTAAGAATAATTCTTCCTGATAAGTAGCCAACGTGATTTCATTAGTAGGAAGTTGTTTGTATTACGTAAATCAAATTGGTTGTATTCCTCGAGGCAAAGAGGCAAAACTGGTTTGGAGACAGTGCGTTCGAAATTTTATCTCCTATTCTTCGTTTAATAAACAGCAGGCCGACATCCGTTATTGCCTTATGATTACAGTAGGGCTTGTAACCTACTTTGTTACATAACCTCTCACAATTTGTTAACTCTAATTTGTTCCTTTATGTCTTTGCGCTACCACATCTCATAATTCATATTAATTTCGTTGTTTACAGATTTTCTTGGGATGCCTAGCAGTGGTGGCCGCTTACCCTGGGATTATACACGAGGAGCCACAACTGGAAGTCAAACATGACTTTGGTCCAATAGGCGAATCAGGACATCATCACCATATAGAACATGAACACGCAAAATCACATCAGTCAATCAAATTTGAACACTTCCACCCCGTTCCTGTTTACGTTAAGAAAGAACATAGCCATTTACTCAAGCACCCGCTCGAGAAGGGTAAACATGAATCTAACCTTAAGTTAGTACACCCTAAGATTGAGCACCACCATGGAGATGGTTTAGTACTTGAAGATGACAGGTTTAACACTGATCACTTAGCCGCTCAACTAGGACACGGGCATGAAGGTTTTGAACAAGGCGGTTACGATCTCGGAGGTTTCGAACATTTGGGAGGAGGTTACGGAGGATATGGAGGTGAAGCCCTTAAAGGTTATTCAGAGTTATCTCACCAGTCTGAAGATGAAGGACACTACTTAGGAGATGCTGGACATGGCCTCGGTGAAGGCGGTGAAGGGTATTAAACTTGTATACTGTTAAGGAGATAACCGCAGGCATGCAAGCGTGGAGCTTATTCACTGTCTTCAATTAAGTCTATCTCTTGCCTGATACGAAATTCGATCGTGATTTAAAATTCAATTTACTTTTTAAGTAAGATGAATCAAAATGTACCTGACTATAAATTAATTAGAAGTAGAAGTTGTTATTGTTATAAATTTTTGATTTAACTCGGCAATAAATTATATGTTACAGTTCTGTTATGTATTAGAAAGTGTCCGTTTGGAAAGATCTAATTATAACTGCTGTTTGATTGTGTGATTGTTTCCTATGTTCTCGCGCTTGAATATTGCACTAGTAATTAAGGCGTTCGTTGATTGAGTCCCAGAGAAATTGTGATATTAATAAATGTTTGTTATTAAAATAATAATTATTGTTTTATTTAGAAATTACTTTTCATAGTGGGTAGTAGCTAGCCCATGATCGCTGGTCCGACCTTTGCACAAATTATACATGTTTTGTGTGCATGAACATATCGTTTTGATTAGGGTGTTTTTATATCTAATGATGTATACAAAATAATTTTTATATAAGTATGATAGTAAGTTGCCGAGAACACAGTACAAGCTCTGCTTTGGGACTAGAGACAGCTCTATTTTATATTTACTCTGTTAATATTTATTTAGTCATGTTTTTGTTTTGAATGTCCTTAAGTTAAAGCTAATCCTTACATACATGACTACACACACACACACAAACACACAAATTTAACTCCTGACTGAGATTTTAATTAAGACCTTCCAGTTATCTGACTGTAATCCAATTCCAGGTTTAATACATGGAATTGGATTTGAGTCAGATGACTGGAAACCGAAAACTGATATACATCTTACTAAAAAACCTTTTTGTAGATGGAACACATGGTGTCACCATACCATCTAAATCTACTCTATTGACTAAGGAAAAATACCTAAATGTAGTAAAATATTTGACAAAAAAAAAATTGAAAACTTGGCCACACCTTACATGTCTGGCTAGCGTGGTATTAGTAAGTCAAGTTTCCCTCATTCACTGGATCAGACCGTACTTGGCGGGAGCTTCAAGAAACGAGCTTACTCCCTTTTTAAAGGTCGGAAATTTGTGTGTCATCTTCATCTGTGAATCCTCTGGTGTTGCGAGTCCATGGGCGGCGGTGATCACTTACCATCAGGTGACCTGCTGGCTCGTTTGCCTCCAATTACATAAAAAAGAAAAAAAAGAAAGACCCGTGGGACAACAAAGACCTGTTATTCTAATATCTTTTTTGCTTCACTAGACCATATAAATAACGAAACAGACTAATTACATTGTCGGCTGACATAATAGTTTCTGATTGATTATGAGGTGTAAGTTTTTGCGCGAAAAGGATCGTTCATGTTTTTTATTATTCAATGTTGTTATGAACAGGTTCAAACTAAATTTGCATAAAGATTTATTGAAGATATTATTTGAGTTACCTAAAGAGTTTTTACTTAGTTGTATTACTGATAGGTATACAGTAAGCTTCAAAAGAGATATTTTGACATCCTTTAATATTCCAGTGCCGGTTCACCATTGACGACGGAGGGAAACTTATCTTGATTGGTAAATTTTTACCTGACTACTAAAAGAAGAGGCTTCATTATCATAACAGCCCATTAATGTCCCACTGCAGGGACGGGCCTCCTCCTGTGACGGAGGAATACTTGGCCTACTAATACCATGCTGGCCAAACGGATTGGTATAGGGTTTAATTTCAAGTTTCCCTTCTTTTTGTTTCGTTATGATAATATTCACGAATAATCCCATAATCGGTTTTTACGACACCCATGGGATGAGATGGGGTGGTGACATATTGTATTCTTACTCCGTCACCACACGGAGAAGAAGAGGCTTGATTCGGCAAAATTATGTTGTATACTTTCTTAATTCTTGCCATTGTCGTATGGGTCTAGAGAATTTTACATTCTAATTTTATTTACCTTAGTATATTTACGAACTCAAGTTCCAAACGTATTAAACTGGTTAAGGCTGTTTAACAAGGTAAATGTTAAATTACGTACAAACTATGTGACCTAACCAATACCTAACAACCTTACTAGGTTTACATTACTATACCCCTCTGGAGACTGGCAGTCTCCCACGCAGGTCAGACTTTTCTTTTAATTAAAGTTCTTCTTCTCTTGTTTTCCTATTCGAAATCTTCCTTACTCGGCTTAAAAGCATCCCTTGCCAAGGGTGCCGATATTATTACTACCTACACCGTGAAACTATTCCTAAGTATCCTTTTATTATTAATCATCATAACAGCCCTATAATGTCCCACTGCAGGGACGGGTCTCCTCCCGTGACGGAGAGATACTTGGCCTACTAATACCACGGTGGCCAGACGGATTGGTATAGGGTTTAATTTCAAGTTTTCCTTCTTTTTATTTTGTAAAGATAATATTCACGGATAGCCCCTTAGTCGGTTTTACGACATCCATGGGATGAGATGGGGTGGTGACATATTGTATTCTTACTCCTTCACCACACGGAGACTACATATTATTAATTAATAAACCGTAAAACAAGAGACTTAAGTATTACCTACAAGTTATGTAACATAATGACTATGGTATAAATCTAACAGATACCTAAGTAATGCAAAGAAATTGTGAAAGGCGCCGTTAGCAGTTCGATATTTCACGATATTGCATCTCACAGTGACTTGTAAGTCACGATATCGAATATACTCGTATGTACACTCGAGAGTAAGAAAATATAACTACATGTGGGTGTTCACCACATGGAATAATGGAAGGTCCCGGTGCCCGGTTGTCAACCCGATCAAGCATGTTTGGCACGAGCTGGGACGACAAGTTACTCAATACTTTATTGCGTTCCACTATATAAAAAATAAGATAGTAAATTTAGTTACAGTATCAATTGTGGACCCTGCCGGGCACAGCACAGTTTAGTAGGAGAGTTAGTTAGCAGCTAGTAACTAACTCCTGTAATGTAGGTACTAGTGACATACACAGGGTATAGCATGCCCAATAGAATCGCAGCTAAGATGGTAATACCAATTATAAGAATCTGCCAAAATTACTGCCTGAGCTCTCTCCTCCAAATATTTAAACCTTCCTTATACATCGGTTTCACTACTTTATTTACTTATAATACTTTATTTTATTTTTCTAGCAAAAAAAAGTCTAGGTATAGATAGATTTTATCTTTTATTAAATTAAACGTATTAAAATATAGGTAGAGCCTATTTAAGTGACTTTAAATTGTCTCTAATCCATGTCTGGGTTAGGTTTTGAGATCGTGCAGTTTTTATTAGTGACCCAAAACTTTTGCTCTCGAGTGTACTCTAGGAAATAATACTTAACAAAATCTATTACAAACACTGCCTAGATACATAACGTAATAGAAGTGAGAAATACAACACTTCAAATTGTTAGTACCTACTACACTTTTTCTTCCTTATTGAAGCTTGGTAAGAGCAATGAATAAAACTGTCTCGATGGTACGAGTACATTTACATTGGTAGCATTCGTCTACCGTCTTATAGCTCGTGGATTCGTACTCCATGCCCTGTTTGTGTGATCCACAGTAGCTCGTAGGAATTTTCTTTTTAAAAAGTAAAACAATATTCAAACAGCTTAAGTGCAGAACGTTCTGATAGTTTTTATGTAGGTACATATTGTATAATCAAAAAAGTACCTAAAGTACCCGGTGGTAAATATTGCACATCAACCTTTGGAAAAAGACAGTCTTAAAATTTCGGCTTCCGTAGAGCGTTTTTTGCAATATTTACCGCCGGGTATTGTCCCTATGCAAGTATACGTTTATCTAGTAGGTACTCGCCTCACAGTACAAAAACTTTTGTGGCAGGATTATTTTGGTTTAAAAGGGTATACTTTCAAGTTGGTTCCACAAAATTGATTGAATAATTTGGTTTTTATCTTAGAAAGTATGAATGAATCATACACATGTAAACGAAATTGCATAAGTATTATAATCGGAATCAACGCTCTGGTTTTGGAGTAGGTTTTTCAATTATCGAATTCTTATTGTATCGATTAATATTACGTGTATCATAATGCCTAACTTCATTGGATATTTACAATTGAGTCTTATATTAATTTTTCCTTTTAGAAATATTGACAGATACGTTAGTAGTCTTTACAGTGTACTCTCAGAATGAATATAAGTCGTATGCATAAATTAGAAATCTCTTTGTTGTTATAATTTTATCCAGCTAAGTAAACAAATTCGTTAAAAAAGTAGTAGGTAACACATAAAACCGCAACGAATTTGTTGACAGTTACGTAATAAGAGCTAATGTTTACGATGAATCTCAACCACATGACATTGTTTGTAACCATTAAGTATTAATACTATACCAGCTCTATTCCATAGTTTTCCCTTAATTTAAGTATATGACCCTAATAAATATACATAATAAATAACAATATTAGATACTTACTTTAACACTGCAATCCCAATCTTCATTAACTTATTGCTTACAGTTACCTATACAGTTTACAGCTTTACATGATAAATATATTATATTGTAATAGATTAATGATATATTATTTGTATTGTATTATTATAGAAAAATAAATATTAATATTGAACCAATTAAAAAGTGTACCTAAATAATATAATTTATGATCTCGTGAACTTCGCGACTGCTACTCGGCCGAGGCATTTCTCCCCAGGGAAAGAAAAGATTTTCTCTTTCTTATGACAGCTACCTGGCTGGTCCATCTACAAAGTAACTCCTATTATATTCTTATATTATAATTATTTTAAATATCTAACCAGTTAAAAATCCATTACAAACGTAACACTTAATAAATCACCCAAACATAATCTTTTATTTAGAAACAGTGAATCAGCACATAACATGCGTCATAAGAAATAAATTATGATATCAATTACGCATAAGAAATAAACTGAATAACTAGGCCGATGTTACAACTCAAACGACTTTACGCAAGATTACAAATCTTGGGATTTTTATACGCTTTAGTTTCCTTGTTAAACACTTCGTATTACCGCAGACGTTAATAGTAAAATATTCCTCAGGCATCCACACAAATCTATTAAGACACAAATTAAGGAGAGCTCGTACCATGGGTACTAATCAACTAATCAACATAGTTATATTATATTATTTTTCTGTGCACGTACTTTGTTCATAATGTTTGGCAGGTATCGTGCCTGCAGTCTCTACTGCCGGTCGTACACGCTACGGTCTACCGGAGAGGTCCACCTGCGCAGGCGACCGGAGTACACGCACAGGTACACTGTACGCTGTCACTCGAAAGAATCGATTTTCGATCTTGCGCCGGTTACTTGCGCAGGTAATGTTTATGGCCGGCATACTATACCACCAAAATATTTCGGTCCCTTATCACTGACTAACAGGGCGTGCTGAATGCATGCCGTCAAAGCGCGAACACGGCTTTGTATTCCGACCTTTACGGCAAGGTCGGAACAGCCAACCGTTCAATCTGGCTTCGAGAGAAATGTATCGATACTCTTTGTTGAGCGATCGTGATCCTAACGTCATGCTCTACAAGAATATGTTAGTTGTTAGTTCGACGAACTCTAGACAGGCACAACGTAGCTTTCTATTCTGTGCTTTTAAAATATTCTAAAGCTGTTTTGCAATTGAATGCGTTGGTGGTCGAAAAAATACTAAATGTTTTTGGTAAAAGTGGTTTAACCCGTTTGTACAAACATATTAGCAGTCAAGACCTAAGTTATACGTTAACAGTAACTTGTAAATTATTTCTTGAATTAACAAGTTGTATTTTTACTTCTATTTTAGGTTCGGTTTTATTAATTAACAATCTAATAAGATTATCGTATTTTACCACTATGTTATGTATTTTAAATTAATGTGGCTTAATCTGTTGTATAATTTCGGAACGTAGGTAGGTATGTAACGTTTTCACAAAAAAACACAACTATATTATTCGCACAAATATTTGTTACTTGTTTAAGGTCTATCTTAAAAATATTGTTGTCTTTTATTGACATAGGACATTTATGATAAGATATATTACTATATAAGTACGCATAATATCTTATATTATAATATAAACTATTTGTCTACTATTATGAAGCTCATTGATACCAAAATCAATGCTTTAGTTTTATTACACTTGGGAAGAAATGAAGAAAAACAACTATTTTCAATTTCAATATGAATATTTATAACATTTATTAATTAATTCTCTTAACACGTCTCAGTCCCTTACATTTCAAAATGGCACAATTCACTTTTAACATTTTCATAACATTTTATTCTATTCGCATTCAAGTGCCTGTAGATTTTGAACATGCAAATATACCTATATCACAAACATTAACAGACTTTCGAAGCAGGCGTTAGTACAGCATATCAACAAAACAATTTAAACAACATAACAATATATCCTAAAACTAGATAATTTTCTTTTTAACAAATAAACAACACTTAATCATAATATTGCACATAAATGAGAATCAAAAGGAAAACAAGAATTTAACTAAATATGCTCCTAATGTTCCCATATAGGACGAATGACAAGTTTGTCCGAATGCAGAGTGTGTTTTACAGGAAAATCGTGTTTAATTTCAACAGGAACTACTTTTTGAATTATATAGGGATGATCTACTTTATAGAAAATATTTGAATGCCCGGAAGAAGGTGCGCGTCTTTGGAGTTCTTCATTGTTTTTATTTTCAGTCTGCTCACGTTTCGCATCAGGAATGGGACGTAGACGATCTAAAGGAGAAGGATATCTTCTAGGAGAATTATTTCTCACAGGCTCAGGAATTCTCACAACAACAGGAGTGCCCTCAGGTTTTTTATTTTCTTTCACTGGTTCAGCAGGTTTATTCTTTCCTGAGGCACGTTCTTCGTTAGCCAAAGGAGCCTTATTTTTAGCTGAAACTGATTCCAATGCTAATTTTTGTGCCAAGGCGTTTTGACTTTCTAAATTTTTGTTCAACTTGTCGATTTCAATAGCGAAGTTTTTCTCGTCGTGGGAACCCGATTCTTTTATGCGTTGCAATTTGGAACGAATTTGTTTTTCACTGAACAATAATTCTTCTTTTTCTTGAGCGATGCTGTCGACCGGGTCTTTAGCTTTGTTTGCGATACTTTCAGTAATTTTTTTATGTTGAAGAAGAGGAGCCAATAATGTTGCAACTTGCTTTTCAATTTCTTCAGTTGACAACAATGACGCGCCAGAAATAGGTTGTCTGTCTTGCTGTTGTTGCTGCTGCTCACCTTGCTGTCTCAAGTTTTCTTCTAAATTTTTCTGAACCTCCTGTGGGTTTGGAATATCTTCTGTATTAGGTTCAACAATTGGAGCAGGCTCCCATGTTTTAGGACCATCCCAAAGCTGTACAGGTTGCAATCTAAGAGTTTGCCAAGCTTTTGTAGATTCCCGGAGTTTCTCTTCAAAGGTAATTGGACCCTTGTTGTCAACATTTGATTCAACTTCTGCTGAAGATTCCGTTTGTACTTCAGCCTGGACAGGTTCTGGAGAGAATACACGCGGTGGGAACTCCACAATAGCTACATTCTTCTGTGGTTTACGATTTTCTTCTGATTTCTGTGCCTGAGATGCTTCGTTCTGTAAATATTTGGCGAAATCTATATCAGCTTGTGCACCTGAAAAGCGATAGCCAGGTAAAGACTGTGCACGGAATGGCTCCATTTTCAAATTTTGAGCTTCGTAGTTAGGAAGGTAGCGGACGTATTCGGTAGAAGGGCTTTTACCCCTGTTTGCTTTCTTCTGTACGTACAGGGCAGAATAATCTTGTTGTCGTGGCTTAGCTGTGTACTTGGATTTTGGACGAGGCTTAGCAGTAGTTTGTTCACCTTGAGGCTGTTGAGGTAGATTCTCATTAATTTGTTTCACGTTCAAAGCTCTGTAGAATTCATCGATTTCTAGGTTTTGTTTCACTTCTTCATTTTGAGAAAAGTTTTGATATTGAGGCTCATTTTCTTCTTCGGAGTTTTGTTGAGGTTGTTGTTGCTGATTATTCTCTATCTGTGGAAACGGCTTGACAACGGCGCCCGCTGCTTCTAAAGCTTCAACTTGGTTAGGAGTTAGGTATAAGACGACTTCTTTTAGACGTTCAGGTCGTTGGTCAGACGATGAAGTCTGAGGAGGTGCTGGCGATGAAGACTCAAAGAATTGAGCAACATTTTCGTTCGCTTGCCCCTTTACTGAGGTCAAGCACAAACACGCGATCATACACCATACCTGTAAAAGAAAGAGTTATTTAAAATATTTGCAAAAATAGACATGGTTGTAAATAAAAGATAAACACTACAATTAAATGTATTCTTTACCTTAATCCCCATGGCTTCTAGTTTATTTCAAGCGACCTGATCGTTAAGGCGCTGAGGTTCGTCTGCACTGAAACGGGCGGAGAACAACATTTTTATACAAAATGTTAGTTTAAAGAATAAAATATTCTATAAGATGCGTAACTTCTTGTTTTTGCATGTATGTCACAAATATTACGTATGTATACAAAAATGAAACGTTACATTGTATCAATATTCATCAGGATCGTAATCTAAATAGTAACAGCATGTTTATTTATTCGAGAAAGTGACTTCCTTTTGATCAATAAATTGAAATAACGAATGTTTGTACACGTGACTTTTTTATCACCTAAAATTGTTCCACTGTGATACTAATGCAAAGAAGTGATCAAATTCTACGATACTATATCTACGAGCTTTAACGTTATCTGCGCGGTGACGGTCTCAATGTTACCTTAATGTCCCATAGAAGTCGTAAACTTCAATTAAGGGAAAAGTGGAAAAGTCTAATTTCAATAGATGGAAAACTGTAAATGAACTTTATACTAATCCGCTTCCAACTACGACAGGTTTTATAGCAGAAAGAAGACCGCTAACTCAAATGCAACATTTATAAGCTGATAAGTTTAAGTAAACTAATAAAACAAGTGCTTAAAATAATTAAAACTTGTCGTTAGTTTAAAGGTTAGCACTATAATCTTAGAAAGTATAATTAAATTACAAATCTCTATTTCATGAGATATTACTATGATTTTTATTCATCTTCCTTTCAAAGCAAGGAACAAAACCTGTTGTAGTTAATTTTACAAAAGGTAGATGTTAATTATTAGATCAAGCCCCTTTTTCTAACAATAGAATATCTATCTACAAACCCAAATCAACAAAAATCAACCAGCCTATTGCAGCCCACTGCTGAACACAAGCCCCTTCTAAGACGCGCCACAGAACACGGTCCTGCGCCTTCCGCATCCAGTCCGACCCAGGGACCTTTTTTTCTACAAAGCCTATTCATCAGTAATTACACCTATGAGCTGCTACAGACAACGCAATTGCTGTGGCCGAATTATGGGTCGGCACTGTCTGAGTTTTAACCAATCGACACGAAGAAGAAGTAATTACAAACTTCTTCCTCTTCTTTATGGTTTAGCTAGTGACCAACCTGGTGTCGAGAGTTGTTAAAGGCGCCCATTGGCCTCTGGCGTGGCTTACTGACTGTGTGACTGCCAAGACAGCCGAGACCGACTATTTACGTGCCCTTAGTAATTAAAAACTATAATAAACCTAATTAAACCCTTTCTAGGTTACTCGATATACCTTTGATTAATTATTATTTCATTGCATTGTTACATAATAATTGTTTCTTAAACCACAAAGCCAGCAAAGAATAAAATATCTAAAACGTGACCCACCTTTCATAAAAAAATTTAAATATATAATAATGTTAATATATTATAATGTACCTTTTGTTGAAATCTATTATGTATCTATCACAGTAATAATAATAATATTTATATTTGTTTTAAATTAATTACGTCCGCAGTTTGCAATCTTTAGCTGTGTTCTCAATCGACTGGTTTATTAATAAGAGTCCGACTTTTATTTCTCCACTTATATATTCATTTTCGTAGCGACCCCACGAAAGTTAGATTTGGAAATGTTAAATCTAAGTTCTAAGAATTAATATTTAAAAAAATTTAATATTGTATTATCGCGATCATGTTAAATTAATATTTCACTTTATAAATAAAAGCAATAGTTAATGCGAATAGTAAAACCTTTAACTTTTATTCACAATCAGATTTAAACTAATTACAAACAGCAAAAAAATTGTAACTCTTTGTGGCCTATATTAACTTATTGAATTTTATTGTTTGACCGTTTTTTTTTTTCAAATAAAAATTTCAGTTGATTTTGTTTCAAAATAATACTTTAACGTACTATTTGTATTCAATAGTAACTGATACCAACGTAAGGTCTTTATTTTTTTAGACAGATACCAAACATGGCGTCTTCACTTAACGGCTGAACATCTTATATTGTTGCTTAGCTAACACAGTAAGTAAGGTAGGTAGGTAAGTGGTCTGTCGGCAATGAGCTTGTGTCGAATAGGAAAACATATCAAGTAAGAAAGATGCACACAACACGATGGCATACACCCTTTTTATTCCAGTATTAACATAACTTTTTTAATGCCTCTTAAATACACTTCTCATCAAAAAAATCGAAACAGTCTGCAAGTTTGTGTTTTGTATGGATTATGAGAAAATGTGTATATTTAGGAATATGTGTTATATGTCATTTAATAGGGAATTTAATGAGGTTTCCAAATAATAATGTTAACGTTCTAAATTTAAATTTAATTTTCGTAGATTTCGTGTTTTGTTTAACAAGTCGTTTTTACCCTGTACGTAGTTTGACGGAAATTGATAAAATATGCACGTAAATGAAAATAAAGGTAGGAAGCGTTTATTTAATAACCCGTAACCCGCTTCCAGAATTCCTCGCGCCTCTTATTAATGCATCCATGCGATATTCACCCGCAACAATCACCAAGTGGTGGCATTGCTGAATTCTGGACTTAGTTAGCGTGTTACGGCTGTAAGATTGCATCTAAGCCAGTCATCTTTTCATAGAACCTACAAACGCTACCAAGGGACTTCTTTGTTCACGTGCCCTTAAAGATCTGGCAGAAAAACAGGTGGTTTTTGACCAAATAGATCGATTAATAGTAACAACATCCTTACAAAATCTACGCATTAATGTCTTTCAACCGCAGCAGCAGCTTTATGATGAAACTTAGCTTTAAGTGACTCTATAATTAGAAAAAGGTTAAAGGAACGTAAACTGTTACCATACAAGCCAGTAAATATGGAGAAATTATATGCAGATCATCGAAAAGCGTGACTTAACTTTTCACGTAATTACCTAAAATGGTTATACATCGAGTGGAACAAATTTCTCATTTCTAATGAGTGTTAAATTATACTGTATGGTAAGGATGGAAGGACTAAGGTTTACAGAAGAGATGGAGAATACTTTGCACCATGTTGGATTAAAAGAAAAGGTCATCCATGGTGGTGGTTCGTGGACTCTTTCGCAGGAAATTAGTAGCAAAGACAAGACAGAGTTTGTCTTTGTTTTTGGGTCACGTCTGCCCTTATTTAACAGTCATAGGGACATTGAACAGTGTCTTGGACCTCATGTGATGGCCTATGCACATTTTATTGACCGCGGTTTGACATTTACGCACAAGGATGCTAGGGCAAACACAGTGAGGGTCGTATGAGATTATGATACTGTAGTAGATATCTCTATTATTGATAGGCCAGCAAGAAGCCCGGACATGTAGCCGATTTAACATCTATGCAATAAGTAAAAAAGACGAATTAGTGCAAGAGATCACGCCTTAAAATCTCTTACTCAGCAGTAAAATACAAATCAAGAGGAACAGAACAGAACGCCACTGTATTTGATCGTGACTCTCATCCGATCGATGAAAAACCGCACAGAAGCAGTAATGAGACCTTGGGGAGGGTATTTGAGTCATTAAATAAACGCTTCCTAGCTTTTTTTTCATCTACGTGCGTAATTTTATCAATTTCCGTCAAACTACATACAAGGTAAAAACGACTTGTTAAACAAAACACAAAATCTACGAAAATTAAATTTAAATTTAGAACGTTAACATTATTATTTGAAAACCTCATTAAATTCCCTATTAAATGACATATAACACATATTCCTAAATATACACATTTTTCTCATAATCCTTACAAAACACAAACTTGCAGACTGTTTCGATTTTTTTGATGAGAAGTGTATATTAAGAAAAGGTCCTTTAACGACGATTGCTACGAACATGTTTGTGTGGTAGAAATCGTAGTCAGTCAGTGTCACATCAAATTCGGATTCGAACGGATTTATTTAACTTACCGTTGTTTTACCCAGCTGTGATATGGCAGGGACTCTATCCTGGAATCCACCGATGGATATTGATCATCTCAAAACCATGACTGGGATTTCGGTTGTCAAACTGCGGTACACGCTTTGCCACGTTATCTAGACGATAACTGGACTGGTTCTATAGACTGTAGTTGCGTTGAACTTAAGCGGCGAAAATATCCCCACCGTCACCTGTACACATGCGGGAAAGAGGCAGGTTCTTGATTTGCTTGTGATCCCGAGGCGCACCAGCAAGAAATGAGGGCTCCGCTCCCAGTGGCAATGCGGAGCGCATGAAGTGGAGAGAAAATTAAACGATAACGTCATGCGGCCACGTTACGAGGCATTTACAGAACAGCCATACTGAACCAACACTAGCGTCACAGCTCAACAGCTATCAGATTAAGTTAGAGTAATCCTCCGTTCATAAATGTTAACTAAGCTTGGCAGATTAAGTTAAAAATATTCACCGACAAACTCTACCATCACTTTTACACCAGTAGAAATAATAACAACAGCAACTATGTTGTGGGGCATATAAAATACCACTGAGTTCAACTAGGAGGTAAAGGAATCTTTGGGAGTCACGAGCTTTGGATATTCCATTAAATTAAATTAAAATAATATTCATGGACATCTCTACACAGCGCCATCTGTTACCAAAGTAAGCCAGGCTTAACCTGCTTGTGTTATGGGTAACAAAGCAACGGATATTAGTACTTATATACTATTTTTTTGTAAATACATACTTACATATTATACATAGAAACACTCAGACCAATGCAAATAATCATGTTCATGCACACAAATATTTGCATTGAGCGGGAATCGAACCCGAGACTTCTGCAAAGCAGTCATGTTATATAACCACTACGCCATAGAGGTCGTCGTCATTGTATGTATATTAGGGCAAGTCGTACAGTTGATATCAATATCTCTTTTCGAGTCGTAAGGCACACAATGCAGTGCCATCGGTGGTCAAATACAGTCAGCCCAGAGCTTGGCCATGGTGATTTCATAGTCAGTGGCGTTTATGAGGACATTCTCAGTGCAGCTTTGTTACCTCCTAGAATAAATCAGCAGGTGTGCATTCCATTGCATTGTTTATAACGGTATTGCTACTGCTATAGTGCAGGATTGAATAAGGTATTGCCAAGTCAAGGGTACTAGCAAAGCTCCTGTTTCAGCGTAGGTAATCGTTCGCCTTACGCTTTGTGAATTTTCATTTTTGACCCAGTCCATCGCGTCACCATTAACATTTGGAAACATAGAGTTTTTGCTCAGGCTAACCAAATTCGCAGATTAAAACACTTACCCAATTACTTATAAACGCCTCTTAAATATTAGTCAATTGATTAGCATAAATTCTTACGATTTTGTTTGGCATAAGGTTAGTTTTGCTAATAAAAATCTCGTTAAACAGTGATTAAATTTAAGAGGCGTTTATGAGTAAGGGGGTTATAGCACAAATATTAGCATATCCGAAAAGAAACAAAAGTACAAGTACCTACTTAAAGGTATTTTCAAAATATATTGTAAGCGGCATGAGAATGTTTATATTGACAATTTCTCTCGTTCAAGGCGAAAGATCAACAGAAAACTATTTAAAGGAACACATTGAAAAACAAACCAGCATATTTGTACTATTGTTTTTATAATCAGCAGAAAATTATTATGAAAACATAGTAACGTGCTTTATGCTTTCTTTAAATATCCGGCACATTAAAATATGTAGAAGTTCTCATGTCTTAAATTAGATAGATTTTTTTGAGCCTTAGTTGATATTTATTATGTCATAAGTACATATACATGCTCTCCGTGTGGTGACGGATTAAGAATACAATACGTCACCACCCCATCTCAACCCATGGGTGTCGTAAAAAACGACTGAGGGACTATCCGTGAATATTGTCTTTACGGAATAAAAAGAAGGAAAACTTCAAATTAAACCCTAAGTGTACTTATCCGTCTGGCCAGCGTGGTATTAGTAGGCCAAGTATCCTTTCGCCATGGGAGGAGGCCCGTCCCTTCAGTGGGACATTAATGGGCTGTTATGTTATGATACATGCTCTCCGTATAAAAGGTGTCACCATCTTATCTTATTGTAAGGGAACTTTAGGTTGCGGATGTCCGTGCTTTTAGATGCCGTTTCTTACTGAAACTGAAGTCTTTCCACACTTAGCAGTTATGACATTGAGCATTAATATGCTGCTTAATTTTTTTTCCTTTGAAATGAAATGAAATATCATTTACTCGTATTTGACCTTTTAAAATTTATTATCTTACCGTATTATTCATTAGAAAGATTCTTAATATTCTCGACAGTTTTTGGTCCTGTTAAATGAAATAGAAAAGCCCCTACATTGTTATCAAAGTTCGTCTCGAGTAATTATAGTGCTTCGAGTTAATAGAGTCGTGTAGGCATGTCAAAAAGCTAGTAAAAGACTCCTGGTTATTTTTTTATATGCTACGTCTTTGTAACTTTGTAACGATAAGTAGCATTAGTAATAATCGTTACCAATGCATATTAAAACACGTATCAGGGCTAAATTCAGCAAAAGCTTTTTAGTTAATTTGCTTATTAGTATTTTTTTACGTGTATTGTGTTTGTGCCTGCCAGCCAGACTCTACAAAGTACTTGCCAATCGGTAAGTTCCCGGGAAAAATATAAAACGTGGGACCCAAAATAAAATTGCAACACAAAATACAATGATAAAATGAAAAGACATAAAGGATTCCTTTGACATATTAAGTTCATAAAAGCAATAAATAAAACCAAATATACTTTAAAGTCAACATCCGATTCAACACCTTATTTGAAAAGAAACAAAGCCAATAGGCCTCCTTTAATAGTAGCCATATTAACTAATACTATTACGTCTTAACAATAACAAACTTTAAGCTATAAAGATCTAATAGGCCTGCTTCTTAAATAAAGTGTAGTAATTTATCTTACCATAAATAGGCCTCTGTTATGTAAGATTTTAGATTTCACATCTGCTTTAGATTAGCATAATCCCTTATGTAATATAATTTCACTCATAGATTTGTCTCTATCATAAGCAGGTCTTTGAATCGGATACAATGACTTAATAAGGTCGCCGATATTTTAAGCATTTAATATTTAAATATTCATCAAACTTTCGCAAATTTATTTTTAATAATATATTGAGTAGTTTATATTAATATATTGCAATTTAATGTAGTCTGGTTTTATTATAATAAATGTAAGTATTATAATCTTTTAGTTATTGGACTTTGGTTTAGTCGTTCCTATAGTCTATTGCTTAATACTTTCTATGTTTTATGTATCTAAGTGTGTGTGTGGTTTTTCATCTCGCGCTGGCTGATTGTTTATGTTTTACAATAGATTATTTTTATCTGGCTGCCCTTTAGGTATATTTATTATTTGAATGTGCAACTAATCATAAATAACTGATGACATGACCCAGTAGGAGTTTTATGAAAAATAACCACTATGGTAGTATGCAATACAGATTATTATCTTATACATTTCCATAGTAAGCTCCGTTCAGGTAAGATTGTATTAACTGATGAAAAGTAAATTAACCTTACCTAATAAAATATGATTTGTTTTGTCAGTGGTATCATGATTAATAAAGTGTATCCTTTGATTAGCTATCTATATTCTTTAAGCAGATAATGATTGAATAACTCTATTCATAACTGTACCTATGATTTATAAATACCTACTATTCATTACTAGAAAACTAGCCTACACGTCACTTAGAGATAATAATATTGTAGTCATTTTTGGTTTTAAAAGGTGTTCAGATTATTGTGTCTTTTGAATTTAGTAATTTTTTAACTGACTATAACATATTCTTACCATATTAATGTACACTTATATAATTTGGTAACGTCTATACTTAGTTCCTTTGCATTGATTGTTAAAGCTTTAAGGTTTAGGTATACTTTAGGGTAAATAAAAGGTAAAAATAACAAATGGTAAAACGATACGTTTCATCTATTTACATGTACAAACTAATGACTATCAAGTATTTACAATTCTATTGACTATTTGGTATGATCACAACTGTTGCTGGAAAGACACCAGCTTGTAAAAGATAACTGCCCTACCAGCAGCAGTTCTTCTTCTTGTAATGAGTCACGTGCTTGATGATGTGGAGTGGGTACGGCTTCCAGACGGGGACTGGAACCTCGACATGCTTCTCAACTGGCACATGGATCTTCTTGATGACCTCGTATGGCCTGTCAACTGGTACGTGCACCTTCCTGATGACTTCAACTGGTACTTTCTTGATAACGTCATAAGGTACAGGCCTCTCTACTGGAACATGCTCAGTCTTGTATACAGGGTAGGGGACGTGCTTGACAACATTGACATGTACGGGGTAGGGCTGTGGTACTGGTACTTTGACTTCTTTGCGGACTGGTACAGGTACAGGATGAGGTACAGAGACCTGGATGTGACGGGTTACTTCAACAGGAATACGACGGATCACATTCTGAACAACTGATTGCAATTCGTATCTTGTGGCAGAGGCATCAGGACGTCCAACAGACACAGATGTGCCAATTACACGTGGTGGGCCAACATTAGCTGTAGAGCCAATAACTTGACCGGAGCTTCCAGGAAGATTTGAGTCAAGGAGTAAGCTGCCTTCATTGGGTCCAGGACCTGATGAAGGTGCGCTTAAATCACCAGAAGGTACGCCATATACTGGGCTGGGTCCAGAGCTAATAGGTCCTGGTCCGGATAAAAGTGATCCAGAGCCACTACCGCCAATTGGTCCAGGTCCGCTGCTAATAGGGCCAAGTCCGCTTCCGATTCCATTTCCAAATCCACTTCCATGGGATCCGAAGCTTGGTCCAGAAATTTGTCCGATGCCACTATTGCCAAAACCACCAATGTTGCTATCTTGTAAAATTCCAGCAGCAGCAATGCCACCAATGCCAGGGAGTGATGCGCCAGCTGATATGGGTCCGTGGTCGTGGTCAAGCAACGTCTCTTGAACGCTTACTGGGGATTGATGTTGAATGTGTACATGTTGCGATGATGATGGGACTCCATAAGTCTGTGATGGTGGTCCGAATGAGGCAGATGGAGAGTTTAGCGCTGATGATAGGAATGAATCGTGGGAATTGCCGTGAGGACCGGACTGTCCTGACAAATATCCAGCGTTTGCGCCGTAAACAAACGCTGATACGAAGAGCACCTTAACCTGTAACAATTGAACATTTGATAAGTAATTTTTTCGTTTAATATGTGTTATTTTTTTAAGTTGTTATCGTTTTGAGTGTGAACTTACAACAAATGCCATGGCTGTTAGCTAATCGCTTTGAAGCCAGCCAAGATATGGTAGTTGTTGTCCCTTACGAGTGTCGGTTGGTTATGCTGTGACATCGATCGGCCCCAGATATTTATACAAGTCGCTCTGTCGAACAACGCCTATGAATTCATTAGAGTTAAAATCGAGCGGACATCGCTATGTCCTATACGTCATCGATGCTAAAATATAAATTATGTTAATTTTTGTACTGATCTCGTTATGATGCCCGTTTTCTATGATTATGCAAGGGAATCTATCAAAAGGAAACCATACCAAACAGTTTAGTTGCTTCACTTAATGACAAAATTGTCAAGGTGGTCATATGTCATGTTTAAAGGACTATTGAATATTTCTTCTTCGTTTGATTACAAAATACTTCATTGTATTACTCCATTTTATGGTGGGCAGACATCTCTGCACAAGAAATGAAAGTCGGAAAATCTGTCTGGGAAACGTACCCAATGTGGCAAGTAGGTCAAGTTTTCTTGAATGCATTAAAGAGACAATTCCTGCATCATCATCTATACATAGTATAAAATAAAGTCGCTTTTTCTGTCCCTATGTCCCTTTGTATGCTTAAATCTTTAAAACTACGCAACGGATTTTGATGCGTTTTTAATTAAAATGTGATTCAAGATTAAGGTTTATATGTATAACTCATGCATAATATAGGAAAGACACCCATATAAATTTAGAGATTTCTAATGTAATTGACTAATGAAGCTGGGGGAAGGACATTCTGTAGTAGGTGCCCGTGCGGAGCCGGGCTAGGTCGCTAGTCTTTTATAAACTAAAATTAAATGATGCATCGAATATGTTGTAAAACTTTAACTCCTTTGTCAATAAAAATACATAGGTACACAATTTTGTCTTTAAACTGTCTTATGATTGATTAGATAAGATAAGATTGATGAGTTATTTTTATTTATAAAAGAGGAGGTTCTTTTTTCAGTTGTTTTGGTTAAGTGTTTGTTACTTTATCTACGAGTATAAGCTTCTTGTCAATTTGGCACTTTTGCATTTGTAGAGCATTTCCTTCACTCGTTTCACTTTAAACATGACAACTTTTAGATGCAAATGTCACTTGAATATTTCTATCAATCACTACAGAATAACACATAAATAATACCATTCTCTGAAATTGTAATGGATCCTTAAGCAGGACCCTAAACCATATCTTAATAAAATCGTTTCTATTACTACTTCTAATACTCGTACTATAGCTAGGGAACACATAAATGTTTGTTTGTACTCGTAAAGTATATAACTATGTACTCATATATTTATATTGTTTATTATTTTAAGCGCGATTACGCACATTTCATAACAGCCCATTAAAGTCCCACTGCAGGGACGGGCCTCCTCCCATGACGGAGGGATAATTGGCCTAATAATACCACGCTGGCCAGACGGATTGGTATAGGGTTTATTTTAAGTTTTCAGTCAGTAGAAGTCAGAAGTCTGGCCAGCTTGTTATTAGTAGGCCAAGTATCCCTCCGTCACAGGAGGACCTCCGTCCTTGCAGTGGGACATTAATAGGCTGTTATGATGATATTGATTTCTGACTCAGTAGTCTCTGTGTGTCGTTAAGCGCGCTTAAATTGTTTTTTAGGGAGTGTTTTGAATTCCGCCTTCGCAACCGAATAAGAAGCTTGATTGCGATGGCAGCATTTAATTATACTGAAAAGTTTCAAACTTTTCAGTATAATTTCATTATTTAGCGCATTTGTCGTCCCTTATACAGACAGACAAAACAGATAGTTTTCAAAAATAACCCAGACAAGACACATTCAAGATTTTGTATAACTGGCCGGTTCTTTATATAATTGTAGCTAATTATCTCAAAATTTCAGATCAAGAACAAACTAATTTAATAAATATTCATATAGAATATTATTAATATGTTCTGTTTACTGTTGTCTGAATTTGAGTGTAATTACCAGGGAAAAGCTTTCACTGTTGACTGCGCATACAAAAACAGTGCACTACTTAAGCTCATCATCATCATATCAGAAAATGGAAGTCCGAAATGGAAGTTGAAGGGATGGAGAGTAACATAGGCTACTTTTTTTTTCTGTATTCAGGAAATGGTAACAGTGCTACCCCGAATTTAATTCAAGCGAAGCCGCGGGCAAAAGCTAATTGGCCTGTAAATAAATAATCTACTCAGTACACACAGCCTCGGTGTATTAGTGGTTGTGTATGCGGCTGCCGTGCGCGAATCCGATGCAAACCATTTCAGACCACGGCTGTCACAAAATCACAAAAGCGGACTACGAAAAAATCCGAAGATATAATTAAATCTACATTATATTATCTGTGTGGTGAAGGAGTAAGAATACCTTATGTCACCGCCTCATCTCATCCCATAGGTGTCGTAAAAACGACTAAGGGACTATCCGTGAATATTAACTTTACGAAATAAAAAGAAGGAAAACTTGAAATTAAACCCTATACCAATCCGTCTGGCCAGCGTGGTATTAGTAGGCCAAGTTTCCCTCCGCCACGGGAGGAGGCCTGTCCCTGCAGTGGGACAATAATGGGCTGTTATGATGATGGAATTATAATCCACCGTGGAATAATTTGATCAAGTTTTCCTATGTTCGTTGTCTTCCTAGTTGGAATTAAAAAAGGGGTGCTTCAATCGTACCTACAGTTTTAACTTTCTTGATAATATTTCACATTAATTTCTAAATTTTTATTGACTTTTATTGAAACTAAATCTTGAAGCAATAAAAATGTCGTAGGAAGAAATTTCCTCTGGCGCTTCTAGATACGTGAGATGCTTGTAAATATGTAATTATGCTTATAAAATATTCTCTATGAATAATATTTAATTACCTCTGTGGCAAAGAGGTCATCTCTAGGGCTGTGTGCGTTAGCTGGTGGGACAGAAATCCACGTAAAAAGTTTCATGAGATCCACAACATAATGTTTTAAAACATAACTACGCCATCTGATCCCATGAATTACTAGGCAGTTACTTTATCTATACTAATATTATAAAGAGGTAAACTTTGTGTGTTTGTATGTTTGTGTGTTTGTGACGTTATAGGGGGTAATCTCTGGATCTACTGAACCGATTTTAAAAATTCTTTCTGTGTTGAATAGTCCATTTATCGGGGTGTGTCATAGGCTATATAGTATCACGCTATGAATAATAGGAGTGGAGCAGTAATGAAATATGTTTAAAAAACGAACGCGTTTTTTTCGCCACCCAGCGAACTGGGCACGGGTCAGCTAGTGAGTTCATAAAGATGAAAGTTGACACAAAACCTGATACCATGTTGCCTGGCCAGCATGGTCCTAGGATATTTTTTTCCTCCTTCATTGAAAGAGGATCGTCCCGATAGTGGTACATCAATGTAATGAGTATACACGAACCCCCTTACTCATAAACGCCTCTTAAATTTTAGTCCATTGATTAATTAGCTTAAACTCTTACGTTGTTTGGTATAAGGTTGGTTTTCGTAATAAAAATCTCGCTAAACAGTGATTAAATTTACGAGGCGTTTATGAGTAAGGGGGTTAGAGTTCAGTATTTCTATAGACTTTTGACTTAGCTTCAAGGTAATATGGGGTTGTATCGTTTATGTTAAAATGTTGAGTTTCTAAATGTTTTTTGATTAGATTAAAAAGAATTGCCAAAACATGTAAATTTAACTTCTTAGTTTCTTATACTATCCACTACCTAACTTCTAATGTTACTTTAAAACTCAAGCTACTCTTCATATCCCATATCCTTACGAAGCATCATATAACAGGCATTACCAAAAAAAACTTTTTTGACGGTTTTAAGAAAAAAAAAATGTTCTAAAATTAAAGAGTTCGAACCAAATACAAAAAAAATATAAATAATGCCGTAAACGTCATATAAGCTACTTAGGGTACAACACCTTCGGTCAATAGTACCTATTTAGGTGACGTTTCACTTTTAAATGAATCACAATGTTGCGTAAAGAAATGATAATACATATATCATTCTACAGGTTGCGGTTTAAGCTAATTCAAGCCCACGCTTTTATAACTGATTGTTTTTATATTTATATCCGTGTAGTTGCGGGCTTAGAATAAATTATGTCATAATCCAATACTAATCTGAAGATGTCGAAAAAGCTGACAGAAAGTCTACCCTTTACTAAGTAAAGATGAACTTTGATAAAGAAGAAAATCTTGACACTTAACCTTTTTTCAATACACTTGGCAATTGTGCCTTTATGAAAGTGAGAAAATAAATATTTGCAGTATACCAACAGAAAATAAATTGAATATAAATAAAACTTAATACATATCTATAACAAAATTAAATTGTTAGATTAATGTTGAATCTCTGTCTTGTAGGTGGTTAAGGGACCCTTATTACGGTATTAACTATGTTATCTGCTTAAACACAGTATAGAGTTTACTTTCTGTTAACTCAAAAATAAGGCTATGCTAGCTATGGTTGTTTAATTTAGTCTAGCTGTATTATTTTATTACGTACTAATGTGTACAACGCGCGAGGATCAATACCACAGAACAATTATACTCAAAGGAGAAGAATGTCAACTTCATATAAAATTCGTGAGGAAACTTTTCCTAAGCGTGCGGCGCCATCTATCGGGAGCCAAAACTGCGGTTAAAATCAGCAGCGCGGGAAATTGTATTATTTTTTATAATAAAAACAAAGAGATATATTATATTACGCCCTACATTATTAGGGCGTTATATAATATATCTATTTGTTTATTTTGTTGAAGGTTTAAATTAGGATGACTGTATTTAGAGTTGGAATTGATAATAAAAAACTTCATTTCTTTTACAATTTATTTATGTAAATAATATTCATAATAAAAAATATTTACATTCTTTATTGAAACATTCTTCTCTACATTGAAACACATTGTAACATAACAAAAACCCTATAGGAGTCACTTTCTCAGAACTGGAGTCAATAACGTTCAATTTCACAAAAACACTTCAACTAAGGAATAGGATGCAATTTCACAAAAACACTTCAACTAAGGAATAGGATGCTCGTGCAACGTTTTTAATTCAGGATAAACTTGTTATTTATCGAGATTTTTTATTTATTTACAAGATATTTAGGAATTTACAAAATAAACGGTTTCTTTTCTTGTAGTGTTGACTGTTGACAGCTCCATATAAACAAGTATTAGGTGGTTGCTAGGAAATGACATAACATTTTCTATTTCATCTTTTCTCTCTGTCGTGACTAACAGCCCTAATAGAAACATTGTGTAGAACAGAGTTGACTCCCCCTGATCAATACCCACGACCTTTACCATCGTAATCGGAATCGTGTACCATTATGGGTAAAAGTTGCTCGATAAATATAGAGGTTTTCTATCAAATTTTCCTTCTCATGATTGATTAAATTAGTCTCTAAAATGATTATAAACTGATTTAATCTATTTGTTGGCTTCGGATTGAGATGGTATGGTGACGATATGCATTCTTAATTTGCCACCGCAGGAAACATATTGTGTCCCAGATTTGTAACAAATAAGCTTGTTTTGAAATTTCCCTGGAGATCTAAAAGATGAGTACCATAGCGGGACTTTTTGATAGGTATTTTACTACGGTACCATACCGGGATCATACCATAGCTCAAAAGTATCATTTTTAGTATTTATTTATTAATATTTAGACTCAAAAGTTTTTAAGTGTAGATGAATGTTTGTTACTCACTTAAAAACGACTTTGTGGATTTTAATTAAACTTTACGATAGTATAGTTTATACACTAGAACAACAAATGGGCTACAATTTTAAAATAATATATTCTAATTTTAACTTAACCTTTATATTATTAGTATATTATATATTTTTACACATTTAATATTCATCAGCTGTGTGTGACTTCAATGATGTTTGACACGACTCCCTGGTAATGGGCGATCGTACTTACTGATTTTTTTCTACCACATCAGGCAGGCACGACAATGAATCCTACTCCATAATTGAATAGCTTATTTTTACTAAACTAAAAATTTGACTAAAAGAAAATGCAGCTGTAGAGTTTGTTACGCCCCCGCCGCGCCGCCGTTTTTTTCTTTACTAGCGCGTTTGTAAACTTATGCCCGATTTACACATCGACAAGTACAGTAGCGAGTTAAGTAGTAAGTTGTTGATTAAGTTAATTTAAATAGATCTCCACTCCATCCTATTTTTTGGCGAGTTAAGTTGGAGAGACGCGAGAGAGGGGGCTACTGTACTTGTCGATGTGTAAATCGGGCATTAGATTAAGTAGTACTAGTTGATATCAATAAGCTATAACAATGTTAAACTATATAATGAATAAAACATTTTTGAATTTGAATTATGACTTTTGTAAATTTAATAATACTTAAGAATGTATTGAAAACTTATTTTAAGTCTAGAGACTTAAAATAAGGCGAATTCTGTAGAAAACAATTAGTAAGACCCTCCATAACCTGGAAGCCGTGGCAACTAATAGCCGAGCATTTAACTGCAAGGCACAGTGATTAGTACCTCGCAGGATATAGAGGAGCCGTAGGTTAATAAATGACTACAGGTCATTACAGAAATATAATTTTATAATTCGGGTTAATAAATAAAATTTTAAAATCTTTGGATATTTCTTTTAATAAGCATATATTACTATTTACAAAGCAATATTAGAATATACATTGTATATGTATATTCACCTAAATTAATGACTTAGTTATCACCCTAGATTTTCAGCCTCACGATGAGCTCTGAAGCAATTCTATTTACAAAAGACCGGACTAGGAATGTGATGAGTACTACCAGTATTTACAATTAATATTTCTTTGGTCGTCCTGACAATTACCAGCTGGACCAGCCCTGGCTGTGTCCACCGTGTCCATGTCCATGTCCGTATCCGTGACCATGTCCATATCCATGTCCATGACCATGACCATGATCGTGGCTCTCAGCCTTGTGGTGAACAGTCTTAATGTGAGGTACTGGGTAGTTCTTCACGACTGGAACGGGTACTTTGATCAGTTTAACTACTGGAACTTCGACGATCTTTTCGACTGGTACTGGGCGGTCAACATGTACGTGGACGACCTTTTCTACTGGAACCTGCACAATCTTTTCAACTGGGTAAGGTACAGGCTTGTCAACCTTAACGTGCTGGATTTTCACGACTGGCACAGGGATGTTCTTGACTACTGGCACTTTGACAGGGTAGGGTTGTGGTACTGGGATCTGGATGGTTTGTTGAACTGGATAAGGCACGGGGTGGGGTACTCTGTGAGTGACCTCACGCAAAACTTGATAAGGCTCGTCACGGTATCTGTATTGTGTGGGAGCGCCGTTGTTGTTGGCAAGTCCGTGGATCTCTTCAATAACGGGAGCCTTGGGGCCTGGGGGAGGAGCTTCGCCACCAGGGGCAATAAATCCATTTCCAAAACCTGGACCTCCGAATGATGGTCCGCCGATGCCTGATCCTCCAATACTAGGTCCACCGAATGATTGCCCTCCTAGACTGGGTCCACCGAAAGAGGATCCACCGAAAGATGGTCCACCGATTGAAGGTCCACTCACACCTGGTCCACTGATAGATGGTCCACCAAGACCAGATCCTCCACCTATGGGTCCGTCAAGGGAAGAACCGCCAAGGCCTGATCCACCAAAGCTAGGTCCACCAAAGCTTGATCCACTGAGTGATCCACTAATATGTCCACCGTCGAGTCCTGAGCCACCGAGACTTGAACCACCGAAGTCATTTGGTCCAGCAAAGGAAGAGTCGCTTATATGGCCGTTAGAAATTCCGTTATCAAGGCCATGACCGAAGTCTGATGATATTGGGCCATGAGATGAAAAAGGCCCGTGTGAATAGGAGTCGGAGGAGATAGATCCATGTGAAGAGATAGGTCCGTGAGATCCACTTCCTAATAATCCGGATCCAGAAAATGTGGCAGATGGTAAAGATCCAGCCGGGAAGCTGCTTGGAGAGAAACTGGATGGTGCATCGTGATGATTTCCGTGTAGGAAACCGGCGTAGCTGTGACTTACTAGGATGGCTAAGCACGTTAGCTTCAGCTGAAAAGAATAAAAGCATATTAGTATTGATTCAGATTTTTAAAGACAAACACACTAGAGATCAATGCAGCGTGAAGTCTTTTGCGGGAATTAATTACTGGAGATACAAGGCAATCAAAATAAGAACCTGAATTGTCCTGCGTGGGATTCGGACCCACGATTTTGTGTACGGGATTTGGAAATACAACCGCATCGTCTCTAATGCAGTAGTTATATTTTATTTATCAGTTTTTATGGTGAATACTTACAAAAGTAGCCATATTGTTTAGCTAATCGCTGGCTACTGAGGTATAGTTGTGTGTAGCGCAACAAGCGACGCTTGTTTGTGTTCTAGTCGTATATTTCCATGATATTTATATCGATGTCGCCCGTGGGCCTTGTTCGACAAAGTATTGAGATCGAGAGTAAAATAAAACTGGTTTTTTGTATCGTCTTTCTTTTTCTAACGGAAACTAATACAGCTTACTTACTATTGAATTAATTATGCTCATCGGTTACTTAATCAACTGTCGAGCCAATGTCAAATTATTATGAATCAAAATGTGGAACATTGGCAATGTATTATGAAATAAAATTCGTGGAGATTATAGAAATGGATCGTTTGGCAAGGGTTTACTCCAGGATTCTGTTAAGATATAGAGATCATCGTCATCATTTTAAAAACACATTGATCGATCCCACTTGCAGTATCAGTGATGCAGGGCAACCAAATAAAATACTATTAACCTACTAGTTAATACAAGTATATAGGGCCGTATATAACAGGTGGCAAAAAACTATAAGTAACTATTGTTTTTCGTCCTAGTTTCGAACAAAATAGATTAAGTATTAATATTTTTACTATCCCTTACATTACTTTCTGTAATGGAGCAAAACCTAAAAAATACTGATACTAGCCCATTATTATTGGTTTTGCATCGTATTTTTCTATCATGTGTTTATTCATTGCACTAAGCTTGCTGAATTACCCTTAGTCAACTTGTAACAACATGTAGCTTTATGTTGCTTATTGAGGTCATATCTCAGCCAAAAAAGACACCTGCTTGACATGAGCCTCATTAAAAAAAAAAATGTGCATTCTTGTACCTACTTTAAACTATACGATTTCTGTCATCCTGTAAACCAGGCAGTCTTTTTACTGCATGAAGGTCTTCAACGTGTGCCTTCCGGTATGCAGTTGCATTTCTTTCGGTCTCCGCGGTCTTGATTTTGCATGCTACACAAGGTAAAAGGAATTATGTGCCCAGGCCATTGTCGTTTCAATCAGGTACAATTATCACTACTTTACCTCATTTTGTTAAAAAAGTTAATTTCTCGATCGCTTCATCTTCATAAGTGTCCATACTCCGTCATTCACTCAAGTGATTATGAATGTTTAGTACCCAAAGTATAAGCTTTGTTTAGTTTGGAATAAATGGCGTTAGCTGAACGTGTGGTAAATAATATAATATATTATACCAGTCAATGATTATACCTATCCCTATGACAAGCGAGTTATCAATTAGCCATTTATTCCTATGATTCTAAAGAAAGCCCGTTTTAATAGATACCTACACAAGCAATTTTCCGTCAATAACCTACATAATCAAACTTATTGAGAGCACCCAAAACATGCTCATTTTGACCGGAAACTATAAAACTATTATGAGTATGACCCATGCGTTCATAATTACATAATGTGACAAGAACTAACGATTTAGGTGAGAATTAGTATTCATGCAGATTATAACACGACTTCATTAATGACAGATCAAAATCACTTTCCTTTCTGCACGTTTTGAATAGCCGAACATAAAAGACTTGTGATTTTTATAGGTATTATGCAAAAATATTTCATTTTAATTCTGCTTAGTTACTAAATTAAGTGTTATTCATTTCTATCAGACTCCAAAACAAGAAGGAGGTTCTCATTTTGATGGAATTGTCACTTTAGAACTTAGTCATTTCGATATAAAATCCTTACCAGAATTTTGATTTGATGTAGTACATTATACTACCTTCATCTATCCCTAGGGCATTAATGATTTGTTTTGGTAACATCTAGGAGATATTAACACTTCGTGACTATGCCGTAATGTTGAATATCATCAATTGTTCCATATGATTAAATCTTAAAAGCAGCTGTCCAACCTGTACAGTATGTTAAACATTTTGCGTGCCTGTATTCGTATCATACGATGTTTTTGTTATACTCTCACTTTCATTAGTAATAGACATAATTTGTTCTCGTTGCTTAATTAGAAAAACAAACAATGTGCGTTTAGTGTTCGAGATCATTTCGACAAGCATTTGTTTAATAATTACAACCATATAATTCTTTAAAAATATATTAAGGAGCAGTGTTGGTGCATATGCTAAATTGCGCAGTGCTGTTATGACAGGAAAACAACGGCTTCAACATCTTAGATATCTAAAAATAGCTTGTTAAATATTCACTAATACTACTGTATTTCTCGTCTGATATAGTGTAAAGACTTTGTATCTCTAGGGAAGAAAATGAGGTGTCTTTATCACGAAGTGGTCCGAACTCTCAAATATTCTTGACGTCAAGTAATGTTCCTGATATTTATTATAATTTGAATAAGTATTTAATCTCTTTCGTGGTTTCTAGCTTGCAAAAAATAAATCCTTTTGAGCTAATTAATCGCAGATAAATTTAACAGAGAATATGGTTCTGTTTGGCTGCACGTACGTGCCTTTTCCAATGATGTAGGGATGTACGCTAACAAAACAGATTTGCATAGGAATATATTTCAAGTTTTCCTTTTTTTATTTTCATATAAATAACATTTATTATGACACTCATCGAGCAGAATATATTCTTACTTCGTGACCACAAGTCAATAGATACATTTATTTAAAACAAGTGCTAAAAGACTTTTCTCTTGAATAAATCAATGCACTGGATGCCCAGCTGTTAATTCTATCCTAATGTTTTATGAGTAAAAAGTAAATCTCATTACACTAAATAACCATTAAGATCATAATATCATAGTTAACATAAGTATAAAATATCTTATCATAGTTTTCATAAGTAATTAGTTAATATCTTTAATCAAGAACATCCATTTGTCAAACAAAAAAAATTTTCACTTATTTGCTAATTATTTAAGTAAATGCGTTTTTATTATTTGAATGTGTAGCAAACACGTGTGTCTCACAAGTATGGACCAGAGAGAAGCAGAAAGCGCGACGCACGCGATATAAACAGCAATTTATTACATTTAACGCATAACAACAATTGTTAACGATTTTAAATTCATTCATAGAAAAAATTACATATTGTCAAAGCTATGTATCGTACTGACAACTGATTGTTTTGTTTCTGATCTCAGATTCTGCCCCTCGTTAATATGTGCCAATTTTATTAATTGGAATATACTTATTGACTCTTTCGTCGTCATTATCGTCATGTGTGTACTGATGAACATAGCCGTTTCGATAGCACGCAATGCTGTGTCTTCTAAATCCAACAACCTCTCGCCACCTACATAAGAGCATCGGTCGATTAATTAAGGGATTTCTCTGTTTTTTTCTTGCCTATATTTTGTATCATTTGTCATCGCGAAAATTGTTAGCAGCGATGTCTGTATGAAGATGGAAATCTGACAGTTAATTCATATAATAATGCCATCTAATAAATATTTTTTGTCGTGCAGTAATTCTCATTAATTTTGCGTTAAAATAAGTAGCTAATTCATATATGACTGATAGGTGTAGCCTTTCTTTTCATGTGTTAATTGAGGCGATTCATTACGTAATTACTGTCTTAATGACATTGTTCTCTGCGTTATATCATTAACATTGTTCTAGTGAAATCATGCTAAATTATTTATTTACTACTAGGTATAATTGAGAGTGATTTGAACGATTTATCATCGAACGTTTTATGTTAGTTTTATGACTGCATGCATCTAATTTAAATATTGTCACGTGCGTGGAAATATTTAGAAAATAATCAATTGATTTTTCAGGGATAAATAATACGCACAAATGTTTTATAATTGTTTTTTTAAACCATTTTAAATTATTTTTTAACTCAACAACAACAATAAAATATATTTAGCTTATCACAATAATAAAAGAAAATATAATAAGTAAGTAAAACTATTAAAATAACGTATTTACAATATAATCGCTTATGTGATAACATAAACGGAGATAAAAAACATGACAAGTAAAATGAACCTTATAAAAATTTAATGCTTAAAAATTAAAGAGATAAATGCCAAATCTAATTAATTTTCGATTCTTTTTAACAATAACAACAACGAAAAAGCATTTTAATAACTAAACATAAATGTAACTTACATATTAATTACTAAGTATAAATTAAAATACAATAAAGAACATTGTACATCAGTTCAGAGAATTTTAATACTAACAATTAAAAATTATATTTGTTTACATTACGTAGATTCTTCCGTGACCTCACTGTCTGACTTTTCTTCAGCAATTGGTGGCGGTGGTCTTAATAGTCTAGGTACAGATGTATCTAAGTTGTCGGGATCTGATCCAGCTTCGAATAGAGGTTCAGTTCTAAGAATACGGAGTAACTTAGGTTTAATTACGCGCCGTCTACGATTATGTTTGTTATCCATTTTCATATGGTTACCTCGAGGATGGTGTGGTGGGGGAGGTTTAAGTAAAGGGTAGGGTTCTCCAACATCAGATTTTGGATGTTTTCTTTGATATGAATGCCGTCCTGACAGCAATATATTTGGATGTCGGTTTCTTGATCCAGGATGCTTAGAAACGGATAGGAAATGATTTTTTGGCCTAGTCTCTTCAAAATTTCCTGTAATTATATCACCACCTTGAGCTGTCAAATCAGTCACTGCGGAAACTTCTCTTTCATTCGTTGAGTCATCTTGTTCTATGACAGCTCCTATGGGATGAGTACTTGATGCGTCAGCAATTGGTATAATGCTCTCTTCTTCTTCTTGACTTCGGGAATATTTTACCCCTTGATAAGGATATCTGCCATTGTTATAGATATCTAAGTAGGAACCACCTAATGCACTCAGTCCATCATTAATTGGGGATAAGTTGCCACTATTTTCATTTTTTAACAGTAGCTGTAGTTGTGACAGATCAAACTTAATTGGTGCTGGTTTTGAAAATGGATCTCTTAAAGACATAATTTGTGAATCGTCCATGGCGGGTTTACCTTTTAACATTTCTGCTACAAGCTTAAGATCTACATTAAAAGGATTTGCTACTTTGAAACCGTTAATCGTCGATAATACGCTCCCTGTTTGAGGATCGATTTCTGGTCTATTTATATTGAGACTTGGTTGTTTATTAAATAACAATTTGTTTAATAAATTGGTGGTGACATCTATTTGGTGATTACCAACATTCTGATTTATTCGTATAGGGAGAGGTGTAGGTATATCTGCTTGATCAAAATTAAGGTTGTGCAACTTAAGCGCGTCATTGCTTAAGCCTTGTGTCAATTTATATGGGATGTCACTGAACTTTAAGATACTAGCAATATCAGAAGAGATTTGATTTTGGTTACGATTTAAGGTTTGCAGACTTGGTGATTGTATAGTATCTTGATAGTTATTAGAAGCTTGAGCTAAGTAACTTAAACCTTGCGGTGATCCTGAGTACACTTGGTTGTAGTTCGTGTCTTGGACTTGTTTATCAAAAATATTAGAATCTAGTTGTTTATAGTTTTCAGGCGTTGAATAGCCATCTCCACCTTTAGTTTTTATATTGAATCCATAAATTGTATTTTTATCCTTATAATAAGAATCGGTAACAGGACGCATAAAGGGTCTATTATTTTGCTCTAATTGTTGTTGTTGTTCTTTTGCGTAGTTTGTTGGTGCGTAACGGCTATTAGATTCCAAATTGTTAGTTGATTTCTGATCTGAATTGCTTACTACATTTGATACGTCTATTGGAACAATATTTTTGAGTGCTTTGTCGTGATCAAAGGTTTGTTTAGGCTTATTTTCCAAGTTTTCTCTTTGCGTTGAAATATAATAAGGCGAAACTGTTATGAGCTCATTTTGAGAATTCACATACATGTATGGATTATTGTCAGGATACTTCATTTTAGGCTTATCAATGTTGTTGTAATATGGAAGAGTTGGACTATTCATAATGTCACTGCTACCGATATTATTGGCCCCGTAAATGTTATTATTTCCGTATACTTGTTGTTGTTGTTGCTGGCGCTGTTGATGTTGTTGCTGGAGCTGTTGTTGTTGTTGTTGCTGCTGCTGCTGTTGTTGCTGCTGTTGCTGTTGTTGTTGCTGCTGCTGTTGTTGTTGTTGCTGTTGTTGCTGCTTTAACCTTTCATGGGCATTTGCAGCTGCTTGTGCAAATTCTTGAGCCTCAATAGTTTCCGTAGCTGACTTCGAAATTTGTTCATAATTATAAGGTTTGCTTGTATCAATATGGAAATTCATTTGACTAATGGCTACATCATCAGACAACCCCATGTTCATCGAAGGATATCTCTGATAATTACCAGGTGAGTAAAAGTCGATTAATGGTTTTTTGCCAGTTAATTTCCATCCAAAATCGCCATTTGAATAAATGTCAGTTTGACCAGCATCGCGTTCTAACTCTCTGCTGCGGTATTTTAAATTATTATAAGCTTGATTGTCAGGCTGGACGTAATTAAAGTATAAATTATTAGCTGCTCCCACATTTCCAATGCGATGTGTATCGGTGTTGAGAACATCAGAATTTGTGTCAATCCTTGCATCTTGTTGATTGTTTTGGTAGGGATAATTCTGGTAGGGGCTGTATACATTCTCTTGTATTGATTTAGGTGAAGCTGTCATACCCGAATTCACACTATTTTGCCATGAGTCTTGCTCTGAATAAGACACGGGGCTACTTGTAGTTGTAGTTGTGGTTGCGTATTCGTTTTGGTATTGTTGTTGAATATTAAGATTAAATCTGTTTGGGGAATATTCATTCTTATCGTAGTTTACTTGATTATTGCCAATAGTTGTTGTGACTCTATTATTGTAGTCAGGGGAGCCTGTTTGTATAATTGAAAATGGAGAAGATACGTACGATTGTTGATTAGGGGGACTTGAAAGGAATATTGGTGAAGCACTGGAAACATACGTGCTTGCCTGACTGCTATACTGACCATTGTTTAAAGGTGTAGATAAGTATGAGGGGACTGGGGATGGAGTACTCTGAATGTTATCTAAAAATGAGTTTGGCGTACTGTACTGGTAAGGACTAGGAGTTGACATGTAATTGGAATTATGCGAGGCTTTTGACTCGAATGACATTTGATTATTTTGTTGATTATTATTATCATAATTTAGAGGAGAGGGTGTTGAGTACTGATATTGTGATTGTGGTGATGGTGTTGCTGTGTATCCTAGATTAGGTGCCGGTGTTGATATTTGTGTTTGCTGGAAATATTGACTTTCTGCTCTTAATTGTTGTAGAAAGTCTTCCGGCGGTAATGAGTACTGTACTGATGCATACTGGTTACTAGCCCCGGTCCCGCTGTCTGATGACTCTGGATTTTCTGGCTGCCTTTCTACTTCTTCCATATGAGTTTGAAACGGATTTTTAATTCTATACACTTTCTTAGTTCGACCATAGGACGATCGTTGACTAAAGTTATTTTCCTTTGTTGTGTCATCGTTTAGTTGGAACTGTACGGCAGATGAACCTACCGATTGGATGTTTGGATCTCTTTGTAATAAATTGGTGTTGAAAGAAATACTGCTGATTTTTCCATCGTTGGAGGCGAATTGGGGCAAGCGCATAAAATCTTGTTCACTGAATCCATCTTGACAACGGGCGCTTGTTAATATTTGTAGTATGACTAGTATCCGTATCTGCAATAAAAGAAAAATTATGTTTAATATAAATATAAAACATTAAGCTTCTTTGACTTAACTTACGTAGAAGTTTAATTAACTTGTTATTAAAACACGCTATTAAAATAAACGGTTTTCAGCATTTTATCACCAAGTAATGTTGTCGATAAAACTCTGAGAATCATTACTGTTATTATGACACGGTTATGGCACACCATGAAATAGTGCGCTTCTGGGTCTGGCGGCCAGGTATGTTCGAATCTCGAAAAGATGATGGCTTCGTGATGATGGAGATCCATTGATATTGAGTACAATGACTAAACTACTATATTAAAGGTCCATTATCGTATTATACCTATGTACCAGTGTACTTGATGTAGCAACCCAACCAAACTCCTTACAGTCGAAGAGACTCTTTGATATTGTATTGTAAACTAATATTCTTATTATGGGCAGTATATTATTATTAATAGCATTTTGTGATGGCAAAGGTTAATATTGTTCTTAAAATGTTCACAACCATTCCGGTTTAGAGAAATTTAGAGACGATTAGTAACTCTAAACTGTACATTTTAGAAGATTTATATCTCGCGAATACATAGTTCAGCCTTTTTAGAAAGCCAACTTCAATGTCGTCTGACCTATCCACTCTCGATGTTCACATAACCGGCCATATCGCTATTTTTCCTAATGTGTCTACAAGTTTTCCCTTTCAACTAGTACCCACTTACTTATCAGGGGGTCAACCCGCGTATGGTCATAGTAGACATCTCAATGCTCATACACGATTTTAATTTAGAAACCATTTTGTGTACTTTCATAACAAGTATTTAGATTTTGCAATTAAAATTGTATTTTATTCGTTGTTTATTTAAAGGACTGATCTCATAATTTCACAAACCCTGTTTGCTATGCATATTCATCGAGTGCAATCGACTTTTATTAAAAATTGAATTACTGGACAAGAGAGATCTGTAATTGCATTAAATCTTGTTAATATATAAGAGAATAAATCGTAGTCTGTATGTTCTTGTTAATAGAAGTGATAAAGTGTTACATTAAATATTGTTTGTGTTAAATTGTATTGAACGAGTCTAGTGGCATCTTCAAAGCTTAAAAACTTAAACAAAAACGAACTTTAGTAACAGATTTGAACAATGGTGGTCCGTTCCTGAGCTGTGGCTTTTCAAATCGAAACAACTAAGCTACTATATATATGTTACGGGCAATGTGATAAGTCCGGGCACTATGAATAATGACCGGTCTTTATTCATAATGCCCGACTCAATTGGGCAATGTGATAAAAACAGCATAATTAATCACTTTTTCCGGCCATTATGAATAACGCCCAACCTCTGTTGGGCAAAGTAATAAAATAGGTGAACTGTAGTGTTTTTCTTTATTAAATGAAATTAAACTTTTAAAATTTTCATGAAAAGTTAAAAAAAATAAACTATTAGACATAGTAATTACAAAATTAAACATTTTATTATTTTAATTATTTATTAAAAAAATGTTTCTGGCACTCGCCGGCCGCTGCCGCGGCCCGCTCGCTTCGCTCGCTCGGCTCGTGCGCGTTGTGGTTGCCATACTAACCTAACCTAACCAACTGTTTCTGACTTTTGGCTTTTTTTAAGCTATCTCAAACACTAACTTATTACATGGACCACGGGCCGTCGGCCATTATTAATAATGGCCGGTCAATGTGATAAATTTATCACTTTGGCCGTCGTTATTGGGCATTATTAATAAAGACCGGTCCTTATTAATAATGCCCACTTAATCACGTTGCCCGTAACATATATATACGACGACCTCGGTGGCGCGTCGGTAGAGCCAGCGGCTGCCGCGCATGAGGTTGTGGGTTCGATCCCCACGCAGGACAATAATTTGTGAGATCCACAAATTATTGTCCTGAGTCTGGGTGTTCTATGTGTCCGTTAATTGATGTTTGTAAAAGTCCCCGCGACACAGGGCATGATCCCTAGTGCGGGAGTTGTCTTTTAAAAAAAAAAACAAAACAAAAAAAAACTATTATAAAAACAAACAACTCTGAATACGTAAAAATAACGAACCAAAAACTTTGGTGACAATAATCAACATTTAATTTTTTTTACTATTTTGATAAACCAGTGTCACTATTACAGGAAATACAAAACGACACATCTTACGCTTAAGTCCATCAAAGAATTCAGGCTACAAAGCGTGCCCAACAATTATACATACATACTCTCGAAAAATATAACCCAAGAATGCTGAGTCTGAGTCTTAGAACATTATCGAACAATTGACATGTCTTACCTACGAGTTTACACGCATGCGTGCAATAGGAGTTATTCACAGCACGGGCGTCGACCGCAAGTTATGCGCAAGAGTCTTTCGTGAACGAGCGATAGTGAGATGCGTCTTCTCAGCCGTGAATCGCTTTCCTATAGTCTGATTTATATTGACTTGTTTCATTACATAAATCTTTGTCTTCTTTGAAAGATATATCTCAAAAATCGTAAATATTAAAAACGAAAGTGACGGTATTTTATTTTATCTGATGGCAAAGAATAAATTTGAGTTCATGAATGTTGACAATTGTATCAGTTATCATAATGGTAGACTAGCAGCTTCAAAATATATTTTCTCTCTCGTATTACAGGGGTAATTACAAATACTCTACCGATTTTTGACAAAATAACAAATTCTCCTACTGGAGACCCTTAGTTTGTATAACGATGTATTTTCAGTGCACAATAACAAACTGCAAACTAAAAATCCACCTTTTTGCCCCATTCTTGTTATATTTTTTATGTTTTATTTTCATTTGAACCATCATTGTTGTTTTAACGCGGATTGAGTTTCTATAAAATAAACTATTTTCTTAAATGTTTTATTAAAGATGGTTGGTACCATGATCAGCAATATTTTGATAATAAGCTTAGAAAAGAACCTCATTAGGCCTTTACGTCGTATAGCTAAGTGATTAATGCTAATACCTAAAGGATCAGAGAAATCCGGAAAGTAAACTAACCAACAATATAATCGCCTAACAACGTATAAATTGGTTTAAATCAGTATTTTATATTCATAGTTCACAATCATATAAAATTATACAGATACGAACGGATTTGCAAGACTATTGATTTATGATAAAAGGCGCCGCGGACGGATTCATCCACACAATAGAAAGTGAAGCTTTCAATTCGTGACCATTATGCATTCAAGGCAGGATAATGTTGAGGGCGAAGGGCAATCGTATAACTTTGCATTTAGCTTGTTCATGTTACGGAACTAAGTTCGTAATAGTATGTAATTATAATAATTCTCAGTGAATATTATGACTCATTGAGGCAAGTCTTGTTTTGATGGGTTAAGATTATCAGGTGGTAGGAAGCTTGAGTAAAAGGTCGTCTAGGTCGATACTTCCTTTTAAACAGTATTGTGTAATAGTTATTGTATTGAAAAGTACTAGCTAGTGAAATTATCTGGCTTTGAAAATTAACAACATCTGTCTAGGGTAGCTTAGCTGTGCTCTGGCTCACCCCTAGATTGTAACAAAGTAATTATTAAATCATGTTAGTTGAGTTTTTTAATGAAACTGCCTTCCAAAAAATTTTAATCCCTGGAATCCCCTTGTATCTCTCTCTCTCTATCAATTTAATCAGCAAAGTACTATACGCTTTCAAACAAAAAAAATCTTCTAAAACTGTCTTAGGCCGAGTAACCACGGAACATACATTATAAAGAGTTTCATATGAACCGATAACCTCCTTCATTTTGAAGACTTAAAATACACTTTAAGATGATAACAATAAGGCTACTTTCAATTTGCGCAGGCCGAATAAGAAATGCAAATTAAAATGTTCATCTCACTTTATCTAATCTGATTTCTTAAGCATCGAAACGAACTACGAGTTTCAAAGAAATAGCTATAAGAAAATATTTTACATAACATTGATTGATGATTGCATAATAAATTGACCATTAAGATAAAAACAAACAATAAAATTTAAATTCTAGAACGGAATATTTATAATATCGTTTTCCCGCGGCTTTACTCTAAAAAAATTGTACTCTATTCATTCGAAATTTTGCAAACATGTAAATAAGATTCTAAATCGTGAGAGCCCAACATTTGAGCCCCATCTTATATCATCAATAAATTGATAGCTTCACTTAAGCTGTGACCTCGGGGTCAGAGCTAAGTGACGTATATTGACTCTTTACTGCTTACCATTAAAGAGCTATCAAAAGAACTCGGTATATAAATGGATGTGCCAGCTTGAATGCCAGCTCGGAATAAACAAACAAGTATACAAACTTTATAGAATCATTAAATGGATAATATATTATGTAGTAACCTTAGCAATAACTAAATATTATTACATGTAGGTACAATTTGTTATACAGAGTCTTTAATTGTTGGCGTCAAAGCTTTGGATAGGAACAATTGTACAGTTTGTAAAATTATTAAATGTCCGGTAACTAAACTAATTTCCATTTCCAAAAGAAGAATAAATTCCATTAATTGATAACTTACTTTCCATTTGTAATCATCAAAAGGGAAAACTTAAGTCTTGTGAGAGATGAACCTCGGTAAGATATTAACAATAAAAGACATCAGCCCATTCGGAAATTTAATTATCATTATTATTGAAATTTGGGACTAAAAAAGACTATTCGTATCTTTTTAAAAAATTAGAGTTTTCTAAATTCCGTTATATTTTTTGAATGATCTTTGTCATCTTCGAAGTTAGTCTTGCTTGACAAATAAACAAATCATTGAGTGCTATACTTCCGAGTTGGTCCTATAAACCTTTTTTTTTTCAACTATGTAATAATTAAAAAGTTATTTTAAAAATGTATGTGCCTCGTGTATGTGACTCTATAATCCTTTATATTTTTTCTCCTACTATAATTTTAATAAGATATTAATTGGTTGTAACTGCAAACAAAATAAAACTTAAACAATTACTTACTTTTAAAGAAATTAAACAACTTAGAAGCAATAAAATAATTAAGTACCTTCATAACTGTTATATTAATATGCAAATTCCTTACTACTTCATAATATATAGTGTAATGAACATTGAAAGTAAAACCCCAGTACTTATAAACAACATTTAAATACTCGTTCGTTAAGCTCCAAGTCAAAGGTCGTCGAGACATCAGGTATCGGGATGTTCTCCGTTTCTCTGCCCTTACCGGTCACGGTTTTCACCTGTAGGCGCGCAGGGAAAGTGCGCTTCCGAACATGCCACGTCGCTTTTAACACTAACTACCTGTATAGACAAGCTCGAAGGTCTTTGACGTAGTGTGGGAATAACGATAGGGAAACTGACTGGCTGGAAATGTCAGTGTAACGAAAGTGCAAGTTTTATAGGTATGCCATTTGATCCGGTATTGCTATGCGTCGTAGTTCATTTTGATTGGCGTGAATGTTTACGTTGGCTTTGGTTAAAGTTCTCGTCTGTATATTATTATGTGTATAGTTTGTTATTGCAATTGTATATTTTAAAACGCGAGTATGACAAATAAAAATTGTGTATATTTTTAATAGAAATCATTTTTCAAAATGTGACCATTTTTGTTAGGCTTATAATTTTACGAGTCATATTTGTATAAATGTAAATTTATAAAAAGCTCATTAAAAAAGTTATATAACATAGTTTTACAGAAAAAAAAACATAGAAAATGTAATGTGGGATTGTTAAACCTTATCAAGCAATTACCAGATGACGACGGGTCGATTTCGAGAAGCAGAAATTTTGTATTCTACTCTTTAGTATGTTTTCATTTTTATTTTGGTTCGTCCTTAGATATAGGCACTACAATAAATCAGTACTTTACATGCAGTTCAACATTATAGTGTTAATTATATTAGATAAGAATACGAAGTAATACGTCTACTCTAGCGTATAAAATCATAGCAATTAAATAATAAATCTATTACTATAAAACATATCAATTACGTGTTTGTCACAATAAATAATACTATTTACTTACTGTAATTTAAACCTACTCATTCCGTTACGGTTAATATTTCTACTCTTCATTTGCTGACAGTTATGATTTAGAATAAATTTATTCATAGATGCTATGGTCACACCTATTAATATTTATCGCCAAACTATATACATTTAATAGGTGAAAGGCCGTGCAAAATATTTTAGAAATATCAACTTTCTTTTCAAAAATTAAGGCGTGGAAGTTTTAAATTGTCTGAAATTATCATACAAAACAAATGTAAATATATCACACAAGTTATTTATTTAATTGAATTCAAACATATGACGGTTTTAAGGACTTTTGTTACCCAGTTTTCCATTGTAGTCGATATGCGTCTAAGCCAGAAACTTCAGTTCCACTCTGGAAAAAGTCTCAGGGAAAAAATTAAAACTTCTCGGGATCAAAAACGAAATTAATTACTAGAAAATTAATCAAATAAATCGATAAGGAAATTAAAACCTATTCTTTGGTAAGAATGAGCTTGGCTAAAGGGCAGCCAATTCATGTTTCATATGCCTTTACAGATAACATATTTATTAAAACACCGTCACATAATCTTTTCCATTAATTTTAACGTTTATCGATGTACAGATCACATCACAAGACATTTCAAAATGGAAAAAAAACTGCTTCGTCAATCATGTCAAAAAAGGGCTATCGGTGACCTCAATTTTATTACACAATTTAACATATTTATGCTTGAAGTTTACGGCAGAAAAGTAGGACAATAGCATAAAAATGACACTAAATTATGTAACACAGATAATATCTAATAGAAAGCGAGATAAATAATGTATTATTTGTACTAAAACAGAGATGGAAACTTACTTTCGTAATTGTTGTGTAGTTATATTATGAGTATTGTTTTAAAAGAAGAATTAATTACTATAGTTTGTTGGCATAATGTTAGTGTGCAAACACTAGTTACACTTGTTTTTAAAGTTCATTGTACTTTTTTATTCGTATAACTTATATCTGATTAGGAATTTACTTTGTGTCGTACCTAGTTCCTAGTTTGGTCAAGAAATTGTGTACTTAGTGGATCCTTACGATGTCTTAGTATGTCATATTACGTCTTATAATAAAAATAAGTCAGGTTTTCCTTCCTGACGCTATAACTCCAGAACGCACGAACCGATTTCCACGGTTTTGCATTGAGCAGAAAAGCTGGAAAATAATGCTCGTGCGAAGACGGGACGGACCACTAGTGTCTTATAAGTACTTATTGAAGCAAAATGTTACTAAGTTCTGATATTGTGCGCTTTTGTTTGAAAGTGTTATGATTGCTGCATTTATATAATCTATACGTTTTTATAGATACTTCTTCTGATCCATCCATCCATATCAGCTTATAGACGCCTACTGGACATAGGCCTCCTCCAAACGTTTCCAATCTCGCGATATTTCTTTAAGAACTCTTTCTACCCATTTTTCCACAACAGTGTCTCCTGTGAGCCAGGATCAGTGAGTCTCGGAATCCAAAACAAAATTAATTAGACGAAAACAGAGGAGTTATAAAATTTTTCTTTTGGTCTGATTTTTCCTTTCTCTCTTTGTCTTCGTGCTTCTAAATATTAATTTTCAATAACATTTAGTTTACCAACTGGCATATAAATCATTTAAGATTTGAACTAGTAATGGATCCCATGGTACTGGACTATTAATCATTCTTCCAACGTTGAGTCTCATCTCGCAACATGAAAACTACAAAGTTATATAACACAATATTGACAGATTTCGAACGCGTTCCAAAAAAATATGTTAAATCGGAGATTGCCCTTGGTTTTTATGGCTAGAGTTTTATAAACAAACCTATTTACCTAAAAACAAACTTATTGAACGTGAAATTATGTTGATGTGGCCGAATTTGGTAATAACCAAAGATTTAACTATGTAGAACCTTATAATGTATGCTATCACATCGCTATGTAATAATAGAGGTAGTCTATTTGTATTATACTTTCCATTCATCATAACAGCCCATTAATGTCCCACTGCAGGGACGGGCCTCCTCCCGTGACGGAGGGTTACTTGGCCTACTAATAACCACGCTGGCCAGACGGATTGGTATAGGGTTTAATTTCAAGTTTTCCTTCTTTTTATTTCGTAAAGATAGTACACACATCATAAAGTCTAAGCAACATGCATGATATTACAAATTTACCATTTATAATAATTTATTTTACCATTTATTTTAATTATAACGTTGTATTTTATTTTTAAAATAATATTTTTAGGGTTCTATGATGTAAAAATAACAGCTGTTTTCTTTATAAGTTCTTTTAATAACAGAAATTAACAATATTAGAATATACAGGTACATAAGAAACTAAACTTTTTTTTTACAAATTGAAATTTCTTAAGAAAATGAATTTATTGTGAAAGAATAAGACAATTTAATACAAAGTATGGCCTCCTCTGCTATTCAGAACTTGTCGGCAACGATTATTCATTGAATTAATGAGACTGTTTATGTCATCTTGCGGTATTCGCTCCCAATGGAATTGTAGCAAATCCTTCAGCTGTTGGGTTGTTGTCACTCCGTCCAAGTCCTTCAAAACACGTCTCTGGAGCATGTCCCATGCGTGCTCGATGGGGTTGAGGTCTGGCGATTGTGCAGGCCAGGGCAATACCTGGATGTTCTCCGTTGCCAAGTATTCACTGGTTCGCCGAGCTGTATGTGAACGCGCATTGTCATGCATTAACGTAAAATCGGAGCCAAAGGTTTGTGCAAATGGATGGACATAAGGTCTGAGAATATCCTCAACGTAATTTTCAGCGTTCATGTTTCCATTTACAAAAACGAGCTCAGTTCGCCTGTTCTTCATAATACCCGCCCATACCATAACTGTTGAGCCGCTGTATGGATGAACTTCCTGAACGCACCTGAGTCTTTCAGTATTTCCGGGTCGACGGTACACTCGCACCCTTCTTGTATCAGGCCTAAACCCGAATCGCGACTCATCGGAAAACATAATTTTATCCCATTGTTCCTGGGTCCATGTTATGCGTTCTCTACACCATTCATTTCGACGAGCGCGATTCCCGTGACGTATCGGTGGGCACCTGATAGGGCGTCGAGCTCGTAGGCCGTACTCATGCAGTCGATTTCGCACAGTTTGGGGACTTACATCAACACCACTTGAATTTTGTAGCCTCAAACTTATCTCTCGAGCGGTTAACATCGGCTGGCGTCTTGCAGTCAGTTGTATGTACCGGTCTTGCCGAGTGGTTGTACTCCTTTTACGGCCTGGATGCTGTTCAGCGGGTTCCCCTGTATTATTGTAGCGCTGCCAAAGACGACAAATAACACTTCTATGAATACCAAAATGTCGAGATACCTGAGATTGATTACTTCCCGCTTGCAACATCCCTACAGCTCTTTGCATTTCATCTGCCGTCAAATGACGTCGCTCCATGACGTAAAGAATAACTAACAATTCAATTTTGTCGCCAACTGTATTTAAATGGTTGGTAAAATTATAAAATCAAGACTAAAACGTAGCAATTAACATGCACTCAAATTCAAACAAATTCGCAGTCATTTGAATTTTATGAAAAAAAACAAAACATAATCGAAATTTTTTTACCTATACACTTGAAGTTTACTTACCTATACACTTTGAGTGAGTAAATACTTAGAAATTAATTAATATAAATGGTAAATTTGTAATATCATGCATGTTGCTTAGACTTTTTTGATGTGTGTAGTTACGGTTATTCCCTTAGTCGGTTTTTACGACACCCATGGGATGAGATGGGGTGGTGACATATTGTATTCTTACTCCATCACCACACGGATAACTTTCCATTCAATTTGTAAATAATAAAACTCTGTAAAGGCTCGGAGATTTTTGCATTAAGGTTCAAAATTTAGCCTAATTACCTATACTTAGCTGGCAGGATGTATGATTAAGCGTAAATTTTTCCTTTTAAACTTGAATGCAATACTGTGAAAAAAACTCCAAAGGTATTTTATATTTCAGAGACCCTATTTACCTATACCGATTACAGTATAAATATATTCAAAAGGAATGTTTAAATCCTCGATAATCCATATAAAGACACCACGTATATATATATCATACACAGCAACTGTAACTGTAGACCATCCAACACCTAACTATTCCCAATAGATCATGTAGCAACTGCCGCAATATTTTCTTTACGTAACTCATCCCTGTTATATAACAATATTACTAAATCAAACCAACACCATCAAATAAAACAATCAAAATTCATCATAACTTGCCAAGTTTCACTCATATAACTATACATCAAGACTTAAACAAAAGAGGTTTGATAATAGGAACATGACAGAATAGCGTAACACTCAAGCTCAATGACCACAGTAATCTATCATCTGTGGTATTGTGCTCCTCTATAATTCTATGATAATAAGGCTGTTGAACCCACTGTAATTGATAGTTAATGCCTGCGATACAAATAGTATATTCTGAAGTAATAATGAGTGATCATGCGTGCTATGTATTTTGTGCAGCGATTTATCGCTTTAGTTGGCGCATAGGAATCTTTTCATTTAATCTTCTTATAACGAAATTAATTAAAACTACACAGAATGTGAAAAGTCATGTGAAAATTTATTCGGTGTTTTTTAAAGCGATGGCATAATGTTAGAGTTTCTATTTCAGACATTTTTCACAAAATTTATACCGTAAAAAAAAATTTCATTGATCCAGATATGACTACGAGTAAACTCTGAGGTAACAAACATGTTAAAAAATACAACCAAAATGAAAATCTCAATAACCTTTAAGTTAATTGAAAATATACTGTAAGTTGACTGGAAATATACAAAAGAAAATTTTCTCACGAACAGACAAAAATTGATAAAATAAATCAAAAATTATGTAACAATATTAATTTCTTGTCAAACATTTGAGCATATTAGAAATCAAACTGATTATTATTAATTATTTTATTCATTATGTCTCTTTGGTCCAATTTTTTACTTTAAAATGTTATGTCATCTTTAGAATTAATAACAAAATTTTCCTCGTTGGCCTACAAAAGTGAGAGAGGTACTTTATGAGAACTTTCCACCCTTACGATATAGGGTTCAATTTTCCTTTATTTAATGATATATGGCCAGATGCCTTTTTTAATTGGCTTTTACGAAAACCGCAACATGAGAAAAGTTTGGAGTTTATCATAAATCAGTAGTAACATATAAAGTGAGTTGTAAACGGGAAATCGGTTCATCAAAATAACAAGGAATTCTATTATTATGTTGTGTTAAAATAGAAAAAAATACTTAGTTTGTACTTACATGGACAAATTTTAATTCAACTTCGATATAACTTAAATGAATTGAGGAAATTTAAAAAAATATTATTAATATTATTTTACGATATTACAGGGCAATAAATAAAGTACCTAATATTAGAATTTCAATACATATTTACGTAAGTATATATGTTATAGTCAAAACTCATAACCGGTCAAAACCACTTTTGACCGAAAAAATCAGTCAATAGTGGTTTTGACCGACGTGCTTAGTCAAAACCCTTATTGACTGTTTTTTGCAGTCAAAAGTGGTTTTGACCATCGATGTTAGTCAAAACTCATTAAAAATTGATCTTTAATACATATTAAGGTAAAAGTCCGAAACAGTTGGTTAGGTTAGGTTAGTATGGTGACCAAAGGACGCACGAGACGAGCGAGCGAAGCGAGCGTGCCGCGGTAGCGGCCGGCGAGTGCTAGAATATAATAATACTATATTCTAGTTTTACATTAAAAAAAATGTTTCTAGCACCTTAATATGTATTAAAGATCAATTTTCAATGAGTTTTGACTAACATCGATGGTCAAAACCACTTTTGACTGCAAAAAACAGTCAATAAGGGTTTTGACTAAGCACGTCGGTCAAAACCACTATTGACTGTTTTATGCAGTTAAAAAGGGTTTTGACCGGCAATGAGTTTTGACTGTAACATATACAGCTAAAATATTAAAATTTCTTAATAAAATGGCCTACTATGTATTTAAAATTATGAAAATTTTAAACATTATCATAAAAAATATTAACCTCATAAGTGTTAACCAATTTCCATAACAATTTCTCTTATACGCTTAAGTTTTTCACACTTAATTAATTCTTTCATACCACATAAAGAAGCTTATATTCATTAATTAGTAGGTACTCTGGAATAACGAAATAAAAATACATAGTACATACACCGCCCCATTTCATACCATGTAATCGAAAAAACAGACTAAGGTTTAGGGTTTCGTAGAGATAATGCTTCAAACTTATTGCATATATTTTCTGTACGAAAACAGAAGAAGAATAATTTGGCATAAACCCTATATTAATACATCTGGCAAGTCTGATATTAGTAGATTAATTTTGCCTCTTTGCCCGAAGTAATTGGTTGTTATGATAAATGAAGCATCTAAGTTGTCAAACTAAAATGATTATATAAGACTGAGAAATTACTGTGCATAGAACTTTTTTTTAAAATCTTTATTAGCCAGAAAAGGGCACAGAGGAAGGATCACATTGTGAACATGTCGCTCCTATAGGAAAACACATATCAAAATCTTAATAAAAGTGCATAGAACTTTAAATACAATAAATAATACTGTTTATTAACATACGTAAATAAATCACATAGAGCTGTCTCTATAATTGGAATCTCGAATAGTTTGACAATAGAATAATAGTATTTACTGTGAATTGACATTCGATGTCACCATTCGTTTACTCTTATCATTCTCCTTTCATCGAACTATTGTTTGTACTTTTGCAAGAAGGAATTAAAATGTTTTTTTATCCAACTAAGCATGTAATTAGCCTGGATCTTTAGAGGGAATATTATGTAATGGAAAATAAATATTATGTAACTATTTTCTTAATTCTTGCCTAAATATTCTCAATTCTATAAATTTATTTTAACATGATTTTCATGTACTAGATTTGTCGTTGTTATTTGTAGATTGACTTTTATATAAAAAACAGGTACTAAATTAGGTTAAAACCTTGTGGTTACAACAGTTACGAGACCTTTTACAGGAATAAAATTTATCACGAAATATTGAGGAAAATTATTAGACAAGAACAAAATGATGTCACATTTACTTTTAATTATGTAATACATAATTTAATCAAAATATATTCAATGAATCAGAAATGAGACGTTTGCCTACTAATTTAATTTACATAATGAATGCGATACTTTTAAGCGGTATATTAATTATGTTCATAAACATGTATTATCAAACTTAATTACGAGAAAATATTGATAAGTTTATTGCAAATAATAATGATAAATTTATTGTAAATATTAATAATAAAACTTACGTTTTTTAGTACGGCTAACATTTTGACTTGAATCAGTATCGTCACCAATGAACACAGTTCAACACAACATTGTATATTCACTGACACCGTAGTCCAAATTCCTGTACAAACTGAAGGGTAGTTAACTAAGGGGTTTGTACGGCCGTGTAGTGGTTCTAGCGGTCGTGAAGTGAAGTTCAAGGCTAGTCTGAGTGAGGTTTATATACGGGGGTAGCGGACCGTGGAGGTTTGTATGTGTGTGTGCTGCAGTTGTGCAGTGGGCGCTATGACCACGCGGGATTCATATTGCGCACACTAAGCTGTTGACAGACGATTCTCAAACTGTCCCTTTTGATGCACACGTATTAAATAATACTATTTTTATGCATGTAGTATTTAATCAGTAATTAAAATCTTATTATATTGAATTGATAAAAGTACTAGTCATTGTTTTAAGCATAATTTTATATATTATGTACAAAGTTGTTTTTAAGACCTATCTACAAACTATGCTCATTGGCATGACCCGCGTTGATGTCGTTTAAAGTTAAAACTACGGGATAACTAAACTACTTTTGGATAAAAATAGCATATTATTAATTGATTGTGTCAGGCATCTCCACGACAAATGTATTACACGTTCCCATTGCAGTGTACCATATATGGTACACGTGCATTGTTTTACTATTGTGTCTGATGGCGGCACTGTGAAAGGGTTAATTATTTCAAAGATTTGAGGAGTGATAAACATACTCATTAACTTAATCCCTAATAATACATTATAATGTCACCTTCTTTCGTAAATACGATTTCTTTTAAATTGAAATACATTTCTAAAGACATAAAGATTGCCTATTAATAATATATACGAAAGACGAAATAAAAATATAATTTATTATTTATGAGGCCTAATATGTAACAACTGTCTGCCTGAGTCAGTTTGTGGCAAAGTTGCGATATTATTATAATTTGTTAATCACCTATAAACCATTTTAAATTGAGGTTGAAGGGTCAAGCTTTTGATTGCTTTAATGAGATTTATAACTTTTTAACTTTTGTAATCTGATTTGAGAAATAAGCTGGATACCAAGAGGTTCTTTGTCAAACCTTTAATATAGAACAATCTTGCTGCGCGTCCTTTCTATGACTATAAATCCTTCGAACAGAAAAAAATAGTCATGACGGCAAATTAACTCATGAAGTGAAATGAATCCTATCTTTCGTTGCCGGCATAGGTACCTGGACTGTGTGTTGGTGCTTTTCATCTTTTCAGGTATGTATAATATAGTCTTATATTTAGAAAAAAGTAAATCGTATTAAGTACTTTTTTGGAACTCTTATGTCTTATCAAAAGGTGTGTTTTCTTTAAGTTCATACTTAGACACACCTTATATTTCTATGGACGTGTTTTCACGGAGTGTAAGCCAAGCCTCACTAGTAATAGAGAAAATGGGAAATTTACGAACTAGTAAGTGAATTGTTAAATGCTTACATATACTATCAAGGTGTTAATAAAATAGAGTGTTGGGCAGGTCAACACTGTATTTTAAAGAAATAACATTACGAAAATTGCCTCTCATGTTTACAGGTGTTATCAAACATACTTCATAACTAAAATTAACAAGACCACACGCAATAATCAGTAAAAGTAAATTTAGTTAAACTTTGAGCAGCGCTGTAATGTGTGTCTTCACGTAGCGTTAACATTTCGATGCCTAGGGCCAAACTAATCGCGTTAAGAAGTACCTTTAACATTTACTATGAAATTACGTAACGAAGGACTTTTAGAACATACGACTTTAGTAATTTTGTTTTATGTATACACATACTTCTACGAGCATTATCCACCACAAACAAGTTACGCTCGAAACCACAAAGAAAATACATTCAAAATTAAATTGAGAAAAAGGAAAAGGGAACTTATCAAACGACTACGGATAGCTAAAACCTTAGGAGATAACCACCTCAGCCACCAACTTGCTCGGGCTTTAAGATCAATATTAAAATTAATTCAAGGCATTTCAGTCCAATCTATTAATGAAAATAATAACCTTAATAGAGTAAAGCATGAAGTACAGTTTGATAAGGACCCTTTTCAATATTCGAGAAATATTTTTAATGGCAACCGGGGGAGGCTGGTATTAACGAACGACCAGATTTACGATCACTATAAAAATACCTACGAGGTGACAAAATGTGAAAAACCATACGAAGACCCTAAAATTAATAGACCAACATACCCTCGCTTCAATTTCAATAATAAACCACCTAGCTTAGAAGAAATAACACACCAAATCAAAAAGAAATCAAACAAGTCAGCCCCGGGCCCTGATGGCATACCTTACATTATATATAAAAAGTGCCTATCAGTACATAAACATCTTCTAAGCATATACAGTAAGATCTGGTCAAGTAAGGAAGTGCCAGCAACCTTCGGAAAAGCTAATTTTGTTCTCATTCCAAAGAAAGATGAAGTAACCAGTCCAAAAGACACTAGACCGATAGCACTTACCAACACAATTTCCAAAATATTCTTTTCCATTCTACAGATAAAAATGACAGAATACATGTTAACTAACAACTATTTCAGACCAAGCCACCAGAAGGGATTTATTCCCGGAATATCTGGATGTCTGGAACATAATTCTTTATTAGCAGAGAGTCTTAAAGATGCTAGAGCAAATGAAAGGCAAATAACAGTTTGTTGGATAGATTTAGAAAACGCATTCGGCTCAGTACAGCACGAGCTTATGTTATTTGCACTGCAATGGTATAACTTTCCGCCAGTAGTTTCTGAAATAATATCTAAGTACTATAGCAAACTTAAATTTGTAATTGCAACGAAGGACGGACATACAAAGCCCCTTAACTACAATGTGGGCCTATTCCAGGGTTGCTGCTTATCTCCTATAGTATTTAACACAGTAATCAATATTCTAATAGATAGCATAACAATAGATGAAAAAAGGTGGGGATATCGGTTTAAGTCCAATGGTAAGTATTAGCATTCGCTGACGACCTAGCGATACTTACTCGAAATCCAAAGCAGTGCCAAGAACTACTGCGAAAAGTTGATGAATTCTGTGAGTGGACTGATGGAATGAGAGTGAAACCTAGCAAATGTTATTGTCTGTGTTTAGGTAGGCGGGATACGAGATATACTTCATATGACCCCGGTCTCACTATAGGCGGAGAAAACGTTTCAATAATATCAGAAACCGTGCCTTTAAAAATTTCTTGGTAGAAAGATAAACGATAAAGGTCGCTCTCCAGTACTAGACGATGTCGTCAATAGTTTCATAAACGACATCGAAAAGGTAGACCAACAACCGATAAATAACGTAAAAAAAGTCTGGATATACGACAACTATTTAACATCACGTCTCAACTGGCCTTTCCTCGTGTATGACTTAAACCAGAACCTCTTGAAAAAACTGGATGCCAAAGTGACGAAAACATTGAAATCGTGGCTTGGGTTAGCTCAATCTGCAGACTCTTCCGCTCTGTATCGAGACACAAATAACTTTGGGATGAAACTAAAAAAAACATCGGAACTCTATAAACATCTAAGAGTCACTAAAATGCAAGTCTTATCAACACCTAAAGACGAAATTGTAAAATCCATCCCAACAGATAAAAAATCATCTGCGCTCGAGTCACGGTTACAATTCCACAAAAACTTCATGATAGGCGCGCAAACTAATAGAGCAGGTTTTGGAAACACGGAAAGACAATCAGACAAAGAAATTACAAAATCTTTCATAAACCAAGATGAGAATGACAGCTATAGAGTGCACGCAATGAACCTAGAAATGCAAAATGAATGGGTTACTCTAGGTGATTACTGTATACCTTTAGCCTTGAAGTGGCGCACTTTGCTTTACGACTGGTCACCATCATTACTTAAATTCTACCTCAACGCCTTCCAATTGACTCTTCCTGATCAAAGCAATCTTGTAAGATGGGGAAAAGCCACGGAAAAAAAAAGGCACAGAATGTGGCAAAGAAATTGGTACGGCTAGACACTTATTGGTAGGCTGCAAAGTGCTTTTGGATAGGGGTCAGTACTCGCAACGTCACGACAGAGTACTAGGGATTATACGCGAGGCAGTGAGTCTGTCGATTGCTAGAGCTAAAAAAGGACTGACTACAAATGAACGACAAAACATTCAATTCGTTAAGGAAGGCACCACTAAAAATACCACCTTTAAGCCTTTTTCAGTTCTGAGCACGGCAAACGATTGGACACTACTGGTTGACACGTATGAAACACACTATAAAATCCCGGAGAATATCTGTGTGTCGCCGTTAAGACCAGACATATTTCTCTACTCACATTTGAATAAGCGTGTAGTACTTATTGAGCTCACGGTACCGTGGGAAACTAACATCCCGAAAGACCACGCAATTAAGACAAACAAATACTTTGACTTGACAAATGAGATAACCAGAAATGGCTACAAGGTTACTCTATATGCCGTGGAAATAGGTGCGAGGGGTACTCCAGCTAAATCCCTCTACAACTTATTAAAAGAACTAGGACTGCCGAGAACTTCAGAAGCTCTCTACTATCACGAATGTCCAAAACGGCATTGTTAGGTTCATACCAAATTTGGATAGGCAGAGGACGGAACATAGCAGACAGTGAAGGTGACCGCTAAGGCGTTGTAAGGGGGCCTCCTTAAACCTACATCTGGGTCGTAAGTCCCAGACGCTGTTACGCCAGTGTTCCGTCCTCTATCACGCGATGGACCCGGCACCCGCACGGAGAATCCATGGAATGCTAAGATTAGGTCTTAAAGGTATCTTATCGACGACCTCTGTGGCGCAGTGGTTATATAACATGACTGCTACGCAGAGGTCTCGGGTTCGATTCCATCTTTGTGTGCATGAACACGAATTTTTGCATTAGTCTGGGTGTTTTATATGTATAATATGTATGTATTTACAAAAAAAATGTATTTAAGTATGTTTATCCGTTGTCTAGTACCCATATTACAAGTTTTGCTTAGTTTGGGACTAGATGGCGTTGCGTGAATGTGTGAAGAATATTTATTATTATTGAATTGCCTTGGTGGGTAAGCGCTCGTGTATACGGCTGCCGTGTATGATTTCACAGGTTTGAATTCCACGCAAGAGATTATTTGTGTGATTCACAAACACTCCTGGATGTTTTTTGTGTTCATATTGGGTATTCAACAATTTGAGAATTCAACATTTTGGGAATTCAACATTTTGCAAATTCAACACTGTGGTCCTAAAGGGTAATTTCATGCATGTAAAAGTACTCGCGATATAGGGCTTAAATCCTAGTAAGTATGTATTTGGCCTTAAAAATAATTAAAAGCATACGAAATATTGTTTTGTAACAGGCGTCTAGCTGTCTGGGTTTGCTAATAAACATATTAATTGATTGTTGAATAATTTTTATATGCGTGTTATGATTTAATAACCTACTTATCCAAGTATGGATTTTATTGCAGAGAGATTTTTATTATAGGAGCTTATATATATATTAAGATCATTATGTAAGACAAACATTAACAATATTATAAGGAAAATGTTTATCCTCTGGCTATTAGGTACCTCATGACTTCATTGTGGATTTGATTTAGGCTTCCCTTAATCTTTTTTTTATATAGGTAATAGTAGTAAGTTCAGCTGTTTTAGAGATAACTAGGAAGAAATAAACTAATAGATAAAAAAAATGCAGAAAAGTTTGTTTCTGAAACAGATCAAACTAAAATCTAACGTGAGTAGCTGGCGAGAGTTGTTGCTGATATACAATTTGTTCAGAAAAGTCACAACTATACAACACAAACACGATGTTAAGAAATATGTCTTTTAAACATCTTCTTAGCTTCATCTTCTTTACAACATCTGAACGAAAATCGTATCGTAGTCGTATCGTATGACATAATCAAATCCTCTACGCTTCCTATCTCACGCGACCACTTCCCTGTGTATAAGTTAACAAAGCTATCCGTACATCTAGAAAGGGAAACTATTGTTTATTAGTACGATTTAACAGATATAACCCTTAACCACCTAGCATAGGTCTGACAGACACCACCAAATATTAAAACTTGAATATTATTGCACCCGAGTTTCGTATAAACCTGTTCGTTCCGGTACCTTTTCCTAGCCCCTCTCCGAGCTACACAAGCTCTTTCCACGGTTTTATGTCCGTAAGTTTTGCTCTGGTTAGTAAAAAACTTTCGCCCGGGGTCTGAGAGACCACTGCTAGGTGGTTACGTGACTATTTTAGAATTGAGTATTTTTTTCTATTTTATTTAAAAATGACTTTCAATGTAAAAAAAGATTGAGCGGGGTTTGGAAAAAGATTTTTATTAATAAGGTAGGACAACGAAACAGTACCAAATGATGAACGGGGTGATTTTTATGTAGATTTATGATTAGAGGAAGCGTTAGAACGCAGTTGCGAGTCAGACTCACAATGTGAAAAGACAACTAAAATGAAAAACAACATAAATGTACTGCCCAAAACTGATTTATCTTCGACAGTTCTTGATCAGTTTGTTTCTGAAGATTGATATGTAAAGGTATCTAAAATGCAATCGAAAACTCGAAAAAGGATTTTTTTCTGTAAAAGGCGCAATAGCTTGTCCTCTGACCCCTTCTTTCTTTCCATCAACACCGCTATAGTATATTATAGTGCAGGAGAGAGGAAGTGTGAAACTAGTATATTGAAATAAACTAAACACTAGATCAAATATGGAGCGTCATGCAAAGAACTTGAAATTGCAACGTGATATCAGAATGACTATTTGCCGCGTTCTCGACAGCAACAAAGGAACCACTCCAAGAGTAACTCCTTCAAGAAATAGTGCTAAATAAAGGTTAACAGTATGTTAGAACTGTTCTACATGTTACTACAAAAACAAAAAGTAAAAAACAATACATGTGTTTTGAATACAGAGCACCTATTTGCTTGAAATGCTCACATAAACCTTGTATTAATTGTCCTGAAAAACTGCATGTTTAGATCTTGCAATTTTACTCAAGTTTTATTTTATTTGAGATAATTTGATGTTTTTTATGTTTATAGATTCCTAATTATCTCAAAAAAAAGTACAAAGATGTACCCACTCGTGGGATTACTGTAATAAGTCTTATCTTCCAAATATGTTACTTTGTAATCAAAAAAATAGGATTGTTTATTATTCAATTAAGATTTTTTTTAAACCTTTGATATTATCTTGTGCCATTATTTCCTAATCAATAGTTTAATATGTTACTAATAAACTTTTAACTCAATATTCATAATAACCTTTCTCAGTTTAAAAAACGAGAATCATTTTGTTCCGGTGTCTCACAGACCTGTGCTAGGTGGTTGTGTGACAAAAACAGGTGCTAGGTTGTTAAGGGATAAATTTCATATGTTATAATATTATATTGTCGCTTCTGTATTAAGTATAGTATTGTTTGCTTTTCTTCCTTCCTGTCGGTAAAGTTAAGTCCTGTGATCTAACCAGTTACCATTCAAACATCTCATATTTTTCAATGGACAACGAACTGTTGGGTGCCGTAGAAAATTTGTTAGACTTCTTAGCTAGAATAATGCCTTATATTCAATACTGGTCGATTTTGAATTCACTATTAATTATTGTATTTTTAATATGAATTATTGTATTATTGTAGTTTCTCCGTGTGGTGTCCGAGTTAGAACACAGTCTGTCACCACCCCATCTCATCCCATGCGTGTCGTAGAAACCGACTCAGGGACTATCCGAGAATATTATCTTTACGTAATAAAAAGAAGGAAAACTTGAAATTAAACCCTATACCAATCCGTTTGGCCAGCGTGGTTTTAGTAAGACAAGTATCCCTCCATCACTGGAGGAGGCCCGTCCCTGCAGTAGGACATTAATGGGCTGGTATGATGAAAATTGATTTTAAAACTAACTCAACCTAAGTTTTGACTAGATTACATAGTGTAGCCTTGACCACTAAGTACACGACATTTTCTATGGGAACATGGGTATTTATCATATTTTCTTCTTGTCAATACCATCAGCAAGCTTTTTCCTTCTTTTGCTTTTAGCATACCCAAATAATAAGATAAGAAGGCGATACCATGATTTCTTAGTCGTCACTACAAAGAGTCGTCAGTTCATTATCTTAATTAAAATTTGGTTATGAAATCAACGCGGCTAGTTTCATTTAGCTACTAGTGAAAACTAGACACTTTTCTAAATGATGCACCGGTTGAACCCTTGAGCTACGATTGCATTGATAAAAAGAAAACTCACTCTAGGTTACTAAACCCTACGATGGTTGAGTCCAATAAACCATTGCAAGTGATACTCGTTCACGGTATGTACCTTATAAAGTGACGTTAATAACCAAATGTAGTATTAAATACTGGCTTTAAGGCAAGGAAAGCGTAGTCAATTGCTTCTAATTAATACAGAATATTCAAGAAACTTGTTTAAAATATTCAACTCTACGATTTTCTCGTGTTCTTTAGGAAGAAAATATTATCCTAACGTTATCGAATCAATTTATATTATATTACCATAAAGCAATTAGGCTTACAGCAACTTTAATAGTAGGTATTAGGAATATAAATAGAAAGTATTGCAATCTTGTAAATTGTTTAGCATTTTTAATAATCAATAAAATTGTTGTATTTGAAAATGTTTATTATGTCTTAGATATAAAAGCTTTAATTATCGCTAATTGAGACTAACAAATAACCCCTTTACTCATAAACGCATCTTAAATTTTAGTCAATTGATTAACTTAAATTCATACGATTTTACTTAGAAAAATCTCGCTAAAGAGTGATTAAATTTAAGTGGCGTTTATGAGTAAAGGAGGTAAGTTTTTGCGCCATTTTAAACTAAAAAGTGTAGGTGGTTCTCGATTCATCAGTATTTTACTTTATTACACTTACCATAATTATTATCTAAGATCTAGATAATAATTCTATCTAGATTCTAGATCAATTAAATTAAATTTTTTGTTTCCAAGGGTAAATTTAAAAGAAATTTTCTCAAACGTAATTAGGTGTTATCTAACAATAGGTATATTAAATTGGTTTTTATTTTACTTTGTTCGATACTAATACTCGATATACAATCTATTATCCAGTGTTACCAAGAATATATTATTATAATCTCGGAACGTAACCATCATAACTCGTGGTTGTAGAGCTTACACGAGTAAACTGACATAACGCTGCACGCTGTCTCTATAATCTTCTCGACAAAATGAAAAAAAAAAAACAACTTCACTTAATCCCTGAAATACATGTTCCCTTGATATCGATTTAATTACGAAACTTCTTTTCCATAGAAACCATAGTAGTTCTAGATATTTGGAGTGTTAAACCAAAATACTGCGATGTAGAACCTATAATTTTGGGTGCCTTAGAAATTGTAGTACTTGTATTAATTGTACTAAAGTTGACAGTAGGTATACTGTATCAAATTAGTCTAAAAAACTTACTTTTTAATTATTAATACTACTAAATTAAGAACATTCTTCTCGTATTTAAAATATTTTCAAAACTCAAAACGCCTGTCGAAAATAATTTAATTTAGTCAAACAGAGCAGCAATACGGAAACCATAAAGCTAGGCGCCGTACAAGTTAATCCACTAGGTCATTGACACCATCGCAATTAATCCAAGTATAATGTCCATTTACAACACTGCAATCTCGACTGCATAACTGTGGTACTACCAGTAGGCTCCAATTAGCGTGTACCTTTTATAATGGTATGATAATACTACATCACAGTAATAGTTCGAGTGATTGAAAGTGACAATTTCCTTACTATTTCCTTTTACGCTTTTATTAGTTTGTGTTAGTAAGATGTAGAAGTGCCTGGAGAATTAACTATTTGGTTTGTGTTTTTAAAAGGTAGTTTTGTAATATATAAATATATTATTAGTTATGGTTATGTACCTAAAATTTGTAAAATAATGTTGTTATCATTGTTTATTGAATGTTGCTGTAAGATTACATGATTGGTTTACAGAGTGCCCTCACTCTGTAAACCAATCATGTAATCTTACAGCAATAACCCTTAATGTGGACGAAGGAGACTACTCTGAAGCTAAGTATCGTGCGCGCAAGGACTTTAACGAACATCAATTTAACAAGCACAAATAACAACGAGGCTCAGGAAAATCATGTGTGAACATTGGACTAACGACTGACGAGTTGACGACACTGTTATGAGCTTCATTCAACCATCGCAAGGAGCTGCATAAAGGACAGCCACGCACCTAAAAGGACTCACACGGTTAAATGCGAGCAATATCTTGTTAGCCCCTCGTATTATTCTAGTAGTTCTAATCTATAATTTTAACTGTAGCTTCAATTTTAAGTAAATTGTAAACGACGATTTCAAACAATTTGTGATAAATTTTATGAATTATAGCATTTTGAAATTTGAAAAAATTTGAAAAATTGAAATTTAAGTGCAGAGTTTTGTTCTAAAAATATTTACTTGCTTAGCTCAAACTAATGCGAGCCTCACATTTAAAAAGTTTAAGCTTTAACAGAACGGTATTCCACTAATACGGAAAGCCTAACTCCAATTTAAATATTAACGAAGTAAAACCTCAAGAAAAGCCCTAAAGCTGTTAAATATTTATCACAGGCTGTGTAAACGATATCTAATGATATGTTAGCTAGCTACGCTTTTTCCTGATTCTTCAAACAGGTACTTTAGTACCGGAAAATGCGGAATTGAATCGGGAAATAAGAGTGAAATGCGCACACCTAGTCACCCAAGCCCACGAGATAAGAACATTGCGGTACAAGTTTTTGTATAACGAGTATCAAGAGGCAATTAGTAGGGCTTCCTGGTTAGGCTTCTTTATCTGTAAGCTAGTTTGTTATAACAGGGAAGTTTGAGCTTTTATATGTCTTAATATGTTACTTAAAATATTTGTGGTTGAGATTACGTAATTTTTTTTTTTTTTAGTCAGTGTTGTTACGGAGTAAGAGAATACATGGCGTTAGAAGTTTCCAAAATATCTACGTAAAATAATTATTTAAAACTCTATACCAACCAATCCATTTGGTCGGGTTCCTCCTACTTGCCAGAATTTTATTTTGCTGAGTTTTATTTCGCAATTGGCAAAAACTTATTTTTAGACATAATGGTTCTGCAACTTATAGTAATGAGGGTATACTTTCTGCGAAATGATGTTTTAGCCTCCCAATGTTATGCGATATAAAATGTATGCTTTTGAATGTCTACAAAGTGAGTGTAGGTATGCCAAACAATTCTCTGCTAAATTTAGTTTTTATGCCATTTGTTTTATGCAAAATAATAATCTGTCAGGTCCCAATAAAGGGGCGAACCCTATTTGGTCAACGTAGCTCGTATTCATGACAGGCGTACCTACAGTGCGACTTGGAAGATTTTCAGCGTTAGAAAGCATTCACAAAAACGTTATTTCTATAAAAATGTGGATTTGGCATAAAGTCCGGTACTAATTAGTCGGGCCTCCGTGGTACAAGTTTCTCTCTATAACTGGAAAATGTTCATAAAAGAATACACACTATCATCTCGTCCTGAAAGTGTGGTAAAAGCCACACCCATTTAACGAGCACATAAAATATATAACAAATTGGGCTAAATAAGCTACTCTTGCTACTCTTCAATTTATTGCGATTACTCTGGTAACGTATGTAAACAGCAATGTTCCTTAACAATTCTTAGATATAACACAGCTGTATTTAGACAGTAGTTCAATTGTCTTCCTGAGGCAGTGGTTCAGGAGATAATTATAGGTACCTACACCGACAGTTATTAGTATCCGAAAGATTTACGTTAGGTCTATTATTTATGGTTTAGCGACATCTCTCGGAGTATTGAGTTAACTGCTCGTTGGACCTTTGTAGAAAGTCACCAACAGCGCTGCGTTCTAAGCTCAGGTGGTTGGTTGGGTACAACTTTTTGCGTCGTTATTTATAGTACAACGACATCTGTCGGCGGAGTAAATCATTATCAAACTACAACTAATAAGTATATCAATAAAATCTTTTTATTTTGCAAAATCTTTCATTAAAATAAAAGTATTAAAAGTATTTTTTTCTGCACAAAAATGTAGTGTAGAACAATATTGTCTCTTAAAAGTTTAAACAAAGGCTACCATTATTTTAAACTTTAAAGTTTAGATATATTACTTCAAAGAGCAAAAGGCTCTTCCAAATTGTTTTATTAATAGGCCCATGGCCATGAAGATTTCATTGGAAGGAAAGGCCCTTCGTATACAGAGAAAACTTGATCTGCGCGTATCAAGCTGGGACATATTACTATTGATTGATTGTTACTGACAATTAAGTATAGTAAGCCCTTTATCTCAGACAAAAACGGCCATTGCATAGCATAGAGCTTCATTACATGTCTCCACCTTTTGATTTGATTTCCGAGTAAACGACGACTGAAGTCATAATTATTCGCCGTGCGTCGCAGGCAAGGTGAAATCCTGTTATCTCAGTACATAACTTTACGAATGCCATCTGTAAAAGTTTGCGCGACACAGGGCATGATTCCTAGTGCAGACGCTACAAAAAAAAATAGTAAAAATTGGATGATCCCTTCAGACACACAGCAAACTATTGTTTGTGAAACTTCGATCAACAATTAAACTAAAAAGCGTTCGACGTTTAAATTATTGTACTTTATTCGTAGTTTGGTTTACAATATTTTTTTCTTGTCACTAACATGGCAACGAGGTTTTATAGAATGACAATAGTCCTAGCTTGCATGCAGCTGAACTGCGTGTTTTACATCTATCAAAAGAAACATATCCTGGTTATAGCCTGGGGTTACATACCATAAAGCCTACCAATCCCACTGAAATAACTCGCTACATCAATTTTGAAATATATCGATTTACGATTATCTGCTGCCATACAATTGGACCTGAGTTTAAACCTAGACTGTCTCTGTATCTATAGAATCCTAAATCTAGCTGTCTCTGTGTACATTAACCCCCTTACTCATAAACACCTCTTAAGTTTAATCACTGTTTAGCGAGATTTTTATTAGTAAAACCAACCTTATACCTACTAAACAAAACCGGAAGAATTTAAGCTAATCAAATGACTAAAATTTAAGAGGCGTTTATGAGTAAGGGGGTAAATCACAGATATCTGAATAAAGGAGATGTGCCCTGAATGTCATTTTGTATGGAAACCTAATGTCGCCAGTTTTATTAACACACACAGCAATAGAATATACGAATAGACTACTGTTCTCAGTTACATCTAGATTATCAATGAACGCAATTACTCTGTCTCGTTTTTCCTTGAAATATCTCCCTTACACGGTGTCACAGCGAACCAATCAGCGCTACATATATTTAAACAAATAAAACAAACTACAAAAAATTTAGATAGAAGAACTACTACAATTTAAAACTACTACATTCAAAAAAATTACATTTATGCTAGGCGTTGACCGTTGATAGACAAGACTTATATTTTATTAAAAACTAAATACTTATAAATATAAATAATAATTACTTTTATATAAATAATTATGTATAATGTAATAATATATAATTGTACAATACTTTTGTAAAATAATATTCACGACAGTGTGTGTAAGATCGTACATGTCGTGAAAGAAATTAATCCGTGAACTGATGTCGTAATGGCAATGAGACAATGGCAAGTTATAGGATAATTCAATCGTGCCGAAGAAATAGTAGAGCTGATAGTTAACCAATAAATAACTATTAACTTTTTACAATTGGCATAAAGTTTCGGGAAAATATTCGACATCAATGATAGTATATAGGTATAATAGATAGTTGTATAGATAATAAGACTAAGTATACAGATTATTTTTTGAAGCAGATAACAGCGTATACAGTTCATTTATTCAAGTGTATTTTAAGATTAAGTCGATATTAATAGATGTCCATCCTATTTTTTGGCGAGTTAAGTACGAAGTAGCCTCCTTTCTCGCATCTGGCTAACTTAACTCGCCAAAAAATAGGATGGAAATCTATTTAAATCAACTTAATCAACAACTTACTACTTAACTCGCTACTGTACTTGTCGATGTGTAAATCGGGCTTTAGAGCGATCACGGTTAGCAACCACTTGTCATACGTAATATCGTTGAGCGAATAGTTCATTGCTTCATGTATTCATTGAATGACTACAGACAACATTAGAGAAGCAATGTATATGTTACAAAAATATTATAGTACTTAATTGTCCGAACATGAAAATAACATAGTGAGGACATCGAAGATTATTTTTTCATGATTTTAGAGGTAAATACAATAAAATACATGTACTAGCATATGGTAAGTGATTCCATTATTAATAAAGTATTTTTTATTGCTCTTATTTTTACAGGCAACCACTGAACAACTCGGCATTTTATATGTTATCCCGGTCATTGTCAAAACACAGAGCTAAAGCCCGGTTTCCACTGCGAAAGGGTAATGTGCGGAAAATGGTTAGGCGGAACGGACTCCTTTTTAATGAAAGAGGTTTGCGTTTCCACCAACAAAGAGTTGGTCATTTGATTTCTAGAACTCCGCTCCCTAGAACTGAGCGAGCTCGTTTCTACTCTTTCTACACGCTCAGCTCTTTCCGTCCGACTATTTGTTGGTGGAAACACAAGTAAACCCCGTCATACCACTTCTCCTTTTATTTAGATTTCTGTGACATAATGCAATTAAAACTGCTAGAAGGAATAGAATTTCAGGTCGTATAAGTAATACTACAATATCCTTTAATCAGTGTTTCTTTTTATAGCGCTTGTCTTACACCAAAGTCTTCTGTCTGACTACATTTATACAGAATGTAGATGAACCCAATATTGTTATTTATTTTCCATTAATAAATATATAATAATATGTTATGTATCACTAGGTATCTAGTTCTAGCGTTACTTATCGCATTTAAATCTAGTCGTCTGTTCATCGCGTGATGGGTCTGCGAACTTGGCTGATTGTGTTGAGTCTTAGTTCTATTACATAGATAGATACCATAAAATTTAAAAAAAGCATGTAAGGTTATTTTAAGGATAATATAAGGTTATATAAGGATATTATACATGACTTGTTTATGTTTCTTCAAAATGCGTACGAAGCTCTAAATGCCGAGTAGGTAACAAATACACGGTCATCAGCCAGCCATACTTAACGCAAGACGAATGCGTGTGTTACAACAATTATTATACGTGTGTCTCTCCGAGATAGAGATACAGTAATTGGATCAATATAAATTAAAATTACAGCTTCGACACGCACAAATCATTAATCATTTAAAAATACTTACGTAGTAGTAACATTGATCATAATTAAACGTAATTTGTTTGATACATCATAAACTGGCTTGATGGCACTGCGATCGTGTATGTGGCTCCCACAAGCAATAACAAGTCATCGTAGTTTTTAACACCAAGCAAGAGCATTAGTGCCACTCCACAAATGATTCCCATAAATTTGGATGTACAGTCACGAGCAATAATTTCTAAACTATCTAAACGTCTAACTAGACATTAGATAACCAAAATTAATACGTAATTTAAAAAAAAAAATCTTCGAATATTCAATTTTGGATTGGCAGAACTTTAGATAACTGTTTTACAAAATGTGAAAATGTGTACAATTATTGTTCGTGACAGTACTTTTAGAGATTTTCTGCCTTCCTTATAGAGGATTCTATTTTGAAATGTACGGATTATAAAGTACCAGAAGAATTCCCAATAAAAAGCAAAACGAATAAATATTAGAATATCCAAATATTCAGATTTATTTGATTTATACTGTTACTAGCGGCCTGTCCCGGCTTCGCACGGGCATTATTTTTCCGCTTTTCTGTTGAACATTTTCCTTAATTTTCTTTGCTATAAACCTCAAGGAGCCCGAGACCTTTCTAAAGAATGAAACTGAGGAAATCGGTTCGTGCGTTCTGGAGTTATAGCGTCAGGAAGGAAAACCCGACTTATTTTTATATAGTAGATTTAAAAACATTAAAACACAAATAAATAATACAATTTATTATGATATTTAATTTATTACATTATTGCACCTCAATTAGGAAGAATACATCATATTAACATTGTAATAAATACGCATAACATTAATTATTTGTAAAGAAATATAACCTACTTTACATTTAATACTCATAACTTTTATACAAAGTGACTATGACTATGGGACAAAACTTATATATAAGTAATACTCGTTCATTCAAGATATGAACAATCTTAATTTAAAGAAAGATAAATAAAACATAGTATTTGCTGTTCTGTTCAAAGAAGAAATATCTTCCGAGTTCAAAGATTTTTTGTAGAACTATTAATTTAGAGTTCAATGGAAAAAATGTGGTAATTAGCTACTGCAGTACCAGTAACAGAAATTTGTATCTAAATGGTGTCGCCTTTTCATTAATATAAGAAATATTAAAAATTATTGGCTGTACAATTGTTTGAATTCAATATCCATAAATGTACCACAGTCAAAGTCAAGGTATAAAATAACAAATCCTCCTAAGCCACTTCTGTATTTACAGAGTAATAATTTACGCTGTGCATAGGCACATATTGACCTTATAAAGATCTGATAATTATACTATATTTAGCCAAAATCCCAAATGACTAACTAATTAACACAGAAAGTGGCAAATTCTTCGTAAATCATTAACCGATTTGTACATATTATATTGTTAAAAATATTACGCTCAATATTTACATTAGAGTCTAATTTCTACAGTTTTTATAAATTAAAACAGTATCTATTTTTACGATGAAGTTGATGATGATGATGACGATAATCTTTTCTTTTCATTTCGCTCACTTTTGCTCTTTGAGAATGGTGACGGCATCGAATCAGGCTTTTCATTTTTACTAACCATTCGTTTTGGGTGTGAGTGATAATTTCGTGGATATGATGAAGGCTTTTGTTTCCCTACAGGTGGACTGTAATGCAACCCAACTGTGTATTCGGCTTCTGGATTATAATCTTGGTGAGATACAGCCGGACTGTATGATGTTGTCATTGGTTGAGAATGAACATATGAAACTTTTTCAGTTGTCGGATTATGCAGATATGTTTGTGGCACCATAACTTGATATGGCATCTTATATTTTGGATGGGGCATAGGAGTAACATAACTCACAGACTGAACCATTCCTGATTTCTGTTTTCCAGGTTTATAGGGTAAAACTGTTGCAATAGTATGGTCTTTGCTAGGATAATTTTCAGTCAAAACCAAACCTTGATCTTCGCCTTCTTGTTGTTGATGATAAACATAATTTTGTTGGCCATTTAAATCAGCCTGTGACAGATGAGATTGTATTTCTTGAGAAGGATATATAGACTGAGTATCTTGTTGATCTTGCTGAATGTGCTGGGTATAATATTCTTGGGAAACAATATGATCATTTCCAGCAGAATCGTATGAAGAAGGACCAGGTAATACGGCAGTTTCATAACCTGGGGGTAAGGATTGCGAATTTTCGTCTTTGGGAACACCATATTCAGGAGCAACAGTATTTGTAGTGTCATATCCTGCGTGTGATTGTGGAGCTACGTATTCAGATTCAGTTTGCTGATGAGATGATACATATTCAGCACCTACATTAGCATGAGGTGATGCATAACTCCCATCATGCGATACCGAACTGTCGTATCCATGAGTAACATGTGCTGGAACATCATACTGAACTTGGATATTTGAATCATGAACATCGGCACTTGGAGCTAATGATGATCCGTGACTCTGTTGTAACTCTTCTGACGAAATATGTTCTGTATGTTGGTGGTACTGCGTAGAGTGCGACGGTGTATAGTACTTTTGAGAACGAGGAATGTACTGATATTGGTAATCGTGGTTCTGAGGCAAAGAAGGATGTTTATAGTGAGTGTGGCCATTAGGTGATTGATAGTGTTGCCGCATGTAACTAGAAGGATATTTTGCCATCACAGGTTGTACTGCTGAATATTGTACTCCCGAGCTATGTGACTGTGTATATGATGGCTGAACGTAGGGATGGGCATAATGTTGAGGTTCATATTGGGATACTGAAGATCCTGAACTATCTTCTGGACCTGAAGCAAGTGGTCTGGAATATGCCATAACTTGAGGGGCAGAGCTATACCCATTATTTTTGAAATATTGGTTTACCAATTCTTGTAAATTCAAGTGATTTAAATAGTTTGAAAGAGGGTAGTTGTTGGGTAAATTGGCATACAATTCAGCTGTTGGATTTGTCAGAGAGGAACTTGGTATTCTTAAAACTAAAACTGGTACAACTTTTTGTTCAATATGAGAATTTCGTAAGTGATCCTGTGTCAATCCAACGTTTTGATAATCTGGGTTCTTTATAAGTTGTGATGGATCAACCAAGTAATTAGACATAACTGAAGGAAACTGACCACTTAAGCCTGAAAGCTGTTCTCCATTATATGTAGTGTACAGAGTAGATGGGTGTGATGAATAAGAGCCGCTACCATGTTCATGCGAAGAACTAGGACTTTTAAACTCAACAGATGGCTTATCGTAATTGTATGCCGGTTTCTCATTATTAACAGGTACTAGTTCAAAAGCTTGGGAAGGTTGAATTTCGACACTGGTTTTAACGTGTTTTCCATTAGGTTTTTCATAATGATGTACAGCATGGAAAGATTTAACATTACCAGGAGGAATATCTTCTTGAGAGTATGGATATATCATAAACTTGCCTTTTTCTTGAGCAGGTTTACCGAAATAAGAATAAGTGTATCCTTCGTTTGTTTTATAGCCATATCCGAGATTGGCATCAATAGTTCGTTTTCCTTTAGTTTTTGTATCTGTATCGTTAAAAATTTCTATCGCTATGACTGCTGGAAAATGTCCAGGCAGAGGAACCTTGCTGTGTTCAACTTTTTCTTTTTTCTTACTATCTTTTGTTTCTTCACCATTTATACCAAACTTTGCTTCTACTTCTCTTAAAAATTGCTTTTCGTCTGCTGTCAAAGTTGTGTTTGTTTGTTTATTCTTTTCTTTTACCTCCGATTTGTATTTTTTTGGGTCGGGGTCGGCATATGTGGTTGACAACAGCGCACCAACTAGTATCTGAAATGATAAATATGTTCTATTAAAATAGGTGTTTGGAATAGCTAATCGTACTGTCTCCTTCGTGTTTGAATAAAGAAGAAACGGTCGATACATAAAGTATGTAGTCTATAACACCTAATAATAAGTCGCGATGGTCCTTCCGCAGTCCTCAAAATAATCATAATAGGTATTTAATGTAAATATATTACAAAGGAGAGCTTAAAGTATAAAATGTTGTATACGTAACAAAGACGTATATTTAATATACATAGTTTACATTATCTTATTTAATTTCTTACTACTCCAAAAACAGGGTAATAAAATTTTACTCTCAATATACAATTGCTTCATAACACCTACATTAAATGGCGTGGTAACAAAATTACATAAAATTCAAAATTTCTCTAATAACTTTCTATTTGAAACCTCTTTAGGCAAATTAGTGAATATTAATAATAACCTATACTTGGGGAAAACCCCATATAATTTTATCTGGATATTAATGTTTATCATAATTGCTTCCATTAAAGTTGCTTAATATTTTCTGAAAGGTATGTCTATACCTTTCAGAAAATATTAAGCAACTTTTAAGAGCTTGTGAACTGTGTTTTGCTGCTTTCCACGACCCTTGACTTATCATTCTCATTAATTACAACTGCCTTCATTAAACAAAGTATAACCGTAGCTTACGTAATGATTAATTTGTAAGCAAGCTTAGCGATTACTGATACTCCTTGACTTATATTGTCATCTGACGGAACTGAACCAACAAGTTACCCACCGTTACATCTCGAGACTATCGTAACATACATGTGCAAGTATTCGACAATAATTACATATCAGTAGTGTGTTAACTAAGCGATAATAAGAAGATGGTGCGTGTTCGAGAAGTATACGAGATGAAAGTAATCGTCTTATCGGTGGAAACATAACTAAGTATATAGAGAAAGTTCTACAGCGTCCAGATTTCTAAGGATTGCAACACCGCCACCATCTTGTAACAATACATTTCCTCGTTACATCTTGGCTTCAGTTTTAACGAGAGTGTTTTGTTTCAATTTCGTGACTCCTTTGTTTTATTGTTTGACATTGATTTTTGACGGATAACGTAAATTAAAGTTTCTTTAGTTTTACTTTAGTAAGTTAATTGTAAGTATTGTTTAAAATATGAAAAAAATGTTTCTATTTTGTTCTCCATGAAGAAATAACAGGTTTCTTTTAACCCTTTCACAGTGCCACCAGCAGACACAATAGTAAAACAATGCACGTGAACCATATATGATACACTGCATTGAAAAGGGTTAAAATGTATACTATTTCTTTAAAAAAAGGCTTTTAATGTATGTGTGTGTCTATGTGTATCATGTGTGCTTGCATCTATAAGTATTTACCGTGACTTTGATAACAAAGAAATGCGTAGACACCCATAGGCACGAGCTGAAGTTATCGTATCAAGTAACACAAACAGAAAATATAATTGAAAGCTTGCATTACTGAATAAGCTTTTAAAGATTTATCTATCCTCAACAAATTGATGTCAAAAGATGTCAATAAAATAATAACTCATAACAAAAATGGCATCCATTGACAAATAAATGTCACGGTAACTACTTTCTCAAAAAGTCAAAAATGCAGTTCACTTACAATGCATTATAGCACTGTATAATATGATGCTTGTATGATCACTTTCCCTCACACACCCTCTTAATAACAAACCGGTTGGTGAGGTAACACTTACGTAAGATTTTATCCTTGAAACTGATGTTTTTTACCGTTTTCAAAAAGAAGAGTACCTAATTGGTAGCAATGCGGTTGTTTTTTTTTAATATTTCATACTTCAGAAATCTTTTTAAAAAAAATATAGTTAGTTTATTCCTAAGGTAGTCTTACAGAAATGTCATCAAAATTGGTTGAGTGATTTTGTTTTTATCTCCAAACCAAACATTTTGAAATTCTGTGAATCATCTATGTAAACGAAATTGCGTTAATATTATAATCGGGATCATTGCTATGGTTGGAGGTGGTTTTTAAGTAGCAATTTTACTCATTTTGCTTTTGCAGTTGCCAGTATAGTATTTCGATTATAGCTCTATTAAAATTATAAATTGGTATTGCTTAATATTTTTTTAATGTGCTGGTATTTAATGTTCAAATGATAACGTGATCCTAGCAAAAGCCACTGTAGAGGGCATATGCTTGTTCCTCAAGCATCTCTTTTGCTACAGAAATGCATGGCCTTGTCGTATGTCCTTTATCTTGTGTTAGTCTAGTTTAGAGCTATAGTCTGTCGGGTGGCGATATCATAGGTCGCAGAAACTATCGAACAATTTGGGTGATCCTCTGTCCTACAAATGATGACTTTTGTGTTCGTTATCTATCCATGTGGTGACGGAGTAAGAATACAATATGTCACCACCCCATTTCATCCCATGGGTGTCGTAAAAATCGACTAAGGGACTAACCGTGAATATTATCTCTAAAAAATAAAAAGAAGGAAAACGTGAAATTACACACTATACCAAACCGTCTGGCCAGCGTGGTTTTAGTAGGCTAAGTATCCTTCCGTCACGTGAGGAGGCCTGTCCTTGCAGTGGGACATTAATTGGCGGTTATAATGTGTCCGTTATCTAAATATCTGTGAAAGACCCTATTCAAGAGAGTTTACTTGTTAAAACAATAACTTTTATTTATAAATTGCTCGTTTGCCGTACGCATGACACTTTGCGACGACGTGAAGTTATGCACAATACTATGTTAAGTTATATATCATCTGTATTGCAACATGGCGGTGGCATTTTACTTCTACACTTAATGTTTTATGTTCTGTGCTCACTCTACTACTGCATGTCGTAATGATAATTAAGGTTGTATGATCTCTGTATTAACACACCACTTGTACGGTGATTACTTTTACATACCGTCTTTGTCCATAGTTGTACAAATTGTCTTTGCTACTTTATGAGAAAAATAATGTTTCTAGTTTATTATATTTCTATACTTTGACAGTTAAGGAAATAAATATATTATATAGAAGTTTCTTCACCGTGTGGAATTGGATGGCTAAAGAAGTAAACAAAAAGTATTTCAAAAGTAAAATGAGCGGGAAACGAACTAGAGGCAGCTATGGAAAATAGCCACTACACAACAGAGGTCGTCAAATATAATGACGATGTTTTTACTGGTAAAATTACCAATCAATAATCGATCGAGCAAATAGCTTAACATTATAGGATAATCCTTAAATGCACTCAGAGGACAGACTTACCTAATATAGATATTAAACAAGAAAAGATAATAACTTCATAAGCTTTTTACTGTTTACCCTAATACCTGCTTTGCCTGAATTAGTGATCATGATCCAATCATTTCCCTTATATCTGCTGATTAAGCAGGAATTAAGAACTGGAATCAAACTCAACATCGATAATGTAAAGTCCAATAATCAAGTCATTCAGACAGGAAACATGTTTTATATTGACAACATTGAACTAAGATTGCCTACGTAACACACCTATCATTAAAATTATATCCTATAATCCTAATAATTTATTTAAGTGCTCTTATACAACTACTTCCTAAACAACATTCCTAACTGTATAAATTTCTACTAATTTTGCAAACCTTACTTATGTAAGAGTTTATAAGATTTTGAGGTGATTGTCACGCGGTTTTGCATAAAGTATGATAAGTGTAGCTAGGATTGTAAATGTTCAACAAAAATGCTTTCTTATGACTTAAACCATGGGCTGAAGCAGTAGTTGTATCCTCTTCACATATGAAATAAGGTACCTTTTTTTTGAATTCTCAAATGTTGATATCAAAAATACATATTTGTGGTACATAATTAGATACCTTATTTCTTGCGGGAGTCTGCTGTAATTGCAGTATTACCTATGTAAGCTTTTTTGAATTTCTGTCGATCACAAGATTGAAAGGGGAGCCCTTTCAATCTTGTGATCGACAGAAATTCATGTATTTTCAATTGATTCTTTGTAGACTTATTTATTTGCATCAATGAAGCTTTCTTTAAGCTGCACAAAGCCCTGGAGAAACGGTAGAAACAAACTTAACAAATCCATATCACACAAGTTTTATGTACTTACAAGGTGTCATTGTACCTATCTTTCTATTTCGAATCGTTACAAAAAGAATTACAACAAAGCGTATACTAAAATAAGCATGATCAAATTCTAAAAGCAACTTAATACACTCAAAAAGAAAGAACCTTTTACTGCCATTCAAAGTTACCATGAGAAACATTTACATGCTTTTTACCATTTAAAAGTACTATACAACAATTGTTTGTGTGAGAATAATTTAGAATAGTTTGAATTCGCATTAATTATGGTTATTATTTTAATATCACGACAGTTTGAAAACAAAATTAGAAAATTGTTATGTCAAGGCTTTCTCTAGACACGTTCAAATTATAAGCAGCCCTCAACATTTGTGTAAAAGAGATACAAAAAGGAAACATCATCATCATGTCAGCCAATTGACGTCCACTGCTGAACATAGGCCTCCTCCAAATATGAAACATGTCAAAATAAAAACATGCCACTATACAAATCTATACAAAACGGAATATAGGGTATTATCACAGAAATGTAAAGGTATTGTTCTCACTTAAAGTTATTGTCAAAGGAATTTTCACGTTTAGTGCGTTTTTATAACATCCTTAAGATAATTAAACACATTCCTTGTCGCCAATTTATCTTGTTATTAAGCTACGTTTTGAGCATGCTGAAAAGATCACTGGATCGTACTGAATGCGGAAGGCAGAGGACCGGAGTAGTGCTTATTAGACCAAAATATGACCACGACTACTCTGTCAAGAGTTTACGACTAAGAAGAAGAGAATTTCCAGTAGGGGACTGCGATAGGCTAATTGATTGATTGATTAAAGTAGTATTATTATAAAAATAACTGAATACGATACTTAAAGTCGGAGATGTATCATTAATAATATGCCGTCAGAGAAGGAATTAGGTTCCTTTAGCGGTGTTCAAATAAATATTTACACTCCTAATTGATTATTATAAAAGAAATATAACATTAGACAACAGCGTCTGAATTCAAGTTCATTGAATAATTTGATCTATGAATCAAAAATTTGTCTTACAGTAATTTTACCAGACCAGCGTCCCCTGGAATATTAAGCTAAGTGTACATACAGTGCATGCAAATAATAATTATGAATATGACCACATAATTACAATGTAATAGCATGCAATTTGATATCGGTTAGATTAGGTTTACCTACAGTCATGAGCCCAGAGTCATGCTGTCCCGCGGCCCCTTAGGTAAGAGACGGAACACTTTAGGGTTTTCGTCACTAGGGATCTGACAGACCCATGCACCCTTCCGAGGCAGAGGAACTCCATGAGGATTGAAAACTAAGTTAGTATTCTCTATTTAAGGGATAACACGATATTTTAAGGATAAAATCTAATAGTACCATAACAATTATATCCATTGTAAAAATCGAATTCTCAAATTCTCTCATAAGCACAATAAGGATAATCATCTTTAAATCAACACAAAGCTCCGATATATCGAAACAAATCACAGGAACCGTTCCTTTAAAATATGCAGGAAAACAATTGTATCTTATTAAATTAATAATTAAAATCCTAATTTGATCTAGCATTTTTGTTAATTATAATAATATTAAACCGTACAAATCCAACCTATTACTAATAATAGTCATTAAACAACTTTGAATAAGATTTATTTGAACTATAATGTAACACTAAACTTAATAGTCATCATTAAAACCTAATATGGGACTGCATGCAATTAGTACTGGTTACTTTAACGAGCATTGTGACTACCGTATGAAGAAACAAACTTGAACTCTATATTACTACACTATTGTATAACAAAAACATTTACCAGTGCGTATAACCGCATCTTGTTAGTGATGTCACTCGACGCCGCACTTTCTGTCAAAAGAAAAATAAACTTATATGAGATCACAGCACTACACGACACAACACTGAAACACAATCACGTCACTAGTTTGTACCTGTATGTTGTATACAGCAGGTATATGGATCGAACGGGTATATGCAAAGCAATGGTTCAGCTAAAGACAACGTAACGTTCTTTTATACCTCGGAAACATTCCCACAAGATGCGCATGAGGCTTCGCTTGACCGAAAGCGCTCTCCGAGGCTGTGGCCGGCGTTGTTGCGGTACAAAGACGTTTAGTGCAATGCCCACGACCAAATTGACTGCGCGCTTTCACTGATGCCTCTGCCGCTGCATTTTAAAAGTTCTTTATTGATTTTTATTGCAATAAAACTTTCACAATGAATACGATCTTTTGTGATAAAATAATTAAGTGCAAATATTTTTTGCGAATAGTCTCATTTTTTAGAACAAGTCTAGTTTATATCTTTAAAACTAGGTCAAGTTTAGTGCAGAACTATTTTACTTTAGCTTTCGAGGCTTGCGATGCTATGAATGTACAAATTGCACTGGTATAGAGCCATGTACGGAGTTTACTCATGTTACTTACAAGTAAAAACATTCGTGATATTTTTAAATATTTGTAATATTTAAAAACATTACGAATGTTACTAGTAAATGTTTTTGTTTTTGTTACATGCATATTATCATTCTCTTATTATATGGGGTACCGTCTATACATCCAACTCATTGAGAATATAAAAACATCATTCATCTCAAGACAAAGCTTAACGTGGAAACAGAAGCAGAAAAATACTAGAGAGTTTTCGCAAGCATTATATCGAGCATTTTGGTGAGCATTCTGGCAAACATCTAACACGAAAGAACAAATTTGCTTCATTTGAAACAAATTAGTTTGCCACTGTATTTCATAACTACTTTTTTTTTAACATAACAGTAAATATAAATGCCGTCAAATCTAACATTTTCATAAATAATATCTTTGACGAACATCAGATAGACCGTTTGCTAGAATTCCCATGATGTAAGCAATATTTAGCTCTATGGTTAGTTAGACGAGCTTAGCTTGTTTAGTTGGCGTACCAAATCGTCGGCCTACCTTCAGATACAGAACAGAGTAAAAATAAAATTGATGAATAAAATAGAATTAATAATTTACAGTTAAATAACACCATATAAAACGACGCACCAGGTTTTAGGGAATGCACTGTACAACATTGTACGTGAAGTACTAGATCTATTTGCATACATACTCCTAGTAACGGTCAAAATACGACGCTTTATTAAGGTAATTATCTAAAAATTTGTAAGAATTCTTATTCAATTATGAATTATTCAATGCAAATGCATTATTCAATTATGATGCTTTAGGAAAACTTCCTGTAACAGCAAAAGCCTAATGTAATAACCGCAAGTACTTCAGTTCCTCCGTGATCATGGCGCTTGTAAGAGCGTCAAAATATCGGAAACTCAACAACTATAAACATGGTAAATATCCCGATATTTTGTTAATTAATAGCAAATGCTAATTTGGAAAGAAAATATAAAATGGTTGGCTACTGGTTTTTGGAAATGCAGCAAGGTACTCGATAGGGATGTTACGCACTTCCAGGCCCTTATCTAACCGTAACTATCGGATATCCGAAGTTATAACCAAATCCGATACACAATTTGCAAACAAATAAATGTGTATGGGAACGGAAACTGATCGAAGCTTTACGACAGATGTACGCATTGTGGATGCTAAAAAAACAAGTTTAAATTTTAATTTATTAAATTTTACATAAATATTATTTCCAAGCCTTGTTAGACTATTTGTAAGATATCTTTACTCACTAAACTGAACTGTTAAGTAGTAGTCTGCTCCTTTTAACTACAAGAAATAAAAAAGCTCTTGTATAAAATGCTATAATGCTCTTGTATAAATGGATCAGTAAAAAAAGCTATTACAGAGTACTGACTCTACCTTTAAAAAACAGCGATGTAAACAACTTTTCTAATGACAAAAGCGTATTCCTACAATCATACCCCTTTACTCATAAACGCCTCCTTTTTAGTCAATTGATTAGCTTAAATTCTTAGGAATTTGTTTGGTATAAAGTTGGTTTTGCTAATAAAAATCTCGCTAAAGAGTGACTAAATTTAAGGGCGTTTATGAGTAAGGGGGTAATTACTAGATTAGGTTAAGTTGTTCCTTACATCATTGAATCAAAACTTAAATTTTCATAAATTATTGTTGACTAAACAACTACCTATTACACAACAGTTTTCTAATAATAATAGCTATTTCATTCAAAAGTTAATCAATGTTTTAATAAGGTTATCATTAACTGACTATTCATAGATATAACTTAGAGAGATTATTGTTCGTATAAATTTTGCAAGTTAGAAGATTTTGAAATAGGTACATTATTAAATATTACTTCAATTTATGATCTAGGAAATTATGAAATAACAATATGCCCATAAAGTTATGTTTAATATAGATAAACTATTAATGTACGAATGACAGCTGATTGCTTCCAGTTATGATTGTTATAGGACAGAGGTTCTTGACTGGTTTCTTAACTTCCATTTGAAAGTAACTCGTAATTCATCGTTTGTCTAGTGCAGTATTTCATCGCGGTTTTTTGCCTCCCTCATCCATCGGCTTCCCGCCGTCCTATGTAGGTTGTCGGTCCACCCCTTTATTCCCGGCCGTCACCACCCTGTCTTCCCCACTGGGTACAAGTGGGAAAAAAAAAGTTTTGTTCGTCCCCAGTGGCCCCACTAGTCCCCACCCTGTGTGGTATTAGTAGACCATTATTCCCTTCATCATAGAAGTCAGACAGTTTCTATAACTAAGTCATATCAACAAGCTATTATGTTACCTGGGTTCTTAGTTATTTAATAATTATTTTGTTTATGAATTACTCAGTGCAATTTTACTCAATAAATTTCGGAATTCTGTTAAATTTATGTATTTAGTTCTTACAAAATATATAACAATTTCCGCTAACATAACATCACTTTTAATTGTTTTAATTCGATTTTTATAATCTCTGTATGAGAGAAATAACTGCAATTATATTCATAATAGTTCATTTATTTTATATTTTACATGATGTTATGCATAAAATAAGCAACTTTTTAAAATATTTCAGTTAACGTTCACATGTAAGTAATTAAGTTATTATGTAACCTTATTTATTAATCCAGTTGTCTAGTCATACAAAATATTTATTTTACAGGAGATGAAGAAGTTTGAGGACTCCCGTGAGGGAGAGATACTTGGCCTACTAATACTACGCTGGCCAGACGGATTGGTATAGGGTTAAATTACGTAAAGATAATATTGACAGATAGTCCCTTAGTCGGTTTTTACGACACCCATGGGATGAGATGGGATGGTGACATATTGTATTCTTACTCCGTCACCACACGGAGAAAAAAAAAGTTTTAGCCAACAATTTTTTTTCGGTTTTGACATACATACTTCCTCCTCTATATTATTATTGAACTAAGTCAGGATGTTATTTCTGCTAAGTTCCCGCGGTACTATCGTTACAAAAACAGCACATTTAAAGTGAGCCACCGCAATCAAGACTGATGTTTAGTGCCTAATTAATTGTTGTGCAAAGGATACTGTGTGAAGTATTCCATAGTTCACACAGTGCCTTAACATTACCTATCGTATTTTATCTCGAAACATTTCAAATCGTGGTAAGTAATTGTAAAGCTGCACTTTAATAGCTATTCTAAAAACTACGATATGTATTTACTTTAATTTTCCATCCTCACGTTTATTCATTTACTTTCAATAAAGTAATTTCTATACATCTTCATTATCGTTTGACAAATTAAGCATTAACATGATCAGAATTAACTACGAACGTATAAACTCGGATGCAACTATTTTTCGCAGGCCATTTTGCATCACTTACTAAACTAACTTTGTTTTTTTTATTGGATGACACGAGGTTATAACATTGTATCATTCTACATCCTGTAATAACCCTTGTCATCCAAAAGTAACTCCTTCATTAAAAAACATTTACATGCGAACATCAAAAGTAATCATAAATTAGATCTATCGTAATAAATTCATTTACTAACATACGTTTAGTTGAACACAATCATGTTGTACATGATCACGCAAGAGTTCCGTCATAATATATTATATTCGGAAACAATGGCGGGAATTCGTAACTCCATAATGGCGATATGTCAGAGAAAAGTGACAGTTTCACGTTTAGAAATTAAGAGTAGTTATGTAACAAAGTTACAATTACTCGGTTAATTTAATGAAATTGTGAGTAAATTTACTTTTGGTAGACAATGTACCTCTTAGTTTAAATGTGAAGCGATTAAATGATTTAATCAAAGATTTAGTAGAATTAATTATAGCATTGCGTAAAGTAGTGTTTAGTCATCTAATGTTTAAAAGGATTGAGCTGACTTTTAAGTACCAACTTCGCGCTTTATTTGTGAGTTTCTATCATGAATTTTATTATTATAATTTATCGTGACTATGTGGCTATGACAGAGTTGTAATTTCTCTTCTTCTAGACAGGCAACAAGTACGTGAAGATAAATTTACAAATGTGTACACATTTAAGAATGTTTCTGTTGACTAAAGACTATTTTTTATGCCGCCTTATATTATTGTGTAATATTACTTTGACGGTTTTGGGGATTTAGCAAATCATTTATTTTTAGAGGCGGACGTGGGTATTTAACAACAGCCAGAGCATTAACATTAGCACAAAACTCACACTACTTCTACTCAATGATATTCGAAGAAGTAGTTAGATGATACAGGGGTAAGTGTTAAAGATCTACAGTGCATCCATATGACCCCCTATTTTGGTATTGTATTACTTCTTCCACCTATGAGTCGGTTCCGAAGCCAGTTGCATTACAGGTACTTACTTATTTAAGTGCGAGCTTCAAAAGTGAAATGTGCATTACCCTTCGTCGCTTTAAAGGACACTAACTGTAACCTAACTAATATACACCATAGTATAAAAATATTTTACCACATAAACTATTACAGTACTCAGAAATGTGTTCGTTAAACTACAAATTGAAACATAAGTTCCGCAGTGCATCGTAAATGAGATATTGCAAGATGTCACGTGTCTTATCCACATTAATCTCAACGATGTATGTTTTTGTAATATACTTACATAACATTTCATAATGGTTTTTTTTTCATAGATTGAGTGATTCTACGTAAATAAAGGTTACTGACTAGGTCAAAACCTTTAACCAAAATGTCTCCTGTAGAATGAGTCAAACCAACCAGGTCTGTAAAACTGTATTTAAAAGCTAATTTTGTCTCACATCAAAGACGGGATATGATAGAAAAAAGAAAACTTTTGTACACTGTTGTTGCACGCAACCATGGTAAAGGGATTGTTGTTTTTTTATTATATATTTTAAAAAAGACTATGGAACTAAGGATTAGAGTGGCAATAAGCAGGGCAAATAGTACTAATGATACCTTTATATGATGACCCAAGGCAGTGATAGGACTCCATAGCATTAAACAAAACTATTCCAATATTAGTAATTATCTTGATAACTTATTTTGTGAATTGTTACAAGATAACAATATCTTTGTGACATTATGTGACATTTTAAATTTCTCTTTTCCGTGCCTTCTCTATGTCGTATTAAGTACAGCATAAATATGGGATTAAGCCATTATTATCTACAGTATGCCGAGAGGATTGTTTTTACCCTCGTTACCTTACAACTACAGCAGTATAACATTCCTCAATATATTGGTACCCCAGTTAAATAACTGATGAAATCTAAGCAATTATAATGATCTTAAGAGTCCATTATATCATTAACAAAGCAACAAACATTTTAATGTGATATGCGCAGATCATTTTATATTCGGACAGCGGTATTGGAATTTAAACTCTATTACTATGAAAGAAAAGATTATTTTTATAGTACAGCTAATAGAGAAGTAATGGTTTTAGAGAATAACATTTATAATAGCACTACAGGTGACTAATGATTTATTTTGCACTATCATTGTCAAATGATAATCTTATATTATTGTTACCAGCAATAATGTTTAATGAAAGTTGTTTTAATTATGTTTGAGTATCATAAGTAAATATTAATTAAGTTCTACTTGAATACTTAAATTACTATGAAGAAGTTAATATTAACAAATGATGAAAAAATATTTTATTACACATTTTTAACTGCGATTTATCCTTACATTATACTTACCGTGGCAAGCGTCAGAGACTTTAAGCAGGATGACCTAAGAAGTTGCCAATATGATGACTCGTGCATGAAGCGCTGAGTACCCTGGTTGTCTTTAGTCACCAAAGCTCAGTATTTGCTTTTTTTCTCATCGTAGCCAAAACTTCTAGTAGGCATTAGGCGATAATATATACGGTTACGATTTAACAAAGGAATTCACTTTTGCTCGCTAGTTTCTACTACTTAGATCATACTTCTTGCATAAGCTAAATAATCGCTTATTCGTAGAGGTGACGAAGTATCAAAGTCGTATTACAAATAATAGAGTGGGTGTGTTTTTATTCTATGATCATTAATCAAATCTCATTTTGTTAAATTGTTATGGTTAAATTAACATTAAGGTTAGGTTCTATATTATATAGCCTTCTATGAGCTGATCATAGTCAGTGAATCATGTGTATTTAGAGAAATAGCAACACTGTCTAGGTCTTGTTATGTTATTGATGAAGACCAAAAAACTAGATCAATCAATCTGCTTACTGTATGCCCTAGATATATTACGAAACGTAATGAATTTCATGTTTTATGTTTTCGTGAAGTGAATCGCTACTGATTCTGGGTTTGATTGTCCGTAACAAAAAAATATAAATTTTAGGTGAGAGCTATCTAAAAAAAATTACATAAAAACAAACTAAACTTTATCGTGTCTTACGATACCTGTCGTAAAAGTAAGCAAGATGAAGAAAATTGGAAGAAAGATAAATATAAATAGAACCCTACAGGGTTGTTATGCTAAAAACGTTAACTTAGCATGGTATTAGTGGGCCAAGCTTCTCTCCGTCGCTAAAGAAAACCCCTATGTCCACTAAGATCCATTGAAAATATCCATTGATGGATCTTTTTACACTCAAATTACACACTTATGAACCCCATCCCTGCAATACAATATTAATAGGATGTTATCACATCAAATCGTAATCATTAGTAATATAACAATATTGATGCAACGAAAGTTTCACCTTCGACCCTTGCAAAAAGCTAACTTTTGTTGTTACATCACAAATTAATGTGGTAGTCGACGATAAATACATTTGTAATAAATAATATTAGTTTGTATAGGCATAGTACAAATATATACAGTATTTCGACTTCATAGAAACGGACGAAACGCGAGTTATACCTACACGGTCACGATAGCGTCGGCTTTGCGGAGTGAACAGTCGCGACTGTGCCGCAGTATCGAGCGGGAAAGTAGGTAAAATATAATTAAAAAGCTGGAGATGGGCAGCCTACCCTATCGCATGTTTACGTACCGCGCAACCGTAGGCATTAATAATAAATATTCGGCCGAGATAGAATACTGGTTGTACTGTGGTATAGGTCTCTGACTTATAATATTTACTAACTAACTGATGTTCCGTGATAAATGGCATATGTTTTACATAATATTCTCATCAATATGGTAGTAGAAAGATTCTGTTTGGTTTGATGGTCGATGATGAATCATCATCATAATCATAACAGCCCATTAATGTCCCACTGCAGGGACTGGCCTCCTCGCATGACGGAGGGATACTTGGCCTACTAATACCACGCTGGCCAGACGGCTTGGTATAGGGTTTCATTTCAAGTTTCCTTCTTTTTATTTCATAAAGATATTATTGGATAGTCCCTTAGTCGCCCACCAATGGGATGAGACGGGGTGTATTCTTACTCCGTCACCACACCACCTAACCCTATGATTATGTCTACATCACAAGGCGGCAGACAAATATCAGCTCTTAGCCGGATAGGCCTTACTTAACCCTCCTTAAAGGAATCGGCGCACATAAAAATGAATCATCAAACTTCGGGCTATTAGTTAACGCGAAGTTTGATCATGTTCACAATAGCGATAAGAATATGCATATTCTCAGCGCTTTAGATCGCCTATTAAGAAATTGAAAACCACGCAGAAATACATCCTGTCTAAATTCAGGGCATAATCTATTTGCCGTATAAAAATAACAGTTGCGATAAAGTAAATATAGCGGTTGCGGTATAGTAGTTTGACGGAAATTGATAAAATTAGGCACTTAAATAAAAAAAATGCTAGGAAACGTTTATTTAATAACTCGGATACCATTCCCGACCTTTCATTACTGCTTCTGTACGGTTTTTCATCGATCGGATGAGAGTCACGATCAAAAATAGTGGCCCTCTATTCCATTGCTCTTGGATTGCATTTTAAAGCTGGCTAAGTGTTTCGAGGCATGATCTTTTACACTAATTCGTCTCTTTTATTCATCCCATAGATGTTTAATCGGATTCATGTCCGGGCTTCTTGCTGGCCAATCAATAATAGAGATATCGACTTCAGTAACATAATCTCATACGATGCTCGCGGTGTTTGTCCTAGCATCCTCGTACATAAATGTTAAACCGGGGTCAAATAAATGTGCATAGGGCATCACAAGAGGTTCAAGATACTGTTCGATGTACCTATAACTGTTAAAAAAGGGCAGACGAGACCCAAACACAAAGACAAACACAAAAGAGAAACTCGGTCTTGTCGTTGCCACTCATTTCTCCTGAAACAGTCCATGAACCGCCACCATGGATGGCCTTTTATTTTAATCCTGCATGGTGCAAAGCGTTCTCCATCACTTCTGTAGACCTTAGTCCTTCCATCGTTACCATACAATACAATTTTGCAGTCATCACAAAGGGGGAACTTGCTTCACTAGATGTATGACCAATTTAGGTAATTACGTAAAAAGTTAAGGCGCGCTTTTCGATAATCTGCAGGTAGTTCCTACCTATTTGCTGGGTTGTACGGTACAAGTCCACGTTTCTTCAACCTTCTTCTAATTGTAGAGTCACTTACAGCCACCATAGGTTCATCATGAAGCTGCTGCTGCGGTTGAAAGACATCAAGGCGTAGACTTTGTAAGAAAGGTGTTACTATAAATCGATCTACTCGGTCAGAAGTTACCTGTTTTCTGCCAGATCTCTAACGGCGCGTGAACAAACCAGTCTCTTGATAGCGTTTGCAGATTCTATGAAGAGACGAGAGGCTAAGATGCAATCTTTCAGCCGTAATAACCTGACTAAGTCCAGAATTTAACAATGCCACCACTTGGCGGTTTTTGCGGGTAAACATCGCATGGACGCAGTAATAAGAGGAGCGAGGAACTCTGGGTGCACGATACGGGTTATTAAATAAACGGTTTTTAGCTTTTTTCTTCATTTACGTGCCTAATTTTATAATTTTCCGTCAAACTACGTACAGGGCAAATACGACTTGTTAAACAAAATACGAAATCTATGAAAATTGAATTTGAATTTAGAACATTAACATCATTATTTGAAAACCTCATTAAATTCCCTATTAAATGATATATAACACATATTCCTAAATATACACATTTTTCAGATAATCCTTATAAAACACAAACTTGCAACTGTTTCGATTTTTTTGATGAGAAGTGTATAAAGAATATAATCTAACACTTTTTTATCTAACGAAAAGGCAATGGAATGACTCGTCGGAAGCTACACGTCTTTTTAATGAACAAACTAAAGAGGATATTATACTTCAATTGATATACATACCCTACTTACCCAGTTACATTAGCAAAACTGTATACAAGTGGTTATGTAATACTTTATGAAAGTCTTGTTTTGGTATCTGCTTGCTAAACTCGAGCTTCGAGTGTAACAAAGAGCATTTTTGAATTGCTCCTTTCTCCTGACCCTATCATCATCATAACAGCCCATTAATGTCCCATTGCAAGGACGGGCCTCCTGCCGTGACGGAGGGATATTTGGCCCACTAATACCACGCTGGCCAGACGGATTGGTACAGGGTTTAATTTCAAGTTTTCCTTCTTTTTTATTTCCTTAAGATAATATTCACGGTAGTCCCTTAGTCGCCCACCAATGGGATGAGACGGGGTGTATTCTTACTCCGTCACCACACCACCTAACCCTATGATTATGTCTACATCACAAGGCGGCAGACAAATATCAGCTCTTAGCCGGATAGGCCTTACTTAACCCTCCTTAAAGGAATCGGCGCACATAAAAATGAATCATCAAACTTCGGGCTATTAGTTAACGCGAAGTTTGATCATGTTCACAATAGCGATAAGAATATGCATATTCTCAGCGCTTTAGATCGCCTATTAAGAAATTGAAAACCACGCAGAAATACATCCTGTCTAAATTCAGGGCATAATCTATTTGCCGTATAAAAATAACAGTTGCGATAAAGTAAATAAAGTGAAAATCGCAGTGACAAAGCAGTGAAAATGACAGTCGTAGTTACAGCAAATATCAAATCTAATCAATTTATTTGCATAATACAGGTTTTATAGAGTCCATAAATAAGTCGTATAAAAGCGTAACTTTACGCCTTTACACAGAAAACTAATCCGGATGGCGCCTAACTAATCTTCACACCTTCACTTATGATATACAGACTGTCCAACAGTTACGAGATGAGTTTATAAGGCAAAGCAAAACATGCATGAAAAACAGATGAGTATCTATCATTTATGTAATAATTCAACTTAAGCAATGTTCCGGTGTTTAATAAGTCCGGCCTTAACCATAACGGATTTCGATTCAAATAAACAAGTTAATTAAGTACAAAGCTTGAGTAATTAATCCAATTAACTAGCTGATTGAAAGATCTGTAAGCTTTTATGTAATGGTTATCGATTATCATCTTCCTGGCGATTAATATTTTGTAACCAGATGTATGATTTTCGCCTCGAGTTAAACAGGATACATTATGTTACTTTTTTTTGTAATCATGTTACAAGCAGCAACCGAGATTCCTGTCCCAGAATTATGAAGAAAAAAGACGATATTCTCCTAGGGTAGACGAGGTTTTCCTCTCATCCTCTGCATGATGCTAAAAAGGCGTGTAACGCACGTGTTACACGCCTTCTTCTTCCTCTTAATCTTTTTCTACAAGAGTTATCTTTAATTTGTTGATACTGTCTATGTAATTTTTACTACATTTGGCTCTTTCCATATTACAAGTAATAGTTCAACTAAGTAATGTTTGCTAGAATTGCCGCAATAGCTGACGATCCATAAACCCAAGTGAATATTGTGTATTATGGAAGTAACAAATATTGTTTTAATGGCTTATGTTTAGATGAGGACCTATATTGGCAGATATGATGAGCAATGATAATTAATCAATGATTGCAGAATTAATATTAATTTATTAATTAACAAAGGTCAAAATATTATGAAAAGAGAGAGTGTGTATGTGATTATAGTCATAAACTGTAGCATTTTATGATAAATAACACAGTTAATTCTGTCATATTTAATAGTTACTTTCTTAACTACAGATGCATTAAATCCTTACAAAGTATTATGACTTTTATTTCTTAATGATAAATTCTAATTTAGATTGCATGCTTCTTATTCATTGCCAGACATGCAATTAATAATATCTGTAATTCTACTCCAGTATTAGCTTCATTCATCTTTATTTCGTTTCGAGTTTTGAATCTAAGTTTTTTTTTCTGAAACTATTTTTGTTAAATTATTCCTTTGTGTTCAATATACCTACTTTAATTTTATGTTATTTCAAATAGTCCATAAATATAGTTTTACCTGTAACAAATAGATACTATAGATAGTACCCGGAGTGAGAAAGACAGGTAATTTTATGTCAGATAAGATGATAGACGTGATGACAGACGTGCAGCGGGTGCATTTGATGGTAAGTGGTAACCATCGCCGTCGCTCTGCAATGCCAAAGCACACCCAAGCTCTACACAAGCCTTTAAAACTTACTTTTTTGCAATATACAAACGTTTCAAAGTAAAAATTTACATAACTTTCAAATACCATATTAGCATAATCAAGTACTACATATATTATAATTAATTTGTATAAATAAATAGATCATTTAACACTGCGCCGTTCACTGTATGAGATAATTAGCGTAAATATGTAAGAGTTTATTGCATAATGTCATTAAGCGTAACTTCTATTTCCTGAAGTAATAATGAATTGCACAAATAATTTATTGTGATTGTGACTCATGTTGATAATACATAACAAAATTTGCAAAATTAATATACTACTTTCGCTAATATACATTCCACTTATTTGCCCTGATGATCCTCGACGATAACTTCTATACAATTTAAAACTAACCTATATTTTCTCCTATAAATGTCTCCAAAACCAATAATATAACTGCGTAATTTCAGGTTTAGCAATAGTTTAGCAATCATTACAGACGTTTAATATCTCACTGCAGGGAATGCTTCTTTTCCCCCTTAGTTTTATATCGTAAGTTTTCGTGTTTGACCTCATTAGTTTTGCATATAAATATTGTTTGGAAACTTTTCCTTGGTCGACTTTTACGTAAACAGTAAGATGAGATTCAGTTCTTTGTCAGTACACGAAGAATTCCGTAAAAAAGTATATTATTGTTCTATTTTTATCATCCAATAAATCACTTATGACTCTTTAATGATCATCTTTTTACCACTAAACCAAGTCTGTGGTTCAAGTGAAGCGTATCGCACGTACTACTTTCACACTTTTATTAGTTTGAGACATTGACCGCCGTTGGTCCAGTGACCGAATTAATTTCGGGTAACCATTTGACAAATTTCAGGCTAGTTCTTTATCGCAGTTATGAGTACTGTAAATTACTCTGTATGCATGGTAGAGACTTTAAATCAGTTGTGAACTAAGTCGCAGCCAATAGATGTGCTAGATAGCTAGCTATACATACCAACACCCTACCCTATACCGAGAATGACGTAAGAGGCGACTAAGGAACTTCTACAAAATAGTAAAACCTTAGTAAAGAGGGAAAATTTGATACAGAGTCGGTTTTTAAAACAAGAAGCCCATTTCTGGAGTAAGGAATGTAATAATTCTTATTACCCTACGTATTGTTAAGAAGAAATAGTGTGGGTAAATTGTAAGTTGTTATTTATATTTAAAACAGTTTATGTAATGGAAAGTACAATAAAATCTGGCAACAATCCTTTGGACAGTAAGCTCTTGAAGAAATATTATATGAATACCTATTAAATAATGTGAATTATCTGCAGATTTACGAAGAAAACACGTGTTATATTGACCTGTGAATACTGAAAATGTATTTATGTCATCGGGTCCCGAGATCAGCAGATTCTTACATAGAGTTTGATAACTATGTACCTACCTATTACTGTGACCAACAATTTTATTGTGATGACAACTGATGGGTAAGAATTGACTGAAAAATCAATTTTTTGAGAACATCGATGGGTAGCTCAAGGCATTATTTGTCTGTTTATTGTTATCACTAGAAAATATAGTGATTTTTGGACCATAAAAAACATCAGTTTAATAGACAAAGATCACCCAAAACATGCAGAATCAATCTGCCATCAAGTAATCGAAGCCACGAACACTTGTTTCGCAACCGCAATGCCTCATCACAAGACATTTATATAAGAAGTAAAAAGTCACATGAAATCCGTTTTGCTAATTTTTAAGTAATAGATCAAAATCTGTGCTGCAGTCGATAATGCACACTAAAAATAGAAAGCCATAAATTTTTAGATAAGATATTTATAAAATAATCTATTCAAATTTAAGCAGTGTTATAATTTATTACAGTATCAAATAGCTTAACAGCACAACGTATAGAAACCAATCAGAAGTCAAAAATGAAACAGGACATAGACATTGCTCACGAACGTGATAATCATCGAAGACATCACACAGATCTTCTGGCATAAGTCAATGTTAACCACATTGACTAAACATTGACTGAGTATAGAAAGTGATATTTACATGAGCTTAACTTCTGTACTGATCTGTTTTATGATAACATTTCAAACATTGAACACTGTAAACTTTTGGAAACCTTTTTTATTGTTGGGTTTGGTAATTCTGGTGTAGCTAGGTCCTCCCTATCAAGAGTCAAGTTAAAGAAATCGCAGGGTTATGTAGCTTCTGTTATATCATGCTATGTAAGTACCGGAGGCCGAAGTATATCCTTCACCTCTTATCGTTTGTCTTAGGGAAGGTAGAAAGAATATAAAGGTTAGCAACGGCCACTTTTCGATCTTTGGATTTAGCAGAAAAATATGTGCGAATTTTCCCTTAAGACCTATTGAATAAGATGGGATGGGATAGTGACACCTTACTCTTACACCACATAGATAACTATTATAATTACCATTAATATTTATAATTATAATCTTATTATTGTATTCGATAACTGCGTGTGTCCAATTAAAAATATTACACAAAACACAAGTCTACATCATTAAAATTTTAATTTGATTAATAATGCAATATTTTAATTTTATCGAGAGTTTTCTAATTAAATTTTAAATATGACGGCATAAAATTCCTCTAACCGGTTTTTTTGTAATACTAGTGGAATCCATAACTCAACTATTAGATGTAATAGGCATTTCGTTTACATCCTTTATATTATGAATGCAGTATAATGAGGTGATACTTGCTTCATTATTAGTTTTTGTTTGCGCTACCTGTACAATTTTTTTGCTTATGTCAATCAATCAATGAGGTATAATTTGGGAGAGGTCTACTTTCCGCAGTAGACTGCGAGACTGCAGCTATTGCTCTCTCAAACGCGCCACAGAACACGGCCTTCCGCATCGAGTCTGACCCTGCTACCTTTTTGAGATCGTCGAGTCGACCTAGCTAGGAGGTGGGGTCTAATATGACGATTCCAATGACGTTATCTCGACGCACGTTACTTCGAAAATAATTCCAAGTGGTACGCTATTTCGAAAGTACTTTAAATCGAAAAAAGCTATAGCGAATGACGTTTTCGCGACTACACTACGTTTGCCAAGTCGCGGTCTCCACTCTAGGATACGATTTCTATCCAAATTACTATGCACTCCTTTATTCCATGCTTTGCATTTTACTTAATTAGTTGTTATGTCGGTGACTTAATAATATTACAACGGTCAAAAGGAATTCATGTTCGTAATATTACTAAACATTAGCATTAAAATTATACAACAGAAAATGTTTTAGTAAACAATTTCTACTACAAATTAGGCATATACCTAATTTGCCTAATATTCGAGCATTATTTCGTAATTCTTACATCAATATGAATATGGAAAGTTTAATGATTTTGTTTTTGTCAAAATTATTAATAATAATCGACATTCCGAAATGTCGTAAAAACTATAGGCTCAAAATCTTTCTAGCTCACGAGTTGATTCAAGTGCTAAATATATCTCAGCCGTTGAAATGCTAAAATCTTTCAAACAACAGAAAGGACAATAAACAAATGAAGGCTTTTGGTGTTGGCAGGTAAAATGTTTCTACAAAATTATAAAAATAAACAATACTGATGACATAATGGCTATAATTGAAGTAATTTCTTGACAACTTGTGTCTTCGTTAATACCAAACATTGTTTTTATTCCTGGACTATATTTTAGCTTTTCAACAGGTTCACGACAGCCATATTGCGGTGTCTTATGTTATAACAAAAAAACAGGACTCTTGTGAAAAGTAGTTAACGCCTAGGTATAATTGTTTACATGTCCGTGTGATGACGGAGTAGGAATACAATATGTCACCACCCCATCTCATTCCATGGGTGTCGTAAAAACCGACTAAGGAACTATCCGTGAATATTATCTTTACAAAATAAAAAGAAGGAAAACTTGAAATTTAAAAAAAAAAAACCCTGCACCAATCAGTCTGGCCAGCGTGGTATACTGGTATTAGTAGGCCAAGTATCCCTTCGTCACGGGAGGAGGCCCGTCCCTGCAGTGGGACATTGATGGGCTGTTATGATGATGATATTGTTGTGTCTTATATAAAAGAAAACAGGTATCTTGTGAAAAGGAGTTAACGCCTAGGTATACCATTAAATTTAATATAGAACTCGATAAGAAAATATGGAATTTAAATTATGAGTATTGAAACTAATGGATTCAAAGCATTTGTTTGGTGTACTTTAGATCCTTCCGATATAGATTTATATCTACTCGACTGTTATAAAAGTTTTGATATGGATCTTTTACATAATGCTATTATTGTTTTTCGTAGAAATTTAGAAATAGTTTTATTTTTAAAATATCCTCAGTTTCATAATCCTCGTATTTTTAATCTACTTTAGAAATTTTAACACCTAATGATTTCTAGATTTAAGATATAAGCAAAACTTGTATTTTGAGGACTAGACAACTGTAAAAACTTAAAAATAATTATTGTACAGAGCACTAGCACTTTGATCAAAACAATCATTTCTGTGTACCTATGCCATGGGCTGTTTGTCATGTTTATAAACATACCAGCTGACCCGTGCCTACTTTGTAGGGCGGAGAAAAAACGCGTGTCTTTTTTAAACATATTATGTCATTACTGCTCCACGCCTATTAGTCATAGCGTGTTACTATAGCCTATAACACTCCCCGATAAATAAACTATTCAACACAGAAAGAATTTTTAAAATCGGTTCAGTAGATCCAGAGATTACCCTCTACAACTTTACCTCTTTATAATATTAAGTTTAGATTTGAGAGGGGCCATTTGGGGACCAAAGATGCAACCGCTAAAAGGACATAAGTGGATTATAATAATTTATTGATTGAAATTATCACTCTTGTGTTGGTGCCACTTATAAAAGCTGGAAGTGTGAAGACATTACGCAGTATGTACTTGTTATAGTAAGAGTTCTGTAAGAGTAAAGGGGCAGACTCCTCACCAATCTTTGAAAGTATTACAGGGCTGGACACAAAAGCGCTATACCTATGATATAGCGCTATCGTGCATATGTTGTTATTAATCTTCAGCTAGAGTAATGGTAAATTAAATACAACAACAAATTTCACTGATTTAAAATGTGTATTACTTACTTATAAATTCATAATAATTATTAACTTTTTACATGTCTACTTTCCCTATATCAAACATTTAAATCGTACAACTACGATATTTTATTATATCAATCAACTAGCCTATTGCAGTCCACTGCTGGACATAGGCCTCTCCCAATACACGCCACAGAACTCGGTCCTGCGCCTTCCGCATCCAGTCCGACCCAGAGACCTTTATGAGGTCGTCGGTCCACGTAGCTGGGGGGCGTCCTACACTACGTTTGCCGAGTCGCGGTCTCCACTCTAGGACACGTTTGCTCCAACGGCCATCGGTCCTTCGACAGATATGACCAGCCCATTGCCACTTCAGCCTGCTAATACTACGAGCTATGTCGGTAACTTTGGTTCTTTTTCGGATAACCTCGTTCCGGATTCTATCCTTCAAGGAGACGCCGAGCATAGCCCGTTCCATAGCTCGCTGCGCGACTTTAAGTTTGTGGACTAGCCCTACTGTGAGTGTCCACGTCTCGGCACCGTATGTCATTACTGGTAGGACGCATTGGTTGAAGACTTTGGTCTTCAGGCATTGCGGTAAAGGCGAAGAGAAGACCCGACGTAACTTGCTGAATGCTGCCCAACCCAACTGGATCCTGCGATCGATTTCTTTCTCGAAGTTGTTTCTACCAAGTTGGACAACCTGTCCCAGGTAAACATACTCTTGAACAACTTCGAGCATCAATCCGTCGACATAGATCGGCCTCGGCGTTACATGTTTGTTAAACATGATCTTCGTTTTGTTTAGGTTCATGCCGAGTCCGACCCGTCGAGAGGCTCCATTTAGGCCCTGCAGCATCCCGTCAAGCTGTTCCAGTGACTCTGCCACGATGACGATGTCGTCAGCAAACCGGAGGTGTGAGATATACTCGCCGTTGATGTTGATGCCCCGTCCAGTCCAGTCCAACGTCTTAAAGACGTCTTCGAGTGCGTTGGTAAAGAGTTTAGGGGAAATAACATCCCCTTGCCTCACCCCTCTACGCAACTCAATAGGTGGGGTCTTTTTGTCCTGGAGCTGGACGGTCATGGTGGCAGTTTCATATAGAGATCTCAACACCTCGATGTACCGCCAATCGATGTGACATCGCTGCAGAGCATCCAGAACCGCCCAGGTTTCGATTGAGTCGAAGGCTTTTTCGTAGTCCACGAAAGCCATGCACAGCGGCTGATTGTACTCCTCAGTCTTCTGTACAATTTGCCGAACAACATGGATGTGGTCCACGGTGCTGTAGCCTTTTCGAAACCCGGCTTGTTCCGGTGGTTGGAAGTCGTCGAGTCTTCTGGCGAGGCGGTTTGTGAGTACTCTCGAGAACAACTTGTAGATGTGGCTCAGGAGTGATATGGGCCTATAGTTCTTTAGTAAGGATTTATCACCTTTTTTGAAGAACAGGACCACCGCACTCCCGCTCCACGCCTGAGGTGTTAGGCCCTGGTGAATGACGGAGTTAAAAAGCGTTGTGAGCTCTTTAAGGACAGGTGTTCCGCCAGCTTTTAGTAGTTCTGTAGTGATTCCGTCATCACCTGGACACTTATTGTTCTTAAGTTGCTCGAGAGCAGCTCTGACCTCGCCCCGGTTGACATCGGGGATGTCCTCCGTATAATGGCGCGTGAGTGGGGCTCTGTGGTCATCCTCGCTAGGTCCCAAGGGTTTAGTCATCCGTGATGCGTACAGGTCCTTGTAGAAGCTCTCTATTTCCTCGAGTATCTCGAACTTGGAGGTCACGGTTCTGCCGTCCGCAGTGTGTAGTTTCGCTAGATGGGATCTACCAAGCTGGCGCGCAAATACTTTGGTGCCTCTATTCTGTTCGATCGCAGCCACAACGGCGCGGGTGTTGGAACATCGGAGGTCACGTCGCACCAGCTTCCGGATCTTCCGGTTGAGGTTTCTCCCATCCGACGAAGAGGACCGCGCGGGTGACATCTCGCGTCTTTGCCTCATAAGTTCGAGAGTCTCGGGGGAGAGCTTAGGCTGCCTGACTTTGCTTTTTCCGGGGAAAACCCTTCGAGACACATCCTGTAGCGTTTTGACCACTGCGTCGGTTTTCTGGTCAACGTTGCCATCGGTTTCTAACAGGTCGAAACGATTTTGAAGCTCTAGTTGGAACTTGTCGAATCCCAGAGCTATTTGGGGCGCGGTAGGTCTGAGAGTAGACTTCACCATGCGACGCCTCTCGGATCTGAAATTCATATTTAGAGTGCCTCGAACAAGTCGGTGATCACTCCCAGTATTAAACCTGTTAATCACAGAGACATCTCTAAATATGTATTTCCTGTCGGTCATGATGAAGTCTATATCATTCTTCGTCACAGTATCGGGGCTTTGCCATGTCCACTTCCTATGTGGCTTTTTCTTAAAGAAGGAGTTCATCAAGAAGAGCCCCTGCGACTCCAGGAAGTTGACTAGCATCTGCCCTCTGTGGTTTCGGCGCCCCACACCGTAGGATCCGATTTTCGTTTCGCCGTATGTTTGTACTCCCACTTTGGCATTGAAGTCCCCCATAACAACATTGTAGTGAGCCTTGGTGGTATTATGTAGTGCCTTAGCAATGTCTTCGTACATGGCTTCGGCTATGTCATCGCTGTATGTCGAGGTCGGTGCGTACACTTGTACCACCTTCAGGGAATACCTGTCGGTGATTTTGATTATGAGGTACGCTACCCGTGTCGACACACTGCTGACTTCCACAACGTTGTCGGTCAGGACTTTGTTGACCAGGAAACCAACACCGCCTTGAGAGGGCCGATCACCTTCCCGAAAGTAGAACAGGTGACCTGACTCGAGGGTTATCGTGTCCTCCCCCTCTCTTCGGACTTCAGATAACCCCAAAATGTGCCAGTTTATAGCCATATTGTTCATCCATTATTTATTTTATTATTAATTTTTTTTCTCAATTGATTACATTTTAAAATACAAAAATAAAAACATTTAAAAATATAAAAAAGGTAAACCCACGAGCATCGGGTACAAAGACCAAGCTACTTGTGGTTAGGGCTCCAGAGATAAGAACCTCCTCACAATACGTGTCGAACAGTAGTGCCTTTTGTATCAGCTGCCAAGCGCGAGTCTCCTTAGATGTTGATAGAAACTTTTTGAATGTTATTTTTTTTCCTTTTTTTTGTTATTTATTGTTACTATAGTAGAGCTCTGAGTAGAAAGTTCCTTTACTAACCATATAGAAGTAGGTATGTTTTTTAGCTACGTAACCAGGTTTTGAAATGCTTTCCTAAATCATAATTAAGTTAGTTAGTTTTGATTAGATAGCGTGGCTTAAGTGCATGAGGAAAAATAATATAAGTACTAAATATTGTAAAACATCAAAAATATTATCATAATAATAACAATTTTTTACCAATTTCAAGTTCGTGGTTAATAATAATAATGTTATTAGTTCCTTATTCTTTTCTGCCATTATACTATGATAGATGTATCTAATTGCATTTCCGGCAACGCAGCTATAAAAGTAATAGTAATAATTTTATGATGTGAAGTAGACTACTTCTTATTGCTTTTTGTTCCGCCTGTTTTCTAGAATTCTACTAACTTTATTAAAGTGAAGTTTACTTAGAGTTTTAATGGATAATAACATACAATAAAATTACGCCGCCCGGCGCCAGCGCCGCCATATTTGTAAGGGGGCAGGCAGACACAACTTACACCAATGTACAACAATCTTTGTAAACCCTCTTTACTTCGACTCATTCATACACGGTGGACCGACGACCTGGTTAGGACGGCGGGAAGCCGATGGATGAGGGAGGCACAAGACCGCACAGGGTGGAACTTTTGGAAAAGGCCTATGTATAGCAGTGGACGTCCATAGGCTGAAATGGTTTGATGCATACACATACCTCATGCCTGTTATTTTATTGTTACACATTTTTTTACAATGTAGAAATCTCAAGACAACAACAGAAAATGTAATTCAGTTGCCCGAAATATGTAGTAAAGAGCCACTGCATATTTAAAAAAATACGTGTATTCTTTTGTTCAGCGCAGTATTAATAAGCCCTCTTGCGCAGTTATCTATTGAAATTGCAGGGTCGTCCGTAGAGTAGGTAGAGGCGTTTCTTTCTCTCTCTCTCTCTCTTACCAGCTATATATCCCTCATGGTGGGTCAGCTTTCCTTATATTTTTCCTCGCTTCTATCCTCGACATCAGGTAGAGGCATTTATGAATGAACAAATCAAATAACATAATATACAATGTAACATGCAAATAACATTACCGAATAACGTACACACAGATAAAACTAATTCCAATCCCGGAATAAATTTTCCTCAAACATTCATAATATTACAAATAGCAATAAAATTATACAACAAACGACATTACAAATGTCGTAATACGTTCAATCATCAGACGTATACGAACGGTAATAACAGAAAACTTTTTACTTTTTCTCAGATGAAGCATCTCATTTAGTTTAGCATGCATGAATTCGGGTGTAACAACCGCTTAGAGTTTGCAATGAAATATTTATGAGTGTGTGTACGATCTCACTTTATTGTCATAGCACGTATGTTATGTAATGCTGTTCTATATACTATGTGTATTGTGATCTGTTTATTGGATTGCGGTTCTTTTTCGATTAATATGTTTGTTTTAACCAAAAAAAAATGGATGTATGTTTGCGTATCTAGTACACATAATAAGCTGAATGTAGTTAGGGACTTGATAGCGTATCCGTTGATAGCCATGCGTATTAATTCAAATATTGATTTAATTATAGATTAACGAAACTCTGGAAGATTTTAAATTGTAATTTACATACATAGGTACACGACATTCCGAGTCCTTCAATATATCAAGAGATATTTGTTAACAGAAAGACTGACTAGCAAAGCCCTCTTTTTTTGGGGTTGGGTAAAGTTTTTGGGTGTATTTTTATTCTTTATAAATATTGTGTAGAGAAAATAATGAAGTCGCTCTGTCGCTGATATATCAAACACTTAATGACGTTTAAACCTAATATAATAAGTACTCATCTTATGAAGTGGGCACGTGAGCTTTTAACATTATTACAAAATCATATTCTTGCTAAATCGACATCATCCGTAATAAACATTATGTAATGTTTACGATAAATTTAATAGTTTTGTTTAGAGGAAATGTTTACTCTATGTGTTACTAGCGACCCGACCTGGTTTCGCACGGGTGCTATGCTTATACGCTACTATGTTATTATGCACTAGCCTTTGCCCGCGGCTTTTAAATTCGGTGTAGCACGGTTCCCCTTTTCTGGGCACAGAAGAAGAAAAAAGTAGCTTAAGTTACTCTCCATCCCTTCAACTATCTCCACTTAAAAAATCACGTCACTTCGTTGCTCCGTTTTGCCGTGAAAGAAAGACAAACAGATACACTTTCCCATTTATAATATTAGTATAGATGTTTTATACCTACGTACTATAAACCACTCTTAAATCACCCTATCTATTAAAATAAGCCGCTTGAATATCCGTTACGTAGTTTTAAAGATTTAAGTATACAAACAGACAGCAACTTTGATTATGTAGTAATGTACGGAAATCATACTGCTTTACATTACTTATGATATCTAATATAACGTATTTGTGGTATAGTACTTTATTAATAGGTAGAAAGCTCGACTTCCATTTTCGCACTGAGCTATTCCTGCCCCCAACCTCGTGGAAACCAAATAATTAATCAATAATTTTTACCTATAAAGCTTAGGTATAACTAAATAAATCCGAAAAGAAGAAAGACAATGGAAAAAATCGGTACTCGATGCGGGACTTGAACCCACGTCTCTGGACTGGACGCGTATAGTCCAGAGACGCGGGTTCGAGTCCCGCATCGAGTACCAATTTTTTCCATTGTCTTTCTTCTTCTCGTGGAAACCAGTCGCTAATTTTCGCAATTTTGGACTTAAGGAGCTTAGAAAAAGTACTTAGTAGGAGACATAGTGTTGAATAAGTAAATATTAATTTTAAGTAGGTACTACTTACCTTTAATAATTTCTTTAATGTTATAGCGTCCTATGTCCTAAGTTATTATGACTCTTAAGTTATTGCCAACCCTTCATAACATTGAGACACACGATCACACCAACACGGTTGTTGATTTAACAAGTAATATACTACTGATTGATTTATAAAGTCTTACAAAACCTTTAAAAGCGAATAAATAACATGGGCGTAGTAAACTGGCATGGTTAAAAACATCATAAATATATGCGTTATTGATAGAAATCTAAATTGAAGATTACAAATATTAGAAATATATATCATGTAATCAATAAACCAGTAATTACTTTAAAATATTTTTTTATATATCAATGACCGAGTGACACAGTTATAAGTAATCTTTCTCAATACTATGAATGTATTGAAATTGATGGATTAGGTATAACTATAACGTACAATTTAGAGGGCAGAGTTCAATTGACTTTTATATGTCTGATGCTAAAAAAATACTTATATGAAATTTTAACAAAAATGTTGTTACATTACAGCCGGTCAAGGTCTTGAACTTCTTACAAGCCTTTTATGTAAAACTGGACTTCTCTATGTACTAGAAATTTCGTACACATGAACCCTCTAATACCAATATTGCCAGCTCTATTGCTAGGTTTTCTTATTGTCCTTTTGTTGCGTTCTGCGATGTATTCTGATCTCGTTCAGAGGACGTTTATACCGACACCTTTTACTCGAAAAAGGATAGTGATTTTTATATTTTAGTCTGTCATCATACAGTTTATTTAGCTTATATATCTTATATTGAGCTTTTTACCTATATCTTCCATAAAATATCAATTGGTTCATATAGCTCTGTTTACCTTTGCATAGCATGAAGTATGAAGCCCAGTTTGTCAAACATGGCTTTCAATTTGGATAAACGTTATCGTTTCCTTAGTTCTGTACCATGTAATAATCGCTGTTCCATATACCTACCTAAACAAAAAGCACCAACATTAGTCTCAGTCCATCTGATGCTGATGCTGCGGTTTTTGTTGTAGCCCAACGCTTATGACTTCCGTTGTTCACAGTAATTGTTTATCATATTTGTTTAAAATTTATTTGCAGCTCCCCATGAACGTAACACTACAAGAACTAATTTCGAGAGAGAATGCTTACATACAATGCGGATTGGTAAGTGGCAATGCCGAAGCAAAGCCAAAACGCAACCAATCTTAGAAAATAATATTCTCTTTATGCCTCGTTTGAAGAAGAAGAAGTCAAAGCGTTCGAGAAACTTAGTCTTAAATTAATAGGATTTTCTTGTAAGTAGGTACTTACTCTTAGTAAGATTTCCTTATTATTGAACTAAAATAATAAATCGTTTAAAACATCTCTGGGTATCAGCAAAAAGCAAATACCTCTCTAGTGCCTCTTCATCATACAACTACTATACGTACCTAGCTACTCTGTCTACTAAAAAAAACTTCGGTATAAAAACAATTTAGTTTTTCTTGTTGCGTAACTATAATTTTGTAGCACTGCTAGCATCTACCGGTAACTTGCAAAAACTACTCGATATAGTCTTGTCTTGTTGAGAATCGAAGTGAAAGGCTTGCTTTGTAAAAGTTGTGATATTTATTACAAATGTTCGTGTTTCTAAGTAAATTTGATAGATGGCGCTTATAACAACAGTGCACACCTTGGGAGCTTATAAATTAGAAGTATACTCCCGCACTACGGATTGAACCCTGTGTCTCTGGGACTTATACAGACATAATAATTATGAAATACAAAGAACATCCATTTGAGGATCACACAGATAGAAGATAATTATCTTGCTTGGGATTTGAGCCTGCGACCCGCTGCTGCACGTCAACCGCATTTAAAACGCTTTCGGCAGTTCATCAAATCTTCTCATTGAAAAACTTGTTTTATGTAACTACGACTACACATGTATGACACCACCAGTATTAAAAAAATCTGAAATAGACCTTTAGATTTTTACTTGCAGCTAGAACTACTTCGCTGTTCTGGCCTCTTTAATCAGCTACGCTTAAGCTTTAAATTAAGGCGTCCAAGGAGGGGGAAGGGACACGACCTTCAGCCTCTTCGTTTCTAAGTCTTTTCTATAAAATGTTAAAAGCTTGTTTGTAAAAGTAATACTGGGAATACTCCAGAGTGCGAGATATATCTGTTTAAGAAAACGATTTGTCATTAAATAAAACATGCATGGGTTTGTCATGAGCAATGAAAACAATTATAGTAACAATTTACAATACAATAAATACATTTTGCTAAAAGTTTTGACATGACTGTGATGTTTTTTATTGTTGACAAATCAAAAATGATCGATTGATAACTTACACCGTAGAGCTTGGCAGTCAAAACTTTCATAGATATCCATCACACACAGTCAAACTCAGTCCATTCAAACGCCATTATCACCGCTATGTAAGCTCATCGATTATAAATTAAATAACTTCAAAGTGATTGACATTGATAATCTCCGTGTGGTGATGCAGTAAGAATAGAAACACGGTGTCATCCCTTTTTATTCCCGGTGTGGTTAAAATCAAACTGGAAAAGTACACAGATTAATAACAAAAGAAGGACCACTTGACTTTGACAGAAGACCCAAAACATTGGGTTTGGGTGTGCGTCTGGTCTGGTCTGCAACAAGACAGCAATCAGTCTGGTGCGTTGTCGCAGATGTATTAATAGGCTAGATTTCTCTCCCTAGTGAAGGAGGCTCATCCTTGCAGTGGGGCATTGAGGAGCTGTTAGCTTTGATGACACATATTTAGATTATATTTTAGATTTTGATATACGATCAAGTGTTTCTAGTTACTACTCATATTTTAAACAACGGTGGGATGCCATCTTATGGTATGTAAGATACAAGATACTCTACGGACTTCTATTTTAGATCGATTGGACGAAAGTACCTATGCACTGAAAATTATAACAGCCCATTGTCCCACGGCAGGGACGGGCCTCCTCCCGTGACGGAGGGATACTTGGTCTATTAATACCACGCTGGCCAGACGGATTGGTATAGGGTTTAATTTCAAATTTTCCTTCTTTTTATTTCGTAAAGGTAATATTCACGCACTGAAAATAAGGTCACTGAATTTACCTTTTTATGCAATTTTAACGCTGTTGTTGGAACATTATCCTTCTATCATTGTAAGTAATTCTGATTTGCCTTATGTATTTTTCTTAGCAAAACATAGTTAACACCAACTGCCTTTTTAGTAGGCACTTTGATATCTATTGATTTTTAGAGGTTTTCCACTATTACTTGTAGTACCTACTATTTTATTAATCAAGTATATGTTACACATACTAAACGTCAGGTACCTTTATTCCTCAGAAAACATATCAGTCCCCTCCACCTTCATTACTTCAATTAAAAGTCTTTTAAAACATTCGTAGTTTGTTTACCAAAAGAAAATTAGTTCCTACTGTATTGTACTGTACTTTCATTTACATAATACGAGAAACAGTGAACATAGACATGACACTTGTTATTACAGGAATATTACGTGGTTATTGACCTTATTTTGAGAGTAATTCAAAACGCCCATAGGCCTCTTATACGAAAACGGTCGCTAGAACAGTAACCGGAAATGACTTTTTCTCTCAGATGAAATAGGTATAATATTTCATCAATCACTCATAAATAGAAATAATGCCTTGTCTTTGCTTAACCTATAGTATCTTTAGTCAATTAGTAGTTAATTTTTGATGTGAGTGCATCTTAATACATCATGTTCTACAGGAACTTTTTCCGAGGGCATTAAAGCTAGCAACCAATAATCTTGTATTTGAGGAGGAAACTCTAATCAGATTGGAGTCCAATCTGATTCCTATCTAATCAGATCCAATCTGGTAGGTTTGAGTTTCCAAAAAAAAATCTTTTTCTCTCTCTTATAGAAACATCTATTATGTTTGACCCTTCCGTAGTAGTTTAATAGTTATTTAGATACCTACTAAAGGATAATTTCGTTTTGTGATATAAATTAAGCATTCACAACCATACCAACCTCTTTCGGCGTTCCTAATTGAATAACGATATCATTATCCAGAGGAGATATATCCTAAGCATGTAAACAGATCGGCTACTCATTTAAACAAAACGAGGTAAAACTATTTCATTTCATGACACTTTAGACAAATTGTACAGACCGTAGTCATGGGTGGACTGGAATTTTTGTAAAGCATTGCCTTCATTTCTTGGTGGTTTTATAATATGCCATCGATTCCTAGTCAAAATTATCACTTCCGGCGATACTAATGATGTATGTCACATACTACATTAACAACGTCGAAGCTATGAGAGTAGTAGAGGTTGGTTTGAAACATTTAAGGATTGGTAGGGGAAAGAATAATAATTTAATATAGATTGAGATTAATTAAACTGCAAACAATTATTAACAACATTTATTATAAATAACAATATAAAACCGATTAAAATACTGACCATTCGAAAAAGTACTTCGGAAGATTACATACGATTTTGTATAAGTACATTAATTTAAAATCATAATAAAGCATTCTTAATTACTAATCTATAATACAAAATTGTACCTCATACATTCTTCAATACATAAACTTTTTGGACTTTGCATCATGTATCAGGGTAGATCTCCAGAGGCATTTTTTATCGTGTCGGACTGGAGAAACCCATTTTGAAATCGATAAACGTTTTCATTACATTTTTTTATGTATACTTTGGTGTCTAAGCTATGTGGTGCAGGGCTGAAATTATGAATTAGTTTATTAGAAATATTTAAAAAAAAATCATAAACCCTAAAATCCTGATTGCTCTGGGTTGACCTAACTCCCGATTGAATGAGAAAACATTGTGTAACTTTTTATTGAGAAGGTTCATATGTCCGATGTTATTTTATATTACATAACAAATAGTTAATCTTCATTGTAATATTTTTTTAAAAATTATATAAACAATATTTTTGTCACAATTTAAATTTATCGTCATGACCTGGCATTTTATCTCATCGCTCTGCGCTGGAGTAAAACATCGCGCTCATCCCTCGTTTTACGAATTAGAAACTCTATTCCCCTCCCCCGGGATAGTGGCTGTAGTGGTCTAACCGCCGAGGAAGATACATTCGTGCCACGGTCCCCCACTACAACATTACGAGGGTAAGTTTATGATTTATCTGGGTTTGGTTCTCGAATTTGATGATTGATATGGCATGTTTTATAAATTAAATAGTAAGGTTGTAAATGTGCTTATTAAGTGAATTAAGTGATAGTAATGATGTTCTTTATGAGGCGTAAACACAACTTTCTACTGTTTTTATTTTGGGCTACATTAATGGTTTTATGACTTTTTTTGATCGCTATGACTATGATTGCTCTGTCCAAAAGACCAGAGCGATGATATTTTGCAATAATTGTACGTTATAAAACTACTTTAAGTAATAATACTAGATTGTTACAACGACAAATGTCACGACTCAGCTGTCAAAAATTCTGTGACGTCACGACTCATCTGTCAAAAATTCTATAACGTCACGACTCCCCTGCAAAATATTTTCCCGCCAATACTCTATGACGTCACGACTCATCTGTCAAAAACCTATGACGTCACGTGTCACGTGACCAAAATTCTATGGCGTCACTAGTCACGTGACTTAGCTGTCAAAATTATTATGACTATGACGAAATTATCAAAATATAATATGATGGAAGTCAAAATTTCAAGTTTTCGGAAGTTTTCCTTTACATGCACTATAAGACCTTGCTTCATGCCAAATTTCAAGTTTGTATATAGACTGGAAGTACCCTGTAGCTTTTTGCCCTTTGCTCATCGAAAATTTGCGACATAAACGGCTATATGTCTTGATTTCGTTAGATTACAAGTTTGATTTTTTTACAGCACTAAAAGGCAACAGACCTTAGTATTTGGTAAAAATTTCAGCTTGATACCTCTACGCGTTCCTGAGATAAAAGTCTTGATAGAGAAACGGACAACAAAGGGTTCCGTTTTTCCAAACTCGGTACGGAACCCTTATAAAACCGGTCAAGTGCGAGTCTCACTCGCGCACCGAGGGTTTCGTACAAACCTATTTACTTTCTCGCCAAATTGTGATGACGTCAGGTCAGGACTCAGCTGTCTAAATATTATTTTTCCCGCCAAAATTCTATGACGTCACGACTCATCTGTCAAATATTCTGTGATTTCACGACACATCAGATGTGAATGTGAGGGTTTTTGACAGATTCTGTCAAAAATTCAATGACGTCACATCTCATCACTAATAATATTTGTTGAAAATTTTAGCTTGATACCTCCACGCGTTCCTGAGATAAATGGTCTTGACAGACAGACAGACAGACAGACAGACAGACTGACAGACAGACGGACAGACAGACGGACAGACGGACAACGAAGTGATCCTTTAAGGGTTCCGTTTTTTCAAAATCGGTCATCAAAGTTTCCAACTTATGAGCTGTCAAAAAGCTCTAGATATATCCCCTAAACATAAAATCATAAAATCTTGTAACATGCAATACTAAAAATGACTAAATAAATAATATATTACCAATTTTATTTTTTTTGTTTCGCCATTTATGATCGCTTTAGCGCCTATCATGATTGCTCTGGACGCGAAAATGTTTGAACTTAAATATTTCCATAACTGTTTGTCAAAAATGAAGGCCAATAGTAAAAATGTAGTATTTTAATATCATTATTTTCAATGAGATACATAATTACCAAAAAATATCAAGATCTGAAAAGCACCAGAGCGATCACACGAATACGCCCGATTTGGAGATTGACCCATCAACACATCTTAAACTAGGTTAACTTATTTATAAAACTACCTCCTCTGCTTTGATCAGTCATGCTCTTATTTATGTGATATTTTGTCAACTTTTGGTGTCCTTTTGTAATGTCCATAGGCAACACCACCCGCTCCCGTATGGTACATCTGGTTTGGAAGAAAGCCTCTTTCATAATGTCTCGGTATTGGATGGGGAACTCGACCACTAGCCAATGCATCGTATACCGCTAAAGGTTCTTTGACTATACCCCTTTTTAAGTACTCAACTTGAACACCGGATGGTATGTAAGAGTCAAGAAGAGATGAAGGACGTCGTTTATAACTTGGTCCATACAGCTCGTTTGGTCGAGGAGTGTACGCACTTGGATAAGGCACACTTCCACTTGGGTAAACACCTTTTGTTAGAGGTCTACTATACATAGGTAAAGCTTTCGGTAAATGAGCCAAATGCGGAGGTGGTGCTTTCAACAATAAAGGGTTCGGATGCGGTAATTCTGAAATCGCGTTTGGATGTGAATGTGGTGATCTATACTCGTCCCTTACAGGCGTTCGTGAATTATAATGTCGTGGATAATCTGGCTTATGATATGGTACCTCACTTTGAGTGCTATAGTGCCTTTGCTCATCATCATGGATCTCATCGACGGAATTAGTTTCAGTGTAATGTGGGTTCTGATAGTACGTTTTTGGAACCGATGTTGGTTGTACTACAGCAGGTGTATATTGAACAAGTGGGACTTGATAGGTGACGACTGGAGTCACTGTAGCCTGTGCTGGTGCAATTGTTGGCTGTGCTGGGTACCCAACAAAAGTCACAGGTGACGTATATTGTTGAACAAATGCTTTTCCTGCTGGAGCAGTATATTGTGGTATTTCGACATAGTTTGTTGGGGCTTGCACGGCCTCGGGCGGAGTTTGATAAGCAGCAACTCTCGCTACACCAGGCTGCTGGTATTGTACATTACCGTGCGGATTACTGTGATGATCTGTATGTTCGTTATAATATTGTGGGACTAGATATATCTGCATGGGAATATTCGATAAATATCCTACCATGGCTTGCTGAGCTCCTGGTGGCGAGTATTGTACTTTAGAATTTGCTGTCGGCCTTTCTGGTGGCTCAGTTACTGCGTATTGATGAACATAACGTTGTTGTGGTGCAGGTTGAGGCTGATTCTCAAAATATCTTAATAGACCACTTTTTAAGAAATCCAGCGGAACAATCCCCGGTCCCGTTCCTAGGCCGCTAGTTTGAGGACCTACATCCGATTTTTCGTGTTCCTTTTCTTTTTCACTTCTTAAGTTGTCTTCTTCAATATCTTGCAACTCGATTTTCTTATCTGCTCCCACAGCAAGAACCAGGAGAAAAACGATAGTGACCTGAAAGTAAAAGTGAACAGGTTAATCGAAAGCCAGATGGTCCTCCAAGGTGCTTGGCCTACACTAGTTTGCTAAAGATGGCGTAAAGAGGCGTGGTTCCGCACCTAACATTACACAAAACAGGTGAATGGCAAAAAATAGACTAGAGCCTATCGGTAAACCGGTTGTCGGCATACTGCATGTACGAGAATTCTAACTTTTACTTGTAATTTATGTGGTTAAAAGTTATCAACCTATTACCTAGTACCTACCATGTTACGTGTTAGTTTCATTAACGTGTCCATTATACGTATTCTTCAACATATACATGTTATATTGGAAACTTTTACGCTTGAATGTGTACTTATTGCACTTTTAGAGTAGTGAGAGTAGTTTATCATTCATTGATGTTTGATTTTACAAAAAAAATACTTCTAAGTTTGGTTAGCAGTTGTCTAGTAACCATAGTACTAACGTGCTCATTTGGGTCTAAATATCGTTGTGTGAATGTGTAAAAAATATAATTATATCACAAAGTTGCCGCTACAAGTTACGACATTAATCATAACGAGCAACACATGCAAATCTAGTTTCTTTCAATAACAAAGACAGATCTTTGTTATTCAAACTAATTTGGAAAGAAAAAATAACAAGACGGGCGGGCGTTTGTTACAAAATGTATTCTTTTGTTTTTTGATTTCACATCACACGCAATCGGCATGTAATGATAAAGGCTCAGGTATTGTTATTTGAAAAATGAACCTGTCATTTGTTGATATCAAAATGTTATGTTCTTGCTACTTATATTACGTGGTTAAATATTAGTCAATCATAATTCAATGTTTATCTTGTCTGTCTGCGCTTTTGATTAGGTGTCAGTATCAAGTAACTCGGTAATTTAAATGCTAAATAATTCGTACGGTTCTTTGACGGATACAGTTGTCAGTTTTTATTAGTACTTTGTCGTATGATTAAAATTAAGATAAGCGTATTTACATTTTTAATGCGTGTAATAGGCATACTTAATAACTTAATTTTCAAATAGTGTACAAAAATGTTAAACGAAAGTTTCTCCGTTACTTTTTGCATTGCATAAATTACCTTATATACCAAAAAATGAACTCTTAAATAAATCAGGATTTAACATTGGATATTTAAATCGCTAACATACACTTGGATTCGTGGTATGGGCTAAGAAAACATATTTGTCATCAACCTATCCCATTCCTAAGGTTTCGTCGTCTAACAAAACAAAAAATTTGCAGATTTTTTTTTTGGAAAAAAAAACGGAATATATTGACACAAAAATATTGTTCTTCTATCACAGAAAGAGTTGAAGGAAGAAGACTTATAGGAGAAGAGACTTTTCTGAGACAATAAGTTTAACTAAATGAACAGGCGATAATAACGTAATACGTAATTATTGGATTAGAATATTGAGTGTATGTTTATATATGACATGTTTATTTAGGTAAACGACAGATCGAACATAAAACTTGCATCTTTTATTTGAGTAGGTATGAGTCATAGGAAGCCAGGTGCATTTTTATTGAAAAATTATCTTTTGTCACAGATTTTAGTAGCTCTATTGCAGTCTAGTCTAGACTATAAAATTATATATGTTCAGACTGACGTTATGTAAACCATAAAGGAGTGCATAGCTATGTATATAGCTATGCACTCCTAGCTTTATCTAGCGTTAAAGTTAAAGTTAAAGTTTTATGACATATTAATAAAGTTAGATATTAAAATGTATTATGCTAGCTAAATATTATGCTAGCTATATATGTTATATACATAACATATATAGCTAGCATAATATTTCGTTAGACTTTATAAACGCTAGAAAATACATTTTAATATCTAACTTTATTAATATGTCATAAAACTTTAACTGCTAGACCTTGTCTTTTCCTGTAATAGAGGGAAACTTAGGTAAACTGATATCATACTTTCCATATGTTGTAAAATTATATTTCAATCGTTAATCATTTGACAGCCTTTTAATGTCCTATTGTAGGGGCGGGACTCTTCCAGTGACGGAAAGAAATTTACCTACTAATACCTACTGCGAAGGCCAGACGAAGCCATAACCTAAATCAATAAAACCTGAATATGTATTCCCCAGGCATGAAGCATAAAAGCGTTATAAACCGAGCTACTTTTATATAAAACCTGATTCCTATGCTTAGCTTTTGTCACTTTTGTGTGTTTCGGGAGGAAACATTTATGATCGGCAACAATATATGGAACATTCCCCACGGATATTGTCTGTTGAACAGTCGCCGCGAGCCATCACCCCTCCTCTACCTAGCCATATTTCGTAGGACTCTAACAAAACTAATTTAAATACACGAACTAAAGCACTTTTTTATTGCATTAAATTGACGACGTGCGAACTGCCCACCTGATGGTATGGTAAATGGTAACCACCGTTCTTCGACGTCAATACCAGACCACAACTTAGCTTTAATATACTTGTTACACAATAACACATAACACTAAATGAGTTTACAATTAGAACCTTCAATGTAGAAACACAATCTAATAACTGCATACCCGCAAACATTATACAAATGGTCTACTTTCATTTTACTCTCACTTTGATCCCATTGTTTTTTTATTCAATGTGCTAAGGCTCGATCGTAGTAGTTGATTTAATTTTTATTATACCTGGTTTAATTTGTAATTTTTGTAATCATATCTAGAGGCACTATTGCAATCCCTATGTAATTTAAATTACTAAAGACATCTAAGTCGTCAGCGTCACGCTATCGCTTTCGTAGCCTGCCTCGGTGAATACGTCTATCCTCATCAAACCACTGCGTGACTACCCATGCCTATCTGTTCATTTCCATCCTACACGTATAATCAACCCCATTCTATTTGAATTCGTTTATTTTATTACCCATATTTTAATGTTTAATATCTACTTCAATGAACCCGTCTAGCAAATCGGAAAATCAAGAATCACTTTAACATAACCTAATTACGAACTTTCCATAACCGACTGTTGTTAGCTTAAGTACCATCTTATGAACCAGTGAAGCAAAATTTAAATGCTATGTGACGCGGACAATTTTACAAACAAGTTTTTTTTAAATTGATGAGATTCAAAGCTGTAAACTTGTGCACATTATGCGCATACTGCTACCGCCACAATCGAGGCAAACAGCATAATATAAGTGCTTAAAAAAAGGAGCGCCCTAATATTATTGTTATTTCTTACGTAAGGCATATTTACCATGAGATTTCGTAAAATTGTGAAGGGTAGCATTAAAAAACAAGGTTTTGTAAATAACACTTGTACTGACAATTTCTGTTGACCCGGTTAAGTAATCATTGAACTTAATTATTTTTGAAAGCTTCTGCTACATATAACATACAGACATCGTACTATAAAATTTTATGTACGCGCTTTAATCGATGTGTAGTATTTTAAATTAGATTTCGACAGTAGGTAGGTATATGTATCACACTACGTATTGTCATAGAGAGAAGAAAGAAAGAAGAAAGAAAAAACATTTATTGGCCATAAAGCACACACATAACATAAAAACACATAGCAACAAAAAAAAAAACAAAGTCTAAATGGCCAATAGGACTCTGCCTCAGCTGTTATGCTGGTACGGCATAGTTTTATGTCGCACCAGCGCTGGTATTCCGGCAGAGCCCTCCCCTTCCTTTGGCTGACACCACAATTACTTTTTTAAAATAGCAACATACACATTACACAAAACAACACAAAAAAAAATAAGAAATAAGATAAAAAAAAAGAAAAACAAAGCGAAACAAAGACAAGAGAAACATACAGTGGTAACAAAACGCTAGATTGCGGCCGACTTGACAGTAACAATGACATGACAATTGACAACTTATGTATGACATTGAATTGTCACGTGTCCGCACGTGTCAACCATGCCACGTTTCCGAAAACACGTATTAATTTTTAACTTATATGATTATGTATTGAAAGATTACACAGCAACAAGTATATAGCACATTGAAATAAGGAAGGGAATAGTTGGAGATCCCATGGAACATAAATTACCCACCATGCCGCCACACACGTATGCGTAACGTGCATACCTAAGGTAAAATTAGAGGTTTTTTTCTAAAGAGGCGGCAAGCATGGCTGCTTGACATAGCTTCATCGGGCCTGGTAGAAAGAGTGAATACGTCCAGAAATTACTCCAATACATGGTAGACATCAAATGACTTCACTATGTCGCTGTCACTATGCCTGGGCAAATGCATTTCCAAACTACGTTAGAAGACCGAAACTCATGCGCGGTCCCAACTGCGGTCCCAAACGGACAGGACCAAATAACTCTTTGAAGCAATCTTCGTAGTAATGAACCTACTTTTTATCAGTGGTAAGCGAGAGAAAGCTAGTGTTTTATAATTCTCAAAGGATAATATTATACCCACGTAGTTGATATATCTGCTAAACGAAGCAATTAGTATTCAGCAAACATAGGTACAAGCCGGAGCAAAAACAAGAGTAAATAAATATATGTAGATATTTATGGTTATGGAAATACGTGCCATTTCATATACAAGATCTGCAGAGCTTATGTTTTGAAGCGTTATTCGTAACTTAACGTTATTTCATATTGCTCAAATACAAAATTGGTCTGTTTTTTTAATGGCAGTTGTGCCATATACCTACCCTCTTTTTACACTAAGGATTTGGCAGTTCGAGGTGAAAAGATTTTGATTCATTTTAGAAAGATAACATTCCTTACACATTTACATAATGTCATCTAATGGTAACTGCAAAACGTAACCTACACTTATATCATCATCATCATAACAGTCCATTAATGTCCCGCTGCAGGGACGGGCCTCCTCTCGTGACGGAAGGATACTTGGCCCTCTAATACCACGCTGACCAGACGGATTGGTATAGGGTTTAATTTCAAGTTTTCCTTCTTTTTACTTCGTAAAAATAATATTCACGGATAGTCCCTTAGTCGGTTTTTACGACACCCGTGGGATGAGATGGAGTGGAGACATATTGTATTCTTACTCCGTCTCCACACCTACACCTATATATTTTTTTCGACAAACATAGACGTTGTCCTTAAAAAACAATAGTTTAGATGGAAACTTTAGTGTTAATGCGAGATTTCTGCGTAGTGAACATCTGCTATAACACAGCAGCATAGTGATTTAGTGGGGTGTAATATGTGAAAACAGTGATAGTGACAGATAAGATTTAAAAAAAACACACGTGTTTTCTTGAGTGATAGCAAACCAAACAATTTGAATGCCAGACAATGTACCTATGATTCAGAAAAAAATATATGACAAAACAAAGAAAGATACGAACTACACACATCAAAAAAGTCTAAGCAACATGCATGATATTACAAATTTACCATTTATATTAATTTATTTTACCATTTATTTTAATTATAACGTTGTATTTTATTTTTAAAATAATATTTTTAGGGTTCTATGATGTAAAAACAACAGCTGTTTTCTTTATAAGTTCTTTTAATAACAGAAATTAACAATATTAGAATATACAGGTACATAAGAAACTAAACTTTTTTTTTACAAATTGAAATTTCTTAAGAAAATGAATTTATTGTGAAAGAATAGGACAATTTAATACAAAGTATGGCCTCCTCTGCTATTCAGAACTTGTCGGCAACGATTATTCATTGAATTAATGAGACTGTTTATGTCATCTTGCGGTATTCGCTCCCAATGGAATTGTAGCAAATCCTTCAGCTGTTGGGTTGTTGTCACTCCGTCCAAGTCCTTCAAAACACGTCTCTGGAGCATGTCCCATGCGTGCTCGATGGGGTTGAGGTCTGGCGATTGTGCAGGCCAGGGCAATACCTGGATGTTCTCCGTTGCCAAGTATTCACTGGTTCGCCGAGCTGTATGTGAACGCGCATTGTCATGCATTAACGTAAAATCGGAGCCAAAGGTTTGTGCAAATGGATGGACATAAGGTCTGAGAATATCCTCAACGTAATTTTCAGCGTTCATGTTTCCATTTACAAAAACGAGCTCAGTTCGCCTGTTCTTCATAATACCCGCCCATACCATAACTGTTGAGCCGCTGTATGGATGAACTTCCTGAACGCACCTGAGTCTTTCAGTATTTCCGGGTCGACGGTACACTCGCACCCTTCTTGTATCAGGTCTAAACCCGAATCGCGACTCATCGGAAAACATAATTTTATCCCATTGTTCCTGGGTCCATGTTATGCGTTCTCTACACCATTCATTTCGACGAGCGCGATTCCCGTGACGTATCGGTGGGCACCTGATAGGGCGTCGAGCTCGTAGGCCGTACTCATGCAGTCGATTTCGCACAGTTTGGGGACTTACATCAACACCACTTGAATTTTGTAGCCTCAAACTTATCTCTCGAGCGGTTAACATCGGCTGGCGTCTTGCAGTCAGTTGTATGTACCGGTCTTGCCGAGTGGTTGTACTCCTTTTACGGCCTGGATGCTGTTCAGCGGGTTCCCCTGTATTATTGTAGCGCTGCCAAAGACGACAAATAACACTTCTATGAATACCAAAATGTCGAGATACCTGAGATTGATTATTTCCCGCTTGCAACATCCCTACAGCTCTTTGCATTTCATCTGCCGTCAAATGACGTCGCTCCATGACGTAAAGAATATCTAACAATTCAATTTTGTCGCCAACTGTATTTAAATGGTTGGTAAAATTATAAAATCAAGACTAAAACGTAGCAATTAACATGCACTCAAATTCAAACAAATTCGCAGTCATTTGAATTTTATGAAAAAAAACAAAACATAATCGAAATTTTTTTTTTACAACCAGCCAGTATGTCATCAATAACAAAAAAGTTTACTTACCTATACACTTTGAGTGAGTAAATACTTAGAAATTAATTAATATAAATGGTAAATTTGTAATATCATGCATGTTGCTTAGACTTTTTTGATGTGTGTATTACGAACTACTTTTTAGTTTGTGGGGGCGGAACCGAGTCGAACTTAGTTAGAAAAAATGTTAATGTTTTAGTCTGTATAACGTAATCATTTGACATAACAAAGAACAAAGTCTTGATTAATTTTAATATTGCATAAGTTGAAGTGACACAACATTAGAGTAGGTATACCTACACGTACGTTTGTACTTTTTATTTTGCGGTTAGTGTCTGGGTATGGTCTGGTATAATGATCGCGTAGAGAAAAATCATATATTTTATAACAGTGATGGCTGGCTCCTAAACAAGAACATTGAGTTTAGAAATATCCGTATCTCGTGGCGGGAGAAAAAAGTTTGAATTAATCGGTTAATGTATATATTTATTTCTACTACGAGTATTTCTGTAAATACTTCTTTTTCTACTATAAACTGTTTTGCGAAGAACTTATATTTTAACCACGACATTGACTAATACTTTTCTCACTATAATGACTAAGCGACGATGGCGTGGGTACATAATACCTATAAAATTATGTTTTTTTACGGTTACATACTTATAATGTATTTTATGTGGTTAACATGCTGTTACATTGATTGGCAAGCCAATCGATTACCAATATTATATCACTTTCCTCCTTTCATTCTCGATGGCTTATTCAGATGACCTTTACAAACAAAATGTCTTTACGTTCTCTACCTACAGATATATAATATATAATTTAGCTACAGGCATCTCAGTAGACTAGATTTGTTATAATTTAATCAAGGACTTTGACGCACCTTAACTATCGGATTCCACTCAGTGATGATATAATATTGTGTTGCACCGATTTTCTGATTTAGCAATTATATGATAATGTTGCTCTCCGTGTGGTGACGGAGTTAGAATACAATATGTCACCACCCCATCTCATCCCATAGGTGTCGAATAACCGACTAAGGGACTGTCCGTGAGTATTATCTTTACGAAATTAAAAGAAGAAAAACTTGAAATTAAACCCTATACCACCGTCTGGCCAGCGTGGTATTAGTAGGCCAAGTATCCCTCCGTCCCTACAGTGGCACATTAATGTTACTATGACTGTATCAATACTGTGCTTCCTATGGTAATGGTATAGAGAGACTCGAATTTAGAACAAGACATCCCAATTACCGTGGAAGATCAAGGTCATATGTAACGAAGGTTGTGTGTTCTTCAAATGAGGAATGTCCTCATATTATTGAGATAAGAAAGCTTGCTAATTATGATTTAAATCTAATGTGTGATTTACAAAATGATTTTGAGTGTACTTTGTATCATAACAGCCCATTAATGTCTCACTGCAGGGACGGGTCTCCTCCAGTGACGGAGGGATACTTGGCCTACTAATACCAAGCTGGCCAGACGGATTGATATAGGGTTTAATTTCAAGGTTTCCTTCTATTTACTTCGTAAAGATAATATTTACGGATAGTCCCTTAGTCGGTTTTTACGACACCCATGGGATGAGATGGGGTGGTGACATATTGTATTCTTACTCCGTCACCACTCGGAGTCAGCCATGACTGGTACTTTGTATCTGTTACGGCAATATCATGACTGTTTAAATCCCTGCAATACACGGTTCAAACTTTAGTGAGTCAAAGGCCTTTCATAAAAATCTCATAACAATAACCTTGTTACTGCAAAAGAAGCCTAAACTATCAGTTTGTATCAATTAAAATAAATTTTCACAAATCTTGCATTAGAATGCGATAGAACATCGTCACAGGTATGCTGTATGCGCGATGAAAGAGAAAAACTTATTGGATAATGCCTAGCTAGTTAAGTCTAAATTAGGGGAGCTTGTCTTGGGAAAAACAACCTACACCGCTAATAGCCTTAACGTATATGGAAAACGAATGAAATTTATCTTCTAAGTAAACTCTCTCTTTTTATTTTTTTTTAAACTTGGTGGAATATCTAACATAGCTAATAATAATAATTATCTAATTCTTGAACTCGGCAGTAGTCGTAAACTGTGCCGTTACTGTTTTGTTCTAAGAAGGAGTTTTCGAAAATCTGAATAATTCTAAGGCTACCTTGCATCTATCTATCTATCTCAGTCATGACTGGTGCAATGCTGAACACAGGCCTTCTCAAGTTCGCACTACTGCTTCCGGTCCTCTGCTTGTCTCAGCCATTCCCACACGCCACGAGCCACGAGCCAGCCAAGTAATGTATGAAAATAAACAAAACTAATCTATGTGATGTACTACGAACACTAATTCTAACAGCAACCTTTGTATTAGTTAAGTAGATTTGGTACCTATGTAAAAGAGAAAAACTTAAGACATAAGGTTTACCTACTTGGGGTATTCCTGTCTTTGGTTTTGTATGCACTATCTCTCGCTACCTCTAGAAACAACAAGAAACAAAACATTTGAAATAGTCCTAAGTTTTTCGCTTGATTGGCAACTACCAGGTAACACGAAATTCGTTACAACTTCGCTGGGGTGTTCCATCTCTTAGCACGTCGCCGTCGCCTAGTATAAAATTTAAAAACGATTTTTCGGCACGCGTTCGCTCCTTCCTACTACATCGGGTCCTTCGAACATTGTGTGAAGAAGCATTTGGCTATACCGAAAAAGTGATGGTAACGGAGTGAAGTCAGGTCTGCCATAATGTTGGTTTCATTCCTGGATAACTTTTCGAGATAAATTACTGTATGGGCTACATTAAATGTACATTACAATACACGTACAGTGGATTATACAGTACATTAAATTAAGCCCTTACATTATAAGCCGAACCCCATTAAACTAGACCCCAATAACAGCTGATAAGATGAAGACTTGACTTAACTGTATTGATGCATAGACAGCTCTAGGCTACCATCCATAACAGTAATTATATTTTGTGCCATCAACAAATTATTGTCCCTTTGTTATTAGAGTTTGTTTAGTAAATAATTGTTTAAATCTCCGCAATTAGTTTGTAAAATAAAAAAATATAAGAATGGTAGATATAAACATTTAAAGCGCGAACTTAATTGCATTAAATCGATTCATTCATAATAAAGACGCCAATTATCGACTGTCAATCTGTCAAACTTAATTTAATTATCTTATTATAAATGTTAGTTCATAATTTAATTAGCACTATACTAACTGTACACCGATTTTATTCATTCATTTTGCATTATGTATGCGGGTTTGAAATTGGAACCTAATTACTAAGTAGGTATGCTTTATAGCGTAAAACAACCCAAAAAGATAATAACACTAATAATCTACTGTTTGCTTTTAAAAGTTTGAAAGGATTAGCTAATAATCCAATTAATCTAGGGTAAGTATTTGAATTTTATATTATACATTAAATATTATAGTTAACGATGTAACTAAAAAAAAATATCTTACATAAAAATGTATGAATACCAGCCTGGCAAGGTTCCACAGAAGGGACGTACCTACTCCCTGTGTGTAGGTAGAGCGTTGACAACAATTAATGTTATAAAAAAAGTAATTCTTTCTTCAACTTACCTTTAAAAAAATCATTTTTAATTGTAGCATAGCACAGAGTCCCAAAACTTGTTCCAGAAACACAACACGAACATTAATGATCACTTTTCGGAAGGCACTTCAGCACACGAACAAGCTTGAACAAATCACCACCATGTTGCCGACAGCTTCAACAGCAGTCTGTCTTCATATCCGGCGTTGCAAAGCGTCCACGCGAGTGCACCGTATGAAATCCTATAATTTAAGCAAACCATAGGTTAAAAAAGAAAAACTTCAACTTCACAAATGATTACACTAGTTAATTGACCACAATGCAAATTAGTGTCTGTCACAATTGGCGCGCGGGAAATTTGAAAATGGAATAACAATAACTTTTTAAAACAAGACATTAACTTCTAAATAGGTTATATTAATTAGGTTGATTATTTTTAAAAGAGGATTTATTTATTAAATTAAGTACGAACTTTTTTCTAGTATTAGATAAAATGCGCAAATGCGTTCGGCAGACTGCCCGTTCGGAAAGTGGTCGCGCGTATCGACCGTTTGTTGTTAAATACTGCACTACTCTAGATATCAGAATACAGAAAGGCAATCACAAGTCTCTCCGGCCATAGCTTCATGATAAGCGCATCATTAAATAGTTTTTTCTCATTAAAGCTGAGTTACACATTTAGTATCTAGAGTAAGTAAAAGATGTTTAAGTATATTTAAAATGGACACATTAATAATGTAATATAAGTACTCTATAGTAGGTAACATTTATTATTTAGTCTTGTTCAAAGTCAAGTGCGAGTTGTCAAGTACAAGGAAATAAATAAAATCTGACGTTCATTTTTTTTCAAACTAATGTTTGTTTATATTGTTAATTAACGGATATCTCAAAAGTAGACATTTTAACGTGGCTTACTAGTTCCACGTTTAGCAGACCAATTGGTACAGAGTTTAAATTTTTAAAGACATCAGTCAGTTTTTACGACAACCACAGAGCAATAATGCTAATATGGTCTACCTTAGCTTAGGGGACAAAAAGACCTAAGACCCTGCAAGACCAGAGGTAAACGCGCGTTGCCGGCCCTTTAAAAACCTATTTACACCCCACTTTGAAGGACCCCATGTTGCGGTCCCTAGAGCAAATCACGGCAGGGCGATTGTTCCACATACGGATTGCCCGTGGGAGGAACTTCCTCTGAAAGGTTACTGTACGGGACCATTTAGGCTTTAGGTAATGTGTGAGTTAACTATTCATAGTTGGATTTTATCACATCACGGTCATTATGTGGAATAGCACATAATGACCAAGTAAGACAGTCACTCACCTTTCTAGATCTTAACATTACCATTATACTACCTACGTACTGGTTGAGTTCATAAACCTGAAATGATTTATTACCAGATAACAGTAAGTTCGAGTCAGTAACTCAGCTTAATAGAATATGTATGTATATGTTGTTAAATAAGCACTAAAACTATAACTACGAATACAATGAACGAGAAAAAAAATGTTATCTCGTAACAGATCCACCGCAGAGATGGGTGTACTCTAACTCGAAACTTTGCCTACAAATATCTGGCTAGAATCTCTATGGAAAGATGGTGCCCTTTACTAAACAATAGATAATATGAACATTTTTGTAAATACGTTCATATTACACATACAATATAAAACAGCCAGATCAATGCTTACATAATAATATATTCATGTTCATGGATAATTTCCAAACTACACAATGACTTCATCCAGAGATTTAATACCGATTTTAATACTTACACAATTAATGGATGATTAATGTTAAAAACAAAAGTACTTAACCAATTGAAATAAAGGAGACGGTTTTTTTTCGCACCACCCTAAACAGTAATGTATATTATTCATATTACTTTCAAAAATAGTTATCATCTTAATATAGTTAACCGAGCACAAATTATACTTAAACGATGAGGGAATAATGAAATAATGGTAAAAAAGGATTACACCTAAAAATGCTTGTTTTGGAACGTTCTTAGGTTTATTTTAAAGGTTAATACAAATTATCAAGTAACGTACTTTAAAAATAATCGTAGAACGAAACGTAAATAACAGCCAATAGCACCTACACCTCAACAAATCTAAAAGATACAGTATGACGTTTCATATTTTTCAAACTGAAACAACTTTGTTCATGCGTACATTATTCAGTTTCGAAAACCTTTTTCGTAAAACCATGAATTTAGAAAGATTTTATTATTGTATCTAAAAATGTACAATTCTTAATATATAAATTTAATAAAAACTTTCAAACAAAGCAAAATAACACATATTTACATAGTAAATAATATCTTATAGTTCTATTCTTGACCTCATTGCAAAGTCACGTAGTTAGGTTACTGCTCGTAGTGTTGCGACTCTTCGGATACACTTGTACGCAAAAAAATCGTTTACATATACGAAAAATCGTTATTATCGTTAGACACGTAACTAACTATTACTCGACGTGGTCGAAGGTGACGGGAGGCAACTTATTAAGGTCTTAGTAGTGAATAAAAAAATCCTAAACATTACTTTTATTTAATTAATTATAATTAAAATAAAAGTAATGTTTGGATTTTTTTTTATTCGCAGATTAGAGAAGTTTGTTTTGAAGTGGTGTTTTTTTACAAAAGGTTTTACCCTTTACTAATAATGAGATTAATTATTAAAGTGTCTTAAAAATCGGATATTATCGTAATCGATCTCTTAAATTTCGGATATTATTGTAATCGATTTTTTTATCCCAACCTTATTATTCAATTTGTCAGAACTGTCATACCGTACCTATTAGATTTGTTGGACTTTAATCTGCAGGCCAATTCTCGAAACATAGTATTTAATTTAACTTAATTTTTAATTTTTTTTAATTTTATTTTTAATCAATCCAAAGTGGTATTCTTGTCCGGTAAAGAAAAAGTTAAAATTAAGTTAAATGGCAAAAAAGAGTTAAATAACAGAGTTGCCAGTTTACAGTTCACAATTTAAAAGATTGGAAATTTTAATAGATTTTCTAAGACTCCATATACAGAAATAAAACATTAATATATAAATCAACTACAGGAAATTATCATCGGTAAATTAAAATATTATAAGTTCCGTAAACTTCTATTCTAAGAAAAAAATTTATGAAAATCAGGGTCTTTGAATGTAATAATGCGATATCCCTAACTTGTTTTTCCCGCTCGTTACGCTTCCCTCGCGCATGCGCACTGCCGCTCCTAAAATGAAACGCAAAGGTTTTGACGTTTCATAATGACAAAAATACTCATTTTAGCGCGAAAATTACAAGATTTTAAAAAGATTTTAAAAAGATTTTAAATTATAAATACAAGAATAGGTACCTATTGTGTCACAATTTGACAACTAAAAGTTAAATTAACTTTATTTTTAACGTTTTTAAGGAACGAGAATTGACATGCTGTAGTACAGTTTCAATCAGTTTGACACTGTCATGACAACGTTGTTATTGTTTCAGATTTTATTAGATAAATGCATGATTTATATGTACTTTTATATTTTATAAAAATGGCATCTTTAGATAGAGTGCATAATACACACTAAAGCTGCTCTTGCTGGATACTGTTGTTATTGCTTATTGAGCAGAGACACAGTCACTGTTAGCTGCTGTGCATTGTGATGTGTAAAGTGTGGTTTTTATCTTGGGCTCTGCTTTTAGGTGAACTCGAGCCACCTGCGTCTATTTAAGATGAAATACTGCTTTATGAGATGACTGTGTTAATTATAATTGTGAACAGTAATAAATATTTCTTGTGTTATATATATTGTGTATTGTTTCTCTTTAACGACCTTATTATTTTAGATCTACAAGCAATAGCCAGCAAATACTGCGTTATTTCGAGACGTCTTGGTTGCCTTATTAGTGTACCTATATTCATTAGACAATCGCTGTTGTGAGATTTTAGGTTTTCACTAGAGTCATGTTTTGATTGTCCTATTTCAGAGTATTCCCTCTTGAGGGAGTTTTGATATATGCAGACTGTCTATCTAGAGATTATAAGGAATAAACGGTATGCATTTCATTCCTAAACTCGCACAATTTGTGACTGGGCCTATTCGCCGAACAAAAAAAACCGTCTCCTTTAAGATGAGACTAAGCTTGTTCTAACTTTATCATCATCATAACAGCCCATTAATGTCCCACTGCAGGAACGGGTCTCCTCCAGTGACGGAGGGATATTTGGCTTTTAATACCACGCTGGCCAAACGGATTGGTATAGGGTTTAATTTCAAGTTTTTATTACGTAAAGATAATATTCACGGATAGTCCCTTAGTCGGTTTTTAAGACACCCATGGGATAAGATGGGTTGGTGACACACTGTAACATTATTCTACTACATATCTTTACTCTAAAAGGATACTGGCCAAAAGTGTTAGTAGGTATTGAGTTCGTCCTTTCGTAGCAATAATGGTATATCGTTTTATACCTTAACCGGCATCTCAACATCTTAATTCGGAAAAGACAAGCTCACACGGCTTTTATTTACTCAATAATTACATTCAGATTGCAATATTCTATTCTACGTTAAGCAAAGGGAAACTTTCCCAAAGACCGTTTAGTATTTCCTTTAGTATAAACATAATTTTATAACGTTTTATGTAAACAGTTTACTTACACAACTCCTTCGTATTTTACTCGTCAACCGCTAAACAAATAAAACGAACAGTGCGTTGATACTTTTATTTTTCCCCATGGTGGTCACATCCGTTTGCACGATAATGGTTTGTAAACTGCGAAGATTATGTATATTACGTAAGTTGATGGTGAATTTCTTAAACATCATCGAATGTAGTTCATGCGATATGACATTCTAGTCACGAAATAATTCAAATAGTATTCCCACGTAAATTATGACGAATTTAAATATTGCTCACAGAGTTTTAAGGTCAATAGTATTATTTTTATGAATGGCAACTCGATTCGTTAGAGTTTTCTCAGGTTTGTTTTATGTCTTAGTTTTTCTTTTTTTTTTTTCATCAGTAAGACTAGTCTCCCTGCAGTTGAGCTATGAATACAAAAACACGAGGAACAGAATAGAGATACAGTTTGGAAGTTTCAAAGTACGGGGTATCCGTGCTTTTATTTAGTTTAATTGAAATGTTAAACATCGCTGCATAATTCAAGTAGTTCACATAAACACATTTAACAGGCTAATTACTGTTATGTAGTTAGTAGAGTTATTAACGCCTCTAATGGATGTTATCGAGAGATACCTCAATAAAAGAAAGAAACTAGGTAAGTACGTAGGTGAAGGCATAATGATATTACATAAAACAATACTTTTAAAATAATGGACGATAAGGATGCAATATATGCTTCGTAAAAAGTAAATTTAACAAGAACAAGGAAAGTTTGACAAGGAAAGGAAAAAAGGATAAAAAAAATTGCAGCACAAGATGAATAGGTATGCGAACAAAAACTCTTAAAATCAACGTTAGGCTCTCGACCTCTAAAATGGATGACACTAAAAATAGATCTATGTAAAAAAAAACAATATCCACAGAATAAATTATGTGATTTTACTAAACCGTAATTAAAATTTTTGTTATTTTGAATGATTAGGCATGAAATCTGTTTAATGCTCGTGATTGTTTAAACTTTTTATTTTATTTTATTGGAATGTTAATAATAAATAAAACCAATTAGGTACTAACTAGTGATTTTGTAGTAGTGGTTAAAAAATAAGATAACTGTATTGTTTTTTAATGTCAATGAAACGTTTTGATATTTAGAAATTTAGGCTGAGAAGACTAATAACTATTATTAAACGTAGGTACACCATTGATTACTACTTACACCATAGATTCTTGTTAACGCTTTTAAGTTTGAGAAATGACATAAAAAATGGAAATAAACTAAATCAAATACCCATTATCTTGAACCATTCTACGGAAAACGTAGTATCACTCTTTTTTTTATTTTGTAATTATTTATTTTTCTGATTAAAAACAAAACTCAGCTTTCTCTAAGACAATCTACAGATTACTTTGTTTTTTTTTACCATGATCTTATTTTAATAAGACGTTGCATTGAAATTCTTTTCTACTTAAATCTTTTTTTAGACACGAATTCCTTTTCAAATATCTTCAGTTAATTATGAAAGTAATTCCAATTTGTCTTTTACAAACCATTTCCGTATATTTGAATAACTTACATAAACGAGCCAATGAATCCTCATATCAACAGATAATCGTTTCATTCAGTACAGGAAGATAACTACTCCAATGACAGACGGATTAATATAGGATTCTCTATCAACTATTCTACGAACTTTTACGTTTAGCCACGTTTTGCAACTACCTGTGGGTGTATTTTTCTTAAGTTAAAGAGTCCAGCTCTTATCGGTGGAGTTTTCTATGCCTATCATGCATTCAATTAACATCTTTTTTACATCACACCACTTATCTTTTCTATGATGTGTACAACATACTTTTTCCTTACACCTTACCCTCTGTGACGGTTTGAATAAAGGAGTCGTGACACGCAAGGTCCACTTGGTGTACCTATGATGAAATACATATCACACATACTTACTTGAATAATAAAAAAAACAAACAAAAGTGAAATGCTGTTCGTGTAATGTTAAGTACAAAATTAAAACTGTCACCTTAATGAAATTGAGATCATCGGGGTCACGTCGTGAAATGCTTAAAAAATTTACACGTAAAAATAAAACAAGTAGTAGTTTGTTACGTGGTAATGTCTTTAAATGGTGGCAGCAATTTAAAGACATTATACCATCACACTAAAGTGGAAAAAAGGTAATAATTATACTATGATATTGCACAATTTCTTAGTATAGAGATATTATGGTAAGGGCCTGTTTTATAATTTGGCAAGTGTTAATAGATGTTACAACACAAATATTGCCTTCTAGTTCCGGTGCTGCCGCGCCGCGCCGTGGCGGATGTTGTATGCGGTCATCTGTCTTCGTTTCCAAGGTCGAGGGTTAAAATCTCACGCAGGACAACTGTTTGTCTGATTCACGAAATTTGTCATAAACTGTTTTTTTTTAATTTCATATATGATAGTGTAAATGTAAACAACGAGGCCTCTACGTCAAGAGGCCGTCAAGTTAATCCGTATTCAAAAAGAAGGGTAAAAAAAATTAAAAAGTCACTGTGTTTAAAAAATATTATTATATTATTAGTACCTTGTACAGATGACAGTAACATACAGCAATAACAACAATAACATATTAGCAGTAACAATGTACCTAATAGTAACAACGTAGGAAGATAATCTTCACCTATATTTTGGAGTGATCTTTTAAATGTTTGATGGTGGGCGAAGTATCAGTAGTCCGCGTGTATAGACATCAAATATTTACTTATACCTTAGTGTTTTGCTACAGTACATAAACAAAGCTGCCCACTGTTATTTACTTTGTTTTATATCGACACTACAATACTTTATTAGATTTAATTAGTTACACAATGAGCCCGAAAGATGCCTGTAGACTGTTTTTTTGTAGACGGAAGCTTTGGTTAAATAATAAAAGTACCTGGTGTCAACACTATACCGCTAGGACATATTAAATATTAATTTTACGACGACCTCTGTGGCGTAGTGGTTAGCTCTATTAGAAAATGAACCTGGGCCTTTTTTTTTTCAAGGTGATATGGTTTATGTTGTTTTCAACACGACACTCCCTGTCTGTCACCTTATAATCTGACGCTACCTAGACATTGCAGGCTAATTGTTTTTGTTGCAAAATTTTGCCTTTAGCAAGTGAGCCTAGTGTGCCCACACCCTGTATTTCTAAATTTTAATAATTGTTTGTGTCCAATATCATACAATGTTATTTATCTACGTAATTAAAAATTTGTTTTCTTTAAAACCTCAGATTTTTTTCTCTAATAAATTTTAATAGCTTACTTTCTTAGCTTGTGGACTTCCAACTTTTGACGTGATTGATAACAAGACTTTACATGAAACAATGACTTTTTTTAAGATTGTCTAAATGTATCACTACAGGGCGGACCGAGAGTGTCGCAGCTACTATATCCAGGACAGCCAAACCAACGCCGACAGGGTTTTAATTCAAGCTTTTCATATTTTATTTTCAAAGAGAAGAAAAGACATTTCTTTGAACTTTCCCTAAGTCGGCTCGTACCCAACGACCTATGGTACACTATGGGGAGGTAACATCAGGTATACTTACTCCGTTAAGCCGCTATTCCGCCGTTATTCGTTCGCTAAAGCCCGATTTACACATCGACAAGTACAGTAGCGAGTTAAGTAGTAAGTTGTTGATTAAGTTGATTTGAATAGATCTCTATCCTATTTTTTGGCGAGTTAAGTTGGCGAGACGCGAGAGAGGGGGCTACTTCGTTCTTAACTCGCCAATAAATAGGATAGAGATCTATTCAAATCAACTTAATCAACAACTTACTACTTAACTCGCTACTGTACTTGTCGATGTGTAAATCTGGCTTTAGCGAACGAAGAACATAATCAACCTATAAATTATAACGTTTAATAAACATAATAATTATAAAGTTACAAATAAGAGTGTTTGAACGTGACGCCTTGTCCCCGCGCTAGTTCGTTTTCACTCGATACTTTCTAAGCAACTGGAGCAGTAAAGCATTGCTGTCTCTTTACATAGGTACTCCCTTTTGTAATCGACACCTTAGACACTGGATTTAATATCGTATTTACGCTATTCTTACTAATTAAGTTAGATGTAATGAAAGTTTAGATTAAGAAAGTTGGTCGTGAAATGATCTAAGTTTGTATACAATGTTGCACAACAGGCAGATTTGACTTGCCTTACTGGCTGTCTATTATTGTGGATGAAGAAGGTACAGGGTAGATAAATGTGTAGTGGACGTCTTTTGACTCCGATGATGATAATGATAACGCGTAAAGTTGTGGATCCATAAATTACTGTCTTAACTCCAATGTTAAAAAAAAGTTTGTTGTAAAAGTTTGTGTGATACAAACTGGGATCCCTAATAAGGAAGTAAAAAATGCTCCTTTACATAAATAGACGTGTGTTGGAATTGTAACTTCAAATTCTGATTAATCTTTTGACAATAGAACAATATTTCATTAGCAATACAATATGTATTTAAAGGCGTGTTTGAGCTGAACCTAAATGTTATTTGTGTCCGTTAAATTGATCTTAGTAAAAATCCCCGTCATGGAAGCCTTGAATAGTGCGGATGTCTGATAATATAAAAAAATGTGCATGTTAGTCATAGAAGGCCACGTACCTTTAAAATACATTCTCATTTCATATTAAGAACATATTGTTCAAACAGTATAATTAAAAAAAACTACATATTGTTTTTGAACCGCTCCCTGTCAATCAAATTCCTTTGGCTCAATGAACACATCATTCATAGCTTGCGGATGAATCGTTCGGTCATTAAATAATTTAGATCAATAGCTTCAGTGACGAGTGCTACTTATAATTTATGTAACATGTCAATCAAATGTTCTGTAACTAGTAATTTGAGCTTTATGTTTGAAGATTACACACGTTCTAAATTCATTTTAGCTAACGTAATATATGGTTAGAATTATCTAATTACTTCAACACTCAACAGTATTATTAAAACAACACTCAACATTTTTTAAAAGAAAATCCTTGTTTATTTCTTAATCTTACAAATAGAATATCTAAAGTTCAGTTTCCTGGGTCTCGATACCTATACCGCAGAGAGCCTTAAGTGGTAGGGTGGTGCCGTGTAGCCATCAAAACAAAAGTATAAGAAAAAAAAAAATTAAACGTAAACGACAAGTGCTAATAATATCTCAAGTGAGCAGGCTGTTTCGGAGTTTCTAAAGGATTAAAGTGGAGTTACCGACTAAAACCCACGGTGTTTTCCAATTGCCCATAAAAAGCCTGGAGTCACTGTCCTGGAGTTACTGGAGTAACCGAAGTATTCTTTGAGCTGTTCGTGCAGTTGCTGGTAAACAATCCCCGAATTATGTGACCTCAACAAAACAATCAAACTTACAAAAATTAATTGATTTGGTGTTGTTACAGTTCTTTTCAACATACAGTTCCCTTGACAGAAGATGCATGAAGGCAAAAGAAAAGCCACTACATGCACTCACGGACCAGGAGCGGGTCAGTACAACAGATCTCCATCGCTACTGGAAGCCTGCAGGCACATGAAAAGGCTGCTAGCCCTTGAGATAGCTTGGGTAGGTTTGTGTGACACGCACAATGAACCGTCTAAATGGCTAAGTGCGAAAACAGCCCAGGTAAACTAAATTATGCATGGGCCCATATATGGCAGTTTCTACATTGCAATTAATCCTCTGTGCTACTTTCATAATCCTCAAACCAAAAATAAAAAACTCGTCGTTTTCAACATCCTTATCTTCATCGCGTTCATTATTTTTATCTTTCTTGTCAAAGAAGAATGGGCATTTTTGTATGGAAGCCGTCCCCACCCTTGTAACACTTACACCTATACATCAAATGAAAGCCCTTGAAAAGTGAAGCATTTTACTGTATGAAACTAATCTGTCAGTCATGGGAGAACAGAGTTATTGAGGATAAGAGAATAAAAATAATAAGCGATAATATTTCATACTTTATGTTAATATTTACTATATAAGCACGATAAAGTCACAGGCTATCTTACTAGTAAACGGTCTATACATCTAGCTCATCCTACATCATCCAGAAAATCATCCACAGCATTTTCCTGACTTTCGAATAGCTAGCTTTGCTAAACTAAACATAGGCTATCTTACTAGTAGACGAACTATACATCTAGCTCATCCTAAATCATCCAGAAAATCATCCACAGAATTTTCCTGACTTTCGGATAGCTAGCTTTGCTAAACTAAACATAGGCTATCTTACTAGTAGACGGACTATACATCTAGCTCATTCTACATCATCCAGAAAATCATCTACAGCATTTTTCTGACTTTCGGATAGCTAGCTTTGCTAATATAAGCATTTAGAGAACCATTAGGACATGTTCTTTATTCAGCAACCATTGCAGAAATAGTAAACGACAGAATTTATACTAACAGGTTGGAATTTTTTTGTCGGGTTTCGGTATTCCGATAACCACGGCGTCTTTCCACTGTTGTGGGAAGACACAATTTGATATTGCGACATTGAAGATGCATGTCAAGGACCAAAAGACGTTCGGGGAATAAATTAATGACTATTTTTGTTATTCTTTCTGAGCCTGGTGCCTTTTTAGGGGCGAGAAGTTTATTTAACGGTTCCACTCGGTAGGTGTGACTAACGGTATATCGTCGTTGTCTGCCTTGAGCGGTGACTCCTGGAGAGAAGTTCACCGTTTTACTTCGCTGTTGACAAATATTTGAAATTGGTGTATGTGATTGATATTATATCGTGATTGTTACCCTGAGGAGAACTGCGTATTGGGCCTCGAGGCTCTTGGCCAGGCATTCGGCGTTGTCATCATACTCGAACGCTAGCCTCCTATCAGGCCTACCAAAGGAGGCATAGTAGAGTATACGTCCTTCTTTAATGAACGGGATACCTGCTAGAAAGCGAGATAAAAAGGTTCGATCTCACTCAATTGCGCATACCATCGTCTGACGAAACTCATTTATGCGTACTTTAACAGGCCATTGAAGCTGTCTAATTCTAACCCTATTGGACTCGCTGAGGGCCCTGTCATAGGCACGTGTGGCAGGGATCTTGCGGCTCAACAGATCACGCAGTTCTCCAGATAATTGCATGCGGAGGTCTTCCAGCATAGCCACTGTCTAAGAGCAATTGTTAATTAATGACACGACCTGTCAGGGCACCGATCGCCGCCTCAGTGTCCACTACAGTATCCGAACTGTAGGGACTACTATCTAGTTGGGCGGATTCGACAGACGCGAGTCTCTCCTCGAGCCTCTTCCAATCAGTGATCACCTTTGTGGGGATATGACCGGAGTCGGTGTCGGGGTGGTAGTATGAATGCATCAGTTTCATGCAATAAATAATAAATAGGTGCGTGGTTTTCATTAATGATTAGCATTAGCTCGTTATTGTTGCATTGGAAGTAGTAGCTGCGTCAGGTCCAGTTATCTTTCTAATATACCCAACTGTGCATATGAACATAGCGCTCAGAATTGACCGGTTAAAGTGGCGGTGGGCAGGGGACATAGCGCGGAGAACCGACAGCCGTTGGGGTTGAAAGGTTCTGGAATGGCGACCGCCTATCAGAAAGCGCAGGGTGGAGAGACCCCTCACACGGTGGTCCCACGACCTAGTTAGGACGGCAGGAAACCGATGGATGAGGATGGCAATGTTTGGAGGAGGCCTATGTTCAGCAGTGGACATCAATTGGCTGATATGATATACGAGTTTCTATATTTATGAAAGCTGTATGTTTTTTATTTGAAAAGCGAAATTCATGGTTTTCTGGATGATGTAGGATGTTCTACATGTATGGTCCCTCTACTAGTAAGATAGCCTTTGACTCTATCGTGCTTACATAGGAAACATTAGCATAAAGTATGTAATATTATCGTTCATTATTTTTATTTTCTTCTCCTCAATAACTCTGTTCTCCCATGACTGACAGATTTGCTGTCATACAATAAAATGCTTCACTTTTTAAGGGCTTTCATTTGATGTATAGCTGAAAGTGTTACAAGGGTGGGGACGTTTTGCCCATTGTTCTTTGCGCTGCCCGTTTGCAGACGTCATTTATACATATGTAACAATTGCCCCTTTGTTACAATAACCACTAACCTAGGAGCGGTAGAGGAGAGGTTTGTTAGGCAAGTCTTCTGAGGTAGATGTCTGCAGTGGGCCATTATAAGGCAAATTTTAACGCATGCAAAACACAATCTGCCTTATTACAAAATACGGTCTAACTATAAACCACGATTTATTACGTCACAAAACCACTGTTTTTGAAATTTGTTATTGCAAAATCAGTCTTAACGCTAAAGCGTTAAAACTGATTTTGTATTAACGAATACAAAATCATAAAGTTATTAATACAAAATCAGTTTTAACACTTTAGCGTTACGACTGATTTTGCAATAACAAATTTCAAAAACAATGGTTTTGTGACGTAATAAATCGTGGTTTAAAGTTAGACCGTATTTTGTAATAAGGCCGATTATTTCATTCTTTGTCAAATGTCGACACAGTATTATTTCATTAAGATAGAATATAATACTTAAATCATCATAGCATAACTTAACACTATTAAATCTTCGCAAGTAATAAATTTATAACACAAATATTAAACAGTTTAATACTTTACGACAGGAAGACGAACTAAATCCGACATTAAAATAATTGAGTCGGTGTATCATTGACACCAGCATTAAGTATTATACGGCATAAGTAAATTGCTTACTTCCAATTTTGTACATCTAATTATCGGTAGTCCCTTTCTTCTCCGAATATCGATCGTCCGAAAATCATAATCCCAAACAAGTTTACTATAATCATCACTTTCCATAATGTTTGCGTATACGAAATCGTATATTACCTAATCGTCTTTACCTATAATACTTGTGTGTCATAAAATGGGGTTCTATAATTATTACATATCCTATTTTATCTTGCTATAAAGTCACATGTCCTAAAAAAAATATTAGGGCAAAAGTCAGAACCAGTTGGTTAGGTTAGGTTAGTATGGTGACCACAACGCGCACGAGCCGAGCGAGCGAAGCGAGCGTGCCGCGGCAGCGGCCGGCGAGTGGCAGAAACATTTTTTTTATGTAAAAAAAATATAGTATTTATGTTTTTTAAATATTATAGATTGATAGATTGTGATGGTTATAGCAAAAAAAATTAGGTTATGTTATGTTTAGGGATTTAGGTTTTCGGACAAGTGTTATTATAAGACATGAATTTAGGGCTAGCTACCATTCGCACACATGATGATTCGGACACAAAATGTTATGACACCTTAGATTATGGATAAAAAAATTATGAGACAAAATAGAGAACCCTAATTATCTAATCAAATAATTATTACATATTAATATTTGAGGATGTACCAAATATGGCGTCTTTATATAAATGTTTACATCAATTTATGATGATTAATTAATTAAAAAAATGTTTCATTTAACGTTTGATTTAAAGAACGGTGTAATTAACCTAATTTAACGGGAAATTAAGCTGTACGTACTTAGTTGTAGTTTTGCACATTAAGGCACGACGAAGTGAATTAATTTAGCAGACAAGATAATTACACTACAAAAAGAATAATAAATCCTTAAAGCTTTAGCGGTTTTCTAAAGGGTATGATCAATAAATTTTTAAAACCTTACCTAATTAGGGTAAGGTTGCGACTATTGGACCACTTAATTTTAAACAGACCTGGTATCTAAAATAGAGCGTGAAATAAAACAAAATCTGTGTAAACGAGTAGTCTGTAGATTCAATTATTGGTAACTAACATAATTAAGTTAATTTTATTAAGTATATAGTCACAAAAGAAGAAAATAAAACTTTAAGATGGTTTACTTGTTTGAACCACCGTCTCTTTCATCGGACCACTTAGTTGCTATAATTGGACTTAGGGAATTATAGGTGGCGGGTCCATTCAAGGTGCATGTAAAAAAATTAATAAAGTGAAATATTTTTTTTATTAAATTTTTTTATTTACTAAAATAAATAAAAAGTCACATTAATTAGTCTACTCTAATCATATTTCTTTATTTGGAATGCAAAATCACAAAAATATTTCAGGTAAGTCAAATCTTATCTTTAACGTCGCTCTTGGCACTCGAAACATTCTGATTACCTCTATCAATCGAACTTCTTTTTTCCCTAGTTTCATACGCAGCTCTCTCTCTTTTTCCGATGCTGAAATAAAAAGATTTGTTTGTTTAAATAACAGACATTATAGCAGTTGCCATGATTGGACCGGTTCAATGAAAGAGCATCGTGCCAGTCCATTGATAGAAACTCACTAACATCCACTGAAATATTTATTATAAAAAAAAGTAGCACGTTACTCAACAAAAATATACGATAGTATGTATACCTAATTACTGTACTATACTAGTAAAAAAAAAAATATTAAAATAATTAATATAACAGTACTTACATGCTATTATTTGCCGCGTAAAAATTATGTTCGAGGTCCGAGAAACAAAGCGAAGTACGTCCATCCCTCTTGCTGCCTGCTGCGGTACTGGCGGTTGGAAGGTGATGTGGGGGGATGTAAAGCTATCGTTTCGATGCAAATATCGGGTTCAAATATGAATAGATCGCGAAATATTGAAGTGGTCCAAACAAAGCGCTAGTCCAATGATCGCAACCTTACCCTAAGAGGGGATGGAACATGGCGGTTTGTCAAGATGATCGCTAATTTTTTCTAAACAGAGCATCCTTAACTTCTAACAAGACAATGTCGAGGTCCCAAATATTGCTTGCCTAATCACACACTAAACACGGTACCTACAGAGAATCTATGGTATGCTATGTAAGAGTAAAGTCTAATAAAAGTTGTGAATTAAATTAAATAATTAATTAAACGGGTTGCAAAACTAATAGTAACGTTAAAACAGTATTGATTTATAGTACAGTCAAATAAGGCTTAATTAGGGGCAAACCTCGGAATGGAAGCGAATAACCTGTAAATTTGCATAAACCTTTGTTTTGGTGTACTAATGACTGGTAGAAAAGTCTCATATGATCACGTGTCTGCGTCATAAGTTATTCAAGGTCAAAGGTCACGAAAATCAGTTTTTTCCCATTATCTCGTTTTCTATGGGAAATACGCATTTAACGTCATTATAAAATATTGTAGATCATAAAATTGTCTACAAAAAATATCTGAACACTTTTCTCCTAAAAAGCATCGCTTTCGAGATATCGTGACTTTAGAGCGCAGGAAAGTCGTATTTTCGACTATATGCACACACTAGCTTTTTCCCGTGATTTCGCTCGCCTTTATAAATATTATGAAAAATAAGGCTTATTTCAATATATAGTAGCATATGCATGCTTGGTCTCAGCCTAATCGGTTTGAAATTGACAAAGTTACATATAAACTTCCATCCCCTATCTTATCCCTTTAGGGGTAGAATTTATCAAAATCCTTTCTTAGCAGATACCTACGTTATATCATCTACCTGCATGCCAAAATTCAGCCAGATCTGTCCAGTGGTTTCGCCCAAACCACTGGACAGATCTAGCTGAATTTTGGCATGCAGGTAGATGATATAACGTAGGCACCCGCTAAGAAAGGATTTTGATAAATTCTACCCCTAAAGGGATAAGATAGGGGATGGAAGTTTATATGTAACTTTGTCAATTTCAAACCGATTAGGCTGAGACCAAGCATGCATATGCTACTATATATTGAAATAAGCCTTATTTTTCATAATATTTATAAAGGCGAGCGAAATCACGGGAAAAAGCTAGTGTGTGCATATAGTCGAAAATACGACTTTCCTGCGCTCTAAAGTCACGATATCTCGAAAGCGATGCTTTTTAGGAGAAAAGTGTTCAGATATTTTTTGTAGACAATTTTATGATCTACAATATTTTATAATGACGTTAAATGCGTATTTCCCATAGAAAACGAGATAATGGGAAAAAACTGATTTTCGTGACCTTTGACCTTGAATAACTTATGACGCAGACACGTGATCATATGAGACTTTTCTACCAGTCATTAGTACACCAAAACAAAGGTTTATGCAAATTTACAGCTTATTCGCTTCCATTCCGAGGTTGAATGCTTATTTGACTGGAGTATTAGAAGTACTTATGATTTCAATAGCAGTAAATCGTATTAATCGCTTTAAAATGTTTGAACTAACTTAGCTCTACATTATAAACAGGATATCACTTTCAAAATCTAGATAATATCTATTACTTCCACCAAATAATACTAACATAATTATATCCGCTGCAGATATACGCACGATGTTCCCACGAAACTGGTGATTTTGCAACTTGAAGAAATTCAGTAACTCATAATAGTAAATTCTGAGTTAACATTAGGTACTCTTAACTTTATAGTTCATTGAATTATATTCTGTGCACTTGCCCCGAGCTGAGCATTGTACCTAGCAGAGTCACTAGTGCAATTACAAAATGAAAACTTGGATTACATATTAAATAAATAAATAAAATAAATATTTTTTATTTCAGAATTTTTACATTCCATATTAATTACAAACTTAAAGAACATACTTATAAAAAATTTAAATACAATCAAAGAAAGAAATAACAAAAAAGAACAAAAATTAAATAACATCTTTTTTTTCCATGCTACAATCTGTAACCATTTTTTATACATGGAAGTGGTACTTATATAATCGGTTGGACAACTCCTTGATAACACTGTTCTAATAATTGTAATATATTGATAAAAAGTATATCACCTCACCCGTCTCGCCCAGTGGATTTCGTAAGCTAAGTAAGGCTTTTATAACACCCATTTTGAAAGAAATCTGCACTCAGCGAAAGCTAAAAAAAACGCAGAATTAAAGCACCTCCATGATTTAACTTGAACTATTGGCCCATGAACGTTACCACGGTTGAATTGTAATTCTTGAACCGATACAAATTAAAGTCAATTGAGGGACACTTTGAATGCTATTACTGATTTCCTGTTTTGTTTTGGTTCATGCCTCCCTGCAAGGTAAAGTTCTGCGTGAAACGGAACTACAACCTTTTTGGCATTTGCTAATTTGTAATAGAAGAGTCAGTTAAATTATTTTGGAAGATCTCAGTTACAATGATATCTTGAAGAGATAATATGTTCTAGAAAACAAAATGTCTTTTCTTCAGGTTCGTAAAATGCGAGTAACTAAACAATCTACTTGACCAAATGCATTTTAGTATACCAAGTGTCGTTCTGGCACCGAAGGCCCGTCTCTTTAGCTACATATAATAATATGTATATTAATATATTATATTATATTAATATATATATACATATATTAATATATTTTAGGGCTTATTAAACTTTTATACCTTAAGGTATCGGACTTATTAAACCCTTGTGGTGTTAGACTTTCTGGAGCTGTTATGGTAGCTGTATGTAGTCATACGTTATCTAACAATCAACATGTTTGCACAAACGTTTCATCATATCACGGATAGTGACAATTTACCGCTGACCGAGAATCTACAATTTATTATTACGTAGAGCCGTCACGCTCTTAATAGTAAAGATCCCTTGTTTGATTGGTCCTTATGGTGACGAACTAAAAATACAATTATTGAAACGACATGTTGGTGAGATGAAAAAATCACTCGCCTGGTGGTAATCTTCACGATGGTCCATACCAGATGCAGAAGAAATTATGTGCTTCATAAATGTAAAGCTCTTTATGTTAAATCCTAAAATGTCTTTTAATAGCTGGGATACAAGTTGTTAAATCAAATAACACTGTAGTTTCAAAACCTACTGCAAGCCTTCCAGCTGTCATTTTGTATACACGTTGATACATTTTGTAAGCAGTTATTATAATTTATGCTTTTGTTTAACTTATGTACTTATTCAAAACTAGCATTTAAGTTTAACTGAAAGATGCTTATGAATAACTATACTTCAAAACAAATTCTTGGCAACAAAGATTTTCATGTAGTTAGGCTCGTATTGAAATCAATAAAACTATTTATTGATTTCATCGACGACCTCTGTGGCTTAGTAGTTATGTAACATGACTGCTACGCAGAAGTCTCAGGTTCGATTCCCGCTCAATGCAAATCTTTGTGCGCATGAACATGATTGTTTGCATTGGTCTGGGTGTTTCTATGTATATTATGTATGTATTTACAAAAAAAAGCATTTAAGTACGCTTATCAATGGATAAGGGTACACAACGGTGTAGTAGAACTACCTACTAGTACTAGTCCTAAACTAAGCAAAACTTGTACTATGGGTACTAACCCATAGTACAAGTTTTGCTTAGTTTGGGACTAGATGGCGTTGTGTGAATGTGTGAGGAATATTTATATTTATATTTTACAGACAGCTTAACTACGTTTCATTTTAAGAACGAAAACGTGATGAACTTACATTAAGTAGAGAGTCTTATTGCTTTTATGAAGGTACTTAGTAAGTGTGTACTTCGCACGTTCAACCATACACTTATTGTATATATACACGTACTATATATCATATTAATTCATGTCTGCTTAGCGTGGCATGGGCTCTTTTAACAAAATGAATTACATTTGTATCGATTTCAAGTAATTTAGTTGATCATACAGTATATGTACGTAAATGGTGTGAACATGAGTTATAGAGAGTAATTAAATGAGATTATGGGTTATCATATCATATTTTCTTTCTTATCGCAGTCTTATAATGAGCTGATTCATTAATGTTTTTTTACAGAAACACGCCTACACCAGTGACAGTCCAGGCAGATTGTTATAGTGTTTTATGTCCTCCTTCTTTTGTTTTCTCTAAGATAACACTTGCAAACTTTCCCTTAACAAATGTGAGCCTTTTAATAATTTGGTATACATTTTCCATTTTCAAATCTAACAGCAAAAGATATTCTTAAATTTATCAGATCACTTCGACTTCACTAGTATTGCACTGATATGATGTTACATTGGCTTATCGTTAAAATGTGATCTAATAATAATTTATTCCTTTCGATGAAACACATGCGTATGAGAAATTGCCCGAACATGTGAATTACACATACGTAACAGAATTAAGAAAATCTGCTTACGAATATATAGAATGATTACGAAACAAGATACATGTCGAAATTAGAACATCATTGCAAGGAAAGACATCTACAAAGAAATAAAAATTAACATAAAAATATTAACATAAAAATATTAAATTGCAATCGTAATAAAAATTAGAATGATAACTAGGATATTAGATACTTAATATGCAAAATATGTTTAATTAAATATATTTAAATCTTCCTTTTATTATACTTATTTGCGTAAGAATGTTAATCGAGTATACATATTCATCGTTATATTATAAAAGACAATAGACAAAAACCTTGAGCAAAGACCTAAAGAAAGACACATTTAATTTTTTTTACAATAAGTTTAATGTTTTAGGGACAGTAAGTATTAGTTAAGTATCGTATAAAATCAAGAACGATGATTCGTTTTAGTATCTATTTTATGTTTGACGACCTCTGTGGCGCAGTCGGTATATTACATGGCTGCTACGCAGAGGTCTCGGGTTCGATTCCCGTTCAATGCAAATCTTTGTGTGCATGAACATGATTGTTCGCATTGGTCTGAGGGTTTTCTATGTATGTATTTACAAAAAAAAAGTATTTAAGTATGTTTATCCGTTGTCTAGTACCCAGAGTACAACCTTTGCTTAGTTTGGGACTAGGTGGCGATGTGTGAATGTGTGAGGATTATTTATTTATTTATCTATCCGTATAAATTTTTTCTCCTTTTAATTTCCTCTACTTTTTCCTTATTCCAAACAATGTACAATACCAGTAGCAGTTATGCATCCGTATCCATTGCATAACTTGACGTTTCACGCATGTTGACTTTTGGCAACTATAAATTTATCACTTCGTGGCGCGTAAGCTGTGACTATTGAGTCGAGATGGTAAGATGACTAAGGTGTAATACAAATTATAATCAAAAAGTTACATTTACTGATTCTAAAACTCTTGTAATCCTTTTAATATTAGTTATCCATTGCTTCTAGCAAGGGAATTTACCGAGGTGACCCGATATGGTTGGTGGCAACACTACTCGTATGACCATTTTAAATTATAATACTATTCTTTTCGAGTACCACTAACAACTTGACGACTGCGACTCACTGATGACGGACTAAGAACACAAAATATTGACATGCATTTTTGCTTTATGGGTTATTGCTACTGGTCGACTGGACGCGACATAATCCCAGCTGGTTATGAACCTTTTTCGTTTTAGTCATGTTGACGCGACATCAAACGAACTTAAAGGCGTTGAGGTCTGTCAGTAGCATGACATGGACATGTCGGAATCAAACCGAGCCGAGTTAAGCCAAGCCCTCGAAAGGTTAACCGAAGAAATCTCGACCAAGATTAAAGTGATTAAATCTCGCTTCAGAGTTACAAGTATATGTGTGAGCCCATCACGATGCCGTCTGATGATGTCGCATCGACTATCTATAATAGAACTACTCTAATTGTTTCCACTTCTTTCTCAATCTCTCTCGCTTAGTTTTTCTTAATGATGAGTTCAATAGTAATTAAATAGTATTTATAAACGGGCATGGTAACCAGTTTCGCTGACCAATTATATCACGAGATATTTCCCTTACGTATAGAACTCGGAAGGAAATGTTGCAAACATGTGTTACTAGACACCTAGATCACTTTCACATACATAAGGAATCAATCTTCGAGTGGTACTCGTAAATATTTCACATAACCTGCATGCTTGTTTATTTTATAAAAACTTTCTAATTACATTAAGGTACCTTAATGTAGTACTATGAAGTTCAAATGATTCTTATCGAACCAAAAATATGCCTCAAATCGATATTTATATACTGACACAAAAATGACGAATTGTAATCTGACAAAGTACCCTCAAGCTTTCATCCAGCAACTTGTGTTTTCCGTGTAGGACACCTCTCTATTTCAGCCACAAGCGGGTCATTGCTGGATATAGGCGTCCTCAAGTTTTCTGCCACTCCTTGCGGAGCGGCAGCAAACTTGAGGACGTCAAGATTTTAAAAAAAATATTTCACTTAGAGTATGTTGCTTTGTTTGTAACAAAACAATTATTAATGCTAGTGCTTTTAATAATCCCCTTGTGATATCCCCTTGTTATAATAATCCCCTTGTGATATTCTTGTTATAATAATCCCCTTGGGATAAAGAGGAACTATATAATATAAAGTAAAATAATACATCACGGAGTACCAATTTAAACAACAAAGTAAATCCCATCAAAAGTATGGCATACTAAAATATTTCATAATAGCTACATTTTTTCAATTTACGTAATAACACTTACAATAAGTATATCTGCCAATCAAATGTAATTCACACTTTATGTGAATACTCGTAAATTTTTACACTATTTATTTTTGTAATAGCTACAGTTTTTCTTAGTAGCTGTTAAAATTATATAACAAACCATATTGTTCATGGACAACACTATCAAAAAATGGTTTTTGTTTACAGTAATGTGAGATTTTAGTTTACATATTGTATAATGATTTAACGATGCAAAAAAACCAGCGGTTTGCTACTATTATAATTTTTACAAACTTTAAAATTTTACACTGATAGGTTCTTACCTATCAGTGTAAAATTTTAAAGTTTGTAAGTCACTCTTGTGACTGTGCATTTCTTTTCATGTGTCAATCCCGTCAGCGAACTTGACAATGGCTGGCAGACGAAATACATCTTTAAATATATCTTTCGTCATAACATTGTTTTCAAGGCAAAATAATAGTCTCATCATAGACGGTACAAAGCCGCATAAAATGCAATATTCTATTCTATTCCATTTACACTCTACTAAAAGAATTATATATAATAGAATAGAATGTGTTTTATTAATAATTCTAGAGTCATAAAAATATTATGAACTTTAGTTTTGCATAGTTTAACATAATTATAATGATTATTATGCAAGAAAATGCAACTATTCTCGTGATTTTATGTTCGTAACAATACATTTTGTATTATTTTAATATCCTTATTTTTAAGAAAGTAACTTACCAAATTATTGTGACCTGCTTAGACTTTGCTATTTCCGTCGATCTAAACTTTTAAATTAGGCTCCTCTTTATAAGTTGTTTGGTACTGAAATGAAACTCCTTTTTCTATCATATTTCTTTATACAAGTCAATGCTATCAATCCCTCCTAACTCAACATCGGTTCAAGTAAGAAGATACTTACATATTTTATACAGCAGTCGAAGGCACTATATTCAGGAGTGAATCATAGGGCGAAAACTATTTTCCTGTATCGACAATTGGTAATTTTACGTAACATTTGTTTTGTTAGTGATTGTAAATAGAGGGATTCGGAGATTTAACTCATGCACTCGATGGCTTTGCATCGAATAAAAATCTATGTCAGTATCTTTAAGATCCTCGAATCATTGTACTGAACGCTAATTGTATTTAATTACAAAATAGATTTCAAAAACAGATGCACTAAATCATTACGCATCAATTGACACAGTGAACCTAATTAATAGTACTAACAATCAAATAACATACGTAATAGATGTGTGCGAAAGTTGTTCTGCTTGTAAATAATATAATGTAGAACTGGCATGAAGCAACATATCATAATTAATGGGTATTACGTGTTAGTTTGTATGAGCCATGGATGAGCAGACCGGTCCTAAATTTACTGGAAGCTTTAATAAGCTTTTAGTTGAGAGGCGCTTGTATAGGGTGTTGTTTTTATAGGAGTTGGTGATAAGACGTTGCTTCCCTGTTAGTAAGGTTCAAACTTATTTGTACCTAATGCAGAATAGCTCTGTGCTGTTAAGTGTCTCTAATCTTGCTTTTTCGCTAAAGCTTTAAGTTCTAAAAACACTGTAATATTAGGTCTTTACCTATGAAATTGGCGTTTTGTATGAAGATTTTATTAGAAGTTATATTTTTGACACTAATGTTTTCTTAGATTTTTCAATAATTATTAAACATAATAGAATGAAATTTAGTATAAGTAATGGCGCACATTTAAGCTAACTTTTGTGTTAAAAACAAAGAAAAAAAAAGTATCAGAGAAGAAGTTACAATTAAACAAATGAGAAAATCCGCTGTTTTAAATTGGACCCATGTTCACAGGCTTATTAATAATACAAATAATTTATTTCCTAAATAATAAAAAATATTTAAACAATATATATGTTTAAAATGAATATAGAGTTTTAAGACTGCGCAGAAATAAAATGGCAATTTCATAGAAAAAGACCTATTATTTCCACACTACTGCTTGGGCGCGAACTCAATGCTACATGGCAACTACGAAAATATACGTTTTTATTTCGTAAAAAAGATAATTTAAAGTAAACCAATATTAGCTTTAAAGTGCATCAAATGCAGGAAGTGTATCACCATCGGATTGTGTATCACCTATCAATAAAAATGTTAATTTTCTAACACGGTCTAGTCAGATTACTTAACGTACAAAAAATTTATAATACTTAATATTTGCAACATTATATTAATATTATTGAAAAAAAAACATAATAATATTAAATTATAATTTGAGATCACACATGCAATATTGCATTATAACCGTCATAGTTCTAAGTGACATGGATAACAGAACCAAAACCTGATATAAACTGGTCAAAAATAATAATTTAGTAAACTGTATTTTTTTTAACTAAAATATGTCTTGGTACCTCCATCAATGCTGTAATAATTATGAAACGCCTACAGCACGAACTGTGCTTGAATTAAAACGACATAGCGTACTTACTAACAATATAGATAGCATAAAAGCTTTGTATAAATTTAACACTCAAAAACTCTTGCAAGAATCACACTACAAATAAAATTCCAAACACCCTATATAAAGACAGGTGCGTTCGATTGCGCATCATAGAAATGATACAAATAAAATGTAAGGTAATTAAGTAAGCACGCAGCTTCCTTTCACTACTGATGAGGCCGTAACAGATGTTTCTATATAGCCTTAGGGTACAATAGGCAAAAACATTCTACTTTATAATTAATTAATCATTTACACTAATAATACGATGACGTGTATGCACCTTAATATCCATACAAAAAAGTATTTGATGTATTTTTTTTATTTGTAGACACATATCAACGTCGTTTTTGACGACTGGAGTAATGGTTATAGTCCATGACTGCTGCGCTGAGGTTTCAGGTTCGATTTCCAATCCGTGTATATCTTTTGATAAATTGTTCGTCTTTCCAAAATTTATCACTTGTCTTGTAATATTTAACCACTAAGGTAGTCAAATTAATTTAGTCTCCGAGGTAAATTAAGCTCAAAATAAATCTTTATTTTTTTTCGCTACAAAATTGTAAGTATTCAAGCGGAAGTTTCAAGCTCAGTTGGAATTGAATAAGATTCATTAGACAACAATAGTCTAAATGAATAACCCCTAAGGTATTTAACAACAACAAAAAGCCTAATTACCTTTTTCAATTATCATTACCTAACTGATGTATCCTGATAAATATCTAAACCTTATTAAGATTAACAAAGACGACTAGAATGACTAGCGATTTATACCATACAATACGTTGTGAATTTTCCCCTTGAATTCGTTCGCGTGGTATTATAAGATAGTGGTAGTCTAAGATATAATGTACATTTACCTTTAAAAATGTAACCTTTTGAGAGAAATAAACAATTGAAATTGAGTTGAATTAACAGTCTGAATAGCATTTAAGACATTAGGTACTTTGAGCGAAGTCTGAAGAGGCGTTTAGTAAGACAGGTATGACGATGGCCACAAAAGGAGAATTTCATCCTCCCATCAGATCAGATGCACAGCAGTCATTTTACTGCTTTGGTTCAAAATAAAAAATATCTCCTCTAAAAAAACAACTTGAATATGGTATGAAGAAGGTACTACGGAAGTCTATGCCTTATAAGCCTTTCCAGGAGCTTTTCGGCAAATGCCAGCTGAAAAGAACACAGTGTGATCTAATTCGGTCGTTTCCGCCTTGTAAATAACTATGATATTTGCCGCGAAATCAGTTCCTGATTTCTTCCAGATTCATAGTTCTACAATCGTGCTTAATAAAACGCTAATGAATTCAAGCTGGTAAAAGCTATTACAAGCTCGCATAGACGTTAACAAACACCGTAAAAGTAGTGGAAACTTATACAGTACCAATTACATAAGCTTTACAACGACTCTTTCAACGCCTTTGACTTTAATTCCTGCTTACAATCTTTATAAGTCTGGCTTGTTGTTAAAGCAACCTTTATAAGATCGCGGATTAAACTTGAATCTGGATGACATCTGTTACTGCTAAAAGGTTTTCTTTTCTACCTATCGATGTGTATTTTGTTAGGTTTTTCGTGTAGGATATGTTTTGTGTATACGCATCTCGCCTGAAGGTGGCTGAAGCAGTAGTTATTTTCGACTCCCATAGACCAGCTGACTGGCTACAAACTCCATGGTCAATCTTCAGGTATCCAAGGAGTCACGGAAACTAAAAGAACCCTCATACAAAATCTCTTGATACTAAGTGGGACATTTGGATTCCCCAATTTTTATTATGGCAATCCGACTAGTTGGTAATTGGCAATACAGTTTACCATGAAGGTGTTGCAAAAAAAAACCTTATTGCGTGACTCTCGATATCCTCGCCACACGCGGTTCGGCCTCATTTGCGCAAGTAGTCTTTATTAAAAAGAAAATAACTATACTTTGTATGTTCTCCTCCTTAAATAATTTTTGGCTCGTGCAGACTTACATTTAACCAGATGTGCCTACGGCTTAGCACGCCTCAATTAGAGCTTTAAGAAGGCATATTTATAGTATAGTTATGGCTTTTATATTTATGTATAATTATAGGTATTGGTAGCAGCGCAATGTTTTATAACCTTCATCAATAAAGGTGAATTATTTGATTGTAAAAAGAATTAATTGTTACTGAGGTTATGGGCTCAATCAAATAACGAGATTCTCAGTTTTATAATATTAGAAAAGATGTTAACCACTTAACTGTTCCATGAGTCATATATGAACATTTGCATTGTTTTACTATTGTGTCTTTTGATGGGACAGTGAAATTGTTAATGTTGTTTTACCATATTATCTATGTTTGCTCTTGTCTAAATGTTCTATTTAAAAATCTGACTTGACACAGCATTGATACTAATTTTAACACTAACTCCATGCTTGCCAAATGGTTTAGTAAAAATCTAAATATACCAAGTTTTCCGTCTTTTACTTTTTACATAAATCAATAAGTAGGCCTATCTCAGTCTGCATAGAAAATATATTTATATACAACTTCCCTTAGTCGGCTTCAACAACTTGCGTGAGATGAGATCGGATTGTAACACAATATATTTTATAGTAAGGTTCTAGATAGAACATCTGAGCTAAAAACATGTTATAATTAATTAACAATTTACTCAATCACCTCATAAACTTTAGCACAGTTTAATTTCATAATTTATTATGTGTTAACTAGAACACTTGTTCAGAACATTTTATTGGTCTTGTGAACTTGAATACATATTTAAATTACATTTGCATACATATTTCTTCATGATATAGGTACGATTTGATATGTGATGAGTAGTATTGCAGTTATTATAGTTACATAATTAATCGAAAGAAGATGTAGTTACTATGATCTAGAGAAGTATGCCAAGGTGGCTTGGACACATTGAGAGAAGGGATGATGGAGATTAACAAAAAAAAGTTCTACCACTAAAGTAATTGGAGTGTTTGCTGGGGCTTACAGGGACGTAATTGGTGACATCCTTTAGAAAAGGCAAGTGTTTTGCACTCGGAAGCGACGCCATGTATAAGGAAATGTAGAAGCAAAGCAGGTTTGTAAGCACCGTTGTACATGGCGCTCAGTAGGCTTTGCCTACCCCCATGCGAATAAGGCGTGATTTCATTTATGTATGTACAACTAATCAATCTAAAGAATAGTATTGGACCTGATTGATCTATTACCATGAAGGTTGAAATAAAACACTTTTTAATGGATGCTTTCGCGTTAAACTTTTACCCTGACGGACGTTTCAAACACAACAAGCAGACCCCTGCTGGATTCCTTTGTTTCCCAAAAAAGGTACCATTTTGAAACATAGAAAACTTACAAAACAATCGAAATCCGAACCTCATCTTCAAAACGCATCATAATGAACGGACATAACCTCCATTAAGAACAATGTAAATTAGAGCCAGTAAAATAAAAATGTAGGGCGTGAACAAAATCAATTGCAACTATCCAACATTATGCAAAGTACCGTTAAAGTATACCTATGAAACAATAGAAAGTAAAGGCAATGCCCTACCTTGTATTGTATTACAGATAGGAGATATATCGAAAGGAAAATTAATATAAGCAGTGGATAACATTATATGGTCGGCTCTATGGCTTACTGTTCTGTGTTTTGTAAAGGAGATTTGAATAATGTTGTAATGTAAGATTTGAAATGGTTGTCTTATTGAATGAACTGTTTTTGAGAATAGTCGTTGGTGTGCCAGAGATTTTTAGGTACTTACTTTTTGCACTTGTTTCTAATTAACTAATTTTCGTATGTTAGTTTTTCTAATTTTAGAAAGAAAGAAAATAATTTACTTTAAACTTGCCTTTAAAGCTTTTTTGTTGTGTGTTCCTTAATGAGGTTTATTTTTTCTTTAGTTAACACTTTTGCTCTCTCATAAGCTCTCAGGCTTGATTAGACAGCCCTTACCTGTCTAATGAAGCCTCATTGCTCATGACCTGTACTTTATTGAATAAACATTTTACAGACACAAAGAACACCCTGGTGTGTAGGAAAATGCTAGATAATATCGTGACTTGAGTATTAATATCAACTCAAATCTCTAGTAAAACTCCATATCACTAATCTTGACCACGAGGGAAAATCAAATACCTAGGTATAACTTGAATCTAGTTACTTGGAAGAACCACCGAATTCAGTGCAATTTAAATAGGAAATGATGACTGGTCAAGCAAAATTTGAGCTACTGAAGCTACCAGAATACAAAAATAAGAAGATTTTCTGTGAATAATTTTGTTTCCGTTCTTTTTCCTTTTTTTTCACATGTAAAAACTATAAGATTCGTAGCACATATATCAACTTTCTAAGTAATTTGGTTTATAAGTGTGTTATTAACGTCAACCCAATTGAACATACTTGACTTTACTGGTGATAGAGGTTTTAATTAGCCCTACCTATAGGCAGGGTAGGGCTGATTAAACAAACTAGGCAAAAAATATAAAAAATAACAACTCAGTAGAAATCATGTAACATTTTATTTTCAAACAAAAATAAAGTAACAATGTCAACAAAATAAAACATACTATACAACAATAACACTATACAAATCCATTATAATAAATTATTTTTCAGATGGTTAACGTATTGGCAACTATACGGTGACAGTTCTTAAAGTGTTAGCACATTGACGATTTCAATATTCAACCATGCATTATTAGCACACTGGCGTTTTCTTTACCAAACCAGGTGATAAATACAAGACAACTCCCGCACTAGAAATAGAGACCTACGTCGCAGGGACATTTACAGACCTTAAATTAACGGTCAAAGAGCATCTAGACTCAATACAGCAATCTGTACATTACACAAACAATTATATCCTTGGTATTTGAAAACGCGAAGCAGTATAATAAGACTACAATCTAATAACATGTCGTATCATTCTACCTATCACCCCTGTGCTAACACTCAAGTCTTACATCTACCCTTACATAACTAACATGGTTATAATTTAGTATAAGAATTACGACTAGTGGGATAAGCAGTCTTGTAACTTGTACTCGATTCTGATGGCGAAGGATATTCACTGCCGTGAGCAATATCATTTTCTTCCTTCGGTACATTCTGAGTTGCGGAACTTTGCAACTTCTCATAATCATTGGAAGGAGTTTGAGGAACATATTGTACATTGTACTTGTTCTGGGCACTCGTTGGGTAATAATTGTAGAAACTGGGAACAGGATTGTTATAAAGGAGATTACTGTAAGGCTGGTTTACATTAGGGGGCTGTGCAAACAAAAGCATGGTCGATGGTTGTCCTAAATAGGAGCCTCCAAACGGCAATTGTGGGTAATTAGGAGCAGCATTGAATTGTCCTTGAGATTGTGGTATATTAAAGGTTTGCGGAGAAGATATTTGGGTTGAAGGATTTTGAGAGAATAATTGAGGAGAATAGGGTACTATCGGCGCTGAAGGATAACCTCCAGGTTGCTGATAAAACGCTAATTGGAAATTACCATTTGATTTTGTTGGAACAAGCTGGTATTTCGTTTGGTATCCTGGATTAGGTACGAAGTTCAAAGGCACGAATTGCGACGTAGAAGGGGGAGGTAACAGGTTTATTTGAGGCTGTTGTTGAGGCACGTAAGATGATGTGTCAGACTGGGTATTTGGTGATGAGTAATACTGACTGCTTGTTTGACTCGGATAGAATGAATTGGGTACTTGAGACTGGTATGAGGTGGGATTAGATGAGCTTTGTACATTTGGATTCGACGAATAAATACTATATGTGTTGTAATCCGGCTTCTGTGCTCCAGTTGGTATTGAATTCAAACTGGTAGCTTTCCCTGCACCACGTTTTTTTTGTTCACCATCTTCAACTTCAGTGCAGCAAACCAACGCAGCGAAAGTAACAACGATCTGAAAGAAAAAGTTCATCATACATCTTTGTCAAAATCAAGCGAGGAAGTCAATCAATCAGTGACTTGTTATCGTGATAGATGTGTTTACTGCGTACATCAAATTAGATTACGTATGTATGTTTAACGAGTAACAAATTACCTTTTTTTTAGCAGATTGAATTTGTTAATACAAATAAGTGACCATCAACAAGGCTTATTAATTCGCGTACCTATATTATTGATTTATCTTAAAATAAGTAATACTTACCAAAATCTCTAATTTCATCATTTTGTACAATTAAACTTACATGTGAAGCTTAAAATCACATTATTTAGTTGAGGGAAAACGCGTATTGCGAAAGGAAAAGTGTTGCGTGCACTAGTCCGTGTGGAAAAGTGCAAGGCTGTATCAAGTTCATGTATTTATATGTGCGGCCGTGCACAACTTTCCTCCAGCTCCAGATCGTTGTCGAGGGAAGTGACCGCTCGATAGGTCTTTGTCCTTTATCGGAACGTATCCAGTTTGCTCTGATACCATTACTTGACTTCCTACAGCGACGTGAGTGAGCCGGAAACGCTTTGCGATCATGTTTCTCTCTAAACTACTCTCGTATGTTACACTAGACACTTGAATCATATTACCGTATATACTCAGGAAAATATTTTGTACCTGCATTGCATTCATAAGTTACAAAATGTTTTATCTAAGACCCACACACAAAAACCTTCAATCACCTTTTATATGTCCTACATACCTAAGTATGACGTAATACGTTTTGTTATTCTAACAAATACAATCCAGCTATAAAAATATTGACCCTCATCTTTGTTACAGATAAGCTATGCCGTAACCAAAGATGAAATCGGCAAAGACTGCGTCCGATATTTTATCGGACCAATCGCAAATTGAGCGGTATCGACGGAAACAATTCGTTAAAGCACACTGGTAAAAGGGCTAGCACAAGCGTGATATCTCACGAGCTTTCTATTGCGTCTGTCCATAACGCGAATTACCTCTAATTGTAGCAGGTGGCTACTAATAAACTCATTGCACACGCTCCTTTCGACATTACTTACGTAAGATCTATTATACTCTGTACTTACTGTGTTGTCGGAAGCTGGCGTCCTGTATTTTCTAGTTCACTTTCAAAGTTAAACATTTAGATAGGTACAGAATAAATTACCCTTATAACGTGACTTAAACGATAAGTTTTATCGATAATAGAAAAGAGAATGCTTTGTTTATTGCATTTAGGTAGTAAATAACAAAAATAGTTTTGTACAAAGGTAGATTAATCACTTTTTTTGAAAAAAAACCGGCTCTATTTCAGTTCTTGAAATTGGATTCCTTAAAGTTAATCGTTGTATTTTTTTAAATTTAAGATAAAGTTTTGTTTTCATAAGAAAAAAAATAGACACAAGAATAAAATTTTAAATAGAAAATCTAATAAATCTAACAGCATAATAGAAACAGACGTTATCAGCAGTAAATGTTTTAGATCTTGCATTTAATTACTTAGAACTGTATTTGCGATTACCATTAGCCGATCGACTACCAAGTAATAAATAATAATCGTTATAGTTATAAAAGAAGATAGGAAGATGAACATTCTAAGAATGTTTCTGTATCAAAAATCGTGATACATTACGCACACATTTGGCAAATTATATCACTCTACAGTCACGAAGAAGCACTATCAAGTCCTATTTCGCGCAATAAAATTTATTTCCTCATAATTGATCAAATTCGTGTCTATAAAATTTACTAAGAAATCAATCTATTTGTTGCTCTTTAGTCGTTTCAAAGTCAGAAAGCCATCGGTCAATCGAGTAGACATTTCAAAGAGATAAAATATCAGTAAAATTTAAAAGTGATACATCTTTTTTTTGTGGGAATCTTTTTTGTTTGACGTAGGACGTTTTTTTAAGTCATTTATCCTGGCGGGTAGGTGTGTTCGATTCCTGAAAAGACGGTTTACTTTATGACTTAAATATTGTGTTCGTCTAACAGCCTTACAGAACCAGATTCGCAAGGAGCAAAATATTATTTGCCTAAGCAAACCCCGAAATGAGGTCGCGGTTTCTTATACCACGCAAGATAATTATTCGTTTAATCCACAAATTAATACCTTAAGCCTAGAAGTTCTTTGTGTCCGTTAATGACATGTCTGTAATAATCTCCACGACATATACAAGAAACACTCCCTAGGGCGGGAGTTGTTTTTTAAAAACAGATATTTGGGTAGATAGATACTATTTAAATACCAGTAGCATTCTAATGTTAGTCCTATATAACCCTATAGTACTTTAGTATATAGGACTAAAATAATATCTACTACTTACAAACAGGTAAAGTACTGATTACTAGATTGCACTTTACGATTCTGCTAATAAGTTTAAAGGAGAAAGTATACTGTATGTAAACGATTCCCAGACGATAATTTCGTAGAACTTGTCGAAGGCCATTGTTATAATTATGTAGCTGGTATTACAAAATCGTAGGTATTATTGTAATAAGTACCTACCTGTTGATTGCTTAACTAGAAATTTCGCAAATTCGTATTCCTTACAGTAATGTAGTCAATTGATGTATAGTATACCTAATAAATCTCAGGTGTTTTTATTTGTAGTCTGTCTGTATCTGTAATCTGTCTCACTGCAAGGTAAAGGCCTCCTCTTCTTCGAAATTTCACTTTTCCTAGTCCGTGGCTTCTGTCAATGCCAATTACTTTTGAAACCATCCAGGTCATCCCGGCATCTCCTCCTGGGCCGTCCTCGCTGCCGATATACATCCTCTTAAAAGTATAATCGTTCAACGCTATAGTTTCTGACTCTATTACTACCAAAGATTTAGTAATAGACAACTGATAATAATATAGGCCCAAACTTGTTTTTTTTTTTTATATCGAGTAGTTTGTCTCCTGGGACAGTTACTATTTTACACGGGCTGTGGTGGGGCGGATGGCCCTCAACCAAAGAAGGCCCAAACTAAGACGGAGCCTGTACTTACAGGCACTGGACAACGGGGGAAAATACCTACAAAATATCACCCAGTCAACTGCAAACATTAAATAAACACATTCGAACAAGCTTTTACTTCTAGGTATACTATACTCGTGATAAACTGATCTATCAATATAATACGACCCATCCAATTCTGATATGTAACCCAACTGTTGCTCACACGTTAACCTCAGTAAGGTCACGTTAAACTGATGACGAGTCTAGTTCGAATAACATCAAGGGCAAAGGGCATTCAGAAACTAGACTGAAAACTTGTTTTATTCGAGCTTTGCAGTATCCTGGTTTATTTATTTGATTGATATGGATAAGTAGGTTATGGTCAATTGATGGAACAGCACGCACTATCTATAACAAACATATTCATTATAACAGCCGGAGCCCTCTGTATAGGGTGTGGAGTAAACTAAACCTCACGTAAGCACAAAGCTCAGGCTGACCTCGATTGAAGTATAGGTATATCAGTTGTCATATCGGACTACCATAGATCCGTCTACCGATTAAAACCTTCATGGTAACTATCTTCGGGAATACGAGTAGTCCCGGGGACTAAAGAGCTACATCTTAGATATCACACCAGAAGCCGACTTAAGTTTAAGTTAGTCTTAATAATAATGTCCCTTTTTTGTAGTACATAATTCTCAACGACAACAAAAAAGGAAAATATGCCATTAAACTATTTTTTAGCCACAAAAGAAAACTAAAATATTTAAAAGTGTTTCCTAAATTTAACCTTAAAAAAGAGAGGTATACCCAAAGATTTTAAATTACAGCAGCTTCTTAAAAGCTCTACTTCATTCCGTCACTTATAAGGTTAAATTCATAATATAACGCCATCTATAAAACGTATAGCACACTTACTAAGTACAATTTCCACTCAGAATTAACTTTCACGCCTTCGTACAAACATGCCTTGCTCATAATGATCTACTCAGAAAGGCTTGCGTTAACAAACCAGTCTCGTTTAAGTTCCAATAGATGGTGCTGTTCCACCTAAACTTTTCTGATGATGTTTGCCATTAATCAATATACGATAATCGACAGAAGAGCCCCCTTTAGATGTCATGTATTACTTAATTAATGTTCAAGAATTAGTATAAGTTTTATCTTACACGAATTATGGCACAAGCTTGCATCCATCTTTATGCTGCTAATATTTATAAAGTCTATTATGAGTTTCTCCGTGTGGTGACGGATCTCCGTGTGGTAACGGAGTAAGAATACAGTGTGTCACATCCCCATCTCATCCCATGGGTGTCGTAAAAACAGACTAAGGGACTATCCGTGAATATTTTCTTTACGTAATAAAAAGAAGGAAAACTTGAAACAAAACCCTGTACAAACCCATCGGTGGTGACATATCGTATTTTTACTCCGTGTCGCTACACGGAGAACGTTTATAAATAACGTTTATAATATTAGTAGGATGCTTTTGTAATTAAAATTAATTGAAATCAATTTAAATGTATAATAGGTACGATCATTAAAATACTTTCTCGTATAAGCTCAGTAGTCAGTCAGTCATAATAAAGCATAGTGTAATAAGATTAACAATAAAATACTGCACGTAATTGTTTCATGATAATAGTTGTATGTAATAACAATTGCGTTAATTGCAATAGCAGTTATAACTTTAATTTATTACTGACATACATACTTCCATTATTACTTAAGATCAATACGTAACGATATGAATTTTATTAGTCTTCGCTTGTTTTCTCGCGATGCGCTATTGATTCGCAAAAACTAATTAAATATTATAAATGTAGCGCTACTTCGTTGCAAATAATATAATTTAACCTAACACTACACTGGGAACGTGTTAATAGTCCTTCCAAATTCACAGAATGCCATCTATTTGTAAACTAAGCAGAGCTTGTAGTATGGGTAGACTATATGACACACGCATTGAGCGGAATTCAAACCCGCTAAATTCTCTATTTCACTGGTTGACATTTTTTTTCTCCCGTCTCCTTTAGCAGATTGTCATTCTGTCCAACACGTGAGGGTCTGCTTATTTTTAGGCATTAGGTAAGGAGTAGCCGTTCTATTTTTCTAACCTAAATGATAGAAATATCATTATCATATCCGCTTTAATATGTCCACAGGCTAGGCCTCCTCGAAATGTTACCAACGCTAACTTTTTCCTCCCTCAACCACTGAGTTTGCCTACTGTGTTTTAATAAATATATTACAAACAAAATTCTTTAAGGTGAGTGTTTCGCATGTGCAACACGGTCTTTTCTGCACCATAACAGCCATGTAATGTCCTACTGCAGGGACGGGCCTCTTCCCGTGACGGAGGGATACTTGGCCTACTAATACCACGCTGGCCAGACGGATTGGTACAGGGTTTAATTTCAAGTTTTCCTTCTTTTTATTTCATCATCATCATCATTTCAGCCAATTGACGTCCACTGCTGGACATAGGCATCCTCTAAATATTGCCACCTTGCGCGGTCCTGCGCCTTGCTCATCCATCGGCTTCCCGCCGTCCTTATGAGGTCGTCGGTCCACCGTGTGGTCTCCCCACCCTGCGTTTTCCGGTACGCGGTCGCCACTCTAGAACCTTTCTTTTTTTCTTTTCTTTCTTTTTATTTCATAAAGATAATATTCACAGATAGTCCCTTTGTTCGGTTTTTACGACACCCATGGGATGAGATGGGGTGGTGACATATTGTATTCTTACTCCATCACCACACTTTTCTGCATGAATAGTCTAATAACAAATTTTCTGTGACTATTCTCACAACGGCAAACTTTGTGACGCGTGGAAAAGTGTGTGTGTGAAATGTTGTTATGGAAAACCACAAGTGTGCGGTATATAAGTGACCCTAAGTTTCCTTGGCCCTTGGGTTAAGTATATAAGATTACATGTGCATACATAGCTCTCTCTTATACCGTCTGCTTGATTTAGTTTCAAGATAAAATCGAATAAGGTTAACGATATATGTGTGATTCCAGCGTTACGGAAAATGGTTTTAAGTTTTAACGCATGTGATTTCAAAGTTATTGTGGGTGTAATAAAACCTTTACTAAGAAGAAAATGCTGAAAATGTAACTTAATTAAATCAAAATGTAAAATTAATTTGTACATGCACCAATCATGTACAAATTAATTTCCTTTTCCCTTATCCAATTTCTATGATAAGTTAATAATAGAGTTCGGTTTTTTTTTGCTCGTATTGATAAATTATCACTAAATTAGTTCAAGTTCATCTAAACGAGAAAAGTCTTTACTACAGTACCACCAGTAGTCTATCTCGGCCGAATATTTATTATAAATGCCTACGGCTACGCGGTACGTAAACATGCGACCTCCAGCTTTTTAATTACATTTACCTACTTTCCCGCTCGTTACTGCGACACAGTCGCGACTGTTCACTTCCCAAAGCCACCGCTATCGTGAGCGTGTAGGTAGATAACTCGCGTTTCGTCCGTTTCTATGAAGTCGAAATACTGTATATATTTGTACTATGTATGTCTTTACTCATATCTCAAGTACCTACACACAATATTATGGGATGAATTTTCACTTTCACCTTCCTCAAAGAAAACAGCTTTGAGATACTTAAAATTCAGATCTACAAGTTCTTGGTCGTAATAATATTTGAATAAACGAAACATTTATATGAATGTGACTGACATTATATAAACTGCAACTAAGTAGGTATCAGCATTTATAGCTTTTTAACTTTCCTAGACATTACTTGAACGTAAAATAAATAGGGAAAATCATCGTATAATATTGTAATACAATAACTTAGTGTGGTAACCTGGGATGAATACAAAGTGTGACCTCACCATCTCATCACATGGGTGTCAAAAGCCGACTGGGGTAGAAACTATCGATATGTAAAAGTATTACTTAATAGAAGAAAAACTCGACACAAATTCTTCTGGCTGGAATATCATCATAATAACAGCCCATTAATGTCCCACTCAGGGACGGACCTCCTCCCGTGATGAAGGGGATACTTGGCCTACTAATACCACGCTGGCCAGACGGATTGGTATATTGGTTTAATTTTAAGTTTTCCCTGTTTTCACTTCGTAAATATAATATTTACGGTTAGTCCCTTAGTCGGTTTCTACGACACCCATGGGATGAGATGAGGTGGTGACATATCGTATTCTTACTCCGTCACCACACGGAGACTATGTCTGATATATATGACAAATAGTAATCATAGTACCTATAACTTATTGTGTTATAACACAAATAAGTTCCAGTGAAAGCGACAATCTCAACCAATTGTTCCATCGATCAATCCATTTTGTTTACATAAGACACGACAGATAAAAGTGTATAATATGTAAAAACATGTTTATCTACGTATTGTGTACCTACCTATAGGTTTTAGGTACTGTTTATAGGTAGAGAATAGTATGCAATAACATAATGGTAAACTTCGGTATATTCCCATAGATCAAAAATATTAACTTATTTGAATTTGTAGTTAATCATCTCTACGCGATAGCTACCAAGATAACCTACTTTAATACGGCAGCGGACAATAGCTAATGAAAAAACCATAAAAAATAAAATAGTATTAATAAAAATAATAGTTGTAATTTTCTAGCAGATTTTTCCAATGATACAAAATTTCCATCCGAACCTTATACCAACCGTGAGGCTTCTGTCATCGAGAAAATTAATCATAATCAATTAATATACTTTTAATTTCTTCATTTTGTAAGAGTTTTCTATGTACAATATGTATGTATTTACAAAAAAAAAGTATTTAAGTATGTTTATCCGTTGTCTAGTTCCCACAGTACAAGCTTTGCTTAGTTTGGGACTAGATGGCGTTGTGTGAGGAATATTTATTTATTTTACAATGTCTTATTATAATTAGATACTCTCATTATTCAATCATAACAACGCAACTATTACGCGAAGCATTATCGATACACTTTTTTCTTAACATCCGTTTCGTATGAACGGATTGTTAAATTAACTGATTACATACAAAATGAATAAATTTTGTTACTAAATATGTGTTATTTACGCATTATGAGCATTGATTTATTGAGTTATAAAGTAATTATATGTTATATTATACTCGATGCGTTAAATCCTGATTGTTTTTTTAATGATTTGTTGTAACATAATCATTATAACAGTACAGAAATGTTCTAGGATAACAAAGGCCTCCTCCAGCAATAAAGGATAATGATAACTTATACCTGAGCCGTCGTGCTTTAAATTCTATAGGGCAGTTTTATCATCATGTCAGACAAAAGACGTCCATAACTGCACATAAGCATTTTCTTAACTTTTCACTGCGTGTGGTATAGCATACACAAACACAATAGTATTTCAAAACCTTACAGGATTTACTACTAGGTACGTTTTCCTGTAACAAAAGAAATGTTTTCAAAGCAAATAACCTAAACAGACAAAACGCGCGACTAAAATTAAATGACTGTCACCGCATCTTGTAACCTGGAAGGACGTAAGATTTATTGACATTAGGAAGTAGCTATTCTATAATACAGGGCTTTCTTTTTGCTATCTATATACAGAGTGGAAAGTTTCAATGGGGCAGTAAAGTCGTTGCAGCTACAACAAATTGGTCTTAGGATTTTTGAAAAAAAATACATTCCCATTCACAGATTTAAAAAAAAAATGGCCGGTTAGTAAGAAAATTACTATTTTTCACCAAAAGTTTTTTTGATGCCAATCGATCCTGTTTCGTATTCTGTTCAAAAAGTTTTATGAGAGCAAGAGGTTGGAGTACTAAAAAAGTCACCAATCTAATCCGTCTGGCCAGCGTGGTATAAATAGGTCAAGTTTCCATCTGTCACTAAAGCTATCCCGTCCCAAAAGTTGGACAATTAAATTAAGTAACTTATTGTTCTGTTTCTGTTTTAAAGTTCCATAACTTGATATTTTTCTATCAAATTAAATTCGTTTATAATTTTAACATTGATTGGTAGCATTGCTAGTAAATCAATGTCGCGTAAAAGCTATATATCACAGACTCAAACAAATATTGGAGAAAGTAATTTAATAAAAAGATTGATAACTCAAGTGTGCCGCAGGTGTAACCTACTCGTAATATGCCGAGATAAAATTCAAGGCAGATTCACTATAAGCATTGCGTAATTTAATGTAGGCATTTAGATTTTCTTAAAGCATTATTAAATATGTTATTAGGTATGCATCTTTTTAGCTAAAGGCAGAAAAATTATACATGACGGAAAAATATAGTATTTTCCTAACCAATTAAATTTGTTCCATCATAACAGCCCATTAATGTCCCACTGCAAAGACAGACCTCCTCTCATGCCGGAGGGATACTTGACTTACTTGCTGGCTAGACGCATTGGTATAGGGTTTATTTTAAGTTTTCCTTCTTTTTATTTCGTAAAGATAATATTCACGGATACTTCCTTTGTCGGTTTTTACGACACCCATGCGATGAGATGGGGTGGTGCAATATTGTATTCTTACTCCGTCACCACACGGATGTAATTAAGTTTTAATGTCAAAAAATATAGAGTTTCTGTACATCGTGTTAAATAAATTGCAAGTATTATAATGGTGTCAAGAGTTGTATTCAATTTTTGAATAAGAAAATAATATCTAAGTAGATATTTTATGATATTTTTGCATGTAAACAAAATTACGCAAGTTTTATCATCTTAGATTTTGGACTCGTTTTATTAAATAGACAATTACTTAGAGTTTCAAACTTATTGAAAATATTCCAACAAAAGACACGACAAGCCTACAGAACGAACTACAACGGTCCATAATCTGCTATAAATCTTTTAGTTACTTACACAATAGAAATCTACTTTATAGTTGCAGCACCTTGAATGCATAATACCTAGATGTCCACTCAAAACGTGACTGATTACATAAGGAGAGTTACAAGAATTCGGAAGTGAATGCATTTAACTTCCATTCTGTCTACACGTTATTTCGACCGTGAACGCTGCTATTAAGTAACTGTTTACACAAAGAACTATAATAACAAGCATATCTGCTCTACTAGATTCATTCAACGTGTTATATCAACAGATATTGTAATTTAGTTCGGCATTATACGCAATTGATTGATTTCATTAATTGCATTGTGTGGTGTGTCTATCTGGGTTTAATAAAGATGTGGTCCTTGTGGTGATGAAATCAGAGTACAAAACATCACTACCTCATCTAATCCCATTACTCTCGTAAAAGTCACAGTTTTCATTGCTATAGAAAGAAAACTCAAGCTCTTTACCAATATTTCTAGAATATTTATCATGCTAGAGAAGGAAAACAAGCTCATTACCTCTCTGACTTGAATAGTAAGCTGTTTTCTTCTGAACATTAACAAAACTACATTCCATGACTAACGACATCGTGACGATGAAACTATAAAGAAACTTATGATGTCTTTCTGTATAAACTACTGTAGGCATATGATGTACTTACTTATTTGTAGACAGCCTTGGATGAACTCGATCCATAGATTCTTCCTAATACTACTTTGTTGATTTGAAATAAGGTTTTACTCTACATTTACTTTACCTTTAACAATTGTGTTTATAGTTTAGACACAAGAACTTATTTGTGTAGATAATAATTATTCTTTATTTATTCTTTCCTTCACAAATACAATACAGTTAAATGCATAAACAGTTTCAAAACAGTGTATCTTTATGATTTGTGAAGGACTGGCGCCCGTAATGGGTTTAATAAAACCTGTGTCACGGGTCACCAGGCCCCCTCAATGACGACAAAGTTGTGGACGAAATAACTAGCACTTAAATTAAGAAAATAAGAAAAAAATATTAAAAAAACTAAAATATATGATTAGTATCTAGCTTAATTTCTATATTAGTTGCAACAGTATTTCTCATAAATAAAAATAATGTTTCGTATTTTAATAGTTACTTATGCTAGAGGTGCAAGAGATGGTTATGTGTGTGGTGAGAGTGTTTAAGTAGGTGAGTAGTGTGTATGTGTGAAGATGTATGTGATCAGCATTAGATTTGGGTGAAAAGTGTATGAGAGCCGGTATTAGTGCATATTTACTCTAATTGAGCTTACTTAACTATATTTAGTTTGGACTTTATTAAATTTTATGTAGTTATATGTTTAGTTAAAAAATTAGGGGACGGAGAAGTCTTTCAGTATCATCGTAGGTTAAAGTTTTTAGGTATTGTGAAACGACTTTTTTACATTTAAAGGAAGAAAGAGTATATATGTTTAATAAGCAATTGATTTTGTTATAGAGGTAAGTACCCAGAAAGCAAAAGAAGTGATGAGAGAAGGCAGTCCTAAGCTGGAGAGAAGTGCACACAATGCCCAAACGTCGTTTGCCCTTGTTTTTATTTGGGTCATAGACAGTATGAGTATGCTTGGCTAGGACAACTCTTAGAATAAAGGATTTTCTTACTGATAGCAAGTTCCACTCCCTATATAGGTCATCGGTTGGAAAGCGGAAAGGGAGGCCAGCAGCAACCTTTAGGACTGCCCGTTGTGCTCTTTCCACAACAAGAAGGTGTGTCTTGGCGGAGCCCCCCCACGCTACAATACAGTAATCTATAAGAGATTGACAGAGCGCAATGTATACCATACGAATAGTAGAACGGTCAGCTACATTTTTAAGCCTTCTAAACAAATAGATTAGCTTACGCAGGCGAGACGCCAAGTTGTAGAGATTTTACTATGGCTAAAGTTTAAAAAAAATACCGATATGTACATTTTTCTAGAGCAACAGCTAATAATTTCTAGATAATCAGTACAGTAAAATGTATAAACAAAAAAAGAAACATTGAAATATTTCTACTACGAGTATGCCCAACTCCAGTAGCAAACTACTTTCTAGTTTATTATCAATGAGTGTGAAAGATCCGGTTGCAAATTCATTACCAAACCAATCACCTGTTTCTTAATCAGGTTCAACTAAATATAATTTGTTCTACATAATCATAAATGGTAATAGACGGTCAATACGGTTTATTATACGGAAGCATCGAGCGACAACACCAGTCTGAGTACTAGGCTTATTACAATTTCCTACAGTACTTTCATATGAGTGAAACTGGCGATGCGCGCCAAGTACTGATTACCCAAGCAGTATCAAGTTTCCTTTAGATGTTACGCTCTCTCAATGATTTGTCTATTCCTTTAAACTCATGGAGATATAATAAAATTTCACTTTTTTTATTAAATCGGTTTTTATTGTAACAACAACAATCATACAACTAGTTTTTATAAAATAATAAATAGACAACCTTAACTATTTACTATATTTACATTCATTGTAATACGAAGCCGTATTTTATAAACAACAGCTGTTTACCTGTGGCCACGAAGCTGATGGTTTACATATTACTATTATCTTACTTCACTCGGACGAAACAAGTTGTTTATCTATCTTATTCATCTGCGTGGAACAGTAGCATAATTACATACATGTTACTAAAAAGAAAGCAAACACAGACAAAATAGCCAAATTATAGCACGTGCGCAGTGACACGAACGGCCAGTGGTTATAAGTATCAGTATCGCCGCCCACACAGCTAATTACCGGAACGTACGCAAATAAATAACACTATAGGCGATACTTTCGCCCTGACACACTATGTCATCACTCTTGCCACACCTACATCACACAAACTTTTTTTTAATTTACACATCAGTCTGATTTACAAAATATTTAAATAATTTTACACGTGCGGCTTTAGTTCTTCACTGTATTTGATTGTGTTATATGAGTTTTCACTTGCTGAACCATGAGCATCGTTAGCTTCAAAGCCTGAATTTATACCTGAAAAACTGTATTTAGGTCCAGACAATGAGCTTGTAGAGGATACAGGACTCCTGTATGATGGACTAACCTGGCTGTGTGTTGAACGATATTGTTTAGTGTTTACGTAATATGGCCTATGAGATGATGCGGCATGAGCATTATTAGATGAATGTAATGATCCAGGGATGCCATAAGTTGTACCAGGGGGAGAAGCAAAGTGAGAAGAAGATATGCCACTAGCACTTTCTAACCCGTCAGGTTTACCTGATTGGTACACGGGGCCAATAAATTTAGACGAACCACCAAAACTTAATGGGCTATGGAAACTAGCACCATGGCTGGAGGGAGCTCCTGATAAACCACCATGACTACCGCGGTAACTGCTAAAAGATGGTCCTCCATAAGATCCAGATATGCTAGAGATTCCGTGAACATTTTCGTTTTGATTTGAGGAACCTAAGAAAGCTGAAGGCTTGAATGAAGTTTTGCTAGGTGCGGCATAACTACCACTAAATTGTTTGTAGGGCCCTGCAAAAGAAGATCCAGATCCTCCCAGGCTAAGACCAGACAATGAATGGCTCGAACCACCTAATAAATGACCAGATCCACCGAATGAATAGCTAGGACCGCTCACGGAATGACCTGAACTACCTAATGAATGTCCTAAATTGCCTAAGGTTTGTGGAGCACCGCCAAAAGGAGAACCAAAAGATGCACTAGCACCAAAAGACTGGCCAGCGCCGCCTAATGAATGTCCAGCACCACCTAATGAATGTCCAGCATCACCTAATGAATGTCCAGAATTCCCTAAAGAAAATGAACCACCCTCGCCCAAGGAATGTCCGGAATTGGCAGATCCATAAGTATAGGAAGGTGCAGCTGGAGCAGCGGACTGCGATTGAGAGTCAGTAGGAGTGAATAAAACGGGACCAGTAGAAGTATATGAACTAAGTCCGTTTGTACCAGACGAATAAGCAGGCGCGTTAGACAATTCGTATTTAGGACCACCGTAACTGTATTGGGGCAACGACACCTCTTGACCTTGCGCATTTTGAACTCCTTGTTGGTGGAATTCTGCTATGGCGTTTGATGGCTGGAGTGAAATCCCCCCACCGCCAAGACTGTGTTGAAGCTGACTCATAATTTGAGATAGATCTCCGGCTGAATAGCCTCCTTGGCCTGATTGCAATGTAATGGGAGGCAGCTGTATGGTTGCGTGTCCACTTGGTGAGAGCCCTTGTGAAGGATATTGTAGTGAACCACTTGATTCTTGTCCTCCAAAGTTATAACTGGGTTTGGATCCACCAATGCTATAACCAGCACCGACACTGATTGCACTAGCACCATCCTGAGCATATGAAGCCGGTTGATAGCTGTGTGATTGTCCAAATGATTGTAAACCATAACTGACGGGTGCTTCTCTTTTATCTTTAGGTTCTTCGACCTTCTTCGCTATAACTCCCCATGATGTTGTTACACACGATAGTGCGATGAAAACGATCTGTAAGAGATAAAAAATAATTACTTACTTTCATTGAGATAATAATCTGTATCGCGAATGAACTTTAATTATGACAATAAACGTAACATTTCGAGCAAAAGTGATACAGAAACTGGTTTCCAAATTCTGTGGTCGTGCAAGTGCCAAGTTTATGGACGGCCCGCATCGCAATGTTAAGATTAACGCCCACATTATTAAAATTTCACTTTTTCCACTTTTACTTTAAACGAAATCATATGTTATTTTCTTTTAACATGTAATGGGAATACTTTATTTTTAATAATTTATTATGAATGTCTGAACATTCATAATAATTTATATATATGCAATACAAATATGCTTAAATAAGTAATTAACATGTTACGTAAAATTATAATTAAACTTTGTTACTTTTAAATATTTATAATTAAGATTGTATCTATTATCTTAATTAAGTAGAGATTTATTTTAAAATACTTTATTTATGTTATAAAGTATATTTTTCAACGATTAATTAATAATGTAATATCAAATTAAAAGACGTAAACTATATTTTCATACAAAAACATTTATAATTACAATTAACACTGAGCTTTAAGGATTTATTATTTTAGATTTTATTTGCACTAGTTACTTATCACTTATTTCTAAAATCCTGTTCAATCACAAACACAAACTCACCGTGAATTTCATTTTAGACGCTTAATGATTATTCTCCTCGTGTATATGAAACTATATCACTGCACAATGTTTCGATCACAACACTTGAACAAAGTTAATATGACTGTATATGTCTATCGGTCGGCTTGCTCGTACAGCCGCCGAATTTGTAATGTGATGTCGCTTGTATTTTCACTGAATTTATAAGAAAGAGACGGTGGCGTGCACCCGCGCCAGTTTGCGGACGATGTCGGAAGGGTAAAAGTGTATCAGAGGACCCTTTCACTGGCTGAAAGAATGGGAGCGAACTACTGAGCTTCCGAACCCAACAATGAGGTAATAGAAACCGGAACTATTGCATCATGAACCGATCACGGCTTTATGCACTATCGACGTAGATGTCACACGAATATCCAGCAATCACGTTCGCGAACTACTTACAGCGTATTTAATAGGACTGTTATAAAGTTTTGGTCAAAATTATATAACTTACGCGTTCTCTCAATTACTTATAATGACAAGATGTGAAGTTACTTTCATGTGAAAAATAATAAGGTCTTTTATGAATAGACACACTATTAACCCAATGACTCGACCTTAAATGTAAAAAAAAAACAATAAACTTTTTTCACACGAAATATTTTAAACATTTTGAATTAAGAACAACACGCATTCGAATTTTTTTGTTTTAATGCTTGCTAAAAAATCCTTATCCATAGAGATATTATCAGTTCTCGGTCCAATTTTTTTCATAATTTTTGTAAATGATCTTATTGCATATATCGAGGGTGTTTTGCCCAACACTAGGCTTGTGCTATTTGCAGATGACACAAGCGCTGTAATAAGTGCAAATGATGTTGTCACTTTGGAAAGCAACATAAATTATTTTCTTAGAGCATGTGAAAACTGGTTTTCGGTAAATAACCTTCTTCTCAACGTAAAAAAAGTCAATGTGTGTTGTTTAATTCCACAGTTAAAAATAATACTTATTTAAACGTAACATCCTTAGGAAATAAAATTGAGGTGGTAAAAACTATAAAATTTTTAGGAGTACAGATTGATTCTCTACTCAATTGGAAGGCTGAGGTTATGTCAGTAACTAACACAGTAAGTAGCGCATGTTACGCAATAAGAACTTTGAGGGATGTTTTATCACTAGCTCAACTGCGTACTGTCTATTTTGCTTTGGTGGAATCCAAGATTAGGTACAGCATCAAATTTTGGGGAGGCAGTTATAAATATAACATTGATGCAGCTTTTGTTGTGCAGAAAAGGGCACTCAGGACAATGCTTGGCATTGCACAAACAGAATCATGTAGGGGCCATTTTATACAGTTAAATATTCTAACGGTACCCTGTCTTTACATCTTGGTTCTGCTTACTCACTTTATAAAAAAACTGTCCATGTATGAGTCTGCTGATGAAAGAGAGCACAGAGTCAAAACTCGAAGAAAAGATTTGCCAACAATATTACAGGCAAAACTTGGTGTTGTTAAGCACTCGGCTTGTGTGCAATCAGTAAATCTCTTTAATAGATTACCTTTAGATTTAAAAGATATTGGTGATGTTAGGATTTTTAAAAATAAACTCAAGGGATTACTAATTGAGAAGGCTTATTATACCATCGATGAATTTATTAAGGATAAGTAAGTGATGTTTGATGATCAATCTGACATTTTGAATGATTTGTTTAATTTAATTTATTTTGTATTTTGTAAAGAATTGTATTGTATTTTGATTGATTGAATTATTATTTTATTGAATTTTTTCATATTCTTATCATTGATTGTGTATTATTGTTTTTTATTTTTTTGATTTTGGGTGTGTTTTCTTTATGTTTTTTTTTGTATGATTTTCAACACAAATGTATGTTTGTTTAGAAATAAATAAATAAATAAATAAATTATCAAAAGCACATACACGGACAACATTAATTTAGTATCTTAATTATTATTTTTTATGTCATATAAAACATATTTTTTTAAACTAGGTCAGTGTTTTACTTTAAATTACTTACGTACTACTTTAAATTTAAGAGATTTTATGATAAAATAGCGATAATTAATTTCTAAAAACGGTTGATATTAAATATGAATATTATGTTCAATAAAATGGATTAGTGTCAAGCATCGGAAAGTTGTTAGGTTTTTTACTTAGTTTTAATCGGTATATTTTTGTATTACATTGTATTACTTACAATCTTTGAAGCTTAGGTAAATAAAAAGTTGGCAAATGTATTCAGGGTGCGTTTGTAGCCGTAGGAAAATGGTGTATAAGGAAGGTGGTAGGCATTGTTTGCTTTTGGATGCGCTTTATTAAATAAAAAATTGCCCCGAATTTACGAGTAATCTTCACATTTTTTGAAATTGCTTGAATGAATTTATGATTTAATAGGAATAGTGAAGATATTATCTAAAAAGTAACTTTTTCTTTACTCTCTTGTCAGTTCGTATTTATTTTTCAGGTTTTTGGTTTTATTGAAAATATTGCTCAATGACACTAACTCTGTATAGGTATACACAACATAATATATAGAGGTTTTCGTTAGATTTAAATTGACAGAAATATCATGGCTCTTCGACAAATAGCTGATTCTAAGTTTAATAAAAAAACTACTTTTAGTAGCTCTACTATAAAGTTGCCGAAGTGTCGCTGTGTGTCGCTTAGGAACTTTTTCCTTTCGATCGCCGATAATTAAATTAATTATTTGTATAATTATTTATATTATATTATAAAAACAAAAACTGTTCAACTGTTATACTTTTACTAATTTCGCGAAAGAGTCAACTGATATCCACAGATGTAATATGCTACTGTTAAGAGCGAATGCACTTTCGTTTAATAAGGTCATTTGTACGCGAGACTGTAATGAAATGACGATGTAAGTAATAGTACACAAACGCAAACGCGATGTTATGTCTTATACACGTATATGCACACTAAGTTTGTAGTGTACTCACAAAATATTATTTGTATACAGTGTAGTGAGAATGTTATCTGTTGATGTTCAATGATTTCCGTCTGAATTGAGAACAATTTGGTAAATTTGTTATTACTCTTAGAACTCATTGTCACTGGTACTCGTAGTTGCTGCTTGGGAATTTACTTGAAGTTTTATTTTGAGGCGTGTGGTTGGATCAGCAAAAATTGTTACGGCTTGGTTTTGCTTCCGTATGGTATACTAACGACGACGACGTGTGTAATGGCTAACGCAGACCTGGACGGCATGGCAAAGTATTTTAATTTTTACTAATAGAAATTCAACCGTACTGTTACAGAAATACGACATAAATTGCTATGCTTTAAAATGATGCCGCGGCATTGAAAGGGATTTTTCGATGCCGCGGCATTGAAAGGGATTTTTCGATGCCGCGGCATCATTTTAAAGCATAGCAATTTATGTCGTATTTCTGTAACAATACGGTTGAATTTCCATTAGTAAAAATTAAAATACTTTGCCATGCCGTCCAGGTCTGCGTTAGCCATAAATGAATGTGAATTTATTTATTTACTAGCTGCTGTGCCCGCGACTTCGTTCGCGTGGCGGATGTTACTTACTTCGCAATTCGATTTAATACTGAAAAATCGTTTTTTAAACCTTATAACAAACAGATATACCTACACACGAATTGTAAAATTAACGAACGAATCAAAACCTTTTCAAAAACAGATCTTTACAAAGACAGATCTATGAAGACTGTGTCTAAACATGTATGTGTGGACTGAGGGCCCATTTTTTTTTTTGCGGTTTTTTGCAGATTAATCAACAAAAGTGCATAGTTAAAGTTGTTAAAGAGTTTGTTAAACGATTATCAGAGTTTGTTAAGACTTCATTCAAAAGATATATCGATTTAAGTGGGTCCCTCAGTTCAAACACAAAATCTCCCATAATTAGATAGGTAATGAATTAAACAACAATTTTTTGGTAAAACTCCTTAGTTAAACATGTATAAAAGTATAAAAAGCATTGAAAAGCCTAATATGAGTAGCTAATAAAAAATAACAAACGTTTTAAAAGGTCCCCGAGGGCCCACTTGAATTTATCTCATAATTAATCAATTATAGCATGAACATTAAATATTCCTAAGCCAAACATTTGTTAAAAGGGCAAGGATAAATTTAAAATTAAAGAAAGATCACAAACAGTGATAATTATTGTTATTTTTAAGTTTTTAAGTGGTCCCTCAGTCCACACACTATGCAAATGCTAATTGTTAAATATATAATTAAATACAACAATTACGAAAATGGGGAGCTTTTCAGTGCATAGTTAATTTTGTATTTTATCGATCTGTATTTATCTTATCACTGGTTTTATAATTCTTTTACGAAAAATTTACAAAAAATGTTTTTCGTACAAGTAGAGTGTCCATGCAGTCAAGAGATAATCAAGAACCATTACATACATTAATGATGTTACATTACGTTTTAAAGTTTCTGCATAGTCATAAAGTGTGAGATAAAAGTAAATAGTTGTAATTGTGTTGGGCCGTATGCGGACCGAATTGAGTGCTATTTGATGCAAACGTAAACAAACAATAAAAAAATACATGTTCCTGTTAAATTAATGATTTAAAAAAATATATATTACGAAGTACCTAATCTTTAAATTTTCCAAAATTATGACATAGAATTCTTATGGTCCCGTATTGCAGTTAATAATAAATCGATAAAAATGTTAAAAAACATAATAATTTAGTCTACATAACTTTTGAAATATTTTTTTTGTTTTACTTTCACTCTGACCTCTTATAATAGCAGTAGATATTGACAGTTTTATTCTAAATTATTTATTTATATAGTAACTCTCAAATCCATAAAAACAAGAACCATATAAAAGAAAGTAGAACTCTCAAATCTGTGGTAAACTGTCAGCTTGTTGATTATCGTGAATTCGGTCAGTTACGAGTATTAATTTTAAATTAAAATAAAATAAAATTGTATTATTATTCTACCCATATTATTATTTATTTTTGCGCCAGAATGCGATGACTTCACGACTCATCTTTTAAAAATTTTACGACGTGACTTAGCTGTCAAAAATTATTTTTCCAATATAAAATAAATAACCCTTAAATATTTATTTTATTTTGTTTTTAGTATTTGTTGCTATAACGGCAACTAAAATACATAATCTGTGAAAGTTTCAACTTTCTAACTGCCATGGTTCAGGAGATACAGCCTCGTGACATACAGATGGACGGACGGACAGCGGAGCTTTAGTAATTGGGGTTCCGTTTTTACCCTTTGAGTACGGAACCTTAAAAACTGTGGATTTCGTGTTACAAACAGACACTCCAATTTTATTTATATGTATAGACATACAGATATGTATTACGATTGTAGCTAATTAATAATATAACCTGTCACTTGTCTAAAACTTAAAATTTTATTACATTTTAATTTTACTGTATTGCAAATTTTATTGTTTTATTTTTTACATTTAAAAAAAGGTTGCAATTTAGATTTAATTGATTAATATTAATATTGTGTAATGTTTTGCTTGCCGTGGCAACTTGTAATGGAATCAGCACTGTTGCTTGAGCTACTTAAATATTGTATTACTAGCTGACCCGTGCCCACTTCGTTGGGCGGCGAAAAAACCGCTTCCCTTTTTAAAACATATTTCATTACTGCTCCTCTCTTATTAGTCATAGCGTGATACTATATAGCCTATGGCACTCCCCGATAAATGGCCTATTTAACACAAAAAGAATTTTAAAAATCGGTTCAGTAGATCCAGAGATTACCCCCTACAACGTCACAAACACACAAACAAACAAACACACAAACTTTAGGTACCTCTTTATAATATTAGTATAGATAACAAATAGTTAATCTTCATTGTAGTAAAATATTTTTTGGTATATTAACAATATTTTTGGCACAATTTGATTTTACCGTCATGACCCGGCATTTTATCTCATCGCTCTGCGCTGGAGTAAAACATCGCGCTCATCCCTAGTTTTACGAAATAGACACCGAGGTAGATACGTGTGTGCCACGGTCCCGCGCTCCAACATTACGAAGGTAAGTTTATGATTGATCTGGATTTGGTTCTCGAATTTTATGATTGATATGGCATGTTTTAAAAATTAAGTAGTAAGGTTGTGAATGTGCTTATTTAGTGAATTAAGTGATAGTAATGATTCTTTATGAGATGTAAACACAACTTTCTACTGTTTTTATTTTGGGCTATATTAATGATTTTATGACTTTGTTTGATCGCTATGGCTATGATTGCTCTGTCCAAAAGACCAGAGCAATGATAATTGTATTGTACGTTATAAAACTACTTTAAGTAATAATACCAGATTGTTACAACGACAAATGATGCATAAAACTTTTAATTTATAACCTTTTATGGGTTTGTTTGGGTAACCCTATCCTACACCCATATTAAGATTAACCGACTTACACAAATTAAAAAACAAAAGGAGGAGGTTCTCATTTCGGCTGTATTTTTTATTTATTTATTTATTTACTAGCTGTATCCCGCGACTTCGTTCACGCAAAAAATATTTTGGTAGTACAAACGTACAATTTTTTTTGCAGAACCCTATAAAAAGCCTTTGACTTAGCTTAACGACTTTCTCACAACAACGATAGCCGGGATCACCGTCTTACGTGCCATCTAAAGCACGAAGATGCCTAGATGAAATTGTACATTACTACTGAGTGGTCACCCATAATAGAATGACCTCGCCGACATTGCTTAACCGACGTTATTATTTCTGAATCAGTGATTGGAACTGGCTGAGAGTGGCTTGCAGTGAAAATTCGCGCACCCAGGAATTCATACAAACATATTTATTTTCCCGCCAAAATGCGATGACGTAACGACTCTCTGTCAAAACTCCTATGATGTCACGACTCATCTGTCAAAAAAATTATGACGTCACAAATCATCTGCCAAAAACTATATGACGTCACAGCTCATCTGTCAAATTTTTGTGATGTCACGACTCACCTGTCAAAACTCTATGACGACACGACTCAGCTGTCAAAACTCCTATGACGTCACGACTTATCTGTCAAAACTCCTATGACGTCACGACTCATCTGTCAAAAATTCTATGACGTCACGAATCATCTGTTAAAATTCTATGACGTCACGACACAATTTCTCCCGTTTTACCAACATTTTCCTTCACTGCTCTGCTCCTATTGATCGTAGCGTGATGAAAAGTATACTATAACCTGACCAGGAGTATGGATAATAATCGTACTAAGTTTCATCAATATTCGTCGAGTAGTTTTTGTTTCTATAACGAACATACAGACAGACAGACAGACAGACAAAAATGTTATTGATTGCATTTTTGGCATCAGTATCGATCACTAATCACACCCTGATAGTTATTTTGAGAAAATATTTCATGTACAGAATTGACTTCTCTACAGATTTATTATATGTATAGATTTCTGATTGTGGAGGTGATGTGGTGAGATTTGTGATTGTGTTTCGTGGGTTATCCTAATTATAAATAAATAAATATCTAAATTAATAATAAATGACATTAAAAACAAATATACAGCCGTTTTCTTAAAACGTGGACACCCCACACCAGACTTAGTATGAAAATTAATAAAACAGTTAAAATGACAAAAAATATAAATAAACCAGACACAAGATAAATACAGATCGATAAAATACAAAATTAACTATGCACTGAAAAGCTCCCCATTTTCGTAATTGTTGTATTTAATTATATATTTAACAATTAGCATTTGCATAGTGTGTGGACTGAGGGACCACTTAAAAACTTAAAAATAACAATAATTATCACTGTTTGTGATCTTTCTTTAATTTTAAATTTATCCTTGCCCTTTTAACAAATGTTTGGCTTAGGAATATTTAATGTTCATGCTATAATTGATTAATTATGAGATAAATTCAAGTGGGCCCTCGGGGACCTTTTAAAACGTTTGTTATTTTTTATTAGCTACTCATATTAGGCTTTTCAATGCTTTTTATACTTTTATACATGTTTAACTAAGGATTTTTACCAAAAAATTGTTGTTTAATTCATTACCTATCTAATTATGGGAGATTTTGTGTTTGAACTGAGGGACCCACTTAAATCGATATATCTTTTGAATGAAGTCTTAACAAACTCTGATAATCGTTTAACAAACTCTTTAACAACTTTAACTATGCACTTTTGTTGATTAATCTGCAAAAAACCGCAAAAAAAAAAATGGGCCCTCAGTCCACACATACATGTCTAAACTTATACTGAAAGACATGAGCGAACGTCATTCTTTCAAGTAAAATCTTAATACCGCCATCTGTTGTCAAATTTGTAAGTTAAAATAAATGACATCGCTTTTTTCATCATAACAGCCCATTAATGTCCCACTGCAAGGACGCGCCTCCTCCCGTGACGGAGGGATACTTGGCCTACTAATACCACGTTGGCCAGTCGGATTGGTATAGGGTTTAATTTCAAGTTTTCCTTCATTTTTATTTCGTAAAGATAATATTCACCGATAGTCCCTTAGTCGGTTTTACGCCACCCATGGGATGAGATGGGGAGGTGACATATTGTATTCTTGCTCCGTCACCACACGGATAATCGCTAATTAATTATGAATGAATACATTTGCACGCCACGTTATGGTGCGGCAGAATTACCTGCCTCGGTGGCGCGGCGGTCGCATTACATGGCTGGCGTGCATGAGGTCGGGGGTTCGATTCCCATGGAGGACAATTGTGATACACAAACTATTGTCCTTAGTCTGGATGTTCTTTGTGTCCGTTAAATTGATATTTTTAAAGGCTAGTGTGAAGACTTATAATTGATATTACACATACGATTCATGGTTAATTTTATTAACATTTAAAAGGAATAACTTATTAATAGCACTTAATAATAAAATAGTTATATATTATTTAAAACCTCTTTTATTTTATGATTACTACTGGTAACGCCATCTCGTGAACAAAAGAAACGAAATTTAAATTCATTCAACATTGAACCAAATCCATTTTTCATGACCCCTGATTTGTATTGGACTGTTCTAATAAAGAGATCTAGCGATATCTCGAGTATTACTTATCCGATTCCGATTGTTTTATTGTAGTATATAGATAGATACCTACTTTAAACTTAATACCTAAAAACTACGTATCTATGTATTTTAATATCTAAAGCGCGCTTATTCCGAGAAGAGTCAATAAGAACCACGTCCGTTCGCATTAAGAGTCAATGTGAATGAAATTATATAGATGCATCGGTTGGCCGTTTCGGACGTTAAACAAAAATCAACCGTACAGCCGTACTCATACTGGCGCGGCGACATTTGGAAATTTTCTTTCATCTAAATCTTGTGTGTTTATAAACCGATTTCTATAATATTTTTTTTATGAATAAGGTTTTAAAGTGTACTTTTGAAATATGGGAGTTTGAAAAAGATATGTCTATGCAAATTACAATATATTTATGTATTTAATACACTTTGAAGAAAACCCTAACGATTAAACAGGTTATTGTGGCTAATATATAAAAGATAGATATATACTATTCAAGACTTTTTTGTACATCTTTTGAAGACCATTATTTTTGTAATACATATTTTTGGCGTATGATCAACGTACGCGATGATAAGAGCTCGAACGCGCTTTTTTTCAACCGACTTGCTTCAAATTTATCGTCACTGCTCAGCTCCTATGTGTCTTAGCGTTATGTTATACAGCCTATAACCTGCCCGGGAGTATGGACTACAATTGTACCAAGTTTGGTTAAAATGCCTTCAGTAGTTTTTGACCCATGCGTGCACATACAGACAGACAGACAGACAGACAGACAGACAAAAAATTTATTGATTGCATTTTTGGCATTAGTATCGATCACCATTCATCCTCCAATATTAATTTTTAACATATATTCAATGTACAGAATTGATCTCTCTACAGTTTTATTATAAGTATAGATGATTTGCATCAGAAGTACTTGTAAATCACTACCTACTTCTGGTAGAGCTCCCTAACTCTATGTTGCGGGTTCTAATAGGATACTCAGTCTACATTTATTTTGTATTAAGTAAAGAAAAGACACGTAAAAACTAGCTTTGAAAAATTATCAGATTTAAACTCTACAAAACCAACAGAAAAAGAACTTATAGTATACAATTAACCAATCGATCTGGTCAATGTAGTCTTAGTAGACCAAGTTTACCTTCGACACTGGTGAAAATTGGAACTGGAGTAGGAAATTAATACTATAAAGTTAAAATATATTCTTAATTGTGTGATCAATTATAATGGTCATCTTTATGTTGCGGTGGTAATCTTGAATAATGATACTATGATATAAAAGAAGAACTTATTAAAGGAGTAATAATGTCAAAGTTAACCACAGAATAATCAATTAACGTACCATAAAGAAATATAGATGATGATAATAAAAGGAGTAATGCTTTCAAAGCTTAGCACGGGACATTCCAGAAACCTTTTTTAAAGATTTTTCAAGGGAAATCGCCAATAGCTAATAATAATTAGAAAGCTTAATCTAAGAATATGGAGCTTATGTCTTCAAATTGATTGATGCCGCGAAAAGCCGAAACCATCAATCAATCAAGCTATTACGAGTAAAACATTACGCCTATGTATAGACATAATCGTTACGCACTTACGGTAAGCGCTTTACTCACCCATAACAGTTACAGAAGCACTTGATGCTTTATAATTTAAATATAACACTTTTTAATTAACTCTATCGTGTTTCATTATATTGAAAGTTGTATTTTTCAAGCTCTTTCGATCCATGGTGTACCTAATATCTGTTCGCTGGAGGGGTACTGGATGCAAAGGCTCTGCCGGTTCCACAGGCCCCCTCCAAGTAAGGCGATGAAGGAGTGCCGCTGGGGGCTTTTAGTGGGTGCACTGGAAGGGTCACCCCTGGGAGCCCCACATACCCCTCCCGTCCCCCGACGAGAGGGGATGCGTAGGCATTTTAACCCAGCGCAACCATAAAAAAAAATGGTGTACCTAATATCTCAAGGCTAAGATTGCTTATCGTAAGGTCGGTGTCAACTTATAAATTTTATTGTAGCTACTCTACAAGAGGACTTTTTACTATTAATGTTACTATTCTTACCAGCGTTCAAATGCTTTTCGGCAAGGATAAGAATCCTCAATTTTTTATCAGGAACTTGTTTGTTACTAATACCACACTGACCAAGCACAGCGGTTTAGGGATTGTCTTCATATTTCCCTTTTAGGCAGATGAATTTTATTTTAAATATAATTTTTACCTATAAAGCTTAGTTATAACGATGAAGATAAGATAAGATGACGTTGTACAGTTAAGTTTTAAGTTGCGGTTCTGGCGCCGTATAAAGCAATCATTAAATTTGGTAGTCGAGACGGATACTCGGGTGGCCTAGTGGTCATGGCGCTGGACGCGTATAGTCCAGAGACGCGTTACCAAGTTTTTCCATTGTCTTTCTTATTCGGATGAGTTTTACTGTTGCCTTTTGCGACACCTACAGAGGTGTAAAATTGGAAGACATTGAAATGAAACGCTTCTAAGTCCGTAACCATACAGACAATTATACGAACAGTAAAACCGAAATAAAAATACTTTTGACTTGAAAGTATATCAGACATACGGAAATACAAATTCAATTTTTTTGTCTATTTGTTTGTCTTCTTTTTTGACAGACACTACAATTGTTTACTTTCATAATGTCCTACGAAGATGTTACTGTGTGTTATTACATAGTATTACATAAGGCATTGTATTACTAAAACAACGGCATTGATCGTGTCTACCAAATGCTTAATGATTATAGTTAGATTTGAGTGTTTAATTTACAAACAATCGGTGTATCATAAAATATCTCAGATTCTCGTTAACAATCATAATTATTTTAAATTTCTTTTCTTAAGCGGACTCGAGTAGCCTGTCATTTCGTCTTTCTACCACTTAACGTGTGAGGGAGTAACACCAAGAGCTTTAGTTGTGAAGCCATATCTCTCACATGATATCTAACAAAAAAGGCATGTTTAAGAGTTTATAAATAGCTTTGATAACAAAATAACAATAGACATTACAAACTACATACGGGCATCATTAATGTTGTGAATTGAGTAATAAATCAATAGATGGACCATCGCAATGGTAGAGCGAAAGCGAACAAACTCTATTTACATTTTGTGAGTCACGCTGTTTAAGGATAGATTGAATTACACATGAGCTGTGATGATAAAACAGAGATACAATCCTCTTTTGAACAACGCATACGCCGCCCGCTTCCCGGACTGGTTGAAACCATATACATCAGGATATTGGCTGAAACCAAAGCGAGCAGGTGCCCCAAGATAAAACAATAGAACCGGAGTGTTGATGCAAATTATATACGCAATTTCTTTTATTCAAATAATTTTCACGTTGAAATTCCGTACATTTTAAAATAGAAACCAAATAACATTAATTTCAAAGGTACGTACGGTAAAAGGTAGATTTATCCATTAAGCACTCTGACAAACAGACAAATCTCACTAACCTATTACGCTTTTACCGTGTGATATGTGTGCCTTTGCAGTGACTTGTCAATCATCTGCACAGCTAAAGATCTGTGTGGCAAGTTTCCCTCCGCACAGAGGTAACAAACACATCATCATAACAGCCCATTAATGTTCCACTGCAGAGACGGGCCTCCTCCCATGAGGGAGGGATACTTGGCCTACTAATACCACGCTGGTCAGACGGATTGGTATAGGGTTTAATTTCAAGTTTCCCTTCTTTTTATTTCGTAAAGATAATTTACGGATAGTCCCTTAGTCGGTTTTTACGACACCCATGGGATGAGATGGGGTGGTGACATATTGTATTCTTACTCCGTCACCACACGGAAAACCAACCACATCCTTACAGTAAAATTTTTAGAGGCTGATATCTTTGAATTCATGACCATGTGAGAAGTTGTTGATCCCGGTAGTCCTGACTAATTCCTGATACAAACAGCATGACTCTGCCAATCTAAATACCTTGCTTTGATTTTTTTACTTGAAGTTTTGATATTAATTTAAACCTAAACGATTGGAACTTAATTTAAAATATAAAAATAGATTGTTTTTCTTTGTATTCAATAATAACTTGCAAAAACTATGACAAAAAGTGTGACACAAAAATCTAGTTTGTATTAAAGTAAACTGACTTCCGTTTAATCACGACCTCGTTTTTTATCCTAAGTACTTTATAGCAAGCAGCCTATCAATATCCCACAACAGAACCAAGCCTCCTTCAGTGATGGGAGGATATGGCTTTCTTCTTTTTATTTAGTTTGTGGCCATCCTGATGTCAAGTGTTGCTCAATCCACCCATAGACATGTTATTCAAGTTAATTTGCATGCCGTGGCAGCCTTTAATTAAGACAACACTATTGTTATGTGCTATATTTATATTAAGTGAATTATCTATGAATCCTATGTATGTCTTGTTGGATGTCTTTAAATAAATAAGTAGACCTCTGAGGTGGCTCTATCACTTCAGCAATGCTGGGATCGAGTTTAAGAGCTTGGCCTAATTACTCCACATTGACGAGACGGGTTGTTATATGATTTATCTATTCTTTTCTTTACGTAGAGAGACAATATAATAAGTAGGCTGTTATGATAATAATATAGATTTTATAACAAAACATAAACCTGTCGCATACCTTCTGAATAAATATACAAGACTTGTGAATATTTATCTATCCTTACAAACAAGTTATTATACTATTAAAACATCAGCAATAATAGCACCGTTTATTTATAACAACAAATTGTTTGAACGAAGAAAATGCTCTTCAATTATACTATTACGTTCAGAGCGTCATTTTCGTGTAACAATGATGGTGTAATGCCCTCAGTCCGCAGGCCCACTGACGTCATCGACCACTTAGAAAGTGACTACTTACCACTTAGTTATGCATCGACGCTTAATATAAACTACTACTTTGTTTATTCAATTACTAATTAAGTTTTGCACGACTTAACTCGGTATGACCTACATTTTTAACCTAGACCTGTTGATTGAGGTATTTAAGCTTCTTGAATACGGCAACTATTTAGTTTTTTTTAGGGTAATAAATCATCTTACGTTTATATGCTTAGCATGTTAGATTACTAATAAGAAACATATGGTATTCTGGGTAATACACATAAATAGGAGTAGATAGTAATATTTAACTTTTAGATATAATAACTAAAAACTAATCTGATACCTATCTCAACAAGAAGTCTTCCTTGATTTAATTATTCAAACAATTTGTAATAAATTTTATGAAATAAAGTATTTTGAAATTTGAAAATTTGAAAATTTGACCATTCCCGAAATCAGAATGACATTTCGTCCACTAAATTATCTTTATTCTGACATCTCGACTGACAATCCTACAAAGAATTCTAAAATACCTACCTACTTCTAAATCAGTCAAGCCTGTGGTCAAGTTGTTTAGGGTACAGGAGGGCAACAATAGAGATGACATTCATATCTAAATTTGTACACAACCATTCACGCGCGTAAAAAAAAAAGTATATATTTGTATCCACAGGGTATTTAATCGTCTATGAATAAAATCGATATTTACTTGTGCTACACCAGTGTAACCTCATACATGTTGCTTTCTCCGGTCGATGAACTAAAACGCATAGAGAACACATTTCAAAAATATTAAGAATCAAAATTTTTAAAAAGCAAATGCTTAATTTAATTCGTTACATGTTAACTCCTTTCTAATTAGCTTCATAATGAATTATGAAAAGAACATTAGAATTTAAAAATTATAATTGTTATTATCTAAACTTTATTTTTAGCAGCATTTATTAGTTCTTTTGGAGGCATGATAAATAGGCATTTTTAAATAGACATTTTGTTAAATGCATGCATCAAAGAACTTTTCAGTCATTAATTTTAAATTATATATAAATAATACTGTTATTTTTATAATTATTTTTAAATTTAATATCTCTCTCTTTGCCTGCCCTTATCCCATTTACTTGGGGTCGGCGCAAATGGTTTTCTCCTTCCATACTTTCCTGTCAGCCGTCATATCATTATTCACTCCCTTTTCTTTCATATCCTCTCTAACACAGTCCATCCATCTTTTCTTCGGCCTTCCTCTTCCTTTCCATCCATCAACATTTATATTCATTACTCTCCTAGTTACATGGTTTTCATACCTTCTCATTACATGCCCATACCAAGATGAACGGAGATATTTTTAAATTTAATATAATTACATAAATATAAACTAAAACCAGGTAGCGCTACGCAATACTAACGTACCTATGAATAACAACTAGAATAGGTTAAATTAAAACTAGGCCAAAGGCAAGTACACGGTCGCAAAAAAAAAGGTTTCCCACGTAAAAAAAAAGTTAAATTAAATCTATGGCAACATAATGCATGAGCCGAACGAACGCAAAAAGGTTGCGAATATAAATTGTCACATAAATTGTCATTACTATTAACTAACAAATTCAATTTATAACAGTCCAATAATCTTAACAGCCCAATAATGTCCCAGTTCAGGGACGGGCCTCCTCCCGTGACGGACGGATACTTGGCCTAGTAATACCACGCTGGCCAGACGGATTGCTATAGGGTTAATTTTAAGTTTCCCTTCTTTTTACTTCATAATATTCACGGATAGTCCCTTAGTCGGTTTTTACGACACCCATGGGATGAGATGGGGTGGTGACATATTGTATTCTTACTCCGTCACCACACGGATAGACAATTTCAATTATTTATTATATACTTATTTTATTACCGTTACTCTTACCATGACGCATACCTACTTCCTCAGATAGACTTATTTATTATTGCAATTAAGAGCAAATAGACTTATCAAAAATACATTCCAGTGACCCAATTCTGTTCGTTTATTTATAAAGTGAGATTAAAACATTTATTGTAGCTTTTATATCAGTCAGATAAAGAAACCGGTATCTCAAGTACAGGTTGTAGAATGACACAGAAGCTTGTGTCTATGGCTAACTTTGTTGAGTGAAACTAGTTCTAATAAACTGTCAACGTGAACCCTTATCAAAATAGAAATTAAAATGAATGAATACCTTTATGATCCTTTCATAAATTTCTTGTACTAGTTTAACTAAGGGGGGGGGGGGAATATAAACTTGTAAAGTACCTGATTGTGATTTGCTTTAGTTACCACAAAAAACATGAAATCTGCGAATGATGTTGACCCTACGAATTAACCAACTGAAATAACCAATTGAAACTCTTTAAATCATTCAAGAAGGTTCTTAAAAGATTTAAATAGTTTGAATAATTACAACAACTCCCGCAGTAGGATCATGGTCTTTGTCGTTTAACATAAATTTAACTAAAACAAAGACAACCAGGTTTTGCACAGTTTCATTTTAAAATCGCACAAACAATTGTCCTACGTGGGATTTATACCCGCGACCTCGTGCTATGCATAGACTCATTTCGAGACCACCACCGATGACACTGTTATGAATGTATTAAAAATTTAATTTATATAAGTTATAACAAAATCTAGCTTACCAAGTAGGTAACAAATATTGAATGTAATTTAGTACACGTAACACACTCCATACTAATATTATAAATGGGCAAGTGTTTTTTTTTGTTCTTCTGTGTCTAGGAAAGGGGAACAGTGCTACCCCGAATATAACGCGAGCGAAGCCGCGGGCAAAAGCTAGTACACAATAAAACAATAAATATGTAACACTGTACATAATATCTTACATAACTAATTAGTACGAAATTGGTAATAAAATAAAATGAAAATGGTTTTTTTTTATTTTATTATTCAATGGTCTTAGAATACAAAAACAGCAAATGTACATAATTATGTACAAGTGACTTATAGTTGTAACGAAACTTGAAATGTTTGTAAAAATTAGAAGAACCTGAGGCAGGTATATCGCCAGGACACAAGATTCGTAGTGTAAGGAATAAGTAGTTCACTCAAAGGGTCGAGAAACATTCACATGGAACGCCATAGTTGCCTTAGTATGATGTCATCAAGAATACAGAAGGAGTGAAGCGGATTCTAATGGAAGTACTCATTAAATCGAAAAAAATAAATGTAAAAATCCTCACACATTCACACATCGCCTAGTACCTAGTCCCAAACTAAACAAAGCTTGTACTATGGGTACTAGACAACGGATAAACATACTTAAATACTTTTTTTTGTAAATACATACATATTATACATAGAAAACACTCAGACCAATGCAAACAATCATGTTCATACAAAGATTTGCATTGAGCGGGAATCGAACCCGAGACCTCTGCGTAGCAGCCATGTAACAAACCGACTGCATCACAGAGGTCGTCATAAAATCACAGCAGTCGCTATACGGCAACATTGTCTACAACTAGCACGAACTCATGCAAGCTTAATGGTTAACAGGTTAGTCTTAATGCTGTTTGCACAGAGAGAAAGAAAGTAAATATGCTTGTTAGAAATATTATGTGCATTTCCTTAATGCTCCTTAATGCTACTAATCAAGAGTGAGTATTAGAAAACCTGGTTCGTAACATAAGTTCTAGTACAAAAATCTGCTACTGCAAAATCGTTTGGTTGTTTCCTCTGCCTATTCATTTGCATATTTATACGTAGGCATAACTAATGTCAGCATACCTAATTATTAGTAGCATATCTAATAATAAGCGTACCTTTTTTTATCACTATCGATCAACAGTACACAATCAATTAATAAAATATTTGTGAAGTGATCACCTAAAAGAGTGATAGGAACCCAGCAGAGTTTCTTGTGGGTGTCTTTTCTGTCATGGTAGTGTTCCGAACCCTCAGTAAACTTAGCCGTTAAGTTAGACGTGCATATGTGATCACTATAAAAACTCTGACGTTCATAAGTGGCATTGACGTGACTTATATGAAATAAAATATTTTTTCATTTTCATTTTTCATTTTCATTTTTCATTTTCATTAATAGTTTTCGATTGTTACCATATTATTTGTTGGTGAACCTATTTGATAACATACCTATTTGAATTGGCAGACCTTTTTGTTTATCGGGCAATTATAGTTTAAATATGCCTATTGTTTCGCGTGTTTTAATTATCTTAATAAGACAGCATGCGTAACTTATTCTTTATTCAGTTTATACGACCTTCGAGTTAAGATATTAACAATTTCATTAAGTATTCTTCGTCACGGAAACAGGGTAAAAGCTTTCCGAAGTTTACCAATATATTACATTAAAATACATTCAAAAACAGGTTTTGACATTATTTAGAGTAAATATTTGTATTTAATATGCGACACAAACATTATTATAAGCACGCAGAGTAAACTCGAAACAAGTTTTCTTTGTGCACAAAGGAAATGCGACCTCTAAAAGAGCTGACTTGTTTTCAATTTCACTTCATATCTACATACATATATCTACAGCTTATAACATAGTTACGTTTACAAGAACATGTAGTTATAAGCTTGTTAATAGTTGTCTAGTTACCATGGTAGAAGCTCTCCTTCGTGTGTTGATGGAGTAATAATACTATGGCATATTTGCTCATGAATGTCGTAAAAAAGATGGTTACCAGATTATCATGCAATTATTAGTTGACGAAATAAATCTTTTTAATAAAAAAAATAACATAAACCTCTGATTTTTGTTTTGTTTTTTTTACACGTTTGGAAATCCCGGAGGTAATTCACGACACTAGGGGCTGTCATTATCATAGACATCAACGGACTCGGACTGACTAAAACCACACTGTGTTCTATGCCAGCTTTCTAAGACAATTTTCTTTCGGTTACCTAGACCTTATTACTATTGCATAATAATAATAAGGATATCCCAAGTGTTTGGTAACTTTTATCAGGTGGTACATTACTTTAAAAAAATATATAAATACAAGAATACCTATTGTGTGACAATTTGTCAAGTAAAAGTTAAATTACCGAATTTTTAACGATTTTAAGATACGAGAATTGACATGCTACTTTAAGTTTGCAGACAATATAGTGACCCAACTGCTGGGTAGTGTACCGTGTTAGTAGTTACCGTCGCTATTAGACGTCAGCAAAGCCAAAGCACGGCCAAACAGCCCTAACTTGACTAGCTAGGTACTGTATCCTTCCACCTAAACACAATAACATTTGTACACTACTGCTTAGACATGAATTAGGTGGGCACAGCGGTAGTACCGACCTACATGAATTCTTTCTAATGATACCTGCGAGTACCACCTGATCGTATTACATAAGCTTATTGTTGATCGCACGCCTTTTTAAGCTACCGCGCTTATTACAAAGCTTCAACACAATAACTACATAGATTAATTTAGTTATAATTACAAAGAAATAACTGTTATTTATTGTACGGGTGAAAAGCACATACGTATTGTAGAGCCTTTGATTAGTACAAAGAATTTACATTCACATTCCAGTCTTAGTAATGTACTCGTAGGTAGAGGTACTGTTTAATAAACATGTCGAACTTAATTACAAATGTCCGTAACTACACTGGCGGACAAAAAAATCGACTCACTTCATACTTTCTCATTTAAAGTGCCCTAATTTCAAAATTAAGACCTAAATTCTAATTTAGATCTTAAATTCTTTAAGTTCTAGGTGTTAGCTTTAAAATGAGTACAAATAATGTTAACTTGCACTCATTTTCCTTAAAAGAAAATGGGGATAAACTTTATGAGTCCTAAAACTTGAAGAATTCAGTGGGAAAATTTTTAACAAAAAACAACATAACATTTAATAAAATCTTTATTACAGAATAAAAATCATTTTAATACCTAGTGTTACCCCCCCCTAGCCCTTATAACTGCTTCCAATCGGTTCTTCATGGATCCAATAAGGTGCTTCACCCTTTCCTGCGGGATGCCATTCCATTCTTCTGTTAAGGCTGCTTGAAGGTCATCTCTTGACCCTGGTGCAGGATTTCTAGCCCGGACTCTTCTCTTCAGCTCATCCCATAAATGCTCAATGGGATTCAAGTCCGGACTACGCGCTGGCCAGTACATAACAGTTATACCCACGTCTTGTAGGTACTGCCGTACAGCATTTGAGCTGTGTGGACGGGCATTATCCTGCATCAGGATGAAGTTATTGCCAACGAAACCAGCATATGGAACTACGTGGTCCCCCAGGATTTCTCCGATGTACCGATCTGCAGTCAATCCTCCTACATGGCGGCCGGTTTCAATGAAAACCAAGTCGGTTTTTGCTTCCAATGAAATACCAGCCCACACCATGCAGGAACCACCACCATATGCAACAGTTTCTGCTATGCAGCATTGTGCGTATCGCTCCCCCGGCCTTCTGTACACTCTTCTTCTTCTGTCACTTTCATGTAGACATACTCTGCTTTCATCGGAGAAGAGAACAGAGCGCCACTGATCTTCCGTCCAATCAACGTGTTCTCTCGCAAAACGAATACGGGCTGCTCGGTGCGCTGGAGTCAATTTGGGTCCTGTTGCTGGTCTTTTTGGAGTCAGGGTAGCTGCCTTGAGTCTTCTTCTCACCGTCCGGGAACTGACAGCTACTCCACGCGTTTCTCGGAGCTCCCGTTGGATTTGAACCCCGTCGAGTGAACGATTTCTCAGTGAAGTGCTGACGATGAAGCGATCGTCTCTCTCTGAAGTGGATCGTTTCCTACCGGAACCTCTTCTTCGTTCAAAGCCACCAGTCTCCTGGTACCTTCGGTATATTATTGACACCGCTGACTGGCTCATATTCAGAGTACGAGCCACTTGACGTTGACTCATGCCCTGTTCCAACAGGGTAACAGTTTGAGCCGCTACTTCTGGTCTTGTGTCGATATCTGGGAAGTCTTCTTGCTTGGAAATTCTGGAGATGTGTACCTGTTGACGTTTCACGGTCAACTGATAAAGCTCATAGGGGTGGGTCGCTTTTTATACCCCCTGAAGTCGCGCAAAATCAACTGAGTATACGAGCATAAAATTATACAGTTAACGTTCATAGACTACTGTTAGGTTATTTAAGAGTTAAAACTGCGATTATTGCTCTTTTTTTTAAGTTTAGACCTAGAACTTAAATAATTTAAGACCTAAATTAGAATTTAGGTCTTAATTTTAAAATTAAGGCACTTTGAATGAGAAGATATGAAGTGAGTCGATTTTTTTGTCCGCCAGTGTATATTCTAATTACAAAGTTTGTGACGACTTTTGCACGTTGTTTTGTTTGCTTTACTGATATTATCATTAAAGCAAACCATGAAGGTTTACTTGGTCTGCAATTACTATTATACTAGCCAGACGAAGTTGAATCGGATTTTCTTTGAAGTGATATCTTCTTTGCTTGATAGAGATCCTTAGTCGCCTATTACCTCGTCATGAGATAAGATAACTAATCTCGGTATTTTTAGTCCGCCTCTACACGGATATATTTAGATAAATTTGCCCTTTACAATACTAAGATTTTGATTTAAATTTGCATAAATGATGAAGAACAAACGTAACACTTCTACTAAATCAAACAGGTGTAAAAGCTTGAATAGATTATGTATTTTATTCAATGTTTACTTACATGATGATACTTATTCAATAACAGGTATAAATTAAAGTATGTCAGTAGCAGAGATTCACTCGTCAAAATTATGAACTAAATGTTGCAACATTGCTAATATCGGAAATGTGTGGAAAGTAATGTGGGGCATTCCAATATTATGTTGTTGCAGAAGTTAGTCTTCATAACAAAACAAGTTTGGGTGACTGTCAGTATAGTAGTAAGTAACAATTGTTTGACTAAAAACTCACTCTAACTAGTCTTTACTCAATTTCGTTTTAATAAAATTCTATATTTTTAGAGATTGAAATCAAATTGTCTAACCAATTTTGATAAAATTTTAACGGCACTAACTTTGAAGTAAGGTACTTACCATATCGAAATTGGTTTCGTTCTATTCAAACAAAAGAGTTTTATTAAAATTGCTTATGAAATAACTGTGTTCTGCAGTAACAAAAATAAAAGCATAAAACCTACTTGAGAACCTCCTTCTCGTTTTGGAGACGGTTAATAAAACAACAAAGTATCGGCACATAATACCTTCTATTATAAACTTTATGTAACAACATTAAACCTTTCAATTCCTTTCTAAGCTTCACCTAAATCCTTTCCGTTATGACATAATTGAATGTGTACTGAATAGATGGAATTGCTCAGTACTTTCAACTTATACTTACGAAAAGACCTGTCGGTCGATTAAAAAGATGATAATTATGAATGCCTACTGAATCGTAACCAAGCAGTTAAATCGTGAAGGTTCAGAGTTCAAAAAATATGTCATGTATAAAATAATTTGATATTTATTCAATTTTTTTTGTTTTTGTTCGGAATAGCTGAATTAATCGGAATAACTTTTAATATGTATAATGTAAAATAACATTTATAAATAGAGGTTACGTACGAAAATGCCGGGAGAGGTTGGAGTCGAATCTCGCTCTCTATCAGCAGATCTGGGCGTCCAAGAAGGGCACAAAGGGTCGACTTCCACCGTGAGGGACCTGCGGACGCGATACTAAGTTAAGATCTAGCAGGCCAGAGAAGACGACGTTATTATCCCATACACGCCTCTCTACAGAGGAAAGGCCCTGCCCCATCAGTTCGGGGGCTGCACTCGCGTACCAGCACCCGCCGGAGCGGCTCAATAATCCAAGTCTTCTCGCCGTACTAGCAATTTATCGGCGAGAGAGGAACACCGTGCGTTTTAGGCGGTACATAGCACTTTAATCTTTTCGTTCCTATTTCATTCTCAAAAATAAAAAAAACTAAATTTGTCCTAATTAAAAATGGACGTGACTATTGTATATCATGATTTATTTTTTGCTTAGGCATAGTTTGCAATTCTAGCGCGACTACCGCACTTATTTATTTTGTGACAAAACGCAGGCATTGCTTTAAATTATGTCATTGACCAACGACAATAAGGTGGCAAAATCATTTTTTACATAAACCTTTGTTTGCGTCTATTGATTTAATTTTATCTGTGGAAAATTAGTTTAGCCGTTATGTCGGCCACTCGAAGCTTGTTCTCGAAGTATTTGTCTTTTATTTTTCTGACTGACCACTTTTACTATCTCTAAATCAACGACACGGTTACGAGCATAGCAGATTTACATCATATTTAAGTTAAATTACACTTTGTTATGTAATATGTGTAATAAAATAGTAGGTACTTTATAAGATAATGACATTTTAGGTATATTTTCCTTGAGGCAGGTTGTAAACGAAAGAGTTACGTTAATTTCACGTACCTTTAAACTGCACATTGAAGTACATTATGCCTTATTCAGACAGTTGTGATATGCCTTACACTTACTGTTCGGTCTTAGTCTGTTCTTTCTATCATTTAGTTTTTAAAATAAGACTTATTAACTCCGAAATAATACATAATCTACAAACTGCTACTACTGGACTACTAGACGCAGATAACTTAGATTAGTAGAGCTCTAAAAAGAAATACCAGACCACTATTCATGTTGATCTAAGCTTATGCCATAATTTACATCAAATAGAATGTAGACCAATAATTTTATATTAATTTCAATTTTCAATATTAATTATATAAAGAGAAATATGATAACAAGACAGATTCATCTCGGCACTCTCGTTGTGGATGGCAAAGACTGTGCTTGTGTGACGCTCTTGCCTACTTAACTTTGTTAGGCTTCCTTGAAAGCTCCATTAAAAGAAAGAAACTTGGACTCTTATAGAGTTCATGTGGTCTGTTTCGTTTGATTTCTCCTTCTCTTCCAATAATATAATACTTCTTAATTAAGTCTCGAAACGAAATCCATGAAACAAAAAGAAAAATAACGTCTTATATAGTCACGCGGACATAGTTTTGTTTATAAACTAAAATCAAATATACCGTTACTTTATACAAAAAAAAGCATCCGAATAAGATAAAATTACATCACATAGGTAATATTACTCAAGTTGAAACATTAAAATTCCTCGAATACAATTTTAGGTAAACTATGTAAATTATATTCTGCTACGTCATAAATGAGATAATTTCTACTGTTAAACAACACTTTCACGTATTTATATACACATACGTATATTATATAATATTTGGACATGCATTTAGTTTTATCCTAATTTTATTTTTAGTTATTTTGTCTCAATAATAGGTGTACTTACTTTATTTCTTCTCGTACACAACTTTTACGAACGTAAGCTTGCAGTTATTGATGAAAAAGAGTAATTATGCGAACGGTGGAAACAATAAAATGAAATAAGTTGTCCACTTTATAATTAAGCTAATATTTATGTAATCCTATTGGTTTTTATTTTACATCTATTGACTGGTAATGGTAACCTAGATGTATCCAAACATAGAGCGGCGTTCTTGCTTGTGGTTTTTAGGCAAACGCCTCATACAAACGCTTCTCTCTATCCACCACATAAGAAACATTCGTCAGGTACTTACGTCCCTGTGGCTATGTTTGTATTCGAAATCTATATTTTTTTTATAAGCTTTTATTATTTTAAAAGCTTTTATTTTTATTATTATTGATACTTTACTCCGGATTGCCTAGAACATTTTTGCAAATTGATTACTAAGAAGCAATTTTTTTGTAAGTACCTTGATTTTAATGAGACGATCAACAATTTTATACAAGAAAGTCTGCTGGTAGTAAACGCAGATAGCGAAGTACCTGCAATACAAAAGGGAAATTCCTAACGCTATGTCACTTTGGAGATGCGCAGGAGCTCATCTCCTCATTTCTTCTTCGATCAAGCAGGTAAACAATATACACCTTTGTGTTAATACATCATTATATCTTTGTAGAGTTATTTTGATTGCTTTATTCTATTGTTTATCTCCAGATCATTGTTATCCGTCCTAATAATATCAGCAACGAGACAATGGTCCAGTAGGACCCGAGTGTGCGTGTTATTTAAACAGTCATGCTGTTCAAGTTAATTTTAACCGACTCTAAAAAAATAAAAAGAAGGTTCTCCATTCGGTTCTATTGTTTGCTGACTCAAAACTCAGTTTTTCGTAGGCAATTTGTTTTTTTTAAAGACACGGAAATATGACCAAATTGAACGTGGCGAAACACAATGGATGGTAGTCAAAACCAACTTGAGTCTGTCGTCATCGCCTTAACTGTCTGGCTGGCCAAATGGTTCTTCACTACGTTTGAATGACCGAATATCATACGTTCATAGCATATATATCGTTCATAGTATACTTTTACATATTGTTAGTTTCCTTTACAAATATTTAAGTAGGTAGGTGATTTGATTCCGTCTCAAAACATATGGATTTTTTTTTTGTGAATCATCCATGTAAACGAAATTACGTAAGTATTATAATCGGAATCAATGCTCTACTTAGTTTGTCAATTTTAATTAAAAATTATATATCTGACCAAGATCTACTACTTACTTAAATATTCATATAAAGTTTATTAAGTAAGTATTGAGATTATGCATCTTGGGCGCTTCTTATTAAATAATTGATTAAGTACCATTATTTTGTCGGGGTTGAGAAGAGTTTTTCTCATGTCAACCAGTAGGTACAACAGGAGTACGTTAATTAGTGTATATCTGCCCGTCGCGACTGAAGTAGTTATTCTAAAAAGACCTCTATTTTTTTTTCCTAAAAGACAAAATATGCAACGTAAAAAACTAGATATTACTAAACTCTATGGGCTCTTTCAATTTAAACGTTTCGTGTTTCGTTGTCCGTGTGGTGACGGAGTAAGAATACAATATGTCACCACCCCATCTTATCCCATGGGTGTCGTAAAAACCGATTAAGGGACTAACTGTAAATATTATCTTTACGAAGTAAAAGAAGGAATACTTGAAATTAAACCCTATACCAATCCGTCTGGCCAGCGTGGTATTAGTAGGCCAAGTATCCCTCCGTCACGGGAGGAGGCCCGTCCCAGTGGGACATTAAGGGGCTGTTATGTGTTTCGTTTGTTTTCATACAAATCTTGCCGTGAGGCAAGTATTATCGCATTTTAATTAAAAGAGCACTTCCTTTGTACAGTTTACTTTTTCTTTTTTAGATCCGAGACCGAGGAACGCTTAGGAAAAGTGGTAAACTATGGAAACTTAGGTTAAGTGGACTAAAATTGACGTGTAACTAGTCATAACAAATAACTACAATGATGAAAATAAATGATTTGGATTTGATAGCCTTATTACTTCAATAGGCCACACCGAGCTGTCGAGTGTCTAACAAACGGCTCCTATCCACTCCTTTGATAGATACCACATATAAAGTGGCAACGGCGAAAAATTTTTTTTTTACGTTAATTAGTTAGGTGTTTAAAAACTGATAAATAAACCTATAGGTATAGTATAATGGAATCTTTCCAAAAGGCAATTAACTATACAAAAAGCGACATGTTTTTAAAATTAGACAAGCCTTAGACAGATTGCCCTGGTTTTGTTAATTAAATTCTCACGTAACAGCTATGTAGGCGTGGCAATGACACAATAGTATCTCATATAGATACTCGACTTTTATTAATATTGCCGACTAATGTAGTGTAACCAATGATATAATAATAAGAATGTGTTTGCTACCGCATCCTGTAGTGCTTTTGCATAAACGCTTTCGTAAGTTTGTGTGAATCGGTAGTAATTATGATGCATAACACATAATCACTGTATGTTGACATGGTGGGAAAACATGATGTCATCATTCGATCTCATCTCAGAAGTGTTTAAAAGCCGTCGATGAGAAAGATTAACGAATGTAAAATAAACTTAAACTGAAACCCTAGTACTAATTCAGGTTAGCTCCGTTATTAGACTAGTCTTAAGCCGAACGTCCACCGCCGGCTAAACTAAGTTGGTTTAGCTTAGCTCGCAGAGTTGAGCCAGTTTTTCATACATGTTCGTCCACCGCAAACTATGCCACATGTATGAAAAACTGGCTCAACTATGCGAGCTAAGCTAAACCAACTTAGTTTAGCCGGCGGTGGACGTTCGGCTTAATACTAATAGTCTAGACTCGACAGACTTCAAATTTTCTTCATGGTTTCCGACGTGTTTCGCTGAACCGATAATAGTAAACCTATTCTTTATAGGTTTGACGACCTCTGTGGCGTAGTGGTTATATTACACGGCTGCTACGCAGGGGTCTCGGGTTCGATTTCCGATCAATGCAAATCTTTGTGTGCATGAACATGATTGATGGCATTGGTCTGAGTGTTTATATGTATAATAAGTATGGTATTTACAAAAGAAAAGTATATAAGTATTAATACACGTTGTTCTGTTACCTATAACACAATCAGTTTAAGCCTAGCTTACTTTGGGAACAGATGGCGCTGTGTAGAGTTTTTTTTTTTATTTCAGCTTTTAGCTTTTTTACAAAACTCTCTGAAACGAATATTTAATGCTTTTTCTAAGATCACGCTGCAAATAATCCTGGCTTAGTGAAGTCACTGTTGTGGCACAGTAGGTAAGATCAGCTCTACTTAAAAAGTAGTTTCAGGCGTGGATTTGTTCCCTCAGGAGCAGTTCACCAGATTCTCGATTTACCAGATTCTCTATTCACCAGATTCTCAACTCACCAGATTCGCAATTGACTAGAAGTAGGGTAAGGTTGCGATCATTGGACTAGCGCTTTGTTTGGACCACTTCAATATTTCGCGATCTATTCATATTTAAACCCGATATTTGCATCGAAACGATAGCTTTACAACCCCCCACACCCGCCCTCCAACCACCAGTACCGCAGCAGGCACCCTGGCACCATTAGGAATGGACGTACTTCGCTTTGTTTCTCGGACATCGAATATAAATTTTATGCGCCAAATAATAGCATGTAAGTACTGTTATATTAATTATTTTAATGTAATTTTTTTACTTATATAGTACAGTAATTAAGAATACCTACTATCGTATATTTTTGTTGAGTAACGTGCTACTTTTTTTTAAAATAAATATTTCAGTGGATGTTAGTGAGTTCCTATCAATGGACTGGCACGATGCTCTTTTATTGAACTGGTCCAATCATGGCAACTTCTTTAATGTCTGTTATGTAAAAAAACAAGTCTGTTTATTTTAGCATCGCAAAAAGATAAGAAGAGAGTCGCGTATGAAACTATCTTAGGGAAAAAAGAACTTGGATTGAATGAGGTAATCAGAACGTTTCGAGTGCCAAAAGCGACGATAAAGAGAAGATTTTATGTACCTGAAATATTTTTGTGATTTTGCATGGCAAATAAAAAAATATAATAAGGGTCGACTAATTAATGTAACTATCTATTCATTTTCGAAAATAAAATTAATTAGATAAAAAAAAAATACTTTATTAATTTTTTTACATGCACCTTGAATGGACCAGCCACCTATAATGCCCTAAGTCCAATTATAGCAACAAAGTGGTCCGATGAAAGAGACGGTGGTTCAAACAAGGAAACCATCACAAGGTTTTATTTTCTTCTTTTGGGACTATATACATAATAAAATTAACTTAATTATGTTAGTTACCAATAATCGAATATACAGACTACTCGTTTACACAGATTTTGTTTTATTTCACGCTCTATTTTAGCTACCAGGTCTGTTAAAAATTAAGTGGTCCAATAGTCGCAACCTTACCCTATAATCAAACACAAATTGAATTTTGATATGTCTAGTATAAATTCTTTAAAATAGTAGTCTTTTAAAATATAATTTTTTCTACCATGTTTCAGAACTACTTATAATAATAATAATAAAATCAGTTTATTGATACAAGATCCTTATGACATTAACATTACAAAGAATATAAACTAAGGTTGAACAAGTAAGTTAAACCCTAACCCCCAAGCTAGGTGTTCCTGTGACTTGGGGGTCAGTGAGTGGGGGACTTACTCGTACCTGACGTGGTAAGAAAGAAAACGAGAGTAATTTTGATATTCAAATTTATTGTGCGCCAGTATTTACATAATTACATATAATTATATAGAGAAGACCAAATGTGCAAGCGGAGATTAGTTGAGGTCGGAAATTAGACGGAAGAGTTTAGAAGGTACCAACGTAGCCAGGCCATGTGTAGCGAGCGCCAAGTCCGTTCACCACAGTTGGTCCAGCAACGACGGTCTGTGAAGGAAAACACAGGTTTCTTATTTATCACTTTTTATGATAAAGTTAGCGTTACAAAGTCCTATTCCGTTTTAATATCATCATAACAGCCCATTAAGTAATGTCACACTGCAGGCACGGGCCTCCTCTTGGGACGGAGGGATACTTGGCCTATTAATACCACGCTGGCCAGACGGATTGGTATAGGGTTTAATTTCAAGTTTTTCTTCTTTTTATTTCGTAAAGATAATATTCACGGATTTATTTTATTGTAAAACAATACATTAAAACTTAATTTTAAATAGTACAGTGTTGCAAAAACCTGTTTCGGTTTGTCCAAACACTGCCATGAAATGAAATGACTATGATGAGCCAAATGTACATTGTACATAAGCAGGATCCGACCAGTGTCTGTTTTATTTTCAGGTAAAACAAAACTACGTTATTATTACTACGGCACAAGACCGCACAAGGTGGTAATATTTAGAGGAGACCTATGTCCAGTGGACGTCAAATGGCTGATATGGTTATGATGAAAACTAAATTATTAAACTTTAGGTTCCCGTGTTTTAAACCCATTACAAAAACTATGCATTTCGTTTCGCGACAACGTATTTGGTGAGTAAACACCTCACTGATAAATAAATGATAAATGTATACAACTAAAGTAATATTTACCCTGGTAGCGGTGTAGGGTGCCACATAGCCGGCTGTGTAGGGCCAGCCCCATTGAGGAGCAGCGGCAGCCAAGGCCACGCAAACGATGAGGAATACCAACTGAAAATGAAAATTAAGTATAAAATTTACTTATTGTGTGTCTGCTGTTTGTGAAGATAAGATGGGACCTGTAAATTTTTCGACGCCTTTGTTCACGAACACTGAGGGAAGACCCACTATGTCGTCTGATCAAGTAAATATTAACTTAACGGAGACACGGAACATCCAGGATTAATATGGTGTATTGGCCTACAAGAGTCCCGAACCCGCGACCTCGTTCAAGGCAGCAACAACAATGGATCTTAGTTGACATAGGGCATACACATTCACCGCCACGCTAACGAGTCACAGATGCTTATACAACATATAATAATATGTCAACTAAAGTAATATTTACCCTCGTTTATTTGTTTGTAAAGTTATCATAGTCGCAACAGCGATAAATAGCTATAATCCCTAATTTGAGGATACTTTAGTGTTACATTTCGAAAAGTAGTATAAATAGTTTTGACTTTTTCAAATTAATTAAGACGTTAACATTTAATTTTCTAAACAATACTTACAGCGAATTTCATTTTGATGAAGTAGATTTCACTAGAACTGCAGCTGAGCCTTCCAAGTGCAAACTATACCGTCCTACGGAAGACAGACACTATATATACGCCTTGTAGAAGGCCATCAAGCCTAGACCCTAGACCCTGCTAAGGTCAGACCAGCCTATCTGAATATTTAATGAAAATACCTGTCGTCAGGAAAAAATAGAATAGAAGATAATTATTCGATCTAGATATGGAGCGAATAATAATTTATTAGTGCAACTTTGTCGTCAAGCTTCGAGGCGTTATACGTGTCATAGATAAATAATTATGATATTATTATCATTGCAAACGAACGCACCTCAGCTTAAGTTAGGAATCAAAGCACTGGAAAAATAAAGTCGTGTCACCAAAATGACAATGATATCGTGGTGCTGTTATAGTAAGAGTAGAGCTCGGGGCGTTTTTTTGGTTGACCGAAAAATGCTCTTTGTCATACTTAGCATACTTCTAAACCCCACTTAACTAGGTAAGTTAATAATAAAAGTCAAAAAATAAGACATAAGTGCCCAATCTTGAGATCTGAACAAATTCTTCTATGTTTTCTACGACATGTCACAGGTATGAATAAAATTATTTTGCTGTTTGGGTTCGTCGTGGCTTTTCCTTGTCATCGTATTGTTCTCAAACATCTGCAATATTTTTGTTTTGGTTTTAATTCTCTTCTCGCTTAGACCATCTCGTAAAGCCAGATGTAATGATGATGTCATAAGACGAATGAGAGAAGCCATTGTTTTATTGAATGATTCCATTATAATACGAGTTATAATGAAAGTGATTTAGCAAAATAATGATTGATATGGCCAAAAATTAAACAACGTAAAATTGAATGTTACAATACATTTATTATTGTAACAATACACTACATACATTATTCAAATAGTAGAAGTAATGCAAAAACGATACAAACAAACAAACTTTTTATTTGTTACGTGGGATTTAATTAACATTTAATTTAAATACGAAATAGAGTCTAATCAAAAACTGAATGCCTTGCCTCAACTTGAAGTTACTTTCCTACTACTTGTCGTATGCCTCGAAATAACTTGTTTGTTAATCAATTGCTTCGTCTTATTTTTGGGTTTTATTTATTTATTTAGCAGCGTCTGAAAATAAACACAGATTTACCCCCGGTTTACGAACGTCTGATTAAGTAAAAATCAACTAATCAAGTGTCAAAACTCTTGTCAACTATCATTTTTAGGAACTAAAATACACGGACGTATTCTATAACTGGATCGCTTACTACTATTTCTTTTGATTACAAATTTGATCTCTAAGTTGATAGACATATGGTTACTTTTCCGCTATCAATTGTAAAAGTAGAAAAACGAGCCAAGTGAGTGGACTGAAGTCGTAATGCGTCCTTGTCTAGCAAGTATGCCAGTGTAAAATAAAAACTGTTGTGGTAGAATGGTACATTTCTCAAAATCGGAAATAGTACGTTTTAATTAATATTGACCAATAAAATATGTCTATAAATTGATACATTTTTTTACACTTATGTAGATGTGCATAGGCGAAACATATAATAAAAATAAGCTCATTGATACTTTTTGTAGAATTACCTCTTTCAAAATTTGTCGTTAGACAAAAACAATAGGGGAGGTGGGCCTAAAACGGGTACGCTAAGGGAGAAGTACAATAAAAATGTCTTAGAAAAAAAATTAGAACTTCTGTTTTTACTTTTCAAAAATGTAATTAAGAAAGAACCTAAAATAAGAACAAACATAAACATTATCTTTATAATTTCAACAAAAACATAAAACATAGTGGTGGAGAGGCATTGCAACTGGAAAGCGCACATCGACGATTTATGCTCGAGAATTCACAGGTTTGTGTATGTACTACATAGACTATTCAGTGTGGCAGGCGCAGACGCAGCATTGCTGGCTTACCATGGTTATGTATCATCTGTATTGCGCTACGGCATTGTGATATGGGGTAATTCCGTAGAGTTTACTAGAGCCTTTCAAGCACAGAAAAAATGTGTTAGGTCAATTTGTGGATCAGAGCCTCTCGATAGTTGTGTACCATTATTTAAAAAACTAAAGATCCTGCCACTGCCATCTTTATATATATTTGAAACCTGTATATTTGTACATAAAAATGGATATTTATTTGAAAAACACAATGACGTGGTAACCAGAGCTAGTCGTAGAATTTATAAACTAAATGTACCAAAACAAAGAATCAACCTATTTTCTAACAATGTGTATTGCATGTCAATCCGTATTTATAACAAGTTACCTGATTTTTACAAATGTCTGAATCTGACCACCTTCAAAAATAAATATGATAAATATAATATAATATAAATAAAAATGAAAAATGCTATTATTGTACTAAAGACTTTCTTCATGACAAATCTATATGACTTACTACTGACGAGAATTTGTTTCAATATTTGACATGTACCTTTAATTATATTTCCAATTAATTTAAATAAGGCTAAATGTTTTCAAATATTTGTACGCTGGAAACAGCAGAATATCATGGCGCTATAATATTGTTATACCTAATATCTCTGTAACCATATTCTGACAAATAAATGCATTATTATTATTATGTTTCTCTTGTCCATAATACTCGGGTCTAATGGAGACCCGGTTCTTTGGAAGGCATACATCGGGCCGAAGCCAAGACAAAGAGGCCCTTTAACAGATATTTAATCTGGTAATGGGCAGGGCAGATACCATCTCTGAACGCACAATATGATACACCCAGAGATGGTCCCTGCCAAGTGCAAAAACTATTGTAGTGCATCTCAAAGGATGCAATGCAATTATTATTATTTTTATTTACAAAAAAAAACTTAAGTTTTAGGCGGGGTACCCGTTTTAGGTCCACCTCCCCTACGTCAGGCTAACCTATACCTTTCGGTCGGCACATATTGCGATTTTGTGTTATTTTGACATATTTCGTGTGAAAATGGTGCACTTTTGTTGCGTGAATGGTTGCAAAACAGAATGGTATCCAGGTTGTGGCGTATCTTTCCATAGGTAAGTCAGTTATTAAGATTTATCGTTAGTTTGAAGTAGAGTGACCACACTATTGCGCAAAAAAGGATAATATTATACTTTTACTTCATGTAAATTTTATTGCTGTACAGGATTCCTAAGAATGAGTCTGTAGCAAAAACGTTTGAAAAACAACGCAATGCCGTCGGTATTTCCAAAGGTAAGCAGGAACCACATTTTCTTCATAAAAAGTTGATTATTACGGTGAAATATTATTTTATTATTATTTATTATTATTACGGTGAAATTTTAGCGCTGGTTCAAAAGCTCAAAACTTTTTCTTTATTCAGAAAACAATATAATATTATTATAAAATACTTTGTAAATTGATTAATTCTTTTTTTATTTAAAGTCACTTTATCTAATTTATTGTTTTAGGTTTTTGCTGCTGAGAAGACTATTAATGTTCTTAGTAACATAACATTATTTCAACCTTCTACATCGGAACATTCGGAACCTCCTGAGAAAAAGCAGAAAATACAACAAAAATTGGAAAAATCTATTCAAACTGATGACTTAGTATCATCACCTCGAAAAAAGAAATTAAAAAGGGATATCAAAATTCTATCTCAGCGTTTGAAAAGGCGGAATAGTAAAATTAATAACCTAAAATCATTCATGTCCGAAGTCTTTAATTTTCTTAAAGTGAAAGCAGACCAGTCTAAGGATATAATTAATGTAGCTCTTATATTTGATTCAATGTCAATACAATACAAATATACAAATATGTTTATTTTTCACATAAAAAGTACAATTCCACTTACAGACTCAATCAAGAGATATGACGAAAAAAATGACAAATCGTGGGGTAAAATAGATATTGGTGGTATCGTTCCCATTGATGCTGAGAAGTTAGCCTCAGAAGTATTAGTTTTTCAAATCGTTTCACTGAAAAAAAAATTAAATGTCCAATAGGATATTTTTTTGTAGATAAGATATCTGCTGAAATTCAGGCACAATTAATTTCTACTGCGTTAAGAATGTTAGCCGAAATTAATATAATTGTTCGATGTTTGACATCAGATGGTGGTGATGGACTAATGCTTCTTTTTTTAGGGTTCCGCAGAATAAAATGTTGTTTTTCTAAAATATTTTTTTCCGGCAGCTACTTACAGCCTGTTGCGATCACTGATTTAGAAACGATAACGGTGGTTAAGCAACTTTGGCGATGTCATTCCATAGATGGGCGACCACTCAGTGGTATTTCATCTGACCGTGCTTCGGAGGGGACAAAACTCCGGTCCCAGTTGTCGTTGTAGGATACAGTCGTTATGTCACGTCATAGGCCTTTTTATAGGGTTCCGCAAAATAAAAAATGGTTAACTTTTGTACATTTTTTTCGTGAACGAAGTCGCGGTTTACAGCTCGTACTAAATAAAAAGGTATTACAATAATGCAAATAGATAATTTAAGATAGGTAGGTCACTTCAGTATCATCCCATCGTGCGATAGTTGGACTCGCACTTGACCGGTTTATTAATAATCATTTATAAAATAGCTAGTTGTTAATAAAGTTCTGTCAATAATTTCTTGTTTTATTTCCTTTGGCAATTCCATCCAATAACTAAAACTAAATCACACCTACAGTCGTCGGCAGCAGTAGTACCTATCCGCACTGACAATCTATTGTAGAGCATCCCTACATAATTAAAGAAAAATATCATGGCAGACTTTCCGAGAAAATTATATTTTATGCATACCCTACTAGAAAATGACATATTATAGTATACGTTCGTGGAGTTAAACGGTCGGCCTATAGAAAAGGACGCACTACGACTCTAAAAAAACTAAACTAAAAAATAAAAAAACTAAACTAAAAAAAAAAAAAACTAAAAAAAACTAAACTTCTCTTTAATCTAAACTTTTTTTTTTTTTTTTTCTAACTTTTTTATCTAAACTTCTCTTTCGGCTCGTTTGTTTTTTGGCAGTGCGCTGTCCTGTTATAGTATACGTTCGTGCTAAAATATGACACTTGACACATGATTACTTAGTTGATTTTTACTTGATCAGTCATTCGGAAACCGGGGCTATAGTGTATCATGTAGAAAATGCCTAAAATATCTATTGATTGCTGTTTTAGTTCCACAACATTGTAACATAAATAGTTATACAAAGACATAATGTAACCAAACATGTTAAATATTTATATAATTTTTAAAATATTCAATAATCAACAAACGAGTCAATTAACTTTATAAAATATGGTTATTATGTAATGTTTATGTATTTAACTGCGAATTATCTAGATCAAATTGAATGTTTAGTGACTGGTATACCTACCTACTTCAGTCAATTTAATAACATTATGAATAAGTTGTGATTCGAGTCCTTTTTGCCTGATAATTTGCCTGGGGTGTAAATCTAGCTTGGATGTTCCTTGCATCCTCATTGAGTCGTCCTAAGTTGTGTTTTGTTTTATTTTGCTCGATCCCTGTCTTGATCATAGATGGATGATAGTAAAATACATCGAAAACCAGTCGTAGCTCGTGTTTCTAATAGACTCATGTGCATGGACCACATTGATTAACAACGTGTAGTATGTAGTACAGTCCAGACAGTATTTCCCACCCTACTACAAGACATTAGTCCCCGCACAAAGAACACTTAAGCTTAAGTGGTCAGTAAAATCATCATCATCATAACAGCCCATTAATGTCCCACTGCAGGGACGGGCCTCCTCCCATGACGGAGGGATAATTGGCCTACTATTACCGGCCGATCAGTAAAATACTTACAATAAATGCAGCTCTACTCTTCTATACGTAAATGGGTTTGTCAGAATCAAGTTGCATGTGATGATGAACGGGAGATTCTATAGGCTCGATGGCGTCAGCTCTATATACAGCATTCTCTATCCAGACCGCGATACGGTCGGAAATGGCTACCATGAAGCGGGGAAGACGGCCGGGATTGGTACGAGTAGGTTTCGGTTCACCTAGATATTAAAATGAATTTAATGTAAGAAGTATTATATCGATGATTTTTTTTTAAACTAAACTTATTATTAATGGTGTTTTAAATACACCATGTTTTGATTCTTATGTAATAATAAGTTATTAAATAACTATGTTTCAATACGCATCGACATAACGACTAGTCTAGGACAAAATTCGCCAAAAAGTAAAAGTACGACATTCCGTTAAATATAATTAGGTTTTTATACTCATATCCTTAATTTCAAACATTTGCAACATTTTCGCTGCTGCTAACATAACATACCTAACAAATTTGAATAACGGCTTGGGAGGGAGGGGCCCTGTCACTGCTGCGCAACTTATTCTTCTTATCCTTATAGACGGGCTGTTATTGTGTTTAAAACAAGTTTTCCTTCTTTATTTTTTTTGCGAACTTTCAATTAGCCATATTTTACTACTTATGAAAAGATACGACGTGTTGAAAGTATGTCCATTATAATCCGTCACCAGATGGAGAATGAGTCAATACTAACACAAAATTTCAGCAACCTTCTCCAGCACAACATCGGCAATACTTCGCAATCTATTAGACACCAACGTCTCCTTTTGACCTTTGGCTATGTAGTCACATAAGCGAAACGCCACCTGTTGACCGAAAAAGTTGAGACTAGTATTTAATTCCTAATAACCATATCCCAGGCACATAGACACAAAGTTATCGAATTCTAAACTAAACAGAACTTGTACTATGGGGTGTACACCATAGTAGAATACAGTATTTTTTCTGTAGGTAAATACTAATATTTATATACAAACTAGCGGCTCGTCCCGGCTTCGCACGGGCATTTTTTTCCCACTTTTTAGTTGATTTTTTTTCTAAATTTTCTTTGCTATTAACCTCACGGAGCCAGAGACCTTTCCAACGAATGCAAAACCGTGGAAATCGGTTCGTGCGTTCTGGAGTTATAGCGTCAGGAAGGAAAACCCGACTTATTTTTACATATTTTTACAATTCTAGACCAATCCAAATAGACTTGTATAAGCAGACGACCTTAAAGCCAGTTTCGGATAGTAGATAGTCTATTTCAGTGTCAGAGTGTTCGCATCGTCGGGTTCGAGTGTCCGTTTCGCCGAAGTCCAGTTGGCCGAAAGTACAGTTGACCAAAAGTACAGTTTACCCTATAGTCCAGTTGACCGAAAGTCCAGTTGACCGAAAGTCCAGTTGGCCGAAAGTCCAGTTGGCCGAAAGTCCAGTTGGCCGAAAATACAGTTAACTAAAGGTACAGTTGACCAAAAGTCCAGTTGGTCGAAAATTCAGTTGACCGAAAGTCCGGTTGGCCGAAAGTCCAGTTGGTCGAAAGTTCAATTGACCTTTTGTACAGTTGGCCGAAAATTCAGTTGACCGAAAGTTCAGTTGACCAAAAGTACAGTTGGTCGAAAGTTCAGTTGGTCGAAAATCTAGTTGACCGAAAGGACAATTGGCCGATAGTTCAGTTGGCCGAATGTTCAGTCCCAGAAGTTTTTTTTTAATTTTTGTGTTTTACGAAATAATATTATGAAGATGAAGAATTTGTTTGTTTGCGCTGCTCATCTCAGGAACTACTTCTACGAATTTAATTTATTTTTTAATGTTGAATAGATTATTTATCGAGGAATGTTACATCACGCTACGACCAAAAGAGATGAAGAAACAGTGGAAAAGTAAAAGAACAGGGGTAATTATTCATCTTTAAAATGATCTAAAAAAAAAGGCCAAGACATGCAATGTATGTACACTGTCGTAGACATTTTTTTAGATCATTTAAGATTAACTCACAAGAGCTGTTTTGAATGAACGACTCGCTAATGTTGACGGGGGTCCCAATCAGTTTGGCAGGATCGTGACAAGTGGCTTTCTATGTATGAACTGTTTTGATGATTTGGTCGAAATCACCGCATTACTTATAACTTAAACTTTCGCATTTCATCATTAATTATATGCATGAGTATTAACACAAAAATGTTTTGGTAATCCCTTTAATTATATACCTGGAGCCACTCGACGTTTCAGCCGAGTTACACCAGCCATGGTCACGAGCTGACTAGCATATCAGCTCGACACCGTGGCTGGTGTAGCCTAGCCGAAAATTTAATAATAATAATTGAACTTTCTATTAAATTGGGCAATAATATTTTAAACTTTACCTGGGCACTAAAATTCACCAGCCATTTCTGTCTCATTTGTAATTCTTTAGACAGTTCCTGCTTGTTCTCCTTATTGCCGTCCACCAAACCACCCGGCCCGGTCCAACGCTTCGAAGTTCTTTGTATAGCTTGAAAATATAGTTCCGTTTGCCTAAACAATTAAACAAAAGATAAATTATTAGTGCCTTTAATTTTGGTAACAAATATTGGCACTACTTATTCTGGTTACCCTGTTTTTCTATTTATTGTATTTCCGCTTTCCCTTTGAAGACTCTCCTTGGAAGTATTGTTCAGCTTCCCTAGGCAACAGAAACATCTATAGTTTTTTCATCAAAATTTTCTTAAGGGTCTTATTATTTGTCGCTTAGAATATTATTCCTTTTATAATACCTACCTACTACACAAATAAAATCGTAAATTATCATGATTTTCAATATATACATTTTTTTTTTTTTTTTTTTTTTTTTTTTTTTTTTTTTTTTTTTTTTTTTTTTAAAAGACAACTCCCGCACTAGGGATCATGCCCTGTGTCGCGGGGACTTTTTACAAACATCAATTAACGGACACATAGAACACCCAGACTCAGGACAATAATTTGTGGATCTCACAAATTATTGTCCTGCGTGGGGATCGAACCCACAACCTCATGCGCGGCAGCCGCTGGCTCTACCGGCGCGCCACCGAGGTCGTCGAATATACTTATATCCAAAGGATCTGTTAAACTTGCCTCCTCAAAATATCTTATTATACTTATATCAAAATATCTTATAATATACCTACTTGTGCGACTTTCCTATTCAGGAGGATTACCAGGAGGTCGATTCCATTGTCTTACCTTCATTTCTTACTACATGCCTTCTTTATTAATGGATGGGAAAGCTTGCCTGTTGATATATATTACAATAAAAAATAAACGAATTTATATCATACTCAGGACTGAGAAAGTACTCCTCTTCTAAGGCACTTTTGATTTTGTCTCTTCTATCACGCGATAGCAAGGCGCATTTCTCATCCCAAAGAGATCGAAGTCGACGCGAGGTTGGACGCGCAAGCATCTCAACTCTTTCCGTGTTATGGCGTCGCTGTTTATCTAAACAAGCATACAAATTAGCTCTTGTAAAATTATTAGATAGACTTAGTTGGATGTTATTCGTGTTAGTTAAATTGAAAAGGCCAGGAAAAGGTTTGTATAGGCCTCGCGACACAGGGCATGATCCCAAGTGCCGTGTATGTATTTTAAAACAAATATGTGTTAGCCTCAACCTGCTAGACAAAGGTCTCCGTCTTATACATGTTTTGATAACTGGCAAATGAAAGCCAGTATATCTATGCCCAGTCTAGCCCATTTAGGGGTATGAAGATGTGTGGGTTCCATGTTGATAAATAAGAATAAACGATGTATGAATTATACACTAATTTCCTGGTACCACCTGGTACTTACCAGCTTATACTTTTAATAATATATAATTACGACGACCTAACTACATGAGACGACTGCTTGGCGACGCTAATACAATCCCGCCGGTAAAGGTGATTTGTCAGCAGTCGCTCAAATTACAATTAACTATGTTGTGTTCCTACACCCACCTCGCCACCCCTTACGTGACTTGAGTAGTACCTACTCCAATATTACGAGTTACCCGCGAGCGACAATGAACATGTCTTCTGAAGCAAAAGAACCTCTGTCATGGTCTGAAGCAAAGCGATAATAACCAAATTATAGAAGTATGATGTGTGGCCCAACACAACGTAAGAATCTAAGCCATCTAGTTGCTGATTGTAATAGTATCGCTATAGATACAAAGTGTTAACGTCTGATAATCCACGGTACCTACCTACTATTAAACTTCAAGGTTCTTTTAGAGATATTAAGCATGAAATTTCCAACTACATTAATCTAGCTAAGCTACTTGATAAATATGTAATATATTGTTTAGTTGTTTATCCGTTATCTAGTACCCATAGTACAAGCTTCGCTTAGTTTGGGACTAGATGGCGTTGTGTGAATGTCTGATGAATTATGCTTTGACAGTAACGTCAACAATTTACCTTTATTACTTGCAGTGTCAGAGCTTCTCTTCGTACGAATAACCTCTTCTGGAGTTTCCGACGGATCGTAAGGCTGAGGTCCTCTACTTAAGTTAGACTCCCCAGAACTCTTATTTCTTTTACTCAATTTTGGCGACATGTTTATAACTTACTATAATTTGTGATAATTAAAAAAATACTATAATTTGAAATTGTAAAATTTAGTTGATTTTGAAATATCCTAAATGTATGACAGTAAAGAAAAAATTGTTTGTTGCTTGGATACAGTAAATAGATATAACCCATAAAGTAATAAAAAAAAATAACTACCTATAATAGAAAAGGTTTGATATGGAATTTAACGGAAAGAGCATGCGAATAATACAGAAGGTAAATGGTGAAACTCATGTTGGGAGTTAACCTGCATGATCAAATCAAAAAAGTAGTCCATTAAAGTTATGATCCTGCCAAACAGATTGGGCCTCGTCTACATTCATTAAGCGAGTCATACATGCGTGTCGTACATGCGTGTCGGTTACGAGTGCTCTTTTGGCCCTTCTCCAATATGCAACCTATCAGGTCAACATAATTATGTTTTTCGAGGCCTAGCCTTGTTGTATACTTGTTTCGTCAAACGCTCATCATGAATTCCCAATCAGTTTGCGAGGATCCGTGACAAGTGGCGTTCTGTCCTCTCTGCCTACCCCGGACGGGATAAGACGTGAGTTTATGTATGTATGTATTAACGTATGGGCAATAAAACAGCGTACCATTACAGCACTTGTAACTGTCGATCTTTGAGGCAGAAAAGTTATAGAATAACGCTTTTAAAAACAGTTAACTCATTCCCTTCGGCCGTCTACGAAACCGTAGTTTAGTAACTGGTTTCGATGGAGGAATTATTCTTCCTTGTACGTAACTAGTTTCGATGGACGAATATTTTTTCTTTTTATGAAACCACGGTTACGCACAAGGAATTTTCTAATATTATAAAAGTTTGCTAGTTACAAATTCAGTTCAAAAAGAATATGACGCAATGGTATTTAAGCTTGAAAATGATGGTATAAATTTGGTACGCAAAATCCCAAACTTCAATAGTATAAAAACAGGGCTATACAACGAGCGCAAATAAGCGTTTCGACTGCTCGGCCACGGCACGCAAACAGAAAAAAAAATAGTCAGGGATTCTGTCGAAATTTGTCGAAAACGAATGGCACAAATTAAAAATTTGTCGAAGTAGAAATAAAGAAGTTATAGGGGTCTAAACGTGGCCGCGCGAACGAAACGCGGAGGATTGCGCGGCCACGGAGATCTCAGCAACTACTTGAGCTAGAGATCTAATTCTTTTTGTAAATGAATGGCTGAATTTGTCAACAATTGTCGAAAAAAGAATCACAAGCCCTAGATTAATACTTTACTAGATATTCACCTCTGAAGTCATGGCCGCGCAATCCTCCACTTGTGATTTCTTTAATGTTGATTATTTCTTTCAAACTAAGACTTTAGACAGTAAAATTGGTGTTGACAGCAAGGTTTTAATTTGTCGAAACTAATGAAAGCAATAGACTCTACTAAAGTTTAGCCATATAGACGAAATCAGAGGAAAACAAAAAGTTCATGGCCGCGCAATCGAAACGCTACTTTGGACGCTGATATCTCAGTAACTATTATTGCAAGGATATTCGTGTTTACATTTATTTATTCTACATTTTAACCTCATTGTAATGACATATCGATTGATCCTCAGAACAGTTCTCAAGCCGCGTAATCTCAAAAATAATGATACCCTGTACAATGTTCGAGCAGAGTAACCATAATTTCGATTTCATTAGGATATTCCTCTAATGGGAGACTATCATTTTTATTTTAAAAAACAATAAAATTACTCCTTTAGTGCGTGCATGTAATGAATATAATAGGTTGAATGGTAAAGTCGATATATTCCATGACTCTTTTTCCAGTTTTAGACAAAAAATAAAATAACTTTTCTTTTTTAGTTAATTTGTTTTAATTTTGCTCTGCCTTTTATTTTGTTTGGTTTATTTAGAATTAAAAACAAATTTGCTCACCGCTCTTTATTGATATCTGCTACTCTTGTTAATGTTGTACATGCCTCTTTTAGGTTTATATAATATGAAAACTAAGTATTTAATAATATGTTTTTTATTGAATTGAATGTCTATATGTATAAATATTATGTTGACATGTCTATTGATAAATAAATAAATAAACAACTAATGTAATCTGTAAAATTTACTAGGTATTATCAAATAAAAAACTTGTTATATTTCAATGACTAAAAGGAATGTTTATTTAACACAGCTTTAAAACATTACAAAAAATCAACAGTAACAATAAAAATCAACTATATTATTACTTATAACTGTATCATTTCCTATTTAAATTTAGTTTTGATATTATTTCGTTAGATGTGTTAAAATCAATACCCGAATAATGTTCATTAACAAGCTACCAACAGAGACACTGTACATTAAAATGCGCGATACATCATGTCATTTTTTCAAAGGCAAACTGATAGAAAAGCTGATGTTTTAAACTAAAAAATGTAACTTTTATTGTAATATTATTCAAAATTGGTTACGAAAATGATGATTTTGGTAAGAACGTAGCGTACGATTTTGAGTTCACGGTCGTGTAACGTACCAAAAAGTCGTATGCGTACGATTTAAATCGTACGGCTGGCAACACTGGATCAAAGCCACTACTATTCGGCCGTCCCGCCCGGTGCAGTGGCTCGCTCGCCAACAAATGTGCGAGTGAGAAATCATAATCTTAGAGTGAGAGCGCAAAAGGCTAATTTTCGCTTGATCCTCCCGGTTTCGTGGCTAACTCTAGCGCAATCGTTGGCAAAATTGCTTTAAATTAGACCTTGAAGCTTTTGGGTTATCCAATTGTTGTAAAGTAATTATTACATTTCAATTTTTATTTTAAAATAATAGGTATAACAATGGGTGTAAATAAAAATGTTTGTGTGGTGTTATAAAATCAGGATGTAAGTAAATCTTGAATGCTACACGGCACAGAACATCTTTTAAATATCACTACACACACAGTAAGTTCGTAAAGAATCATGTGATCGATGTACGAAAAATAACTAAGGCGATAACAAAAAAGTACAAATACATACTTATTAAAAATCTTTCGTCTTTAAAAATAATTAAAGTATAATGGAGTCAATAGTTCCTTGTTAGTTTAAGATCTACAAATATTTGTAGCATATAATAATTTACTATGATTAATAAAAAGGAATTTCCCAATGAAATCGAAATTATGGTTACTCTGCTCGAACATTGTACAGGGTATCATTATTTTTGAGATTACGCGGCTTGAAAACTGTTCTGAGGATTAAACGATATGTCATTACAATGAGGTTAAAATGTAGAATAAATAAATGTAAACACGAATATTCTTGCAATAATAGTTACTGAGATATCAGCGTCCAAAGTAGCGTTTCGATTGCGCGGCCATGAACTTTTTGTTTTCCTCTGATTTCGTTTATATGGCTAAGCTTTAGTAGAGTCTATTGCTTTCATTAGTTTCGACAAATTAAAACCTTGCTGTCAACACCAATTTTACTGTCTAAAGTCTTAGTTTGAAAGAAATAATCAATATTAAAGAAATCACAAGTGGAGGATTGCGCGGCCATGACTTCAGAGGTGAATATCTAGTAAAGTATTGATCTAGGGCTTGTGATTCTTTTTTCGACAATTGTTGACAAATTCAGCCATTCATTTACAAAAAGAATTAGATCTCTAGCTCAAGTAGTTGCTGAGATCTCCGTGGCCGCGCAATCCTCCGCGTTTCGTTCGCGCGGCCACGTTTAGACTCCTATAACTTCTTTATTTCTACTTCGACAAATTTTTAGTTTGTGCCATTCGTTTTCGACAAATTTCGACAGAATCCCTGACTAATTTTTTTTCTGTTTTCGTGCCGTGGCCGAGCAGTCGAAACGCATACCAAATAATTGGCGCACCAAAACAGCGTTTTTCAATATTAAGTGAAGTAAAAGTACCAACTAAGTATGAAGATTTTTTACTAGCGGATTATAACTGCGAAGAAGATAATAAACGGATCCTTTTGTTTTGCGGAAAAAGTGCCAGGAAAATTATTAATAATTTTAAACACTTATTTGGCGATGGAACTTTCAAGTCATGTCCCAAACCCTTCAGACAGTTATACTCTCTCCATGGATATAATGAAGAAACGGGGACTATTTTTCCGTTAATTTTTTGTCTGCTGCCAGATAAACATTTTAAAACCTATGACATACTATTTAGATTACTAAAATCAGTTTTCATTAATTGGGAGCCAGAGAAAATTACTGTAGATTATGAGATTGCGGTAATGAAAGCTATACGAGGTGTGTTTCCGGCTATGGTCATAAAAGGATGCTACTTTCATTTTAACAATAGTTTATTTCGGAAAGCAAAACAACTTAAAATAACATCCAGTGTTAAAAAAAGACATGTAGCAAGATGTGCAGGTCTAGCTCGTTTGCCAATTGAATATATTAAAAGTGGTTACCAGTACATAGTGAACAAGAGTCCGATCGGCGATAACACAGACAAGTTTAACAATTATTTTATGAGTCAATGGCTAACAAAAACTGATGTTGAAAAAGTTTGTAATTGCGACCAAGAAAAAGTCAGAACAACGAGCAATCTGGAAGGTTGGCATAGTAAAATGAATAGATATATTGGGAAATCAAATCCAACCATTGCTCATTTATTGGACACGTTGATCAAAGAGACACGAGTAATAGATATGCATAAAAGTGGAACTAAAAAGTCTAAAAATTACAAAGAAATTGACGAAGAGATAAAGAGGTCTATAAATGAATTAAAAGAAAAGAAAATAACTGTAGGCCACTGCTTAGAAATCATTTGCCCGTATGCTATATATTTTTGATTAAAAATTACTTTTGTTGAATTATTTTGGTTATGAATGACTCACATTTTTGTTCAGTAATAATTTTATTTTAGTTATCATGTACCTAATATTACATACCTACATAATATATGATTATATATATTCTGTAATTTTGATATTTTATTAATATAACCTGCAACCTATAATTTTAATAAATTCTAGTTTGACTTACATCCATACATATTAGGTATTTGGATTTTGCAAAATAATTTCTCCATGGAAAGTAAGTAGTTTCGCAGAAGGAAAAATATTTCTTTAATCGAAACCTCAACAATCATTTCTTTGTACGTAACCATGATACGTAGCCGTGGTTTCGTAAAAAGAAAAAATATTCGTCCATCGAAACTAGTTACGTACAAGGAAGAATAATTCCTTCATCGAAACCAGTTACTAAACTACGGTTTCGTAGACGGCCGAAGGGAACTCATTACATAAATATGGTTATGCCTTGGTCGTTATGAGATCAAAATCGTCTAAAGAGAATACAATTAGAAGTTGTGCCATCAGTGGACGTCTCGTGGATAGCATCACTAAACAGGACAAAGTATAGCTTGACTAAGTAATCCTTACTAAGATAAGTATGGATGGATGTTTGTTACTCAATCGCGCATAAACGGCTGGACCGATTTAGATGAATTTTCGTATGGAGGTTGCACCCTGGATTAACTGCCTATAGCGAGCAAATACTTGTTTAAAATAAAACAACACAATTTCTTTAAATTCTTGTTATTTATGTGTCAAACAAATCCAGTTACTTAAATCTGGTGTACCGTCGTTAACATATAAACTCAGTCTTTCACTTTCATAAGGAATATGCCAGGTATTCTTTTTCCGTTGAGCAATTGGTGTGAAACACAGGGGGGCCTGAAAAAGAGATAATAAAATTTAAATTTAACAAAATTTAATTTTACTCATTTATTTTATTTTAGTTATTTTTTTTTTTTATGGCTTGTACATGCCAACTGTCTTGGAAGTTAGTTATCAGAGAAGATGAGAATAAAAAATAATGAGAACAACATATACGTATTATACATAGAAACACTCAAACCAATGCAAACAATCATGTTCATGCACAGAAATATTTGCGTTGAGCGGGAATCGAACCCGAGACCTTTGCGTAGCAGCCATGTAATATAACCACTACGCCACAGAGGTCGTCGTATATATAAGGCAACACTTTTTATTAGGGCGATACGCGAGTCTAGCGCCAGGAAGTACTTTGTGTCTGTTAATTTCATGTCAGTAAAAGCCTTCGCTGCAAAAGACTCGACACCTAATGAGGAAATAATAAAAAGAGTCTTGTTCATACATATATTTGGACTTGGCTCACGAGGTTGTCGACATGTGGAATGTTGATTCGCCGATCATTGTTCCGATAGTACTTTCGGTGAATGGACTTATTCCAAAGAGTCTCTATCAACATATACGGAGACTCTCGCTTGGTAATTGGATCATAGGTCTGATGCAGAAGGCAGTACTGCTTGACACGGCACGTATTGTGAGGAGGTTGCTATCTCTGGAGCCCTAATTACCAGTAGCTTGGTCCATGTACCAGATGCTAGTGGGTCTACCTTGTTGTTTCTTTGACATAGGCCTCCTCCAAATACTGTCCCCTCACACGGTGAACCGACGACCTGTTTAGGACGGCGGGAAACCGATGGGTGAGGGAGGTGCAGGTCCGCACGTAGGACTATAATGCTGCTAAATGCAAAGCAAGTCTTTTTGTTTATTTATTTAATTAACTATATGAAATAAAAGTTATCATACCTGCATAACAGGTCCTTGTCTTTTTATTGAGTAAACCATCCATTGATGTTGCCATTGCCATCTTTTGAACATTTGCTTTAAGTTTTCATCTTTTAGATTGAACTTATGACCTCTCAATAAGTCCTTAGATACAATGTCTGTTTGTGGACCACTTAATATAGCAGCTGTTATTAAATATGGATCATCTTGGGACCTGAAAATTATCAAAAAATGCGTAATAGAGATAAAATGAAAATACGGTAGGGTGATGCTACCAATTATCAGCACTTTAAGAGTTAGTCCTACTTTAACATCGTTTATCACAGTGATGATAATGATAACAACTATAACAATATGCTTTCTTGGTTCATTATTTAATAAATAATTGATTTTTGTTATAAAAAATAGTTATTATTCATACACATTTTATTTAGATGAGTCTGACTAAATAATGACCCTGGCGCCAATTATTGGCACCATCATCGCCAATTATTGGCACTGACTGAGCCAATTATCAGCACCTTAAAATTAGATATAAAATTAGGTAGATAAATGAAATAATCCAATGTTTATAGTAAAATCTCTTTTATTTATACCTAGCCTAACAACCGAAGTTTCAGAAAAATAATTACATAAATATAAAAAACTCCAAAAAATAATAGACATTCTTTTGATCATAATATCAACACTATGAAAATAACTAGCAATGTTAGTTTCAGCACCATGCCAGGATATGAAATCCGAAATCATAGAGTACTTTTTCCAAGAATATTGAATTCTAGGCATAAAATAATCACGCTTTACAATAAAAAATATGGATTAACAATTTTACATACCACTTTGTCATGTAACAGTACCAGTGCTGATAATTAGCAATTCGCAAAAAAATTGAACCCAGATGTCAGCACCTCATTTATGAACATAAAATCAAGATAACGTTCATTTCCATTGTCAAATAAGCCTTATAAAACATTTTATACATGAATAAAACCTAAAGGTTCAGTAAAAAATATCTAAAAGATCTAAAATAAAGTAAAATAAAAAAGCCTGAACTTACTTAAGATCATAAGAAACTGTCAAAACAAAGTAATGTGAAGGACATGTTCCCGCGTTTTTAAAAATATTCCTTTTTTTTTTCAATAAATGTCGTGTTTGGATCAGTTTATAATTCCAAAAGGATCTTATTTTAATGTTTGTTAAATGGTAGCCGAAATTAATTAATAGAAAGCTTATAATTTGAGTTTTAGTTGGGGGTGCTGATAATCTGGTGCAGTGCCAACATTAGGACGTGTGCCCCTATATAAAATTAAAAGTATTTTAGTCTAAAAGGAAAAATTGTTCTGTCAAAAATTAAAAGCAGGGGTTCTCGCTTCTTATCAAAATGATGTGACCCATGAGGTAGCAAAACAAATGCACAATTGCTGCAGGAGGTGAAACTGTGAGCGCAATAATGATGGCTGGTATAGCATGCCATAAGGTTAAGTTCCCCTTATTATAACAAATTAATGGGTATTAACGCGTATAGATTTTAGGTTAACACTTTAATTATTTACCTTGAGCAGCTCGATGTTTCAGGCCAGGTTACTTTAAGCTTCCCAATTAAAGTGTTTACCTAAAATCTATATGCGTTAATACCCGTTAATTTGTTATAGTAATTAAAATAAAACGCGAAAGTTTTAAAGTTAATAACTTCCCCTTGCATTTGAACAAGAAGAGGAATTAAATAATACTTATATCAATAAAAACAACTGGTAGACAATGGTGGAAAAAATATTACTTACAGATTTTCAGTTAGAAAATAACATGTTTTGCTCATAATTCTTTCCATAAATTTTTGATTCCATCTCAGCATGTGTTTTCTGCCTAATAGAAGTACCTTTCTATTTCTTTTTATAAAGTAATCTACAACACCATCCAAAAAACGTAATTTTTCAACATTTGAAGTATTTGCAGTATAACTTATGTTTAGTCCATCTAAAACAACATCATATGGGGCAGATTTATTTACTAAGTCCAAAAATCTTCGAAGTTCCTCATGAGTACTTTTTAACAACAAATCGGATCCAACAATCAATTTATCCTTTACTACTTTCTGTAATTCGTTGAATTCTTCATTTGATAAAGATGAGCGTTCCAGTTTCTCTTTGCAGTTGGAACATTGGCCACTGAAAACAAAACAAAGAGTAATTAACAAATTTACAGTTAGTTTAGCTGGGTTTATTCCAGTCTTAGCCACCTAGATGGGCCATAAATATTAAATTAGTTATATTAAGGATATACAAGTGCATAAAAGGTATATAAGTGATAAGCTACGGGAAGGGGCAAGCTGGGGGGTAAGGGGAGAACGGAAATATCATCTAATCCGACCCAACAGTCAACCTCACCTGCACGCACCGTATGGTGGCGGCGGCCAATTGGCTTCCGCGGTGCTCCCTGCTAGATAACAGACGAGGCAATGGCGACCGAGCAATGGCGGTATAACCACACACCTTTCCGGATTACTGGATGGAAGAGGCTTAAGCGAGCCTTGAGGTCCAAATAACCTCAAAAATGTCTTGAGTGTAGAGAAGAAGAGCAATAATTGAAGCAAGATTTAAAGAGAAAGTACCCCAGGAAGGTACCGGTAACACCGGAGAATCCTTCCCTGAGCATACCTCAGGCTGTCCCACGTATTCTGGGGGGGACAAAGTTTTGCAACCTGAAGGCGAAAACTCCGTCGTAGCTGAAGATTGTGCTGAAATTGGACCAACTACATCGTTTTCTACTAATGGTCATAATAAAAAAAAATATATTTAACAGGCGTTCCATCCTAGCCTATTTTTAAGACCCAGATCAAATTCATTGGAGAGTAATATAATGTCTGAAAATTTAACCAACAAAACAAAAACTGTAAATAATGATAAAATATGCAAACCACCTTGTCCTCCATCATGGCAAAGAGTCCCGGCACCTAGAATATCTAAAAAAAGAAAAGCATCCCATAGTCCACCACCACTCAGAACATCAAACAAGTTCGAGAATTTGCCTGTAGATCTGACTGAAGTAAGCCACCTCCAATTATCTTATATGGCATAGAATGTGTGAAGAAACTAACTGAACTACTAATAACTAAAGTTGACAAAAAACATTTTACATACAAGATCATAACCAAGAACCAGCTTAGAATAACTAGCTCGGATATAGATGTCTACAAGAAAATAATAGGAGTTGTAAGAGAAAATGGACTTATTGGACACACATTTAATACAAAAAGCAACAGAGATTACAGAATTGTCATAAGGAATCTTCACCCTTCAACTCCTATTAAGGATATCAAAGAGGAAATAGAGGCCACAGGCAATGAAGTTACTGGAGAAATAATTAATGCTAAATATGGGCCTGAAAGAATACCAACATCTACCTTTTTTGTAAACATGGTATCTGGACCGAACAATACAGCAGCAAAAAATTTGAAATATCTCTGTAACCAATCAATTATCATTGAGGATCCTAAGAAAAGAAAGTCCATTGTCCAATGCCAAAGGTGTCAACAATATGGGCACACCAAAAACTACTGTCTGCGTCCTTTTCGGTGCGTAAAATGTGGAGAATCCCATAAAACCTCAGACTGTAGCAAACGAGATCGTAATACTCCAGCAAACTGCGCACTTTGTGGTGGACCCCACCCAGCTAACTACAAAGGCTGCGAAGTATACAGAGAGATACTAGCAAGACGCAGCCAAAGGCCAAGAGTGACAGAAAAAAATATAATTACAGCAACTTCCTCTACTGTAGAGATGCAAAACAACCATTCTACAACTAGACAATACACATCTCCCGGCAAGCTATATGCTGAAGTACTTAAAACACAACGCAGTAAAGATGATCATGTAACAACTCGCACTGAGCCTCCTCTAACTTCAAACCTTGTCTCGCCTTCTATCGCACAAATTCTTCTAAAGCAATCTGAGAAGTTTGATATGTTACTCCAACAAATGAGCTCCCTTATGAGTCTCATGGTAAAACTCGTTGCTAAAATGTCAACATAGATCTATCTCTACAGATAGCGACTTGGAACATTAATGGGCTAGCACCAAACAAACATGAAGTCGAATTGTTCCTAAATGAACACAATCTTGACATCCTTCTTATATCGGAAGCACATTGCACCTTGACCAGTTATATAAAAATTAGAAATTACCAGTGTTACTACACAACACACCCAGACGGAACAGGACACGCTGGAACTGCAGTGATAATAAAAAAAAACCATAAGACATCATATACTCCCGGTTTACAACCACGACTACCTCCAAGCAACAACAGTTGCTGTTGAAGACCGAACGGGTTACCTATATGTCTCAGCTATATATTCGCCTCCGAAACACAAAATTAACGAGTATATGTACACAGACTTCTTCAAAACACTCGGAAATCGACTGGTGATAGGGGGTGACTGGAACGCCAAGCATATAACTTGGGGATCAAGGCTAACTAACACCAAGGGCCGGCAACTAAAACTGAGTATCGATAACAACAACATGTCTACGATCACAACTTCAGAGCCCACATACTGGCCAACAGACCCCAATAAAATACCTGACCTGGTGGATTTCTTTGTGACGAAAGGATTGTCCAAGCACTATTTTAAAGCGGAATCGTGTTATGGTGGTTCTTCTGATCACACTCCGGTTTTGCTGACTATGAGTACAAAGATAATTCAAATATCGCAACCGGAAAGATTGTATAATAATCGCACAGACTGGGCATCCTTTAATGACCACATTGAAAGCAATATCGAACTAAAGGTTGCTCTAAAGACACCCAAAGACATTGAAGATGCAACAAGATACATAACTTCTCTTATACAAAGTGCATGCTGGAAAAGTACACCTACGCCCACTGACCACAGAGAACAAGATAACTACCCCGTTTCCATTAAAAAGGCTGTCCTGGAAAAGCGACGATTGCGAAGAGTTTGGCACCAAAGTAGATGTGGCGAAGACAGAGCTAAATTTAATAAAGCAGGCAGGGAACTGAAAGATATGTTAAAGAAATGGCGAGATGATACCCTTCAGACACAGCTGGAGACTCTAACTGCAACCAAGGCAACAAATTATTCACTCTGGAAATTTACAAAATCTTACAGTAGACCGGAACTGTCCAAACCACCACTTAGAGCAAATCAAAGATGGGCGAGAACATCTAAAGAGAAAGCCGACACATTCGCCGAGCATTTGTCTAGAACATTTAGCCCTAATGACAGTGATGACAGCGCTTTCGAAGACCAAATTGACAAAGTCCTTTTGCAAGATTACCAGCTGTCTCTTCCACCTGCGCCTGTGACATTTGGGGAGGTCTGCAAAACCATTAGAAATCTGAAGGAAAAGAAGTCACCTGGATTCGATCTCATCACCAAAGAAGTTCTGAAACACCTACCAAAAAAGGCAATCATATTTCTAACTTCACTGTACAATGGTATCCTTAGACTACAGCACTACCCGCAAGAGTGGAAGGTGTCTAATATTATAATGATACACAAGGCAGGGAAACCTCCGGGTGATGTTACTTCGTACAGACCAATCAGCCTTTTGCCAGTTCTGTCGAAGGTCTTTGAAAAACTGCTCTTGCATAGAATTGCACCTATCTTACATAGGGATAAAATTATTCCGGAACACCAATTTGGATTCAGGCAGCAACACTCCACAATCGAGCAAATCCACAGGGTAAGCGAAAAAATAAGAAAGACCCTGGAGGACAAAGAATATTGTTTTGCAGCCTTCCTCGACATCCAACAGGCTTTTGACAGAGTTTGGCACTAGGGTCTACTCTACAAACTCAAGACCCTACTCCCGCATTCATACTACCAACTGCTGCACTCTTATCTTATGGAACGGCTATTCCAAGTCAAAGAGGGTGACGCCACTTCTGGATGTCACTACATCAAGGCCGGAGTTCCCCAGGGATCAGTGCTGGGACCAGCTCTTTATACTTTATACACATCTGATATGCCCCAAGCAGAAGGAACTATGGTAGCCACTTTTGCAGATGACACGGCTATCCTGGCTAGTGACAAGGATCCCAGCACTTCCTCAACAATGCTTCAAGAAAGCTTGGACAATGTATCTGACTGGCTGCAGAGGTGGAGAATTAGGGCCAGTGAGACTAAGTCTGTCCACATCACATTCACTCTTCGAAGAGAGAACTGCCCACCAGTACGATTAGGAAATGCTATACTGCCACACAGGGATTCGGTGAAATATCTGGGCTTACACCTTGACCGCAGACTGACATGGGCACAACACATTAAAACCAAAAGAGATGAGCTCAAAATACGCTACACCAGCTTATTGTGGCTTCTTGGTAGAAATAGCAAGCTATCCCTCAACAATAAACTTCTAATATATAAGACAGTCTTAAAACCTATCTGGCTCTACGGTGTTCAACTATGGGGAAGTGCCTGCAACTCCAACATAGCAATGCTCCAACGCATGCAAAACATAATACTTCGCACAATCTCCAGTGTCCCTTGGTACATCACAAATAAGGAGATCCACAAACAACTTGAGATGACTAGTGTAAAGGAGGAAATCTCAAAGTCCAAGGAAAAGTATGAACAGAGACTTAAAAACCATCCAAATGTACTGGCAACAAAGCTATTAACACCTAGCTACAACAAGCGACTCAAGAGAAGAGATGTTGTCTCGTGCCTTTAATAAGGAGTAGATGTCCTCGCTGGAGGATACACTCTAAATACCACTGTCCTTCACCACATCCGCTAAAAGCTTGCAGCTGATCGCAGATAAACAAAAAAAAAAAAAGTGATAAGCTACACAGAGAATATTATTAAAGGGATACAATACTATACCAAATGAATCGGAGTTAAGAACATCCAAGAGCTTATAATGTACAGTATAGTGAGTGAGTTATGTAAGAGTAAGCTATAATACCTTTGAAAATGATTAATTTTCTGTTTAATAATATAATTCCCCTTTTAATATATCACAATTCATGTACTAGAATGAATCTGAATGAAGTTAAGTAAAGGAATGCATACTTGAAACAATGCTTCCTTCTAATACACCAAGTATTGGTATAAAACACTTGCTCAAATTATTTACTTATACATAAAAAGGTATATTCTATGTAGGTACACACCCTGTTTATGATACTGATAAATAGGAGGTGTATACTGATAATTGTCTGCACTATTTGTTGATGACTTGTATTATGATTATTATAAAAGATAAAGTTTTTATTTTGTAAATATATATCTTACTCACTTTTCTTTTTTTATTTCACTAAACTGTGCATCCCAATTTAATGAAATGTATGTCTCTTTTAAGTATTTAGAAGTATTCTCAGACACAATTGCAGAGGTAGAAACAATGTGTTTATAAATTTCTTCAATATGCTTATATATTACCTTCTTATCTTTGTATTTTCTCAAAATATGTTTTATCCATTCTTCATATGCTATATCTTGTAGTGGTCTATTATATTTAGTACTTTCTTGTATCAGTTCTAGAGCTTTTTTCTTTTTATTAAGTTTAAAAAATGTGCCAATAATTGTACTATATGCTGAAAGTGAAGGTACGGCACTCTGATGTATTTCATTTAGAACTTTTAAAGCTCTTTCCCATTCATTTATAACACAAAGAGCATGTAACAATTGTTCGGAAGTACTACTATCTAAAACCTTATACTTTTCATATAAATTGTCATATGTTTGTAAAATAAATTGTTTCTGCTCTTTACTCAATTTTTTATCCTTTCCTATAAAATAGTAGAGACGTAAAATACTATTTGTTGAGCCTAACGATATATCTTTGACTTGAGTTTTTAAATATTCTGCCATCAATGTAGCAGCAACAAAATTTTTAGACCCTATCAGAGTTTTTAATATAACAGCGTCAGCATTCTTCTGATTAACATTTCCCAGCATAGTAAGAACCGTGTTTTTAACTGCAGTCCAGTCTTGTTCATGTGCATTAGCATCGTTAATAGATTTTAGGTAGTCAATTTGCTCATCGTATTTTTGCTCTCCTCGCGCAAATGCAGCATTTTGGTTGAATGCCCTCGTCGATGCAGCAGCATCTGTAACATTTTAATTAATTTACCTGTTGTTTTTATTGTTAATTTTTTCATTTAAACATATTATTGTTTATTATCAAAAGCAACTCACATGAGCTTCGTAACAGAAAAATGCGGGTTATTGAATGAAACATGATAAGGAATGTAACAACGCACTGCTTGTTTTATATATACTCCTTAGTTAGTATTTCGAACACATACAAATTCAGTACCAATATTATATTAAACAAGCGGTGTTCACGTTGCTCTTCAGTTTCCACAGATCGTGACATTGCATGTCGATGCCTGTCTGCCTCTAATCGTAATTGACGATCTTGATCCGCTTCTAAGGATCGTGATAGAATGTGCCGATCTCTATCGGCAGCGAGACGTATTTGACGATCCTCGTCCGCTTCTAGGGATCGCGATAGATTGTGCCGAGAGCGATCTGTAAGTAAACGCAAGTCCCGCGTCTCTGGTGATTCTAAAGACCGAGAAAGTTGAGTCCGCGAACGTTGAGATGCTAATCTTGCTTCACGTTCAGACTGACTTTCACTTGCGCGTATTACCCTTTGCCGTTTAGCTCTTGAGGAGTGAATAGAAAGATTTGATCGTTTTCTATAGTCTATTTTTTTATCTCAGATACTAAAATGACATTTCATGTGTTGCCTGTTTTTTACAACTAATAAATAGTGATGCGATACAGCCGGTACTTACCGATAAAATATAGGTTAATTCCGCCGATTACGTTAAATACAGACTATACGTTGTTTTTTTAATCTCGAATACTAAAATATCATTACTGTTACCTTTTTTTTGTGCAATTTATGTAGTGATGTACCACCATTATCATAAGTTAACGATAAATTAAATTTTATACAGTTTTTTGGAAATAATAATATTAAATGTGCAAAAATAATAATATTTTAATGTGTGTGTAATATGAGTTCCTGTATCTGGAATCCACACGAGGCTTCATACGCTCTACTACTCGAAAAGGTACAGAAAAAATTCTTGAGATTTCTGTATAAATCCTCTCTAGGTCATTATCCGTATTTGTATCCTACCAAATATTTGACAGGGTGTTTAGGGTATAATACATTAGAAACTAGGAGAGCATATGATCAGCTGATCATTATGCTGAAAATATGTAGAGGCATAACTGATGCTCCCGATCTCCACAATGAGCTGATTCGTTTATACGTTCCGAACAACTACCTCCGCGCTCGTAATCACCGTCTACTCTCAGTGCCCGCATGCCGTACCGTAGCCCGCGCATCGTCTCCTATCCCTCGCGTCCTTTAGCGCTCAATAACCTCATGGAAGCTTTCCCTGATTGTGACTTATTCGCAGATGAGTCTAATATTGTAAATAAAGTATGTTTAAGTTTTTGTGAAAGTTTATAAATAGTTATTTAATTGTTTCTTTTCTTATATATTTTATTTTGTAAATGTTTTAATATTCCTGTTTTTCTTTAGTTATTTTATCGTTTGTTTTACTGTTTTTATAGTGTATTTCTGTGGTGTATGTTAATGTTATTGGTTTGTAAAACCGTGTTAACATTAATAAATAAATAAAATAAAAAAAATGTCGTCGACTATATGACCCAATTGGCACATTTTGTCTTCGAGTTGAATAACTGACTGCATAGCGCAGTCTTGCCACCGCTGAGGGGTCACTTGAAGAAGCCCTTCTTTAAAAAGACTTCGTACTTCATTCAACTTGAAAGTTTTATTATCCTTTGCGACATGTCCCTTTACCTGAGCCCACACTAATTCTATTGGATTGAGCTCACAGTGGTAAGGGGGCAGTCGCAAAATAGTGACACACTGTGCAGCAGCCATCTCATCAACAACAGACCTCTCATAGACTTTTTTGTGCTTTTTGGAAATTTGGATTAATTCACATTTCAACATTGTTTCTTCATAATGAATATTTTTTTATTGTAGCCAATTTCGTATTTGCTCTTTACGCCAATTTGAAGTAGGTAACGCCTCCAGTTTCCTGGTGTGGTACGGTGCATTATCTATAACAAGAACTGCATTCTCTTTTAATTTTGGAAGAAAATTATATGTGATTGAATAGTATTAAATAAATATTATTAGCACTAATGCCAATAAAAAGATTCTGATAAATTTACTGTTGCTATGTTGATACATGAAATAAGTAAAATGTGATAAAAATATTAAATTAAATTAATAATATTTTAACTTGAATAATCATACTGAACTTGAATAATCTATAGTGTTTTCTTTCTTTTCACTCACTTTTTACTCTTAAGTGCCAACATATGTAGGACTTCTAACGATTAGGTTGTTTACCCTAATTTGTTTTATATTATAAAATTACGAAAACTTCAAATTGAAATATGCGCCAATGACGTCATGCAAGAAATTATCCCTATCATTTGATCATGGACATAGAAGAAAAAAAGAGAGAAATTCATTAGATTAAAACGCTTTACCGAAAATATGCTCTAGTAACAGTCAATAACGTTGACTTTACTATTTGTTTTTATAAATATCTAACGACTATTTGCTAATACAGGAGAACTGATAATATGTCAAAATAGCGTCATGCTTTGGCTGATGTTTTGTTGTGCGATATTGAACCTAATAGTTTTATGACATGCAACTAACATTAACTCTAGAGGTGATAAAGCCATTTAGTTCTCGACTATACTAACAACCGTAAATATTTTACAATAATTACAACACGAATCGAAACACAGGACAGCACTGTTTCTTACAAGCTGGCTACATTATTTTTACGTTTGACATTTGTAGTTGTCATTTTAGTGTCCGAGATAAAAAAATAGACTTTAGTCATTATACTTTATCACAGAGTAAAGTAATATATAGGAAGAAGAGAGCCCTCTCGCAAAATTTTTCGTAGCCTAGCTTTGAATGGTGGCTCTGTCTGGTATCAGAATCCGACACTAAGCTGTCAATCTATATACATAGATAGGTAGGTACTTACAGTCACGAGCAATAATATATAATAATAATAATAATAAAATCTTTATTTGGAACAGATACACAGGTACATTTTTACATATGAGATCGATAATAGCTGCAATAGTTGTAACACTGTAGCGCAGCCATTAACGCCCACCTCCTTCACACTTGGCTTGAGCGTTCCAATAGTAGGGATTTATTTATACTAGTCTTACAGAAGAAATAATGTTACCTTATAATTAACACAATTTTACATGCTATGTGGTGAATGTATATGAGTGGGATTGTGAGTGTAAGTGAGTGGAGAGAGAGAGAGAGAAAGTGTGTGTGTGCTTGTAAGTATGTGCATGTGTGTGGGGTGTATGTAATTGTGTAAGGAAATGTAAGTGAGTTTTCTGTGGCTATTATGTTGCGGTAAGTAGTTGTCTTACTTGATCCTTGTTAGCAGCTTTTCAGTGTCATCATATGATAGACCATACAACCATTCAGTAACACGAGTTTTACATTTCTTATAGGTATCTGGATAAATGTTTAGAGTTTTATTAACCTTGTTATATAACGAAGGTGCAAAGTAGTAAAAGTGACGCTTAGCTAGTTCCAGTTTAACCGATTCGATACTGCACACTCTATCCTTGCGACGTTTATTTGGATTGTGTTGTTGATGTTTACGAATTATGACTTTCAGCAAAAATAGTTTCCGAACAGTTAATATTTTGAGGTCCTCATATAACTCTTCAGTTGGAAACCAAATGCGTCTATGTGTCATGACTTTGAGAACCCCTCTGTGGGCTCTCTCAAGACTCAAGAACCTGGTCTTACCAGCACATCCCCAGGCGGATATACAGTAACCAGCAATTGACTGTGCAAGGGCAAAGAAAACCAATTTTAGAGTTGGAAGATCAAGAGTAGCTCGCAACGATTTAAAAACATACATAAGTTTACGTAATCTTGCAGTCGTAGTCCTAATTTGTTCGTGCCAATTTAAGTGGTTGTCTATCCAGACCCCGAGATATTTGATTTTGGATACACCTGAGAGTCGCAAACACGTACAGTCGGTGGTGTCGTTACATGATACAGCGTGCAGAGTTAAAGAAAAGGGAGACGAGGGAAGGGTACTCGAATTTGGAGAGAAAGCTATGAATTTGGTTTTTTCTGTGTTAAGGGTAAGGATATTATTATGCAACCAGCTAGCTATGGAGGACAAGGATGCTTCTGCGTTTAATCTTGCTTCTTCCCAGCTCTTACCAACGACTATTAAAGCCGCGTCATCTGCGTAAGCTACAACTTTGCAGTGATGAAGAGACATTTTACAAACATCATTTACATAGATAAGGAACAGTGTTGGTCCGAGCACGCTCCCCTGGGGAACCCCAAAAAGCATAGGCTCCCGCTCACTAACAACATTGCCGATCTTAACACATTGAAATCTGTTAGTAAAATAACTCCTGAACATGTCATAAACGACACCCCTTATACCTAAACGCTCGAGCTTTCTTAGAAGAATGGGGACAGGGACAGTGTCAAAAGCTTTAGAGAGATCAAGAAATATGGCTATTGTTTTGAGTTTTGTGTTAAGGTTTTTAACTATTGAGTTGGTCAAGTATAGAACCGCGTCTTCCGTGGACTTACCACTTCTAAAACCAAATTGATTTTCTGAAATTACATTGTAACTGTTTAAATATTTTACAAGTCTATTGTTTAACAGTTTTTCGAATATTTTTGATAAAGTGGTAAGTACGGAAATTGGCCTATAGTTGTGGACACTACCCCTATCTCCACTCTTGTAAATAGGATGAACAAGAGCAATTTTAAATAAATCGGGAAACACTCCCTGGGCAATACAGAGATTTAATACGTAAACTATGATAGGTACAAGGGTTGATCTCGCATTTTTAATTATAGAAGTTGGTATGCCATCCGTACCAACTGCTGAGGTGTTCTTAAGTCCTAATATTATATTTTCGATTTCAGTATTGTCAGTATTAATAATGGACATAGATTTCAGGGGTGGCGTACAAAAAGCGCCCGAGGACATGTTTATAACCTTCGCCGCAAGAGGATTGTTAGTCGCGAGGGATTTACCTACATTCGCAAAGTGTTTATTTACCGAATTTACAGTGGATACAGAATCACCATAACCAGCTATAAGTTCATTGTAATCAACTACTTCTTTATCAAAATTACCCAATTTCTTTATAAGCTGCCAAGTAGCTTTTGGGTTATTGCTAACGCTTTTGAACTCGTTTCGGTCGTATTCCCTTTTTACATGTTTTAATATTTTATAACAGAATTTTCTGTACCGGATAAAAGTATTTTTTGCAACTAAGTTCTCTGGATCTCTTTTAGTTTTAAGATAGAGTTTGTCGCGGTTTTTCATGCAGCGCAAGAGACCGGGTGTGATCCACGGTTTTAATATTCTTCTTCTGCTGGGTATAGTAACTGTGCGAGTATGCTTTTCAATAACTCCTGAGATAGTCTTGACGAGTAGTGTTGCAGCACTATTTGCTTCATTACAAGATAAGACATGGCTAAAATTGGTATTTGTTAGTTCTGTAGCACAAGGCGTTTGATCTATTCTGTTAAAAGTTAGTTTCATATGTTTAGAGGTTAATTTAAGGTTATTAACTAGAATAGTTGGTAAGTGGTCTGTTATAGACGTGTCTAGAACAAGTGTAGTAGAAGCAGACCTAGTTTTCAAAATCACGTGATCTAAGCAGTTATTACCACGGGTTGGAAGTGTATGTGCCGGTAGCAAGCCATGGGAGCTGATTGTATTTAAATAAAATTCGTGATTACTATCAGAACTGTCAGGAGAAATATTTATGTTTAAGTCCCCTATGAGGGTTACGTTTTGATAGTTGCTTAATAAAGTTAGTTGATGATCAAGCGATTTAACAAAAGTATCTGCATTTCTATATGAGGGAGATCGATATATAGCAATAATAGCAAATACCTCCTTATGCGTAATAATCAAAGAGTTTGAATCAGACAAGCTTTTAGCTACCACCGTGCAAGTTAGTTCCTGTCTTATATAGGCTACAACACCGTCATTTTGGAGTGTGTGATCAGAAGCATGCAGTGAGTAACCCGACAGTTGAGGTATGATGGGACATTTGCTTAACCAGCATTCTGATAAAATTATAATATCCATAGGTACCTGCAATCTAGACAACAAAGTCTGGAATTGATCAAAATTACAACCAATACTTCTGATATTAATGTGTATAATTTTTACGGAGTTAGCATCACTTCTATCGTATATAATTTGACTACATTGATCTGGGGAACAGCTGAGGGAATAAGATACTTCTAGGTGTTCAATATCATTAATTAAATTAAGGCTGTCCATAAGGATAGGTAATTATAGTGAGGGCACAGAAACTAATCGCCTTAACATATGTTTTATATGATAGTAAAACATAGAAGACGATCAAAATTGAATAGTAAATAATTAAGACAACATTATTAAGTAGTCGCAACTTTGGGCGTTGATGCAGTGAAATTTGTTTGAGTAGAAATGTAGGGTTAAATGAGTGGAGTGTATACAAATAAATGATAGGTATAAATTATATAATTATATAATTAATATGTACACATTTTCAAATTTTCTAAACTATCTGCACGTTTATCTAGACATTACAATATCAAAATGAATTCGTAATTTAGAAGAGGTTCCGTACAGTTTTGAATTGGACGTAGTTATGCAAAAATGTTCCATTCCACAGTAAGTTGATTTTGAGATAAAAGCATTTACGCGTTTCAGTTGTATTCTTTTTTATTCTAACTAGTAAAGGCCAATACTAAACGTATTATTGTTGAATTATATTGTGTTTAGATAATCGTATGTTTAATTTTAAGCTATTCACTTTACAATAAGAAAAAAATATAGGGTAAGTTGTCCAACAATGAACCATGTAAAATTTGAAGGCGCATAACTCTCTCGTTTAAGCTTCGAAATGATTCAAATTTTGTACAAAGATAGGTAATTTATCTAGCTTTAAAAAAGCATTGACAAATTTTCAATATTATTTATACTTTTAAAAATAAAAACATAAATATAAAAATAAATATTTGGATCAATGTGTACTCTAGGGTGTGCACATTGAACCGGGTTAATTTTAACATTGAACCACTTAATTATGAAAAAGAAATGTTATCAATAATTAATTAAGGTAAAAGTAAAACGTCCATTTCTTATGTAATTAGTCTTTACTTGTAATAGAGTAGTCTTTAAATCATAATTTAGTATATACTTCTTGTTAGCAAGATCATCTTTACGTGTGTGTAAATACTGTGCTACATAGCGGCGCAAAGTAGGATATAATGCAGCTTTTCTGATGATTACACCTTCTCTATTTAATTTGAAAGCTCTTAACATATTGGAAGCAGTGTGGCCCCCTTTTTTCTTTGACTTAATTTCATCATCATCATAAATATCAGCCTATAGACTATTATTCTGCTGGACATAGGCCTCCTCCAAACGTTTCCACCCTGCGCGGTCTTATGCCTCCCTCTTCCATCGGCTTCCCGCCGTCCTAACCAGGTCGTCGGTCCATCGTGTAAGGGGTCTCCCCACCCTGACTTCCCTATTCTGACTTACTTTATTCCGTGCCATTCTGTAACAGATAGAAATATTGACCAAAGGAAGTAAATAAAGTAATATTAATAATGATAATATGAACAGCTAGGTAAAAGAATATCATGTAGTTTGAAAGTTTCAATACATTATCTAACAACACTAGCAAAATGAACCACGTTTTGTTTAATGTGTACGCCAAGGCAATTCTTGGGGTACACAATCCGTGATTCATTGAGTACCACCTCAACATGGTTCAATGTGAGACATAGCACCTTTTTATAACTAACCTTAAAAATTTAAACTGAAAGAAATATAATTATGAAATAAATTACAGTGCATAGATAAGCTAAATAACTATATAATTCGGTGTAGAAATAAAATAGTCGATATTTCTTAAAGGAAAAATGCTAAAAAAGATAGTAAAATTTATTTAAAACTTACTTTTGTGACAGTTTTTTAAAAAAAGGTTCGCATACATACACCTCTCGCGCGATCTGCTCGCTAACTACTGAGCGGAAGAGACACGTCTGTACCTATCTTTTGCACAAATTAACACGATCTGGCCACGTCGAATTTTGGAAATATAGCGCTGGTTAAGTGTAGCTGCATGGTTCATTGTGAGACAGTCGACCCTATTTTTGGTATTGGAACATTTTAACATAATTAATATTTACATGAACATAGCTTCAAATTAATTTTGCACAAACGTTCCAGGTACATTTTAACCATCTGTACCCAACCAAACTGCCCCAGATATATACTCCTCGACAACTTCAAGTGTAGAGCCTCCAACCATGATTGGAGTGGGTGCAACATGGACATTTGCCATGATCTTGGTCTTGTCCATGTTCATTTTAAGACCAACTTGTTGAGAGACTACTGTGGCCATCGAGCATTGTGTTGAGGTCCTCTATGGTCTCAGCCATGATCACGATATCGTCAGCAAATCGAAGGTGCGTGATATACTCGCCATTTATGTTAATGCCGAGTCCGTCTCAGTCCAAAAGCCCTAAAAGCATCTTCCAGTTCAGCGGTAAACAGTTTCGGGAATATGACATCACCCTGCCTTACTCTTCGCTGCAACTGGATAGGGCTTGATAATTTACCCTGGAGACGAACTAACATGGTGGCGTTTTCGTATAAGCACTGCAGGACTTCGATATATCATTGGTCAACATGGCACCGTTGAAGAGACTGCAACTTTGCCCATGTCTCGATCGAATCGAAGGCTTTCTAATAGTCCACAAACGCCAAGCACAGGGACCGGTTATACTCACTGCACTTCTGTATAACCTGCAGCAGCGTATGAATGTGGTCTATGGTACTTTAGCCTTTTCGGAAACCAGCTTGTTCGGGAGGCTGGAAATCGTCCAGTCTGCGTTCGAGACGATCCGCGATGACTCTCGAGAACAATTTGTAGACGTGGCTCAGTAGAGTGATGGGTCTGTAATTTTGAAGTAGCGTTCTATCAACCTTCTTGAAGAACAGTACCACCACACCCCTGTGCCACGCCTGTGGCGTTTTTCCCTCGAGTATAACGGAATTGAGTCTCTGAAGATCCTTGAGAATGGGTTCTCCACCGGCTTTCAGTAGCTCGTTTGTGGTTCCGTCATACCCCGGTGCCTTGTTGTTCTTAAGTTGCCGAAGAGCATCACTAATCTCACACAGACTTACGTCCGGGATTCCTTCGGTATGGTGTCGCGTTAATCTAGCTCTAGGATCGACGGCTAGATCACTAGGTGGCTGTGTTGTAGTATATAACTGTCCGTAAAATTTCTCAATCTCCTCTAGAAGGTCAGGCTAGGACGACACTGTTCTGCCATCCCCAATCTTGAGCCTATAAACTTGGCTCTGACCTAGAGATAGATCTCTTGCGAACACTTAAGAGCCCTTATTTTGGTCAATGGCTTCTTTAATACTAAATGTGTTAAAGTGCCGAAGGTCGTGAGTCAGTGACTTAGAGATCTGTCTATTGAGCCGTCTGTATAGATCAGCATCGCCTGGAGACTGCAGTGCCATCGTACGCCTTTGCTCCATGAGCGAGAGAGTATGGTCAGATATCTTTTTTGATTTTCTCCGGTGCTGGGTCTTAAAAGCACCGGTACCGACTGTACGGACAGTTTCCACAAATCTTTCGTGGTATTCGTCCACATCAACATATTTGCTGAGGCTCTCGAAGCGGTTCTGTAATATGACTTGGAAGTTCCGAGAACTTGGATGGACCTGGGATATGGACTGGTGTAGGTAGTAGCGTAGACCTCATCAGCCGACCTCTTTCCAGCCTATGATTGATATTTAATGTGCCTCTCACCATCCGGTGATTGCTTCCGGTTTTCTCCGAATTGATTACTGAGTGAGACATCATTAAATATATGGCGTTTTGTCGACATGCTGAAGTCAATCTAATTATTGGTGACACCATCAGGACTAAGCCAATTCCATTTGCGGCAGCTACGCTTCTTAAAGAAAGAGTTCATCATAAAAAGTCCCTCCTTCTCCATGAATTCCGCAAGCATTTGGCCCCGTGGATTTCTTTGTCCATATCCAAAGAGCCCCACTCTCCACTCATTTCCACTTCTAGAGCCCAACTTCGCGTCAAATTTATAAAATAATGTGGTAACTAAATTCCAACATACCTTTGGAGTCGTTTGGGCATAACTTCGAATTAATGTCATAGTATTTTTTTCAAGTGATATTTTATTAATAAATAGCTACAAAGAAAATAAACTTTTTCTTTACGAGTTATAAATATTTATTTTTAGTGGATGTGTATGCAAACAGTTAAGGATGGAGCTAATTATAGCGTGTTAAAAATAAACTATTTAAAGTTGAAACATTTTTTTTTCGAAACAGGTTTTTTATTTAGGTAAATAATAGTACAAAATTCATGAAACCTTTTAAGTTTTCAAATTATGGTATTTAGGTCTGAAATATAACGTTCCACAAATTTTGGAATGTTTATGTCTCGCTATTGCAATTTTGCAAAAACGTTCCAAATCTACATGGAACATTTGTTCCAAAATAAATATACTGTTTCGTAAAACATTAAATGTTCCTGTCCTCATAGTACGTTCTAGTTAATTTACACAAGTTATTATTTGATAAAGGTTGTGGGTTGGAACGTAAGTGAAAAAAATATTTTCTGATATAAGCCTTAAAACGTGGAACCTTATTGCAAATCTGACTCTAAGTGTCATAAAAGGTAGTTTGATCACAATAACTCGATTTCGGGTGACTGGAACATTTTTGCATAACTACGTCCAATTAATCTTCGAATTTTCAATTTTGGATTGGCAGAACTTTAGATAACTGGTTTACAAAATGCGAAAATGTGTACATATTATTGCTCGTGACTGTACAAACAAACCATTATAAATATATATAGGTACAACCTATACTAATGTCGTTACTTAAACAGTTTTATGAAATAATTGCAAATTATTGCAATTATTTCAAATAACTGTACACATCTTGCTGATCTAACATGATAGAGGTGTGATTTTGTGGTGTTTGTATCAACTTAACACAAACATGGTCGGAAATTCATAAAAAAGAAAGATGATCGCGTGCGCACACAACAAACATCCACCATTTTGTATTTTGTAAGTTTATGGTTTCCTCACAAACATACCAGAAGATTTATCTATGGTGAATATGTAAGTAATAATTTTAACATAAAATAAATATTTTAAAGTAATTGTAAATCATGATAAAGTATAGTTCTTATTTTAGAATTATCAAATAAGTATTATATTGGTAAAAATCACACATTGAAATAATCTACTCCATTTAACGCTATCTAGCGAGGACTTGGCTAAGCTTGTTTTTCGATTCTTGTAACAGATGACACTACTTTCTTTGTCTCCGGCCATTGTTAGGGAGCGTACTAGGACTGTACTTTATATTCCTTGAGGCGAATGATATGACAGTTGTACCGTACCAACATTGTACCGACGTCATGTCACATCAAATTCTTTAGAAGACCATTAAAAAGTCGAAAAAATCATAATTGTGTACATTTATGAATTATAAAAAATATTATTAAGAAATTATTACATAATGTTCGGAAATAATGGAGAAAAACTTAATGCAGACTCAGTACATGGTACGTGCTGCAAAAGTTACGTCGTCAAGCTGTTATCGACTAAGAAGGGACACATCAATAAACAAAATATCGATAATTTGTTGGAAAAATGAAAGAAATGCCTTGAGTTTGTATTTTATTTTTATCAATCTGAATCGACTCCCAAACTGAACTTTGACAAACTTTTTTACGACAACTTTTTACTTCGATATAATGAAACTTCGATACATCTTAATTTCGACGTTATTTAAGTACGAAACAACTTAATTTTGACACTACCTAGTAGTGGCTTTTAACCTTTAATATCGCAGTAAGTAGCGTGTCTAAGATAATAATATATCACGCCGATTTAAAATAATGTCGAATTGAAGTATTTCAGAGTATAGTATGTCGAATTAAATTAAATTATTTTTCCATGAAGCTGGCAATTATGAATTCTTTAAAATTTAATTCAAAAAGTATTCTAAACTCTTTAAATTATGCAATTTCAATAAAAATTAAAGTATAGTAAAATAAAAAATAATAAGGCTGTTACTTTTTTATCTAGTGTTTTATGTCCATCAATGCGCATAATCTTTTTTCAAAATGAATTAATAATAATATGTTCAATGACCTGGCTGACATGACATTTATCCAAAAAAAGCAGTATTTTATCTAAATTGTTTCGCATCACTAATACAGTCAGTTGAAACGGTATAGAGATCAACATTCGCCGCAAGGAGTATAATATCTAAGTGTTTATACTCCAAACAAAGGAGAATGGGCAAAAATATATGTAGCTTGGTCCAAATTTCCACCATCAATAAGAACTATGACATATGATGGAACACTGCGATCTGAATCATTATCAGAAGACCGCAACCCAAAATATTTACTCAGTAAAAAGTTATGACCCCATGAGAACTTGCAATTTAAAAACCTTTTTACGCTTAATTATTTCACTATATCTTATAAACTACTCGATTGATTTAGGTGTATGACATTTCTTTGTAATTCATACGGTATTCTGGTTGATATAAGCTCTAAGAGCCAAAATATAAACAATGTGGCGGACGCGGTAGGTACCTCGCTACGTCAAAAAAATCAAACCCTATCATGTGGGGTATCAAATCAAATGAAATGACTTATAGCTATCTTTACAATGCTTATGTTTATTTTAAAATATTTGTAATACTGGGAAGAATGTAAACACAAAAATATCACACAAGTTTTATTTATTCCTGTCTCACAGTGTGGAGTCTGTCCTTATAAGAATACATCTCATGTCTTTACCCACAATAACATTGTCCAAATTCGCAGCTGGAAGCAGAATTGTGGGTTGGTGTCTCGCCCATCCAAAATAACAAATAATTACCATGACATAGGCACAGCACCCCACAGTTCGCATTCCAGAAAGACAAGAACAGTAGTAGTTCGAAATGGTTTTTCGATTATGGATCATTACATACGTGTAGTGTTGTCTTGCACGTGCGAAAAATACTTTTAGCACGATTGCGAACCGTCCCGATTACATTTTTATATGAGTAGTTTCGCTAAGGTTATCATTGTATACTTTGCAGACGATTTGAGCGCATTACAGAACAGGGGGAATCCGTCTACCATGTTTTTACTGCTTGAAATGTGGCTATGTGCGAAAAAATTAACGGTTAAATAACTAAAAATACGTATTTTTAAAACAGTCATAACTTTTTTCTGAGTGAATATATTTTTGTCATCTAGTAATCAAAATTGTATGGTATTTAGTCGACTTTAGGCTTACATAGCCCCCAATAGTGGTGGAAATTTGGACCACTTCTGCTCATTCTCCTTTAAACAAAATTTTTATATTAATATAAAAAGATAATTCAGAATACTGCTACTAATATTTACACTTAGGTATATTTAAATTATATTTTAACACTTAAAAATAACAATCAAGTAAACTTGTAATCGAGTTAATAAGACTTATAATTGATATAACACATACATAATCTATAATTATTTTATTATTATTTACAAACTCATATATGAGTGTGATTACTACTGGTAACGCCATCTCGTGAACAAAAGAAACGAAATTTAAATTCATACAACATTGAACCAAAACCATTTTTCATGATCCCTGATTTGTATTGGACTGTTCTATTAGCGATATCTCGAGTAATACTTATCCGATTTTGATGAAACATACCTCATTAAATAATTATAGATTATTTACAAACTCATTTATAACTGTGATTACTACTGGTAACGCCATCTCGTGAACAAAAGAAACGAAATTTAAATTCATTCAACATTAAAACACAACCATTTTTCATGACCCCTGATTTGTATTGGACTGTTCTCATTAAGAGATCAAGCGATATCTCAAGTAACACTTATCCGATTTTGATGAAACATACCTCAGTTTAAGCCCAATAAAAAAGGCTACAATACAATGTATTGGTCTTTAAATTATATTAATTCGTTTTAAAGATGTGCGGTAACAAACAGACAGACAGACAGACATTAATTCTAAAAATTGTGGTTTCGTGCTTTTTGACTTTTTTCTAGATTTTATATATAATTTTTTTCTGAATTTTCGAAAAGAACAGACATTTTGACCTCTACAGTTTTATTATAGTATATTATATTATATTAAATTAATAATTCTATTTAAATAATTTACACTATAAAGAGTAATGACAGCTAGACCCAGTAGTTTGACACTTGCTATCAGACTATCAGTTGTGACTTTTACCTTATCAGTGTAGAAACAAATATTCTAATCGATATTAGAATGTTCTTTAAATTCTTAAATAATCTTCAATAAATTAAACGTGCCTATTTGTAACACGGAAGAAAGAAAAAATAATAGAAGTATCAATTTTACTTCCGCGATTTGTAACATCAAATCCACCAACATTTGTAATTCTTTTTTTTGTCTTCCTTCTTTGTTGTGTATCTCCGAAACAGCTAGACTAATTTCGAAGGGACTTTCCCTGGCTAGGTAGTAGAATTTTACATCGCTTTATTCCTGCGTATCATAATCGACTTAAAAAAATTGTTGGTCAGCACGAACAATAATATTTCAATCGTCTATCTAGACATAGTCTGAAAATTAATTCGTAAAAATAGAAAAGGTTCCATACAGATTTGAACTAATCTTCGAGTGTATTCAATTTGAAAACCATAAAAAGTTTAGTTATGTCTTTTACAAAATGTGCAATTATACTCTGTACTCAATTTCACCACCATTCCAGTCAAGTCTATAATCTATGCGCTAATCATCAACATTCAGTCAAGTCGAGTACAAGCGTAAAAATACAAACTTTTCACGAATAACATTTGGTTTATTGAAACTAAGTGTTTTATTTCGGATTTAATATAAATCACAAAGGAATAAGATTAATTAATCATGGACATTAAAACTACTAAAATGCCTAAAGTGGCAAAGGTATGTTATAGGGTTAATTTGTGTATTTGTACTACTATTTACACACGAATGTTAACACACATATTTTATATATTTCAGGTGAAAAATAAAGCACCAGCTGAAATACAAATCACAGCTGAACAGCTGCTCAGAGAAGCAAAAGAGAGAGACTTGGAAATTTTGCCCCCACCACCAAAACAAAAAATATCTGATCCAGAAGAACTTAGAGATTATCAACATAGGAAAAGAAAAGCGTTTGAAGACAATATTAGGAAAAACAGACTTGTTAGTACTACCTACTCATAAAGTTATATTACTAAACTATTTTAATTTTAAGTCAATTAAGACATTTTACTCGTTTTAGGTTATAGGGAACTGGCTAAAATATGCTCAATGGGAGGAATCACAAAAGCAGGTACAAAGAGCAAGATCAATTTATGAGAGGGCTCTTGAAGTGGATCACAGAAATGTTACCCTATGGTAAGTAAGCAAAATCTAATTACAAAACTTTTTTAGTAAATGATAAGCAGCTTTATACCTTTTTAGCTGGATATAACAAGTGGTTAAAAAGAGAACTGTTAGATAAAAACTACATTACAGACCTACTTTAATGATTGAGATCAAGATTATAGTCTGTTTCATCATACATTTTCTTAAAATAGATAATTCTAACCAACTCTCTTTCATCTGATTAATAAATACACATAATATTCCAGGTTGAAATATACTGAAATGGAGATGAGGAACAGGCAAGTAAATCATGCTCGTAATCTATGGGATAGAGCTGTAACTATCCTTCCAAGAGTCTCTCAGTTCTGGTACAAATATACTTATATGGAAGAGATGTTAGAGAATACTGCCGGTGCTAGACAGGTGTGTATACAGTTCTATAACATATTTAATGTTACTACTACACATGTATATAATAATTAAATTTCAAAGTATTATTCTTATCTTTTAACTACTATAATATTTCTCTACCATTTCCAGGTATTTGAACGCTGGATGGAATGGCAGCCAGATGAACAAGCATGGCAAACTTACATTAACTTTGAACTTAGATATAAAGAACTAGATAGAGCTAGGCAGATTTATGAAAGATTTGTTATGGTCCATCCTGATGTTAAGAACTGGATCAAATATGCAAAGTTTGAGGAAAATCATGGGTTTATAAATGGATCAAGGAAAGTCTTTGAAAGATCTGTTGAATTCTTTGGTGATGAAGATCTTGATGAAAGACTGTTTATTGCATTTGCCAAGTTTGAAGAAAATCAAAAAGAACATGATAGAGCAAGAGTAATTTATAAATATGCCCTGGATCATATTCCTAAGGATAGGAACAAAGAATTATACAAGGCATACACTATCCATGAGAAAAAGTATGGGGACAGATCTGGTATTGAAGACGTCATTGTCAATAAGAGAAAATACATGTATGAACAAGAAGTTATAGAAAATCCAACCAACTATGATGCATGGTTTGACTATATAAGACTTGTTGAAAATGAAGGTAATGTAGATGATATTCGTGACACTTATGAAAGAGCAATTGCCAATGTGCCTCCTTCAAAAGATAAGCAATACTGGAGAAGGTATATTTACTTGTGGATAAACTATGCTCTATATGAGGAGTTAGATACTGAGGATGTAGAGAGAACAAGACAAGTATACAGAACTTGTTTAGAATTAATACCCCACAAAATATTTACTTTTTCTAAAATATGGCTCATGTATGCACAGTTTGAAGTAAGATGTAAAGATTTAAAACAGGCAAGAAAGACTTTGGGAATGGCTCTAGGTATGTGTCCCAGAGACAAATTATACAGAGGGTATATTGACCTAGAAATACAATTACGAGAATTTGACAGATGCAGAATATTGTATCAAAAATTTTTAGAGTATGGTCCTGAAAACTGCATAACATGGATAAAGTTTGCTGAAATAGAAACTTTATTAGGTGACACAGACAGGGCTAGAGCAATTTATGAAATAGCTGTGGGTCAACCAAGACTTGATATGCCAGAACTTTTGTGGAAGAGTTATATAGATTTTGAAGTTCAACAGGGTGAAACTGAGAAAGCCAGACAGCTTTATGAAAGGTTGTTAGAGAGGACAGTACATGTGAAAGTTTGGTTATCTTATGCAAAGTTTGAACTAAATGCAGAGAATGCTGACAACATTAACATTGAATTAGCTAGGCGCGTTTACGAAAGAGCAAATGACAATTTAAGAAGTGCTGGAGAAAAAGAAGCAAGAGTTTTACTTCTAGAAGCCTGGAAAGAATTTGAAACTGAAAGTGGTGATGAACAAAATATTGAAAAGGTTATGGTAAAGATGCCAAGAAGAGTGAAGAAGAGACAGAAGATTATTAGCGAGGGAGGTGTGGAGGAGGGATGGGAAGAAGTGTTTGATTACATATTCCCTGAAGATGAAATGGTTAGACCTAATTTGAAATTGCTTGCTGCTGCAAAACAATGGCGAAAACAAAAGGAAGTTACAGAGCCAGTACCTGATGAGCCTGAATCAAATACTGATAATGAAGTTAGTCATACACCCCCAAGCAGAACAGAAAATAATGATGATGATGATTCTGACAGTAGTAAAGAAAGTGATAGTTAAAATACTAAATAAAAATAAAACATTTACAAGGCCTTTAATTTTTGTATTTTATAAAATTTATATTAATCAACTTCTTCAGGTCTAACTGGATGAGCCAGTGGTATAACAGACTTTTTATTTATGTCTCTGGAACAGGCTTTTCTCATATCTGAAAAATTCAATTATGTATCTGTTACAAAAATGTTGTAATATAACAATTTTAAATAATATTAAAAATTATTATTTACCATAAGCATCCTCATCCGGATCCCCTGAATAATATTCTAAGACTGTCCTGTATACTATGTAACCTAAATTCTTGTACATATTTATAGCAACTTTATTGCTTACTCTTACAAAGAGGTCGACAAAATAAGCTTTTTTCCTGCAAAATAAAATTATGTGTCATGAAATATGTTTAGACCTAGAAAAAATTACAACTAAGCTAGCTACATAGAAAGACTTCAAAAGGTAGGGTACATAATCTGTAGGTAGCAGAAACATGATTGTGTTTCATAAATTTTCTCCCTTACAAGCTCTTCCTATAATGTAATTAGATTTAGAATGTTGTAGAATTATTGTTATTCATACCCATATATTTTTGTGGGCTTTTACCTAATATCGTATAGATTCTCTACTATGAGTAATAAAAATTCTTGGCCTGATAGTAAATAATATAATAATATTCTTACCTCATACATTTTTGGAACACTTAAATGTAATGTTTGTAAAGCTACAATACATGGAAAGTGTAATGCAAGAGTTGTTCTCATAAGAGCAGCTCCAGAATTTCATGTATTTGGATTGTCCATTTCTGGAGCTGCTTTTTCAAACTTTTTTACCAAATTCGATACAGTCATGATAGCAAGTTCAATCCATAACTTATATACTCACTTTTCAGAAACATCTTCTAAAATATTCATAAGAGTGGCTGCAAGGCCTAATCGTCTGTATTCAGGACCCACAGTTAAAGCTGTCACATGGCCGTGCCAATTATCCCCATGGCCTTCAGCCTTACCCATTACTAAAAGAAAATAGTGTGTTAAATTTTAAACCAGTGGCCAATTACATTGAAACACAATATTGTAACACATGAAGTACATGCTTGGCTGCTAATCCATACTAATATTATAAATGCGAAAGTAACTCTGTCTGTCTGTCTGTTACTCTTTCACGCCTAAACGGATTTTGATGAAATTTGGTACAGACAATCTTTAGACCCTGAGAAAGAACATAGGCTACTTTTTATTAAGAAAAACAAAAATCATGTTCTAGTATTTTGAAATTTTTACCAGTGTGGGGGTGAAATAGGGGTTGAATTGAAGATAATACAATAAATCTTGGTACATAGGCTTTTTCTACAAACGGAATTCCCGAAATTCGAACTGTACGGATTCGAAACGGGAACTACAAAGCCAAACTCACATTCACTTCTCTCTCACTCACAACAAATTCTGATTCTGATTGACAAAAACTAATTTCACGCGAGCGGAAGCTAGTTAAACAATAAAATAGTGGACATTGCATTAACAAGTGACTCCACTTTGCTATGATGCTAACAATATTAAGCAGACAAATTAGACCTAAACCCAAATGTGCATCTGAATACAGGCTCCATCAGTTGTATAACTGCTGTAGCTAGAGGCAGTAAGAATGTGTTACACTTACAAAAAATAAATATTTATATAATCAAAACAAACAACCTAAAGTAATACATACTGTATCCCATTATTTCGCCACTGGGTGATTCAAGAACTTGAAAATATTCTGGCCAGTGTGCCAAATACTGAGTGTAAAAAGATAGACCGTAGGTTTCAGTGAGGGGGTCTAAATTTCTGTAAAAAACAAAAAGAGTAAAGTAAAATATAAATAAATTTATTAGTAGGTAATATACTTTTAAACATATAACTTACACATTATTAAACTTCAACATATCTTCGCAAGTAAACGGTCTTATCGTAGCCATTGTCAACAATATTTAAAGCAATTTAAATTTATAGGTGCTATAGTTTCTTGATAAGAGATGAAAAGGAAATTTACTTTTATTTCAACTAAATACTTGCTTGAAAATATTTATGTGTCTAGACCTAAGGGTTTAATAGTATTTAACTTAAACTTTCTTCTATAATGTCAATAATTATTAGGCTATTTTAGTCAATGGATAGTTTATTTTAAAATCCCATAATATTTCGGCAGCAAACACACACTGCTGCAAGTAGCTATAAATGTCATTTTTACGTCAATCTCGTCATAGAGTAGGTCTGTAGACAACGTAGAGGTAGCTTTTTGTTCTCAACCTCTTTCTTTACGCGTTGGGAATTGCTTTTTTTCTCACATAGGCCCACACCAGACACAGGTTTACAGCCAATTTACAGATGCTAAAACGTTTGTCGATCTTGTAACTTGTAAAAGAAGTTATAGTGGTAGTCTTGAAATATAGCATGGCCATTGTATTTCCTTTAATATGCTATAAGAGATCTTATAAGAAACTTTATATAATTACATAGTTACAAGGTAAAATGAAACTTCTCTCATTACAATAATAATATTGTAAGCACATTCTTACTATCAGAAATCAATCATCGTTAAAAATAATAAATATATATTCGAAATCAGAACTTCTCTCTAAAGTCGGTCCCTCCTCATGTCTGAGGGTCGTAGTGTCATCATTTGAAACGGATGTTTTGGGAACGGGTGTTTTGACATTCGGATGACATGTTCCGAAAGGATTAGGATTGCTTCTGAAGCGAATGAATAGTCTTTAAAAGACTTTTTACCAGTTCCTCCATCCCCAGCACCTCTTTTTTGACCGTAAGTTAGGTTTGGAGTTAGAATTTTTAATTAGATTGATTTAACGGACTAACGATCTGGTAACGCGCAGCGGGGTATTTTGCCTTCGGTTTCCCACAAACGATCAATTTTTCCAAGCTGGTCGTGCGTGCGTGACTCGTGTGTCAGAGCCAAAATGGAACTCCTCTCGTCGCACCCATAAAGAAACAGGAAGAGCGATAGACTTTCATTAGAGACCATTTCACGAAAGAAGTCCTTTTGGTGCGGCGCTGTATTCGCGAGAAACAATGTTGCCAATCTTACAAAAAATCTTCTCAATTATTTAAATACGAAATAAGAGTTCTTTTCTCATGAAAAAAATGCACTAATTTTAGGTAAGCAGTTATGGCGACCTCCATGGCTTAATGGCTAGTGTGTTTGACTACCACGTAGGTCTCGAGTTCGATTCATGATCAAATCAAACATTTCTGTGCTTGAACATGGCTGTTTGATTTAGTGGGTGTTTTTTTATTTTATAATGTGTGTATTTACAAATAAAAAGTTCATAAGTATGTTCATGAGTTGTCTAGTACCCATAGTAATGGCTAAACATAATTTTGGACTATGTGGCAATCGGTGAATTAGGAATGTTTATTAATGAAGAATGTTTATTTCATACCCTTACCATTCGGGTCAGATTATTTAAAATAAAGGACTAATTAGAATAAAGGACAGGAAAGACTTTTTGCAAGTAATATTATTTATTTATTTAGATACACAGAAATCTACAATACCTTTACACGAATACAACCAAACCGACTTTATAAAATAACAATTCATGGGGCGACATGTTTACAAAGTGAATAAGCCCTTTTCTGTCCAATAAAGATTAAAAAAAAAAGTAAACAATTCAAGATTACAATTATTATTTGAAAAATCACCTAACCTACCAATATTATAAATAAATTAGTATTAATTTTTTGTTTTTATATTTTTTATATCTTGTGTAATGATACTATTCTTATATTATTTAAGTTTAATAAAATATAAACACGTATTAATAACTTTAAAAATATTTTCCCATTTTTTAATGGGAAAATATTTACACAACAAATTCCCATCAAAAATTAAAAATTCTTCGTATAGCAACCCTAAAAAGTGCGCAACTCTCTGGTAAACATTGTTTCATGGTATAAGACTCTGATTCTTGTGCTCCGCTTCACAGAATTCCTCTACCTCTGATGGCATTTCTCGACCATCACATTTTACAGTTTTTGGCATCGTTTACAACAACTAACACTCTTGATAATATCGACAATCGACAACATGGCCGTGCTGTCAAATTTAGTTCCACAAATTGCCGTGGGACTTCTTTCGTGAAATGGACTTTACTTGAATCGTAGCCGTAGCCGGACTATAAAGAAGAAGAAGCCAATAGGAAGGTCTTTTACCATTCGATAACAGTTAAAATTTTATACCACGGCAATGAATACCTCGTCAATTAGACAAAAATGTAATTTTTATACCTCTTTAATTAATTGTCACAAACTTAGACAAATTAACGAGGTTTCATTAGTTTTAACAACACCAAACGAGGTACACAAATCTATTTCTTTCCTATTGAAATCTGTGAAATCAAGAACCGCCAAAACACCTCTATTATTCTGACATACAGTTATTATGACGAACTTTTGAACATATTTTATTTAAAACCTACTAAGAAAAAGGCAATTTTATTAAACTTAAACATTTTATTAGTTTAAATAATTATGAAAGACATAAAGACTATGATAAGATAAACATGGCAATAAAAACATAGTTCAATCATATTTTTTTATGATTATTTATTCGATAATAGAATGTTAATAAGAATTATTGTTACTTTACAATGTTCTTTGTTATATTAACGGATTAGGAAGTAATTCTCATTGAAATTGTTTACAACATTGCTAGGAAAGTTTGAAATGTTGCCATATGAAATTATTTTCGACGCTGTACTGAAGAGTTATTGTCTGACTCGTTTTAACACATGTCGAAAGACATATTTATTACTCTTTTACAAGCTAAAAGCTCAACTGGAGCGATCTATGGGCTTCATGCAGTTTACCAACACGACAATGGCCGAATTGTCCGTATAGGATATTTTTTATTGGCCCGTACGTCTGAACCTGCCATGTCTTTGGTTTTAAAAATGGCGTATACAAGCTTTTTGTTTGCCGGTGTACGCTGTTGAATAGTTTCCAAGACCTCGCGTATACTCAGACAAGATCTAAAGGACGTGAATATGAAATTAAAATACATGTGTAGGTATATAATCAACGCTGTGGACCCCGTGAAGGAAATTTTGTAGCGTTATGGTGAATTAGAATGTTGCCTGTGGCTTGTCAATCTCGCACGTCGTCAGGTTACCCATTCGTAACGTAAATATTACCCAAGCAAGAGTTTTTATTTCAGATATGTCAGCGTCGCAAAACAGTAGATAATGGAGAGTTCAGAAGATGATGCGGGCGCACCGACGAACGCTTCCCGCCGTGCATCGGCGCGGGAAAAGGACGTCGGACTGGCCGAGGACGTCAATGCGAGTGCAACTAGTAGTTTTCAACAGAAACCATTCGAAGCTCGATCGTCGTGCCAAACTCCCGCAATGTCGGAAGATAATTTTGACGGCGACAGCGTTCCATCACCGTCGTTGCAGGATGTCAACACGAGCACTGAAGCGATTTTGGATATGATAGATGAAATCGTTGATGGCCCAGGTGCTCCAAAGCGGTTACCTCAGTCGTCTGAAATAGTTGACGCGTTAAATGAAGAACTTGCTGCTACCAGTCACGAATTAAGTATCATACAGGAATCTGCTAAGAGTGTGTGTGAAAAACAATCGGTATTGCCAGAGATAGAATCATCTGTCGAATGTACCGATAGAGTACCCAAGCTACCAACAAGCAGTAGCACACAAGTGGAATTGTTAACTCATAGTGATATACCTGTAGATAATCAAACTGTTACTGTTGAGTCAATACCAAGTACAAGTAAGGTTGAAGCAGACAGTGACCAGAAAGAACCACCTATAGAATCAGAAAACAGTGTTGTGTTAAATGAGGAAATTAAGACTCCTAGCTCTCCCTGCCCTTCCAGCAGTAAAAATGAGCCAGTGCAAAATTTGTCGGACAGTGGTTCATGTGACTCAAAGGATCGAACAGTGAAGTGTGTGACGTCCAGTGATAATAGGGACAATGTGACTGTTGAAAGTGCGGAATCAACGTCTAGTGATAGTAGTGTTAGTGAAAGTAAGACCTTGCTTGTAGAAGTACAAACTCGGTCACCACTCAGACGAAAACTTGTAAGACCTGTAGTAAGTGACCGGCGCCCAGATACTACAGTGTCTTCCACTGTTGACTCTCAAAGTGTTAATGTTCCCTCTACTCAACAAATAACAAGTGATAATATCACGAAGGATGTGACAAGTTCATCTGATGCTGTGCCCACAACACATGGTAATGTACAACCCGAAGAGATTAGAAATGTAAGTGAAATTAATATCTGCAAAGCAGAAACTTCAGTGAGTCCTCCTAAAAAAATTAAGCTTATTAGACAAAAAATTGTTACTGGTACTAGTAATAGAGAAACGTCACTTAGCCAAGGTGTATTGCCTGATAAAGAACAATGTCAGTCAACTTCATCTGATAATAATACGGTAAATTTACTTACCCACCCAACAGAATCTGATAGTTCGCAATCACAACCCCACTCAAGACCAATATCAGATTCCAGTAATTGTATGTCTGAAAATGAACCTGCTTTGTCTAGTAAAAGTTCAGAAAAATTGTTATCTGATGAAAACTCCCAATCAAGTACTAAATGTACTAGTCCACCTAGAACATCTGGCAGTGAAAAAGACAATGAGCAATTATTATCTATAAATTCCAGCATAGGGCCACCACTTTCCCAAGAACCTTTATTGGCTGATATAAAATTATGTCAAGAAACTAAACAGGTGTGTAGTTTGTCTACGCCTAACTCAATAGAACCTTTATCAAATACAAATATAAAAGATACAGAAAGTACTGTATGTAAGGCTCAGGAGATAGAAAACAAATCTATAGATTATATACCCTTAAGACTATCCCCAAGTCCTAAAACAGTGCAGTACAATGAGCTCAAGCCAAGCAGTTCTTTAATAATATTGGATAAAAATAAGAAAATAGAGTCAGAATCTGCTCAGAATCAACAAAAAATTCTTGAGACAGAGTCATTGAGTGAGCCTAAACACAAGAGTATTAATGCACTTATTTCAAAAAGTGACGACAATAAAATAAGCACTGAGCTATCAAACAAAAGTAATCTTGAAATTAGCAATACTGGTTCCGTTCAGTTATCAAGTAAATTACTTCAATCTGAAAGTATTACTTGTGAGTCAAAATGTACAGAAAAGGTAAACATAATTCCAGAACCTGAAACTCACTCTCTTTCAAAAAATGATGACCAGCCCAAAATTAATAAGGATAATGAAGTAAAGGCAATAGATTCACACTCAAATAGTTCTGAAATTGATTCTAAAAACATTGAACAAGAAGGCATACTCCAAACCAAACAAAATCTTGAATCAGACCACTGTGAGAATAAATCGAATATTGATATTAAAAAGAGTGACACCGAAATAAAGATTAGTAAGTCATTACCCACATCTAGTAAGGTCCAGGAAAATGAAACAGAATTGGATATAAACACTCATAATCTAGAAACACAACATAATACAAAACCCTCTGAATTGGAATCAAATCAAACAGAGATTCATTTAGAAAAGTTGTCTAAATCAGATTCCGGAAACATTCAAAGTGAATCAATGAGCTCTGAAATTGTATTAAAAAGCAGTCCAATTGAATCCAATATTTCAGTGTCTATTAATTGTCATCAAATTCAAAGCAATGTGTTACCTGAAGATCAGAAAAAAGTACCACCTATTAAACTTAACTTATCCAGACCATCTATCTCAAACTTACCTGACCCTAAGTTAGAAATAGATACTGGCAGTATTAATAAAAATAATGCAACACATGAAGACACTGATACCACAAAATTGGTTCCAAAATTAACCTTAAAGTTAAAACATTCAGAGGAGATGAAGTCACCTGTACCAAAATTAACAATTAAAGCACTTAAGCCTCCAATGGAAAAAGGCAATGTGGATGATAACATGGACAATATTCAACAAGTACCTAGTGTTACTAAAATTAATATTAAACCAATTGTTAAACCAGTAGAAAATGTTAATGATAAATCAGGAAAAATAAATTCAGAAGAAGAAAAAGTGACTAAAATATGTAATACTGAACAATTTCCTTGTGTTACTAAATTAAATATCAAACCTATACTTAAACCACCAGAGAAAATAAACGACATTCACAGAAAGTCTAGTAGTAGTGAAATATCAGAGTCAGAATATTCAGAAAATGATGAAACAACCAGCACATCAGATCAAGCATCAGCCTCTGATCATGGGTCATCTGATGTTGTGCCCAAAGTTACTATTAAACTAGGGAAACCAGGAACTGAAAGTGAAGGAAAATTTTACACTGAGAAAAATGTTCCAAAACTTACCATAAAAGGCATTCAGCAGGAAGAAAAGCTAATTATAAGTCAATCTGATGATGTACAGCCTGAAAAAGTTCCCAAGCTAACAATAAAAACAGTAACAAAAGTTGAAGGTCAACCACTTAGTCCAAAATTAACCATAAAACCTTTGAAACCTCCAGACTCTTCAAATAGAGAAGGTGAAATTCCTAAAATTAAAATCACCACAGAAATATTTTCTACAACTTCAGAAGGTAGAGAAAGTCCACATGTGCCTAAAATTACTATCAAACCTGTGACAGGGATAGATGGTGATGTGAGAACACCTAAAAAACCAACTGCTGTTTGTGAAAGCCCAGAACATATCCCAGTAGTGACCAAGCTAAACATAAAACCTATTTTGAAACCTACAGAAAGTGGAGAAACTTCTGAAGGCTTTGATGACAAAGTTCCTGTAGTTTCAAAATTAAATATAAAACCTGTAATAAAGCCTAAAGATAATGATTTAGATTCTAGTATAGATGATGTACCTAAAATTACAAAATTAAATATTAAACCATTAAAAAATCCTGAAGAAAAACCTTCAGAAAACTTTAAAGACTGTGATGAATTGAAAGTTGAGGTTGAAAATAGTATACCTGTTGTAACTAAACTTAATATTAAGCCTATCATTAAGCCACAAGAAGAAGACAAAGAAAAGGATTCAGAAAATCAATCATCTGAAACTGGAAATTCAAGTGATGATAATGGAGACCATATACCAGTTGTTACAAAATTGAATATAAAACCTGTTATTAAACCAGAAGAGATTCAAGAATCACAAAAGCAAGTTTCTTCTAGTGACAGTATTCCGGTCGTAACTAAACTGAATATCAAACCCTTAGTTAAACCAGGTGCTAGTTTACCTGCCTCCCCTAAAAAAGATCAATTAAAAACGGATACTCATAGTGCTGGTATTCCCATAGTTACCAAATTAAATATAAAACCAGTTGTAAGACCTGATGATGTGGAATTATCAAAAAGTAAAGAGGAAAATGAAGATAGGTCAACAAAAAATCCACCATTACTAATGAAAATTAATATGAAATCTGTAACTGAAAATTATAATCATGATGTTATTCACAATGAAAGTGCTGGTAACTATGCTAGTGATGGCTTATTGAGCATAGTTCCCAAAACAGTAAAAATATCTAATGAAGGTGATAAAGATGAAAAAACTTCAACACTGGATATTAAGATAAGACAAGACCAGAAAAAAGATCTAATAGAATCAATAGTAAAAGTTGAAAAACCATTACATCAAAATTGCTTACCTGAACATGTTCAAAAGCTAGATGATAGAGGTAATCAAAGTTCAGTAAGTAGAACATCTACTTTAAATATGTTACTAACAAGATCTAAAACAGCTAGCAGTGCAAATGTAAAACAGCATTCACCTAAAATATCAACAACATCAGAATGTGACTCTGTTCAAACAGAAACTCCATTCCAGAATCCCTATGCAACAAGGGAGGATAAAATTTCAATACCAAATGAAACTCATGTCAGCCAAGAACCTAAAAATATTAATTATAGCTCTGTTGAAATGACAGAAAGCAATGTGAAGCAGCCTGTGGTTAGACAAAAGATGCCCTCTGTACAGAACTGTACTTTATTAAAAAAGCTTTTAGAAAATACAAAAGACAGCTTAGAGAAAAATGTTGAAATGAGTCATGTTGTAAACTGCACTCAGTCATCAGATAGATCTGAATCTACCTTACCCACATGTAAGAATATTGTAAATAGTGAACATTTGACACAATCAGAGAAGGCTGTGTCAAATAAATCAATTTTAAAAAGTAGTGATGGACATGTTAAAGAAAGTTTAAGTCCTAAACTTAATGATCTTGGCAAATCTGATACTGGTAATGTACATTCAAAACAAGAGCTTTGTAGTAAAGATGTAACAAAACCATTGGAAATAATTATAAGTGATAAAATAAGTAATCAAAGCTCTGGCCAGGATTCTCCAAGAATAATATTAAAAATAAATAAGACTGATCATGGTCCTTCTGCCAAAATAATTACTGAAGATGTAAAAAGACCAGAACCTGTACAAAATTGTGTTGAAAATACTCAAGATACTTTAAATGATAAGTTAAGTCCAAAAAGACAAATAAGTAATAGTAACAAAAAGCAAGCTTCTGATACACCTGTAAGTTTTGCAACTGGAAAAAGATTACGAAGTTCTAGGATAGTTGAGAGTACAGAAAAATCTCAGATAAAAAGAAACATTGGTAAAAGACCCTCAAGCACTGAAACCTCCCCACCACAAAACAAAGAATCTGAAATTACAATGCTACAGGCAAAAAGGTTAAAGTTAGGACAGCTGTTATCTGGAAGCAGCCCTTTAACTGTTACACCTGAATCTCCTGCACCACTGTCACCAACTAAAGTTAATTCAGAACCTAAACCAGTAGTGAAAAGTGTAAATCATTCACTTCTAAACAACGAAAATTGCTCGAAAAATGGTAATTCCAAATTACATAATATTTTATCTAATCTGCAAGTAAAACAAATGCAGTCCCTACCATTTAATAATACAAATTGTTCTGAAAAGAGCCTCAATATGCATTCAGATAATGAAGGTAATGCATGTTCAATAAGTAGTTCAGATACAGTGGAGACTCATGAAGAAAAATCTCATTCAGGCATACAGCAAATGATTATTATTGAAAACTCTGACTTCCGAGATTTAACTGGCCCTGAAGATTCATCTCAAGATCCATTAGAAGTGGACAGCTTGAAATTACCTCAGGTTCCTGAAGAAATCATAGACATTCCTAAACCAGTGGTATTAACCCCACAACCGAAAAAGCGCGGCCGACCACGGAAATTACCTGTGTCTGAGGGTGCAAAACCCCCTGTCACACTACCAGTATCTGCTTTAGAAGAACGACCGCAGCGGTCACTTCGATTAATGAGGCAAGTGATATGATCTTTATTACTGATTAAAAGTGTTTAAAATAGTTTAAAACCATGTATATTAATTATAAGTTTTATATTTTCAGGGACAGACCTGCGCTTATTCAGAAACCACGTGGAGGAAGAGGTCGCGGTAGGGGTGCCCGACGATCAGAAGCTACTCCCCCCATAGAGCCAGATAGTATATCTGATGAGACTGAAGAAGGAACCATGGGCGAGATTGATCCAACAAGCTCTAGGATAAAACTTCCTCGAATGACAGAGGCTCTCGATAAAATGCCTTCCTCTTGCATGACACCTTTGTCAAGTAGAAGGCGAAACTCATCTGGGACATATTCATCAGGAGATACGACCGAACTGAAGATCATGCTTGAAAATTCGTCGCCAAAAGACGATTTTCCAAATACACCAGAGCCAGGTGGTTCAAGAGGGCGAGGCGGCCGAGGTAGCCGTGGTGGTCGCGGACGTACACCACGGGGCTGGAGACGAGGGCGAGGAGGTGGACGCGGTGCTATGTATATGAAAGTAAGATTGATTCATTGTTTTCTAAAGCTAATTTAAATTAAATTAAATTTTTTAACTTTGTTGTGAGGGTCAAAGCATACAGAGTGACACAATCCACAATTACGCTTTGTGTGTCGGATAAATTGGTTGAGGGACGTACAACAATATTTCCTAAGAAAGAAAATACTTACCAGTGGCCAGTGATGTTTTCTATTAGTAGATCAAGTTTCCTTTCATTCTGGAATACTCTATCATATGGGAATAAATGTACACTCAAGGAATTTAATTGTTTAGCAATTTGCATAATTTTGAAATCGGTCAGGTTACTATTTACCGACTACAGACGACGGATGACGAACCCCGACATCTTGGGAGTCGTAAAATTAATAAGACAAGGTATATATACCTAGCCTTGTCTATCTATGACAGACAGGTATTTTGTGTTAAAATAAAATTCTTCAATTTTATATTGTTGACAGACTAAAGTTAAGTCAAACTAAACTAGACCTTATCTACCATCTCCATCAAACAGTATCCTTAGTCCGAGTTTGTGTCACTATTAACAATAAAGTATATCGAGTAGCATTCGCTGTTCTGATTGGTTCAATGCATGTATTGATAATACTGTCAAAATTTTATTTTTTACTCTTTGGACAGAATGGTGGAAGTTTGTAAACAAAGAAGTTTGAAGTGCTATTCATACTTATTGAATATATATTTTATAATGTCAATTTTGAGGTGTAATATCTTTCAAATTCGTTATGATTGTTTCGGTATATAATACGACTAAATTACGTAGGTTGTGTACCTGCTAAACAATTAAATTCCTTGACCGTACATCTAAATTAAAAAATCAAGATGTACATTTATTCCCATCAGATTGTCAAACAGTCATTGATTTGGTATATTTTTTAGCCAAACTGTTCACTTTTTTACTACTTTTTGATTTTATTTATGGAGACAATAAATGATAATATTATGTTACACAATCATAACATTTTTTTTTCGAGATATGTAAATGTATATTCGTATATCATTATTATAAATATCTTACTTTCTTTATTTCAGGAGACATTAGGGATTTATGGGCGAGTATGTGGCCCAGCCACTACTACAGTCCAATTGTTTGAAGAAGAAACATGTATGATGGATGACAATGCCACCTCTGCTAAGTGAGTATACTGTCTTCCAAGAGCTTTATATTATTATTTTATACCAACCAAAGTTACCCAAATAACAGTAGAGAGAAAGGTATATTTATGGATTCATTTTTTTTGTAACATTAATATTTAATTTGTATTACCAGGCCTTCGCATTTACTCGATGAAGACTCGCAAGGTTCTGTCAAAAGTTCTACTAATGAAAGTAATAAAATGAAAAAATCGAAATTCGCCGATTTGTTTGACAGGTATTCTTTTTGTTTTCAAGTATTTATTTTTTTACAATGAATGGCTACAGTAATTTGAAATTTATAATTTATTGTTCATTTTACAGTAGTAAGGTATGGACACCTGCAGATGTCAAGGAATACACATGGCCCCCTCCTGAAAGAACAGATGATGAGCCAAAGGTACTTTACTTATTTCTTGTTATTATTTGTATTGTCCGTCTTACAAACGTAATTAAATGATTTTTAAATTCTATCTTATCATATTTTCCAGGTGGTAATGATGATACAGGAACAAGTAGCGATGTTCTTAGGTGTGAAGAGCTTTAAACGACGATATCCAGAACTAAAAAGGCGAACTGTAGGGGGAGAGGAACGGGACTATGTATTAAGTAAAGGTCTTGTTACCGAAGCCCTTTGTGATCTTGGTAAGTTTACAAAAGTTATGTTATTATCTATTTAAAGTATCATATTGCGCACTACGCGCTATTTCAATTGGCCGGCTTGAAGTTGTTATGTACAAATGACTGCGCGCGCAGATGCGTGGGGAGTGGGTGTTTTCTTTGCCTTAGTATGCGGAAATGAGTCTCAACCCTAACTTCAGGCCACCTAAGTTAGATAGCGCGAGCTGTACCAAGAATTCTAAGTTTTTCGACTAAGTGTGTTCCCGAGTTGTCCAATCAGACAACACAGAGAGTCCAAACATAAAATAAAACTCCTTCTTGTGGTTCGTAGTATAATTTTTAATAGCGAAGTTACACGTACAGTCACGAGCAATAATATGTACACATTGTCAAATTTTCTAAACCATCTGCACGTTTATCTAGACATTAGAATAATAAAATTATTTCATAATTTCGAAGAGGTTTCGTACAGTTTTGAACTAATCTTCGAATATTCAATTTTGGATTAGCAGAACTTTAGATAAATGTTTTACAAAATGTGAAAATGTGTACATATTATTGCTCGTGACTGTACAATGGTTGAATGTCGAGTGAAAGTCATTTATACAATCTGACAGTTCGATGGTGACTGAGCAAAACTAACTATTAATTAATTGCTATTACAAAAAGTACAGGAACTTCATTATTCTATTTCTTTATTATTGTTGTTATATTTTAGTTTATATTTATGATTTCTACTTTGTTTACTTTATTACTTTTGTATACTTTATTACTTTTCTAACTACATATTACATTAACACATAATTACTATTAACTAAAACTAAGCCTAGGCGGTAACAAAGTGCTTCTAAAATATCCAAACTACTTTGAACAAAATAGTAGTAGTACAATGTATTATTCTTAGGCATTGTTATTTTCGAAATATCAATTAAAAAACAAAGTGAAAATTTCATGTTTTCTTTACAGGTATCACAGCAGTTGACGCCAGTGAAGTACTAGACATAATGTTGTCAGACTACCCGCACAAATACGAAGAATTTCGGTCACATCAGCGACATAAGCAGCTGAATGAGGTCGAAGAACAGGTGGAGGAAACTAAGCCTGAAGAGAAAGTATCGAGGGTAGAAATGAAACAAGAAAAACCTGTTGAAGTTAAATTTGAATTACCTAAGATTGATCCGGAGAAAACTAGACAGGTAAATGTGGCTTTATTTTATTTGTGATTAGTGTGGCAACTAGAGGCTTGCCGTACGGAAATTAGTATTCAGCATAAATATCATTTTGTCTGTGACGATAAAGAAATAGGTTGTTGCAAGAGCAAAAATAAAATAAATATTTGTGTTTGCGTGAAGTTTTTGGACTATGTAGTGTAAGTTATTTAGAAAGAGTGATTTTTTGATTTATCTTATTATCTATTCATTTCTTATAATTGCTTATTTTATGCTGCTCCACGAAAAAGAAGTTTTGATTGTTTTAAAAGCTTATGTATGAGTACTTAATGTAATTTTTTTTCTTTATTTTGTAGGACATGGCGGCAGCAGCAATCGCGTCGGCAAGCGAATGGAACGCGCGCGCCAACGCGGCCCGGCGCGGCGCCTGTGCCGACCTACAGTCGCTCACAGTACTGCGCGCTCGACCGCGACAGCTGCCGCCTGCACGACCGCATCTGCGACCTCCTGCAGGCTTCTACCCGCACGCGCTGCTGCCCGGACAGTACCAGCACTCCTACAGGGTCTACACGCCCGAGCAGCTTAGGTACTGTAGCACGTATACACACAACAACACCTTCAAACACGGACATACACACGGCTAGACGGACGCATGCACACACAACAAACACATACAACATACTCGAATGGACACAAACACACACACTCTCGGATAGAGAGAGAGACACATTCTACCCGCATGCACAACAACCGGCACAGTAAAAACGCTCCTATGGTGTCGTGTACCTCAGCTGAAGGAAGCTACGTACAAAACAGGATCTTTAGCTATCAATTTAGGAATAATTAATAATTTGACAAACCATACTTTACAGGTACTTCCCATTAAATACGGTGCTAGCGGTACCTCCCGCGCCCGTATCGGCGACGGATTGGAGTTCGGAATCTGAACCTGAGTGGGGATCAAGATACTCGTCGTCCGACGACTCTGATGTTCCCACACATCATTCCGCTAAAGTACGTATTTATTTTATAGACTAAGGTATTGGCTTTTGATCATCAATTCAGCCAAAAGACGTTGTCCACCACTGCTTGACATACTAGGTCTCTTTTAAGCTAGAGGAGCTTGACCAGATCGCCCGCAATTTAGACCGGCCCGAAATTTTGACCAGATCGGTCAAAATTGCGGGCAATCGATAGAATCGCGATCGCCGTTCTAGAACCCTACTGCACCCTTACCTTCGGCCATTCGTTCTACGCGCTATATACTGGATACCGTCCCATTAATCATCCGATCCTGAGCGCTATGTCGGTCACTTTGGTTCTACTGCGGATTTCCTCATTTCTGACTCGCCCACACGGAAATCTCCATTAAAATCCTTCTGGGTGACAAGCATTCCTTTTTATTTAGGTATATCTCTAAAATAATGATTACTTTTACAGCGCAAGAAATTGACAAAAGTGAAACGTAGCAGTCAAACAGTGGAAGCAGGGCCGAGTACATCTCGCGAGGAGTCACGTGACGAAGTGGTGGACACGTGCCGCGCGTGCAAGCTGCGGCTGGAGGCTAACCGCAAGTACACGCACGAGCGGTTCCTCGTCTGCTCCAACTGTAATGCTAAGCGTGAGTATATTTATTTATTTATTTGTATATTACACACGACAAATTACAATTAAAACAATACACAACAAAAGATACAGAGATATGATCTAGATTGTAACTCAATAATGTATGTAACTAGCAAAACAAATGTAATAAACAAGGAAATTATATAAAATCTAGACGAATCATTACCAATAACTTAAAGCTATGAGTAGATGAATTATAATTAACTAACGAATAAATAGAGCTACACAGTTCAAAGACTTATTAATTAGAGACATGAACATAGGTACTTAATTCTAGTGTTAGTATTAAAAGGTTGAAACAGTCTAACTCAACACCGTGGTTGAGCCAGAGTTGCTTGGGTTGGATTTCGGATAGAGGATATCTTTTAGAGTTCTAATGTAAGAAGACAATTTCGGTGTGAAGATGTCAAGTTCCGAATTATTCCTTGCCATTTCGTTATACTGTCGAGCCATTCTTACTAGGGGATTATAAAAGGAAGTATTATTTTTATAAGTTTGTAGAGTGAAAAGGTTTACGGTTTGGGATCTCCGCGCACTATACTTCGTATATGCACACTTGTCGACGAACCTTGCGGGAAGCGGGGTAACGGCGAAAGCGGTAGCATCTTACGCGTACATTTTGTATGAACCGGTTCTCGAACATAGTGCCTGCTGTCGTTGCCGCCCGCCCTGCTGCACGCTAAATTAATGGCAGCGCAGCGGCCTCAAACACACTACTATACGAAGTCTTAAGTTACCACCACACATTTAAAAAGCAGCCGATTATATTCTAATTATTCTGAGTTTGTTAAAAATATTATTTGAAATTCCATATCAGGCTTTGGACGTCCACTGCTGGATATAGGCCTCCTCCAAAAGTTTCTACCTTGCGCGGTCTTGTGCCTCTCTAATCCATCGGCTTCCCGTTGTCCTAACCAGGTCGTCGGTCCACCGTGTGAGATGTCTCCCCACCCTACGCCTTCCTTTTATTTGAAATTCAATTGTATTAATTTTGAATGTATTTAAATTGATTACATGAAAATATTTTTACATGTAAAATATGAATGATATTATCATCGAAGCTACCTCAACACAATTAATAGGTTTATTAATATGTTGTCATTTAAATAACTATTCAGTAATTGGACTGAGCCATCACTTGTTTAATTTTTCTTAACGAGTTTATATTTGTCATTTAGAAACCCTGAAAATGCTATATAAACAAGTCCTAGTGTACTCTTATAATTGAATATTAATACATTTAGATAATAATATGATGATTCATTTTCAATATTCACTTCCAGTGCACCCATCATGTGTGGAGCTAAACGCGGACACAATACGCAAGTGTCGCGAGTACCCGTGGCAGTGCGCCGAGTGCAAGACGTGCTGCTCGTGCCGCCAGCCTGCCGACGACGACAAGATGCTGTTCTGTGACCTCTGCGACAGGGGCTTCCACATCTACTGTGTGGGTCTCGACACTGTGCCTAGTGGTGAGTCAACCTTACTGATCAGCTATTTTTTTTAAAGACAACTGCCGCACGTGTGCTGGAAAATTCAAAATAAATCTAAACTTTTTTCTTCATATAAACTAGGACCCTTCTACCAATATTACGTAGAAACAAATTTGAAAAAGTCCCAAATTTATTTTTATTTTTTTTTCTTAAAAATTTAGTTAGGTCTTTCACAACTACTAAAAAAAAATATAGACATTTAAGAAAGAAGTTATCAATGGGAACTTTTTGCTACATCCTAACCGATCATGCCCTATATCGCATCATTTATTTCCTAAGACACATTTTAGTTTCTTAATAAGTATTTTTTCTAATGTTGGAGAGTTCAGCTCTACGTTCAGATATATCGTTTGACACAAATATCGTTGCGTGTATTCCAGGTCGGTGGCACTGTGTGGAGTGTGCAATCTGTAAATCGTGTGGAGCGCGGTCACCTAGCGGGCCCGACGCCGCGGCCGGGCCCGGCACGGCCAGCACGCCCGGTGCCGGGCCGGCTGAGTGGCACCACCAGACGCGGCGCGGGCCTGGCGGGCACAAGGTCTACTCACACTCGCTCTGCACGCCCTGTGCCAGGTCAGTCACTACACCCGATATTACCGCCCGAACATATTATATAGCTTTTCAATGTTCATATTTACCAAAACCTAAATATCAATTTTTATGGACATATTTTAGTCAATTTAAAAACAGCTGTTTATTTAGTTTGCTAAATATGAACTGAATACATGTAATAGTGGTTGTTTTATAAAGAGAAATAAGTTAAAATTTAAACAACTTATAGTAGAGTTACAACCAGTATTATATGTTTAATCGAAAGAGATTAGTACTCGTAGTTGCCTTACTTTCAGTTATGGGCGATTAAGTTCGTTTTTGACAATAATGAAATACATATTTGAACTTTCATGCGGTTAGTGTTACCCGACACGGTAACTAATGGGCCCAAGAGATTAAGTCGAAATGTAGGTGACATATATGTAGGGATGCCTCTTTTTGTACAATTGGATAAATAAAATGTATTTAAAAATAACTAATAGTCTTTAGGAAAACATTTGTACAATACATATTTATGAAAATAGGCTTATTGTCATATTCTAGGTAATGAATATCATGACGAGATAGACAGCAATAATTACATAACTATAGGTACATTGTACAGTTAGTTCTCATGGCCATTGACAAGCTATTAAGTAGACAAAGGCATTCTTAAAGTAGGTAGTTCATAAATTAACTGAGTATTTAGCATTGATTTCACATTAACGCCTATTCATACATATCATTATAAGACGATAGAATAAATAGACTATGTCTTCTCATAATTATTACACAGCAATTATGAACTAAAATATAAATGGCAACAATATTAATATACATACAGAACCACATACTTTGGCCTGTGCAAATCTTTTATAATTATTGCGTATGGAACACAGGAACACAAATTAAAATGATTCCATATTATTTTTCAAGTAACACCAAGAGGGGCCCCTACAAAACCTGAACGCAATCAGATACCCAATGCAAGATGAGTATATCGTGGGACGCAAACAAAAGTACAGAGTTTTATTGCAAAACCATTAAACAGTTGTTTATGTGTACATTGTTTGTTTATTGGTCTTGGTAGTATATGTGTATGAGGTCACCTGTCATCTGTTTGTTGTGGACTAACACAGATCATCGCGTGTTGTCTCGACATCGCTTTGTCTCGAATATCTCGTAGCATTTTGGCCCCGCAGAATGTTTACTTTTGCCCCAACGCAGCGTTCTTACTCAGCGCACATTCCCGTATTATTATAATAAGTTGCATGCTACCCCCCTATTAGTCATAAGTTTATTATTTATGCATATTTGAAGAATGTTTGTTGATTGTTTATAATCTATTAATAATTTCTTTTAACTTGTATATTTAATGTATTAAATCTAATCATTTGCGAGCAAACAGTCTTCACAGAAAGAACAGCAAAGTGGAATATACCTAGTCGGGTCGTAAGTTCTGTCACATCCATATTTTTTTTATCTTCGAATACTGGCCACATATGCTTCGACTAATTTTAAAAATAGAACATTCGCCCTTTTCAAATATAAAGAAAGTAATCATTTTTATTCATTTTCAAATATGGAGTGGTCGCAAAAGGAAGATAGAGTCGCGGTTATCGCGTTGCACCGCTGTGGTTACGCGCCAACAGAGATTTTCAACTTTCTGAAAAAATTGAAAATAACACTACGGTTTGTTTATCGCACTATCAAACGGTACACTGAAGATTCAAGCTTCGAAGATCGTAAGAGGAGCGGCCGACCTCGCACAGTTAGGACACCAGCGGTCATCAAAGCCGTGAAGGCGCGAATTCAACGAAATCCCGTCCGGAAGCAAAAAATCTTAGCTCTTCAGATGGGCCTAAGCAGAACCACGATTAAAAGAGTGTTAAATGAAGACCTAGGACTACGAGCTTATCGTAAAAAGACCGGACATTTTTTGAATGAGCGTTTGAAAAAAATTAGGCTGGAAAGATCCCGAGCTTTGTTAAGGCGGTACGCGGGAAAAAAATACCGCGAAATTTTGTTTTCCGACGAAAAAATTTTTAACATCGAAGAAAGCTACAACAAACAAAATGACAAAGTGTACGCCCATAGCAGTGAAGAAGCAAGCGCGCGTATTCCAAGGGTGCAGCGTGGGCATTATCCTTCGTCAATCATGGTTTGGCTTGGAGTCTCCTATACAGGATTAACTGAGGTGTTTTTTTGTGAAAAAGGTGTAAAAACCAGTGCCGTTGTATACCAAAATACCGTCCTAACGAACATAGTGGAACCTCTTTCCCAAACAATGTTCGAAAACAGACACTGGATATTCCAGCAGGATTCTGCGCCAGCTCATAGGGCACGAAGCACGCAAGACTGGCTGACCGCCCGAGGAATTAACTTCATTGGTCATGAAGACTGGCCCTCTTCTAGTCCAGATCTAAATCCACTGGACTACAAGATATGGCAACATTTGGAGGAGATTGTCTGTGCTAAACCTCATCAGAATTTGGAGTCTCTCCGAGCATCTCTGGTTAAAGCAGCGGCAGAAATAGACATGAATGTGGTGCGTGCTGCGATCGACGACTGGCCGCGTCGATTACGGGCATGTATTCAAAATGGGGGAGGGCATTTTGAATAATGTAAATAAATTTGGATTGTGCATTTAATTACCTTTCATTTCATATATAATTTTTAAACAATTATCAAAAACTGTATCATTAATCACATTAAAAGTTTTTGACAGAACTTACGACCCGACTAGGTATATGCAAAGCACCAATGTTTGGTATATGGGATTCACTTGCTAAAGCACTAAGAATTTTCTATATACCTGCAAACCAACAACTTAAACCTGGGCTTTTATGTAGTGCGAGTAAACCTACTTTACTGTTCCTCCTATCTTTATTGATAAATAATTTTTATATTTTCATTTATTCAATAATTACTTAATTGATGCAATACACTAGGTATTAAAATTTGTAACTGTTGTCCTATCTGTATTTTGTTTTATTTTTGGATTGTACTGCGTCAATTAGGCTCGTTCATCAGTGACAATGGGTGTCGACATCGCATCAGTCATCTGCAGTTGTTTGCGACTAACTCACATACATATTGTCATACTGTTAACTAACACGGGCGTAGTACCATCTGACTCCCCACTGCGTAAACTAACTCCATTATGTTGGTTATTTGTCTTCGGGCTTTGTTTGTTTATTATGAATATTTTGTGTAGTATTTTGCCATTGAAATTTGATATTGTCAATTAACATTTTTGATTATTAATTATTCACTTCTTGCATTATGGGTTTAACTAAATTAATGGGTTTGCTGCTTTTTTAAGAAACTGGTTGTCTCGAGTCTGGCTTTTCTTTAGCGAAACTTGGACGAATACATGTGGGTTAATTTTATTTATTTTGTTTGTCTGTAGGTTCAATTGCATTATGTAAATCAAAAACTGGTAATGAAATAAGTACATAAAACCTACTATCTTATTTCATTAACTCAATTTTATTTTAAAACTATTTCTAAAACTTTGACTTGGAAAATTTAGTGCCTAATCTTGAATTTTGGCACGTGTTTCGAGGTCAAAGCTTTAACTATTTTTGTCAATTTAATAATTTATTTTCCCATAAAATGGTTAAAAAAACGGAGTATTAATTTGGAAAGAGATAATCGATGCCTGACGAAGACAAGCAACAAACATGAGCGTAAGGATTGAGAGCGAGACCGTCCAAGGCAGCGGGGTCTGGGTGTTGATACTAATGGCGTGTTTCTGTGTTCCGGTGGTTGTGCGCGTACGGTCCGTATGTGTGTGTGCGTGCGTAGGGCGTATCGCATCGGTCGCTACTGCCCGCTCTGCGAGCGCTCCTTCATCGGCCCGAAGGGGACCATGCAGCTCGTCATATGTAAGCTCTGCGATAGGCAACTGCATCAAGGTACGTCACTACAACACCCACCACCCTCCAATCGACTAGTGCTATGCATACGCTTGCGAGGCACAGGTGAAACGTGATCTGCAAGCGTCAGACTAGCTACCAGATAAGTGAGACAACTTTCATAGATTCTATAATGATGATCTTTTTGAACTAATATTAAGTAATTTGTCGTTTTGATCATAAACTTCTAAATATTTCAGTTTAGTAACGGATTGATTCCTGATTTACTAAAAAAGTGCACAGATTTTAAAACGCATAACAACGATCATCATTATAGAACAAAAATAAATTGACTCACATAGACAAATAACGCAGTTTTTGTGCTTTTGCTTACATGTCTGCTTGAAACTTTTATCAGCCATCATTGCATTGATTATTCTGTGCTTGTGCGTAGTTTCCCCCTGATGCTTTTGCGATCTAATGATGGTTGATACAAGACATTATAACTCATTCGATCACGTCTTGCCTGATATTGGTTTTCAAAAAGTGAGGATACATTTTTTTAAGTTTTTGCCATCGAAAACCGCTTTAACATGCGCATGGTACTTTACAGAATGCGCATTGCATGTTCTAATTAAATATTTGTTTAAAAAAATATGTTCTCATGTTATGTGCTTCACATCTTTCATTATTTTCATGATACATTTACTTGTTTTCATTATATTTAACTTACCATTAGTATCTATATATATTTCATGCTTATTTCCATCATCGCTATATCCTATAACAGTCCACTATAGTGCTACCTGTTATGATTGCCTATATAGGAACATATATAAAAATAAAAAACCTTCATATATATTTGGAGGAACATCGGTTAGCAAATCATATAATATATATAATCGAAATATATAACGATAGGCAGCTTTGTTTGGTTAGTTGTGATTAGATGACGAAGTATAGGTAAAACGCATGATGTATAATACACTAAGCAATGATACTGCCTAAATTAGAAATAGAAAAATAATGGGAGTTGTGTGTGCCATGCCTTGTCGTGTGGTAGGTGTAGGTAAGACTTTACGAGTCTGTTCCGGCATGGGGCAGAAGGGATTTTTATAGCTTAGGTATGTATGATGATTAAAAAAAAGTAATAAATGTCTACCTAGTTTAAAAATAAGTATTTATGCAATTGCTGTGTAATTAGTGATATTAAAACACTGGACAGTAACAAAAGAGTGGTTTAATAGCTTATTATATAGGGTTGCATAATTACCCCACTATTACAACGGTCTTGTGTCCTCATAAAGAGTTTTAAAACCATTGAAGATTGTTGACAAAGGTATTCTCTATAAAAACAAGTGATAAAGTTTTATTCTAAATCTATACTAATATATAAATGCGAAAGTAACTCTGTCTGTCTGTCTGTCTGTCTGTCTGTCTGTCTATCTGTCTGTCTGTCTGTCTGTCTGTCTGTTACTCTTTCACGCCTAAACGGCTGAACGGATTTCGATGAAATTTGGTACAGACAATCTTTAGACCCTGAGAAAGAACATAGGCTACTTTTTATTAGCAATCATATTATATTTTGATTTCATAGAATTTTGGCGGGAAAGCTGTGTCACGTGACCTGTGACGTCATAGGTCACGTGACCTGTGACGTCATAGGTCACGTGACCCGTGACGTCATAGGTCACGTGACCCGTGACGTCATAGAATTTTGACAGATGAGTCGTGACGTCACAGAATTTTGGCGGGAAAATATTTTTTGACAGTTGAGTCGTGACGTCATTGAATTTTTGACAGATGAGTCGTGACGTCACAGAATTTTTGACAGATGATTTGTGACGTCATATTATTTTGGCGGGAAAATATTTTATACCTCTGTCACTTTTGACAGCTGTCAATTTTGAAAGATAGGCGTGACGTCATAGAATTTTTGACAGATGAGTCGTGACGTCACAGAATTTTGGCAGGAAAATATATTTTGACAGCTAAGTCGTGACGTCATTAAATTTTGGCGGGAAAAATAGTATTTAAACAGCTGAATCCTGACGTTATCACAATTTGGCGGGAAAATAAATAGGTTTGTACAGGACCCTCGGTGCGCGAGTCAGACTCGCACTTGACCGGTTTTTTAGCTGTGGGTCTGATATATCTAGAGACACGTGACACGTCGTAATTGTCAACTTATTTCATCATAACAGCCCATTAATGTCCCACTACAGGGACGGGCCTCCTTCCTTGACGAAGGGATACTTGGCCTACTAATACCACGCTTGCAGACGGATTGGTATAGGGTTTAATTTCAATTTTTTTTTTCGCCCAACGAAGTGGGCACGGGTCAGCTAGTACTTTATATTCCTGAAATAAAACTAAAGTTAATATTGGTATTAATTTAATAATGGTGTTTTATAATAATGCTGATATATTATAATGGTTTTAGAAATCCTTGTAGAGGTTTTTAGGTTGTGGGTAGATAAATAATTTTATCTATACACACTCCTAGAACTCCCTATAAATAATTTGTTTATGGTTAAAGGTTTTGTATGTCAATTTAATAATTAGATTTCTTTCACAATCTTCGTACTTATTATTTTACCCATGATTAATTTATAATCTTCCTCTGCATCTTTAAAATTAAATCAATTAAGTTGTCATTTGTTGTCTTATGACTAAAAAAAATTTCGTTATCCATAAACAAATTACTTAATTGAAAAAAAATAAACTTTTAATTTTAAGTTTAATTTTTTACATACGAGTTGTTTTATGATGAACGTTATCGTCTATAATAGGGCTACACAAGGTTTGGTTAGTCTGCATGAATATACAATTAATCAGAGCACGCGCCACGATCACGTTCATCGTATACGACTCGTATCTACTAGTCACACATCCTACTATTACATCTCTACGGTACATCTACACACAATTTAGAGCGGATTAACGCTAGTGTTTGTCCGGCGTAGACATTCCATAAACGCGACTCAGATGCGTTCTGACTCAGCGTTTCCTCACTCACACAGCGAAGCCGACGATGCGTTTATCGAACGTCTACGCCGGACAAACCATAATGTAAAAACGCTCTTATGGTTTTGTCTGAGGGTTCGATCCCCCGTGTGTACGTAGAGTGTAGGTGTGGGTGTATGGGAGTGTGAGTGTGACGCGACGTGTGGGTTGCAGAGTGCGTTAGGTCGTCGGTGTCGGGGTCTGCGGCGAGCGCGCTGCGCGTGCTGGACTACACGTGCGGGTGGTGCCGGCGCGGCGGCATCACGTCGCGCGCGGCCGCAGTGCGCCTGGCGCCGCGCACTATCGCCACGCTGTTCATGGCCAAGCGTCGCTTCAACAAGTACGCGCACCGACAGTACATGGAGAGCCGCCTGCGACCCGACGCGTCCGACCTGCCCGACGCGTCCGACCCGCCCGACGCGCAGGACCCGCCCGACCTTGTATAGACCGCCTTGTAATATATTTGTAGCCGTTGTTAGTTCGTATCTGACTCTTATTCGCTTCGGTATTACGGTTGTAAGGTAAACTGTTACATAAATCTGATTAATATAACGAATAACCGGTAGGCTATGTACGTGTAAGTTGTCGGATAGTGAGGAGATCCTAGTTGTATTGTCCGTTTGTGTTATCGCCGCGTCTCGTTCGCCGCCGTGGCCGCGGATCGAATATTATGTATATTATTATGTCCCTAGTGGGTATTAGACAGTTTTGTTTGACGGACGATAAGATCATAAGAGTGGTTAGAATGATAGCTGTAGATCGCAGGACACTAACATATATTGTACAGTTATATAATACTAACTTCACTATTATAATATGGGTAGCTGGGCAATCGTACTATTTTTAATATTGTGTAATTGATTTTGAAATAATCCTGCAAGACAAATTATGTATTATGTATTCGTCCACGATTGGGTTATGATCAAAGTGATTAGATTACGTGAGTTTGTGTAGTTGTGCTGTAATTATACTTTATACGAGAGAATAATGTATGTATGATGATTTACAATACTGTGTCCATTGTTCGTTTGTGTACGAGAACTCTATATTAGAAAATGTAAACGGACGTGGATATTACTTTGTCATTTATTAATTAATTAATCCTGAATGAAGAAGAAAATAAATGCATACTATAGAAATCTGCCTTTTTAATGCATTTGATTTTATTTCTAAATTATGTTATGTCACTGCTGTTTATGATCGGTCTACATGCTAAGACAGTGCGCATTTTGTTACTTTTTCGATATAGATTAATTTTAGATAATCGTTAATTTCGCTTAATAAGGTATTTATTTTAGTTGTACTTTTATATGGATACAGTTGTATACAATCTTATGTCCCAGATAATATTGGAGGATTGTTACATTATAGGGAATTATTGATTTGTCAGAATATCTGTGACCTGGTATTTAATTTATGAAGTAATTTGGTATGATTTAAGAAATGTTTCCCCCTAATACGCACTTTATGAAAGTTGTTGATAATTAAACAATATTTAGATTATGTTATAAGAATTTATCGTTTCTATAGTTTTATTGTACGAATGAAATTCAGCAGCTCTTCACCTTCAAGTGACAATTGTTTTCCCTTACTTAATTTCAAAGTACAAAACTGATAGGCTACCTTACGTACTTTATTATCTTGCACTCGTTCTGGAATGCAATATGAACCCAATGAATAAATATAGATTATAGAAAGATCAAATAAATTATTTAACTCAGAGTATAGTATGTTTATTTTTCATTATGAGAAAATTATTTATTTATTGCTACGGCGTTACAAAGATAGTATTAAATATAGCTCGAATTGGGTAGTATTGATATCCAGGGCGACTCCTCGAGTGTATGTTTGGACATGTGTATTGTACACGGGTGTACATAGGCGTCCCGACTGTATACGTTTGCTGTACTTAGGATACATAATATCTGCGCGCTATCGTCTCTTAACCACTGCTGTGTGCAATTATCCCCAATAATGTTGTGTATTATATCTTGTATTAGAATTGTGTAAGTGCAGGTAATGACTTTAGTAACTTCATTGATTACTGACACTAATGTATCAATGTTTTAGTTTATAATTATTATGCTTTGGTTAATATTAATCATAATTTACTTATTAGTGATGACTTTTAAGATAAAATTTATGTCCTCGAAAATCATGATATAAAAAAACTTTTATACAATATACACAACTGATCCCGGTGTGCCTCGACACCGTAATTCGCATTGCTTTATCGACACAGGTGAATTTGTAAGACTTACTTGTAAGAGAATAATGATAACTTTATGTCTACTTAATGCAAGTGTAAACGTTCTAGAAATCTCGCACTGTTCGGTCAATTTTGTAAAAAAAGATAAAATAAATTTTAATTTGATTAATGTTTTTTATTTTTTGATACTAAGAGATAAATAAAACACAAGTTGCAATAAAAATAATGTATACTTTAAATATATTTTAATTTGACTTAAATTATGGTAAACTCGATAGCATAATTAACAAAATTTTATAAATACTGAAAATATTCAGCAAATATATTTATAAACTGGCAATAAAGCATCTATAGTAATTTGGATGTAACCTGAAAGAAAACAAAGAGTAGATTTTAATATCAATAAATTGAATTAATGGGTAAAGCTACTAAATATAATAGGTAGTGCCAAATATTTTATGGGAGAAAATATAGATATTAAAATGGCGCCAAACATTTAATGAGGCAAGAGATAGAATTAGAAAGAGAAACTGGTCTATAATATTTTTTTTACTTTCATTCCTTCAAGTTTTTGTTTAGTTTTTTTTTTAAACTTTTGTGTTATTTCAAGAAAAATTGCAGAGCTAATTCGCGTGTGTAATTTCTAAAAATTGCATAATAATATCTTTTTTAGTCCTACACACTAACTGAAGATTATTTGGTAAATCCATGGGTTTATTATGATAGTTAATCAGAAAGTATTTTTTCTTTATGTGTTCTATATTCTTACATCTTCACTACACCGGCAAGTAAAACATCTTCATTAATTCAACATTTACATTCTTGTAAAACATCATCATCATATCTGCTTGAAAATCCGTTGCGTAGTTTTAAAAATTTAAGCATACAAAGGGACGGACAGACAGCAACTTTGTTTTTATACTATGTAGTGTATAATCCCCACCAGCCAAAATAATATGTCAGTAAATGCATACCTGCGCGCTACTCGTCCAGCCTGAGCCCACTGATGGACAAGAAGGTGAAGGCGTTGTGCAGCGCCACGACGGGCACGCACGTGAGCGCTGACGTCACGCGCGACGACTGCGCGCTCGACACCAGCCACGGTATGTGCGGCGCGCTCCACACCTGCACACAATACATACACCGATATTTACACTCAAAATATAAATAAATATTCCTCACACTTTCACACAACGCCATCTAGTCCCAAACTAAGCAGAGTTTGTATTATGGGTACTAGACAACGGATAAACGTACTTAAATACTTTTTTTTTGTAAATACATACAAATTATACATAGAAAACACCCAGACCAATACAAACAATCAAGTTCATGCACACAAAGATTTGCATTGAGCGGGAATCGAACCCGAGACCTCTGCGTAGCAGTCATGTTAAATAACCATTACACCAAAGAGGTCACCAAAGTAATTGCCAACTAACTTGGCCGGCATAAAGTTGTTGCAGACGGCTGCGTACAAGTCATTTTCGCACTAAATGGCCTGGGGAGGGGGTGTTTTACTTGTTCCTGTCATGCGCGAACTTCTCTCAAGGATAGCTAACTTCAGCCCGACCAAATTGTGGTTTACACGTGCTAATACTAGGTGGCGCTGAATTATTCACATTGGAAGTTACATTAAACATTTGTGAACAAGACAATAATTAGTGGTATAAAAACAATTTTGTGACTGATTTTGTTTATCATTTTACATATGAGATCAATGAAAAATTACATAGTGCCAAATTTTCTTTTTGTTTTGATAGTGTATATCTATTTTATGAATAATTTTGTTTATAAATCAGCTGGAGCTTTAGTCGTCAGCTTTTGTTAATAATAATATAATTAGTTTAAATGTGTACCAGCAAGATTTTTGATTTATAAAAGTTTACCTGATAAAATATCCTCATCTTCACAACATGCTTCGCGTCTTTGTCTCTAGCCTGCGTAGTGAGCTTGTTGAGTGCGTACTCGAGCACGGCGTCTATCTGTTCACGAGTCATACTGCGGGCACGGGCGCAGTGGGATTGACACGCCTCTTCGCTAGGGAATGACAGTTGACTGCTTGATGGAGATGATCCTGTTAACATTTGTGTTTATAATAGAAGATTATTGAATTTAAATTGCTAGTTATAACTTGTAATTGATGATCGGTGAATGAATTCAAAATTAAACCTCGCTGTAGTTTTGTATTCACAAGAAAAAAAGAACAATACAGAGGAGTTGGAAGCATTGGTCATAGTTTAATTATCAAAACAGCTTTAACTACCTACTTCATATCGATATGAACGAAATTCGATAAATAGAACAAGATAAACGCGAAATAATCCTTATACCAATGTGATTTTACATGTATCTATAAACTGGAGAAAAATAATACGAGCCGTTTCAGAGCTGATCAATTAAACATTTTCATATAAATTTAATACATAAGTACTTAATAAGCATATTTTTTTATACATATTTACCTGTGGCAACATAACAAACAAATGCTGAAACTGTATTTTCATAGTTCCACCGTCTCGTGATAGCGACCTTGTAATCTCCAATATTGCAGCCAGTTTCTTCATCTAAAAATATATTAAAACAGATAAAATCAGGTTAAAACAGAGATCAGGCTTTTGTGTTATTATAGATATAGATGTCTTGACACCAATACCAACTTTTTGAAACAATGTTCATTCCAGTCTGTGTATTTAACAATTCCATTTATGTTATTTTGTTTATTGAATTTAACTTGTACTTATAGTGACTATTGTCCTATGAGGAGTTCGGACCCGGCGCGACAGTTCCATCTTCTGGGACCATTCTAGAACGCTTTTAAATTATCAGCTAGTTTGCTATATTTCCTGCCCATTGTCACTTAAAATGGACAATTTTAAGCGTTATATCAGTCAGACCAGTTTTCAGTGGACTTCATTTATAATCGCATAGGAAAACACCTCTTGACATAGCGTTGGCGTGTTTGTCTTGTAACAAGCTATACAAGATAGAACAATATCAGTAGATAGTTACATTCAAACCGGTTATTATCAGTGTGCGCCCAGGCGTGCCACTCCACGCAGGCGGCGCGCGGCAGAGCCGACACCACCACGTACTGCGCCATGGCGCCCGCCGTGCGACGCTCCAGCTGACGACGAGCTGCCGGCACGTGCGAGCCTGACGTCACGTAGCACACGCTCTGTGCGAGGAGACAAATGGTTAAAGTTAACTGTGTTGATGGTAAAACGATCATGTATACGGTTGTAGGTACTCGAGATTGCGACAAACGTTTTTGCGGTCCTGCGAGTTGGCGCAATCTTACTTGGTCGGCCTAAAGTTAGCTATCAGAGAAATTAAGCTGAAGGTAGCTGTACGAGCATGACAAGAACAAAGAAAACTCCCACTCCTCATGCTCTCCGCTATTTGGTTCCGAAAAAGACATTTTTGCTAAAGACATTTTTGCTACAAGTTCAAGACGGCTAAAAAAACCACCGAGTCATTATCTAGCTAACTGGAATGTAACCAGAGAGCTATGCGAAGCAGTCAACCTGTCGCCAAAAGAGACAATTGGAGTCAAGAATGTTTCAGTATAATAATATAGTGGTGTACCTGCACGACGCTACGTATGTGCGCCCTGGCGTGCAGCGCGCGCAGCACGCGCGTGAGGTGCCGCAGCGCCAGTGCGGACTGGGCTCGTGCTCCCCCCGCCGCCAGCTGCAGCGAGCCCGGCACCAGCGCGATCTGACCACACGTGCCTATCACCTCGCCCACCTGCACAGATACTACACTATGACTTAAATGCATCACCTAATTCTTAAAATACTTAGATTTACAACTACCCACTATCAAGATTCAAAGTTTAACAGCGTTATATCCGCCAATTGACATCTACTGCTGGACATAGGCCTCCTCCAAATATTTTCATTTTTTTTGCGGTCCTGTGCGTCGCTCATTCATCGGTATCCCGCCTTAACAAGTCGTCTGTCTACCGGATAGCCTAACACAACGTAATCAATGTATGAATAAAAATAAATCAAGTACCCAACTTTTACGTTTTTAAATCCCTAATGTAAATAACCAAACTAAAGGCTGACGGTGTCATGGGCACATCGGTCCAACTAATCTACGAGATGTTCTTCTCAGCTTTCTTATACCAGTGTATTCCACGTAAACCATGCAATAATCTTAGACCGAAACTAATAATTTATTAAAATGAACAAAAGACTTTTAAAGATATAACTTAGTGCGTACCTTGACAGCCTGACTGTACGGTCCAATGTTGGCAGGCGCCCAGTGCGATATACCCTGTACATGCATTGTGACTCTCTCCTTAGCGATACCACTGTCATCATTGAGGTTTAGTATGTGAGGTCTGTGTGCGACCTACAATAAATAAGTTTAATAAACTAAACAATATGTCGAGAAAAAAATCTTAGATATCTTATGAGTTGGCACATTACTAAAATATTTCTTTTGATGGTATATTTTTAATTGTAGGGAATCTTTAAGTGTTCTAAACAATATCCCATATGTTATTATTATACTAGTATAAATTACTGTTTCTTTTTGCAACTATAATATAAATGTTACAGTCAAAACTCATTGCCGGTCAAAACCCTTTTTAACTGAATAAAACAGTCAATATAGGTTTTGACCGACGTGCTTAGTCAAATCCCTTATTGACTGTTTTTTGCAGTCAAAAGTGGTTTTGACCATCGATGTTAGTCAAAACTCATTGAAAATTTATCTTTAATACATATTAAGGTAAAAGTCCAAAAGATATAATAATACTATATTCTAGTTTTACATTAAAAAAAATGTTTCTAGCGTCCTTTGGTCACCATACTAACCTAACCTAACCAACTGTTTCGGACTTTTACCTTAATATGTATTAAAGATCAATTTTCAATGAGTTTTGACTAACATCGATGGTCAAAACCACTTTTGACTGCAAAAAACAGTCAATAAGGGTTTTGACTAAGCACGTCGGTCAAAACCTATATTGACTGATTTTTTCGGTCAAAAGTGGTTTTGACCGGTTATGAGTTTTGACTATAACATAAATACCTTTGAAAAGAAAAAACTAATCAATATAAATAAATAACAAAGTAAGACTTTTGGATAGGTCTCATAGCCTCCTGAACCTAATGGCTCCAGTTTCAAACAAAGATTTTTTATCCAATAGCTTCCTAGCAACCATACTCTAAGCGACTTTAGTAAGAAGAATTGTAATCTGCAGAGGAATGTAAACAAGCTGGGACAAAAACAATAATATAAATTCATCATACTTACAGCATCTAATATCAATCCAACATCATCAGGCAGTGGGCATTGTACGCAGACTCTGGTTGGCGGGTTAGGATAACAGAATGTTCTGACATATACTGCATTTAAAGGCGCATATTCTTTCATATCACGCATGTAAATGTTTACTGAACATACGTCTTGTAGCCTCAACGATTCAGACTCCAACAAATCTTAAGACAAAAAGAATGCAACATTTTTATACATACAACAAACAAGTTCAAGTAATAAATGATAAGACAAAAACGTTAAAGAAAAGAAAAAAGAAATACTAATTTTCCTTTTTTCGAATAATTTTAGTATTAAACGAACGTTTACTTAAAAAAAGTTGCTCTTGATAGAGTTTCGACTAGCTCAAGACAGAAGTCGTAATATTTCATAACATTATTTTTGTTTTTTTTTGGATTATGCCAGGACCAACATGGGATTAAAGCCAGGTATCTACTTCGCAAAGAACTTCAAGAGGTTCGCGAATGGCTTAATGTTGCGTATTGTCGAGCCCATTTGCGTACAAACTAAAAATCTTTACTATTCTGAATGTGGACTGTTTCCCAACTAGTTTCATGAGTAAATGAATCTACATAATAATAAAACACGTGCACAAGTTTACCTACTAATGAGTTTTTTCATAGCGACCTCCGTGGCTAGCTCCGTATCGACGCCTTCGCCAACTATCCCACCAATGAAGTACCAACCATGTTTGTTCCCATATATACTACTGTGATCCTCCACAGGCTGCCAATCACTTTTACTTTGAGTTTTCTCATAAGTATATCCTTCTTCCACTTTTCCATCCGTGTTTTCATCCAATTCAAGACTAGCCTTATCACCCGAATACGTAAGCAAAGGATTCAATTCCTTCTGTTTTTTCTTTTCTTCTTTTTTTAATTTCTCGATAGATTCCAATTCAGTTTCGCTTAATTCGATATCGCTTATGTCGCTAAACACAGAATCACTTAAATCGTTTACAAAATCTAATGGGTTCTTAACAGTTGGAGGTAGTTTGTCGTCGTAATTAGCCTTTGGTTCAAGATGCAGTTTTAAGTTTAGGTATCCGACAGGTGCGACTGGGTCGTCTGTATGCATCACCAGTTCTTTATCATCTCTGTTGAAAGAAAAAAAGTTGTAAGTATAAGAGATGTAAATGTTTGGAAAGTTTTTGAAATGTTTAAACTAATAACTTCCAAGCAACTGCTGTTGAGCCGATGTTTGACCGATACGCTTTAAATTAACGGACACGGAGAACGGAGTTTTATTCTTGCTACTTTTGGGGAGATCAGGCTGTTGATTTTAATTAAGTTTAATTTTAGGAAATTGCTTTCTCAGCTCCAAGCAGTAGTGTGAAAATGTTCCTGTTTTTAAGTTTTTACCTAGCCCACTAGCTACTATGCTCGGAAGAGCATAGTACATAGACTTTAGGCCATTTGCTTAAATGTCAAGTTAGCACTTTTTTTAAATTTCTTAACCTATTCACCGCCACGACAAATCGGTATTTCTGTGCCCTGTACGCCAAGCCCGAAAATCGCTTTAAATACCTACGTAAAAAGTAGGGATTTCAAAATTATATCGATAACAATTAATATTTAACTTTTTTGTCACTACTTTCCGGATAAATAATCAACCATTCATTATATTAAAAATAACATTACAATATTAAATATTACGGCTTTCCACTCAAGTAGTTAGGAAGTTGTTAATAACATAAAAACAATGATTAAGATACCCAATAAATTAATTCTAGGTACAACACTATTCTCAGTGCTGATGTACCTTATTGTCGGGCGTAGCCGACATTGGCGCCGTCGACGAGCCTTTTTAAGACATCGTCGCATGTACTTCAGTGGTGTACCATACAGGTATCGATCCTAGTACCTAAGTACCTATAATACAAACGCCACCCGATTTTAATTGTTTTATTTTTTACTCTTGTATTCTTGAAATTTACACTTACTTATTGCAATTTTGATTGTTAGTTAAGTGAATACAAATAAAACTATTTATTTACCAATCATTTAGTTTAATTGTTGAATTACCTATATTACTAATAATTATTTATAAATCACTTTAGTATAACGACATTTATATTCATAAAAAAGAAGCATTAATTATTTTCTCGTATTTAACCTAATTAATGGATCAATAATTAACTATATTAAATGCTCTTTAACAATCAACTATATTAATAAACAATCAGTCTTCACAATTATCAATATATGTATATATAATAGAAAATAACAAAATAACTTAAAATATCAAATAATATAATTATATTATTTATTGTACTCGTTATCATGTCCTATAATTGTAAAATGACACGTTGGCCTCAGACGAGACAGCGTTGCACCGCAGCCACCGCCCCGCTGACTTTGCGTCCCAGGCCTAAAAGCTTAAAATATCAACAATATATAGGTAGGTGCCGGCCGCTTGGTTTGAATTTGGCCATTATAATAATCATATTTACAAAGTAATAGAGTAGGCGAAATAATAATAATAAGCACTCTAGAATAAAATTTATAGATTTTATACGAAAGAATCTTAATAATTACTTAGGACCACCCAGAGCCAGAGGTCGATATTATACGGTAATTTGTTACATTTTTATGATTGCACGTTTGTGATACAATATTTTTTAAAGGTTTCTATATGTATAGAATAATATTACATGTAAAAGGTAAAACACATGAATTTAAATTGAACTCAACTTACCTCTAAATCATCTTCATTTAACGATTCCGATTCGGAAAATTCATCGTCTTCAGTTCCTTCCAAAATACGCAACAATTCTTCTGTGGTAAATACCTTTTCAGTAGCCATTATATATTAGTACTTATTTAAAAAATATTCTTAGTTATTGCATATTCCCCGCACTACAAATTACTTCAAACGTTTACGACGTCACGAGTCAGTCGGCTGCACCCGACAATGGCGCAGAGGGGACTACTTATTGGGAGCTTGCTAGGGATGCGCATGATTGGCGATAAGGGAATATCGAAAATGTAAATACGCAGTTATTTTTCGGTTTTTAATATAGTATAATTACTTTTTATCAGTGCTTATAATCGTTTAAGTTTTGTTACAACAATAAAAAAATTAAAAATGTAATGTTATTAAATAAACTATATTAAGTTACCTAAATAAATTTAGAAATATAATATAAATCATCATGATATTACATCACTAGCCGTCGGCTCTGTACGACATTGGCGTCAAGGGACTTACTTTTTTAACCATAAATTATTTAGTTTTTTATTATCAAATATTTAAATAAGGAGTATGTATTGTTGTCTACTGTATACAATTAAATAATATTTTGAGATTCAGCTTTCAAGGTATATCAATAAAATACATAAAAGATATCAATAAAATACATAAAAGTAATGATTTCATATGTTTATTTTGCATTTTTCTGTGACCTGTTTTTTGTCGAATATAGCCGTCGTTGGCGCTCAGGGCACGCTTTCTCATGTCGGCTGTAGCCGACATTGGCGTTCAAAAGGTTAATGGAATTACGTCCATAGTAATAAGTATGTTTACAAAGTAATTGATTATCACTCTATTGATAGTGTTGTGTATTTAGAACAGATAATAATTGGGTCATATACTTGAGAAAGAAGATACATAAATCTAAAATGATAATAGTCTTTATTTTACGTTCGCGGTGTGCCAATACACATAACTGATATTTATTAGTTACATGAAAATATAATGTTGCAAACAAACAAAGTTATGAGAAGACTATTCTATAAATAAACCCATAATGAAAGGTTAATTTAGTTTAATGGCGTGAGGAGATAATATTTTATACAGGCATAGAATAACGCAATCACATTGTTACATTTATTTACTATTATGACTACATGGTGGAGTGAATCGTGTGTTGCCTGCAAAAACATTTCCCTTCTTAAAACTTTGTAACAATGAACATGGTTGTTTGAGCTACTCACAAAAAAATTGTTAAAAATCACTTTTCAAAAATGATACCTATTATAGAAGTTGTTTATAAAAAATAAATACTTACAAAATTAATCTGTTTTTAAACAATGGACAGTCTAGCGTGAAAGTTTCGTATTCCCCGCCTTCACCGCACACGTTGAGTCCGTATTTCTCATGCATGACTAGTAGATGAGGTTGGATATCACGCAGTGTTAATCCTAGATGTATCCTCGGGTCCAGCCCGAGTGCGGCAACCTGTAATAAAATTTACAGTATAATATCAAAACTATTTTATCGGTAAAGGCGTAGTAATATTCTGTGACTGATTAATTATAGGATCGCAGAGCGTGGTGCCATGGGTTCGATGTTGCTCTCTTGTCATATATTGTCTAACAGCTGTGTGTTTTTCAGCAGCTTTTAAAAGACCCTTTGCAGGGACGGTACTCCCTGGGTGATAAAGTAAAACTTGGGGTAGGTATTTGTTCAAGGTTCTAGTTCTTAGTTCCAGTTTATTTTTTTTTCTTTTTGTGCAAAATTTTTCTTAATCGGCTTTTACGACACTCATGGGATGATAGGGTGGTGAAACCAAATCATTGCGAACCTAGTTTGCCACCACATAGAGATAAAAAAACTACAATACATCTCTAATAAATTGCAGACGATAAATATTTTATAAAAAACATAATAGAAACGTGATTGGCATTACAGTACGCGTGCTAAATAAATGATGAACTATCGTTATCAAGCGATTATATTGGAGAGTCTATACGTCACTTTTGTTGTAACTACATAAGTAATACACGTTATTTATTACGATAAGAGAATATTGTAGTTAAGTTTTCATAAGATTCTTTATTTTTTTCGATTTCGAAGAAATAATAAGAAAATACTAAGTATCTAATTTCATCTTGTGGATGTCCGTAATGTAACTAAAGGAGCACCTACGTAGGTCTAGGTATCATTGCGATGATAAAAGAAGAAACATTAAACGTAAACTTATTACCTACACTGGCCAGCGTAGTTTTAGTTTGACCCTATTTGTTAAGAACTAAGTACTTATTCAGTTTGAAGCAGAAGTTTTAAGCATTCGTCACTATCGAAAAACCACTCTTCATTTTTTTTTACATAAGTAGCGAAGACATTTCATATAATAAAGATAACAAAGTAAAATATTAGGTAATGCGGCCTGCCGCAACTTTAACCAAACAGTCAGTCTAACGTGTGAACTAACCCTATTACATGCTATTTCGATACGCGTCGGCAGTTAATTTAATCATCGTAATTATCTAATTGGTTTATGGTTTGTCTGTTTTTATATTTGTATTAAAATGGCGGGCGCCTCGACTTCAAACGCTAGTTGGGCAAGTTTAAATTTAAAATAAATAGATAGGTATAATAAAATTGGACCCAATGTCAAGCAAAGCCATTGCACACTGTTCTTGTATACTTAATCAGTCGTCAACTAGGTAGAGCTACTTTCTAAACATTAATTAAGCAACTAAGAAGTAGGTATGGCGTCGAACAAATAACATTTTCCAGTTTGTTTTATGATGTTACTCTCCTAGTTTTCATAGCATGATATTAAAATTTTCTCGCTGAATTGACAATCAAACACATAAAGAATTAACTTATCACACACATATCATGTTAATAAGTAGGCATATAAATAGTTCGAATAGTATCTGATTACTTACGGGATTAAGGATTCCCGCTTTACCTTGGAATGACATTGAAATCTACGGAAACCCGCAGATAACATTCAAAGAAATTATTTACGAAAAACAGTCAATACTATCTAAACGAAAATCTCAAAATAGCATAGGTACGTTTATTTCAGTCATCATTTCATAAATTTTACTCTTTGAAATCATCATTTACGTTAGTGATGATTTGATTGAAATGGACATGAAATAAATTGTATACAATTATCTCTGACATTATGACGCAAGAGAAAATGACGCTATTTTATTTTGGGTTATCGTGTTGTTAGGACACTTACTTATATACTGATAAAAGGTAATGTAAGCAGTGTTAAGAAAAGTCGAATTTACATAAAATCTTTAGTATGTTTATAAATATATTTTAGGATATTAGATGATCTCTGTGACGCACGCAGAGGTCTCGAGTTCGATTCACACTCAATACAAAGTACAAGGTCTGGGATTGTACCAGTCTTCATCTGTGACTGAAGGAGGCCTGTCCTGCAGTGGAACAATAAGGGGCTTTTATAATGCACAGATTGCATGCAACCAATGCTAACATATTTCGACTTCTGTGGCGCAGTCGGTATGTTACATGACTGCTATGCAGAGGTCTCGGGTTCGATTCTCAATGCAAATCTTTGTGTGCATGAACATGATCGTTTGCATTGTTCTGAGTGTTTTCTATGTATAATATGTAGGTATGTATTTACAAAAAAATTCAAGTATGTTTATCCATTGTCTAGTACACAGAGTACAAGCATTGCTTAGTTTGGGACTAGGTGGCGATGTGTAAACGTGTGAGGATTATTTATTTATTTATTATTTATATTTATTCATGCATAGATAACTTTAAATTTTACTTGATTATCGACTTGATAGATATTGAAGTTGTTACGAGATAGGACTGTGCGAGGTAAAGGTAACTTCTCTTAAAAGCCCGAGGCGGATAGGGAAATGTACTATATATAAAATATTTAAGTATATTATGCTAATAATGGAAATTTTAAATTACTTACCTTAATAATTATAGCTTCGACTCCACTTGATATCATTTCCTGTAACAATTCCTTTTGATTTCGCCGCCATAGATACGCCAGAGAGACTAAACCTAATCGATGACATCTACAAAACAATATAAATTATTACAAATGGGGGAAATTATAGCTAGCTTTGCTATTGTGAATCTGTATTTAACAAATATAAACACATAATCACCTTACGGCACATAAAATAATAAGTAAGATGAATGATAAGTTATGTAAAGACATTAAAAAATTTAATTAAAGTTTTTGGTTGATTCCTCTGTCTTAAAATTTTTCTTCATTTTCTAATTTGTTTGACCACATACTCAGTAGAGTATGTGGTTATTATCAGTAGAAAATAACAATGCGATGCTGATTTATTCATATATGTAGTAGGGTAAGCAGTACAATGATTGGCATTCTAAGATGATATTCAACATAGATGTTGTGTCTTCTTTGTTATAAAAATATTTTTATATATTTTATGTTTACAGATTATAAGATATATAAAAGTAAATAATAATTAAACACATTGGTATTTCAATAAAGTACATTTATTGCATAAAACGTAACATTAAACTTAATTCTATGTTATTGCACAATCATTGGCACTGAAGTATAATTATTGGCACATTGAATTTGGTATAACGATTGGCACTATTAACTACTAATGTAGTTGCTGTCATCATTTAATTTTTGATGTTCATCATTTGATGTTCATATAGAAAGCTCAGGATGCCCCTTCAAAAATAATTTTTACCATCCATCGCCTGGTGTATTATCTATAAAACTGTTTGGTATAGGATGTTCATCCAAGTACAGTTTGATACTCTTTACGCCATCCTCCTTACGCCATGGAAAACCTTTTCTACAAGCTGAAATTATCCATTTCACTATCTCTTTTTCTGTATCTGGACCAGGTCGACATTTTACAAATAAGTTGAATAGGCGAAACTGCAAAGTTGCCCGTGGGACATTAAATTTATTTGCAGCAGTTTTCTTACCCATTCCATTGTTTATGGCTTGCAAGGCTTTATCTACATCTTCTTCTGTATATGCTTTTAAATATTTTCTTCCTGCCGTAACCTTTGACCAAACCTTTGGGAAACCTTAGGTGGGTATAGTGATGATTGGCAGTGCCAAGAATTCCAATAGAAGCAAAATTAACCTTATTTAGCATGCCAATATGGTTTATTTTAATTAAACTGTAATTTAACTATGTAATATAAAACATGCTACCAAAAAATAAAAGTACAATCATTATTGGCATCTGAGCCAATCACTGTGCCACTATACAAAAAAAAATACAGTGATTGGCACCAATGAAACGGCGGGTACGCTTAATTTTCAACACTGAAAACAATAAAAATAGCAAGATATACACTAATTTAACAATATCAAATATAATTTGGCGTATAAACTTACACAAAAGTCACTTTTTCACGTGCATTTCTATTGTCTAGTACTACACTTTTTGCTAAAAAAACAACACGATCACGACACCTTAATTTCCTTTGAGACTCAGAAACAGGTGTGAAATAAAACTGGCTGACAATAGTGTTGCCACTACAGAAGATAAGACATTCTACCCATTACGGTATTGCAACAGTAAATAAACAGAAATTGTCTCATAATAACTGAATTTTTATATCAGAGTGCCAATCACTGGGGGGGTGCCAACAATAGTATAGTTTACCCCTATCTTTTTCTTTTGCAAAACAGTTTTGAGACAATATTTTATAGTTTTCTCGTGAAATGTTTATGTTTGTGTAGGTCAGAAAAAATACCTAAGCAAACAACAAAATAATTTTAAAACTGCATCTAGATAAAGAAAGATACGAAGACATGTGACTGTGTTCTGTGGTGTTTGCTTGGAGATGCCAATGTCCAGCAGTGGACAGCAATAGGCTGGTTGATTGAACTAGATAAGTATGTATTGATCAACAAATAATAAAGTTATATTGATTTCTTTTAAATAGTTCTATTAACACAGAAATATTGATTAAAGTGTTGTTTACTTATTAACATGCAAATGAACTTTGAACTCACTACTAAGTTAAAATGGTAAACAATCATACATTAGTGAAGCAATGTTGTAGATTTATTAACTATATTTTACTCATAATGATCCTTCAAAATTCTACCATTAACTGCAGGGTTTTAAGAAAGGAAGGGCTGGACTGCTAATTCAAAGCTAACTTGTATAAGCATAAGATAAGATGTTCCCTCAAGTTTTCCTTGATTTTGACTTTGAGATACACACTAAAATAAGCTTACTCTTTTTCTGGGGTCATAGTACATAGCCTTCCATAGATTTCAATATAGAACACTATGTACTACAATATGTATTTATAAAATTTGCTTCTTATACATTCTTATATATTTTTCCTACAACTACTAAATTTAATTGGTAAATTATGAGTACTTTAATAATGTCAAGAATGTTTAATAAAATAAAATATTGTTAATACTTACACATTTTCTACCCTAATTCTTTGGTAATCTGACAGTATGGCACCAACGGAGACGGCTTCTATATCTAAATCATCCTAAAATAAATTTAATTTCATTGTATTGCACTACAGGCATAACTTTATATACACAATGTCATAAAATAATGAGAATTCAAGAGATATAAGTGTCCCCTGGTCTTGGAAATTTACAATATCTATGTATTTCATTTATAATTGCAATAATGTAGCTAGCATATGATTAAGAAAAGAAATAAAACATATATGTATACTGTTTTCATAACTACATCATATCAATAAAAAGTAAACCTAATGTAGTAGTTTATTCTAGTAACATATTATACATAATTATGAATACACAATTAGAACACATAAATTTATAATCATCTCAATCAAAATAATATGTTGTTGTTCAAAGATAATACCTTAACTTCAGCAAGGAGTCTATATAGGTCTTCCACCTCATCATTTTCTGTGGGTTTATAATTCCTATCTTTATTTATAGACTCCCCTGTTATTGTCTGCCTATATAGTGGCAGACCCATAGCTTCTGCATACAATTCTATTCCTTGGTGACCCACTGTCTGGTACATATAGCTATCTAGTTCATCTAAAATAAAAGTAAATTGGTAAGTAAATTAATTAAGTAATATTTTGATGTGTTTTAGAACAAAGAAATTTTTTCAATGAATGTGCTTAAATTAGGAAAATTCGCGTAAATAGATATTATCATTATATTTATTCACGAAAGAGTCTGATTTCTGATTTCACAACATTATTAACCTTTATGTATAGGTTGGAGGTTGGCCAGAGCTACGATAGTGTGTCCGGCACCGACACACTGCATCATATTGTAGCAGCTGTCCTTGCCGCCGCTGATTAGCGCCACCGTCCTCATGATCTCCGTAGTATTTTATCACTCACAATAACATTACATAACGTTAAACATTAATATGCGCCCTTTTTTGGCAAAAAATAGAAGAACAAAATATCACGGTCAGTCACAGGAGCATCATATTTTAACTATTTGTAATTATATAGTTTACTTAGTACGACTTGACTTTACACCTAATCACAGGGACAAGAATGCAACGTTATCTATTTGATAACAGTAAAGGAAAGTAAAGCAAAAATAAAATGTTCACGAATTTTCAGAAACAATATTTGACATTTTCTGACATGTTTGGAAATCAATGAAATGGTTGTGTTAAAAAAACGAAACAATTTCTGAACGGACGGAAACAACTTTTAACGAATACGACGAATACAAATAAATTTTATAAATGCAGTATAATAATAATAATAACCACAGTGTCTGAAACTTCTTAACCCACTTCAGAAATACATACCGGTGAATGAATAATTGTAAAGCAACAGAGATTACACACAAAAATAATGCACTAAGTCTGCCCCCTGCTATGCAAAATTTCATAACAATTGCTCTTGTAGGAACAGAGATACTGAACAAGACTTTTAAAATGAAAATGCAACACAAGATAATTCTGATACAAAGGGAACTTTTCTTTTGATAAATGCTATATGTAAATATAATGCGTGAAATTCTGACTCTATTAGTGTAAATACTTTATGCGATTTAGCAGTGGAATTTGTCAAAAATCCATGATAATTTACGTTCATAGTACTGGTACAGGTACGCTCACAAGTGATTAGACAAGTTTATTTAAATATAGAAATAAAACTGAAACGTGATGAAATACTGAACTAGGAGTAGGTATATTCACTTTACTAATTTTTAGATTAGTCCTGAGAGAAAATGAAGTAATTGAAAAAATTCAAATAAATAGTGATAAAGGCACATTAAGCATCGTCAACAATATGGCCACTACAGCCTATCTGCTTCTATCTCTATTGTATTTTGCTAAAAACAACTATTTTTTGTCACAGTATAATTATATTAGGTTCCGTTTTGTTATAATAATGACAATTTACATTAAAACAGGTTATGATTTAAACATAATTTATTTGTAAGAATCGGTCTTAGCAAACATTTACAAATAATAGATAATGATTTGATTTGATTACAAATAATACATTTGAAAATGTTCTATTCCAGACAAACCAAATTTTTACAGTCAAGCACATGACATAAATAGATTAGATTATCTACCTATTTAAGGTAGATAATCTAATCTATTTATGTCAAAACACATCAAGCTAACTTATATTAGCAAATAACGCTATATCTGTGTTTATACAAGAAAATGCAGCAGTAGAGTTTGTTTCGCCGCTTCTTCTCTACTAGCGCTTTGGAGGCGGTGGTAAAGTTTGCTAAACTTTTACATGTATTTAAACTTAGATTAAGTAGTTTAAAGGACGTCAAGAAATATATAATGAGAATTGTATTTATCTTGATTAAAGCGTTTTTGACTTTGACTTTGACTTTATAATTTTACGAATACATTTTGTTCAGTACTGTACGTCAATACATTTGTTCCTAGAACTTTACACAGATTTTTTGACATTATTCCAGTGCGAATTCCCATAAAGTATTTACACTAATAGAGTCAGAATTTCACGCATTATTGTTACTTATTTATAGCATAAAATATATATCAAAAGAAAAGTTTCCTTTCTATCAGAACTATCATGTGTACGCTGTCAATGAAAAGTCTTGTTGAATCTCCGTTCTTACAAGAGCAATTGTTATGAAATTTTGCATAGCGGGGGCAGAGTTAGTGCATTATTTTTGGGTGTAATCTCTGTTGCTTTACAATTAGCCGTTTTCGAGTACGGCCATGGGTACGCTAGCTTGATCGTGACGCTGGTGTACCCATTGAAAATGGTGTTTATTTCCTATTACTATTTCCACAGAGTTTTTGGCATTGTAACCAACTCGAAATAGCTCTTGTGTACGCTACCATATCGAACACGGAGAATTTGACTTGAATTTGAATATGTCCCATCGTATCCTGCTTAATTCATTCTCTAGTTCTACGACCTTCTCGTCGGTCCGCAGTGTGCGCGCGTTGTATGAGAGAGCCAAAGGTCGGTTGTGTTTGCCTGACCTCTCCCGGAGATTATAGTTTAAATCAAATAGTACTTGATATTTCGATTAACTGAAAACTGGCAAAATAAACCGCAATTTTGCGTAATTAGTTAAATTTCCAAGTGGGAGGTGGGATAAACCAGTAGGTACCTAAAAATGACGTGGAAACAGGCAACTTCTAATGAAAATCAAACATGTAAGTTTTAAGTAGTGTCTCCGATGAAAATGAAATGATTTGATTTGTCTCTGCTGGTCGCCGCAAGATACAATGAGGGAAAGCAAATATAAAGTAGAGAGAGATGATGTACGAATCTCAACATAATATACACCTACGCAATACTAACACAACCACGAGATCAACATAATATAGTATAGTAACACATAACAAAAAAGAAATTCATAATACGAATAAAAAAGCGTTTTTATTTAAACATGAATTGCATCTATGTGTAATTAACAATATCTAAGTCTCAGGAATTGTACGCTTTTTTTTAAGAACCATTGTATCCCTAGATACAAAGAACAAAAAACAATACGCTTGTTACGTTATTGGCCCGATATCTTCAACGCCATCTCTTATGATAAAAGTTAGTTATTACTTTAAGCTTCTCATCCCGTTTACAACAGTTTTTAATTTTGTACGAACTTATTTCATACTTTAACAACTTATAATCCGTCAGATGATAAATTAATTATAGTAGAAATTAGTAACAACATAATTTTCCTTAAAAATCTAATTGAAGATATAACTGTGCCTTGGTTCATTTCATTAAGTCTGTATATTAGATATTGCCAGACGACAAAAACAATATTTTCGCCAATATTAATTCATTCAAGCTTTTTAAATTGTGTTTAATAGCCAATTAGTATAATAATTAATTGTTACAACGTTTTGTATTAGCGTAATACAAAAATGACTTCAGGATTGCAATAATTTGAGGTCCCGGTACAGACGCTATAAAATGAACTGTGCTCGTCCATGTTTGGTTTGTCAAATTATTGATGCGGTGGTTTGAATCACGTTTGAATTTATGTGCGAAGCTTCTTAAACCTTTTAATTTATTTTGTTGAAGCACAATATTACTTAGATGGACTGTTTATTTGTGTATTAAAGTAGTGGAATCTGTGTTATATAGTGATTAATCATGGTTTTGGCTGAAAGAAGTAATGATGTTCGAAACGGGAAGCGGTCAAGGGGGCCAAGCCCCAATGGCCATGGAAGTCCTGACTCCAGTTCAGAAGATGAAAATGGTATGAGACCGTCCTGATAGCTTGATGCTTCATAGCTTTTGAGGAATACTGTTCTTAACAATCGCACAGCTTTATTGCATGAATATTGATACTTAAGTTTCGTACGTATTGTATGTAGTTACTCAAATGCCATTATATTAATATGAAGTGAATATATGTATCTGTACATAGATCACCTGTTTTCATGTGTCACTAATACCGTGGTATTTTATGTCATCTTCATCTTACACCATGCTTTATTTTTATGCTTACCATCATCGCCTTCATGCTGCGTCCATCTCATCCAAAATTGTAACATGAAACCAAGCAGTAGTACCATTTGCAGCCGAGAAAATTAGAGTGGGTAGAGACTATCAGGCTGTGTGCCCTGAATTGGAACCAGTTGAGCAACGGAGACCTGAACTTATATCTGACCGAGCTTTACTTGTTTGGTCACCCACTTCTGACATATCTGACGTCAAATGTAAGTTATTACAATACAAGATATTTTTTATAAAATTATATTCAGGTAACAACTTAAGACTATGTTTTTTAGTGGATGAATACATAACAACAGCAAAAGAAAAATATGGATATAATGGGGAACAAGCACTGGGTATGTTATTTTGGCATAAACATGACTTGAGCAGAGCATCTATGGACCTAGCCAATTTCACTCCTTTTCCTGATGAATGGACAGTTGAAGATAAGGTACTCTTTGAACAGGCTTTCCAGTTCCATGGAAAAAGTTTCCATAGAATACGTCAAATGGTGAGTTCAACAATCATAATAGCAGTTATGAAAATATTTATACTTTAGTTATGAATAACTTAATTTTCTTGTTCTTCAGTTGCCAGACAAATCAATAGCATCATTAGTCAAGTATTATTATTCATGGAAGAAGACCCGAGCTCGTACTTCGCTTATGGATGTAGTCAGTGAGGGGCGCAATGCTACAAGTTCAGGCACAGGCAAAAGGGAATCTGGTGCTGGTTCAGAACCTGGAGGCTCTGACAAAGAATCAGATAATGATGAAAAGGTATGTAGTCCCAATAAATGCCTATTAAAAGCTTGTTGAATAATTTTGTCAATTTGCCCATTTTTATTGAGTGCAATGTATATAACCAATGACTTAGTTATTAAAAAAATTTATAGTATCACTTACCTTATGGCCTTAATTATGTGTTGATAGTGTATCTGGATTGTCCAAATTGTTAATGCTTCTAAACTATTTGGCAAATTTTCAGTAAATAAAATTGCAGAGTGGTAGTGATTCAAGTAGACTACACAAAGTAAAAATATTTTATTTGCTTCCTAGTTAATAGGAGCTGCTGTTAAAAATATTATTTATACATTATTTTATTCTGCATATAAATTCATTGTCTGGTACAGTGAATAATTATGATTGGAAAAACTTATTAAAAAATATATAATTTATCTTTTTGTTATACAGTATTCATTTACATAATTAAAAATGTCCCAATTTTTTCTGTGATTATATTCTTTGTCTAGATAAAATACAGCCCCATTTAGACAATGAAAACAATATAACTTGTATCTAGGAAATGTATATGATATACATAAATTTATGTCGAGAATGGATTCATAGTTAATTATAGCTTTGTTTAGATGATTCACCATGATTGAAACTTGACTTAAATTGTACTGAACTAGATCTACTCAGTTGATTGTATCACCGGTATATATTATTGAGTTATGGACATGTGTTGAATAATTATGGCAGAAGTGGACTTTCCACCGTGGTATTGTCCGTGGAGGGAAGTCCCTAGCGGCGGGCGGGGCTCCGCAACGCGCCGCCAGCCAGCAGGGCGCCCAGGTGGGTGCTTTGCTTCCCCACAATGAGTATAACTTTGATGTCACCATGGAAACTTGATGTACAGTGTCTTCTTTCATCCTCTCACTTATGTGTCTATTCAATTGGTGTTATGTCATACATTGTGCAATATTTGAGATCTTCTACATAAAGATTAGTGAACTTAGGTGTTAACTCTTTCAAATGTTTGTTGTTTTTTATCATTTCATGTCATTATCTGCACTTCATTTTATTATCTATGCAAGTTTTGATTGTGGCAGCATATGCTTCATGTACTTTCTTTGTTAAAATAGATTATTTGAAAATCACCATTTCGCTATTCAATGTTTAGAACAGCTTTTAATTGTGATATGCTGTCATACTTGTATGATAAAACTATTATTCAGATGCTTCTGTATTTAAATTATGCTTTTTTAATTTGAACCGCTCTGCATTTTTATTTACAAACTGTTATTGCTACTACTCTCAACATGCAACATACATAGTTTAATGGAATAAATCAAATTGATCTTGGTGTATGGTAGGTTCTTAGTTATGATTGCACTATGTTCAAAAACAACTCCACATTTGTGCACATTATTTATAAGAAATAAATATGTGTTGTTGCAAATAAATATTCATACATATTACGTTGATAATGGAATTACAGTAACAGATTTATTGGCTAGTCTAATTTTATTGTACTTCAAAGGTTGAATAACATATTTTGATATTATGAAGTTAATAAGCTAGTAAGCTTACAGTTCAACAAATCTAAAAGATACAGTATGACGTTTCATATTTTTCAAACTGAAACCACTTTGTTCATGCGTACATTATTCAGTTTCGAAAACCTTTTTCGTAAAACCATGAATTTAGAAAGATTTTATTATTGTATCTAAAAATGTACAATTCTTAATATATAAATTAAATTGAAAACTTTCAAACAAAGCAAAATAAAACATATTTACATAGTAAATAATATCTTAAAGTTCTATTCTTGACCTCATTGCAAAGTCACGTAGTTAGGTTACTGCTCGTAGTGTTGCGACTCTTCGGATACACTTGTATGCAAAAAAATCGTTTACATATACGAAAAATCGTTATTATCGTTAGACACGTAACTAACTATTACTTAAAACTATTACCTGACGTGGTCGAAGGTGACGGGGGGCAACTTATTAAGGTCTTAGTAGTGAATAAAAAAATCCTAAACATTACTTTTATTTAATTAATTATAATTAAAATAAAAGTAATGTTTGGAATTTTTTTTTATTCGCAGATTAGAGAATTTGCAATATGTGGTGTTTTTTTACAAAAGGTTCTACCCTTTACTAATAATGAAATTAATTATAAAAGTGTCTTAAAAATCGAATATTATCGTAATCGATCTCTTAAATTTCGGATATTATAGTAATCGATTTTTTTATCCCAACCTTATTATTCAATTTGTCAGAACTGTCATACCGTACCTATTAGATTTGTTGGACTTTAGTAAGCTTATTACTAGTACAGAGATTAATTACTATGGTTCCATTGTGATAATTTTTCATTGTTTCATTTACAATTGTTTGCTACCTATCTTTTTCTAATACCAATTCAGGAGAGTGCATCACCAATTGTAATTAATAAATGTGTTGTGTTTTGATGGATTTTTGTTCAATGTTTATCCATCTTAATATATTCATATTCCATGTCATATGTGTTAATCCTATTCCTTTCCACCCACTATCCTATGACATTCCCGCATGCTTCCTTTAATAGCCCCAAGCAAATAAGGAAAACTTGTTTAATCTAATGTGTGCAGAATATCATTTAATATTGTAATGGGTTTTAAAAGAAGTGTGTGAGAATTCATTGTATTTAATAATGTTAGCTTTTCCACGAGAGTTAACAATAGTCGTATAGTTAGTAAGTGACAGGAATGTAAAGTGTTGATTGGGGTTTAGGGCGAGGGCGGCGGCGAGAATGCGGGCAAGTGGTGCACTGTTTGCGGCATTCTGTGCACCCAGATCACGGCGCACAACTCGCAGAAGTTGTGTCAGGCATGCCTCGTGCACGCCAGGTCGGTACTTCACAGTTTTATTAGTTTATCAGCTCGTTGCAATCACTTGCATGATATAAGTTTTTAAACAAAACAATCTAATTTGGCGTGTTATTTAATTAAATATGTATATAGGGATGGTTTTTTGAATATTGGCGGTGATGTAACAGACGTACGGGGACGATGAGACCATTGTGCGGACCGTCCGGGCGTCGTGGTCCAGGTTCGAAACAGCAGCGATACAAGCACCGACTACCGCGTGGCATTTACATCAATCACGATGATCTCGTCGCCATGGCGACTGGGCCCCAGCCAGGCGATCCCCCGCAGCAAGGGCTTGTCAATCAGGGCGAAGCTATGCTCAAAGCCATGGACAGAGAAATTATATCTCTAAAGAGACAAGTAAGATGCAACCTGCCACGATGTCGCTATGTAGTGCCATTGCGAGACACATTCTCACCCTTACGTTGACACTCCTTATACTTCTAACACATTGGTATTAGCCCTCGTCCACGCAGAGCATGGGCCAGGGCTAAGCGTTTGTGTGATGTAATGTGAGAATGTGATAAAACAAGTAATTTTATTATTAATAGCCAATAATTTTGTAGTCATTCATGCTAATTAAACTGCAATACTGTACTAGGTGGTATTGTGGGAAAATGTATTCTGCACACATAATGATTAGTTAATCAACATTTTTAATTTTTATTTTTATTTGTTTACAACCATTGTAAGGTCCTCAGTTTTTATGCTTGTTCATTTGCTGTGCGACTGAACCACAATCCCCTGTTACGTAGATTCTTGGATAATCCAGATATATGCACTTTTTACCCTGAATTTGTAAGAGCCCCATAAATCGTAGCTACATAAAGTAAGTGTAGTGATTGTAACATTTTGAATAGGTTCAACAAAATAAGCAACAGCTGAGTGCAATGAAGCGCAAGGTCGGTGACTCTGGTGTCGAAGAGTTGAGGCCAGGTGAACCGCCAGCAAAAATCAACTCTCGTTGGACTAACGACGAATTACTTATGGCGGTGACAGCTGTACGGAAATACGGTAAGAAAACGCTACCAGTTTATGTAATTAGCATTGATCTTTAGATAAATAGTCTTAATTAGTTGTTTTTAGAGCATTTCTCATTTTTTTTGCCACTGTTTTAAAAAGTCGCCAAAAATAAATAAATCGATTTTTTTTATGCAATTAGGTAGTTTACTTTATTAACAATTATATTTTTTATATGAAAATGCATTTAATTCAAATATTTTACGAAAAATATACTGAAAACTAAATGAAGACAGATTACATGATCTTCTTTTGTTACTTTTTATTTGATAAATAAAACTTTGAAATAGCAATTTTTATATCCAGAATAATATTTTTTTGATCCTTCATAATGTACTTAATAACATTATTGCAAATAAATACTAAGGAAATTAATAGAACATTTTCAAATTATGAGTTTAAATATTTTTTTGTTACCTTTCACATAAATTTCCTTTAAAGTTTTGATATTATGAAAAATACACAAAAATTACGAATTTTACGTATTTTTTATTAAAATATTATATATCCTTTAGTATTTTTAGTACAATTCATAGTTATATAATAAACATAAAATACATTAAATACAAAATGAAATCAAAATTTTTTAGGGACAGTATCAAAAAAAGAATATAAGGTAACAAAATAAAAAATATAAAGCAACGTCTACAATACTATTATTTAGGGTTAATATTATGTAAGTATAATATTATATTATATTAATGTTATTTTCATTATCATCACCTTTACTTTTTCGTACCATGCAATGGGAACTGTAGGGTTAGAGCAGGAAAAGGACTTATTATAATAAATTAAACAAGAGTTTAGTGTTAGAGCAACATTTAATATCGTAATGTATAATGCTAATAGCTAAACAAATTTAGAATATTATTTGGGAGTATTACAGCTTTAACAGTCTTTTGACAAAATCTACTTGAAGAAAGATAAATATTAATATTATAACAACACTTATTAGTAATCTACATAATTTATATACCTTTTATTTTAATTGAATTTGGTTCAGGATAACAAATTAAAACGTTATTTTTAGAGCAAATTGTTCACTCCGTTGTTTTTAAAAATTGCAAATCAGTACTTAGCTACTTAATATATTATAAAATCACACAATAACGCTTATATTACTAAATGTAATAAATTGAGGAAATGTAATCTAGTCCAGTATAATAACACAACTTGAGTGGCTTAAGTAATGCAGTTTTGTTTTTTTTTACTTCTTTTTACTTCTTTCTTTGTAAAGCTTTTTCAACATCTGTCATTTCAGAAACTTTTTTGTATTTGTATTTTGACTAAATTCTTTCCAAGTTTTTCTTTCTTATTTCTTCTAATTTTTCCGGGTTTTTTTAAAATTTTTCCCATATCTTTTCATTTTTTCTGCAGGAGTAAGTAGCATTTTCTTGCGCTGTTGGATATAAACGTACCTTTAGAATTCCTTTTTTGTTACTCCAATTTTCCGCTTATACGTTACCGTGCCAAAGTAACAAAGAAAATAGTAACGAATCAGTGGTGAAAATTTTTCAAAACATTATTATAGTTATTAAAATTGGAGTTACGTCTGATATAATTTACTCGACTTTAGTGCAAGAGTTGGACTATTGTCTAATGATAAAAGAAAGTGGTTAATATTATTGACTTACCTTGAAACAGAGTAACAAAAACTGAAATAAGATTCGAGTTTATGACTAGAAACGTGTTTGCACACTGCAACGTCAGAAAAGCACTGACAAATAAGTTAAGATGGCGGCATAAATGATACCTGTAGTATTGCCAAGTTAAAATTGTTCAACACAATTGTAGTTTTTTAAATATAACAACATAGAAATGGATAACAAAAAAGGAAAATTTTTTTGGAACTTTTACCGGGACAAGTTTAATATTCAATTATATAAATGATAAAGTTTAAGGCCAGGCGCGCACTACGAGTTTTTCGCCGCGCGGCAGAAAAGCGCAGCGGTATAATGTCGCACTGTAATTCTGTACCAAACAGTTTTACATTGTATTGCGCGCACTTGACGGCAGAGCCACCGCAGCCCACCAGTATTACTGTGCGACATTATACTCGTAGTGCGCGCCTGGCCTAATAAATACCAAAAATGTGATGTGAATAGATCGAATTTACCTCGTAAAATGGTATAAAAACAAAATCTAAGTATACTTTCTTTGAACTTTATTAAAAAAATTGCGTTTGAAGAAACGGATAGTAGACTGGGACATACGAATTTTCATACATTACATTTTTTTGTAGTTTGTATTTATTTGTTTTTTAACCGAATACTATGTTTTTATGATAGTTTTTAATGTTTTCTGTGAGTTTAAATAAAAAATGTGCTCCTAAATAGAACAGAATCGATAATAGACAAATTACACAAAAGTTATTAAGCTACAAACTTGGGGGACATACAACAAAAGTGTATGGGCAAAAAAAAAAAGAAATGCTCTTTAGCGTAAGTTAAACTAATTTGTTATTTTCGTTGTTATTGCACCGAATTTATGTTGTGGTAAAGAAATAAACTTTTATACTTTATACTCGATGTATTGAATGATTGAAAATACTTACAAGTTACCACATCTTTTCATCTTGTGAAGCCGAAGGGACATTTAACAATCGTAAAACAAATAAGTAAATTGTACATCGAATTTGAACCCGTGACACAGCATGCGGATGCAAAGTCCGCCACACGACCGAAGCAGTTACAAACATAAGTACATATTTTGTTAATATTATATATTTATTTAATCATTTTCTTACACTTTGCAGGCCGTGATTTCCAAGCAATTGCTGACACACTTGGAACAAAGAATGAGCAACACATTCGTTCTTTCTTCATATCTTATCGACGTCGTTACAATTTGGATGCCATGGTTCGAGAGCATGAGGCTGAACGCGGAAATACACATCATATACAATCAGGTACCTATAAAGGACGACCATTACATCATCATCATATCAGCCAATTGTCTCTTCCAAATAATGCCACCTCGGTCCTGACACATTAGTTTAATTTGACCTTTTAAAAAAACATAATAATAAAACTAATTCAATCTAAATAAATAAGGGAGCAACAGAACCATGCAGGGTGGAAATATTTAGAAGAGGCCTATGTCCAGCGTCCATTAGCTGATTTGATGATGGTGAATTCAATGTTATTACTTCATAGAAATTATGGATATAACTATTTATATCATAAAGAAGTCTGCAGGAATATGATGCTGGCTTAGCCAAAGTTTACACTAGACAACTCTTCCATTAGTCCAAAGTGGTCTACCAACTCCTTAAGCTATACTTCGCAGCTCACGAGCTCACTTTTTATGATCATATTGACCGCTTTACGGCCTCTACTGAACATAGGCCTATCCTCCAAATATCGCCACCTTGTGCGGGCTCAGGAGTGCCTTCCTCATCTACCGGTTTCCCGCCGTCCTAACTAGGTCCTCGGTCCACTTTGTGAGGGGTTTCCACACCCTGCGTTTCCGGTACGCGGTCGCCATTCTAGAACCTAGAGAAAGAAAATGCATTCATTCCTGCTCGTTAACTGTAAAAATACAAGAAAAATACAGATACTGTAGAGCTCACTTTTGCGGCTACCCTATTCGTTCATTTTATTTATCTGTTTGTTAGAAACTATTTTTGACGTCAATGTTTCGTTTCTAGGCACAACAGGTACAGAGTCTACTGAATCAGGATCAGACGCTAACAATGGTACAGGTTCACCACAGACTGTGAAAGATGAAAAAGTAAGTTCGTATTTATGGAAACCGAATATAAAAACAGACTGTAAAAATTAAATTATTACAATACATTTAATTTGTATTTAAGATTATATCATGAATTCAGAGATTAGAGCGGGACAAGCACTCATAAATCAATATTTAGCTTATGTCATTTTTTAAATTTACCGAAAATTTATATAATATTACAGCAATCACATTACTCTATTATAGTACCTAATCATGTACACCTTACCCGATTGAGTACGTTAAAATTTCATGTGTGGGGGGCTAACTAATGGAGTTATTTTTAATGTCTACATTTCTACATCTGAACAATATTTATTATACATTATATTAATTTGTATATTATTATGTGACAGAGAGCTAAAGAGCTTTAATTATAGCCCGCGTTTTTGGAAGAGTTGCTTAGTGGCGGAATGATTAGAGATAGTAATGTCGCTTTTCAGACTGAGGTAGACAGTGAAGGCGTGGCCCTGGGGGCAATGGCAGAGGCGGGGGGCCCTCCCACCACGCCGCCCAAACACAAGCCTGCCAAGTGATGCGCGGGGACCACCGCCTCTACGAGACAGCCTCACTGACTAACATCGCGCTCTTCGATAAATAAGCCTACGTAGAACCCTTTCAATATTTTTAAATACAGAGGGACTAGTACGCTATAATAGAATAATTGAAATATTTAACTTGCTGTATATTGATGTGCTAATTTTCAAATTTATCCAAGTCAGTGGGTTTAATTAAGTAATATTGATCTACTATTTATAATAATGTATAATGGTGCGCCATTTTATTATCGATTAGACGTACCTAATAATAATGTCTGATTGATTGTAAACTACTGGTATTTTTGTGGAGGAAGAGTAGGAGTCGTATACGCTCTAGGGAAGTTCAGGTTAGGTTTTTGTATATAGTTATGAAGTAGGTCGTGAAAGCTTCCTGTATGGAGAGCTAATGTATTATAATGCTAATGATGTATGTGTTCCTCTAAGTGATTGATTACTCTATGACTGATGACTGAGAGCTGTGCTCTTTGAAACGATAAGCACTGTATTGTCCGAGGTTTCAGGTTTGTCGAGTGTGATAGTGTTTCTAGAATAACTATAGAAATAATATGTTTATCACTTGCCTTATTTAATAAGTTTATCATGTACTCGCATGCTTATTGATATGACTTACCACCGCAGATAGATTCAGATCTTACTGCGCCACTTCTGTGGTGATTATTTAATAGTTTTATATAAATGATGAATAAGAAATAACATTAACTAGATATTTTCGTGTAAGACTTATTATTTTATCGATAAGAATACAATCAATCTTGAATTTAAATAATGTCCAGCAGTAGTTTTATAAATAAGATTTTATGTGATGAATTAGGTATTTTAGGCAGATTTCTACTACGATACTCATATAGGTAAAGTGGCATTTATAGAATTGCAGAATATGAGATTCCAAAATAATTCTATAAAATGCTTTATATGATTACAAATACAGCAATAAATATTATAATGATTTTTTGCACATGTAAGTTAATAACCTGGGTTGATACATTTTATAATAGACTATATAGAGGGATATAGTGGCGATATTTTTGTACTAGTAAAAGACATCTCAATATTAGAATTTCGGTGTGATTAAAACTTATGTTTTATATAAAATTTAACTTTACTTTTATTGTAGACGTTAGGTTTTATTTTAGTATAATTGACTACCGGATCATTTATAGCATAATCTACTAGTTTTAATATATTTACCATCACAAATGAGATGAGTTATAACCGGTTATCACGAAAACCGAAGATGAGTTGTTACCGATATAACGTTTTTCTTACTTTATGTGACAAATCTTGTTTGTAGTCATATACCTACTTATAGTATTATTTTACTAAGACACTACAAAATGGTGCAGCCAGGAAATAAAATGTGTTTTGTATTTTAATTGAAAAACCTTTTGGGTTCAGGATATTTTATTGAATTTAACGTCCGCCTAACATTGACGTAAGCAATAGGTACTTATAATAAATATTTTTCAATTTCAATGATAAATGCTGTTATAGCATAATAATATTAACACAGTACAGAGTATTCTGTACTTAATATTAATTTTGGTAAATGGGTTTTATTATTTACGCCTATTAATATTAGTTTATTATTTTGTATTTAATTATTGTAGTTTCTGATTGAAATAAGTTTTACAATAAACTTGTATGCAACGTTAGCATATTTACGAGGGGCGTAAGACCATATTACTCCAAAGAGATCCACAAAATGAAGTCATCTTATTTATTGATGCTAATTAGGACTAGTAGGAAGATTGTTACTGAATTAAATTATTTTTATTAGAATTATTGTTTTCTGTATATTACGAACTTAAATCGATTGACAAAGTGTTTTTTATTAATTAAGTAATGCTCAAACTTTATTGTTTTGTCCCGTCACTCTTGACAGTGGTCTCCACAAATTATTTAGTAGCTATTACCGAAGTAAGGGAGTTTTCATTTTAAGAATAATAAATAATAATAAGTACGTATGACTCATTGTTTTATTTTGAAGTTAACTACAATTTTTAATTTTAGTAACTTACCTGTATTAAAATTGGCACATGCATTTAATGGATACAAAGGACATATTCTAGTTACAGGCCCACGTGAATTAAAATAGTAATATTTGTCCTGTGCGAAAAAAGTACGACCTGCGACCTTTTGGGTAAGTGTACAGGTGTTATGACGCCGCCAATGCTACCTACTAATAGTTCATGACGCCTAGAAAAGTTCGTCGAGTGTTCTAAATACAAGGAAGCATAGGACGACTTCTTTAGGCTAAACGCGTACTGCTGCGATGTTATCTTTTCATTGATCTATACCATTGAGGTAATATGTACTATACCGTATTCATCCTTACTTGATTTATTTTGTCAACAAACATCACATATTGCAAATTCACTAGTTTTTACATCAATCGCACACTTTGATATGGATAAAAGTTTCTGGAAAGTAGCATTAAACGTTTATGCAATAGAAAACACGTAAATCACTTTGATTTATCCACTATCTTTCTTAAATTTTAAATAAACATAATTTTTTCCAAAGAAAAATTTCACAGATAAAATTAATTTTATGATTTGACATTTGTAGATTATAGAATTTTGTCCTTGATTCCTATACATTTTTCAAAGATTAAAGACTAAAGTCTTTAGTCTGTGGTTGACAAGACGCCATATATGTTTACGTTTTAGAGCAAGTCCGTTTAAATAGACAGTACGTACTATAGGCCGACCGTTTAACTCGCGTATCGCCTGCGCGGTAAGAAGGGAGCGGGGGAAGATGTTAGCGGGTGGGTGAAAGGGGTGCGCGGAGCAGAGAACTTACGTCCAGGTGAGACAGTGCGCTGGCTGAGCTCGCAGCGCGCGTATGGTATTTTTGTTATACGGACGCTTGACTTAAACGCACAAGGTATACGACTTGCCAAGATAAATCTTAAGATGAATCGCTCTAGCAGTTTTGCAAACAAAATTAACAAGCAAGCTACACAAATGGCTTACAATGTATATTCCTTTTTTAAAGCCAGAAAACAAGATCATAATTCTACAGAGTATCTTGAAGACGTAAACCTAAACAAACTTGTTGCTAAAGCTACAAGACTCTCGGTGACTACCATATGTAAAATAACAAAATAAGGAAATGAACTAAAAGATGAACAAAATAATGTAAATTTTAAATCTTTGGATTATTGGCTCCGTGTGTAGCGTTACCCGCCCCCGCCCCCTTCTTACCGCGCAGGCGATACGCGAGTTAAATGGTCGGCCTATAGAGATGACATTCCGAACAAAATGTTTGCTCCATTAACTGAGGTGCATGCACCTCAGTTGTCTCAGTCGACATTTGAACCTAGTAGCGAGAAGACATATTTACCATAGATCAACAAAATAAACATCCACAGACAGATCTTTTACTATTGTACCTAATTTGTATTGCTACATGCAATACTACTTGTTGAGTTTGTGGATGTTATGGTGATCAGAAGTAAAGAAAAACAAATAAATATTGCACTTAGTAAAGTCAGTAGATAGAAAGTATGCAAAAATATAAGTAAATACCTACGGCTTATGCCACACAAGTCTGAAGCGACGTTTTTAGCGTAGTTTTAATGAATTAAAACCAAAAATCTGTCCATGTTCCCTCTATATTAAAAATATTTATAATAAACTCATTATGCTATTATGTTGTCAGTATACATTTTTCGTTCATCTTGAAAGTTAGTCAATATAATATAATAAAGTACTATAACAAGTATTATTATTGTATTATACATATAGAATAATTTAAAGAAATTGAACAAAAATCACATTTTATTTTACTTGGGTAAATTCCCACTTGTAATGAAAAACTATGAGAATTTATACGTATCGAATTAGGCACAAATCTATACGTCCGTTTTGTTAACAGCTATTTATTTAGTCTATATTGTGCAAAATGATGTGAAATGAATGCACGACGTTTAACCCTTAGCTGGTAAGTGGTATCGGGTCAAAAGTGACCCCAGCTATACATGTGTATATAAATATTAAAAAACATTTATATAGATTAAACTTTACTTTTATTTAGAAAAATAGCACTTATATTATAAACATAAAATAATTTTTTAACCAATTTTAACAAGAAATCACGTTTTTATTTAAAAAATCGCTAACATCTATTTTTTTCTTTGACTCTACTTTAGGTATTGATATTAAGAAATAAAATAAAAAATAACTTTCTATACTATGTATATTAAAATTGTTTTCTTATGTAAAAAATAAAATAAAAATCAGGAACTTCTTCTGAGATCACATGTAAATAAAAATTTGACAACATAAAACATAAATAAAAATTTAAAAATTTCATTTAATCTGACATTTGACCAACATTGCAGTATGATTGTTACATAATGTAATGCATACACTTTCTACATTTTTTAGAGCATTCTAACATACTTTTTCCCTTCACTGATTGTACTCGAAGAATCAGATTCCTCGGCTATAACAGAACAGCTACAGATAGCGCGCGAGTTGAATGCAGTCGGGGTCTGAGGTAAAGGGCGGGAGCATCTCTCCCCGCTATCCGCACGCCCCACCTCACGCGCCTGCAGTGTAGTGCTGTGCCATCCTTGTCAACTATCGTACGTTTGCCGTGTTATTTTGTTAATAGTAATACTGGAGTTCCCGTGTTATTTTTTTATTCCGTTTTGTGAAATGATTATTAAAACATGTGATAATTGTGATATTGTTTTTTTTCACCATGTTAACCTAGTGTAGGTACTAAATAAAATTAAACTTAGAACATTGTTTAAAGAACAATGCTCAAAAATGTATGGACACCGTCCCCACTTTATAGCACTTTAAGATATATGTTAATCGAAAGGTATTAGTCATCTCTCCATTTTATTGTATGACAGCAAACCTCAAATGTGTATCCGAAAAAAGTTACATCGACATAAAGAAACCGAAATGAGACACAATGATAATTATATTATTGTTCATGATGTTCCTTTTATTTTAATTAATACTGTGGACTGAACTTATTCCGAGTTTTGAAATGACTCCCGCTTTTTTTAAAGTGGCCATGGACGGTTTTTAGAAGTTTTCAAATAAAAATATCTTCATAATCGCAACTTTTTATAACATTAATCAGTATTTTCAGTGTCTATTACAATATTGTCCCAGTCACTGGCTGGCCCATTGAAATTGTCTAAATCCCTTCCAATACCAAACTACCACATGATACTGACGACATGCGCGCAAGCACCAGCTGTTCTTATAGCAGTTAAGCATGAACAATATGGCCTGAATGGCGTTTATATCCTGTGCGTTATTTCAATCCAAATAAATACCTATAATAGGTCGCATTTGACCTATGTTTGGATAAAATTCGACCCCTCAAAAGAGAACTCTTTGAGAACTAATACGGTATAAACACGGCAGATTGAACAATCTGCCGTGTGTATACCGTATTGGTTCATAATTGGACTTGGAGTAGCACAAACTTCTATGTTGCAGACGCTGCCACGTAAATGTTCGCTAACATAGGAAGCTGCTAGTTTTAAGTGTGATATGTCCCCAAACTAAACAAAATAATATCCTCGTTTGACAATTCAGGGAACGGTATATTTATGGACTCATCAGTCAATGTTCTGTACGTACCCCGCTGCCTGTAACGTAGTTACCCAAGTCATTGTTGATGTGAATTCTGCAATGAATTAATTCAACGAAGTCTGTGGCATAGACACTGTCATGAAAAGGCTCCCTGAATGTATTGAGAAGCGCTCCAGCAATTCGGAAGTCTGTGAAGAGTATTATTGAATACTACATTCCTGAACATTTTAAAATCACCTTTAAATGTCCCGTTTATGGCCTCAATGACCCAACGGACAAATTGTTACTAGACGGGATTTATTTGGTTATTCATTCGTAAATCTGCGTCCAACGCCATCAGCGAGTGGTTCTAGAAATGGAAGATAACAGTCAACCCCGAAAAGAGCCAAGCGTTGATGTTTTACAAGAAAAGGAGCCACAAAACTCTCTCGGCAGTGACACCGCTCTCACCTCTGGGATGGCTCTGCACAGTACCTTCTAGGTGCTCTTGATCGGTTACAGCGGCGAGCTTTGCGAATCATTCGATTATCATCACGAGCATATTATGTGATCACTATAAAACGACCTTCACACGCGGTATTTTTATATCTTACGTGAATAAACGAATTTTTCTTTCTTTCTTTCTTTCATTGGGTGCCCAGAAGTATCCAAATCCCTTGATCCTTTACAGCTGCGTAGGGACATCGCCGGATTGGCGGCCTTCTATCGCCTGTACCACGGCGAGTGTTCTGATGAACTTTTCCAACTGATTCCACCCTCTTCTTTCTTATCCAGAACAACACGTGCCGGACTTAAGTGCCACCGCTACGCTGTAAAAACCATACAAGTCCGAACAAAGCGGTTCAGCACTTCGTACATGTGCAAAACCACCAAACAGTGGAACTCTTTACCAGCCCACGTGTTTCCTTCAAACTACGATCGTGGTTGCTTCAAGCGAGGCGTGAAAAAGCATCTTCTGAAGCCGCCATAGTTGAGACATTCATGCCTCTACAAATATTGTAGCTGGCAGGGTGCTCGCCATTCTTGGACTCTAATGGATGCTTAACATCAAGCACTATAGAGTCATTCTGGTAGGCAAATAAAAAAAAAACAAAAAGTCAAGATGTTTAGCTCCCCGATCATTTGGGCGAGGGAAGCCAAATACCTTGGAGTCATACTCGACGGTAAGCTCTCGCTCCGTCCCCACCTAAACATGGTTCGCAAGCGGGGCTCGTTTGTGATGGGACGGCTGCACTTACTCCTTAGAAAGGAGTCTAAGATGTCAATCCGCAATAAAGTTAGGATATACGATGCTTGTATTAGGCCAATCATGACGTGGAGCACCGTGGTTCACGCGTAACGAGGATCGCCACATCGACTTCGAGTTGCCGACCAGCCAGCAACACATGAAACTCTGTTCCCGTCGCTACTTTGAAACGGCTGCCACTCACCCCAACCAACTAGTGGTTGAGGCATCTGGGTACATCATTAGAAGACCTAGACATGCTCTCGAAGAACCGGGTGATAGGATTGCGATCGCTCAACGTAGAGCTCATACGGCTCGCGAAGCCACAACAACACGTCCGCGGTTTCGTTCTCGCCGACGAGGCAGAAATAGGCGCCGCGTTTGCTCCTAGAGGGCGTGCCTTCCGCCGATCCTGTTAGTCGGTGACGGTCCAGGCCGAGGTTCGTGCCCTCAGGGGGTGCCCCTGAGGCATGACACTTAAATGTCGTAGGGCCATCCGCCCCACAGCCAGCGTGAAGTAGTAAATGTCCCAGGAGACAAACTACTCGTGCTCACAAAAAAGAAAAAATCGGGTCATTGGGCATTTACGGCGCGTAATAATAAATAAATAAATAATCTTTTATATTTTTCTTATATTCTACACTGTTAACTATGTATTTTATTGGCTATTATTTCGAAAAAGTACAATAAACAGCAACAAAATTGTGACTCATTTCGGTTTCTTTAAAGCGATATAACTTTTTTCGGATACACATTTGAGATTTGCTGTCATACAATAAAATGATGAAAATACTAAGGCCTTTCGATTAACATAGGTTTCAAAGTGCTACAAGCTGGGGACGTTTTGAGCATTGTTCTTTATCGATATGAATGTCAATTAATAAATTATAATTAGGTCACAGCACTACCGCATTCCTAAGCTCTGCATTCAACTCGCGCGCTATCTGTAAGTACTTCAGCTTCTTTACAATCACTGATAATTTTTTGGTCACACGCAGCTACGTACCTAGTAAGTAAATTACAAGTGTCCGTCACCCGCCGCACCCCGCGACCACATGGGATTACCTTGATGCGCGAGAGTGTAGGTACTTAAACTGCATAGTTATGAATAAAAACAAAATCTTTTGGGGTCAATTTAGACCCCAATACCAGTTAAGGGTTAAAACGTCGTGCAAACTGTATTGTGCAATGTAGCTTGAAAACATTGAGGTAATATGTACTACGTACTAGAGATGACATCCCGAACAAAATTTTTGCTCCATTAACTGAGGTGCTTGCACCTCATTTGTCTCAGTCGACATTTGAACCTAGTAGCGAGAAGACATATTTACCATAGATCAACAAAATAAACATCCACAGACAGATGTTTTACTATTGTACCTAATCTGTATTGTACTTTCAGTATATTAAAAATATTTATAATAACTCATTATGCTATTATATTGTCAGAATACATTTTTCGTTCATCTTGAAAGTTTGTCAATATAATATAATAGAACTATATAAGTTCCATAAGAAGTATTATTATTGTATTATAATACATACAGAATAATTTAAAGAAGTTGAACAAAAATCACATTTAATTTACTTGGGTGAATTCCCACTTGTAATGAAAAAAAAATCAAAAAACTATTAATTTATACGTATTGAATTAGGCACAAATCTGTATGTGTCCGTTCTGTTAACAGCTATTTAGTTAGTCTATATTGTGCAAAATGATATGAAATGAATGCACGACGTTTAACCCTTAGCTGGTATCGTTAAAAAGTGCAACGTAAGTGGTATCGGGTCAAAAGTGACCCCGATGAGGTGAGTGACATATTATGTGTATATAAATATTAAAAAACATTTATATAGATTAAACTTTACTTTTATTTAGGAAAATAGAACTTATATTATAAACATAAGATAATTTTTAACTAATTTTAACAAGAAATCACGTTTTTATTTATAAAATTGCTAACATCTATTTTTTTTCTTTGACTCTACTTTAGGTATTGATATTAATATAAAAACTAAAAATAACTTTCTGTTCTATATTAAAATCGTTTTCTTTAAATACTAAAATAAAAATAAGAAACTTCTTCTGAGATCACATGTAAATAAAAATTTGACAACTTAAAACATATCCTATGAATAAAAATTTAAAAATTTCATATAATCTGACATTTGACCAACTTTGCAGTATGATTGAATATATGTAATTCATACACTGTCTAGATTTTTTATAGCAATCGAACATCCTTTTTCCCTTCACTGATTGTACTCGAAGAATTAGCTTCCTCGGCTATAACAGAACAGCTAAGTACTTCAGCTTCTTTACAATCACTGATAATTTCTTGGTCACACGCAGCTGTTGTGCCATCATTTACAATTCGGAGTCCCATTCATTGTCTTCATCAGCTAGAAGGAGAGAGTTTTAATCATCACTTAAATAATCCGCCATTGCGATGATTGTGTCCTGTAAATATAATAAAATATACCAAGACAACTCATAAAATAAAATAGGTACACACTTTTGGTATCGGGGTCAATTTTGACCCCAACATGATACGTACCTAGTAGGAAGTAAGTTACGAGCGTCCGTCACCCGCCGCACCCCGCGACCACATGGGATTACCTTGCTTGATGCGCGAGAGTGTAGGTACTTAAACTGCATAGTTATGAATAAAATCAAAAGCTCTTGGGGTCAATTTAGACCCCAATACCAGTTAAGGGTTAAAACGTCGTGCAAAACTTGTATTGTGCAATGTAGCTTGAAAATTGGAGCACACATTTTCTTCGGGGTGTCTTCTCTAGTACGTAGTACAGGTGTCAACGATTAAATCCTATTTCTTAATTTTCCACGTGCGTAATTTTACCAATTCTTTTATGGACAAATTCTTCTTTATGAACATTCTTAATTTTACCTATTCTTAATTTTCCAAATGCCTCATTTTCACAATTATAAAAAGTACGAATTCTGTCTTTTACACAAGAAAGTACAGTTATGCACATTGTGTAATAAGGTTTAATTATAAATAATTAATAAGTAGCAATGCATCCGTAACCCTAAACTCTGAAATGAACTTAAAGTAGCCATGCGTGCAAACCAGACTTTTCAAAAAATAAAGTAGCGTTTGCTGTTAATCAATTAAAAAACCGTTGCTGCACAGAATGGAAACCAATTTCAGAATTATACGAAGAGTCTATGAAGGGTCTAGACAGCGATTCGGATTCAAGCGAAAACTTGGAACCACCGCCATTCAGCTCATTAAAAGACGTGCTACTCCGCACGTAAGGCTACTTTAAACAGATTCTACTTCCGTTTAATTAAATTTCATTTAAATTAGTTGTGTAACTTGCTGACCCCTTGCAACTTCGTATGTATCACACACAACAGAGCCAAAGAATACAACAACACTGAAAGAATTTTTCAATTCCTAACAGTAGTTTTAGTTATTAGCGCTTTCAATCAAATAAACAAACAAACTCTTCAGATTTATATTAAAATAATATAATATAATCAATATAAATTCATATTTGCACTTGTCACTAGGTAGGTACTTATTAGAAATATTCCGAATTCGTACTTTTTATAATTGTGAAAATGAGGCATTCGGAAAATTAAGAATAGGTAAAATTAAGAATGTTCATAAAGAAGAATTTGTCCATAAAAGAATTGGTAAAATTACGCACGTGGAAAATTAAGAAATAGGATTTAATCGTTGACACCGTAGTACATATTACCTCAATGCTTGAAAATTGGAGCCATTGAGGTAATATGTACTACGTACGTAGTACATATTACCTCAATGATTGGAGCACACATTATCTTCGGGGTGTCTTCTCTAGTACGTACCTACATATTACCTCAATGATCTATACCATCTCTTAAACCTTTTGAATCATACAAGTTCTATCACTGTTGCTCTATGCCTGTTTAGCTGCGGAATTACCAAGATAACGCCTATGTAAATCTAAAACATTTGCTGCTGATTCAACGTTTCGTTGACATTCAGAAGGAACAGGTAAGACGATTGTAGAGAACGGACTCCTGAGGAAAATCCGTGAAAAAATAAAGCTAAACGCCGCGACAACTCCTCCGTGGAGGGCATGGCATTCGTGCAGGAACTCTACAATCCAGTTCCATGATTAGGATGGTATACATTCAACTCGCCAAACCCGTGCTGAATTGGCGTCAAGTTGACGCCAATTCAGCACGGGTTTGGCGAGTTGAATGGTAATACAAAACTGTGCTGGTTTTTGTCGCCAACTGAACACGGAAAGGGAAATACGCGTCGGCCATACTACGCCCCGCTCCTGCCCGAACACCCGTTCCGTCAGCCCGGAGCGTTTGCGCATGAAAGCCGTTTTGCGTTTTCTCGCGATTACGTTGTAATTTCGCGAGTAAAGCGCGAAAGGTAAGTTGGGTGATTTTCTTTTATTTCAATACATTAATGTTTTTTACCTATCCTTAAGCCTAACAAAACTTGCGTATAGTCATTTTAGTGAACTGTAGAGAGACAAGCTATCAAAGCCCTTCGGCCGTTTTGGAAACCGAAGTTTGGTAACCAGTTTCCTAAAAGGCTTTTTTTATACTTCTACGTAACTGGTTTCCTAAAAGGCTTTTTTTTACTTGTACGTAACTGGTTTCCAAAGAGGAGTTTTTTGTACTACTACGTAACTACACTCTGGCCAACTTTAATAAGTGAAAGAAGAATGGGCGAAACGTCCCCACCCTTGTAACACTTTCATCTATACATCAAATGAAAGCCCTTGAAAAGTTGAGCATTTTATTGTATGACAGCAAGTCTGTAAGTCATGGGAGAACAGAGTTATTGAGGAGAAGAGAATAAAAATAATAAACGATAATATTGCATACTTTAAGCTAAGGTTTACTATATAAGCACGATAGAGTCAAAGGCTATCTTACTAGCAGAGGGACCATACATCTAGAACATCCTACATCATCCAGAAAACCATGAATTTCGCTTTTTAACCCTAAAGTGGGCGCGTCATTTCGCGAAACGTCAGTGGGCGTGTGGGGAGCATTTTGCCGCCCCTTTTCTTTGACCATTTTAAGTAGGAATACAGCAATTTAATTAATATATTATCTCAGGATTTAAGAGATACACATATAAGTAATTATAAATCAACATATTTATTCAACTCTGTTTTGAGAACTTTGGTTTACAAGAGATTTTAGGAAACTTAATATTTTAATTGCATTTTTTTATACTCTATAATACTTAAATTAATAAGAATAACAAAATTATATGCCTTCTAAATCTGCAGGATATGCTTTGTCATAACAGTCTTCAAAAAGGTATGTGCAATGTTTATAGCACAGTAACTTTGAGAATCTGTAACACCCTATTTTTCTATATACTGCATTTGCCCTCTTTCTTTGAAGATGATGCTTGTTCTGCTGGTACAAAGCGAGCATTTTGGTTCCTTAAAGGAATCTTTAATCTGTCTATAGAAGACCTTGTGACATAACTAACGAAAATACTGTCGGCGTAGGATCAAGTGTTTGATATTGGCTTTGTAAATAATTTGACTGTATATACCGGCAATTTTCATCATTGAAAAATAACAACACATTGGCCATCTGCGAGTCATTCCTGCTGCCTGCTGACTGTTCTGTGTCCATATTATGCTCACTATGATGATTATATCGATCACTTTCTGACACACTCCTCAACAAACTGTGATCTCACATCTTCAAAATCACTTACGTGAGTGGGCGCGCGGTGAGCAATTTGCCGCCTGGCAACAACCGGTGGTAAAAACCTTCTCCTCAAGCGGACCCCCGTGTACTTATTTCCTCCAATCTTTTATCACGCGTTGTGAACGAAAGTGGGGGCAGCTACTAAAAATCGCAAGCCTAACTGACAATTCGTTTTCAAATTAATAACGTTTTTTAGCGCGGGCGGCAAAATGCTCATAGCGCGCCCACTCTAGGGTATAAAAAACATACAGCTTTTATAAATATAAAAACTCGTACGTTATATCAGCCAATTGATGTCCACTACTGAACATAGGCCTCCTCCAAACATGGCGAGTTTGGCACCCTCATCCATCGGTTTTCCGCCGTCCTAACTAGGTCGTGGTGGGTCTCTCCCTAGGTGGCGGTAGGTCGCCATTCCAGAACCTTTCAACCCCAACGGCTGTTGGTTCTCCGTGCTACGTCCCCTGCCCACCGCCACTTTAACCGGGCAATTCTGAGCGCTGTGTTCCTATGCATAGTTGGATGTATTAGAAAGATAAATTGGGTATAAATACCTGACACGGCAACAACTTCCAATGTTATGCTTCGCTGGGGCTCTCAAAGCGGTTCTGTAATATGAGTTGGAAGTTCTCGGGGATATAGACTGGTGTAAGTCAGAGCGTAGACTTCATCAGCCGACTTCTTTCCAGCTTAGGATTGATATTTAATTAGCCTCTTACCATCCGGTGATCGCTTCCGGTTTTCACCGAATTGATCACTGAGACATCATTAAATATAAGGCGTTTTGTCGACATGATGAAATCAATCTCATTTTTAGTAACACCATCAGGACTAATCCAAGACCACTTGCGGCAGTAACGCTTCTTGAAGAAGGAGTTCATCATAAAAAGTCCCTCCTTCTCCATGAAGTCCGCAAGCATTTGGCCCCGTGGATTTCTTTGTCCATATCCAAAGAGCGGTGGTCCTGTTCTTCAAAAAAGGTGATAAATCCTTACTGAAGAACTATAGGCCCATATCACTCCTGAGCCACATCTACAAGTTGTTCTCGAGAGTACTCACAAACCGCCTCGCCAGAAGACTCGACGACTTCCAACCACCGAAACAAGCCGGGTTTCGAAAAGGCTACAGCATCGTGGACCACATCCATGTTGTTCGGCAAATTGTACAGAAGACTGAGGAGTACAATCAGCCGCTGTGCATGGCTTTCGTGGACTACGAAAAAGCCTTCGACTCAATCGAAACCTGGGCGGTTCTGGATGCTCTGCAGCGATGTCGCATCGATTGGCGGTACATCGAGGTGTTGAGATCTCTATATGAAACTGCCACTATGACCGTCCAGCTCCATGACAAAAAGACTCCACTTATTGAGTTGCGTAGAGGGGTGAGGCAAGGGGATGTAATTTCCCCTAAGCTCTTTACCAACGCGCTCGAAGACGTCTTTAAGACGTTGGACTGGACTGGACGGGGCATCAACATCAACGGCGAGGATATCTCACACCTCCGGTTTGCTGACGACATCGTCATCGTGGCAGAGTCACTGGAACAGCTTGACGGGATGCTGCAGGGCCTAAATGGAGCCTCTCGGCATGAACCTAAACAAAACGAAGATCATGTTTAACAAACATGTAACGCCGAGGCCGATCTATGTCGACGGATTGATGCTCGAAGTTGTTCAAGAATATGAGACCGAGGACCTCGGACAGGTTGTCCAGCTTGGTAGAAACAACTTCGAGAAAGAAATCGATCGCAGGATCCAGTTGGGTTGGGCAGCACTCTCGATCTTCACCACGTTGTTCACGAGAGACTTGTGGATGTAAAAAGCCGACACCTCCCTAGTACTGTTGGTCGCCCTCCCGGAAATAGAGCAGGTTACCAGACTTCATTTATCATGGTTATCGAGTCCTCCCCTGTCTTCGGACTTCAGATAAGCCGACAATGTCCCACCGTAACCTTCTCAATTATTCATCCAGTTCTACGACCTTCTCGTCGGTCCGCAGTGTGCGCGCGTTGTATGTTGCCAGGGCCAAAGCTAGGTTGTGTTGGTAGCCTGACCTCCCCCGGAGATTCTTCGCACCCTCTACTCCGCCGTTACCATGGCCGCTACCTTAACCAGGAATAGTGGAGCGACCGGGGACTGGGGGTCGTTTATATTGGTGTGTTGTCATTTTCATTTTGGAGGGTTATTTGGCCTACTTTACCACGCTGGCCAGACGGGTTGGTAAAGGGTTTATTTCGAGTTTTTCTTCTCTAGCAGTGATAACATCTGCGTAAGGATTCCCTTAGTCGGCTTTTACGGCACCCGCGGGACGAAAGGGAATGGTGACATCATGTATTCTTAGTCCGTCACCATACGGACATATAAACTTCTCGCCACTAAAAAAGCACCCGGCTCAAAAAGAATAACAAATATACTCTTCAATTTATTCCCCGAACGTCTCTTGATCCTTAACATGCATCTTCAATGTCGCTATATCAAATTGTGTCTTCCCACAACAGTGGAAAGACGTCGTGGTTATCGGAATACCGAAACCCGACAAAAGAAGTTCGAACTAGCTGGTTATCGACCTATTAGTCTTAATCGAGCCGTTACCGAGCCTGAGGAACATAAATTCTGTCGTTTACTATTTCTGCAATGGTTGCTGGATAAAGAACATTTCTTAAATGGGTCTCTGAATGTTTAGTTTAGCAAGGCTAGCTATCCGAAAGTCAGGAAAATGGTGTGGATGATTTTCTGGATGATGTAGGATGATCTAGATGTATGGTCCGTCTACTAGTAAGATATCCTTTGACTTTATCGTGCTTTTAAAGTAAATATTAACATAAAGTATGTAATATTATCGTTTATTATTTTTATTCTCTTATCCTCAATAACTCTGTTCTCCCATGACTGACAGATTAGTTTCATACACTAAAATGCTTCACTTTTCAAGTACTTTCATTTGATGTATAGGTGTAAGTGTTACAAGGGTGGGGACGGCTTCCATACAAAAATGCCCATTCTTCTTTAACATTTGTAGTCTAGGGTTGGGTGTCTGAAATATATTGAAAGATTTATCGATTCAGAATTCAGAAAATTCAAAAATAGTAATAGGTGCGAGGGGTACTCCAGCTAAATCACTCTACAGCCTATTAAAAGAACTAGGACTGCCGAGAACTTCAATGAGCTCTCTACTATCACGAATGTACAAAACGGCATTGTTAGGTTCCTACCAAATTTGGATAGGTAGAGGACGGAACATAGCAGACAGTGAAGGTGACCGCTAACGCGTTGTGTCCTTAAACCTACATCTGGGTCGTAAGTCCCAGACGCTGTTATGCAAGTGCTCCGTCCTTTATCACGCGATGGACCCGGCACCCGCACGGAGAATCCATGGAATGCTAAGATTAGGTTTTATCTGTTGACATTAAATAACGTCAAGAGTATCATAAATTTATTATATGATTGATGACGTCTTTTAAAACTATTATTAGCCAGGACACACAGAAGAGATTAGTTCTTTATACTCTGAACAATTACTGTGAAATTTCACCTATTTACACATCGACAAGTACAGTAGCGAGTTAAGTAGTAAGTTGTTAAGTTGATTTGAATAGATCTCCATCCTATTTTTAGGCGAGATAAGTTGGCGAGACGCGAGAGAGGGGGCTACTTCGTACGATGTCGATGTGTAAATCGGGCTTTAGATTGGCCAGAGTGTAGTTACGTAGAAGTACAAAAAACTCCTCTTTGGAAACCAGTTACGTATAAGTAAAAAAAAGCCTTTTAGGAAACCAGTTACGTAGAAGTATAAAAAAAGCCTTTTAGGAAACTGGTTACCAAACTTCGGTTTCCAAAACGGCCGAAGGGTATCAAAGATATTGGTAATTGGTAAGATAAACTCTTTCGACAGAATAGTACAGATGAGACCTACGCTGTGACAGCAATAAAAAAAATGGCAGCTATTTTACTCTGTTCTCCTAATTCTACTTGTCAGTCTTGTCTATCGGCTTCTGTTGTTATTGTACTTAAAAAGTTGTTATTCTAAACCTAGTTTTGGCAATTATTATTATTTGATTGCACATATTTGTGTAGTTGCTAGTAATTATGTGTGCTGCCGTTCGCGCGCCGCCTTTAGGTCGTGTACAATTAGCGACTATAGAAGATGCGCCTCATGTATTGGAACTTATCAATGAGTCGGTTGCAAACACATTTCGTGTTATGTGTGTAAACGATATTATGTATCTTGTGTGAGTCTTACTACTATTACCTTGTACCTACTTAGGTACTTAATTTATCAGTAGGTAGATCTAAAAGTGCTTAAATAACTATAAAGCAGCTAAATATAGATTATCGATGTAGTGAACACACTTTGATAAAAACAACGATTCTTCTATCGCTTAACGACCTGACTGGTGAAGAGTCCATAGCCGACTAAAACTACACTATGTTCTTCCCAGCTTTCATATTTCGGGGACTCCAAGTAAGCCCTAGAAAGGAAAACCACGGGAAAGGAGGTTCCGATGGACATTGATCGCCTCAATGTTACTGCGAATACTGCGATCCCTTCATCGGGGCCAGGACGTTCAAGCCCCGCTACTATGAAGGGATGGCGTGTGAACATACCACGCTATGTTCTTGGCCTGCTTCTTCCTATTTTTTTTCTTTACTCTGTGGCCTGCTTCGGGATTACCGAGAAGCCCCTCCGCCCCCTCAGGTCTAATATGACCGCAAGTACCTAACTAAAATTAAGGATACTTACCTACTTACATAAACAATTTTCAGGGAGAATGCAATTCTGTCTATTGTGCAGTTAGATGCCAATAACGACATTATCGGATTCCTTGCTGCTAGAGACTACCCCTTGTTGCCATCTGTGCACCCTTCGGCTTGGGAAGATTACATATGGACTAAGTTTAAGTTTGTTGTATTATTTTAATTATTTAGAGTTAGTAATTAAAGGGGTAGGTACAGTCAGCCCCAAAAGTCGCTGAACACATTTTAAATTCCAAAACTGCTGAACACTAAAAGTGCCATAAGTCAGTGTCGCGGGTATTTCAGAAGTATCTGAACACTAGTATTTCAAAAGTAGCTGAACACTAGTGTTCCAAAAGTAGCTGAACACTAGTGTCTATTATGTTTACTCGTTGGAATAGATACATAATTTCAAAACAATTCACTGAGATTCGATAGCCTAGGGTATAGAACACTCGATTTTGATGAAGTAGACGTGCGTTCGAAACCGGGTTGTGCCAAGTATTTTTTTTGGTTTTTTATTTTTTATTTATTGTATTTTATCTCAAAAAAAACAAGTAACTTAAATTCACCGTCACTGTTTACAGGTATTTTAATAAAGTTAAAATATTATTTTTAATTTTTAATTGAAAATTAAATAGTATTTTTATTTAGTTTTTAATTTAATGAAGAATGATCATTATGACTTTAAATTGTATGAGAAACATTTTCGGAGATTCGATGATATGAGTTGAAATGTTATGTAAGAAGAAGCGCTCCCTGTTGTGCGACATTGAACTTAATAGTTTTATGACATGCAACTAAAATTAAGTCTAGAGGTGATAAAGCCATTTAATTAATTAATTAATTAATTAAATTATTTAATTTAATTGTCGAATATACATTTTTTTCGTAAACGAAGTCGCGGGTTACAGCTTGTATTGAATAATAATAGTAGAAAACAAAATAAGAAAAAATAAAAAAACACAAAAAGTAATCCGTTCCTCAGGATGGAACCAGAGCTGTTTTCTTTTCACCCAAGTTCTATACAAGCAAAGCTATCGTGTTGACAACTGTTTTGATGAAATTGTTAATGTAGTATTCCGCTTTGAAATTGGCTTGACTTTTGTCTACTGTCAAAATCACTCACTACAACTACACTGAAACTCGACCGCAGATGAGCGACGCAGCGGGCGACGTTGCCGTTCAGTCATGCGCGGCTCCCGTATACTGCACGAGTTGGCAACATCGATACTTCTGAAATACCCGCGACACTGACTTATGGCACTTTTAGTGTTCAGCAGTTTTGGAATTTAAAATGTGTTCAGCGACTTTTGGGGCTGACTGTACCTATTGTTGGGGTGCATTCTGGGGTATTGGAAAATTGGTTATTTTGGCCACTGTTTGAAATGGTCACAAAAGAATCATTCCAAGTCCCTTTAAAGAACACGCGTAAGTAAAAAGTGCCATACCTACTACCTGTATGGCACTTTTAATCGGGTTACCCTGAATTCTTGGTTCAGACTTCCGATACCGGATTCCTGATTTGATATTAACATATTGTACTGATACTCTCATTTGATAGGTTTTTTTATTAGATTCATAATACCTAAGTGATTTATTTACATTCAAGTAAATAAATTCCGTAAATCTCCGTGTGGTGACGGAGTAAGGATACTATATTTCACCACCCCATCTCGTACTACTCGTAGTGTCGTAAAAACCGACTAAGGGACTATCCCTGAATATTATATTAACGAAACAAAAAAAAGAAAAACTTGAAATTAAACCCTATACCAATCCATCTGGCCAGCGTGGTATTAGTAGGCCAAGTATCTCTCCGTCACGGGAGGAGGCCCGTCCCTGCAGTGGGACATTTATGGACTGTTATGATGATGATGAAATAAATTACGTACATATACCTACTTACTTAAACATACACACTTACCTACTGGTCAAGGAATTTCTAATAGGTATAGGTACTTATGTAATATATTTCAGGTCGATCGAAATGAATGCTCGTACTACAATGTTCTTACATTTGCTGTGCTGGAACCCGATATATTCTCGAGAGTTAGTTGACAACATGCTGAAAACAGTATTCATGCATGACCCCTATATTATGCATATAGCGATGATTAAAAGTTTGTCTCAATATCCATGTAAGTATAATTATGAACCATTATAATCTTCTTGATTTGTCAGTCTATTAAAGTCCCGCTGTAAGGCAGAGTAACCAAAAGGCCTTATTGCCACCTACGTCGTATAAAAAAAGTTATCAAATCAATAAATCAACAAGCCTATTGCAGTCCACTGAGCTGGACATAGGCATCTCCCAACACGCGCCACAGAACACGGTCTGTTGCCCCTTCCGCATCCAGTCCGACTCCGACTTTTTGAGGTCGTCGGTCCACCTAGCTGGGAAAGTTAGAGGAGAAGGAATTAAGCCTTGGTTAAGGTACTAGGTATACCTACCGGTCTGGCCTCATTGATAATACGAAGGTAAGTAGTAGTGGTTTTGTAAATCCCTTGAAAAGTCATGGATGCGGTACTACATAGTGTCCAATGATAACGCGATTAAAATAGAAGTTACGTTTCGTACTCTGATGAATAACGTACCAACGTACAAGGAATTGTTAAACTAGAGGCATAGTACAAATATATACAGTATTTCGACTTCATATAAACGAACGAAACGCGAGTTATACCTACACGCTCACGATAGAGGTGGCTTTGCGCAGTGAACAGTCGCGACTGTGCCGCAGTAATGAGCGGGAAAGTAGGTAAATGTAATTAAAAAGCTGGAGGTGGACAGGCCCTATCGCATGTTTAGTGTTTACGTACCGCGCAGCAGTAGGCATTTATAATAAATATTCGTCCGAGATAGACTACTGCTTGTAGTGTGCTAGAGGTCTGGGTCGAAGGGAATTCAAAAACTTCAAAACAACGCCCACGTTTATTGCTACTGATTACGTTAAATAAAGTTTTAATTATTTTTTCATCCTAGTGTTGATTCCTGGTCAGAGTCGGGCTGAATCTTCTTTCAGAGTAGTGACAATAATGGAACGTGGGACAGTAGCAGATAAATTACCAGTAATGTATGTTGCTGATCGTCATGAAATATGTCCTAGGCTGAGGATCAGAAGAGCAGTGTAAGTAATCCGTTGAGGCCAAGGAGTATATTTAATTTGTTCCTACAATAAAAATAATAATTAAACTGTTTATCCGGGATGGGTCTCTATAAAGCGTACGATGTCCAGTAGTGTAACGTTCCCTTCCCAACCCGACATTGTGCATGTAACTAAAGCAGTTCTTTCTTTATAGGGCAATAGTAATTTATCGAAAATTAACATCCTCGTCAATAACAATATAGTTGCCGTCATGGCTTGTCTATAGTTGTTATGGTTGAACTAGTAGCTACATTCAGTGACTGACAAACTATTTGGACTATAAACAGAATTACTTCTTTAGAAAAATATATAAATAAGTATTGTAGAGTTAAGCATTGCACACGTACGAAGCCGGGATGGGTCGCGTGTTAATTCATATTATATTTATTGTATAGTGAAGAAGACAATGACGATTTGGTGCCCATCATCGAACGACATTCTGAACGATTACAACAGCTCTACGGAGAATTTTATATTAGTGAACTGATATCCAGACACCCTGAGTCCGACAGGGTATTACTTGTGTGTGAAGTGAGTTAGAAATTGTAATCTTCTTTGATGACGCCTAATAGAATTGGGTTGGTGGGTAGTTCAATATTTATTACGTTTATTATCTTCTCCTAAGCTCTTTTAAACACTCCCTGTTGTTTGCTTTGATTATTTTTCATTTATAAAAAGATAACTTCCGCATTAGGAATGTCCTGTATTGCGGGGACTTTTACAAACACATTAATTTAAAGGAAACAAAAAAACATCAGGCCCTCGATAATAAATAGTAGATTTTACAAACAATTATCTTCCGTGTAAGTAAGTACAATTCTTAATAAAGGAACGACATCCATAACGGCGAAAAGAAAAACTATTATTGTTAATTGATGTAATTTTTATTTTAAAATACATGGCAGCATAAGGAGTTGGCAGTGGGAGTAATGATCCTCAACACTACTGTAAATTACGAGGCTTTAGAGGAAAGTTTCACACTCGCTCCGTTCGGCGGCTTGAGACATTTAGACAGAGAACCAGAAGGACTGGAAGGTGTGATGCCCGAATGTTCTTTGTACAGGTAGGCACTTATTTTTATAATAGGTCTTTACTACTTTTTACCTATGACATTGCCGTTTTATGTCTGCGTAGTCTTTAGACTCTATATTCTTTTAAAACATACTCGTATATTGTTTAAATATTTTTTGTTATTTTGGAAATATAGGACATTACCAACATCTAACAAAAGATAATAAATAAAAATAATTGTTATTTGTTCTATTTATTAATTAGCCTGTGAACATGGGTCCAATTTAAAACAGCGGATTATCCTATTTGTTTAATTGTAACTTCTTCCCTGATACTTTTATTTTCTTTGTTTTAAACACAATAGTTAGCTTAAAATGTGCGCCATTACTTATACCATTTAATAATTATTGAAAAAATTAAGAAAACGTTAGTATGAGAAATCTAACTTCTGATAAATCTTCATACAATACGGCAATTTCATAGTTAATACCTAATATTAGGACTATCATTTTAATTTACGTACAGTTCTTGGGACTGTTTTGAAGTGAATAGGTACGCGGTTTTAGTACTCGTATTCATCGTGCAACACTGCAAATATGAAATAAATTATGTTTTAATTTCGTTATTTTTGCAGTTTTCTTGCCGATACTGCACAAGATCAGCAGGATCAAACTTATAAGTTGGAAAATAAGAAGGTAATTCCTTAAAATATGTTTAGTATTGTTTCCAATTATTTACAATTTTCTTTCCTAGATTATTAAGCCCCAGCTTCTGTTCTGCAGAGCGATGAAGAGAAAGGTGAAGTGAATGCTGTGGAAACGATAAATGTCGAAGAGTCAGAATATTTATCTATGTTCATGTCGCCGTCTAATGATATAATGGAGTTACTGCTTGATGAGGAAGATGAACCAGAGTACGATATTGTAAATATCGATACTGGACTGTTAAGGGTTCCTGAACTACTCTTTACTATGTTATCTCGGTAAGCATATAAATATATTTTGAAATGACAATATAAAAACAGTTTTTTTGTGACATGTTATTTTAGATTTAAGAAAAAAGATGCAAAACAACTGTCAAATGCTTAAACTAGAAATTCTCCTACACATGTCTAGTTTAAGCGCCACTTTGCTTTTAAAAGACGTTTAAGTATTCAACCGTGAATCTTTTTCTTGGATTGGGATTTTTTGATTTTTTTTTCTACTTAGGAAAGTTGTAGGTACTTGTCTTAAAAGGAATGCTTCATTCTTATGAACACCTGTACATCCCTGCACTGAAAGACCTCATCCCCTGTAGTGGAAAATTTATGTTTCTATGATGAAGTAATTTTATTAAGTACATAATGTTTGCTGTGTATTTCTTTTTAAGTACCGCAGAAGCAATAGAAGCTATATTACAAGAACAAACTCCTGCAGCTGACAAGACTAAACAGACAACATTAAAAAAGTCTAGTAAGTTTAGCAAGATTGTTGAATAAGTAGGTACTCTTATGAATTAACTGCCTCGATGGCAAAGTGGTCGTTTATGCCACTGATGCACGTAACACAGGGGTCGCTTCCTAGTGTGGAGTTGAATATAAAAAAAAAAATAAAGATATTATGATAATATTTTAAGACCGAAATATGCCGTGCGATCCCCGGTTAGTGCTGCTGCGCGGTCCTCCCATGGGTGTCGATAAGGGCAGGAGAATGATGATGATGATTTTACGAGCGAAATATGATAATATGAAACAGATTTTCATTTTCATTTTTTCAGATACCAAGGTCTAAATAAATTAATCTAATATGTAATTTTAATATTCTTACTTTTTAAGTTCCAACAACACCGTCTGGTAAACAACCGGATATCATAAGGTTTAAAGGAAAACCTAATGCATTTTTATTGGAGGTATTTGCTATGCACCCAGACTATGACGAAAGGTACCTATTTAGTATTAGGTAGAACTATTTAATGCCGTGTAATGACGTAGTATAAAATGGTGTCACCACCCCGACCCATTCCACGAAACCAACTAAGGGAAAGCTTGTTGATCTCTAGAGAAACAGAAGCAGTATCCTTTTGACGACCTCCGTGGCGTAGTGGTTATATAACATGACTGCTACGCAGACGTTTCGGGTTCGATTCTCGCTCAATGCAAATCTTTGTGTGCATAAACATGATTGTTTGCATTGGTTTGGGTGTTTTCTTTGTATGTATGTATTTACAAAAAAAACAGTATGTATGTTTATCCGTTGTCTAGTACCCATAGTACAAGCTCTGCTTAGTTTGGGACTAGATGGCGTTGTGTGAATGTGTAAGGAGTATATATAATATACTGCTTAGTGGTGCCAAGAAGACACCGCGGTAGTAGGTCTTGTTTTTACCTACTTTAAAATAAGTATCAACAGACACATGGACAATTTTTATTATTTTCTTGTGTTATTTATAATAGCATCGTTAAGTCGACCTTAAATCCGCATTATTTATTTTTATATAATTTAATTTATTTTTTAGATATGGCTTTGATATTCTTGAGGGCGCGTTCGAAATATTTCCTTACAGGGATTATTGCATAATGTCTTTGCCCTCACATCAACCACCCTTTCCTTTACTAGAACATTTTACGGTTAGTATGATGAACTTTGTTTTTATTTTATGATGGACAAAGATAGAAATCGTGTTTTAATTTAAAAGGCAAACGGCTGAATACTCAAACGTCTGTTAAAGTAAAGCGGCGCTTAAACTAGAAATTCTCATACAAATGTCTAGATTAAGCGCTTTACTTTAACAGACGTTTGAGTATTCGGCCGTAAGTTGTTTTTTATCTACCGGAGGAATTTCTGCGAGAATAGACTTAATAGACTTTAGACGAAATAGACTTTTACAAATTAAGTCTAGCCACAGAAACCTTTTCTTTAATGTCATCTTATAATTAACATGACAATAAAAGTTTTTTTTAATAATTAGATTTGTTTTAAATTTTTAGTTGGTAACTCCAATTGCCGGAAGAATGAGGTTTGTGAACGAAGTTTTGTACGTGGCCCATGTAAATTCTGTTCGAGGGTAAGTTAGTTAGATACATTATTTTATTGCACAACAAGTAAAGAATTGAGCAAAAGGCTATCTTGTCTTACCGAGGGCACTTAAATAACTGGAGATTTCGGGATGGGTTGATATAGCTTATAGTTACAGAGAAAGCTTAAAATTATAATAATCCCTTTTCAAATAGGCTCTATAAAAAAGTAACAGTAGCAATTGTTGTAGTAAAGCAATTAAACAAGTTTGTTTTATAAGTGAGCACATAACACTTAACAGTGTTCCTGTCCCGCCAGTAGAGACTATGGTAAAAGAATATGTAAGTATGTATCATATGATACACAACAGGTAAAGGTAAAATCTTTATCTAATAAAGATTCTTGAAGCTTGTGGACTGTTTTAAATCTTACTTATTTTCTTAACTCGCTATATTCGTTCAAAGATGGATGGTTTTAATTTTTTTTATTGCAATTTTAGTAAAATGAGTTTACGTCCCGGTGAATATAGTGACTTGATTGCCGTCGAAACTATATTGATGAATGCTCCATTGAAAACTACACTAACCAATCTATACAAGTCTACTCTTGAGTCGCTTAGACTTGAGTCCTTTGTTATGCTTAGTGAAAACCAGCCGGTTGGAATGATTGTGGTCGGGTAAGTACTTAGATAGTTTTTAGATAAACAAATTCTGAAATAGTTAAGTATTTTCTCTGCTTTTGCAATGAGATGTGATGGAGTAAGAACCGGTGTCATCATTTTCATCTCATTCCACGAGTATCGTAAAAGCCCTACAAAGGGAATTTTTTAACCGTTTCTATAGGTACCATGGTAATAACAGGCCCATTGCCCTATTTTGATTTGCCTCATCGTCGTCGTGGTAAAGATACTATGTATACTTAAGTCAATATTTTATACTGAATCCAAGATGTCATCCAAATAATTATGCCTTTTGATTTCGCTATGTCCGATATAGCGTGTATCAACAGCAACGTCGGAATACTATCCGGATTTTTACTATCGCTATCAGTTATGCTTTATGGAATTCTATTTCATTATTATGATTACTTTATTGGCACGATCTCTGTTCTCATGAGGGTGGGGTCAGTGTTACTTGTTTCGTTACCAACAGAGCTATTAATATGATTGAAGGTACATTACCGTTTCCATATCGATTTAATAATTTTGTTATTTTGTAGGCCTTTACAAGGTGGCACCGTTGTGCGAACTCAATATGATTTAGAACCGGAGCCACGTCGAGGCGGGACCGATGGGGCTGTAAGTATTACTCAAATAAGATCTCAACTAGGTAAATTAATATTTATATTATTTAAAACTTATTGTAGCGTCATCTAGCGACTTTCTAAAGCGAACACCTACACTACCTTAGTACCCCCCACAATCAACAGATGTCGCCACTACGTCCTGAATCGTGATATCAAGATTCGCACAGCGTTTCCGCATGTATACAATGTCCAACGAACAACCGTTGGGCAGTTGGACCGCCAGTCACGATCACCCTCGCTTGGTCAGAGGATTCTCCCCTTTTCGTTGGAGGCGTGGTGCTGTTCCGTCACCGTGACCTCCACACTTATTCACATTTATTTTCCAGATTCTTGCCGGAGTGTTATCTCCAGTGTTAGAACCACATACTCGATGGTTTTTGAGGGAAGTGATGCGTCAGTCACGATATTCAACACTTTTCTGGATATGTGGATTATTTAACAAAGGCGAAGCGGTATATATTACTAATAAATAATATTGTAGTTGTAGTATAAATGAGATGTTTAACTACAAATACAGTCACCGTCAGCAATCCATTTCATATCAGTGTTTGAAAATGCATCTTTATTGAACAGCACAAAGAAAGCTAATAAGGAAAATTTTACATAAACCCCCAACCCAATTCGATAACCAACCTTAAGGTTCATCTGGAATGGTGTAGGTAAGGGGGGGGGGGGGCTGGGGTTCAAGTACTTTTAGTGAGACATTCATAGTTATCATATCATGGTATCTGTAATTTATACATGTGTGCTCTTGAGGCAAGTATGAGTCCACTTTGTTTGATGAAACCCACTGGCGATAGGTTTAGATTAGGTCATATAAGTGTCATCTGCCAACGTATGTACATGCACACTTGCACAGTACCCGGTCGTAAATATTGCACACCGACCTGTGGAAAGAGACAATCGGTCAATTTCGGCTTCGTAGAGGGTCATCTTTGTTTTTTCGTTTTATACAGAGTCCAAGACGTAACTTAATGTCTTTGGCATCTCACATGAATCCTGTCCATCCTAGAAGATCAGTGCCTAATTTAAGTGGAAGTAAGGAATTGGATGAAATCTATAAGACTGTGTAAGTTTTTATTATTTTTAATTGCTCTTGATGGTAAGTAGTGCCTAAACCTAAGCTAAGCAGCTAGGCAGTAGCTGCTACAAAAACTGTTATATTAATATCCTATAGCCCTGTTATTTCTCTGTAGCTACCGTTTACTAGTTAAACCTATATAGTTACATTTGCTGACTGTTTTTTGAATTGGATTAAACAGACAAAGCGGGGGTGTTAAACGGATAAAAAATGTGACTAATTTTGACTTTCTCCAACTCTTTATTTATTCATTTCATCCTACTTAACAGTTATTCTTTTAAAACAGGAAGACTTGACACCGAAACTGGATACCAAATCGTTTAGTCAGCATTGTCTATAAGTCAAGTTTCCATCCATTCATGGCATGCTATGATGGTCAAGAATGGCGTATCACCGTTTTCAGCTTAATCCATTTTGTTACAGTACTTTTCCCCACTCGTTATGGATGATGGAGAAGCCATTGACAAGTATACCAAGAATATATGTGAACAATAGCATTGTAGTGGTAGGGGCGAGTCGTACCGGACTTGCTTTCCTTGAAGTTTTACTTATGGGGTTAGTTATATACAAATTTTTAAATCTCTTATTTTTCACTACAATTGATTAATTGTAAGGATTGACAGATGACAGCTTCGTTGCCTTTTGAGGCCGCCCCTAAATTTTATCCGAAGGAGAACAATATTTATGCGATCTACAAAAAATTGTAACATAAATTGACGACCTCTGTGGCGTAGTGGTTATTTAACATGACTGCTACGCAGATATCTCGGGTTCGATTCCCGCTCAATGCAAATCTTTGTGTGCATGAACATGATTGTTTACATTGGTCCGGGTGTTTTCTATGTCTAATATGTATGTATTTACAAAACATGCAGTATTTAAGCATGTTTATCCGTTGTCTAGTATCCATAGTACAAGCTATGCTTAGTTTGGGACTAGATGGCAGTGTGTGAAAGTGTGAGGAATATATTTTTTTCTAAACCTGGATGTTTTGTGTCTTCTAAATAGCTGATTGTAAAAGTTCAGACAGCACGGGGAAAGAACTCTTCCCTTATGTAGGAATTTTCTTTAAAAAATACATAGTTGGAAGCTTGATTTTCTGTTTTTTTTTGTGTTATCACACCTTCAGTAACCTTTTCCCTGTCCCATATATCATATAAGACACATTCTCATGGTTTTACTATTGTGTCTATTGGTGGGACAGGCAACCTGCAACTCAGTGGATAAGATTAATCTTTTTTTTTTGGCAGGCCAACATCATCTTACTTAGCATTCAGTAACTTAACTTTAGTCTCCGAGAACGGTTTGCCAACAGTATCGGACTGCATGAAAGCTGCCGATATATGTGTGCCAAGAGCCGGTCGCTTCACAGACAGATATCTCAAAAGTATACCTTATTACTTCTACGTAGATGTCATTTCAGCTGTCATGGTTGGTATTGATAGGTGAGTCTGCTTGTCATGTACAATTTAGTTTTGCTTTTTGAAGAGATGGTTTAGAAACGAGCTGCTGTCCCCAAGATAATGGCAAGTGGTAACCGCTGGTCAGGTCCAATTGACAAAATTGGTGTTCTACGACGCGTAAATTTTTGCTTAACTGACAGACTAGATTCAAACCTAGTAAACCTCAGTAAACGCCTCAGACGCCTTTGACCGACAAGGACTCTTGGTGTCCTACAAAGACACCAAGAGTCCCTGTCTCTCTGTCCATATCCTTCCTTTGCTTTACGTACAATCTAGAGCAGTTACCTATCCTATCTTATCCATGTTCACCTTAACTAGACAACGTCATCTCGGAGTTTACACACAGGGCGCATACTCGTGTCACGAGTTTAAAAAGAAACCTTTGTCGTTCTTTACCTTAATGTGGTACCTAATAGTTAGAAAGAAAACATGTAGAGCAGTAATACATTAGAAAGTATTTTTAAGGATATAAATTTATTACAGAAAACGGAAATGTATCCATTTGAAAGGTGGTGCTATAAAGTATTATGATAATTTGGTATTGACATGTGGACGGCAGTTTCAGCATCCAGAATATTTGCAAGATGCGCTAGATCTCGTCAAAGAAGTTCAGTTAGTACAAACTTTTACTTAGTATTACTTATAGTTCTGGAGGGAGCACTGTAGTTAAAAATCTTAAAAATAATAGTTCATGCTTAGTAATTAATGCGCCATTTTCATGTAGGGTGTACAAAACTATCTTCGAAACATAAATATTTGTTGTAAATTAATGGAAAACTTGATCTAAGAAACTATTTCATTTAGGAAAGGTGCACCATGTGAAAGAGTATTGATGGACAATCCAAAATACATGGAAGATAGAGTACCGCCTCCGCCTGAATTACCATCTAATGTATTTCTCGTCAATTCATTGTTTGAAGCTAACATTGATTTGAGAAAATTGTTGTGGATGATTAGTGATTACAGTTAGTATTGATTAATTTGACTTAGATTGAAGATGTCTTTGACGTATTGGTTATAGTCCATTGCTGGTATGCAGAGGTCTCGGGTTCGATTCTATTCGACAGATAAAGCGAATCTAACCCTAGACCTCTCGCCCAATGCACATCTTTGTGAGTATTACCATCTATTTTTGTATTGGGCCGTGTGTTCTTCTATACAATGTCCTTAAATATACTTATAGAATGTTGTATTTATGTATTAACAAAACATGTATAAAATTTCCTTTGCCAGTGTTTCATTCCCCTGCCTTAAGAAAAAAAATTAAGAGTTTATTAGGACGAAAGTATATTCACCAGCTGTTCTAGTCTACTTCTAGTCTTTATTTAAAACTAGATGGCGTTGAAGCCATTTTTATTTATTGTTCTGTATCGCAGAAGACACTAACAAGGCATTATCAGAAACAAACCAAGTGGTGGTGTATGGAGATTGTATCGAAGCTTATTGCTGTCTTGCCGCTTTGATGGAGCTTGGAGTTCAGTCCAAGATGATAGTGTTTGTGGAACCATTTCCCGATACAGAGAATCCTCATGAGATAAGAGTCAATTGCTTCAATAATGAGACGGTAAGATAATGGAATCAGAATTTTACTTCTATGTATAACTAATGATAAAAGAAAACCGTTTTAACTTCAAGTAAAATAAGTAAGTATAGTATTTTCAGAAGAAATAACCGGAAAATTGTATGAACACTCAAAGAAATTAATTGTTTAGCAGTTTGCATAATTTTGAAATCGGTCAGGTTATCATCTTATGTCTATTTTGAGGTGTAATATCTTTCAAATTCGTTATGATTATTTCGGTAGGCATATAATACGACTAAATGACGTAGGTAGACAACCTGCTAAACAATTAATTTCCCTGACCGTACATAAATCTTAGTACTTGAAAAATCTAAGTTCTCAAATGTACGTGCTTACGACATTGAATGTAACCAAAGCAATCTGCATTTTTTTTACTCCTCCGCGGAGCATCCTCAGGTGAATACTCTACTCTTTACTGTATTTACTTATTTTAATATTGTATTCATTGTTATTTTTTAAATTTAAAACGTCTTACTCCTCCATGACCACTTTTACCTTTTTTAATAATGGACGCTATCTGAAGAGGTCTTTAGCGACTTGCACAATTACTTGTATCCAAGGTGGTGTTAACTTGATCTAACTAACCCATTTAAAACGTATGAGACGAATAAGATAATGATTCTGTAGAGATATGAAGGGCTGTTACAAAGATAAAGCATAGAAAGCGTCAGTAAATAAAGACCCAAGTAACGAAAAGAAATCTTAAAACATTAGTGGACGACCTCTGTGGCGCAGTCTGTATAGTACATGGCTGCTACGCAGAGGTCTCGGGTTCGATTCCCGCTCTATGCAAATCTTTGTGTGCATGAACATGATTGTTTGCATTGGTCTGAGTGTTTTCTATGTATAATATGTATGTATTTACAAAAAAAGGATTTAAGTATGTTTATCAGTTGTCTAGTACCCATAGTACAAGTTTTGCTTAGTTTGGGACTAGGTGGCGATGTGTGAATGAATATTTATTTATTTATTTTATTCACATGTCTTTCAAATGCAGGTTGACGAAAGAGTACAAGCCAATGTAGAGAACCTGGGAATCCGCGTGATGCGTGAAAGCCATTTGGAGAGTTGGCATTTGGTGAACAATGTCGTGGAAACGTTAAACCTCATGGGGCCTACGCATTTAGTTACTTTAAATTGCTTTGCGTTGTTTTATTATGGACTGCAGGCTGTCAATCTCCATGCTTTTAAAGGTATTTATCACATAATAGTTGTAAATTTTATCCTTATAAATTAATGCCACATTTCATTATTAGTCATCGCTTTCGATTCTATATTCTAATAGCTATCTAGGAGTTTTATGGCAGTTTGAGTAAATAACAGTTAAATTGCATAAATACACAAGAATGAAGATCACAGTACTATCTACTGTAGCGTCTTCGAAAGCGTAGTTAGATTATAGTGTAACATTGAAATGAAAGCCATTTTTCTTTGGCAAGTCACGCTTCCAAATATGTAGAATTTCAACCTGATTCCTGTCCGATTCGAACGCATACAAAGCGCCGTTTGGTGGTAGAATAAGTATAGACATCCCTCATTTACTACCCGGTCACATTATTTCGAAACCTGGCGTCGATGACGTCAAGGCGCGTCGGACGTACCGTACTGATGCGCCCGTGGTAAGCCCGGGGGTTGAAAGGAGAACGGGAGGCGAGGTTCGCATTCCAGCGAGGTCTCTAGATAATGTGGACTGTGTAACTACCTGGCCAATAAATTACACCGAGAAATTATTGTTTTATTTACTGAGTTTTTGTTCCACAGCTATAAATGAATGTGGTCTCGTATACGACGGTGGTTTAGTCGTAAGCCCAACGTTTGACACCAACGACCCCTTCATTTTCGGCGCTGGACCATGCAGTAGTTATTCAAGAAAGTTGTATGCAAAACGTCGTTTTCATAGGCACTACTGCAGCGAAGATATTGGCGAAGCGGTTAAGTTTTTTAGTTATATGCCTAAACGCATAAACGCCTCTTAAATTTAATCACTGTTTATCGAGATTTGTCTTAGTAAAAACAACCTTATACCAAACAAAACCGTAAGAATTTAAGCTAATCAATTGACTAAAATTTAAGAAGCGTTTATGATTTAGGGGGATAGTTTTTTAGAAAAATAAGACCTAATCTTAGCATTAGGTACATGGATTCTCCGTTCGGGTACCGGGTCCATCGCGTGTTAAAAGATATAAACCAATTTGTTTCAAAACTTCAATTTTATTTCAGTTGGCAAGATTATTTTTACGAAGATTTGATCCATTTGTAATGAGCGATAGTTTAATAGGCAAGATACCGTCGGACCTTCTCTCTACTTGTTCATCCCACGCGTTAGGGTAAATTATTACTCATTTATTTATCACTTTTTATTTGACTTTCAAAAAAAGGAGTATGTTTACAATTCGTTTGTTTTTAGATAATTATTTATATAAAAAAAAAATGTCAAAATGTTAATATTCACAGTTAAAGCTCTGCTTAGTTTTGAATTAGGTGACATTGTGTAAATATGTGAGAAATATTATTTTATTATAATTTTCTAGTCACCATAACTATCAGGTAATGGACGTCCACTACTGGACATGGGCCTCCTCCATAAATTTCCACCCTGCGGGGTCATTTGCCTCTCTAGTAATATGTAATACTAGCTTTTGCCCGCGGCTTCGCTCGCGTCTTTCCCCTTTTTGCGAAGTGGGGGTTAGAAAGAGGCAAAAAGTAGCCTATTTTTTCCATCCCTTCAACTATCTACACTTCAAAAATCACGTCAATTCCTCGCTCCGTTTTCCCGTGAAAGAAAGACAAACAGACAGATACACTTTCCCATTTAAAATATTAGTATGGATATGGATTTCTAACAAGAGTAATTATTATTTTGTATAGATTTCCGAGTTCCCTTGGTCTAAGTGTCAGCAGAATACGTCAGGATCCAAACATAGAGTTTAGAAGGTAAGTTTATAATATACTTAAATCATATTACTTATACGTTTTCTGGGTGATGTCGGAAAATACATACTGTCCCTAACTCGATGTTATTAAGGGCTATATTTCACCGGGATACCATGGCAGCGCAACCAGTCGCATTTGATGGCGCGACTAACTCGGACGCTGGTCGCGCCACCGCTAACTGCTATAGTGCTGTATGGTGTCGCATTCACTCGGCCGCCAGTGAATTCTCTCTTTCCCTACGTTCATAAGGCAGTAGTGCTGTCTCTTCTTGGTCCATTTTGATACTGTCTCAGTGTGGTATGGTGACTCTGGTGTCTAGTTTTGTAGCTTACGGACACCACGGTGGTGCGACTGGTTGCGCCACCATGGCGTCCCGGTGAAATATAGCCCTTACTGTCGCAGAGTGGCCCAAGGTTTTGACCACGTTTTTCTCAGAACATTAATGTGTTTTCTATGTTTGAAAGTGATCTTTAATTTGGCAGGTATTTGTTCTTCGATGTACATAAGTGTTAACTTTGTAACTAAGCAAATAAAAATGTCTCACTAAATAAATATGATGTCGCTTTACAGATGGAAACCAGTAATGCGATTTGAATCACCAATAGTTGTATCAGCAACGATCCCGGGTCCATTGTTTTATATGAGAGTAAGAAAACCTGGAATGGAAATACCTATGGGTGTTCGGAATCTTTTACCGCATCAGGTAAGTTTAAAAAAAATAGCGACCGATGGATAAAAAACCAAATCACCATTTAAGCATGGACGTGTAGCAGATAACTACACTTCCGGTGTAAATACTAAACAAAGTCTACGTACGTTTTTTGCTAGCTCCAAATTAAAAGTTTTTTCATAGTTTAAGTGCTGGAACTGATCTCTGAAGACTGACTATCAACCGGATAACCTCAATTCGGCAAGTCACTATATTATTACTAGCTCACAGTGATTATAACATCAGAAAACCACTATTAATTACTTTATACTGCGGCAGTTACAATTTAAAATTAGTTTTTAATAATATAGCAAGGGTGATTTTATAAACTTTGTTGGCGGAAACAATAACTTATTGGCCGAAGATATTTTTGTTTACCAACTAATGTCAACGATACAGTCCACAGAACCTCAATAACCTGTGCATTAATACAGATAACACTCAACCGCAGGCTCAGGCAATATTTACCGAAACAGCCAAACTGGAACACAGGCTTTTGAGACTTGCCTAGTTACAATAAAAATATTTTACTATCGCACGTTTTGCATTCCGCACATATAGCAAATACTTGTTCTGTTACTGATTCTCGTCATTTAGTTCAAAATGCATAAATGTTCTGTGTGTCACTCTGACTTCACCGACGGCGTTCATTGCTCCATATGTGAACGCAGTCTAGATTTTGGCTGCGCAGGCATATCTGAATCTGGGTGGCGGAAGCTAGGTACGGAACGTAGAGCAGTATGGAAATGTTCCTCTTGTAGAAGAACTGCTTCGCCGGCACCGGCTAGTATGACGGAGCAAGTGTCGCTTGAAAGTTTGTTGAGGGAGCTCAGGGACATAAAAAAAAAGGTTGCCCATCTTCCATCCTTGATGGACAACGTAAGGAGTATAAAGGACGAGATTCAGGAGCTCAAAGCATCATGTGAGTTTTCATGTGCAAAGTTGGATGAATTTACTGGCAGGCTCGTGAAGGCGGAAGAATCGATTTCCGAAATACAGCAGAGGCAGACATTGCTTGAGACCAACATGAATACTGTTCAGACCCAGGTTTACTACAGCGAGCAGCGACTTCGTCTTAATAACGTGGAGATCAAGGGCGTGCCGTGCCTCAAGGACGAAAATCTGTTTACCTTAGTGGAGAAAATAGGCACAAAGATTGGTTACTGCTTCCCGAAAACACAGATAAACTACGTATCAAGGGTGCCAACCTTTAATTCCAAGGAAAAATCTATAATCGTTTGTTTTATTAACCGCTATATAAAAGAAGAGTTTATAGCGGCGGCAAGATCTACTAAAATGTTGACGGCAGGACCTGGGAATTCGTGGCGAACGAGGTAGAATCTACGTAAATGATCATCTGACGATGGATTCTAAGTTACTGCTTAACAAAGTGAGACAAGCTGCCAGGGACAAAAAGTACAGTTTTGTTTGGGTGAAATTCGGTAAAATTCACATTCGTAAAAATGAAACCACTCGGTCCTTTATAATAAACAAATTGAGTGATTTAAACCGGGTTATCTAGTAAGGGTCAAAGCTGTAAAGGACCTTATTATAAATTGTTTAGCTCGTTCAAGTTTATTTTTATTATTTTTATTACGAACTTTTAGCTGTGTATTTATTAAAATTAATATTATCATACGTAATTTATTTGCACTACATTTCATGCTGTTCAACACACAACACACACCATCTTTAATTTTATGTACTCGGAAGCCTTGCTTTAACAAATTCTGTTTTTACTTTTACCATATTATTATTATTCTAATTTATTGTTATTATATATACCCAATTACTTTTATTTGTCATCATGCGTTGTTGCTTAACACTTGTGCTTGCCTTTGCGTTTGCGTCTTTGTCTTTGTCTTGCTAGCTCTGCCGTACGATGTTGTGTCTGTCTTATCAGTGTATACACCAATATTCTGTTTGGACTTCGCTGTTTCAGGATTGAGTTTGGGTAAATGTTTGACTTATTCATATTTTAAAACTATCATGACATATTTAATTGATCTATTATTTAATCTGCTGTATAATTTAATGATATTTTCGTATATTTGCAATGGCTCTGAGTGACTTAAGGGTGTATTACCAAAATGTCCGAGGACTGCGGTCTAAAACGTCAAATTTTCATCGAAACCTGAGTCTGTATTCTTATGATGTAGTAATGCTGACGGAGACATGGTTACTGCCGGGTGTATGTGACTCTGAACTATTCGACGACCGTTATTTAGTGTGGCGTCGTGATAGGGACTATGATTTAACGGGTCAATCAAGAGGCGGTGGAGTTCTCATTGCCGTTCGCAAGGACCTCTGTGCCTTTCCTCAGCCAAGCTACTTTAGTACAGCCGAAGATCTCTGGCTAACCATTCGCCTAAAAACAAACAGTGGCAATTCGGTGACCTGTTTAAACTTAAATTTTTGCGTGGTTTACTTATGTAGGCAAAATCTCGGACTATCTTTCTCGAATCAGGTAAATAATTTTATTTTAAAGTTAGATGAGGTTATGGTGGGCAATCCTGAAGATAAGTACCTTATTGTGGGTGACTTCAATATGAGTGCAATATCTTGGAATGCTAGTCCAGGTGAATCATTTCTAGTCCCCGGCAATGTTAATGGTGTGGATGAACATTCTTTAATAGACTTACTCTTCACACATGACCTAAAACAGTTCAACGGAGTAGCTAATCGATTCGGTCGATTGCTGGACCTTGTTCTGGCTAATGATGATGTATCAGTGAGCAACTGTGACGATCCTTTAGTTACTATTGACCCACATCACAATGCGCTTGCCATCGAAATAAAATTTTATCAGTTACCCAACTTGGAGTCAGCGGCACGTAAGGTCTTGTTGTACGCTAGAGGCAATTTCGATGAACTTAACCGTGAAATTGCTAGAGTTAACTGGGAGAAGGAATTTGAGAATAAATCGATCGACGAAGCCTTAGATGGTTTCTATGCTTTTATAAATACAATAATCAGTAAACATGTCCCATCGAAATTGTGCAAAGGTGATAATTACCCTGTGTGGTACACCCCTGCATTAAAGAAAATGATTAAAGAGAAAAACAAATTTCACAATAAATATAAAAGATATCGCAATACGTCCGACAAACTGTGTTATCAGCTTTTGAGAGCCAGGGTAAAGAAACTGGAAACCAGTTGTTACCAGTTGTATGTTTCCTCTGTAGAAAGTTCTATCAGGGACAACCCTAAGCATTTTTGGAAGTTTGTGAAATCTAGATCGCAATCTCGAAACGTTCCCAATACACATAGATGCAGTAACTAAAAAGGCATATCAAGCTTTGGGTTTTATAATGAGAACCTCAGCTTGCTTTCAAGAAGCTAAAACTTTTAAAATCCTATACTGTACCTTTGTGCGCAGCATTCTGGAGTATGGGTCTCCAGTATGGAATCCTAGATATACAAAATACATTGATCAACTTGAAAACGTGCAGAAGAGATTCATAAAGTATTTGTGTTATCGCACTGGATGCAAATACGAGTCTGATAAGTATTTCGACCTTTGTGCTAGATTTCACCTTCTTCCTCTGACTAAGCGTCGTGAGATCGCTGACGTTATTTATTTTCAGAAGATATTAACTGACTCGATAGATTGCCCTGAACTTCTCTCAAAAATATTTATTAATGTTCCAACCAAGTCCAAGCGGCATTATATCCCTTTTCATCTACCTCGTGTATCTACGAATTATAGGCAGGATAGTTTTGTTTGGCGGGCTGGTAAGACAATAAACAAGTTGAGTGGTGTGCATGATATAGACATTTTTAACGCAAGTCCCGAGTCGTTAAGGCGGCTACTGGCCCAAGAATATTTTGTTCATTTTCAAAATGTTTAGCTACCAAGTAGTGTGTTGTGTTGTTGAGTAGTTTGTTCGTGTTAATTTTAAATTTATTTGTGTTGTTGACTAGTTTATTTATCTTAATTGTCAATTTATTTGTGTTGTTGAGTGGTATGTTCTTGTTAATTGTAAGTTTATAATTTATTGTTGTTTAATTTTTGATGTCTATCTAGTACTCTAAAAAAACTTTGTTCTTTACACGGATAGAATTATTTTCTTATTATGTTATAGCTTATAAGTGAGAACCTATAATTGGCTGTTTGTTTTATATACCTATTGTTATACATGTTGCAAATGCTGTTGGTTTTCCTTAAATTATAAATAAATAAATAAATAAATAAATAACGAAGTTTTTTAAGCGAGTAAAATACAAGGTATTAACATCCCATTGCATCCAAAGGGTGTCGTAAAAAAACGACTATTGATAACTTAGGACACCAAAGAGCTGATAATATTATTAATAAATTATCTATCAACAAATGAAAATCATCATTTATAATGGTACATAAAGTATATTTTTGCGTGAATCTGCAATGTATCCTTGAATTTTCTGTAGGGTCACACGCTTCGAACTGACAAAGATGGTAATTTCTTCTATCTGCGCTTAAACGCTTTACATGTAGTGGAAGCAGTCACCTGTTTGTCCAAGAAGCCATTCTCGCCAGATATTTTGTCGCAGCTGTACGGGAAACACGAAGATATCTTTAATCATATGCTTCTGAGATATTTGGTGAGTGATATATAATTAAAACATGGTTTTAACTTTAGGTTTAGAGTAGAATTTAGCCTATCGATACATTCGTGAAATCACAAAATATGCGATGCAAAAAAGTTAATCACATAATATAAAATAATAGTAATAATAATAGTAATCACATAATATCGCATAGTACCATATCCGCTAACTAACTTAGCCGACTAGAGATTAAAACAGCTTGATCAGAAACATAAAAAAATATGGCAAATATATTGGAGCATTCGCGCTCCCACTGTTTCTGTGCTCGAGTGGTAGCCATGTGTATTTTGTTTGAAGATTGTCTTCAGTATATATGTCTAGACTTATTTTTTATGAAAATCGATACCAAAAGACCATAGCTGGTTTATAGAATGCTTTTAAGTTTTTTTGTTTTTTTCGATAGAAAAACGAAATAGAAGATTTTTACGAATTCTTCACACAACCATGGATGTCAGCGCTTTACCAAGAGACGTTCAGAGATTTCCTTGATGATGTTCAGTCACAAGATGTCGGAATGGTAAGAGATTTACAAAAAAATATCAAAGCACGCAGACCTTAATGTATTACGCTGAAGAAGTACAACTACTTGTTATTCTTCTTTAGTAACTACTACTAACCCCCTTACTCATAAACGCCATTTAAATTTTAGTCAATTGATTATAGCTTGTAAATATATATTATAGCTTAAATTCTTACGTTTTTGTTTAGCATAAGGTTGGTTTTCCTAATAAAAATCTCGCTAAACAGTGATTAAATTTAAGAGGCGTTTATGAGTAAAGGGGTAAGTGTGTAGCTATGTATCTTTGATAAGTACTATTTCAGCGTAATACATTAACGTTTTGCTGGCAAGTTTATAAAAGTGACTGCTTTTTATTCAGTCTAATTAATTACGGTTTGTGGCAAAGATGCAGTTAGGTAGGCGTGTAATTTTTGGTCCATAAGATGCTAGTCATTGTGGTCGTAACATAGATTTATTATACGGCTAACGGTTGGATTACAACCTTTGCTTAGACTATAATTAAAGCTGCATGTCAATTCTCGTACCTAAAATTCGGTTAAGTTAACTTTTAGTTGTCAAATTGTCGCACTCTAAATAAAACTTTAACACGACCATAAAAGGTTACAATTGCAATAGCAAAAACATGACAACTAAAAGTTAACTTAACCGAATTTTAGGTAGGAAAATTGACATGCAGGTTACCTACACTTTGTGTTACATTATTATTTGAATGAATTTTTGTTTGAATTGGTCTTTACAAATATTTAATTGACATATATTAGTATTTGATTAGTATTTGATCATTTGTTATTATAGTGGATCCGCTCTGTATTCATTTTTTCAACTTCATACGTATATTCATTGCCATCAGAGCCATCTTTCAATATTAGAGCAAGGCGCGAGGAAAGTAAATTCTGTGGGTCGACAGTATTGCCAAAAAAATCATAGGTGGCGTTGTGTGACACATTGGGTCGTCATCATCATTTCCCTGCCCTTATCCCAATTTTATTTTTTTTATTTTTTTATTTAGGGTCGGCACAGCATGTCTTCTTCTTCCATTCTTTTCTAACGGACGTCATATCACAATTCACACTCTTCACATTAGGTCGTCAAAATAGAAAAGACTTAAGAGTAGCTAGCGTATTGGATAAGGATGGAAGAGAATAAAATCCTTGTGATTTTTTATGTAAATCCTCATATTTGCTTAGGATCATCGTTTTTTTTCACTATTTAAAAAAAATATGTATTGTTATACCTTTTCGTTCAGCTAAGTCAAAACTCCTTGGGTAGGCCCTTCTGCACAGAGTCGATTATAGTGTGACCACAGAAGCTGTGCACCCCCTGAGGTATGCGCGGCGAGGTGGGGGACGAAGAAAAAATAGGTGTCCGTTATGGTAGCGTACACGTGATAGTTCTGATAGAAAGGGAACTTTTCTTTTGAAAAATTCTTTATGTAAAAATAATGCGTGAAATTCAGACTGAATTAGTGTAGGTAAATGCTTTAAGCGAATTCACAGTGGAATATGTCAAAAATCCATGTTAATTTATGTTCATAGTACTGGTACAGATAATATGCTCACAAGTGATTTGAATATCTCGAGAACTACAAAACATAGGTACAGTAATTCTGTTAATACAGTAGAAATGTAACCCTGAAATAACGCCTGTGTAACACTTTATTTCAATACAAAATTCAATATAATCGGAGATATTAACGGTTCTTAGGGGCCGGGCTGGAGTTATTTCATTACGCTATAATATTAAAACTACAACAACTATTTTTTTTAAATGTAGGTACAGTCTGTCTATAAAGTCCTGACAAAAAATTAGGGCGCCACTGTGCTACACGTAGCAACCCTATTTAGTCTGACAAAATAGTTTTCAAAACAATTATGTTCAAATAACACTACACTATTAGAGCACTTATAATACTAGGGCATTTCTTGTAGGTAAGCCTATTGCATTTAAAGTTTTGCGTAGAACTTCAAGACTACAATTAAAATCCATCTCAGTTCTAGCTATCATCTGCAATTTTCTGAGGGTTGGAACTCAAAATTTTACCAAAGTTATGTAAATTGAACATTTGATTATACCTACAATAAATTTAGGCATAACTAGAAACAAAATACAGGTAAAAGAAGAAAAATGTTATATACCTCTTTTCTACTGTAGAACATAATTGTATTTTGTGGGGGAGAGCAGAAATATAGAAACATACATTTCTTTCTTTGGCCGGCCTTGCCTGTGTTTACCAGGAGTTTAAAGCTTTTCATTATTTTTAAATCTGTTATTTTTAAATTTAATAATTCTAATGGAATGGAAAGAATAACTACAATACCTAACTAAAATTTATTCAGTGTTAAATATTAACCAACAAGATATCATTTAACATGGATTCACTAAGAGCTAAATGATATAAAATTTAATAAAATATTGCAATTAATTATTTTTTGTAGACAGACCAGTCGATGCGAAAGTGACATAGTTTAGTTATCAATATCAACCGTAATATACACATAAAGCAATTAATTCAAATTCAAATTGGGATAAATCTTGACTGAATTATACTAATGCAACTGATAATGTATCAACAGAAATGGTCGTACTACGATTTTTCTTACTTACAATGAATATCTAACCTAAAAATGTGCTATATACACAATGCCTGTTTTTGGTCTCTAGATCTCAAATGGAGTGAATTTATTACTTGAGACAGATTACGAAAAACAGTACACGATTAGATACCCATCAAAGTTGCAGTTCACCCATAAACATCATCCAAATCGCATAAAAGTTGACCAGAATCGTGCTCCGCTAAACATCGCCTTATAACTTTAAAAATCACTTCCCGCGTGCCACTTTGATTTACCTACTCTACTCATTGTTTACATTGTTCTTCGTAAGTCAGTATTAGTTTATTGTAGATTAATGAACTAATAAAAATCACAAAGACGACTTTATAGACATATCTGTTATATAATTACACTTACTTAGTTGATCACAATGTAACCCAAACATACTCATATTTTATTAAAAATATGCAGGTGATAAATAAGAACTCACCCCTTACTCATAAACGCCTCTTAAATTTAATCACTGTTTAGCGAGATTATTATTTGTAAAATCAAACTTATACTAAATAAAACCGTAAGAATTTAAGGTAATCAATTAACTTAAATTTAAGAGGTGTTTATGAGTAAGGGGGTAATCTGTATAAAGTAATTCCTAGGAATACTGTAGTGTTAACGATTTCCAATTCCTCATCATTAATCTTAACAATTGGATTTTTTTAAATTTTTATTTATGCAGAGTTTTTTGGCATAGTAACCAACTCGATATAGCTCTTGTGTATGCTATTATAACGGACACCTACCTGCTGTCACGAGTTTTGACGGCAGTGTCATAACAATTCGAACATTATATTTTTCTTTAAGAATTTCATGTTCTTAGAGTATTTGATACATTCCGCTAGATGTCATTTTTCTCAAAGTTAGATTATAAAAATACAAATAATGTTCCTATTTACGCTTAAAACTATACAACAATATAAATACTTTCTTGGAGTTTTTAAAAAAACTGTCTTTTAATAGAAAACTGCTACAGCCGCTCCTGCAGCGACCAGTACCAGCCAAATAACTTAAGTATATTGCGTCAGATGTCGCTAGTAGCTACATCATAGATTGTTTATTCTATACCAGTATTTATCATGTACTCTATATGTCCACCCCCCTCTCGCCGCGCGCATACCTCAGGAGGTGCACAGCTCCTGTGGTCACACTATAGCTGTCTTTATAAATGTCATGAATAATAAATGTCATAAATGCCAATCGCCAATGAATTCCTCTGTAAAAAACTCAACTCAAATCGTGACAAACTCAAACTTCCACTCCAATGTGTTACAATGGTGCTAAAAAATAAAACATAATTAGAACCATTTATGGACTCTGTCGGGTAAGGCAATACGTAGGAGATAGGAGTAATAAATGTAAACATTTATACCTACACAGCTTTATATCATAACAGCACATCAATGTCCCACTGCAGGGACGAGCCTCCTCCCGTGCCGGAAGGATATTTGGCGTACGAATACCACGCTGGCCAGACAGATTGGTACAGGGTTTAATTTCAAGATTTCCTTCTTTTTATTTCGTTAAGAATTTCCTTAGTCGGTTTTTACGACACCCATGGGATGAGATGGGGTGGTGACATATTGTATTCTTACTCCATCACCACACACTTTATATGTTACCTACTAAAAGTCGAGTACAATGGAAGTTACAACTACCATAAACGCAAATATCCTTGGCATTTTACTGGAATCTGCAATGTTGGCTGTACTGCAATTTCCAACATATACATAGTTAGATACTACCGAAATATTGCTAGTGATTTTTTTTTTGTATTCATAGTTTATCCAAATAATGTATGAGATCACAAAGGAGTGAGACAAAAATCATGACATGATAAAAGTATGACTAAAATCCAATCTGATGAAATCGAATATAATGTAGAAATGAATACTTAACTCCGTCGTCATCACTTTGCCAGTTTGGTAAAATTGGTCACACTACGAAGAACAAGAATTTCATAGCTTTCAGCCCAATAATGTCCCACTGCAGGGACAAGCCTCCTCCCGCGACGGAGGGATACTTGGCCTATTAATACCACGCTGGCCAGACGGATTGGTATAGGGTTTGTTTTCCTTCTTTTTATTTCGTCTCAGATTTTTCACGGATAGTCCCTTAGTCGGTTTTTACGACACCCATGGCATAAGATGGGGTGGTGACATATTGTTCTTATTCCTACTCCGTCACCACACGGAAATTTCATCCTCTGTCAAATGCACTACCTGTAACAAAATTCATTTTTCTTTTTTCAGGGTCATACTTTGATGAAATCTAAATATACACTATTCACCGACGTAAGCCAAATCACGGATTTATCTATCAGCAAATCAGGAATGACATCATCTAAGGTAAATTTTGATTTATATTCTTTTTTAATTTATTTCACTACAAGAACGGGCAACTCAGAATATAGGAAGTGATAAATGGCAAAATAAAAATATAACTTGAAGATAATGTATGAAAGTGTTCGTTCGGTTGATATCGACCAAACTTCTCTTGTTTTTTTACGATCATGAAAGTAACGAACGGTATAAATTATGGAACACACAAATAGAGTTCTTGCGTGAAAATCGAAAACACGACTTCGCGCATAACAGTCGCATAAACGACCATTTTGCCACCGAGAGTGTGCAAAAACCTGCAACCTTACCAATCGTTCTCGTCCTGTGGATATTATAGGGTTATGGAAATTTAGAGCCATAATATACAGAGAAGATCAACTCGAAATTCTGTACCAACTTGCCAATGTGGTATAAGTAGTGATGTGGATGTTTTTTGTCAATTTAGCGTAGATTTATAATTTCTATTAAAATGCTATGCTTTTGTATGAAAACTCTGTTCAACATCTTTTATTATTTTTGATTATTTAATATTTTTATCGCATCTCAAGAAGTCGTATTATATCCAAGGAATTAGATGGGCTAGTGACACTATGTACTCTTGCCCCCACAAACAGTATAAGTATATTTGTATGGTCGTAAAGATTTGTGGAGACATAGAATTATGGTCAGAACATGTCAGAACATTTGTTGTCGACTTAAAAGAACGCGACTCATCGTTAAGTTGAAATCTCTCAGACAATTGGTTTTTGACAACCGCGGTTTAAGAGATGACATCTACCCAGTCAATCGTACCATTCCACTAAGCTATCGCTATACTAAGTACTTGCTGAAATAATGACATTCCGTAGGAAATACCGGTCACCATACGGGCTTACTGATATTTTTCTAATTCATTTAGGATTTGCGACGAATGGGAACGTTCCGTTCCTTGCTTGAAAACTATCTGTGGAAGCAGAGTTTCTTGGTAAGTCATTAATTTCTTGTTTTTATGACTAAATAGCAAAAAAAAAACATAAAAATTGTTGCAAAATATTATAAACTTTATTATATTTTATATTTTGGAGGAGGCCTTTGTCCAGCAGTGGACGTCAATTGGCTGATATGATGATGATTATAACCTGCTTAACAATACTTTACCTGATGATAACGTACGGATGGTACCAGTAAATCATTATAACATAGCTGATGTCTTTAATTCATTGGCAGAAAGGACTGGGGAAACAATAAATGATGCCTAGAAGACAAACGTTGGGAATCGAGGTCAAATTGAAGGAATAGTTAAAACAATTGAAATAATATTAGCCTTAGTTATCGATGTTTCAAACGTTAACAGATTGTTTCGGTGTTGCTGAAAAGAGACTGTTTGTAGGTGGCGGTGGTTACCATAGATAAAATAAAAGACTCATCGTCTTCAAATATCATGCCGAATGTAGCGTTGATCAATGTCGCCTTGGTTTAATTATTTTATAAAAATATTTATTTTTCTTCTTTTTTCCTTTTCAGCAAGTTCCTGGCATTCATATACCGACGGTATTTTTCACCTTTTTAATTACTATCTGTGTAGCTAGTTTCGAATTTTCCGATCTTGTTTTGGTTATAGTGACACAAGATACAATATAGGGGAAATGTAGACACAATTGATTATCAGAGAACCCCTTACTCATAAACGCCTCTTAAATATAATCACTGTTTAGCGAGATTTTTATTAAAACCAACCTTATACTAAACAAAATTTAATACGCCTTTATAAGTAAGGGGGCCAATACATTGTAATGAACTGTTTATAATTTATTTTTAAGATTAACTTGCCAACTACTATATTCTGATAAATAAATGTAAGTTTCTACATAATAAAAACTTTTATAAAATATTTTGAAGGAATGTGGTCAAGATCCTGTAGTGCGTAAAGAAACGCTGAGACTCTGGGCAGGAGTAAAAGGAGAACAAATAGTGCTATCTCATCTTAGAAACTATCTCAATCAGAACAGCGTTACCAATCCTCAATATGCGAAGCCTTATGATACCTAGAAGTCATCGGTAAGTGTTACACTGTATTTTTTTTTATATAATGGTAGGCAAACGAGCCAGCAAGTCACCTGATGGTAAGTGATCACCGCCGCCATGGACACCGGCAACACCAGAGGAATCACAGATGCGTTGCCGACTTTTAAAAAGGGAGTACCCTCGTTTCTTGAAGCTCCCCAAGTCGTAACGGTCCGGAAATATCGCCGCAGCGAGCTTGATATGGTATAAATGTTAATAGTGTAGTTGCTAACATTGTGTCGTAAAGATTTGCTATTGAAATTCAGAGTGCCTAGTCTAAATTTAGTTTGATTTATTTTATACATATTATTTGAAGGATTGGGTTCGAAGATCCGATTGGTCGATGTTTGGTGTAAGCGTGAATTGATATGTAGTAAATTATTTAACTTATTGATGAGTTAGGACAAACCACTTTATACAAACCACGAGAATGATTCGTGTAGCAAATCGCCCGCATGTCCTTTTTACATGTTTTCCGTGACCTGATTGTTAAATTTTCTTTTAGTTACCTTACCTGTACTGATAATTTCTTTTCCAGTGGTCAAGAACGATCTTTCAATATCTACTAATTTGTTTTTACTACGTGATTCTGACGCAAAACATATCTTCATGTTTACTGTCGTATAATCGTCACAGACAAGTGTTAACTTAGCATTGGTAAACTGCAGTCGGTCTTTTATTTTGTTGCAATTTTGTCTGCAAACTCTAAAATATAACTTTTTGACACCTTCCGAAAATTATGGACATTATTACAGTGTGTCTAAAGATAAAGATAATTTTATATGGTAGTTAACACCATCGTGAAAATAAAATCACCCTGTTTTATTATGACACGGCAACTTACCATCAAACATTATAAAAAGAGCGATCGCAGTTATGGAGGATGATGAGAACAGCGGGTGGTTGAATGAATTGACTTCAATTGATCGGCAAAGTGAAGTTGAAGGAACCAATGTCATAGGAAGAAGGGAATATGTGATAGAAGATTGTTCCACAATATAATGGTTCAATGTTGTTTTATTTTTAATCTTTACTTATATACTAAAACAATACATTTGTATTATTTTGTTAATATTTATTACTAAATTAAAACGTTCAAAGTTACATTTTAGACAATTTATTTAATTTTACACATGTTCATTATTTAGACAAGTTTTCTTATACATTATATTTACATAGAAATGCACAGTATGGCCTTTGACTGGGAATGAGAATTCACCGAAACAGTCTTAATTGATATGATTTTGTTTTGTACAAAAGCCGAAATAATTAAATATATTTTATTTCCTATAATTACTTTACTATGAGGCCCGGATTGCATGTAATCATTTCTATCAGCCCTAAGACATCAGACAAGGACGCACATATAAGTTGAAGTAGATAAGAATGATTTATATCATTATTACTTAAAAAGTTAAATTTCAGGGCTGTCATTAAAATAATGCACGTATTCCGGGCCTGAGATCAAATTGTTTTGATAAATGGGTAATAATTAATGACTAGCAATCTTTGGCTTTATTCTGTTTAAATGTAACGAAAACGGCCCCTTAACTTTATATTCGATTAAACAATATTATTTAATTTTACGATATCGTTGAGCTGGTAACACCTTAGAAAATTATCATGCAAAATACTGTATTATATTTACACAGGCTGTATTGCAAGGTTATAATTACACTTTATTCTTTGATAACTCTACACTGTTGTGATTTGTTTATTGAACAGAAAATATTTCTTTAATTAATTTTTCATTATTTTATTGCATAAAACCTATTGGAATAAAATCTTTTTCTAAATATAGCGTAAATGGTTTTTGCTGTCGGTTCTAATAAGTAACATTGCCTAGAGCTCAGCAATCTAACCAAGTATTGACAGAGGTAGTAGTATTGTAATTATGTCACAAAAGTAACCGTCTCGATTGTCTGCCACAAGCTATGACTAATATAATTACGATGTCAAAAATATTAAAGGTTAAAGCGCTAGACTGCAAAGTACTAGAAAGTAAACCGCTGGTGCTTTATTTATTTCTTAGTTACCATAAATGACGTTAGCTCAGAACTAAAAAGCGCTTTTTCAAAAACCATTTCCTTAAGGGGTAAAATAAGGGGTCCAAACTTGTCTTAAAAAAAATCATGCCTTTATTTAAGTAGACAATTATGTAACGAAGATAATTTATTTTTCGTGCTCTTTATAGCACGAGGAAAGTTACAAAACGCGAATGTCAATGTTACTTTTCTCTCAAAAGACTTGAGTTTAACTGAAATATAATTATGTTTGGAGATTCATTCGTATTATCCTTAAGATATCCTTGTATAACTATGTATGTATGTATTTACGTAGATTGTAAAAATATGAAAGGATATTATGAAATGAGATTGTAATGTTAAAGTATTTTACTTTTAATGTTTTTTTTATTTGAATATATACAGATTTTGTTTAGTAATTCAAATTTAGTCAGCTACTTTATTTACTTTAGTGGATACGATACGTATCTATGGAGTATCATTATTAAGATTAAAGGCTATGTATCACGGTTGTCGAATTTATTACTGCTGCAAATCTTAACCTGCTTTTGGTATTTAAATGTTTAAATGCTTTTAAACCATATACAATAGGGGATTTATTGTCATTGCTGCTATAGTTGTTGTTTAGTATCTATAAAAATTCAAACTTATTTAAAATAAAACATTTCTTGGTACAGAGAATGTCGCCTTAAAAACGCTTTTGCCACGAACCCGCGATTGCTTCTAACTTTTTAAAACTCATAATCGATTTGCATGATTTTTTACTGCCTTAATGTTAACTTGGCGCTTATCGCCTAATATAATGTAGGTTTTTTTCACTATTAAAGTTAATTTCCGGTAACGAAACTGACAATAACACTTACAGGGTTAGGAAACACCGTTATAAATCCAAAAACCGTTGGCAAATCACACATTACTAATACTATCTGGAGCCTAATAGAGCCATCAAAGACATAAAGGTATTAAATATATTTCAATTAATACAACAATTAAGAAATTACGTTACTTATCGATTTATATTATCTGTACAATATGACTAGCATACACAATTTACGCATAATTTTAAAACAAACGTTCCCTTATTAAATGAAAATCCTATTTGTACCTATTTATAATATATCTAAACACGTATAGTATGCGTCAATTAACTCGGGCGGCCTGGAGTTAGCTAAGAGAGAAGTTCGCGCATCATCATCATCATCATCATATCAGCCAATTGATTGGCGTCCTCTGCTGGACATGGGCCTCCTCCAAATATTGCCACCTTGTTCGCGCATGTACAGGCACAAATAAAACGCCCGCTCCTCGCCATTTAGTTCCTAAAATTACATCTGCGCAGCAATTTGCAACTTCAGGCCGGCCGCCATTGTTAGCGCGTACCGTAACCACGTGTCCACTTAATTTGATAAAGTTTTATATGACACACATCCAATCAGTGACGTCATTTTGACTTTTGACGAATCAATTTTAGAAAATATTTTCCGTATTTTTATAATAGAAACACGCGTATTATATTGTGTTTAACATTAAAATGCATTTTTGCGTTATTGAAGGGTTTATTCACATGAGTCTCTGCTTTGGATCGTGAATTGTAATGGATTGCACATGTGGGAATTTAAAAACTTATTTTAAAAAATATACTTATTTTCGATAAGCACACAATGGGACCACTTAATTCTATCATAGAGGAGTTGTGAAAGTCAAATTAGTCCCTAATTTGACTTTTACAAAAGCTCTACGAAAGCAACAAAAAATGTTTGTCTACCCACACTTTAGGAGGAAATGTTTCCCCCTGTGTCTGTAGAAGGGCTATCCCCGTAGAGTGATATGGTTTGTTAAAATAATGATAATGTGATAAATTCAATGCTAATGGGGTTACCAAAACGTTTTTTTGTTATCATACCTTTTCGGAAGTTGCACTCCCAAATCATTTTAATTTCCTAACGTTTTAAGGTAGTATATTACCCATTACACATTTGTTTGTAAATACCTATAAGGAAGAGACTCATCTTACTTATTCTGTATGGTAGAATATAAAATTCTTAATGAGTAGCTTTGGGGCCTTACTACTTTGTCGTCCTTAGAAGATCTCTTACAACTTTTTTTTCTTAGTTTTATTGATAACTTTTTCACGAAATGTACTTCTTTAAATATGTATCATAACTTTGAATGTTATCATAATACCATTCCTTATACCAACTCCATCATTATAGTCTCTTAAAAATGTGGTATGACCCCAAAAGCTTATGTTTTCGAATGCCACATGAATTCACTTTACAGTAGTCAATACATAACATTAATATTTAGTTTGGAATGTCAACACAAGATGTTACTACAGGCTGGTTTGAATTGTAAAAAATGTTACGCGTAGTTTCCAAAAGCCGCTTTGTTTGCCGATGCATTGCGCAGTGACTACGGCGGCGCGTAGTCATGTGCCGGCGCCGGCGAGTAGTCGGCGCCGTGCAGCAGCGATTAGGTCTGGTATTGAAGCATTGGCGCGGCCGCCAGGTTTGCGTGGTGACCGCTGTTCATTCGAAGCGCTGACAGAGACTTGTTGTACCATTCGTCTTCAGCGCTCATACCTGTGGGAGACAAAATGAATTAATTCAAGACCAAATGTATGGTTCAGTTACTGCTGTTTGGTGAATTGTTGCCAGTTTCTTTATTGACTGCCATTTATCTTCGTTCTTTCCATATTTTTTTAAATTATGTAATTTGGCATAACCAACTTTGATTCTTTCTCCGTGTGGTGATGGAGTAAGAATACAATATGTCACCACCCCGTTTTATCCCATGGGTGTCGTAAAAACCGACTAAGGGACTATCCGTGAAAAATATCATTACGAAATAAAAAAATGGAAAACTTGAAATTAAACTCTATACCAATCCGTCTGGCCAGCGTGGTATTAGTAGGCCAAGTATCCCTTCGTCACGGGAGGAGTCCCGTCCCTGCAGTGGGACATTAATGAGCTGTTATGATGATGATGATGAATATGGAAGAAAATCGTATGGTATCATTTGCGTTGCCAAAATAAGTCAAGAAACCACTGAGTTGTACGGTACCAAACATAAAAAAAAATAGGAGATAATTGAAAACCTTCTCCTCGTAATGAATTAATTTTATGAAGCGTATATTTATTTTATAAAAACTAATGAGATGACCTTTGTCCCTCTACATCTTGTAGTTTTGGAAGAGCATTGAGGAAAGATTGTCTAAATGACCATGTGTCTAAGCCACAAGATCCGATGAAACGTTATGATTGCATAAACATTTTGAGTGCTGATACCGTATTACTACTAGGCTATGATTAAATAGATTTTTGATTGTTTCCTTCAGTACGAGCTAGCGACTGATATCACGGTTGTAAGTGGTAATCGCTGCTCATGGACGCGGACGTCAGAATTGCCAGACCTAAGCTTACTGTTGTCTTTCACATAAAATAATGTCTTCTGCTTTTGCTACGGACATAAGTATGTGGACACCAGGCGATCGACTTACCCACACTTACTGTAAAAACCCATAAAAAATATGGTACTAGCTATAAACTTTGATCTTTAACTTCAGATATCGTATTATTTACGCGTGAAATTGTAAGTAAAAGAACGAAGCAGCTACGAAAAAGTTTGTTCCATAAGACATTAGAGATAGTTAGTTCGATTGGTATGTATTTAGTTCGTCGAGAGTTCGGAGTAAAGGCGCACGTTCGGGCGAGTGTCGTAGCTATATGTAGTACCTATAGAGAGGGTAGCGAATAGTGAGGTACTGAATCGACCCTCGCGTTTTCTCAAGATGCAATCTCGCCGCAGGAAATAAGATATTTGCCAAGACGCCGCGAGGACGCCTGCCAAAGTAAATGTAGTGGAAATTTTCTTATTAGAATATCTACGGTACGATGCCTCGCTTCCATTTACTTGTTCGTTTTTTCTTACGCAGGAATCTTTGCGCCCGCGGCCGACTCGTATTTCACGGTTTATCGCGTGCGTCGTGGTTATTTATGTTTTTTAAAATAGAGTAATATAAATGGGTTATGTAGGGGGACTGAAGGACTTTACTGGGTTCTTATTTACTTTCTGCGATCATGTATCAAAATAGATTTTGACATCTACTGGTTTGGATTAAGGATGTGTAGAAATAATAGGTCTTGACATTTACTGTAACCTAGATGTGTATGACCTACCGGCGGAGAACCAACTGCAACAGCCGTTGGAGCAGAAAGGTTTTGGAATGGCGTCCGCATGCATATCAGAAAACGCAGGGTGGGAAGACCTCTCACACAATGGACCGACGACCTAGTTAGGAAGGCGGGAAGCCGATGGATGTGGGAGGCACAGGACCGCACCAAGTGGCAATTTTTGGAGGAGGCCTACGTCCAGTTGTGGACGTCTGTTGTATGATATGATGATCTGTATTACTTCCAATACGCAGCAACCAAAATTATTCCATGTTGAGATTTTAAAGTTTGATCTTGTAAACTATTGACATCACAGATTGACATACTAAGCTGTTGACATTCTGAAGTGTTGAGATTTTGAACCGTGTTGCAACGGTTGATGTTTTAATAGATATTATGATTGTTGATATTCAGTATCAAACCCTTTCTATGTATAATATTTATGTATTTACAAAAAAAAAGTATTTATGTATTTATATCCCTTTGTCTAGTACCCATAGTACAAGCTCTGCTTAGTTTGGGACTAGATGGCGTTGTGTAAAAGTGTGAGGAATATGTGAGGAAATCCCCCTGACCAACGTATTGTACCTTTATTGACTAACAGTTGTCTTGCTCTACATCTATACGCCTAATCCCCGTAACAATGAAAAAAGAATGTAATTTTTAAACAAAATAAATGTTAAAACTTAATCTTATAGATGCTAGTGAACACATCTTCAGTTGATGCACGTTAATTAGTTATCTCCGGCAATATGTCTCAAGAGCTAAGGCGTTGGATATAATATTAACAAGCTGAACCCCGCGGATTTGTCCCTAGTATATAAAGGATATCCGCATAGTTCCGACGTTCTCAAAAATGTTTAAAAAGTGTACTTGAAATCCATAATTTATAACGATTCATTTTTTTTAATGCTTTTTCTTGCCAGTTATACGACCACTACCACTACATATTCTACCTATCAATAATGGAAGAAAACTTAATCCTGACTATGCACTATTTTATTCTGAAGTTTACGAAATTTTCATCATAGCTTTCTAGGTGCTAGTAAAGAAAAAATGGCGAAACAAACTGTACTGCTACATTTTCCAGACGTCTATTTACAGTACAAAAACCTTAAAACCAAGTGTGTTAATTCAGAACTTTTCCTAATTAAAAGCAGTTCCTATCTTGTGAACTATCTCACTCTCGTTCCATGCAAAAAACAATATCGAACTAAAAGCGTAATAACTAAGAACCGGAATACTTCTATTAATAAATTGTAATCAAATTCTTTTTCGCGATCATCTGCCGGTACTGAGCGTAGAGTGGGAGCAAGTTTTCCCATTATTACAAGGGGATATTTATATAAAAACGTAGCAGTATGATCATCTTCGCTCGAGCCAACTTTATAATTGCCTTGACGGCTCTAATAGAAACTTGATGAAAGCTGCCGCCATATCTCTCTACCGCTTTTTGTTTTATCCTACAAACTTATATTTTAGTTCTTCTTATCGTTCAAAGTAATTTATTACATGATAATATTAAAAGCGTTCTTACTTTATTAGAATATTTTAATTTTTTGATTCATTTGCTTTTTATGTTTTTGTGAAATGTATGATTTGGTTTTGGATTGTAACATCTTCGTTTTTTCTTTGGTCAGGCTATTTTATGGGATGTTATTTGATAAGTATACCTAATTTCATGACCGAAGATTTTTTATAACATACCCATCACAAAACCAAATGCAGTCCACTCTGCTCGTATTGTAAAATCCTGTTAACATTTACCTTCTGCAACCAAAATATGATCACTGGGTCGCCAATTGCACATGCCGTGTATTTGCACATTATAAATTGTTGGATTTAAGCTAATAAAAGAATTTTATACTTGAAGCACAAGGGCATATAATAATGCACTTATTCAAGAATCTATTCCTATCTTACTACATAAGTATAACCGACGCATCCAAACGTAAATAATATAAGTCGCTCTAAATCCAAAACAGCGGTGTCAAAATTACACAGAAAACATATTCATCATCATCATAACAGCCCATTAATGTCCCACAGCAGGGACGGGCCTCCTCCAGTGACGGAGGGATACTTGGCCTACTAATACCATGCTGGCCAAACGGATTGGTATAGGGTTTAATTTCAAGTTTTCCTTCTTTTTATTACGTAAAGAATAAAGAATATTTACAGAGAGTCCCTTAGTCGGTTTTTACGACACCCATGGGATGAGATGGGGTGGTGACATATTGTATTCTTTACTCCGTCACCACACGGAGAAGAAAATGTAATATGTAGAAAGCATATTAGTAACATAATAATATAATTAAAAAGTATGTATATTTACCCATAGTATCTTGTCGCATGCCGACGGCACTCATATTAGCGCTGTGGCCCATGGAGAATCCTTGAGGCATAGGATAAGATCCGCCTCCCATCTGAGACAGCGAGAAAATGTCCTTCTGCAACTCTTCGTAGCTGCCGTGGTGCTGGATAACAAAAAATAACATTTTTATTTTATTTTATTTATTCTTTTTGATTAGCATTTTTTTTTTTTTTTTTCATTTTACATACGCATCACACTACACCACAATACTATACAACACACACAACAATACAGGATGTATGTATTACATCGTCCTTCTTTTATTTTAATTTAGAAATAAACAAATTAAATCAACTCCAGGAAACTCAATGTTATGAAATCTATTACATCATAGCATAGCGCCATTTTGAAACTGATCGATAGCTTTGTTTATGCTTTGTGCTGTACTGATTCGTTTGAACCTTTGTTTGCTCCCACGCATTGGCCAATTAGCGAGCTTGAACGACTTTGCTCTTGCGTCTCGTAACTGGCGCCAAATTTTAAAGTATGGGTTAAATAAGATTATGTGTGGGTTGAGTTTTGTTTCACTGTGGTTTTCTAATAACTCTGATCTATTGTGTGACTGGTTTTCTGTTTTATTTTAAGTTTTGTGTTTTTCAAATTTATTGTTTGTGTGTTTTATTGTTATTGTCTACTCCCATTTATATTGTTCCGCTCGACGTCCGTGACGTCACTAAAGGGGCCAGTCAGAATAACAGCGCTGTAAGCTACCGCATTAGCTGCAGCATGATGCTGAGACTGGTCCTAGTTTTTGAACCTCACGTGACTTATGCACCTACTGTTAACTTCTTATGTCTAAATGTTGTATAGTTATAAGACATGTAAGGAACAAAAATAAAACTTATTTTATTTTATTTATTTTATTATTTATTTATTTAATTTTAAAAATAACCTAATTATAAACCTATTACATATTTAAACCAATTTTTTACCATTCTGTAGTGAGTTATATGGATAACAAACAGAAATTATGTTATCAGGTATCTTTTTATGAGACAGGCCATCGTTATGTAGCTATCTACAAATAGTTCGTATCTAGGGTACAATACGAGTCATAGATCTTTTTATAAAAGTAAAAAATAATTAGCTTTATACTCTCTGTTTAAAGATACCAGGGGAGAATTGCACCTAAGGCACGTGACGGAGGGATATTTGGCCTGCTAATACCACGCTGGCCAGACGGATTGGTATAGGGTTTAATTTCAAGTTTTCCTTATTTCTATGTAAAGGTTAATATTCACAGATAGTCCCTTAGTCGGTTTCTACGACACCCATGGAATGAGATGGGTGGTGACATATTGTACTCTTACTCCGCCACCACACGGATTTTATAAAATATTATAATAAAAAATATGCTCATACATTTTATCATCGCATAAGTAAAACCACAACGCAAAAAACTAACTATCATCTGATTGCGAAACCTCGTGATTGTATTACCGGCACGCAGGCGACGGTTGCGAACATAATGATTTTTACCACCCTGTTTTATGTTAATCGCGTAAATGAATCCGTGGCTTTATGTTTTATACCGATTAACACTTTCGTTAATGGGATAGCGGTGGGGAATTACGTTGTGTTTATCAATAGTTTGGTTATTGTACTATTACCTACTATCAGATTTATCTTAATGCGGCTTCGCTCGCGTTAAATTCCGGGTAGCACTGTTCCCCTTTTCTGGACACAGAAGAAAAAAAAAGTAGCCTATGTTACTCTCCATCCCTTCAACTATCTACACTTAAATCACGTCAATTCGTCGCTCCGTTTTGCCGTGAACGAAAGACAAACAGACACACTTAAATTAAATAAATAAATAAATAAATTTATAATATTATACCCCTTCCAGCGTAAGTTTAGCTTTTTGACAGTTCACGTCCATAAAGTTTCGTAATACTTCGGTTTATTTTTCGAACAAATTATATTGTATTTCATGGACGTACCCATGTTTTTTTCAGTTACCATGGTTACTTAGTGATGGACACTCATAACGATTAGCACCATTATGAAACAAATTACAAATAATCGGTAGAAATAAATGCTATGAATAAACCTGAACTCTTCATAATACGTTTATAAAATGTAATATGATATTTTAGATTAGCTTTAACCCGCGAATGTGTCACGATAAATTATGTATTTTAAATAATACCTAATCTAACTATAATTTTATCATTTTAAGCTATAGGCTAATTCTCTTAACATAGAAGAAAAAAACAATAATAAAATGATAATGTAAGTTGATGTAAGGATCCAAATGTGTAAAATAAAGTAATTTGAAAAATCGCGAAATCGCTTACAATCGAATGGCATTACATTCGAGATACTGCTGAACGTCACTAACGTCAATCTGTCAAATGTCGTTAAATATAGTGGAAAGGGTATAGTATGGATTTTTCTTAATGACGTGTCGGAATAAGTTAAGGAATGCCTTAGGCATTAAGTCCGCCTTTGTACATTATTGTATATAAAGTGTTAAATAAATAAATAAATAAATAAGTATTGGCGGAGTCTACATTGCAACTCAGCCCCGGGTGTCTAAAATCTAAATAAGGAGGATGCAGATATAGAGGTCGTCTAGGTCAGCACCATCGCTATGCCCTAATAATCTACCTCCAAGACGTTGTCTGAAAATATAACCGGTTTTGGGTTCATAGATGGGAACAGTTAGTGACCCTTTTCACTGATATTATGATACGTAGAAGTGCGAGTGAGAAGCGTAAAGTAGTCGTTACAATAACTTGAAGCATTAAAATAATGTAGAAAATGTTAAGATTAGTCATCTACTTTTTTATAAGCAGACGACTTACTAAATAATGTTATCAAATTAAATTCCGCATATTTTCGAAGATTCCCAGAAGCTTTAAGAAAATTTAAAGCCAATGCAACTTTCCAGTTGCAAAAATTGTGAACAAAAGCGTACTTCACATCATAATGTCCTCGGCTTCCACATCATTGAATGCACTAACACATGCACGTACTTTTTAATTAGTGCACGAAAGATAAAGGATTTGCATTAAGTATTAAAGCCTACTTCAGTTCAAAATCTCCACAGCTTTGGTAGCACTGGCACACAACTCTTGCATACACATATACCTTCAATAGTGCTTCAAGCTATCCTAATTAATGTGTTCCAGAGAAGTGAGTTCTTACTTCTCAATTAGTGCACAAAACATAAAGGATTCGAATTATTTCGGAGCAGTTCGCTTGAGCGTTCCAATCAGATTATGGTGTAATCACAGCATTGATTAGTGAGTATGGTAATGAGTGGACAAATTGCGGTGAAATGTACGAGCTTGTGCAACGAGGTTTTTAGTTGATTGATTAATTTTTAGGTTAATTAGAGTTTTTTTGGACTAATAATACTTACATGATATTCACACAAACAAAAGTTAAAATCCCCCATACTACCTACCTACCGATTATTCCTCTATCAATGTTACACCGAGTAATCAGTCAACTTAAAGTTTGAGAGGATAATGTGGAGCATAAGACCTAATCTTAGCATTCCATGGATTCTCCGTGCGGGTGCCGGGTCCATCGTGTGATAGAGGTCGGAACATAATACTTTTAGCGGCGGGAAATCGATGGATGAGAGAGGTTTAAGTAAAAAAAATTAAAGGATCATCCAGCAGTTGATGTCAATTTGCTGTTTGTAATAATAGTTTTATATAATACTAGCTAACCCGTGCCCACTTCATAGAGCGGTGAAAAAAACGTTATGAAGCATCCATTTTTTAAACTTCGGAATTGAATTTTAAAAATCGGTTCAGTAGATCTAGAGGTTACCCCCTACAACAACATCACAAACTAACAAATATTATTGAAAATAAAGAAAAAATAAAAAAAAATAAAAAAATCTAAATGGATTGGTACTACGCGTGGTGTGATGGAGCGGATAGTTCTTTATTGGTTAAGCTTGGCATCATCATAGGACCTTAAGTGGTCTTAAGTAAATAAAAAAATGTGCAGTATTTAGTAGCAAAGAAACTAAAATAACTCACCTGTGGATATCGATTAATAGTGTTTGGATGTGGATAGGGTTGGTATCCTCTGTACCCTTGTATGTTCCTCATCATGCCGTTGCAGCCAGGCAGTACGGCTGGTGCTAATGCTTTCTGTAGCTGTTTCTCTTGTTTGCGGTACTTTGCGCGACGATTTTGAAACCACACCTGATTGAAAAGAAAATTTGATTAATATATTAAAGTTTAATACATATTAGTATCATTGTGAGTTTAAAGAATCATCACATCACAAATCAGTGTCCCTAAAAGATTACAGCCTTGTTGATAACGTTCGATTATAATACTCGTAGTGAAGAAGTTGACTAAATTGCATTTATTTATTTATTAAATGCAATTTAGTCAACTTCTTAACCGTTTCCGTGCGGAGGTCTTTTTATGTAATCTTTAGTGAATGGCGTCAAACAATAAATCCGTGATGCCTCTGGGGTATGTCCCTGGAACTAACTTTCTTTAGATTTTTTGTTACAATTATTATGTTTCAGCGGGACATTAATGCGCTGTTATGATATACAGATCTTTAAAGTTTAGGCATCTAGAACTAAAATGGATTTACAAATAACATAGTTAACAACTAATTGACATGCTTTGTATAACTAGATACCTTATGTAATATATAATGACAAAACAATGGACAAAATACTGGAGTCCCTAATCTGTGTGTTGTCAACGGGAATGAAAGCGTGCGTCGTTTGATATGGTGATTAGAGCTGATTAGAGGGAGAGGGTGGATAACACCCCTCCTCCTGCCTCCCTCCCTCGCCCTCACGACCCGGGGGAGGGGCATTGCGCCCTCCGTACGCACTCTCCATATAAATAAACCGATATACGCCATACCTAACCGCGAGTGAACCCACCCCTATAACTTTATATGTACCTAGTAACATTTTTACTGTAGAGTTTTACAAAAATAAATAAATTATAGTTTTGATATTGTCTTAACAACTTTTGAGTATTATGATCTGTTAACAGCTGTTGTGGAAATTATTAAAAAGGGTTATAATTTAGGATTTCTCAATATTGTTATTTATTTATTTATTTATTTATTTATTCATTTAATCCACAAAACAATATCAATAACAATATATATATATGTTATTATTGTGTTTATCTTTACAAAAATATAACCTTTACGTAATAAAAACAAGGAGAACTTGAAATTAAACCCTAGACCAATCCGTTTGGCCAGCGTGGTATTAGTAGGCCAAGTAACCCTTCGTTACTGGAGGAGGCCCGTCCCTGCAGTGGGACATTAATGGGCTGTTATGATGATGATGACGAAATATATGACCTTCTTGATCGGGTGGTATCTTTATCCTAGTGCTAACGAACCTAACATACATGTTCTACTCAATCTCGTCCCAAAAGTGTCGGAAAAGGCGATTTTCAGTCAAAAATATTTAAATTAAAAAACTAGCTTCGAGCGAATGTAAAATCAGAGATTATAATATTTATGCATTTGTTTTACGCTTAGGTAATAATTTATTTCACATTATTTTTTGATAAAACAACAGCATTCCCAAGGAGGGTTGGCGACAGGCAGGCGGCCGGCCGTAAAATATAGCCAAAACTTTTAACAGTGTGTGGAAGACGAAGACATGCTGCGCCGACCCCGAAAGAAAGAAAAATACAAATTGAGATAAGGGAAGGGAAATGATGATGATGATTTTTTGATAAAAACTAAATTACTTTAAACCTATTTTTATGACATTTCATGGGATATTTACCTTTTTAATTGGTCATTATTAAGGTAAAAAAGGTAATAATCAATTAAAAAATATTGAGAACTCCATTTCTTTTTAAAGTCGATGAAACTACTGACTGGTTATTTCATATACTTTCTTGATAGATTGGGAAGTATATTTCATATTAAATGTGGGGCGGCTATGGTATTAAGTTCAAAAGTAAATGGATAACTGTTAAAAGTTAAAAATCCGGAATCATGAAGAATGGGTAGTAGAGTAACTAAATGATTGGAACCGAATCTAGAATATTATATTACTAGTTAAACCGGAGGAAACAGTATTGTAATGGAAGGCTCGAAGTCAAGCTCGAAGTGTTATATTTGAACATAATGTTTAGCAAGTAAGTTAAAAACTGTTTTATTACAAAACTCAATGTTTTAATAAAAAGACCAAATCAAAATCAGAGATTTGATACCGATTACCTATGTCGTGATTACATGGATGATTTATTAATAAAAAACAATTTGATAAAATTTCTATGGGGTTAACTTTAAAATATATTCAATCAAACCGAAAAAGATTAGTATTAATTGGTTCAGAAATGACTAAGTTCCTAGTTCATAACAAACATTAAAAAAAATACATCCGACATTTTGGATTTGTTTTAGAATACATAAGTTAAGACATAAAGTTAACGTTAAGTTAAAGTTAACCAATCGAAATGTTAAGTAAATAACAAAATTATTAGCACTACCATATTTATTCCAATATTCATTTATGATTTGACCCGCAGTCAAACAATGTTGTACATACATACATATATATACTCTCAAATAGGGGATGATCCCCTCAGATTGAGGAACGCTCCCACATCAACGTAGGTAGGTATAGATAGAGGGAGGAAACATAAATGGGATATTAGTTTTTTCGCAAAGCTACCCGGCATCCGCCTCGGAGCGCGTTGTAATGAAAAACGAAGCAATTTCCTAACGGCTTAAAGAAACGTATCGTTTGTAAATGTCTATTCAATTATGGTGAAGATACTGAACAAATTATGTAAATATATACTTTGCGTAAATAATAATTTGTGTTACAATGTTTGAAGGATTTAAGAGTATTGTCTACAAGTATATTATTATGTAAACACATGTAATTGACTTCGCGTCTATTAAATACATATATTAAAGTTATTGGTGTGAGTTTTCTGAAAATTAATTAAATCAAAATCTGATTTTTAAATGTTACAAGTCAAATATTTGTCAATCTTCAATTTTATCCTTAAACTAGCTAATGCCCGCGACTTCGTTCACGAAAAAAATGTACGAAGGTTAACCATTTTGTATTCTACGAAACCCTATAGGCCTTGGAAATGACTGTGTCACTCACAGCACTACAACGACAACTGGGACCGGTACTTTATGTGCCCTCCGAAGCACGAAGATGTTCAAATAAAATATCACTGAACACCCATCTATGGAATGACCTCGCTGAAGTTGCCTAACCATAGTTATCGTTCCTAAATCAGTGATCGCAACAGGCTGTGAGTGGCTGCCAGGAAACATGCATAAAAAAAGAAATTTTATTTTTATTTTGCGGAACCCTAAAAAAGAAGCCTTAGTTGTTTGTCATAAAATTAGCTGAAAAAAAAAATTATATGTAGGTATTGATGTATAGATTAATACGTTGTTTAAGGCAAGAGCCAATGTCTATGAGTTATTTAGATATTACTTTTTACTCTCCCATAACACACCAAAATTCAACCAAATTATGGCGATATTTTATCCAAGTCTATTGGTTATGCGTGCTACTCGTATGATTCCATTGCCACTATAAGCAAGCAATCTTAAGTGCCTTGTCGATCACTTTTGTCCTACCTCGGCTCTCTAGCCTCTACAGGGAAACTCCCAATGCAGCTACGTCCATTGCCCTACGAGATGAGATTTAGCCTTCTGAAAATAACTATAGCCAGTGACCAAGTCTCTGTTTCGTAGAATGGAATAGAATAGAATATTTATTTTGCAAATATAGGTATAAGACATTATAGATATAAAAAATAAACATAGAGTTCTGCTATATATTACCTAGGTACCTAGGCATGAAAAATTTTACAAGATAAAGTAACAAAATAGAATAAAAAGTTAATTTTGCAAAAGATAAATTAATTTTAATTTTGTAAGTAAACATTTTTTAATAATATAAGTGTTCACTATACATTTTACAAGATTTTCCTTAACATTAGTCGGCTTGTTGGTTTGTTAGTGTTGAACATAGACAAAGCTACATAAAACGTGCAAAATTATTACCTTATTGGTAAGGTTATCACAATAGTTAAGTTAATACCAACTAACAAATAAAGACATCTTAACAGCCTATTTAAGGAGTGACGAGCAATCTCCGATGAAGGGTTTTATTTTAACTTTTCCCTCTAAATAACTACGAGATTTGCCTAAGTCTGCTCTTTAAACTCATAAGATGAGATAACTTGGATAACACCATGGAACATCAATACACTGACTCCTTATATGAAAGTAACGTTTAGTTATTAAATTCAACGTTTTATATAAAACCTAACGAGACTTAATTAAAATATGCACAGTTTTCGGTATTTATATATAAATATGATGTTTCATAGCTTAATCAATAAATTAGCATTTTAATAAAGAGCCGAGAAAGCAATTCGATTGTTTCAAAGAGCGATCGAATTATTCAAATGAATACATATTCTATTTTTGGCCAAAGAGTTTTCATTTTAACTTTTTTCATTTTGTCTCGTGTAGCAATTCACATTCGGTATATATTGGTAAAAATACGTACGTTGAGTAATAGGGAGGACGTTTTCCAATCATGATGTAACCTCTTTTGAATGACATAAAATAAATTTAGAGCAAATGGCACATAGGTCAACCAAGGTTGAAGGCAGGGGGAGTGGTCTTTGTTTTATATTGCTTTACTATTAGAAAAAAAGGTAAGAAAAGCCAAGATTAAAGAAAGCACAGAAAGCTAAGTTCCTCCCCTAAAAAGTTACCCGTAACCTACTTTTTTGCTAAATAGTGGTGACTGTTTTGAAATAAATAAAATTTGTTACAAGTGATGCAAGCAACTCTTCTGATTCTATCATCATCGAGGTCAATGGATATAATCAACGTATTATATCTATTAAACAAACCCTCCTAAAAGCCATAGCTGATGTTTCTACCCAACAATCTATACCTAATAAGGTTTATTTACCCTCATAGAAATATAACCCTTTGATAATAACGAAGTAGGTATCTAACAATCAACAAGAAACAATTTCCAGAAAGAGTTAACTCGGTAAAGATCTTTCGCTAAAAACACTCAGACCGAGGCAGAACATAAACATCTATAGATCTATCTAACAACGTGACAGGGTAGCAAGTTATCCGAAGAAAACGGTCGCCTTTAAACTGAAAAAGCACGGGATCCAACAAAACATTTTCTTATTTCCAATTGTAGAATTCATTTGAGGGCAGAGACAATGTCGAGAGGCGCGCGGGGAGGATGAGCGGCTAACTTCGTTACGGATCCATTTGATGGGATTGCAATGCCTCAGGGGCTACCCCCTCCCGCCCTACTTCGCCGCGACCCTCGCATGCCCGGCGACGTTGTATTTTTATATCGAAATTTCCTCTAGGAGGAGGGAGTTCGACGTCGCTGTCGTCTTTAACGTTTACATTCTTATGTAGCGTCGCCTAAACGTTAATAGCCTCCTACGGAGCGCGCGTGCACGAACATACAGTACTAGAGTACCTACACATACATCATGTACTTAGACGTAGGTATCTATGTACCGTACTCGGCTCTGTGTGGGTGCGTTACACAAGTGCGCCGCGGTACATACTCACCTACACGCATTTCACGTGCTTTTAGCGACTCTGCCGACGTAAAAGTATGTTATAATGTCGTTTCGTTCAACCTTTCACTTTCTAAGAAAAGCTTCATCATTCATTGGGCTTGAAAGAAAGAGTAATTGTCGTTCTGATGGAGCTTCAGTGAATAAAATATCAGATGAGAGCTACTTCATACGCAACTGTTGGTACTTTAGCAATAAGTACCTACATTATAATATTAACTTCTACTATGAGATACTTTTTACATTGAGCTACGATGTAAGCATTAGAAGAGTGACAATGTATAAAAAATTCATAGGTCGTAATTTTAATGTAGGATGTTAAAAGTCATGTTCTGAATAAAACATCTAAAGCGACAAATTAGGTGCTCGGGGGACAAATCAATATCGAGGGTCCCGGGGGTTTGAGCAATTTTAAAACTGAGATAAAGATCTGTCGCGAGTTACTGTAAGCATTTCGTATTCATACGGTCGAGAACGACAGATGGCACTTTAATTCAATCCGCCTCCGGCCTACGCTCCAAATTGTATTATCCGAGTATTCGCGCATCATTGATATTTGGACAATTCTATCGAAGAACGAATGGCGTGATACTATTGTGCTGCCTACTGTATTTTTGTTCTCTGATTTTTATTGTTCACGCTGCGGGTGGTCAATTCCGTGTTACCGGTTTACTTAAACGATTTTACACTAGAAAAAAAGAGTTTTATATTTATACGAAAAAAGTCTTTTTTTAAAAGACTGCGCTATTATGGAGACTTATCTTTGTAGGCTTGATTGTTTACGCATAAAAATCTGCATGTTTTTTCCTATGTTGTATTAATCTTGTAATTATGTATTTTATTTAGGTAATATAACAGTAACAAACCAAACATAGATAATATAGAAATCAATTTCATATTTTGTCCTTCGGTTTTTATATCTTTGATCCGCTAAATCGATAACCCTAAAGTTTGGCTTTTCCGCAAACAAAAAATCATGATAATGATAGTGTAATTTATATGATAATTGATCTCTATTCTGATTTACAGGTGACACGTTCATAAGTTCATCATTTTGATTTACAGCATGGAATTTAGACTATTTTTTCGTTATAACTTTTAACCTATCGCGTTTCATTAATATACCTAAATATTATTTAAACGGGATACGAAATCATCCCATGGGTGTCGTAATAACCGACTAAGGGACTATTCGTGAATATTATCGTTACGAAATAAAAAGAAGGAAAACTTGAAATTAAACCTTGTACTAATCCGTCTGGCCAGTGTAGTATTAGCAGGCCAAGTATCCCTACGTCACGGGAGGAGGCCCGTCCCTGCAGTGGGACATTAGTGGGCTGTTATGGTGATGATGAAATAAAATGCGCGTTAATATCCCGTTTATATAATATTGATATTTTCGTTTATCAAGAAGGGATCCTTACAATGTATTGAACTAAGTATTTAGTTTAAAAAATTTAGTAAAACATAATACGTAATTGTGTAACAAACCTGGATCCTCGCTTCGTTGAGTTTAGTCGTTCGAGCTAACTCCTCTCTGCAGTAGATGTCTGGGTAATGTGATTTGGCGAATGCTGCCTCTAATTCAGCTAATTGTTCCTGTACAAACAAACGACATGTTTTATTTATTTGTAGGTACTTTTGTAATTACTTATTAAATAGTTTGGCACTGGTTTTAAAGGTAAGTACTTGTTTAATTTGTTAATTAAAAAACACTGAACGAAACGGTTGTTTTCCGTAGTGGTTGTATGGGACGACGGAAAATAACAATTAACCGTAGTCCCATTTCTTAGTGGGACTACGGCAAATACTCTGTAGTCGAATATCGCTTTTCAGTAATCCCATTAATAGAGATGTAACAATATGAACAAACTATAGTTCAAATCAATCAACTTTTGCGACGACGACCTCTGTGGCGAATTTGTCAATTTACCTCATGATTTTTAAATCCTAAACGGGGTCGAGAATAGTCATGATGCTGAGGACTGTCAATGTCATGGGCATTCGGACTAGAACCGAAGCTATTCATAAATGTTATGAATTTTTATTTTTTGCTTAATAATGTCTATAGAGGGGCAAAAATATATTTTATGTAGCGTTCCACAGGGACGCATATTATCCTACTCTCAACGTATCACTTTAAGCTGATTTTGAAACAAAAATAACTAAATATTTTATGTAAAACCTAATAAAATAATAATTATTCTCTTATAAATAAGTACAAGAGAATATACATACCTGCGTAAAGGTAGTCCTATGTCGTCGTCGTGCTGGCGTGGGACAAGACGCTGTGGTAGGTGTATGCCCAGCATGTTGAGGGCCCAGCGCTGGGGATAGTGCAGAGGCACCGCCAGAAGCACCGACTGCCCCACCTGGCTCAGGCTTTAATTTTTTGAAAGCACCTTCCGCTGTTGAAGACAAAGTCTTGGTTATACAGGGTTACTGGTTAACTCGACCCAGATACTTCAAGGGCTATCAATTAACGTGTAGTCTTTTCGTTGCTTCGAGAACTTTCAAGAATAGATTGTTTTGTGGTTTTGGATATTATTGCAATAGGAACAAAAAAAAAGTTCCTGAGTTTACTAGAGTCGAATAGTATGGACCACAGATACCAGATGTGGTCTGGAGACTTTTCAAATAGTATAAGAAAATGATAAACAAAAAACAACAACAATAATTTCAAGAAGCACTTTAGCTAAAACTTTTGAAAAGAACTAATTAGTTTTGATGGCAGTAATTTAAAAAAGATTACCTACCGAACTTAAAAGAACTTTACTAAACTAAACAGAATAAAAAATCGCAGCAATATGTAATACATCTTTTTTAAGCTTAATAAAAAACACAAAAAAATACAACCGAATTGAGAACTTCTTCCTTTTTTTGAAGTCGGTTAAAAAGCAATTCACCTTTCCCACACATTCATGAATACAGTAAACCTATTGTAAATACATAAATTGAATGACAAGTCCCACATCGTCGTCGTCCACTCAAAGAAACGTTCTTATTTGCATACCGGGCGTTGCGCATCGACCCCTTACCGTAGGTCAAGTTCGCGGAGCCCGCGTAATTGTAATTGCGTTGCTTTGCTTTAACTAACGCTGTTAAGGACCTAATGATTCGACACTGAGAGAAACCCGCAATCGTTTTGTATTTGTGAACTGAGTTTGATTGTGTTTCTTGTAGATGGCGTTTGTTTAAATACGAAAGTGATATCAGTTGGTACCCTAACGTAGTTTTTTTCATGGTTCTACGTGTTTTTCTTTGGTTTTATACGGCATAATTTTACCTAAATTTTTAAATAAGAAACATTAAGACGAGTAAATACACACAAAGCATTCAAACCCTGTTCTCATGGAGGAAGGCACAGACTGCTGTAAGCTGCTATTTCCGATCCTTACAACCATTATTTGCTTCGTCTACATTGACGCAAACATCATACACGCCCATCGGTTTAGAGTGCTTTGCACCTGCCCTCTCTGAAGCATACTACCAATTTCGCCCCTGTACCTCATCTTATTCGATTTGATATCCTACTTCTATAGTCTTTCATATGTTTTAATAGGAGTTTACTATACTTTTACATGGCAAGCCTCTAAATACAAATTGAGGGCAAATAAGGTTTTTGACGAATTTTGACGTAAAAAAAGGGTCACTATCATATCGTCTTAAACGCAACTGGTAGAAGTAGCATGTGGTCTAAAACGCAGATGGTCTTACTATCATCTCGTCTTAAAGGCAACTGGTAGAAGTAGCATTTGGTCTAAAACGCAGCTGGTCTTACTATCATCTCGTCTTAAACGCAACTGGTAGCAGTAGCATGTGGTCTAAAACGCTGCTGGTCTCAGTATCATCTCGTCTTAAACTCAACTGGCCTTAAACCTCTAAATATGTTTCTAGAGTGGTAACATAATACGTAAAAAGAAATTCATGGGAACCGCTGTCGCCAAAAAACAAATAAACACACAAATAAACTATGTACTAAAAAAAAAATAACATATTCGTAGTACGTTAGAGTAACTTAGATAAATCAGTTAAATAAGTTTAAAGGTATCTGTGTAGACTTTTGAGTCCCTGTTCATCATCATCATACCAGCCCATTAATGTCCCACTGCAGGGACGGGCCTCCAGCTGATCCTACATCTGGGAGTAAACCTTCATAAACTATAAATAGAAGTTATTTTGCTGTAGCGCACAAAGAATTATATGACGTTTTGTAATCTAGATATAAATTCAATTTTCGAGTTAATTTCGCCGTCGTCGATAGATGGCGGTTTTTGCAGTTCTGGCAACTTTAACATGTTGTTCATCAAGGTCATATTCGCGTTATGTTTTACCGTTAGCGACAAGTTACGCGTACCAAAGGGTATTAGTGACACGCTTACCACGCCTACTTAGCACTTCCACTTGATTATTTCTTCCGTGGTTTTGCCAGGAAGGTTTAGTAGGTATTGTTAATACTGGCTACTTAAGATTATAAGTAGTTATGGCATTGTCATTTAAATATTGTCATCCTATTATTTCAATTTTCTCTAAAGAGTTTAAGATTAATACTTAAAGTAATGAGATTGAGATTTTACGACTGTCTTTTGTTTTGACAGATTTCTTTTGCTTTTTTTAATAACAATAAATATGCAACTTTTTTCCGTTTTTCTGATATTATTTATCTAATTTAATTGTACATCTGCCGTTTTAAGTATTTGCTATTACCAGACAATTACGGGTTGTGCCCTTGGCATTTCAGACCAGTTGCGTTTTAGACGACATGAATTTTAGACTAACTCCGTTTTAGACCAGTTGCGTTTCAGGCGACTTGTATTTTTAGACTAATTGATATTTAGACCAGCTGCGTTTTAGACCAGTAGCGTTTTAGACAAGATGCGTTTTATACCCAGTGACCAGCTGCGTGTTAGACCAAATGCTACTTCTACCAGTTGCGTTTAAGACGATATGATAGTGACCCTAAAAATATCACAATTTGGCGACATCATAAATTTTTAGCTTATCGGGTTACGTGCTTATTAATATTAAAATTGAACAGGAAACTAACACAGCATGCAATTTACCTGTTGTTTGCTTGACTTTTAGGCATTTGCTCTGTCTGTAGTCTTAAGATAACACAGTGTTAAGAAGTTTTTAATATTTGTAAATTTTTGCTTGTTTCGGACAGTTTTAAAGTGATTCTTTTTACGTCGAACATTTTCACAATGTTTAGATAGTAATTTGCAAAGTATTTAATAGGTGTCTATGTCCAGCTGTGGATTTCAACTGGCTGATATGATGATGACTTAATAGGTAGATTGTTGTTGGGACAACCACCTAACCCTCTAAATTTCTTATTGCGGGGTCATCGTCGAAGGGCGATGCCTCCTTCAGTAAGGGAAAGTGTTATCCTCTACTAAGGATTTTACGATTATTATGCTTTTCAAATAATGATCAATTTCTGTGAAGCTTTTTTTTCTAATAAGATTTATGCCTGAAAAGATTTTCCCTAAATCGTACAAAAAAAATAACGTCATTATAAATACAGCGATGATGAAATACCTACTACGCTAAAACTGAACATCAGCTGAAAGTTCAAAGAAACTATGCACTCGTGATGAATGTAAAATCCTATCACTAGTCGTTAACTTGTTTTAATAGTCCCCATATGAGTTCAGAGATGCCTCAAAAGTAAGTAGATTGTAACGTAAAAAAATGGCATATTGGCGACATAATCAGTTTACCTTCGGTTTCTCTGAGCATCTGAATTAAGCGAGGGAGATTTTAAAAGCTCCGTCGGAGGTCGGTTTTGCGAAGTATTCATGCATTCCCTTTGACGCTGTTCCCGGCTACTTACTAATTAACATGGAGCTAAGTGTTTGCGTCCGCGGTAAACGGGGCCTTTTAACGTTTAAAAGGTTGTTTTTTTTTATTTGCTTCTATGTTTTTAGGGGCTTTGATGGCGTATATATTGGTTTCGCTTTTTACCTGATATTTTTCCGAGATGAGATTAAACCATTAGATAGATGGATTAAAAAATGTCATGTTTTTAGGTATACCGCTTAAATTTTTTGCGAACGCGCGGTTTTATTTTAATTTTGTGTGATGGTTCTTTTTGTATATAATTTGATTGCAAAATCAACGTTCAGATACAATTTTTAAAGTAGTTGGTGGATGACCAAGAATTAAATACTTTGTCTAAACATTTAACGTATTTAATTTTTCAAATAAAGTTAAACAAAAAAAGACAACTCCCGCACCAGGGACCGAGCCCGGTGGCACTTTTACTGAGACAAACAACATCTACAAGTGGATCACAAAAAATATATTTAAAGATCTATAAGATATAGTCTTTGGTTCTGGAGGAGTCCTAGAAAGATGGTAAAAATAACTTAAACCCACCGTTTTCCTCCTTCGCCCACGAAGGGGGCCAGGACGGTGAGAAGACTGGGTATGGCTGCCCGCGGTAGCGGGCCCCTACAACAATAAAGTCCCTAAAACAATAATAATAATAAATCCCACAAAATGAGATAAGTAAGAGAAGTCTAATTATTATAAACGCAAATGTTAATTGAACGATTTAAAATTATAAATTAAACGCTAAAGCTTCAGAACCGCCTTCTAAGAAATAAGGTGCACAGATTAACAATAGCTTGGTAAAGGACATAACTCGCTTTTATAGAGAACTAAATACCCACATCATTGAAGAGTTTACTCATTTCTCGAGCAAAGCCCGCTTTTAAACGTATATTTTTAATCATATTTTTTTAGGTGGTTAAAAATACCAACTTGCTTAAGCCAGTTAATCCTAAAACACACTTAAATTTCCAAAAACAACATACAATAGTTTTATCTGAACCAAATCAAAAGGGGACCAAAATTAAGAGGCATTGCGACAAGTCCAACAGTATTTATATTTGAACATTTGTTCGGGGGCGTAACAGAGATTCAATGTAACATGTCATTAGGGTGTCGTAATCCCCTAATTATGACGATTGACATGAAAGGTACATCTGTGGCTGTCGAGAGGTGTCGGGTGACTGCACCCTAGTGTTGAACCACCACCTCTATTGTGTAAATTGATTCCGAGTGTCGACTTCTTGTTTTGAATGTTTTTTGAAGAATGACCAACGTGTATGAAGAATATTGGGTTAAGAAACAGAAAAATTGAAGAAGCTGTTTATTATACGAAAATAAAGTAACATTAAAAAGACTCTGGAAAATATGTAACAACCTAACAGCAATCAATTGGTTTATTTTAGTTTTCATGTTATTATTATAATATCCCTTAGTGATGATGATGAGGTTGGAGAGAAAAATGCTATGCTCTGGCTGACAAAACAAGAAGTATGAACAGGTAGTCAGCCTGTCCATACTTCTTGTTTTGTTTTCGTAGAAATAATATTTGCGAACTTTTTCTAGTGTTCTGTGACGACACTCGTGGCAGATCTATTCACAAATTTAATACATATTACAATTTTATCCACTTAACAGAATAGTTTTCACAATCGTTATTCTTCAATGAAATATTCAATTTACCAACATCTTTATCCGTTTTACTGTATTTTTGATGACATTTATTTCAAATAAATAGTTTTTAGTATTAGGGCTGTCGATGTAGAGACCACCTCATGTGAGCCACGGGGCATCCCCCAGCGTACATATGCTACTCACGATTATGCACTTGCAACGGAGCAAATGCCGCAAATCTGACAGATTGAATTTTAATTGTTCCTTTGCTTAGTTTTGGTATAACTGTGTGTTGGGAACCATATGTGTATCTTTGCATTTTATATTTTTATTTCTTATTAGGAGTGTAAAATAAACACACATTTTTTTTTAATAATGACATGTAATTATCAATTTGCCTATGTCCAGCAGTGGACGTCCATAGGCTGATATGGATGGATGGATGGAATTATCAATTACCAATAAACGAACATGACTATGACTAAATTTTCAAATATAGTTTCGGTTAATGTAATGTAATCCAGACATACCCATGTCCCAGATGCATAGAATCACCCGGATAAATGTTTAACTTGTATAGGTAGACTAGATTGTAATAATTGTACTAATTGTATTTGAAAAAAAAAATTAAATGACAATAAATATTAAAAAAAATAATTGTATAGATTTATGCGACCTCTGGGGTCACAGTCCTACGCTATCCACTACGCCATCAGATTGTTAATATTTTTGTGCGCAATATATCTTCTGGACAGCAAGATATCATGTGATCTAGAGATTATGCCTTAACTGGAACTTTAATTTAATGAACAGATACTTCTATTTCACAATATTTTCAAGACACTAAGTACCTGAGATGAAATATTGGCTTCGTTCATTATTTTTTCTTTAACAGAAACACCACTTTTTTAATGTCTGTAATTTGTTTTAGAACTTTTGAATAGACCTCATCCATTTTTTACCTATTCTACACCAATTTATACTTATAACTAGTTAATAAAAATTAAGTTTTTAATTAAATTTTGAAATGTAAGAAACTATTTTACTTAACAACATATAAATAAATTATTTCATTAAACCAATAACATCACATTACAACGACATACAGGTCAAAACATTTTGAAAATTACTTACTTTTCTAACCCATTAAATAACTATTTTTTCAAGTGCCAGCTGAGTTGGGGCTTGACGTGTAAGTGTGTAAATGACAATAGGTTTAGTGGATTTAAATCGGGGTGCGCTCGCGCCAGCAATCGACACTCCATTATGTCGAGAGGTCCTTACAACCAGATTATTATGCGCATATTGGTTAGCTGTTTAGGGGATTAAATAGGGTTTTTTGTTACTTATTTGCAGATTATTTTGGTTTTGCTATGGTATTTTTAAGACTTTTATATTTATCATAGCTTTTAATCTTTAAATCTTGTTGGAGTAATGAACTATAGTGTTGGAGTGAACCTTGATCTACTAGTACCATGCTGGTCTGTTTTTTTAAGAGGTAGCCTAATATCAGGAAATTTTATACATTACTATGTTATATTCCTATTCCATCACCACAACTTTATATCAGATTAAGGACTACAGACTGCTAGACATTACGATCTATCTTAAAATTTTATAGTAAATTCGGTAAATTCTAAAGCGTCTTAAATGCTTATACCTAATAATGATTAATATCGCTTTATCAAAAATGAGTAACAGCTTACTAAAAGTATAATAAGGTTACATCTGCCATTTTTAATATGTACTTCCGACTTAACCCTATGCATACAGTGGGACCAGACAGGTGTAGGCACACGATCGCCACGCGTCACGGATTTAAACTATTGTGTTTTGTTAGTATGGCCTGGCCAAGTATGGTAACCAGTCCCCTACATTCCTTTAAATTTGTGATTTGTTTAATTGAAATATTGACAATATTTTATGAAACGTATTTTATGGAAACTGTAGTTAAATAAAATGTTAAACTCAATCTATTTAATGTCCCACTACAGGGATGTGCCTCCTTCTGTCACGAAGGGAAATTTCGTCTAAGTACTAATATTTGGTTTTATGTAAAATTGTTGTATTTTTGTTTCGTTCTAGACTTCTATTATCAAGGAGCGTAAACAAAAAATAATATATTTGTAATCCTATATCCAGTTTTTACGACACCTATCAGAGGAGATGAAATAGTGATACCATGATAAATATATTATGTACTTCGTCACCGGACATTGTTTTTATAAATCAAGTTAAAATATTAATTATTATGTTATTCAAAAGTAATTTACTTATATAACAGCTAATGATAATGTCAATTTAATTACTTTTATCGTATTTTTAACATGTTGTCTTGTTAGTACCAAACAACAGTTTAAAGTGACCAGTATGGATTCATTACAGTGTGTCGTTATATACGTATTGCTTTGTAAGTATTTATTTTATTTATTATAATCATAGTTATGCTTGTTTTTTCTTTTAAATATATATTGATTATGTCAAAATCAAGTGACCTCTGTCTGTAGTCTTAAATTTTACTCCGGGAATTAAAATAGCCCTTAATTCGTTTGCTTCTATGCCATCACATCGGTATGATATATATAGCTTACATTTAGGAATGATAAATAATATTTCATACTAAAATGTCATTGCAATGAAGGTGAAAATACGGAAATCTGTCAATCAGTTAAGTGGAGGGCAATGGAAAACACTTGTCCCTGGGGAGGAATTTTCTCGTAATATTAGGTCTTTACCTATTAAATTGCCTTTTTATTTGAAGTTACATTTTTCATACTAACGTTTTTTTAATTTTTCCATAATTATTAAACATAATAAAAAGAAGTTTGGTATAAGTAATGGCGCACATTTAAGCTAACTATTGTGTTTAAAACAAAGAAAAAAAAGTATCAGGGAAGAAGTTACAATGAAACAAATGGGAAAATCCGGTGTTTTAAATTGGACCCATGTTCACAGGCTTATTAATAATACAAATAATAATAATTTTTATTTATTAGCTTTTGTTAGTTGTTATTAATATCCTATATTTCCTAAATAACAAAAATTGTTTAATACAATATATGTTTTAAAAGAATATAGAGTCAAAAGACTGCGCAGAAATAAAACGGCAACTTCATAGGTAAAGACCTTATTTTTAAAGATACTTATTTTTAACTAAACCTTAAATACAAGAACATTAAACACTTGAAGAAAAGCAAGCAAAACCACTTTAGCTTGGTCTGAACGTACCTACAAATCAAACAATCGCATCAGTTCATTCCGATTTGTAGCCAGTCTTGGAGGCAGATCTGATTGATACGCTTCAGTTCCTCTGACTGAAACAAGATGAAGCTAAATACTTCTCGACGATACGTTTGTGTGTCACAGCTAACAAGATATAGCTGACTGAACTAAAAATTAAGATTTTGATGGAGGTATTGTGTCTTCAATGTGTTATGAATACATTAAAGACGCAATAACTATAAATTATCACTCCAGTACACAAACCAGTTAGCAATCTAGCCAGTTATCCACTCGCCTGGCGAAGCGCCCATACTTTCGAGGTGTAGGTATATTGCCTCTTGTTTACGATTCTCAATAATTTTATTCCAGGATACTCATACGATGAGATGGAATCCTGTTATTTTTGTATTCTACTAAAACTGTATACGAAAGTAACTTAGGGTGTACGTTATCCTTCTTTTGTATTCGGGGAGCTTATGTCTCCAAAATTTCTCTTAGTCGTTCTTATTAAAACCCATGTCATGAGGTGAGTTAGTGATACTGTGTGTTCTTACTCCTTCTTCATCACACAGAACTTTAAATCTGCAAGTCAGTATATTGCTTGATTCTGGTTAATCTTGCTATCTGCTTAATTTTTCAGCAAACACCGTACCTCTGCATGCTGGTTTATTAGATCCTATTTCAAATCTATTAAGAGGAGCAGGACAAAATGGAAACTCAGCTGCAGCTTCTGTTAATTCGATGTTATCATCATTTCATAACAATGGTGGTTTAGCAGAACAAAATGGAAACTCAGCCGCAGCATCCGTTAATACAATGTTATCATCATTCCATAACAACGGTAATTATCAAGGTTCTGGGACTCATCATAATAAAGGACGAAGCCGTCAAAATTCTCAGACATGGTGGGCTACTACAGCGGGAACCGGAGTACCTAATATATTTAATAAACCAACAGCAAAACCTGATTATGATGAAATTGTTGCTCAAAAGTTTCCTGAAGCTACAGACTTATTAGCTAAATTAAAAGAAATGAATAAACTGAAAGAAGAAGCAAAAGCAAAACAAAAAACACATCAAACTACAACTTCCAAGCCAACAACGAAGTCTATGAACTCTGGGAAAACGCCAAGTTACCATAATCAATCTGGAGGTGACAAAAGTGATGACAACACATCGAATGATAATTCAGAAGATAAAGTTAAAGTATTGAAAGTATTAATAGAGAAACAGTTCTTCTTTCAAGCCGAAGCCGTTAGACCAGAGCCTCAAGCTCGGAGAGGAAGTGAAACTATTTACTATATTGAACTTTAAACAGGAACTTAAGATTATTGCTTTGAGAAATGGTAATGCCAGATCAATTTGAATAGAACCTAAATTAAAAAAAATGGTTAAACTCATATCTATAAGACTTGATAAAACTAAAAAAAATTTAACTAAGCAAAAGTTGTTTTGTTTTAGACAAGTAAAATTATAATAGCAAAATTGATTTCGTGAAACATCCAAATTATTCTTGATATTATTTTGCAGATATTTTCTTTGAGAGACATTCTTCAAGTAAAAATAAAACTATGTTACCCTATGTATATTTTTGAGTATATAATAATACAGAAACACTGGTATAGAAATTTCAATTAAATGCATCCTCCAAAAACACAGTATTTCAAAACCAATCCTATTTTAAATAACATACAACTGTTTACGATGCAGTAATTAGATTTGAAATTACTGGTTTTGTGGTATTAGTATTAAATATAACTATGTAGTACTCGTTTATATTGATAAGCGTAAATGTGTTTAGTAATTATATCAAGCTCATTAACTGCATATGCAGTTGATTATGCAATTTTGTCTCTCGATTAGAAATTGTATCAGGTAATGTTAAATTATTACAATAATTAGTATTTGTGTAATAGTATTGATTCTATTTACAAAAATAAACAAGGAAATTACATCTTCTACCTTGATGTCGTTATGAACAGGTTTGACCAGGGAGTCAATTCTCGTAATGTAATTTGTGCACTGAAAATTAATTTTCGCTCATGTTTTATATTTGTCTTTAATTCAAATGTTAAATTGAGTCTGGTAATAAATTAATATGTCATAATCATTGACTTAGAGTTATAAAAACACAAAGATTAAATATCTAGGCAAGACTAATGAAGAACTGGACCAGCTTTAATTCATTTTAAGATAAGATTATTTTTAAGACTTAAACGAGATGCTTTGTAGAGATGGTATTAACAGTAGATATTAATATCCAACACTTATTATACATTATAAAAGTAATCAAAAACACTATGTATATTACATGGATTTAAACCAAAATACATTTTGATTCTTGGTACAGCTCTATATAATGCTTGCTTGACGTTATGCAAACTAAAAATAAATTATCATAATCATAACAGCCCATTAATGTCCCACTGCAGGGACGGGCCTCCTCCAGTGACGGAGGGATACTTGGCCTACTAATACCACGCTGGCCAAACGGATTGGTATAGGGTTTAATTTCAAGTTTTCCTTCTTTTTATTATGTAAAGATAACATTTACGGATAGTCCCTTAGTCGGTTTTTACGACACCAATGGGATGAGATGGGGAGGTGACATATTGTATTCTTACTCCGTCACCACACGGACTTTTTTTATAACGCACTCGTACGTGCTTCGTAGTTAAAGGCACTGTGGCTGTAGTTATCAGTATAAGTAGCTTTTGTGGTAACTATAGAAATTATTGATGATAAAAATTTGGGTTTTTTTATTTCCATATCATTATTTTTAGAGTAGTATCAGATAAAAAGAAATAAAAATATGAATTCATAATCACATAGTAAAATACTAAAGTGTAAAAACCCTAAAAAGTTTAAAGACTCAGCACTAATAGACAGCATTAATAGATTGAAACCTTTCTTAACCAGTTTATTCTGCGCTAGAAGATAGTGCGAACAGTACGAAGTAGTATTCAGAGGACAGAAGCGTGGAGTGCGTCACGTGCCGCCATTGTTAGCGACTGTCTACGTGACGCGCTGTGTTGAACTGCAGTCGAACGTGGACGTTCTTTATAACGCACTCGTACGTGCTTTGTAGTTAAAGGCACTGTGGCTGTTGTTAGCACTCGGGGTATAGGTAGCTTTTGTGGTTACAGAAATTATTGATGATAAAAATCTGGGTTTTTGATACCCATATCATTATTTTTGGTGTATTATCAGACAAAACGAGATAAAAATATTAATTCATAATAACATAGTAATATACTATAATGTAAAGACACAGCACTAATAGATAGCATTAATAGATGAAAACATTTCTTAATCAGTTTATTGTGCGCTAGAAGATAGTGCGAACAGTACGAAGTAGTATTCAGAGGACAGAAGCGGGGCGTGTGTCACGTGCCGCCATTGTTAGCGGCTGTCTACGTGACGCGCTGTGTTGAACTGCAGTCGAACGTGGTCGTTCTTTATAACGCACTCGGACGTGCTTTGTAGTTTAAGGCACTGTGGCTGTAGTTATCAGTATAGGTATAAGTAGCTTTTGTGGTAGCTATAGAAATTATAGATGATAAAAATCTGGGTTTTTTATTTCCATATCATTATTTTTAGTGTAGTATCAGACAAAACGAGATAAAAATATTAATTCTTATGGTAAAATACTAAAGTGTAAAAACCCTAAAAAGTCCAAAGACACAGCACTAAAAGACAGCATTAATAGATTAAAACCTTTCTTATCCAGTCTATTCTGCGCTAGAAGATAGTGCGAACAGTACGAAGTAGTATTCAGAGGACAGAAGCGTGGCGTGTGTCACGTGCCGCCATTGTTAGCGGCTGTCTACGTGACGCGCTGTGTTGAACTGCAGTCGAACGTGGACGTTCTTTATAACGCACTCGTACATACGTGCTTTGTTGTTAAAGGCACTGTGGCTGTTGTTATCACTATGGGTATAGGTAGCTATTGTGGAAATATAGCATTTAATAGCTTAAAACATTTCTTAAACAGTTTATTCTGCGCTAAAAGATAGTGCGAACAGTACTAAGTAGTGTTCAGAGGACAGAAGAGTGGCGTGCGTCACGTGCCGCCATTGTTAGCGGCTGTCTACGTGACGCGCTGTGTTGAACTGCAGTCGAACGTGGACGTTCTTTATAACGCACTCGTACATACGTGCTTTGTTGTTAAAGGCACTGTGGCTGTTGTTATCACTATGGGTATAGGTAGCTATTGTGGAAATATAGCATTTAATAGCTTAAAACATTTCTTAAACAGTTTATTCTGCGCTAAAAGATAGTGCGAACAGTACTAAGTAGTGTTCAGAGGACAGAAGAGTGGCGTGCGTCACGTGCCGCCATTGTTAGCGGCTGTCTACGTGACGCGCTGTGTTGAACTGCAGTCGAACGTGGACGTTCTTTATATTATAACGCACTCGTACGTGCTTTGTAGTTAAAGGCAGTCTAGATGTTGTTAGCATTGTGGCTATAGGTAGCTTTTGGGGTGATAGAAATTATTGAAGATTTAACTGGAATTTTGAATAGATTTTTGGGAGGAGTCCGTCCATATTATATGTTCATAATTATGAATGGGCTAAATATGAATGCTATAAGCTTGTAGAGATCCTTAATAACAAAATACTTTGTATGTATAGTAATGGACACAAAATACAAAACATCACCAACCCTTCAAATCGTGATTGTCCATAAAATGAACATTTTCAAAATAAACCAATAACAACCCGCCAGGCCAGAGTGGTACCCACTAGTAGGTCAAGTCCGTCTTTAGCGGCCCTGCAGTGGGTCCCTTAAGTGGTCCCAATTATCGAATCGCATGATCAGTATAAATAAACTATCTCGAGCGGATTGCAAGTACCTAATCAATTTTTTTTGTAGCTATTAACTAGTTTTTGCATTTAGTAAAACATAACCTTTGGCTGTTCTTAAATCTGTACGAAATTTCATTAAATTGATCCTTGTTAATCCCATTGGAGCATTTAGTTTTCTCGGCATAAAAGCGTATGCTTTAAACAAGATCTTCAGCAAGTGAGGTACCTTTATACCAAATTTAATATAAATACTTTCAGGGGCTTGAGTATGAAGAAATAAATATAAACCTTTGTGGTTTCTATACACTATCGTGACCATGTAATATTATTTTAATTTTGTAAAAATTATAATAAATAAAAAAATAAAAAATGACAAACATCTCTTTACACAATTTCATTAAGTGGGATGTAGTTGTCAAGTAACATGTACTTTTCTAAATCTTTTGAAATAACAGCCTAATCATGATACCAGCTACTAACTGAAGGGTCAAGTTTCGAAGAGAAAATTGGGCATCTGATAATTATTGTTATTTGTATAGTATGAGATAGTTAACTTTAAGTGCCAATACTTGTCATTAAATGTGGCTAAGTAAATCTTTGATCAGAATAGACAGTTATTATCTACAAAAGGGAGTAGAACAATTACGTGAATAATATCTACCTTCTCCGAAAATAGTTCATACGAAAACACATCGCACGTCACAAACAAAAGGGTATTATTTCGAAAACGTTGTTTTGAGATATCGCGTATTGAAGTTTTAAAAAATCATAGTTTCGGAACTACTTACTCAAATATTTAAAATTATCTCTAGATTTAAAAGTACACTATCCTTCTTTATGCTGGTTAAGTTTAGTTTGTGTATCTATAACAGTTTTTTTATATTAATAGTTTTATGGGAACAGAAAAAGATGATACCCTTTAAGCAGTCCAAATAGCTCTTAAGTTTAACTTGCTACTCTCTAGCTTAACCAAAATTTACCAAATTATTTCGATAACCAGTTGTAATTAATATTGATACTATATTAAGCAGCACAGAAATTATCTTTTGCCTACATGGCTAAGGGATTATAATTCTTCTTCTTCTTCGTTTCGACGGCAATAAGTCTAATTTCAAATATATTTTAGATGTGTTTTGCCCAAAAACCAGCGACAGCAACAGCATTATCGTTGGCACTCTTTAGGTCTTCTGGTGTGCAGGTGGCAGGGCACATTGGGCATGATAGGAAGTGTTCCATGTCCTGGACGAGAGAACCGCACCCACATCCACTATAGGAGGGGTTCAGATAACCCCATTTAGTCCGGTTAGAGTTACAGCGGCCTACTTGGGTACGTAGCCTATTGAGCGACCTCCAGATCGGCCACTGCTCCTCGAAACCAGGTGGAAGATGTTCGGCGGATGGAATGAAGTCCGCCGGTGGTGCAAAGTTTGAGGCCCACCCGTCCAGTCTAGCCTTACTGGGGTCACCGCACAGTGCACGTGTGTGTCGCAAAAAACTCTTACGACTTTTGAGGCGTGCCCTGGGTATATTGTGCGAGTAAAGTGGATGACGAGGGTCGGTCTCTTGTTTTTCCTTTCACTTTCGCAAATGACCTGACGGCGAACACCAGGTCGAGCAATGGCGGCCAATGAGTATAATTTGACCAATGGGGTAGGTTTCAAGCAGCCAGTTATTATATGTTTCATTCAGGGCAGAGTCGATCATACCTGCGTGAGCTGAACGGTGCCATACCGCGGACGCATACTCTCCTGCCGTGTAGGACAATGCCAGACCCGTAGTCCTGACAACATGTGGGGCTGCCCCCCAAGACGCAGAAGTTAGGCGTTTGACCAAGTTGTTTCTGGTTGATATTTTTTGCTTGGTATTATAATAAATTAAATACTGATTGCATCTAAAAAATCTAGAAATTCTATTTGTTTTAGTGTCATAATTAGTTATAATAAAAAAGAAACTCAATATGAAAGAAACATAATTTAACAACATTATGTAGGTACCTACAGTAACAAAACTAAATCAAATGTGATACTTTGGGGACATACGTTAGATCCCTGTTGTCACTGTCAGCAAATGGGTCTTCGTAGAAGTATTGAAGTGGGCCATGAAAGAGAAAGTTGTACCTGGGAAGTATGTGAAGTTAATTCGTGCTATGTAAAGACAAACCAGTTATACGTCCGATCGTCTTGCAACTCCAACCAGTTCAGTGTGGCGGTAGGCTTGCACCAAGGGTCGGCTTTAAGTCCTTACCTCTTACTGACTATGGACGCCTTGACGGCGGGCATACAGGAAATGGCACCCTGGTGCAGTGTTTGCCGATTACATTGTTCTGGTTGGGGAGGATGGACCTAAGATCCAGAGCAGATTAGAGCGTTGGCAGTCCTGAAGCCATAGCGCTTAACGGCATGCGCCTTCTAGTCTTCTCTGTCTTCCGGTATCTCGGTTCTTTCATTCAAAGCGATGGCGTAGTAGATCGGGCGGTCAAGAACCGAGTTAACATAGGATGGATGAAATGGCAGCAGGTCATTGCTTCACGGGAACCATCTGTGACCCCCACAGTCCCCTTAATTTAAGGGGAAGATCTATAAAACTATGATTACACCTGCCGTCCTGTATGGATCAGAGAGTTGGCCAGAAAAGAGATGAATGAAAGACAATCTGTGTGGTGTTACGAGAGTAGATAGAGTAAGAAATGAGTATGTAAGAAGATTTGAAAGTGGCACCGGTGGCAGAAAAATTACGTGGCAGCCGGCTGTCATGGTATGGGCATGTTATGCGGAGAAATGAGAGTCATGTAGTGAGGAAGGTGGTGAACATGTGTGTGGATGGATATTGGGGAAGAGGACGACCAAAGAAACGATGGATGGATTGTGTGAAAAGCTATATGGCTGCGAAGAGTGTTACTAGTGAGATGACGTCCGATAGGACAGTATGGAAGAAAAAAATATGCTGCGCCGACCCCAAATAAAATTGGAATAAGGGCAGGGAAATGATGATGATGAGCAAATGGGTCTTTGTTTTCTTCATTTTAAGAACTGTCCGGTGTACTTAGGCGATTGCTGATTGCTTTCATTATTAAACCAGCCTTCCTACTTCGCTTCATTGTTTTGATTATAACTAAAATTTAAAAAAGACAAAATATAATAACAACTTAAAAGGTAGTATTTTACTTGAAACTTGCAACCATAAAATACAATTGACAAGATGTACAGAATTATCTCAAGCAAATCGGGAGCTATAAAGTATTATTTTAATATTATTTCGTTAAAATTACCAAATTATATTATATTGAACAGGCAAGACAGTATTATTTAAAATAAAACATGAAACTAGTATAAATTTTAACAAGCAATAAGGTATTAACTTTACATAATACTGTTTAGAATACTTACAACTTTATAGATTGATTCCATATTGACGACTGGACGGGTTGTAACTCAGAAAGATACGTGCGACGGCCACGAACGATGCCCGGCTACTGAATCAACTAAGATGCGACTGTCTTACCTATCTCGAAAATAGGGTGCATAAATAGTCAAGAAAGAATTGTATCGTTATATTTCAAAAAGTATTTGGAATTTAAATACTATTTTCTTACCAATTTATAGAGAAAAAAATTAGGTTTCCGAATTCAAAATAAAAAAAAAACGGTTTTTCAGACTTAATACCCTTTTATTTATAGCGTGCGACATCTCTAGAGAAAACTAATCAAATACCTTTAAACTAGTACAGAAAACAGTTGGTAAACTTTAAATGATAATTTCCCTCTGACATACATACATAAATAGGAACGTATTACCGCGAACACATTTTCGTCAATGTTACAATTATTATTCAACGTACATTAAACGCGTAGAACGTATATTCAGCGCGGCAACCCGAGCCGCTTGAAAATTCAGGCTTCGCTCGCGGCCGGGGGCGCGACGGGGTAAAGGGGGTGTGAGGCGTGAGGTACGGGAGGGGTACGGGGGACGGTCGTTAGTGACATTTCGTATTCATGACGTCACCCGCGGGCCGATTGTTTGCAATATTACTCTAATTGGAATTGTAATTATACGCACATATCCCGTGTAGTGGCTATCTACGTGATCACTACGTAGACTGGCATCTAGTTGGTACACTCGTTGTTCGAGTCAAATTCTATTATTATCTTTATTTTTGAATACTATCGGAACGGTATATCTATCTGTTTAAATGTTGGTGTAATCTAAAAAATTGCAAATTGATTAAAACCGAAACAAATACAGATTTGTTTCATCAATTTACAATTTTATTTAAAATACCATACATTTACAAATCTGAAATTACACATTAAGACTGCTATTGTGATGTCATACTACGTATAGCTAGACCACGACGGCGTAGTCGTTATATTAAATGACTGCGACGCAGAAGTCTCGGGTTCCATTCCCGCTCAATGCAAATCTTTGTATGCATGAACATCATTGTTTGCATTGGTCTGGGTGTTTTCTATGCTTAATAGGGACAAGATGGGGTTGTGTGAATGTGTGAGAGATGTTTGGATATTTATTATTTATTTAGTCTGAAACTAAAAGTAACCAAGTTCAGGCATTTTATTTGAAAATGAAAAATGAACATTTCGGACTTGCTTACTTAATTATCTAAGTTTTTATATTTATTTGTTACTTATTAGTAATTTACTACAGACCGTGTCAATCATTATATTTGATCTGTTACATAATGGTTTTAAACAAATTGCTCAGTACAATAAACAAAAAAAAGCTAATAATTGGAGCGTCATCATCATCATAACAGCTCATCAATGACGCAGTGCAAGGACGACTCTCCTTCAGTTACGGAGAAATAGCCTACTAATACTACTGTTCATTTATTACGACTTGATTATAAAGGTAAACAACTATGGCGTCGTGTCAACCACAGACTAAAGACTCTTTGATCTTTAAGTAATAAATAGGAATCAAGGACAAATTCCAGAATCTACAAATGTCAAATGGTGAAATTAATTTTCATCTGTGAAATTTGATGTTGGAAAAAATTACATTTATTTTAAATTTAGGAAAAATAGTGGTTAAATCAAAGTAATTTACGTGTTTTCTATTGCATAAATGTTTAATGCTAATTTTTAGAAATTTTCATCCATATCAAAGTGTGTGATTGATGTAAAAACTAGTGAATTTGCAATAAGTATGTGGTGTTTTTTTAAAAAGTTAATCAAGTAAGGACCCTTTACTTAGCCTACTAATAGCACACTGGCCAGACAGATTTCTATATGGTTTTATAAAAAGTTTTCCTTCTTTGGTTTTCGTTTTGTTTTTTTTCTCTGTCCCTGAGGATTTTACAACACCTATGAAAGAATACGAATGTGGGAAGCATGGCGGTGACACAATACAATGTCAAAAAAAGAAACTGTAGGTATTTTAATTTGACTTTAATAAAGTGGAAAAAATAATGAAAATATAAAATTTACTTGATTCATAATTATGTCTGTGCATTGTTTGCATGTATTAACAGAAAAAAAGTATGTTTTCATACAGTCTAGTATGCGTAGTACAGTCAACTACATAAGTTGATTAGCAAGTCCAACATTACAAGGTCGATTTTCGTATTCAGTGTTTTATGGAAAATTGGTGTTCAGTGTTTATTCCACGTATATTTGAGACTATTTTCTCTTCTCGTCACGACACTTACTAATGGAAGCTTTTAGCGCTGAGATTTTTTGTAATATTGGAACTTTTAATCAACTTATGTAGTTAACTATACAATGTGTGCTTAGTTTGGGATTGGATAGCATTGTATGAATGATTGTTTGTGAGTATATTTCGTACATCTTTACACATAAATGGCTGGACTAATTTGCATATAATTTAATGTGGAGGTAGCTGGCACCTTGGGTATATATGGGATTTTTCTCAATTTATCGAGTGCAAATCTCGAACGGACATTAGAATCCCAGTGTATATAGATTTAGGTGTACCTATTCGTATGATAAGCAATTAAATCAAGAATTAAGAAAAGAATTATTTAACAGCTGCTGCTGTTGTGGAGCGGCGCGGCGGTCCATGGTTCTGAATCTATTGGATAACAAAATATTTGTGTGAGCTTTGACGTTATTTGTGAACATTAAGAATTCTAGTTCGTCTAGAATTCGTGTTGGGAGGGGCCTATGTCCAGCAGTGGACTGCAATAGGCTAGTTGATTGGTTGATTGAAGAATTCTAAATATAGAGGTTGTCCTCAAAATAATAAACATCAAACATGAATACGACTGAAAAACTATACAAAGAAACTTTATGAAAAGTTATAATTTTTTAATAAAAAATTCTACTTCAACGCAGAAGCAATTTATTTGACGATTTACTTGGACTATTTACAGAAATTTCATATCTTATTAAGATACAAACAATTACTACACTAATTTTGATAAAAGTTCTATGAGAGCAAATTAGAGGATTCTAGACCAAAACGTCATATAATTCTTTCTGCGCTACAACAAAATAACTTCTATTTATAGTTTATGAAGGTTCACTCCCAAATGTAGATTCAGCTACATAGTTATTTTTTTGTCAATAGTTTATTTGTGTGTTTAATTGTTTTTTGGCGACAGCGGTTTCCGTAGTCAATTAGTTGTATTGCATTTCCACTTGATTTTTGTTCCGTGGATTCCCATATTAAATTAGTTGTATTAATTAGTAATTAGTTTACTTACGTGTTTATTGGCTAAAACATTAAAGAAAATAAGCTACGAGTATATTAACGATGATTTCGTTATGCATCATTAAAATTGCATCATTGTAAAACTCCTGAACTGAACTAAGTAGTATTAAGTTTATGAGTAGTTGTAGGAGTTGTCATTAAGTTTACTCTTGAAATGGAGACAGGTCGTTAAGCCTCCTCCTCCAGTAAGAAGTGATGGTGGATTACCTTGACAAACAAGGAGTACCGAACAACATGAAATAAACACCTAAAATCGACACCTGCAATCGGTGGTAACATGCTTACCACTGATTACTAACATGCTCGCAATTAGTGCCATCATAGGGAACCGTCATGACCCTGAAAACTTGAAAAAGAGGACGCTCACATTTAGAAAACGGATAATTACACACCTAACATACTACTACTGAGCCTATCTGGAGGCTGAACAGTGGTGTGGAAGTGGCTTTATTGCCGTATTATAAAAGGGGTGTCGGAAAAATAGAAATAGAAGGTACTGAAGAATAACTTCATTAAAACTTTGTATACACATTAAAGGGAAAAGTCATCTGTTCACTCCAAAGGACATTATTATTTTGTACAGGAGGTTTATAAGTTTAATGGTCGCTGTGTTAGTTCCTAAAAACGTCAAAAAGCATATTAGAGCTCTCTAGAACCGCCAAGTAACGAGTGCCTTTCCAGAACTCTTTCTGGAAACAGGATTAAAATAAGCACTGGACTGAGATGCTCAAACCACAGCTTGCACAGGTACGTTATACGGATAGCCATTATTACTTAAGTAAAAACAATGAAAGCCATTGGTATCAAAAAATATAAAAAATTCAACAGGGAAGACGATAATTGTTTTGCATCCGTTAGTGAACTGTTATAAGCACAAGAAAGTCTTATTAGTTACCATGGGCATGAGCATGTAGTTTGTCAAAGTATTGATGAAAAAAAAAAAAAAAATTGTGATCGATCGAAATCGAAGATAGTTTAAAAAATCTGCGCGATATGGAGTAGATGATAGAGCCAACGCAATCATTCAACCGTGTACCGTGAGTGAGGTCGATGCAAATGTACTGAAACGTTGGAAACTAAAAAAAGCAGTTTCACCATATCCATATCTAATAAGATATCAACGCGTAATCGTTTTTGGACATTATAACATCCGCTTGGATGTCTTTTAAGGATGTCCATACAGAGGTGGGTTTCAATTGTGATGTATTTTTTTCATCCGACTCCATATAAGGAGGAGAATCTCAATTCGCCTGCATTTTTAAAAAGTTTTACTTCATAACTCCGACAATTATAAATTGATACACATAATTTCATCAAAATAATTTATATGACCTTACCAGTATGTCATTTTATTTTCCCTATGATAAGATATGTTTTTTTTTTCACACATTCACACAACGCTATCTAGTCCCAAACTAAGCAAAGCTTGTACTATGGGTACTAGACAACGGATAAACTTACTTACATACTTTTTTTGTAAATTCATACATTTTATACAAAGAAAACACCCAAACAATCATGTTCATGCACACAAAGATTTGCATTGAGCGGGAATCGAACTCGAGACCTCTGCGTAGCAGTCATGTTATATAACCACTACGCCAAAGAGCTCGTTACAGTAATTTAAATAATTGTTATCTGAAAAATATGAAATTTCTGTAAAAAGTCAACGTAACCGAAATTGAAATTAAAATTTTGCCTTACATGTTTAATTATGATAAAGCTTATTTATTAGTAGAGCCTGTAACTGTCTTTATGTTGAATAAGTCAAATTTAATATATTTTCTTTATTAACTTTGTTGTTTTTTAAAAATAAAATAATGTGAAGCTTGAAAAAGGAAATCAAACTAGGAAGTCAATGTCAAACTTCCTTGATTGAATTTCAAACAAGACTGACCGGCTATCCGATGCACAAAATTGTATCATTTCATGTTTTCTATGTATTAAATGTATTGTTAATAATTAGATCCAACAAAGCGCGAAGAACTGATAGCCGTTAGGGCAGAAAGGTTCTGGAATGGCGAGCGCGTACCGGAAAACGCAGGGTGGTGAGACCCCTCACACGGTGGACCGACGATCTCGTAAGGTCAGCGGGAAACCGATGGATGAGGGAGGCGCAGGATCGCACAAGGTGGCAATATTTGGAGGAGGTCTATGTCCACCAGTGGACGTCAATTGGCTGAGATGGTGATGATGATGAGATCCAACAAATAAATAATAACACAAGAAAATCTTCAAATAATATGTGTAAGCATGTTGTAAGCAGTTGCTAATGAACATCTTTTCATAAAAGAGTAAAGTAAAGCTTTCTATAAAATGCACAAACCATTAGAATACCTAAGTCTTGTTGAAAAAATGTGTGTTGAATTAATACCAAATCTGTATGACTTTATCAGTTCAAATAGGTAACAAATCGACTTGAAGCCCCAAAATAAGGACACATTGCTGGAGGCTGGTAGTCAAAGGTGCTTGACTGAAATTACAAACGAGACTGACTTTTATTTCGGAACTTATTTCGATCATTATTTGTTAATAAAGCATTTAACCCTTATGCACTGAAAAATAATAAAAATATTTTTACATAAACCTGAAATTATGCTCACAAAAAAGAAAATAATAGATTAATAGTAACATTCTCTGGATTGTATATTCAAACTAGAATGGCCAACTATTAGAAACGTAGTAATTCTTGGTACAGTGTTATTATTACCAACAACTATCACAAGTCATTTGATTTCGTGATTTCGTGAACACTACTATTATAATTTGGTATGAAAGAAAATAAAAACAAATTTAAATAATACTCAAGACGAAAAGGAGAGGCAATAAAAAAGAAAAGAAAATCCGTAGTAATATTATAAATGGGAAAGTGTGTCTGTTTGTCTTTCTTTCACGGCAAAACGGAGCGACGAATTGACGTGATTTTTTAAGTGGAGATAGTTGAAAGGATGGAGAAAAGACATAGGCTACTTTTTGCCTCTTTCTAACCCCCCACTTTCCAAAAATGGCAAAGACGCAAGCGAAGCCGCGGGCAAAAGCTAGTAAGTAATAAAAATAATTTAAGTCAAAAATAAGGTCAAGTCATAAACCTGGAGGTTGTTGTTAAAGATCCTTGACAAATATTTCAATCAAGAGCGACCGGCTATTCAAGTATTCTGCATACTATTAGGTATATCGGTAAATCGTTGCATGCTTTCCATATTAAAAAAAAATCTGATGTAGATCAAAGACATAACTAATACAAATCCAATAAGAAGGTCTATTACTACCTTCTTATTGAGTTGTATTTGATTGAGAATCTTCAACTACTGACACCGTTGATTTGAACGCGTACGTCGCTTTCGTCGCGTGCGTCGCGTTCGTCGCCCACTTAGGACACCAGGTAATAAAACCGTAGATACCTAATACATAATATCAATTAAATCTTTCATGCACGATTCAATAAACCTTTTTGGTATATTATTGCAGTAAATTGTCTCATTTCATCTGTATTTTATTCTTCTTGTAAAACTGCATTAAGGCAGACTTAATGCCTACAAGAGCCCTCAATGTTTTGCAATAAACACTAAAGGGTTTATTTAATCTGGTCAGCTAAATATTTTTTATTAAAAGCATTTGATATACCTAGTAGTAACAGGTTGTAACTAAGATTTAATTAAATTGATAAAAATGTGTTTAATAACATACCATAAATATTTTCGACAGTTACTTAATTAAAATAACTCTCAAAAGAGGAAGAAAGCTTAAATCGATTGTTGATTTCATTAAAATGAATGCTTTACAAAGAAAATAAGCTTGGGCAACAGAAAACCAAAAAAGGGTTGTACACAAACCTAAATCACAAAAATTATGGATGTTGTAAACATGGTTTAACCAGGGATTAGATTTGATGCTACATGAAATTGGCAAATATCTATTACCTTATCTTCTGCCGTAGAATGTACAGAAAATGCAGTAAGTATAATTAATTAAGACAAATGAAGGAGTAAATTAAGTAGCATCAACAGAATTAGTAAATACCTTAGATCCTTACGTTTACTTTATACAAATGATTTAGTTTGTTCGTGTATGTGTAAATATACAGTATAGTACATACCTGTGTTATCTTGTAAAGATCGGCTTAGAGGTGGGGCAGGAGGTGTAGCCGCATGTTCTCCACCATACAGTCCTCCGAACTCTTCAGCCGATGAAGAGGACGCATTACTGCACTTCCGCCCTTTGTCTGGGGTGTATTTACTCTCACCACTCGACGGTAGGAACTTGGCATCCGGCTGGTGCTCGTCTAACAGACCTGGCACTCCAAGGAGGCCCCCTACTAGGTTCGGTCGTAACTCTTCCATGATTTTGGAACCTTGGCCACAGCCCCCGCCGCCGCTGAAGTTCAGCTGGCGGCTAAAGAAGGCCGGGAATATGTTGAACTGCTGAGGATCAGGTAAAGCGGAAAGAGGCGGCGCGGGCGGCTCGTTGGCCCCCGCGCACGCCGAGCTCTTGAACTCCACCGTGCTGTGGCCGGTGCGTTGGCTGAGCGACCAGCGCGGCTCTCCCGCGCTCCTCACGTCGTGATCCGTGCCGTCGCCGTCGCCGTCGGCTCGGCCCCGACGCTCACTGACTAACCACATTATAGTGACGTCGCACGTCGTCGCACGCCGTCCACGCCGCCCCGCGCGTTAATTGTTCGCGACTGCGCGAGAGGAACTCACGTCGCCGCCCACGGGCGAGACAGAAACGGCCTGCTCCCATACCCCCATAATCGATGTAAAATCTTTATAGGGATGCTGCGTCTCATTCATCCGCGGCCGGTCGGGGCGGGTCGTAGGGGCGGTGGTGCGAGCTGCGCTCTCATTGGTCGGCGCGAGGCACCGCGCGCTCCCGCCTCGCTAACGCTCCGGGCCAGATACGCTTTTCTTTGTTTTATTGTCCCCACGGCTCCTCGTCGATCTTGCGTTTAAAGTTTATGCATTGCACTATGTTTTGTTTCACAAAACGCAAAATCATGTATGGAAGTTCTTGAGGTAAAACGTGAAACAGAGAAAGCTGGATGCTTTTAATGTAGCTGCGAGTGCTTTGTGTCAGTGATTGTGTCTGTATGTCTGTCTGTTGGTACCTATGTATGCGATGATGAATCTTTGTTAAAACGTGAACTCAGTTCTGTTTACGTTTATGTACCTAGTTATGTTGGTAGCACACTGACGCGATGTTGTGTGAATCCTGATCAAAGTAGGTACGCTTCATTTTACTCTGATATTTCCTTGTATACTTAATTTGATTATACGATAAAGGAAATACATTTATTTGCATTTTAGCTATAATTGACATAAATAATATGACACTTTATTTGATAAATAAATACTGATTTTGTTACTTACCTTTACTGGTTTTCCTTACATTTACCTACCGAATTAATTCATTTCTTTGTCATGAAATAGCTAGAGGCCTGTAGAACGTACGTAGCGTAACTAACGTTGTAGGTACAGGTTGTCAAGGACAAGTTATAAAGGATATGTTTAAAACTCCTTGAAGAATAAAGGAAGTCCCTCCAACCACTTCCTCTTATCCCGAGAGTAACATCATATCTATTTTAATATAACATCACTGACTAGTACCTAGTTGATAAAGAAAGGAATACCATTACGTAATTTCTGACAAAACTGACTTATTATTACTTACTTATTGTTACTCCCGTAGTATGTTAGAAACAATTTGAATTCTATCGTTTACAAATTATTATCAATGGTAAAAAGGATTATTGTATATTAAAACATGATGATGACTACATTACATATTAAAAAATACAAATCACATACAAAACATGCATACAAAATTAACAAACTATAGGTTTTCCTACAAACAAAAAGTACCTAAACCAATCCTTTCAGTTACTTATCTTAGATATACTTTCTAAAAAAAAGCAAAAGCGAAGTATACTTTGGCAAACCAACATCAAATTGGTTCATTTTAACCTTTCAAATAAACCCCACATAAAATATAAAATTATCTTTAAATCTTATAGCATCGAACAAGTGTTCAACACAGCGACACAGCAGCATACACCATGTACCTTATTCCCTTTTGTTATAAGAGTCATTTTCCAATGATATCATACAGTACGATGTTTTACTTCAACCCTCCCGCACATAACCCTAAAACGTATAAGTTATGAATATCATTATATTCATTATAGATATCAAGTTTGAAGCCCAGATTCATTACAAGATGAAAGATAGTATAATTGATATTCAATTTCAGATACAGATCGCTTTGAGGTATCGTTGTACCACTAAATGATTAATATACGATAAAATGTTTTACTGATGTATCTATTAGTAAATGTTGAATCGTTATAGCAATTCATAAGCGTCCCACTACAAGGATGGAGCTTTTAAGTAATATATCGATGGGTCCTACGTATAAGGGCAAAACTAACAATTTGGCAATTTTGATTTTTTTATGGTAAACGCATCCTATCGATATGATTAATCGTGTGAGCTATTAAAACTTAAAAAAATCTGCACGGAAACACGACTTTTTATTAAAGTATAAGGGCATATGTAGCGTGAATTGAAACGTACAAGGTTCAAAGAGCTATTTGAGACTTATACGCGGGGAATTTCCGCGCGTTTGTTTACTTTTTGGGTCAATCTGATACTTTCTGTCAAATACTTTTGATTTGCAAAAAGTGTTGTTGTCCCGAAGTGGTCATATTAGTCTATTTTATTACAGTCAGAGGTTGAAAGTATATAACTTATCAGTTTTTAGGAACTTAATTGGTACCTGCTGCTTATGGAACGAACAAATTGACGATAAACGAATAACTAATGTAAATAGCGAGCTGTGTTTATAATATATAATTAAATTAAAAAGTCAAGAAAGTTGTAACGACTTCAGATTTTGGTCGGACAACTGCACTGGCCACAACCGAAGGATTATGTTTCAGCCGTAAACGCGACTTCGTCCACGATTAAATTTGAAAAGAAATAAAAAAAAAAACTTGTTTAAGTAATTCATAGAAAGTTTATTCATCACCATCATATCAGTCAATCGACGTCAACTGCTGCACATAGACCTCCTCCAAGTATTGCCACCTTGTGCGGTCCTGTGCCTCCCTCATTCATAGGCTTCCAGCCGTCCACACCAGCGCTTTCCGGTACACGGTCGCCATTCCAGAATCGTTCTGCCCAAACAGGTGTCGGTTCTCCGCGCTATATTGCTGCCCTACTTGCCTTTTTTTTGCGGATCTCCTCATTTTTGATTCGATCACGCAGGGAAACTCCCAACAAAGCTCTCTCCAATGCCCCTGAGTGACCATGAGCCTTCTGAATAGGCCCATAGGTCAGGCTACAACATAGCACTCTCCATTGCCCTGTGAGTGATCATGAGCCTTCCGAGTAGGCCCATAGGTCAGGTTACAACATAGCTCTCTCTTTTGCCGTCTGAGTGACCATGAGCCTTCTGAGTAGGTCTATAGGTCAGGCTACAACATAGCTCTCTCCATTGCCCTCTGAGTGACCATGAGCCTTCTGAGTAGGCCCATAGGTCAGGCTACAACATAGGTCTCTTCTTTGCCCTCTGTTTGACCATGATTCTTCTGAGTAGGCCCATAGGTCAGGCTACAACATACCTCTCTCCATTGCCCTCTGAGTAACCATGAGCCTTCTGAGTAGGCCCATAGGTCAGGCTACAACATAGGTCTCTCCATTGTCCTCTAAGTGTCCCTGAACCTTCTGGGTAGGCCCATAGGTCAGGCTACAACATAGGTCTCTCCATTGCCCTCTGAGTGACCATGAACCTAGTAGGGCCCATAGGCCCTCTAAATTTGATTTTTTTTTATCGTAGCGTGATGTTATATAGCCTATAGCCTTTCTCGATAAATAGTCTATCCAAAACTGAAAACTAAATTCAATTCGAAGAAGTAGTTCCTGAGATTAGCGCGTTCAAACAAGCAAGCAAACTCTTCAGCTTTAAATAATACTATAGATATAGATACAACCTAACTGAAAACACAGTTACTAGGTTAGCAGATTCTAAAACGTATAAATGTCAATGTGATTAAATTATCGAAATATTTAAATGTCTTTCATTATAACTAATTAATTATCAACTACGTCAGTCCTAAATTGATTTCATGAGCAAAAATATTTAAAACTACTTCGTTTTTGCAAATTTTGATTGATACATTGGCCGTTTTATGGTGTTTTTAAATACAAATAATTTAAACAAAAACTAACGTAAAAGGGCCAATATGCAGTAAAAAAAAATGCTTAAAATATATAGGTATACAATAGTGTAGTATATCTAAGTAGGACAATTGTCTCTGTAAACCAGCAAATTTTCATAACTTTTTTTTTTTTATGCACAAAGTAGAAACAATTGTACAAAGGTAAGCTTAATGCCTTAAGGCATTTTCTTCCAGCTAACCATTGGGTGATGCAGAGAAAAGTAAGTTGGTAGGTGCAGTGAAGACAAATAGTTGAAATAATTTAAAGTAATAAAAATACACACAATACATAAATTTCGGTTTTATCAATCTTAAGTTACAGCAAGTTTAAACTTTGGAAGCCTCTCCTGTAAAGTTGTCATTTTGTATTTTGGCCCTTATACGTAGGACCCATCGATATGCAGGAATACTTAAACCTTTTTTACCTTGGGAAACGTAAATGTCGTCTACCTACTGACTATGTCCAGGCGGACTAGTTTTCCGGTATCCCAATTAACTGATCAGTGGACTAAAAAAACGTGTACCTCCGCTTGTCAGAATTTCATTTGCCCGATTTTTCATTTTCCATAATTTCAGTTGCCCGAATCTTTTTTGCCATATTTTTATTAGACATAACGGCAAAAACAGCTCGACGACGGCTTACTACTTCTACTTCTTGGTGGCTAATTATCGGGCAAACAATAGATAAAAAAAATGCTCGATGTTCTGTGCCTATTGAGCGATACTTTGCCTTGTCTGTACTTGCCAGAGGGTTTATGTGTTGTATCAAGTTTTTCTTAGTTTCTTGCGTTTTTGAGTGTTCAGTAGCAGTGTCTCTCCGACGCTTTTATTGTATACTTTTGGGATATGGTGGGGTAGTTTCCTTTTTCTTATCTTAAAACGGTGTGTTAGCAAATATTTTGGTAATAAAGAAATCGAACCATCCAAAGTGTTGATATTGATTATATTATTAACACAATTTCTTAAATGAATAAATTCACAAAAAAAACCACCATCATCATATCAGCCAATCGACGTTTACTGCTGGAAATATGCCTCCACCAAGACAAAAAAACATATTTTGAGTTATAAACAAAATTACTACTACACCAATTAAAAAAAAATATATATGGGATAATCATAAAAGTTTACGTTAATAAACACAAAAATATCCATGAAATGCCTTAACTGTGTCGTCATTAATAAGTAGGTCCGACTACACGTACTCGTATAAGCTCATTTGCATCGGCTGATTCCCAAATACGATATAATAATATGCAAGTGCTAATCGTTTGTGTAGGATTTAAATAAGCTCTGCTTAGTTTGGGCCTAGGTGGCGTTGATATAATATTTTTGTTTAGAAAAAGTAAATTATTCCACAAATATTTTTATTATAAAAAGGGAATAAATTCTACATCTTAAGTATATAACAATGTGTGTCTTTTATTAATTAGAGTAAGTTAAAGCGAAATAGAATTAATGTTATAGTGAAGGCAAGTTTTCGTGGAGTAAGTAGGGAGTCGAGTGAAATGTGTAAGAACTTTATTAGTAGTTTTAATTGATTCCCCGCTCCTTGAAGTGAGACTTGCGAAGCTTTGCCTAAGTTTCCCTAGATACATAGAGTACGTATGTATGTGTGTTTACTTTGTGAAGAAGGTATATACAGTAAGTGATAATGAAGTTTCTTTATTGTTATATCAAACATTTGTAGAATTAGGTAGTAGTTAGGTAGGTACTTGTATCTCTATGATTATTATTATGGCATAAAAGCGATCCACCTGAACACTAGTAACCGTCGTTTATAGACGTCAGCAGTGTCAGAAACAGCAGTCACAGTCTAGTCTCTACCTAGACAGAAATTGGTAAATCACTTAGGTATTTTATTAGATAGTGTACCCTTTCACCTAAAACAGCAAGAAATAACTAGTTCATACTACTGCTCGGGAGTGTAAGAAAAGGGTACAGCGGTGGTCCTAACAATCACTTGCTAAGGAGACCTGCATCGTCCAAATATTTAGTTAATAATGCCAAGAAACAGAATTATGTTAACAATGTGTGTCTTTTATTAATTAGAGTAAGTTAAAGCGAAATAGAATTAATGTTATAGTGAAGGCAAGTTTTCGTGGAGTAAGTAGGGAGTCGAGTAAAATGTGTAAGAACTTTATTAGTAGTTTTAATTGATTCCCCGCTCCTTGAAGTGAGACTTGCGAAGCTTTGCCTAAGTTTCCCTAGATACGTAGAGTACGTATGTATGTGTGTTTACTTTGTGAAGAAGGCATATAGAGTAAGTGATAATGAAGTTTCTTTATTGTTATATCAAACGTTTGTGGAATTAGGTAGTAGTTAGTGTACCTAAGTGTTATTATTATTATTTTAGGAGGAGATGAGCAAGCGACTCGTATAATGCCATAGAGCACAGAAATGCTGCTGGCTACAATAGACAGAAATTGTCTAATCTCATAGACCTTGATTTTTCTTCCGTGCATAGCCGTGTAATTTTACTAGCTACGATACTATTCCGCCTAAACACATTAGCAATTTCACACTACTGTAATTGGTAGTAAGCGTCTCTACTACACTTCTCTAGGCTTAAGAACTCGTTAAAAGCAGGACAGTTTTGTCGCTATTTGGAGAATATGTTATTATTATTATTAAAAAAAAATTAACATATTCCTTAATAATAGTATTAACAATGTGTGTCTTTTATTAATAAGAGTAAGGTAAAGCGAAATAGAATTAATGTTATAGTGAAGGCAAGTTTTCGTGGAGTAAGTAGGGAGTCAAGTGAAATGTGTAAGAACTTTATTAGTAGTTTTAATTGATTCCCCGCTCCTTGAAGTGAGACTTGCGAAGCTTTGCCTAAGTTTCCCTAGATACATAGAGTACGTATGTATGTGTGTTTACTTTGTGAAGAAGGTATATAGAGTAAGTGATAATGAAGTTTCTTTATTGTTATATCAAACGTTTGTAGAATTAGGTAGTAGTTAGGAGTATCTAGGTGTTATTATTATTATTTTAGGGGAGAGATGAGCAAGCGACTCATATAATGCCATAGAGCGTAGAAATGCTGCTGACTACAATAGACAAAAACTGTCTAGTCTCATATAGCCCTGTAATTTTACTAACTACGATACTCTTCCGCCTAAACACAATAACATTTTCACAATACTGCAAGGTAGTACGCGTTTCTACTACAATTCTCTAGGCTTCATAACAGACCATTAATGTCCCACTGCAGGGACGGGCCTCCTCCCGTAACGGAGGGATACTTGGCCTACTTATACCACGCTGGCCAAACGGATTGGTATAGGGTTTAATTTTTCCTTATTTTTATTACGTAAAGATAATATTTACGGATAGCCCCTTAGTCGGTTTTTACGACACCCATGGGATGAGATGGGGCGTGTGACACACTGTATTCTTACTCCGTCACCACACGGAGAATTATCTATATTATAGGCTTAAGAACGCGTTAAATTCAGGACAGTTTTGTCGCTATTTGGAGAATGTGTTATTATTGTTATTAAAAAAAAAGTAACATATTCCTTAGCATAATAGAATTAACAATATGTGTCTTTTATTAATTAGAGTAAGGTAAAGCGAAATAGAATGAATGTTATAGTGAAGGGAAGTTTTCGTGGAGTAAGTAGGGAGTCGAGTGAAATGTGTAAGAACTTTATTAGTAGTTTTAATTGATTCCCCGCTCCTTGAAGTGAGACTTGCGAAGCTTTGCCTAAGTTTCCCTAGATACATAGAGTACGTATGTATGTGTGTTTACTTTGTGAAGAAGGTATATAGAGTAAGTGATAATGAAGTTTCTTTATTGTTATATCAAACGTTTGTAGAATTAGGTAGTAGTTAGGTGTATCTAGGTGTTATTATTATTATTTTAGGGGGGAGATGAGACTCATATAATGCCATAGAGCGTAGAAATGCTGCTGACTACAATAGACAAAAACTGTCTAGTCTCATATAGCCCTGTAATTTTTCTAACTAAATACGATACTATTCCGCTTAAACATACATAATAGCAATTTCACACTTGTAATTGGTAGTAAGCGTCTCTACTACACTTCTCTAGGCTTAAGAACTCGTTAAAATCAGGACAGTTTTTGCTTTTAGCTATTTGGAGAATGTGTTATTATTAGAATTAAAAAAATATATATTCCTTAGCTTAATAGTATTAACAATGTGAGTATTTTATTAATTAAAGTAAGGTAAAGTGAAATAGAATTAATGTTATGTTATAGTGAAGGCAAGTTTTCGTGGAGTAAGTAGGGAGTCAAGTGAAATGTGTAAGAACTTTATTAGTAGTTTTAATTGATTCCCCGCTCCTTGAAGTGAGACTTGCGAAGCTTTGCCTAAGTTTCCCTAGATACATAGAGTACGTATGTATGTGTGTTTACTTTGTGAAGAAGGTATATACATAGAGTACGAGTATATGTTAAGTGATAATGAAGTTTCTTTATTGTTATATCAAACGTTTGTAGTACCTAGAAGTTAGGTACTTGTATACATATCTACTCCGTGTGGTGACGGAGTAAGAATAGAATATGTCACCAGCCCATCTCATTCCATGGGTGTCGTAAAAACCGACTAAAGGACTATCCGTGAATATCATCTTTACGAAATAAAAAGAAGGAAAACTTGAAATAAAACCCTATACCAATCCGTCTGGCCAGCGTGGTATTAGTAGGTCAAGTATCCCTCCGTCACGGAAAGAGGCCCGTCCCTGCAGTGGGACATTAATGGGCTGTTATGATGAAATGGAAGCTTATTACTTAAAATTTGATTGAACTATACGCTTAAAATCTTTTCAAAGCTAAAGAAACACATGAACTAGTGTAAAGATTCTGCCTCTATTCTAGTAAAAGTTTTAATGTTACTTCCAAAACTTAGCGAGTAGTGGAACAGTCTTGTGAAGGTGAGCTTCTATAATGGTTCTTGTAATAATAAGGTACGTTGATAGCTTCTATGTTTGTATTTAGTGCTGCTTCCGTTTGCTTTTTGAAAAGAATCAAGTAAAAACAATAAAATAATGGGTTGTAATAAATATAATAGTTATAACGGCAAATTATATACAGGTAAAAGATGGATAATCTTGAAACACCTCAAATGTATTTATAATTTAAAAAAAAAAATTCTATAATACTGTGTTAATTTAGAATTGTGTAAATATAGCCGAATTTAGTTCCCTCTCGAATAACAAAACTTCATATTTAACCAAGATATACACACCTCAACAAAGTCTAGGGATATTTGGTATATACTCAATGAACTCCAAAATGATTGAAGATAACATACAACATGTGTATATTTTTATAAAGGTAATTTATCAGGCTTCAATCCAGAATTAAATAAAAGTATTATTTTTGCGTAAATATTTTTTTATTAAAATAAATAAAAAATTAGGAAAATTAGTAAAACTAACAATGAATTTGTTTCTTAAGCAAAAGTGAAAATAATCGAAAATTAATCTGTTTTTAACTGTTATGTGAGTAATCAGTAGTCAGTACATTCAAAAAACCGTAAATAACGGTCCTGCAACGGTTTTTCATGCTTGGATTAAGTTATCCAGGTCTTAATGCAGTATAATGTTACAGGTCCGACTAGGATACAAAAAAAGTTGCTTTCCCATCGCAAGTTTATGCAGGAAAATTCATCAAAGCCCTTCTTTTGAACATGTCCTAAGCGTATTTTATGGTTTTGAGGTTAGGCGATTGAGTGGTTCAGCATTAAATTGATACGTCGTGCTCCTGCAACCAGCTCGTCATCACTCTCGCTTTATGCGGACGGGTGTTATCGTCCATGAGCTTAAACATTAGGCCCAATTGTAGTCTACGGGGGTAGATTATTAGTTCTATTTAAATTTAAATTTAGATTAAGTAATGTTAGATGACGTCAAAAAGATACAATATTATTGTACTACTTTGAATAAATGAATGAAACTGAAAATCTAGCACCTCGTTAAGTTATTTTTCAGCCGTCATGGTGTTTCTGATCAAAACGCGCTCTATTCTTCGACCGACACAAATTCCCGTCCAAATCATAATTGTTCTATCGTGGTATGAATAGTTTTTCTGAGGATGTTGCAGACGGCTATCACAACCAGGAACTCGCCAAGCACGTTATCTACGTGAATCCGAGTGAAAACCGAACCGGGACTATTGTGTAAACACCACTACAGATAACAGGTCATCTTTGCAGTGCAAATGTTCACGACCTCACTCTAGTCATCGTGCGCGATTTGCTTAACGTATTGCTGGAGTTTAAAGCGGTATGCGAGCATAAAGGTGGGTTTCATGCCGACTTCTTCTGACAGTTTGGTCACCCGCAAGAGGCTCCCACCAAGAGCTGGAGCCTCTAAGCAAGCTGCATGGTAGTAACATTTGGTTGCCTATTCGCGGGAACTTGCAAAAATCGATCATGTCTTTGAGTGGTGATGACTTTTTGCTGTGATATCTTTCAGCCATTTCACCAGTAGCACGATGACGTAAACATAACCTTGATTTCATATTTTGTACTGTTCCAATCTCTTCAGCAATACTATGCTCAGTACCCGCAGCTGGGAGCGTGCCTACTGCCCTTAACATTTCCTCTATGTTGAAATGGGGCCGCTGCTTGATGCACACAATATTAATCACTCGAAATAAACGTATAAATTGTTATAAAACTTAAATTTTACACAAAAAAGCAGTCAAAACTTACTGTTGGTAAAGGAAATTTTCGAACTTGACTACGTTCAAGCCGCGTAAATCTTTTATTTTTAATTTTATTTTTCAAATTCAAATTTAGAATGGTTAAAAATGGTTAACAAAGTAAGTTTTCATCAAAAGAGTAAAAAAAAAAACATTTTTTTTTGAGTTTTACAACATATTACAAAATATCGTAAAAATATCCCTAGACTTTGTTGAGGTGTGTATAGTATATTATACCATTCTTGAATCAGTATTATACAGGGTGTCCCAAAACCCGACGCCAACCCGAAACCGGGTGATAAGGCAAGTAACACTGGTTATTAGAAAAAAAATCTAAGTTGCATGGTAGTAAAGTTATAGGCATTTGAAAAAAAACGCAAAATTTCACACCCTGTGACAGTCTTTTCACACCTGTTATCACAAATCTTAACTGTTTCCAACTTTTTTTTTGATGTTTTACTACGGGTTACTTACCTAATTATTTTTGAAGTAATCTGCTGCTGTCAATTATGTATGAAAATGTCTACTGAAAATATGGATTAGAAAATTTACTGACCCTTTTAAAGTAAGATTTTGAAGGCCAGCTATGACTATATGCACATATTTCACTCGGTAGCAATCTGAACATGAAATAGGAAAAACAGGACGTTTACAAAACTTTTACACTGCGTTATGAAGACTGTGAAGGTATGACGAAATTGTTTTTTTTAAATACGAAATGCGTTTATTGAGATTCTTCTTGTTGTTCCAATGAGGGTTATTGATGTTATAGATATTATTTATTTATTTATAATCAAGACTTACAACTATTTTTACAGGTTAAAGCTAATGCAATTAAAGATTGGTTTGAACAGGCCTGTACCACAGATTCACTGAAACGACAAAATATGTATTCTAAATCAGTTTTGCTCGTGTTGTAAATAGAATCAAAAAATCTAGGAAATGAGACTGTTATGAGCTTAATAAAACCTCGTCGATTTGTTAATTAAGAAATATAATTTCTTTTAAGAACAATGCTCAAAACGGCCCCAGCTTGTAGCACTTTAAAACCTACGTTAATTGAAAGGCCTTAGTATTTTGATCATTTTATTGTATGACAGCAAATCTCAAATGTGTATCCGAAAAAAGTTATATCGCCTTAAAGAAACCGAAATCAGTCACAATTATGTTGCTGTTTATTGTACTTTTTCGAAATTATAGCCAATAAAATACATAATTAACAATGTAGAATATAAGAAAAATATAAAAGATTATTTATTTATTTATTATTACGCGCCGTATGACATACACATTTGAGCTTTGCTGTCATACAATAAAATGGAGAGATGACTAATACCTTTCGATTAACATATATCTTAAAGTGCTACAAAGTGGGGACGGGGTGTCCATACATTTTTGAGCATTGTTCTTTAAACCCTCAGACAGGTAGACTGTCAGAAATAAATTCACAAAACATTACAAAAAAAAGTAATAGATGCATTTTTATTATGGACCGTTTTCGGTAGTACCTATAACATAATATTTTTACTCATAACACAGCGTCATTTGAGAATATGCAAAGCAAAGCTAAGCTTGTACTATGGGTTCTATCTAACTAAGGGATAGTAGATTCCACTCCAAAACAAAAAAAAAATGTTTATATTATAGTCAAAATATTTAGCTATCTTAATTTGCGACATTTGTTCGGAACATGTGCATGTCCCGCCTACAACGCCCCTGCCCTTACGATAATATGAAACAGAAATCATAGCTTGCAGCTACGGATAATAGAAGTAAATTGCATAGCTTACAAATGTCTCTTATTTATTGATACTACGAAATAATATAGTTTTATTTTATTTGGCATTTGTTTTGATCCGACTTAGTAGAATACTTATTGTAACCACTACAAGACATCTTGAGAATGTCGTGAAATGCGACTATAGTGGATTGAAAAGGCTTCGGTAATTGTATTTTTTTTTTCACAGAATATTATCTTGTGCCAAACTAAGCAGTGCTTCTACCTTGTGCGTACTTTTGTTCAAACATCCTTAATTAATGGATTCATTTGCTTTGGAAATACATACATAGAAAAAGTTTATGATAAAAACTAATTTACTTACTGTCAATGCAAACCATTCTGATAAAAAAATTGTCTTACATTTGAAACGGAAGTATATTTGTTCATGCATAAACTTTAAAAGTAAAAAGTTAAAAGAAATGAATGTGTTCTGAGGTATACAAAAAAAAACTCCTTCTCGTATTTTAGTCGTTTGAAAATACTATAACCTTTTCTCTGTCCTGTCTTGTCCTTGTCTCCGTGTGGTGACGTAGTAATAATACAATATGTCACCACCCCATCTCATCCCATGGGTGTCGTAAAAGACGACTAAGGGACTATCCGTGAATATTATCTTTACGAAATAAAAAGAAGGAAAACTTGAAATTAAACCCTATACCAATCCGTCTGGCCAGCGTGGTATTAGTAGGCCAAGTATCCCTATGTCACGGGAGGAGGCCCGTCCTTGCAGTGGGACATTAATGGGCTGTTATGATTATGATGATGATGGTAATCTTTTCTCGCATATTCCCGTAATAAAGGTGAAGCAGAGTATTTCTCGAACGTTTTCCCACTAATATGACACTAATGAAATAGCTAAAACATTTTATATTTGGTGAAAACATAGTGTAAATAAATTCCGAGTAGTCGCCCAGACGTTATGGCGGCTTCCTGTGGGCTCCGCATCCGTGGCTTCCGTAAAGCGTCTCTACTGAACGGACGTTTCTATACCAGCAGTTATTAATGTTTATTGCTTTGATTATTATGAGATGTACATTTAGTTACTGTTTTAAATGTCCTTCTTGTATCGGTGGAGTAAGAATACATTATGTCTCAAAACTCAGTTCATTCAAGAGTAGCGTCAAACGAAAGAAGAGTGTATGAAGAAATACTTATGTGTCATAAAAATAAAACACGGCTTGCTTAAACGAACATGCGTTGAAATATAGTAATATTTTTCACATAATATTTTAGGGGAAGAAGTTCTCTGTGTTGTAGGTTCCATAATAAAATGCAGATGAATAATATACTATATATTTCCTGGTACCAGATTATACTTAAATACAACAACAGTATATTTACGACGACCTAGCTACATGATTGCGGGGAGACGACTGCTGGGCGACGCTAATACAATGGCGCGCCTGTAAAGGTGATTTGTCAGCAGTCGCTCAAGTTACATGTTGTGTCCCTACAATACTCCCCCCTTTATTAAAAAAAAGAAATTTACTTTACTTAAGTTACATTACAATATAAAAATTAAAAATCAAAACTGTCATTCAACAATTACAATCCAAGTGCTATGTGTGAGCGAGCAGCGATAACAATTTGCTTACTCGTCGAAGTGATCAAATGGTTAACAATAACAAGCTTCGAAACTCAACACCGTCCAAGTGTGCATGATACAATTTTTATGACAACTAATTTTAATCACACTGTAGCTTTTAAAACATACAATTAATTACAAAAATAGGTAAAAACTACTACAGGTATATTCACCAAAATATGTTAGGAAGTTACATTACAAAAAACAATATTTTATACGATTAATCTCGTAGGTACATAATCTAATTTAATCAGAAATAACACGTGTACATAAATAAAATAATTACTAACAAATTTACGGTTATGTTTTTATATAGGTATCACATACGGCACTATCACATATCACTTACGACACTCACATAAAAACTCTAATTCAAAACCTTGCTCTTCGTATGACGCTGAATATGATCTGGCTTTTCGTACGAAGAAACAATGATGTCGTGAGTCGTCCTAGGTCTCGCGGCGGTATCCATCTCCATGCTCTGTCAGCTCCGTGTCCTCTGATAAGGCAGGTTGGGCCATCAGCACCTGGTGCGTATTTCTAGCAGCGCCACCAAAGTGTATGCCTTGCTTACGACGCGCACACTGTACCCAAGAGTGTCGCCGTCGTGTCCCATGCCTTGCGTGAATCATGCCGCAAAGTACTGCGTTACATATTTCTCCAGATATGCGCTGTCCAGAGTTACGATGATCGCCGAACTAGGTGGTCTTCGTGCTTGTGCAGCCGATGTGCGAAAAGATGTTAGGTCGTCAGCCCTTTCGGTCTTGTGAAAAGGGCGAGTCGTCCCCCATGGCTCGTATCCGGTGTGCGCTTACCTCTATAATCTTGGCTGTGCAGCGTCACATGTGCGTGTTCGATGCCACGCTGCCGATGCGCGCTGCCTTTCCGCCACGTTGCCATGCGCGTGCTCCGATTCCCGAGTCTTCCGAAGGTAGCGTGTTCATTGTCGCGGGTCACCAATTTAGGGGAAGAAGTTCTCTGTGTTGTAGGTTCCATAATAAAATGCAGATGAATAATATACTATATATTTCCTGGTACCAGATTATACTTAAATACAACAACAGTATATTTACGACGACCTAGCTACATGATTGCGGGGAGACGACTGCTGGGCGACGCTAATACAATGGCGCGCCTGTAAAGGTGATTTGTCAGCAGTCGCTCAAGTTACATGTTGTGTCCCTACAATATGTAAGCTTTGTCGTGAAATTTATTTATATACAGTTCAGGATAGTATTAAAAACTTTTTGTAATTACTATTCGGACTGATAAATAAACAATACCTATTATAATAGTTACCTAACATATTATAATTTCCAAACTAATTTACACGACTCCAGCTTGTTCCAAAAGACGACCTCTTTGGCGTTGTGGTTTTACGCTGATACATGACTGCTACGCAGAGGTTCGATTCCCGCTCAATGCAAATATTTGTGTGCATAAACTTGATTATTTGCATTGCTCTTTGCAAGTATATAAGTACTAATATCCGTTGTTATAGACAGCTAATATTTTAAATGTTTGGTTATAATATTTTAAATGTTTGTAAGTATAGTTAGTTTTACCTCAAGCAATCGACAATCACGTAGGTACGCGACTACTACGCTATTAAGGCTATGAAATAATTAAAAAATATATAATTCGTTTTATATGGTTCTTCACTTACGAGTACTCATATAAAATTCCTTCACCAGTTTTATTATAAAACAGCACTAGCGGGCGACAGGTGGGGTGCGTTGGGTGCTAAAGTTAGGGAGGCAGGAGTAATTGCTCGAGATGATGTTTAATAAGTTTTTAATGGCTGTGACGGTGCGGACCCCGCCGTTTAACCATGCCCGAATACATCAATTTTTAGAACCAGCTCCACTTGAACTACCAACCCCTTCTCCTCTCATTACTCCTAAGTAAACAACGGGTAGCTCTAAGCCAATCCAACGGATCATAATAAATTAGACATACGATTTATCTGTCGTACTTAGAAACGTTTCAATTTTACTTTATAATATGTACCCTTTACACTTTAACTTTTCGATTTGTCTTTATGTAATTTTACGAAAATATTGATACTGTTCAGCAGAATATAGGTATCTAAACCATGTTTCTTAATACATTGTCAGTGGATATAGATTTAAGTCTTTATATAATGTTTTGAAGGGTGGTTTCACCGCTACTGAGCGCAGACGACCCTTGAAAAGGGGATCTTCACCTGCCTTAGACCTGAAGTGTAAAAAGAGACAGAAACATCGTGTGTAAAGCCCTTAAAAGCATACCCTTTTCGGTCGCCACGAAACGTTTGAGAGGTAATTTTATAATTCATCCTTTTTGGACCATTTTCTCTGATTAATAATTTATTTAACGGTACAGATTTGTTAGGCGGTTCAATTAAGGTAATGAATTATTTACATCAAACGTTAAATTATTTTTCATAATGGTGACGTGACCCATTACAAAGATGGCCGCTGTTTATTCGTCTGTTAACAATGAAAGTAACTATTATGCTAATTGTGGTTTTGTTTTGTTATTTAAAAAGTGGGTGTTAAAAATCTTATTAATTGTGAACGTGTCAATTGTTTGCAAAAATATTTTGACAGGAAAATTCTAAGTTACCCCGCTGTCAAAATTGCCGCCTAATTTGACGCGTGTGCACGGTAACACCCACCAATAATTTGAAATTAGAACTCTTAACTTTTTTATTGTTGCCACGTGGCTTGGCACTATGCTATTGTATTGTTATGTTTGATTGTCTAAAAAGGTTTGGGTATGTTTTTTACCTTTGGGTTAAAAAAAAATAAAAACTGACTAAACTACCGAGTGTTACTTAGAATACCGGTCTAGTGTAATGATGAATTTAAAATAATAATTAGAGATCTTTTAGGGACCTGCTTTAACTAGAGTCAAGAGGAGTCGGCATACAGTTTTGTGTTAATTAATCGTTTGCTGGCAAAGAAAATGTCAGACCTCTTAGTCTGTTTTAACAACGACCTCGAAAAAGCATCGAAACACAATCACAAAGAGATTAAATTGACTTAGTACGTATCTATAACAATTCTAGCCCACACTAAAAGCCTCGTCCAATAAGAGGGAAGTTTGGCGCAATAATACTCCGATGGCCGAACGGATTGGTATTAGACTTAGTGTCAAGTTTTGTTTCTGATTTTGCTAACTTGGCTTTTCCGCCAACATGACGAGATGGGGTGGTGATTTTTTGATTAAATACCAAATCAGCCACCACGGCATACCTACTGAGTATATTGTGTTTACTAATTGATAAAAAACACTGTTTGCTTTTCATCCCTAATTGTAGTCATAAAAAGAATATTCTTAAATTCACAAAAAGCGTAACGTTTAGAAAGTATATTTCAAACAGGTTTTATACAGACTCTAATGGAGGATGGCCGGGTCTATATTTTCTGTTTGTACCTATTTTTCGCGGCAAAACGGCTCCGTATTCGTTTTAGTCGTTGGATGTGTACGAGCGACGTCAAACGAAAACGCGGCAGTCTTAAAAGCTCACCAATTAGGGGCTAAAAGCACCTTCGTAGCCCTGCTTGCTTGACGGCCGCGTGGTTACATTCCCTCATCAATTTTGTACGTAGCTCTCTCGCAAGTTAAAAACTTTACATTCTGTATACTAAAAAAGAAAACATAATGATAGCAGGTTGGAAGAGAAGCTTTTAGAAAAAAGGAGTATTTATTTAGCTGAAGTAACATTTAGAATATACTTTAGTTGTAACAGGCTGTGGATTTAGCTTGTTTTGTTATACCTTGTGTATTATTCCTTTGGTTTTAACCGTTTGCAATATAAAAAAGTATAGAAAAAAAATTAGTGATCGGTGTAGTGATATTTTAACAATAAAAGACAGGTTGCTTCTAGTTTTTTTTTACAACACTCTGGACAATATGCTGCTATGAACCCGCGATATTGTGCGCTGCAGCCGCTTCAGTGACCACCGCGCCGAGGCGGTTGCTAGTAGACGCAAACCAAATTATGACAGTTACTACATTATGTAAATTACCTACATTAGGTACAAAAAGAAAACCTCGAAAATATCGAAAGGCAATGAAAAACGACCGCCGCGCCGTTAAATGAAGACTAGATCCCAAAGCTCACCATTAAATAAACTTTTCTCCGTATCACATTAACCAAAAATAAAAATCATAATTATAAAGTACAAAATCTTTAAAAACATGAGGAGTATTGTAAAGCTACAAGTACTCAAATTGATTTATTCCTTGTGAAATAATAAACAGCAAAAATTGTCAAAGCAATAATATTTTTTCTTACCCGTTTTTATATCTCTAATTGTATTATCAAGACGCTTGCTACGCATCTTATGTAAAATATATATATTTTATGAGTCAAAGAATTTCCTTATATCTTAAATAAATTAGGTTTCCAAGAATCTTGGATAATTTTAAGGGCACGTGTACTTTATTCATGTTGTTTTCGTCGCAAAGAGGCTTAAAACAAAAAGATGGCGAATCCGAGAGCCACAAGCAAACCTTAAAAACTTTCCGACATGAAAGTTTAAAAGTGATCCGGGTGTGGGTAGGCAGGGTGTACGGTGGGGGGGTTGCCTAGCAACGCCTCCCCAATCCCTCCCTCCGCCGCAAATCTCCGTTTGATACTGGAAACCGAAAATTTATTGTTCCTAACATAGATTTCTGACTCATTTGGGATACGTGAATTATTTACGTTTATATAACTAATTACTACGAGTGGATTATTTGTTATTAAGGTTATGTAAAGCCTTTTTAGTAAAAGGTCTAGAAAGGTTTTATAAGTTTGTTAAGAGGTTATCTATGTCCACTTTAGAAGCCATATCTATCTATCTAATTTTATTTACTGCTTATAGTCAGACGTGCAAGTAGATCATATGATGATATTGGTAACCGTTGCTTATATACTTTAGCTATACCAGATCATAGTCAGCCAAGGTGTTGACTTCCCTAGACATAAGCTGTTAATTTTCATAGCCCTGTATATTTATAGCTACTACACAGTCTCCACTTAAATACAGTATAATTTTCATGTTACTACTTTGGGGTAGATTAGGCGGGCACAGCGGTGGTACCAACCTAGACAGCCTTTTGCTGAAGAGAGACCATCTGGTAATACATATTGGTGTGTTGCTATCTATACTACTTAATATCAAAATGGGAAAGTGTGTCTGTTTGTCTTTCTTTCACAGCAAAACGGAGCGACGAATTACGTGATTTTATAAGTAGAGATAGTTGAAGGGATGGAGAGTAACATAGGCTACGTTTTTTTTTCTTCTGTGTCCCTGAAAGGGAAACAGTGCTACGCCAAATTTAACGCGAGCGAAGCCGCGGGCAAAAGCTGGTAGTTAAATGTAGTTTAATATAGCTGTATTTCTATGTTTAAGAATAATTTAGGAAAGTAATTAGCGACATCAAAATCTAAATATATCGTTAGTAATACGTAGGATTGAAATAGAATGATAAATTCATAACTATATGAATAGAATTCTATTTATCAAAGTAATTATTAGTTTGTCGGAACAAATTATTAATTTGAGTCAGTTTATTATTAGAGACATTTGTTGTTTATAAAATAACGATTAGAGTAACTATTGTAGATACTGATTGAACATTTATGTATGTATTTAAATGTATATTTGTAGTGGGACATGCTTATTTGACTAATCAAATTGGTCTTTGAGGCACTAACTTCGCTGAGTGGCTAAACCAATAAATTTTGTATTCAGTTTTCTTTCTTTTTGCCCATGATTAATATAGCTTCTGAATTATTAGGATTCCACAACACCTATGTCAACTCCGTCACCATATGACCCCATAAAGTTTTTTGTATGAGACTAATGCCACCCACTTTCCTATAAATGTCATAAAAAATCATTATACGGTTTTCTTGTTGTATGCATATTGCATTTTTTTATGCTATTGATGTGGAAATCAAAGTTCAAGATGATGATCTGACTGATGAGAAACGCCTGTGCAAGTTCCCAACACCCGGCAACAGCACGTTGCCGATCATGCAAAAATCATTTTGGAAATTTTCGGAAATCTAAAATCAAAATAAAATCTCAATCATGGCGTCATTATTATCTCCTAATTATACATCGCCTTCATTAAAATGTGTCGTGGAAATCATACATTTACAGATTCGTAAGAAGAACTCTATAACAAATCTTCTGGTCAGCAGGAAGCGAGTTTGTTTTTTCTACCTTGCAACCCTCGATGATACCACATATTGGTAATTGTTAAATACTTAGGTACTTATTGTATCAAACGACGTTATTCGCTGATATTTATTTTTTCTATCTCTACAAAAGTAAAAAAATAAAACGAAACTGTTTTACACAAAAGAGCTTTTATTATACCCTTTCCACTATATTTAACGACATTTGACAGATTGATGTTAGTGACGTTCAGTAGTATCTCGAATGTAATGCCATTCGATTGTAAGCGATTTCGCGATTTTTCAAATTACTTTGTTTTACACATTTGGATCCTTACATCAACTTACATTATCATTTTATTAGTGATTATTTATTCTATGTTAAGAGAATTAGCCTATAGCTTAAAATGATAAAATTATAGTTAGCTTAGGTATTATTTAAAATACATAATTTATCGTGACACCTTCGCGGGTTATAGCTAATCTAAAATATCATATTACATTTTATACACGTATTATGAAGAGTTCAGGTTTATTCATAGCATTTATTTCTACCGATTATTTATAATTTGTTTCATAATGGTGGTAATCGTTATGAGTGTCCATCACTAAGTAACCATGGTAACTGAAAAAAACATGGGTACGTCCATGAAATACAATATAATTTATTCGAAAAATAAGCGGAAGTATTACGAAACTTCATGGACGTGAACTGTCAAAAAGCTAAACTTACGCTGGAAGGGGTATAGGTGTCATCTCCACAATGCGACAAGACGCTAATTCGTCTCAATTTACGTCACACACGAGACAAAAGGAACGCTCCGAGTGAAGTCAATTAACATGCAAATGTAAGAAAACGACCATTAGGGAGACCTTCGGTATAAGTACCAAGTACGCAGTCCCTCTCATGTATTGATCATACAATCCCTCACACGCTTACATACACCCGTCTCTTTTTAACTTCCCACAACAGATCGCTATAAACATAAACATTTTCATACTGAAAAGCCTTCTATTCAGACTTTATTCAAACAAATTTAACTTCTATTTTCATAGCGCTAAGGTTGGAATTGAAGAATCTGGAGAGTAGTGAGATTACAACGTTTCGTCCTAAAATAAAGGCCTTGTTGTGCCAGCAAATTCTGTTCCTATCTTTAAAGGAATAAAGATCTATTTCAAAGTGGAGTTAAGAGAAAATGAATCGTATATAGAAAATTCAAAGGTGATTATCGACGGGTGTAGCAATGTGCTCAGTTTTCAGTTGTTGACAAGTCTACAGCTATATTAGTTATGTTGATGGTGTATGTAAGGGCCAGATTCAGAGACCGCACTTTGACTTTACTTTAGCAAAGTCTAGTTATTATCTCTGAATTTGAACAACATTAAAGTAATATTTTCGCATGAAAAGTTTACTTTGTAGTAATAAATAATGAAAGTAAACTTTTTCATGCGAAAAATTACTTTAATGTTGTTCAAATTCAGAGATAATAACTAGACTTTGCTAAAGTAAAGTCAAAGTGCGGTCTCTGAATCTGGCCCTTAGACAGAGGGTTGTAAACACGGTGATGAGTTGTGGCTTTAAATGCATATACTGGATTTGCCATGTTGGTCGTTTAAGTCATGTTTTCTAGGGATACTTGGTCAACAAATTAAGAAAAAATAGATTTAGTTAATAAACGTTATAGTAATGTTTTGATTATTTTAAACAGCATGTCAACTCTCGTTCTTTAAAATCGTTTAAAATTCGGTTAAGTTAACTTTTTGTTGTCAAATTGTCACACAATACAATAACTTAACCTAATTTTTAACGATTATAAGGAACGAGAATTGACATGCAAATAACACTTTAAATATCACGTTGTAGAGCCGTACCTTAAGTAGTGATGCAGATAATTTTGTCCTCTATTCTATGTAGACTAACGGTTACAATTTCAAAGTTTCCATTTGTAAATCATGTGACTTTCGTGCGAAAAGAATAATTAGTGAAAATCAATATCTAAGTATTAACGTAAAGAAAACTCTTGAAGCCATTCCGATTCCGATTCATTTAAAGTTTAGATTATATTCGTATTGTATATAATAAATATTCCAAAATATTTTTTACATAAACAGATGAACAAAGGCGGTATTTACAGAAATTTTATTTATTTGAAATACTTATGTATTAATTATCATTTTTATAAACGTCGAAAGGTTTGTATGCAAGCTACATTTTGCAAATATGGTTGAGTCTTAAGAAGAATATGAAAGAACCTTACAGCCACTCTTTTCAAAATAGTTCATGATATTTCATAGTTTTATTGTGACTGTAATAAGATGCATTAAAAATAAACATTATAATTATATAGAAAATTGTTAAATCTAAAACTTTAAGAAAATATAGCTACGGCAAAGTGGGAGCACAAAATCACATACCTAAAATAATTACTTAGTGAAAAAACGTCGTGCCGCCTTAGATACGAACATAGTGGAGTTCCAATATGTAAATTCCTTACTATCAGAGGTCGACTTTCTTTCGAAAGTACTACTTATACGTAATTTAATGGGAGTCTAGTACTTATTCCAACAATCACTAAAACACAAGTTTTTTTTAAAATAAAATCAAAGAGCTGTTGCAGCTTTAACTGAAACACATCCATTTCTGTCCATCTGCTGGGAAGGGATTTCTTCAGCAACAAATGGTAATTTGGTTTTACATGAACGGTTGACGTGTTTTCAATTTTTAGGAATGATACTTTTTTTTAAAATCTCTATTAAACATATTTACGTCCTTGTGGTGGCGGAGTAGGAATACAATATGTCACCACCCCGTCTCATCCCAGGGTGTCTTAAAACCGACTAAGGGACTATCCGTAAATATTATCTTTACGGAATAAAAAGAAGGAAAACTTGAAATTAAACCAATCCGTCTGGCCAGCGTGGTATTAGTAGGCCAAGTATCGCTCCGTCATGGGAGGAGGCCCGTCCCTGCAGTGGGACATTAATGGGCTGTTATGATGGTGATGATAGAAGCTACCATGGAATATGAAAATCTTGAGAAACTCTTCGTACGAATCGGCAGTATCGGTTTATAGCATCAAATACTTTGATCATTTTAGCCCAATACCAAAACCTTGATCTAGAATCTAAACCTCAACGCTGGAGGATCAGTATCTATAGACACCAGTGCTGTTTGTTTAACATATTAATTCTGCCTACCCCGGACGGGATAAGGCGTGAGTTTATGTATGTATGTATGTATTAATTCTGTTGTCCACTGAAGATATGTATTGCTATGCCGATAGCAACACGTAGCCATGTAGAAAATTTTACCTTATGCTTACCTATCTTTATGTTAACCGAACCAACGATGCTTAACCTGTATCTTTATAATTAACAAAAAATTGACTATAAGACATATAACATTATGTAATGTGTTATTGTTGTAAAACCGGTAGGTACATACAATTTTAAAAGTTGAAATTACTTTTCCAATTCCTCCGTTTTCAATTTTATAAAATAATTTTTCACAAACAGTTGCTCGTACCGCCATCTAGCGAAGGGTAAAAGCGTAAGTTGACAACCAACAAGACTGGAAATTGGACATGCGCTATATTTACGAGATCTCAAACGATAGCAGCCTCTTTTTCCTCAATGTTAAGGTTGAACATCGCGTGTATTTTTTGCGCGTGCGCTGTTAAATTGATTTCTAATGTCAGCCCTTGACAGATATGGGAAACGTGCTTGTTGGAAACAGTGATGTTGTTTATTTTTTAAAGAAAACTAAGTGAGAATCTAAGTGATGCTTTAGCAATGAGAGTAGAAGGTAAGCTAGTACTTATGTGATAATTTTATTTTGTGTATTGGTTTATAGGAACAATGAATACTGAGGGATACTATAACCAAGTAGTTTTATTTTGCTTGCTTAGTTTTATAATTAAGAGATGAGACAAATAATTTGCTTGGTGTATAGAAAGCTGCATGCTTGGTTATACTAAATGCGAACTCGTAGATCTATACAACCTTATTACATGTGTTTGTTACGCAGACGCAAGGTGGTAATTCCCATAACCCTGTAATTTTACTATCTAGTGTACCCTATCATCTAAATAAAGTGTGTTGATCAACTTGAAGTGGATATAGCGTTGGTACTAAACTAGACGACCTCTTGCTGAAGGGGACCTACCACTAATTTTACAAAGACATATTCTAATAGAAAAGAAAAAAGATGTCTTAAAGTATGAGCATTTAAATTTGGCAGGCATAATCTGAAAACCAGTGCAGTGCTATTTAAGTGAAATAATCTAGCAGTGTCCATAGATACTGTTAGATTATTTCACTAACTTGAATGGCTAGGTGTTTTGTAAAAATAACAAATTCAGTTCATGATTTAATCGAACACCTCTAAATTCCTTACTGCAGAGACAAGGCTTATCCAGTGATGGCTGGAAGCTTCTCTGCTCTACATCAGCAAAACGAATTGCTATAGTCTGGCTAATTTGGTATTAGTACCTTTGGCCTGACCCTGTAGAAAATATCTAATACAATGTTATGATTATTTAGACGTTAGACGGCGCGGCCGCTAGTGACATTTTTACACTTTTCACTCAATGCCCATACAATTTATTTGTGGATCACACAAATTATAGTATCACGTGGTTTACTTTCGTAATAATTATTATAGTTATTATCAGACAGGAACGGTACGGTGACATTTGATCTTTTCCGTGTTACTTAGTTTACTTTTGTAGAAATTCAAAATAAAATATCAACTTATGAACCCGAACTGATAGAAAAATAAAAATATTATTTAGACGTTATTATTTAATAAAATTATATGAAATATTTGGTTTATATCCCATCTTCAACCTTATTATGTAAAATATAAACATATAAATTTTAAAATCGTATGCGCGACTCGGAACGAATCTCAATAGAGATTGACACAATAAAATTGTTAAAATCGATTTTTTTTTTATTAAATTGATTAATCGATTAATTTTTTTAAATACTCCTTAATTACATTTCAAAATTCTTATAAATATAAGTTTTTGTGAAATTATATGGAATGGTATCTTGGTTTGGTATCGTGTTGGTGGATAAGACACATTGGTGTATTGGATTTGTAGCGAAAGTATTTTGTTCGTCTTTTTAGACGGCTAAAACATAATAGTACAGGTTTTCCGAATTATACCTTGCATGTTTGGAGGCTGTACAGGTGGAGGAGACTGGAATACTTTCATTATAGACGCGCAGCATCATTTGAGGTAAAACTAATCCTCGCATCATTTGAGGTAAAACTAATCCTCGCGCAATTTAAATCTACTTCTACCATAATAGTAGCGGAAAGGCTCAGTCCTATGAGCCTTTCCGCTCTTTTCTTACCTCAATCATCCTCTTCACAATCTTGTTCAATTTCAATCGGAAAACTGGTAATAGTATTGATAACTTCCGATTCTTGTAGAGTTGAAATTTAATCTTATTTGGGTTCGAAAAACTGTGACGTCTGTGAGACGTATACGTCGGTGATTAAAGGTTTAACTATGAGAGAATAATTTATACTTTGGATTAAGCTGATGGCTATAAGGCCAAAGATAAATGTAATTAAAGAAAAAGAATAATACGTCACATGCTCTATATTGTTAATATGTCAGTACGATTGCGTATGCTTGTATACTGTCCGTGTTGTGTGCTTTGAGTTTTACTTACTGTTGGTTTTATTTCGTTGATATTTTGGTAACATGCCAAAAATAACGAAGAAGGCTGTGCTGGGCAGTCAAGCCCGTGAATTTGTAATCCGGTTGAGGGACTACTTTGAGCGTGAACGAGAAAATGGCGGAACGCTATTGCCTCTTTCCAATGTTTTGGACCGAGTAGCAAGTGCGTTAGATATTGGCCGGAATACCGTTTCTCGAATCACTCGGGAGAAATATGGTGCTTCTTCTACTGAAGAAAACAAACTATCATCCCCAAATAGGAAGCGATCTAATAAAGCACCGGTAACAGATATAGATAGTTTTGATACCGCTGCTATCCGGAATCACATATACAACTACTATCAACATAACCAATTGCCGACTCTACTGAAGCTGGTAAAATCTTTAAAAGACGCAGACTTATTTCATGGGAGTGTTACATCGTTATGGCGCCTACTTAATCAAATTGGTTTCCGATTTAAAAAAGCTAATAAAAGAAAAATCATAATGGAAAGGGGTGATGTTGCTCTTGCACGGGTAACTTTTTTGAAGAAAGCCAAAAACATTGTCGATTGGAGCAACGTAGTCTTTTTGGACGAAACTTGGCTTAACGCCAATCACACGGTCACCAAAATATGGACCGACGATACTGCTCATTCGTCAACTAAAGTACCAGAAGGTAAAGGGCAAAGGCTTATTATTTGTCATGCAGGTACAATTAATGGTTTTGAGCCAAATAGCCTTTTAGCATATAAATCAATAAAGACGGGCGAATATCATGAGGATATGAATGCTGAAGTGTTTACGGAGTGGTTTGAGAATATGTTAAATAATTTAGAAGAACCCAGCCTAATTATTATGGACAATGCGTCTTACCACTCCGTTCAATTAAATAAACCACCAACATCAAGCAACAACAAACGCGAAATACTAGAGTGGCTTCACACTAATAATATAGAAGCCGATCCGTATTTGTTTAAGGTGGAATTACTAAAACGAGTGAACATGCACAAGCCCCAAAAAACATACAAGCTAGATGAATTGGCAAGAGAACGTGGTCATGACATACTTAGGCTTCCCCCTTATCACTGCCAGTACAATGCCATTGAAATGATATGGGCTCAAGTGAAAGGTATTTAATTTTTCACATTATTTAAATTTAGTAATAAATATAACTGTGTTTGATTATGACTATTAGTTTATTATTTTAGTAAATACTTAGTGTTTAATTTATTTTATACCAGGACACGCGGCACGAAATAATACAGCTCCACCATTTACGACAACCAAGATGATGGCATTATTAAAAGAGGCCTGTGATCACGTAACTGCCGATGATTGGAAGAAAGTGGTGTTAAAAACAAAAGATCTAATACTCCATGACTGGGAAAGAGACATCAGATTCGAAAATTCAGACGATTTTAAGTTAATTATTCATGTCAGTGACGAATCAAGTAATTCATCAGATGAATCACTTGATTCGTCATAATTAATTTATTTTTGAAAAAATAAAGTTTTTTTATTTTGTACCCACAATCGATTTATTCTTGTTTGTAAATTATATCGGTTAGATATATAATCGGTATTTTTAAAAACGATTTTAGTGTTACTACATCTCTAGTAATGACAAATATTAAACGTCACCGTACCCATAAGATCTGAAAAATGGTATAGTGGCCATTTAAGTGAGAAATTTCTGTGTGGTGACCGAGTAAGAATACAATATGTCACCACTCCATCTCATCCCATGGGTGTCGTAAAAACCGACTAAGGGACTATCCGTGAATATTATCTTTACGAAATAAAAAGAAGGAAAACTTGAAATAAAACCCTATACCAATCCGTCTGGCCAGCGTGGTATTAGTAGGCCAATTATCCCTCCGTCATGGGAGAAGGCCCGTCCCTGCAGTGGGACATTAATGAGCTGTTATGATTTAAGTGAGAATAATTTATTTATTTGTTACCTTTATTTAAAGTCTGTACTCTACTCGTATTATAAAACTATTACATCATCTGTTTTATCCGACGATCCTATCTGATACCACTTCATTAGTACATAAAGGTATTAAAGTATAAACCAAAATGTAACCAAAGCTTGATGAATAAAGGAATCCACGATCCGTTGATGGATCCATTGTAATCACATGGGATTGGGGTGTTATCACGCGATAATGTGACGGGACGGACTACGGGGGGCCTAGCTTCATTCAGACTCGTGATACACTGCTTGCTAGAATGGCAAGCGTACTTGCACAATCTATCAAAATAATATGTAATCTTTATAGAAAATAGTTAAATATATTAACCTATTAATAAATGCCTATTTGTTGTAATTAACCTATTGACGCCACAGTCGCCTATGGACGTCAAATCAAAATGTGCTCACAACGCCACCGACGGACGTATGAAGCATGGCTTGCTGAAAATACGACTTGTGTACATACAAAAATATGTGATACTATAGTGTGACCACAGGAGCTGTGCACCCCCTGAGGTATGCGATCTTTAAGAATTTCATGTTCTTTAGAGTATTTGATACATTCCGCTAGATGTCATTTTTCTCAAAGTTACATTATAAAAACACTAATAATGTTCCTATTTACGCCTAAAACTATACAATAATGTAAATACTTTCTTGGAGTTTTTAAAAATGACTGTCTTTTAATAGAAAACTGCTACAGCCGCTCGTGTAGCGACCCGTACCAGCCAAATAACTTAAGTATATTGCGACAGATGTCGCTAGTAGCTACATCATAGACTGTTTATTCTATACCAGTATATAACATGTACTCTATATGTCCACCCCCCTCTCGCCGCGCGCATACCTCAGGGGGTGCACAGCTCCTGTGGTCACACTATAGTGTATTTCTTCAACATGATACAAAATAAAATAATAGGTATTTTACTATTAACTTTACTCAATTCATAATTCCTTCTACCCCATCATTGGAGGATACCTATCTCTGCATTGAGAAATGTCGTAAAACATAGTCACTAAATATTACCACTTGCACAATTTAAAGAATAACGTCTATGTAGTAAGACATATAATAAATTAATAACACTAAGTACTTCACTAAGTACTTCACTAAGTGCTGCGTTGCACAATTCGGTAAGTAAAGTAAAAGTTTACCTAATAATTACTTTGTCTTTCATTTCATTTATTGGCAACGACACTACCAGCCGCACTACCAGTAGTGTCGTTGCCAAATGAACGACACTAATTTGATCTCTAAATGACGACATGCGTCCGGGCGAACAGAAGTTTGTCTCGTATGACGTCATCACAAATAAAACTTAAAATATTTTAATATAATAAACAATAGATAGGAAACTAAAAATACTCAAACTAGTTGTTTATTATTAATAAACCTTTAAAATAAAAATATTAAAAAATACCAAAAAAAATCTTTACATACCGAATATTCAATATCCCACCCACCCGTATGTCACAGTACAATTCGCTGTCACCGCTTGTTCCACACACCTCGACATATGGACCGCGCACTTGTCTCACAGTGCATAATTTGTCCTCCATTACTGCCCTATAATAAACCGGGGTCTGATTAAAGACCAGTCTCGTCTTTCGCCAATACCAACTGTTCGACTGAACGCGAAATAGAGGGGATCAAATAAATTATGCATTCGATACATTGAAAGTTCTTTGTAATAGTTTTTTTTTTTATTTAAAGGGTGACATCACTTACTTGTTTTTTTGTTGTTTAAATGAAGAGATATTAATAAATAATGCAGTATTTTTTATTTCATAAAGAAGATTATAGGGTAATAGCCTTACATATAGGTAACATTATAGTCACTGTTAACCACTTGACTAATCTTGTCTAACTTCTTCCACATAATAAACAGTTATAATTCATGTCCAATTACCTCTTTGGACGGGTTAGGTAATCTTAATGTGGTCTTCTTGGGTCCCACTAACTACAGCTATAGGGCTTAATTTTATTTCGCAGATTTGTGACTTGATTGTTTCACTATTGTTTTCTTTGGCAGCAGTATAACGCCTTTTTAACGAAAAGAGAGAAAACCGAATGAAAAAGACAGATTATATACAAAATAACAAGTTTTTACTTTTGAAGAAGATATCAAAAAACATAATTATTATATGCAATTTCTATTTTTACATTTCTACGTACGGTGGCATATTAAATATATTTTAAGTGCTTTATATATTTCATTTACGTACCTAGTTTAAAATTGATGTTTATGAAATGATAAAAAAAAACAAAATACTTAACATAATTATAAAAAAAAACTTTATCAAACTTGAAAAGCCTATGTAAAATATATAAACCTCTGTTTGAAATAAATAAACTGTAATATAAAACAGCATAATGATTCCGTATTAGATATCCGTGTGTTTAAACAAATTTATAGTGTCTTTAATTGCAAGACAAAACACACCTTAAGAATGATTTTATTCTTACAAAAAAATTAATAGGTCTCTAGTTAAATAAAATAAAAAAGTCAATTCAAAAAAGTTAATTTCATTATAAGTACTGCAGTTATCTTTTTCTTCATTGCTGCCATCGATTTGTGAATGTCGGAAATGAAATTATCGTCTCGCGGGCTATTGTCACTTTCGTAGGACGTGATATCGAGGTCTACAAGAATAATAACTAGATGAGAAAATTAATTGATTTGAAAAAGTATATTATAATTCAAAGGATGATCAATTTATCCCAAGTTAAATTAATTAACACAAACAAAAGTTTTACCCGAGAATAAAAATAAGCCAATTTACAAAAACGCCTATTACCATACACTTAACATTAAAATAAAACCAATAACAAAATAAAACGGCTAATTTCAAGCAAATCTAGTAATCAATTGTAGATTTGAGTGTACGATGACAAATGTAATGGGCAGGGCTCTTGTGAAATGAGGTGTGAATATTGGTTCCCCACGGGGTCCTATGGACCGCATGGGGCTTCCCCAGCTGCCACTACCCTTTATGTTACCAAGTACAATGCATTACAAATTATAGACAGGTATTAAGTACAGTTGGTCCAGTGATTGTTATTTTGTAATTGTTGTATTTATTGGTGACGCGTGTTAGTTGTTACAATTTACATGGATTTTTGGAACTTTTTTGATCGTAATATTGGAGTAATATTTTGTGATAGAACGATTAACGTAGGCGGTGGAACAATCGCAAAGAACCGATTACTATTGTGGGAGAAAAATAATAGAATGGCTGATCACGTCAAGTTGACGGAAAATCAATAGATGAGAAAGGAATACACAAAGTATTTAGCGAAGACTTCTGTGCAGTTCTAGACGTCTGTTGATTGATTGACAAAGATGATAATATCATTAATGCTGAAAAAATACAAAAAGTTGGGGAAATATCTGGCATGGTGTTTTCGGTTGATAAACCAGTATAAATAGAAAAAGATGTATATTTATTTGGACTTATTTCTTCACACCACGACGAAATGCCCATACATTCCACAACTTAATTTACATTTTACGCCGTAAAACTTAATATACACGGCGCGTTTGTTTGCGTTGCCTATAGTTTCTACGTCGCTCGTAGCCTATACAAAGTCAGAATTATTCCAACTTGGTCACATACACCAGAGAATCACATTAACTATGTCATACAGTTCTTGTTACGCAAACTGTGGAGCACTTCGAACGTGTTTTATACAATACACGTAGATATTGCCTATATACTGTAGGTAGATATAAATAGAATAGAAATTTCTCACAAATTCACACTCCACCATCTATTCCTATTTTATGCAGAGCTTGACAACGGATAACCCTACTTGAATACTTTCTATTTTGATATTATTTAATAATATTTAACATAAATGTGCATCCATCTGTCTCCATGCAACCTAAACATAAAAAAAAACAAAAATGAGTCTAATATATGTAACTCGCATATACAGGGTGTCCCAAAACTCGACGTTAATTCGAAACCGGATGATAAGGCAAGTCATGCTGGTTATCAAAAAAATATTTAAAAAAATCTAAGTCGCATGGTTGTAAAGTTAGAGGCCTTTGAAAAAAAACGCAAAAATTCCCACTTTGTGACACTCTTTTCCCTCCTGTGGTCACAAATCTTAACTTTTTCCAACTTTTTTTTTTGCTGTGTTACCCTGAATAGTGCTTCCTTAAATTCTAACAAATAATTTAAAACCACCTGGTCTAGTTTTCACATCAATAGGACTTATTTCTTAGAATAAAATTTATTATGAAAAAAATGTCCAGTTTGAACTGACTGTAGTGAAAAAAAAATGTACTACGCGAGTTTGGCAAGTTCCACCAAAAGTTGGCGCATTTAGTAAGGATTTGAAAATGGTATCATACTTGGTAAATTATTGCCGCTATCATGGACAAAAAAAATCTTTTTTGTAAAATTTAGGAGCCGATTCCAATGCTGAATAAGTTAAACTGCTAAGTAGTTGAGCCAGAAAGAGTCACCATATCAAGTGAAAAATAGTAGAAACAGTAGTATTAGTTGAAAGTGCCAAAAAGTACAGCCTATCGCAATTTTAAAAAGCCACGAGTTACACTCATTACATGCATGCAAATTATGCATGTTCATGTTGCTGTCTTTTTTAATGTTAAATAATCAGGCCAAAACTTTTTTTTTAAAAATAGAGTCATCTCAGTACCTCTTCAATTTTGTCCGGGAAAATTTACTCGATGTTGGAAGTCCCCGGATACTAACGTTTGTACTCGCTGTACTAACGTGGTACGGGAGAAATCTGTGTGTTTTAAAAATACGATGGGTTGTGTTTTTGGCACTTGTAACTAATACTACTGTTTCTACTACTTTTCACTTGATATGATGACTCTTTCCGGTTCAACTACTTAGCAGTTTAACTTATTCAGCATTGGAATTGGCTCCTAAATTTTACAAAAAAGATTTTTTTTGTCCATGATAGCGGCAATAATTTACCAAGTATGATACCATTTTCAAATCCTTACTAAATGCGCCAACTTTTGGTGGAACTTGCCAAACTCGCGTAGTACACTTTTTTTTCACTACAGTCAGTTCAAACTGGACATTTTTTTCATAATAAATTTTATTCTAAGAAATAAGTCCTATTGATGTGAAAACTAGACCAGGTGGTTTTAAATTATTTATTAGAATTTAAAGAGGCACTATTCAGGGTAACACAGCAAAAAAAAAAGTTGGAAAAAGTTAAGATTTGTGACCACAGGAGGGAAAAGAGTGTCACAAAGTGGGAATTTTCTCGTTTTTTTTCAAAGGCCTCTAACTTTACAACCATGCGACTTAGATTTTTTTAAATATTTTTTTGATAACCAGCATGACTTGCCTTATCATCCGGTTTCGAATTAACGTCGAGTTTTGGGACACCCTGTATACACACTTATTGATTTACATAACACACGAACCGGATCAGTATAAATATTCACGGACATCTCTTCACAGCGCCATCTGTTCCCAAAGTAAGCTAGGCTTAACCTGCTTGTGTTATGGGTAACAGAACAACGGATAATAATACTTATATACATTTTTTTGTAAATACATACATATTATACATAGAAACACTCAGACCAATGCAAATAATCATGTTCATGCACACAAAGATTTGCATTGAGCGGGAATCGAACTACCCAGACGTAGCAGTCATGTTAAATAACCACTACGCCACAGAGGTCGTCAAAGTAGCTTACGAGATACACCCTAACCTCTCAGCTAGTCTACTTTTGAACAAGGCAGGGGTCTTCAGTAACTTTAGGTAGTAATAGATCCAAAATTTTTTTGTTTGTTCTCAGCATGTCTAGTACTAATAATGAACGCAATGGCGTTGGCGATGAGGCGAGGACCACATCACCCGCATGGACAGACCCCGGTTGAGCACAAGCATCATCACTACAAGCCGAGAGGCTCTGAGTCACTCACTGCCGATGCTCAACTACTACACGATACTAAGTACGTGATTACCACTATTTTATCTGTTAGATTATTGTTATTCGTATTGTCTATTTAGTGATGGACTAAGATTATAGGGTACAATGCTAGATCGTCCTATTTCATTGCGAGGATATAGTTTCTAATATTACGTATTAAGTAAATGTTGGATACTGATCATACGGAAATGATAATAATAGCTCGTTAATATGTAAAGCAGGCTAGACAGACTGCTCCTTTTTAAGAAGGTAACTGGTACCACGGTACCGAGGTATTGGGTTTTATGGGTTTTTGGTACAGCTATTGAGAGTAACGTAAAAGTTAGCCATCTTTTATTACACCATGTATTTTGAATCTGTCCCCATTTGTACGTAATAATATTCTTTTACATTCAACTAGTAAAAAAGATAATATTTGCAATTTGTCATTAGGCATATAGAAGAAGATTCTGAAGGTTTAACAGCAGAAGCTCTATCAAAAATGACGCCTGAAGAGTTGGAGTTTCATTATTTTTCTGCTCACGACTTCGATAAAAATTCAATGCTAGATGGACTAGAGCTATTAAAGGTATGTAAAGGATGGAAATAGCTAATAAGAAGTTTCTTGGGACTTATTCGATCCTTTTTCTCAACTATAAACTAAGGCTAGCCTCGTGAAAAAGACGGAGCATGATATTCTGTAAATCCCGAAAAAAATAACTAAGTAAAACGGCTACTTGTGACTCGTAACGAAATCGATCAGAAGAATAAAAAAAATTACTGAAATTATAGTTTTGACACTTGATTAGTTGATTTTTACTTGATTAGACATTCAGAAACCGGGGGTTAGTGTATCATTTTGATTTACTTGTAACCTCTACACGAATGTTAGTAGTGCTTTCCTGATTTAAATGTCGTCGTACCTACTTACTACAAGTTTTTAATTATTTTAAAATTCTTTGATTATTTCTTTAGATGGTTGTGACCTTATATGATCAAGTCAGCATCATCAAAATTCACAGTTTTGTATTTAACAACACTTGAGTGGCCTAAGAAACAATCTTCTTATGGCCATGATGCTGGAGGTTTTATCCTCCTGGAAGAATCATTCCTGCCAGGAGAATAAAACCTCCTTGAAATATCTTAAAACAATATTGTTTTACAGGCCGTGTACCATACAATGGAACATGAAGAACCTGACCCCGATGAGGATTCATCAATAGAGCCTGAGTCAAATGCTCTAGAAGCATATATTGGTTAGTATACTTAATTAAGTCTAAATTGGTTGAACATACATTACACACTACCAAAAGATAGTGTAATTGGGGGTAACTTAACAACTTATCGTAATATCATCTGGTGGGACATCTGCCCACTTTAAAGTAAAAGAATAAGAATACCAATTTCCTTTCGTATCTCATCAATGCTAAACTTTAACAATTCATTTCTTTTTAACGAAATTGTATTAAAAAATCAATTTTTTAAACTAGCAATAAAGATGAACTTATACAATAATGTTCTTTTTTCAGCGTTAGTCGATCGAACTTTAGAATCAGATGATAAAGATGGCGATGGCTTTGTTTCCTATGCAGAATATCGTGCAGCTAGAGCCAATAATCCATCGGAACGTACGCCTAGAGTTCTTGCGTCTAATACACTATAAGGAAATTGAATCGTTTCTATATGACAATACGTTTAAACATTGAAAAATATGTTGTTTCTTTTCTAATTTACGATAAGAAAGAGAGAAAAAGTGTTCAGTCAGTTTTGCTATTGTGGGGATGTTTGTATATTTTATACGATGAGTGATTTAGACTGAGTACTTAATTGTATGTATTAACTTATGTTTATGTTCCTTCTTGTCTGAAAGTGCATGGGTATCATTACAACATCAAAACATTCGTTCAAGGATTAAAAAAGAAATGGTGGCTTATTTTATCTAATCATCATCATGACGTATTCATAGGTAAACTGAGACTATTCTTATCAGGTTTTGTGTCAAGATCTTCTTCGTTATTAGAGATATTGACGTTAAGTAATCGTTCAACAACCCTCACGATAAGATGGGATGACAATACTCTATTGTTCATCAATGGTAGAGGTATTATTTGCACATTATTGGCCTGTACAAAATCACCAACGACCATTGAAAATAATATTGCGCCTAATTATAAGTGATTGTAGCAAAGTTCTGTTATAAATAAAGTAATTCTTTTTTAACTACAACTTTTATTCTATCAATCTTCGAGCACAATTGGGTTTTTTCCTAATTTTGAGATATAATTCTTAAAACGCTGTTAAAAAGAAGGAATTGGCTAGGCAAAGTGGTGACGCTATTGCCTTAATTTATGGTCCATCTTTACAATATCCATGAGACACAATCAGATTACATACAAACATTTTCAAAAATACTCGCCATATCTTGATGATTCTGTAAATCTCAGCAAACCACGACCTTGACTCAAAACAATAGAAATTGTATGTATGACATAAATTTTGACGACATAATGAAAACGGACCCTTTAAGTAAAATGCAACTATGTCATCATTTGTCCAAAGCTATTACATCGCGACAAGACAATACACATTGTGAGTTTTGTATTAAGGTAAACAACTTTCGTAATATTTTGATACGTTCTCATTGCACATAAATTGGGCAAAATCTTGGAGCATTGTGATGTCAGATCAAAATTGTCCGGTGATGTTATATTTAGCCTTCACTTAATTTGAACGAGTTGTTTAGTATCATTGTGTGTGTAAACTTTATGATTTTTTAAAGTTTATTTATCTATAATCAAGTAATATGTCATACGTGCTACAAGTATAAGCTATTCGTTTTCCTATTAGTGCCCATTGTAAGTGAACTCACCTTTGGAAACAGACATACATTGGCAAAAACGCATTAAAAGATTAGGGATTGCAATAATCACATGTGACAGCTACATTTTCCTAAGTCCTTTAGTGCTTTAGAGCTGGGGATAGTTACGAATAAAACGACGGAAGATAACTATGAGACAATAGTACCTATGGCCAAGCGAATTAGAAATGATTATTTTTATGACTTACCGTCTATCCGGTTTTTATTCTAAATTACGTTTTTAAAACCAAATTCGTCAAAATCGCCTCAAAAGTAAAACAAAATGTGTTTTTACTGTTTATTACTTAAGTATATTGATACTAATACTATTCAGTTTAATTCTCTTGCTCTCCACATTTGTATCGGGTTTCACAGTTCATGCCTGCTTCGCCCCATAGCGTCGCTTGTTTGATGCCTCTTGATACTTCTGTGTACGGCTCTAGTTCTGAACTGTCCCTGCAATACACAAAATAATAAGAAATAAGTATTTAAGAAGTAAGTATTTCATATTACTTGATAGATAGGCTGAATTTTGTACAACAATGATTTTTATTATCACATGAGATTTTGCATTTCCTATCAAAGGGACAGTAAGTATCTTACTTGAAGGAAGGCAAGACTTGAGCTGTGTCAAGTTGACCATCTGTTCATATTTGACTGCCTAGGTAAGGCAATGTTCGCGAATGTCATTCTCATCATGTCAGGCAAATTATTTGTGTGATGAACAAATTATTATTATCGGCATATTATCACACCCATTATCATCATTTGTTTTTCGACCCCCAAGTTAAACTTAGTCAAAAGATGACGCACATTTTTTTTGCATGTTTGAAGGTCAATACCGCCCGGAGCAACCTTTGAATTACATTGTTAGGTCTATTTACATACCCATTAAACATCTTGACACCTTGCAGCAACAGTTCAGCTCCAGAAAAGTATAGTCCAGCTCTCTGTGGTCTCTGGCATGATAGTAAATATAAGCAGCCGTAGTCTTTCTTCTGCTGGCCAGATAAATAGCTCAGGTATAGCAGAATCTCGTCTTCACTAATGTAGGTAGCGTTTGAGTTATCTTTGAAAAGGAACATTTATTAGAGTGTTTTAATTAACTTCTTGCAATAATGCCACTAAAGAAATCCCTATACAAAATAAAAATAAATAAATGACTAAGTTAAAGCACTTATTTTTGGGTTTGCAACCATTCAAACTCTAATCGTATTGTCAAATACACAATTAGTTCATTGTAGAGAACCCACAGTTTGGTCGTATTTACCACGTATTTGCTACACTGATTCCTGAATTACACATACCTAAGCAGTTGCTTTACTTAACAAAATGGATAGGGATTCCACATAGCCACTAATTTAGTTTGAAATTTTCTAGTAATTATAGGTACTTAAATTGAAGAGGAAGTGGTACTTTTAATAGTAAATAGTAGTAAATAAAAGTTTGTAACAACTGCTAACAAAATATTTACTAAAACCCTACTTTTAAACACGATCCTTTCATTTCTCTTATACAATTTGCTGGTCATTTAGCGACGAAAGCTGTCGGCTTAAATAATCCTTTAGCAATGGGATTAAGTCGATGGACACGAGAAACGCATCGGCTATTTAATATTGGATTAAGGAGTGGTCAGTTTGTTTGGCACGCGCCTTTGAGAGACCCATGCAGATGGACCGTTTGGACTATCACGATTTCCTGGTTATTATGTAGCTTTTATTGTCGATTTGTCTATTCAAATTGTTATTTAATGTGTAAAGGGGTGTCTGTAAACTGCTCTACTAAATATTGATCAGTAGTTCATCGTTCTTTGAATTTGGGCTATTATGTACCATGTGTTAAGGTTTAAAAATAATAAAATTTGTGGTTTGTATTTATGGACATAACACAATCATTGTTTTAAAATTATACGTGCCTATAGTAGCTTGATTTTATTTTATTTTTTCTTTTGATACTTAGATTGTTATCGAGTTAATTTTTCTCACAAACTTATCATGGGTTTTTATGTCAGGTTCAGGATATCCATTATTTGTGTCCTTTTTCTCCTGTTAATTAGATATCCCGCGAGACGCTACTGTTCTAGTGCGAGTTCATTTACAATATACAAAACTGGTAAGTAATTATTTGCGATGTTGAATTTTATGTCCATGGTTTGACTGCATTAATCCCATGACATTCTATTTCATCATAACAGCCCATTAATGCCCCACTGCAGGGACTGGCCTCCTCCCGTGTGGACTACAGCTTTAGGATACAATTCATACAAATCATCATCATCATAACAATAATCACCACGCTGGCCAGACGGATTGGTATAGGGTTTAATTTCAAGTTTTCCTTCTTTTTATTTCGTAAAGATAATATTCACGGATACTCCTTTAGTCGGTTTTTACGACACCCATGGGATGAGATGAGGTGGTGAAATATTGTATTCTTACTCCGTCATCACACGGGTATTCTACTTATGGGATTCCTATTAAAAAGGAAGAAGAAGATTAAATAAAACTCACCATCGAGACTTCTTCCATAATAGTGGCCATGGCCACCTTTCCAAGCTCCGGCACCAAAGAAGCCCGCTGCCAAGATCAAAGCCTTCAGCACTATTAGTATGACCAGGTTTGTTAGGTTTAAGCTTAGTACCTGCAAGTAGAAATATATTTAACACCGTTATAAACTACGATTCTATTCAATTTTGTTTGTAATTAAAGCCCGATTTACATATCGACAAGTACAGTAGCGAGTTAAGTACCCAGTTAGCAAAAAATAGGATGAAGATCTATGTAAATCAGCTTAATCAACAACTAACTACTTAACTCGCTACTGTACTTGTCGATGTGTAAATCGGGCTTTAGTAGATGACTAGTAAGCACCTGGATTGCGTGATATTTTGTCAGTTTCCTTCCAGGGCCAGAAAATTCTTATAAATAAGGTTTGATAATGGTATTGAGGTACCTATCTAACAAATTAAAAACAAAATGAATACATAAACAGACGTTAAGTTATGAATCAAATGCCGGTGATGACCATTTCTATATATGTACTTTGACACAGTTAATTACATAAACAAAATAGTTATTTGATCCTGGGATCTTGTGGTAATTTGAGAATTAAATCTTATTTAAAATTTAAAAAAAAATTGTTCATACGCAGTATAGTAGGTGTCACAGATTAGCTAAAAAACGGGATTTTACTAACTTTGTGAAGCTGGGTTTGCGAACTGTACGGTTTTGTAGGGTTGCCTATCGAATTTTACTTTTCTAGCTTATAATAATGTGTTCAGTTAATTTTTTAATAGTCTTTTATATACTATTTATTGTCTTTATATAAGGGAGAATTATAATCACGAATAAATTGTTAGACTATCACCATAAAGGTTAATGTAATCTACATTATTTTTGTTAAGTTTGTAAGCTTAATAATTATCAGTGTTATTTTTTTGCCAAACAATACTATTATCTAGTATCTTATCTATGACGGTACTTAAAACAATAAAAGAAATTTTAAAAAGGTCCTTTCAAAAATTCATGACATCACTTCATTGGAATCTAATGATTCATAACCAAAATTTAACAAAACAAAAAGCGTATTACTCATTTACAAAAATGCGTGCAATTTTAATACGAAGTGCAACACGAACCTGAGACGCGCAGTCTAAACCAACCTGACTGCTGCCAGTAGAACGAGCGATGAAGTCTCTTGCTATACTGGTGACCACTTGACCACCAGTTCCACTAAGAAAACTTCCTGCCGCATTCAGAAAGGAGGACCTTCCATACGGTTCTGTATCATTCCCGTTGTCGAATCTCGCAATCGAATCTGTATCTTCTTTGAACAACGCTGGAGGTTTCTCTCTTGGTAGAAGGGCATTGGTGTCATAACCTTTTTTCGGGTACATCTTCTTAGCATACTGAGGAGAGGAATATGCTCCTGTGTGTTCAGCTGATACGATGAACATTCCAGATAGGAATAACACGTAAATTGCAACCATTTTGTTCGGTGGTTGACTTGCAACTGGTGGTTAAACAGGTAGTAGTGTCCACAATGAATAGCTACTGATAATGTGCACTGGCTTGTCAGTGTTCCGTTGTTTTATCTCTTCCCGGCTTCTTTTGTTTGCACGCACGATGACATCTCCTAATAGTTCTATTGTTGTTACGTTTTAGTGGCGAAATTGCATTTTTTTTCCTAATAAATCGAATGAATGGGTGCACTTATGTAAGTAGATAGTAAATGTTTGTTTAAGGCTCCATTTATTGTCCTTTTATTGTTTAAGTAATGGTCTTCTTTAGAACGTGGTCTTTTTACATAATTGCTTTTAAGTAGAAGTTTTTCTTTTTGGATATTCCAGCGGAAGGTAGGTACCTATTATCCACGTAAGGCCGACCCAGGACCTTAGAAATGGTTCAAGCCGCTGATGGACGAAGAAAGGTATACGATGAAAATACGTAGAAGCTTGATAAGCTGGCATGTTCAGCTGAAGATGTCTTTAAGTTTATTGTTGTTCGGTTTGTCACTAGCTTGTAGGTTTTGTAATGATTATGACAATTCCATTTTACAAAAATAAAAAATGTGTAGGTACTACGATTTAACTATGTATTATATTCATAGGAAGTTTTGAGTTAATCTTCTGCTTCTGAATAAATTAAAATGCCACTGTTTCTCTACCAAGTCCCAAGCTTTTCGTTTTTTGCTATGAATGGATAAGTATTATTGTATATGTTATAGGCAATGTGTATAATCCGGCATTGTATAGAATACCTAGTCATTCTATACAATGCCTAAAACGATCAGGCAATCTGTATAATACGATTCATTTCATACATTGCCTAGGTATTGTATTAAATGCCTGAAGCGCATCAGGCAATGTGTATAATGGACAGCCAAGTTATTAAGTGCTTTTAATATACTTATTTACGGGTCCATATTGGCTTTCATAAAATTCGAAGTCATATTTTTGGTCTTACTAGTGCTTTGTGTTCATAATAATCAATCTTCATAATTTTTTTATTCATAAATTTTTATTACTACCAACGGAGCTCATAACCGTTAGTGATCATATTTTTTTACTCATACTGTTTGTACCAAAAAACGTTTATAATCATAATTTTCCTTTTTAGAACTTTTTTCTTCATAACATTCAATGATCATATTGCTTTAATAAATATGTCATTGTTTAGAATAGCTTAGAATTTTTGTTGTAAAGAATTTAAATCTGACGTTGGTGGTCACACTTCTAACCTAACCTAACCTACAGAAGTTGTAATCTTGTTGTTTTTTTGTCCTACGACCAAAAATAAAAGCATCTCCTTTCTAGCAACTAAATATAATCTAACTAAATCATAGAGAAGATAAGCAGGTTACATACATTACCTATGCTTCAACCGGTTTTCTATATAATGCCTAGGTATTCAATACAATTCCTAGGCAATGTGTAAAATAGTTTCAACATTGAATTTCATTTCATACATTGCCTGAACGACCCCAGTATTCTATACATTGCCTAGGTATTGTATAGAATACCTCCATTATTCACATTACCTATAACATATATAAATAACATAATAAGCACTTTCTGATTGACTTGTTAATTTTAATACCTAAAATACAAAATGTGATTGACTTATATATAATATCGATATTAAAGTTATCCATTTATAGTAGGTATGTACCTACCAATTTTACATAACACCTTATCTGTTAAACCAAAAAATATTAACAAATATCGATATTCCAATAAACAAAACGTATAACTTTTCGACACTCGTATAAAAATTAAGACTAATATCATTATTTTACTTACATTGCTTGAAAGGAACAGTGTTTCATATCAAAGTAGGTGATGCCGTTAAACCTAGTGGAACACCTTTTGTTTACTTATGTCATTTAGTTCCGTAACACACACATTGAGGCCGTCAATGTAATTGTGACATAACTACAATATGTAAGATAAAATTGGTATTGACATGTTTTTGAAAGATTTAATTTTAACTGCTTCAGTACTATAGTGTGACCACAGGAGCTGTGCACCCCTTGAGGTATGCGCGGCGAGGTGGGGGACGAAGAAAAAATAGGTGTCCGTTATGGTAGAGTACACGTGATAGTTCTGATAGAAGTGATAGAAAGGGAACTTTTTATTTGAAAAATTCTTTATGTAAAAATAATGCGTGAAATTCTGACTGAATTAGTGTAGGTAAATGCTTTATGCGAATTCACAGTGGAATATGTCAAAAATCCATGTTAATTTATGTTCATAGTACTGGTACAGATAATATGCTCACAAGTGATTTGAATATCTCGAGAACTACAAAATATAGGTACAGTAATTCTGTTAATACAGTAGAAATGTAACCCTGAAATAACGCATGTGTAACACTTTATTTCAATACAAAATTCAATATTATCGGAGATATTAACGGTTCTTAGGGGCCGGGCTGGAGTTATTTCATTACGCTATAATATTAAAACTACAACAACTATTTTTTTTAAATGTAGGTACAGTCTGTCTATAAAGTCCTAACAAAAAATTAGGGCGCCACTGTGCTACACGTAGCAACCCTACTTAGTCTGACAAAATAGTTTTCAAAACAATTATGTTCAAATAACACTACACTATTAGAGCACTTATAATACTAGGGCATTTCTTGTAGGTAAGCCTATTGCATTTAAAGTTTTGCGTAGAACTTCAAGACTACAATTAAAATCCATCTCAGTTCTAGCTATCATCTGCGATTTTCTGAGGGTTGGAACTCGAAATTTTACAAAAGTTATGTAAATTGAACATTTGATCTACAATAAATTTAGGCATAACTAGAAACAAAATACAGGTAGAAGAAGAAAAATGTTATATACCTCTTTTTTACTGTAGAACATAATTGTATTTTGTGGGGGAGAGCAGAAATATAGAAACATACATTTCTTTCTTTGGCCGGCCTTCATTATTTTTAAATCTGTTATTTTTAAATTTAATAATTCTAATGGAATGGAAAGAATACCTACAATACCTAACTAAAATTTATTCAGTGTTAAATATTAACCAACAAGATATCATTTAACATGGATTCACTAAGAGCTAAATGATATAAAATTTAATAAAATATTGCAATTAATTATTTTTTGTAGACAGACCAGTCGATGCGAAAGTGACATAGTTTAGTTATCAATATCAACCGTAATATAGACATAAAGCAATTAATTCAAATTCAAATTGGGATAAATCTTGACTGAATTATACTAATACAACTGATAATGTATCAACAGAAATGGTCGTACTACGATTTTTCTTACTTACAATGAATATCTAACCTAAAAATGTGCTTTGTACACAATGCCTGTTTTTGGCCTCTAGCTGATCTCAAATGGAGTGAATTTATTACTGACAGATTACGAAAAACAGTAACACGATTACATACCCATCAAAGTTGCAGTTCGCCCATAAACATCATCCAAGTCGCATGAAAGTTGACCAGAATCGTGCTCCGCTAAACATCGCCTTATAACTTTAAAAATCACTTCCCGCGGGTCACTTCGATTTACTCTACTCATTGTTTACATTGTTTTTCGTAAGTCAGTATTAGTTTATTGCAGATTAATGAACTAATAAAAATCACAAAGAACAATGGGCAAAACGTCCCCACCCTTGTAACACTTTCAGCTATACATCAAATGAAAGCCCTTGAAAAGTGAAGCATTTTATTGTATGACAGCAAAACTGTCAGTCATGGGAGAACAGAGTTATTGAGGAGAAGAAAATAAAAATAATGAACGATAATATTACATACTTTATGCCAATGTTTCCTATGTAAGCGCGATAGAGTCAAAGGCTATCTTACTAGTAGAGGGACCATACATGTAGAACATCCTACATCATCCAGAAAACCATGAATTTCGCTTTTCAAATAAAAAACATACAGCTTTCATAAATATAGAAACTCGTATATCATATCAGCCAATTGATGTCCACTGCTGAACATAGGCCTCCTCCAAACATTGCCATCCTCATCCATCGGTTTCCCGCCGTCCTAACTAGGTCGTGGGACCACCGTGTGAGGGGTCTCTCCACCCTGCGCTTTCTGATAGGCGGTCGCCATTCCAGAACCTTTCAACCCCAACGGCTGTCGGTTCTCCGCGCTATGTCCCCTGCCCACCGCCACTTTAACCGGTCAATTCCGAGCGCTATGTTCGTATGCACAGTTGGGTATATTAGAAAGATAACTGGACCTGACGCAGCTACTACTTCCAATGCAACAGTAACGAGCTAATGCTAATCATTAATGAAAACCACGCACCTATTTATTATTTATTGCATGAAACTGATGCATTCATACTACCACCCCGACACCGACTCCGGTCATATCCCCACAAAGGTGATCACTGATTGGAAGAGGCTCGAGGAGAAACTTGCGTCTGTCGAATCCGCCCAACTAGATAGTAGTCCCTACAGTTCGGATACTGTAGTGGACACTGAGGCGGCGATCGGTGCCCTGACAGGTCGTGTCATTAATTAACAATTGCTCTTAGACAGTGGCTATGCTGGAAGACCTCCGCATGCAATTACCTGGAGAACTGCGTGATCTGTTAAGCCGCAAGATCCCTGCCACACGTGCCTACGACAGGGCCCTCAGCGAGTCCAATAGGGTTAGAATTAGACAGCTTCAATGGCCTGTTAAAGTACGCATAAATGAGTTTTGTCAGTCACGATGGTATGCGCAATTGAGTGAGATCGAACCTTTTTATCTCGCTTTCTAGCAGGTATACCTGCTAGAAAGCGAGTTCATTAAAGAAGGACGTATACTCTACTATGCCTCCTTTGGTAGGCCTGATAGGAGGCTAGCGTTCGAGTATGATGACAAGGCCGAATGCCTGGCCAAGAACCTCAAGGCCCAATACGCAGTTCTCCTCAGGGTAACAATCACGATATAATATCAATCACATACACCAATTTCAAATATTTGTCAACAGCGAAGTAAAACGGTGAACTTCTCTCCAGGAGTCACCGCTCAAGGCAGACAACGACGATATACCGTTAGTTACACCTACCGAGTGGAACCGTTAAATAAACTTCTCGCCCCTAAAAAGGTACCAGGCTCAGAAAGAATAACAAAAATAGTCATTAATTTATTCCCCGAACGTCTTTTGATCCTTGACATGCATCTGCAATGTCGCAATATCAAATTGTGTCTTCCCACAACAGTGGAAAGACGCCGTGGTTATCGGAATACCGAAACCCGACAAAAAAATTCCAACCTGTTAGTCTGAGTCGAGCCGTTTCCGAGCCTGAGGAACATAAATTCTGTCGTTTACTATTTCTGCAATGGTTGCTGAATAAAGAACATGTCCTATTGGTTCTCTAAATGTTTATATTAGCAAAGCTAGCTATCCGAAAGTCAGGAAAATGCTGTAGATGATTTTCTGGATGATGTAGAATGAGCTAGATGTATAGTCCGTCTACTAGTAAGATAGCCTATGTTTAGTTTAGCAAAGCTAGCTATCCGAAAGTCAGGAAAATTCTATGGATGATTTTCTGGATGATGTAGAATGAGCTAGATGTATAGTCCGTCTACTAGTAAGATAGCCTATGTTTAGTTTAGCAAAGCTAGCTATTCGAAAGTCAGGAAAATGATGTGGATGATTTTCTGGATGATGTAGGATGAGCTAGATGTATAGACCGTTTACTAGTAAGATAGCCTGTCACTTTATCGTGCTTATATAGTAAATATTAACATAAAGTATGAAATATTATCGTTTATTATTTTTATTCTCTTATCCTCAATAACTCTGTTCTCCCATGACTGACAGATTAGTTTCATACAGTAAAATTCTTCACTTTTCAAGGGCTTTCATTTGATGTATAGGTGTAAGTGTTACAAGGGTGGGGACGGCTTCCATACAAAAATGCCCATTCTTCTTTGACGACTTTATAGACATGTCTGTAATATATTACACTTACTTAGTTGATCACAATGTAACCCAAGTATACTCATATTTTTTTTAAAATATGCAGCTGATTAATAAGAACTCACCCCTTACTCATAAACGCCTCTTAAATTTAATCATTGTTTAACGAGATTATTATTTGTTAAATCAAACTTATACTAAACAAAACTGTAAGAATCTAAGGTAATCAATTAACTTAAATTTAAGAGGCGTTTATAAGTAAGGGGGTAATCTGTATAAAGTAATTCCTAGGAATACTGTAGTGTTAACGATTTCTAATTCCTCATTATTTTTATTTTTATTTATGCAGAGTTTTTTGGCATAGTAACCAACTCGATATAGCTCTTGTGTATGCTACCATAACGGACACCTACCTGCTGTCACAAGTTTTGACGGCAGTGTCATAACAATTCGAACATTATATTTTCTTTAAGAATTTCATGTTCTTAGAGTATTTGATACATTCCGCTAGATGTCATTTTTCTCAAAGTTACATTATAAAAACACAAATAATGTTCCTATTTACGCTTAAAACTATACAACAATGTAAGTGCTTTCTTGGAGTTTTAAAAAAAACTGTCTTTTAATAGAAAACTGCTGCAGCCGCTCGTGCAGCGACCAGTACCAGCCAAATAACTTAAGTATATTGCGTCAGATGTCGCTAGTAGCTACATCATAGACTGTTTATTCTATACCAGTATTTATCATGTACTCTATATGTCCACCCCCCTCTCGCCGCGCGCATACCTCAGGAGGTGCACAGCTCCTGTGGTCACACTATAAAGCGATTGAGGTCGTGGTTTAGAATAACGCACAGAGTTATTTATGTGATCCACAAAGGATAACCATGATTTTAGATCTTCTTTGTGTCCGTTAACTTCACACACTCCCAGCGACACAGAGCATGATTCCTAATGAGGGAGTTGTCTAAAAAAGAAAGCGCTTGCTGGTTTGACCCCGAACTTTGACAATTAATAGCATGCGTGCCGTATGGTTCAAAGCCTATTGGAAAGCGCAAATATATTCCAGGAATGAAGGCTCTATGGCCATCATTTTGCCTGCTGACCCGAGTAAGCTGGATGTGCACCGGGTAATCCTTGAACACAGATGAAAGCCGCTTACTTTTGCTAGAGTCTGAGTTGCTACCTAGATGGTCATTAGTTCAGAGATAAAAAATGCTATTTTGGCCTACCGTAGGAGAACGGAGAATCATACCCATGGGTAGGTATCTAGTAAATTGTTAATCAAAAAGGTTTTTGGTTTTATTATTATTAGTAGGTAGCAAATAAATGCCTATGACAAAAAAACGTAAAGACATTCATCTTCTTCAAGACATAGAGTTTCATAGTACCATTATAAAATTATAATGCATATTACCGATAAGTGCTTTGTCATTGTTCAGCGCACTTTACTTGTTGTTTCATGGCTGCTATCATTTTATTTTGCTTTCACATCCTAATTCACTTTCACTGTAGTAAACAGAATTATATTTTGAACTAGCTATTCCCTGTTTCTTCGTCATAAAACTTTAATTCAGGTAAGTACTTTAAATAAAATACAATGAACCGTAAAGTGAAAAAAATTAAAGCCGAGAGGCTACAGCTTTAGAATACAATTCATACAAATCATCATCATCATCATCATAACAGCCTATTAATGTCCCACTGCAGGGACGGGTCTCCTCCCGTAACGAAGAGATACTTGGCCTACTAATACCATACATGCTGGCCATACGGATTGGTATAGGGTTTAATTTCAACTTTTCCTTCTTTTTATTTCGTACCTAAAGATAATATTCACGTATAGTCCCTAAGTCAGTTTTTACGACACCCATTGGATGAGATGGGGTGGTGACCTATTGTATTCTTACTCCGTTAAAGAATTGAACAAGTAATTGAAGTAATTAAATTGTAGAAGTCGGTCTAGGTAACTCACCCACAAGAGCATCTTCATAAGCCAAATCGCCGCTATTAGTGGGAAAAGCTGTTCCATGAAAAAGCAGTACCTATGGATGTAAAAAAACAACTAATCAAATGAACAAAAAAAATTGTATGATATTGCATTAAATTAATAAAATTAACTAAAAATTAAAATGTTTTGTAGTATGAAAGAGATTATTTTCTTTTAGCAAATTTTTTATTAAGCGGCATCTAGCGGTAGTTTTGAAAAGCTTTGTCTGCATAACGTTGCGAGGCTTTTGAATAGTTCTATTATTTATAACAATCAGTGCATAGATGGCACTGTTCGAAGCTTATAGCTTTTAGGTTAGTTTATACGTTGTTTTATAGGTGGCGTCTATAGATGTAACGTCCCTGTCTAAGTGAGCGCTTTTTTTAAAAAGATTTTGCAGATTTTGTTAAAAACTTTTGAGCAAATTTTTAAGTGTGCGTTACCCCAGTAAAATGTTGTCGAATTTTGACATTTTTGTGTATCAGACATTTTGTAAATCAATGGTATCAGATAATTATTTCGCTAGCTCCTATAAATGTCAAACAAACGTGATTATAGGTACTTAAGGCAGAGGTCGGGGACAAGTCGTACCAGAATCTGTGACCAGAATGGCCAGAGGAATTGGTATAGAGTCTTGTGTCAAACTTTTCTTCTTTTGTTTTTATTAAGATAGTAGTGTAACCTATGAACTTTCCATTCGTCTTGTTTTATGACACTCATGAGATGAAACAATTTGATTGAAATTCAAAATTTATTTGATGAACATACGGATTTATGAATGCAGTAGATAAATGTAAATTTCCATTCTCTCATAATATTAAACAGTAAAAAAATCAACAGTGGTTTAAGTGAGAGCGTTCAAAGTTCAACAGTCTTATTTCATGGTCAGTGCAGTTTTCATATTGCGTTTAATATTTTTATACTGAAGCTTTATATATTTTTTTTAAATATTTTTATAAGCAGGGTTGTCAAGTAAACAACAATTAAAAATATATTCGCAATATTAAGACTTAAATATTTGTATGGTTTTTTATGTTAATAAATATTGCTTCCAAGAAAACATCCCTTGTCTAGCCATAGAATCAGCTCTTTGATTGCGATTATTGATTTTGATTGGGACTAGACTAACTTCATTGAAGGTTGACTTGGTGAATCTTTAGTGGAGAAGACGTTCGGGACATTTTAGTCCGCCATTACATCTGCAAACGAACACGACATCAATTAGACACGACTCTAATTATAATAGCAATATTCTATTCTATCTATGAAAGCCAAAAAGAAAATATAACATTGTTCATATTTAAACGAGACTATCTTGTCCCAAGCTAATAAGAACTTTTTCCTTTTGTTAAATACATACATCATCTAAAACATTGAGATACCCAGACCAAATTAAATAAATTAAATATTCCTCACACATTCACACAACGCCATCTAGTCCCAAGTACCTAGATTTGAGCTATGAAACAGTTCAAATCTAGGTACTTACATAAAATAAGTGTAAAAAGATCGACAACCCTAGAACACCTGCGGGATACCGTGGTGTGGCCGTGAGAGCGCCGGTGAAAAGTACAAGAAAGTGAAAACGAGTATCGAGCCTTGACCGTCACGGCGTAACCGAGTTCAACTCTAATTTAAACTTGTAAGATTATTATCTAACGACTAGTAAAAGTGTCATCACTTTGTTTGGTTGGGGTTATCATAAATTGCCATTAAGGCCTGAACATTTTAATCCTGAGGAGGCCTTAGACGAATTGCTATAGGGTTTCATGTCATTATTATTCAATTTTATGTTTTATAATATGTATGTCTTTGGAGATCTCTCTATGATTATCGTCCCAAGGGGTTACCTGGAGTTGACATTGACAGCTGTTAGTGTAGTGATGGCCGTTTAGGATGATATCATGTCCGCCATCCCTAGATTTACGATGTTACCTTAGAACTCAGTCAGTTCTCCAAAAGGGCATTCCTGATAAATAGGTCCCTTAAAAATATTATAAAAATTGGTTAAAAGATATACCTAGCGTAAAGATGAGAGAAATATGTTAATTGATTTTTTATATAAGTACTGTAGTTTTAAGACGAGCTTGTATCACGATCTAATTATTCAATCCCATACCTACCATCACCAGGACAATAAAAAATAAAATACCAGATACACATCCTGAGAACAATTCTCACAAGTCTTAGTCACTTAGTTGAAAGTGTTATTGTCTCACGCTTTTATAACATTCGGTTAAAATTACGCTTTCGAACCGTATCAGGCGTGATGCAATTGTACTCGGACAGTGTAACGACTACTTCGTAATAACTGTTCACAAGTTAGGCTTAGTACACAACGGATTTGGTTTGTGAACTTGACAGTTAAAAAGTTTAAAGTTTTGTAAGTCATTAGGTGGTTATAACCACAGGTTATAAAAACGGCTTGTCTTGCAGAGCCTTCCACAGATTATTCTCCTCAGCCTGATTATTCTTTGTATTAACTAAAGTCCTCGCAAGAAAAAGCCCAAATCCAGATGTAGAGTAATTTAAAATAAAACAAACAAACGTTAATAAATTATATCACATTTACAGCTAGTCTGAAATTGTAATCTTATAGTGAAATAAACATTATTCCGATTCCAAAGCCAGTCTTAAAGTAATAACATTTTTCAATTCCATAACAAAAGTTTTATTAATGACGAAATTTCAAGTTTCCGGTAGCCCATGTGTACTAAGCTCAACAATTGCAAAGAAAGCGACCGCGGGCGCCACAACAATAGTACAAAAAACATAAACAATTCAATGGAAGTCACTTTCTTTCTTTTATTTGCGACAATAACTATTACGTCCACTGACATCTCGTGTATTCAAATGCATTACCTTTTGTTTAGTTTTTTTTTTTATCGCGCATAAAAACACTTTAGCGCAAATTTAGAGCAACGATTTAAATTTAGCTTTGGTTTCACTGAATATCTTGTGTTTTTACGTTTTGATTCGGTAAGAGTAAAGATTCGCGTGGTACTCAGAGTTGTAACCAGAATGTGGCTGTCGTAAAATTAAAAGAAATCATTGATGAAAGGCAAGCTCGCTAAATCTTCTAAAATATAAGAAGGAATACTTAGGATTGCTATTCGTTCAAAGGAACCAAACATTGTTACTGCCTAAATTAAAATTCTTATATGGTACATTTATTCTGTTTTTGCAACATATTTTATACCTTTGTTACTGCTTAAACGTGATGTTCACCATAAAAATCAAGCAAGCCAACAGTTGACCAATGTTGAACAAAAACCAAAGCAGACTTCTTAATCAGCAGGTCAATTCTCGAAACATACTATTTAATTTAACTTAATTTTAATTTTTTAATTTTTAATTAATCCAAAGTGGTATCTTGTCCGGTAAAGAAAAAGTTAAAATTAAGTTAAATGGCAAAAAAGAGTTAAATAACAGAGTTGCCAGTTTACGGTTTACAATTTAAAAGATTGGAAATTTTAATAGATTTTCTAACACTCCATAAACAGAAATAAAACATTAATATATAAATCAACTACAGGAAATTATCTTCGGTAAATTAAAATATTATAAGTTCCGTAAACTTCTATTCTAAGAAAACAAAATATGAAAATCAGGGTCTTTGAATGTAATAATGCGATATCTCTAACTTGTTTTTCCCGCTCGTTTCGCTTCCCTCGCGGACGCGCACTGCCGCTCCTAAAATAAACGCAAAGGTTTTGACGTTTCTTAATGACAAGAATACTCATTTTAGCGCGAAAATTACAACTGTCACTTTAAAAATTACAGAATGCCGTTTTAAAAGCTTAGTTACAGTACGATTACAAGATTTTAAAAAGATTTTAAATTATAAATACAAGAATACCTATTGTGTCACAATTTGACAACTAAAAGTTAAATTAACTTTATTTTTAACGTTTTTAAGGAACGAGAATTGACATGCAGAACCAAACAAAAATTCTTAATCAACAAAAAAGTTTATTAGGATCAAATATTATTGCTTTTATTTTGGTGCTTCCAGTGATTACGTGAGACAGATTAGGAGCTATACTTCGGTTTTTCCAATATTAGGTAGGATCGGGTGGTCTAATTGATTGATACCAGGACGTGGTTTTAAGTTGTACTTTTTTAAAGTATTTGAATTGAGCTAAGAGCCTTTTTTACGACACATTTCGAAAGTCTCTTCATGCCTCTGCCGAGTTTTGTTTTTTGGACAAGAATTTGTATTTGACCCAACATTCACGACGGTAAATCATCGCTGTTTAAAGACTATACGACCTCTAGCAATGAAGTAACTGACTGTATTTTACAAACAACCAGTTAAAAAATAAATAAAGAACCTACAATAAGTATATACCCCCAGATGAGAACAGTACCACCTTATCTTCGGTCACGGTCACGCTCCCCAACACCTCTGTCATTCTCATTTAACGCCAGCACAGCCTTTATGCTTTCTACAACTCGCAAATGAAAGACGACTATGATTTCTAAAACATTGTTTCTTAATCTTAACATCATGAGTAAGCTTTGATTTATTGGTGATTTCAGTTGTATTCATCAGACTATTTCAGTATCACCTATGTGCTTGATCAATCCATCTCCAAACTTTTTTAGTTTGGTTTGGAAGTGTACAGTAGCTAGTGAAATTAGCTTGCCATGAGTCTTTTGTCAACTTCTGTCTAAATTAGACAGCGGCTTGGCTGTACTTGGCTTGTCTTCTTGACGTCCAGGAGCCATGAGCCACGCTTTGGCTTATTAAAGCAATTGCAGAACTAAAAGTAAAAGTTAGAGCCTTGACAATTCTGAATTATGATTGAAATCTATGAGGTGACGGATCTTAAGGGTGTCGTGAAATGCAATCAAACGAAAATTGACAAGTAACATAATAGTTAAAAAGGGACTTTTCACTAACTTTATAGCGAGGAACTTCTATCTACGAGCATTTTAGAATGCTATTGGTCTCGTAAGTAAGAGCTGTCAAATACTTTTTTAAATAAAAAAAACAAACAAACATGTGAGGCAATAAACAGTTTCTTTTATGAATGTTAGTTAATAGCCATATTAGATGTGACGTTATTCCACAACACTTAGTCTCCTTTCTCCAACTTTTATTATGCAATAAGACTAAAATAACTTTTGTTTATTCAGTTTATTTACCGCAGTGACTTAACGATGATGAATGGTGATTAGGGTAAAACTTTTACTAACGTGATTTCTGTTTTGTATTATTATAAAATATGTAGGTACGTCATTGTCGTATTTATTATTTATGGTTTGTATGACCAGGTTAATTCTATCAAAAATTTCCGCAATCAAAGTCTGCTGGATGTCTCCAGCATTATCATTTCGAGAGCTTAACTGGAGTCTGCGACTCATTACAACTGGGAATAATCATCATTCTCCTGCCCTTATCCCAATTTTATATGGGGTCGGCGCAGCATGTCTTCTTCTTCCATACTTTCCTATCGGACGTCATCTCACAAGTAACACTCTTCACAGCCATATCGTCTTTCACACAATCCATCCATCGTTTTTTTGGTCGTCCTCTTCCCCTATATCCATCCTATACAACTGGGAACAATACCATGTGGTTTTCATAAGTTCGAGTCCAGTATTCCTATGATCCTGACATCTCCCAGCGTTATAAAAACCTATTGGGAGTTTCAGACATGAAAAAAAAAAGATTTTGTTGTTGTATTTGGTCGCTTTTCCTGACACTGTTTCTATCTCAGCTTTAGAATATTAAAGACGTGTCTGTTTGCGATAATAAAGACGGATATGCTTGCCTAATTATGATTAATGGAATTAGAATTTTTAAAATGAATATACCTTGTCATCCTCTGGGTGCCGTAAAATCTTATTAAAGAAAAGCTCTGGCTATTTCATCTCTGTAAATGTAGCAGGAAAATGTAACACATAAGTACTACTAACGAGTACGTCTATGTAATTCTATACTATTAAGTACTATATTTACTGAATAGAATTTACTTAAGGGGATTTTCTATTGAAGGGATATTCTCATTCATATCCATAAAGCACACAATGTTACATACATTGAACGCAACAAATTTTCTAATCCGGACGTTCTCAATTCGTTCTTGATTACATTTTAAACACCTATAAAATGTATTAGAAAACGTTTTATTGTCGATATTTCATATTACAATACAGACATAGTTACAGAAGTCTATGTGCATGCAGCTTGTGGTTGAGAGACTACAAACATTTTGATACCGTTCCCGAACTTGATATTACAGCAACCCGGTTGGGAGCAATGCAATGCTTTTCCCGAACAAAGGTAACAGGGCGAATCTGACCCACTTTGTTTTTTTTCGCGTACAAACACCAAACTAGTTTTAAATTGGAGACTTTAATACCGCTTATCTAATTCTATAAAAAAAATTAATGTACCTACCGGGAGAAAAAAGTTATTTGGCTGTAAGTGGGTAGGTATAACCAAATACTAAACATTATTATGTTTGTAGAAAAATGAAATTAACGCGACAGTTTTGAATTATAACGGTTTAATAACATGCATACACCAGACAAAAAGGTGACCGGCTTGAAGTTATTGCAAATCAGCTGCGCAGATGTCATTATTTGGAACTAAATGACCAGGAACAGGGTAGCGGGTGTTTTTTTTGTTCCTGTACATGCGCAAACTTCTCTGAAAGCTAACTTTAGCCCGACCAAGTTAGTTTGTACGAACTATAGGTATCCAGTAGAATAAAAAAACATTTTTGTAGAACGTGATTTTATTTCTTTCCTTTGTGGGTAAAAACGTAATAATGTGATCTTGTGTTGTATTAAACAGACTACTGTTCCAAGTATTGTCGAAATAAGCCCAATAGAATATATAATATTTGCAAAATTGTTTAATAATTGTTTAATACCATAAAAACAATAAACAACATTTTCATTTTCCTCTATTCTCCCATACCCCACAACAGTGGGACCTATACCAGTTAGTAATAGGTATATTTAACTACATACCTAGCCATATTTCGTTCATGTACGCCATGGGTAATTTGTTCAAACAAAATGCCCGTTTACCTTTCTTCTGAATCAATCTCAACCAAGTTTGATTTATAAACAACTAAATACAAGTGCATAAGCCAAAGTTGACAATCCCACCGCGACATTTTAGGTATAATTTTTTTTGTTTATTGGACACTCCAATATTGATAGCAAGCGCCAATATTGTCCAGGAATTAAGGCCACAAATGCTGGTCATAAAATGACTGCCCTGTCTCTATAATTTTAGGCAAAACCCCCGAAAATTTTATGCAAGTGCAAGCAGTTTGAGAAGCTTTTCACATCAGTAAAGTCTCTACCTAGGCGCCCAGTAATAAACCTACCACCAATCTAAACATTGACTACTGTATCTGTCTGTTTAATGATTTGGCTTGTTCATAGTAGGGAGTTTGTCCGGTAAAAGTGTAGTATACAATTAGAGCGATGTTGATTCAGCTCTAGATAGGAATAATAAGTGGCCTCGCTATTATGGAGAGAGTACAACACGACTCAAAGGAAATAGAGTAAGAGGTCGATGTTTATAAGTAGATTTTACAACCTATTTATGTACGTATGCTTGAGTTTGAATGTGAAGGATCATCTATGAAACTGCTGATATGCTATACTGGTCGTTTTTTCATGATTGGAAATGTGAGCCTTTATCTATATCTTTTGACAAAATTAAATTTACCTTGTTCGTTTACTGAATGTATTTTACTGGTTAATGGCGGAATCTATGAATTGCCATATCGAGAAAAACAAAATCCTCGGTGCGCGAGTCAGACTCGCACTTGACCGGTTTTTTATTTCTTAATTTATTTTTTCCTGTTTCTTCTATTTCTTATGTTTCTTATCGTCACTGGTAGAGGCCCAGTGATACATTACATTTATGTAATGATACAATTAAGTTTGCACTAAAAAAGTAAGCATGCTGTTAAATTATTTTAATTGGGTATTATTAATCTTATATAATATTCGTTAAGGAACACATTTACATTAAAAAAACATTAATAAATTAAATCTGGTATTTGTTACATTTTTAACTAATTTACTTACATTTTTTACATATAATTATAATAACTGTTTGTGTATTTTAAATAAGAATTAAAAGGATAAAGAACTCAGGTTTAGAACGTTACTTTGGGAATCGCACAAATTAGTCTAAATTGCTTTCTTCAGTGCCAAAAGCTGCCGTGCTTGAAGTCGCAAGTTCGAATACTTCGCAAAAAAAGAATGTGTAATTGACTAATTGAATGTTCTTTAATATGTCCGTTAATTTTAAGAGTCCCTTCGACCTGCGACACAGCGCATGAAAAATGGAAGTTGTTTTTTATCTAGGTTGTATTTTATAAAGGTCTTGCTTGGAACTCTACACTGACAGATACGTTGGAGACGACAAAGAGTATTTCTTGATATCACGAACCCGACTGTAGAGTTTTATGCCTTAACGAACTTGATTTCGCAAGGAACAAACTACTTAATTGCTGGTTTTAATTTTTAACTTTTAACTAATTTAATTTTTTTAACTGAAACACCAACTGTTATTCTCTAGTATTAGAGTAGGTTTTTTAGTTAAAATATTTAAAACCAGCTACTAATTTGTTCGTTATCTTGTTCTGATATCTATGGTTAACACCGATTAAGATGCTTACACAATTTCGTAACACAATCAAATGAATGATTCTCAAAAAAAATTACATTTTAATAAATAATTCAAATTGGCGAAGTAAAATTTGAATATAAAATAAGCATAAGTACTTACTTAAAAATTTCAATTATTTAAGATAAGATTAAGTTCTGTGGTAATAAACTTTAAAAAAACACAAACAATTGACAACCTCCTCTTCTTTTTGAAGTCGATTATGTAATCGACTTCTCGATTCATTAATTACTCTCAATACTTTGTATACCATGTATAAAAAAAACTTCACACTTATAATTATGTACTTGGTTCGTGAAGCTGTTTTTAAAGTACTTAGTTGTACATCAAATGAAGAACACTAAGTTACCTACAGATGCAACTTAACTAAGTTATACACGTAGTCTTTATAAGTAACTGGTGCCGTATTAGTATTTCGAGTACTGTTATAAATACAATACCTTCATACAATGTAGCCTATGTGTTATTCCGGATGGCAATCTTGAAAAGCTTGTCATTGTTGGTAATACTGAAGGCAGAAGATCACGTGGCTGATCGCCAGCACGATGCTCTGACCAAGTTAGAGAGGCCACCTCACCTTGTCCTTCAATTTCTACCAGATGGTGAGATCTACGAGTACGTTGGACCGTAACCGATGGAGACAACTTGCTCGGTTGTAGGATTCCTGTAACCCCGATCCTCAGTAATGAGGGACCGACTAGAGAGAAATTATAGTTAATAAATTTTATTCAGTAGTTTTTACGTAAAAGAATAACAAACATCCATTCATACTTACAAATTTTTACGTTTATAAAATTAATAGGGTTCTTTACAACCACAGACAGCTAGCTGCAAACATTTTACTTTTCATTAATCATAGAGCAAAAGTATTGACATTCTTAATTCAAATTTGTTTCTGTGCAGTCGAAAGCTTATTCATATACTTAGCATCTCAATGCTTATTCAGATTTTCTAGCTAAGTATGTATTCATGTATTGTATTGATGTATTATTATTTACGTCTATTCTGTTTAGAAATAAGAAAGTTGATGCAGAATATGATTTGATTGACGACAGCAATTACATGGTGATTGTAACTTGCATGCTTCAAAACTTCAAATAAAAAAGTTACTTATTAGCTCAACAATAACGATTGATTGTTTTAGTTAATTATTTCATTAGTATTTTAACTCGTAAATATATTCATTACATGGACTATTATTATACGATGATGATATAAGACGATGACTCTAAGATAACATTGTAAGTATTTTATGTATTCGTATAAAGTTCTCTAGTTGGTACAGATTCAAATCGTAATTTCACCGATTCGTGTGTGAACTGTGAAACTCTCCCATTAACCATGGAGAAAATATTCCATAAAATGAAAAACGGTTTCACCCGAGCTCGGGTCACGGAGCTGAGAGTCGCGACTCGAGATTGTCAATTAAGATAGTCGCCGGCAAAACGACAATCGCCACATAATTATCTCGCTTATTCGTCGTGACCGTACTGAATCAGTCTTGCATTAGAGCAGCAGAGAGGGTTAGTGTGCATCCACAATCAAAACTATATCAGTAGGCACCGGCCGCCGCGGCTCTCAGTACACGCGCGCCAAGCTCGCGCGCCGACACGCGAACTAACGAAAGTGAAAATAAACACAATGAAACTAACAGTGCGCTTATTTGTGTTCTACCTATTCATGTTTACGTTCGCGAACTGCGATGACCCGACTCAAATTGAGAACTATGATACAAGAATTAAAACTTATCAACTCGACGTGCCCGGAAAAAGCCCGATCACGATAATAGAAAATTCTTCTGAAGATTCGAAACGTCTTAAAGACAAGTGGGAAGAAATTAATTATGAACCTAACACAGAAAATGAGGACAAGGAAATTAAAAATCTGATGACCCATATAGTGCACGATTTCGATGAAAACCGACCTCGATGTTATGGCCCTTCATGTCAACAAGGCTATAACCGCGAGGAAGACGACGAGTTTGACGACTACGTATTAACATCTGACAAGCTCAAAGACTACGGAGATTTCCCTCAGGACCGTCTACAAGCGATTTCAGCGCTTGCTGCCAAGTTGAAAAAGGATAAATTAAAAACTGATAGATTTTCTGCAATGAACGGTGAAATGAACGATGACGATCAAAATGGAAAAGTGTATACAACATGGAATAGGTTAAAAGTAAAACAACATAAACATCCTTATGATGACAAAGATGGATGGGTAACTTTAGAACCTGTTGCGTGGTCTACAAGCAAAATATCGAAGTGGAAACCTAATGTTAAAAAACAGAAACCCAATCATTGGAATGAGGACGAAGATAGATTCCCAAGTGACGATAGATTCCCAAGTAACGATAGATTCCCCTCTAATCAAGAATTTGAAAATAGTTACACGTACGCGCAAAAACGCCCTGTAAGTAGACCTGGATACATTAACAACAAGCTGCATTCGACAGGAGATTACGAGACAGAAATACCTTCAACACCAACATGGAGTAGTCAGAATAAGCCTCAGCAAACTAATTATCCATCCTCATGGGCTCCTGATGAAGGAAGACGTCCTGCGCAGCGACCAAACTGTGACCACCACGATCACTATCCAAACGACGACACCGTATTGTATGGCATATCTGATTCAGTATTGACAGATAACAGACCTCCTAATTTTCCCTATGAGTATGAAGCTCTACATCAGTCATCAACCATGCCACAAAAACGACCCTACAGAAAACCCACACAAGTAGTCTACGCAGGACCTGCGGATTATGAAAACGATCGACTTTCGCGACCACCATACGGTGACGGTCAGTGGGTGTTACTATCAACTACTAAAGGATACAGAAATAAAAAACGTCAACGTTCTCTGAACCCTGTACCTCAAGCTGACGACCGTGCCGATGTGTCAACTATGACTTCCCATCAAGCTGTAGCATTGACAGTACTGCCCGTAGATAATGCACATACTAATATGACGACATCACATGGAGGTTTATTAGAAGTAGAAAAGAGTTTTCAAACTGTTGAAGAATCGAAACGTGATATGGACAAAAAGAATGATTTGGAAGTCTCGGCCACACAATATAGACCACAGCGTCCTAAGACTAGGTTTTTAAAACGGAAGGTCGTGTCAAATATGTCTCCTGATTCTTCCACTTTGTTAGCAGCTGTTGGCGCTGGTATGGTGCCGGCTACAATGGCAATGGTTGTACCAATGATGTTAGGGAAACGAAGGAGAAGAGAAATAAATAAAAACTCACACAATATTAATTTAGATAATTTATTATATAAATTACGACGATAATTATCTATTTTAGATATAAAAATATATTTATTGACTATTTATTTTTTTAAGTATTATTCTTTTTGACTGATGTATGCATGTTGTTTTTAGAGTGATTGTGTGTCTCCTGTTTGTGTAAGATTAAGTATTATTATAACTTTTCATAGTAAGATTTACTTACTTACTTATCTCTATTTTCGGTAAGTCGTTGTGATTCTCAAGTTGTAACTTAGATTAATATGACTTATCTGAGATTATAGATACAAACATTTATATTTAAAATAAAAGGAAATAAAATGATACATAAATATTATTTTTATTTGATTTATTCTGTATCTGTTTGTTCTGTATCTGTTCTGTGATTCTTTTATTTCAATTACCAGCTAAATCGTCTTTAGATGGACGTTATAAACTGAATAGGTTACACAATATAAGTATAATTTCGAAAAAAAAAATGATTTTCATACAATTCTATTGAATAAAAATATACTGATAAAACATTACTCTTATTCACAACTCTTAAGCAAGGGATAACAATAAATTATCTACTATCGTATCTATGAAATTAGTTTAAGTTCTTTTAAATAATAATATATACTACATACTTTTACAACACATACAGGGTGATATCTTTCGTTTTTTCTTCATACCAAAATGAACAAATTTTCTTTATTCTTATCCAGACTCTGGGAGCAAAAATGTCAGTGTTATACTTTGCTCTATTATATTTTGGAAGCCTACATTAAGCAACTTAATTTTAATTTACTATTGGACTTTGTATGAACAAAATAACAAACATAGGATCTATTTTAATCAACGAAAAATACGTCTCTTGAACTATGTTAAAGATCGAAATAATTTTTTATTTAGTAAAACTGAGGGACTTTTTCAAAAACGAATTTAACGTACGCAAAGAACATTAAGTAATGTCAATACAAAAATTCCCTTAAGTAATGACCGCTGCACCGAAGAGGCACACTTGATATTTTGGCTACTGTATCAACTTGTTGGCGCATTTTAAATTTGATTAACAACCAACCATTTGGACCAAATATTGGTTATATTCCTTTTTTTTTTTTCATGTTGTTTACAATCTTAAAGTGATGTAATATAATAGAAACACCGTCCTGTAATAAGAAGTTAATACGTGTAGTAAACTTCTCCTGGTCGACTGTATACGTTGCCCGTCCGAATTGCTTCCATAAGGTATTTGACACTGAAGAGGCAAATAATTAGGAGCACTGTAAAAGAAAAAACATGTTATTAACAGTTTTAATATAAAATTAGCATTCAAAATGTGACAGGTGATTAAGTCAACGGAAGTATGCTCAAATAAGAATCGTCCTGCAATGCGAAAGAAACGTAGAACAAATTAATTGCAATAACACTAAAAATAAGAACTAACAACATTAATAATATTGGGAAATTGAAATTACAAAACCGACTTCTAGCTTTTATGTATGGATTTTACATAAAATAATTCCAATCTTTCAATGGGCCACAGCAAATTTTATCACGTGCAATCATTAAAGAAACTGGGACAAAAGGTGCGAGATAACACGTACACAAATCTTGATTTCCAAATATTTTTCTTGTTTAAAATAAAATCCTAAACGTTTTGGTATTAAAAATATTCATTTTACTTCAATAAGTGCTTATCAAATCAGTCTATGAACATTGCACTTTAAAGATCCCCCTTTTATAATAAGTATCTTTATTCCAAAGGCCAGCAGCCTCTGCAAATATTTGAGGGAAGCACGATGACTAGAGGGTCTCCCTGTATCTTTGTATATTATTCCGTCTTTAGCAGTCACTCAGTCACTAATCCATACTAATATTATAAATGGAAAAGTGTGTCTGTCTGTTTGTCTTTCTTTCACGGCAAATCGAAGCGACGAATTGACGTGATTTTTTAAGTGGAGATAGTTGAAGGGATGGAGAGTAACTTAAGCTACTTTTTGCTACCCCGAATTTGACGCGAGCGAAGCCGCGGGCAAAAGATAGTATGTTTAAATAAGTTGTGACTGATTAACATCACATTCCTACAATAATACTATTGAACATTTGTATAAAGTAAAAGAAATCTTTCTTCAACTTGTAACACCAATTGAAGCATGAAGAGCAAGTAAAGTTAATCACAGTAATTATAGTAAACGTATGGTATTACATTATCTGATGTTTCCTGACGAAAAAAGGGCTACACGCTACACGGTATTGCACAACTACTTGTTTTATACTTCCGATATTTTGTTACATTGTTTTTAATATAACATTTATCATAACAGTCCATTAATGTCCCACTGTAGGGACGGGCCTCCTCTCGTGACGGAGGGATACTTGGCCTACTAATACCACGCTGGCCAAACGGATTGGTATAGGGTGTAATTTCAAGTTTTCCTTCTTTTTACTTTTTAATATAAAATTATTCCATACAAATTCACACAACGCCATCTTACAAAAAAATCTAGTCCCAAACTAAGCTGATCTTATACCATGGATACCCACTAGATAACGGGCAAACTTACTGATTTATTTATCATGTTTTACGTAGTAAGTTTATACAAATCAAAACTGTGAGTTGCGTGGTTAGTACTTAACCAACCTGGCGGTGTCTCTGACGTGACCTAATGACTACGACTACGAAATAATAATTAAAATAGTTTAATTATGGCTATCGATTTGGTACACTATCGATGTTAGAATACTGTCGTTTTAGTGTACTGTCGATGTAGCGTACCGTCACAGTATATCATTGTACTATGGTACCGTCTATGTAAAGTTTGCGATACAGCGACCATCGATGTAGTGACTGTCGATAATGAACTAGACCCAATGACTATTTGAATATTTACGTGCCCTCCGAAGCACGGAAACGCACAACTGAAACACCACTAAGCGGTCACCTAAGTATCTATGGCGATTACGTGACGATTACATAACCGGAGTTACTGTTCACGAACTTAATTACATTTAGTGAAACGTTTTAACCGATATTCTCAGAGCACAATTACGATTGAACGTCTCCCAAGTGAAATTGAGTTCGTTATCATTTTATGGAAAAAAGTCATTCATTTTCACAAGCGAGCGGAATTGCAGATTGGAATCAGATCGGTATTCGTTTCTATAGGATTTTTAAATTGCTTCTGTCTATATAGAATTTAAGCAGGTTCTTTAAACAAAGCACGTGCCGTAAGGATGTTTTTTTTTTCAAGTTTACATAGATTCTTGTAATTTAATTCATGGATACCTAAAGGATAGGGTGTTACAAGTTATTGTAGGAAGAAATTACAATTGAATTCTTGTTTTTAATTAGGTACATCAGCCAAATCAAGTTAATTTCTATAAGTACATATGCCTCTACCAAATGTTTCCATCGCGCGGACTGTTATGAAACATAGACTTATAAATGCTACTTACAATCTGTTCCTGCAATAACTCCGAGTTGTATCCAGCCAGCAGATAACGCTTCCCATACAATAAGTAATATTGAGAAGAACAAATGAAAGAAACTGTACACGAAGAATGTTGATACTAGACAGTGGTTAGCCTGCAATAAACAAACAAAATATAAAAAAACAATTCTTTGGTATTATTTATCATAATAGCCTATGTAGAGTCTCTCTGTAAGGACGGCCTGCTCCAGTAACGGAAGAAATCTACACCTGTTTTTATCTCCAATTAGGGAATGTCTATAGTTTGTTTTTATAAAAATATCTACTTACTATTTTTTTCTTAGTCGGTTTTTACGCATAATCACATCCTATGAAAACAATGATGAAATAAGGTTTTACAAGATTATACAAGTGATTGTATATGGCCTAGATGTACTTAGTGTCCGCTAATGTCGTTTGTGTCAAAGTCCCTACGACACAAAGCTCCTTAATGCGGGAGTTGTCATAATAAAAGAAAAAATGTTCTTGTGTATGTAATCTAACGAGAATCAGCCAAGTTCCACTCTAACATAACGTGAAGTGTGACATAATATTAATTGACATATAAGTAGTTTGTGTAGTAGTTGTGTACCAAAATACGAATATCTAATTTTATTCCATTACGTGTTATAGAACAATTTGTAACAGAGCACGAAAGGTACTCGTAATAATAGTTCTAGTAATCAACATCAAAAATAATCTAACGCTCAAATTGAAATATTATGCAATCAAATTGAGAATTAGAGAGAGGGCGAATTATTTAATCAAATATAAATTAAAAAAAAAAAGAAATTCAAATAAGTTTTCTTAGAAATATTTTTGCTTGAGAGACTAGATCACTTTCATTGAAGATTGTTATTACGAAATAGTTTGAATGAAACGCTGCGTCGCGCCAATTAACTACGAAAATAACTTAATGAAAAAAAAATTGAACAAGTTCGAGTGTAAATGACGTTTAGAATATTAATTAAAAGGTGGATTTAAGTTTTTAAATGACAAGATTTTTTTATATTATATTTATTCGTTCGATAGGTTTATTATAATGTGCAGTCACGAGCAATAAATGTAGGTAGGTACAAATTTACCTAACATCAGCATGTCAATTCTCGTACCTAAAAATTCGGTTAAGTTAACTTTTAGTTGTCAAATTGTCACACTCTAAATAAAACTTTAACACGATCAGAAAAGATTACAATTGCAATAGCAAAAACAAGACAATTTGACAACTAAAAGTTAACTTAACCGAATTTTTTGGTACGAGAATTGACATACTGGTATAATACTTATCTAAACGCGATAAATTAATATTGTTTAAGTAATTTTTATAAGGCAAGTTTCTTCTTCTAATTATTATTTAATGTCTTATTTTTAGGATTAGATCTCTTACAGTCAGAAATTACTCGACACTGCCTAGATAGGTTGGTTAATGAGGCTTTCTTACGAATTTTATATAGGTGTCTAAGTGGATAAATAATACTATGTTTTTGGAAGCTTCCTTAGTGGGCTTTTAGAACAGCCAAAGATCAGGTAAGGTAATAATTTAAACTTGAATAGATCTAAAGTACCTACTCCGGTACATAGAGCCAATAACTTTTCAAACAAAATCTCGACACTAACAATTAATACTACGCTAACTCGAATTTTGAAAAAAATTGTTTTTTACGCTAAAGTGCTTAAAATGTGCTATTTTATTTGTAATAAAAAAATCATGAAGTAATATACAAAAGTAACGAAGTTACGAAGTTTATACAACGCTAAGTACAGGTAATTTTTAGAATCGCTCGATTAAGTTTACGCTAACTTCACTTGTCGCATTATAAGATGGAAGTGCGCGTTTGAATCACTTTATTAGTATAATGCTAATTAATAGAGATATTGTTACAAGTTAGTCTAAATATTATTAATTTTAGTGTATGTTTACAAACATGACACGAAAACGAGCTAAATATTTAGTGAAATTTATCAAAAAGGTAAAATATTCATTGAGGAGTGTTGATAAAAAAGATGAGATTCCGCTTTGTACCTACTGCTAAAAGAGGTAAGTTTAATGTGCTATTAAATATTATACTGTATGTTAAAGTATATAAAATATGGTTTATAGAATTTACTATACTATTTTGTAAGTTTTAGCCGCTTTGCTTAAAGTTCGTGTAACACTACGCTAACTGTTACTTAGCGTAATGTAGCACGATCGGATTTCGTTCTTCGATTGGCCATGCACTAGTTAGCGACTGTATGTCTTCCATTATTTCTCGTATAAAACTATGTTAAATACTTTATAGACAGCATATTTGACATTTTTAAATGTAGGCATAAGTTTAAATGAATGCATAATATATTTTAGAGTAAGTAATGTAAAGCAATAAAAATCACACTTGTTTAGTACTGTGACCGACCGTAATACACTACGCTGACTACTAGTTAGACGTGTGTAGTGCGTAAAATAATATTGCGAAATTAGGGGTATATACGGCTAACTTGCACTAAATTAAAAAATATACACAATTAATGAAAAATATAAATATAAAATACCTATAAATAAATCAAATATTAATCATACAAAATTTTAAATCAATATCCTTATTAATATAAAAGTTATCACGTTTTTCCCTTTAAACGCGGCTACTGTAATGTTAACTTTTATGAGTTAGCTTAGTAGGTATAAATTGTTGGTGTCGATCTGTATTTTTGAAATTGTTATACAAATGAAGTTCTACGGTGACAAACTTTTAAAAACAACCGAAATGAGACTTTCCATTTTTTGGATCTAGGTATCTACTATATAAAAATAAGTCGGGTTTTTCTTCCTGACGCTATAGCTCCAGAACGCACGAACCGATTTCCACGGTTTTGCATTCGTTGAAAAGGTCTCGGGCTCCGTGAGGTTTATAGTAGGTAAAGAAGATTAAAAAAACAGGAAAAATTTCAACAGAAAGGCGGGAAAATAATGCCCGTGCGAAGCCGGGATGGGCCGCTAGTTTAAAATATAATTTTACTCACCTTACAAGCACCAATCGTGAATAAAATGGAGAAGAAGAACAATAACAATGCGACTATAATATATGAAGCGTAATATGTTATTACTATGATCTTCTCCAATGAGTCTTTTGATGAACCAAATATGCTCTCGAGGTTCTGAAAGTTACTGAATTTCTCTGTCTTCTGGTAGTAATCATTTGTGAGGTTTAATCCTAGGACGTACAGGTGAAAGGCGACTGTTAGAATTGCTAATAGCTGAAAATAAAGATAACCTTTACTAAGCAATCAGTGCAGTATTTATTTTATGATCATGGTAATAGGTATGTTGGCACAAAAGACGGCAGACACCAGTGACTTAGTGGAAATAGTATCTTATTCTCTACAAACTCACACAATGTCATTTAGGTAGTAATAAACTAAAAAGAGCTTCTGCTATGGGGTCCCTAAATAAACTAAATTACGGATCAAAACATACTTTTTAATGTAATTAGGTACGTACTTACAAACAAAAACGCCTGTCATATTTCTAATAGCAACGTTAAACGTTACTTCAATTTGCTCGATGCTTATGTTAAATTATTTTATTAAAAGAGTTTTCTTCTTATTATCTCACTATGCTGATTCCATTGCCAATCTAATATTTGTTTTATATCTATGGTTAAAGATAATGTGAAAGGTTGGACAAGGAGTTGAATGTGCTTAGACTCAAATCTGATGAAGAACCTTTATTTTTACCTAACCACGATCTACAATTGATTTTTGAGTGTATAAAATGACTGTCAATTCTATGGCTTATTGCCATTACAAAAGTCGTAGAGCTTATTTACAAATAATAATATTATATTTACCTACTAAGTATCTACTATTTTTCTACGAATAATAATGTTCCTTGTATGAAAATGTAGGGTAAGGTTGCGATCATTGGACTAGCGCTTTGTTTGGACCACTTCAATATTTCGCGATCTATTCATATTTGAACCCGATATTTGGATCGAAACGATAGCTTTACAACCCCCCACACCGCCCTCCAACCGCCAGTACCGCAGCAAGCAGCATGAGGGATGGACGTACTTCGCTTTATTTCTCGGACCTCGAATATAATTTTTACGCGGCAAATAATAGCATGTAAGTACTGTTATATTAATTATTTTAATGTGATATTTTTTACTAGTATAGTACAGTAATTCAGAATACATATTAATGTGTGTTTTTGTTGAGTAACGTGCTACTTTTTTTAAAATAAATATTTCAGTGGATGTTAGTGAGTTTCTATCAATCGACTGGCACGATGCTCTTTCATTGAACCGGTCCGATCACGACAACTTCCATAATGTGTGTTATTTAAAAAAACAAATCTTTTTGTTTTAGCATCGCAAAAAGAGGAGGAGAGAGAGACGAGTATGAAACTAGCTTAGGGAAAAAAGAAGTTGGATTGAATGAGGTAATCAGAATGTCTCGAGTGCAGAAAGCGACGTTAAAGAGAAGATTTGACGTACCTGAAATACTTTTGTGATTTTGCATGCCAAATAAAGAAATATAATTAGAGTCGACTAATTAATGTAACAATCTATTTATTTTCGAAAATAAAAGAAATTTGATAATAAAATTATTTTCTTTATTAATTTTTTTACATGCACCTTGAATGGACCAGCCGCCTATAATACCCTAAGTCCAATTATAGCAACTAAGTGGTCCGATGAAAGAGACGCTGGTTCAAACAAGGAAACCATCACAAAGTTTTATTTTCTTCTTTTGTGACTATATACCTAATAAAATTAACTCAATTATGTTAGTTACCAATAATTGAATATACAGACTACTCGTTTACACAGATTTTGTTTTATTTCACGCTCTATTTTAGATACCAGGTCTGTTTAAAATTAAGTGGTCCAATACTCGCAACCTTACCCTAATACAATTTCCAAATTAAGTTACTCCGCATACATGGCAAGCAAATAAAGTAATACTTACTATCACAATGTATCCGAATACAATATTCCCTGCTCGTAGAGGAAAACAGAATAGAAATTTTCTCGTCATTTTGTCATCGGGATTACTGAAAAAAAAAATTTTTTATTACTGAAACTCTCTGTTAGGTAATGGATTACACGGGGTCACCACCCCATTTTATCCATAAAAATATTAACTAGGGATAACTGGTGAAAAATCTTTCGGTAGATATTAGGCCTAATTTTTATGATCGGCAAAACACTCTAGTATCTAGGTCCCGCAGTATCTAGGTCCCGGGTTCAAGACTAGATGTTTTTGTGTTCGTAAAATATGAAGCAAATTGAATTATCTAATCAAAGTCAAACCACTTATTTTGCTCGTAGCACAAATAAAATAAAAGTATTGGGCTAGTTTAGCAAATGGACCACCATAATATGTATAGGTAACTAATATGTGTCTAACAACAAGTTTCTCAAAGACAGCGTCCATTTTATTAGCTGAGACGTAAAATCCAGTGATACAAAAAATATATCCAAGATTTATTTCGCGGTCAACGAACTTGCTAACTAAGGACGCGGTCAGTATTGTCAGTAAAAATAGATATTGTTGCTCGTTAGGGAGTTCAATTTATTTTTTTATTCAAAGTCAAAGTCAAAGTCAAATAGCTTTATTCACTTAGGTTACAAAGTAACACATGCAAATCGTTATACATGTAGTAGAATAGTATAGAGAAAAATGTCTGCCAAACTACTACCACTTTCGCAGACGACTATAGTAGAGCTCTGAGAAGAATGTGGCCAAGAAACTCAGGCCACTCTTTTCAAAAATAATAATTTGACTTTGTTACAATTACCAACAGCAGCGTGAAGAATGATGTGTGCAAGCAAATCTTACATGCATAGCAATTTAAAGTTTAATTGATAAAAAAAAAATTCATTGTTAATAAATTGATTTAAAAAAGCTTTAATTGCATGGCACGTTCATCAGTCATCTCGTCACTGCGATATCCGACAGAAATTAACACACAAGCATTTGTGTCGTCAAGTTGATTTTGTTAATCTTTAAGTAGTTGAGAATGGAATAGAATACCATTTAGATAATATAATTAAATACATTTACAAATGCAAGTGAAGTATTTCTATCGTTACAATAACAAATAAAACTGTAAAAGAAAGTAATAAGGTAGTAACATAACATCCGCACAACTACCTAGGTTAAGCCACAATCTACACCATGGAACAAGCAACATGAAATCACGATAATTGAAATCTAAGCCCATGAGTTTTTGTCATTAATATAATCGTTTATTGTATAATAGCCTTTCGATAATAGCTGATTTTTTACAAATGCTTTAAAGTTTAGTAAAGGTAGATCCATTACATGCTTAGGCAGTTTATTGAATAAACGTATACCGAGTCCCGCAAAAGTGTTATGTACCTTATGTAGGCGATGTTGTGGACCTATCAACTTATGCCTATTCCTCGTACCAATGCTATGAATGTCGCCATTTCTATCATACTGTTCAATATTTTGCTTAATATATATTATATTAGCATATATATATTGTGAAGCAACTGTTAAAATACCTATTTCCTTAAAACGATCTCTCAATGAAACATTCGATTCAAGATTGTAAATAGCTCGAACTGCACGCTTCTGAAGAATAAAAATAGATTCGATGTCTGCAGCCCTACCCCACAAAAGAACACCATAGGACATTAAGCTGTGAAAGTAACTAAAGTATACCAATCTTGCTGTCTCTATATTCGTTAGCTGCCTCACTTTTTTAACTGCATAAGCAGCTGAACTTAGTTTTCCTGCTAGAGCTAATATATGAGCACCCCATTGCAGCTTACTATCCAACGTTATTCCTAAAAATACAGTAGTGTCTACAAAACGAAGGACCTCACCGTTTAAAATCAGATTATTACTAAGGCTTTTAACATTGGGCATAGAGAATTTTAAGCATTTTGTTTTGGCAGCATTTAAAAGCAAATTGTTAGCAGTAAACCAGTTCAGGACTTGTGCGAGAGATTCGTTAACTTCATCTAAATTAGTTTGCTTACGGTTTACTTTGAAAACGAGTGAAGTATCATCTGCAAATAAAACAATGTCGCACAAACCCTGAGCAAGAAACGGCAAGTCATTGACATAAACTAAAAATAGAAACGGACCTAGAATGGATCCTTGAGGCACGCCCATACTTGGCGGAAGACCAGAGGACCTACTACCATTTACTTCGACATACTGAACCCTATTGCTTAAATACGAAGATAATAAATCAAGAGAAGCATCCCTAATTCCATAATGTCTAAGCTTGCACAGAAGTGTCCCATGATCAACGCAGTCAAAAGCTTTAGAAAGATCACAGAAGACGCCTATTGCATCCATAGAATTTTCCCAAGCATCATAGATATATTTCAGAAGAGAAACACCCGCATCAATCGTTGAGCTACCCTTCCTAAAACCGTATTGCTGCCTATGAAAAATATTATTTAAATGAAAGTGACTCTCCAATTGGCATAAGATAATTTTCTCATAGATTTTACTAATCACAGGTAGTATTGAAATTGGTCTAAAGTTACCAGGGTCGCTTTTTGATCCATTCTTGAACAAAGGAATAATCTTACTGTGTTTCATTAGATAAGGAAATACACCTATGGCAATACACTTATTAAATATAATAGATAAATGTGGAGATATATTAAATATAATACCCTGAAGAAGCTTGACAGACATACCCCATAAATCAGCAGATTTCTTGGAATTGAGACTTTTGAAAGCTTTTATGATATCATTATGGTTAATAGACCTAAAACTGAAGCGGTTCTTACATTCAATTACTTTATCTTTTAGTAAAAATTCTGCTTGGTTTGGAGAGGAATTTAAGGAGGTTGTTGTATGAATAGGAACATTGACAAAGAAATTATTAAAAGCATGTGCAATGTCAGCATTATTGGTGAGAACCTTATCTTGAGTTTTTAGTACATAATTAGTATCACGAATTTTCATCCGGCCGGTCTCTGCATTAATAATGTCCCATGTACTTTTAATTTTGTTGTTTGATTCCTTTATCTTATTACTCAAATAAGAAGACTTTGCTATGGCACAAGCCCTCTTAAAAGTTTTCGAGTAGTTCCTGACATATTGAATGAAATCTGGTTGAGTATTATATTGTTTCATACCATACAATTCATACAAGCGAGCTCTACTTTTATATATACCTGTTGTTGCCCAATCACAGAATTTAGTTTTAGAGTTACTAACAAAAGTCTTAGTTTTAAAAATATTATCATATTCAAGCTTGATAATGTCTAATAAATCTTTATAAATATCATCTGGGCTATACTGATTAAGATTAATTCTAGTCACTTTGATTGCAACATTATCACTAAATTGATTCAGGCGGTTTATGGTAATTGGCCTGCATGTGATTTTGTTCTCTGTGGGAGTAGTAATAGATGGAAATACTACCCTTTGCCCACAGTGGTCAGATGTTAAATCACTTAAGATATCCTTATTAACATATTCACAGTTGCAAAATACATTATCTAAGCATGTAGCAGAATGAGATGTAATCCTAGTGGCTTCTTTAAATAAAAACTGTAAATTATAAGACTGAAACAAACAAATTAATCTAGCACTAGTTGAAGATTTTTCAAGTAGATTTACATTAAAGTCCCCGCATACTATAATAAATTTATTTCCTGAGCATAGTCTTTCTAACAATTTCTCCATAACACCCTCGAATAGACTATAATCACTCTGCGGTGGTCGGTACACACAAGCTACGACATGTTGCTCAAGCTCCACACAAGAGATTTCGACTGTGCGCTCGATAGAAAGATTTGCTATGTCTTTTCTTTCTTTAAATTCAACTTTATTACTTATAAATATTAGAGAGCCACCGCGTATAGCCTTCTTTCTTACAAACGCACTTGCCAATGTAAAGTGTGCATTATTAAATAATAATTCATGTGACTGTAACCAATGCTCGGTAACACAAAAGATTTGTACATTATGTTTGTTTAAAAACAGTTCTATTTCTAGTTCTTTGCCAGATAGACCTTGTATGTTTTGATGAACTAAACAAAGATTAAGGCTACCCTTTGTCTTATCTAATAGTTTAAACTATTAGATGGTTTAATAAATGTATTAGTAGTGGACCTACTATCTCCTACCAAACTAATGAGTACTCTATTAGTACTTGTACCTATACCTATATTAAATGCTAATAAATTAGCAAGTTGTTTTCTATAATAAAAAGAAAGATACATGGTATCTTTTGTTAAGTAAAAACTGTTCCTAATAAAAATATTAGAGTCAAAAAATAAAATGTCACAGTAGTGACGTGTACTATTATATAATAGTAAATTTAATTTACCTATATGCCTATTTTGTTCTTGAGTAAGTGTATAAGAATATGGGAATGCACACATAATAAATTTGCAACCTACTGATGCCTGGATTTGTAATACCAGTTCTACTAATATAATTACATCCTTCTTGGTAATAGAAAGGCCATTTCCAAGTAATATGACAACTGTAGACTCTTCGTTAAGTTGTAACTTTTTCAGATTATTCATTATAATACTTAAACTAGCTCCAGGTGAACAAACATTAACAACGGGGCAATCTATGTAAGTCTTAATTAAACTACCCAAACCAACACCCAGTTTGTCCGAGACAATAAATGTATTTTTACTTTTACATAATTTTGAAGACTTTGTTAACATTTTAGTAGTTTTAGAACACCCTGTTTGTATATTAGGTGAGTGTTCAGAACCACCATTGCTGGTACATTGCATACTGTGATTATTACTAATAAGTTTATTAAATTTATAAAGCACGTTAAAGTTTTTTAAAATATAAAATTAGTACATACTTATTAGTTTTAATTGGAATATAATATGTCGAAAATTCCTCTCGTGGTGGACTATGACCTGATCAAGGTTGCCGGAGGCCAATGTCTAAAGGTGGCACAGCTTTGCGTGCGGTGCGCAAAGTTGATATAGGCCTTGCAGCATTAAAGACACGTCTTTTAGTTAATATGGTGATGATGATAATGTGTAGTTAAAAAATTGACTAAAACTTGTATTATGTGTTCTTCTAACACTTATAAAGAACTTGGAAGTGCTCGTTTGCTTTTAAAGGGCAAGAAAACTAAGTACTAGGAGGACATGAGACGGAGTAGAGACGATACTAACTCCCTTGCTGTGAAACACATCTTCTAGTTATATCCCATCCTTTAACGAAATAGAGGGATACTCACCCCAAAACGCTTCATTAGGCTTTAAAGACTTTTAATACTTTAATAATAATATGTAAATTTTCTCAAAACAATCTACCGTTATACAAACTCATAATAAATTAAGTCAGTATAAGCTTGTATCAGTCATAATAGTTTCAAACAAAAGCTCTATCAGAGCTTATAGTTTCATACAGCTGAACACTTCCATTGTTTAATATCCACTGCTTTCTGTATACACAACACAAACAACAAACACAATACAAAACTGGTATTGCACTACACACAACCGAAACGTTCGCTATCACAACACGATGTGTTATTTTGGCTATCTAGATACAATAGGTAGCTAATCGTTCTATTATCGCACCAGTATAAATAGGTCTTTGGTTGAATGTTATAGTATTGAATGGGAAGGTCTAATATTGGGTGGCTTTTTGAAGCCTCTTCACGGTCTGTTGGATGTTGTAAAGGTTAGCGTGTAGGGAGAGGGTCCCTGTCACGGGCCAAGGCCGGGAGCTCTGTTTATAAAAAGGCAGGACGACCTCAGTTAGTAGATAAAAGGTACGTCGGCCTTCCTTTACTTTATATGCTATAAGAACTCTAAAGGGAATTCGGTCTTGTCTTTATGTAGATGTTTGTAGGTCAATAAATATACGTTTTATTATTTTAAGCACGTGTGACGATGCTCTTAAGAGTTATTAATGAACACAAGAACTTCCTACCATTTCATTTAAGAGTAGTAGTTATAGTATGTTATTGGGCTGTCATTGTAAAGGGGATATCGCTTTAATACAATAAATTAATCTTATGGTTTCTTACTTGGTATATCTAGGTAAAAAGTAGGTATAAGCAGCAGCGCCTGTACCTACTTTAATCACTTACTGTAGCAAACATTTTTTTGTCAATATTTCAATAACTGTTAAATTCAGTCTAAGCATAACATTCCATACACTAAATTTTGATTTGTACAGGCGCTTTATTTGCACGTCAGCTAATTGGTAATTTGCAAATAACAAATACGCCATCTGATGGTGAGTGATGACATAAAAATAAATTTTAGCGTACTGTACCATGGTATCCAATATTTATTTTATTTTAGCTAAGTCATTTTTTTTTCTTTTTGTGTATGTTTTGCGCATTGCTATAACATTAATTTTAGGCGTTATTTAAACTTATTCTCTTGTTAAATTTCTAAAATGATTGTGTTTGTATTTAAATTAACAATACCTTATTTTATATAAACAACTAGAACGTTAATAAAGACATCCCTCGTGTCTGGACATGTAAACAATTATGACAAAAACAACAGATCATCATAACAGCCCATTAATGTCCCTCTGCAGGGACGGGCCTCCTCCCGTGACGGAGGGATACTTAAAAACAACAGATAAGTATACATAATATACATATCTAAATAGCAATGAAATTACTTTTACCGTTACTTTTCTCTTCCTGTGGGAACAAAGTAGTTTTTTTATCAACACGTCCAATTATCGTTCCTCAAGTCAGACGTCGTTATTGAGGTAGACCAGTTTTTTAATATAATATCTGTCCAGTGGTTTTGTTTTCAAAGTATTTTGTTCATAGAGCGCCGTATGATATTTCTTGAATATGATATACCTACTTAATGTTTTACTTGACTCCAAAATGAGTAGGAGTTTCTCAATTTGGTTGTATTTTGACCAAATTGAAAAAGGTTATTTAGTCCGTATTAGCCCTTTCAGAGACTACAAAGATCGAAATTAGTTATGTAGGTAAGTTAGTTTTATCCTCCAAAATAAGGATTTTTTTGTTAGAAAATACGCAGTATGATTATTAATTTTAAAAATTTATACCGCTTAATAACAATATTCCTCACACATTCACACAACGTCCTCCCAAGCTAAGCAGTGTTTGTAACTACAATATTTATCTTCATGCACGTAAAGCTCGAATCGAACTCGAGACCACTGCGTAAACAGGCATGTTCCACTACACCACACAGGTCAATAAAATGTTACTATTAGTTATCATCTGAGAAATCATGAAACTAAAACCTATTTTTAACCGACATTATTAAGATAAACACTCCGTGTGGTGACGGGGAGTAAGAATACAATATGTCACCACTCCATCTCATCCCATAGGTGTCGTAACAACCGACCAAGGGACTATCTGTGAAAATTACCTTTACTGCCCAGCGTGGTATTAGTAGGCCTAGTATCCCTCCATCACGGGAGGTCCGTCCCTGCAGTGGGACATTAATGGGCTGTTATGATTAGTTATCATCTGAGAAATCATGAAACTCAAACCTATCTTTAACCGACATTATTAAGATAATCCGCAAAATGTACAAAAATCATTATTTTATTATGTCAGTACCATAAAATGTTTATTCAGTTTTTATCAATTTGGGCGATATATTTGACGATAAGAATAAAACCCTGTCATAAAATGTTCTCACGAGTGTGGCAACACAACGACTAATTTAACAGCTTATTAACATAAGAATGTAGCCACACGTAAACTTTTGGTATCTGTGGAAGATTTTTATTTTATTGTTTCATAAACAACTTCTGCCCGCGATTTGGTAAGTATCAAACAATTGCAAGTCTTTTTTCTTTTTGAGAAGTACCTAGCTGCCGTAGCTATTGTTTTGGTATTCATTCTGGACTCAGACGGTTGTTGTCAAAGTTTGTGTAATTTTCCTTTTATTCTTAAAAGCCTTATCAATCTGAGTTCTAAATCCGTTGACACACGATATATTGTATAAGTCAAATAAAAACAAAATAAAGAAAAAATACTTACCTATTTGTAGTCAAAAAATTAGTATGAAGTTATAAAGACTGCAATACCTTAATTTGTTTTTATATAAGACACAGCAATATTACCGTACCGAAGTTAATGTTATGCGAGAATACAGTCCAGCTCCAGACCAACAGATGGTATAGGTAGCGTGTTATCATCTAAGTGAGTATTCCAAAAAGAGATAGAAGATATTATATGACATAGAAGAAAGGTAAGTGCAAGCGAGATAGATATAGAGAAATGATATTATTATGGCTCTAACCCCCAGTTTCCGAATGACTCATCAAGTAAAAATCAACTACTTAATCAAGTGTCAAAACTATCATTTTCAGGAACTATAATGACAGTTTTAACACATGATTAGTTGATTTTTACATGAACAGTCATTCGAAAACCGGGGGTAAGACTCAGATGAAACCGCGTTATCTATAGTAAAAAAATCAGTAACACTTAAACTTGCCGTAAAACAGCCTCAAATCATCAAAGTGCTAGTCAAAAACATCTACTGCCAATTTGTCATCATAGTATTTACAAAGCAAAAACAAATGCAATTAGCATTCACCTACATTAATTGTAAACCATTGATGACGTAGGGCTGCATAAGTTATACATTATACGCAGCTTGCTTGCCATTCAGTTTTTATTCTAGTCACATGCGGCAGATGCATTCAATGCCATTTTAATGACAATAAGATCACCTGCCTGTGTTTATTATGTTAAGACATATAGCCTATATTTCTTTAGGTATTTGTTTTTAATTATTGCAGTAAGGTGACATAGGAGCACGCGACCCACCTGATAGTAAGTTGTGTCTATGGCATCTGTCGCCTATAGACATCAAAAACAATAGAGCACAGCTAAGCAGCTGTATACCCTGGTCCACAAGCTGTTAAGTCCAGTAGTAGTAATGGTTCAATAAGGACTAAAAACTATCAACCACCATATAGAACGAATGCAGGTTTGCAACCATCGTGGGATAAAAATAAAATAAGAAAAACATTTAAGAAAAGGTAGCTAAGGGTTTGTGTAAGGCTCATTTTAAGAATGAGTCACCTTAACTTAACAGTGGAAGATTCTGTGTAGTATCGCAGGTACACTATATAGGTACGGTCGGGGTATTTGCCGCTCGACCACCCTTAGGCGAGAATCGCTTGGCACGCGGCGCATGCGATACGTGGCACGCCCACGTATCGCATGCGCCGCGTGCCAAGCGATTCTCGCCTAAGGGTGGTCGAGCGGCAAATACCCCGACTGTACAGTCACGAGCAATAATATGTACACATTTTCAAATTTTCTAAACTATCTGCACGTTTATCTAGACATTACAATATCAAAATGAATTCGTAATTTAGAAGAGGTTCCGTACAATTTTGAATTAATCTTCGAATTTTCAATTTTGGATTGGCAGAACTTTAGATAACTGGTTTACAAAATGCGAAAATGTGTACATATTATTGCTCGTGACTGTACATTTTAAATTGAGTTGCAATTTTTCTGGTGTTACATAATAGTAGTTCATAGTTTATACGTAATCTCTTGAGAAAAAAAGGGTGTGTCAAATTATGTATAACATAATAAAAAAAATTCACTTAAGTTTAGAGAACGTTATCTAGTTCCAAACTAAGCTGAGCTTGTCATGGGCACTAGATAACTCAAATCTACTAGACCTGGTAGAGACATAAATTCAATCATATAAATGGGTTTGACTTGAATTCGGTTTCTTTAGTGGGACGTTTCTAGCTATTATGATTACCCTTCATGTATCATGTTTTTATTTATTTTGTAAACAAACTGATGTTTCTGTTTTACTCTGATGACATTCATTTAAATGCAAACATATTTTATTTCATTTTATTCTCATGAGACATCGCTGTCAAAATTCATTCATGAAATATTTATTTTGTTTATATTCTCACGTTGAAATGAAACCGTTCAGTGTTGTGGCGGAGTAAGTATACACTGTGTCTCTGCCTTAGCTCATCCAATGGCTGTAAAAGCTGATTAACACGTTCACTGCGAAAGCAAATTTTAAGTACTTGACTCTATGGCGTTACGAGACCTGAAAGTATTCGTATTAATTCTTTCGTAATGACGCAACAAGACTCTTTAGGTCTCGTTCGAGGGATTTTTTTTAAGGGAAATTTCTTTAACAAAAAATCTTTAGCAGGAGATGAAAACTGAGCGTAAATTACTATACCAATCCATCTGGCGCGTACGATAATCAATCAATCAATCAATCAACTAGCCTATTGCAGTCCACTGTTGGACATAGGCCTCACGCGATAAAGAACTCGGTCCTGCGCCTTCCGCATCCAGTCCGAGCCAGATACCTTTATGAGGTCGTCGGTCCGCCTAGCTAGGGGTCCTACACTACGTTTGATACGAATATAGGTAAAATTTTTTAAGTCTCTTGGTTATTTCAAATAATGTTAAATTATGTTCTCCCACTATATTAGTAAATTCCTTGTCAAAATAAGTCACTAAGATACGTTTAGTTCTTATTGTGGTGTTTCTCTCGTTTAGAGAGATAGGATGACATAGGAATATGTTAATTTATATCTTTTAAATTATATTCCCATCTAAAGTAACGTAATTGCCCGCTAAATTACGGTACCAAGACAGTGATACGATCTTTGTGTGCATGAACATGATTGTTTGCATTGGTCCAGACCAATTAATATAAACATTATACATAGAAAACACCCAGGTGTTTTCTATGTATAATGTATGTATTTACAAAAAAAAGTATTTAAGTATGTTTATCCGTTGCCTAGTACTCATAGTACAAGCTCTGCTTAATTTGGTACTAGATGTCGTTGTGTGAATGTGTGAGGAATATTTATTTATTTACCTAACAGGGCCGGACGTATACGAGTATAACGTACTGCGTCTACGCTAATGCCATAGAATCTGAAGGACAACCCTGGTCCCAAGATAGATTATGACTTCCTATTTCCTCAAGACTACGTAAATGACTGATCACCAAGTTGCAAGCTAATCAGCAATATTTTTATATTTTTGGGTATCGGTCTTAGCTCTATCATAAATAAAATCAATAATATTAAGTTTAGATAAGTTCGGATTTAGATCGGTCGTAGGTTTGATATGATTTTGCATCGCGATCTGAAGTTTACCTGTGACTCTGACCACTGGCCACTGTTATGTTGTATTAAAAACTTTAAGTACTTATTTTTTTTTAGTTTCATAACTTTTCTAAAAAAAGCATTACCGTAAGTTTAAATATCGAATAATTCAATTTCTTTAAAATTACAAACAAACGGTTTTAACTTAAACTTGTAAGATTAAATATATGACCAGTACAATGAACTAGGCTTCAAAGTCTTAAAAAACCTATTTTCTCACATACCAGTGAGTGTAATAAAGCTCATAGCAAATTATAATGTTATTAGCATTCTGTCTCGCCTACAAACATAATGTGAGGTCGACGAACTGGTTTCATCTCTTTATAATTAATTCTCTATGGGCATAAACAAGATCTACTCGTTTTATTTTGTATATTGATAGAATATTTTCGTTAATCGTGTTATTCTATTGAATGATATCATCATTGTTAGAAGACATTGTTTAAATTAAGTATTAAGTTCCATAATTAAACCTTCTTTTCAACAAAATCAAAAAGTATCTGATTAGTTTTTATGGGTATTATACAAAAGTTTTAGCTATTTTCCTGCTGCTGATATTTTAACCTGTTAATCGCTTCTCTCACGTGATCCTTGATTATAATGACCAAACATGCAATTGGTTTAATCGCAAAATTCAGTTTAAATACCTAATATCTTATCTATTCCACTATTTAAATCAATTTGTTGCTTATCGCATTGGATTATTATATTTTTTCGGAATAAAAAGTAGCCTATGTATTTATAAAGAGTGACAGCTATATCTACACAAAGTTTCATCTTAATTGGTACGGCCATTTGCGGTAATAACTAACAAACTGGTGGAACGTAACAACATAAATGGCAAGAAAATGTGAAAAAGTCGTATTTTAAGACCTATGTCAATTTAAAACAAATATAGACAAAAGAAAAAAAAACTATAATCTTACCTGTCAAACTAAATTATAAATAACGTTGCAATATTAAATAAATCAAACAAACAACTTATTCATAAATCATCTTCAATTGAATCACTCAACAACACTAAAGAACGAAATACAAAACTCGCCATCAACACAAAAAGTATTCCATAATATTTAAAACTCGATTATTTTAAACATCGAATACGGGATGCGTTCGCGCACGTTCGATACCTGGCTCGGTACGAAGACTCTGTCTTTCTCGGAGGCATAGAGGTTACGTCATACAAGGCCGGTTAGGCGACGCAACCTACTGACTACTCGGGGAATTAATCGTCATAGCAAGGTCAACTACGAAAATGGTACCATTTTATTTATATTGATGAAGTTCCGCCATCTTGACAAGCTAATTACTTACAGGGACGTAAGTGCGTTGAACCTTTTATCAAGCGTATAATTGTGAATGAATCGTGATCCAAGGTAATCTGCATTTTATGTTTATAGTCTAAATTTAAATTTTTTACTCGAGTATCAAATGACAAAAATATCTTTTGCTGTTTAAAATATAGTCCTGTTAAACTCCTATTCCGGACCGTAGCAGAAGAGGTGACCATGCAGGCTTGACACTTGACACTTGACAAATGTCGATAATGATTGTGTGAAGAGGAAAGTAGTACATGCAGGATAGCGGACTCTGGGTTCCGGACCAAAAGCTTCCGATATTTATGGTACATTGTACTACGATGATGATAATGACGCCTTCGAAGTTGAGCAGATTTTTACGACTGATTAGCTGATGTATACAGAAAGCACTTTGTATTATTACTCCACCACTAAAACATGTTTAATAATAATGGTTTATAATGCAGTTTGTAGATACATTTACCTTGTAAGGAACCCCTTATTACCGCGAACTGTGGGAATTCTATAAACAACAGCTGATGATAGATAAAAGTTTTTTGTTCAGTAAATTATTTGTCTGGAGTAGATAAAATCAAATGATTATATATTACTCAGTACATCTTTTAGATTTATATTAAGTATGTTGATCTTAAAATTGTTTATTTCGGTGTTTATTATATTTTTGCTATTACATTTTTCAGTAAGTCGTAATGTAAAGTGAATAGGAACATCCTTTTTAAATTTGGGAAAAATATGAACAGAATATTTCAAAAACAAAATTAAATAAGTAAACGGTTTTCTGAAGAAGTATGAGTAGATACTCTTGGAGTAGCCAATTTAAATTTATATTTGTGTGTACAGTGTAACCCTTTAAGTGCTGCACGTTAGTATCAACATCCTTACGATAATGCTTTACCCTACTTACCGCACTGCTGCCTTATCATGTCTCATTACTTAAGTGCCCTACAAGCAAACATTATCATCATCATCATACTAAACATGATGAATGTTAAGTAGACGTCCTTTGATTGAACAACGGACGTCCACTGCTGGTCATGGTCTCTATCATAAAACAAAATCTGTACCAATCCGTCTGGCCAGCGTGGTATTAGTAGGCCAAGTATCCCTCCGTTTCAGGAGGAGGCCCGTCCTTGCAGTGGGACATTAATGGGCGCTTATGATGATGATGATAAAACAAAATATGTTCAATACATAAACAAGTAAAATATCTATCTAAACACACTTTTACATGTTTTTTTTATCAATTTATTGTTCTTTACCTACTTCACTTATTACTTCGTCTATTTCATTACGACTGTTACCTGAGCACTGGAATGCTCTTAGGCGATTCCACAAAAAACACACAAATCTTTTCTCTTTTGTTTCATCGAATGATATATTATCTTAACCATAATAAATCTGTTGAAGAAAAGTGGTGTAAATTGAATGTAACATTTTTGAGAATGCTATTTATTTATGTTAGAAAAATGTTATTAAAATGTACTTTTTTATTATTTAACAAACTTCAAAAAAAAAAAAATGTATTATATTTCAGTTGTATTGCGTTTTAATGTTTCTTATGTCAGAACTTGCCCATGTTTGAAAACGTAAACTCCCGAGTTGGTCCCAAACATCAATATTGATTTATTTAAAAAAAAAAAGTATTTCTGTAAATCATATAATATTAAGTATGTGCTAACATACAAAAATAAAGAATATTACAAGGGTAAAGGACTAAGGACAGACAAAAGAACATGATTAATAAAGGATTGTTGAGTTATTATACTTTTAAGTACTCGTATACCCGTATCGATTACAGACAGACAAACCACGATACCGATAGCATACATTGATTACTGGCAGTGCTAGTAAAAGTAGTCTATTACAAGCTACTTATATCTTAGAAAGCGTAAGTACTACAACCTGCTTACATGGACCTGTAGAGCTAGGACGGGTTAATAAAATCGATTAGCAAACTGTCACCAGTTCTTGTAGTTAAGTATTTTATAATTACACGTCAGGGATAAGATGTAAAGCACGGTAATTACTTGTGTTTACATTGAACCTAGTGAATTATTAGAAACTACATTATTTGCAAATAATAATATCTTTAAATTATATTGATAATATTTCTTGCATATTCAAATTAGGAAGAGTTTCAACGTATGGTACTAAGAAAATATATTGCGTATGTTATACATATTATATTAATTCCATGCGCACGCAAATAAACGAAATAAAGATTTTTATCTTTTTCAAATGTAAAGTATGAATTTTGAAAAAGCTTGTTGTACTTCTTACTTTTAAAGATTTTACATAAAGTTAACTAATTCTCTCCCGCTTAAGCTAGAACTCTATGCAAATCTGTGTATGAACGCAAGTGTGACATTAAGTACTTTAGTTATTTTATTTCTGTACTGAAGCGAATATTAGAAGTAAAAACAACATTTATGATCTTTTATCTTTTTAGGTATCTTCTGCTTATATGTAGCTCTGTTAAGAACTTGAAAGTTAATGACGTTGTGAAAATGTGTCAGGAATATTATATTTATCAACACATTATATTAAATAACTTCCATATAAACTCAAATGTGTCTATTCATATATTATTATATTGTGTAGTATTTAATTAAGTAAAGATAGACGTCACCCCAGGACTATTGCTTCACTGTTGGTGTCCCATAAAAGCGATAGAGGCAATGTTGTGACGTCATAAACAGTCTTATTGCTTCGACGATATGTCATAAAATATATTACTATATTATATTTATAAGAAAGAGATGAATAAAGCTGGCAAATAATATGCACCGGGGAACCGTTGTTGACCTGTAAAATAACTACAATTACCATAAAACATTATTTGATTTCTGCATCCGTGGAGGTATTGTGGTATACATATGTGGGTATTTTAAGAGCTGCTTAAATTATGTAGTACTCGTCATCGTTATTAGTATAAGAAAGCACACAATGTATATGTCACTACCCCATTTCATCCCATGGGTGTCGTAAAAACCGACTAAGGGACTATCTTATTTTTTCTTTACGAAAAAAAAAGAAGGAAAACTTGAAGTTAAACCTAATACCAATCCGTCTCGCCAGCGTGGTATTAGTAGGCCAAGTATCCCTCCGTCATAGGAGGAGGCCCATCCTTGCAGTGGGACATTAATGGGCTGTTATGATGATTATGATGATAGGATGTATGTACAAATGTAGTCAAGGTATGATAACATTTGTAAGTAAATCCTTTACTATATTGATAGGGAAGTTATTAAGCTCATTAATCTATACCCAATTTGTTTCCCTAATAAGTAAAATGACTTTAAGTACATAATATGATCAATGCCAAAAATACTCGCTTTAATACGAGCGGCTTTCAAGAGTTGACGGAGCAAGAATTCAATTTTGTAAAATCAATTTCATAACAGGAAATATAATATCGAAAATATATATCAACGTAAAGCCTTGTTTCAAGGAAGTTTTGGCAGGAGTTGACAGCTTGCCGGATGGCTGGCTTTTATATAATTACCTTGCGGTCAATGTATTGTTATTGGCTGTCCTAGTTTGAGATCTAAGTTTGAAATTACTTCTGACTGGTATTTTATTACTTTGAAGAAATAGTAGCTTTAAAGGATTATTGACTTGGCGTCTATCCTATGTAAAGTGGCTGAAATGGACAAGAAAGCCTGATTTAAAAATCTATACTATATTTGGATTGAAAAGTCATCATCATCATATCAGCCCATTAATGTCCCACTGCAGGGCGGGCCTCCTCCTGTGACGGAAGGATACTTGGCCTACTAATACCACGCTGGCCAAACGGATTGGTGTAGGGTTTAATTTCAAGTTTTCCTTCTTCTTATTTCGTTAAGATAATATTCACGAATAGTCATTAGTTGAAAAGTCATACTTTGATATAAATAAAAATACGTAACATAAAAATTCAGGCTAAGATGTCTAACAAATCTAAAAATGTTTTTATTTAACAATTCAATAAATATACATAACGTACGCTTTACATGAATAATTTATTCATAATTTGCCGATATGCCAGCTTCATATTTCTATAAAATATGAAAAATACCTTAATGTTGACTGAATGACCTATAAAAGGTTTCGTACGATAAAATAATATCATTAGTTGCTTTAACACGCTTTCATGATGATGTTACAGTACATTGTCAATACACAGCCATTGAGGTAGAAAAGCAGTAGACGAATTACCTACTGTTTAACCATTTTGCTAGAGCAAAATAAGAAAATTTAATACTATTATTCATATCTGTTCAATAACATGTGAAATATAAAGGCAGTAGATTTTGTAGCGTATCTTGAACACACTATAGCTTTGATTGTGTCTCTTGCTTAATTAGCAGAACCAAAACTGAATACATGTTCTGCGATTTCGGCGGTCTCTCTAACCCCACGGCCATAGCGCTTGATAGCTCCCTTATACCAACCTGCTCCGACTTTAGGTATCTCGGTTCACTATTACAGAGCGATGGAGCATTAGACCGAGCCGTGAAGCACCGGTTTAACGCTGGTTGGATGAAATGGCGGCAGGTTACGGCAACTACATGTGATTCGCGTATGCCCCTTCGGCTGAAGGGAAAAATCTACAAGAGCATGATCCGGCCTGCCGTCCTGTATGGATCGGAAAGCTGGCCCGTAAAAGTGACGGACGAAAGACGACTGCACGTAGCCGAGATGCGAATGTTGAGATGGATGAGTGGTGTGAAAAGGACAGATAAGATTAGAAATGAGTACATTAGAGGCAGTTTGAAAGTTGCACCAATTACGGAAAGGCTACGAGGAAATCGTTTGTCCTGGGTCGGACATGTAATGCGTAGGGATGAAAGTAATATAGTAAGGAAGGCATTGGCCATGGAAGTGGACGGGTACAAGGGGAGGGGTAGACCGAAGAAGAGATGGATGGATTGTGTGCGGGATGATATGGCTAGGAAAGGAGTGAATGTTGAGATGACGGGAAACAGAGATGAATGGAAAAAGCATACATGTTGCGCCGACCCCAAGTGAAATGGGATAAGGGCAGGAGGATGATGATGTGTCTGTTGCTTAGGAGTATTAGGTTTATTTTTCGGTTTATTTTGAAAAGATGTTAAATACTTCAATAGTGGAATATTCATAGGCTTGTTACAGACGATATCATACCAACCTAAGGGTCAGCCTCCACATATGGAGTGAAACTTGACCTACAAATAGAAACTGCCTACGCGGCCTCATATTTAAAAGAAATAAATAATTCATACATTTTCTAATGTACGAAACAAAATGTTTCTAAATCCTCCTACATTTCACATATATTATAACTACCAGTTATAATGTAGTGGGTTGTACTTTTAAGTAACACGTAAATCACAGGTCAATCGAATGCATTTAATTCTATTTTTTTATGGGTTTGTTGTAACCTATTGTCCATTCTAATAAGTAGAGTATTTCCGATTTTAGGAAATAAGTAAATAAATAATAAAGTTTAAACTACTTAATGTTTACTTTGTGACATTTTACTTACCTACTTACTCGTATGTGTAACGAACTTAATTCTTTAATTCATATTGTTAAATTACTCGTAAATACCAATGCAAGAAGAGACTTTAAATTACCCTTTTGTCTTACATTAGGACGTTAGTCTTTCTAACGACGTACTTACTTTGTTATATGTATGTACAATAAAAGAATTTCAAAGAAGTTCTCTTTTAATTTAGCCGTTTCGTGCCGTACCGCTGCCGTGTGTTTTCGGTGCTTTTTAAAGGCAAAAGCAAAATTTTCCAAAATTCAATATCTCATAAGTTATAATAGTTCCAATTGCTCTTTTTGGAATAATCAAAATAGTCACCATACCAGTAGCTTTACCCTACAGAAAAATACCACTACAATTTTACTTTTTACTTTACTTTTTAACAGCATAAATAGTCGAGTTTAGTTTCGCTTAGAGCATTCACGTCCCCGGGAGAAGAGAATGCTAAAAATGAAAAAGATAAAATGAGGTCAATTTTAGGTAATACAATTAAACTTTCCTACGGGTATGTGTGAGCAGTACTACTGTATTTTTGCTTTAAATAGAATTTGAGAATGGATTAACCCAAAGACAAGAAGGACACCCAATAATTGACTTCCCAATTTAAAGTTATCAGAATCTGTCCAACACCGAACAAACGATCCTCTCTTAACGATCGAAAATTCAAACATCATTACATGTAGAGTTATCGATAACTAGGGAACTGTATTAAGCATGACTTTTTTCTTCGTCTTACAATTATTGATAAATCTTGATAAATCTTATTTACTGTTTTTGTGTCATTAAGCTAAAGTCCGAAACAAAAAAAAGACATATAGAAAGCTCTGTGAAATTTACACAGAGTGAAAAACATTTCCGTAAAATTACGTGCAGTGTATCCAAAAAATTACTCACTTTATTTTCCGCACATGTTCGACAGCAAACATCCGTGAGCGCCCAAAAATTAATTAACCACTTTCAGTCGACGTTCGTTCGTACATACAAAAGGGTACGTGGGAAATTGAAATCTGGATGAATGTGAAGTGCCTTTGAACTAGAAGAACGTGAAACATAGATGAGTGTGTAAGTGGCGACAAGTGCCCTCGTCGCGAGGACTTCACTCCTCAACGTATAACGTCCTACAGTATTTTCTTACATAAGTATATCTTATAAGCCACTTCAACAATTTAACTGTTGCTTGCCTCTTACGTATGCTCTTTGTTCATTTGTTTCGCTGTTAGATGCGCATCGTTGCCTACTTGTATGTCAATGAATACTTATATCTCTGCTCTATGCTCTGCCTTTTTAATTTGCGGAGCTTAAGGATTGCGAAAATGGGTCGAAGAACAGTGGTTGTTGTTAAGCCCCTAACCTACCCTTTTGCTATTTAATAGCATAGGTAAAGGGCATAGGTATTGTGCCTGTTAATAATAAGTATGTATAAAGATATTCCTGTAAATTCACATTGAACCCTTAAATAAATTTTGAAGTGATGTGTAAAGTTAAGAATTAAAAAAAAACAGTAGGTAGGTAGGTATACCAAAAATTCTTAAATCCATTTTTACTACGTACTCGTAGGTACTACGCGAGGAAAGTTTAAGGTTACCTATTTTATAAAGAAAAGGTTAATCTGTTTAGATTGAATAAAGCTGACACGACCTGACCTTTATACTGTGTTTCTGTGTTAGATTTATAAGCAGTCCATAACTAAAGGTCACGTTTGTAGTTTGATCCTATTGTACCAATCCCCTTATTTCTTTGAAGATAAAAATATTAAATCTTTTATAACAAGTTTTTCTCTTTTGCCACATTAAAGTTTATACATATAGGTATTTACCCATTTTTACTAGTTGGACATTTAGGATTAGCGGTGTGGTTTTGTGTTAATGAATATAAGCCGTCGCTACACTCGCTACCCATTTTTACTAGTTCGGTCGTAAAAGTCGACTTAGGATTGGACAAGTATCAATACATACCTACCGTGTCCTTACCCTCAGCAGGACCCCTCGTCTGATACAAGAAATACTACCCAGAGTATTTCTTGTGACTGTTTACATTTAACTTAAGTGTATGAAATTGCGAGTTCGAATGTGCAACTTCTAATTCTAATGTTGTAATACGTTATATCTGTTATTTGTGTATTCATATATTTCTACATTACCAGGCTGGTCAGCCGGATTTATATTAGCTTTGTCTTGCGAGTAATATTGCTTGTCCTATCTGGATAAGTCGATTTTTATAACCAAACTAGTACAAATGGGTAGTGAAGTGACGTTTTGTATTAACTAAGACGACTTAAAACCTATATAGAGTCCTCTTCTTTGATCAGATCAGCGCATGAAAGGAGAGCTTTAATAAACAACGTTCTAAATAGCATGTAAACTGTAAACTAAGGATCCCTCGATATGTGACTGGTCGGTACACGTACCGGGATGTGCGTTGGCATTTGCTTAGCGAACGTCGGGACTTGCATCGGGATGAGCACCGGGAAGAGCGTCGGGAAGAGCGACTGGACATGACGTGTTTTAACTGTTAATTAGTAGTGGGAGTGGCAACTTAAGGATGAGATGAGGGTAGTACTTTGTATTCATAATCAGGACACCATATTTTCCTAATATTGATTCATCAATTTTATCCTTATGGGCTTGTTAAAATAATATACCTACAAGTAATCTCGAATCCAGTCTTTTGTATACTCTTTAAAATATAGTTCTTCTAAGACTTGATGTTCTGTGCCTTATTTATTGCTACTAGTGCTGACACTAGAAGCAATAAATAAATGTTTATAACTAACCCACATGACACTGATGTCATGTGGGTAGTTATAAACATACGTACATCTTTTATTCTAGTGCGCAGTCGTAACAAGAACAAGATAAAACAACTTTTATCACCATATTACAAGTTCAGGAGAAAAGTAATCAATCTTATGGCGTTGAATCTGTAGCCATTAGCCAATGTCGAAAGGAACAAATTGGTCAAATCGATACGCACTGTACGTGCGGCCCATCAATCTGTTTGATACGTGATGCCTTTTCTGATGTTTTATTGAGTGTTACTTTATCGTTGGTTTGGGTTGCTTTTGTGGTGTTCTTCGAATGACTTATAGCAGGAATGCAGACGAACACTTTTTCAATGTTCAGCCTGAAAGTATCAGTTGGGAAAACTACCTATAAAACACGTTAGCTTGGTATTAGTGGAACATTCTAAGTAGGCGTTTGGTCGACTTTTGGTACCAGTCTTTTAAAGTTTTCTATGCAATACTTATATAAATAAACACTACAAACTTTTTTTTAATAGACAGATCGGTCAAATCGATACGCACTGTACGTGCGGCCCATCAATCTGTTACTAGATATACGCGATGCCTTTTCTGATGTTTTATTGAGTGTTACTTTATCGTTCTTCGAATAACTTATAGCAGGAATTCAGACGAACACTTTTTCAACGTTCTGCCTGAAAGTATAAGTTAGGGAAACTGCGTATAAAACACGTTAGCGTGCTGCTTAGTAAGCTATGTTTTGCTAGATGCTTTTATGACCTGTGACCAGTCGCCGCTAAAGGATTAAAAAATGGTTGTTACAAATGTGTATATTTATGCGCGAGGTAAAGTAGAAAATATAGCTTAGCTTTACGTAAATTGCGAATAACAAGCCAAGATATATTGGTTTTAGATTAGATCTTGCTAGAATTCAGTTTCGGTTGCCCTTAAGCCGTAAACACTTATGTAAATGTGTTTACTTGTATTACGGCTTAGACGTTTTCTTATAGAAGGTTACTATGGGCACCACTATACCACGACTTCAAGGCTTTGACATCGCCTTACTAGCTGAACAGCCATGGCCAGTGTAACTTGTGCCAAGTCATGAAATAGCTTTCAGGTAAATAGACAGAAGGTCACGTTAACCTTTTATGTTTAATAGTTGCAAGCATGAAACGCGATAATTTAAAAGCCTTGCTAATGAGACAGGTACACTTTGCACTGGTTTTCTTCAGATATACAAGGTCTGCTGTGCTGAGGTCAAAGGTGTTTGGGATATTACGACTCTACTACGTAATCCGCCGTACATAGAAAACGTGACTGTTTGAAATGTGAACATTTGTGTGTGATTGAAACTGATTTTCGTAGAAACAATCAGTACATAACGAGTGTGACCGTAATGTTATTATTCTTCTTTCTGTGCCTCTCTTCTACTGGACGTAGCTTGGCTGTCAGCTCCGCTGCAGTAGGTAATATTAGCAGAAAAAAATAACTACATTCAATTTTTTGAAATTATTTTAAATTTTCTTGTAAATGCAAAACATAAGTTTCCCAAGTTTGCCTTCTTTGATTACTACTACTAGGTACTGACTGTTATGTAATAGTCACTGAGTCGCATTTTATGCCACCATTCTCATCACATTTTTAATCCGTCATCACATTATATATTTTACAATATCGCCTAAATATCGTTTAATATTTAATGTTATGAATTCAATGTAAATATTAAATTGAAATGATACGAAACTGCATTCACGAAAATACGTATTGCTGCATAAATTTAAAATTTAACAAGGTTGTGGTGCTTACGTAAATGTTGGATAGTGAATTGGCGTATTCCGCATAGCGTATGGTGTGACCTTGGCCGTTCGTTTGGCAGACATCGTGAGTCGTTAACGATGACTCATGCTTGTTATTGTTAGTGCTATGCGCTATGTATGCAGTCTTTTTACTAAGTGACTAATGGTAACGCAGCTCTGTATTGGTTTGTACAAGAAACAATGACAATTGACAATGCATGCGATTAATGTTTTTGATTAAGTTTGACATCGGTTAATTTGTACGTTATAACAAAATTGACTGACAAACGTAGTGTAGGACGCCCTCCAGCTAGATGGACCGACGACTTCAAAAATGTATCTTGGTCGGACTGTATGCGGAAGGCGCAGGAGCAAGTTCTGTGGCGCGTGTTGGGAGAGGCCTATGTCCAGTCGACTGCGTTAGGCTAGATGATTGATGATTGAACAAAGTTGACGCTAATGATCGAGGCAAGTGTGTTTTAATCCCAAATTAATACGTTTGAGACTGGATTACTGGCTCGCGGCTCCATGAGTACCATGTACAGGCTGACGTTAGTCGCAAGGTTTTGTTAAGAAATGTATGAACGAAATCTTGGGTCCTTCTCAGAGATAATCGTGCGACGCACTCTTTATGTGGAAGAAGGGTTGTTTGGGAAGGTTGGGAGTTTGACACACACTTTTCTCCACCATGGTCGGCGACCAGAGTGATCGCGTTCCCTTGTATGTCTTCACCCTTTCGGACATCTAAGCCTAGGAGAGACTTAGAAAAACAATGCAAAGAGTTCTCACATCCTCTTGTTTTATCAACGTTCTTCCATATACATTAACGACAAGGGTTTTACTTTTGGTCGAACAAAAACCAGCTACGCAATAATTACTGACTGTAAAAGTATTATATTTTCAAATCTAAATACGTATTATTTTGTAAATTATTTTGGAACAGAATCAGGACCCTATCAAATTTTAATTTAATTAAAGCTGCTATTGAATTTCAATTTTAATATTATTCAATATTTTCAATGTTCTCTGAATTTTGATCCAATTATCTTTTGTATAGGTACTGTTTATTTAATATAAATACGATTTAAAGTTTAAAGAGTTTTCTATTTTTAGATACAAAAGGTATCTAAAAATAGAAAACTCTTTTAACTTTAGTTTGGTGGTTCTGATTTTTTTTGACAATTTATATGGATAAAGGACGAGGACCGCGCATAAATATGATGATTTGCTTTTGGAAAAATCATCATACCAGCCTAAAACGTCCTCTGCTGGACCTCCAGACATTATTACCCTGCACGGTTCTGTGCCTCCCTCATCCATCGGCTTCCCACCGTCTTCACTAGGTCGTCGGTTCATGTGTAAAAGAAAGCACAAAATTATAATAGTTGTAATCATGTTGATACTACGGAAAAGAAAGAGATAATAAGGGAACGAGAATGGATTAAATTTGAGTATCGCAATCATTATGACTCCGTATCATCGAAATGTTTCAACTGTTTCATGAAAGAAAGGCACGGCATAGTTTATGTAGCACCAGCGATGGTATTCTTGCAGCGCCCCCTATTTGTTTGCATTTCATAAAAGTTGGTGTCGTAAAAGTTTCGTATCGTAAAAGTCGAGTAAGGGACTCGACTTTTACGACACGAAACTTCGTAAATAACAAATATTTATGAAGTTTCCCTTACGACTAACAGTTTTAACATTAATAAAATAACACACATGTTTCTAGAAAATTCGATTTAATAACAAATAAAGTTAGTTGCCTTTGTTTCAAAGACATTGTTCAAGTCTTTTGATCTAAAATATATCTGTTCCACATTGTTTTGCCACACAGTAGCCACTTTTATTACTATCGTTACGAGCACAGAATTAATAATTTAAGAGAAAGTTACAGAAATATCATGAGTCACTTAATTTTAGTTAGAGAAAAGTCCTGCGGCGTTGTTTGTTAAGACGCCGACTAGACGCGTCTGTGTGTCGCCAACGTTCGGCCTCTGTGACTAGAACTATATTATTATGGCGTCGATTCATGACAAAAGCGTCTGATTTTATCTACGTACATTTATCTTGAAGAGTAAAGAGATACGATGAGAGCGTGCCTCTCGATATCAAGTAGTGCTTCATGTTGCGACTTATTCAGTTGTAGCATTATTTTATTTATAGCATGTTGGATTTGTATTTCAAATTAGCTTAAGCAGTGAACAAAAATGTAAAATCGATATCAATCTAAGCTCACATATAAATTTTGTAGACAATACTGGGCTCTATGGCGTAGTGCATATAATTTAATAGGTACAGCCAAAATCATCGTATACAACGTACCTATATTTTGTAACCTGCAAGGGAATCAAAAAACTAAGCATTACTTTTTTATCGTAGGGTATATTTTAGAGGGCGTCCTTCCGTTTTTGGTCTAGGCGGGCAGAAGTTGGGGTCCTAATAGTAAAGTCTAAAACCTACGGTATTACTCTTCTACCTTCTTTAGCTTTTTTCACCATTTGTCGCGTATGCGAGGGGCAAATTAATTACCCGTAGAACCGTATTCGTTAAATATAATACAAGTTCCTTTTAAGACGTGCACATTCCATTGTTTGTATGATACAGTGTTAATTGTTATATTTTAACCTTTAACTATGGACGTGCGGTCTCACAGACCGCTTGCACTTTCCGAATCGCCTTCCTCTATCCTTTCGCGGACCCCACACGGCTGAAACCTTCAGTAACTTCGGTTTTAGTGGCAAAACGACTGTTGAGAATAATAATTTCGTTTTACATTTCGTTTTAGTGAGTAATTTCGATTTACATTTCGAGTGCGGTCTGGGAGACCGCACGTCCACGTTTGTGTTATAAAATTAAACTGATTGTGATTTAGTTTGTTCTAGAATTTTTAATGTTTTTTTTTCTAGTTTGTTCAGAATACGATTAGCCAAGTACTTCTTCATGCAAACGAACTTCAAATTCATCGAAAAACAGTCAATCGAAAGTTCTAAATTGCTAAGATACCTACAATGTTCGGAGCAATTATGTAAAAACTCCCTACAAATATGCTCAAGTTGGACCATTGTCAAAATTTTTATGTTTAGTTTTAAGAATCTATTGTTAAGTTATATATATTTTTTATTCTTTACATTTTATTGTAAAACTAATAAATCTTTCCTTAGATAATGCCTATATAAAGTGATCTCGATTGAAAAAGTGTAAAAAGTGCCTTTGATTGTTAAATGACTAGATTTAACATTAAAACAAATACATTTTGATTAAAATTGAATCTTTTATTTATATTTTAATGATTACTAAACCTGCTAAAAACAAAAAATGGTACAATACTTATTTAACTTTTAAGAATTCGGTCTTTAAAGATCGCGGTCTGGGAGACCGCACGTCCATGGTAGTGTAACAAAAATATGACGTCCATAGTTAAAGGTTAAGCTATGTATTGAAACTCAACATTGTAACAATTGAAAGGCAAATAAGTTCTAAAGACTTTTAGTCTAATGTTCATAATAAAATCATGTAAGTGTAGCAAAATGAATAAGATCTTTTGTTAACCAATTTGAAAAATATATGTTAAATAAAGACATTTTCAAAACAAAAACAATTAACTGCGTACCCGTCAGGTGCAGCCTCATGCTGAAGACACATAACAACAGTGAAGTAGCACGAGGACTACTTACCGCCATTCTAAGAAGAGGTCAGAGGCTAGTAAATAACCTGTAAAAGGTTTCAAACCAAAACAGCTGAATTAGTTCAGCTGTTTTGGTTTGAAACCTTCTTCCTTTTTTGAAGCTTCTCAAACTACCTATTACGTTGAAAGAAATGTAAAAGTTTCACCGTAACGTGGCAAATGGAATAATTTCAATCTAAAAAGAACGAAGATAAAATCTATCGAGAACCTTATATTACTAGACGCTTATTGCCTTGGTAAAATAGTTGGAAATCTTATCAAGCTGACGACGTCTTTTATAATCCGCAGCTTCCCTTCTCAGATAATTTAATAAGTACACACTGTATAGAAACTGTTGGAAGAGGCGCTTATCGGAAATGACGGTAGGATATTATTTTCTGCATTGAATTAGTTATAAATTAGTTATAATAACTGGTTCTTTCTGGTGTCGATCCTGGTTCTTTCAAGCGAGGCGTGAAAAAGCATCTTCTGAAGCCACCATAGTGGAGACGTTCATGCCTCTACAGCTTGTAGCTGGCATGGTGCTCGCCATACTTGGACTCTATTGGATGCCACAATAGAGTCATTTTGGAAGGCCAATTAAAAAAAAAACACTTCGTGTGGTGAGTGGGATCACACGATGTCACCATTTTGTCTCATAATCATGGAGTTGCAGGCGTCCATAGAGTACGCTTATCACTTTTGACCATGTCAGTTGTTTAAAAGTCGTTATAGCGGTATCGAAATGGAAATTTCGTTGATATTATCTCAACTAAAACAAAGAGAAGAAAAATACTTGACGTGATACCGAATCCGTTTCCCCAGGTTTGAATAAATAGATCAGTCTGAGCCACTGGAGAGGTCTGTTCCTGTAAAATAGGTCTATAAAAATATGGCGCTGGTATTGTAATTGGCCCGCACTATGAACATATTGAATAAAACTAGGCACTGTAAAAAAATGTACTTACTGAACAAGTAACATTATTATAAAAAATACTTGATGATTAAAAATTAAGTGTCAGCTATATAATCATCATCTTAGGCAAAAGACGAACACTGCTCCACATAGACCTCTGTGAAACGTCTCCATCTTTTAATGTCCTGAGCTTCGCTCATCCATCGGTTAGCTATATCGTGTCGGTATTGATCGTCAGCTATACATATGAATAATCCATACTAATATTATAAATGGGAAAGTGTGTCTGTCTGTTTGTCTTTCTTTCACGGGAAAACGGAGCGACGAATTGACGTGATTTTTTTAAGTGCAGATAGTTGAAGGGATAAGGGGTAACATAGGCTACTTTTTGTTACCCCGAATTTAACGCGAGCGAAGCCGCGAGCTTATGCTAGTATGCTATATATGTATATCTTTATAGCATTAGTATGCTATAAAAAGTAAATATTTATAGTTGTATAGGTAGTCCTATACAACTATAAATATTTAGTTTTTATAAACAATTTTATAATTAGTACTTAAATGTAATACTGAGATTTGATCTTATCTAGGTACCTATTTGCGTACCTGTCGTACTTTGAAATAGATTGCCAATTTTAATCAAGCTTCACTGCGGTAGCTTTTATATTTGTGTTGAAATCTAGTTAAAATGGACTTACATTTTTATGTCCCGCTGAGTTTTCGCTTCCGATATTTTTGTTTACTGTATTCTGTAGTTTTTACGTGAAAAAGTAACAAACATATCATGTACCTACATAACACCCATACTTACAAACTTTCGCATTTCGAATTAGTAGGCCAAGTATCCCTCCGTCACGGGAGGAGGCCTGTCCCTGCAGTGGGACATTTATGGGATGTTATAATGATACAAGCATTTAGTTACTTTTTACACTGTATGTCTTCGCGAAATTGAAGGAATAACTATGTAGATATTTTTTTTTTTTTTTTTAAATCTCATTTATTTAAAAATAGCCATACATCGTATAGATTAAGTCGGCTTAAAATTATTTACATTAGTAAGTTACTAAACTATGCTAAACTATATACATTATTACTATAAAACTATAACTAAAATATACATTTTAAACAATAGAGGGATTAGAAATAAAAGCATCGGTATTTTTATAGTATTGGTCTCTGAGAGCTAGAGACTGAGATAGGAAACTCAAAATTTTGTCGCTGTCTGTAGAGGTAAAATTAGAACTTAATATGCGATGGAAAAAGAAGAGGAGCTCCCCCGACGAACACTCAATGTCCTTTAAGAGATTTAACCTTAATTCATCGTTGATTTTACAGTCGAGTACTAGATGAAAGAGATCCTCTTCTCTCTCACATTTTTCACAATTTGGAGTATCTCTTTTATGGAGTCTAAAATAAAATTTATTAAGAGGAATGTGATTCGTACGGGCTCTAAAACATATGACAAGTTCTCGTCTGTTGAAATGTAGATATTTAATCTACCCACAAATAATCTTATCTACTGCAACAAACATAGAGTAATACACTTATTGAAGAATACTTTTAATTTATGTAAATTAAACAAAACCTACTTGATTACTTATTTTGCGGTTTTTTGCATTCATATTTTCAAGAAGGCGTATGGCTTTTTACCTATTCGGTATCTTTACGGTATTCACACACGTTTGTAGATAAATTACTAAAATTACAGCCTCAGAGAGACCCAAAACCAACCACCCAATATTATTAGTAAAACAGAAGCAAATGAGAAGGAAAACAAGCCAGTCCAACACTTTACTTCATAATTTGTTTTAGCCAACTAGGTCAAGACTGTAACGTAATTAGACGCAAGGAAATTGCCTTTAAACAGAGCTTAAAACTTTCAATGGATATCAACTTTGATGAACGAGATCATTAAATTACAGAATATTTTATGATGAAGTACCTACTAATAATAAGAAAAGAAAATCTTAAATTCTTGCACATTTTATTATCTGCAGCTAATACGAGTAATCTTTAAAACATAACTAAATAAATATTTCTTACACATTCACATAACGCTATCTTGTGCCAAACTAAGAAAAGCTTCTACTATGGGTAGAGCTATACTATAGACAACGGATAAACTTACTTAAAAACATTTTTTTTTGTAAATACATACATATTATAAATAGAAAACAGCGAGACCAATGCAAACAATCATGTTCATGCACACAAAGATAGGCATTGAGCGGGAATCGAACCCGAGATCTCTGCGTAGCAACTATGTAATTTGGTTTTGAAGTAACAACGTAACCTCATACCAGCGCTCTAGTGCGACATAATACGTAGTTTTATTGTTTTGTATTTTTTATTGTGTATTTGTTGAATGGGTTATTTATGTAATTATTATTAACACGGGTATTAACACGTATATTGTTTGGTAAATATTTAGTAATAATTTACCTTTGAGGCTCTCGACGTTATTCTAATTTAGTTGTATGATGTACACTTAGATACGAACACAAATAAATGTCGGTCAGAAGCAATTTACTGCGGTATTGTATTTCAGGTGAAGATGTATTGAAACACTCCCGAGGGAAACACGGAACAATGATATTCGCTTGAAGGCTACGGACGATACTAAATAAAGCAAATATTACTGTGAAATGTAACACTGTGAATAAATGAAAGGAGATGTGTTATTCTAGTTTATTTCCACTCTCTGTGTGGTGATGGAGTTAAAATTTACAGTATAGCCAATAGCCTATTCCATGTCATACTTCGTAGCGCGGGGAAAAAAAATTTTAAAACATATTTCATTACTGCTCCACTCCTATTAGTCATAGCGTGATACTATATAGCCTATGACACTCCCCGACAAATGGACTATTCAACACAGAAAGAATTTTTAAAATCGGTTCTGTAGATCCAGAGATTACCCCCAACAACGTCACAAACACACAAACTTTACCTCTTCTTAAAATTAGTATAGATTGACAAACTCCGTGGCGTAGTGGCTATGACAAGTAGTTGCTTTTTAGGTTGTAGGAAATATTATGTTGTTTGATCAATTATGCTCTTATTCAATGGAAAGGAAGAAATTTTCCTTTATCGGATCTTATGAAACCCGTATGATGTAGAATAACGATAACACTGTGTATTTTTAGTCCAAAAGCGTACAAAGAAAATGTAATGTAATACTAGTTTCAAAGTAGTGAATACGTTACTTTCATTATTTTAATTTAGGTTCATATGTTTTCTTGAAACGTACACGTAGGCACGTAGTCTCCTCTTTAGTGAGAACGTAGAATCTAATTAACGAAAGGATATTCTGGTAGGATAATCTGATTGCGGAATCGTGTTTCTGTACAAGGTACAGCGGTAACACACAAAGTGCAGCTTAGAGTTAGCATTTGGTATCTATTTTAGATTTAAAGGTATTAAATTGTATATATCTTCGTGTGGTGACGAACTAAGAATACAATATGTCACCACCCCATCTCATCCCATAGGTGTCGTAAAAACCGACTGAGGGGGTATCCGTGAATATTATCTTTACGAAATAAAAAGAAGGAAAACTTGAAATTAAACCCTATACCAATCCGTCTGGCCAGCGTGGTATTAGTAGGCCAAGTATCCCTCCGTCACGGGAGGAGGCCCGTCCTTCTAGTGGGACATTAATGGGCTGTTATGATGATGATGTATGGAGTAGGAAGTGTTAGGAGCGGTTCAGAAGCGGACTGCGACAGGTTTATTGATAGGTACGTTATATTCTTCCCACTTTAGATCAACGCCATCTAGTCCCAAACATCTAAGCTTATTTAAATAATTTTTGATTAATTTAAATAGCAACATCAGCTCTTAATGCTTAAGAGTTTGTTATCCATGCCCTTGTTTACAATTCATTATCCGTTGTTTTAATGGACACATTTTTGTTTCATTATTTTAATTGCATGTTGTGGTCTAATTTATACGTGTTGAATTAAAGAAAATTAATGTTTGTTTCGTCCTGTATAAAATGTTCTATTTGACTCTGTATTTAAATGACGGCACATTGTAAGGTTCATCCATCATTATAATTTATAAAATTTCCAAAAAACCCCTGTAAAATTTACACAAAATTAGATTAATTGTAGTTATCTATTTTGGTACTTTGCTAATTTTTAAATAATCTATACTAATAACGGAAACAACATTTCTTTTATTTACCTCTAATTTTTAGGTGATCATAACGTTTGTTATTTTAGACACAATTTCATCTTATTCTTTTATATAACTATTATGTGTCCTACTCTAATCGGTTTAGTTTCCTCCACGCTTCCTCCTTATAGGGTCATAGCACATATAACGTAACGTAAACGGATCGGCATCGCCTCGCCTTTTTCCTCGGTGTCAAACGTCAAAAATCCGATTAGGTTACGTATCCGATTAGTGTGCGGTGCAGTAAGGAATTTCATACAAAGAATACTGATATTAGCTTATAGTGCAGCAGCTGTAACCTTCTTAATTTGTTTCATATTACAACATCGAGTCCACTACGAACGCAATGCTATTTATCTATCTACCTTTATTTATTTTAGCTCTCTTTCTATTTAGCTTTGCATTCATGATGGTTTTTATAAAGATGTACCGAAGACCACCATTTTCTTTGCAATGTTCTTGTTCTCTCTTGTTCGCAGCATAATATTTTTGACGAAAATTATAGTTTGATAATATTATGTTTTCAGAATAGGATATTACCTATAAGAAATTAAAACTATTAACTTTTGATTACAGAGTCACGGATATATTAGAGTAATTATAATACTTACCTTTTAAGCGTATGAATATCTGTTTATATACTAAATCCAGTAAATCAATACCACCTTCATAGTGCTGTTAACTTGGTGCTCGAAGTTTATTACCCGTCAAATAGACAAACTGATCATACTTGAATATGAACATTGATGTACGAAATAACGACGGTGACCCATAGGATATTTTAATACTTTTCTAAATCATCATGGTCATCATAACAGCCTATTAATGCCCCACTGCAGGGACGGGCCTCCTCCCGTGACGGAGGGATACTTGGCCTACTAATACTAATACCACGCTGGCCAGACAGATTGGTATAGGGTTTAATTTTAGGTTTTACTTCTTTTTATTTCGTTGAGATAATATTTACGGATAGTCCCTTATTCGGTTTTTACGACACCCATGGGATGAGATGGGTGGTAACATTGTATTCTTACTCCGTCACCAGTCCACAAGGAGAACTTTTCTAATTAATGGGCCATTTTAGAGTATTTATAACAATCGTTGAACACGGTCTAACCACGAATTCCTATCGAGGAAAGCTTACTAAGAATGTTCGAGTACAGCAAAAAGGACGATTACGGCATTTCGAGATTCGAGTACGGCATTCCGTCCAAACTCAGCGTTGCAAACCGCACGCTTCTCCTCACACGAATAACGCACTATGTAGGAACACACCTTAACTAAACCTAGACCAAATTATTAATATTTAAGTAATACGTAGTTTATCATTTTAATTTGTTATCTCAGTTACTTAATTTTCAGTAACAAAATATAATATCCAATCTGTTCTCAGTGTAATCTCGAGCTCATATAATTTGGTTGACCTTCGTCTAAAAGCGAGAGGTAAGTAAGTAAAATTAGGGACGACAACGTCAGGCAACGATTAATCATAGTCAACCTCCCGAGGTCGGAAATCCTTTTAAAAACAATTCTGTCTAAAGTCTAAACAATAGTATGAAATAGGTAAAGGAAAATAAATATTACAAAGTGATAAGAAAAATGTGCTTGTAATTACTTTCGTAGTAGATTTAGTACATCATCTTTTGTTAGGTAAGAATACATAATAATAACAGCCCATTAATGTCCCACTGCAGGGACGGGCCTCCTACAGCGACGGAGGGATACTTAGCCTTACCACGCTATCCAAACGGATTGGTATAGGGTTTAATTTCAAGTTGTCCTTCTTTTTGTTACATAAGGATAATATTGATGAATAGTCCCTTAGTCGGTTTTTACGACACCCATGGGATGAGATGGGGTGGTGACACACTGTATTCTTACTCCGTCACCACACGGAGAAGAATACATTATAAGGTCACCGCCGTATCCCATTCTACATAACCGACTAAGGTGGTATTAAGGTACTAATGACATTTATGCTAATAAATAAAAAACATAAGAATGTAAAAACTAGCGTTTCGTTGTTATGCACACCTGACAACATGCTGAAATATCTTTTTGAGGAAAACATGCCTTTTTTATGTTTAGTACCTACTATTTCTTTTTGTGTAAGTACCTACTTCCTTTGTTGTTCCTTATTTCTTTCCATGATATAACTTTCTTTTTATAAACGTAACGTAAAATAAAAAGAAAAACCTTGACATAAATATTGTACCTACTCTAGCCAGCACACCAATGTTTTAAGAGCTGTTGACATTGCTATGAAAATAAAGTAGTTTAAACAATAACATTATATTAATAAAGTTATGATACCTATCAGTTTAATATACATCAATTAACGTTTATCCGTATTCGCTTATATGATTTTATGTAAAGATAACAGAAATAACCCTCCGGCTGCGATTAATTAACAATTATAAAATCACTCATACTCGAATTTGCTCTGAAGTTACGAAAAGAGTTGAGTAAATGTTTTTAAATTTTTTTCATTATAAGCTTTTCATAACAGCCTATTAATGTCCCACTGCAGGGACGGGCCTCCTCCAGTAACGGAGAGATACTTGGCCTACTAATACCACGCTGGCCAAATGGATTGGTATAGGGTTTAATTTCAAGTTTTCCTTCTTTTTATTACGTAACGATAATATTCACGGATAGTCCCTTAGTCGGTTTTTACGACACCCATGGGATGAGATGGGGTGGTCACACACTGTATTCTTACTCCATCACCACACGGAGCTTTAAGCTTTTCACTTAATCAAAATATCTTAAATTGAAACAAACTTTGCGGTTGTCTTGAAAGAGAATGGGCATTTTTGTACATAGCATTCACTGAGATCTTTTAAATGATATAGGTAGAAAAGTGTTACAACACATGGGACGAAACAGTCCATTATCATGCACATTCTTATTTGAAACGAGTTGTACTTGTATTTTTACTACAGTAAAATAGTACTGCCTAGGTGGCGCGGGCGATCGCATTAAGGCCTACGCACACCAGGACGGCATGGCAAGAGATTTTGCCGTGAGTCAAGGTCAGTGTGCGGTAGGCATACCGCGTTGCCTACCGCGGTATGCCGCGGCATCCCGCCACGGGAGCCTGTGGCGCGTCTTTTAGCGCCGGAGTCCGTGGTACTCGGTTGCGGCATCCCGCCACGGGAGCCTGTGGCACGTCTTTTAATTCCGTGCGATAAAATCCCTTTAACATTACGGTTGAATTTCCATTAGTAAAAATTAAAATCCCTTGCCATGCCCTCCCGGTCTGCGTAGGCCTTTAGCGGCTGGCGTGCACTGGTTCAGGCTAGGGCTATCTCTAGTGCGGAACTAAAAAAATGAATTTCGCTAGCTACTGTTTTCTTCCGCGTTAACGTAGTAATGCGTTTACCACTGTACGAAGATAAACTAAATGAGCACAAATATTAATGAAAATACAACGCTTATCCCAAGTATTCATAGCTTTATGTTTTAATTAACCCAGTACTGGATGCGACTCTCAATAACAGATGAGCTGTGAGCTGCGCCAAAACTCATTTGACATGCACCTCCAATTCGTTTCACGATGATTACAACTCTCCATCATCTTTGTCATATGTTTGTCTATAGTAGGTATTATTATTTCAACACTTGCATAGATAACAAAGTTATTTTTTTTCTAATTTACATTATCACTTGTATACAGATAATTGTAATGGTCATATTTTCTAAATGGATGGGCATTTTTCAATGTTCTTTTTATTTCTGCCTAATAAAATTATGCCCTATTTACCTTGTTTTAAAATTTATTCATACATTCCCTTTTTAAACAGTGCTTTATGTTTTCGGTTCAGCTTTACTTTATAGAAAGATTGGCACAGAGCTTACTCGTAGTTGTCTAATTTTTTTCCCTTCATAAGTATTGACATGCAAAGCTTCTTATCCCCTTCCGATCTACCGCTATCTTTATCTTTTCCTCATCTCATTGCGTGAGGGGTCTATCTTATCTGGGTCTTCCGGTCTGTAGTCGCTATTGCTTTTATTTCTTATCGTCTTTCGTTTCTGGATGCTATGTATGCTAACCCATACTAACGCCGAAATGCGAGGATATTCAAACCCTTACGATAGCCTTAGCACAAATTAGACAATTTAAAAAAAGTGTATACTATCTTAATCCTGTAAAAAATATTTTATGACTCATATTTTCAAGTGAAATAATCTTTACAAATATAATAAAAATGGTAGAAATATAGTGAAGGTACTAATATGTAAATTAATTTCTAGATTCTTTGTATTTTAACTTTTAAAGTTCTAGAAAGTATTTAAAAACGTTTTTCAAGTTGACTGACTCGGACAAAAGGTACAGGATGAAGACCAGGGATTCCAGGCTCTTTGAATTCACTTTGAAGTACAATATCACCTTATAGAACTTTCCCTATTACTTTTTATGTAATGGCAACTACTGCCGTTGACTATATAAATATTTCTATTAGCCTGGTTGTTTTCTATGTACAATAATAATATGTACCTAATGTACCTGTAATGTATCTGTAATGTTATAATACGAGTATTGTTCCTTATATAATTGTGTTATTATATCAATCAATCAATCAACTAGCCTATTGCAGTCCACTGCTGGACAATGTCCGTGAATATTATTATAGCCCCCTCCCAACATGCGCCACAGAACTCGGTCCTGCTATTCCGCATCCAGTCCGACCCAGAGACCTTTATGAGGTCATCGATTATATCAATAAACAGTTAGTATTGCCTAATCATTTGGTGTTTCAATATCTCTCCAGTATCCCCGCCTTACAATACTTATACTTACCAAAAAAAGCTAGTGGCTATGTTTATAAGTTGTCTAGTACCCCTAAATATAACTCTACTGAGTTTCAGATCAGATTGCGATGTTAGAAGGTGTTAATAATATATTACAATAGTACCAATTCTTTACACACTATTTTCTATTAAATATGTAAATAACCTTTTAATCGCTACTAATCCCGCTATGCTAATAGTATCCCAACCCATACCCTTGTACTACAACATAAATACATAATAGTACCTACAAATGCTTTAAATGTATTCAAGGCTTTGTCACTAATTGTGAGTCTGTATAACGCTCGTTTAAAGGATAATAAGGTTCTGTTATGTAGACGTATTTACATACACAATGAGCTATTATAACTGCGGTCACAGTACTGTGATAATGCTTGAAAGTTAAGTATGAGTTATGCAAATAATATTGGTGATAATTTTCTTTCATACATTTCATCATCATCATCATAACAGCCCATTAATGTCTCACTGCATCGACGGGCCTCCTCCCGTGAGGCAGGGATACTTGTCCTACTAATACCACGCTGGCCAGACGGATTGGTATAGGGTTTAATTTCAAGTTTTCCTTCTTTTTATTTCGTAAAGATAATATTCATGGATAGTCATATGTGATGGGTGTCGTATAGCCCCTTAGTCGGTTTTTACGACACGTGACATATTGTATTCTTACTCCGTCACCACACGGACTACATAATGACACCTATCTTGTCTCAAACTAAGTAGAGATTGTATTATGGGTAGTAACTGATAATTTCTTTAAACGTACCTTCACGAGTTTTCATTTGTAAATCAACAAATCATACAAACAAATATTGAAATTGAACGGCATACAAAACTAATATCTTAATGTATTAGCTATGGAGGCCACTGACCTTACTGATTTAACTTACAGAAAACATACAATACTTAGATCAATGCAAACATAAGTATTTACAACCTACCCAGATCAATGCACATAAAACGATCGGAAAATAGTAGAAAATTTTGATAATTTTCTACTATTTTCCACTCGTTTTACAGAGATTCCTCCACTTTAAGGGGTCAGTTAAAAACAGAGTGTATAAAATAACTCCTATATGCGATTATTGTCTACGAAATGCATCCGCGCCCCTGCGGTGTGAAAGCCATCGCGTTACCATGGTTACCAGACGCTGCAGTGCTTTTCCAGCCCGCCCTCCGCCGCAGTAAGTGCTCAACCATCGAACGGTGCGGGTGTGTCAAACGCTCATCGAATATCGACGATGTTTCACTTATACCTCGATTAAATTAAACAAATTCACATTAAAATTATAAATAAATAAGTTTTTTTCAGTGTGTGATTTAGAATGTATTTTCTAGTATACATGTCGAAGGAAATTTGGATGCAGTTTCAGTGTTTTTATGTGAAACTCGTGTTTTGTGTTTGAGCCATGGATGAATTGTACATTGTATTGAAGACAGCGATATGACGGCACAGGAACGTAGTAATATTTTTTCTGACGACGACGAGGACTTGGTGAGTACACGTTGCGGTTATATAATAGATATCCTTGAGTTTTGGAACTGTTCCAAGTACAGCGATGTTACATAAAGTTTCAAGAGGCTGCACTGCCAGATGAAAACCTTTGTACCTATAATTTAGAATGGAAATTATTTAAGGATCAGTGCTTTTACTATTTTGTAAGGTAATTTTTATATCTTTAAAAATAATTATTGTTTAAGTGATATAGTTTAATGTATCTTAGATAACGTACAATAACCAACGATAAACATGTCCATGATTATCAATTTTTGTTTATGCTATACAAAAATTACTTTTTACTACAAAAAACTCTACGCATCTTTTTAGACTAGCTCTAAACCAGTATTATTAATTTTAACTTTTCTAAAGCTTATAATATTTTTTTAAATTTAATTCTTTGATAATATTTATGTTCATTATCTTTTTCTAAACTAACCATAACAACATAAACAAATCATAAACATTTTATTTTCCATTACGTAATATTACAATCACTTATCTAGTTCCATAGATAATCTAATCTAAAGAGAGGATTATGTAACGAAAGACAATATAGTACCTCGTTGTCTATCGTTAATTACTTATCCCTCAATTATTCACGAAACGTTAACGATATAATTATTGCTCGATGTCCAATCGATTGCTTAGATTGAATGCCTTTATAACCATTTATCTACTTTATTTCAGTACATAATCCGGTTTAATCTGGAAGAGTTCTTTTGTAAGAATGTTCTTTTGTTCCTTTTTTTTAATTGATGTCGAAAAATCTAAAATTAGAATGGTTGAAATTAAGTGTTTTTTTTTCGGCTAAGCTTTTGCGAATAGAGACTGTTAGATAAAGAGTGTTTTAGACAAAATGACAAAACGGGTAATAAAAGTAAAGTTAGTTCGTCGTATAAAGGACTTAAAATACGGGTTATACCTTTATAAAAAAAGGACTACAATAATATATACTTAAAAAAAATTATAACAAAGAAGAATAACTTGGCACAAAACCCGATACCTACATTACTAAGGTTTATAACATGGAAGTGACTGTCTATGTATAGTAATATAGTAATAATAAATATGAATGATTTTATATATCTTATCATTACAAGCAAAGAAGAAACTGAGAGGGCTGGTCACCTTTGCTAATGTAAATTCAAGTAGGTAAGTAGAATACGATACACAAAAATGTTGTCGTGAATTTAGATATAGGTACTTCTTATCTGTTAATTTTATTTATATCTGTGAAATTCCCCGCGACTCAGAACTTGATCACCAGCGCGGGAGAAGACTTAAAAAAATAAGTCATACATTCATAAGCTTATGCCTAATAATAGATTTAGAAAAACGTATTTAATTATGCAAAACTCAAATAAAACCTATTTTTATAATGCTCGCAGTCGAGCTCTAGCTCAAGTCATATTTATTCTTCCATCATAAAACTTTTCTAGTTTAGAGTTACGAGCAGGTGAATATAGCAAGCGTAAAGCTGGGGTAAGGTTGAACAATACAGGCGGCATATTACGCCCCGTATCATTGTGGGCTCAGGGATTAAAGCCCGTCGCAGACTTAGCTATAATATATAATTTATATTTTTATACGAGTAGCTAGGCATATTACTATATACACACCTCAACAAAGTCTAGGGATATTTTGTATAAAGTAGTGAAACTCAAAAAATTTGGTTTGTAATTTTGTTTTTTTTAAATTCTTTGATGAAAACTTACTTTGTTAACATTTTTCAACCATTCTAAATTTGAATTTGAAAAATAAAATTAAAAATAAAAGATTTACGCGGCTTAAACGTAGTCAAGTTCGAAAATTTCATTTACCAATAGTAAGTTTTGACTGCTTTTTTGTGTAAAAATTAAGTTTTATAACAATTTAAACGTTTATTTCGAATGAATGATATTGTGTGCATCAAGCAGCGGCGCCATTTCATCAGAGAGAAAATGTTATGGGCAGTAGGCATGCTCCCAGCTGCGGGTACTAAGCGGAGTATTGCTGAAGAGATTAGAACAATACAAAATATGAAATCAGGGTTATGGTCACGTTATCGTGCTACTGGTGAAGTGGCTGAAAGATACCACAGCACAAAGTCTATCACCACTTAACGACATGATAGATTTTTCCAAGTTTCCGCGAAAAGACAGCCAAATGTTACTACCATGCAGCTGGTGTAGAGGCTGCAGCTCTTGGTGGAGCCTCTAGCGGGTGACCAAACTGTCACAAGAAGTCGGCACGAAGCCCACCTTTATGCTCGCATACCGCTTTATACTCCAGCACTACGCCGAGCGAATCGCGCACGACGACTAGTCTGGGCTCGTGAACATTTGCTCTGCAAAGATAACCTGTGATCTGTAGTAGTGTTTACACATGAGTCCCGGTTCGGTTTTCACTCGGATTCACGTAGAGAACGTGTTTGGCGAGTTCCTGGTTGTGATAGCCGTCTACAACATCCTCAGGAAATTTATTCATACCACGATAGAACAAATTATGGTTTGGACGGGAATTTGTATCGGTCGAAGAACAGAGCGCGTTTTGATCAGAAACATCATGACCGCTGAAAAATAATTTAACGAGGTGCTAGTACTAATAATCTACCCCCGTAGACAACAATTGGGCCAAATGTTCAAGTTCATGGACAATAACACCCGTTCGCATAAAGCGAGAGTGATGACGAGCTGGATGCAGGAGCACGACATATCGATTTTATGCTGAACCACTAAATCCCCTATGCTCAAAACCATAAAATACGTGTAGGACATATTCAAAAGAAGGGTGATTGATGATTTTTCCTGCATAAAATTGCGATGGAAGAGCAACTTTTTTGCATCCGAGTCGGACCTGGAACAATATACCGCACCAAGACCTGGATGACATAATAAAAGCTTGAAAACCATTGCAGGACCGTTATTCACGGTTTTTTAATGTGCTGAAACACATTAAAAAACAGTTAAAAACAGATTAATTTTTGCTTATTTTCACTTTTGCTTAAGAAACACATTCATTGTTAGTTTTACTAATTTTCCAAGATTTTTATTTATTTGAATAAAAAATTATTTATCCAAAAATATTTTTTTTATTTAATTCTGGATTGTAGCCTGATAAATTGTCTTTATAAAAATATAAACATGTTGTATGCTATCTTTAATAATTTTGTTGTTAATTGAGTAAATACCAAATATCCCTAGACTTTGTTGAGGTGTGTATATCTATACTAATTTTGGCGTGACCGCACACTTGGCTATAATAATATATATTTCTGTGACGCCACCAAGCGATACCGTAATATAATTTTGTAATATATAGTAATATGCAATAATATATTATATTATTGCATATTACTATATATTATAATATACGTGCGCACACTAGGACGACCAACAATTAATGAAGGCAAAATATATAAATATAATAAATAATTAATCCTCACACATTCACGTATCGCCACCTAGTTCCAAAATAAGCAATGCTTGTACTTTGGGTACTAGACAACGGATAAACATACTTAAATACTTTCTTTTGTAAATACATGCATGTTATACATAGAAACACTCAGACCAATGCAAACAATCATGTTCATGCACAAAGATTTGCATTGAGAGGGAATCGAACCCGAGACCTCTGCGTAGCAGCCTTGTAATATACTGACTGCACCACAGAGGTCGTCAATGTATTTCTCTGTGTGTGGTAGCTTGCTATAATATATATTTACGGTATATTAATATATTATATTATAGCTAAGTGTGTGACGGGCTTTATACTCTCACTCCATTTATGCTCCCAAGTAATGTGCTCTTCTTTGCTCACAAAGTAATGACTATCTTGATTTTTTGACGACTTTTTGTGACGTAATGGTTATATTCCATGTTTGCTACGCAGAGGTCTCTGGTTCGATTCTCGCTCAATTCAAATCTTTGTGTGCATGAACATTAGTTTGCAGTCTTGCTGTTTTTGAAAAGTATTAAAGTATGTATATTCGTTGTCCTTTATATTTGTTGTATTAAAGTATGGTATTAGTAGATTAGTAGATGCTCAGCTTAGCTAAGGACTAGATGGCGTTGTGTGATTGTGTAAGAATTATTTATTTATTTACTCTTGAGTTTCAAATTTGAATTCACATTTTAGTAAAGTTCTCTTAAGTTGTGTTTTGAGCCTTTTATGTGGAGATTAAAATTGTTTAACTAGGCATTATGCTGACTTTGTTGTTTGAAATTATATTTGAATAACAGTGAGCATTGTTTAGTTTAGGCTTTGTTTGTGGAAATTTATCTCATTACGTATTGAACTTTTGATGTAGACTATGAAATTAAAACATCCATATGAAAGAATACGAAAATAAAGATATAATTTGGTTAAGGCGCTGTCTCCACAAGCGATAGAATCGCGACGAGTCTGAACAAAATCGCCTCGATAACATCGCCGTGTTGAGACACCTTTATGCAGAGTATAGGTATAGAAATACGTGGCACGACCATAATATCCCTGCGATTTTATCGCTCGTGGAGACAGCGCCTAATCAGTGTGATTATTTCATAACACATACATTATACAGCTGCCGTGCACCGGGTCGTAGCTTTAAATCCAATGCCGAATCTCTTTACAGGACTGATCTGACCTACTAATGCCATACGTAAACAAGGGACTAACAACCGGAATCTAGAACAGTCGAACTAAAAAATCGTAAATAACATAATATTTGTTGAAAATTAAAATTCATAACAACTCATTTATGTCCCACTGCAAATCCTGGAAACTGCTAGTCTGCTCAAGACAAGTAAAATATAAAAAAGAAAAAAATATGTTATAAATACTCATTGCGAAACACATTTGTTTATTCAAAATACCTTTAGCATAAATATGTATTTAGAATTGAAGCTTATTAAAAAGTTGTTTCCCAGTTTCGTTCTACTTATAATTCAGGTATAAAACTTGGATTGATCTGTACTCTCAAGGACTCATACATATTTCGTAATGATAACCGTCGTACTTCGCGGATTTCATAAATCATAGGCTTCCTTTTAAAATATTCAGAAGGTTTTATGTTAAATTGCTTTTACGTAGAGGAAGAAATAAAAGGAAAAGTATTTCTACTGTCAGCTGTCCAAAAATATATATATACTTTTATCGGAATTTATATTTTATCTAATTTATTTTCTTGCCTTTTTTGCTTTTATAGAAAGATTTCTACGTATTTTATTTTTGTTATATTTCCTACATGGTATTAATAAGAATATTTCGCTCGCGTGTAAACTCCATGCTTAATAGGTACCAGGTGCTTATATAACTTAGTGCTTTCCAAATATTAAACTCAGAATGTCATAAGACTGCCCTCCAAAACGTAAACTGTTAAGTCTTTTATCCTAATTTCATAGCTCTATATTATATCCATCCACCTCTGTGGTTATTGGTTTATATTAGGTACTTTACTGCTATAGCCAAGAGTGAAGAGAGAAAATCTATTAAAGCGCCGATTACACTAGACTACATGTAGTGCACTACATCTTGTAGGACACTACATCTTTTAGGGCACTAGGGTAAGGTTGCGACTATTGGACCACTTAATTTTAAACGGACCTGGTATCTAAAGTAGAGCATGAAATGAAGCAAAATCTGTGTGAACGGGTAGTCTGTATATTCAATTATCGGTAACTAACATATTAATATGTATATAGTCACACAGTAGTTAATATTATTATGTATATAGTCACAAAAGAAGATAATAAAACTTTATGATGGTTTCCTTGTTTGAACCACCGTCTCTTTCATCGGACCACTTAGTTGCTATGATTGGACTTAGGGCATTATAGGTGGCTGGTCCATTCAAGGTGCATGTGAAAAAAATAAATAAATAACATAATAATTTTATCCAATTACCTTTATTATCGGAAATAAAAAGGTCTATAGAATGAAATAACTATAATGTAACTTTAATCAGTTGACTCTTGTAATATTTAGTTATTTGGCATGCAAAATCACAAAAATATTTCAGGCTCTTTAACGTCGCTTTTGGCATTCCAAACATTCTGCTTGCCTCACTCAACCCTACTTATTTTTCCCCTAATGCTTGTAAAGCTAGTTCCAGGCATAATATTGTCCTCTTTTGGCCATGCTAATAAAATAGAATAAAAAATTAATATTTAATAACACACATTATAGAAGTTGCCATGATTGGACTGGTTCAATGAAAGAGCATCGTGCCAGTCCATTGATATAAACTCACTAACATTCACTAAAATGTTTATTTAAAAAAAAAATAGCACGTTACTCCACAAAAACATACGATAGTAAGTACTCTTCTTCTTCTTCTTCTTATCTTCTTCCCCTCCTTTTCGGGGACCCTCCAGGTTGCACTTCGACCCCATCGGATCTTTTGTGCTGGTCCCCCGTTCACCACCCCACAGCTTCCTCAATCACCTTCGCGAAGGAGATGAGTAAGCCTAGCGGCAGCTTGTCGAAGTCGCTAGGTGTAGGATATCCCACTCCCAGCAGCTTCATTCTTTGTCTGGTGAGGGCTTCGCAGTTGCACATCAGATGTTCCACTGTTTCATCTTCCTCACCGCATGCTCTGCACTGGTTGGTGCCTGATAGTCCCATCTTCATCAACAGATCGTTGACAGGAAGGTGACCTGTAAACATACCGATTATTAGTCGGATATGTCTGCGGCTTAGGTTCCACAATTTTGTGGACCTGCCCGGATTTGCTCCTGTGATAAAGAGCTTTGAATGCCTCATGCCAGCCGACTGCTGCCACTCTGATAAGTGCTGCTGTGTCGTTTGGTCATTTACGGCCATTAGGAACGTACCTTTTGAAAGACCTACGCATGGTTCCGGTCCGTCGAAACTCCTGCTTGATCCTTCCCTTGCAAGTTCATCGGCTTTCTCGTTGCCGACGTAACCTTTGTGTCCTGGAATCCATACCAGTCTCACCTTGTTAGTTTTTCCAAGCTTGTTCAGGGCCTGGATACCATTTTTGACGAGTCTAGAGGTGACTCTCGGTGCTGTTAGGGCTTTGAGTGCCGCCTGACTGTCGCTGAGAATATAGATAGTTTCGTTATTCACTTCGCTATCTATGTTCTCTTGTGCGCATGCTGTAATCGCGTAGGTCTCTGCCTGGAAGACCGTCGCATACTTACCCATGCTTGTGCTACTACTGTAGTCTTTGGTGTAAATACCTGCTCCGGTACCCGTGCTCATCTTCGATCCGTCCGTGTACCATATCTTACCCTTACCATTTGGTGGTTCGAGTCCTTTTGACCATTCAGATCTTTCTGGAATGATGATCTTGAATTTTCTTTCGAAGATGTAACTTGTTGGCATCTGGTCGCCGCACATGTTGATTGCATCTTCCACTTGCCTAGATAACTTTGGCTTTGTATGTCTTGTGCTATTTCCGGTGTCGTTCCATAGTCCAAGACCTTCTAGTCTGTAGAGTGCCCTTACTGCCTCCGACTGGACCGCGAGATGCAGTGGTGTTAGGTTTAATAGGACCTCCATTGCAGCGGTTGGGGTGGTCCGAAATGCACCCGTCATTGCTACGCAGGCCAACCTTTGCAGCTTTAGTAGCTCTTCCCTGCATGTGCCAAGGTTTGTCCTCGGCCACCATGCCAGACTTCCGTACAGCACTATAGGTCTGACCATCATTGTATACACCCACAGCATGACTTTGGGTTTCAACCCCCATGTCCTACCGTAAGTGGATCTGCACATACCGAACACTCTGTGTGCCTTTGTTGTTGCAGACTCTACGTGCTCCTTCCAGGTTAGTTTGTTGTCTAAGATGAGTCCTAGATACTTTACCTGCTCTGAGATCATTAGATCCTGGTTGAAGAGACTCAGATTTATTGAGTTGTTGATGTTTCTCTTCCTTGTGAACGGCACTATTACCGTCTTGCTCGGGTTGATGGAGAGCTGTTGCCTTCCGCACCAGCGCTCTACCCTCCCCAGCATCTCCCTCATGATCTCTGTTACTGTTTTCGGGAATATTCCGTTAATCAGGATAACTAGATCATCAGCATATCCTACGGTCCTGACTGGTCCGCTGTTGAGTTCCTCCAGGAGGGAGTCCACCACCATATTCCAAAGTAACGGTGATAGTACCCCTCCCTGTGGGCATCCCTTGGTGGCAGTGATGGTTAGCTCCTCTCCCAATAGCGCTGCTGTCATCGTTCTGCCGTTCAGCATGTTCCCTATCCATTCACAAATGGTCGGGTCAATGCCATGTCTTGCGGACGCGTCTTCGATAGCAGCGTATGATGTTCTATCAAAGGCGCCCTCAATGTCTAGAAATGCTGCTAGGCATATCTCTTTGCATTCAATTGCTTTTTCCGCTCTGTCTACTACCAGGTGAATCGCCGTTTCTGTCGATTTGCCCGGTTGGTAGGCACATTGCATTGTGTGAAGTGGATTTCTGCGTAGCGGTCCATCACGAATATATCTGTCGATCAGCTTTTCCAACGTTTTGAGAAGAAATGATGACAGACTAATGGGCCTGTATGATTTGGCCTCGGAGTAACTTTCCTTTCCAGGTTTTGGTAGGTAAATTACTCTTATTTTCCTCCAGTCACGTGGCACGTATCTGAACGCTAGGCACGCTCTACAAAGTCTACACAAATGTGGTACTAATATATGCGCTCCTTTCTGTAGTAGGATGGGGTAGATCTCGTCTGGCCCTGGCGACTTGTATGGCCGGAATGTTGATATTGCCCATCTCAGCTTGTTCTGGTCTACTACCTTCTTTGCACTGTCCCAGTTTCGCCTGTCTGTGCGGGTTTCCTGTTCCGCCTGACTTACTGAGTTGGATTGTGCTTCGTGCTCAATTGTGTTTGAGCCTGGGAAATGTACCTTGCACATCTCTTTTAGAGTTTCTAGGCCTGTCTCAGTCATTCTCCCGCTTCCATCCCTTATTGTTGTTAGTGGATGTGACTTTGTCGACGCCATAGCCTTTATTAATCTCATTCCCTGTGGTAGAGATTCTATCTGATCACAGTGTTTTTTCCACGATCTTCTTTTCGCTTTCCTTACAGCTTTGCTGTAGGTTGTTAGCTGTTTAGCATACTCGTCGAATTTGTTCAACGTCTTTGCTTTATTGAACATCGCTCTGGTTTCTCTCCTTAGTCTTTCTAGCTCCGGGGTCCACCATGGTGTTCTTTTTGCAACTGCTTGTTTTTCTGGACAGTTATTTGCCCAGGATTTTTTTACAGCGCTTGTTACTTTGTCAGCCTCGAATTCAATGTCTATGATCGAGTTCAGACTGCTTCTCGGATCTCCTAGCTCTATTTTGAGATCCCTTTTGTATGAATCCCAATCCGTGTGTCTTGGGTTTCTTTTGTGTACGGTTTCGATACTGATATCATCACTGTACTTGAAGCATACATACCTGTGATCCGACAGTGAGATTTCGTCAGATACTTGCCACTCGCTTATGCTTTTGCTGGCTTTGTTGCAAGCTAGCGTTATGTCAATCACTTCCCCTCGTCTCGAGTTGACGAAGGTCGGGTCATTGCCTTGGTTTAACAATTGTAAAGAGGAACTTACCACAAAATCCAGTACTTTGTCACCTCTCCTGTTGACATCTGAGCTCCCCCAGATGACATGGTGTGCATTTGCATCGCAGCCTATTATGAGCTCGGTGTTGTGGCTGCTTTGGGCCGCTAGACTCCTAAGTTCTTCAGTGATGGGGTCTGCGGCCTCGTAGGGCAGGTAGGCCGCTGAGATGATGAGGGCCTTCCCTGCCCTACCTTTCAGGATCTTTACGGTGGTGAGATCCCTTGAACAGAAAACATTTTGAGGTATTGCCCTAATGCCATCCCTTACATAAATACATGTTCTCACGTTCGTTGTGGAAGGGGTGTGGTATATCACTCCACCTGTTCCAGTAAGTCCCTTTACAGAACCTCCGTAACAGTACGGTTCCTGTATGAGGGCTATGTCGAACTTGTCGCTTTTGAGCTGCTTAGCCAGAAGGGCTGTTGCCGCCTTGTTATGTTGGAGGTTAATTTGTACAAACCTTAGACCCATGGTGTTAAAGGTTCCCTGTTTTCGGGGTGCTGACCTTGTTGCGATCAGCCCCCTCCCTCTCCTTGAACTCCATGGTCTCCTCCTCCTCCAACATTGGCGACAGCTGGTCCTCCAGGCACAGATCTGCCAGATCAGCCAGATCCCCGGGCTCGATCGACAGTGTATCTGTCGACCCCGCCCTGGTCTCCCGCCTCTCCGTCACGACCGTTGCCTGGCCCGCAGCAGTCGCCTTGCTGACAGGATCTCTCCTGTCCGTTGTGGCAGGGGCATCGGGCGCCATTTCTGGCTTACCCTTTGCCTCCGCTTTGGCTGCAGCATCCTCTAGTAATTTGAAGGTGCTGCAGTCTCCCCCTGTGTGCAGACAGAAACCGGACTCCCTGATATATGCCGCGGATTCCTGGTCCATGTATATAATGCGCCTGGTACCCCCGGCATATACCAGAGTGTCCACCACCTTCCACTCCTCCGTGTTGAGCTGTGGGTTATACCTCTGCATGAGGCCGAGGAGCAGCTTGATGTCCTGGACCCCCGTGATTTTGGTCTTCCAGGCCATCTTCACTGGCTTCGGCAGCTCGCTAGCCCTCAGCACCTTGACGCACACGCTGTCGATGCGCTGCCCCTCCGCCGTCGACCTCACCCATTCAGCGGACGTCTTGTCTGCACACATTATGTGCAGAGCGCCCCCCACTATGTTGCCCAACGTGAATTTGGGCAACGGGTCTGGTGCCGTGAAAAGGCTTGTTAAGAGCAGCCTTTCCACCATCCCTGCATGTACCTGCTGCAGCTTGGCAGCCGGAAATTTCTCCGGAACAAGCGCCAGCCGCTCGCCCGACAGCATCTCTGCAAAGGACACCTTTGTCCGTTTGCAGTCTCCGCCCGCCACGGACGACTCGCCGCTGATCTCCAGCTGTCTTTTCTGCGGCTCCCTCCGTTCGCCGATTTGAGCCGCCCTCCAGGCCCGTTTCCTGGACTCGTACCTCCTCTTGTTTCTCCCAGACGCAGCGCGGGGCCCGAAGTTTGGCCCGCTGCCCTCATCCCTAGATGTGGACGGCCTGGCCTCATCCCGGCTCCCCATGCCATGACCTGGTATCTAAAGTAGAGCATGAAATGAAGCAAAATCTGTGTGAACGGGTAGTCTGTATATTCAATTATCGGTAACTAACATATTAATATGTATATAGTCACACAGTAGTTAATATTATTATGTATATAGTCACAAAAGAAGATAATAAAACTTTATGATGGTTTCCTTGTTTGAACCACCGTCTCTTTCATCGGACCACTTTGTTGCTATGATTGGACTTAGGGCATTATAGGTGGCTGGTCCATTCAAGGTGCATGTGAAAAAAATAAATAAATAACATAATAATTTTATCCAATTACCTTTATTATCGGAAATAAAAAGGTCTATAGAATGAAATAACTATAATGTAACTTTAATCAGTTGACTCTTGTAATATTTAGTTATTTGGCATGCAAAATCACAAAAATATTTCAGGCTCTTTAACGTCGCTTTTGGCATTCCAAACATTCTGCTTGCCTCACTCAACCCTACTTATTTTTCCCCTAATGCTTGTAAAGCTAGTTCCAGGCATAATATTGTCCTCTTTTGGCCATGCTAATAAAATAGAATAAAAAATTAATATTTAATAACACACATTATAGAAGTTGCCATGATTGGACTGGTTCAATGAAAGAGCATCGTGCCAGTCCATTGATATAAACTCACTAACATTCACTAAAATGTTTATTTAAAAAAAAAATAGCACGTTACTCCACAAAAACATACGATAGTAAGTACTCTTCTTCTTCTTCTTCTTATCTTCTTCCCCTCCTTTTCGGGGACCCTCCAGGTTGCACTTCGACCCCATCGGATCTTTTGTGCTGGTCCCCCGTTCACCACCCCACAGCTTCCTCAATCACCTTCGCGAAGGAGATGAGTAAGCCTAGCGGCAGCTTGTCGAAGTCGCTAGGTGTAGGATATCCCACTCCCAGCAGCTTCATTCTTTGTCTGGTGAGGGCTTCGCAGTTGCACATCAGATGTTCCACTGTTTCATCTTCCTCACCGCATGCTCTGCACTGGTTGGTGCCTGATAGTCCCATCTTCATCAACAGATCGTTGACAGGAAGGTGACCTGTAAACATACCGATTATTAGTCGGATATGTCTGCGGCTTAGGTTCCACAATTTTGTGGACCTGCCCGGATTTGCTCCTGTGATAAAGAGCTTTGAATGCCTCATGCCAGCCGACTGCTGCCACTCTGATAAGTGCTGCTGTGTCGTTTGGTCATTTACGGCCATTAGGAACGTACCTTTTGAAAGACCTACGCATGGTTCCGGTCCGTCGAAACTCCTGCTTGATCCTTCCCTTGCAAGTTCATCGGCTTTCTCGTTGCCGACGTAACCTTTGTGTCCTGGAATCCATACCAGTCTCACCTTGTTAGTTTTTCCAAGCTTGTTCAGGGCCTGGATACCATTTTTGACGAGTCTAGAGGTGACTCTCGGTGCTGTTAGGGCTTTGAGTGCCGCCTGACTGTCGCTGAGAATATAGATAGTTTCGTTATTCACTTCGCTATCTATGTTCTCTTGTGCGCATGCTGTAATCGCGTAGGTCTCTGCCTGGAAGACCGTCGCATACTTACCCATGCTTGTGCTACTACTGTAGTCTTTGGTGTAAATACCTGCTCCGGTACCCGTGCTCATCTTCGATCCGTCCGTGTACCATATCTTACCCTTACCATTTGGTGGTTCGAGTCCTTTTGACCATTCAGATCTTTCTGGAATGATGATCTTGAATTTTCTTTCGAAGATGTAACTTGTTGGCATCTGGTCGCCGCACATGTTGATTGCATCTTCCACTTGCCTAGATAACTTTGGCTTTGTATGTCTTGTGCTATTTCCGGTGTCGTTCCATAGTCCAAGACCTTCTAGTCTGTAGAGTGCCCTTACTGCCTCCGACTGGACCGCGAGATGCAGTGGTGTTAGGTTTAATAGGACCTCCATTGCAGCGGTTGGGGTGGTCCGAAATGCACCCGTCATTGCTACGCAGGCCAACCTTTGCAGCTTTAGTAGCTCTTCCCTGCATGTGCCAAGGTTTGTCCTCGGCCACCATGCCAGACTTCCGTACAGCACTATAGGTCTGACCATCATTGTATACACCCACAGCATGACTTTGGGTTTCAACCCCCATGTCCTACCGTAAGTGGATCTGCACATACCGAACACTCTGTGTGCCTTTGTTGTTGCAGACTCTACGTGCTCCTTCCAGGTTAGTTTGTTGTCTAAGATGAGTCCTAGATACTTTACCTGCTCTGAGATCATTAGATCCTGGTTGAAGAGACTCAGATTTATTGAGTTGTTGATGTTTCTCTTCCTTGTGAACGGCACTATTACCGTCTTGCTCGGGTTGATGGAGAGCTGTTGCCTTCCGCACCAGCGCTCTACCCTCCCCAGCATCTCCCTCATGATCTCTGTTACTGTTTTCGGGAATATTCCGTTAATCAGGATAACTAGATCATCAGCATATCCTACGGTCCTGACTGGTCCGCTGTTGAGTTACTCCAGGAGGGAGTCCACCACCATATTCCAAAGTAACGGTGATAGTACCCCTCCCTGTGGGCATCCCTTGGTGGCAGTGATGGTTAGCTCCTCTCCCAATAGCGCTGCTGTCATCGTTCTGCCGTTCAGCATGTTCCCTATCCATTCACAAATGGTCGGGTCAATGCCATGTCTTGCGGACGCGTCTTCGATAGCAGCGTATGATGTTCTATCAAAGGCGCCCTCAATGTCTAGAAATGCTGCTAGGCATATCTCTTTGCATTCAATTGCTTTTTCCGCTCTGTCTACTACCAGGTGAATCGCCGTTTCTGTCGATTTGCCCGGTTGGTAGGCACATTGCATTGTGTGAAGTGGATTTCTGCGTAGCGGTCCATCACGAATATATCTGTCGATCAGCTTTTCCAACGTTTTGAGAAGAAATGATGACAGACTAATGGGCCTGTATGATTTGGCCTCGGAGTAACTTTCCTTTCCAGGTTTTGGTAGGTAAATTACTCTTATTTTCCTCCAGTCACGTGGCACGTATCTGAACGCTAGGCACGCTCTACAAAGTCTACACAAATGTGGTACTAATATATGCGCTCCTTTCTGTAGTAGGATGGGGTAGATCTCGTCTGGCCCTGGCGACTTGTATGGCCGGAATGTTGATATTGCCCATCTCAGCTTGTTCTGGTCTACTACCTTCTTTGCACTGTCCCAGTTTCGCCTGTCTGTGCGGGTTTCCTGTTCCGCCTGACTTACTGAGTTGGATTGTGCTTCGTGCTCAATTGTGTTTGAGCCTGGGAAATGTACCTTGCACATCTCTTTTAGAGTTTCTAGGCCTGTCTCAGTCATTCTCCCGCTTCCATCCCTTATTGTTGTTAGTGGATGTGACTTTGTCGACGCCATAGCCTTTATTAATCTCATTCCCTGTGGTAGAGATTCTATCTGATCACAGTGTTTTTTCCACGATCTTCTTTTCGCTTTCCTTACAGCTTTGCTGTAGGTTGTTAGCTGTTTAGCATACTCGTCGAATTTGTTCAACGTCTTTGCTTTATTGAACATCGCTCTGGTTTCTCTCCTTAGTCTTTCTAGCTCCGGGGTCCACCATGGTGTTCTTTTTGCAACTGCTTGTTTTTCTGGACAGTTATTTGCCCAGGATTTTTTTACAGCGCTTGTTACTTTGTCAGCCTCGAATTCAATGTCTATGATCGAGTTCAGACTGCTTCTCGGATCTCCTAGCTCTATTTTGAGATCCCTTTTGTATGAATCCCAATCCGTGTGTCTTGGGTTTCTTTTGTGTACGGTTTCGATACTGATATCATCACTGTACTTGAAGCATACATACCTGTGATCCGACAGTGAGATTTCGTCAGATACTTGCCACTCGCTTATGCTTTTGCTGGCTTTGTTGCAAGCTAGCGTTATGTCAATCACTTCCCCTCGTCTCGAGTTGACGAAGGTCGGGTCATTGCCTTGGTTTAACAATTGTAAAGAGGAACTTACCACAAAATCCAGTACTTTGTCACCTCTCCTGTTGACATCTGAGCTCCCCCAGATGACATGGTGTGCATTTGCATCGCAGCCTATTATGAGCTCGGTGTTGTGGCTGCTTTGGGCCGCTAGACTCCTAAGTTCTTCAGTGATGGGGTCTGCGGCCTCGTAGGGCAGGTAGGCCGCTGAGATGATGAGGGCCTTCCCTGCCCTACCTTTCAGGATCTTTACGGTGGTGAGATCCCTTGAACAGAAAACATTTTGAGGTATTGCCCTAATGCCATCCCTTACATAAATACATGTTCTCACGTTCGTTGTGGAAGGGGTGTGGTATATCACTCCACCTGTTCCAGTAAGTCCCTTTACAGAACCTCCGTAACAGTACGGTTCCTGTATGAGGGCTATGTCGAACTTGTCGCTTTTGAGCTGCTTAGCCAGAAGGGCTGTTGCCGCCTTGTTATGTTGGAGGTTAATTTGTACAAACCTTAGACCCATGGTGTTAAAGGTTCCCTGTTTTCGGGGTGCTGACCTTGTTGCGATCAGCCCCCTCCCTCTCCTTGAACTCCATGGTCTCCTCCTCCTCCAACATTGGCGACAGCTGGTCCTCCAGGCACAGATCTGCCAGATCAGCCAGATCCCCGGGCTCGATCGACAGTGTATCTGTCGACCCCGCCCTGGTCTCCCGCCTCTCCGTCACGACCGTTGCCTGGCCCGCAGCAGTCGCCTTGCTGACAGGATCTCTCCTGTCCGTTGTGGCAGGGGCATCGGGCGCCATTTCTGGCTTACCCTTTGCCTCCGCTTTGGCTGCAGCATCCTCTAGTAATTTGAAGGTGCTGCAGTCTCCCCCTGTGTGCAGACAGAAACCGGACTCCCTGATATATGCCGCGGATTCCTGGTCCATGTATATAATGCGCCTGGTACCCCCGGCATATACCAGAGTGTCCACCACCTTCCACTCCTCCGTGTTGAGCTGTGGGTTATACCTCTGCATGAGGCCGAGGAGCAGCTTGATGTCCTGGACCCCCGTGATTTTGGTCTTCCAGGCCATCTTCACTGGCTTCGGCAGCTCGCTAGCCCTCAGCACCTTGACGCACACGCTGTCGATGCGCTGCCCCTCCGCCGTCGACCTCACCCATTCAGCGGACGTCTTGTCTGCACACATTATGTGCAGAGCGCCCCCCACTATGTTGCCCAACGTGAATTTGGGCAACGGGTCTGGTGCCGTGAAAAGGCTTGTTAAGAGCAGCCTTTCCACCATCCCTGCATGTACCTGCTGCAGCTTGGCAGCCGGAAATTTCTCCGGAACAAGCGCCAGCCGCTCGCCCGACAGCATCTCTGCAAAGGACACCTTTGTCCGTTTGCAGTCTCCGCCCGCCACGGACGACTCGCCGCTGATCTCCAGCTGTCTTTTCTGCGGCTCCCTCCGTTCGCCGATTTGAGCCGCCCTCCAGGCCCGTTTCCTGGACTCGTACCTCCTCTTGTTTCTCCCAGACGCAGCGCGGGGCCCGAAGTTTGGCCCGCTGCCCTCATCCCTAGATGTGGACGGCCTGGCCTCATCCCGGCTCCCCATGCCGCGCCCGGAAGTCCCAGTCGGTGGTACCCGTATGTGCGCTGGTTGTCCTCCCCAATAGCGCCCCCCCTCGCTGCGGGCTCCAACTCTCGTGAAAGAGGAGGTGCCCTCCCAGCGCCTGCCTACATGGTCCCCCCCCCAGTATCTCCCCCCTCTCGCTGGTGGCTCCAACTCCTTTGAAGGAGGAGGTGCCTTCGCAGCGCCTACCAGTGTTCCCCCCCTGTAGCGCCCTTCTCTCGCTGGCGGCTCCAACTCCTTTGACAGAGGAGGTGCCCTCCCAGCGCTCGTTGACTGCGCTCTCCCCATGTAGCGCTCTCCCCTCGCTGCAGGCGCCAACTCCTTTGACAGAGGAGGTGCCTTTTCAGCGCTTTTTGGCTGGGTCAAGTGATCTCGACCGCTGCCCTTTTTGGCGTCATCCCTTGCGGGTTCAGCCTTTTTGTTCGGTTTACTTAAATCCATCACACCGATACGATTGGTCTTCATCCAGTTGGTTCTCCACCCTCCATGGAGCCCTCAACCTGGGGATGCACTAGGTGCACCAGAGCTACCACCTGAATATAGGTCTCCTGCACGCGTTGCCCACGAGTCCGCACGTTGCCAGTGACGTCGCCCCAACCGTTGAGTCTTCGAAACCGTGCCCCGCCGACTGCAAACCCCCTCGTGCCGGTGACCTAACCCGCGGCCATCTGACTGGACGCTACAGCCGATTGATCGCGGTCCGGCTAGACCGCGACCTCACGTGTGGAAGAATCCTGAGCCAAAGCGGCGTGTTGCAGAGCGCTGCTCCACTCAACCTACCAGGATCTCATTTTCCTCCCGTGTACGGGTCCCCGCGCACGGCACAAACACGCGGGTGGCATTCTACCGCCGCCCATCCTTATGTGCGGATGAGGGGCCCGCTGGCGACATGCCACGTCATTGCAGCAGCTGAAATGGACTGGATACTAGGATAGGATAGGTTTGGAGATTACTGCGGGAGCGACTGGTACTTCGGTCGTACCTGCTATATCGGAAGCATGTACTTAACAGGAGGCACCGCGGGAAGGATACTACCTAGTCTTGCCCGAGGGATCATAATAATTGTATACTACGCCCCGAGCCTTGCCTTGATTGATTACCGGACAGGCAGTCAACCTGGGCCTCGACCTTGTTGAGCTAGCAACCGGTTGCAAATTTGCGCTCATCAAGATTGGGACCCCCCCAATACTCAAGTACTCTTAATAGTACAATACTAGAAAAAAAAAACACATTGAAATACTTAACAAATCAGTGCTTACATGCTTACATTTGCCGCGTAAAAATTTTATTCGAGGTCCGAGAAACACATCGATGTACGTCCATCCGTTATGCTGCCTGCGGCGATAATGGCGGTTGGAAGGCGGTGTGGGGGGCTGTGAAGCTATCGTTTCGACGCGAAGATTGGGTTCAAATATGAATAGATCGCGAAATATTGAAGTGGTCCAAACAAAGCGCTAGTCCAATGATCGCAACCTTACCCTACATCTTGTAGGACACTACATGTAGTCTTTCCATTTCTAAAACAATTACATGGAAATGGAAAGACTACATATAGTGTCCTACAAGATGTAGTCTCCTACAAGATGTAATGTCCTACATGTAGTCTAGTGTAATCGGCGCTTAAGTTATTTTTGTTTATTAATATAAATACCTACAGTCTTATAGGCAATCAGAAGGCTTGAAGTGTCTTAAACTGAAATAAAACAATGTTAAACAAATACATATTCCTTGTAATTCTAAAGTACTTTTATTTATTTATGTTTGTTATTTGAACGTTCTTACAAAGCGTTTGTTGTAGATAAAGCGGTATTTACGTCAATAAAGCTTGTACTCGGTGTCGGTTCTGTATAAAAGCAGACATTTGTTTGAATGCGGATTATGTTCGTCGACATAAACAGGCACTGTCTGAAGCAGACTTGAGTAAGATCCTAATGTTATACATATTTTCTTTTCTTTTGTATTGTTTGTTTTTATTTTTACTTCTGTGTTATATTTAGGACCTTTTATATAATAATACTAACTAATGCCCGTGGCTTCATCCGCGTTGTAGCTTGAATGCAATGAAAATTAGCGGTAGCTTAAATGTTATTCTACACCCTAAACTACCTATTTGCCAAATTTCATCAAAATCCGTCCAGTAGTTCTTGCGTGAAAGAGTAACAAACATCCATCCATACTCACAAAATTTCGCATTTTTTTTAGTAGGATGTATTTAACAGTTCAAATACAAAAAAAAAGGTAGAATTATTGCCTAAGGCATTCTCTTCCAGTCAACCAATAAAAATAATTAAAAATGAAAAGAATTTACTAAAATATTGTGTTTATAATCTCCAATTATTTATGAAACACCTTTTCATACACGAATAAAATAACTTAAGAAATACATAAACAACGTATCCAAATATAAACATTATAATTGTCTTAACTTTACATCAAGATCAATACAAATAACTAATTAACAAAATAACTAAACATCAAAATACGTTATTCTGATTTCCAAAGTAAAATATTAGACGGGATAACAAGCCTGTTAATAACATTAACTTTACAATAACAAATTGTATCTGGGGGCGTTTATTTAAACATAGCCTTTGAAAACGGGGTTCAATTTATTTTGATAAATGGGGTTACGTTGTTGTAACGCAAAACTGTCACTATCATACTGATAGATTTGGACACAATGGGTAGGTTTATAACTATAGGCCTAATACTATAGTTTGTAGATAAGCTTGTCAGCTTTGTAAATGACAATGGTTAGTATAAGAGCTTAGTTTACGAAACCTATATTACTATTTAAAAGAGTAGGTTAATAGAGTAGAGATTCATGAAACTCAACAAAGCAAAAGCTGTTTTTCCCTGCCTTGCTTGGTGGCAATGTGGTCGACTATGCGATTGCCGTACACGAGGTCGAGGGTTCGAATCTGTCGTAAATAAATATAAATAATCCTCACACATTCACATGGATACTAGACAACGGATAAACATACATAGAAAACACCCAGACCAATGCAAACAATCATGTTCATGCACACAAAGATTTGCATTGATCGGGAATCGAACCCGAGACCTCTGCATAGCAGTCATGTTATATAACCACTACCACTACCAGAGGTCGTCAAACAATTCTATTGAGACTGAATTTTCTTTGTGTCCGTAATTTTGTGTCTCTTAAAGTCCTCGTGACACAGAACCCGATCCCTAGCGGGGAAAGAGAAGTATTCACTTAACAAAAAAAATTAATCCGATTCAAATTAGTACATAATAACAAAGGAAATTCGATTGTTACATAGATAGCTATTCGGTAGCTATGGGTATTCGGTTTTCATTACATTAATTCTATCCCAACTTTTAGGTTGCATGTTTTTCCGCAGAATACCTTTCCGTATCCAACGCTTCCATATAAATTGCTTTTTTATGACCCCCATAACTTATATCTCATTTTATATGGGATATTTCAACGTTGTGAATGGTAACACTGCTTTTTCGCATATTATTTCGGAACATAACATTGATAATAAAAATCGTAACAGTCATTAAAAAACGTCAGAGATGGAAGGACGTTAGGCTACTTTAATAGATAGGCAAGACAGAATGGTAAAGGCATTTATGTCATCTTCTTTTTGTAGAGATAAAAATAATATTGACCTTTATTATTTATCATTTACTCAACATGGTATTTTACAACAAAGACGTTTGCCTTTAAAGTTGCGTTACTTCCTAGGTAGCCAATTTACTACAAAGTCATTTTCATTTCTAATCTGTATTAGTATTTAGTTTCGGAGGCATTTTGCTTCGTAGCCATTTTAAAAGTGAGTTATTTTGCTACTTAGTCAATATGCATTTTATGCGTAATCCTTCAAAGTCATTTTACGGTGTAGACATTGTGATCAAAAAGGAATGAGATGATATATTGACATGATGGATGCATACAAAGATTAAAGGGAAATTAACACGTTATTTATACTATTTACTTTTTTTGTAATGCCAAACGACTTGAAACCACGGCCAATGTAATCTGTGCCAAAGTGTCAAACAAAACATTGTAAATAGCACGCCAGGGTTAATAACATTTACTTTAATGTTTATAAACATGCAACGCGGTAGTTTAAAGTTATGTAATTTTACACCGTCACTTCACAAACATAATACATTGATAACAAACATGGCATAATTATTTTGTTTTTATACACATTGCTTAGTATCATTTTATTTACTTTCATGGATTTACGATAGATGTACTAAGACATAAAATTAAATTAAATGAGACACTATGCAGGTAAAACAATTCAATAAAATAATATCATAAAAAAGGATATTATCTATACATTTTTTTCTTCATACTTAATATGTGTGACCTATAAAATGACACTGCAAAGAAGGTTTGATTATAACGATACTGAACAAACAAATAACTAAAAATAAACAAAATGAGTTCTGTCTGTGACGCAAATAAATCTGAACTAGATCGTAGGCGCGTAGAGTAAAACTTTGTAGCGAGTTATTCGTAGCGAATACTACGTAGCACTCGTAGCATTCGTAGTGTGTATGTTACAGCCAAAGTAATAAATATGAATATTATTATACATAATAACTAGCCGTTATGTATAATGGCTACTCAATTTAGATGAAGTGATAAATGTCGCAGAATTAATCACATTAACTAACCATTATAAATAATATCTTCAAAGACTCAGATAATGTAATAAAACAAGTAGGTAAAGATTACTAGATTATATTTATATGATACGGAGCGGTTGATTTATCTGTGGTTACTATTTATATAAGGATATATTTACTATAATATACGAAATCGTATATTACCTAATCGTCTTTATCTATAATACTTGTGTGTCATAATATAGGGTAGTATAATTGTTTAAATATCCTATTTTTTCTTGCTATAAAGTAATATGTCCTAAAATAAAATATTAAGGCAAAAGTCAGAAACAGTTGGTTAGGTTAGGTTAGTATGTTGAATAAAGGACGCACTAGCCGAGCGAGCGAAGCGAGCGTGCCGCGGGAGCGGCCGGCGAGTGCTAGAATATAGTAATACTCATAATAATTAAGGTAATAATTAGTTGGTTATACCGTATTTATTACTTTGACTAACTTTGATCAGCTATTATAAATAATATCTAGATGAAGTGATTAATTTATTACATTGTCTAGTCAATTTGGATATTATTTATAATGACCAGTCCTTATGTATAGTATCTATTTAATTACTTTGGCTGTAACATGTATATTTTTTATAGAGCGTTTATAGGGCTCACTAGCGGCGCGATTTTTTTTCAATTGGCGACGCTAGTGAGCTTTATAAACGCTCTTAAGGCGGTTATCACACTGCCACGCACCACGCTGCATGTTGCGTTTCGACGCACCTACGCGCGTACACGCGGGAGTGCAGATCTGCATCATCGTGCGGGTTTTTGACGCACTCACGCGCATAGTTGCGTTTTGTCGATTCACGCCGGCTCTGACTCATTTCATTCAAAGTTGTTCGCTAGTGCTTTAACGCACGTCAGTCCCTTCCTAAATCACGCACGGCACTGCGGGACTCGGTGTGCCATACCTTGCGTCTCGCCCCGCACCCACGCGCGTGGATGCATGTTTCGCTGCTTGTAGGCGCGTGATCTGCATGAACGCACGTGGATGCATTTTCTGTGTGTTGGACTGCGCGTGTTTTCTATACAAATGGAGGTACTTACAAGCAACGTTAGAACACGCATCCACGCAACATGCAGCGTGGTGCGTGGCAGTGTGATAACCGCCTAACTCGATGTTGATATTTTATATAAGTACTTGGGTGACCTTTAAACATTTCTCTAGAATATATATTGAAACTATTATCATATAATTTACTAATAAGCATACATCTTAACTGTAATCTGTACTAGTTACAATAAAGTATTTTTTCTTTCTTTTTAACACATAAAGTCACCAACGTCTTATCTCTTGAGAGGTTAAGTTTATAATATCGACTACACAGACGACACAGACAAAGAAGAATGGGCGAAACGTCCCCACCCTTGTAACACTTTCAGCTATACATCAAATGAAAGCCCTTAAAAAGTTAAGCATTTTATTGTATGACAGCAAATCTGTCAGTCATGGGAGAACAGAGTTATTGAGGAGAAGAGAACAAAAATAATAAAGGATAATATTACATACTTTAAGCTAATGTTTACTATATAAGCACGATAGAGACAAAGGCTATCTTACAAGTAGAGGGACCATACATCTAAAATATCCTACATCATCCAGATAACCATGAATTTCGCTTTTCAAATAAAAAACATACAGTTTTTATAAATATAAAACTCGTACGTCATATCAGCCAATTGATGTCCACTACTGAACATAAGCCTCCTCCAAACATGGTGAGGGTGGCACCCTCATCCATAGGTTTCCCGTCATCCTAACTAGGTCGTGGTGAGGGGTCTCTCTGTAATATGAGTTGGAAGTTTTCGGGGATGTGGACTGGTGCAGGTCAGAGCCTACGCTCTGACCTGCACCTGCACCAGTCCTAGGCTGGAAAGAAGTCGTCTGATGAAGTCTACACTTCATCAGACGACTTCTTTCCAGCTTAGGATTGATATTTTTAATGTGCCTCTCACCATCCGGTGATCGCTTCCAGTTTTCACAGAATTGAAAAAAAAATTGAGACATCATTAAATATATTGCGTTTTGTCAACATGATAAAGTCAATCTCATTTTTAGTGACACCATCAGGACTAATCCAAGTCCACTTGCGGCAGTTACGCTTCTTGAAGAAGGAGTTCATCATAAAAAGTCCCTTCTTCTCCATGAAGTCCGCAAGCATTTGGCCCCGTGAATTTCTTTGTCCATATGCAAAGAACCTCATTCTCCACTCATTTCCACTTCTAGCGCCCAACTTCGCAGAGGCTTCTAGGGCACTCTCGATCTTCGCCACGTTGTTCACGAGAGATTTGTGAATGTAAAAACCCGACACCTCCCTGGGACTGTCGGTCGCCCTCCCGGAAATAGAGCAGGTTACCAAACTTAAGGGTTATCGAGTCCTCCCCGGACATTGTCGGCTTATCTGAAGTCTTCGGACTTCAGATAAGCTGACAATGTCCCATCGTAACCTGCTCAATTTTTCCTCCAGTTCTACCTTAACCTTCTCATCGGTCCGCAGTGTGCGCGCGTTGTATGTTGCCAGGGGCAAAGGTAGGTTGTGTTGGTAACCTGACCTCCTACGGAGATTCTTCGCACCCCCTACTCCGTCGTTACCATGGCCGCTACCTTGACCATGAATAGAGGAGCGACCGGGGACTGGGGGCCGTTTATATTGGTGTGTTATCATTTTTATTTTGGAGGGTTATTTGGTCTACTTTATCAGATGGGTTGGTAAAGGGTTTATTTCGAGTTTTCCTTCTCTAGCAGTGATAACATAAGTGTAAGGATTCCCTTAGTCGGTTTTTACGACACCCGCGGGTCGAAAAGGGATGGTGACATCATGTATTCTTAGTCCGTCACCATACGGACATTAAACTTCTCGGCCCTAAAAAGGCACCCGGCTCAGAAAGAATAACAAATATAGTCATCAATTTATTCCCCGAACGTCTCTTGATCCTTAACAGACATGCATCTTCAATGTCGTAATATCAAATTGTGTCTTCCCACAACAGTGGAAAGACGCCGTGGTTATCGGAATACCGAAACCCGACAAAAGAAGTCCGAACCGGGTGGTTATCGACTGGTCTGAGTCGAGCCGTTGCCGAGCCTGAGGAACATAAATTCTGTCGTTTACTATTTCTGCAATGGTTGCTGCATAAAGACCATTTCTTAAATGGTTCTCTAAATGTTTTGTTTAGTAAGGCTAGCTATCCGAAAGTCAGGAAAATGCAGTGGATGATTTTCTGGATGATGTAGGATGATCTAGATGTATGGCCTGTCTACTAGTAAGATGGCCTTTGACTCTATCGTGCTTATATAGTAAATATTAACATAAAGTATGTAATATTATCGTTCATTATTTTTATTATCTTATCCTCAATAACTCTGTTCTCCCATGACTGACAGATTAGTTTCATACAATAAAATGCTTCACTTTTCAAGATCTTTCATTTGATGTATAACTGTAAGTGTTACAAGGGTGGGGACGGCTTCCATACAAAAATGCCCATTCTTCTTTAAGAGACGTTTATGAGTAAGGGGGTAACCCTTACTCATAAACGTCTCTTAAATTTAATCAATGTTTATCGAGATTTTTATTACGAAAACCAAACTTAAACCAAACAAAACCGTAAGAGTTTAAGCTAATCAATTGACTAAAATATAAGAGGCGTTTATGAGTAAGGGGGTTAACATACACAAAATCAATACAGTTGAAATAGAAGAAAATATAGATTCAAATAATTTCAAAATTAAAAGTCTGTTGTTAAATAAAAAAGTCGATGTCTACAACAAAACATTATAATTATTTTATAAGGGACAAACTAATTACGAAGTTTCCGTTTTAATTTATTTCATTCAAAGCTATAAATTATAACAAGAAGTTTTTTCTTAATATTAATAATACAATTATTTAATTATGACGCTTACTTTTTAAATACTTTTATTCTCTTATATTTTTATTTTTTATATTTTTAGTTAGCTCTCTTGTTTATTATATCTACTTTGTTTGTTAGTTTAAAAAAATATTGTATTTGTACAAAATACAATATTTTTTTTGTATGTGTATAAATATGCACGAATAACTAGAGAATACGGCTTCAATACTAGAAATATGATACGACATGTTCCACGAGTGTGTCTGAACTCAATTCTAAAACGATTCTCTACTACTGAACGATACTATTGAATATATTACATACGCATATTGAATTTAATAAGAATCATCACAAACAAAGAATCAATCACAAAAATTTACTAAAATACATAATACAATTTTCAATTAATGAAAATTTTGTAACTCTTTCTTGCAGTATTTGTGTACTTATGTCAATTTCATGTATGTGAAAAGTCTCTGCGATGTAGAACTTGGTCCCACTCCCAAGTAAGTAGTACGGGAGTTGTCTTCCAAAAAATTTATTTATTACATTGTCATAAATATTAGGTACCATTCACCATCATTCCCCTACCCTTATACTAAATGTTTTCGTTTTTGGCGTCGGCGCAGCATGTCTTCTTCTTCCACATAGCCAAAACTTTTATAGTTTTGGCTATATTTTACGGTCGGCCGCCTGCCTGACGCCAACCCTTCTTGGGAATGCTCTTGTTGGTGAACTACGCCCCACCAGGAGGTTGACCCGAGGTGTTAGGTGGTTTTCACCGGGTCGCGTGGTATCCCTTAGTCGCGAGGATATGGGGCAGTCCTAATCTAACCGGGAACCGCAGGCTATGTTAAATATTACATTGTCATAATAATATTTAAATACAAGGAACGTATACCACATAAAATAAGGTAGTTATCAACAATACAAAGCGAGGTAAACAGTAAAACTAATTGTTTTGGTCTCGACTTGTAACAACCGCATTTGTGAGGTTGACGTTGACGTCGCGACGTAAACATCGGATTAATTAGCGCCAACATTTGTGCTCGCCTGTATTACTACTGCCTCGGGTTATTTTGCGTTTATAATACAAATTATTAATCAAGAAATACTTAGTATTATTTGTTTTACTCTTAACATGGATACGGCATTATATAACCGTATATATGAATGTAGATGAACAAAAGCATGTTTCTAAGTATTGTAGTACTTGGCTATTACGCATGTGAATAAAGCCGGGTTCACATTTATCTGACGTGTCGTGTCGTGATGCATCAGAACGGTATCGGTTTCATACATTTTATATAGTTGCGTTCACATTTATCCAATGTGTTGTGTCGTGACGGCTTCTGATGTGTCGCGTCACAAACGATCCCGGTCCGCGTCAGGACGGGTGAGGTGCGGGGGGCGGTGCATCGGGACTTCACACCGCATCAGACTAGTGTGCACGCGCCTGTGTTGTGTTGTTACGCGTCAGAAATGAATGATTCTTGAAAAAACATTGCAAATGTGTGAACTCGCTAAGAGCCAAGACACAACTGATACAAAAAAGCGTCTTAGTGCGTCATAACACATCATATCAATGTGAACAGTAGCCGTCACGACAGAAAGCATCACAACACGACACGTCAGATAAATGTGAACCCGGCTTAAGGCGTTAGTTTAGGTATGTATGTATGTAAATATTAATTACAGAATTTTTATTAAATAAGTGTTTAATTAACTTCAAAATACTATTTTTCTTAAGTTACCTCTATAAACGGTATTTAATGACACATAATATAAGGTAGATAGCAACAATACAAAGCGAGGTAAACAGTAAAACTAATTGTTTTGGTCTTGACTTGTAACAACCGCATTTGTGAGGTTGACGTTGACGTCGCGACGTAACATCGGATTAATTAGCGCCAACATTTGTGCTCCTCTGTATTACTACTGCCTCGGGCTATTATGCATTTATAATACAAATTAGAAATATTATTAATGAAACTTGTGGTGAGAAATTTAAAAGTAATGAGTGTGGTAAAATCACGGCGACCTTTTCTCATTCCGACAGTAATGGTGGCCAATAACATTCATGAAAATTATTTTTGAAGTTTCATTTTATATGTTCTGTATGGTAAAAGGTTTTGTTTGTCCAAAAATTAATATTTCATAAAATGCAACCCCAAATTTTAAAAAATCTTCACGATACGGTAGGTTATATTTGTGTTTTCGGTCTCTTGGAATAAAACGGTGTTCTGCGAATCAGCCATAATTGACTTTTAACACACATACGGGACGAGAGGGTGTAGTTCAATTCTTTATACTAAGTACTTCCCTTAACTGACAATAGTCTAAAATACAACGACCTCTACAGCACCAAAGTACGTGTACTCTTTTAAATACGTATACGTTTTTTTATTTTTTTAGGGTTCCGTACCAGTTTTGAAAAAACGGAACCCTTATAGGATCACTTCGTTGTCCGTCTGTCCGTCTGTCTATCTGTCTGTCAAGACCATTTATCTCAGGAACGCGTGGAGGTATCAAGCTGAAATTTTCACCAACTACTAAGGTTTGTTGCTTCTTAGTGCTCTAAAAAAATCAAACTTCTAAATCAACGCAATCAAGAGATATTGCCGTTTTTGTCGCAAATTTTAGAGGGGTAAGAGCAAAAACCTACAGGGTACTTCCAGTCTACTTACAAACTTGAAATTTGGCATGAAGCAAGGTTCTGTAGTACATGTAATGGAAAAATTCCGAAAAACTTAAATTTTTACTTCAATCATATTATATTTTGATTTCATAGAATTTTGGCGGGAAAACTGGGTCACGTGACCAGTGACGTCATAGAATTTTGGTCACGTGACCCGTGACGTCATAGAATTTTGACAGATGAGTCGTGACGTCATAGAATTTTGGCGGGAAAATATTTTTGACAGCTGAGTCGTGACGTCACAGAATTTTTGAAAGCTAAGTCGTGACGTCATAGGATTTTGCAAGAAAATATTTTTTGACAGCTGAGACGTGACGTCATATAATTTAGGCGGGAATTTTTTTTTTGACAGTAACGTCGTGACGTCATTGAATTTTGACAGATTATTTGTGACGTCATAGATTTTTTGACAGCTGATCATGACGTCATAGAATTTGGCGGGATATTTTTTTTGACAGCTACGTCGTGACGTCATAGAATTTTGACAGATTATTCGTGACGTCATAGATTTTTGACAGCTGAACGTTACGTAATCACATGTTGGCGGGAAAATAAATAAGTTTGTACGGAACCCTCGGTGCGCGAGTCAGACTCGCACTTGACCGGTTTTTTTTTAAATTGGCCTACCAAAATGAATCTATGGTGCCTGATGTTAAGCATCTAATAGAGTCCAAGAACGGCGAGCACTATGCCAGCTACAATATTTGTGGAGGGCATTAATGTCTTCACTATGGCGGCCATGAATGTCTCCACTATGGCGGCTTCAGAAAATGCTTTTTATACGTTATTGTGCTTACACAAAGACTTTAATCAAGCTGTCCTCCTATCTAACCTCACTTCAAAAGAAGCAGTCAAATACTTTAACTCTACTTCAAAATATTAAATAATTTCAGAATGAACAACTATTGTATTATTTCATTTCAGTATTCAACTCAGTTTGAATAATAATATACTTACAACAGTATTCACGTTTGAAATGTGCTTAGTTACATGTGCTTTAGGTACTCGTTTACTTCACTTGTATTGAATTTAGGTTTCACTAACACTATACGTTTTTAAGTTTCAGTATTGGCAACACTGGTTTGAGTTCGTACAAAATAATTTATGGTAGTAACCACACCACAAACAGGGAAGAAATAGCTATAACAGTACATGATTCAAATATTGAATATGTGAGAACATATACATACCTGGGACAAATAATTGCATTCAGAGACCAAACAAACATGGAAATCGAAAGAAGAGTAGCTAATGCATGGAATAGATACTGGTCACTTAAAGAGATCCTCAAAAGCGAATACTTTCCCTTAGCAGCGAAGAGAAAAGTGTTCAACTCATGTGTCCTGCCATGCCTGACTTATGGCTGCCAAACTTGGGCACTAAGCCAAAAACATCTTCTAAAACTGAGAACATGTCAGAGGGGTATGGAAAGAAGCATGTTAGGCGTTACAAAAAGAGATCGTATAAGATCAGAAAATATACGCTCCATAACCAAGGTTGAAGATATAATAAAGAAAATACGACAGTTGAAATGGAGATGGACAGGACACATGACAAGAGATAGCAGAACAAAATGGACTAAAATCTTAACGGAGTGGCAACCACGAGATGGCAAAAGGAAAAGAGGCAGGCAAGCAAAAAGATGGATAGATGATATAAGAAAAATTGGAGAGGCTAACTGGTCAAGGAAAGCTAGAGACAGAGAGGAGTGGAAAAGGCTGGAAGAGGCCTATGTGTCACAAGACACGCTGATTACTAACTAGGATAACCGATGTGTCAATGTATATATATATAAGTTAGATAATTAATGTTTAGTGTAGTTTCAGCAATAAAGGCTATAATAATAATAATAATAATCAATCATCTGTGTCCTGGCTGCGATTCGGTGATCTCTTTGGAGAAACCGAAGGTTTTGTATTTGCAATTATGGACGAAGTCGTAATGACTAAGAATTATCGGAAATATATCCTGAAGGATGGTACAGTTGACATATGTCGGGCATGTCACTGTCCCGGAGAATCACTCAGACATATTGTTTCCAGTTGTTCTCGTCTTGCGAATGGTGAATACTTGCATAGACACAACCAAGTAGCCAGAATTGTCCACCAACAACTTGCTCTTAAATATCATCTTGTCGATGCAGAAGTACCGTATTATAAGTATGTACCCGACCCAGTTCTCGAAAATAGTAGTGTTACATTATATTGGGACCGATCTATCATCACTGATCGGACTATTGTTGCCAATAAGCCAGATATTGTGGTGATAGATCGGTCAGAACGCCGTGCAATGATAATCGATATCACCATTCCTCATGACGAGAATCTTGTTAAAGCAGAAAAAGACAAACAAACGAAATATTTGGACTTGGCTCACGAGGTTGTCGACATGTGGAATGTTGATTCGGCGATCATTGTTCCGATAGTACTTTCGGTCAATGGACTTATTCCAAAGAGTCTCTATCAACATCTACGGAGACTCTCGCTTGACAGTTGGATCATAGGTCTGATGCAGAAGGCAGTACTGCTTGACACGGCACGTATTGTGAGGAGGTTCCTATCTCTGGAGCCCTAACCACCAGTAGCTTAGTCCCTGTACCCGATGCTGGTGGGTCTACCTTTTTTTTATATTTTTAAATGTGTTTATTTTTATATCTATATTTAAAAATGTAAATTAATGTGAAAAATGTAAATAAAGAGAATAATAATAAAACACTATACGTTTAATACCTACAGTTATATATCATATCTACGTTTAGTTACCGTGTTGTATTTTGATGTTCTTTGGTAGAACAAATACTGCTATTTATCCAAATTAACTTTCTTTTCTATATTTCTATATAGACAAGGCTAATACAAAAAATACACCATAAACAACCCAAAAGTTTTGCATAAACAGTTACCACACTTCACCTTGATATAATTTATACCTACCTGTACTAAGGAGGTTTACATTGCAACTGTAACATTGATAAGGTTACAGCGCCTTCAGAAAGGTTGTTGCATTATTTACCAGACACAAAAAATAAAGTAATTTTCATAAAAAAACATGTATTTAATATAATTCTATAAACAAAATTTGTCCAAAACAACACCTAAAGTTTTGCATAAACACATAAACATACCATACTTTACCTTGAGATGTTTTACACCTATACAAAGGAGGCTAACATTGGCACTATGACATCGGTACAAGGTTACACAGCCTTTAAGAATGCATTAAGGTTGGAGAAAAAGTGATACCTGTGGACTAGAATGGAGTATTATTTAGCTGATATTAACCACGATAGCAGTGCTAAAATGTTAAGAAAATTATTATGAAAAAAAAAAAAACAAAGGTGCCAAAACAAGAAACAAAACGCGATAAACAACCCTTAAGTTTTGCACAACACATAGTTCACCTTGATATGATTTATACCTGTACAAAGGAGGCTAACATTGGCACTATGACATCGGTACAAGGTTACACCGCCTTCAAGAATGCATTAAGGTCGACTATACGAGTGACCTACTTATAAATGACCGCGACTGTATCGCATACCTTTTTTGATTTTATATCGGCCAAGTTTCATGTTTTAACGATTCTGAATACACTCGAGAGCAAAAGGTTCGGGTCACTAGCATTTACTTCAATATCTTGAAAACGAATAAAGCTATCGTATTGAAATAAATTGAACTTTATAGACAATTTAATGTTACTAAAATAAAATGCATTACTTTTACTACTGACCATTTATTTTATTATGTTTAAAAGGACAAATTAAAAATGGCGTCATTTTGCTTGTAAAACCAAAACTGAAAATATTGAATTCTTTATATTTACAAGTAGTTTTAACACGGTTTAGTACTTGGTATTACCTCCACGTGCTGTCTGGACTACTGCAATGCGATTTGGCATGCTGTACACCAAGTTTCTGAAACACTGTTGGGGAATGTTCTCCCATTCCTCTACCAATGCATGTTTCAAGTCACTAAGCGTAATTAAAGGAGGATCTTGTTGTCTTACCCGTCGTCCGAGCTCGTCCCAGGCGTGCTCGATTGGGTTGAGGTCGGGGCTACGTGCTGGCCACACCATGGGACGAATATTCACCTCATCAAGGTAGTCTTGCACTACACGAGCAGTGTGGGGACGGGCGTTATCCTGCATAAAGATGGCATTCTCACCAAGTCTTGCCATAAATGGACCGACGTGCTCGTTGAGGATTTCATCCACGTATCTTAAGCCATTAAGAGTACCGTTTTCGATCAGTACAAGCTCTGTTCGGCTTTCCGCAGAAATTCTAGCCCACACGAGTACCGAACCACCACCGTATGACACCTTTTCTTCAATACAGGCTTGCATAAATCTTTCTCCTGGTCTTCTGTACACCTTTGCCCTTCCGTCGTGTGTATACAGCATAAATTTTGATTCGTCCGAGAATATGACATTTGACCAATTTTCAATCGTCCAATTCGAGTGTTCGCGTGCATAAATTCGTCTTGCTATACGATGGTGTCTCTCGAGTTTCGGACCATTTGCGGGTTTATATGGTTTCAAATTACCTTCAGCAAGTCGCCGTCTTACAGTCCAAGCAGAAGGGCTGCTTCCACCAAGTCCTAAAAAATGATGAGTCAGTGCTGTTCCCGTAAGAAACCGATTTCGTAGCATAGAGTTCACTAAATATCGATCTTTCCGTGCCGTCGTACACCTGGGTCTGCCTGTTGTTGGTCTGCGTAGGTTTAAACCAGCTTCTAGAAACCGCTGGCGAACACGCTGAACTGTAGACAACGATACACCGACTATTCTTGCTGTTTCTCGCTGACTGCTCCCATTTTCCAGGATCGTGAGGATTCTCGTACATTCCTCAGGTGTGAGTGACATAATTACCACTTTAATAATGACTATTGGATACCTAGATGACTCCTTATAAATACATTTTATGACAGAACAAAAACAAAAGCAAAAACAGTAGTGAAAATTAGAAGTTCTGATTTAAAAAAAATGGATCTTTTTTTTTATAACTTTTCAACCGACTTCAAAAAGGAGGAGGTTCTCAATTCGGTTGTATTTTTTTTTTTTTTTTTATTTTTTTTTTTTTTTTTTGTGTTTGTTACCTGATTTCTCGAAAACGGCTAGACCGATTTGAAAAATTTTTTTTTTGTTCGTATTGGTATGCTTCCCATTTGGTCCCATTGTCACCAGATCTGGATCTGGATGAGGGGATCCCAGAGAAATCGAGGGCATCTCTTGAAAATTGTAGAGACGCATTGTGTAAAATCTTGTCATACATGTGCATCTTTGACGTCACTACCAAATAGTCAAGAATTTGAACTGGTCAGATCCTGGAGACCAGAGAGAGTCGAGGGAACACCTTAACGGCATATAGCAGCTACCTTGTGTTTGGGCTTATTTTAATTGTATTGATGAACACTTTACAAAACTTTACACAAACATGATCTGATGATGAAGAAGATTGAGGGTCGAGGCAACTCCTCAACGGTATATAGCAGCTACCTAGTGTTTGGGCTTATTTTATTCGTATTGATGAAAACTTTACAAAACTTGACACAAACATAATCTGATGATGAAGAAGACTGAGGGTCGAGGAAACTTTTTAACGGTATATAGCAGCTACCTAGTGTTTGGGCTTATTTTATTCGCATTGATAAAAGCTTTACACAACTGTACACAAACATAATCTAATGATGAAGAAGATTGAGGGTCAAGGGAACTTTTTAATAGTAAATAGCAGCTACCTAGTGTTTGGGCTTATTTTATTCGTATTGATGAAAACTTTACACTAACATTATGACTGTAATTGAAGGTATGGTTTAAGACTTAATAATGAAGTTCTTATTTGAATTTAAAATAGGAATTAATACCGGATTATAAATAGACTATAAACAAATTTTTGAATTGCATTTCATTTATTTTAAACTTATTCTTTAGGTACAACAAATTGATAATAATAACTATTATAAGTATTTATTTGATTTATTTTTATGTCAATTTATTTAAATTATCAATTTAGTGTGCATGTCGCACAATAAATTAATAATTTTTATTACTAATTAACCACGCAGAGACGGTGTGGCTACGCTTTTCGATGTTCTCCCTATTTAAAACGTTTTTCATGTAGGTCCTTTTTTGTGAAAGCTGATTCTTACGTTGTTCACTAGTCTCTTTTGAAATGGCATTGGAGGTAGATTTCCTACTTCGAGAATGGCGTTTCTTCCTTTCTTCGGTTGTCATCGAATCGAACCCGTGGCGGGCGCGTCAAGTCTTGTGACCTGTGACGCGCACCAATGAACATACCGCGGCGGCGCCCGCGCTGCACTCCCCGCGACCCGACGGTGACCGGTCCGCCCGCTAGGCGCTACCGCTCAGTCGCGAGCGAGCGACAGTGCGAGACGTAGACCGACGGCGAATGCACGTTCGCCCGCACTTCATGCGTACGCAATTAACTCGATCTCTAGATTCTAATTTACATCTTGTTTTCTACTCCTATATACTCGTAGTCTAAGCTACGTCTAGCTAATCTACATCTTGTTTTTTATTCTTGTATAACTTAACTTAACTTCAGTGCTGTGAACTTAACTAACTTAATAACTCTGTATTCTCTTTCATTCTGTGTCATTAAGTAAATAGTCTTGTAAATAACCGTCACGTTTTCTTTATCACCTCTACAGTCTCATACAATCAGCGCTGTCTCATGAGCAGCGCGTTTCGTAGGTCTACCCATATTTAGACAAAATAATGTCCCACTGCAGGGACGGGCCTCCTCCACTGACGGAGGGATATTTAGCCTACTAATACCACACTGGCCAGACGGATTGGTATAGGGTTTAATTTCAAGTTTTCCTTCTTTTTATTTCACAAAGATAATATTCACGGATAGTCCCTAAGTTGGTTTTTACGACACCCATGGGTTGAGATAAGGTGGTGACATGCATTCTCACTCCGTCACCACACGGATTTATAGAATTGGTATTCACTAAAAATTTGAAAATAAAATTGATTTTTACAAAAAAAAAAAACCGACTTCAAAAACACAAATTGCACTAAAAAGTAAAAAATAATTAGTTGTATTTCGGTTTTACAACATTAAATCAGCCATTCTTTCTACTGAATTTTAATCTAAAGAATAGGTTATTTTAATTATTGTAAAAAGTATTGTTTAAGATATTTCTTGAAGAGTCTGTAAATATATTGATTTGTAGATTCTTTAAAAGATAATCAAATTATTACAAATAATGTAATATTATTGTTATTTTTGGAGTCGGTGTCAGCCAACGCAATAAGTATGATATAGTTATACAAAACTTTATGGCCTTTTCTAACACACTCGAATCACTTTAAATGGTTTTTAATTAGATAAATATTGCATTTAAAACAAAAACGGCCGTTTCATTTTCTAATGCGAATTTTAAGTAATTGTTAGTCTTTAGCCTGTGTGTAACATGACGCCATAATGTTTGTTTAAATATTAAGTCAGAAATAAAAAAATGGTAGGTATATAAACTATCGTGGCTGACACCGACTCCAAAAATAACAATAATATTACATTATTTGTAATAATTTGATTATCTTTTAAAGAATCTACAAATCAATATATTTACAGACTCTTCAAGAAATATCTTAAACAATACTTTTTACAATAATTAAAATAACCTATTCTTTAGATTAAAATTCAGTAGAAAGAATGGCTGATTTAATGTTGTAAAACCGAAATACAACTAATTATTTTTTACTTTTTAGTGCAATTTGTGTTTTTGAAGTCGGTTTTTTTTTTTTTTGTAAAAATCAATTTTATTTAATGCCATTACTTACCGCCAATCAATAAGTTTTTATATGTTTAATGAAAGATTATTAAATTGTCTATAAAGTTCAATTTATTTCAATACCATAGCTTTATTCGTTTTCAAGATATTGAAGTAAATGCTAGTGACCCGGAACTTTTGCTCTCGAGTGTATTAACAAGGCTAGTTCGAAATAAAACTGTTTTTATTCTTTATCGTTTGATGTAATAAAAAGTGTATGTACATTATTTATGTTTTGTTGTATATGTATAATTTTTAATAAATGACTTAGTCGTAGTGTACTTTACACGAAATATGTAGCTCAGGAGGCTCCTGGCAGGAGCTAACTAAGCTATAGGTAGGTACTAGGATATAAGGTAAGTTAATTAACATACAAAGTGCAGGAGCAAAGCTTGAGTTACACTCTCTATCTCCACACTGTATATCCAAATCGTCTACTTGCTAAATGAGCATCAGCAGGCAGATAAATGAAAGTCCACACCTGAATTGCCTACTCAAACTCACAAGTATTAACCGGTGTTATTGACGAAACAAACAATTCATGATTTGGGAAAACAGATCAACGAAATGATCGGATGAATTAAACAGGCAAACTAGTAGATAGATACGTTAACCGATTCAACTCGATTATTGCACAAAGCGATTTAAAAACTGGAGTATTCACTTGCCAACGAACAGAATGAACGTGTTACCTGTTTCGTAAGCAGTCTCATCGATCAACGTTTTCAACTGGCTGAATATAACTGTCTAGATTTTTTTTAATATCGACCATTCGTAAAGAATTGGGATAATAAAGTCACTCTTATATTATGCCTACACGTTCAATATACAGCTATTAATACATTCGAATTCCATAACGAAATACACGTAATAACATCACGTCGCATCGGGATAGCACTAAGCTTGGCTTATGATATCGGCTTCTAAATAAAGTTATAAGCTGGGTTTTACCAATGCTTAGTGAGTTTGATATGAGTGTGGATCCAGTTTTGTAATACTTATATCCTATTTGTTATTTCGCTTACCAATAATGTGTTATAGATGATTCTTGTGTTGTTTAATTATGAATTTTACTAGAAAGTATTATGTAATTTATATTCCTTAATTAGACGACCTCTGTGGCGCAGTCGGTATATTACATGGCTGCTACGCAGAGGTTTCGGGTTCGATTCCCGCTCAATGCAAATCTTTGTGTGCATGAACATGATTGTTTGCATTGGTCTGAGTGTTTTCTATGTAAAATATGCACGTATTTACAAAAAAAAAGCATTTAAGTACGTACCCGTTGTCTAGTACCCATAGTACAAGCTTTGCTTAGTTTGGGACTAGGTGGCGATGTGTGAATGTGTGAGGATTATTTATTTATTATATTATGGCTTTCATAAAGACTACCTATATAATATCAAAACTTAATTAAAATAATTGAAAAACATCTAACTATTTTAATACAGATAGAAGCGATTCAGTTATTCGTTTCAAATCGAAATAATTCTCTTGGAATACTAACATAGCCGTAGTAGTCAGTTGTTTCATTCTATTTGATTAAACACTCTAATCTAATTGTTCTCAAGTGCTTGTACAACATGTTACATGATACATTGTATGAGAACTTTTGTTAATGTGATTCATGTTGTAGGACTGAGTACCATCTCTTAGAGCTATTATAGTAGTATAAGGAGGAAGACTTGACATTAGGAGAATGTACAAAGCTGGCCAGAAAGTTTGCTATCGGGCTTGGTCGAGCCAATTTTTCCATCTTTGCTTGAGAGACTGAGTTCTAAGAGGAGCCCGTAGTTGCCTCAAACAAAATAATTATGACGTGTCGAGGTCCCTTTTTATTCCCTTTAACAATTTATACTCTTCTAAATATATGTATATACTCTTTTGTCATTTAAATTTAACGCGCAGCTAAACAACAGACAAAAGTCACCAAAACCCATCCATTAATTCTATAGACGAAGCTTCATTTGTATATTGACCAAACAATTTTGCCCTCGCAAAATTCCTTTAACAAATTTGTTTTAGAAGAACAATGCCACAAATAGAGTCCCCTGAGGATCGGCACTCGCTGTCAAAGCTTAATATAACTTTCTTTACTCTCGTAATGAACAAGGCACAAGTGAAAATTCTCAAGAGCCATTAAGTACACGCTCGACTTTCTGTTGGAACAAGCGTTGAAATTCAATCAACGCTCACCAATCAACGATCTTATAAATTCAAGATCGTTGTTGAGAACGGACTTGTTATTTTAATATGGTAAGTCTAAAATACTGTTATGATGCTCAATTCTTGTTGAATTTTATAAACAATGTTGCCTGTCAGTTTGTTTTCTTTTTTCAAGAGTTATTTTTTTAAAAGTATGTTTTTGGTTGATCTTTTTTGTTGTCTTAAGATCTTTGTTGCTTGTGAAGTTACTTAAAAATATTTTGGCTCAATGTTTTCAAGTACAGGTTGTTTCTATTTTTGTTTATTTTATTTATGCTATACCAAAACTAGTTTTTCTCCTACAATTAATAATAATGTGGATTTTTGGGTTTAATTTTCTGAAGTATTTGCACTGTAGTGCTTCTATTTGTGGGAATTGCATCAGATTATTTTATATGAATAATGAATGGCTTACAACTTTTTTATTGTGGATGCACACGTGTTAAATTTTGACGTTCACAAATTGCGTTAAAACGATGCATGCTATCAATTATATAAGTAATAAACTTACTTGAAAAATTCCAGTCGCAATTCCGACATTTTTACAATGTTTTACTACCGCTAAAATTCATGAAGTCTCGTATTTTTTTCCCCAAAATAAATTCAACAATGAACTCTACGTATATAAATCTTTTAAGTATACGACGACCTCTCTTATAATTTCAGACAGACCAACAAAAAAACTTTCAACTTAACCTGAGAAGTATTTTTCTTAGAAAAGAGGGTTTACTAAATTTATAGGCAATTTACTCAGTGACTACACATTCCCAGAGTTTGTCCTTTTATTGTTAAAGTCGCTTCTCCTTTCCGTTTTCCTGGTTATGCTAAGATTTTGTAGGCTGCTTCAAAGTAATTGGTTTAATGTTGACCTTACTTACTTCCCTTGAATGATTTTTTTTTGTTATTAAAATTATACTAACTGTTTGGTTTGTTAACTGATTTTGCTGACTGTTTTATGAAATAACGGGTATTTTTCAACCGACTTCAAAAAGGAGGAGGTTCTCAATTCGGTTGTATTTTTTTTTTTTTTTTTTTTTGTGTTTGTTACCTGATTTCTCGAAAACGGCTAGACCGATTTGAAATTTTTTTTTTATAATTCGTAATAATTAAATTGTTATGATAGTGACTGGAACTGAATAAATGATTCAAAACCTATTCCGACTAATAGCGTTGAATTTTTATTATAATAGTTTTGCTAGTTCTATTAGATGGATAATTCACAGAAATTCCATATTTATACAACAAAAAAAGAAGAAAATGTTGAATATTTCCGTTTTGTTATAACTTTGGTCAACAATTTACACGTTTACTCTTCTCAAACATTAAAAAACAAAACGGAGTCGAGAAATTTCTTAATTTTTGACGCCCTTTTAAAAGGGTAGGTATAAGAGTCTGGTCTTATTATAAGCCTAACATAATTATTGTATAATTGCATTCTTCTCGTACGTAATAACTTCATAATTTTAACTAAGCATATAAAGTTGGTTAAATTCTCTTACATTTAGACATACCTATATACTAAATATTCCTCAAACTTTCACACAACGCCATCTAGTCCCAAACTAAGCAGAGCTTGTACTATGGGTACTAGACAATGCATAAACATACTTACATTCTTTTATTTTGTAAATACATATTATACATAGAAAACACCCAGACCAATGCAAACAATCATGTTCATGCACACAGAGATTTGCACAGAGCGGGAATCGAACCCGAGACCTCTGCGTAGCAGTCATGTTAAATAACCTCTAAGCCACAGAGGCTGTCAAATTCAAATAATGTATGTGTGGACTGTATCATAGTCACACCAAATACTTTTATATTCTATGTTTACGAAAGTGATAAGAAACATAAAAGATAAACATACTGTATAATACAGATAACGAGTAATTTAAGAATACACTTACTTTTTATGAGTACTTACGCACCGAAAACCTCTTTTTCCTGGTTTTATATAAATATGGTTATGTACGTAAAAGATATTGTAGCTTCTTGTTTTCAAACAAAACATCAGTGAAACAATATTAACAGGCTGCCTATCCCGCTAGTAGACAAAAAATGTATCTTATATATTACAGGGGATAGGAAAACGGATTTAGTTATAATTTATATTATAAAGAAAATAAAATTAATGCTGAGGACATGTGCTTTTTTACGTATGATGTGTAGCTTTAGTTGATAAAGTTCGAATCAGTGAGATTAGAAAACAATTTAAATTGCAAAAAGATGCAGATGTAGTTCAATAAAAGTACCTATGCAAATATGGTTTGTACCACAGATATTTGAACAAAGGAGATGTGCCCTGATTGTCATTTTGTATGGAAACCTAATGTCGCCAGTTTTTTTAACACACACAGCAATAGAATATACGAATAGAGTACTGTTCTCAGTTACATCTAGATTATCAATGAACGCAATTACTCTGTCTCGTTTCTCCTTGAAATATCTCCCTTACACGGTGTCACAGCGAACCAATCAGCGCTACTATATTTAAACAAATAAAACAAACTAAAATAAATTTAGATAGAAGAACTACTACAATTTAAAACTACTACATGTAAAAAAATTACATTTATGCTAGGCGTTGACCTTATCGATAGATGATTAATAAAATATATCGATAGACAAGACTTACACTTATTTTATTAAAAAATAAATACTTACTAATAAATATAAATAATAATTACTTTTATATAAATATGTATAATGTAATAATATATAATTGTACAATACTTTTGTAAAATAATATTCACGACAGTGCGTATAAGATCGTACATGTCGTGAAACAAATTAATCCGTGAACTGATGTCGTAATATCGCAGGTTGAAGGAACTCAAGCGTCATACTTCTTTTGCGTCCTTATTGTCGCAGCAGTTTGTAACATTTTGACTGTTGTCATACAAAATTAACGCACCTGTGAGGGAGAGCTAGCGATAATTTAGCCACAGTCGGTAAAGCCTAGCCGACTTTAAACCACGACTTTTGACGAAAAGCTGTGTGTGCTAATAAATGTATGAGCTTTTAAAAAAACTTTTAAAACCACTCTAATGATCATTTTAAACCTTTATGTTCTAGAGTACTTACGCCACCTTTGATTTAGGATATTATTTCAACATTGTAATACTTATATTGAAATTACATAATTTAACATTTAAAAAAAATATTTTTTTCATTTAACTTAATAAAACTTTTACAATTTAAAATTCCTTCAATACACGACTTTTTATCGAAAACGATAGATAGTCGTAGTCATGAACGGGTCGTCACTATCGTTTGGTTGTTAGAGCGATCACGGTTAGCAACCACTTGTCATACGTAATATCGTTGAGCGAATAGTTCATTGCTTCATATATTCATTGAATGACTAGTTTACACAACATTAGAGAAGCAATGTATATGTTACAAAAATATTATAGTACTTAATTATCCGAATATGAAAATAACATAGTGAGGACATCGAAAATTATTTTTTCATGATTTTAGAGGTAAATACAATAAAATACATGTACTAAGATATGGTAAGTGATTCCATTATTAATAAAGTTTTTTTTATTGCTCTTATTTTTACAGGCAACCACTGAACAACTCGGCATTTTATATGTTATCTCGGTCGTTGTCAAAACACAGCTAAACCTAGGTGACAGCCATTTTTAGATAATCGTTCTAATCATATTGCTTTGACAAGAAAACCCCGTCATACCATTTCTCCTTTTATTTAGATTTCTGTGGTTTGTACACTTTGATAAAATGGAGGATAGAAAACTAATCTTTCTATCGAGCGCACAGTCGAAATCTCTTGTGTGGAGCTTGAGCAACATGTCGTAGCTTGTGTGTACCGACCACCGCAGAGTGATTATAGTCTATTCGAGGGTGTTATGGAGAAATTGTTAGAAAGACTATGCTCAGGAAATAAATTTATTATAGTATGCGGGGACTTTAATGTAAATCTACTTGAAAAATCTTCAACTAGTGCTAGATTAATTTGTTTGTTTCAGTCTTATAATTTACAGTTTTTATTTAAAGAAGCCACTAGGATTACATCTCATTCTGCTACATGCTTAGATAATGTATTTTGCAACTGTGAATATGTTAATAAGGATATCTTAAGTGATTTAACATCTGACCACTGTGGGCAAAGGGTAGTATTTCCATCTATTACTACTCCCACAGAGAACAAAATCACATGCAGGCCAATTACCATAAACCGCCTGAATCAATTTAGTGATAATGTTGCAATCAAAGTGACTAGAATTAATCTTAATCAGTATAGCCCAGATGATATTTATAAAGATTTATTAGACATTATCAAGCTTGAATATGATAATATTTTTAAAACTAAGACTTTTGTTAGTAACTCTAAAACTAAATTCTGTGATTGGGCAACAACAGGTATATATAAAAGTAGAGCTCGCTTGTATGAATTGTATGGTATGAAACAATATAATACTCAACCAGATTTCATTCAATATGTCAGGAACTACTCGAAAACTTTTAAGAGGGCTTGTGCCATAGCAAAGTCTTCTTATTTGAGTAATAAGATAAAGGAATCAAACAACAAAATTAAAAGTACATGGGACATTATTAATGCAGAGACCGGCCGGATGAAAATTCGTGATACTAATTATGTACTAAAAACTCAAGATAAGGTTCTCACCAATAATGCTGACATTGCACATGCTTTTAATAATTTCTTTGTCAATGTTCCTATTCATACAACAACCTCCTTAAATTCCTCTCCAAACCAAGCAGAATTTTTACTAAAAGATAAAGTAATTGAATGTAAGAACCGCTTCAGTTTTAGGTCTATTAACCATAATGATATCATAAAAGCTTTCAAAAGTCTCAATTCCAAGAAATCTGCTGATTTATGGGGTATGTCTGTCAAGCTTCTTCAGGGTATTATATTTAATATATCTCCACATTTATCTATTATATTTAATAAGTGTATTGCCATAGGTGTATTTCCTTATCTAATGAAACACAGTAAGATTATTCCTTTGTTCAAGAATGGATCAAAAAGCGACCCTGGTAACTTTAGACCAATTTCAATACTACCTGTGATTAGTAAAATCTATGAGAAAATTATCTTATGCCAATTGGAGAGTCACTTTCATTTAAATAATATTTTTCATAGGCAGCAATACGGTTTTAGGAAGGGTAGCTCAACGATTGATGCGGGTGTTTCTCTTCTGAAATATATCTATGATGCTTGGGAAAATTCTATGGATGCAATAGGCGTCTTCTGTGATCTTTCTAAAGCTTTTGACTGCGTTGATCATGGGACACTTCTGTGCAAGCTTAGACATTATGGAATTAGGGATGCTTCTCTTGATTTATTATCTTCGTATTTAAGCAATAGGGTTCAGTATGTCGAAGTAAATGGTAGTAGGTCCTCTGGTCTTCCGCCAAGTATGGGCGTGCCTCAAGGATCCATTCTAGGTCCGTTTCTATTTTTAGTTTATGTCAATGACTTGCCGTTTCTTGCTCAGGGTTTGTGCGACATTGTTTTATTTGCAGATGATACTTCACTCGTTTTCAAAGTAAACCGTAAGCAAACTAATTTAGATGAAGTTAACGAATCTCTCGCACAAGTCCTGAACTGGTTTACTGCTAACAATTTGCTTTTAAATGCTGCCAAAACAAAATGCTTAAAATTCTCTATGCCCAATGTTAAAAGCCTTAGTAATAATCTGATTTTAAACGGTGAGGTCCTTCGTTTTGTAGACACTACTGTATTTTTAGGAATAACGTTGGATAGTAAGCTGCAATGGGGTGCTCATATATTAGCTCTAGCAGGAAAACTAAGTTCAGCTGCTTATGCAGTTAAAAAAGTGAGGCAGCTAACGAATATAGAGACAGCAAGATTGGTATACTTTAGTTACTTTCACAGCTTAATGTCCTATGGTGTTCTTTTGTGGGGTAGGGCTGCAGACATCGAATCTATTTTTATTCTTCAGAAGCGTGCAGTTCGAGCTATTTACAATCTTGAATCGAATGTTTCATTGAGAGATCGTTTTAAGGAAATAGGTATTTTAACAGTTGCTTCACAATATATATATGCTAATATAATATATATTAAGCAAAATATTGAACAGTATGATAGAAATGGCGACATTCATAGCATTGGTACGAGGAATAGGCATAAGTTGATAGGTCCACAACATCGCCTACATAAGGTACATAACACTTTTGCGGGACTCGGTATACGTTTATTCAATAAACTGCCTAAGCATGTAATGGATCTACCTTTACTAAACTTTAAAGCATTTGTAAAAAATCAGCTATTATCGAAAGGCTATTATACAATAAACGATTATATTAATGACAAAAACTCATGGGCTTAGATTTCAATTATCGTGATTTCATGTTGCTTGTTCCATGGTGTAGATTGTGGCTTAACCTAGGTAGTTGTGCGGATGTTATGTTACTACCTTATTACTTTCTTTTACAGTTTTATTTGTTATTGTAACGATAGAAATACTTCACTTGCATTTGTAAATGTATTTAATTATATTATCTAAATGGTATTCTATTCCATTCTCAACTACTTAAAGATTAACAAAATCAACTTGACGACACAAATGCTTGTGTGTTAATTTCTGTCGGATATCGCAGTGACGAGATGACTGATGAACGTGCCATGCAATTAAAGCTTTTTTAAATCAATTTATTAACAATGAAATTTTTTTTATCAATTAAACTTTAAATTGCTATGCATGTAAGATTTGCTTGCACACATCATTCTTCACGCTGCTGTTGGTAATTGTAACAAAGTCAAATTATTATTTTTGAAAAGAGTGGCCTGAGTTTCTTGGCCACATTCTTCTCAGAGCTCTACTATAGTCGTCTGCGAAAGTGGTAGTAGTTTGGCAGACATTTTTCTCTATACTATTCTACTACATGTATAACGATTTGCATGTGTTACTTTGTAACCTAAGTGAATAAAGCTATTTGACTTTGACTTTGACTTTAATAAAATAACATTACTACGTTACGTTTACATACACATTTACTATAACCACAACGCTAAACAAGATCGCAAAACCAATTAAATTATGAATATCACCTAAATATTTAATTAAATAATTCTCGTTATCCCTATTCACTAAAACTTTGTATGTAAAACTTACTCATTATGCATTTTAGGCAGAAATTTCGAGTTAATTGTAGACTAAGACATTAAGGCCTTTGGGTCGAGCCCAAACTTCAAAGGATAAACTTGTACAAAGCTTACGAAACATGTTCATTCCGATTCACTTATTTCTTTATGGAGTGTGAACAATAACTAAGTTGGAGAGTTAAATAGTTTGTTCAAAGAATGCTTTTATAGAATAGGCCTCTTGGTTTCCACTAAAAAGTAATAGTTAGAAAGATAATTGTAATACCCGATCGCGCCAAAAGAAGGGTTATGTTTTTTATTTTTATTTTTTATTCATTAATTTAATGTTTCTTAGTAAATTTGATCGATATGATTAGTAAAGTTAGTAGTTAGATTAGATTAAGTAATGCTTTAGCCTGTGATGCTGCACTTTTGAACATCACTATTATTTAGCCGATAATGATGACCTAAGTGGTGTTGATATATTGTTAGATTTAATGACTTTATTTCTACACACTGTGCACTGTTAGATCGATAACACACAGTTCAGTTTAACCATAAAGAATATAATTTTATTTAGTGAAATTTAAATAAAACATAGAAGCACAAATAAGGAAAAACAACAAATTCTAATCATTTCCATGAAAGCGAATAACAGCTTTAGAAGTTTTGTTTAAACTTGAACAGGCACTTGAAGTCAAAGAAAACATCTCTTTTATATTAAGCACTGTCATATTTTGTTTAAATAAATAATGAGGTTTAAAAACTTCTTCCACTTGAAATAAAATAAAAGGGCAGTTGTCTGTTTCTAAATTTAAATTGGCGACAACTGGAGTCAGATTAACTAAGCATAGACAAAGGTGGTATTATTGAATTTACTTTAAATGTTCACGGACATCTCTACACAGCGCCATCTGTTCCCAAAGTGTATTTTAGTATACCTACACACATGCTCCAGTTTAGGGTATCTTAAAATAAGAAACCACTTTTGTGTCAAACACTCAAAAACTAAACAAAAAACTAAAACTAAATTACACTTTAACCACTTGTTAAATTTGAGTCACAATAGGTATTCAATTATAGCTAAGACATGTAATTTAAAACAATACAATTCTAAATTAACGTACAACATGTAACATATCATCGAAGGTATGCTTTACAACCCAAAAATGTCTGTTTGAATAACGTTCTAACATCGCAAGCTTCTGTATTCGTTTGTAAACAAATTCCTTCAGCAAATACAATAAAATTGTTAGAAAAAATATAATAAAACGAAGATTGTGGAAACAAATTCAATTCCCCCGTCTCTTCCAGGGCGGAACCCAAGGAAAATGTTTCTCTACAAACAAACAAACATTAGTAAAGTTACTATACTAAATATATACTAAATATACTACATAATATATACTAAATATATACTAAATAACAATTTGTATTTAGTAAAATTGAATTTATCAAATCAGCAAAAATTGAATTGTTAAATAAAGAAAATATAATCGCTAGGCATCTTAGCCTGAAACACAGGATTACCTAGTTCAGGCATTAAATTATACTTGATTTGTTTTTAATAATATGTCAAAATTGTATAGTTAAGGTTTATTATGACAAATAAATGATTTTTATTTATTTTATTTTTTATTTTATTTATTTTTATTTATTCAGTAGATATCGATCGTTGGTAGGTCAAGAGAGACGTGACCTGGGTACACGATCGACTAGCACTTAAACTTACCGTCTTTGTAACTGCTAATAAGTCGCTTCTTTACTGAATATTTATCTAACTGTAAAGGACGTAACCTTCACCTTTTTAGTAAGAAATTTGTCTTGAAACCGTTAAAGGAAAGCTTGTAATAAATAACGGTTTCTTTATAGTAAAATAAAGAATATATTATGAATATATTATGCTGACAGATATGCAGAGTTTCTGACCGACAAACGAGCCATCATCTAGACACCAGCAATTTATACTAAGCTAACTCATAAAAGTGAACTTTACAGTAGACGCGTTTAAAGGGAAAAACGTGATAACTTACTACTACAAAAGAAAAAAGCGGCTAAAACTTACAAAATAATAAAGTAAATTCTATAAACCATATAAAATATACTTTAACATAGAATATAATATTTAATAGCACATTAAACTTACCTCTTTTAGCAGTATAAAGCGGAATCTCATCCTTTTTATCAACACTCCTCAATGAATATTTTACCTTTTTGGTAAATATCACTAAATATTTAGCTCGTTTTCGTGTCATGTTTGTAAAAATACACTAACACTAATAATATTTAGACTAACTTAAAACAATAGCTCTATTAATTAGCATTATACTAATAAAGTGTTTCAAACCGCGCACTTCCATCTTATAATGCGACAAGTGAAGTTAGCGTAAACTAAATCGAGCGATTCTAAAAATTACCTGTACTTAGCGTTGTATAAAATTCGTAACTTCGTTATTTTTGTATATTACTTTATAATTTTTTTATTACAAATAAAATAGCATATTTTAAGCACTTTAGCGTAAAAAACGAGTTTTTTCAAAATTCGAGTTTTTTCAAAATTCGAGTTAGCGTAGTATAAATTGTTGGTGTCGATCTGTTGGGCACGCAGTAAAGCCCGATTTACATATCGACAAGTACAGGAGCGAGTTAAGTAGTAAGTTCTTGATTAAGTTGATTTGAATAGATCTCCATCCTATTTTTTGGCGAGTTAAGTACGAAGTACTCTCTCGCGTCTCGCCAGCTTAAGTCGCCGTTTAAAAAATACTACTATGATTTTTTAGCATATCAATCATGCCATATCCATAAATTACAGGGATAATAGGACTTTATTACATGACACTAACAGACAATAGTAATATTATTGACTACTAGCTGACCCGTGCCCACTTCGTTGGACGGCGAAAAAAACGCATCTCATTTTTAAACATATTTCATTACTGCTCCACTACTATTAGTCATAGCGTGATATTATATAGCCTATGACACTCCCCGATAAATGGACTATTCAACACAGAAAGAAGTTTCAAAATCGGTTCATTAGATCCAGAGATTACCCCTTACAAATACACAAACACACAATCACGCAAACTTTACCTCTTTATAATATTAGTATAGATATAGAAGTATAGATTATGGTATAGTCAACATATGTTTTTCATTTGTACTTTTAAATCTTTTAGCAAAAGGTGCGGATCGTATGTAAGTAAATGTAATGATAAAACGCCACCATAAAAGTAATTACGTTACAATTTTATTATTATCGAAGACGATACAGATTTGTAACAAGCAACATGAATAGGGACTTGTTAATTTTATTCAATTTTATAATAACCCTAACAAAAAGTTTACCGAATTCGTTTGAAGCTTTTTTCTTAATTACAAAGAAAACGTTAGTAATTAAAATCTTCCGAGAAGAGTTAATGAAAACAGTATTCCATCGTGAAATTAAAAACATTTAATTTAGTAATCTCGTTTGGAAGGTTCTTAACAAAGTTTAGTTTGTACTTTACAATCAAAATAAATATTTTAATTCTGACTTCGATCCCGTAGTGCTTAGAAATATATTAACCTTTTCCGCCGCCAGCAGAAACAATAGTAAAACAATGCACGTGTACCATATGTGGTACACTGCCCTGGGAACGTGTTAAGTATAAATAAGATAATAAATAATATTTTCGATACAATATTCTTTTTATTAGAGCTATCGAGTGTATGTTACGTTTCATATTAACAGGTAGAGTTCGAAACACGACACTGCGCTCCAAGACAGATGAGGCTACTGATATTACGTATAAGGACGCAAAACTATTCTTTTGATTAAACTTATGTGTATCTATATTATTATTATAAAGAGGTAAATAGTTTGTGTGTTTGTGACGTTGTAGGGGGTAATATCTGGATCTACAGAACCGATTTTAAAAATTCTTTCTGTGTTGGATAGTCCATTTATCGGAACATATTTCGCTGCTCCACTGCTATTATGACTAATAGCAGTGGAGAATGAAATATATTTAAAAAACGGACGAGTTTTTTTCGCCGCCCAGCGCATTGAGCACGGGTAAGCTTGTCATAAATATATTTATTTATATTTTTAGCTTTTCTATTAAGTGCCACAAAAGTTTTTAATAAAAATTCTTCATTGATAATGACAAGACGGCTTTATTGTATGGAAAATGAACCTAAAATATCTAGTCATTATTATGCATGTAAACCTTTTAGTCACAATTATAAATTAAGTCATATATGTAGCGCCTCGGGTATGTTTGCGGATGCGCGCACCGACTGTTTCCACACCACCATGCGCAAGCGGTGCGCGTCCTTGGTGCGCAGGGTGCGGGCCAGCTCCAATACCGTTCTGGCAATGATCGCAAACAGACTGGACTGTCCCTATGTTACACACTGCATTAACAGACACTTTAGACCTTAAATACTTTTTATTACTAATACCTAAATCTAATTCTTAATACCTAATATTCGGATAACAAATAACAATATTTCAATTTCATTCAATAATTTAGTTTGCCGTGATCCATAATTAATTATAATAAGTTCATTAGTAGATATATAATAATTTATAATGTTGCAATTTAATTTATTTTTATAACTTGGTTTGACATATTATATTTTTATTGAAATGATTTTAAATGAAATTAATTAATAATGTTTCTATTTTCTATTTTCTATTTTATTTAATAATTTAATGTCTATAATTCTTCTTCTGTGTGTATGCAATGGTTGTGTTTTGTGTGTATGCTTCTTCTGTGTATTAATTTAATGTATGGGTATAATTTGCCTGAAATAAAGATATTTTATTTTTTTTTTTTTTTTTTTTATTTTTTTTTTTTATTTATTATATCAATATGTTGTGTATTTTGACAAATAAATACTTTCTTTTTTTCTATATTTAATACTTTGTCATGACAATCAACAGATAATACCTTCATTATACTCCATAACTTTTATCACACGTTTGAAATATGCCTGTAAACTGTTGTTATAATAAAAATAAAGCCTTTTTCCCAAGCATGAATAATACCAGGACGTTTTATTTCTATATTCTGTTTTATAATGAAGGATGCGTATAGTATGAACGTGAGATCCACATTCTTACAAAAGTTTGAAACGTAAAATATACTCACAACTTTGCTCTTATGTCATTTTTATAAAAATGTCGAGGCTGTGCATTTATTTTTATAGAAATGCAGACATAGTTATTTTTAATGTTGGTTTATTTGGTATTACATTTTTTATTTCATAGTTTGTGAATGTCGTTATAATTATAACCTATAAGTTATTTTTTTTTAATTGTGTTTATTTTTTAAAGACTGTAGATACTTTAGAACATTTTCTAGATTTTATTTCCAGTAATACCTATAGTAAAAAGTAATAATGTACAAAACAAAATTGAAACTTTTGTAAAAAAAAGAAGATTACATGTAATTTTTTTCTTCTTTTTGTCAGATTTTATACTTTAGTTTTAATCAACATTTATAAAAGTTATATACACTGTAGGAAGCCGATAGATGAAGGAAGCACTCGACTGTGACCGCCTCAAGTCCGTACTTAACAAATACAATCTAAACTCCGGCCATAGTATGTTCACTACCCCGTAAAGAACAAATATATATTATTTCGGTCCAAGTCATTCTAAATTCCAATCACAGAAATGTCTTTCCCAAGACATTGTTAGAATTAGAAACTTTCGCATTGTTGACTTCCTTTTCTAATTTGCACAAGAATTTGTCACTGGCTGAATGACCTTTAATGTAATTTCGTTATTTAAAATAATGACTTTTGCACATAAATACAGTTTTGGGCTAAATTTAAGGACTCATTTTCTCTGGTCTCATTTTAAAAGGACTCATTTTACACGGCTGTATAAATGCAATGATTAAGTACAATCCGTTGGATGTTTTTAAAAATATTTAAAGGATCATAAAGAAGGAAAATACAAAGGAGAAATTGTAATCTTAAGACAGGAATCAAACGCCACTACACAATCGCTTAAACTTATAGCTTACAGTAGAAAAGAATTTTTAAAGTTATATTTACCGTTTTTTAGTAAAATATTCATATGACTTATTTAAAATAAGACATGCTATTAATATTATAGTTTGCATTGTAGAACACGATAGAACTCTAATTGATACAGTAAACAAAATGCCACGTCTTTAAAACGTAACATAAACTTTTAACCAAAAAGCCCGTGATTAATCAATAGACAGTTACTAATTGAACCTAATCAAAGAAGTTAAGGGCGGCCAAACTTTCGACAGATGCCTGATTCTAATTTAGTTAGTTTATTCTTTTAACAAAATCAAAGATGTTGTTCTTTTTCTAGTACTTAGTAATTATTGGGGCAAAAGATTGTCATAGTTTGTGGGTGCTAGATGAATTGTCCCAAATGTCTCCATGAATGTAATGGCCCAACCATCCTATAAGAGAGGTTTGAAGAAGTTTCTCCTAACCATAGTCATAGTGGTGACCACAATTATTATTATGTTCTTAATTATTTCAACTGGGATGTTGGTTACTACTGAATGCTTACCATCTGGTAGAATAGTTGTAAATCTAGCATAGTTACAGGTGAAAATTAGTATTGTTATTTATTCTTCGTATCTAATTTATCATCAACTCCTATTTCCACATTGTGCAGTTCTGTACCTCTGTCTTCCATCAGTTATAATTAATATCTAACAACAAATTAAATTACATTACTAGATCCAAAAAATAAGTCTCATTTCGCAAATATTATCGTCACTTTTAGATAAAATCCAATATTTTTCATAAAACACATGTATATGTTACGGGCAATTTGATAAGTCCGGGCATTATTAATACAGACCGGTCTGTATTAATAATGCCCGACTCAATTGGGCAATGTGATTAATACAGCATAATTAATCACTTTTCCCGGCCCTTATGAATAATGCCCATCCTATCTTGGGCAAAGTAATAAAATAGGTGAACTGTAGTGTTTTTGTTTGTTAAATGAAATTAAACTTACAAAATTTTCATGAAAAGTTAACAAAAAATGAACTATTGGACATAGTAGTTAAAAAATAAACATTTTACTTAAGTGTTTCTGGCACTCGCCGGCCGCTGCCGCGGCCCGCTCGCTTCGCTCGCTCGGCTCGTGCGCGTTTTGGTCGCCATACTAACCTAACCTAACCAAATGTTTCTGACTTTTGGCGTAATTTTAGGTTTTAGCTATTTTTTAAGCTATCTCAAACACTAACTTATTACATGGACCACTGGCCGTCGGCCATTATTAATATGGGCCGGTCAAAGTGATAAATTTATCACTTTGGCCATCGTTATTGGGCATTATTAATAAAGACCGGTCCTTATTAATAATGCCCAGTTAATCACGTTGCCCGTAACATATACACATGTAACTTTGCAAATACACAAGTGAACGTGTTATCTATGTAGTTACACGCCTGACCTTTATGTTGGACCCATTCCTACAAATTGTACGTTCTATATTCTATTCTGAACCCTTACAAAGTTAAAACTTTGTTAAGTTATCTAAAGTATTCTGAAGACGCAAAAGTAACAACATTAACTTTTGTTGAGATTTGTAAGCGACGGAATTTAGTGTTGATATTTTGTGAATCTAGAAGCTTTTAGCAGATTGAAATATGTACTTGGTTGTGAATTTTCTGGATAGAATTTTAGAAATAGGTATACTCAAAAGATGAGTTATGTGAATCAGCAATAATGTGAAAAAATAAAACTTAAGTTCGTCTTCCTCTTCTGAGACATTTACAGAACGTACGGTGATAATTTCATCAGGATATTTTTTTAAGAATTAAAGCTAATGCTCCAGCTTAAATCTGATGTTCCAAGAATTTAATCCAATCTCCGTGTGGTGACGGGGTAAGAATACAGTATGACACCACCCCATCTCATCCCATGGGTGTCGTAAAAACCGACTAATGGACTATCCGTGAATATTATCTTTACGTAATTAAAAGAAGGAAAACTTTAAATTTAACCCTATACTAATCCGTCTGGCAAGCGTGGTATTAGTAGGCCAAGTATCACAGTATCACACACAGTAGACATTAATGGGCTGTTATGCTGATATCTAATGCTTGAAGTTGGGAGAGAAGCAAGTTTATCATAGGGGTGAGAAATACCTAAGAAAATCCATGCCTACCCTAGAGAGCATAAATTTTAAATTACCCTTGGTTTCCTACCCACCTGAATATCCCTACGTTAATCTTAATGAAGATCTTTTATGGGTCACTCCTCAAATCATCGTTATTTTGGAGGCTATAAGTATAGATTGTTTAGTCTACCTTCAGTCAAAATTTACATAAAGAAAAAGGTAATTTCTGAAGGAAGCATAATTTAGCATTGTATTATGTTTGCACTCATAACTTCAAGAGGCAGCAGTGCACAAGCACTTCATAGTCAAAAGTTATGCAAACTTGTCTAAGCTAGCAAAAAGTTTTTGCTTTACCTATCTAACAAACGGTTCAGTTGCTCAAACGTGAATACGTAACAAACATTAATAGGTAAGTACAGGACTTATATTATCAATGAGAATATTTCTTGCCGGTCCTATTTACGTACTTGTCATGACTTGTATGTTATATTACCTATTGTCTACAATAAAAATATTTACGTATATTTAAATAAAAGTATTTGTACTTAGTTTTATTACTCTTTATGGAGTTTTAGGGCTTGTGAGGATCGTAAGACATGACGTTTAGTAGTATTTGCGTATATATCAGATTTCTCCGAGTATTTGCCTTTAAAAAAAGTTTTGTATTTTAATTGTCCGATTTAGAAGTATTTCAATTAGTAGGTACAGGTACCTACTTTAATTTTTCATTTACTTAGTGCCATTTGTAGTACATAATATAAAGCCTTGTTATAAAGTGACAGTGTCTTCTACATATTTTACAAACACACTATCAAATAAACCTAAAAGCTGACTTATGATAATAACAAAATGTTATTTTGCACTACTTAATATCATTATAAAATTCATTCCTCACATTTTTTTTAGTAAAATAATTATTTTAAAATGAATGATATTATATAATAAACAATATATAATAAAGAATATGCATTAAAACGTTTATCAAACACAATAACTCATGCAAAATAATCTAAAAACACTTTTTAAAAAGGGTATAACTATCACGGAGCTTGTACACGCTAAGAAAAATCGCCGGGCCTACGCAAGAATTCGTGTCGTTTTTAAGCACGACCTGTGTACACAGCGTCGGCGATGAATAAGAAAATTTTCTTGTCTGCGCAAGACAAGACACGGCGAACGTTGTTGCGGAGGGGCGGAGAGCGGTGTAGTAGGGTATCATACTTGTTTGCTTTCTAGTTAACATTTTTACTAAAGGAAACTCACACTGATTATCACACTTGTTATTACTTGCGCGCCCTACGCCCGTCTGACGACTGTACGAAAAAAATCCTGGCGTGTACCATTGATTTACAAAAAACCAAAGATACACACTCCACTTCCCAAAAACGTCCGCAACAAATAGGCGCATTGTGCACTTTTTTTAAATAAGTATCGCGTTGTTCTACCGGCAAACGTCAATCATTAAATATTATTGCTATAGGTGCATTACTTTTTAAATACAACTTTATGCCATGCGTGTAAGATTGAATTTGAAAAAAAAATATGTTTACGATATTACTATACGTATTTATTGCGTATGTTTAATTTGGTGACACTTTTGGCTGTTAGTTTTGTTTGAAAATGTGCATCTTGAGTTTTTTATAAATCAATGGCGTGTACACGTTCCGAATTGTCTTGTCTGCGGAAGACAAGAAAAGTTTTCGTATACGAAAAAGACAAAATTCTGAACGTCTACACGAAGATTTGTCTTGTCTGGCGTAGACACGGCTAATTTTCTTAGCGTGTACAAGCGCTCTTAGTTTATCAAAACAGGCTCGATTAATTCTCTTTTAAACTCTCTTTATCGTCCATTGAAGCGTATTTACAAAGAAAAACTATTTGTTAATAGGTTTTTGACCGTAAATAAAGAGCGAGTAAAAAAGGATGAGTTTGTCTAGACTGCTGGAGCTATATTTTAAAATAAGGTACGTTATTTTTGGCCTCCCACGTAGTACTAATAACTTATCATCTCATAACAGCCCTTTAATGTTCCACTGCAGGGACAGGCCTCCTCCCGTGACGAAGGAATACTTGGCCTACTAATACCACGATCGCCAAACGGATTGGTATAGGGTTAAATTTCAAGTTTTCCTTCTTTTTATTACGTAACGATAATATTCACGGATAGTCCCTTAATCGGCTTTTACGACACCCTTGGGGTGAGATGGGGTGGTGACCATATTGTATTATTACTCCGTCACCACACGGAGTACCTACTACTAACTTATACTAAATTAAATTTACTTTTTTTAACACGATGATACTACTTAGTGCAATTAGAGAATGGTTTAAGGCGTTTATAAAGTGTTTCGTTACCTTTTTGAATACTTCGTCAAAATGTGTTTTATTCGTATCAACTTCAAATCATAAAATAATAATTAAAATATTGTAAAAAGATAGTATTTTCAAATTATGGTAATCCTTAATCAGCTCTAAAACATTATTAAATTTCTTATTTGCAAAAGTATCTAAAACAAATTGCATCGTTTTATGAGTAAATACAAAAAGTATACAAAGTTCACACTACACCATGGCCCTTACATGTGATAAAAGCAGGCGTTGATTCAAAAAAGAGTTGAATAAAATATTCATTACAATTGCCTACGAAAGATGCCATTCAATGAACAAAAGTAGATTCATCATCACAATAAAAATAAACCTTTCAGTTCCAAATACGTATTATTATCATCATAATCTGCTTATGTAGGGACCGTCACTACTGGACATAGGCCTCCTCCAAACTTTTCCACGCACTCTCTTGTCCCGGTAATCATAACAGCCCATTAATGTCCCACTGCAGGGACGGGTCTCCTCCCGTGACGAAGGGATACTTTACCTACTACGAGTAATACCACGCTGGCCAGACGGATTGGTATAGGTAATTTAAAATTTTCCTTCTTTTTATTTCGTAAAGATAATATTTACGGATAGTCCCTTAATCGGTTTTTACGATGCCCATGGGATGAGATGGGGTGGTGACATATTGTATTCTAACTCCGTCACCACGCGTTGGTTCCGGTAATATTCTGGTAATATTTTGAAAACGTTTACCACAATTAAATTGAATTCATATTCATTGCAAACCTGAATAGCATATTGCAATCAATTGATTAACTGAGAAACTAATTACCGAGAAATATGTAGTACTAATAGACCTGTTGATTATTCCACCTCTTCAAAGTCTGGGTCCTGGGTACTAATCAAGTAACAAAGTAATTAAGCTAGGTTTGCGGTACTGGCACTAGATGTCGTTAGTGGCTGCTATTAGTTAATTACTGTCCTTTGACGACGTTCATTTCCGGAACATAATATATTTCATTTACTTCCTTGCTTAAGCTTGTAAATCGTTAAGTAGAGCTTTAAGATCTTGACGACTTTATTTTCATTTGGTTAGTTCTATATCGTAGGAGATTGTATAATATAAGTATCTATAACCGACTTGATACAATCAGATTGTTAACCAAAATTACCTTTTCTCTTATTTTCTCTGATTTATGAGTGGTATTAGATTTTTTTTATCTGAGTGTGAGTTAGTGTAAGATTGCTAGACAAAGGCCTCTTCAGCTGATTTCGACATGTTTCGGTCCATGATCAGCACAAACAATTATTGTTTCGAGTGTGATGCCAACCCATGACCTTGTGCTTGGCAGACACTATCTAAATAGCCACGCCACCGACGGAGCTATTATCCTTAAACTCATTATTTATACAATGTAATTCCTTCCTTTGCAATATATTTGTGAGATGAAATGCTACAATCACAGAAATAATTTGTTTTGCGCTCTAAAAGTAATAGTTCATGCAAACACCGTGCAAAGCAGGTGGCACAGAATTAATTTCCACGGTTCAAAGTAACTAAAATTATATAAATCAGGTGCAGTGCGTGCTTCGCAGTTTTAAGTACTTTAGTTAATTAACACAGCCTTAGTATAAAACATAATTAAATCTATTTTTAGTAGGAAATTTTGTGACTGCTTTTATCGACGTTCATATTACAAAGACTCGCTTTTGAGCGCGACGATTTACGATCAAAACTTTTTTTTTTTAATTTTTAGCATTGTAAAAAAAGTTAATTGTAGACATATGTAAAAAAGTGAGTAATAAAATTGTTATATCCCTTAAGTGCAAGTGCAACTGATTATTAAATGGACAAGAGTAATGTCTTTATTTAAAATAAAACCGGTCAAGTGCGAGTCTGACTCGCGCACCGAGGGTTCCGTACAAACCTATTTATTTTCCCGCCAAATTGTGATAACGTCAGGATTCAGCTGTTTAAATACTATTTTTCCCGCCAAAATTCAATGACGGCACGACTAAGCTGTCAATAAATATTTTCCCGCCAAAATACTGTGACGTCAAAACTGATCTGTCAAAAATTATGTGACGTCACGACGCATCTGTCAAAAATTCAATGACGTCACGACTTAGCTGTCAAAATATATTTTCCCGACAAAATTCTGTGACGTCACGACTCATCTGTCAAAAATTCTATGACGTCACGCCTATCTGTCAAAATTGACAGCTGTCAAAAGTGACAGCTGTCAAAGTGACAGAGGTCTCAAATATTTTCCCGCCAAAATAATATGACGTCACAAATCATCTGTCAAAAATTCTGTGACGTCACGACTCATCTGTCAAAAATTCAAAAACGTCAAGGCTCAGCTGTCAAAATATATTTTCCCGCCAAAATTCTGTGACGTCACGAATCATCTGTCAAAAATTCTGTGACGTCACGACTCATCTGTCAAAAATTCAAAAACGTCACGGCTCAGCTATCAAAATATATTTTCCCGCCAAAATTCTGTGACGTCACGAATCATTTATCAAAAATTTAAAAACGTCACGGCTCAACTGTCAAAAAATATTTTCCCGCCAAAATTCTGTGACGTCACGACTCATCTGTCAAAATTCTATGACGTCACTGGTCACGTGACCAAAATTCTATGACGTCACAGGTCACGTGACTCAGCTTTCCCGCCAAAATTCAATGAAATCAAAATATAATATGATTGAAGTAAAAATTTAAGGTTTTCGGAATTTTCCCATTACATGTACAATAAGACCTTGCTTCAGGCCAAATTTCAAGTTTGTAGTTAGACTGGAAGTACCCTGTAGGTTTTTGCCTTTACCCCTCTAATTTTGCGACATAAACGGCTATATCTCTTGATTGCGTTGGATTAGCAGTTTGATTTTTTTACGGCACTAAGAGGCAACAAGTCTTAGTATTTGGTGAAAATTTCAACTTGATACCTCCACGCGTTCCTGAGATAAATGGTCTTGACAGACAGACGGACGGACGGACAGACGGACGGACAGACGGACGGACGGACAACAAAGTGATCCTTTAAGGGTTCCGTTTTTTCAAAACTGGCACGGAACCCTAAAAAAACACCGTTTAAGCATTGTGAGGCGTCAGCTTGGTAAACAAATAGATACTTATTATGCATTTTACGAACATAAGTCACAAGTCTATTATAATATTATATTCGTTTGACTGATACCAATATCTAATGTTGCTTTCGCTGTGAAAGTATTTTGCCTGAAAACTGACAATGGTTATGATATTCCTTACACTTCCACAAAGTTGTGATAGTACACCAATTAATATAGCGTGTATTATGAATACTAAATAACTAATTTTCTTCTAAATAAAAATAAAGCTGTATTTTTGTAAACACACAACTTATTCAAACGCAGACCAAATCAAACAACCGTATTCATGTACATAAATATTTCAGTATTGCGAGGATCAACACACTAACTGGAGCGTGGCAAGCAGATACACCAAAAATACATACCACGATTTAATTGTATTGTATTGTATTTATAACAGAACGCATTGTATTTTAATTTGTATTTTCTGTATAAGTTCTTTACTTGACGATTATTTATTGTAGAACTGGTATTGTATTTCTTACACGACGTACTTAATGTATTTTCATTTGTATTACTATACTAAGGTCTTTACCACCACCGCGCCGCCCGTACCCATCTGTATGAAGCAATACAAAATAGTTATGTATTTCAAAGTAGCTGCTATAGTAATAGCTTTTCAGATTTTACACTTTGAAATTAAAGTGATGTCTACCTTAGCTATATTAAAATAAGTGTTATACTCCCTTGACACAAATTCAAATAGTTTACTTGTATTGTAGATAATCGCAGCAGTAAATACAGTGTCGTAACATGTACGCGGTCACGAGGGATTTAAACATTATTGTGTATAAATAGGTCTGCATCAGGAAATACAACAAGCTTCTGATAATGTCATCGATACTAATTAACTAATTCTGGTTACTAATATGTCACATCTAGAGATAATATTGTATGGTCGTTACAAAGCAAATCTGCTAAGTAAGTCACATGCGAACTCATAAAAGAACAGAGTCACAAGCCTAATGACGGAAACCAATGGCAAAATTTAATAATAATAATTTGATATGTAGTACTTTTTGTACCATACTTTATCTCCATATCCCACTGGATATAAGTATAAATATATATAATAATATGAGATAGTAGATAGGATATAAGATAATAAGTACACTTACTTATTGATTGAACTATACTTTAAGTACGAAATACAATGGTGGAATTTACAGTATGATATTATGATGAAATTAGATCAAATTATTACCGCATGAGTTTAATATTCCGTTTAAAGTCAATTGTAATTTTGATAAAGGTAATAGCTACTGTTTTTTTGTTCCTAAATAGATAAACTTTTGTGTGGGGAATAATAATACAAAAAAATTCCGCATCTCAGTTTTGTGATTCGCGTAAAAAAAAGATAGAGCCCTCTTATCTCTTCATCTCAAAAGGCAAAGAAATAGCGAAGTAGCAAACATTAATTTTAACCCAGAGCCGCGGGCAAAAGCTAGTAAAAATATGAATAATGCTTAATTTCAATGCAATTTCCAACGAATACCCGTTGCACTTTAACACAATCATATGAAAATTGTAAAGAATTCTTCTGTAGAGTTTCTATTGTAATAAAATAACAAAGGTTTCGTAAGAATGGAAAGTTTAAATCATACATTATTTGAATTGGTTCTTATTCAAAAGTTTATGTGAAGTTCATTTATTAATTGAATAATAAACTTTTTGAGGCCGCGGTGGCATTTATTAACTTCAAAAAATGTTTGATTTCCATTAAATTAATAATGTAAAATACACACATAAACTTATGCATTGTTTTCATTGGACTAAGCAGAGATTTTGTGTGGACATAGGAAGGACCCATTCATTGAGCAATGAGAAGTGTTGTGATTACTACCAAACTGCCTAAAACAATATTATCATAAAACAATTACTTATTTATATTAGTTTCTGCTGATCACATAGTTTATTAAAAAAAGTATACAAATCTAAAGATTTCAAAATCCATACTAATATTATAAATGGGAATGTGTGTCTGTTTGTAGAAACATACACACTTTCTCAAAATAACAATTTTGTAACATAACATTGAGAAAATAAATGAACTATGTCTTTCTTTCACGGCAAAACGGAGCGACGAATTGACGTGATTAAGTGGAGATAGTTAAAGGGATGGAGAGTAACATAGGCTACTTTTTTTTTTCTTCTGTGCCAGGAAAGGGGAGCTGTGTTACCCCGAATTTAACGCGAGCGAAGCCGCGGTTAAAGCTGGTTCTAAATAAAGCAAACCACAACAAAAACAAACACAATCCAAAAACTTTAAGCTCTATTTTTGTCTCAACGGTATAAATATAAAATGATAAATTGTTTCTATGGCGCGTTAGTATCCCTAATAGAATTATGTGACAAGCTTGAGGGCGAGCATGTGGTAGAAACCTTCATTAAGGACCACTATGTTTGCTTCATGTTATATACTTACAGTTCTGTGTAGATTAACAAACCTAATTATGTTTGGGAACTTTGATGTTATGGTTACGTAATGATGGGGTAAAATATAGATAGCATTAGTAAGCTTAAGCCCTCACTAAGTAGAATTTTGCATAGTACTTTTGATAGACGCTGAGATTAATACAGAATCTAGTTAATCGCAGTCCACCGGAGACGACAGACAGTCCGCACAAATGATTTTAAAATCGCAACCGCCGTATCTGGCATGGCAGCTGTTTATCCGTACTAAGAATAAAGTCAGATTAGAATAGGGTTTCGAGCTTTAAATGTAAAGGTATGGCGTTTAACTATTAATTTGATAAACTAACATGACGTTTACCTTTTTTGGTGAATACATCAATCAATCAACTAGTCTATTGCTGTCCACTGCTGGACATAGGCCTCTCCCAACACGCACCACAGAACACGGTCCTCATACATACATACCGCATCATACATACATACATACAAAAAATTAAACGGCCATAACAATACAAACATTCATGACAAAGTTTTATATTAACCGGAAATCGAGCCCAAGACCTTTGCGTAACAATTATACTTATAGTATGTATGTTACAGCCAAAGTAATAAATATGAATATTATACATAATAACTAGCCATTATGTATAAGGGCTACTCAATTTTGATAAAGTGATTAATTCATTAAATTTTACCTTTTAACTTGCAAAAGTCAGAAACAGTTGGTTAGGTGCCGCGGCAGCGGCCGGCGAGTGCAAGAAGCATTTTATTTTATGTAAAACTAGAATACAGTACATATTACTAGATTCTCCTTTGGTCACCATACTAACCTAACCTAACCAACTGTTTCTGACTTTTGCCTTAATATTGTATTTTTGCCAGTTAAAAGGTAAAATTTCAATGAGTTTTGACTAACATCGATGGTCAAAACCACTTTTAACTGAAAAAAACCAGTCAAAAGTGGTTATGAGTTTTGACTATAACATATATAATGGCTAGTTAATGTTATTAATTCTGCGACATTTATCACTTTATCAAAATTGAGTAGCCCTTATACATAATGGCTAGTTATTATGTATAATATTCATATTTATTACTTTGGCTGTAACATGTATACCACGACACAGAAGTCTTTAAATAATAAAATAATAAAAGATTGTACGATTCCCATGTAACAACTATATTTCAAGGGTCATTAGACACTATTCACTGCATCAGGCGGAAAATGTCCATTATTGAGAATAAGCGTCCGTACTACAATAACGATCAATTCTCGAGGAAATAAAGATAATCGTCACATTGGACAGACATTTTAATGGTGACCGTAGGATTTTGTTACTTTATTGGCAAGTACTTGAATATAAAACTGACCGTAAACCAATTATAGCTGTATAAAATACCTCTTACAGAAATAGAACGATAGAATAGAACCAACTTTTTAAAGGGGGTGAGCAAACAATACGTCAATTAATCAGTGGCAAAGTAGTGGTGTGAGAGGCTTCCGTGGACGTCGTGGGTTCGAATCCCACGCAAGATAATTGTGATCTACAATAATATTGTCTTGACCCTGGATTTGCTTTGTGTCTCTTTAATTTTTTTGTACAGTTTTGCGACACAGATCATGATGCCAAGTGCTTTCTTCACCAACATTAGCCAAGAATCCAATTACCGTGAAAACATTACAGTTACTTGTCTTAAACATAACAAGTTGATTATTGGGAGTACGACCCACACTATTAGAACCTTCATTAACACAAAGATATCCCGAAGGCGAATATTAAATGCCCTCGTCCGAATGAAACTGCGGTAAGGGAAACTTCATATAATTATTTTACCAAATTATATTCTTTGTCTGAGATTTAGCCGGATACGCTCCACTTTCTTAATTTAACCATTCATTAAGATTTTTAAGTCTTGTTTAGTTCATTTTGAATTTAATTAATGCCTTCCCATTTTATTTTTCAAGACAATGCGCAACATCTACTCATTTCATAATTAAATATGAGTACACCTTAGCTACTTTAAGTGCTTTGTTTTAATAATCCGTCTCGTTAAAATGCCGATTCCGTTCCTTTTAAAAGTTTGTTTGTTTAAATAAAATTACCTAGGTATATAACTATCAGTAAGGTTTTGAAGCAGTTGCTTCAATGCTTGACAACCGCTTAACCGCTGAAGTTCTAATGGTGGCGGCTAGTCTGTAAAGTGAAGAATAGTGTCCTTACTAAAGGGAAACCTACCAGGGTCAACCAGGTAGTACCGCAGACTTCAAAGACATAGTTTAGTTAGAAGATATTTGGAAGACCTATGTGCCTATTCCCGAATTTTAAAGATGATAATATAACAACTCTAAATAAAATTAGGGTACACGTATACTGTCCCACACTGGCTCAATCTGTAAAATTAAAGGTTCGTTGGTGACAACAAAAACACAAAAAATTTAATTGTTTGTTCTGTCCACAAATAGTTGTCTTAGGGCTGGAATTTCTTCATGTCCGTTGAATTTATATTCGTAAAAGTCCCTAATAATACAGCACATTTCCTAGAATTGGTATTAAAAAAATACACAACTAAAACACAAGTAATAACTATGCCGAGACATACAACTTATTTCCTGCGTTTTCTCTTACAAAATATTTACCTCATTACTATGTAAGATAAGTTAAGAATAGGCACCCGAATGAAGTCTGTTCAACTTGTGAGTAGCGGCCACAAAGTTCGTTTCGGTGTTGTTCTAAAGTCTATGAATTAATTGTGCTCAATTAGAACTCACACTAAACTAACTATAATTTGTCTTTACTTAACGAGTGTGCTTAAGTATACTAACAAGTAACTTTCTAAACTAATTAATTGATTAAGTAGAATTTAGTGTTGTTTTCTTTTAAAGTTACGTTTGCTGTAACTTTTCTTCTTACTAGACTTTTAACATTTCACTGCAAGAACCGGTGAGCTTGATGTAGAGTAGCCTAGCCTACTAACTGGTACCCTGACAATAAGCAAACCAAAAGACACTACTGAACACCTTTATAAGGTCGTACTATTAACTAGATTATATAACAATGACATCGTAATTTTTGTATCATATACATTTTTGTGATGATTAAAGAGCGCTTAACTAACTTAGCAGTTTTTAAAAACTAACATTTGACGTGCCAATATTCTGTCTATGATAAGTCATTCAAATGCTTCCCAAAATAATATGTTAATAACTTTACATATTTAAGGAAACAACTGTAATAAAAAAAGCGTTAGGGTGTCATTTATTCTGAACTGGCAACAGCCTGGAAACGAGTTGCCAAAATTGGCGTAACAAAGTAAATATCCAAATTAGGGGCACAAAATGGATTAACTTTATCGTACGTGTCATCCTGTTTCATTTAAATTAATTAAATTGAGCTACATTTCAAACTCCGAATATAATTATATACATTAAGTACAATTGTTGAAAGGTCCCTATTTATTACGCTTTTTAGGTACTCCAGGTGTGAGAAGGATTTGTCAAATTGATTCAATGGTGATATATTTCATAATTACATGTGATTAATGTCCTGATGTAGGGTGGTGCCTCCTTCAGTAGCAGAGTATTACTTAGCCAATAAGTGCCATACTAACGGTTTGGTATAGGGCTTTACATCAAATTGTCTATCTTTAGCTATCGTAGATATTATAATGTATGGGTAACTTTTTTTGTTATAAGTATTAAAAATTTATTGTGCTAAAATGTCTATAACAATATTCTACAAGAAACAACGACATAGTATCTTAATTCCTTCATCAAAAGTCCAAGTAGCATCATAGAGTTAGTAATGAATGTTTGCATACTGCATTCTCATACCGTGTGTGAGTGCAACGTTAGCTTCGTCTCCTCTGCTCGCCACAGGGACAGAGATAGCTCACTACATATGCAGATGTATGGTAATAGACATTGTATAATCATATTTGTTGGGAGATGATACTGAACTTTGTAGTTTGGAGTGCCCCGTACGGGTTTGTTAGGTTCTATAATAGTTTGTCTTTAGTTTCCATTTTAGAAGCACGTTTTCTATTCTATGTGTTATGCAGGTTTTTTATATAAGTTGTAGTTAATGTTGCGGTAATGTTTCTTAAATAACCACAAAATCAGACAAAGTGCTGCAAAAATCTACTAAATACAAATTATACAAACTATAACTTATTTTAATAATTTAATTATACAAATTTATACACATATCTCGTGAGGAAACCGACTTCATCGTTATCAGGGAATATAATAGGACGACTTCTTGAAGAATAATATCGTGTAATATTATTTCATTTCTCATCCATAACTTAAACAAATAATTAAAAATGGTAATTTATTACGAGTTTGTACGTAATTTACTCTAGTTAAAATGTAATTACTCATTCATAACGAAGAAAATCATGAAAACGAAATTACAAACATGGCGTTTACACAAGAAATAATATCCTCTTTGTAATTCCAATCTCATCAAATGGTTGGAAATGTGATGGAAATGAGAAATTTATCAAAATTCTACCAAATAAATAGCTTTGTATTATTTGTTTTCTATTATATGGAAAAAATTTAATTATTTTCCTTGAAATTATGTAATAAAATACATGGAAACTCAATTTAGTTTTCCCTCTTTCTTGGAAGGAAGCAAAAGAAACAGTGGTTTCTTGTATTAGACATTTGAATGATTAATATAAATTAGATGGAATGTTGAATTTGTGAAGAATAATATCATTGTATGTTTTAAGTTAATGTTACTCAATCTAATGAATAGAAAATAAAGACATAATAATATCTTTCTACGTAAAATTTTTAGAAATAGTTTCTCCGAATAGTTTAACTGTGTATGCTTAAAAATACATTAAAACGCATACTGTAGCACAGAAAAAAACAATTGCTTGACTCTAATAATAATGTTTTTTTTTAATCTGTTCATCACTTAAATGAAAAATCGTTTTAATTACGGCATCCAAATGAACAATACAATTGAAAACCTCATTAGGTTTTGCGGTTAAATGTTATTAAGCGTAACTGGAATATGTATACCTCTTTGGTAGACCAACAACTGTTAAACCGGAACACGAGTTTGATTTGAAATCATATTAGATTACAGTAGTTTGCAATTGTATTGTCAATTATTTATCAGTATGTATAATATAATTTTTGGATTCTCTAATTCTTCTCAAATACTGTGGTCTTTGAGACTCTTTATTAATGTGTTAATAAGTTTGTATTTACACAGTATAATGTATGAGATTAAAATGAAATAGTAATTAAAAGATTTTCGAAGAATCAAGATAAAAAAACACCATAATTACAAAACAAATTACTGGAACCTATAAATAACTTCATTCATGATGAAAAAACTCAACATCGCAAGCACTCAAGCACATCAACCAACAGGTAACAAATTTAAATATTCCACCTCCCTTGAGAAATCAGAATTGATGAAAATTACGTTCAGCAATGCCTTGAGACTCTCACGTATAATAAAGCATTGCTTGATACAAATACTGTTGAAACGTTAACTGTATGGAAACTGGAGGTCGTTCCATCTAATTCCCGGGGGTGAACAATAGATTTGTCACTCCGTTACTGAGATATTCTGATGTAAAAGAAGCTCTGTTTTTTTAGAGTACGTGCGTTAAGGTCGTTCCTCACCAAACAACCCGCATTGGCCAGTATCGGCTCACACTGGCCAGTATCAGATGCGGCGAAAGCCGGCCGGATCGGTTTCCGCCGCATCCAGTACTTAAGGAAGGACCCGTCCTTAACGAGGACGCTTCGCTTCTATTTAGTTTCATAGTTTTAAACCTTCAGTGCAGACTGTGTTTACTCTTGACTTGGTAATATAAACTTTAAACACTGATACAAGATTTAATTTCGTTTAAAGATTGTAAAAATTTATTCGATGCGCCGATGCGGGCCGATGCGGGCCGTTTGGTGAGGATGGACCTTTATCATCTGAGTCGTCAAGTCATAATAGTCAAAAATATACATATAAGAAAACCCGTAAGTGCAAACGAGATAGATATAGAGAAATTATATGACCCTAAGACTCAGTTGATAATGCGCATTGTACACTAAACATTGTTATGACGCTGTAGCGGTGACAAACAAAAGCTCATACTTTACACGAAATATTCCTTCTACATTGATATAAATATGTATAAATATACAATACCAGAACATAAATATAAGAGAACAATAGACAAAACAAGGGTTAGAAGGACTTACATTAATCCTTTTTATTGAACAAGATTGTCGCACAAGTTTTGAAGGCGGATATTAGCTAATCTGGAATAAAGGAACGAGTTCCAAGTTTCCTACAGTTCCATTATTTGAAGGGTTTGTTCAGAAGCTACGGTACTGTTATGTTCAATATCATTTAATTGTTTTGTGTCTGATAATATTTTTTTAGCTGAGGGAGAAATGAGTATGGTTTTATTTAATTTGTAAATGGGATATTGATAAAAAAATGTTGGCTTTCAAGGATTCTGTTTATTTTATTATGATAATAATAATTATTATCAGGTATTAACGCGTATAGATTTTAGGTAAACACTTGCAATTATTTACCTTGAGCCGCTCGACGTTTCGGCCAGGTTACACCAGCCATGGTCACGAGTACTCTACTCGTGATATAATATAATGAAACGAGAAAGTTTCAAAGCTAAATCTGTGTATTTGTTAGTCATGTTTTATAATAATGGAACAACAACATTTTTATACAAAAATTTACCTAGTGCTTATTGAAATATCTATTTTTCAAGTTTAGATTGATTTACTTTAACATAAAAATAGATACATATTAAAATAACAATAAAGTAAAGTAACCTATATTTTATAATGTCACGATAAAATGAGGCCATGTCTTTTAATTGACTTTAGTTTACGAGCTATAATAACTTACAAGCAACATTGACGTCATCATTTTATTGATTCAAGAAACAGTAATAGATTAGAAACTTTGTGAAGCTTATTAATATAAAAAGTATATTATAGTTGGGGAAAAAGTCTTTTCGTATTTTTGTATGAAAAGTCAAGACATTTTTTTCAAAGTTTATTTACATTTATTTACAATATATATGTACCGTTTTGTTGAACAACTTTCTGCCATTTTGTGGGCAGAGACATTATCCCGTTACTGTAGAAACTTTGGGACTTCTGATCAAAAAAACGGGACAAATAGTTTTGGCAGTCCTCTCTTGAGGTCAACCTTACAGAACCTAAAGAATTCTGAAGAGACCGAAACAGGTGAAAATCTGAAGGCGCAAGGTCAGGGCTATATGGTGGATGCACTAGGACCTCCCAGTCGAACTCTCTTAATTTTTGCTGAGTGGCTAAAGATGTGTGTGGTCTAGCGTTATCGTGACCACACCCTTCCTGTTGATCAATTCCGGCCGTTTTCTCTCGACTGCTTCCTTTAATCTCATTAGTTGCTGTCAGTAAAGATCAGAATCGATGGTTTTGCCGGGCGGTAAAAGCTCATAATGAACAATGCCCTTCCAATCCCACCATACACACAGCATCACCTTATTTCGTGTTAGGCCAGGTTTGGCCACAGTCTGTGAAGCCTGGCCAACTTTCGACCACGACCTTTTTCGCACGTTCTTGTCGTACGTGATCCACTTTTCATCGCCAGTTATCAATCTCTTCAAAAACGGCTCGGTTTCATTACGTCTCAATAATGAATCGCAAATGAGTACACGGTTCATTAAGTTTCTTTGAGTGAGCTCGTGTGGCACCCAAATATCGAGCTTTTTTGTATAACCAGCTTTCTTCAAATGGGTCAAAACTGTTTTGTGGTCAATTCCCAGTTCTTCAGCCACATCGTAACTACTAATATGCCGATCTTGCTCCACTCTTTCAAAAATGGCGTCCTTTTTATTCGTAACAGGGCGACCAGAGCGAGGTGCATCTTTAACATCAAAATTTCCGGACTGAAAACGTTTGAACCAAATTTGTGCTACTCTTACTGACACTGCATCAGGTCCATAAACATCACAAAATTTTTTCACTGCTTGAGTTGCATTTTTGCCTTTTTTATAATAAAATTTTAAAATGTATCGAATTTCTTCATTAGATTCACTCATTTTTACGGAGAGAAAAACAAATGAAAAATAGCGGGAAACAACTTCTTTTTATTTTTTTCTTTTCTTTATAATGTAACCTTTTTAATGTTACCAAAACCAGCCAGACACAAGTAGTACAGTCAAAGAAATTTTATAATAAGTTTATACCTACGTTATGCGAAAAGACTTTTTCCCCGACCTATTATTAAGATGGCAGACGATCTAACCTAAGGCAGTGGAAAACTGATGAAGGCCACAGGACCCCGTAAAGTGGGTGATGCCTGATCTGGCTGTCAATAGCCATGCTGTCGTATGACGGATGGATGGAATAGATAGTAACGTTGTTTATATAGGGCTTATCATCAAATCATTGTATACCATTCGACTCACTCTTTTGTTAGGTATGTATCGTATATTACGCTTTAGAAAATAGAATAGAATATATATTTTTTGAATACTCTTTGCTTACCAAGTCGTAAGTCTCTTCAGCCTAAGGACGATGTCGGAAGGTTTATGTTGGTATCATGGCTGTGCATGTGTCTATAAGAAAGGGTACTGTAGTGGACCATAAGTCTTAACAGCTTGTATCTGAGATGTACGCAGTGGTTCGATTGTGCTCTGGCATTCCTGACGTCCTTGAGCAACGGTTTTCCTTTACTATAAGAGAAGGCCGGCTTGCTTGCATCTAAAAGTAGAAAAAAAATATACTATATATCTTGATGACTTTATGAAAACCTAGGTATTTATCTTACTAGTATCTAGGCTAATTAGTATATACCACGAGTAAGACTCGTATACTCGTATTAAAAATATCTTGAATTTATGAGTACCACATAGACTATACTACGCACTACAAACTAAGCACTCCGTACCTTTCTACTTTTATGAGCATTTTAAATATCTTTTACGACAGATTCATACACGAAGATGATTTCAAGCAAAAACACTTCAACGATGCCTTATCCGGCAATAAAACAAGACTATATCCACTGTAAAGGAACAGTAGAAAACCATAAACTACAAAATTATGACCTTATTATACCCGCCATTGTACAAGTAATAAACAAAGTGAAAATTGGGTTCGTTCTAATTTTGCTCGCAACCACAGCAGTCAACGATAAAGGGGAAAATTAGCAGTTTGTGTACTATAAGTTAAATATTAACTTTGTACTCTGTTTGATGTTTGAAATTAATCGTTTTAATTTATGAACGAACGAATATCATACCTTTGTAAGCTAGATCAAAAGATATAAAAATATAATAGATAAAACTAAAATGAGTTATTAAACAAATATAATTTAAAATTTTCAAAACCACAAAACAGATTTTTAGCAAACTTTTGCAAAATATTCGCACAAATTCGTTATGTATGTTACATTCCAATCGCTCTAATAAGTCCCCAAAATGAATAAAGACCTCTCAGTTGATTCACTTGGCTACAAGGGAGAGCTTTGTGCTCTAGGTCTAGCAGTTTTTCCTTGTTTTGCAAGTTTTTTTATACACCACGTATATGAAAAGTTGGTATTAGCCAGAGAGCACAAATGTTATCTCTTTCCATTTCTCGAAAGGAAAATAGAAAACGAATTGAATTAAAACTAGACGTTTTTGTATAGACTATTGTATTAAGTTTTTGTAAAGACAATTATTGCACTAATGGTGTGCATACACGATCCTTTCTATCGTCCAATCGGCATGACACTGCAGGCTTGATCCAATATCAATCAAGAGAAACGAAATTCGATCATGCCATCAATTTTAACTGTCATGCCGATCCACTCGCGCCCACGATCAATTCTAACTGTTCCAATCGGTAGCGTCATGCCGATTGGACGATAGGAAGGATCGTGTATGCCCACCATAAGGATCAATTTTTACAGACACAAATTAACAGACACTAAGAAAAAGAGCACTAAGGCTCTAGACTATAATTAGTAGATCAACTAAAAAATGATCATGCGTGGCATTCGAACCCCCGAACTTGTGAACGGCAGCCTCACACAACTGATTTGCCACTCAGACAGTTTAAAAATAGGTACTACAAAGTTTTATATATACGAGTAGATAACCTAGATTACTTTACTCTAGCGTAGTATCAGAGAAATAAATAGAAAACAAGTTTTAAATAATTATTATTAGTTGCGTGTAGAAAGCACAAGTTTTTCCATTAAATCTCACTTGTCGCCTTTGAATGTGATTCAGTGCTTAACTTTAATGTTTGCTTCGCTCCACTGTTCGTATTAAGTATTTGTTTACTAAAGTTACGTTATAAGTTAGTTTGAAACCATTGTTGTTTACACCTTACATTTTTTTCACATGGTAATAATTACAAACTAGTAAACATCACGACATGAATACAGGAGATAATTACTAGTTTTTGAAATAAGTTATCCTTTAAGTATAATGTCAGCATAGTAGTAGCATTCCTCAGTACAAGTTTTTCTAAATCATCGTGATAAAATAGGATAAATTATTTACTTACTTATTTATCCTATTTTACGTTTTAAACGTATTTTAAATATAACAGAATTAAATAGAAGATTTCATAAGTCAAATCATAAGAAACAACATACATACATAAACTCACGCCTTATCCCGTCCGGGGTAGGCAGAGACGACCGAACGCCACTTGTCACGATCCTGGCAAACAAAGAAACAACTACTTATAAAAGTACCATCTCTTTGTGTTTATGGATTTGACCTTCTCAGTTGCTCTGTATTATGCGTACACAGCATAGTTCAAGGCTCAGCTAAAAGAAAGCCAATGATATTTTTTACAAAACAGATCATATGAAACATACAAAAATTTAATTAATATAAAATAAATACCTACTATCTTTAGTATAATGTAATAATATCTAATTAGGCGTAGTTAAACATACGATCATAATAAATTTTCTGTATGATGCCCGTATCAAATTGACTTATAAATTCCTAAAACAATTATCTAGCCTTGTGTCCTTCTGTTCTGCTGCGAGACGCTCCACATTATGGTATTTTGTTTTACGTGTTTCAGAAGGCTCGTTGATAGTCGATCCTGGCTGTTGAGCCGACAAAGAACCTAAGCCACTTTAGAAACCTATGGGCTGCTTAGTTATATCTTGATACCTGGTTGGTCACTCACCAAACTATAGAAAAAAAAAAGAAATTTCTGTACCTACGACAAGTAAAACATTGTATATTTTTAACAAATATATTCCCAAAAACTTCGGAGTAAGTACCTCTGGATCTCGCCTTTTGAATAATGTATTAAAATTGGTAACTCAATAAGGAATTTATGCCTGGCGTAGGGACGACTTTAGGGACTGGTTTATACAAAACTGAGAGAAATAGAAATCTTTCGTTTGAAGTAATATGTAAAAGTAAGAAAAAGAAAAAAGTTGTTTACTCTCGTTCTTTTAAGTTTTATTGACAGCTTCCGGCGCGCAAAGCCGAGTTTGCCAAGAAGGTTTTAATTAATTACGAAGATATCTACAGGAACTCTTAATAGTATGTAATTTAATAGATTATATTAATATTTTAAATGGCAGTTTGAGGCTGCGGGTACGAAACTTGCGACGAGCGGAGCGACGGCGGGGCGGCGGCGTGACGGCGGCGATGTAATCAAAATGCATAGAACATGAAGCGCTGTGTACGAAACGAGCGAACGGCGGACAGTACAACGTCGCTCCGCTCGTCGCAAGTTTCGTACCTGCAGCCTGAGAATTCAATACATAATTTTATTACACCATTTTACTTAGCCTTTATCGACTTCTATGTCATCATAATAAGTTAAAATACCTATGTTTTAATCTATATATTTTATAAGATGAAACGATGCCTGCCTGCTTTGTACGAACATTGTGCAGTGACCTGCTTACCCAATGAATTAAAGTTAAGATCTTTCAAGTCTGACCCGCAGCGTTTTTTTAATGCTTTATCTAATCATGTTACTACTATGTTGTATGTATAATACTTTTCTACTAAAGCAAACCTTTATTCCACAAAGATTTGGATTGAGCAGGAATTCTAATAAAGACATCTGATCATCATCTATAAATAAATAAAATATTCCTCAAACATTCACACAACGCCATCTAGTCTCAAACTAAGCTGAGCTTGTACTATGGGTACTAGACAACTAATAAACATACATAAATACTGTTGTTTTTTTTGTAAATTCATACAATGATACATAGAAAACACCCAGACCAATGCCAACAATTATGTTCATCACACAAAGATTTGCATTGAGTGGGAATCGAACCCAAGACCTCTGCGTAGCCGTCATGTTGTATAACCACTACGCCACAGAGGTCGTCAAATAATCGTCGTACAAGCTACAAGTACTGCGCCACACTGGTTGTTTCACACGACATTTCTGTCAATATAGTTGATAAGGTTTTGGTATACTTTATGACTTTATAGTATAAATAAATAATGTCCCATATCAAAATTTGTTTACAATTTAAAATATTTATTGCAAAACATCAAAGGAATTTATATGACTGGTACCAAGTTACAAAATACCTAAATAAATTAAACCATATTCCCGACAGACTAAAAGTAAATAAGTAATTAAAACATGATTGGCTTTTATAATGTTTGCTAAAACGCTTTTGCTGTACCTAAGTATTTAAATTACGGTTTATTTTGTAAACTTAATGAAATCGTTAAAAATCCTAACGATGAAAATGTTTTTGACTAAACAGATTGCATAATATAATTATCTTAAATAAGAAAGATAAACCTTTTAAAAAACTTTTTTTTAAATTTTGAGCTTTGATTTGATTGATGAACAAAACATATTTTTTACAACAAATACTTTTTAACCATGGCTGGGCAAAGGACTTACCCTGTTTGTATATTGTCCCTTTCATTTGCAATCTCTGGCCAGTTTTTATTACATCTAGATTGTCAAGCAAAAAACTCATTTGGAATAAATTTTCTCTTTGAGCAACTGCTGTAACAAACAACAAAGAGTATACAAACTACATTACGTAGCAGCGATAAAGTTTTAAATGACACAAAACAACATTGCTGTCCGAACATTTCAGTAGTTGTTCTGCAGCTACAGCAATATTTAGAGTACATTTGTTTGATATTTAAAGGCTTAGTAACTACTATTATATTATAACTATGGCTATAAGTAAATATAAAATCTCAAAATATGTTCTTGTCATCAAATACGAATAACAGAGAACTAACGTAAGAAGTCTTCGTTGGTTAGTACAAAAGATACCTAGTTATACACTATCCCCGTAACTCATAAACGCCTCTTAAATTTAATCACTGTGTAGCGAGATTTTTGCTAGTAAACCAACCTTATACCAAACAAAACCGTAAGAATTTAAGCTAATCAATTGACTAAAATTTAATAGCCGTTTATAAGTAAGAGGGTATATCGCAGAATTCTCCGTGTGGTGACAAAGTAAGAATAAAATATGTCACCACCCCATCTCATCCCATGGGTGTCGTAAAAACCGACTAAGGGAATAACCGTAACTACTATCTTTACGAAATAAAAAGAAGAAAAATTTCAAATTAAACCTTATACCAATCCGTCTGGCCAGCGTGGTATTAGTAGGGCAAGTAGCACTCCGTCACGAGAGGAGGCCCGTCCCTGCAGTAGGACTTTAATGGGCTGTTATGATGATATCGCAGAATAATCTACATGATTGCTTAGAGTACGAACACAAGAGGTTATTCCTCTCTTGTGCGACACGTAAATAAGCCTGCGTGATAGTATGTATGCCTATAATATAAGTCCCAGTGAAATCCTTGATGTTAAAAAAATCACTTGTATCAACCGATAACCACATCTCGATTTTGATCCAAGTTTCCCACAGTACGGGGTTTTACTCCGTCACTGATAACGCTTGAAAGTAAAAAGAAGCATTTTATTTTGGGTTGTATTCCCTTTCGTGAGATAAAGAAAACATGGCATGCAGTTAGACGTAAAAGGTTTTGGTTTATTACTCTAATCACTTATCATGTTTAGGAGTCTCAATGATTTGTAATATTATTATTCTATTCCTTAGCCAAAGGTTTTTTTGTAAAATTCAGTAGTAGCAATAATGATCCCTGCGTGGTAGTTATAAGGAATGCAAGGCATGATTCGAGACATTAGCAGGCGTTAAAATCTGAAGGAATGCAAACAATGATGCAACAGGCGTTACAATATCCAACCAGGGCTATTTCCACTAAAGCAAACTTTGGCTTTGGGTCGAATTGATTGGCTTAGTTTATGTCAACCTAGTAAAACTTGATTTCTTGCATTGCGCTATCTTGATGTAGTTATAGAGCAAGTGTAATACTTGAGTAGTGTAAAGTGAGGGACTTTAAGCACTGTAGCTAAGAAGAAAAGCGTAATAAACTAGGTATACCCGAAAACGAAATGGCTTTATCAGTTTTGACAAAAAATTCTATCATAATTCAAATTCATTAAGATCGTTATTTAATGTTTATGCGTGAGCTTGACGTCATTGGTTGACCGTAATCAAAACTATGCTTAGATTAAAAGTGCAATCTACTTTAAACTTTCATTTCAACGTAATAAATAATAATATCTACTAACACAATACAAATGTCACTATATTAAACTGTGGAGTTTGTATTTGAAAAACCATTAAATAATTTAAAACTAAAGTCAACTTGTTACTTGTGAGATTACAAGCTTGTCATTTCAGAAAAACTGAAAATGTAGAATTTAAATATTAGCTGGTAAGTCACCCAATTGTTGGCACCTTAAGAGTGGACTTCGTGTCAGACTAAAATATAAAATATCATAAAATGATAAAATACTTTAATCTTTGCTTATACTTAATCATAATTATGTGATTGAATAGTATTAAATAAATATTATTGGCACTAACGCCAATAAAAGGATTCTGATAAATTTATTGTTGCTATGTTGACACATGAAATAAATAAAATATGATAAAAATATTAAATAAATAATATTTCAACTTGAATAATCATACTGAACTTGAATAATCTATAGTGTTTTCTTTCTTTTTTTTCATTCTTTAGTGCTTTAGTGTTTACTTTTAACTCTTAAGTGCCAATTATTATAGGACTTCTAACGATTAGGTGGTTTACCCTTATTTGTTTTATATTATAAAATTACGAACACTTTAAATTGAAATATGCGCCAATGACGTCATGCAAGAAATGATAGGGATGGACATTTAAAAATGAGTTGTCTTTTAAATGAGAAGGAAAAAAGAGAGAAATTCATTAGAATAAAACGTTTTACCGAAATTATGCTCTAGTAACAGTCAATAACGTTGACTTTATTAATTGTTTTTATACGTATCTAACGACTATTTTCAAATACAAGAGAACTGATATGTCAAAGTAGCGTCATGATTTAGCTGATGTTTTGTTGTGCGATATTGAACCTAATAGTTTTATGACATGCAACTAACATTAACTCTAGAGGTGATAAAGCCATTTAGTTTTCGACTATACAATGTTGGGAATCAACTACAAGTAAACAGGCTGACCAGCAGGGCTAAGCCATAAATGCCATATTCTCGTCCATCGTATTTAATTTTATTTCAACATATTCTTACAGCTATAATATACATAGACACAAAAATAGTTACAAAACGCCAATAACAAGCTGCCACAGTTGTCTTTCCGGTCATGATAGTTGGTAATAAATAAATAATTCATAGAATAGCACAGAAATCATTGGTGTAATCTAATCAAGTACAGAGACGTCGAGTATATCCTGATTCCTGGCATTCCTCTGTCATTGTAAACAGAGACACGACATAGTGTAAGGCGAGTGGATTTAGGCACCACGCCAAGAAAAAAACGAAGGCAACAAATTATTTGATACCCGATTGAACCTGATTGAAAACAAGAGTACAGTCTGAAAATTAAGGTAACTGATGGTACTTAGTAAAAAAAAAACTACAGCCCGCTGTCATCACTGATAACTAGTTAAAAGATCTGACCAGCTAGGCAAAAAGACCATTCATCCTACGTTTTTCTTGCGATGATAGTTAGAAATAAATAAACTAATAATAGAATAGCACAGAAATCATTGGTGTAATCTAATCAAGTATAGAGACGTCGAGTATATCCAAACAATTAGCTTTGATTGACGACATTGAGGCCGAGTATTGGGTGCGCCATTGAATGGGCTAGCCCAGTCCCGAGCGACGTTTAGTTGGCGTTCCGTTTAATTAATTATAGTCATGATTATGTACGAGTGATTTGCAGTTTAAACAGGCTCGGTCAATTATGTTTGTGCAAAGGATATTTACTTGTTTTGCATTTTATTTTACTTCCAAATTAGGTTTTATATATTGTGTCGTAGGAACTTTTACACACATAAAGGGACATAACAATTTGTAGATCGTGCAAAAAGATATCATGCATAGCATTCGAACCCGCGACGTCTTGCACAGCAGCCACGAACAGGTTGAAACACGACAGTTTTGCCACCGATATAGTCAATTAATAACATCTGACCATACTTACAAATATAACTTCCGTGAATACTAACTTTACGAAATAATAAAAAGAAGGAAAACTTGAAATTAAACCCTATACCAATCCGTCTGGCCAGCGTGGTATTAGTAGCCCAAGTATCCCTCCGTCACGGGAGGAGGCCCGTCCCTGCAGTGGGACATTAATAGGCTGTTATTATGATGATGATACTTACAAAATTTCGCGTTTATAATTATTAGTAGGATACCACACACTTTATTTATAGTATAGAAGTTTGTATAAAAGGATACATCCAAAAAAGTAAATTAATCATCTTCATTGTACATTAAAATTGTATTGCAAAAGCCATTTTGTATCTGAATTCTTTCATTTTCCCAAAAAAATATTTGAAGGGGACCCTAAGGGACCCGCTGAAGTTATTAGGTCAGTGTAAATAAAGGGTAGTTCTTCGCAATTGAGTTGCTAGGGTAGGCACATATACATAGGGTTGTGTAAACATAGTTTAAAAGGATGGGACCTTAAGAATGGATCTTCAAATCCTCTCGAAAAGCTTGGCCCGTGGCGATCAATTGGTATGGAAAAATAGACAAAGGAGCCGACTTGTTGTGTTGTTTATTTTATTCAGGCTCTGAAAAGTAAGCCCTGTAACGCATTATGTATTTTATAATATTTAATTTATCAAAGTGTGTCTTTATTTTTGACATACGTACTTAACCAATCATTTAATACCCAATGAGGTCTCTTTGGGCATTAGACATTTAGTACACTAAGGGAAATTTTGTATTTTTATACATCCCCGTGGTTCAAAGTCTTTCTTTGAACCACGGATCATCAAATGAACTGAAACTGCATATTAAGTAATAGTATTAATTGCACAGCAATTATTAAAGATATCCTATTATCTCATAAGTACAGTTTAATTACTTCGACTGCGACAATCGGAAATTAACATCATTAATCAGGTGAGATTGGAACTGCAAACGCTATACATCACCACATATCCATAACAATATAACAAGCTATTAGCAATATATACCTTGCTAATAGCCACAATCACACCTGTCACAATAATAAATAGAGTTTTGACACTTGATTAGTTGATTTTTACTTGATCAGATATTTAGAAACCGGGGGTAAGTAACTGAATGCACTTTGTGTTAGTTAAATTCTTGTTTGTAATAGTCAGTGCGACACATCCCTAGCGCGGTAGTTGTCTTTTTTAAGAAAGGAAGAATGAAAAAATAACGTAGCTGTGATTTAATTTAAAATTATTAACGTTTCTAACGTTTTCTGATTCATCATCATCATCTCAGCCTATTGACGTCCACTGCTGAACATAGGCCTCCTCCAAATATTGCCACCTTGTGCGGTCCTGCGCCTCTCTCATCCATCGGCTTCCCGCCGTCCTTAACGTTTTCTGATTGTTTCCAGTAAATTACAAAAAGGCTATAATTATATGCCACAAAAATGGTTTCAACTTCAGATATTTTAATTCCAAGCCTTCATTTTAACGAAAGAAGACAGCTAATCCTGATTGTATTGTATTGTTAAGGTTTTCTACATTATAAACTGTACTAAAAACGAGTAACATTATTTTATGTTAGGATACATATAAGAGATATAAATCTAAGAGATAAAAGAATATGATGATTGCAATAAAATAACAAGAACCAGAGATATTTCAAGTTTCAAAGTAGAAATAAGCGTACTGTAAAGATACCAGAATGCTACACCTAAAATTTATTATACTGGCTCCATCGTTTACCGATAATTCTGCCAACAGCAAGGTGAATAGAATAATAATGCAACACCTCTGCTCCTTTAAAATATTCATCGTGACATTTACGGTCTCGGCTGTTCTATTTTTAAACATATTTATTCTTCGAACTTTGGTCTATAAAAAGTTTTAAAGTAACTTCTATTCAAAGGCAAATGGCATATTATAGAAAAAGAAATAGAATTTTCTTTAGATAGATAGGAGGTAAGTAGATCTGCTAATAAGTTTATCGCTAGCTGATCTGCTATCAGTTTCTTAATTTAAAATAATCTCCCGCACAAAGAGTCGTGCCGTGTCGAGTTTGTCCACTATTTTTTTTTAATTGGGCTACCAGAATGACTCTATGGTGCCTGATGTTAAGCATCTAATATAGTCCAAGAATGGCGAGCACCATGAACTTATGATTTATGACTTTGTGCCGTGTCGCGGAGACTTTACAAATATCAATTTAAAGGGCAGAAATAACATCCATGTTCAGAACAATATTTTTTCAATCGCACAAAGAGGCCTTTGCCCAGCAGTGGGATGATAAGGGCTGAAACGAACGAACGAACAAAGAAAAGTTCTGCTTAAAATTCGAAACCTCGTACACCACAGCAACTGCCGCACTACCAAGGCAGTTTGCTTTAAGTGTTCCTCATCTAAAAGAACATTAGTATCATCATACCAGCCCATTAATGTCCCACTGCAGGGACGAACCTCCTCCCGTAACGGAGGGATACTTGGCCTACTAATACCACTGGCCAGACGGATTGGTATAGAGTTTAATTTCAAGTTTTCCTTCTTTGTTATTTCGTAAAAATAATATTCACGGATAGTCCTTAAGTCGGTTTCTACTACACCCATAGGATGAGATGGGGTGGTGACATATTGTATTCTTACTCCGTCACCTCACGGAGAACTTAGTATACCATGATGATCTTATATTTTATCTTTATTGTCCACAGCGTCCTCGCCAACAGAGCCTAGGAGGGGTCCTTCGACGTGAAGGCAACTGGAAATGCTTCATGCTAACACTCATGATAGCCGGATGCCTAGGCTCTGTCGCTTGGTGCAACACCGCGGAAATCGACAGGGACCTTATTGATTTCAGCAAGTAAGTTTTTGTTTGTATTTTGTAGACTTTTGCCTATGGCTTTGTTCGCCTCGCAAAGAAGCTTAGTTAGTAACCCCCTTACTCATAAACGCCTCTTAAAGTAAATCACTGTTTAGCGAGATTTTTATTAGCAAAACCAACCTTATACTTAACAAAATCGTAAGAATTTAAGCTAATCAATTGACTAATATTTAAGAGGCGTTAATGAGTAAGGGGGTTAGTCTTCAGTTTAATTATCACATTTTATATACTAACAATAAATCTCTTTATTTACATTTTTCACTAAATATAAAAATAAAAACATTTAAAAATATAAAAAAGGTAGAACCACCAGCATCGGGTACTAGGACCAAGCTACTGGTGGTTAGGGCTAAAATATATTATTATTGGTTTAACTAGAAATAGTTTAAATTTTACCTCAAATGGATTACATTTTAACAAAGTTAAATTATCATATTGTAAAAAAGTCGGCTCAACCTTGACGATACTTTTTCTCAGAGCTCTACCAAGTACAGTTATTGTCTATGCGCAAAGGAGTTTGATAGTTATATTTTACTGTTAGTTTTTTACTTTGACTTAGGGCAATTCCTGAATTGCAAAGGCCTAGTAAGTTAAGATTAGTTTCCCTGGGCGATTTTTGCATTTAGCATTTTTTGCATCTAGATAAACTACATATTATATGTACGTGTCCAAGCTATCATCACAAATAGCTAGCAACTTTCTCAGGCTATTTCATTTGAAAAGGCATAAACAAACGTGCATTTAATTAAACGATTGATTGTATTGTGTAGGAATGGAAGCCGCAGCTACATGCACGGCGGCCACATGACGCCACCGCTACGTATTGCGTCGCCGTCGTAAGAATTATACGAAAAAGAGTTTTTTCTCTATCTCTGATTTGCAATTTTGCTATTTACATTTTTATCAGTTAAAGACTTGGCTTTGCAAGGCATTTTAATCAAATAACATCTTGGACATTAAATATTGAATATGATCTATATTTAACTAATGAAACACAAAGCAAATACCATAAGTTTTCGAACACTTAAACAATCTCAAACTTGAGACAATCATTTGTGGATAGCACATTGCATAGGCTTAGAAATCACGATTTCAAACACTACCATTTTGCCATCAAAACATTTAAAAAAAAATTTTTGAAGTTACTTAAAGAATGAATAAATAATAGTACTTATTTAACTATAATTTATCAATACAATGTCATGATTTCGTCATTCATCATCGTTTGGTTAGGGATCAACCTCGTCTCGAGAGTTGCTTAAATCTTCTATAAGCCTCTCACTTGGCGTCACTAGATCGACAGCCGGGACCGACGTTTTGCCCTCCAAAGCAGCACGGAAATGGTCTGACGAAATACAACTATGTGATCGAGTGATCACACAGTGGTATATACGCACTTCATCTGATCTATGGTATGACCTCGCCGAGGTCGCTTAACCAACGTCACCGCTTATAAATCTCTGATTGGAACTGGCTACGAGCGCCTTATAAATGTGTGTGTTATAGTTTATCATACTGCAGTGTACTTTCTGTTTGGGAGTACAAAATCTGGGCAATCGGGAATCTGATGAATTGAGAATCTGGTAAACTACTCTTGAGGGGTGATAACTACTTAATACGCGTCAAGTTTAATGTAATATATAATAATCCTAAAATTTGAGTTAGGGGGCAAGTCGTCCACTTTGAATATGTATTCGTTATGACAAAGCTCTTTTAATTTACAATTTCAAGCATTTATTAATCTGTACAGCTTAAGTGTTGAATAACGCAAAGCGTAAAGCGCCAAATAATAATTATACAATACAATAGCAACTAATCACGATTACAGTGTAGCTATTTACAGAATATACTCGTATAGAATATATTTATCATCACAATATAACTTAAGGAGACGTGTACAACTGGATGTCGGTCACCTTAGTTATATTAATATTGTTTCTTATTTTAGAAATAATACCTATTCTAATAATATTATCACTACTTTGCTGCATTGATTGCCATTTGATGATATGGATGTGTGAAGAAAATTACATTAAAAAATATTTTATTAATTTAGGTATTGCTGATTAGTGCGAAACACGTTATGCGGACGCAAACTGCACGTACGAACATGGCTATTTGATTAGGTCCAGGTGTTTCTATGTATAAATCTTATGCATACATTCGTATTCAGCATACATACAAGCTCGGCTTAGTTTAGGTCTCAGTGGCATTGTGTGTATATTGCTAGTTGTGTCCTAAATAACGCATACTTTACTCATACTTCCATTCCATTTTCTTAATAAGACAATTTTTAAATAATGTTGAAAAACTATAGTCTTTATCGGATAGGAAAGGTACAGTGACATTTAATTTTGATCTTTTCCATGTTACCTACAGATAGCGCGCGAGTTGAATGCAGAGCTTAGGAATGCGGTAGTGCTGTGACCTAATTATAATTATTGATTGACATTCATGTCGTAAACAATGTTATAAGTTTAATTTTATTTAGTACAGTCACGAGCAATAATATGTACACATTTTTACATTTTGTAAAACAGTTATCTAAAGTTCTGCTAATCCAAAATTTAAAATTCGAAGATTAGTTCTAAACTGTACGGAACCTCTTAAAATTAAGAAATAATTTTGGTATTCTAATGTCTAGATAAGTGAACAGATAGTTTAGAAAATTTGACAATGTGTACATATTATTGCTCGTGACTGTACACTAGGTTAACATAATGAAAAAAAAAACAATATCATAATTATCTCATGTTTTTAATAATCATTTCACAAAACGGAATAAAAAAATAACACGGGAACTTCGGTATTACTATTAACACAATAACACGACAAACGTACGATAGTTGACAAGGATGGCACAGCACTACACTGCAGGCGCGTGAGGTGGGGCGTGCGGATAGCGGGGGGAGATGCTCCCGCTCTTTACCTCAGACCCCGACTGCATTCAACTCGCGCGCTATCTGTACTTAGTTTACTTTAGTAGAATTTAAAAATAAAAGCTATCAATTTATGAATCCGAACTAATAAAAATTTTAAAATATTATTTAAACGTTTATATATAATTAAATTATATGAAATAGGTATTTGTTTTATATTCCATCTTCAACCCTAATAATAATATGTAAAATATAAACATATAAATTTTAAAATCGTATGCGCGACTCGGAACGAATTTCAATAGAGATTGACACAATAAATTTTTTAAAACCGAATGGTTTTTTATAAAATTGATTAAATAGATTATTTTTTTTTTATAATCATAGAAATTAATATAATCATTTCAGTTGTCTTATAACTCAATATATGTTTTCACGAGGATAGGCCGCAATTTTGTTTTGGCGGGATTCGTACGTCATAGCGATAAAATCTTGATGATGTCATTATTAAAAGAGGCCTGTGACCTGTGACCACGTAACTGCCGATGATTGAAAAAAAACAAAAATCTAATACTTCATGACTGTGAGAGGAATAGACATCAGATTAGACAATTCAGTAGATTTTCACTTATTATGTCATGAAAGTGACGAATCAAGTAATTCATCAAGCTGATTCATCAGATGAATCACGCATTGATTCGGCATAATTAATAAATATTTAAAAAAATATTAGTTTATTATTTTGTACCCATTGATATATTTTTGTTTGTAAATTATATCGGTTAGATATATAATCGGTATTTTTAAAAACGATTTTAGTGTTACTACATCTCTAGTAATGACAAATACTAAACGTCACCGTACCCTTAAGATCTGAAAAATAGTATAACGATCTAGTCTTTTCAGCGTGGTACCTGTAATCAAATTAACCCAACCTATTATAAATAAAGCCCGTTTCTACAGTTGAACGTCCATACATGGATAGTCCCTTTCTTCTCCAAATATCGATCGTCCAAAAATCATAATCCCTAACACGTTTACTATAATCATCAGCGGCCGGCGAGTGCCAGAAACATAATATTTTATGAAAACTAGAATACAGTATTTATGTTTTTTTAATATTATAGATTGTGATGTTTATAGCAAGAAAAAATTAGGTCATGTTAATATTTATGAATTTAGGTTTTCGGACAAGTGATATTATGAGACATGAATTTAGGGCTAGTTATCATTCGAACACATGATTATTTGGACACAAAATGTTATGACACCTTATAAAATAAATAAAATATATTTATTTCAGACTTAAGTTTGTCCATAATTAACTTTAACTTTAGATTATGGATAAATAAATTAGAAAACCCCATACATGTGGTCTGGTATATTTTTAGTTTTTGAACAGCCACTTCCCTACATTAGCTTGAAAGCCTGATTCGTAAAGTAAACCCGAAAGCAAAGCTCGCTTCCGTTTTATATGCTTTGCAGATTTAATGATGGAGCTAGTTAAAACTTTTTCTTTTGCCCTTTTTACCAATTATTACTTTTTGGTTTACGTTACTAGAACTCGTTCGTAACTGTAAAACCTTCTTTACTATGCATTACATAGCGAGGAGCTGTTAAGATAACAGTGTTAATTATGTAGATTTGTAAATGAAATGTTACATTAAGTCATAACGACACGATTGCATTAAAAAAAAGAAGAAAGTTTTTCTTTGCTTAAGCTCTTGACTTGTTTGATGATAGAAAATATTTTTTTAGCATCATCATCATAACAGCCCATTAATGTCCCGCTGCAGGGACGGACCTCCTCCCATGACGGAGGGGTACTTGGCCTACTAATACCACGCTGGCCAGACGAATTGGTATAGGGTTTAATTTCAAGTTTTCCTTTTTTTTTGTTTTGTAAAGATAATAATTATTCACGGATAGTCCCGTAGTCGGTTATTACGACACCCATGGGATGAGATGGGGTGGTGACATATTGTACCTCACAGACATATCGCGTCTAAAAATATTTTATTATTAATGCAAAAGTACCCTACAGTTGTAATTTTAGAACTTTTAAAGAACGTACTATGTGCCCAATTCATGCCCACTTTAAATCACAAGTCAATCTTAAGGCTATGTCCCTTAAGCACAATTATTTAACTCGCCAAAAAATAGGATGGAGATCTATTTAAATCAACTTAATCAACAACTTACTACTTAACTCGCTACTGTACTTGTCGATGTGTAAATCGGGCTTTACTTTGGTTCTCAATCATTGATTACACACAGAATCATGCTCATACAGAACAGAGCTTATAACAATTTGTTCATCATATTGACACCTGTTAAACAGTGAATAATACTAGCACAGGTGTCAACGTTACAACCTGCTTTAATTTTCTATAAATAATTGTCATATTTATTACTTTATTTACGCTTTTGCACAAATGACTTTGCTAAACAAGAGCGGGGTTAATGCCTTAACGCATTTTCTTCCAGAAAACCTTTGGGGGATGCAGAGAAAACAACATGGTAGGTGTAGTAAAATGAACGTAATTAATGTGATAATATTCCTCATCAATTCACAAAACGCCATCTAGTTCCAAACTAAGCAGAGCCTTTGTTATATAGCTTACACTAACAAAACTATAAGGTGTAAAAAGACCAAATAAAAAGAGGAGGAAGTTTTTTAGTATTAGTATAAAATTGACTAACTCAATCTTGACGAAATCTTATCGAAATCAAACCTTTAAGAAATAAACTCCTCTTCATCATAAATATAATATATGCTAATACACATTCACTGCCGGACATAAGTTTCCTGGAAATATATCCACTGTGGTCCACTTTACGTAATAAAATAAATGATCCTCTGACATTCACACAACGCCACCTAGTTCAAAACTAAGCAAAGCTTGTACTTTGAGTACTAGACAACGGATAAACATACTGAAATATTTTTTTTTTTGTAAATTTAAACATAGAAAATACTTAGACAAACAATCATGTTCATGTACACAAAGATTTGCATTGAGCGGGAATCGAACCCGAAACCTCTGCGTAGCAGCCATGTTATATACAGATTGCGCCACAGAGGCCGTCAAATGATAAAAAAATATGGTTTTTATGTAGATTTATTGTGTCATACTCTCCAGCAGAGCCACCTTCATAAATAGCGGTCATGTTTACCTCGAAACAATGTACGTGAACCGTACATAGTGTACATGCATTGTATATAACTGTACGCATACAGAATCGACGAATAATGTACGTTGAAAGTGGCTCTGCTGCAGAGTATACTCCCTGGCAGCCCCACCTAGAAAAAGTATTTAGGACAGACGTAAAACAGTGGTTTTCATGAAAATTGATGTACGTATATTGTTTATTATGTACGTGTTAAAAAATCTTGCTTCATTTCATTGTTTTATTAATTTTAACAGTTTTAAATAAACGCTTGATTATATTCATTAGCAAACAATATCAGAGTAAATATACCCAATACAGGTACTATGTATATTTATGTACTGGGTATATTTATTTATTAGGCACTCAAGCATAAGTATTAGGGAAGAGGAAAAATGTATTGTAAATGTAGGTACATAATGCAATGGTACCTACTTACTTTTTTATGATTGTATTAAATTACTTTTCAAGTAAGTACCTATGCATATTATTCGCTATTATATCATAATTCAAATTAAAAGTTGATGTAGTAAAAACAAATGACACTTGGAGGGTAGTTGTTTATTCCATTGTGATTCCGACCTTACATTATTGTTTAGTTAGTGTGGATAAGTGTAGTATTCCAATTATAACCAATTATCTCAATTAGGTACGTATCCGTATCCTATTTAGTGATGCACCGAGGAAAGAAAACCTTGGCTCATATTACATAAATAAAAACCGGTCAAGTGCGAGTCTGACTCGCGCACCGATCCGTACAAGCCTATTTATTTTCCCGCCAAATTCTATGACGTCACGACTCAGCTGTCAAAAAATATTTGCCTGCCAAAATTCTATGACGTCACGACTTATCTGTTAAAAATTCTGTGTCGTTTAGTCTCATCTATCAAAAATTCTATGACGTCACGACTCAGCTGTAAAAATTCTATGACGTCACGGCTAATCTGTCAAATTTGACAGCTGTCAAATTTGACAGCTGTCAAAAACATTTTTCCGCCAAAATTGTATGACGAAATAATGAAAATTAAATATGATGGAAGTAAAAGGTTTTCGTAATTTTTCCTTTACATTTACTATAAGACCTTGCTTCATGACAAATTTCAAGTTTGTAGGTAGACTGGAAGTACCCTGTAGGTTTTTACCCTTGCTGGTCGAAAATTTGCGACAAAAACGGCGATGATTTTTTTACAGCTTTAAGAAGCAACAGACCTTAGTATTTGGTGAAAATTTCAGCTTGATACCTTTACGCGTTCCTGAGATAAATGGTCTTGACAGACAGACGGACAACAAAGTGAAAAGTGATCCTATAAGGATTCCGTTTATTCAAAATCGGTGCGGAACCCTAAAAAAACATACGTAACGATAAATTCATGCTTTTCTCTTTAAAAACACTACGCGTCCTAATGTTGGCACTGCACCAGATTATCAGCACCCCCAACAAAAACTCAAATTATAAGCTTTCTATTAATTAATTTCGGCTACCATTTAACAAACATTAAAATAAGAGCCTTTTGGAATTATAAACTGATCCAAACACGACACTTTTTTAAAAAAAAAGCGATATTTTTAAAAACGCGGGAACATGTACTTCACATTACTTTGTTTTGACAGTTTCTTATGATCGTAGGCAATTTCAGGTTTTTTTATTTTACTTTATTTTAGTTCTTTTAGATATTTTTTACTGAACCTTTAGGTTTTATTCATGTATAAAACGTTTTATAAGGCTTATCTGACAATGGAAATGAACGTTATCTTGATTTTATGTTCATGAAAGAGGTGCTGACATCTGGGTTCAATTTTTTTGCGAATTGCTAATTATCGCGGCACTGGTACTGGTGGTAATTGTTACATGACAAAGTGGTATGTATAATTGTTAATCCATATTTTTTATTGTAAAGCGTGATTATTTTATGCCTAGAATTCAATACTCTTGGAAAAAGTACTCTATGATTTCGGATTTCATATCCTGGCATGGTGCTAAAACTAACATCGCTAGTTATTTTCATAGTGTTGATATTATGATCAAAAGAATGTCTATTATTTTTTGGAATTTTTTATATTTATGTACTTATATATTTTTCTGAAACTTCGGTTGTTAGGCTAGGTATAAATAAAAGAGATTTTGCTATAAACATTGGATTATTTCATTTATCTACCTAATTTTATGTCTAATTTTAAGGTGCTGATAATTGGCTCGGTCGATGCCAGTAATTGGTGATGATGGTGCCAATAATTGGTGTTTGGGTAATTATTTAGTCAAACTCATTTATATAAAATGTGTATGCGTAACGACAATTTTTTATAATAAAAATCAATTACTTATTTAATAGTGAACCGAGAAAGCATGTTGTTAAAGTCGTTATCAGTATTATCACTAAAGATAAACGATATTAAAGTAAGACTAACTCTTAAAGTGCTGATAATTGGTAGCATCACCCTACCTACATTTACAATACATTTTTCCTCTTCCCTAATACTTATGCTTGAGTGCATAATAAATAAATATACCCAGTACTTAAATATACTTAGTACCTGTATTGGGTATATTTACTCTGATATTGTTTGCTAATGAATATAATCAAGCGTTTATTTAAAACTGTTAAAATTAATAAAACAATGAAATGAAGCAAGATTTTTTAACACGTACATAATAAACAATATACGTACATCAATTTTCATGAAAACCACTGTTTTACGTCTATCCTAAATTCTTTTTCTAGGTGGGGCTGCCAGGGAGTATACTCTGCAGCAGAGCCACTTTCAACGTACATTATTCCTCGATTCTGTATGCGTACAGTTATAAACAATGCATGTACACTATGTACGGTTCACGTACATTGTTTCGAGATAAACATGACCGCTATTTGTGAAGGTGGCTCTGCTGGAGAGTATGACACGATTTATTAGTCTGTGTTCATCCAATGACAATGCTACATACTCCATCCTAAACGTTAAATGGACATAAAGTAATCAATTTCAATTTCCGCACGGCACACAATTCCAATTTTAAATTCAACTTAATTACATCGTAGTAGCGCAAAACAGATGTTTTAATTTTCAATGTTTTCGTTGTTATTCATTAACGAAACGTGAAGTAATTAAGGAAATTATTTATTTTATTAATATTCAATGAACTCCGTGTGGTGACGGAGTAAGAATACAATATGTCACCACTCTATCTCATCCCATGGGTGTCGTAGAACCGACTAAGGGACTATCCGTGAATATTATCTTTACGAATTAAAATGATGGAAAACTTGAAATTAAACCCTATACCAATCCGTCTGGCCAGCGTGGTATTAGTAGGCCAAGTATCCCTCCGTCATGGGAGGTGGCGTCCCTGCAGTGGGACATTAATGGGCTGTTATGATGACTAATATGAAACATTGTGAGAAAGACGAATAAATGTACACTGCTGAGATTCCCAGTCATATTGCAGTGTCTTTGATTTTAAAATAAACCTGTTAGGAAGGTGATTATTGTTATTACCAGTCTATTTTGTTCCACTGGAGTGCAGAAGCCTCAACAGTCAAATTCCATTATTAATAAATCAAAGGTATCTCGACCATCCCAAGGGCAGCGAGCATCAATAGAAAATGGTGATCTTCTACTGGCACGATCTCGCTGCCGCTTTCTGTCCTCGCCAATAACACTGCAGACAAGCGGCAAACGTGGCCTGGCCAACTTTAGCGGTTTGTGTTTTAAACGGAGCACTAGGTTTCTAATATGGTCAATAATCTTAACTCCCAAAATACTACCTTCTATTGTTCTTTCACAAACCCCGGTCCAATATTTTATTTTTTTGACAATGACTAAGTCTGCGCGTCTGTGCAATATGTAATGATTAGTATAATTAATTTATATGACGGGAGATGATCAGACATCTTAAAAAGCGCCAGTAAATTTAATCAATTACCAAATTACTTCTACATTAATATAACAGAACAACTCTAATTAATTTAAACGTCTACACTCAGAGACTCATAGTCACTATAAAATTATGAGCATCGGTCAGTGCCTAAGAGCGAAGTCATATAAACATATTCTTTTCTTTGTCCGCAGGCATCCAATAAAGCGGACAGTTCGAGAATCACCATGTGACGTTGGCTACGCATACATTCCTATTGCATTCGTCCTGCTGCTATACCTAGTGTATCTAGTGGAATGTTATCACAGCACTGCGAGGATTCAACTAGCGAGGAGGGTTGACGTGGCGGCTGTCAGCGCGAGGGTACATGCTATGAGGACTGCTACACCGAGAGTGTGGTGAGTTATGTTAAACTTAGTGTATCTAGTGGAATGTTATCACAGCACTGCGAGGATACAACTAGCGAGGAGGGTTGACGTGGCGGCTGTCAGCGCGAGGGTACATACTATGAGGACTGCTACACCGAGAGTGTGGTGAGTTATGTTTAACTTAGTGTATCTAGTGGAATGTTATCACAGCACTGCGAGGATACAACTAGCGAGGAGGGTGACGTGGCGGCTGTCAGCGCGAGGGTACATGCTATGAGGACTGCTACACCGAGAATGTGGTGAGTTATGTTTAACTTAGTGTATCTAGTGGAATGTTATCACAGCACTGCGAGGATACAACTAGCGAGGAGGGTTGACGTGGCGGCTGTGAGCGCGAGGGTACATGCTATGAGGACTGCTACACCGAGAGTGTGGTGAGTTATGTTTAACTTAGTGTATCTAGTGGAATGTTATCACAGCACTGCGAGGATACAACTAGCGAGGAGGGTTGACGTGGCGGCTGTCAGCGCGAGGGTACATGCTATGAGGACTGCTACACCTAAAGTGTGGTGAGTTATGTTTAACTTAGTGTATCTAGTGGAATGTTATCACAGCACTGCGAGGATACAACTAGCGAGGAGGGTTGACGTGGCGGCTGTCGTGAGTCGGCTTTTAATTTAAATATTATTTAAAAAGTTAATGCCTGTCGGTGATAAAAAAATATAACTTTGCTTCTGTTGTAATAAGTAAAGTGTATTTTAAAACTTTTGAAGTACATATTTGGTTTGAAGTACTTTTTTCTCCTTTTACATTGTCATACTCAAGTATAAATTTGAATTTATATGCACAATTTAAACCTGCAAAATTGTAAGAGCTCGATGTGAATGGAATATTAAAATAAATGTGGCGTATTGTAAAATTCATTTTACAACTTTTAGCTGCTACTTATAAAAATAATATATGTCATAGTGCAATTAGTTTATAATTTAACTGATTCTGGCTCATTTGAAGAAGGAGAAATCATAATAGCGTTCTAAAACTACTCTAGTAGTTCATTCCAAAGCCTACGCGTACATAAGAGAAAAGAACGCTGGAAACGATTTGTCAATTTTGACAGTTTACTTACCGCCATATTGTTTTTTTTCTAAAGCATATCCTGTGACACTCCTAGAAAGAAAAGGAATTTAATGACACCTTAGACATCCGAATCATGCAAGCCATTTTTTATTTTTGAGACGTTTTTGTAGCTTAAATTGTTAGTCACTTGTTCGTAAAGATACTATTCACGGGTAGTCCCTTAGTCGGTTTTTATGGCACCTATTGGATGAGGTAGGGTGGTGACATATTGTATTCTTCCTCCGTCACCACACGGAAAATCTGACCAAATGAAAGTACTAAAACAATATTTTCTAATATACAAATGGCAAACAGATTGTAACCAGCCAAACAATATTTATTACATCATAAAAACATCAGATTTTCATTTGAAATGTTAAATGTAGTTCAAAAACGTTCGATAGATGTCGCCGTTCATAGCATTTACTGTCTCGCCATTCAAGATTTTAAATTGTATTACTCTTGGTTGTATGGCGGCTTGCATTCCTGGAAATATTTTCTGCACAAATTGTTTCAATCGGTATTTCAGATATTTATTAATGAAATAATTCTGAGAAAATAAAATACTGTAAGATATTTACCAAATTTTTATTTTCTATTGCTCGAGTGTCAAATAAAATGAAATATGACATAAACCCACTTTTTGTTGAATTTTGACTTAAAACATAAATGACCTTAGAATACAGTTGAAAGATGTTGGTTGAAGTTTGTACACCACGAAGTGCTGGATAAAGCCCATGGCTGCTACACAGAACTCTCGTGTTTGATTTCTGCTCAAGCAATGTGAGAGTAATGTTATTGTTTTAATATCTTGTTTATTTTAAAACTTTCTGTGAACCCAGGTATGTCACTTCTATAAGAAACAGGTCTGGTACACGCTTTTAATATTACGATGTTTTCTATTCAATTGCCTTGCACACGTTATTTTCCCTATCAAAGGGGTAAATCGACGTAGCATATAACATTTCATTAAAAGGCAACGATTATTCGCTACGCAAACAGTTGCTACGCCGTAGCACCGTAGCAGTAAAACCAGTGACGATCCGTCGTAAAGGTTAATGGTACATTTTATAACTTCACACGGATGATCAATGATAGGGAAATGTTTGGATATGTCTATTTAATGATATTTTGTCATTTTTATACTATTTATTTTGTATTAACAAACATATTATTTTTACCTATAAAGCTTAGGTATAACAAGAAAAAACCGAAAAGAAGAAAGACAATGGAAAAAATTGGTCTTCGGTGCGGGATTCGAATTAGGGATTTATTTTGTGTAATATTGAAACACGAATATCGATACTGATTTATTTTGGTAAATACCTATTACATATAATTAAACATGTCGAGAATTCAGATGGATTTAAATACAGTAACAATAATGGCGTATTTTGGATAGATTTGTGCGCACGAGCGGCGACGATGTAAAGTCATTATCTAGTCTACATTCACACCACAAGTAACTGTCAACGTCAAATTAAATGTCACATGACATTTGAAAAGTCAATAAAATGACAATACTTCGGTGTTGTCACATACTTCACAAAAATTGAACGAGCTTGAACTGATTTATGCATATTTATATTCTTTCAGATGAGATAACTCCAGATGAGATTAAACACAAAAACCAATAAAAAAATACACATTGTACCTTCGTTATCAAAATAGCCCATTAATGTCCCACTGCAGGGACGGACCTCCTCCTATGACGGAGAGATACTTGGCCTACTAATACCACGTTGGCCAGACGGATTGGTATAGGGTTTAATTTCAGGTTTTCCTTCTTTTTATATCTCAAAGATAATATTCACGGATAGTCCTATCCGTGAATATTATATTTACGAAATAAAAAGAAGGAATAGTCGGTTTTTACGACACCCATGGGATGCGATGGGGTGGTGACATATTGTATTCTTACTCCGTCACCACACGGAGAGTATTCCAGTGTAAACCAGTGATATATGTATTGATGATAAGTTATTTTATTAATTAACTTTGTGACGTAGTGGGTAGTTTAGGGAGATAAATGCAAACAACTCAGTACGACAATGTAGTATTATTCAGTTAAAAGTTTAGTACATACAATGTTATTAGTTTGTCACTATACATTTAGAAATCACTACGTTAACACAAATATAGTTTAAGCAAGCCGGTCTAATCAGAAGGATTTTGAGAGGATTCGATTACAAAGCACGAGGTTCGAAGGCTGCCCTATAGAAAGGCAAACACTTAGCTTCAGTCAGCAAGCCGGAACAAAAAGGGAAGCGGCCGCGCCCCGCGTCTTCTTATATAATGGCCGCTGTGTAGGCCCCTCCACGACGCGCTCGCGCCATTGACGTGTAGCGAAGTGGAGCGCGCGAAGATGGACGCGTGAGGCACGTCACATACCCCCCCCGCTAGACCAGAATTTTTCCTAGGGAAAATTCGGCTGCTAGCAGGGGGCGACAGGCTGTTCAGGCACCAACACCCTGCAGGAGCGGTAGATGAGATCAGCTCCGCGGGAGGTACCTGAAACAGCCAAAAGAAAAGGCATTACAACTATTTTTAAAAAAAAATTAGGGTTAGTAGTTAGTATTATCTCGTGACGAGCCAGCGCTGTACGGATATTGTAATAAAAAAAAAAAAAAATGATAAATGATAGTTTTCAAGTATACTATGAAGATCAGATTCATTGAAATACGGAACCCATATTGCAAACAAAAGAACAGCTGTAGGCTGTCGCCGTGTTATAGAAAAAAAATATAGTCAATTAAATCACAAGGAACAGGTTAACAACCTTCGAACAAAAGATCGTTCGAGCGAGGCCGCATTCCAATGGTTCAACTTATACCTAATATTTTAATTAAAATGTTTATTTTAGAACGTAAACAACCTTAATATAATTCAATAAAACATATCAACTTAGTGAGCAGTTTCGCCGTCAATTACTTAATGAAATAAAGAGTTTCAGGCATCGAACCTGTGATCAAGTTCGAAAAACCTCTCTTTCTACCACTGTACCATGGGGTAAAAAAAAAATATTTTCTTTTAATCAGCTCGATGAACACCGAGTAACAAAAACAACAAGTTAAAATACAACACGCCACAGCGCAGTCTCGGGCTCGAATCCGAAACCTTGCGTAATTTGTAGATAAAAATACAAAGTCTCGGGTTCGAATCCGAAACCCTTGTAATTTGTAGATAAAAATACAAATCGATAATATTATTACACCGAGGTGTGAAGGATAAAAGTCGATAAACGACATGCACGAGAGTGCGAGTAATACGACGATGCCTAAACAAAATAATAACAACTATATGTAGGTAAAATCTATTTATGTTTATTTCAGATATCATTCTTTATAATTTATATTTTTAATATCTTTGATATGCCATTCACCCAGCGGTTTACCTGACATATCGGATAGTTTATAGACCAAAGGCGACTTTTTAGATGTGATTTATTTAAAGAACCATTCTCTAAACTGAAAGTAACTATCATTTTGTTCGTAACATTCTGTCTCCTTTGCCAACTATCTTATACACTACGCTTCACACTTTTGCCATATCCATTACCTACGTCTTTGATAAAATTAGTACAAACTATTTCTATGTCCATAGGCTACTTTATACTCCCTAATGGCTAACACCTTATATGCAGAAATTGATGAAATTAAAGTTTCTGAATCTTTTTGCTGTGAAGTTGAAGAGGTAAGTAAATTAGTTAATAATCAAAAGGACACACTGCTTATATTAAATCAAAATATTCGGAGTATTAATAAAAACTTTGACGGTCTATTGGTTCTATTACATCTACTGGACATTAAGTGTGATATCATCATTCTTACAGAGGCTTGGCTTCTTAAAAAACCGATACTCCCTAATCTTCAAGGCTATAACTGTTATGCTACTCAATTTAATCGACTACAAAATGATGGGGTAGTGGTATATGCTTGTGACTCTGTTCGTTTGACGGTGGAGGAGCCTGATTTTCGAGGAGGTAATTGCCTTATACTGAGAATTGGTAGTGATACAGCAATTATAGCAGTATATCGCTCCCCTTCTTACCATAACTTAGATGTATTTAACTTATCCCTAAATAAGACATTATCTAGTTTATGCACTTTTAAAAACATTGCTGTGATTGGTGACATTAACATTAATATAATCCAAGACAGTACCGATACTAAAGCCTCTGACTATTTAAACCTATGTGCTACACACGGCCTCCTACCTGCTCATACCTTTCCAACTAGAATTAATACATGCTTAGACCATATCATTCTTAAGTCTAGAAGTCCAGCTCTTACATTGGTTATTAATTCTACCGTTACAGATCACCAATCAGTTCTAATATGCGTTAATAAAAAACAATACAATGCCTCTACACACTTAAATAAGACAAAAATTGATAATAATGGTCTTATAATCTCTATGAAAAACATAAACCTCAACCCTATTTACGAATCAAATAATGCAAATATATGTATTAACTATTTAACTAATGAAATTCAACATGCAATAGATAAAAATCAAACTACCATTAAAATTTCAAGGCGATACAAGTCAGTTAAACCCTGGATAACTCCAGGATTAGTTCGCTGCATTCGTAACAGAGACAGAATGAATCAGTCTCTAAAAAAGTCTCCAAACAACTTAATGTTAGCAGAAACTTACAAGAGATACCGCAATCACTGCAACAATCTCTTAAAAAAATTAAAGAAAATCTACGACACAAATGAGTTGTTGAAAGCAGGTACAGACAATAAAAAACTATGGAAAGTCATAAAAAGAATCTCACATACTACAAAACCAACCAATAATGCTAGGGAACTGATAGGATCTCCAGTTGCTCAGGGTAATTTGGACAACATTAATAAATACTTCATTAATATAGGCGGACAACTGGCGCATAGCATTAAACTACAATCAAATGACCACTGTTTGCAATCCCCTCACTTAAATGTAGAATTGATTAGTAATTCATTTGCTCTTTTAAATGTAGATCAAGACGAAGTCAATCGCTTGATCGTAAATCTGAAAACTGTTTGCGCTACAGGCAGTGATAATATCTCCAACAGCTTCCTAAAACAATTTAAAGATATATTAGTACCTCCACTTACATATATTTTTAATATTTGCCTTACAGAAGGAGTCTTCCCAACCCTTCTAAAAAAATCTGTAGTGCATCCTATATACAAGTCAGGGGATAGAGACCGTGTAGGTAATTATAGACCTATATCAATACTACCTGCCATTTCGAAACTCTTAGAAAAGATCATTAATGTGCGGTTAACTGATTATTTGGAGATTAACAATATACTATCGGACTCGCAATTTGGGTTCAGATCAGGTAAGTCAGCTAGTGATGCAGTACATGCTCTGACTGGTTATGTAGCAAAAAATCTCGACCTGGGCAACAAAATAATCGGTGTCTTCTTAGATCTTGCCAAGGCCTTTGACACGGTGTCTATCCCCTTACTTCTATGTAAGCTTGAGAGGATTGGTATTAGAGGCAAACAACTACAGTTATTCCGAGACTATCTTACTGGTAGGTCTCAATGCGTTAAAATCGAAGGTCTCAATAGCTCCTACCTTCCCGTGACGCATGGAGTACCTCAGGGCAGTATACTGGGTCCTATACTGTTCCTCGTGTATATTAACGACGTTTTTAACATAAAATTTCCCAATGGGAAAATCATTTCATATGCTGACGACACAGCTCTTCTTTTCTCAGCGAACTCATGGGAAAACGTTTTTAAAGATAGTCAAGAGGGGCTAGACGCAGTTAGTACTTGGCTTCGTAGAAACTTTTTAACTCTTAATATTGACAAAACTGCTTACCTAACTTTTTCAACTAAAACAATTAAAGATATAACAAACAGCTATAACTTAATACCACATAATTCATGTAACCTAGAATCCAATTTGTGCTCTTGTAAACCCTTGACTCATCCAACTCAAATTAAATACCTAGGTGTAATAATAGATAATAAAATTAATTTTAATTCTCAAATAAATACATTAACTGCAAGAGTTAGGAAGCTAATATTTGTTTTTAAGTCCCTCAGACATGTTGCTAAACCTCCTTTGTTAAAACAAATATACTCTGCTCTTTGTGAATCCATCATTTGTTATGGTATCACTTCTTGGGGTGGAGCGTGTAAATATACCTTACTAACCTTGGAGAGAGCGCAAAGAGCTCTTCTCAAGGTGTCTACTTTTCGGCCAATTTTATATCCCACATACCAATTGTACCAAGACTGTAACGTACTGTCGGTTAGGCAGTTGTTTATTAGTCAAGTCATTATCAGACAACACACCCTATTAAATTATGTTGCCAATGCTGTAAATAATACTAACCGTCGTAGTTGTATGAATGTATGCCAGTCAAATTTCTGTAAACTTGCAACCACTCAAAAGTTCTTTTACTTCCTTGGACCATTCCTATATAACTTAGCAAATAAAAAATTACAGATATACCATACGAATAGAAGACAGTGTAAAAATATAGTATTTCAATGGCTCCACCAGTTAAGCTATGAAGAAACAGAAAAAGTTCTGAAACCGGTTCTTTAAATAAATAACTTAATATATATTTTTTTTTATATTTATACACATTATACACACCCTCTCACACACATTCAATCATTTACATTTTATACACAGAGAGGATCTCCAATCAACTATTACATAATGTATTATTATCTGTTTTGTATACCTACATTATATTAAGTAATTCTAGCTCTGCTTTATTGTACCTAAATGTAAGTTTCATCAGGAATATCAGTATAACTTTAAGCAAGGATATTGAGCACTGTAGTCTGAAACACAGGAATTAATCCTAGTTCAGATACAGATGATTTTTTGTAAAATAGGTTAAGTTTATACTGAATAAAGATTTATTATTATTATTTTTTTTTATTATTTTACACTTTATAAACTTAGGGGCCAACTTCTTACAAAAATATTTATCCTTATCGCTAAGATAAAAAGTACGTCTCCATACAACATCGCCCACCTGGAATTCCACCGGCTTACGACGGAGATTATAAGATTGACAATTACGCTGGTGAGCCGACAGCAAGGCTGCCTGTACCTTCTCAAAGATTGAAGATAAGTAGCCGAGTGATTCAGCGTAAGAGTCTCGCGGCTCATGGACCATATTGGGGTCAGAGTCAATATGGCGTGAGCCGCAATTTACAAGCTCCCGACCGTAAACAAGAAACGACGGCGAGAAACCTGTCACTTCGTTCACCGCAGAATTAATTGCAAATTGAATCTTTGGTATAAGTGTGTCCCAGACACGGTGATCATTATCTATGAAGGTTGAAACGGCCGTGATTATAGTTTTATTATAACGTTCCACAGAATTTACATGAGGAGTATATAAAGGCGTGTAGTGCAAGTTTGGAATTTTATATTTAGTTAATAAGTTTTTAAAAGTTGAACTAATGAATTGCTTGCCGTTATCGAGTATGACCGTAGAAGGAATACCATGAACTAAGAAAACGTTTTCCTCCAGTATTCTGGTAATAACCTCGGCTGTTGCACGTTTAATGGGAAAAAGTAAACAATATTTCGAGAAACAACAAGAAACGACAAAAATGAAAGTATTTTGCTTCCTCGTTGGAGGCAATGGACCGACTAAATCGATGCTAATTACCTGGAAGGGTTTGGAAACCGACTTAGGACCGCCCATGTGACCCAAGGTTAAATGTGTCTGGTGTTTATGGGCAATGCAAGCTTCGCAAGAATTTACCGCCTTGACCACGTCACTATACATACCTGGCCAATAATAATTAAGATCTAGACGTTTATAAGTTTTAAAAATGCCAAGATGACCAGCCGTGGGCAACGAATGATTCTGAGATATAACCAACGCTCTCTCCTCGGACGGTACAATCTCCTTCCATTGAAATTCTCTAGTGAGAGGATTGAGACTTCTCTTAAAACGATAAAGTTTGTTATCTATTACCTGATAATCAACAAAGGAAGTAGGAGTTTTTAAACAACCGTTATATATTTTTAAATACCACGGATCGTTAGTAGAAACGTTATTAGATTTATTTTGCGTTTCTATACACATAATATTTTTAGAACGAGACAACAAATCCGGCACAACATTGTCAGAACCACGACGGTGCCTTATTTCGAAATTATAAGCAGAAAGACGAACACCCCACCTGGCCAACCGGCCGGTTGGGTTATTAAGCTTTAGGAACCATTGGAGCGCTGCGTGGTCACTATATACTATGAGGGGTTTACCGTTATCTACATAGCAACGCCAATGCTCAATGGCTGAAAGCACTGCGAGCGCCTCGCGCTCGGTAGCACTATAATTTCTCTCTTGGTCCGATAGCGACTTGCTATAGTAAGCAATGACCCTTTCCTCCCCATTCAAGATCTGGCAAAGTACCGCGCCTATGCCATAGTCACTGGCATCGGCGTGTATCTCAAATGGTTGAGTATAATCTGGACAAGATAAGACAGAAGGGGAAATCAAATGATTTTTTAAATTAACGAAGGCCTGATCGGCCTCTGGTGACCAAGAAAAAGGGGGAGACTTCTTTCCACTAGAAGTTAATTTATTAAGAGGAGTAGCCAAGGTACTAAAGTTAGGAATGAACCTCCTATACCACGACGCCGCTCCCAAGAAACGACGCACCTCCTTTCTATTAGCGGGCACAGGATAATTTGCAATAGAATCAACCTTATCGGGATCGGGATGAAGGCCCTTAGAATCGACAACATAACCTAAATATTTAATTTTTTCTCTAAAAAATTTACATTTTTCAAAATTTATTGTTAAATTAGCGTCCTTTAATTTTTTTAATATTAAGGACAATAATTTAATATGCATTTTATAATTTTGCGTAATGCAGACGATGTCGTCTACAAAACAGAATACCCTATTTTCGAACTCAGGACCGCAGAATAGGCTGTCCGCTAAGCGCTGCTGAGTAGCGGGTGCATTGGTAAGACCAAAAGGCATACATTTAAATTGATACGTTCCGCGAGAGGGAATATAAAAGGCCGTCTTACAACGATCCTCCTCTTTTATTAAAGTTTGCCAAAAACACTTAGAAATATCGATGCTAGATAAGTATTTCGCGTCTGACAAATTATCCAATATTTCGGCTATATAGGGCAAGCTATAGGCATCCTTTTTTGTGACAGAATTCAATTTACGACTATCAAGACAAAAGCGCATGTCACCCGTTTTTTTTTTAATCAATATTACAGGGTTCGACCAAGGGCTTTCGGACTTCTCAATCACATCGTCCTTAAGCATTCCGTCGACCTGCTGTATTAAAATACGCTGCTTTTCGGGAGACATGCGATAGTAACGCTGGCGAATAGGGGGACTGTCCCCAGTATCAATCGAATGAGTAATAAGGGAAGTGCGACCCAGACCTCGTCTTTCATAAGAAATATCCTTAAACTGGGAGATTATTTTATTAGCGTTCTCTCTTTGGTCACTTGAAAGATTATCAAGGGAAATTAACTGAGTCGTGTCATCGGAATGTAGTTCCGTGACATCCACAATTTTTCTATCAACCAACACAGATTCTAATTCGACAGGAAACAAATCAAAACTCCTCCAAAAGTCTATACCAAGTATCAAGGAAATCTTTATGCCTGGCACTATGTGAGTGACAATATAATTAATTTTATTACCAAATTTAAAAGGAAGTACCACACTGCCAAGAGAAGAATATCTATCACCCCCAGCGGTGGTAAATTCTAATGATTTTGTTGAATCAATATTTAACTTGTTTAAAAAATAATTATGACAGTTGTTACCAAGAATTGTAAAACACGAACCAGTATCAAGAAGACCCACTGTACTTCTACCGTTCACTGTCACAGAAATATATGGCGTAATAGTTTGTTTTGAATTATCGATTGAGGAAAGTTTGTTACTGTTGCAGAAGTATAATGAATTGGAATGCAACAAGTCTTGCCATTTATTATTATTATACAATTTACTCTTTATTTTATTATTAAAGATTTTATTTTTCTTTCCCCAACCGTTACTAATTAGTTTTTTTGAATTATTAATAATTGGACCGTTGCACTTCGGACAGTCCATTGCGCGGTAGCCCTTTAGGCCACATTTAAAACAAATCAAGTAACGCGGCTGCCGGCAAGTTTTCAAGGAATGCGAATCAGAACGACACCGAGGACAATGCTGCTTGGGAGTATTAGATACCGCACTAACTTGGGGTTCCGCAGATAAGTCAAAAGAAGTTGAAGGCTCATTTTTAAAATTTTTATGAAAGTTTTTAAACCTATTAGGTTGGTAAGAACCAGTATACTTTTTATTACTATTATTATTATTATAAGCGAATTCAGGAGCTAAAGTGTTAGAAGTAACCGTAGGAGGCTCAGAGAAATCCCTACTACGACTATTATATTTTTCAAAATTACGACAGACACTAACCAACGAAGGAATATCAGTAATAGTTGTAGTCAAGAGACAGTTGGTATAACAAGGCCTAATATTGTTTAACAAAATTTCCAGTTTCTCACCATCTGGAACTGGATTGTCAAGGCGAGAAAACAACCCCTGCATTTTCGCTACATACAGGGTTATGTTCTCACCTTGACCTTGAGAGCGCAGTCTTATTTCAGACATTAATTTGAAATCATAGTTATGTGGGCTAAAATCCTGCTTCAATGACCCACACAACTCACTCCATGAATTTACATTGTTCCTAACGGAACGATACCAATGAAGGGCATCGTCCGAAAATATCTCATACGCGAAGGATAAGATCTTCGAGTCAGGAATGCCCCTAGACGAAATAAATTCATTCATTCTCTCTATGAAACCGCGCACACACGTTTTACCCGAGTACTTAAACTTGCCTAACTCCGAAAAAAGTTTACGGTCATAATTTAATGACTCGGAGGTAGGTGCAACACCGCCTGGTTGCTGTACTGCTGTCTTTGCGACGCTCGTGCCACTAATAGAGGAAGGTGACAAGGCTTTAAATAAGTTAAAGATGGAGTTGAACTCCTGCCAAATGGATTCATAACTTTCCCTGTCACTAAATTCAACACGCTGTAACCTATGATACACGTGGTGCAAGATGGATTCCGTCCTAGCGAACATCCTACTATTAAAGTCTACTTGCAATAGTTTTAAATTATTATTAGCTCGCGACAAGGACAATTCACTTTGCGATATATCCGCGGCGGGCTCGTAACACGACTCCGAAATGTCCTCCGACGGATAAAGAGGAAATAATTTTACTAATTGCTTCCGCAACTCGTCTACCGTATCTGACTTATCGCCCTTTCGTACAAGGACCTCATATTGTAGTTCAGTCTTGTTTAAATGGTGGTAGTTAATCGCGTACGACATTTTATTTAAGAAAAGAAAAAATAATACACGGCAAAACTGCAGAAGCAATCAATGTAAACAACGAACAATAGAATTAAATGTGAATTATGTGTTCCGTTCAGTAGGTATCGTCTACGAAGTCAATTAAATATCTTGTTATGATATTTTTTAAAAGGACAACGCGGTCACGCCACGTGCGCTGACCGGTTGTTTATTTAACGTACAAGGTAGTTAAATTAAATAAAAAAAGTAGATAATTCGCTTGCAGAAACGAAAGGAAAGTTTAAACTCTTTTTAACACAAAAGAAAGAACAAGAACAGTACCAACCTTGAACGGAACACTTTTTTTTTCACGACACACAGAAAAGAAAAAAAAAAAATATGGGCGTGCTCACCAAACCTCGTGCTTTTGCCTTAATACGTTGGACGCCACTGTGACGTAGTGGGTAGTTTAGGGAGATAAATGCAAACAACTCAGTACGACAATGTAGTATTATTCAGTTAAAAGTTTAGTACATACAATGTTATTAGTTTGTCACTATACATTTAGAAATCACTACGTTAACACAAATATAGTTTAAGCAAGCCGGTCTAATCAGAAGGATTTTGAGAGGATTCGATTACAAAGCACGAGGTTCGAAGGCTGCCCTATAGAAAGGCAAACACTTAGCTTCAGTCAGCAAGCCGGAACAAAAAGGGAAGCGGCCGCGCCCCGCGTCTTCTTATATAATGGCCGCTGTGTAGGCCCCTCCACGACGCGCTCGCGCCATTGACGTGTAGCGAAGTGGAGCGCGCGAAGATGGACGCGTGAGGCACGTCACAACTTTTATTTTTTTTTAAATTTAAATAGTAACTTCAACCAGACTTTCTAAAATAAAACTAAATACTTCATTTGTACCATCACAACTCGATCATTTCTTAGTGGTCAATATGAAAGAAACTTAACCTTTTATTTGAAATCCTACTAATATTATAAATGCGAAAGTTTGTGAGGACGTATGGATGAATGGATGTTTGTTACTCTTTCACGCAAAAACTACTAAACGGATTTTGATAAAATTTGGAATATATGTAGTTTAAGGTGTAGAATAACATTTAGGCTACCTGTACCACGCAGGTGAAACCGCGGGCATCATCTAGTGATATAATACCTTTAAGATTCAGTTTCTGTTTATGAACGTATCATTATGTTATGTAGTTTTATTAACAAAAATGTTATGTCTATGAATTATCAATGTAAACGACATTTTTTTTAAATAATATTTTAACAATTAACCCTTTTCTCCATACCCATAACAGTAACGTATAGCAAACATAAACCTGGTACCATTGATCTCTGTATTCGCATCACTTTTAATATGGCAGCAAAACTTACAGGGCACGTTTCCCTTATTGATTGAGTCTACGTTTTCTCCTCCGTAATATATTCAAAATATAAGATCTTAACGTTATTACAGGTGCAAAGCGATATGCTGCTGTAAACAACATTGTTTTAAAATAATATTTTAACAATTTACCTTTTATTTTCTATACAAAAACACAAAAAGAACAGAGTACATCTAGCCAACATAAAAAAACATAAAACCATTGATCTCGATTCATGTTCGCACTTTTAATATGAGAGCAAAGCTTACAGGGCACGTTTCCCTTATTGATTGAGCCTACGTTACGGTAATATATACAGTAATATATTCAAAATATAAGAACTGAACATTATTGCAGGTGGAAGGCGATATGCTACCATTACGTGAGGCGTAAGAGGCAAGTCACGCGATATAGGAATGGAGACGCGTATACAACCACTCAGGTAGGTATAATTTGTAATATTTATTGTATTGATTTTGTGTTTTATTTTTGTAATATTGGATAATGTAATGTTGGAGTGTGGAAGGAAAATCTTATCTTTATACGACTAAGTGACGATAAACTTACGTTGTCTTAGAGTTGTCTTAGACCAGACAATTAAATGTCTTATGCAGAATACCACTGACTCTATTGAACCTGATGGAAAACACTAATACAGTTCAGGAAAAAAGGCTAATGGTAGTCGTGAAATGACTTAACTTTGTCACCAGTATTTTGCTTTTCTGAGTACATGCATTAGATATGTCCACCGGTTAATCCACTTACACAATTTACAACACCAATCTGTTTGGTTGGCTTTTGGTTTGAGTGAACGGTGAACGCTACCCATGCGGTTGATCGTTGAAGAAAGTCCAGCATGTTTCTAGCCACAGCAAAGAAACACCTATCATCCTCTATTTTTAAGACTGTTCGTGGATAAAAGGTACTGAACAACCTATTGTTTAATGTTTAAGACGCAAACTGATTAAGTACGTCAGTTCTAAAAATATGCCAAAGCTATGTAATATCGTGTAGTGACTTGCTGAAATAAGATGAAAAATGCTATGGCGTCATGGTATTAGTTTGGCAAGGTTTCATTCAATAACAACCCCTTTACTTGCATATTATATTATTTACAATGACAAGGAAAAATTCGGTACAAAAACATTTATCATTTTGGCAAAGTAAGAGGAACTTTCCTTCTAAATTTGAAACTCGATATTTTTCCCCTTATCGATCTTTGCAGTTAGTAGAATTCCGAACGCAATTCGATATACGATAATAGTTGGTAATGAGAACGCTGTTTAAAAAAGTGGATGACACATTCTTCTTAGAGCTCTCTATATAGGAATAGGCAACTAACAAAACACTCTGATCTTCATATTACAGACATTTCATTCATTCATCACAGCCCACTAATTATGTCTCACTGCAGGGACGGGCCTCCTCCAGTGATAGAGAGATAGTTGGCCTACATATACCACGCTGGCCAGACGGGTTGGTATAGGGTTTAGTTTCGAGTTTTCCGTCTCGTGTTTATCATGATATTTGAACATTGATTTTCCTTTAGTCGATTTTTACGACACTCGTGACATGGGTTAGTGACTTGTTGTATTCTTAATCCGTCACCACACGGACATACAAATATAAAAACTGTATACTAAAAAAATATCTATTATTGTAAAGCTGAAAGCAAATTGGTTCGTAAAATTTTTTAGGATGTCAAAAATCCTTCAAGCGCTTTCATCGCTGTATTCCACACAACTGGGTTAGACATACAATAATTGTTTGGTCGGCTATGACCTTTGACGGCTCGATCGAAGGCAGCGCTTTGAATATTGATGTCATACATGTACACTTTGTACCTGTACTAACGTACAATTTGTTAGCATAGAGGGCTATTTCAAATTGTTTGTTGTTTTGGTTACACGAGCCCCTAAATTATTAGTTTGTCAATGGTACGGTTGCGCATTCTAGAGTGATTCATTACGCTGCAGTTTTGGTTTTAAAGCAAATGTTTGTGGTTGGCTTGTTGAGATTTTGTGACAAATTCATCTAGCTGTTATGTGTGAGCGCAGATGAGGTGGGGACTAAAATTTACTCACTTTCATTAGTATTTAAAAAAACCAAAGTCATCAAAAAAGGAAATCAAAAGGAGGTTTTAACTACGGAAATTTGGTCAAATCATAATGGTTTTTAGATAGTTTTTTATGTTTTTATTTACTTGTAATAAATAAACAATAACAAAAAAATACAAAATTCTGTTAGTTATTTATGACTGATATGACTAATATTTGTTGACTGTATGTTATATTTGTTTGAGTAGCCACCTGTCGCGTTGGAAATCCCAGTTTTTATTTATATGACAGTTATGGGCATATCTGGATGTAAATTTGTAATATTTATGATATACAAACAAAGCTAACAAAGGTTTACATTTTAATTATCAATGAAATCTAACAACCGTCGATGAATAATAAAGCTATAAAATAGCGCGCAGTAAAGACCTTTTCAAGACACCTTTGTCCAGCAGTCTATCAGCTAATATAACGTTTATGTAAACCAGAAGATTTAAGAAATTAAGATTAAGAAGACCAAAATTACGTTTAAAACATTTCGTACCAAAATATAAACCTTTGAACGAAATAAATAAAATAGCATTCATTTCACTAATGTTAGAATATCGGAACTATAGATGTTTAGTTCAACTCAACCCCGGTTATAAGTATTACCGCAGTTTTGTATCACAAGATCCTACGTGGAGGTTGTACTGGCATTGTGCCAGACGTATTGCAATGAGCTCACTCACTATACTAACATATTATCACTGCAGCTCATTTTGACTTTAATGTACTATGAATGTTCAGGTAACGTTGTATTTCAAGTATGGTGACGAATAAAAAAAAGTATGCCCCACTGCAAAGACGGAACTGCCTACGTATAAAAATAAACTTAGCCTCTTGTTACCGGATTAGCCAGGCAGTTAGGAATCAGGTTATGTGCCGATAAAGAAATGTTGACCGAATAAAATTAAATTTTAAGCAAAATTAAAATGTCATAAGTAAATATATAAAACTAGCTGACCCGCACCCTCTTCGGTGGGCAGCGAAAAAAACGCGTCCTTTTTTTAAACATATTTCATTACTGCTCTACTCCTATTAGTCGTAGCGTAATACTATATAGCCTAAGACACTCCCCTATAAATGGTTCGGTAGATCCAGAGATTACCCCCTGCAACGTCACAAACACACAAACTTTACCTCTTTATAATATAAGTATAGATAACATTAATTTCACTAATGTTAGGATATCGATCTGTTAAGTTCAACTCCCCGGTTGTAAGTATTACCGCAGTTTTCCATCACAAGATCCTTAGTAGAGGTTGTACTGGCATCGTGCCAGACGTATTGCAATGAGCTCACTCACTATACTAACATAGTATCACTGCAGCTCATTTTGACTTTAATGTACTATGAATGTTCAGGTAACGTTGTATTTCGAGTCTGGTAATTTGTGACCAATTAGCAAAACATAATCTTTATGATCGAATGTCTATGAATTTTCAATTGCAGTGATGGAAAATATGATGGCCTAGAAAACATTTACATTATATAAGCTAGGTCCGTGTGGTGACGGCGTAAGAATACAATATGTCACCACCCCATCTCATCCCATGGGTGTCGTAAAAACCGACTAAGGGACTATCCGTGAATATTATCTTTACGAAATAAAAAGAAGGAAAACTTGAAATTAAACCCTATACCAATCCGTCTGGTCAGCGTGGTATTAGCAGGTCAAGTATCCCTCCGTCACGGGAGGAGGCCCGTCCCTGCAGTGGGACATTAATGGGCTGTTATGATTCTCGCATTTCATCAAGCGTCAGAAAGTCATACTGGTGTGTCATTTAAAAAAAATATCTGTCCCTACAGTATTCTGTTCAAAATCTATAGAGATTACGATTCGGTTCGACTCCCGCTCAATGCAAATATTTGTGTACATGAACATGATCGTTTGCATAGGTCTGTGTATAATATAGGTCTGTATGAATTTACAAAAAAAATAGTATTTATGTATGTTTATTACTTGTCTACCACCCATAGTACAAGCTTAGTTTGGGACTAGATGGCGTAGTGTGATTGTTTTATTTATTAATATTATTACGTATATTTTGTCTTTTACAAAGCACTTCAATCCTCAAACACGGCCTTCGAATAGTGAGAGCTCGGCTTCCTATATCAAGCTAAAAGCTATGCTGTCTGTTTACCTGCCACTTAAGTAGTCTTTGCGATGCTTCTAGGCGTGTCGTCAGAATATATTTTATCTCTAGTGTATTATCAAAATATAATATTCTCCGTGTGGTGACGGAGTAAGAATACAGTGTTTCACCACCCCATCTCATCCCATGGGTGTCGTAAAAACCGACTAAGGGACTATCCGCGAATATTATCTTTACGAAATAAAAAGAAGGAAAACTTGAAATTAAACCCTATACCAAACCGTCTGGCCAGCGTGGTATTAGTAGGCCAAGTAACCCTCCGTCACGGGAGGAGGCCCGTCCCTGCAGTGGGACATTAATGGGCTGTTATGATGATGATGATGATTATAATACTCTCCACACATTCTCGCAATGGCATCTAGTCCCAAACTAAGCGGAACTTGTATGGGTAAACATATCCAAATCGTTTTCTTTTTATTAATAATTACTTATCGCTATAAAAAACACACGAAGCAAACATAAATGTTCATGCACAAGGTTTGTATTGAGTGGGAATTGAACCTGAGACTTCTGCAGAACAGCCTCATTGCCAGTCACAATAACTACTATACCACAGAGGTTGCCATATATTACAAATTAGTGTTTAACAGCTTTATCTCTTTATCAGGTATACTACGAACGAGTGAACACGCACAGCGCAAGCACTTCTTTCGCCCACGCGTGCTGTGGTCAAAGAGACGCTTCAAGAAATTTGGTACTTGACTCCAAAACTCCAATTACGAAAGTACGATTTAGTAAAGGATTTGCTTTTGCTAACATTGAAGCAGCGAGCGGTAAGTGGAAATTATAATCTATTTTTATTACAAGATAAATTACTTATTTATTTGTTTTCGGTTTTGTATTGTATTCTTTTTTCTTTCTTCTGATTGATTTGTGAATTTGTATTTTGTGTGTGTCTTTGTGTTGACCAAATAAAATATCTTTCTTTCTTTTACTTAATACTACCTAGTTAGGAGATATTTATATTCTTCATTGAGATCTGAAATAAAAAAAAAATATTTATTTATTATTTTTACTAACTTAAAAGAGTACATTGTCACTTATTATTTTGTTTCATTTATAATATTTACCTATAATTCTAATTTGGAAATCACTCTTCTATATAATTTAAAGCATGCATTTAATATTTATAAAGATAAGGCAATAAAACTGTATGAAACCTGACGAAAGGTGCTATATTTTATTCATTACTCAACCCTCGGCATCGCTGGTAGAGGGTCCCTTAAACCCACTTGGTATTCCGCATTTTGCGGTCATTAGTTTTAGCTGTTACGTTTTGTTCGATTTTCCGCACTTTTAGGTTAGTCTAAAAGGTGTTACTGTTATAGACAGACGTGCATGGGTCATAAATGTTGCACAGACTCAATCGGTATAAAAAAGCTTAAAGCTAAGAAGACGCGGTAATATTGTATTTGTTAACAAGTTATATAATTTCTAAGCCAGCTACAACTAAACAAGACTAGATAACTAATAATAGATAAATACATAACATAACATTAGATAAATATTTGATTGGATATAGACGCCATACGCAATAATAATAAAAGATAAATATTGAAAACATTTAGATATAATGAATTATTTTAAAAGGGTGTCATAATTCACCAAGAGGAGGAACGAAAGAAGAATATTCTTACCCCAAGGAAGGGGTAATTTATTATAATATCGTGCCCTCTACAAACTTTGTTTCTCACCGAACTTTGAAGGAACAGGCGGTAGCAGTTACTGAGGCTGGGCTTAAAGTTTGTTTCCAGAGGCTATGTTTTTATTACACCTTATCTGTTTTCAAATTATAATATTATCATTAGATAATTCTGTTATAAAACACTTTAAGAAAAATTAAGAAGTATTCATTTATTATTATTAAAAGAATGGGAAGAATTTCATTCTCGAGACATGATTTGTGTATTCGGTCGGGTAAGAATGAAAAACATTATTTTTGTAATTTTCAAGTTAATTATTATGAAATTCATTAATTTTTCACAATTATCAGTAGTAAAATATTGTAGAATTTATATCATTGTAGCAAATTTTTGCTGTATACATTATACATAAGCTGTATTACCGCTGGTATTTATGACGCAGCTATTAAAAGCGTAGGGGATAATTGCATGAGCGAATTGTGCCTCTGTATACTAATGACTGACGGAAACATTACAGTGAGAGTAAAGCCCGATTTACACATCGACAAGTACAGTGGCGAGTTAAGTAGTATTTTAAGATTAAGTTGATTTAAACAGATCTCCATCCTATTTTTTGGCGAGTTAAGTAAGAAGTAGCCCCCTCTCTCGCGTCTCGCCAACTTAACTTGCCAAAAAATAGGATGGAGATCTATTTAAATCAACTTAATCAACAACTTACTACTTAACTCGCTACTGTACTTGTCGATGTGTAAATCGGGCTTAAGAGCCCCGGTTACATCTGCACCATGTGGCATTTTATCCTAACCAGATTGTCAATTCTCGTACCTAAAATTCGGTTAAGTTAACTTTTAGTTGTCATGTTTTTGCTATTGCAATTGTAATCTTTTGTGGTCGTGTTAAAGTTTTATTTAGAGTGTGACAATTTGACAACTAAAAGTTAACTTAACTGAATTTTAGGTTCGAGAATTTGACATGCTGAAAACGAAAATAAAAATCCACTTTTTAAATTAAGAACAAGCCTATAAAATAATAAAGAACAAGTGGAAGGAGAAGACCCGCTAAAACTAACGCAAAAACATGTGTTTTCTGCCCATTTCGACCTATACGGTGCACAAATTATTATTTGACAAACATCAAAATATTCAAACGTAGGGCCAACGCTCCCTCAGTTAAACTATCTACTCGGTTTAAGAGGACACAATTGTAAAATAAGCTTTGATAAGTAAATAAACAAGCCTTGCAATATATAAGGTTCAAAATTAACGTTACAGCCTAAGGTTTATCGTTACCACTGCGTAGTGTGTAGTTTATTCTTTAATTTACTGTGATTACCAGAATAAAAAACTGTGTAGTACACATAATAAATAAATAATTTATTTAGTAGTATACAAATCTTAATTACTAAAGTAGATACATAAAGAGTATAGTGTATGGATGTAACAAAGACTCCCTGCACTAGGATGAGCATGTCCTGCATTACCGTACATTTTTAATTTTATTACATAATCGACACTGTGGTGGACATTTTCTCTTTTGCGGTATAAGTGGCATAAATGGGTACCTAATGATGCTACTCTAGTTAAATACATCATACAATAACCAAGCAATATCAAATTAATACATAGTTTCTTACACCTTTTTAAAATAGTTATTTCTTTTCAGAATTCGAAGATCAAAGGTCACGTTTCTTCGCAGAACATGAAAGATTTGATGACTTTATGGAAATGCGCGAAGGTCTTGACCTTATTGGAGTTAGTTCATTCAAAGAGTACATGGTAGCTTATAGGTAAATATCATTATATTGATAACTATACAGGGTGTACATGAGTTGCGGTCATACATTTTAACATAAGGTCTACCGGCCTACCTTAAATAAGTATTAAAAGCCCTAGCTTTAAAAAAAATCATTTTTACGTCATAAAGCCTATATACAGGGTGTCCCATAAAGCGACGTCCAACGGGAAACCAGAGATGGTCCATGTGAAAAGTATTAAAAAAAAATTAAAAAAAAAATCCGACTTATGTACTTAAAAAGTTATAGGTATTTTAAAAAAATCAAGAAAATCGTCATCCTGTACAACACTTTTGACTACAGTGTCTACAAATATTATTATTTTTTAAATTTTTTTTTTGTTTTGTAATCCTGAATAACGTGTTTTTTAATTGTATTTCAAAATTTTAACTTAATTGTCTTATTTCTTAGTAAAAAATCACATTGAACTCAAACAATGAAATTAAAATTGCTACATCACGTAACTTTGACCGACGGCCATGTAAAAAAAAATTACTAAACACTATGTGGCAAATACCTTTAAAAAATAACGCATTTATTCACAATTCCAAAATGGTATCATACATAATCATAACTTAAAAAACATCGTAGAAATAAAAGTCAATGCGAACAATAAAAGTTATTTATTAATATGGAACTCAACATTTTTAACACAAAAGGTAGATTTTTTTACAACATATGCTCAAAATGTTGGCCTCCTACCGCAATACACGCCCTCATCCTTCTTAATAAAGAACGCTTAATATTGCGAGCATAATTTCTGGAGCATAAGTCCTCATTAGCCTCCGTAATTCTAAGGCGGAGCTCTTCGATATTTACTATCGATTTCGCGTATACTTTTTCTTTGATAGCTCCCCAGTAAAAAAAATCTAATGGATTAAGGTCCGGCGACCGGGCTGGCCACGCTATTGGTCCGGAACGTCCTATCCATCTGTGTGGATATTCGCTGTCCAAAAATTCTCTCACTGAGACACGAAAATGGGCCGGACAGCCGTCTTGCTGAAACCACATATTTCTATAAATATTCAATGGCACGTCTTCCAGCAAATTGGGCAATTCATTTTGCAGAAAATTCAAGTAAACATCGCCGGTCAGGTTTTCTGGCAACTCGTAGGGTCCAATTATTTTTCCATTTAAAATACCGGTCCATAAGTTCACTTTGAACCGATATTGTGATCTGTCTTCTCTTAGAAGGTGTGGATTATCGATATGCCACTCATGAAAATTATGCATATTTATGTACCCATCCTTTTTAAAAGTGGATTCATCCGACCACAGAATTGTCTCTAAAAAATTAGGGTCTTCTCTGTGCTTTTGCAACATTATTTGGCAAAATCTTACTCTACCCGGATAGTCTCGAGGCAACAGAGTTTGCACGCGCTGCACGTGGAATGGGTGATATCCCTCATGTTGAATAATCCGGTGTGCTGTACTTTTTGGTATTCCTGTGATTTGTTCTATCCGTCGCACGGAGGTACTCGGATCTTCGGCTATCGCTTCTAAAATATCTTGGCGGGAGTCGTCGATAGGTCTGCCTTCACTAACCATTCCACTAGGAAAGCGACCTTGAGCAAGCGTCAGATGGCGTGTGGTCGGATGAATCCACTTTTAAAAAGGATGGGTACATAAATATGCATAATTTTCATGAGTGGCATATCGATAATCCACACCTTCTAAGAGAAGACAGATCACAATATCGGTTCAAAGTGAACTTATGGACCGGTATTTTAAATGGAAAAATAATTGGACCTTACGAGTTGCCAGAAAACCTGACCGGCGATGTTTACTTGAATTTTCTGCAAAATGAATTGCCCAATTTGCTGGAAGACGTGCCATTGAATATTTATAGAAATATGTGGTTTCAGCAAGACGGCTGTCCGGCCCATTTTCGTGTCTCAGTGAGAGAATTTTTGGACAGCGAATATCCACACAGATGGATAGGACGTTCCGGACCAATAGCGTGGCCAGCCCGGTCGCCGGACCTTAATCCATTAGATTTTTTTTACTGGGGAGCTATCAAAGAAAAAGTATACGCGAAACCGATAGTAAATATCGAAGAGCTCCGCCTTAGAATTACGGAGGCTAATGAGGACTTATGCTCCAGAAATTATGCTCGCAATATTAAGCGTTCTTTATTAAGAAGGATGAGGGCGTGTATTGCGGTAGGAGGCCAACATTTTGAGCATATGTTGTAAAAAAATCTACCTTTTGTGTTAAAAATGTTGAGTTCCATATTAATAAATAACTTTTATTGTTCGCATTGACTTTTATTTCTACGATGTTTTTTAAGTTATGATTATGTATGATACCATTTTGGAATTGTGAATAAATGCGTTATTTTTTAAAGGTATTTGCCACATAGTGTTTAGTAATTTTTTTTTACATGGCCGTCGGTCAAAGTTACGTGATGTAGCAATTTTAATTTCATTGTTTGAGTTCAATGTGATTTTTTTACTAAGAAATAAGACAATTAAGTTAAAATTTTGAAATACAATTAAAAAACACGTTATTCAGGATTACAAAACAAAAAAAAAATTTAAAAAATAATAATATTTGTAGACACTGTAGTCAAAAGTGTTGTACAGGGTGACGATTTTCTTGATTTTTTTAAAATACCTATAACTTTTTAAGTACATAAGTCGGATTTTTTTTTTAATTTTTTTTTTAATACTTTTCACATGGACCATCTCTGGTTTCCCGTTGGACGTCGCTTTATGGGACACCCTGTATAAACCTATCCTTGTAACCGGATATATTTAATTTAGATGATTTTTTCTTGTGTTAAAATGTATGCGTCATACTTATCTACACCCTGTATAACAGTATACGTTGATATAGAGTTTTGAAAATTGTCGAGGATTTAAGGCACCTTTATTACAGAGACGCTGATCGCTGTCCGTGGTATTCTTCTCAGTTGTTATTCTGGACACTCTCCTGCCTTCTATTGTCTTGGCCGTTACGAATACTGATTGAATGTAATACTGCATACGTTCATTATACGGTAAGTCTTTATATTAATTGTTGTGTAGCAATTAAGTAACACATACATAAAATAAAACTTCATTATCATGATCAAAGCGTATACATATACACGCGACACACATATAAAAGCAAATAGATTTTTCATTGAATTACAACTGATAGTTTATTTACCTAGTAAAATTTCTGTTTTAATCAAGGCAGTCTTTGGTCTATAATATATAATATGAAACAACCATATAAATACAACATAGTAGATGTAATATTGAGAAAGATTAAAGCTCTTCATTGCGACGGTTACAATTTAATCTAGAAGAGGAATCCAATGAAACCTTTACAAGAAACTTTGATAAATTAATCATATTATTTCCGCTAGCTACTACCCACGACTTGTTCTCGACGCGACGGCTATTTATAAAACAGATAGCTTTGATCACATAACGTGAGAACTCGCCGACGATACAGATCAATTACACACAGATACAAGTAACCTTAATACTCACTAGACCATTTTGTTTCAGATCACAAAAATATTTGGTACAAATTATGAGTTAGATCCTAGTCGACAACTAGACATTGACACTCATGTATCAGATACATTACCCCCGGTTACTGCCACTAACTACGCGTGGGCACTAGCTGATGAACAAAGTGCAGTTCTCTGTTCTGTACCTCGGCCACCTCGAACATTACCTCTCTCACATGCTTCCACAGTCGACAGCCTAGAACTTTTTGCAGCCATACGAGGAAACTGTGCCTTAGTACCTTCCTACTCAGAAGCTATGCGCATAGACGCAGCTCTTAGAGAAGAGCCAGTTGAGACTAGTACTCAAACAGCGCCAGAAGATGGAGTTGCAATTACTATGGAACCAGAAACCAGGTCACCTCGGCGTGCAATTAAAGCTGCGTCTTTTGATGAGCCTCCACGTAGGCCGAGAGTAACTATTGCGACCACACATTCCACTCACAATATTGCTGCTACTGCCAGGTCAAATGAGGCAAAGCAACAAAATAGGCGTTCCTGGGCAGGGGTTCTAACAACAGCTAGAAGCGCTAGACAGATTTTAGAAGAATTTAGATCTACTAACTCGCCATCAAACTATCAGCAAATGGACGAGCCTCAAAGTAGTGGAAGCGGAGAAAGCGCATTATATTTCTCAACTGAATTATCGCCAACATGTTCCAGAGATCCGTTCGGGGGCCGTGCACAAACAACGCCTACCGACGAACCTCCATCATACGAAGAGGCACTTAAAATGCCAGCTCTTAGAAAATTAACGAGGTCTATTACAGGAACTAATTTGGGTGGTACTCGTACAGCGTTCTTGCGAGATGTGCTCACAAATCGGAGGTCATGTCTAGAAGGCGTCGGCGTGTTAGCAGGAACTAAGGTAGTTAGGTTGCCGTACAGCGAATCCGGTGACGAGACGCCTCTATAGCGCTTCTGTAAAGGCCGTGCAATTACTGACTTTAAATGGTGCAATAAAATGTTAGTAGGTACTTAAATCGAGTGACTACTGCATAGTGTGAAACTGATAAAGTTGTTAATAGTAATAGTATTTGTACTAACGTGTTTATACGCTTTGGTATTGTAGGTAATTAAATGATGAATGAGCTTGCTTGATTATTTGTAGTTACCACTAAATTGGTGTTTACAATGGAATTGTAAAGGAACTTAACATTTTATGATACGATGTTAACGAAAAGTTTGGGAACATGAATTATGTAAAAGATGAATATGTAATAAGGAAATAATTTGCAATCAATGTTACTGTATGCCTATTTTATAAAAGAGTTTAGAGAATTGACAACTTATGATAGCAATTTAATCAAATCCATACCGAAGCCATAACCTTCATTTAAAAAAATTGACCACAGATACACACAACATCTAAAACTAAATCCGCTTTGGAGTTCTCTCTAAAACCTTGAATAGAAAATTCATGCATACGTAATAAAGCTGGCTGGAATTATTTTGAGCGACTTTGGAATTATTTTTCTTTCTTTTCTGAAGAAGCTATTGGGGATTACAGAAAACACCAATCTTTCAACAAACTGTATTCACGCATTCTAATTAAGTTCTTCTTAGTGTATCGGTTTTATACTACTGTCCTACATTTTTAGCACATTCAAACACATCTTAAAACAAAATTGTAGAAATATAGGGAAACTTTGTCTGATGTTACCACCATAGCCAGTAGAATTTGTACAGAGCTGGTGTGTGTCCAATATTCCGTTTCTACTGATAATAATTATGTTATCTCTCATACTCAACCTTTTCGTTGTCCGTTAACACTGGGTAGTTTGAACCAATTAATAAAAATCGTTAAATTAAGTTTTTCTTTAAATTTAGCAAATTATCGACTCGGAAGTCCCCTAAGTCAGTTCTCACGATATTATCTTATCTTTTCTTACATTAAAATATATTTAAACAATGCTGGTTTAAGGGTTGGTTGTACGGCTCCATAGGTATACAAGTGTCTCTAAACACAATATTATCTATTGTTACATATTTTCGTTCGGTAATTTCTGCTTATTCGTGTTACACCACTTTACGAAGAATAAATTACCTTGAATACAAATCGAATGAAGGTATAATCTAATCTCCCTACGCACGGAGGCATCCGTTAACGCGATACTTGAAAAAACAGACTCCGGTGTTTACATTATACATTTGCTTCTCTAAAATATTGTGATGTTTTTGCGAAAACTGCTTTTGATGCGAGATGTATTTATTTTGATACCTTTGGGATGAAATATCTTGGTATGTTGTATTGTACGGTAAAGCACGGTTAAGTTCATAGCAGTAATAATCGACCAGTGTCCCATTACATAAACGTGATCCTTTGGATGTACGGAAACTTCAACTCTTACCACGCTGGCCAGTTTATGTTTTTTTACTGAGATTTTTACGTGATAACCTTTATCTGACTTTTAAGACACAAGACACGGAATAAAATTTTTCAGTATAAATCAATAATCATATAATCAAATAAATTATCAGTAGCTAACAAAGTAAAACTCTGGATTTAGTTTTAGAAAACGTGTTCAATAAAATGTTTGTAAAAATTCCCCCCGTCTCAAGACTGGAACACTTACAGAGCAGATGTGTTTCAATTTCAATAAAATAAAAAGTGCTTTTCTCTCTAACATAACAATTTTGTAACAATTCAAATCAACTACAAATTTTACTTCAAATAAAATCCAAATGTATAGAAATAAAATAAGTTATAAGGCAGTGCCTTATGATTGTTATTATGAATATTGCGACTCGCTATTAGGTGTTAAGAATATAATATTACTATGTATATATTATTCAATGTAATATGTAAAAGCTGGCGTAAGCTTATCGCGTTGTATTAGATTAACTTAGTTTAAGCAATATTGTTTATTCCTTATGTATATTGGGGAAAATTCATTGGTGCCTGTCAATGTAGGTAGAAATAGATCAGTTATGTGATTAGTGGGAGAACATAACACATTTTGAAAGACTTGGATTTAGTTTATATCAAAAACAATAATGATCATGAATTAATTAAAAGGGTACATGATTTAGCTTCTGTTATAAACAAAGTCCCTAATTAATTTATATGAAATAATTCTTAACGCAGAAATTTATTAATACTCAGTATCTAAAACACATAAAGTACTGTTAAACAAAAGAAAACACACAATTTCTGAAATAATTTTACTCACTACATTTAATATCCTTAAAATTTTGGCCACGAATAAATGAACGATAAATGTTATTTTTCATACCACGTTCAAACACAAGCGATAAAAACAGAGCTTAAATTAAATTCTCGCACTCCCTCTTTCGACACTGTAACATAAATAATTTTCGGGATAAAATGAAACGATAAATCGTCACGTATTTTTTACTGCAACCAATTTAAATAGCTTTGTAATTGATGTATTGGATTTAATCAAATATACTTATTGTATGGTCAAATATACCCTTAAGGTCGCGACATAGAAACAGTTAGAGGATGTCAATGTCCAGCAATAGACTTTCTTTTTTTTACATATTTACGCAACGCCGTCTAGTTCCAAACTAAGCAAAGCTTGTACTAGTGGTACTAGGCAACGGATAAACATACTTAAATACTTTATTTTTCTGTAAATACATACATATTATTATACATAGAAAACACCCAGACCAATGCAAACAATCATGTTCATGCACACAAATCTTTGCATTGAGCGGGCGACCTCTGCGTAGCAGTCATGTTATATAACCACTACGCCACAGAGGTCGTCAAGTTAACTCTTAATTGAGTACCAGAGTTCATTAAACAAAAGTATAAAACCTTTTTTGCCATTTTTTATCCTTGCCATTAATATTATGATAATGATGATGATACCCATTGTATAAATTAAATATAACCAGTGTAGGCAATCGCCAAAGTGATACTAAAATAAGTAGCTTATTAGGTCGCACGATTCAATTATGACTTAACCATGGAACCAATTAAGGTACTCAGTGTTAAATATTTTATTAATACATAATATTGTTATTTTCGATTGTAAATTATTATTAAATGTATAAATATTATTATTTGTATTTATATACGCACTATTATGTAATATTACTAGAATAATAACATAATTCCAAAAAATATTTTGTAGATAGATTTAGATAAAGTAATAGTTATAGCTTTTAAGCTTACGATATAAGTATATTTTTGGGAGCATTGACAGTAGACATAAACCTTAAACTTGTTTTTGTTTTATGTTCATGTACAAAGGGAATCTTCGGACAGTAAATACTTGCGTGGGACGTATAAGTATCAAGATAACCTCGTATTCTTAAATCCGTGATGGATTTTTCGCTGAAAAAAATACTGTTTACCTTGTAGGAACACCACAGGCTTCCGGCATCGTGTCGGCGAGGGGCCCCACTCGGCGATAATACTTGGTGTTTATGTAATGTAAAATCTCTTATATTTTGCTTTGAGGTGATACAAAGAGTTGTATTCTAAACTTTATAAAATATGACATAAGATCTCAAGTTGAATGTGCAAGTATTTTTTTTTACGTATACCTGTTATAAATTCATACATTAGGAATTTCACGACACTACGCATCACAGAAAAACACGCGCAAATATTTGACTGTAACTGAAGCTAGTGAATTCTAATTGTTATGTGTCGCTATTTTAATTATTTCTAATACGCCTAGTAATGTATGTTTTTTATTTTCTATCTGTTCAAGAGTCAACCTCTGGCTCAGAAAGTGAACGAAGAGCACAAGAAATTAGTCGTATAATTTATTAAAAGCCTTTTATCTTGTCTGTATTTTTGTTCAAAATTTTAATTTTTAAATTAACTATACAAATTAACGTACGTTACTCAGTACCAAAACTTATTTATTGTTTTGCAATAAAGATTTTAAATTAAGAAAGCTTTCTAGTTTGATAAAATTAAAAGGTAAATCCTTACCCTCGTAAAGTAACATTTTAATCATATAAATGAACCAGAATCCTCGCTTTTATTTTAAATATTGCAATATTATTAACATAAGTACCCGTCCAAATTATTTTCATATTTATTTATTACAAAAAAAATGCATTTGCAATTGCACTGTACAGTACAGTCAGCAACAGAAGTAGCTGGGTATTAAGTTGTTTAAGATATAATTATTTTAAGTAATCTATCATACGACCAATTCTCAAATAATCTTAATCTAATAATAAATAAGTTTTTTTCAAAAAAATGCAAGAATTCTAAAACTGTGTGCGTCAGTAAAGTATGAAAAATAAGACTTATTACTAAATGTCTTTTAATGGGTTCTAATTTTTTTTTATACATAAAACATTATATTTTGTATTAAAACTTAAAAATTTTGTTGCTGACTGTACTTGAGTTAGGTTATACAACATTTTTAAATTGTAATGTCTCTCTATACTAGTATAACGTATAATTACATTACCATTTACCTATTTTATTTTTGCGTAAACTAAAAGCTTGTAAATAAATATATATTTAATATTTAAGATATAAAAACCATATTATTAAATAGTAATTATATAAAGTGCCAATCATAACTAGATAATTATACAGATTACCATTAAAGCACAAATTTAAGCATTTATTTTTAATTGAACATTTTACATTGATTTGTAAATCAATGACATTTTACTATAAAACGTCTTTAACGCAATCCTACTTAACTTTTTTGGATTTTGATTCCATCGCTAAACGACGAGCCAATACGTTTAGTAGTATCTGTCACACAATATGATAAAGTCAGACGCTATTGACAGCACTTCTTTTTAATTTTTTGTTTCATCGTTGACTGGTGATTCTGCCACGTTAAGAAAAGATTTCTTTTTGTTATATTTCATATAATTTAATTATTCATAAATGTATTCCAGAATAAATGGCTGTAATATACACTTATATTTATCTGTAAATAAAAATATGACTAAAATAATATACCATAGATTAAATAAATGCTTTTACAGTTGTACTGAACAACATTAAGTTATAATTATGACTAACTTTAGTAAATTAATGCTAAATTAATATTTTTGATTGTAAATTAATGGGCTGAGAAGAGAAGTTTATTATTTTAAATAAACTGTGTTAAAACCTTATTACTTTTTATTTAGTACTTAACTACATAGTTGTTACCAACCCAACCCTAATATTTATTTTGTTCAAGAATCACAAACAGTGTATTAATTATATTAGCTATCTACGAATTTCCTATATTTTTTTGGACATGCATTATAACTTGATGAGCTTTTGCTAGTGAAAGTCTTGTAGTACATGGTAGGTAAAATTTATAGTGTTTTAGTTGTTCACAGGGATTTCTGAAACTTAATATACCTACAAGGGATTTAAAATTTGTATTAATTTGCCACCTATCCATACCTACAATAAAAATACTTTTTCATTAGTGTGTTTGTTATACGAGCAAGGTAAGAATAAAATATCTAAACATACCAAAAAGTTACCTTATAAGATGAAAACAAAATATACTACCTTCCTACCCAAAGCTTCAGAGATTCTGTTTAGTAGTGACTTAAAGTAATAAAACAGATCCCTTCGTAACCACACGACGAGGCGGAGAACAAAGATTCATATTAATACGAGTATTACAGAAAAGGTATACTATGGCGGATTATTTACCGGTGTTATGTTAATAATACGTGTGGTGACGAAGTAAGAATACAATATGTCTCCACCCCATCTCATCCCATGGGTGTCGTAAAAACCGACTAAGAAACTACCGTGAATATTATCTTTACGAAATAAAAAGAAGGAAAACTTGAAATTGAACCCTGTACCAATCCGTTTGGCCAGCTTGGTATTAGAAGGCCAAGTATCCCACCGTCACAGGAGGGGGCCCGTCACCGCAGTGGGACATTAATGGGCTGGTATGATCATGATTTGTAATGAAGTAGGTTTAAAAGACTTGTCTCAAATTTATAACTACTTAATGGTTTTTCGTCGCAACACAAATAAGTTTATTACCCAGTAGCTGACCCGTGCCCACTTTATTTGACGGCGAAAGAAACGTTATTAAGCGTCCCTTTTTAATACATATTTCATTACTGCTTCACTCCTATAAGTCATAGTGTACAATTGTATAGCCTATGACACTCCTCGATAAATGGACTATTCAACACAGAAAGAATTTTAAAAATTGGTTCATTAGATCCAGAGATAAACACAAACACAAGCTTTTCCTCTTTATAATATTAGTATATCAAAACAGAAGGCAATTTTTGTTTGAGGGCGTTTTCACAAGAACATCTTTAAAACTCCAAACAAAAGCTGTGAAAATTATTTCATATTTTAATAAATCGATGACACTTTCTTTCAGAAGTATAATCCAAAGTAAAATTGTTGTAATCAGTTATCCTTTCAGTGTTTAACTTATGGCTATCTATCATCTGTGACAGTCGTTTTGTACGCCCAAAAACCAATGGCAGCCGAACCCCAAAAAGGGAAATGCTCAATGGCGTGGAAACACCGAGTGAAAATAAACTTGTGATTTATAAACGAAATTTACTCACACCATGAAAGAAATCTAAATAAAGGTATCGCTCCGAGGATTTTCGATAGCTTTTTGTGTATTATAATTTACGCAAAAATACTAGGTACTGCTGTATTTTGGTGAGCTGATATCGATACTTCATCTTTTCTCTCTACTGGTAGTTGAAAACACTCCATCACGAGCCTCAAAGTAGTGGAAGCGGAGAAAGCGCATTATATTTCTCAACTGAATTATCGCCAACATGTTCCAGAGATCCGTTCGGGGGCCGTGCACAAACAACGCCTACCGACGAACCTCCATCATACGAAGAGGCACTTAAAATGCCAGCTCTTAGAAAATTAACGAGGTCTATTACAGGAACTAATTTGGGTGGTACTCGTACAGCGTTCTTGCGAGATGTGCTCACAAATCGGAGGTCATGTCTAGAAGGCGTCGGCGTGTTAGCAGGAACTAAGGTAGTTAGGTTGCCGTACAGCGAATCCGGTGACGAGACGCCTCTATAGCGCTTCTGTAAAGGCCGTGCAATTACTGACTTTAAATGGTGCAATAAAATGTTAGTAGGTACTTAAATCGAGTGACTACTGCATAGTGTGAAACTGATAAAGTTGTTAATAGTAATAGTATTTGTACTAACGTGTTTATACGCTTTGGTATTGTAGGTAATTAAATGATGAATGAGCTTGCTTGATTATTTGTAGTTACCACTAAATTGGTGTTTACAATGGAATTGTAAAGGAACTTAACATTTTATGATACGATGTTAACGAAAAGTTTGGGAACATGAATTATGTAAAAGATGAATATGTAATAAGGAAATAATTTGCAATCAATGTTACTGTATGCCTATTTTATAAAAGAGTTTAGAGAATTGACAACTTATGATAGCAATTTAATCAAATCCATACCGACCCATAACCTTCATTTAAAAAAATTGACCACAGATACACACAACATCTAAAACTAAATCCGCTTTGGAGTTCTCTCTAAAACCTTGAATAGAAAATTCATGCATACGTAATAAAGCTGGCTGGAATTATTTTGAGCGACTTTGGAATTATTTTTCTTTCTTTTCTGAAGAAGCTATTGGGGATTACAGAAAACACCAATCTTTCAACAAACTGTATTCACGCATTCTAATTAAGTTCTTCTTAGTGTATCGGTTTTATACTACTGTCCTACATTTTTAGCACATTCAAACACATCTTAAAACAAAATTGTAGAAATATAGGGAAACTTTGTCTGATGTTACCACCATAGCCAGTAGAATTTGTACAGAGCTGGTGTGTGTCCAATATTCCGTTTCTACTGATAATAATTATGTTATCTCTCATACTCAACCTTTTCGTTGTCCGTTAACACTGGGTAGTTTGAACCAATTAATAAAAATCGTTAAATTAAGTTTTTCTTTAAATTTAGCAAATTATCGACTCGGAAGTCCCCTAAGTCAGTTCTCACGATATTATCTTATCTTTTCTTACATTAAAATATATTTAAACAATGCTGGTTTAAGGGTTGGTTGTACGGCTCCATAGGTATACAAGTGTCTCTAAACACAATATTATCTATTGTTACATATTTTCGTTCGGTAATTTCTGCTTATTCGTGTTACACCACTTTACGAAGAATAAATTACCTTGAATACAAATCGAATGAAGGTATAATCTAATCTCCCTACGCACGGAGGCATCCGTTAACGCGATACTTGAAAAAACAGACTCCGGTGTTTACATTATACATTTGCTTCTCTAAAATATTGTGATGTTTTTGCGAAAACTGCTTTTGATGCGAGATGTATTTATTTTGATACCTTTGGGATGAAATATCTTGGTATGTTGTATTGTACGGTAGAGCACGGTTAAGTTCATAGCAGTAATAATCGACCAGTGTCCCATTACATAAACGTGATCCTTTGGATGTACGGAAACTTCAACTCTTACCACGCTGGCCAGTTTATGTTTTTTTACTGAGATTTTTACGTGATAACCTTTATCTGACTTTTAAGACACAAGACACGGAATAAAATTTTTCAGTATAAATCAATAATCATATAATCAAATAAATTATCAGTAGCTAACAAAGTAAAACTCTGGATTTAGTTTTAGAAAACGTGTTCAATAAAATGTTTGTAAAAATTCCCCCCGTCTCAAGACTGGAACACTTACAGAGCAGATGTGTTTCAATTTCAATAAAATAAAAAGTGCTTTTCTCTCTAACATAACAATTTTGTAACAATTCAAATCAACTACAAATTTTACTTCAAATAAAATCCAAATGTATAGAAATAAAATAAGTTATAAGGCAGTGCCTTATGATTGTTATTATGAATATTGCGACTCGCTATTAGGTGTTAAGAATATAATATTACTATGTATATATTATTCAATGTAATATGTAAAAGCTGGCGTAAGCTTATCGCGTTGTATTAGATTAACTTAGTTTAAGCAATATTGTTTATTCCTTATGTATATTGGGGAAAATTCATTGGTGCCTGTCAATGTAGGTAGAAATAGAACAGTTATGTGATTAGTGGGAGAACATAACACATTTTGAAAGACTTGGATTTAGTTTATATCAAAAACAATAATGATCATGAATTAATTAAAAGGGTACATGATTTAGCTTCTGTTATAAACAAAGTCCCTAATTAATTTATATGAAATAATTCTTAACGCAGAAATTTATTAATACTCAGTATCTAAAACACATAAAGTACTGTTAAACAAAAGAAAACACACAATTTCTGAAATAATTTTACTCACTACATTTAATATCCTTAAAATTTTGGCCACGAATAAATGAACGATAAATGTTATTTTTCATACCACGTTCAAACACAAGCGATAAAAACAGAGCTTAAATTAAATTCTCGCACTCCCTCTTTCGACACTGTAACATAAATAATTTTCGGGATAAAATGAAACGATAAATCGTCACGTATTTTTTACTGCAACCAATTTAAATAGCTTTGTAATTGATGTATTGGATTTAATCAAATATACTTATTGTATGGTCAAATATACCCTTAAGGTCGCGACATAGAAACAGTTAGAGGATGTCAATGTCCAGCAATAGACTTTCTTTTTTTTACATATTTACGCAACGCCGTCTAGTTCCAAACTAAGCAAAGCTTGTACTAGTGGTACTAGGCAACGGATAAACATACTTAAATACTTTATTTTTCTGTAAATACATACATATTATTATACATAGAAAACACCCAGACCAATGCAAACAATCATGTTCATGCACACAAATCTTTGCATTGAGCGGGCGACCTCTGCGTAGCAGTCATGTTATATAACCACTACGCCACAGAGGTCGTCAAGTTAACTCTTAATTGAGTACCAGAGTTCATTAAACAAAAGTATAAAACCTTTTTTGCCATTTTTTATCCTTGCCATTAATATTATGATAATGATGATGATACCCATTGTATAAATTAAATATAACCAGTGTAGGCAATCGCCAAAGTGATACTAAAATAAGTAGCTTATTAGGTCGCACGATTCAATTATGACTTAACCATGGAACCAATTAAGGTACTCAGTGTTAAATATTTTATTAATACATAATATTGTTATTTTCGATTGTAAATTATTATTAAATGTATAAATATTATTATTTGTATTTATATACGCACTATTATGTAATATTACTAGAATAATAACATAATTCCAAAAAATATTTTGTAGATAGATTTAGATAAAGTAATAGTTATAGCTTTTAAGCTTACGATATAAGTATATTTTTGGGAGCATTGACAGTAGACATAAACCTTAAACTTGTTTTTGTTTTATGTTCATGTACAAAGGGAATCTTCGGACAGTAAATACTTGCGTGGGACGTATAAGTATCAAGATAACCTCGTATTCTTAAATCCGTGATGGATTTTTCGCTGAAAAAAATACTGTTTACCTTGTAGGAACACCACAGGCTTCCGGCATCGTGTCGGCGAGGGGCCCCACTCGGCGATAATACTTGGTGTTTATGTAATGTAAAATCTCTTATATTTTGCTTTGAGGTGATACAAAGAGTTGTATTCTAAACTTTATAAAATATGACATAAGATCTCAAGTTGAATGTGCAAGTATTTTTTTTTACGTATACCTGTTATAAATTCATACATTAGGAATTTCACGACACTACGCATCACAGAAAAACACGCGCAAATATTTGACTGTAACTGAAGCTAGTGAATTCTAATTGTTATGTGTCGCTATTTTAATTATTTCTAATACGCCTAGTAATGTATGTTTTTTATTTTCTATCTGTTCAAGAGTCAACCTCTGGCTCAGAAAGTGAACGAAGAGCACAAGAAATTAGTCGTATAATTTATTAAAAGCCTTTTATCTTGTCTGTATTTTTGTTCAAAATTTTAATTTTTAAATTAACTATACAAATTAACGTACGTTACTCAGTACCAAAACTTATTTATTGTTTTGCAATAAAGATTTTAAATTAAGAAAGCTTTCTAGTTTGATAAAATTAAAAGGTAAATCCTTACCCTCGTAAAGTAACATTTTAATCATATAAATGAACCAGAATCCTCGCTTTTATTTTAAATATTGCAATATTATTAACATAAGTACCCGTCCAAATTATTTTCATATTTATTTATTACAAAAAAAATGCATTTGCAATTGCACTGTACAGTACAGTCAGCAACAGAAGTAGCTGGGTATTAAGTTGTTTAAGATATAATTATTTTAAGTAATCTATCATACGACCAATTCTCAAATAATCTTAATCTAATAATAAATAAGTTTTTTTCAAAAAAATGCAAGAATTCTAAAACTGTGTGCGTCAGTAAAGTATGAAAAATAAGACTTATTACTAAATGTCTTTTAATGGGTTCTAATTTTTTTTTATACATAAAACATTATATTTTGTATTAAAACTTAAAAATTTTGTTGCTGACTGTACTTGAGTTAGGTTATACAACATTTTTAAATTGTAATGTCTCTCTATACTAGTATAACGTATAATTACATTACCATTTACCTATTTTATTTTTGCGTAAACTAAAAGCTTGTAAATAAATATATATTTAATATTTAAGATATAAAAACCATATTATTAAATAGTAATTATATAAAGTGCCAATCATAACTAGATAATTATACAGATTACCATTAAAGCACAAATTTAAGCATTTATTTTTAATTGAACATTTTACATTGATTTGTAAATCAATGACATTTTACTATAAAACGTCTTTAACGCAATCCTACTTAACTTTTTTGGATTTTGATTCCATCGCTAAACGACGAGCCAATACGTTTAGTAGTATCTGTCACACAATATGATAAAGTCAGACGCTATTGACAGCACTTCTTTTTAATTTTTTGTTTCATCGTTGACTGGTGATTCTGCCACGTTAAGAAAAGATTTCTTTTTGTTATATTTCATATAATTTAATTATTCATAAATGTATTCCAGAATAAATGGCTGTAATATACACTTATATTTATCTGTAAATAAAAATATGACTAAAATAATATACCATAGATTAAATAAATGCTTTTACAGTTGTACTGAACAACATTAAGTTATAATTATGACTAACTTTAGTAAATTAATGCTAAATTAATATTTTTGATTGTAAATTAATGGGCTGAGAAGAGAAGTTTATTATTTTAAATAAACTGTGTTAAAACCTTATTACTTTTTATTTAGTACTTAACTACATAGTTGTTACCAACCCAACCCTAATATTTATTTTGTTCAAGAATCACAAACAGTGTATTAATTATATTAGCTATCTACGAATTTCCTATATTTTTTTGGACATGCATTATAACTTGATGAGCTTTTGCTAGTGAAAGTCTTGTAGTACATGGTAGGTAAAATTTATAGTGTTTTAGTTGTTCACAGGGATTTCTGAAACTTAATATACCTACAAGGGATTTAAAATTTGTATTAATTTGCCACCTATCCATACCTACAATAAAAATACTTTTTCATTAGTGTGTTTGTTATACGAGCAAGGTAAGAATAAAATATCTAAACATACCAAAAAGTTACCTTATAAGATGAAAACAAAATATACTACCTTCCTACCCAAAGCTTCAGAGATTCTGTTTAGTAGTGACTTAAAGTAATAAAACAGATCCCTTCGTAACCACACGACGAGGCGGAGAACAAAGATTCATATTAATACGAGTATTACAGAAAAGGTATACTATGGCGGATTATTTACCGGTGTTATGTTAATAATACGTGTGGTGACGAAGTAAGAATACAATATGTCTCCACCCCATCTCATCCCATGGGTGTCGTAAAAACCGACTAAGAAACTACCGTGAATATTATCTTTACGAAATAAAAAGAAGGAAAACTTGAAATTGAACCCTGTACCAATCCGTTTGGCCAGCTTGGTATTAGAAGGCCAAGTATCCCACCGTCACAGGAGGGGGCCCGTCACCGCAGTGGGACATTAATGGGCTGGTATGATCATGATTTGTAATGAAGTAGGTTTAAAAGACTTGTCTCAAATTTATAACTACTTAATGGTTTTTCGTCGCAACACAAATAAGTTTATTACCCAGTAGCTGACCCGTGCCCACTTTATTTGACGGCGAAAGAAACGTTATTAAGCGTCCCTTTTTAATACATATTTCATTACTGCTTCACTCCTATAAGTCATAGTGTACAATTGTATAGCCTATGACACTCCTCGATAAATGGACTATTCAACACAGAAAGAATTTTAAAAATTGGTTCATTAGATCCAGAGATAAACACAAACACAAGCTTTTCCTCTTTATAATATTAGTATATCAAAACAGAAGGCAATTTTTGTTTGAGGGCGTTTTCACAAGAACATCTTTAAAACTCCAAACAAAAGCTGTGAAAATTATTTCATATTTTAATAAATCGATGACACTTTCTTTCAGAAGTATAATCCAAAGTAAAATTGTTGTAATCAGTTATCCTTTCAGTGTTTAACTTATGGCTATCTATCATCTGTGACAGTCGTTTTGTACGCCCAAAAACCAATGGCAGCCGAACCCCAAAAAGGGAAATGCTCAATGGCGTGGAAACACCGAGTGAAAATAAACTTGTGATTTATAAACGAAATTTACTCACACCATGAAAGAAATCTAAATAAAGGTATCGCTCCGAGGATTTTCGATAGCTTTTTGTGTATTATAATTTACGCAAAAATACTAGGTACTGCTGTATTTTGGTGAGCTGATATCGATACTTCATCTTTTCTCTCTACTGGTAGTTGAAAACACTCCATGTGGTGACGAAGTAAGAATACAATATATCACCACCCCATCTTCTTCCGAAAAAACCGACTAAGGGACTATACGTGAATACTATCTTTAAGTATCCTTACGAAAGGAAAAGAAGGAAAACTGAAAATTAAACCCTATACAAATCCGTCTGGCCAGCGTGTAATTAGTAGGCAAAGTATCCCTCTGTTACGGGAGGAGGCCCGTTCCTGCAGTGCGACATTAATTAGCTGTTATGATTCTACTCTTGACAAATTCGTCAAAAATAAGCTTGATAAAGCTTTTTTTCTTTCAGAACTACCTATGTTAACTAGGTTTATATAGATTTTGCTTTAGTCTGTCTTTTATCCCCTTGAACCTCAGCATCGGGTTTGTGTGGAACTATTTTAAACAACATTTATTTATCGTACGAAAATCTTTATTTAGGAAATAAATGGTTACAGAAACCGCTTACCAAACACCTACAATTTACAGCACTGCGTGATTATATTGATAACAGAACAAAGACATTAGCCTTAATAGCATTATTGAAAGCTTACTGACTCACGCAACTTCGGCTTCATTAAAATGAATATTCAGGCTGTTATCATAGTGTAATTGTCAAGCCTCGCCAGAGGCCTAGTTAGAACAATTTTAGAACTTCTCCACTAACAACACAACAAAGAAAGAAAGAGCCTACTCTTCTATATCTGTAAGTACATAGTATAAAATAATGTTGTTTTTTCTGTCCCTTTGTACGCTGTAATCTTTAAAACTACGCAACGGATTATGATGCGGGTTTTTTTAATAGATAGAGTGATTCAAGAGGAAGGTTTATATGTAAAATACATGCATAATATGGTAGAGAAACTTATATAAATTTAGAGATTTCTAATGTAATCGTCTAATGAAGCTGTACTCAAACGTTGTTTAAGGACATTCTGTAGTAGGTGCCCGTGCGGAGCTGAGGCAGGTCGCTAGTTATAAGATAATATGATGACTACAATTGCTGTGATTATGACTTGACTATTGCTGTTCGGAGTATGAGAGGTTAGTCATAGAACACTAGACGTTGTTACGTAGAAAAAGGAATGCTTTCTACCTACTAAACTAAAACTGAATTCTAGCTAAGACTTTCCAAAAATAAAAAAACTAACTAAAAATATAATAAGTAATTATTGAATCGCATAACTTAAAATAATGTTTTAAAAAACACGATTCAATCATTACTTCATAAAATTATTTCTTCGAAACGTACGAAAGTTAATTGACTTTCCGAACGTTTTTTGACGATAAATACCTACATATTTTAGCAACAAAAGATGGCCTTTACATTGAAAATGTCAAAAGGCAATTCAATAAGATATTAAAAGGTTGCTTACATTAAAAAATAGTTTTTATCATTATTTATTTAACTTACATTTTTATTTGGGTAAAGATATTAGGTAGGTACATTAAATGATATCATTTTGGCTTTAGATTATTATAAAAAATATATTCTGAGCCTAAAAAGTATGATTTGTCTATCATACAACGTCACCCGGTCCTAAAATAAGCGGAGCTTGTGTTATGGGTACTAGACAACTGATTTATTAAACCCTTTTTTGTTACATAAGTATACATAGAAAACCGACAAATGTAAACGTTTATTTACCTACACCACAGAACTGAACCCGAAATCTCTGCGTAGCAGCCATTCACAACATAGAGGTCGTACCTTTTCGTACTACTCGTTTCAAATAAAGTGCATGACCTGCGCCATATTCTGACGTTATTCACAGAAATTCGTAAAGGGTCCGTACATTTTATACATTTTTTGACAGGTGGAGGTCATTGACGCGTCCATTCTTATTTGAAGCGCATAGTACCTATGTTACAGTAAAGATATGGCAATAAATCTGATCTAATAGGTACTGCAGAGTCTAGACTGATGGGTGTTAAGCTTTTAGAAAATAGTTTTTTTTTGTGTTAAAGGGACAACTTTTATGTCTACAGATATGCATAGTAAAAAAAACGTAAAACAAATAAAAAAAGGGAAGGGTAAACAAGGAAAATGTAAACATAACGTAAATCGCAACGGCCTTGTGTAGAAACTTTACATCGACCACTGACCGATTGCCATGACCTACAATGTAGTTTATTTACTATGCACGGTTAGTTCACTTTGACCTGGTCGAAGAACGCATTCAAAATCCTTCAAAGATATTCCTTTTAAACGTAGTAATGATCATAGTGATAAGAATAACAAGCTAAATTATATCTTCTTCTTCTCATGGTTAGTGGCCAACGCTTTTGAATTAGTTCAATTTTGCATTCTAAAATAAAATGGCCGTTTTTGTTTTAAATGCAATATTTATCTAATTTAAAAGCGTTTAAAGTGTTGACACTGGTGTATACAAATACTTTACTTCCTTTTCTAACTATTTATCACTAATGAATAAGCAATTGCAAATGGCTGTGAGCAATTTAACAAATTAAATTAAGATGTATGCAGTAGGTAACGTAATCGCAAAACCGTTGTATCTTAAACACGCCAAGATTTAGTCGAGCGTGTTTGCGTTTAATCAAATAAGCGATTCGAGTGGCGGTTTCCCAAGATTAAGGTAGCATCGCGAATTCGTGGTTTCAAATTTCAAACCTTTGTGTTATTGACATTAGCTTTACGCTAAATAAAGGGTAAATTAAATTTAACTCGGTTCAATTTGCTTTTCAGCAGCAAAGTTTTAATCTTAAGAGAATTACTGGTGTCATGATTTTGGCAATCTAACTAAAATGGCTTGCCTACATATACCTAGTTATTTGTTCAAAAGTGTCATTTTTATCGTCGATTAAAATGGGCCAGTTACTACTTTAAAGAAATCATTAAAAAATTGGCTTATCACGTCAATATAGTGTCAAAATTAAAAAAAATTGCTTTGATTAAAGAGAATTTAATTGTTTTCTTAAATAAAATACATATGACTTTACGCTTATTGAACACCTGTCATTGATTCAAAGGGAATGTTTCTCAATAAAACATTCATCATTCGTTAATTTAAAAAAAAACAGTAAAAAAATTGTGAACTAATAAATGACATCATTACTTGATGACGTAAATATCGAGAGCACTTTATAACACCTACACCACATAACCAACATTTCTGAACCGTTACGGCTTCAAGAAACGAGCGTACTCCCTTTTAAAAGATTGGCAACGCATCTGTGATTCCTCTGGTGTTGCGGGTATTGCTCGTTTGCCTCACTATATTTAAAAAAAAAAACCTTCAATCTTTGACAAAGAAGGAAGCTTAGTAACTAATATAGGCTGCTATGGTAATTATTCAATAATTTATTAAAAAAAATTATCTAAATTACCAAGCTTTGCTTTAAACAAAATAATCTGTTCAAAATAGTTGAAATAAAAAATAGCGCTAACCTAAAGCGAAATAGCCCAGATTACAAATAAACTAATTACTAAACACACAGCCGCGTCGCATTCCACGTTACCGGTGACAAACAGCCTGTTCAACGCAACCTATTGTTCTAAGTATTATGTAAGTTGTGAGTACCCTTATAATCGTTAACCAACTTAATGTAGGTTCTTAAAAGCGTACCGTATTATGTCTAATAGCTTTAATTTATTATCATGTAAATATAGAGGATCTTTGTGAATGTTCTTTCTCAGTGTGGTGACGGAATTAACTGACTATGAGAGAAGCTGTGCTTACGTTTAATCTACATAAGGAGATGGAATGGTCTAGGAAGTATGATATTAGGAAGACAAATAAATACATATTCCTCACACTTCTACACAACGCCATCTACTCCCAAACTAAGCAGAGCTTGTTACTAGACAACGGATAAACATACTTAAATACTTTTTTTTGTAAATACATACATATTATACATAGAAAACACCCTGACCAATGCAAACAATCATGTTTATGCACACAAAGATTTGCATTGAGCGGGAATCGAACCCGAGACCTCTGCGTAGCAGTCATGTTTGCAAATCTTTGTGTGCATGAACATGGGTGGAAACTTTTGGAGGAGGCCTATGTCCAGCAGTGGGCGTCTATAGGCTGATATGATGATGATGATGATGAACATGATTGTTTGCATTGGTCTGGGTGTTTTCTATGTATAATATGTACGAGGGGTGGCTGATAAGTTATCTACTTTGTTAAAGAAAGTTACAAAAATGATATTGGTCACTATGTCATTTTATTACTTATGTATTCATTATTTAAAATAAATAGCATTCATTTGTATTAATTGTTTTCGTTACGAATAGTACACCAACACAGTAAACATGTCGGATGAAAATATTGAAATTCTAAAACTTGAGCACCGTGTTGTGTTTAAATGCCTTACTAAAGAGGGTAATACGCCGTTTCAAATCAAACAGCGGATGTTTAATGTGTTTGATGATTCATGCTCTTCCTATTTTATAAGAAAATTTTGGTCTAAACAATTTAAACATGGCCGTATGAGCATCGAAGGCAACCTCCGTAGCGGACGGCCGGTTTCTAGAGTTACTGACGACAGATTCGATTTAATGATAAAAATAATACTCTAAGATCGGAGTTTTAAGCAGTTGGCGATCACTAGAGATGGTAGAATAAGTAAGAAACGTGTTCACGTAATTATTTTAAATTTTTGAGGACGTATTACCATTATTTAGGGATGTCAAAGGTGAGCGCCCAATGTGTACCCAGAATTCTGACGTCCTTTGTCAAACAACGACGAGTCGAATGTTGTGAGGCATTTTTGGACCCGGTAAAAGACAAAAAAGAAAAATTATCTCCTGATTAGTAACCAGCAATGTAACCTTAATTTGCCAATGGGACCCGGAAAACAAACAGGAGTCAGTGCAATGGAAATATCAAGGGGAGAAGCCATTGCGCAAGTTTAAAGTTTGGACGTCAGCAGGCACCTTATGAAACCAATTTTTTTGAAGTGTAAGGGTTTTTTTTTTTAATTTACTTACCAAAAAATACAACGATAAATGCCGCTTACTAAGCCAGTTTACTTGACTAACTGCAAGAAGCAATAAAAGAAAAATGAAGGGGCAAACTTGATAAAGGAGTTTTAATTTTGCACGAAAATGCTGCGGTTCAAAGACCTTTCTATGCGAGGTCTGTTTTAAGCAAAAACGTTTTCACAGAACTAAACCATCCACCTTATAGTCCAGATTTAACCCCCTGTGACTATTTCTCATTAATAAATTTGAAGTAAAGCCTAAAGGGGAGAGATTTATGACCAATGAGGAAATGAAGGGCGCTTTGGAAGGTCATTTTTGACGACCAATCCAAGAAATATTTTTTTGACGGTTTAATGTATCTGTAATGTATATGTATTTAAAAAAAAAGTAATTAAGTATGTTTATCCATTGTCTAGTATCCATAGAACAAGCTCTGCTTAGGTAGGGACTAGATGGCGTTGTATGAAAGTGTGAAGAATATAAGGAATATAATCTTCAAAAAATATTATGTTTATCGTAGTTTGTATCCACCTATCGACAAGTATGTAAGTATATTTCCTTTCATGAGGTAGCTATCAAAAGATATGGAGTGATACGAAAATGTATAACATGGTACTTTACTTAATACGTTATGATGAAGGTTGTGGGGTGTGGACACCCTTCAGTTGTGTCTAGTTCACTATACTTATAACATTTTATTCAGGAATATTTTTTGTGAGACTTTCTTGTGTGTAAAAATAGGACAGTGAAAAGCATGAAAAAAATATTATTTGGATTGATACAAAAAATCTTTTGATGAACGAAAATAACTATACAATGATAAATGAAATATCGAGATCTTTTTCGAGAGTCCGGTTAACAATCATTTTGACCTTAATTACCTACCTTTATGAATTCCGTTAAATTCGCAGTATATTCCATGTACAGTATGAGGACATTGATAATATGATTGGTTTTTAAAGAAAGACAGACAACAATGAGGAAGCGAGAAAGTGAGATTATAATTTATTGATGATTTTGAAATTGTATATTATGCCGTTAATAATAAGTGCTATATTTTGTTGCACTGCAATGACTTTTTATCGAAGTGAAATGTTTCCGTCACCAGTGTCACTTAGTAAGACATGATGAAACATACAATGTCAAACAGTACTTCTATTTGACATTGTATGTTTCGAGAAGGGATTCAATCTTTTATAATTTCAACCTTATGCTGAACGCCATAAGATACATTTTAATGTGATAATTTTCAAAACTTATGCTAAAATTATTTAGCTATTTTCGGTAATCGGATGTAATTTTCTTACTCATTGATTTGCTGTCTTTCTTTAAAAGCCAATCACATTATCAATGTCCCCATACTGTACCTACTCGTACGTAGTCATGTTAAAACGAGTATAACTTTTTTACGATTGAAATAATTTAACATAATATTATGTACAGATTTAAAAGTTGTATTCAACTACAACAACAGGAAATGAAACTGTAACTTATGTGAAATTATATGTTCCTACTAACTAAATGTTACACAGAACTTTAAACCTTTTACTAACAAAATTTGAAACACGTTCTTAACTTAATAGTGAAACTTTAATGAAACGTTAAAGCCAGAATTGGCTAAACGTAGAGCTCTATTCGTTCAGCTCTAGAATATTCAATAGGTATGTTAGGTTATAGACCAAAATATATAATGACGGGTTAGGTTCATTTAAAAATTAAAAATAGAGATAGTGAGCGAAAAGTGCCCGACTATAATAAAATACTACTCGACACTTGAGAGAAATTAGGTCAAGTAATTTAAATACATAGAACATATTGGACACAATTAGATCTAAGTTAAAGTCAAACGTCTTTCACAGTTTACAAGGTAAGTACCTCATTTAGGGAAAAAGTACTTTTAAACTACAACCACTTTTGGAAATATTTCTATAATGATTTTTGATTGATTAACATAACTTTAAGAGATAATTTTATGTTTCGCAGAGTAGGCCAAGAAATAATTGCAATTTTTATAATAAATTTTTATACAAACTTTCTAGTTGCGGTCCGCTATTGTACTAGACGGAAACAAAGGCTTGTGCTAAAAATTTACAGTTATATTTTACCATGGGTATTGCACTGAAAAATATTACCAACTAGAAAGCGCTACAAAATATAACATAGAACATTGACACAAAGGTGAAGCAAATCATCATCAAAACAGCCTTTTAATATCCCACTGCATGGACGGGCCTCCTCCAGCGGCAGATGGATAATTGGCCTACTAATACCACGCTGCCCAAACGGATTGGTATAGGGTTTAATTTCATGTTTTCCTTCTTTTTATTACGTAAAGATAATAATCACGGATAGTCCCTTAGTCGGTTTTTACGACACCCATGGGATGAGATGGGGTAGTGACACACTGTTTTCTTACTCCTTTACGACACGGACCAAATAGTTTAAATGAACATAGTTAATAAATAAATAATAAAAATCTGTTTATTTCTGTAAATCTTACATCTAGACAATAATGAGTCTTCCCGTTGAGTAATCGAAAGATACTCGTGTTGGGAATGACCCGCCACTTCTCTTAATAATTCTAATAGATTACAAAAATTGTGGTTGTGCGTGTGTTTGAGTGTGTGCATAGTTTTGTGTGTAGGAGGGTGTATGTATATGTGAGTGTTTGTTTGAGTGTATGTATATGTGAGTGTGTGTTTGAGTGTATGTATATGTGAGTGTGTGTGTGTGTGTGTGTATATGTATGTGAGTAAACGTTTTGTGGAATGTATGTGTCTCATCCTGTTAACTTACTTTGCAAAGATGGTGATTAGGCTATTAGGCAATTCTGGTTAAAAGACTTTCAACTTCGTCGTAATTAAGCGTTGATAAAAATTGTATTACTAAGCTTTTACACACGTATAACTTTTTAGGATATATACTGATAATTTTGTTTATTTTATTATAAATAAAGGCAGACTGGCATGCGTACTGTCTTCTAGCGAAGACAGTACGTACCGTAGGACAAGTTGCAACAATGTCATTTCTTCACATAGTTTAAACCTAAATTACTCTTTCCGACGTATTTATGTCAGCCTTGATGCGCGCATGTAGCTCAGTTTTAATCATTTGAGCCTCCACTAATTTTATAAACAAAGGTTCCCGCATCCAATAACAATTACACAAGCTTTGAACTACACACAAACTCGAAGGACGCTTTCAAACAATTTTCATAATAATATTATGAGAATTTCCTTGTTTAATCAGAGTACCACCAAAGGCACTTTGTTTTCCGGACATGTACTTACCAGAGTGAACTGCCAATCAAAATGACGTCACTTTATGGAATAAATAAAGTAAATAATCCTCACACTTTCACACATCGCCACCTAGTCCCAATCTAAGCAAAGCTTGTACTATGGGTACTAGACAACGGATAAACATACTTAAATACTTTTTTTTGTAAATACATACATATTACACATAGAAAGCACTCAGACCAATGCAAACGATCATGTTCATGCACACAAAGATTTGCATTGAGCGGGAATCGAACCCGAGACCTCTGAGCAGCAGCCATGTAGTATACCGACTACGCCACGGAGGTCGTCAACTACGTCACTCTATGGGATGTATTTTGAAATTCAATCAGCGTTTTTCTTATGTTGCCGAGACTGGAATCACTTTATCTTAATACTTATATCAAGCCGCTGTTTTTTATTTCATTTACACTTTCCACGAATTTTATTTGAAGCGACCAGGATTATGGCTTTATTTTCTATTTATTGCTACATCTACTTCAAAATATTAACAGAGTCAGATTAAACAGATGGATTCTTTTTCTTATTAAGTAGGTATTCTATATTTATTTTATAATTGTACGTAAGAACTATTAATTTAAAATGTTTAAGAGTTGATTCGTATGATGACGGATAAACAATATAAAATGCCACTAAGTAACACTTTTTATAACATGATTTTACTAAAATGTGATTTTTAAGGACGGGTATTACATCACATTCACATTATTTACCTATGTAGAGTCTATAGCAATATCGAAATACAATATAAAGTAAATGAATACATAAAACCATAATTCTTCGAAAGAGATTTAGATTTCGCCGTTGGGAATTGTCAAAATATATTTTTCATATTTCTGTGGGGATTATATGTCAATTTCAATGTAATTTTCATGTAAATTGGAAATCAGTTAATCGAGAAACGTCCAATACACATTGAGTTGATTGCGGCCGAGCCTACAGGGATATTGTTCCAAATACATCGATCTATTGTGTGGTGTGGCCTTTAGGTATAGAGATGCGAAAAAAACTGTTCTACATAAAATTTACTGTAAAAGTATATTCATGTTGTGAAAACAAGGACTTGTTTTGAACTAACAATAGAGAATTGTTCCTTATTGTGTTCTGTTAAAATATGCTTTATTAGCATAAGAAAAATTCATGCCTGTATTCCTGGCTCTATTTTTTCGTATACAAATACTGGGTATTGTGAAAAAATAGAGCCTTTTGAAATTCTGTACAGCCATAAGCTTAGTTCATTAACTTTTTTGCCAAAGGATTTAATAGTAGAATATAGTTCATCATTTAGAACCAAAATTAACTAAATGAACAAACACTTCAACTAAAAAACTTAAGAAATATGATTTATTTTATAGATTCCTTTCCAATTCTGCCTGTTGGCCTAACGGCTCTATTTCTTCTCATTGCCTATAGCGACTTTCAACTCTATCAGAACAATATTACTAAACCTATATAATAAAATGAGTTTAGTTAGGCATTTAAAAATTAAATATTCAGTATTTACAACTTACAAATTTTATAAACGGCTCTGGATTTTCTCTCTCAAATCTTGAGAGACTGATTGATTGACGTCATTATTCGTCTCTCACGATGTGTCCAAAAAGTTTATAACTTTTTAACGAGGCTACCGGAGGAATAAAATATTTATTTTCAGGATAATCTATTTTCGTATAAAAAAACCAAGAATGAAACTAGGCTTTACTTTTTTTTTTAATTTAAGGTAATTATTTAAGGTTTATGATTACCAAATACACTTTTAGCTCTAAAGAAGTGTCGATGATTCGGCAAAATAGGATGGTGCAATAAATCTCAGAAGAAAAAATATTAAGTAGCTTTCGACGTACCTATTATTATTTCTTACTATCAAATGAGAATTAATGAAACGTTAAATAAAGAAACACTTAAACTTGTCCGTATAAGTTAAGACAAATACTACGGGAAAAATAACGATTGATTACTTACATTTTATTTCATGGAGAGATTGACATGATTTCATTGGAGGAGGCCTATGTCCAGCAGTAGACGCCTAGATTGATGATTTCAACAAAAAATTCAAACCTTATCAAAAAAATATGATGCATGTGTTCCTCTAAAGATCTTTAATTATGTCTTAAAACTAAGTACTAAACTAAAAACGTAGAATACCAACGTTCCTTTTATGTAAGAACCAGATTATATCTTGCTCTGCTAGGTCAGCAGTTCCTCGCTCTTGTAGAGGCTAATTACTTTCTCAAGTCCGGTCACATAGAACTAATGCGGTCTGCGAATTTACTCTTCGTACTACTTTTAATTAAGTAATGAAATTATAAGATACATACCTATCTTTTATATAAAAATATAATAAATAATTAGTTGAAAAATAAGCTGCTAAAGTCACTATAGTAAAACAATGTGATAGAATTATAGATAATACACTGCCCCGTGTATTATCTATAAGTCTAATATAATATTAGTATACAGTACTCCGTATGGTGACGGGGTCAAAACCCGACTAAGGGACTTTCCGAGAATATTATCTTTACGAAATAAAAAGAAGGAAAACTTGAAATTAAACCCTATACCAATCCGTCTGGCCAGCGCGGTATTAGTAGGGCAAGTATCCCTCCGGCACGGGAGGAGGCCCGTCCCTACAGTGGGACATTAATGGGCTGTTATGATGATGACACGGGACCGGGCAAGAAATAATTTTTCATAAAGACACAGCAATGGCCATATCAAACCTGATGGAAACTGAGAATATAATCCAGAAATTAAAGCATCGAATGGTAGTCAAAAAACAATTCCGTAGTTATTACCCTGCTGCTTAAGCTAAATGCAGTAAAACTAAATGGTTCGGTATAGGAAAGAATTTCCGACCGAGAATTTCGAGACACACTGACACACTGTCTGACTTTTATATGGCAAATCTTTTTGTGAAAAATCAAATAACTGTTCATAGCCGTACCGTGGTACAAGCAACAAAACACGCACAATCTTAGTCACAAACGATTAGTACAAATCCCAGCAACATAAATTCAAATCAATCAGTTAATAGCTTCTCTCCCTTGGTAATACATAATACGTAGTTCATTCACTCGTCATGACGATCTTCATTAGAGAACTCATTACTATTTACGCTATGTCATGTTATTCCGAAGAGTTCATTACCTAATGGACCAATATTATATCGATTATACTTGCCTGTATTGTTTATAAGAGCTTTTAGCTTAAGTACTAGTAATTACATTATTATTTTAATACTTAATTATATTAGGCTTTAAGTGGAGGTATTAATGTAATTGTGCGATGATCCGAGTCTTATGATAATGGGGTGGATTGGACTTTTTGAGTTTTCACTTGCTTATCTTTACATCACGTAATAGTATTTTTTACAAAGTAGAGTGTGGTTATCGATAATAATACAAATCTAAAGCCTTGAAGATTCAATAGGCTTACTTAGATAAGTAAGCCTATTTAAAACTATTAAACTTAAATAAATTATTTACTATAGGCTACGTACTTTGCTGCCGACAGCTGATGGAAAACAATTGCGTGTGACTAAAAAATGTCACATTAACCACACTTTTTATATTGACTCCAAAAGTAAGAAGAGAATCCATTTAAACTCAGACACAGCTAGTTTATTATAATTAAAATAAACTACCGTACTAGTCAATGTAATAAGTAGCTCTGATTGCATAAATTCGTAAAATGTTTTACTTATGTATAGAATAATATCATAAATTACCATTTTTAAAATTTCATTCTAACAGGATAATCTAGAGATTTTGCGGGTCCATTAGGCAAGCATCATTTATTTCCTTGTCCAACGAATATACATAAGCCTTGAAAACCATTTTCGAAATATTTCGTATTCGAAGCAAGTAAAATGTGAAAACTTCCTTTTATTAACATAAACAAATTAAAGCTGTAGTAGTACCCTGTAGTAGAACCTAGTACTGTATAGCAGAAAATATAAACGACTAGCTTTAGCCCGCGACTTCGTTCACGCCAAAAATATTTTCGTTCAATTTTTTTTGCAGAACCCTATAAAAAGCCTATGACGTAGCTTAACGTCTTTGTCTTACCAACAATAGCCGGGATCAACCTTTTACTTGCCATCCAAAGCACGGCGATGTTTAGATGAAATAAACTGAGTGGTCACCCATACATAGAATGACCTCGCTGACATTACTTAACCACCGTTAATGTTTCTGAATCCAAATTCAAGTTTTCCTTCTTTTTATTTCGTAAAGATAATATTCACGGATAGTCCCTTAGTCGGTTTTTACGACACCCATGGGATGAGATGGGGTGGTGTCACACTGTATTCTTCCTCCGTCACCACACGAAGATATCTGTCTTTAGCTTCGTTATAGAAACAAAAACTACTCAACAGATATTGATGAAACTTACTACAATTTTTCTCCATACTCCTGGTCAGGTTATTGTATACTTTTCATCACGCTACGATCAATGGGACCAGAGCAGTGAAGTAAAATGTTGGTAAAATGGGAAAAATTGAGTCGTGACGTCATAGCATTTTGACAGATGATTTATAACGTTGTAGAATTTTTGACAGATCAGTGGTAACGTCATAGGAGCTTTGACAGATGAGTCACGACGTAATTAACCCCATCACTACAATACAGCTAAAATTCACTTACGTATTACTTTGCAAGACTATATCAAAACGAATTTCAAATTGCCTACAATGGCGTCAGCAATCAAGACCATTGAACAGTCGTAAGCACTCAGTTTAACGCTATATTGTGGCGTGAAAAATGTACGCGTTGTCAGTTAATAATGTTACGAAGCGTCTAGCGCGCCTCATTACCAACCTTCAACGATATCGAATATTAGCAAACACATCACCCTAATGTTGGCATTTTACTTCGCGACTCGTGCAGAAATTTTTTAAATTTAGAACTTATTTTTCTTTTTTTTATAAACGACTTTTAGTTCTGGAGGTCGTATTGAGGTTGTCAATGTATCCTTCGTTTAGGAGGTTTGCGATTCTTTTTTTGTTTGTTTTTGACTTTATTTATATTTTAATTTCTTTTTCATAACTAAAAAATTGTAAAATCAATCATATTATTTAAAAAAAACCCTATTTTAATATTTTTTTTTTCCTACAACAAAACGATTCAGATTAATGATTTGATTCATTTTATAATTCCAGCAAATCGAACCAACACCCAATAAAGAAATAAATAAACAAATACTTCTGTAAACACATAACTTTTTATAGTCGAAACACGTTAAAGGTTTATTGATAGCTTGTTTATATTGCCACAAGCTTAACGACGATAGAATCATTTATGCGTATAAGTCAAATCGTAATAAATATTTTACCAAAATATAATAAAATAAGGATTCTATAACTATTAACCGAATAACCGTTGCCCGATCGATACGTTGGCCGACACTTACTTAGAATCGACTGAAAGTTTAGCCGACGTAACGTTTGACCAACATTATACCAATAAAAAAGATGAAAGATGAACATAGCTATATAGATACAACACTGTCCTGACTGTTGTTTTTAAAAAAATAAATAATAAATAATCCTCACAAATTCACACAACGTCATCTAGTCCCAAACTAAGCAGAGCTTGTACTATGGGTACTAGACAACGGATAAACATACATAAATACATTTTGTATTTTGTAAATACATACCTACATAATATTATATGTACATGGAAACACTCATACCAATGTAAACAATCATGTTCATGCACACAAATATTTTCATTGAGCGGTAATCAAACTCGAGACCTCTGCGTAGCAGTCATGTTATAAAACCACTACGCCACAGAGGTCGTCTGAGGTTCGTTTTTGTGCTAAGGTGGGATATCTTTCCTCGATTTAACATAAAGTAAAAGTCATTTAGTCATAATTTACGACACCCCCTTTATCAGGCTTGGAATAGTGACAAACTGTATTTAAAAATCTTCAAACACTATAGTTTACTGTATAATTGTATACAAAGCGTAAAAGTTCTTTTCAATTATATCATTAAAAACTTCAAAAGTGTCTTAATTTAACAAATAAAAGGAAAAACGTTATTACAAACCGGTCACGGAAAATTGGCACTTAATTCTTAGAGGCAAATAAGTTGAACATTGGATTTTATTAATGAGAAAATGAATGGAACAAGCTCATTTTGCGGATAGACATAAAAGTGCTAATGGAATTTTTAATGTTCTAGCATTTGCGGTTTTCACAAAAGAAAAGAAAGATAGAAGAGAATGAATATTTAGGATGTCAAACAGTTAAAAGTTTTAACTAGCTAGCAGAATAGGTCTCTTTCAAACTCGTTTCTTGCGCCAACTATAATGATTAAAATCATTCATGGCCTTATTTTTATTAGTAGGATGATAAGTATCATTTAGAATTTTAGATAGTTACAAAGGATTAATACCAGACTAACCCCGGGTTTCCTAATGACTGATCAAGTAAAAATCAACTAATCAAGTGTCAAAACTATCATTTTCAGGAACTAAAATTATTTAAAAAAAATCAGGTTGATTTAAATTTTGATTATGAAGCTCCTTACCTTAAGTATAAGGCTAGAAATTATGAATATATCTATGAACAGGGTTAGTTTGCCAAACAGATATTCGTATACAACACTGTCTAGACTGCTCATGTCTGGCCATACGACAACAAAGTCCAAAAAGCTTTTTCCCTATTTACGTCAGAACACTTATCAATCAAATAACTGTCAGCTGGTTATAAGGGCGTAGTTAATAAACAAATCAATATGGCATACGTGCCAGTGACCGGCTGCAGGTGAACACAATATCGGAGGCGGCGAGCCGTGCATGAGATCAAAGGCACACCGCCTTTGATGTGCCGCCAAGCGAACGGACCTGCCCACAGCCAAACACACTACGATAATAATCTCTTTATTAAAATAATATCGTATTTTCATTCATGATGGTTGCTTTTTGTGGTTATTCATGACCCTGTTTTGTTGCACGTTGCGGGTTTTGTTAAAAGGTATTTGGCAGTGTTACAAAATTGGTTAAAACCTTTTTGGTATTTTCTTTTTGACCCAATTCGCTGAATCATGGCGGTTTACTTTTTAATTATTATAAGTAAAAAGTTAATAATTTAAAGAAGTTGTAATTTATATATTTTAATTTTTTTTTTTTTCGAGGCTGAAAGACCATTCGGTAACTGATCGCCATTCTAGAATCTTACTACTCCCACAACCTTGTTCTCCTTGTACCCATAATCGAGAAATAGATAAGATAAAGTTTATTCAACCCAAAATAAATTTACAGAATGTTTCTTACTTGGAGTTAAATACGAGTATGAATACATGCGTAAATAGCAATTAAATAATATAATAACAGTCTATTTAAGACGCAATGGTTTCTAAATTAAGACGATACTTATGTGGTGGAGACACACTGTATTCTTACTTCGTCATCTTTACTAATGTGAATTAAGAGATAAGTTATGCGATGATACTTAAGGAAAGGTATTACTCGGCCAAAATAAAGTGTTCAACGACATGAATAGAATTCCGATCACGTAACATGTAAATTGTCAGACCTAACTCGAAATGTCAATTTACAACTCAAAGGCATTGAAAACAAAGGATACCGTTTCAAATTGTACCTTTTCTTAGTAAAACACGCAGACAATATTCCAGGAAATTAATCAAAACTACTTTAGTATAATTGTAAAAACTAATTTGGTAAAGTTTATAGTTTATATTGTGAAATACACAATGTTATTAAGTTTCTTAAAGCCTTTTGCTACGAACCTGTTAGTGATTATAATGGTTTAACGATTTACCAGGCAATGGGAATGGTGTTCCCACATAATTTTGAACTTTACCCTACATGTAATAAAGTTTAAAAGCAATATCTTTAAAAATTATTCAGGCCTGGTAAATAAAGAAAGAAAGAAAATAATTTATTTCGTTGCACACTATAACATACAGTAAGTAATTATCAACATATTACAAAAATGCACACAAAATAGGACCTAACTCAGCTGATCGCTGTAGCGTCAAAGACATTACAGCGCTGATATTCTGTTAGACCCTTCTACAGAAGGTATTCCTGAACATGCGGAGCAGCAGTAGGTTACATGAATAAATATATAGACAAACATATATAATAACAAAAATATATTTTATAAATACTTACTTCAACAATTAAAAAAATATCTAATACATACCATAAATTATGTAGTTGTACGGTGTTTGTATTGGCAGAATCACCAATGAACGACAGTGCCATACGTAGAGATACACCTAATAAAAGTAAAAACTAAATTCGAAGGGTTTTGAGTTAACAAGGCCAACAATATCTAAGTTTGAGAGAAGTTTTTATGTATATACTTGCGTAAGGTAAAGCCCACAGCCACACGTGCACGCCAAACGTAATTAAAAATATGATAAATACCAACACGAAGTGACGTCTACAGTGGGCTATTGAAGCAGCATCTGGAGCGGCTGTTAAAGAGGCGTTTGGAAGAGCCACTGGACTCTCAACTGGATCTATAACATGTATGCATTTATAAGAAAACTAGCGACCTGCCCCGACTCCGCACGGGTACCTACTACAGAATGTCCATAAGCAACGTTTAAATACAGCTTCACTAGAAATCTCTCGTTTTGTACATACAACACTCATGTTGTTAATTTGTTTACTGACGCCATTATTACAACTTTCATATTATCGTGGCTACGGCGTAGATCATTTGCTACGCTACTACGAAGTTAGGATTTATTAGCTACGGCGCCGCGGCGTAGCAGTTTTACATTAAGCATTAAGATTTTTCCGTGTGGTGACAAAATTAATGATTGAATAGTCTTACGTGTCGTGACACTGCTTTGCCCCTAAGACTGATAATAGTCTTTAAAATAAACTGGAAACACATACAACACTGCAACTAGCCAAACATAGCAATATATACTCGTAAAGTATGCACGCACTCAACCTACGCTTATTTCTGTTTTGTTTGCGCCTAACCACCCACGTATTTATCATCGCAGATAATCGACACGTCTCTGTAAAGTATCAACTCGATTATACTATTTTTCAGATCTTATGGGTACGGTGACGTTTAGTATTTGTCATTACTAGAGATGTAGTAACACTAAAATCGTTTTTAAAAATACCGATTATATATCTAACCGATATAATTTAAAAACAAGAATAAATCGATTATGGGTACAAAATAAGAAACTAATCTTTTTTTAAATATTTTTTAATTACGCAGAATCAATGCGTGATTCATCTGATGAACAGCTTGATGAATTACTTGATTCGTCACTTACATGACATAATAAGTGAAAATCTACTGAATTGTCTAATTTGATGTCTCTTCCTCTCACAGTCATGAAGTATTAGATTTTTGTTTTTTCCAATCATCGGCAGTTACGTGGTCACAGGTCACAGGCCTCTTTTAATAATGACATTATCAAGATTTTATCGCTATGACGTACGAATCCCGTCAAAAAAAAACTTGCGGCCTATCCTCGTAAAAACTAATATTGAGTTATAAGACAACTGAAATTATTATATTAATTTCAATAATTATAAAAAAAAATTAATCGATTTAATCAATTTTATAAAAAACCATTCGATTTTAACAATTTTATTGTGTCAATCTCTATTGAAATTCGATCCGAGTCGCGCATACGTTTTTCAAATTTATATGTTTATATTTTACATATTAGGGTTGAAGATGGAATATAAAACAAATATTTCATATAATTTAATTATATATAAACGTCTAAATAATATTTTTAATTTTTTATCAGTTCGGATTCATAAATTGATAGCTTTTATTTTTAAATTCTACAAAAGTAAACTAAGTAACATGGAAAAGATCAAATGTCACCGTACCTTTCCTGTCTGATAAAGACTATAGATAACACAGAATCTACTAACACGCGATGACTAATAATAGCTCTCACGAATTATAAATGTATGCGATATTTTTGCTTAAAAATTATAACCTTTATGATTTTATTTTTGTTTAATTCTAATATTTTTCTGTGAAATAATAAAATTGTTGATGATTGTACAAAATTGTGTGATTGTACAAAATATGGTCTTGCATTTCAGCAGTCGCATGTATCACCGCTTTGCCACGAGACTAATAACTAGTTTTCTAAAGAAACTAGAAAACAAACAATGTGGCTACTATCCAAACACAACAATATATTATTAAGTATGACGCACTCAAGCTACGCTTAATTCTGTTCTGTTTGCCTCCAACCACCCACGTATATCATCGCAGATAATCGACACGTCTCTGAGTCTCTGTAAAGTATCAACTCGATTAGATAACACAGAATCGAGTAACACGCGATGAATAATAATAGGTGATGGCGACGTTTTGTAATTGAATGTAAATTTTTTGCTTTTTAAATTAAAAACGTTATTACGCTTGAGAGATTTTTTTGTTATTAAACTAATATTTATCTGTATGGTTACAGAATAATAATGTACTTAATCACCTTTCCATCTTATTATGTGGTTATCCTAAAGGATGATTAAGCGATTTGAACTCAACAGTCAATAAATATCTATAGTTAAAAAAAAAAATTCAACATAGGAGATCATAATAATATTGTGAAAGATAGAAATTGACAAAATTGATTAAGATTGGCCTTTCTTAGCTTAAACTGACTTGCTAAAAAATAGAATCTCTGTGTGGTGACGGAGTAAGAATACACCACCCCATCTCATCCCATGGGTGTCGTAAAAACCGACTAAGGGACTATGCGTGAATAATACCTTTATGAAATAAAAAGAAGGAAAACTTGAAATTAAACCATACCAATCCATCTGGCCAGCATGATATTAATAGGCCAAGTATCCCTCCGTCCTGAAATGAGGCCCGTCCCTGCAGTGGGACATTGGTGGGCTGTTATGATGAAAAAATAGAGGCTGTATAAAATATATTAGGAACTGCTACTGGCCTGCGCGGTGTATGTAGGTTAACTAGAGGCGATTCAAATGAAAATACCATTCATATTTTACCTTCTAAAGCTAACATTATAACAGTTAACTTTGAGTTCATAATTTAAACAGTCGTTTAAAGCTTCTATATTACTTTTTCTGGCTGCTACCATTAAAAATTATTTCTAAAAGATATAACGTTTTATTATTAAATTCTGGAATTGATTACAAAGAGTAAGGAAGTTTTACATCAAAGGAGAATAAAACATTTACATTTAATTAGCACACCACAAGTTAATTAAGAGAAACAGGAACATCTTAATTACATTGAAACTTAAAAGTACTCATTTTGTTACATCTTTTACACTCTACGCTGAGATACGGAGCTTCTTTATGGTTAATATAATATTCTTCGCACATTTACAATGGAACAAGTGGAAATAATAGGAGGAGGTTTTCTTTCAGCAGTAGCATCGATTCAGTATGTAAAGTAAAAGTTTACCTATGTCGAATCCACAACCATTTAGAGATTTTAGATCGATAAGGAATAAAATCATATTTTTAGCGCAAAAAACCACAAGTTTGAGCTCATTTTTACAATTATACCAAATTACTTTGTCTTTAATTTAACCTCTAAATGACGTCATGCCTCCGGTTGAACAGAAGTTTGTCTCTGCTTTCATTGCTCCAGTAATTCGGCCGTAAGCATTACCAAAAATACTCAAATTAGTTGTTTATAATTAACAAACCTTTAAAATAAAAATATAAAAAATCACCAAAAAAAATCTTTACGTACCTAATTTTCTGATATGATAATGATTCACGATACAGACTTTATAGCAGACAAAGAATAAATATACTTAAATCCTTTTCTTGTACTTAAGAACAAACATGTTGTAAATAGAGAACACCCCGACCAGTCCACTTTTTTTGTTTATGCACACATACATTTGCATTGAGCTGGGATCAATCCCGAGAATCCGCATAGCTTTCCATAGGACCATAACCTTAAAACAAATATAATACAAAGACAAATGAGTCTAGTTAGGGACCAGACTAATGCTTACATTCCTACCTACGCCATAATGATACAGGTCACCTTTCGACGCTATTTTCGGGTACTATTTTGGTTTGCGTGGGGAACTATTGAATATCATTTATACAGATTTCCTCGACACATGACTCGAGCCCTAGTGCAGCAGTTATTAATAAATTTATTTTATGACAACCCAATGACATACGAAGATCTCGAAATTTTATCCTTTGTATAATAAACGGTAAAGGCACTTATGGCAACTCCTAAATAGCATAACTTTTACATAACCACTACCTATACATATATTTTTTGTTAAGAATAAAATTAAATAAAGTATCCAAAACTGGGCTTGTCGTCGACGTATTTTTCTTATATTGTTCTTATCAAAACATCTGTCCAGTTAATCTCCTCGTATGCTCCATGAAATACATTAGATTACATTGAAGCATTTTCTCCTAAAGCATTAAAGCTCGCTCATTACAAGCAAGCAATCTTGACGCAACAACTCAATCGAAACAAACTATTTTGTCAAAATTCATAAGTATATTACAAGGGAGAAATTACTTTTAAAAGTTTGTTCAGTGGTGTGACAGATTCGGAACTCGTTGTAATAAGATTTTCTCTGCCGTTGATTATACTCATGCGAACTTTGTATACTCAACGAGTTTGAAAATATGAAAGGCCAAAAATAAGAAGTAAAAGAAATAAAACGATTTAATAATCATCTCACATTCACCCAACTCTATTGTAGTCTCGAACTAAGGAAAACTGTGGATACTAAAGAGTAGATGAACATACTCTAGAAGTTTATCATACTGTACACGTATTTAAGTATGTTTATCTGTTGTCTAGTACCCATAGTACAAGCTCTGCTTAGTTTGGGACTAGATGGCGTTGTGTGAATGTGTGACAAATATTTATTTATTTATTTATACTTCTCCAGTCTCAAGTAAGTTAGATAGATAGTTAGATAGACATATTTGTAAATCCTGCAAATATTAGCCTTCGAAATAGTGACGTCATGCTCGGCGACACTTTTACGACATGAAATGAGATAGAGTGGATACTCCGTCATCACACACTAAAATTATAACCCTTTAAAAAACAAACTAAACCCAAAAATAACATTAATTTTACTAACACTACAAAAAATATAAAAAAAACTCTAACATGTAAATGCTATATATCTTTCGAAACGCAGCAAAACTCGTTCAACTTTTTCCATTTTACTTTTATTGTTGTATTAACGTTATACAAAGAGCGTTAACCCAACCGTTTCAAGAACGTTTCGTTCGATTAAAACCTGATACATTCTGTTTGTTTACGAAACTGTATATTGCCTGTTATATATCGTATATGTACGTAAAATAACGAAACGGGAGTACAAACGTGTTACACAATATTGTGCATTAAAATGTAGAGAGACTGCATAAAATTCTAGGTACTTCAAATGTAAGGAAGACTAGTAACTCTTCAATCATAACAGCCCATTAATGTCACATTGCAGGAACGGGCCTCCTCCCGGGGCGGAGGGCTACTTGGCCTACTAATACCACGCTGGCCAGACGGATTGGTATAGGGTTTAATTTCAAGTTTTCCTTCTTTTTATTTCGTATAGATTTATTTACGGATAGTCACTTAGTCGGTTTTTACGACACTCATGGGATGAGATGGGGTGGTGACATTTGTATTCTTACTCCGTCACCACACGGAGAACTCTTCAACATGAACTGTAAATACCCTATTACCTGTTTACAGGTCATTGTTTGTTTATTTATCATCGTCGTTTTTGGGTTAAATAACAAGATAAATAGGATGGTAAGTCTTTTTAGCACATTGAGGGCAAGGAAGAACTTGTGCAGCTGTACCACCTTATACCCACTTATTTAACCTCCAAATGTTTTAGTTTATAACTCATGCCCCAAAGTATATCAGTATAGAGGCACCATTGCTTTTATAAATATTAGGTATTTACCTATGAAATTGCCGTTATGTACTTATGAAGATTTTATCAGAAGTTAGATTTTTTATACGTTTTCTTAGATTTTCTATAATTATTAAGCATATTAGAATGAAATTTAGTAGAAGTAATGGCGCACATTTAAACTAACTACATATTGTGTTTAAAACAATTAAACAAATGGAAAAATCCTCTTAAATTGGACCCATGTTCACAGGCTTATTAATAATATAAATAATAATTATTTTTATTTATTATCTTTTGTTGGATGTTGGTAATATTCTATATTTCCTAAATAACATAAATTAGTTCAACATTAGTATTATGTATTAAAAAAATTATAGAGTCTAACGGCTGCGCAGAAATAAAACGGCAATTTCATAGGTAACCTATTATAAAACAAAAATCTGAAAAAATAAGCTTACGATTAGACAAGCAAAGTGTTAGCAAACGAGAGTCGGATTATAAATTTCCCTAAATATTTCAAAAGCAAACCTTTTTTGTGAATAACCCAACATTTCCCCTCAAGTTAGCCAATCTTAATTAACCTTATTAATAACTTTAGAACACCATCACTTGCAATTAATGTCTGACTTCTATCATTACAACTTTACGAAGAGTAATTATGAAATAATATTCATCCGGGGTTATAAGAATTGTTCTGTAAAATTTATTCTTTCAATGCATCAAAATATAACCAGGAAGCGTTTTTTATGAGCCATTAATTAGGTAAAAATTTAATTATTTGCATACTAGCCCATAAACGTCCTTTCTAGTTGTACTCCTACTTAGTTTGGATGACGCTCTATGAATGACCACTTGTCCTATCAGTAACTCTTTATTCTACATTCAGCAAAGTTACGTAAAAATAAGATCCACCACCCATCAAGAAAAGAAAACCTTTTAATAAAGATAAATAACCAAAGAATAAAGATTTCCTTTAATATGGGAATGGAAAGATGGAAAAAAACAATCACTGTAGTAAAAAACTAAAAAATAACCAACGATAAAAATGATCCCAGAACGAATGTTTCATGATAAGTAAAATAAAAACATCGATACTTTTACTATGAATATTTATCTTTCATTTGGGCCTTTTTTAACACGAAACAATAAAACCATGGTATATCAAAAAGCGGTAAACAAGACCATTCACATTATTAAAAACATATAAATAAATAGTTATAAAAATGTACGAAAAATATATAAAAAGTAGACTATATTTTCCTCGACGACTTTTACATGGCTGCTACGCAGAGGTCTCGGGTTCGATTCCCGTTCAATACAAATCTTTGTGTGGATGAACATGATTGTTTTCATTGGTCTGAGTTTTTTCTATGTATAATATGTAGGTATGTATTTAAAAAAAAAAGTAAGTATTTAAGTATGTTTATCCGTTGTCTAGTACCTATAGTACAAGCTTTGCTTAGTTTGGGACTAGGTGGCGATGTGTGAATGTGTGAGGATTATTTATTGATTGTATGAACTTATGGTCTTACTTAAAAGAATTGCTAATTGAAACACTAGGCAATAATATTTTACGTCTTAAAGCGAGAGGCAAAGTGCAGAAACAAACGAAGTACTTTCATTTATTCATAACACGAAGTTCCCTCTTCTTATATAACTTTCAGGAGCAAACGTAGCGCTTGCCATCTGCTGTATTTTTTGTCTCAATATGATGAAAGAAAGTATAATTTCGGCAGTTTATGAGTTGGAAATATATTCTGTGGGCTTAGAGGTAGCTTTAAAAGGTAGCTTTTATTGTAAACATTAAACATCATCATATCATAACAGCCTATTAATGTCCCACTGCAGGGACGGGCCTCCTGCCGTGACGGAGGGATACTTGGCCTACTAATACCACGCTGGCAAGACGGATAGGTATAGGGTTTAATTTCAAGTTTTCGTTTTATTTAACATGTCATTACTATAAAAAAAATATTTAAAAAAGATTGCAAGACTCTTTGTGACATCTCTGATAATCTCATCTATATGTAATCTGATGATACAGAGAGAACACACGGGGTACCTTAACTCACACTGGACGTTAAACCCTATACCAATTCATCTGACTAGCGAGTATAAGTAGGCTTAGAGTTTCCCTCCGTCACTAAAGAACGCCCGTCCTAAAAGAGCCATAATGGTCTGTCAGGAGAATGTCACTGTATAAACATATCATAAATAAAATATTTAACACACGGGTTTTACTCTGTCCATAGGACGAATTTCATAATACAATATATTATTTTATCTACGCTGCCAAAGCGAGTAAAAGCTAATAAAACACACATCCTTGCTCCATCAAGTTAAGTAAATTGGTTTCGATCGTCGAGTAACGTACGATATATTCATAAACAATTACAACATACTTTAAACTTATAATTGAAAGAGCTCCGACATACAACGTTGTTCTCTCAACTTTGTGAGCTCGACGTATATTGAGTTACGTTAGAGGTAATGTTTACTTTTACTACTTGTATGTAGAGATGAATGATGGACAATTTAGTAATTATTAAAAGATAATATTTTAGTGTTGTTTTGTGTGGTGATGGAGTGTCTTCGAGTAACGTACGATATATTCATAAACAATTACAACATACTTTAAACTTATAATTGAAAGAGCTCCGACATACAACGTTGTTCTCTCAACTTTGTGAGCTCGGCGTATATTGAGTTACGTTAGAGGTAATGTTTACTTATACTACTTGTATGTAGAGATGAGTGATGGACAATTTAATTATTAAAGAATAGCCTTTTAGAGTTATTTCGTGTGGTGATGGAGTAAGTATTATAACGTTCTATCATCATCATCTTATCAGCCAGCGGACATCCACTCAGGCCTCCTTTAAATATTACCAACTTTCGCGGTTCCGTTCCTTCCTCATCCATTGGTGTCGCGGTACCGTTCTTTAAAAAAAATATTAAATGAGTTGTTTTACTAGCCCTCTGCCTTCCATAAAAATGGTCTCTTTGTCAATTATAACAAGCTCGGACGACTTAACCTTCAAGGTTCTATCTTTGTATGTCGAGCACGTAGAATAGTGATCTCTTTTTGTTAATATTTTCTGTGGGTAGCTAGTTCATTTCTTGTGAAGTGGTTCATGTATATTAATACTACTTATATTGATATTCGACACACAACGCCATCTAGTCCCAATGGAAGCAGAACTTGTACTATAACATATTCATATACTCTTTAAGTATACATAGAAACCACTAAGACCAAAACCAAAACATCTTTGTTCATGCATACAAAGATTTGCTTTGTTTTTTAAAGAGTTTTCCATCTATTTTTTGTAAACGTCAAATAGGCACTCCAGAAAAAAACCGCATTCAATAGCATATTATTCCTTGGAGTTCAGGAGGTTTAAATAGGACAAAATTTAAACTAATAGGTACAATATCTATATCTATACTAATATTATAAAGAGGTAAAGTTTGTGTGTTTTTGTGTTTGTGACGTTGTAATCTCTGGATCTAATGAACCGACTTTTAAAATTCTTTCTGTGTTGAATAGTCTATTTATCGGGGAATGTCATAGGCTATATAGTATCGCGCTATGACTAATAGGAGTGGAGCAGTAATGAAATATGTTTAAAAAAGAGATGCGTTTTTTTCGCCATTTAACGAAGTGGGCACGGGTCAGCTAGTACAAAATAAATCTAAAGTTCATTTATCTGATTACATATATTTTTTTACCTATAAAGCTTAGGTTCTTCTTTTCGGATTTCATTTATTTGTATCTACATCGCGAAGCCAAGTCCTACTGTACTGTTTAATTTTTAACTCCCTTACTCATAAACACCTCTTAAATTTTAGTCAATTGTTTAGCTTAAATTCTTATGGTTTTGTTTGGCATAAGATTGGTAGCCTCTAAAGCACAGAAATACAGAATGAAACATTTAGTTAGTGAACAATAGCAAAACACTTCTTTTGTACCGAGAGAGTGATATTTTAATCTTGACATTATGTACTCGCGCTCTGAATTATTAAACACAATGAGATTGCTTGTACCGTTTTATTTTAAAGGTAATTATTGCTATGACTTTTTGTGTGGTGACCGAGTTATAATGTGGTGCCATCTTAGTAAATAAATAGTTATTTAAACTGTCATGGTCACATTCACTATTAATTAACGAATTATCGGGATATTTACCATGTTTATAGTTGTTGAGTTTCCGATATTTCGACGCTGTTACAAGCGCCATGATCACGGAGGAACTGAAGTACTTGCGGTTATTAATTCTTACGAACAAATGTACCGATCTACCCTCTTTCGCACTCGTTTTTTGTTACTACTATCGTCCCCGTTCTCACTACTTACTCGAACTCGATCGCGACACACTACACTCACAGTATCCACTCGCGTATTAGGTGCACGCACTTTTTTGTTCACACAAAGGTTAACAAAAAAGTGCGTGCATAGTAAATATCCCGATAATTCGTTAATTAATAGTAAATAAATAGTGACTACTGATGAGTAAATAGTCAGTATTTCTAGTAAAGAAGGTTAAATTTACACAAAACTCTATGCCATTATGTAGAGGCCAACTATCTTTCTGTCTACGGAAAAGGGCCTAATATTTGACTATCGGTATATAAAGTAAAAGTTTACCAGAGTCTTAAAACTTAAAATTTTATTACAAATAAACTATAGATAGGAAAGCAAAAATATTCAAATTAGTTGTTTATAATTAAGAAACCTTTAAAATAGAAATATATAAAAAATTCCAAAAAAAATATTTACAACATACCGAATTAGCGTGGTTCTCGTAACTTTAAATACGTCACGAATGCGAAAACATGTTATCAAACATTGTTGAAATTAACTTCAAATAGAAATATACAACTTACAGGTAAATAAATAAAGTAATTCAGGGTATAAACCTATAATTAATTATTTATGGAATTACAGCTCTCGAATAGTTAAACGTCTACTCAAGCTTAGCACAGATTTTCTTCTATTAATCAATGGCTTTAGATCATTTTATTTTCTTTTACACTATTCTGAGAGTAAAAGAAGGCAAAGATTACAATTTTGTATTCCATAGTTACAAGGAAAATCTAATTCAAAACACTATTGACCCGTTTGAAAGGTTTTCTGCCTGTTTAGATATTATATATAATCGTGGAGTGGACGAACAATAGAAAATGTACCACACCTCTAACATACCACTATTTTATTCTCATTCAATGGATGTTTTAAAAGTCCAATAGGAGAGAGAGATTCACCCCGTAGTCGTAACAGTCCATTAATGTCCCACTGCAGGGACGGGCCTCTTCTCCTGTGACGGAGGGATACTTGGGCTACTAATACCACGCTTGCCAGACGGATTGGTATAAGGTTTATTTTCAAGTTTTCCTTCTTTTTACTTCGTAAAAATAATATTTACGGTTAGTCCCTTAGTCGGCTTTTACGACACCCATGGGATGAGATGGGGTGGTGACATATTTTATTCTTACTCCGTCACCACACTGAAGTCTGAAGATGTAGTAAGTAAAAATAATTTACTAAAGTACTTCTCGAGTGTATTCTTCCAATGTGTAATGTGAAACAAACCAATTAGATTTGTTTAGTATGGTATACCAGGAGAACTGGTGCAGTACTGAGAAATCATATTTTAAGGCTGGCACTGTGTCATTCTTTATTCATACTAGTACAAATTAAATTAATTAAAGAAAAACCCAACTGCGACCAAAGCTTTGTTACCCATTATACTATACAATATTGGTTACTTGAATGATACTAAACCAATTTTAATGAAATCTCTATGAAACACAAACATAATTCATCCTTAAATAAACAAAAAAAGTTTAATTGAAATCGGTCAAGAAATATCAAATTCTGGAGTAACAAATATTGACTTCGGAATAGATAAGTTTCTAAAACATTTTTGGCAATTTTAAAAGCAATTTATTTATGTCCTACCGACCCAGTAACACATTTACTTCATAAAATTCCTTTGAAGCTATGCAAAACCTTGTATAACATAGAATGTATTCATAATGTATAATTCATCTAGTTAGTCGAGATAACTCGGTGTCAAAGGGCTCACAAACACCATGTCACACACATGAATATTTCATCTACGTACACCCGCGTAACGGTACTATAACCTGTTTGCCTGGTTACAAAGGGTGTAATATGTGACAACGAAAAGTGAAACAACGAACATCACGACCCCGTAAGTTTACTACAACGAATCACGTAACAACGAATGCACGCTACCACGAATATTTTAGCAACGAAGTCGTGCGACTTCGAATAACACGACCCCTTACAAATATGAACTGGATGGCTTTGAAAACGAGAACTAAAGGTGATGATGTTAACAGAATTAATGGTAAAGCGGTTGTAATTATGCGGCTAAAATGACGTGCACGAAATCGTGGGATAGAATGAAAGAAAACAATTTCAATAATATATTTACTGTCCGAATTTTACGAGCGAATTTGAGAAAGACAGCAATAGAGAAGAACTAGTGTATCCTTAGATTGAGATATATACCTATACTTAATTGCTAAGTACGTAGTAGGCAAACTTTTAGGTCTAGTAAAAAATACAAGTCTCTCTAACAATCCAAATACAGGAGGAAGCCCGTCCTTTAAAAAGCTGTAATAATATTTTTACTTTATTCAAAAAATAACTTAAACCGTTTCCGAAGCAATCTTTTCCTAATATAAGCAAAACAAAGTGCGAATCTATGTAGCTGACGCTTTGTGTATCTCTTGGGCATCGTTCATAGAATCATAGCCTCAGGTTATCATTTCCTTGGATTTTCCCTCTTCATTTTTACTTGGCATTTTCCGAAGCATTTTGTAAACGATTTCATAAAAGATATGATTTTAATTAGTTGTTACATTACAAGGTTGTTTAATAGTAAACATTTGGTTTTTAATTAATTGTTTACATAATATATAATGGTTAGAGCGTCATCTATTGTAAGTTTTTTAAAGTAAAAAACAGGAATATTTTGATACAAATACCATGGGAATAAGATATAAGTAGGTAAAGTATACTTCCAGACAATATTTAATTTTGTCAAAACAGGAATATCTGATACAAACCCGGGAAAGAGACATCAAATCTATTTTATTTTATTCAAAACATGCTATTTGCATGTTTTGAATAAAATAAAATAGTTTTTTTTGAAGTACAAACTAATTTCCATTACACAACATGATCATTTGTTATGAAATTTTCTTAAACCAACTTATATAAAATTTGTTTACGAAAATCTCATCTAACTGCTAGTTTTTAATACTTTCTATCCTGTTGCGTCATACGTATAGCTATCCTTATCTAACGTCTGAGTCATTCTCCAGGCCGCCATACAGGCGCTTTGTAGGCGCCTTTTAGTCTGGACATGAGAACAACAATGTTTCATACAAAAATAACGCAAAACAACCTTTAAGATTATAAGGCTAAAGTTGTCTTTCCTTTGCACAAAAATGAAATAAAAATTTCGCCTATAGGGGAGCGCAGGATTGCGTCACTCTTTATCTTGGCAGGTCGCATTCGACTATTATAACATGACCTACCCTGTATACTATTTTATTTAAAATTGGGGTTCCTATAAAATAGTTTTTACTTTTAGGAAAATGGGCCCAAGGTTGCGTTCCAATTGTTTGGGAAAATAATGTCACATAGAGGTTAAATAAAACCAGAACAGAGACTGTGGCATAACAAGGCAGACATTGAGATATTGTACCAAATAAATTAATTCATTCCATAGCGTATGTAACATAACTTGAGTTATTACCAAATATTTATGGTAAAGGACTAAGAAAACAAATGTCGCCAATCTATCTCTTTCTATAAGCCTGAAAATCAGCGAGCAAAATATTATTGCAACCCCGAACCAAAGCCTATTTCAATCCTGCTGACTATCGTGGAATTACTTAGCCCCGTTCCCCATCGGGTATAGTTCATAATATCGACAGTCACTACATCGATGGTCGCTGTATATCAAACGTTCCATCGACGGGCTAATGTATCGACAGTAGCCTAAACAGACGGTACGCTACATCGACAGTACTCCAAATCGAGAGTACGCTGCATCGGCTACCCTTACCCAACCCAGAATTAAACAAAAACACAAAAGGGTGAAAACCACCAGAATTTTACTATTTTATTATAAATTCGTCACCCTATTGTTTTTATTTTGAAAAAAAAAAGCTATTCATAAAATTAATTATGACACAAACTATAATTTGTAATGATAAATATTTTATTATGATACTTTATTTGTAAATGCCTGTGTGTTTTCCTAAATAAATAAAAATATAGAATAATATTAAAATTCGGGTGGTTTTTCACCCTTTTGTGTTTTTAATACCCAGGAGGCAAGCCTTTTAGACAGCGTGGTCATTAATAGCTCCAGTTCCCAATCATATATTATAATCTCATCGCTGCCTGCAATACAAACACGTCTGCAATAGGACCCCGCCTATATGATAAACGCTTTATTCCTTTCATTGAAAACAGTGCCCTAAACTCTAATGGAATAAAACAGTGACCCACACAAAAACTAAAGGCATACCAGAAATTCATATTAAAACAATTAAGTCATGAAAACTAAATTCATTTTGAAACAATTGGTTAATAAAATGAATGTGAAATTGTTGTTCTGATTTATAATATTACCTTTTATGTATGTAGGACACTAATTACATGTCAGATATTAAACCTCGCGTGTGACACGTAGCCGTGTTAAAATTTCTTTGATTACAATCTCTTTGTAAGCAACTGTTTTGTGGTATAATATGAGGAGTACTTTATGGTTATATGCCGCCTTAAAATGAACAATCTTAATGTAAACAGAAGGTATTTGATAGTGTGTTTCTTTTTTGTTTAACTTAACGAAAACAAACTTTGAATGTCTACTGCAACTTGGCTTAAAAAAAACCGCCGTTCTGTCGTCAAGACATTTATTATTATTTTATTATTTACCTCTTTATTACATTAGTGTATACAGGCGGATTTAATGCCTAAGGCATTCTCTTCCAGGCAACCTCGGGTGATGCAGAGACAAATGTGGTACGTATTAAAACAAGTGAAATGAAAGAAGATAAAAACAATGTGTAATGTAATAAACATACAATTACTCCCAAATACTTCAATACATAACTATAAACATACATAACTAATTAACACAAATAAATAACTTATATACCATTTCATTCATGGTATAATATATGGTAATGACATGGTATAATATCGTCAGTCTACCCCTCTAGAGCTTAACGACCTTTGGTTCTATACCGGGATTTCTTGTAATAGTCACTGTAAATATATTATTTCTTTTTATTTTTTTTATTTATGTTAACACGACAAACGATTTAATAACAAAAAAAAACAGTAATAATAAAACATATTACATGACAAATAAATAAATATTACTTAGTAATTATATAATGATAAATTAGTGTATCTATGCGATCTTAATACACTAGGTTATAAATGCGAGTGTCAACTAAAACGTTTCTTTTTGCAGAACAAACTATACCTTTATTAAGTTTAAATCTTTCATCATCCCGACTCAAAACTTAATTGTCAAACTCAAGACAATAATTTGACAAATTTCTTGTGTGGGATTCGTAGCCGCGACCTCATAAATAAATATTCATCACACAACGCCATCTAGCCCCAAACTAAGCAAAACTTCTACTATGGCTACTAGACAACGGATAAACAAACTTAAATGCTTTTTTTTTGTAAATACATACATATTATACATAGAAAACACCCAGAGCAATGCAAACAATCTTGTTCATGCACACAAAGATTTGCATTGAGCGGGAATCGAACCCGAGACCTCGCGTAGCAGCCATTGACTATATCAACTACGCTTCATTTCTGTATATTTCACGCTCTATATACACTTTCAATAAGAAGCACCTTAATTAAATATGGAAGCTAATATCTATTGAGGTAATACGACTTTCATAACAAAAGAAGATCTTATTACCTTATAGATCTAATAATCAGCCTTAAGAAATCCTACTAACATAATATAACGTAAAAGGAAGTTGTAACCATATTGGAATATGGATAAACTGTATTAATTTGACGTTATCTGTGGCGTAGTGGATGCTACACTGAGATCTCGGGTTCGATTCCTTTGCAATGTAAATTTTTGTGAGCATAAACAGGAATATTTGTATTGGTCTGTGTGTTTTTTGGTAAGTATTTCGATTTTTTTATTTATTATAATAAAACTCTGCTAAATTTAGGACTATTTAGTATTACATCAATGTGGAAGGCATATTAAAGTATTTAATTATTTTTTAATTTAGGTGATTCTTTACCCCACGACTTATTTCTCTTTGTCAAAGTTAAAACATAATTAAACAAAGTACCTACAACTTTAATGGTAATTAAGAATATTATTTATTACTTACCGCCGTTTTATTGGTCTATAAAAACTTTTGGTAATACGACTTACGCAGATAATAATTTTCATTGACTTACTCTATTAAGAGGAAAAATAAATTAACCTTCTGTTAGTCATAAAACACAAGTCTATTTTAAATAAATGTTTTTGAATTTTTATAAACATTTTTAATATTATGTAGTATTTAAATCCGGAACGAGGTTATCCGACAAAGAACCAAAGTAACCGACATAGCTCGTAGTATTAGCAAGCTAAAGTGGCAATGGACTGGTCATATCTGTCGAAGGATCGATGGCCGTTGGAGCAAACGTGTCCTAGAGTGGAGACCGCGACTCGGCAAACGTAGTGTAGGACGCCCCCCAGCTAGGTGGACCGACGACCTCATAAAGGTGTCTGGGTCGGACTGGATGCGGAAGGCGCAGGACCGAGTTCTGTGGCGTGTATTGGGAGAGGCCTATGTCCAGCAGTGGACTGCAATAGGCTAGTTGATTGATTGAAAGGTTATTTCAAATCTATTACTCACTGCTAAGTTAAAAGCTTTGTCTTTCATATTTATTTATGGAATTAATTTCATAAATATGTAGGTATATATGAAAAGCTTTATTTTCACGCCAAAATTAAGTACTTAAAAGCAAATTATTAAAATAAAATTGAGTTCATATTCCTCTCGCTTACTTTTTAATCTTATAAACAACTAAAATAATTACTTGTTTATTTCTGTTCGTGTACTTCGTAGTATTTTTTTGTTAAATTTATGAAGTGAAAGTTGATTACTGTTTTCTCAACCATCAACTGCATTTTACTCTTTCCCATTTTTAATTTCCACTTCTAACTCAATGTACTCCAAAATTAAATTATCCATTTACACCAAAATTAATTTCTAATGTACACAATAACTCACTATGTACTTATGTGATTATGAGTCAGTTTGTAGATCGCTCCTAGCCTGGCTTGGCGCCAGACCGTCGCCGAGGCGCCATCGTAGTCCAAGGACATAAAGGCGCCATAGAGTCTCAATACCGATGAGCCATGGCAAGATGCTGGCAGGAATAATAATTGTAAGTATTGATTTTCTGTGTGTGGGCTTAACGAGGTTGTGAATTTAGGAGTTAGATTGTTTCTTAGAAAATGGGTAAGCTGTTTAATGAATTAAGTATTTATTTATAGATAATTAAGGTAAAAAGGGTATGTTTCTTGAAAACTGTTAATATTAAGAACAATGAGATTCAATAGGAGTTTTTTGTGCTAATTGTGTTTTTTGTCATAAAAATAGGTGCAATCGTATCACAAAATACGCTAGTATAAAACACGCTAGTTAGACGCTAGCGGATTTTATGCCAATTTTTCTTCTCTACTAATCTACGACACATATGACTTGAAAGAAGAAGAAGAAGTCCTTCCCTACACTATTCTCTGAGGAAAACCTTTGTGAATATAACACATAGTTTTTTTTTCCTCACACTTTCACGCAACGCCATCTAGTCCTAAATTAAGGAGAGCTTGTACTATGGGTAAAAGACAACGGATAAACATACTTAAATACTTTTTTTTGTAAATACATAGGTACATATTATACATAGAAAACACCCAGACCAAAGCAAACAATCATTTTCATGCACACAAAGATTTGCATTGAGCGGGACTCGAACCCGAGACCTCTGCGTAGCAGTCATGTTAAATAACCACTACGGCACAGAGGTCGTCAATAATAAACATAGCGACATACTGATCGACTTTTTACATCTTTATGCATAATATAGAATTCATTAATAAATCTCATAACAAAAGCTTTAGTTATACACGAATCTTTGTTGATACCTTACTGTATACATTATACGTGAATCGAATTACAGGTAACGTCACTTACTGTATCTCCAAACTTTCACATTACAGGATAAAAAGATTACTTGTCAAGCTATTCTGTTCAAAAGGCATCGTGTACTCGACATTCAATAAATTCCTATTCAATAGGAAATGAAAATGAAACAGGCAAATAAACTTCTATTTCCTTGCCATTTCGTTTTATTTCACTTTGAGTTCCTAGTTACTTGGAAAATCTTAATCCGTGTATTTAAAATTACAGAATTTAGATTTTTAGTTTTTCATTCTCCGTGCGGTGACAGAGTAAGAATACAATATGTTACCACCCATCTCATCCCACGGGTGTCGTAAGAACCGACTAAGGAACTATCCGTGAATATTATCTTTGCGAAATAAAAAGAAGGAAAACTTGAAATTAAACCTTATACCAATCCGTCTAGCCAGCGTGGTATTAGTAGGCCAACATTAATAGGCCCAGTGGGACATTAATAGGCTGTTATGATGATGATGAAACTAATTTTGCCCTGAATACAAGTTATTCAGTGCAAAATTAGTTTATTTACCCATCAGAAGAGCAATACTCTTAAACTTATCGTACCGGTACTTAAGCTAATTGCTCTTAACGTATTTAAAATTACTCAAGTATATCTATGTTGATAAGGAGAGAAAATCTCTTACTTATATTATAAATGTGAAAGTTTGTGAGAATGGATGGATGGATAAATGGATGTTTATTACCCTTTCATGCGAAAACTTCTGAATGGATTTTGATGAAATTTGGAATATAGGTAGTTCAGGGTGTAGAATAACATTTAAGCTATACAACGAGGGTGAAGCCGCGGGCATCAACTAGTCCTCTATATATCTATGTGACGCAACGGCCATCTTACATCCTCATACATAACATTACGATGGCACATCTTTTATATTTTTTCTAAGGGATAAGGGTAAAATAAGGTCATTGTGTTACCTAAACAAGGAAGTATTGGTTCGAGTTTGCTATCCATGTGAGTTTATTCGTAGTTTTTTTTGCAATTGGGCTTTAAATGATGATCCTACTAATATTATAATGCGAAAGTGTGTGAGGATGTATTGATGTATGTTTGTTACTCTTTCACGAAAACACTACTAAAAAAAAGTTTAGGGTGTAGAATAACATTAAGGCTACATATACCACGCGGCATAAAGCCGCGGGCATTAGCAAGTCGTCTATAATAATACAGTACCGATGTATTAAGGAACTGCTCAAAATGTGACGCTTATCATTTAAAGTAAAAAAGAGTTTTTTTTTAATCACTAAAGGCCAAGTATGAGACTAAATTGAGAACCGAACCGATCATGTTATTTTATTTACTTAAGAGGTAATGTGAATGATAGTAGTAAGGAATTGTAATAATGTACCTGTCCTTGTATAAGTTGTATCGTTTACAGCTCAAATTACGAACAACCTCCTAATTTGCATCTAGTATCGACCGTAGATAACTCAAACATATTACCCGATCTTGCTTATCTTAATGTGTAGGGTATGCTTTGTACACACAGCAACACGTTAAGTTAGACACCCGATATAACTTTAGCTATGCATAGTATAGTATAGAAAATCGTTCGAAAGGGACTTCGGACGACGTCATCAGCCAATCACTGCGCTAGCGCTTCTTTCACACACAGATTTAAGTCTCGTGAATGGGTGGTGGCCCACACACCTACATGCTTACACACACCTACAGTCCTACATGCGCACACGTGGACATTTCGTAAGGGGCGCGGGCGCGCTAGTTTTCTTCCCATAACTTTAAAATTTAAATCAGTCGCCTCCCGGTCGTTGGATCGCTTACAATCACTAGTGCCAAATATTTACATCGTTCGGCGTTCATGTTAGTGAAAAAATAAAATGGCGCCACAATTAACACCACAGCAAAGACGTATAATTGTAGTTCTACGGGAAAGTAGTTAAGGAAATAGAAAGAAGAACTGGAATAACGGTGAGTGTCACAGTTAACATTTTTTAATTATTGTTTAAACTAGATGCATATTAATATTCTGTATGTTTATTTAAATAACGGTAAACTATCTTGGTATTCCTTTTTACATTATAGAAGCATTTAAAAGAAAAGATAAACTAGGTAATAGTTGTATTGCAGTTCAATAACAGAGAGATAACGAAGTAACATAGTACTTCATCATAACATAGCCCATTAATGTCCCACTGCAGAGACGGGCCTCCTCCCGTGACGGAGGGTTACTTGGCCTACTAATACCACGCTGGCCAGACGGATTGGTATAGATGTTACTTACTCTACTCTTTTTTAATAGACCTTTATTTAATTACCTAAACAGACGTAGAGTTGGTAATAATATTATAGTAATATAGAGAAAGGTTGTGTTTCTTTGGGCTCATTAAAATCTTCAGTTATCACATTGTTACAGTTACGATTATTTATTGAATCTTGTTATGTTAATACATTTTGGCAAATGACGGAGTAAAACTTGGTTTGGTTTGAAAAAGGTGTTAGGACAATATAGAAGACATTTTATGTTACTAGTTACTAGGCCGCTGATAAACTAGTATTAATTTGACAATTGAATCAAATTGATATAGTTGGTTTAAAGTTTATTAAACATGACAGGCTCGGTAGACTGGCGTTAGTGTAATTGGCTGCCCTGCATCAGGTCGTGGGTTTGAATCCCAGGCAGGATATTAACTATTTTTAGAAACTTACTATAATTATTGTTTTAGAGAACTACAATTAATTTCTGGTGGCGACGAAATGAGGAAACCGGGGGCGATTTGACGCCTCATCACAGGCGACTCTATCAAAGAGCTACCACCGCTGACCAAGATTTGGTCATTGTCGCCGCGCATACTAGACAGCCTCTCTTGAGTACGCTAGTTACACACACACTACATATAATGTAAGTTTATTTCTATTATTTGTCAAGGCATTATAATTTTATTTAATAAGGGGGAAGTAATAGTTTACTTAACTATGAACTTGTGCTCGTTAATTTCTTTTTCTATACTTATATAGATAATTTCCGCACTAGGAATTAATTACTCTTATGTCGCGGGGACTTTTACAAACATTTAAAAGCTTACACAAAGTCCAGACTCAGGACAATAATTTGTGGATCACACAAATAATTATCCTGTGTGGGATTCGAACCCACGACCTTGTGCACGCGCACTACTGCGCTTGCACTACTGACCGCGCCTCCTTTATACCTACCTGTTTGTTTTTATAACATAAAAGGCAAACGAATAGACACCTTATGGTAAGCGATTATAACCACCCATGGAAGAGCGCCGCCCGGGCGCCCATGGTGCCAACGCGTGCTTTGCCTGTCTCTTCCACAAAAAGCCCTCGTTTGAGCCTCTTAAATCTGTCCCAAAGATAATTCCTTTAACCTTTTGCAACAATTTAAATATTTACATAAGTTCAAATTAAATACATTTTATCTTTGTAAGTATTGATAATTTTTATGCATAACAAATGAAATAATGTTGAGTTAAAGTTGAAGTAGGCAATACATATTATCTATTACCTACCTATTTCCATCGTAGTTTAGTATTTTTGGACGTGTTCTAACAAGTTCCGCTTTGAAATTCCCAACGTTCGGTATATTACTCGCATAATATTTTTTATTCTTTCATCGCAGTTGCATTTTGAAACAATTTGACTTTAATCCTTACATGCTTAACATTAAGTTCAAAATTGCACATCAACATATTCTGACGGTTATTTTTATTTTTATGAGTTGCAAAAATCAACTCAACGTAATTGAGTTAAGGTTGAAAACTCTTATCACTTTTGTTTGTTAGCTACCTAATACGTGTTTTATAACATGCTCCGTCTCGAAATTTTCAATGTGGCTTGTTATGGAATCTTACGGCCTTATTACAAAATACGGTCTAACTATAAACCACGTTTTATTACGTCACAAAACCACTGTTTTTGAAATTTGTTATTGCAAAATCCGTCTTAATGCTAAAATGTTAAAACTGATTTTGTATTAACAAATTTATGATTTAGTATTTGTTAATACAAAATCAGTTTTAACACTTTAGCGTTAAGACTGATTTTGCAATAACAAATTTCAAAAACAGTGGTTTTGTGACGTAATAAATCGTGGTTTAAATTTAGACCGTATTTTGTAATAAGGCCGTTAAAGTTTCCATCGAAGTTTGGTGGTATCTATTTGGCGCGTGTTAATGATAGTTTTTATAAGTAGTTAAAAAAATGGGTTCTACTTGAGATCTAACTTTTTATATTATTAAAAAATAATTATGTAAATCAAATAAGTAATGGTATTTTTGTCTTTGAGTGCATTACTAAGCTGTAAAAATGTATCACCAAATCTGATCGCTATGCACTATGCAATCTAGATTGTTTTTTTTTTTAAATATAGGTAAATGCCATTTTTAGTAGATGTTGTTAACTTAATATTGCGTAGTATAGTAGCATACCTAACAGATACATAATAGTGCGCAAATCGCTCGAAATCAATCCCTTAAACTTTCTACATTTTTCTTGCTTAGAACTTTCGAGGTAGGTATACCTAAATAAAAAAATGTGAACATGCACTTCTTAATGTTTAATAATTTTTTGATAAGTTTTATTTTCGTAAAATGTATCATTTTAATACGTTAGTAATGAAAGCACAAGAGCCTTGTAAGTTCATAAATAGAATTGGATTCGGATATTATGACCACTCCCAACTTAATCGAGTTTACATGAGTTTCCGACTCGTAATTCTAATGTATTCGTAGGCTAATCATACGATGTTTTATACGGTGTCCAATCATAATATTATGACAAAAAAACAAATCACAAATTTTCAAATTACAAAATAACATTTGACAAAATAATACCTACTTACTTGTTAAATTTACCTTTTTTAAAACTGTTGTTCAACAAACAAAAAATGTTTTTAGGTTTATAAAAATTTTAATCATCATTTCATAAAGGGATTATTTTTAAAAACATGTAGGCAAAACAACATACCTATAGCATTAATAACATTTGACAAAATGCATTGCTTGGTAAAAGTATTATTTATTAAAATTAACTTTAATACAAAGATGACATGAAATAATAAAACAATCATAATCAACTCTTGATAGAATCGAAATGACATAAATTCAACGACAAGGTTCGTAGCCTTTTAGTAACGACTGCTGAGTCGTGCGAAAATCAAATAGAGAGACACGCTGCATTTTATAAAAAAGTGTGGCATTACAATGCCACACTTTTTTATATGCTTTTTAATTTAAATTGCTTTTAAGAATACTACTAACTAACAACTAAGAGTATTCTTAAAAGCTATAATCAAAATTACATGATTTTATATTTTACATGATTGAACATGATTTTATATTTTACATACTGTAAGCGTCGGGATCCCTTTTTTTCTCATAATGGTTTTTGTCCTAATTTTCTTGGTCATAATAATAGTACGCCATAATTGTTTTATAGCATACTGTGTTATTAATCAAAAATATTGCATATGCTATTGTTTTTATTCATAACTTAGAAATGCATAAAGTTGTAACGCATATTGGTTATTTGTCTAATAGATAATTGACAAAAAATAGGTTTATGTTATTGATAGCTATTTGAGTCTGATAAACAAACATAAGGTTTTAGGTTAGGTTTATGTTATTGATAGATTAGTAGCTATGTATTTGAATTTGAAAAACAAAAATTATGTAATAGGCATGTAAAACAAAAATAGTTATTTATGGTTATGCATCATAATGCTTAAGTAAACTTATGCCTTGGGATTACTATCCCAAAGCATAAGTTTGCTTATTAAATATTATACTTAAAGTAAATAGGATGAAATAGTTATGTTAAATGAGTATTATGCGTAACTTATGTAAGGACAAGTAACATTATGCAATGTTAAATTTAAAAAAATATAACATAATCTTAGGAATGAAAATAAAGAACCGAATAATACTGATATTATATCGATCATTTACCATAATATCTTGTTTAAAAAGTTAAATTAATAATATTCTTTTATTTCAGGTAACAATGCAAACAATACGGAGAAGACTACATGCTGCGGGACGATTACTTAATAGATTTATTTATAACAATTAATATTACAAAGACTTTATATTGTGATAGGTATTTAGTTATTTGGTGTTAAATACCAATTAAAATTGTTTTAACTTTTGTTGATTAATATTAGATTTATTTATAACAATTAATATTACAAAGACTTTATATTGTGATAGGTGTTTAGTTATTTGGTGTTAAATACCAAATAGAATTGTTTTAACTTTTGTTGATTAATATTAGATTTATTTATAACAATTAATATTACAAAGACTTTATATTGTGATAGGTATTTAGTTATTTGGTGTTAAATACCAATTAGAATTGTTTTAACTTTTGTTGATTATTATTAGATTTATTTATAACAATTAATATTACAAAGACTTTATATTGTGATAGGTATTTTGTTATTTGGTGTTAAGTAAATACCAATTAAAATTGTTTTAACTTTTATTGATTACTTAATAGATTTTCCTATATTGTAAAATTTTCCAATAATTTGTTGTATCTTTCAAGTTTGTAAAATAACGAAAAATGTTTTTATTTTTATTACAAAATATTTACTCTAACTAGTAGTTTTAATATATTCCTCCTAATATTATAAAAGGGAAAATGAGTTTTATTGTTTTTTTTTGGTATGGAGATAGGTGGGAGCCTGGAGTAGGATATAGGCTACTTTTTATCTCAAAATCATGTTCCGCAAGCGGAGCCGCTTAAGGCCTACGCAGACCGGGACGGCATGGCAAGGGATTTTAATTTTTGCTAATGGAAATTCAACCGTACTGTTACAAAAGTACGACTTAAATTGCTATGCTTTAAATTGATGCCGCGGCATTGAAAGGGATTTTATCGCACGGCATTTTTCATTTTAAAGCATAGCAATTGAATGTCCATTATTAAAAATTAAAATCCCTTGCCATGCCGTCCCGGTCTGCGTAGGCCTTTATAGTCATTTTGGAACCGATTAAGTAATTCAAACTAGAAATTTGTGTCAGCTCTTTAAGTTTTTTTTACACTGTTCCATAAATGTCGCCAAATCATTTCGTGAATATAAGACAAAACATATAACTTACTGTTTAAAAAAAGTCGTAAGTATTCAATACATACATACATACATAAACTCACGCCTTATTCCGTCCGGGGTAGGCAGAGACGACAGAACGCCACTTGTAGTAAGTATTCAAGTTTATTGAAATTGCTAATATTTTGTTAAAAATATTAATTTGCTCACAATTAAGACATTTTTGATGTATAAGTAGGTATATAATTCTTGACACTAATCGACTTTTCAGTCACGGGCATTACTTGCACGTGTCCCGGGACTCTCTCAACTCTTTATGGGCCTTCACCTGTCGTTGGCCTGGATGGGCAGGTGCTTCCCACGCGACGCCGTGGCCCACCTCAGTTGCGTACTGCCCATTCAGCACCGCAACCTGCTGAACCGCTTTAACTTGAGCTGTCTGGGTTACAGCCCAGTGAAGAAGCTCCCCTCGGGGGATGTCACTTAGTTTTACGTGTTACGGGTACACAGCCCACCACCACGACAAGGTGGGAACCTCGGTTGATGTGAATATAGTTTGGTTAGCTGGAGCCATAAACACGCATAATCTACCCTTCGTCTTGAAAGTTTTATTTTCTTCCTATTTTTTTAAATATATATATTTTTATTGCAAAAGATAACCACCATAAAGGCTGGGTAATTTAAAGATACTATTCCAATTAGTATTAATAGAACTATTAAAGAGAGAAAACCGCTCTGTGGATGTTATTTATTTACCGAACTTCAGTACAGATATGTCTACACAGCGGTTTCTTTCTGACCCACAGTTAAATGTTGCATGCAGATCAATTGACTTATTCCCATTGAAAAAACGTGTAGGTATGAGGTTCGATGGGACAATGAAATCTGCCAAGTGATCAACAATAATCTGTTAACTATCAAGCGGCAAAACTGGATTTGACGGGTTATATCAAAAACACCTCATTAAAATTCTTTGAAACTGTTACAATAATATTTCTTAAAAAAAAACAATCCCAGTATTTAAAAAGAATCACTTTACTTTTTGGGCAAATTATTTACATTAACGGTCAAGGAACTATTCTTAAAGTTAAAATGCATCATTGTAAATTAACCATACAATTTTGTAAGCATTTTCACGTAAATGTGCTTAATTTTATTAATATTAATACATTTGTAGTTCAGCAATAACAAAACGTAAATAGTATCGCGTGTTGGCCACATCGTGCACTGGCGCTGCTATCTACGTAGTAAGAGAGGAAACAACAAAAATATATCGCACACTCTCGCACGATTCGCAGCGTTCAACTTCTAATAGTTCAAAGTCCAAACAGTCTAGGTTGATAAGTCCGTGACTGTACAGGATGGTATAAAGTCCCCTGATAACGATGGTATGGGCGTTTAGTATGAGATATAACGTGTTTTGTTTCCAGCTCTGCCTTTGTCTTTGTGAACCTTTTTCAGGCACATACTAAACGTTTTGAAGAAAGAAATGTGAATCTATTTCAATGTTTCGGGTCAACTAATTGTTCTACAGTTATCATGGATGATATTTCTATCTTCTTTTGCAAGGCAGGTAAGTCAGATTAGTTTAGTATTCCTCTTCTTTATGACGTAATGTGAATACGTAAGGAATATACATACAATTACACTGTAGATATAATGTACCTACCTATGGTACAAGTTGTATCGTTTACAGCTCAAATTATGAACAACCACCTAATTTGCATAAACTAGTATCGACCGTAGATAACTCAAACATATTACCCGATCTTGTTTATCTTAATGTGTAGGGTATGCTTTGTAGAGGATGGTATAAAGTCCTGATAACAATGGTATGGGCATTTAGTATGAGATGTAACGTATTTTGTTCCTTTGTCTTTGTGATTGTCTATTCTAGAAATTTAGGAGGCGTTTATAAGTAAGGGGGTTACTCATAAACGCCTCTTAAATTTTAGTCAATTGATTAATTAGCTTAAACTCTTACGTTGTTTGGTATAAGGTTGGTTTTCGTAAAAAAATCTCGCTAAACAGTGATTAAATTTAAGAGGCGTTTATGAGTAAGGGGGATAATCGTTAACCTTTTTCAGACACATGTTTGTAAAGAATAAAGGCTCTGTTTTGTTATGGCTAATTGTTTTCAAACAATTATGAACCTTATTTAAATTGTACACATTAAATTTGTAAATTCTATCATACCTTATATCAGAAATACAATAGATATCTTATGTGTTATTGTTATGTGTAAACTATAATATTGTAAAGTTTTATTAAAATCTATTAAATAGTTATTACTTGAAAGAGTAACAAACATCCATTCGCAATTACAAACTTTTCCGTTTTTAATATTAGTAGGACGTTGCCTTGTCTTAATTTTAATCACAAATAACAAACAAAATTTGTTTTACAATAGGGTTAAAATTGCTTTACAACAAACACGTTTTGCAGAAGGCCTAAACAAGCAATTACTCTTTATTAGTCTACTGGGAAATTTTACTTTAAATTACTTTGTACAATATTAAAAAGTAATACCATCATTTTAAAATAAACAGACAAGCTACACTAAAGAATTAAAGTGATATAGATAACTAATTAAGGCTTCACTCTTTGCCATATAGTGACTGATAGAGTGCTCTATAGTCGGCTGCATTACGCGAGGTTATTGTTTCGATTCCTATGCAGTATAACTTATTATTATCTAAGCGATCTACTAATAATTGTCTGATCTTATCAATGAAATTAACGGACATAAAATTCATACAGACTTACTAAATGTATTTTGTCTCCGCGAATTTCACGCTAGTAATGTTTAATTTTAGAGAAATTGCAGACGAATAGGTATAAACCCCTACTGCAATGCCGGCTGTAAGCTATTCCATGTACCAGACGTACCTATAAAAAAACTGCTCTTACTAAAAGATGTGTGTTGTAGAGTCTCTGATCCTAACTTGATGTCAATACAAGCCATTGAAGAACCATCTCAATTTACAATAAACTTCACGTAATAAGATATTATATTGGCTTCAAGGTTACTCTTGAAGTATTTTGTTTACCATAATCATTAGCTGTTAAGATACGCTCTTGAAATCGAGAAAATTACACCTACACGCTAAGGGAGGCATGGGAAGTTTCTATTCCAATATGGCGAATGAATATCGCCTTTGTTGGAAACCGAATAATAAATATATTGTAGGTAAGGTGAGTAGATAGCGGTATAGATTGAGGAAAACTTGTATCAATGATAAATGATAATAGTTTCTCTTGCTACCTCGTGTTTTGTTAGGAAAACTAGCTAACAAGATTGGGTGATTCTTACTGTTAGTTTTTTAATACATTCACTCTTATACTTGTAAATTCTATCATAGCTTATGTCAGAAATACAATAGGTAAGCTAGGCTTAACCTGCTTGTATTATGGATAACAGAACAACGGATATTTAGTACTTATATGCTGTTTTTTTTAATATATTTTTTTTTGGAAATACATACATATTATGTATTTCCTAATAAGATATACATAGAAACACTCAGACCAATGCAAATAATCATGTTCATGCACACAAATATTTGCATTGAGCGGGAATCGTACCCGAGACCTCTGCGCAGCAGTCATGTTATTTAACCACTACGCCACAGAGGTCGTCATGTCGTATCTTTATAAAATGTATTTAATTTAAAACAAACAGACAACGTACACTAAAGAATTAAAGTGATAATAGACAACAAATTAAGGCTTCACTCTTTGCCATATAGTGACTGATAGAGTGCTCTATCGTGTATGTGACTGCGTTACGCGAGGTTCTTGTTTTGAGTCCCATGCAGTATAACTTATTATTATTTAACCGATCTACTAATGAAATGAAATGAAATTTTGAAATTAAATGAAATTTTATTTTTCTCTCTCACACAGAATATAACCAATACAAATTACATATATTTTTTACCTATAAAGCTTAGGTATAACTAGAAAAATCCGAAAAGAAGAAGTCAATGGAAAAAATTGGTACTCGATGCGGGACTCGAACCCGCGTCTCTGGACTATACGCGTCCAGCGCCATGACCACTAGGCCAACCGAGTAACCGTCTCGACTACCAAATTTAACCATTGCTTTATACGGCACCGGGCCGCAACTTAGAACTCAACTGTACAACGCCATCTAGGCGCGACAGCCGTAAACTTTCAATGTTGCAATTGAAGAGAGTATACGTAATGGTTTTAAGTTTTTGTATTAAATTACATATATTACACCAATACAAGTTAAGAAAACTAAACTAGGCTATACAATTAATATATATTTGTCGGAGAATGATCATTCTATCCCACTTCTGATGTCGGAGAAGCATCATTCTCTTCAAAATAGTCTTTATTGGTTGTAGACTTGGTGGGCGTCATTTGGGTAGAATGCGAGCACAAAACAACGAACACTTATTTTACACTATTTTATTTGAATTTAAATAACAAACTATAACTTTACAATAGTTAATATTCAAAAGAAATCAATAGTTAAGACTGAGCAGCGGGTTCAGGACACCGATCCTACTTTACTCTACAATAATTCCACGATCCAACCTGATCGACTCCAACTTTCACAACACAATCCTAGGAAAAACACTGTTTCCCGCTTCATAGTAAAACAAGATGGCGCCTCGACCCCGCTCGCGCCAATGCTCTGCTCTGATTGGTCGTTAAGTGAATTTCAATATTCGTAACTTTAATTAGATAAATAAGCTTTTTAAATAGTAAATTAATTTAACAAATCAAATTAAATTAAATAATGAATTATATAAGTAGTTTTAAAAGGAAACAATTAATATTGTAACAATTAATTTGCAAACAACAATCAATCTGACTCTTTGGTTCCTCCGACACGGCCTTCCTGACGTATCACGCGCCCTCGTGTGATCTTGAAGACAGCGCATCATCGGTATCTGCAAAATGTAAAAGATTTTTCTGTACACGCTCGGCCACTCCTGACCAAGAATCTTATCTCTAAATTTCATCTTTTAATCGACAAACTCATATGAGATATCATCACAAAGTCTAACTATGCCTTGCCTTATCAGTGGCCACCTCGCCTCTGACAAAGCCTAACTACTCATTGCCTTATCAGTGGCCACCTCGCCTCTGACAAAGCCTAACTACGCCTCGACAAAGCCTAACTACGCCTCGCCTTATCAGTGGCCACCTTGCCTCTAACAAAGCCTAACTACACCTCGCCTTATCAATGGCCACCTCGCCTCTGACAAAGCCTAACTACACCTCGCCTTATAAGTGGCCACCTCGCTTCCAGACTCTCTACACAATCTGATTGGCCACCTCGCCTTCAGATTCTCTACACAATCTGATTGGCCACCTCGCCTTCAGACTCTCTACACAATCTGATTGGCCACCTCGCCTTTCAGACGTTCAACGCACATGTTCTCAACAGTCATCCGCCGTTAGAACATTGAACAGATATCCTCAACAGTCATCCGCCGTTAGGACACGCTACTCAAGTATCCTTAACAGTCATCCGCCGTTAGGACACGCTACTCAAGTATCCTTAACAGTCATCCGCCGTTAGGACACGCTACTCAAGTATCCTTAACAGTCATCCGCCGTTAGGACACGCTACTCAAGTATCCTTAACAGTCATCCGCCGTTAGGACACGCTACTCAAGTATCCTTAACAGTCATCCGCCGTTAGGATACGCTATCTTTAATACCAACCTAACTACACCTTAACAACCACCTCGTTATGATATCTTATAAAGAGACTTTATTCATCACACAGACAGATACACAGCCTACGAAACGCTTTCTTTAATTAAAGAACAATCAATACCGGAATCGAAACAAACTGAAAACTGCTCACCAAATTGCATAAATCTTCCTAGGTGAAAGGTTTTATACCACACACCACAGTTCACTCCCTTCACAATGCTGGATGCGGCGGCGTCGCGTCGGGCTGAGTGATGCTGCTCACAACTGGCCATATTTTAGAGTACTGCGATGCCACTACCCTGAGCACTACATTTATAGCATGTGACAAGGGCCCGCGGAGCAACGGCCATGTGGGGACGCTCAGAGATCAGAGTTGTGTGCTGCTTGTCATGCGTTCAACTGAAACATTCAAAAGATTTAAAGCCATCTTTACACATCCATAACTTTTTTTTTTTTTTTTAGAAACAGAACTTAGTCCAGGACGTTTATTGTCTTAAATAGTGCGGTCGATGGTGTTTGTTATCTCTTAGTAACTACTTTTGCGATAAGAAAAGGCCTGCTCCCTTGTCCAAGTTATTAGCATAGCAAAATAAATAAACGGCTAGCTTATAATTATGTAGTAAGACATTCTCCTTCTTGCGGTTTACCAGTAAGCAATGTCTCTAACGTATCAAAACGACAAACAATTATTCCTTAAATTTTGTCCACATCATATTAGGAAAAGCTATCTGAGGCAACCATGTTGTGGCCAAACCTTCATGGCCTTACTAAGTATAAAAATAATTAACTTCCCTGTATATTACTATTCAACAAATAAATGTCCGCTGATGCCAGCCAAGCCCTGGCGTCGGCGTCGCGTCGGTGTCTCCTCAGTCCTCATCACAGCTCCTCATGTTGGTTTTTCTTTTGCGCTTTGAATAACGCACGCCATCCGTCATTCGCCGTCGTACGCACGTTTTGCGCTTGCATCGATCCCACTTCTGATGTCGGAGAATGATCATTCTATCCCACTTCTGATGTCGGAGAAGCATCATTCTCTTCAAAATAGTCTTTATTGGTTGTAGACTTGGTGGGCGTCATTTGGGTAGAATGCGAGCACAAAACAACGAACACTTATTTTACACTATTTTATTTGAATTTAAATAACAAACTATAACTTTACAATAGTTAATATTCAAAAGAAATCAATAGTTAAGACTGAGCAGCGGGTTCAGGACACCGATCCTACTTTACTCTACAATAATTCCACGATCCAACCTGATCGACTCCAACTTTCACAACACAATCCTAGGAAAAACACTGTTTCCCGCTTCATAGTAAAACAAGATGGCGCCTCGACCCCGCTCGCGCCAATGCTCTGCTGTGATTGGTCGTTAAGTGAATTTCAATATTCGTAACTTTAATTAGATAAATAAGCTTTTTAAATAGTAAATTAATTTAACAAATCAAATTAAATTAAATAATGAATTATAAAAGTAGTTTTAAAAGGAAACAATTAATATTGTAACAATTAATTTGCAAACAACAATCAATCTGACTCTTTGGTTCCTCCGACATATTAATTATATTATCAAATCAAATAATTGTATAGCCTAGTTTCAATATTCATATTTAAATAATCAGTACACATAACGTTCACCCTCCGTCGAGGCAACTGCCCACCAGTCAAAATCGGGAATAGCACCTTACCACAAAGCGTCTGCACATTGATCGCCGCTTGACATGGAAACAGCATATAAAAGCTAAAAAAGATGAGATCTCAATTAGACACAAAAACCTCTACTGGATGTTAGGAAGAAACTCAAGACTGTCACTTGACAATAAGCTTCTGATATACCGCACTGTATTAAAACCAATTTGGATGTACTGCATATAATTATGGGGCTCTGCAAAGGACTCTAATATCAACATCATGCAAAGAGTTCAAAATAAGATACTGAGGTCAATATCAAACGTACCATGGTACATCACCAATGCTGAACTACACCAACACTTATCAGTCAGTACAGTCAAGGAGGAAATTAGGGATGCCTCACGTAAATATAAGGAACGGCTGAAAATTCACCCTAATGAACTAGCACGCCAATTAACTATCCGGGACTATGTCAAGCGGCTTAAACGACACGACATCCTGGAATTGCAGAACAGCCAGTAGCATGAGGCTACCAAACATGAGTGAGTGCACTCGCTGGAGAGCACGCTCCAATGTCAAGAACCAAAAGAACACATCTGCTTATAGTCTCAGGGCTGATTGCCGATATAAGAAAAACAAAAAAAAATATATATATATTTATATGAGTCTATGTGAGAGACTGGTACCAAATTTGATTACTAATTATTGCCTAATCTCGCAAATGATTAAATCAACGGACACAAAATACAAACAGACTCACTAAATGTATTTTGTTTCCGATAATTTTACGCTAGTAATGTCTAATTTTAGAGAAATTGCAGACGAATATAAACCCTTACTTGGTATACCGGCCGTAGTTTCATCAGGCATGCTTTAATGGAGCCATCCTAGGTACTACACGAATATAAAATAACTGATCTTGCTATAAGATGTATTGTAAGGGTATCCATAACTAACTTCACTTGATCTTAAAGCAAGCCATTTATACATCCCACATTATCCCAACTTACCATGAATAAGATATTCTATCGGCTTCAAGGCTACTTTTGTAAGATTTCATTTACCATAATCATTCGCTGTTAAGGTACGCTCTTGAAACCGAGAAAATTACATATACGCTAAGGGAGGCATGGGAAGTTTCTATTCCAATATGGCGAATGTATATCGCCTTTGTTGAGACCGAATGATAAATATAGGTATTGTAGGTTAGGTGAGTAGATAGAGGTATGGATTGAGGAAAACTTGTATCAATGATAAATGATAATAGTTTCTCTTGCTACCTTGTTTTTTGTTAGGAAAACAAGATAACAAGATTGGGTGATTCTTACTGTTAGTTTTTTATACAAAACTAGCAAACCAGGCGAACTCCGTTACTCCACCAGATGGCTTCGTTTTATGTAACATGTCTTTTGGTGATTAAAAAAAGATTTTTCTTAGGTATAAACCTCACGGAGCCCGAGACCTTTCCAACGAATGCAAAACCGTGGAAATCGCCTCGTGCGTTCTGTAATTATAGCATCAGGAAGGAAAACCCGACTTATTTTTAAGTAGATTTAAAAAGCTTTTTATTCTGTTTCAAAAATATTCTTTCAGAATTTCGTGTAGGTACCACGTTGGTACACGAAATCGCGAAAGTACCTTTGGCTACTCGCACTAGGGCTTGATCCCAAGACTAGGACTTGGTACAACAAAGATATGAATACGTATTTTCAAAATTATAATATTAGTTCTATAATTTACGTCTAAAATAAAGGAATGTATCAACAACAATACAAATTAATTCAATCTCGAAACGAAATAACAAAATACGGGAAATTTCTCGTCCGTAAATACCTCGGCGGCATCCGGCAGGAGTCAAAACCATATAATAACGTTTCTTAAAAAGAATAAAAGATACTACATATAAATAATATCATCATATCAGCCAATTGACGTCCACGTCCTTACCAGGTCGTCAGTCCACCGTGTAAGCTTCCACCCTGCATTTCCTCACATTTCTCACATATTCACACAACGCGATTTAGTCCCAAACTAAGCAAAGCTTGTTTTATGGGCACTAGACAACGAATAAACATACTTAAATACGTTTTTGTTTTTGTAAATACAATTTGCATAGAAAACACCCAGACCAATGCAAACAATCATGTTCATGCACACAAAGATTTGCATTGAGCGGGAATCGAACCCGAGACCTCTGCGTAGCAGTCATGTTATATAATCACTACGCCACAGAGGTCGTCAAAATTTTCCAGTACGCAGTTTCCATTCCAGAACTTTTCTGCTCTTACGACTACATTTCATGTTCCTTCCAAATCCAATAGGGTAAAGCAACATTAAAACATTCACCGCACAACGAGGCACCGCGATATCCTGAATCTATACTAATATTATTATTATAATGAGGTAAAGTTTGTGTGTTGTGTGTTTGTTTGTTTGTGACGTTGTAGGGGGTAATCTCTGGATCTAATAAACCGATTTTAAAAATTATTTCTGTGTTGAATAGTCCATTTATCGGAGAGTGTCATAGGCTATACAGTATCACGCTATGAATAAAAGGAGTTGAGCAGTAATAAAATATATTTACAAAACGGACGCGTTTTTTTCGCCGCCTAACGGAGTGGGCACGGGTCTTTGAAATCCAATAGAGTAAAGCTACGAGTACATTAAAACATTCACCGCACAACGAAGCACCGCGATATCCTGAATTATTCATAAGGAGGCTTTGTGACATCATCCGTCCGAACTTCGTATGATACACATTAGAGCCTCCCGTATGATCAACATTTGCATTTTTTTTGTTTGTGACTTCATGGAGGTGAACATAAGCAAATTTAAAAAGCAATTAGTGTAAAATATGAAAATTTAGGCGCAGTTACGTATGTATGTAACAGAATTCAAATTAAATACTAACTGTATTTTTTTGGAAATACCTACGACCGGTTTCTGTAAAAAACCTTAATCTTTTCTACGTGGAAAATATGTGTATTTGCCGCTGAAAAATTCAGTACAATGACTAAAATGTACACTGTTTGTTGTGGTGTTCACTTTATTACGACTAAGTTGGAGTAACGGGAAGTGAAATTAAATAATTTGTGTAAACTTCCAAACTACAATTTGCTCAAACTTTTAACCCCGATCTCAATTTTATTAGACACAGAGAGTTTGCTCTTGGAACTAATGCACTATAGCGTATTGTCACATTTAAAAAAATACACAAAATAAGAATACAATTTGTCACCTCCCCACCTCATCCCATGGGTATCGTAAAAACCGACTAAGGGAGTAACCGTAAATGTTGTCTTTACAAAGTAAAAAGAAGGAAAACTTGAAATTAAACCCTATACCAATCTAACCTATATATCCAATCAACCCTATACCAGTCTGGCCAGCGTGGTATTAGTAGGCCAAGTATCCCTCCGTCACGGGAGGAGGCCCGTCCCTGCAGTGAACAAAATATATAGAAAAAGTCTTACAATAACAATCAATTTCTTTCAAGACAAAACCTATTTTGTACAAAGAAAACACGCTTCCTAAAATATGGATGTATCCATACAAACTAATATGTAACAGGAAAAAGAAAAGACAATACTGTTACCATTGTTGGGAGACAATCCACTTTGTATTGGAACTGCAAAAATATTACTAAGACATTTGTTCTTGATAAAGGGACCCGAAAATAACTAACTATTCTTCGAACATTTTCTATAGAACGCTTTTTTTTTCACATAACTTATAGGAGTAACATTTATTTTGTTTATTTAGTTTTATAAGTAAACGTTTCACTTCTAACTTCGAATAGTTTTGAGACTTTATTAGCTATTTAAATATAGCCTTCATTACTATATTTTAAATTAAATATAAGTCACGAAAGTCAGTCCAAATTACTAACATCTAACACAATTTTATTAGTTATACTTAGCAGAACTGTTTCCGTGCGATTGAGTTATCTTTACATCTACTTTAAGAACGATTAAGCCACAGTACAACCAGTAGTCTATCTCGGCCGAATATTTATTATAAATGCCTACGGCTGCGCGGTACGTAAACATGTGATAGGGCTGCGCACCTCGAGCTTTTTAATTACATTTACCTACTTTCCCGCTCGTTACTGCAGCACAGTCGCGACTGTTCACTTCCCAAAGCCACCTCTATCGTGAGCGTGTAGATATAACTCGCGTTTCGTCCGTTTCTATGAAGTCGAAATGCTGTATATATTTGTACTATGATTAAGCCCTGTTGCGAGAACTTTTACAAACCTGAAATTAACGTACACAAAGTATAGCCAGGATCAAGGCAATCCTTTGTCGATGGAACAAATAAAATTATCTAAGGAACTCTGGACCCGTAACCTCAACCACGGCAGCTGGAAACACAACCGCATTGTAGCCGCAAACACATTGTAGTCAAGACAGTTAAATTCATTCATAACAGCCGATTAATGTCCCATTGCAGGGACTGGCGGAGAGGTACTTGGCCTACTAATACCACGCTGGCCAGACGGATTGGTATAGGGTTTAACTTCAAGTTTTCCTTCTTTTTATTATGTAAAGATAATAATCACGAATAACCCCTTAGTCGGTTTTTATGACACCCATGGGATGAAATGGGGTGGTGACATCATAGTGGCATATTGTATTCTTACTCCGTCACCACACGGAGACAGTTAAATACTCTTACTTAATTAACTACACTTTCCCCACCATCACACATTTATTAAACATGTAATATAATATTTTTCATTAACAAATTGGCTAAAACAATAAAACATATACTGCCACACCCAAGAATACAGAGCGGTCAGTCGTTCATAAAAGTTTTACACAGACTCAATTTTCTCTATTAGTTTTCTCTAGGGACTATCCGTCCTCATTGTGAGCAAAATATATTTTCTATTTATCCCGTTTATTAGAAGCTGTTTTCTAATGTAATTAGTGTATTATTTATTTTGTTTTTATTGAGAAGAAGCTGATAAATAAACAGAAATAATAGCATCACATCACATTAAACTTTATATGTAGAGGATACTTTGTCCTACTACTACATCTCCGTGTGGTGACGGAGTAAGAATACAATGTCACTATCCCATCTCATCCCATGGATGTCGTAGGAACCGACTAAGAGACTATCTGTGAATATTATCTTTACGAAATAAAAAGAAGGAAAACTTGAAATTAAACCCTATACCAATCCGTCTGACCAGCGTGGTGTTAGTAGGCCAATTATCCCTCCGTCATGGGAGGAGGCCCGTCCCTGCAGTGGGGCATTAATGGGCTGTTATGAGAGTATACTTTGGTGGTAGTTGATGCAAATCTTTGCATAACATTTAGGAGCATGCCTTAAATATTTGCATTATTCTGGGTGTTTCCTATGTAAATGAAGTATGTTAACCAAAAGACATGTTTATTCGTTGTTCAGTACCTACCCATAGTACAAACTTAGCTTAGTTTGGGATTAGATGGCGTTGTGTGAATGTGTGAGGATTATTATTTTTTCAAAACCTTATACACCTATAATATACTGTCAAATGACGTCCACTGCGAGGTTATTCGACAAAGAACCAAAGCTACCGATATAGCTCGTAGTATTAGCAAGCTGAAGTGGCAATGGGCTGGTCATATCTGTCGAAGGACCTACCTAGAGTGGAGACCGCGACTCGGCAAACGTAGTGTAGGACGCCCACCAGCTAGGTGGACCGACGACCTCATAAAGGTCTCTGGTCGGACTGGATGCGGAAGGCGCGGGACCGAGTTCCTTGACGCGTGTTGGAAGAGGCCTATGACCAGCAATGGACTGCAATAGACTAGTTGATTAATTGACGTCCACTGCTGGTTTAGCTCTTCCAAAGAGCGCGATTCTGTGTCTTCCGCTTCCGTCTACTTTTCGTGACTTATCAGATCTTCGGTCCATCACATGAGTAGCCTGTCCCCTGACCCTGTGTTTTCTTTAACCTTTCTATATACCTAGTATAAAAGTACATCACAAAAAAAAACCTTTTAGTAAGTGACGACAATAAGGAAAAAACATATAAACGACATATAAAGTAAGTATAAAAATAACAGATTGTCAAATACCTAGTACTCAGAGACCCTTGTCATGATTTTATCGACGTGTAATATTTGTTAAATGTCAATACATATGAGATATAACCTTTACATTGTTTTCATGTAGCTTTCCTTTTTACTATTCTTTTCATACCAGCCTTACTAGCGAAAATCAGCACGGTCTCCCGGTCTCTGAGAGTAAAAAGTTAGTTAATGTTAGGTACTCCGTGTGGTGACGGAGTAAAAATACAATATGTCACCACCCCATCTCATCCCATGGGTGTTATAAAAACCGACTAAGGGACTATCCGTGAATATTATCTTTACGAAATAAAAAGAAAGAAAACTTGAAATTAAACCCTCTGTCTGAAATTAAAGGCGTCAGGCCAGCATGGTATTAGTAGGCCAAGTATCCCTCCGTCACCGGAGGAGGCCCGTCCCTGCAGTGGGACATTAATGGGCTCTTATGATGATGAATGCTAGGTGCAGTCCATTGCTGATAAGTACACCAGTGGTATGTACCTATTTGTGTTTTTGTTTCTTATAAGGCCACTCCTATACTATAAATCAAGCCCTGTGTTACTGAAATTTTAAAAACATGCATTTCTAAGGACGCAAGTACCTAGTATCAATGCTTAAAGCAATAATTTATTTGTAGGTAGCAGAAATAATACTCGTAACTTTGTGCACGGCTTCAAAGCAGATAATTACATCCAGAAATGAATGTGAAGTAAGATTAAAAGAATTTTAGAGACTAATACATACATCTATACGAGCAAAGGCATGGATAATGTAGTACAAAATAAATTAAAATGTAAATATTTTTATCGCTTAAATTGAAATAATTCAATGTAAATTAATATTATTTTCACAGAATTCATACTTTATAATTATAATCCTACTGATATTATAAATGCTAAAGTTTGTATGGATCTGTCCAGAGATGGATGGATGTATCCGGATGGATGGATGTTTGTTACTCTTTCACGCAAAAACTACTGAATGGATTTTGATGAAATGTAGCATATTATTATTAGGTAGTTTAGAGTGTAGAATAACTTTTAAGCTACCTATATAACGCAGGTAAAGCCGTATATATCAGCTAGTATAAAGCATAATTCCAGAAATAACTGCTGCAGGCTTACTCTTGAACATAATTTTAATTTCAATCTAATACCAATCTAATGACAATGTCAATTTCAAAGTCACGTGATTTCGTACTCTTGAAAGCGATTTTGTCAACATTGGATTGAAATTGGGATTGTTTTACTATTGTTTATTAAAGTGTGAAGTTAGCAACACATGACATTGGAGAAGTGATGTTCAACTACATACTAAATTGAGAAAATATTATTACTAAGGTCGATATCTGCTTATTATCAATAGTAATAAATACAAGTTATGGAAAGTATTATTGTAATATACGTTTTTTAATTATTTATGATTATTCGGATCGAGAAATTAGCATTTTAAAAATTTTGTGTTGCTTGTGGCTGAATGAGACGGGTCAAAGACAAGTCTGTAATAAAAAAGGTTCCCCTTACTTGTAAAAAAGTAAATATCGCACCCTCAGTATTAACTACTACCTTCACACTTTAAAGTATAATCGTGAACCAATCCCAATTTCAATCCAATGTTGACGAAATTGTTTTCAAGAGTACGAAATCACGTGACTTTGACATCGACATTGTAATTGGATTGGTATTAGATTGAAATTAAAATTATGTTCAAGAGTAAGCCTGCTGTAGGTACATAAAACGGTTTTTAAAATTCAGATAAAAAAGTTTCATCTGAAAAAACTGTAACAATATAACCTGATTAAGCTATACGCTGACTGGTGAAACTCAGTCCGCGTAATTATATTTCGCGTCATTTACAAAACGGCAGTATTATCTTCTTAAATTCTTCAGTGAGTGAATAAAAGAAGACTGATATCTGCTGCTGCTGCAAGCTGACTAATTGCTGCTATAGAAAACAGTGGAGGCAAAATAAATGGTAAGTCACCTTATACAAGGACTTCACTTTACAAAACCATCATACAGGTTTTGTTTTTGTTTAAAGAAGACACATTTAGCACCGAGGACGGGTACCTGTCTCGCAAGAAAACAGAAATATCTAGGCAAAAGGAGTTTGATTCACCACCAAAATTTATTGTAAGCTGAAAGATGGTCTTGAGGTCTTCACCGGTCTCGAATTAAGGATATAACCCAAAATTCACTCACTATTTTAATCGGAATTGAAATCGGAGTAAACACCAAAGAGCAAGATTTTTTTTTCGAATTACGCATCGCCATTTCTAATGCCAACATCCACGCAGATAATCTCTCCTGTAAATTAAATAGAATTTTGTCTAGTGAACACTATATCAATAAACCTTTAACCGCAAACAATGACATACCATTAAAAACATAGTTCCCAAAGTAAGCTAGGCTTAAGCTGCTTGTGTTATAAGTAACAGAACAACGGATATTAAATACTTAGATACTTTTTTTTTGTAAATAGATACATGTTATTTTACATAGAAACACTCAGACCAATGCAAATAATCATGTTCATGCACACATATTTGCATTGATCGGGAATAGAACCCGAGACATCTGCGTAGCAGTCATGTTGTATAACCACTACGCCAGCGCCACAGAGGCCGTCAAAATTAAAAATGTTTTCTCCATTTCAACCATCATTCCTGTAAATCTGATAGAACTTTTGTATATTGAATTACTAACAGCAATAAACCTTCAACCACAAACAATGACATAGTAGACATACCATTAAACCCATAACGCCGTCCTAATGAGCAACACACAAGCCCGGGTTGTAGATAAAAGGTAAAAGATTTACGAGCTAGTCTATACGATGAAATGGCAAACACCTTAATAGACGTTGGCTGGCATAATTGATGAGTGACTTTGCCAACTTTGAGCTAGCGTAGTGACAAGGCATATAAATGTAGAGTTAATACCAAGTTTGTATTGATTGTAGGCTTTTTGTTTTCTTGCTTCATGTACTTTCTTTTTAAACGTCATTTAATTCATAGCTTAATGATTGTAACAAGGAATGATTTTTTATAGCTAATGCCCGCGGCTTCACTCGCGTGGTATAGGTAGCATAATTGTTATTCTACGCCCTGAACTACCTATTTTCAAAATTTCATCGAAACCCGTTTAGTAGTTTTTGCGTGAAAGAGTAACAAACACCCATCCATACATCCTCACAAACTTTCGCATTTATAATATTAGTAGGATGTGATTGCGGTTTAAGCGAAAAAAAAGTTATGTTCTGAGCTCGGTCTCGTTTCGTACCTCTGAACAACATAAACTAATTGACGTTACCAATAATTCAATAAACCGAATTAAGTATGTAACAACTAATTAGATTAACTTTTTTTAGGCGATGTGGTCGCTAAGCGACAAAGCCTATAAAATTAAATTAAAAAAAAAGTATGTAACTTAACAGTCAAAATTATGCTCAACTGTCAGAGTCAGTTTATTAAATTAATAATAATGATTAAGTTAATAAATGAATCTGTATTTTGAAACAATCACATTCATAATATTCATATTCACTATGTAAAATTTTCATTTCATGAGTATCTGGGTTATGACCTTTTTACAGCATCCTCTTAAGTTTTATATTCCACAAGATAACAGCTAAGTAATTTCGCATCTAACCTGCATGTTTGTCTAGGCATCCATTTATTCTGACCGGCCATTACCGAGCCCTTTCAGAGGTCGTTTACTAAAATGTTCTGCTGTCATATCTGAAAAAGGTTTTCGTTTGCCATTTAGAATCGAGCCTTATCATATATGTTACCTGCTGACGTGGGCGTTTTATTTCATATAAAAGGTGTTCGGTGCATCTTTTGCTAAATTGAATTGGGTAATAGAAGAGGTCACACTTGCTTTTATTTTAACTCTCTAAAGAGAGATTTAAGGAAACAGCATTCTGCTTTTTATTTTACAAATACCTTGGTACTACTTGAATTGTTTTAACATTTTACCTTTATCAAATTATAGGTACTTAAAAATAATTCACCACTTTTCTTGACGTCCAACCTGCAAAAGAGGTATTACTGTGTGCATCTGGACTGAGGGCCTTTTATTTTACTCATTGTGAAGAAGAAGAAAAATAAGGTTTCCTTATTACAATATTATTTGCTGAACACACCAATCAATCCTACATAAAACAAAATAAAAATAATTCCAACAAAGACACTAACAGAATGTTTTCAACATATTTTTGTTATTACGTCCGAAGCCCTAAAGCTAAAATGAAATCCCTAAAGTTATGAACCTTCCATTCCCAGTAGAGTTAAAAGGGTAATACGTCCATAACAAGCTCGCCATTTTCTATAGTTATTTACTTATTTATGCAGTACACTATTCAGATTTCATATCAAGATTGTGAATATTATCTTGTGGGTGGATTGTGATATAAAAAAAACAGGAATAAATAAAAAGGAACCTCCTTTTAACTGGAAGTTCTTTATGATATTGTATTTCGTTTTTCAAATCTACTTCCTTATGCCTTTGTGGAATTGGAGACCTTTGTGTTGCCATGCTAGCCATCTCGGAAAATGAATGAAAAAGGTGACCTTTGAATCAATATCATTTTCCTCCAATAGAATCTAATAATATTCACCATTCATCCTACTGCAAAGACGAATCTCTTATAGTTTTAGATAGACGCCTGGCTTATTTCTAGCTAGTCTAGAGATTTTTTACTCTTGAATTGTGTTCTCATCTCCGTTATACACTCATTGTCGACTTTCACAACCACGTGGAAATCATACTAACATATTTTTGTAATACCTCAATTACCCGTGGTCCCTTCACATTTTAAACAGATGTAGCCCATTTACATTCATACCTTCTGGCAATAATAAAGATAATTTAGAAACTTTTTCCTAGCAATGCCAGCGGGGAAGTTCCCCCATAATCTTTTGATAGATTTCGTTGCGGATCTCAAGATTTCTCCCCGAGGGTAACCTGGCGAAATCATCGGCGCTTTTTGAAAATAAACGTTGTTTATCCTGGCTATAGGAATCCTATAGGAATTCCAATAGTGGAAAATACCATAGCTAAAAACAATATCAAATTATTTAATCTTTGCCTAATTAAACTGATGCTGTAATAAAACATTAATTGGTAAGATAAATATGAACTAGCTTCAAGTTATTAAATAATTACTTAATAAACGGCGAGAACAGAAGTTTCCAAGGAGATTGGATAGCAAGTGAATTAAGGTTTCAGAGCTCTATCAATCAACAGAGTAGGTAGGAGTTAGTGGCAGTTGGCAAGTACACACAGCAACTAATCAACCTAGACACTCATGTACCTTAATACCTTGAAATAAGACACAATTTCAAATGAAAATGTTTAACTTGATGTGTTGCTGTGTGTACGTGAATCGCGATTGAAAGCTGATGCTATTAGCAGTGATTGATCGTATGTGCGGCTACACAAGTGTTCTGTCTTATTGTTGAACATGTTCAGTTCATTAAAGAGTTATATCTTCTTGGTACAATGTGACTTCATATGATAGTCATTCGGTCTAGTTTTTCAAACTGCTAACAAGTTTTTCAAATTGTAATGAAGACTGCTTATACGATTGGATAGATAAGACATCTGACGCCAACAACGAGGCTATTTGGTAACCAAGGCAAACAGCCGATGGATGAGTAAAACTTGATTTCTACTCACTATACCTTCTCACCTACTAGGTCCTTACTCACTATCGGAGAACTTTGTGTTACTATACCACAATGGGTCATGGTGTTGCCAGCATGATAAGTACTTAAATATAAATGGTGACTTTTAAATTAATATCTTTCATTACAATGTCCGTACTATGGTGACGGAGTAAGAATACAATATGTCGCCACCCCATCTCATCCCATGGGTGTCGTAAAAACCGACTAAGCGAATAACCGTAACTACTATCTTTACGAAATAAAAAGGAAAACTTGAAATTAAACCCTGTACTAATCCGTCTGGCCATCGTGGTATTAGTAGGCCAAATAGGTATCCCTCCGTCACGTGATGAGGCCCGTCCCTGCAGTGGGACTTTAATGGTCTGTTATGATGATGATGATTATAACTCTTATCTACCATTATATCCCCCAATACCTTATGTTTTGAATGCCTTGCATTTTAAAACATTTTGAAAACAGCTCTTCAAAAACATAACTCAGCAAGAATGGAGTGTTTTTACAAGTATCAATAATTACGTTAAAAGATATAAATGTTACTCATTTATCTGTATCAATCAATCGGTAATACCGGTTCGACAGATGTAACTCAAGCGTGAATAATAATGTTTTGCAAAAGTTTTTCATTGAGATATACATTTGGGCAAGCATAATCCGTCCCTGGCGCTGATGGCGATGAATACACACATATACATACAAAAACATAATGGACAGAACAATATGCACACAAGGAAAATCACCTAATTTATTTTCAGAAGCATCGAAAAAGAAGTCTCCTGGGTTTGAAGTAATTTTAGGCGCTTGAATATTAGGCAGACCAATCTGTTTGATGAAGTTGATTTTGTGTCCCAACCTTTTATAAGTTAAATATTAGAGTATTTTGATTTTTTCCTTAACTAAAATGTCGGTCCAAGTAGGTTACACTCCCTATCATATCAATGCATCTTAGAAGAAGACCCAATCCTGCAGTGATATAGTATTTTGAAGAACCATGCTACTTTTAGTGTTTTGGAAAACTAATTTCACAGACTATTGTGCCTACTAGACAAGTATTTAATTCTTTTGAAACCGCTAAGTAAGTTTTAGTAATTTCTCCAAGGTGTAAGAGTGAGTGTTTGTGCTGCCGCTGGTAAATTCTTTATTCATAATCATGCTTTTTCTGCAGTGAAACAAATTTAACAAGTGCTGATATCGTGTTTAAATTATACTAGGTATCAGTTTATAGAAGTTTTTAAATTATACTAGGTATCAGTTTATAGAAGTTAACCACGTTATCATGTCGAAACCATAAGCTTTAAGCTACGTCCGGAGAACAAATTCAAAACATACAGGGTACATTTTATGAGTTAGGGAAGTAGCCGGCGGGCTTCAAAAGGTGTTAGGAACAGGCTATTCTACTAAAATGTTTAATATCCTCGACCCTTGTAACTTATTGAACCTTGTAAAGGCAAAATGCCATGTTATTACATGTGGTACTTCATTGATATTTATTACAATGAACATCAATCGAGCTTACGGCTTTGGGTCACCTAAAAGTAAGTGATTATAGTGGTTCATAAAAACCTACTTATATAACATTTTATAGGCCTCAGTGTGCTATTAAAGGTGCGTTTTGGTGAGGCTACAAAGGAGAAATTGGGGAAACATTAAAGTTAATGTTTTCCTTGTATCCTGGTTTGTTAGTAAGCATTGCTTCGCAGGGTCGTTCCCTGTTAGCTTAGTCTGTTACACAGAGATGCAATTTTAATAACAACTTTTACAAGAATTATCCTTCTGCACTTTACAATCAACTCATCACAGCAACATACACGGTTTAATTTAATGCCAACCTACTTCCCTGCTAGCCTCCTTAAGACCCGTTTCTTTTTCTATGGCTTGTTTCATGATTTTGATTTTTCATCTCCAAGGTAAGCCATAAACACTAAGCTTTAACGAATATGTTGCACTTCTGTGGGACATCGGTAGAGCCAATAAATTTATATACAAAACAAACAATATCATAACAGCCCATTAATGTCCCACTGCAGGGACGGGCCTCCTACCGGGACGGAGGTATACTTGGCCTACTAATACCACGCTGGCCAGACGGATTGGTATAGGGTTTAATTTCAAGTTTTCATTCTTTTTATTTCGTAAAGATAACATTCACGGATAGTCCCTTATGCCCGATTTACACATCGACAAGTACAGTAGCGAGTTAAGTAGTAAGTTGTTGATTAAGTTGATTTAAATAGATCTCCATCCTATTTTTTGGCGAGTTAAGTTGGCGAGACGCGAGAGAGGGGGCTACTTCGTACTTAACTCGCCAAAAAATAGGATGGAGATCTATTTAAATCAACTTAATCAACAACTTACTACTTAACTCGCTACTGTACTTGTCGATGTGTAAATCGGGCATTAGTCGGTTACCTATGGGATGAGATGGGGAGGTGACATATATGTATTCTTACACAGAGTGAGGTACTATTATAATCTCAATAAAACATCAAAACGTAAAGAGATTTATCTAAAGTATGGACGCAAAGTCAATAACTTCATCGGTCTCGTTTAGATAATGTTCAGCAAGACTCGACAGACTCGAAGACGAGATAAAAGGCTTATCGACATTCTACACTGACAATGCACACTACTTTCACAAAATCCTTGAACTAGTTTCAAAGTTTGCGAACTACTTATCTTACAAAATGTTACACTGTTAGCTAATAAGATGTCAACAGTGATATTGTAATACGTGTGGTGATGGAGTAAGAATACAGTATTTCACCACCCCATCTCATCCCATGGGTGTCGTAAAAACCAACTAAGGGACTAGGTATCCGTGAATATTATCGACCCGAAAAAAATCCTGTCGTGTTTCGATTGGTCTTGTCTGCGGAAGACACGAAAAGTTTTCGTATGTAGAACAGACAAAATTCATCGTCTACACGAAGAATTTGTCTTGTCTGTCGCAGGCACGGTAAATTTTCTTAGCGTGTACAAGCGCCCTTAAAGTATTTTTTTTTTGAGCTTAATCGCAAACTTAACAATAATGCGTGCTAACTCCTGCATTTGACATAACACCCAAAATTTTCCTATGTCACTGGAGCAGACTCATCCCTTTAATGGAATAGTAATGAGCTATTAAAACAATTGTAACAAACAAAGGTCTAACTTTCGGTTTCTACTCAAAGCTAATTTGCGTAGTAAGACCCTGCGAATTGGACATACCTAATATTAACCACACTACAAAATAGCCGTGTATATGTTACAGCCAAAGTAATAAATATGAATATTATACATAATAACTAGCCATTATGTATAAGGGCTACTCAATTTAGATAAAGTGATAAATGTCGCAGAATTATAACACATTAGAAGGCAAAAGTCAGAAACAGTTGGTTAGGTTAGGTTAGTATAGTGACCAAAGGATGCTAGAATATAGTAATACCATATTATTCTAGTTTTACATAAAAAAAATGTTTCTTGTCCTTTGGTCACTATACTAACCTAACCTAACCAACTGTTTCTGACTTTTGCCTTCATATTGTATATTTGCCATATATAATGGCTAGTTAATGTGATTAATTCTGCGACATTTATCACTTTATCTAAATTGAGTATCCCTTATACATAATGGCTAGTTATTATATATAATATTCATATTTATTACTTTGGCTGTAACATATATATTTAATAAAGCCGTGAGATAACAGCACCTCGCAAGTACAATAAGCCACATAATACTAGGATTACATAACAATAAGGATGGTATATAACAGAGAACTAAGGAATTTAACATTGAACACACAAGAGTACTTAAACCATTTCTATAAACTATTCAAAGTTGAATAATGTATGCGAAGTGGAGCGTGAACCATTCAGAGTGAAAACTTTTAAATGAAATGGTACTTCTATGCTTTTATGTATGTAATATATCATAAACTTTACTTATATGTATTACAATTCCTTGCGCTATTGTTATTTTGATGTTCTCTACTAGCTGAACTACAATTTCCTTTGTTAATGTTATTATTTTGGGCGATATGTGACTCTTAAAAGCACTTCAATTGAGAAACGAACGTTTTAGGGTAATGCAGTAACCTACTGTTGTGGCTTAGGAACACAGGTTTTTAATAGATATTATGCCGAGTACTATAGAATTTTCGGGCCACGTTGAAGGCCTATAAAAAGTTGCAACATGCTGACCAACCTATTTGATTTAGCGTTTGTTTTGAATTTTAATACTGTTGTTATACTGACTTGTCTTGTGTTTTAATGCTAATTTGATTCGATGCTTTATGAAGATAATTCAAATTTAGCATCACATCGAAGTGTTCTTCATATACTTACGATCAACCACGGAATTCAACCAAGGGTTTTTTTTAAAAGATTTAATACACTCAACTTGCAAAGAGCATTCGTTAATATGTTTCAAAGGTATAAATTACTCCCCTAAAACGACCCAAATTATTCTGGGAAGCAGAGCACGAGCCCCGAGTTTTTATTCATAATAAATCAACTGGTAAAACTCGTTACCAACAGACGAACTTTATGCGTACCAAAGTGGTATCCCCCGGAGACAGAGCACAAAGCTTGTCAAAGACAAAGATAGAACAGTATAGGATCCGAACGGCGAAGCTGGAACCGTGTGCCTCGGGGCAAAGCACAAAAGCTACTTTACAAGTGAACAACTTCCAGAGACGATCGATTCTATTGCAAATAGATAAAACCTTTTTTATTGTTACAAGTTTCATGTGGATTAAAATTTAGTTTATTATTGTTTGTTTTTATATAAAGTAGCTCCATGTCAACAGAGCTTTAGTAATTAAGCTCAGCTTAACAGAGCTTGAATATTATTAAAGCTCTCTTGTACTTCGGCTTGTTTTTATAAAATACAAAATATGTTGTACTCTTTGCATATTTTAACACGTTCCCAGTGCAGTGTACCATATATTATTATGGTATACGTTCATTGTTTTACTATTGTGTCTGCTGGCGGCACTGTGAGGGGTTAACTTGTATTTTGTTTGCAAATTGTAATCGTCAACAGCTTAAATACAATTAAATAACAAATGTACAGTAGTGACATCTTAAGCATAACGAAGGATATTCTTCTTTATTTGGACTTCAAGTTTCGTGTGACCTCAAGAGTTATATATTCGTAAAAGATACACGTAACTTGCAATAGATGGCAGCAGCAACAAAGAACGAAATAAAGTCAATCACAACTAATACTTTAAACCATAAAACACCTGCAGATAGACAATAAAAAGAAATTAGAAAAAAAACAATTAGCAACAAATAAAGCCGCAAACACTTATTATTGTAGTATAACTAATATTTATTTGAAACCATAAAACACCTGCAGATAGACAACAAAAAGAAACTAAAAAAACAATTAGCAACAAGTAAAGCCGCAAACACTTGTTATTGTAGTATACAACAAATATTCTAAACCATAAAACACCTGCAAATAGACAATAACATAAAAATTTATTTTATAAACCATTAAAAAATCCAAAACATTTGATACATGAATGCAGCTGAGTATTTATCCTGACTTTTTAAGTTTTTATCCAAGAATTCGGATATTTACGAGTATTTACTCACTTTTGGATATTTACTGAGTTTTTATCATTTGAGTATTTATCCAATTGCCCATCGCTAATCACTACTCTGTTTACAAATAAATGAAAAAGTAGAAAGAGTCCTTACATAATCAATAAAATCACCCATTAATAAAAAAAACTCTATTTCAAATAGGTATCAGCGCGCCTTTACTCGCAACAAAAAAAATCGTAACGAAAATGTAACTGCAAAGCTGTGATGTCAAGCACAGGACTAGCTGGTTTTATGTAATTTTATAAGCTTATTGTAATTTTTGCGATGGTATTAAACAGTTTTCAATAAGTCCATTTCAAATTCAAGCTGCGTACCTACCAACAGAGAGGCAGCGCATGCTGATTGTCATATTTATTCTAATATGGAATATTGAAAATTCTCTGTACTCTACTGTATCTCAACTTGTCGCACTCGGATTAAATATGAGCGCGACATGAGAATGATCAATATTTAGGGAGTGTTTCTCGAAATGGTGCATCTATATGTGACATACTGTGCAGTTCTTTACGTAGAAACAACTTCGAGAAAGAGTGCAACATACTAGTAAAATTGTATGCTACATTTTCAGACTCTTTACAAAGAAAAAAAATTTTGATATTGTATGTACATACTGCATGCAATGCATTGATTTACTAAATCATCAATGACTGCATGTTTTTATTTTATACCATAAACATAGATAATGTTTTTAAAGTTATAACATTGCTTTTTTTTTTAATCTTAACTTTTTAATTTATAGTATACCTGGCAACTTCAATAATTTATATTGTCTATGTTCACATCACATGACCCTTTTATTTTGTTCCCGTGATCAAATTGTGGAAATTCAAAAATAATTACGCGCAATGGCCAAACGGGAAATTGGTGTTGATGATATGCATGAAAACTCACTTGATAACAGGTGAATTAATCATTATATTAATTATGTGCTTGTTAATTGAATTATAATATAATTAAGATTTAAGCCATCGAAGGTCATTGCTTGCTTTATAGTTTTGCAACTTGGCAGGCAACTCGAGTGTTTCTCGATTTAGAATTTGTAGTTTCAAGTCGTGTATTTAAATTTATTTTAATTGTTTACAGTGCTGACAGTGAATATATAGGCATGGTCGACGAAGGATCATTTGGTACGTCTATAACCTTATTTTCACTTTAGAAGTTAAATGCCAAAATTTGTTTACAATAACACAAATAGACAGTATAGGCCCACACCCTCAGTACTGAAGTTTAACTATTCAATTTAATTAACTGTGTACTATAAGTACGTCCTATGTTATTTAATTATGTCTAAATTTAATTACCCATGTTTAATTTCCAGGAAGTAGTGAAGATAAAACACATTTAGTATCACAACAACCTTATTTGGATACCAACGAAAACAGTTCTGCATACAATTTTAGAGATCTATGTAAGTTAATATAAATTGTTATTATTGTGCTGTAATGTAATAAGTTAAATGTTTACCAGTGTTGTCTGTAAGATCCCTGTTATAAGTACATTTAGCATTGTGTAAAAAAATTCAGTAATAAAACTATTATTTACATTTACTGTTTTGCTTATTTACTGTATGATATTTTTAAATTCATTGCTATTGCAAGTGTAGCTTTAAAATATTTTATTATATTTATATTGATATACTTTTATTATAATTGCAGCTGGATCTGTAACATACAAATTAATAACTATGACTGGTGATGAAACTGGACCCAATATTTCTCATTCACCTCCCCATGGTAAGTCAAAGTTATTTTAATATTACCATTTCTTTGATTTAGGTGCAGCATGCACTAAGAACATAAATGAAAATTAAAAAAATAATAATTTTCTCCCAAAAAATACAAAGTACAAGATATTAAGTTTTAACATAATAAGTTGATAGGGAGACAGGAGCCTATACTAAATCAAGACTTGTGGGTTAGGGGTCTCCATCCTAGAAAACAGTGAGATTACTTACAACTTACTTAATTACAGATATAATAGAAGACAATAATAGATTTGTGTGATTACTTTATTAGTTATTAATTAAGTGAAAATGCATTATGTGTAAATAATTGTTAACTTGTAAAATGAACTCTTCTGCAACTATGATGGGGTTGTTGTGTATTTAGTGTTTGGGTTTAACAATTAACAATAGTAGATAATCTAATAATGATATTCACGACTGTATTTATAAAATTGTGAAGAGAGGGGCAATGGTTAAGGTAATAGAATTAAGGGCAGTCACAGGGTCAAGTAGAATGTAATAATTTGAGAATAGGATATGGCTAACTGTGGACACTTATTGGCTGATATGATGAAGGATCCTTAGTACATCTAAATAAGAATGCAAATTGCGACACCATATTCTATGTGAGAATATAGTGTCTCAACACAATGGTATTGTTAGTGACGCATTGACTTTAGAGGTGCTTAACACATTTACAGCACCGCACTATGAGGTCCAATATTACTTTAGCATATTGTGTACGTCCCTGCAGTGGGACATTAATGGGCTGTTATGATGATGATGATCAATATTGTGTACCCTGATTTAATAGGTTTTGAAGGTTTTACTAGAAGTCTCTTTGCATTTGCAAAAAAGGGTTCTAACAAACTTAGCTATGATGAATTCTTGGGTAATGTTTGAAAACCTAGTAACCGGAGTAACAAACTTATCATAGAATTGTGTTGATTTGTTCATTATATCCATTAAATATTTTAATTACCGATTAGTATAGGATTTCATGTCAAGTTTTCCATTTTGGACTCTTAAGTCAACCTTATATCTCCAATCAACACATTAAATGATACATAATTTATACAAAACTGTTCGCAGGTTTGGCTCCAGATACAGAATATTTCGTAATAAGTAATCCAGTAGAAGTATTTGGTGCTACAGCAACTCCTAAAAAGGCTGTTCGTAGAGATCCTATGCAAACAAAGGCAGTCACTGCAAAAAAGGTAAGAATTCCTATTCATTCCTAATATTATAAACAAATATTCCTGTTATAAATAAGGACAGAGAGACTTGTATTAGAAAAGTGCTACAAAAGTCCAATGTTTTAGTTAACTTGGAAGACATACTTATATTTAATCTTAACTTAAAACACATAAAATTGAGCCAGCTTTTGACCAAGGTGTGTAAGAATCCCAAAATATAAGTAGAATAACCAATAGAAATTATGGTTTTCCTTTAGTCATACCCTGACTGATTATGTTGGAATAAATCTATTATCCTTACCATTCCATTCGCCTTATGAATTAAAACCTGTGCCAATGAATCTTTCACTATTTTTCATCTTGAGGGTTACTTCTTAGGCGCCTTATTTACTATCATGGCATATCATTTTAAACTCATTCCATCAGTCACATTCACTTTTCATACATACAAGTTAATTATTTTCAATGATTACAATCATAGCTACATTTAAAAATGTCCATTCACAATGGATTAAGATACTAGGGTATCTACGTTAAAGTGTTGCTGTATTTATACTTAGCACAAAATGTTGATCATTATAATATTTTCCTCAGCGCGATGACAAAAGGCGAGCGACACACAATGAAGTGGAAAGGCGTCGACGAGATAAAATTAATAATTGGATCTCTAAGTTAGCCAACCTAGTACCTAATTCTGGACTTCCTGATTCAGCTAGCAAAGGAGGAATACTTGCTAAAGCTTGTGATTATATTACTGATCTTACTGAAAAACAAAAGAGGTATGTGTCCTACTTATACCGTATTCATTCTTACTTGATTTATTTAGTAAACAAACACCACATATTGCAAATTCACTAGTTTTTACATCAATCACACACTTTGATATGGATGAAAATTTCTGGAAAGTAGCATTAAACGTTTATGCAATAGAAAACACGTAAATCACTTCGATTTATCCACTATCTTTCTTAAATTTTAAATAAATATAATTTTTTCCAATGAAAAATTTTACAGATAAAATTAATTTTATCATTTGACATTTGTAGATTATAGAATTTTGTCCTTGATTCCCATACATTTTTCAAAGATCAAAGACTAAAGTCTTTAGTCCGTGGTTGACACGACGCCATATATGTTTACGTTTTAAAGCAAGTCCGTTTAAATAGACTATACATATATTTATTTATTTTACTTATTAAATTTCCTATTACATTTGGGGAAAATAATAAGAAATTTCAAACAGCTAGTCATAAATGTATTACATAATATAATAATGGCAAGCTTCCTAATTTACATACTTATTTTTACTATTTTATGCCATTTGTAGTTAAAAACAGTAAGATCACCTTTTATAAAATTATATGCCTGCCTAAAGATGACAAACCAAGGTCTCTTCAGGCATGGCATTTATGAATCAAAAGATGTTTACATTTTTATTAAATGTAAACATCAGAAGAAAGTAGATAATACTTGCATTTATTTGTATCATGATAATTGTTATCTGTACATTATAGTATTAACGTCAACTGTTTGAAACTTGTTTGTTATCTACATTCACAAATTGATAAATTATTGGATGTTTGGGGAGTTTGTGAATTCACACATTCATTACCTAGTATTTTACGATACAGCAGCTAATATTGCTAAATAGATATAAATCAGATATATTATTTAAAATAGATAGTATTAAGCTAATGCAACAAAACTATTCCATGTCACTAATAATTTCTTTACTCTATTTTCAGATTAGAAAAATTAGAAGTAGAAAATGAAAAGATGATGTTAGAATTAATAAGAATTAACCAGGAACTATCTGAAGTACGTAAGGAGAATAGTTCTATGCGTAATCAATTAGCCGACAACTGCATAGTATTACAACACAGGATAAAAGGAGAGAAGCCTTAGTGTAAAGTGCAGTGTTAATAATATTGACTGAATAAACAAAGGTGCTTAGTACTGTGTTGACTGTGAATGTCATAATAGTAATATACACTGTTTTAAGTTTAAGATTGGTTACATTTTTGTTAAAGTGTATGAAGTGGTTTGTATGTTGAATGAATTACTGTTTATGTGTGTGGTATTGTATGAGTGTCATCATAATGTTCTACTATGCTGCTGTATGCTGTAATATCCTCTGCAGGGACAGGCCTCCTAAAGCAATAAACTAAAACTTGGTCTTCTCTTGCAGAGTATATATTCTTTTTACATAGTAGTCTCCTTGTCTCCATTCTCAACACTTTTTTTTTATATTTTCTTACCAAAATGACTATGGTGCCTGATATTAAGCATCCAATAGAGTCCAAGAATGGCGAGCACCATGCTCGCCATTCATACCAGCTACAATATTTGTAGAGGCATGAATGTCTCCACTATGGCGGCTTCAGAATATGCTAAAAATGCGACAATGTTCTCAATAACAGTTACTTCAATGTGAATAAACTGGGCAAAATAAATTCCAAGAAATCGTCTGTTTTTCGTTTTCTTTTTTCAATCTGAGCGTATGTCTGTTTAGGATCCCTTGTAATATTAAAAGTTTACTACTGGGCAACCGAGATGTCGCTGTCTTGTTGAATGATATATTGAGAATAATCGCTTTATAATCTATTATTTATTTGGATAGATAACAATTACGATTTATTTCGATATGTAACTCATTCTATTTATAGATACTGTTTAAAATGTTATTTCTGTTTATTACAAAAGGTATGGAGCAGATAATAAATTGTGTTATTTTGAACATTTTAAATCAAATAAGCTGTAATCTTTTCTTTTGAACTAATAAGGAATTGTTATATAATGTGCCTACATATTTCATTTTTATTTATTTGCATAAAATATGATCATAAATCATTTTCTTCACTGACTGATAATTTTATTTATACTTCATCATACTATTGTGTATATTATAGTTTAATATATATTATAGTATATTATATATATTGTGTTATATTCATTAAGTTTTGTTTTTATTTTCATACCAGTAATACATACATTTTATAGGTATTAGTGAGCTTTTTGCATTCAGACAGTGTTTCTCAAAATTAGCATCAGATTCTTTCTATATTTTCTTATGGATGGTGTGATGATTCATATTGTTATTGTTTTAGTTTTATGAGTATAATTAGTTATGTTTTTTTATATGCTTGTAAATGTTATGCCAATGTTGCCAAATCTTTTTCATTAACTTCATCAAGTTAAAACAAGTATGTATTTGTGCATGTTTTAATTATTTGTGTTGCTAGTTTAAATAAAAACAAGTCACTACATAATAAATAAAGGATTGTTAAAGTGTCTGTGATTACATGGCACTAAAATGGTCACCTTACAAAGCCTATTATGATGATAATAAAGATTGTATACAAATACGAAAATGTCCCGTGATAAATAATAGTGTACATTTAACGATAAAACAAATATTGTTAAGAATAAAATGAACAAAATATAAATTACGATGTTGTTGAATGGCATTTGTTATGAAATGCATTATAGGTTATGCAAGTGGTTAATAAAGCACGTGATATGTTAAACTAATGTGTAAAAACCTGGTGTACCCATTCGCACTAAAACACGGATAAGAACTGGCGCTAAATGACGTCATTGCATGCTGTGTTTCGGCAACCCGAAGTAACTTTATGTAGGAGGCCAAAGCATGCCAATGAATGTATGAATATTAAGCCTGATTTACACATCGACAAGTAAAGTAGCGAGTTAAGTAGTAACTTGTTGATTAAGATGATTCGCCAGCTTAACTCGCTACTGTACTTGTTGATGTGTAAATCGGGCTTAACGTAATAAAGAATTAGTATAGCAATAAAAAGTCTTTATGCTATGCTGCGACGTCAGTCAGCGCTGCGACTAAATAACATGATTGATTTGTCTTATAATTTAAATACAAGATATTGTGATTACAAGGTATAAAATGTATATGAATTTTGCTGATATTTTGTTATACTATAAGATGATAACGAGCTACCATTGTAAAAATCATAGCTTGAATTTGCAACCAACTGGTAAGCTCCTCATCTCGTAATTATCAGCGAATGTTATCTTGATAATAATTAATTATCATAACAATCCATCTCCAATTGCCGAGGAGGAACTTACTTATACCACAACTCAGGCTGCTGGTTGGGTATAAGATTTTTTTTCTCAAGATTCATTTCTCTTCTTTTTGTTGAGATAACTTAGCAGATCAAATTTTCTCTTAGTCAGCTCTTACTTCCATAAGGGGCCACACAGTCTATTCTTACTCCGTTACTAAACAAAGAACAACAAAGTATTGTTTGAGTTTGAAGTTTTTTTTTAAATTTAATTTTATTTATACTATCTTCATGTGCTAATGGGTCCAAATAATTCGGTATGAATGTTCTAAAAAATAAATTATGTTGTTCTAGTTATAAATTTTTATATGATATAGTTATAAAGAAAGTACTAAATGAAGTTAGTAGGTAGTTGTAAATGTAGTGTACGATAGATTTTAAGAGTTGGTTTGTTCAATAAATAACAGTTGGCATAAAATTAACTGCATTTAAATATCACATGAAACAAAATAAGAGAAGTAATATGATTGGTTATAGTAACAATATTTTTTATGTAGCACATACCTATTTGAATATAATCAGGTGTTGTTGAAATTTTGTTTTATTGTTATCCCTAACAAGTGGCGTTCTGTCGTCTCTGCCTGCCCCGGACGGGATAAGGCGTGAGTTTATGTATGTATGTAAATCCCTATTGTGCCGTCGGAAATCTTTTACAAGCTTATGCCAAGCGGTGTTGGTACACCTTTTTACGCAAAAGGACATAAACGGCGAAAAGTAGAGCGACGGCAATTATTAGTTTGTTACCATAGACACGAAATGTTTAGGTGCAAGAATCATACTTCACATGACGATAGGTATTTGATATTTTGGTTTTTATCACTTCACATTAAGAATGCTCATGCTGTCAAAACCAACTCAGCTGTCGACGAAGCCTAAAACATTGTTGTTTCACCAAACGTCGCGTGAGAAAGAGAACAACTCATAGAAAAGCAGTAAGAAACATGCACATGCACACGCATTATCATCTGAATCTTAAAGCCATATAATTTCTCTATATCTATCTCGCTTGCACTTACGGGTCTTTTATTCTTATATAATATCTTATCTCTTCTTGGAGTTTTCGGATGATAACGTGTTATACAAATAGGTACTATCAAATCAAAGCTGAATCACGACCCATTATATTCTAATTTTCGTATGACATTCAAATGCAATAAAACCTAAATTCGTTTAAATTGATGTATTTTTAAATAGTGTACTTACGAGGAAAGTGTATCTATAAGGAATAATTCAATCACACGTTTCCCTAGAAACAAATTTGTTATTTTGTATTGACGTAATGTTCTTGAATTTTACGACATAGACCTAACAAGTATGAAATTTTTAAACGAATTATCAAGTAGATGGATCATGGTTCAGTTGTTTCAAAATTACATATATTCTTGTATCAGTGATTTTTACTATTATAACCTAAGTAATTAAATATTTCAACCTCATTATTATTATTTTGTTAGTTGAATTGACTGATGATTACGGAACTATACGACTTTGAACATAGACGTAAATTATATAATAAAAAAGCGTTTAAAAAAGTAACGCGTCTCCATTTATTTAATAAAAGCATACACCTTTAAAAAATACAAAGATATAATATGAAAATAGCTAGCTGTATCAATTTCGTTCAAATTATATTATTTACAAGAGTGTAGGGTTGCCACTACTAAATGCTAGCAGAATTTTTATACTTACTAGTTATCCATTCTTGCTCAACTTGGGTAAGTACAAAAATAAAACCCTTATGCAGAACTTAAGGGGCTTATTGGGATTTTACTTTATTCTAATCTCTAATTTTTTTCCACCCGCCCTACTCATCCTGTTTCCACTCCGAAGTTTGTTAACGAGTTTGTAAATGTGACGTGACACCCAAAAACTCGTGAGTCCACACCTCGTCACCAGTAACTTTACATTATATCATTTTTATCATCTACCATGTCCTAAACGACTCTCATGCGATTGAATTAACTATACTAAAAAAAAACAGTCAAGTGCGAGTCTGACTCGCGCACCAAGGGTTCCGTACGAACCTATTTATTTTCCCGCCAAATTGCGATGACGTCAGGACTCTGGCGGGAAAATTAATACTTAAACAACTCTCACGTCAGCTGGCTAAATATTAAGTCTCCCGCCAAAATTCTATGACGTCTCGTCTCATCAAACAAAAAGCGCGTTACTAAGGCGCTGTCTCCACGAGCGATAGAATCGCGACGAGTCTGAACAAAAATCGCCGCGATAACATCGCCGTGTGGAGACACCTTCATAAAGAGTATAAAGAAATACGTGGCACGACGATAATATCGCCGCGATTTTATCGCTCGTGGAGACAGCGCCTAAAAGCGCGACAGCAGTTAGTCGCATTGCAACGCGCTACTGCATCGCGACTGTATTAATGCAAACGCGCTACCATGTCGGGTACATAGGGATAAGAACGCAGGGAGTGAAGAACCATCATGTTTGCATCGTGACAGATGTGCAATGCTTCACATCTGAATCTGAGTCCGCTTCAGGACTGTATCGAAGTGTAGAAACGACGGCATCGCTACAAAAAGTCGTCGTGGGCGAGGGGCTGTCTACGATTAATTCCCAATTCTTAATTTCCCGAATGCCTCATTTTCACAATTACCTATATAGTAAATATATTTATTGATTTGATTTGATTGATTGATGACAGATCCCAAATCTTATGATTAAAAAGGTTAATTATTATAATGGTTATAAGAACAGTAATAATATTGAAAATAAAATTTAGCTTTTTTATATACATACGTCTTATAACACCAAATACTAAAATGCTGGCATAATTCTATCAACAGATATTATAGATATATAAATTCGCTTTGCGTATGTGTAATGGCCTCAATACCCCCGCAAGTGCTCGCGAGTCTAAAAATCCGCGCGAGTAACCGAGGTTTATTATTTATATTAAAAAGCACAATTATTCCTAACTGTACTTTCTTTTGGGAGGCACAGGACCGCGCAAGGTGGCAGTACTTGGAGGAGTCCTATGTCCAGCAGTGGACCTCGATTGGCTGATATAATGATGATGATGATGATGATGTACTTTCTTTTGAAAAAACATAATTCGTACTATCTAAAATTGTGAAAATGAAACATACGAAAAATTAAGAATGGGTAAAATTAAGAATGTTGATAAAGAAGTATTCGGCCATAAAATAATTTGTAAAATTACACACGGGGAAAATTAAGAATTAGGAAACAATAGTTGAGTCAGACCTTAGGTATTTTATTTAACTGGGCAGGTATTGCATCTGATAATAATAGGATCTCTTTGATGAAAGAGATAACGAAACTTCTTACTGGCAAGCGATACTAATTGTCATAAATGACATAAATTAAAGTTTATTGAAGTTTAAAAAAAAATATTCGGTAACATTCGACGACGGTCGGCTCGCTGTCGTACCTCCCCTCCGCCGACCCGAGGGGTGCAGAAAGTGGAGGCGAGATGCAAGATGTCGATGGCGGAAACGAGCACGGTAAATTTTCCTAAAATGATTTTGAGAAAAAGGTAATTACGTAGAAACTTTAGAATATATCTAGTCAAAATAAAATTATTTGAATTTTTGAATAAATAATCTATGCCTAATCCCAAAATATATTTTCCTTTATAAAAGTTTAATCCTATTTTATTACGCTGAAAGTTGTCATAAAATGTGCATAGAATTATGAACTTTGAAGCCTCATAACTTGTAAATGAATATTATTTTTACTGTTTTATTTATCAATAAGTCTAGATAATAACGAGACAAAACGATATCATCTATAGTTTTGAGTATTTATTATCTAATGAAGGAGCAATTAACTTTCTACGTTTGTATGGAATTGCGATTGAAATGCTCCCCCTTAAGTCATAGCACTTCGGACTCTGGCAGAATTGTCGACATCGGCATAGTTTGCATATAAAAGAAAGAAGAAGAAGGTATATGATGAATTTTGTTTTGGACGTGGCGAAAGCGTTCTTCGTTTTAAAAAAATAAATGTTCAGTTCAGACAGACCACGGAAGAAAAATCAAGTGGAAATGGAATACAACTAATTTACTATGGAAACCGCTTGTCGACAAAAAACAAATAAACTACTGACAAAAAAATAACATAGGGTGATGCTACCAATTATCAGCACTTGAAGAGTTAGTCTCACTTTAATATCGTTTATCTTAGTGATAAACGAAAGTTAACAACATGCTTTCTCGGTTCACTATTAAATAAGTAATTGATTTTTATTATAAAAATTTGTCTTTATGCATACACATTTTATTTAGATGAGTTTGACTAAATAATTACCCTAACACCAATTATTGGCACCATCATCTCCAATTATTAGCATCGACCGAGCCAATTATCAGCACCTTAAAATAAGACATAAAATAATGTAGATGAATGAAATAATCTAATGTTTATAGCAAAATCACTTTTATTTATACCTAGCCTAACAACCGAAGTTTCAGAAAAATAAATACAGAGAAATCCAAAAAATAATAGACATTCTTTTGATTATAATATCAACACTATGAAAATAACTAGCAATGTTAGTTTCAGCACCATGCCAGGATATGAAATCCGAAATCATTGAGTACTTTTTCCAAGAATATTGAATTCTAGGCATAAAATAATCACGCTTTACAATAAAAAATATGGATTAACAATTTTACATACCACTTTGTAATGTAACAGTACCAGTGCCGATAATAGCAATTTGCAAAAAAATTGAACCCAGATGTCAGCACCTCATTTATGAACATAAAATCAAGATAACGTTAATTTCCATTGTCAGATAAGCCTTATAAAACATTTTATACATGAATAAAACCTAAAGGTTCAGTAAAAAATATCTAAAAGAACTAAAATAAAGTAAAATAAAAAAAACCTGAACTTACCTACGATCATAAGAAACTGTCAAAACAAAGTAATGTGAAGGACATGTTCCCGCGTTTTTAAAAATATCGCTTATTTTTTCAAAAAGTGTCGTGTTCGGATCAGTTTATATTTCCAAAAGGATCTTATTTTAATGTTTGTTAAATGGTAGCCGAAATTAATTAATAGAAAGCTTATAATTTGAGTTTTAGTTGGGGGTGCTGATAATCTGGTGCAGTGCCAACATTAGGACGCGTGCCCCTACCTACATATTAATTACCTCAATGTTTGTAACCTAAAAAGATTTAAGTTAATGGTAATTCCATAGATGGCGGTTTTTGCAGCTCTAGCAATTATATACTTTTACGTACGGTGTTCATAAAGGTGATATTCGCGTAATGTATTACCTATGACCTCAGCGACAAGTTATGCGTACCAGCGCGTATTAGTAACACGCTTATCACGCCTACTTACTTACACTTGATTCTTTCTTCCGTGGGCAGACAAAGTAAAGCAGGTTTGTTATTAATTTTGTAGGTAAAGAAATAAAATACCCAATTCGACCTTATTCCGTTTTTATTAGTTGCTCATTTCAGTGTCAATATACGGTAGCTGACATATTATTACTATTGGCTCTTCTATATTTGGAGCTTCATCAATATCGTGATCACTATCTTCTTCCTTTTCATCAACAATGCTTTCAATTTGTTCATCACTAAAAACGATACCTCGTAATTTCATACATCTCTTTGATAATCTTATGTGACTGGTCAGTTTATTGTTTGTGGGAAAGGTCCTTTTACAATGTTCGCATTGGTAGGGCTTGTCATCTGAAATATGAAGTATTAAAAATGTATGTATGTATTATAAAATATTATTTTGAGCACGTGTTTAATTTGATAAAAACTTTATTTATCGTGGTACCAATCTGGTTCTGAGTTTGTGGTAATAATCTACAACACTGGAAAACTTGAAACATACCCTATGTTTGGTAATTATAGGCCAAACCACCAAACAGATTTAGAACAGAATATGCATAAGACCAACTACGTCTGAAATAACTTATGATTTATAATTGACGACTATACATATCTGTCGTTTAAAAAATCTGCCATTTACAGACTAGAAAGTTTCTAACTACAGATTCTAAAATCGGCAGTTTCTACTTGAAACTGCCGATTTTAGAATCTGTAGTTTCTAGAATAAAGGACAGATATAATTTCCGGACCGTTACGACTTGGGGAGCTTCAAGAAACGAGCGTACTTCCTTCTTAAAGGTCGGCAACGCATCTGTGATTCCTCTGGTGCTGCAGGTGCCCATGGGCAGCGGTGATCACTTACCATCAGGTGAACTGCTGGCTTGTTTGCCTTTCATCATATAAAAAAAACAGATAACAGCTAATAAATATTCCTTACCAATGTGAAACTTGACATGTCTAGTAAGTAAATTCTTTCTAGCGAAGGCTTTATCACAGTGTGGACAAGAGAACGGCTTTGCTCCTGTATGTGTTCTGTAAATGAAAAAGCTCACATTAAAGATTTACTGTCTGAGTAGTCATTGGATTTTAAGCTGTCGTCAAAGGGATTAAGGACTGTTTTTCCTAATTTTAAAATTTCTTACTCCGATATTCGTGTAAAAACAATAAGCTTAATCTAAGTTGATCGTTTTAAAGTTGGTGAGAATGACTATGTATATGCTATTTTGAGAACTAAAATAACTCATAAGCAAAGCGGGCGAGTGTGTTCTAAGTTACTGTACTGCCCTTCTAAGCACAAAAGCGGTATCTCAAAAAAAGTCGAAAATTTGATTTTTAATAGCGGTATATTATTTCATCATATCAGCCTATAGACGCCCACTGCTGGACATAGGCCTCCTCCAAAAGTTACCACCCTGCGCGGTCCTGTGCCTCCCTCATCCATCGGCTATATTATTTAAACGATATAAAATAACATATCTCAATTTCACTTTCCCTACATTACTAAGGAAGCTATGTTTACAAAACTTCTATTATCTCGTAACTAGCTTTCACTGAGATACCGCTTTTGTGCTGAATAGGGCACCGTGTACATGCGCGAATATCTATGAAAGATAACTTCAACCTGTCCAAGTGAGATTGCGCGAATTATAAAAACTTTTCTTGACGAAATCACTGATAACAGCTATTGATTAATAAAGTTAATTACCTTGTATGGACAGTCAAATCCGATAATCTATAGAATCCCTTCCCACAGTCCAGACAAATGTGTTTATAATTATTTGTATGCCTTCTTTGATGTACTCTGAAGTTACCTATTGTAGTACTTGTTGCACCGCATACTGAACATACAAACTGAAATACATATAATATAATAATAATCCTCACACATTCACACATCGCCACCTAGTTCCAAACTAAGCAAAGCTTGTTCTTTGGGTACTAGACAACGGATAAACATACTTAAATACTTTTTTTTTGTAAATACTTACATACATATTATACATAGAAACACTCAGACCAATGCAAACAATCATGCACACAAAGATTTGCATTGAGCGGGAATCGAACCCGAGATCTCTGCGTAGCATGTAATATACCGACTGCGCCACAGAGGTCGTCAAATAAAACATTTTTATGTAATTGGTTTGAAAATATGACATCAGCGCCATCTGGGTTACATCGCACAACGCCATATAGTCTCAAAACAAGCAAATTTGGGACTAAATGGCAGTGTGTTATCTACTCTTCAAAGGTATTATTTTTTTCACACTTCTATAACCGTTCGAGTGTTTGGATACCGTTGACCGAAAAGGCAAGTAATTTATTCTTTAAGTATATTTAATTTTTATCTGCTAGCTCCCACAAAACATTTTTTTTTATGTAATAGGAGGCAAACGAGCCTGCAGGTCACCGCCGCGCAGCCCATGGACACCCGCAACACCAGAGGAATCACAGATGCGTTGCCGACCTTTTTCAAAGAGAGTACGCTCGTTTCTTGAAGCTCTCTAAGTAATTATAGTATGTCTCATCAAAGTAAACATATTCACAACGCAAGTTAGCTATATTATATGTATATAGCTAACTTGCGATGTGAATATGTTTACTATAAGATATTTTGCAAAAAAACTCTATGAACCCTAGACTATACAAAAATTGAGCTAAGTTACCTTTCCTTTTCCTTTAGTGTGTGCCGTATTGTAATGGCTATTCATATGTTTCGATAATTTAGATTTTAAGAATTCTAAGCCACAAGTCTTGCATTTTACTTGAATGTCCTCGTCCTGTTTCTGTAAAGAAATAAATAGAACAAAAGGTTAATAATAATTAATTATTCTGTTGCCTTATCTGGATGTTTTTTTATCACTAAATATCTTAGTATTTTCCTTTTGGCTGAAACTACGATAAGCGAAGCCGCGTAGCAAATCTAGTCGTGAATAAAAGAGCAAAAATAAAAAAATCTTAATTTAAAAAAAAATACAAAAAGAATTTTTCCGATACCGGGAATCGAACCCGAGCCTCCTGGGTGAGAGCCAGGTATCCTAGCCACTAGACCATATCGGATGTTACTTAACTGACAAAATACACGTTCTTGGCCAAATGGTGATGGTTATAAATATATTTGGTGAACTATTGAATAAAATTACCTGTAAAGTATTTTTTATCGAAATACATCTAATAACATTCGACAAAATCAAGAAGACGTAGCTTTGAATATACTTCAAATTCAAGGCATTGTTTTTTGTTCATCATAACAGCCCATTAATGTCCCACTGCAGGGACGGGCCTCCTCCAATGACGGAGGGATACTTGGCCTACTAATACCACACTGGCCTGAAGTATTGGTATAGGGTTTAATTTCAAGTTTTCCTTCTTTTTGTTTCGTAAAAATAATATTCACGGATAGTCTCTTGTTTTTTGATTAATATCAGTAAAAATAATAGTTTTGACATTAAAATGATTTTAAAATTATCCTAACTTTTTGTTTTACTCTAATAAAAATAAATATGAACAAAACATACCTTATGTGATTTTAAATGTTTATATAAAGTTTGCCGATCTGCGAGAATTTTACCACAAATACTACACATTCTTTGTCTAGGTTTACGTCCTTCAGGCTTCTTAATTTTAACATTATGTTTGTTACCAAAATGTACGGCTAGGGCTTTGTAACTTTTGTATTTTATATCACAGAGATTACATTTGAAATTTTCTAAATCGTAACTGGTTATATCTGCTTCTTTTTTACATTTTATTTTTGGTTTAATGTCTGTACTTGCATCTACTTCATCAACATCCATATTATCCTCATTTATAGGTTCGATTTTCAAATCAGAATCAAGTTCTTTATTATCGTGGTCACGGAGAAGCTCTTCAAATATTTCCATGTTTTCAATTTTCTTCATATATTTATTTGTATTGTTACCTGTTTCTAGTTCAAGTTTAGTACCAAATAGTAAGTTCGTTATCATAGGAGTCGATGCTGCGGATGGTCCTGAAATAAACAAACAAATATTTCACACTTATTTTCGTTAAAAAGTCCACAACAACACGTCCGCGGTTCCATACTCGCCTTGGTTGAGGGCCATCCGCCTCACCAACCCCGCGTAAGTAGTAAATGTCAACAAAAAAAAAGTCTAAACGTCAATTACCGCACTAGTAAAGGAACGAACCCTGCGTTGTAGAGGCTTTTACAGATATGCAGAAACACAAAGAACATCAAGACAATTTTGAAAAATTCGAGGATCACACGAATCTTTGGTGGGATTCGAACCCGCGACCTCGTGCATAGTAGCAACATCGACCACTTTGCCACCAAGGAGGCAATTTGCATAATTATGTTGTCATAATATTTAATTTCTTTAGTTGACGGCCTCTGTGGCGTAGTGGTTATACAATATGACTGCTACGCAGAGGTCTAGGTTTCGATTCCCGGTCAATGCAAATATTTGTGTGCATGAACATGATTATTTGCATTGGTCTGAGTGTTTCTATGTATAAAATGCATGTATTTACAAAAAAAAATTATGTAAGTATTAATATCCGTTGTTCTGTTACGCATAACACAAGTAGGTTAAGCTTACTTTGGGAACAGATGACGCTGTGTAGAGGATGCCCGTGAATATTTATTTATTTATTATATTTGCAATTAGTGTATTATCTAAAAACGAATTGAAACTTTTGTGTAATGTATAGAAATCATTCTTCCTTTATAAAACTTAAATGGTCTGAAATAATTGTTATTTACCTCGAGGAGTAACAAGTAGATCATTCAAACATATTTCTTTAGTATTAACATCTTCTAATGCCTTTTCTAAATTAACATCAATAGTACATTGTTTTTCTTTATCAGTCTTAATAGTTGCCTTTTCAATAACTAATCTTTCAATTTCTTTACTTGCATTAAAATATTCCGAGTAATTATTAGGTACATAGAAGTTTTTAACATTTAATGATTTACTTTCTAAGGTGTTTATTAATTTATCATTATCAATGCTTTTTACATTACTGATTATTTCATCATTGTCAAATATTGATAAATCTATCATTGATTTGTTGCTGTCAGCGCTTACTAATTCTAAGTTTATATTTTTAACTTCTTTCACAATTGCTGGTATAAAGCTATTTAATGATTTCCCATCATCTATTTCAGGTAGATCAAAGTCATTTATTAATTTCTCGCTATCAATGCTTGGTATATCTAAATTATTAATTGACTTCTCATTATCAATCATTGGTAAACTTAAATTGTTAATTTCATCTTCATTGTTAAGTCTATCATTTTCTATAGTTTTTGTATTAATATCTCTTTCATTATTAATAATATTATTTTCTATAGATTTAGTATTAATATCTTCTTGTATAACACATAATTCTTTTTCGCTTAGATTATTCTTTATTACTTTAGTAAAATCATTAGCTGTTTTGTGTTGTCTAGCTGGACTGATTGATGCGAAGTATTTCCTTGGTTGTTCATCTTTGTAGTCTAGGTATTGTTTTGGTGTGTAGCAGTGATCATTGTTTATTGAATGTGGAGTTCCGAATGGGCTGAAACTGATGAATTAAAACCTTTTATATTCATGTTTACTAAATATGATATTTATGATCTACTAGTCTCAAGCATAGATTTGATAAATTTATCCAAATAATTAGTCCGTGTGGTGACGGAGTTACCAGACAATATGTCATCCCCCCCCCCCCCCATCTCATTCCATGGGTATCATCATCATCATCATTACTGGCCATTAATGTCCTACTGCAGGGATGGGCCTCCTCCCATGACAGAGGGATACATGTACTACTAATACCTCGCTGGCCAGACGAATTGGTATAGAGTTTAATTTTAAGTTTTCTTTCTTATAACTTCGTAAAGATAATATTCACGGACAGTCCCTTAGTCGGTTTTTACGACACCCATGGGATGAGATGCGGTGGTGACATAATGTATTCTTACTCAGTCACCCCAAAATATATTATAAACTAATTACTTACCTAAAATCTAATCTAAAATCTGTATCAATCGACGCATCATCTTGAAGCCAATGAGAGTCTAAGGAATCATCGAGGACATCAGCCTCCTCTTCTATAACCTCTTTTATAATACGAGCTTCAGTATCGGGCATCTCTTGTCCTTGCAATATATCTGTCATGAAGTTTCTTATACTTGTGCATGTTGATTCTGTAAGAAAATTAATGTGCCTTCAGTACATATTCATAACAGCCCATTAATGTCCCACTGCAGGGACGGGCCTCCTCCCGTGATGGAGGGATACTTGGCCTACTAATACCATGCTGGCCAGACGGATTGGTATAGGGTTTAATTTCAAGTTTTCCTTCCTTTTAATTTCGTATAGATAATATTCACGAATAGTCCCTTAGTCGGTTTTTACGACACCCATGGGATGAGCTGGGGTGGTGACATATTGTATTCTTACTGTCACCACACAGAGAAGTAAATAAATAAATCTTTTATTAAAACATGTAAAATGAACTTTTCTTAGTTTAGGATAGCTTAAAAATATATCAGAAATATGTTGGTCCCGCTTCTCACCCTGAGGAAGTCATAAAACTTTTTATTAAAGTTTAGTTGAAAATATTATACCGTCTTCAGAAAATTAGATTTAAAATTAATTAAATTAACCTATACATGGGAGCTTACCATTGTCATCATCTCTTGATTTCTGGTTAGCAGGTGTACTGTTCCCACTGATATGTGGAAGTCTAAAATAAAATAAAGTTTTATTTTATAATGGAGAATGTTATAGGTATGCCAAATCCCTTGAAATGTTGTCTCAGTAAAGCCTGTATGTTACAAACACACAGGCTTTACTTTTTGTTGTAGTCAAAAATACTTAGTAGTTCTCATTTTATAGGTATTCATAATTTTGAAAAATATCGAGTCCTTGTGACGTCATTTCACACATTGGATATTAGGACATTTTTAAAATTTAGGTATAATTTCAAGTTTTCAACGGCACGGGTGCGAAACCGCCATTTATTGGCAAGGACACTACCAGCCGCACTACCAGTAGTGTCGTTGCCAAATGAACGACACTACCGCCATTATTTTGGATCTATTGTACAGTCGAGTCGAATCACAAATGAAAATAAGAAATGTAACTCATTATTTATAACTCTTTATCTTAAAACATAAATCATATATCAAAGCCCTGTTGATGAGTTTTAATCCATCCATATCAGCCTATGGACGTCCACTGCTGGACATAGGCCTCCTCCAAAAGTTTCCACTCTGCGCGGTCTTGTGCCTCCCTCATCCATCGGGTTCCTGCCGTCCTAACCAGGTCGTCGGTCCACAGTGTGAGGGGTATCCCCACCCTGCTCCTTCCAGTGCGCGGTCGCCATTCCAGAACTTTTCTGCCCCAACGACTATCTGTTCTCCGCGCTATGTGCCCTGTGCACCGCCACTTTCACCGGGCAATCCTGAGCGCTATGTCGGTCACTTTAGTTCTCCTGCGGATCTCCTCGTTTCTGATACGATCACGCAGGGAAACTCCCGACATAGCCCTCTCCTTTGCCCTCTGAGTGACGGTAAGCCTTCTGAGAAGGCCCATAGTCAGCGACCTTTTCTTATTTTCATTTGTGATACGACTCGACTGTACAATTGATCCAAAATAATGGCGGTAGTGTCGTTCATTTGGCAACGACACTACTGGTAGTGCGGCTGGTAGTGTCCTTGCCAAAAAAGGGAAACCGCCAGTGGACTGAGACATCCAGACTGAGCGAGTTGTGGTATGACGTCACACCATAACCGTCCTTGTTTTGCTTCTCAATCAGAAACTAATTGACACAACAAAGTACAGTATGGGGACATTGATAATGTGATTGGCTTTTAAAGAAAGACAGCAAATCAATGAGTAAGAAAAGTACATACGATTACCGAAAATAGCTGAATAATTTTAACATAAGTTTTGAAAATTATCACATTAAAATGTATCTTATAACGTTCGGCATAAGGTTGAAATTATAAAAGATTGAATCCCTACTTACTTCTATTTGACATTGTATGTTTCATCATGTCTTACTAAGTGACACTGGTTACCTGGTTACGGAAACATTGCACTTCGATAAAAAGTCTTTGCAGTGCAACAAAATATAGCACTTATTGTTAACATCATAATATACAATTTCAAAATCATCAATAAATTATAATCTCACTTTCTCGCTTCATCATTGTTGTCTGTCTTTCTTTAAAAACCAATCATATTATCAATGTCCTCATACTGTAATATTTTCACTATACCCCTTCCATTATATTTAACAACATTTGACAGATTGTCGTTGGTGACGTTCAGCAGTATTTCGAATGTAATGCCATTCGATTGTAAGCGATTTTTCGATTTTCCAAATTGCTTTATTTTACACATTTGGATCCTTACATCAACTTACATCATCTTTTATATAATATTATTGTTTTTTTCTTTATTATTATTATTTTTTCGAATTAGCCTATAGCTTAAAATTATATAATTATAGTTAGCGGTATTATTTAAAATACATAATTTATCCTGACACATTTGCGGGTTATAGCTTATCTAAAATATCATATTACATTTTTTAAACGTATTATGAAGAGTTCAGGGTTATTCATAGCATTTATTTCTACCAATTTTTTGTAATTTGTTTCATAATGGTTGTAATCGTTATTAGTGTCCATCACTAAGTAACCATGGTAACCGAAAAAAACATGGGTACATCCATGAAATACAATATTATTTGTTCGAAAAATAAGCGGAAATATTACGAAACTTCATGGACGCGAATTGTCAAAAAGCTAAACTTACGCTGGAAAGGGTATAGTATTTTTTATTTTTGGCATAGAATATGGAGTGCTAATAATCAAATTTAGTTAACGTTCTCCATTCTTGCACAAGTTAGCCATACAGGGCAACTTCCTTGCAACTGAGGTAGTTATTTAATTTCCCCTAACATACAATTTGAAGTTACATAATTTAAAATTGTTAATATGTTTCCAATAGTCTTACCTAAATACCATAGCATCATCACTGTTTCTTATAAATGTACAAAAGTCGATCCCATCTCCAACATCTTTGAGTGCTACGTAACTCTTAAACTTTTTGTCTGAGGCTCTGCATGTCTTTTTGAACTTACATGCCGCTTTCATGTTCAGGAAACATTCTTTGCATAACTGAAAGACGATTGTGTCATTTCTCTTCACCTGTAAAAATTCATTGTAATAATAATATATTGCGCGGGGACATATGACTTTTATACATTGAAGATTTAAGTTCATATTTTTAAATTAACAACTACCACTTCTATAAACAAGCACATAAAGTCTTTCAATTCCATTGCTTTACAGGTACCAACAAAATATTTAAGAAAAAAAATTGTATTAAATTTTCAAGTGTAGTCCCTAAGATTTACAAAATGGTACCAGCAGTGGTAAAAATTTATGTGACCAAAATATTAATAGACATTATAAAACACACTTACTTGTAAACCAGTAGAATATACAAATAATCGTCTATATTTTTCTGTATATTGTAACAGCTCCATTGGATCCTCATATTGTATCAAACAACCTCTACAGAAACTTTCCATGGCTGATAACTGGCATTAACTTTTTTAATATCTGCAAACTAATATTTAGGTCATAAATAAGAAGTACTATGGACTATACTACCCACAATGGACCAAAAGGGAGTCCAAGTGCGGAAACTAGAGTTCACCATCCAAGAAGGACTATGGTATATTTTCAACAGGATTATTAATTTTAGAAGTAGAGTAGGTACGTACATTACTTAAATAATATTTCTAGGACTTTTCCCATTTTAGCAACAAATAAGATAAGCTGACATACATTTTGGGTTGAGTAATGAAGTGCAGGAATACAACACAACCTTGTGCAGCAAACAGAATTATTGTTTATGATGAGAACCATGTTCTACGGCGCGTTTTAGGAGAGGCCTATGTCCAGTAGTGGACTTCGATAACTTGATGATTTAATAGAATTGAAACAATTAGAATACACGTGGTATTAATTGGAAGTGTAAAAATATACCATATAAATTATAGCATAAGATAATATGACTCGAATACAACTTACATTAACTTACACAATATAGTTCAAAAGTATTATAAAAGTTCAATAATTTAAAATAATAAAAACCTAAAGAATAAAGTAATGCTATAATATATTTTAACTACTAGTAAATTACAGAATAAGGTGTATTTTAACTTACCAGATTTTTTAAATTAAAATTGTTTTGAAATTGTAAAGCTCAACAATCAACAATAACAATATGTCGACGGGGTATACACAGAAGAGAACCAATAGAATTTTTGACACAACAATGTATACTACGCTAACTCGAATTTTAGGAAAATTCGTTTTTACGCTAAAGTGCTTAAAATGTCCTATTTTATTTTTAATAAAAAAAACATTAAGAAATTATAAAAATAACGAAGTTACAAATTTTATACAACGCTAAGTACAGGTTTAAAAGGTATTTGATGAGTTTACAAACCAACGATGACGGTGGTCTTGAACTCTTGATACCTGGTTATGGGCGTAGCTTAGTCTAGTTTGTGCCTGACGAGTGCCCTTTGGGATTTTCTTGCTGTTTGCATTTTGTTATGGACATGTTTAATTGTACATTACATACAATCTTATATAATTATGATTTATATATAGCTACCTACTTTCTTTGTTTGTGTTTGTAGATAAATAAAATGAAAGTAAGTAAGCGTAGTGTGAATACCTTCATTTGTTAGTTAAATATCATTGAAGTGCATATAACACATGAATATAAATTTAAAATGAGATGCTATTACCAATCTATTGAATATTGAATTTATATAGATCCGTGCGTTACTTAGGGGTGAACTGAAAACCAGCTTCATGGTTTAGGCTGTGACATTTGCTGAGTTCTCTCCTTTTGTACTAATGCTACAATGAGTAAAATATAAAAAATGTATATTAATTAATTTTATTGTATGAATTGTATTTATTGTTAAGTGTTATTTAAACTATATTTTATTTTTTTGCATGCATATACAATTCCTATAATTTTGTATTTTTTTGTGGCTTTGGTCAATAACTATTTTCTATTCTATTCTATTCTAATTTTTAGAATCGCTCGATTTAGTTTACGCTAACTTCACTTGTCGCATTATAAGATGGAAGTGCGCTGTTTGAAACACTTTAATAGTATAATACTAATTAATAGAGCTATTGTTACAAGTTGTCTAAATATTAATAGTGTTAGTGTATTTTTACAAAAATGACACGAAAACGAGCTAAATATTTAGTAAAATTTACCAAAAAGGTAAAATATTCATTGAGGAGTGTTGATAAAAATGGTGAGATTTCGCTTTATACTGCTAAAAGAGGTAAGTTTGAAATGCTATTAAATATTATATTTTATAGTAAAGTATATAAAATATGGCTTATAGAATTTACTATATTATTTTGTAAGTTTTAGCCGCTTTGCTTAAAGTTCGTTTTTTTTTTAAGTTATTTATTCAATAAATAGTTTAAATACATTTACATTTTTTTTTTTTTTTTTGTTTTAAAAAAGACAACTCCCGCACTAGGGATCATGCCCTGTGTCGCGGGGACTTTTTACAAACATCAATTAACGGACACATATAACACCCAGACTCAGGACAATAATTTGTGGATCTCACAAATTATTGTCCTGCGTGGGGATCGAACCCACAACCTCATGCGCGGCAGCCGCTGGCTTTACCGGCGCGCCACCGAGGTCGTCAAATTAGACATAAATTACCACAAAAACCAAACATGGTTTAACAGTGGTAAACAAACAGTCACATCATCCCGTAGGTATGTAACCGATCAACTTAACGATAACAATTACTTAAGGAAATAGCTTATTACAAGTTTTTTACAGTTAGTATAATTCAAATTGTCGCAGACTTCGACAGGTAGTCCGTTCAATATAATAGGCAACATGCATTCCCATGTTCGAGTTCCGTATACATTATTACATTGTATCGTTATATACATAGGTAAATATGACAGGTTTCGTAACACTACGCCAAATGTTACTGAGCGTAATGTAGCCCGATTGGATTTCGTTCTTCGATTGGCCATGCACTAGTTAGCGACTGTATGTTTTATATTATTTTTCGTATAAAACTATGTTAAATACTTTATAGAAAGCATATTTCACATTTTTAAATATAGGCTTAAGTTTAAATGAATGCATAATATATTTTAGAGTAAGCAATGTAAAGCGATAAAAATCACACTTGTTTAGTACTGTGACCGCCCGTAATACACTACGCTGACTACTAGTTAGACGTGTGTAGTGCGTAAAATAATATTCTGGAATTAGGGGTATATATACGGCTAACTTGCACTAACTTCAAAAATAAACACAATTAAGAAAAAATATAAACATGGAATAACTATAAATAAATCAAATATTAATTACAAAATTTCAAATCAATATCCTTATTAATATAAAAGTTATCGCGTTTTTCCCTTTAAACGCGTCTACTGTAAAGTTCACTTTTATGAGTTAGCTTAGTATAAATTGTTGGTGTCGAAATTAAAATTAATCGGCGCGGCGGCGTCGCCCTCTGATATATTATTCTCCGAACTAATCTAAGTAAAAAGACGAATAGTTAATAATATAGACAGTACCCGGCCATAAATATTGCACATCGACGACCTGTGGAAAGAGACAATCGGTCAATTATGGCTTCGTGGAGCCTCATCTCTGTCGCAAACTATCAAATCATAATTTGTTGGGTACGCATGGCCAGTCGCAACTCCATACAAACGGAGAAAGTTAATATTGCTCCTTCATTTGGTAATTTAATATCAAACAGTATTTATTTATATATAAATATTATTTGAACGTAATACCCTACCCCCAAATTGAAGTTATTTTGGACAATTTTAGCGTGCACGTTTTTGACAACAATCTTTTAGGGTCCGCTCACTAGGGCTACACCGCACACGTGCGACAGAGATGATGATCTACGAAGCAAAAATTGACCGATTTTCGCTTTACAAAATTCGATGTGTAATATTTACGGCCGGGTACTGGAATCAATATTACTAAGTACGGGGCATGTGTTTCAGGCCTGCGTAGGACTAATAGTGTTATTAGTGTAGAGCTGCTTCGTATCATTATAGTGGCACAACGTTGACAGGCAAACTTGACACAGGTCTCTTAGTATGGGGACACTGGTACCCCTGTGAGTGCTCTGAGGCACTAAAACAGAGATAATGGAAGGTTTGGGATTTTATGCCACTGCCATTGCTTTAAATCGGATTAAATTATTATTATTTCATAAGCAGGCAGGCAATTGAAAGAACAGATAGCGCCTGTGTCTGGTTTTTCATTTACACTTTCCGGTAGTCTGTTCCATGCTGAGACGACTATATTGTTTAGGAAGTGCTTGTGTGGATTGTTTTTAGAGACGCTAGGGTATGAGGTGGTGACCAGTGACCTTACAGATGAAGAAAGACTTAGTCAAAAGATTTTTGTACCGTAATTCTCTATGCTTGACTTTATAAAAATGTATACATGTTGACTTTTCCGTATTAGGAACATCTGTTTTTTGATTGATTTGTGAGCATTAACATTTAACATTGTCTATCTTTATTCGTCATTGATGCAAGATTAAAGAGAAATGAAAACATTAATTATAAAACATTTGAAATAAAACATGATCTTCAATTGATTATATTTTCATTATTTATTAATTTGAGATTATAATATGAAATTATCAATGAAATGAAAAATAAATGTCCTTAGCCTGTTCAACAAATGCATGACGTAAAAGAAAGAAAAATGTGCTTGACTTGACACGACTTGACAGATCACAATCACATCTGTTTTTCATACTGTTGTTGTTTTTTTTGGCGGGCGCTTGGTTGAGAGACGTCATTGTTTTTTTTGTTAAAATTTTTATTTCAAATATTGTTAATTCTGGTTTATATTAAGGTTTATATTTTAATTTAATATAATATCTGAGGTGAATGAAGCTTGGTTAAGGTATTTCTAGATAGTTTTTTAGATAATTTTGTAGATAGTAGCACTTGTTATTTTCAATAGTCATTTCCGTAATGGAAATGACTATTGATGTTCCCCCGGATGGGGGTGGAGGGAAACCTCCCGACAAAATTCCACTTTTACGACCTAATAAACGGCCTGCCGAATCTAATTTAATAAAAGATGATTTGAAAAAAACTAGATCCCCGGCAGAATCGATTCAATCAGTTTATTGTATCGTCGCACGAATACTTAAGTGTCCAACCTCCATTTGCAACATTTTACACCAGAGACGTTTTATTGATTAGTTTAAGCAAATAATATGATTTTATAAAAGTTTTATATTAAAAAGATAGTTAACGTGTTTATGAAATGATATATTACAAATAATCATTAAAAAGTCAAACAGTTATGTATATTTTCACATTTTTTTATGGAGGTTGAGCAAATAAACACAAAACAAATTATGCAATTGGAGATAGACCACTACTGGACTGGAGGTTGAGCATTTTGCATTCGAATATATTTAGTACTTAAGTGGCCTATAACCAAATACAGTGTGTTTGGGTATCGTGGTAAAAAAATTACTAGTTAACTGGCTATTTATTATTAAAAAAAATACAGAATTAAAAAAAAAACACTGTTTGATATAATAAAAATACAAAATACAATATTTTTTTGTTTTTGTACCGATACAAGATTGTTTACTTCGCCTGGTATTTTTTATGTTGTCTGATCCTGTCAAAACCTTTTTAATTAGAGATTCCATAAAGGCTTTGTCGTCAGCTTTTATATATTTGTAGGTACTTCTAATATATTTTATTTTCTTTTCGGTTAGTGTCTGATTTGAATTAGTCCTTATTAGTCGTATTCTTCTTTCGTCGGATTCTTGATTTATCGTACGTAATGTCAACATAAAATAGAACTATGGTATTACCGTGACTCCACTTCTTCATTTCAATATGTACAATAAAAACGAAATAAATTGAAAATAAAACGGTGATAAGATCATACCTATACGTATAAAAAATAATTAATATACTGAGACTATTTAAACAATTTAGAATGGATTTTTTTTAAAGAAAATTAACCCTTTTTTGACGATTCTTTATGTTTTCATAAGGAATTCTTTAGTTTATGGGCTATTCATCCCTCAATGGCGTAATTAGTTCTGAATTTCTCATCCAAAATAGAGAAGAAAATGCAAAGCAACGGACATAATAAAAATAGATGTACAATGTGAGCAATGGATCTGTGGCGAGTAAAAAATAGTATTAATCTTCTTATATATAATATACATCATTGCGAACACAAAGCGTAGGTATACGTAAATACAAAACTACCCATTTAAAGCTAAGAAATTAGCAAACATGCAAGTAGCAGGTATAAATTTGACAGTCACCGCACAAAAGCAATATTTTTTATTATTATATTAGTTATATTTTACAACCTTACGAAATGTTCGAAACAATCTGTTCATTTATAGATACGTCACAATTTCATTTAAAGATTTAATTAAATCTGAAATTATAAAAATTAAATTTAAACATCCTGTACTATAAGTTAACGATACGCAGTGATAATCTGCAAAGAAATGTTAACAAAAATACAAGTTACCGATTCTTTTCTATAGTTGTGACTATATTTTCCGATTTATATTTCGTCACGGACATTTCGGGTACTGTTTTCTATTAAAATTAATACTTTTTTCTATATTTCGCGTTAGTTTTTACTCAAATGCTTGCGAGCAGTAGCTTCTTCACAAAATAAATTAATAATGGCGGCGTATTGCGTCATCAAAATGCGATGTCGTGATTGGTTACCTGTGAGGAGATTGAATACTTAAGCACGCAATCGATGATCAGATGCACGTTTGGTGTTTCTCTACGGACTTTGAGCAATTAAGCATGAAGTTTTAATTCTGTTGTGTTAGTTTTCAAAAACTTAAATTCCTTATAAATAATGTATTTTAAGTCCAAACAGCAAGTATTATATACCAATCGAACCGCAATTTTATCCTTAATAAAATTGCATTAAAAAGTGAAATTCGTCAAAATGGTCGGTTGAGCAAATAAGCATTCAGGCGACGGTATGCCTGGTTTTGAATCAGATTCAAGAATTAAATATTCTGATAAGGACAAGGGACCTTTTACAGTATTTGTTTCTAGAAAGGAACCTGAGTCTACGTCAGGATATTCTTTTAAAATTCTAAAATTCGCGCACTTTTTACACACGAATAAAATATCTGGAATTAAAGAAGGCGGTATTAAAAATATCGGACGTAATAGAATTAGCGTAGAGTTCAAATCTGCAACGAGTGCAAATTCCTTCGTTAGTTTAGAGACATTAAATACTCACAACTTTATTGCACATATTCCGAAATTTCAAACCCTACGAATGGGTGTGGTTAGGGATATCCCGACCGACTGGTCGTTACAAGAACTCGTAGAGGGAATCCACACTCCTAGTAATTGTGGACAAGTTATTAAAGCCAGACGGCTAAACATAAAAACTAAGAAGGACAATACTGTAGAGTGGATTCCTTCTAACTCAGTAGTTCTTACTTTTCTAGGCCAGACTCTGCCTGAAAAAATTTTTTGTTTCAATGCTTGTCTTCCAGTTTCTCTATATTTACTACCAACAATACAGTGCCGAAATTGCTGTCGTTTTGGCCACGTTTCCCAACAATGTAGATCGGAGTCGCGTTGTTATAAGTGTGCTCAATCGCATTCAGGCGATTCCTGTAGCGTTTTGGAGAAAGACGCTTCTTGCCTTTTGTGCCGTGGCGACCATAAAGCCACAGATATAAAATGCCCGGAACACGACAGACAAAAACAAATAAAATTGGTAATGTCTCAAGAGAGCATTAGTTATATGGAGGCATCAGTTAGATTTCCTCGTGTTCGACGCCTTTATTCAGAGATAGCCTCAAAGTCCACCAAAGTAAGTTCTTCTCCTGGTAATATTTTTAATAGTAGCAATAATCCAACTCTCCTTCCATCAACTTCTTCTTCATATAAAAAAACTAATTATATAGCTCCCCGACCTAAGCCTGCCTTAGGCAAGTCATACGATCTGCATGCTCATAACGCTATTACAAATACTCCGTCTTCTTCACAGCCTAATGGGTGTGCACTTTTATCGTCTCTCGAGACAACTCCGTTATTAACTCCAAACGATAATCTCGTTGAATTGCTTCTTTGCTCTCTAATTAACATGCTTTCTAAATTTTCCGACTCCTTACCGAACAATGTCTCAGTTCTAGTTGAACAATTACTTTCTGTCCTTACCCGCAACAATGCTTCCAATGGATCTACAGATTCTTCAGTGGAACTGTAGAAGTATACGAAGCAAAAAACATGACATGATCTATTTGATTAACCGCTACAAACCTATGGTCTTTGCTGTGTCGGAGACGTGGCTTAAACCTGACTCTTCCTTTAGGATTTCAGGTTTCTCTTGCCTCCGGGATGACAGAGGCGATGGTTGGGCTGGTTGTGCTTTGTTTATCAATAGAAATGTAACATTTTCTCAAATCTCTATTCCTCAACATAATTCTGATTTACACATTGTTGCTTTGAGAGCAAAGAACATATCCTTTGTTTCCGTTTACATTCCTCGTCCTAATTATGACATTATATCTAATCTTAACTCTATTTTATCATCTATTCCAGCTCCTATTATTATGTTAGGAGACTTTAACTGCCGCCACACTCTGTGGGGTTCTCCTATCAATGACTCCTATTCCTTTGCTCTTTTGGATCTTTTAGACCAAAGAAATCTGTGTGTTCTAAACGATGGGTCCGCAACTCGCAGGGTTTCTCCTTTGCAAAATTCCAGTTCCCCAGATCTTACTCTCTCCTCTCCTTCTCTCGTTTCTCTTCTATCTTGGACGGTCTTGCCCAATTGCTTTGGAAGCGATCACTTTCCTATTTTAGTTTCTTCTCACCTGTCATCCAAATCGTCTTCTACCTCTACAGTACCACTTTTTAAGTACTGTACACCAAGGGCAGACTGGAACAAATTTTGTTCTCAGTTGGATTTAGAAATTAATAATCTTTCCCTTGTTAACTCTTCTAATTTTCTTGTAGTATATGACGAATTTGTGTCATCCCTTATTAAAGCTGCTGATATGTCTATCCCAACAAAAAAACCTTCTTGTAAACTGGTTCCGTCACCTCCATGGTGGGATGCTGAATGTACTGATAGTGTACGGCAAAGGAAAGAGGCAGAAAATAAATTTGCCTCATCCTTGTTAATGTCAGATTTCCTTCTTTTTAAACAAACAGCTGCGAGAACTTGTCGTCTTCTAGCACAAAAAAAACATCAAGGATGGCGTAGATTTTGTGAGTCTTTATCGCCGCGTACCAACATATCACAAGTTTGGAAAAGCATTAAAGCCTATCGTGGAAGTCTTACAGACTATAATATTTCCTCTAACGACCCCAATTTATGGCTGTATGATTTCCATGCTAATTTAGCCCCTCCATTTGTTCCAGAATTGGACTGTTTTCCATCTATGATCTCTTGTCATTCTCCTGGAGAAGATTGGATGAATGACCCTTTCTCCTTTAGCGAACTTTCCAGTGCACTTGACCACCTACATGATTCTTCCCCTGGTGTAGATGGCATCCCCTACTCCTTCATTTGCAAATCTTCTAAATTATGTAAATCATTTTTTCTTACTATTCTCAATACCATTTTTTCTTCAGGAATCATCCCTAAATCTTGGAAAACACAGTTAGTTGTTCCTATCCTCAAGCCTGGTAAAGACCCAAATGACCCTACTTCTTATCGACCTATTGCTTTATCCTCTGTTTTGGCTAAAATAATGGAGAATTTAATTAAAAACCGTTTAGAGTGGTTTATGGAAAGAAATAATTTGCTGGCAAAGAATCAATTTGGCTTTAGAAAGGGTAAGAGTGCTTTGGATAACCTTAGTATTTTTACGTCTGAGGTCAGGCTTGCTTTTACTAAAAATGAGCATGTTATTGGGGCATTCTTAGATATCTCGGCTGCATATGATAATGTCAAACTTTCTTTACTTAGGGAGAAAATGCTTCAACTAGGTGTTTCTGAAAGGTTGACTAATATTATCTTTAATATGTTAGTATGTCGCTATGTATCTGTTCGTTATCATTCTATTCTTCTTCCTCCTCGGGCTGTGTGGAAGGGCCTTCCGCAAGGCTCGGTGCTTAGTCCTCTTCTTTACAATATTTATACTTCTGACTTAGATTTATGTGTTTCCCCTTTTTGTAAGATTTTACAATTTGCCGATGACGTAGCATTATTCACCGTTTCTCCTTCTTTTTCTGAAGCTTCATCTTGTATTAATTCGGCTTTGTTTTACCTAAATCAATGGCTATCTGATCATAATCTCTCTCTCTCTGTGCCTAAATGCAATGCTGTTATTTTCTCTCGCAAACGTAATGTGCCACCTTTAGAAATTCGTGTTGGTGAAGAGACTATTCCCTTAAAGGATTCTGTCAAATTCTTGGGACTTATTCTAGATTCCAAGTTAACAGGTATCCCTCACCTGGCATATATTGAGCAGAAATGTGAAAAAGGAGTGAATGTCATGAGGGCTCTTTCTGGAGTCCGGTGGGGTTCTCATCCTTCTTGTCAAAAACTAGTTTACGATTCTATTGTTCGTAGCCATTTTGATTACGGAGGGTTCCTACTTGAACCATGCAATAAAACTGCTATGGCCAGGTTGGATAGAATCCAGTCGAAATGTTTAAGAATTATTACAGGTGCTATGAATTGTTCTCCTATAAATGCTCTACAGGTTGAATGCTTGGAGGCTCCTCTCCATCTTCGACGTCAATACCTTGCTGATAGGTTCTTATATAAAGTAATTCAAATAAAGTCTCACCCTCTTATTCCTGTTCTCAATTCTCTTCTGAATATTCTACCAAATTCTCCATATTGGTTACATAAGGACCCGCCTCTGCTTATAATTTCATTTAAAAAACTCAAAGAACTTCCTTGTTCAGTTTATCAGTCCTCATCTCATCCCATATTTGAAAGTGATTACCTCTCTTTCATTTCGTCCATCCATTATTTTGTCCTTAGGCATAGAGAAATATGATATCGATGCTAACAAACATTTTGAGAAAATTTTAGCCAATAATTGGCGCGACTGGCTTACAATTTACACTGATGCTTCTAAATCATTACATAATGACACGCCTGTCGGGTCAGCAGACTGGATTCCTAAATTTAGAATCATTCTTAATTTTAAATCTCCTTCTTTTAATTCAATCTTTACAGCAGAATCAATAGCTCTCTTGGAGGCTGTACTGTATGTGGAATCTCATAATCTGAATAGATCCATAATCTTTACTGACTCGTTGTCTTGTTTAAAAGATTTGCTAAGTTTTCCATTTAGATCGCGGGATCATTGTGTAATCACGCTGAAAATTAAAGAAGCTTTACACAGATGTCATGTATCTGGCGTAGATGTGGTTTTAGCCTGGATTCCAAGTCATGTTGGTATTCTTGGAAATGAAACTGCCGATTCCTGTGCCAAAATGGCCATTCATTGTGGCAGTAACAATTACAATTACTGTTTTGCTCGTGATCTACGTCCCCTAGCCAAAACTTCTTTATTATGTTCATGGAATGAAGAGTGGCAGTCCAGCAAGCTGGTGAAAGGTCGATTTTATGGATCTATTCAACCTCTTATTCCATTAAAACCGTGGTTTAGTGTGCGAAGAAATGTAAACAAATTTGCCACTTCAATAATAATTCGACTTCGTTTGGGGTTTGTTTGTACACCGGTCTTTTTAGCGAAGATGCACATTAGAGATCATTCTATCTGCGATTGTGGCTTGGACGACGGCACTCTCGAGCACTTGTTTTTCTTCTGTCCTAACCTTTCTGTTCCTCTTTATGACTTATTGCCTAACTGTATACCCCGCCCAGTAAACATTCCTTTTCTTCTATCCCTAGCTCACACCCCACTTATTGACGTCTTATATAGATTCATATCCATTAATAAGATATTATTATAATGAATTTGCATGATTTAAAATATATTTTTATGTTTTTCACTTAGGTATGTATATAGATGATTTATTTTACTTAGAATAATTTAACTTTCTACTGATGACTTACCAAGCTTCATTTTAATTAAATTTATTTTTTGTTTTAGTAATAGAAATCAGACTAACCTTTGTATTTTCAGTTTTTATTAGGGACCGGGCATTTTTCTTTTTTATACTTTTATTCTCTCCACCTTGACGTTGGCAGAATCATCGGGGAACGATGGGGGCCATTGTATTAAAAAAACAGAACAGAACATACCAAAGAGTATATTTATTATACGGGAAAAGAGAGTCCTCTCGTGTGAAATTTGTGCAACACATTTTGAAGCGCAGTCTGTATTTCTGAACGAGAACTATAATTTATACGTATATGTATAACTAGGTATAGATAAACATGTATCTAGCGATATAGGTATAGTATACCTTTATACTAATTCATTCTTGGTGTTATTGTAAATTATTACCAAACTTTAGTTTTTACAAGAGTAAAAACTAAATACGTTTGGTAATAATTTACAATAACACCAAGAATGAATTAGTATAAATTATTACCAAACTTTAGTTTTTACAAGAGTAAAAACTAAATATGTTTGGTAATAATTTACAATGACACCAAGAATGAATTAGTATATACAAGAGTAAAAACTAAATGGGTTTGGTAATAATTTACCCGGTTATAGAAAAATAAAAAACATGAAATAATCAAAAAACCTTTATTTTCTATTTTTATAATTTTTATGTTTGTCATAGTATGCTAGAGCTGCCAACTTTACTTCATCAACTCCCTGGTACTTCAACTTTCCGGCCAAAATTCGATTGATTGATCTACACCAGCTATATATTAAAACATTTATTGTTGAATTTGTGAACATTTCATAGATCTTTTCTTTATGTTCAGGACATTTAAATGGATTTAAAACTAACATCTGGACAAATGAAATAATGTTAAATTTTATTTAATTTTTAGGCACATTTTGTTTCAGAAAAGAGATGGCTAAGCTCTGAATTTCTTTGAAAAACAATTCTGTTTCTTTACTAGGATAACAAAGCCATCTCTTTTGTTTGTACTCCTTGGCACGGATAAAAATATTATTAACATTTCTGATTACAGCTAACATATGTCAGGTCTTTTGTCATTAAATTATTTCTTGCCTTTAAGAAGATGAGGGGGGTCATACAGAGGGACTATGCTGGTGCCTTTAATTCATAAAACCTCATGACGCTACTCTCTTCCATTTCGTAAATACATGGCTTTACTTTCTTGAACCAGTTCATTTATGGCACTCACATTAACTGGGCTTTGATCACAAACTGTTTACCACAATAAGACCTGCTTCTATACATTTTATGACAACATTTTTTAATTGTACTTTAGTTAAGCTATTGGTAAAATAATAACATATTGGCTGCTTAAAATTGTTTTTCACTCCCTTCACCATGAAAACGAGTACATGGTCAGAAAACATTGCCCTTGGGATTTAAAGTAAAGACTTCTAATTTATCTTTATGTACTGAATAAAAAAACCCGAGGTGTAATTGACATTTCGTCAAATATAAGGCTACATAAGCGGTCCGGGGCTTCTTTATTCAATAAATCCTGTTTTATTTTTTCAAATATAACATGATTTAAGCCAGGCGATAATTTATTTGACTTAGTAAACGTTTCATTGCTTTACTTGAAGGAAGTGTAAAAAGTTTGTATAGTAGTCTATAGCATTTAGGACTTTTTTTGTACAGTGACAAACTTAAAATTTTCTCTTCAATAGAAAATCGCCTTCCTTTTGATTTTTTAGTTGTTTGTCGTTGCATGTTCGTAAATAATTGAGCAGGTTTAGTCATACGTTTTGTAACTTCTTTAAACGCTATATTTTCGGCAAATTTATGTCCATTAGCCAATCGTTCTTTGAACAGTTGGCTCCTTTTGCGCAAACGACTTGCTTCAGCTTGTAAGCACCTGATCTTCTGCTGGAGCGGTCTTGTAAAGTTATGAACACCAAAGGGCTTGCAAAGAACACCTGAAAAACCAAATAATAATAATTTAAAAAAACTCTTAAATCTGTTTGTAATATATCCTGCTAGAGAGATTTATTCTAAGATTTATTTAAATAACACTACCCCTACGTCTTTTGTTTCAGAGCATATATTGAGATAGGATAGTATTAGCATTGCACATAATCCAAGCATTAATAATGGACCTTCAGGTGACAGGCTTTTGCATACTATTAGTTCTCGTTCGATCGTTCCAGCCCTTATCATCCCCCTGTTGGGCAAATACCTTTACCAATGAAGGCCAGTGTTTTTGTGCCCTATCTACTTCATCTCGCCACCTCCTATGTGGTCTGCCGCGACGCCGATTTGATGAATCTGGGCACCACTCGGTGGTCATACTGGTCTATAGGTCAGGCATGCGGCAAATGTGACCAGCCCAGTCCCACTTCAGTTTGGCCGCTTTGTATGCAACATGCGTGATCTGTGTCTTGGAGTGTGTTTGTTGGTATTGTGTTTCGGACTTTGTCCGTTAACCTGACACTATTTCTGATATTATTTCTGATTGACTAAATCTTTATAATCACATTATGAGTAGGTAAAGATAACGTGAATATAACAATTACCTTTAACAGGCCTTTTTGTTCTAGTTTTACTTAGTGCGCTATAATTATGTGCCACCAATACATTAGGTACAGCAGTGTTACTTTCATCTGAAAAAAAAAACAAAAAGAAAATTTAAACATCTGTAAGTAAAGAATCATCATAACAGCCCATTAATGTCTCACTGCAGGGACGGGCCTCCTCCCGTGACGGAGGGTTACTTGGCCTACTAATACCACGGTGGCCAGACGGATTGGTATAGGGTTTAATTTCAAGTTTTCCTTCTTTTTATTTCGTAAAGATAGTAGTTACGGTTATTCCCTTAGTCGGTTTTTACTACACCCATGGGATGAGATGGGGTGGTGACATATTGTATTCTTACTCCGTCACCACACGGATATAAGTAAAGAATACATTTACCCATTTCAAAGGTGTAGTAAGTTTAAACTTATGTAGTAAAATACAAATAGAATATACAATAGAATACAAAATTAACTAACTTTTTACAAACTTTTATCATTTAATATCTATCTATATATATATACTTATAATAATGCTGAATATTTGTTTATTTGGAACTGGAACCATCAGCCGTATTTAAATAATTATTTTTGTGTTTCATAGCCTACTTCTTCTAGAAGATTATAGGTTTTTCTCAAATAAATATTACATATATAGAGCAAGAAATATGGGGGATAAGTTTGTAATAACTTTTTATTGCGTATTTCGATTTGTTTTAAATTTACGTAGAAAAACAATAAGAATATAATTATGAACATGCAGCGCAATCTTTTGGCGGGTGGGTGGAAACACCGGGACTAATTAGTAAGAAATGTTAAATGGTACCTGAAGTAAAAGCAGTAGGTGTTTGTAGAATATCAGCACCAATGGTGGGAGCAGGTTCTATAACCTCAGCGGGAGCAGGTATATTACTGCTACCTAAAACATAATTATAAAATTAAAATTATTATTTGTTATGTACAGCTAGGTTCAAACTTGTTATAGGATCAGAGGCATCAGTAATAGAAAATTAAGCCGAATAAGCTTAGCTTATCCATACATTTCACAGGACTAGAACTGCATACATTATTAGGTGTGGTGCTTACTGCATGTTAATTAGTGTGCCACAACATACCACAACTGAATATGTCAATCCAGCTTTACACTTTTCAAAAATTGTGTTACTATGTTAATAGTACAATTTTTGATTAAAGCTTATTGCAGAGGTATTAGTAAGAAATATTTGTTACCTGAAGTAGAAGCAGCAGGCATTTGTAGAATAATAGCAGCAATGGTGGAAGCAGGTTCTGAGATAACCTCAGCGGGAGCAGGTATATTACCTAAAATTAAATTTTTGATTTACTCACTATGATTTTAGTAATGATAATAAATGAAGTCTAAATTATAAACTATAGATGTAAATTGTAATAATTTAAAGAGAATCAATGATCTCACAGTTAAACTGAGCAAGCAGTTTGGTCTTCAAATTCATCATCTTCAATTATTCATCCATCCAAAATATAGTTACAAAATTAAAATTCTCATAAATTACATAGAAGTTGGTCTACACTTGATCAGATACATCAGTAAAAGAAAATAATTAAGTACAGGTCAGTGCTATACACTTTACACTTACCAGGCAAATTCAAAGTTGGAACAGCCAGGGCATTTAGGCGTTTAAAACGGTTCCTGTGTTCATCAGAAAAGTGTAGATCACAAACTCTCTTTTTCTTAAACATTTCATAGTCTAATGAGGTTTCCAGCTTCCCTCCAAGTAGAGTAACCCAAGCTTGAAATAGTTCAGGAAATTTACTAGGATTTGGCATTACACAAATCCGGTGTGTTGCAACACAACACCTGAAACAAGTACAAAAAATAATGTTGCTTAACTGTCAGTCAAGAGATCTAAATTACATTTTACTGATACAAATTTGATATAAAAATGTGAATATTATGGTTATGATTCGATTAAGATTCAAGAGTTTGTAGGCTAGAATATGTTTAAAGTCTGCATTACATTTTTTTAAGGGTGGTATTTAAAAGCACATCAAAAAGAGTACATCTTGTATACAAAAATTTCATTTCATATTTCATATTTATTTATTTAGCAAAATAAGTACAGCCATTAACACAATATAGGTACAGAAATTAACTTAGTATAACAGTGTTGTGTTGAACTCTGGTACCCAAGGTAAGATTAAACTTGTGTTATGGGTACCAGGGCTCCCGCAGCTAATACAGGTAATTTACAATTTTTGTATAAAAAGACGTATAGCTATGTGCGTGAATGTATGTGTGTGTGTGTATGTGTGTGTGTATATATGAGTTGTGTAAATTACATTATGTGTAGTGTGTGAATGTTAGATTATTAGTATTTTTTCAGCAAATACTCAGTTTCCGCGTATGTTTTATTCATCAGCCAGTTAGTAACCATTTTCTTACACTGGGGTCTGAGGAAAATAATCTGAATTCACATCAAAAATACTATTTGAGCAGCAAAATTCACAACTTACAATATATTTTATTAAAATATTTACTTATACTATATTAACATCAAATACTATGCGTTTCAAATAAGAATAGGATCGCACTTGCTGCTAACTTCATGTGGGAACTGTCATTTTAGTACGACCAACAAAAAAAATCGTAAAATAATTTAAATAAAAATATGTAGCGTTGAAAATTCCGAAAGAAACAGATTGTTTTACTTAACGAAAAAAATGTTTCATCGTTTTTTACCGTTTTATTTGTTTGTTACATTGAAACAATAACATAAAAAACCGTACAAAAACAACCGTTTTATTGAAAATTTTGCCGTTTGTTACACATGGAATCCGATTCGGATAAAGAACGTAGCTATGTTGCCATAAGTGGTGTGGAAGAATTGAATTCCAATTAAAATTCAATGAATGTAAAAATTTATATAACATTATTGAAGTAAAAATTAATAAAATTTTGTGTTTATTTTTTTCCCACCTTACATAACATTCATGAAGTTCGTTAGAAATGCGGAACAAGATGGCGCTCTGACAGTCCTATTCTTATTTGAAACGCATAGTAGTTGTTCTGCTATTTATCTTAAAGTAAAGCTTTATTATTAATGCATAGCTAATAATTACTTACGCACATCAAACCAATGAATAGTTAAAATAACAGCTTCTATTTTCATAATAACATTCAACAGTTTATCTAAAAGAATTTTAATATAGCATTATGGAGCATTTATGATCACAGTTCTAATTTAACATAACCTACAGAAGTTGGAATCCTGGTGTTTTTTTATATACCTATATCCAAAAGTATCTTGTTTCTGGTAGCAACTGGATTTTTAGTAGTGTTGCATATAAATGGATAAATAACTTGATTAAGAAATGTATAAAAACTAATATGTACTAGAAAAAAAACAAGTTAATGAATATTATAGTTATGTAGAGAAGTTATTAAAAAAAATTAAGAAATGAAGATAAATATATTATATTAAGAATTACTTTTGAGGTGCTTATTTATATATATTCTACTTGTATAGTTATTTTGCTGTCAGAATGAGATAATTTGCTGCACACTTAGTATTTTTGATGCAACATAAATTTATTTGTCTCGCATTAGAGAAACAAAGTAATGTGGTTTTGATGTAAATTTTATTGTGTTAAGGGCCTTTACGCGGCTCACTAGCGCCGCCAATAGATAAAAAATCATAATTCGCAAATAGGTTAGATAATGTAAAATGTTGATAACAAAGTCTTGAGAAAAGGCAATAAAATATTTATATAACACACTCTCAACACTTTAAATGTTTTTCAATTAGTTAAATTTCGCATTCGAAAAAAAAACGGCCGTTTTTGTTTATAATGCAATATTTATTTAATTGGAAAACATTTAAAGTGTTGAGAGTGTGATAAAAAAATACTTTATTACCTTTTCTCAAGACTTTGTTATCAACATTTTAAATTATTTATCCTATTTGCGAATTATGATTTTTTTTCAATTGGCGGCGCTAGTGAGCCCTATAAACGCTCTTAAGTAATTAATACTGTAATACTAGTTTTTGTAAACGTTTAGTTTATTTGTTGTGAAGTTATTTATTTAATGTAAAAAAGAATAGCATTGATGAAAATAAATTGAAGTGAGATTATTTATTTGATGTGCAATTAATAATTTCCTTTTTATTGACAATTACATTAAGTGACTTCTATTAAGTATAAACATCAGCGTCCTTGAATATGATATAGATTAAATATAACTTTTAAACTGTTGAAACAAATAGTAATAAGTAGTATGAAATAATATTAGTAGTTGCAAGTTTTGTGACAGACCTAAAGTCAAAAAATATTTTTCAAAGAAGACTAATTTGTAGCTTACCAGTGTTGGTGTTTTTACAACCAAATGCACAGCGGTGTGGCATTGTGTTAAAACGATGAATGCACACAAAACAAAAGTGTCTTTTCTCACGTATTAAAGTCCAACAAATCTAATAGGTACGGTATGACAGTTCTGACAAATTGAATAATAAGGTTGGGATAAAAAAATCGATTACAATAATATCCGAAATTTAAGAGATCGATTACGATAATATCCGATTTTTAAGACACTTTAATAATTAATCTCATTATTAGTAAAGGGTAAAACCTTTTGTAAAAAAACGAATGCGAATAAAAAAAAATCCAAACATTACTTTTATTTTAATTATAATTAATTAAATAAAAGTAATCTTTAGGATTTTTTATTCACTACTAAGACCTTAATAAGTTGCCTCCCGTCACCTTCGACCACGTCGAGTAATAGTTATAAGTAATACTTAGTTACGTGTCTAACGATAATAACGATTTTTCGTATATGTAAACGATTTTTTTGCATACAAGTGTATCCGAAGAGTCGCAACACTACGAGCAGTAACCTAACTACGTGACTTTGCAATGAGGTCAAGAATAGAACTATAAGATATTATTTACTATGTAAATATGTGTTATTTTGCTTTGTTTGAAAGTTTTCAATTAAATTTATATATTAAGAATTGTACATTTTTAGATACAATAATAAAATCTTTCTAAATTCATGGTTTTACGAAAAAGGTTTTCGTAACTGAATAATGTACGCATGAACAAAGTTGTTTCAGTTTGAAAAATATGAAACGTCATACTGTATCTTTTAGATTTGTTGAACTGTAAGTTTGTTTGCTAACGCACTAAGGGCAGCAAGAACTTTGGCACTGGTTTCCAGTAGGCTCTGTATCAAGACGGAGGAGTGATCTCTACTCAACGTCTGATAAAGACAAACACAATGAAAACGACAAATTACACACGAACTACGGAGAAACAAAAACAAGCGCAAACGCAAGTTTAGGCGGCCATATTGGGCTGGACTGGGTTTGACGTTGCTCAGTTTGTTTACGTTTCACAGATAAAAAATCTGATGTAATTTTTATATTATCTGTCGCATGTTTCGGGTTCAATAATACAGAGGCGCTGCTTTCTACCGAAAGGTGCTAAATGTTCTATGTGTCCCCCCCCTGGAACATACTGTTGTTTTGTTGTTGCTATTGTGCAGTGTGCTGCGTTATTCCGACTAATATATTTAACATTCTTACGTGTTTGTGCTGATTAGTTACAAAACGTCTCAAGGAAAAGGAGAAGTGTATTACAAAGTTTCACATCTTAAAACGCAGAATTTATGTAAATTGAAAAGCAAATAAGTGAAGGCAAAATGGCAAATGACTCGGAAACTAACATTACGATTAATAAACAGTCAAGAGTCCTGCATTTCAGTGATGGAGTTGACGAGGAAATTGAAGAAGAACATGTGGATGAAGTTACGAGTAGGCCACCAGAACCAGACGTAGATCCGGTAAGTACTCCAATATCCAATGAAGCGTAGCGTATTCCATATTAGTTTAACTGTTCACGTTAACTCAGAGCTATAAATATCAATGACGTGTTTGAATGTATTATGTTCCTAAAAGTAGTGTTTATACAACCTTGTGTTAATCAATATAACATTACTTTGCTGTAGCAAAAACATACATGATTCAGTGTTTGGGTGGTTTTAGTATAAACAAAACCGTAACAAAAGTCTTGACATAATTGATGCTGATGAAATTTATTACAAAATCTGACTGTAAAGCTGTCATTCCAAATAAGGGTTTGCTATAAAAGTTCTCTGCTTCAGTGGAGAGAACTTTGAATGGTTTTGGTTATTGTTTTTATTTTCTCTGATAAAAGGGACTGGGAACCTTACTTTATTATATTTAATTTATGTAATTTATTTAATCATATACAATTTTCATAAGTGGACAAATCAAGTGACCAATATTGTCTTTGTTTCAGAAATCACTGACATGGGGGCCATGGTTCTCACATTATGCCTGGAAATCTGGTAACAAAGTTTTAAATGCTGTTGATTATGCTGGAGAATCCCTTGCAGGCTTCTTTGGTATTACCACACCAAAATATCAAATAGAAATAAATGAATATGAAAGAATACAACAAGAGAAAAAGGCAATAGAAGAAGAATCATCAGGTTGGGTCCCAAAAAATGGTGGTGGAGATATTCCATTAGTTATAAATGAGCCTATGAAGGTTATAGACAAAGTAGAAGAAGCCTGAATTTAAAACCAAATGGTATAAACTTTTACCCTCTTAGTCATAAACGCCTCTTAAATTTAATCACTGTTTAGCGAGATTTTTATTACGAAAACCAACCTTATACCAAACAACGTAATAGTTTAAGCTAATTAATCAATTGACTAAAATTTAAGAGGCGTTTATGAGTAAGGGGGTTAATCTTAAAATCCCTAGTCTTTGCCTTAATCAGTACTTATAAATTTGTATTCATTTCTAAGTTACTCTTTTGGCAGAATGTGTTGTTATAACTTTGCTTTATTTATGAAAGTAATTTAAAAACACTTTTAACGCTATGATATTATTAATCACAAATGTTAATTAATAAACCAACCTTTTTATTGTGATGAAACATAAAGAAATGTAAAGCTTATTTGATGGATTATTAAATAATCTAGACTCTAATAATTAATTAAGTATAATATATTTATATTTTTTGTAAAGTTGGTACCTACTAATCAATGGTGGAAGTTTTTTTTGTATATCATGTTAATTTATTTATTGGTTGGATTAGAGTAACAAAGATTTATTTGTTTTTAAAACCAAGTATTATTACTTTGCCTAAAACAAAACTATATCATTTTATTTATTACCTAGAGTTATTTATATTTAATTATTCTTAAGTCATAATCTCAGAATAATATTTTTTTTTTTTGTAATAAATAACTTTTATTTAAAATTATTGATTTTATTTTGTTTCGTAAAATGATAAAATTCATCTTACTGTCTGTAAGCATCGCCACTGTAAGAGGAAAAATTACCCTAGGACGAGAATGTATAGTTTCCTAATAAATGGTGGATTAGACTAAATCCTTAAAAATCACACCTACATATAAATTTAACTGCTTGGCTTACATGGAAAGTATGTTAAGGGGATTATTATAAGAAATTCAACACTAATCAGGGTCACAAAATAAAAATTGTATACAAGACTGGTGAGCATTATGTAAACTACTAAGCGGTACAAGAGTTGAACGTAGTCTGTAGTATTTCAAACAGATGTCACCACTGAGTAATTCTAAAGCGACATCTATCGCACAATAGCGCCAATACACAGGTAATAACTTTGTTTTCTTTCTTGCTTCTTACGCCAGATGGCATCACTACATATACAAAATTGTAGAGATTCTATTAAAAAGAAAAGTTAATTAAGAAAAAAGTACTCGTACAATACTGTATAGATAGTTTTACTCTTAGGTTTGAATATTGTATATTTTATATATTTCATATTACTTGCTTGGTTCATTTAATATTGTTTGGGAGCTTTATACAATCTAAACGAAAATTTCGGTAAGACTAAACGTCTTTACAAAACACGATTGATATTTTTCAAATATACAGAAGGAAATGACCATTGATATTTTCCTAATTATGATTAGCATTAAGATAAAGCTTAGATACTTACTGCACCCGAAATTAAGGTTGAATATCGTTTGACAAGCTGACACATTATAAATTACACCTCTTACAGAAACGAGAAGGACGTATGTGCTCTATTGACTGGTAGATGAAATTCAACTTAATTTGTATGTAGTTAGAGTTGATTGACGTTAGTTTGCCGTCCATATGTTATTGTTTGTCGGTGTTTAGCATGTGATATGTCGAAATGTAAACGGTTCGAGCGTTGTCCGCAGATCAATATGCGTGTTGCGCGGGCCGTGAGGGTGTTCGCCCTATGCGATTGGCCGGCGTATGTGGGGCGGGGCGATCGTGTGTGAGGCGGCGCACATACTCGCACTCTACGCGCCCGTTTTGGCGCCAAATTGGGCAATAGGCATTCCATTCTCAAGTTTCGCGTTCAGGCCACTAAGATAAGCAAGGTCGGTCGTAGACAGAGCCAATACTTTTACTGTCTTACTAATAAAAATTTTCTTATACAGTCGTTATACACATGAATACTTATTCATTGAATAGGAGCGTAATAGCTGTTTATACACTACTTGACTAATAAACCATGTATAAGCCTTGGGTAACTATTAAATAGCTATGACACTGACCACTGGCAATACTGTCAGAAACATTCTAAAAAGTAATATAATCAAAAATGTAATATAATAATTCTCCATTTTCAAATCTCTGCCGTATTGAGCATTCTCTGAAAATTCGGGAATCATGAGTACTTCCCCTCCAGTGTACTACAATGTCCCTTATTAATAGGCTGGAATCGCATACCACTTATACGTTTATTGAACACACTCCTTTTCTATTGATATAGTATTGTCACCACCAACCTTTTTGATCTTAATATGTGTGCAATCAGGCAATAGCATTTGTTACGTTTCTGAAGCCACATACGAGTATATTACGAAATTCTGCTATGACTTCCTTTTCCACTTCAAGAGTTCGTGGCATATGAATAAAATGGTAAGCTTTCCTTGCTAGTGCAATAGCAACTCGTGTCGGCATACATTTGTCGCGGATTGTTGACTGTCCTGACGTGAATGTCTGCAGCATCATCTTCCACTTTCTGTCGCGCCCATGTCCTTAATGCTGTACAAACTTGAAGATCTCTTGAAAAGACACGACCTCTAGTACTCTGTTCGATTTCACCACGGATTAAATCTACCACTTCCTTTGCATACGCCTTCGTAAATCTTTATTTGGTTTTAAACTTACAATCATCTAAAATAAACGGATTATAACGAGATTAGTAGTTTTTACTTTCTTGGTGGTTCTTCACTCTCCATTTCGTCAAAAATGTCAAAATAATGTAAATAATCCATAATTAGAGATAAATCAACACAATATTGTAAGTTATGCACTTGTTAAACGAGGTCTGTCGACTGAATAACAGTTGTATAAAGTGACGTACAACTTACACCACCGCTATAACAGGCGTATAGCTAGAGTGTGTTTATTAGTAACGTTTTTGTTATAACCTTGTTATAACGAGTGTGTAAATGTTTATTAGTAAGACGGTTAGAATTTTGTTATACTGGGTACGATTTAGAAATTTGTTTTAACAGAACTCTGAATATTTTTGTTATTGCATGTAATATTAGGATTAAGTTGCTATTAATTCTTTTTCTGTTGTTAACATCCTATCAATGTGTATTTTTCTTGCGTCTAATGCAAGTTAAATTCATATTGATTGCCAATTTTTGTTAATTACTTATAGATATTTACCTATCTTGAGTTGAGTATAGATTGATAGAGCGATCAACAAAGGTTTTAAGAATAAGTACCTATTGCAAATACTTACTTACTAATTGATACCTACTTAATGTTCCTAAAATAATAGGAGCCTATGTGTAGCTACTAAGAACTTATTACAGTTGATAGACAAACGCGGGAACAAAAAGGTCTTGAGAAACCCCAACTAGGTTAGACCCCTGGTATTAGAAAACATTTAATAAGCCCATAATTAATTAGGAGTTAAAAGCATTATGCAGTTGTATCTTCTGACTGACTTAGGTAGAGCTACCTAGTTGATGGATCTGATAGTATTAAAAGAAATAACAAGTACCTACCTATGTAATAAATTAGGAGTCATACGTAAGTATACCTACTTACTATGCAACTCTAAATTCGCACTGTTTAAAAGTGTGGACATAGATTTACATTAGGTAAACTTATTTTCGATAAAACATGGTGCAAAGGTAATTTAGATAAGGTAGAGCTAGCTACGCTCTATAATGCTATTAATGTCCGTCGGAATTCTCTAAGATTATTCTACAGAAGGCCTAGAACCTGCGACACGTGACACCTAGAAAGAACACCGGGTGGTTTTTGTTTTCCACACGTTATAAAAAAAGTTAGCTTTAATGGAGACATTCTCTATAGCCCCGGACAATATCTATTTATTTACCTATAAAATAATAGCTTATGCCGTTAATGGTTAGCCATCAACAATAACCAAAACATGTTTCTTTCCATACAATTACAAATATAATTTACGACCAACGCATATAATTATTAACTAATTCAATAATTCGTTAACAGTACAGGTCATTCCGGACAATATGGCTGACATAAAAGACACGCACCAAAGTTGCCAGTGTAAAAAAAATATTGCAAATTAAAAATAGGCGCGTGGTCGAACTAGTTAAACTGGTTCGTAAACTTGAATTACTGGTTTTTTGGGTTTAGACTATTGTGTACAAAAAAATTGCGTGAATTTGCCAAACACAACGATTTTCTATGGATTGCCATTTTATAATAGTTTTCTATCTATTTCTTTTTTAATTATTTTTAATCCGTAACATTCAGGATTTGTTAGAGAAAGGGTTTGTGTAATTGACAGCTGTTAGGGCACGAGCTAAGGAAATCAATCTTTTGTAATTTGATCATGTTTCCCAGGTGGTGTCTTTGGCAAGAGGCTATATAGTTTGATAACGCACTTAGGTATGCTCGCCTAATACCTACACCTGCAAGCAGAGTAGTTTCAATAAAAATATATTAGGTATTATCTTTATTTAATTATCTTCATAAGTGCCGCCATGCATTATTTAGTATTCTTCTGATCGGTAATAAAGAGCGAGACTAACACAGATTGAAACTTCATTGATATAAATGATAAAAATATTAACGAGTTTAAAAAACAAATAACCCCCTTACTCATAAACGCCTTTTAAATTTCAGTCAATTGATTAGCTTAAATTCTTACGGTTTTGTTTGGCATAAGGTTGGTTTTGCTAATAAAAATCTCGCTAAACAGTGACCAAATTTAAGAGGCGTTTATGAGTAATAGAATATAATAGAATAAAATATCTTTATTTGTATAAAATGTAAGTAAGGGGGTAAATGTCTGTGTGGTTTCGAGTTCTTCGTCTCTAGGTAAAATAGTGTCTTTTGTATCCGTTAGTCGCCTTTCATGACAACTCTGGAAGAGAAAAGGTATCATCATTTCATATTTTTAGTTCGTCACCACACAGAGCCAACATTAACTCATTAGTGTTTGTAAAAACACTTGTATTCTTACAGTAGGTTTTACGGTTAAGATGATAGAGCCTGCAAGCTAATCTTCTTTTTTCATTTTAGCTCTACAGTGTGCTGTGCTTCATTTACAGGTATTATAGGTACCACTATTATTTCTGCTAGTGATACAATAAAGGGGTTAAGATTAGGACCATCGATATTCGTTCAGTTAAGATAAGTATAAGTTATAATAAAACATAAAACATTAATCAATTAGTCTATCGCACAAACAGTGTGTGCAGAAACATCAAGCAAAGTAATGGTAGTTAACTTTAAAACTTTCGTGTTTCATTTTGAGAGTCTACTCGTGACCACGGCTGGTGTAACCTGGCCGAAACGTCGAGAGCCTCAAAGGTAAATTATTACTAAATATTTACCAAACAATATACGTGTTAATACCCGTGTTAATAATAATTACACAATGGTAGTTAATTTTTATTACGTTCTATAAGTATTTATAAATTTTAGTCATTTATTATTTACATGTATTATTTTTAGAACACAAAAGACCGCTGTGATTATAATAACAAATCAATAAGTACCAACATTACGTTCCAAATAATAAAAAAATATTCTTTTGTCTATTCATGCAGGTAGGAATAGAATGCAACACTAATTCGTTCGATATTCAAATTTTTGCAAACGGTCTTCAACCCCACAGCAGATGTTCTACTTTTAACTTTTGCATGCATTTGCAGAGTTGTTTATTAAAAAAAATCTTTTGTGGCCATTTAAAAAATAAAGCTTGCAACACAATACCTCATGCAAATTAGAAAGTAGCATATCGCTAAAGGTCCTTTATCGAACAGATTGATTTGCGATTTTAAACTGTATGTTGATATAAAAGAATCGAAATTTAAATGTGTAATAAAATATTTCCTATGCAATGTAACTGCAAGATAATTGAAACTTACTAGCTGTGGAGTAGAGTTGTTATTCGCTTAAAGGGGTAATGATTAGAAAATTTGCATAAACGACGCACACCTTTCCCGTTGATCCTTTTTATGCATTTTGACTGACAGTTTTCATTGAATAGTGATATTATTAGAATGTTATATACATACAATGTTATGTACTTCCGATTTAATGCAGTTACCAAAGAGTAATATTATGTCGGGGTTTAATCTTCTTTTTTGCCATTTTTCTATAAGGCAGTTGATACAAAATGAGAGAATCGAGTTATCGACATGCATCGAAATGATTAAGTAGATGCTTACAAGAACTTAAAAGAAGACTAAGAAAAAGGTTTCATGATAATAATAATATTCCTCACACATTTACACGGCGGTTTTGAATCCCCCACGGAATAATTTTTTGATCCTCAAATAATAGTCACGAGCTTTTCAATATACACTTTATTTTCATACTTATCAATTATATTAAACAGCACCTTAACGATCACGTGAAACCTTTATAAATAATACGTTGCCTTCAAGAACCAAACTTTGGTACAAAGCTTATACAAGATGCAGTAGAACAGCTAGAAACACACTAGGGGTACATTGCCTCTACATAAATAATAACTATATACATATTGTTAACCATAAACGGGTTGGAATGTTTATGCAAAATTGTTGCACCTTTGAGATAACCTATTTTGCGATTTAGGTTTGGGTTTTGACTGGTAGGAGAAGAAGAGGCTGTGTGGTTTTGTACGATAAAAATTGGAGAAAGTTTGGTGATATAATTTTTTTAAAAACCAAATAATTAATTTATCTCCGGCCAGTCTAATTAGGTACCTAACCTCCAAGCAATAGTAAGCTATAATATATTGCATAGTAAAATTACTTACTGTTTAGGTAAAAGGATAGGATAAAGATCATACGCAGCAACTTTAAATCTCAATAAATAATACGTTGCCTCAAGTACAACTTTGGTACAAAGCTTATACAAGATACTGTAGAACAGTTAGTGACGCACTAGGGGTACATTGCCTCTACATAAATAATAACTAAGTACATATTATAAATCGTTAAACATAAAAGGGTTGGAATATTTATGCAAAATAGTTGCACGTTTGAGATAATTTTGCGATTTGGGTTTTGCTTTTTTGAGATTTTAACTAGTAAAAATAATAATTAAAATAATTTAAATAATATTGTTACCAAAACTTTTACTTATCAATAGTTAGTGCATATTAAAATAAATGAACTGATAACGAACTGCACAAAACCAGTTTAGACCACTTAAAAAATTTTGCAAACCAGTTTTGCAAACCCTAAACTGCTAGAGGGACACTTAAAAACTTTTAATATAAACACAATGAAGCACGATCGTATAACGGGTGGGCAGTGTCCATACAATGGACATACTAGCCGATTAATTCGCTACACAATGACCAGGGGCTAGGCCGAGAGGTCATATTTAGGTAGAGGGGTTAAGGGTCAGTAAGGGTTATTGGTAAATAGGAGCGTATGTTTAAAATTCTGAGGGAGTGACGCGGCGGTAAAGTTGGGTAACATGTCGCGGCAGTGAAGGGTTGACAATTTATGTTGCTTGTGTTTGGTTTTGTACCTATTTTAATAATATTGGAAATTTAATTTACTTACTTGTATGAGGTAGTGTTTTAGAATCCCAACCAAGAAAAGCATTTATTTGATTCACAATTAATTGCCCTGTTATTTGTGAACTTAGGTATAAATACAAGGGAAGTGTTTTTTTTAATTAATTAAAAGTCAAAATTTTGCACATAAAATGTAAATAAAAAAGGTGTATGATCAAATAACACTTCCGATTGACCGAACAAACGCTAAGTAGTCTAAAATCAAACAATCGTGCAAATAAAGAATTACAGTATTAAGAACAAAATTCGGTGCTAGATTAGAGTAAGGTTAGATGTTATTAACCATTCGACAATGTAAAATGGGATATTAGGTAAGTCATCATCATAACAGCCCATTAATGTCCCACTGCAGGGACGGGCCTCCTCCCGTGACGGAGGGATACTTGGCCTACTAATGCCAGACGGATTGGTATAGGGTTTAATTTCAAGTTTTCCTTCTTTTTACTTTGTAAAGATAATATTCACGGATAGTCCTTTAGTCGGTTTTTACGACACCCATGGGATGAGATAGGGTGGTGACTTATTGTATTCTTACTCCGTCACCACACGGAGAAGTACCAAATATTATATTAGATAATATATTAGGTAAGTACCAAATTATTTTATATACTTATTTTAAGTGTAGGAATTAGTAATGTCTATCAAAGCGACAGAGATACAATCCGAATGTAAAGAAAAATAATGCTTCCACACAGAGTCACCACATACCTACTCCTTTTCCATACAAGTAATATAACACAAAATTTGCCTTTTTATGTAATTTCCTATATTTTTTATTTTAACCGTTAAATTTGAATATCGAACAGACTTTTTTAAATACCAACAACTCAATTCGAAATTAAAAATAATTCAATCATAGAATCACGATAGAGTCAACGAGCTACTACTTCAATAAATGTCAGATGAAATCGGGAGCGATACTTATCGCACTAAATAAAGCACTCTTATGTCAAATTGAAAATAAAAAAAAACGTAACGTCAAAATGTGTGAGTGTGAAATTGTTGATGGTATCTTTTGGTACTTTTGTCATATAGATTGTTTGGGTACAATAGACAACGCTCCAGCTTTTATGGGGTTGGTGACATATTTTAAAAGATATGGTTTTATTAGACATTGTTTCTGTTCTAAGAGTTAGTAGGTTAACAAAAATATTTCCTTTCCCCCTTACTCATAAACGCCTCTTAAATTTAATCACTGTTTAGCGAAATTTTTATTACGTAAACCAACCTTATACCAAACAACGTAAGAGCTTAAGCTAATTAATCAATTGACTAAAATATAAGAGGCGTTTATGAGTAAGGGGGTTTATCTTTAAAAAGAATACTCCTACTCTAGAGATCATGCCCTACTAGGCGGGAATTTCACAAATTTCAATTTAATAGCAATAAAGAATATCCAGACTCAGTAAAATAATTAGTGGATCGCACTAACAAATTGTCCTGCATTTAACCCTTACGTCTTCTAATAAAGAATTATGACAGTTACGTAATTTTATTATACACATTTACTAAAAGCCATATACCTATTTAGCGGTAAAAACTAAATTACCTAACTAATTAGCATAAAGTTCCGATGTGATTTGTAAGAAACAAAAAAGTTTCATATAAGTTGGTATAGAAAACAAAAAAGTTTCATGTAAGTTGGTCAAGAAATTACTGAGTTCTAAACATTAGAAAAACAATGCATCAACTGATTTTTATAGCTTCACTAATACACAATAAACTAATAAGTCCAAAATCCCTGATGTGAAACGCAAATTCAACTTTAACACCGATATAACGAACCGTCACGAACCGCATACACAGGGTTAAATCTTTGTAACTTCCTATAAAAAAAAACATTTCAATGCACTACCGTCGTGTCTAACCCTTTCAAAGTACAAAAAGACCAATTTTATATGCGTACCCGGTGTCTCATTTCAATAAAGTGTAATAAAAAAAAATGATAAAACTTTTTTACCCACGATTATTTTGGGGTTACGTTTTTTTAGGGACTGAATCCTTAATTTGCAACAAGGTGCATCGCAGGCAAATAGGGTGAATCTATAGATTTAAATGAGTTCTATAGTGAAAAAAGTCTTTGAGTTTTGATTCAGTTTTTTTCCCCATACGATTATGACAAAAGATGTTATGGTTTTTGCTGTACCTTTAATAATATTAACCTGCAATTTCTCATGTTCATCTTCTTATTGATCGAGTTCATAATAACTTTTGTTTAGTGAAGTTTTGCTAAAGGGTTATTAAAAATAATTTAAAGTTACAGAAAAAGTAAACGACTTACAGAACAAAGATCTTTTATTTTAAGTTTTATGTATGTTTGTGACACATGAAACAAAAACGACAATTTACTTGTAGTGCTATTTATCTTTTTGCTTGATGTTTCGGCACAGGTTAGACTGGTGTCATTATAACAACCCATCAATTATATCACTACAGGGACGGACCTCCTCCAGCGCTAAGGATACTTAGCATAAGAGAGCTGAGATGAACACAGAATGGGTTTAGTCTTCCGAGTCCGTCCAGGATTTTGACACGTTGAACAAAATGGTTACTGTTTAAATAGCCTATGTTGATCTGTGGGCATCGTATTATCTATCTAATACTAATATTATAAAGAGGTAAAGTTTGTGTGTTTATGACGTTGTAGGGGGTAATCTCTGGATCTACTGAACCGATTTTAAAAATTCTTTCGGTGTTGAATAGTCCATTTATCGGGGAGTGTCATAGGCTATACAGTATCATGCTATGACGAATAGGAGTGAAGCAGTAATGAAATATGTTTAAAAATGGGACGCGTTTTTTTCGCCGCCCAACGAAGTGGGCACGGGTCAGCAAGTGTCTAATTGCGGAGGAGACCAGACCTATGTACTGGAATGAGCTGCAGTGCGACTCTTATGAGCTGATACAATAATCATGAAAGTAATGAGTACATACTTAACAAACCAAGGTATAATACAGACTACATATTAAGACGCCATTACGTAATTATCAATGTAAAAGCGTCGGTATTGAAGGATTACCTATTCATGGCGTATTATATTATTAATACCCCCATTTATGGTGATCAATCAATACGGATTTGAATTTAGAGTAGAGTGCTAAGGTGTAGGTGTTACAGAATCTGTTATTTGATGTGGTAATGGTAAATTAGATGTTTGATTCATATCTTACGTGTAAGGTTAAAATATGAACTGATTGTTCGCAGGTTGTGCGTGTGTTTTGTGCGATCCACAAACCGTTCGACTTATCCGTAGAACAAAGTTCGATCTGCAGGATTGCTAGTTTTCATTTTTGGTAATTGTTATGACATATCATGTAAAAAAAATCAAAATATTACGTCTTATAGTTCTAGAATAACACAAGTCAGCATCTTCTCTAGCTTCTTAAGAAAACTAGCAATCCTGCAGATCGAACTTTGTTCTACGGATGAGTCGCGTTGTTTTGAGTTTGGATGTTTTTTGTATCAGTCGATATCTAATAATAATGTTTATAAAGACCTCTCGTCAATGAGCTTACATATCTAATACTACGAGAATGTCACAACGACGACAGCCGGGAGCAACTTTTTACTTTCCCACCGAAGGCCGAAGCTGCTCTAATGAAAAACCACTGAGCTGTCGCCTACCTATGGAATTACTTCGTCGCACTTGCTTAACCATCGTTATTGTTTGAAATTAGCTGTTAGCGTTTAGTCGGCTACCAAATAAACTTTAAGCAATTATTCTGGAATGTACTGTTACTGTAACTCATTTAATTAATGGTCCTATGACTTAAATAACAAAGACTAATGAATTTAGATCTTGACACCATATAATTCAATAGCCAAAGACTTCAACACACTGTATCTTCCTACAGCTCATAATCCTGCATATACCTGTGTATACAGGGTGGGCAATTTTAGAGCTCTGTCCTGTACAGGATTTCCCTTTGCGATGTGTGCCTTCAAACAGGAAAACGTTACCCCCCTTGTACACCCGTTGAAACCCTCCCCCCATCCTGCTTAGTTGACGAATAAAGTATAGAGTAAGGCATAAGCATATAGCGGGTTATTATTGCTGATTATGACACTGGTCTGTGGTTGTAGACTATGAAGTCATGTAACAGTTTTGATCAATTTCTTAAGATAATTAGGTAAGTAAAAGACTATTATTAGACTCTATAGACTATTGTCTACAACAAAACAGATAGATAGAGGGGTTTTTCAATTTGAGTACTTATAAAATGGTACCTACCACCTACAAGTTACTCATAACAGGAGAACAAATTAGGCATTCGATGTGTTTCTAAGATAGACACCGACAAAAATGATAACTTAAGCATAAACAACCATCATACCTTTTATAAAATTTCAAACATTTTATCTTTGCGAAACTCTGACCAAACCAAAAAAAATAATACAACCAATGAGAACCTTATCTTCGGTTGGTAGTCGTATAATTTTAATGGGAAAAGGCGAAAACTAAAATCGTTTATGGTTATAGCTAGCTTTAGAACTACTTAGGTATGTTTATTCCTTTTTGTAGTTACCTAGATTTTTAGAAATCTATTTACGAATATCAAAATCTCTTCACGCTTCTGACTGGTACCCTATCTCTAAACATGCGTTACAGAGCCACCCTGCTTAGGCGACCAAACAGCGCGGGGTGGTCTATGTACCGCCATCGCATGATATATAGTGCCCCTTAAACTTAAACGGATTACCTTTGATATATTACGTGGATTCGCAATTCAATCTCTGATAGTCGATCTCTTTGCGCTTAGATGTGATTGCTTTTTGAAACAGTTCGTAATTACTGAGTATGTGTCGAATGTGTTAAGGTAAGTATATCAAAGTTTATTTTTTACAACAAAAAAGCCAGATTTTGGGTTATGTACGAGGAAATGAGATCAGATCAAAGTAGCACATATACAGCTGCGATGTAGCATCCGAAACCATTATCTTGTGGTCGCATCTTTTGTCTTCTACCACCTTAATCACTTTTCTTATAACCAATGAATTTAATATAATTCATGATAAATAATTAGATGAAAATTGAAGGCTGCACAAAGCAGTACAACAAATGGAGATCATTTTTCATTGGCCATGTTCATTGGACAATCTGAAGCGATTATACACAAGTAAAACTATGTAGTTAATTTCTAAGGGCTCTTTCAATTTAGCTGTTTCGAAACTGCGTGGACTGATAGGTGCCTGCAAGCTATCGCCATGTAGACTACGATCAGTTGTCTTAGGTTTGGGTTGGAGCGGTGTGGGAGCAAAGTCGTTAAAGTGTGCTATGTATGACCTTTATAGTGTCGAGGGTTTGCCGCTAGGCAAGATTTGTATGAAAACTAACGAACACCAAAACGGCAGCCATGGGGCAGCCGTACGGCACGAAACATCTAAATTGAAAGAGCCTTAACTCTCAATTTTCGAAAAAAGAAGACTTTTTTTTCTTATTTTAATACTTTGATGTAGCGATCTTTTGTTTTAGCACATTACACAAGCATAGACGTTGATCAATGTGACTACGTCTAAATGAGAAAGAAACAGGTGAGGTAACTATGGCGGTTTCTCCCTGTGAAGGTTCGTTGCCGGGAGACAAGCCACAATGGAGGGTACGCATCACACATCCTTTTATCACTTGCCAAGGAGCGAAGGGCATGCGTGGATGAAGTAGGAAAATTATTTGTTTGGATGTGGTATGATTTTTGGATTGTTATAATTGCGTAGAAAGGTGTTTGGCTAAAATAGGTGTCAAACTAATACTAGTTTGACACCTATTTCAGCACACTATTAAACTATTCACAACATACCATACACACAACTATTCACGACCATACACGATAAGTATGGTCCCGTTTAATGGTAAAAAGATATAGATTAACTATAATAGTTTTGTATGCAGTGTATAATGCTTGATCCAAGCGATATGTATGCACACAGTAAAACTGTTTATTCATATAGGTATGCCACTGTAGAGCTGAAATAACGTCCTTAAAGAACTAGGAAAAAAAATGACCGCATGGAGTGTTCGATAATACTCTGTGAAAACTAATCTATTGTGTAATTTACGAGTATCACCGCATAAATAGCGACAGTTATAACAAATGAAGCGGGCTGGGTGCTTCAGAATGTACCAAGGCATTTGACGAATCGCGTGCTGGATTTTCAAACTCATTTCTTAGTTGTACACTCTTACTATATGTGAATTATTATTTGGACACAGCTTTTATAGTTTAACAAGCAATGCCATATCCATAAATAAATACATTTCTTAGTTGCTTGGTACCGATAGGGCGTGTATACACAGAGAGGGGGGGCGGCGCGTGGACAGGCATTCGAAATGAAGAGTGCTCTACAACTACGTCTGCCCTCTGTCGGCTTATTGTGTGGAAATGGAGTGTTTTTAGCATGTAGTGTTATAGAGATTATGATAAATACTGAGTTTGAGGTGCAATTGCTTTATAATATGTGTTTTCTCCGTGTGGGGACGGAGTAACAATACAATACGTCACCATCCCATGGGTGTCGTAAAAACCGACTGAGGGACTATCCGTGAATATTATCTTTACGAAATAAAAAGAAGGAAAACTTGAAATTCAACCCTATACCTCTGTCTGGCCAGTGTGCTATTAGTAGGCCAAGTATCCCTCCGTCACGGGAGGAGGCCCGTCCCTGCAGTGGGACATTAATGGGCTGTTATGATGAGATGTAGCTTGAAAATGTGTCCCATTCTTACAAGTTACCACAAAACCTGCTTATAAACATGATAAAAGCTTTGCCTAGGAATCATAATCCCTTACTTATTTTATGATATTTTCCCCTCTACAATCAGGTGGTTCGAGTTCCTACCTCATTCCCGTATTATATTCGCGGTTTTCATTAAGTTCAATTTTTTCATTTTAGAAACTTTCAAGGAAACAAAACGAAATTTTTCATTCAAAATTATTTTACTATAAAATAGCAAATATAATTAACAAGCAAAATAAGCATCTTAAACGAAATTTCTGCATTATTTCTACTAAAATACATTTGGAAACCATATAGAGTTGCAAAATACTACAAGACCTCACATAATACTTTGCTGGCCTACTAGTAATATTGCAAGTCCTCCTCCACACTATCGTACCATGCAAGGGTAGCACACTCATATCTGGGGCCACGTCTCCCTGTTAATGGCGTCCACCGTTTATATTGAAATACTCCATCGAATTGTTATATCCCACTACTGGAATTCTATGATGAGTACAGTGACCTCATGTATAGAGTCTTAGCTGAGTGATAAAGGCATTATATTTATGGCATGGTTATGAAAATAAAAATGGGGGATATTATAGAGAGAAATTATGGTAAATGAGTGGGTAATTCGCAGACACGTAGAGATATACATACCTAAAACACATATTAATCGGGGAGGACATTCTACATACCTTTATTTACAGAACAAGAGTCCTAATCTTCCAATCCATTGTCGTACATTTGAAAAGTAACTCGCGTCCTCATGCAATTTAAGCATTTGTTAAATTTTCAGTTTTATTTTTTACAAAATTGTAACTTTATAAAGCCAATAAGTACAGAAAGAAATAGCAAAAAGCACTAACGAGTAATGAAAACGAGTAGAGTGATCTAGTTGATGGTGTCCGTACTAAATCTCTGAAATTATAGAGAAAAATTTGACCAAATAAACAACTTTTGCCGCCCAAGCAGATACATGAACTATTTAAAGTGATGCTTTTAACAAGAGACTAAAACAAAGAGGCAATGTCCCAGCTATGTACAAGCAATGGTAATAAACAACTGGCAGGTATATACAGGTGGAGAGTAGACAATTCGCGGCCGGTTGCTCTAGCAACGACAAAATGGCGCCCGTCTACTGCGGTCTCAAACTTCGGCTCTAGTTCCAAATTGTTCCAAGAGTATTTTAGAGCGAGCGTATATGTACGAACGTGCATAATTACATTATATACGCCTGGCTATATACTACGGTCTCACTAATTACTAGTAGGGTTTGCAGATTAGTTTTTAATTTTACGTTAATAATAGTTTGGAGTTTTGGTCAAGTCGTTATTGTGCTGTAGAACTCTATCGGTATATTTTAATCATAGCGAAATGATAGAAGAAAGTTTTATACGCAGAAATCTATTTCTATATCTATATCTATACTATTATATAAAGCTGAAGAGTTTGTTTGTTTGTTTGAACGCGCTCATCTCAGAAACTACTTCTTCGAATTGAATTTAGTTTTCAGTTTTGGATAGACCATTGATCGAGAAAGGCTATAGGCTATATAACATCAAGGTAGGACAAAAAATATTTTTTTCAAATTTAGGGGGCCTAAGGGCCTACTCAGAAGGCTTATGGTCACTCAGAGGGCAATGGAGAGAGCTATGTTGTAGCTTGACCTATGGGCCTATTCAGAAGGCTCATGGTCACTCAGAGGGCAATGGAGAGAGCTATGTTGTAGCCTGACCTATGGACCTACTCAGAAGGCTCATGGTGTCTCAGAGGGCAATGGAGAGAGCTATGTTGTAGCCTGACCTATGGGCCTACTCAGAAGGCTTATGGTCTTTCAGATGGCATTGGAGAGAGCTATGTTGTAGCCTGACCTGTGGACCTACTCAAAAAGCTCATGGTCACTCCAGAGGGCAATGGAGAGAGCTATGTTGTACCCTGATCTATGGACCTACTCAGAATAATCATGATCACTCAGAGGGCAATGGAGAGAGCTATGTTGCAGCCTGAACTATGGACGTACTCAAAAAAGTCATGGTCACTCAAAGGGCAATGGAGAGAGCTATGTTGTAGCCTGACCTATGGGCCTACTCAGAATAATCATAATCACTCAGAGGGCAATGGAGAGAGCTATGTTGCAGCCTGATTTATGGATCTACTCAGAAAGTTCATAGTTACTTACAGGGCAATGAAGAGAGCTATGTTGAAGCCTGACCTATGGGCCTACTCAGAAAAATCATGGTCACTCAGAGGGCAATGGAGAGAGCTATGTTGTAGCCTGCCTGACCTATGGCCCTACTCAGAAGGCTCATGGTCTCTCAGAGGGCAGTGGAGAGAGCTATGTTGTAGCCTGCCTGACCTATGGGCATACTCAGAAGGCTCATGGTCTCTCAGAGGGCAATGGAGAGAGCTATGTTGTAGCCTGACCTATGGGCCTATTCAGAAGGCTCATGGTCACTCAGAGGGCAATGGAGAGAGCTATGTTGTAGCCTGACCTATATGGGCCTACTCAGAAGGCTCATGGTCACTCAGAGGGCAATGGAGAGAGCTATGTTGTAGCCTGACCTATGGACCTACTCAAAAGGCTCATGGTCACTCCAAAGGGCAATGGAGAGAGCTATGTTGTAGCCTGATCTACTCAGAAGGCTCATGGTCATTCAGGGGCATTAGAAAGAGCTATGTTGGGAGTTTCCCTGCGTGATCGAATCAAAAATGAGGAGATTCGCAAGAGAACCAAAGTAACCGACATAACCGTTTAAAGTAGCGACAAGCAGGGCACATAGCGCGGAGAACCGATAGCTGTTTGGGCAGAAAGATTCTGGAATGGCGACCGCATACCGAAAAGCGCTGGTGTGGATGGCTGGAAGCCGATGGATGAGGGAGGCACAGGACCGCACAAGGTGGCAATACTTGAAGAAGGCATATGTACAGCAGTTGACGTCGATTGGCTGATATGATGGTTAAAGATGAATAAACTTTGTATGAATTATACAAGTTTTTTTTATTTTATTTCAAATTTAATCGCGGACAAAGTCGCGTTTTACAGCTAGTTAAAAATAGATAACAATAGGTCTTTTGGATCAAAAGTGATAATATTTATCTCTCTTACATCCTTAAAGTATGGTCATCGTAGTAATTTTTTTTTTTAGGATTGGAGGATCGCAAGATTAGCACTATTAGCCACGCCAATTTCAGTAATTTTTGCAGTCTCTTCATATTCGATAAAGAAAGTTTTCAGTCTTGGGTATTCACCACAAGGAAATCTCTACAAAAAATCTTAGTTATAAGCTTTCCACAAATTTTTTTGCATACAGTACCTCTCTGAAGGATTAGTTAAGGAGGATTTAATAAGAGTTCCTCAGATAAGTGTAGCGAGCGCTTCTATCTAATGCTCATCAACTTAAACACCTCTCGAGAACAAGCCGCTACAGGGTCACCTCAATGTACTGATTTTACTTGACATGCTTTATATGGAAGATAAGACCTTTATGTAGATATTTTTATTAATATTACATTGCTTAAAACAATAATGCACTGAGGATGCTGTTGGGACTGCCTCGATGGTGTAGCGCGTCTGGCATGTTTGCGGAGGTCTAAGTAGAAGACTTCTATGCCCTCATACGCAAGCGATGTGCATCCATGATGCGGCGATTCAGAGACAGTCCTAACAGTCTGTATACTAGCTACTCCGGCAGACAAAATTGAAGGACCGTTTATTAGTCACTGGGCAAGTAGACATGTGCGTCCTAATTTCTATGTCAATACTTGATAAATATTATTAATAACTGTTTTCTACTAACTTTAGGGTAAGAAATTACTAACACATTAACACATATAAATTAGGTAATTAATTTCATCATTTTATATTAATTAATTATTCTGAAGGTATGTTTTATCGACGGTTTAGTCGTCTGCTGCCTTTGATTTTGCTGCTGGCGTTCTCGCAGTGACAACAACCGAGTCCGATTTTTTCGATGAACTGCGCACCTCAACACCGAGATGAATGTTAATCAACACTGATTTTTACAATAAAATTGATTGAAGAATACTTATTTTTCTTTTCAACTAAGTAATTTATTCTCATGTAAGTACATATTAAATAATCACAAACACCTTCCTCCTTACTCATAAATGCCTCTTAAATTTTAGTCAATTGATTAGCTTAAATTCTTACGTTTATGTTTGGCATAAGGTTGGTTTTTCTAATAAAACACGCTAAACAGTGACTAAATTTAAGAGGCGTTTATGAGTAAGTGGGCTTGTCTTACACCCATATAGTATAAAACAGTATAATATCCCAGTTCTAAAAACCTTACAAATAGCCATTGGTCCTCCGCAAGCAATTAATCTTGTAAGGCAAGACAGTTTGACAGTTAAGACGTTTTCCCACCCTAGTTCCGACTCATCATTTATCCTCATCCAATGTACTTTCGAACCAACTGAATGACCCACCTTAAGCTCATTTTCCTATGACATTCAAATTATACAATGATCAAAATTGGTTTAATTTTATTTAATCAGTCGTTTACCAATACTGAAACTTGTAATCATTTGACGACCTCTGTGGCGTAGTGGTTATATAACATGACTGGTACGCAGAGGTCTCGGGTTCGATTCCCGCTCAATGAAAATCTTTGTGTGCATGCACATGATTGTTTGCAATCGTTTTCTATGTATGTATTTACATAAAAAAGTATTTAAGTATGTTTATCAATTGTCTAGTACCCATAGTACAAGCTTTGCTTAGTTTAGGACTAGATGGCGTTGTATGAAGGCGTAAAAAAATCATATAATAATATGTACATATATGATTTTTTTAGTAGGTATATTTAAAACGTTGTAAGTGAATTATATACGCGATAGATTTTACAAATATGAAAGTTTTCAACGAATTGTCTGCAAGGTGAGTCATGATTCAGTTGGTTCTATAGTACTTTACCCTTCAACAAAGTCATAAAACAGTTTACGGCTGTGTTGGGTAATATCAACAATGTATGTGATGTCACCTGTCATATATAGAAAACATGGAGATTTTATCATTTGTTCTGTCAATTGTATCATATGAATGTTTGTTTGTGTTAAATATCTTAGGGAATGATGTGTGATGTAATATTCCTCACATATTCATACAACGCCATCTAGTCTCGAGCTAAGATAGATTAATTGTACTATGATACTTGATTAATATACATAATATACATTAACTTTCAATAGAGCATAGAGCACAAAACATTAGTCATAGATTCAGTGAATATGATAAGGCTTTTCTAGCTTAAAATGGGTTAAATTGTAGTGAATATTTTCTGTAGGTACTTACTACTAACTTTTAATTATGACTTTAACTAAAGTGAATGAATACTAACATAAGTAAGTACTATAATTAGTAGTCCTTTTTCCTTAAAATGGAGCTGACGGTAACACGATAAACCGCTGAATGAAACTATGAAACCAACAGAAACAGTCAGCTGATAAAAAGGATGAAATTCCTCTTTATACTGCTACAAGGGGCTAGTTTAATGTGCTATTAAATATTATATTGTATGTTAAATTAAATTAAATATGGTTTATAGAGTTAACTATATTATTTTGTAAGTTGTAGCCGCTTTGCTTAAGTTCGTATAACACTATGCTAACTGTTACTTAGCCTAATGTAGCCCGATCGGATTTCGTTCTTTGATTGGCCATGCACTAGTTAGCGACTGTATGTTTTATATTATTTCTCGTATAAAACTATGTTAAATATCTTATAGACAACATATTTGACATTTTTAAATGTAGGCTTAAGTTTAAATGAATGCATAATATATTTTAGAGTAAGCAATGTAAAGCAATAAAAATCACACTTGTTTCGTACTGTGACCGCCCGTAATACACTACGCTGACTACTAGTTAGACGTGTGTAGTGCGTAAAATAATATTGTGGAATTAGGGGTATATACGGCTAACTTGCACTAAATTAAATAATATACACAATTAAGGAAAAATATAAATATGAAATAACTATATATAAATCAAATACCTATTAATCATACAAAATTTCAAATCAATATCCTTATTAATATAAAAGTTATCGCGTTTTTCCCTTTAAACGCGTCTACTGAAAAGTTCACTTTTATGGGTTAGCGTAGTATAAATTGTTGGTGTCGATTTGCACTAAGTATACCTACTGTTTTATATTGTCCGTGAATAATCACTATTATTTGTATAATTATTTAAAATGTCATGGTCACATTTACTGTTATTAAACGAATTAAAGGGATATTTAGATTCCCCCGTTAATTCGTTTAATACTAACTATTATTTATATGAATAAATGAGAATAATTAAACTTTTCCTATCTATTTTGGGGCCTAGTACATGATATAAGGAAGTAATAGAAGTTTTTTTCTTCTCATACTTAAAGCTTACAGGTTTACGGCCAGTACTGTTTTCTATGTTTTATTGTGCTTAGCATGCTCGTAAAAATTTCAAGCTTAGATCATAAAGTGTCTATTGAATATGTAGAGTTATGTACTTACCTTATAATGGAAATTAGAATGTAAATTTTTAAAAGTATTTTTTTTCCTGGGTCATTATGTTATGTATTAATTTTAGTATTAAATAGTGTTGTTCACAGTAACTCTGCAATAGGTGATTCACAGCAATCCTGGAATAACACCCAGTTCTCTCTCCTTAGACTATTAAATTGTATAAATTGCTACATAAAAACCCTCTAGCGAGATCAGGTCGTCCGTCCACTACGAGGGTCTGCACACCCTGCGACATCCAGTACGCGGGCATTATTCGAAAACCTTTCTTCACTAACGGCTATCGTCTCTACGTACTATGTATGTATGCCCAATGACACTATAATTAGTTAATCGGGAATTACTGAGCATTATCTGTTGCCTCATATTATTATGATAATGTGTGTAAAATCATGTGAGAGCAAAATAAATGTATTTAATTTTTTCTTTCTTTCTTGCCAGCATAAAAATCAAACTCCTGCGATATAAAGCTTTGCACAAAATATATCATTAACATATTTATACTAAACTTTTATAATTACCTTTAAAACATCTCAGTATTAAGTTTAACTAAAATCAATACATGTAATACTCTGCTCGGGGTGTATAGGCGGAGACATAACCGGATATTAATAAGCTGGTTATCCGGCAATCGCCCCGGGTGTACCCGGGTACTTTAGTTACGTCATACGTGTGTGACGTCAGCGGATATTGTCGAGCCTTTGATATGACGGGTGTATCATTATACTGTGCATATATTTGGGTTGTGTAAAAAATTGTAAACTTATTTTGTTTAGAAAAACTATTGGCTTTGCTAGAGAGACGACCGCGGTATGAAGAACGGGAATTAACGAAGTCAAAGGTTTTTAATCCCATGCTGGTTGAGCTGTTCACAATTTATTATTGTCATTCATTTGTCTGGATTTTATAATCGATGTTTTTTTAAATCGATGTTTGTTAAGGTCCTTGCGATACAGTACCTGGTTTCTTGTGCGGAAGTTATCAAAAAAATTCTAAGCTGAGATAAGCCTACGTACTCACGCTGGACTATTTTTTTATTTATTACTGGATCTAAGTGTTTTCCAAGTATACATAATGTGTATTAAGTATGTATTTATGTGTTAGGTATAAATTTAGTAACTGAATCTATCTAAATTAACGCATAGAGTTAAACTTCATTATAACGCTCAAGGAAGAGTCGATTTTTACACAACTTACTAAATTTTATTCCTTATAATACATCATATAGGTAGCTAAAATATTCACGATAACTCAAAACATTACGTCAAATACAAAACCATTTCAAACAAACAGTCCTCCCAATTACCTCCAGTAATTAGTAAGTTCACATAACAATATCAATTATAATCAAACAAGAAACGCCATATACAACGGAACACAATTACTGTTAAGCACAACCGGTCTCGCCACAAAGGCCTAAACGCCGAATTTTCCCGACACACTCCCACCCCAACACCCACAGGGGGGGTGGTTTAGGTGTTCGGTGTTTCCCCCCCCTTTTCCCGAGCTCACACGTCTATCCATTTGCCAGCTAGTTCCGAGCTAAATTAATTTCCAAGCTCCTTATGTTACGTGCCTTGCGGCTTTACCTTGCATGTGTGTGTACCGTTCTGTGTTGAAGCTACTTTCGGAAGGCTTAACGAAATATATAATATATATATGTATATATATAATGTTGTTTATGTATGTGTGTCCTATATACTCTAGTTCAGATACGGTCTTGTTAAGGTTTGAATTAGAAGTAACAAATTAGTTTGTAAATGGGTTTTTGTGTGTGTGTGTGTTGGCTATGTGATTACGGTGGATTGTTTATTTGTTGACGTGGGAATATATGGTTTAAATCTCTTTTTGTAAAGAGTGAATGTCAACTTTTAAATTAAAATTACAAAAAATAATCTATTTCACAGAAGAAGTCGGTACAAATAGGTATACCTTCCTAGAAAAACTGTGTCAAATACCATATAACCACTTGTGTATAAATAAATTGTTATAATGAAGTGGGATTCGAATAGACGATTTTTTTTGTATTCAATTCCCATGCGTCAAAACACTCAAGATAGTGCTATCACCTAAATTGTACATATAACAAGCTCTAGCCCAAATAATCGAGCTACATATTTGGCGAACAGTAACATACATAATATACCTACAGTGGAACATCTCCAAAACCATGTTAAAAATAACTAATATGGTCTGAGTCAGTAGTGATATTTTATCCGTATTCGCTTCAATTCGTTTGACGTAGGTACCCTCCACAATATGTTTCCACGTAAATAAACTGACAGCTACGATACCGTCCGGATATTGCCTCGGCCTATAGCCGCCATTATAACTTGAGAAACCGACATGAATTTCCCTAATATAATGTTGCTTCTCATGTGTGTTGTTTTATGTTAAATAAGTATATAATATTCCTCACACTTTCACACAACGCCATCTAGTCCCAAAATAAGCAGAGCTTGTACTATGGGTACTAGACAACGGATAATAATAGTTTAAACTATTAGATAAGACAAAGGGTAGCCTTAATCTTTGTTTAGTTCATCAAAACATACAAGGTCTATCTGGCAAAGAACTAGAAATAGAACTGTTTTTAAACAAACATAATGTACAAATCTTTTGTGTTACCGAGCATTGGTTACAGTCACATGAATTATTATTTAATAATGCACACTTTACATTGGCAAGTGCGTTTGTAAGAAAGAAGGCTATACGCGGTGGTTCTCTAATATTTATAAGTAATAAAGTTGAATTTAAAGAAAGAAAAGACATAGCAAATCTTTCTATCGAGCGCACAGTCGAAATCTCTTGTGTGGAGCTTGAGCAACATGTCGTAGCTTGTGTGTACCGACCACCGCAGAGTGATTATAGTCTATTCGAGGGTGTTATGGAGAAATTGTTAGAAAGACTATGCTCAGGAAATAAATTTATTATAGTATGCGGGGACTTTAATGTAAATCTACTTGAAAAATCTTCAACTACAGTTCAACAAATCTAAAAGATACAGTATGACGTTTCATATTTTTCAAACTGAAACAACTTTGTTCATGCGTACATTATTCAGTTTCGAAAACCTTTTTCGTAAAACCATGAATTTAGAAAGATTTTATTATTGTATCTAAAAATGTACAATTCTTTATATATAAATGTAATTGAAAACTTTCAAATAAAGCAAAATAACACATATTTACATAGTAAATAATATCTTATAGTTCTATTCTTGACCTCATTGCAAAGTCACGTAGTTAGGTTACTGCTCGTAGTGTTGCGACTCTTCGGATACACTTGTATGCAAAAAAATCGTTTACATATACGAAAAATCGTTGTTATCGTTAGACAGGTAACTAACTATTACTTATAACTAGTACTCGACGTGGTCGAAGGTGACGGGAGGCAACTTATTAAGGTCTTAGTAGTGAATAAAAAAATTCCTAAACATTACTTTTATTTAATTAATTATAATTTAAATAAAAGTAATGTTTGGATTTTTTTTTTATTCTCTAAATGTACTAGATCTAATACTACTGTTTATTTATTACGTCTTGAATATAAAGGTAAACAACTATGGGGTCGTGTCAACCACAGACTATAGACTTTAGTATTTGACCTTTGAGAAATGGAATCAAAGACAAAATTCTAGAATGTACAAATGATGTCAAATGGTGAAATTTGACGTTGGAAAAATTACATATATTTAAAATATAAGAAAGATAGTGGTTAAATCAAACTAATTTACGTGTTTTCTATTGCATAAACGTTTAATGCTATTTTCCAGAAATTTTCATCCATATCAAAGTGTGATTGATGTAAAAACTAGAGAATTTGCAATATGTGGTGTTTTTTTTACAAAAGGTTCTACCCTTTACTAATAATGAGATTAATTATTAAAGTGTCTTAAAAATCGGATATTATCGTAATCGATCTCTTAAATTTCGGATATTATTGTAATCGATTTTTTTATCCCAACCTTATTATTCAATTTGTCAGAACTGTCATACCGTACCTATTAGATTTGTTGGACTTTAGTGCTAGATTAATTTGTTTGTTTCAGTCTTATAATTTACAGTTTTTATTTAAAGAAGCCACTAGGATTACATCTCATTCTGCTACATGCTTAGATAATGTATTTTGCAACTGTGAATATGTTAATAAGGATATCTTAAGTGATTTAACATCTGACCACTGTGGGCAAAGGGTAGTATTTCCATCTATTACTACTCCCACAGAGAACAAAATCACATGCAGGCCAATTACCATAAACCGCCTGAATCAATTTAGTGATAATGTTGCAATCAAAGTGACTAGAATTAATCTTAATCAGTATAGCCCAGATGATATTTATAAAGATTTATTAGACATTATCAAGCTTGAATATGATAATATTTTTAAAACTAAGACTTTTGTTAGTAACTCTAAAACTAAATTCTGTGATTGGGCAACAACAGGTATATATAAAAGTAGAGCTCGCTTGTATGAATTGTATGGTATGAAACAATATAATACTCAACCAGATTTCATTCAATATGTCAGGAACTACTCGAAAACTTTTAAGAGGGCTTGTGCCATAGCAAAGTCTTCTTATTTGAGTAATAAGATAAAGGAATCAAACAACAAAATTAAAAGTACATGGGACATTATTAATGCAGAGACCGGCCGGATGAAAATTCGTGATACTAATTATGTACTAAAAACTCAAGATAAGGTTCTCACCAATAATGCTGACATTGCACATGCTTTTAATAATTTCTTTATCAATGTTCCTATTCATACAACAACCTCCTTAAATTCCTCTCCAAACCAAGCAGAATTTTTACTAAAAGATAAAGTAATTGAATGTAAGAACCGCTTCAGTTTTAGGTCTATTAACCATAATGATATCATAAAAGCTTTCAAAAGTCTCAATTCCAAGAAATCTGCTGATTTATGGGGTATGTCTGTCAAGCTTCTTCAGGGTATTATATTTAATATATCTCCACATTTATCTATTATATTTAATAAGTGTATTGCCATAGGTGTATTTCCTTATCTAATGAAACACAGTAAGATTATTCCTTTGTTCAAGAATGGATCAAAAAGCGACCCTGGTAACTTTAGACCAATTTCAATACTACCTGTGATTAGTAAAATCTATGAGAAAATTAGCTTATGCCAATTGGAGAGTCACTTTCATTTAAATAATATTTTTCATAGGCAGCAATACGGTTTTAGGAAGGGTAGCTCAACGATTGATGCGGGTGTTTCTCTTCTGAAATATATCTATGATGCTTGGGAAAATTCTATGGATGCAATAGGCGTCTTCTGTGATCTTTCTAAAGCTTTTGACTGCGTTGATCATGGGACACTTCTGTGCAAGCTTAGACATTATGGAATTAGGGATGCTTCTCTTGATTTATTATCTTCGTATTTAAGCAATAGGGTTCAGTATGTCGAAGTAAATGGTAGTAGGTCCTCTGGTCTTCCGCCAAGTATGGGCGTGCCTCAAGGATCCATTCTAGGTCCGTTTCTATTTTTAGTTTATGTCAATGACTTGCCGTTTCTTGCTCAGGGTTTGTGCGACATTGTTTTATTTGCAGATGATACTTCACTCGTTTTCAAAGTAAACCGTAAGCAAACTAATTTAGATGAAGTTAACGAATCTCTCGCACAAGTCCTGAACTGGTTTACTGCTAACAATTTGCTTTTAAATGCTGCCAAAACAAAATGCTTAAAATTCTCTATGCCCAATGTTAAAAGCCTTAGTAATAATCTGATTTTAAACGGTGAGGTCCTTCGTTTTGTAGACACTACTGTATTTTTAGGAATAACGTTGGATAGTAAGCTGCAATGGGGTGCTCATATATTAGCTCTAGCAGGAAAACTAAGTTCAGCTGCTTATGCAGTTAAAAAAGTGAGGCAGCTAACGAATATAGAGACAGCAAGATTGGTATACTTTAGTTACTTTCACAGCTTAATGTCCTATGGTGTTCTTTTGTGGGGTAGGGCTGCAGACATCGAATCTATTTTTATTCTTCAGAAGCGTGCAGTTCGAGCTATTTACAATCTTGAATCGAATGTTTCATTGAGAGATCGTTTTAAGGAAATAGGTATTTTAACAGTTGCTTCACAATACATATATGCTAATATAATATATATTAAGCAAAATATTGAACAGTATGATAGAAATGGCGACATTCATAGCATTGGTACGAGGAATAGGCATAAGTTGATAGGTCCACAACATCGCCTACATAAGGTACATAACACTTTTGCGGGACTCGGTATACGTTTATTCAATAAACTGCCTAAGCATGTAATGGATCTACCTTTACTAAACTTTAAAGCATTTGTAAAAAATCAGCTATTATCGAAAGGCTATTATACAATAAACGATTATATTAATGACAAAAACTCATGGGCTTAGATTTCAATTATCGTGATTTCATGTTGCTTGTTCCATGGTGTAGATTGTGGCTTAACCTAGGTAGTTGTGCGGATGTTATGTTACTACCTTATTACTTTCTTTTACAGTTTTATTTGTTATTGTAACGATAGAAATACTTCACTTGCATTTGTAAATGTATTTAATTATATTATCTAAATGGTATTCTATTCCATTCTCAACTACTTAAAGAATAACAAAATCAACTTGACGACACAAATGCTTGTGTGTTAATTTCTGTCGGATATCGCAGTGACGAGATGACTGATGAACGTGCCATGCAATTAAAGCTTTTTTAAATCAATTTATTAACAATGAATTTTTTTTTATCAATTAAACTTTAAATTGCTATGCATGTAAGATTTGCTTGCACACATCATTCTTCACGCTGCTGTTGGTAATTGTAACAAAGTCAAATTATTATTTTGAAAAGAGTGGCCTGAGTTTCTTGGCCACATTCTTCTCAGAGCTCTACTATAGTCGTCTGCGAAAGTGGTAGTAGTTTGGCAGACATTTTTCTCTATACTATTCTACTACATGTATAACGATTTGCATGTGTTACTTTGTAACCTAAGTGAATAAAGCTATTTTGACTTTGACTTTGACTTTGATAAATATACACTTAAATAATTTTTTTTGTAAATACGTACATATTATCATGCATAGAAAACACCCAAACCAATGCAAACAATCATGTTTATGCACACAAAGCATTGAGCGAGAATCGAACCCGTGACCTCTGCGTAGCTGTTATGTTAAATAACCACTACGCCACAGAGGTCGTCAAAATGTTCATTATATTGTTCGACTTGCAAAGATAATGAAGCTAGTGAATTTACAAGGCTATGTGATATAACTGTTTGAGTACCTACTAAGGTAAGCAGCGGCTTGCTGAAATCTGGTACCTACTGCTCATGTTCATGAATGGCCGGTAAAAATACAGACTTGTTTTATGCACGTTCAGGGATATTGCAACTTTATTCTCATAAATGGAGGACACTTAAAACGTTGAGGTTTTATAACGCTGCCAACATGCATTCTTACGTTTTCCTTATTAATATAACAATATTACTTTATACTTAAATCAAAACTTTTTATTTTACAACAGCCAAATATCTACTTTGTGATATGCTTAGTATCTTTCAAAATAATTAATCTAATGCCTCTAAATATCTTTGGTAAGTATCTTTGTTTCAACAAAATGAATAATAAACATACAAACATAGTAAAATCTCATTCGAACATTGTCTAGACAATTTCAATAAAAGAATGCGAAATAAAAAAAATGAATGACACATTTGACCTTTATAGTAAATCGTGTTCCATATTCAAACACACAACAAAAACGTTCCATTTACATATCCATCACGGTTAGCTGACAGCCATTATTCCAAATATCGTGATCAAAGAAATAAACTGAGATTAATTCGCGCCCTGTGAAAACAATGGAGGATATCGCCCTAACAAAGGGTTACGACAAAGGCCAAATGGAGTTTAGTCTATAACTCTGCATGTGACTTCTAAACTTATTGTTTTAACATTTGTGAAATGAAAACAATACTGGAATATTAATTCAATGTATTGTGTGTATTTTTAATTCGTTATATGAATGAGGTTTTTATGCTTACAGCTATTTGTTTTTTTGTAATTGGATCTGTTTTCGTTTTAATTTAAATGAATCTTATTAATTCGTGTGTTTTAGGATTAACTATTTTAAAGGTGTGTCTAAATATTGAGCGGCAAGGTGCGGTCGTTGCAGAAATCATTTCTAGCCCGCTTTAACAAAGACGATGAATAATGTTTATTGTCGAAATAGGTACATAACATATTCTATATTTTTGTAAGGACTTTGATCGTGAAAAGCTCTAATTTAGGTATAAAGTAATAAGTAGATTAAGGTATAAGTATCGGAATTATAAAGGATTTGCGTATAAGTAATTAGATAAGGATACATTTCAATTCGTTTCGATATTTTATACTCGTAGATTAGATTGGTTATTGGTTATTTTCTTTACATCAAAGGAAATGTTTTAAAAAAAATATTCAATCTTCAATCAAACAAAATCCCAATAAACAACTCAACACAAGCAAATAATAAATACTTACTAGACATGATTTAAAAATGACGACAATAATTTTCTTTTTTTTTTCTCAGCCAATGAATTGCAGACTTCGCCGTGGCTTCAAAAAGTCTATCAGAGCGGAATATTCAGTTCGTCAAATGGTAATCAGAGGGAGGCATTATACGTTATGGTTCAAATATCACAGGCGAAGGCTGTACGAGATTTTTTACGAGAAAATAAGAACATAGGTAACTTTGATTGAAAATAATACTTTACTCTACTCATTTTTTTTTATCTATAAAAAAATATTTTGATGGAAAAAGAAAGTGTCATGAAAAACACATTTTCTCATCAAGGGAAAAAACTTTCAGTTCCCAAGCACGTAAGCCTACTCGAAATTATTTTATTGGTATACAAGCGTAAATGATTCTTATTTGTATTGAAGTAGAGTTTATATTGAATTGCTGTGAAGTCGACAAAGAGTTAAAGGTTTAATACACGTGACTGTGAGAACGCTAGTTGTTACGGTCGTAACAAGGCGAGCGCATCAAAGGACGTTTTTCAAAGAGAACGTGATTCTCGACCGATGCTCTAACAAGTCCGCCCTCGGGTGACATGGGGGAAACTCGACAATATATTTTTAAGAATTACAATTTTATTTGAAGGATTGTGTGGGCATTTTTATGTATGTGTGTTTAAATTAGAGTACTTATATCTTTCGGTCTTGCTTGCAGATTTTGTATGCAGTTAATTTTGAAATAAAAATTGGATTGTATGATAAATGAAGCTTATGACTAAGAAATATTTTCCCCTTATTTTTTTGTATAATTATTTTGTATGAAATAAAGTGCCAATTTATTATGGCCCCGTTAATACAAGACAGTTGAAAACTTATATTGATAAGTCATACTTATATAAATACTCTGGTCAGTTTAAATTAAAGTTTAGTGTTATGTCTAGCTTTGCAGTAATGTGAGTCTATTATTCAAACTACTACGTACTTACTTATTTAATTTAGTCAAAAACCTAGGCTCTATCTCTTTGAAAATAAGAATGGGATCAACAAGCAATCCCGATACCAACAAATTCAAAGATATTAAGCCTAACACAGTAGATACTCCGCAGCACCGTGTTCGTATTTCCAATCAGTCCCCACCTTTGTAGACGAGAACTATAGGCGGGGTGACGTCACAGACATATGGGCATGTTAGCTGTTCTCGCTTTAATCTCAGACCAACTATCGAATCGAAAGTAGCTTTACTTCCGACAATAAGGGGCTTGTTATAAATTGTTATGTTTTGTATCGTGATGCCAAAAAAAGGATATGGAATCAGTAGGTAGTATTTTTGTAAAGTTTTTGACTTCAGAAATCAGTTATTTCATTACCATTTTTTCTTGAGTTCCTCTGAGCTGGTGCCTAGAAATCAGTAATTGCGTGACCAATTTAAATATGTTTTTTTAAATTTATTCTACCTTAATCCTATAGAAAATTAAGCTAAATATTATTTTGAAAACTTTGCACAATTATGTCAAAAACATAGACATGTAAAAATAAGAGTGAAAGCAACAAGCAATGTGTAGTAAATACATTACGTACTTTTAAGCTAGCGGTCATCCTAAAAAGTTGAAAACAACACCTTGTTAAAAAAGCTAGTTAAATTACATCTTGTCCCTCTTACTATTAGTCTGGCGCCTTGTTTCTTTAGTCTCCCGCATAAAAAAAAGCATTGGTAGAGAAAAATCACATACTTACATATTTGAATCCATTCCCACTTTACCTTCACGATAATAAATATATTTTTGTCACCTAAATGCTAGAACCTCTAGTGCTAAAGTATTTGTCTCTGTTTTTGTGACAGAGATTTATAAGGTAGCTTTTGAGTACAGTCTCTTTTGTTTCAAAAGGTAGCAATGACATTAATTTGTCAGACAATTATGTGTTTTATCTACATAAAAATTAAGGTTTTATTGTCATTCATGATTTAGATTTTTCTACTTTTATAAAATTATTGCTCTGAGCCTGAATGTGTTCGTTAAATGTATGTTTGTAAAAGTTCCAATAATACATGACTTAGAATCTAGTAAGTACAGGGGTGTAATCATTAACTTAATTTTTAATTTTTTTAAATTTTATTTTTAATTAATCCAAAGTGGTATTCTTGTCCGGTAAAGAAAAAGTTAAAATTAAATTAAATGGCAAAAAAGAGTTAAATAACAGAGTTGCCAGTTTACGGTTTATAATTTAAAAGATTGGAAATTTTAATAGATTTTCTAAGACTCCATATACAGAAATAAAACATTAAATATAAATCAACTACAGGAAATTTTCTTCGGTAAATTAAAACATTATAAGTTCCGTAAACTTCTATTCTAAGAAAAAAATATATGAAAATCAGGGTCTTTAAATGTAATAATGCGATATCCCTAACTTGTTTTTCCCGCTCGTTACGCTTCCCTCGCGCATGCGCACTGCCGCTCCTAAAATAAACGCAAAGGTTTTGACGTTTCATAATGACAAAAATACTCATTTTAGTGCGAAAATTACAAGATTTTAAAAAGATTTTAAATTATAAATACAAGAATACCTATTGTGTCACAATTTGACAACTAAAAGTTAAATTAACTTTATTTTTAACGTTTTTAAGGAACGAGAATTGACATGCATTTTAAAAAACAATGAAATTATACGGGAACCTGGGGACACTTGCTCCCCCCTTTTGTTTTTCATCCCTAATTTCCTTAGTGACTATCCATTTTAAAAGATATTGGTACCGAAATACGTGAAATTCATTTGCCTATAATTGATGTAAGACCCAAAGATATAAGTGCCTAAATTTCATAGTTATTTGACTAAAAGTAAAAATAGAGAATGGTATCAAGTGTCCCGTATATACGGGAGACTTGGTCCTGGGGTTCAAGTCTCCCATATCTAGGTTCACATGATACTATTACTAAGGAAATAAATAAAAAATGTTTTTAGAATATGATAATCTTTTTTATATTGTTTATAAATCACATAACATAGGCATATCACACCGTCTCCATACATAAATCAATTGCTAAATGTGAAACTACGGTTTCGTATTAAAAAAACAAAAACTAACTCAAAACAAAATTATATATCTTCAATAATAAAAGAACTCAAATGTCTCGCAATCACACCCTGAATAAAATTTAAACGTAATTAAGATAATTGACTTGAAACAATATCTTATTGAATTGAACCCAGGACATCACAACACAATTTCAAGTTACGTTTAAGCTTCATTTAGGTGTTCTAGCAAAATAATCTGTTCATCGATTGGTACTCTTTTTCTGGCACCTTCTCTTGTTTTGTATAGGTAGGTACTCTGGGCATATCGGTAAGCTGAAATAAATTGAAAAATAAAAGTTAAAAGTAGTTAAGGGACATTTGATTCTCCCGGACCAAGTCTCCCTTAGCTAAGTGGATCAAGTGTACCCTGAACAGTTTGAGGTTATAAACAAGAATATTTTCAAACGTCTGTTAGATTACCACTTTTCTACGCTACAAATCGCTACTTATATAGATAACGCCTCGAATTAAATTCATACACACCTAAAAGCCATATTTACATTAATGTTTAATCAAAATGTAAACTTACGGAAATTTTCTCTTTGCAACAACAAACACTCGGTCGTCCGCCATTTACAAACGCGTCAAATTTGACAGGTGTACCAACTTTAGAAAGTTAGCGGGTACCATAGACAACCGATATTGCCATTATAAAATTTAATATTACCTATACAAGTTCTGAAAATCTAGTGTACCTAGTCTCCCTTAAGGATCAAGTGTCCCCAGGTTCCCCTATACTTACGAATTTACATGTTTTTGCGATTGGTCCAGATCAAAATCAGTGCAGCATTATAAAAATGTAGAGCTGCTTTCATTGAGCGAGATCTCTAAGCACATTATAAGGAAATACTATTAAACAAACTCCGTTCTGTACCTATATGTATTTAAATAAATGGTTAAAATAAAACAATTAAGTGTATATTTAAAAAGAATTTATTAATAAACAACACAACAAAAAATACAGTTTTCCGTATAAACTAAGCTAAAACAAATAACCGCAAATAACATAACATAACACACAAGAACATAACTATACAAACATTGGTAATGGCTACACATGACAACAAACATTTGTAACCAACTACCAAAAGCTTGAGTTAATTTTACGGAACATAAAATAAAGGGTACAATATATGACTAGTAAATGAAGCGGCCAAACAGTTATAGGGTCGAAAGCGCCAAATATATGTGGATAGGGGGTCTATAGAAATAGGTAATGGGTAGGGGGGAGTAGTTGGAAGATTAATGCCTTGTTTGTATTGGGGGCTATAGAGAAATGAGCTTAGAGGGCCTTGGGGGTGTAAATTTGTTTTGGTTTTAGTATAGACCGGGTTAAATTGTCTGTTTCTATAAATTTTGTAACTAATGAATTTTCACGCGTTTGATTTTCGTTTTCTTTTTTAAATTGAGGCTTTTAATCGACATTAAAAATAAAGGATATTCTTAGCTCGTATGTTCCCTAATTTTTTGAAAACTTCTGAACAGTAGTAGTGTAATTGTAGATTTATTTTAGCTGATATAAACAATCATCCTAATACCCTAAGACCTTCTTAATTAGGTATACTTATATTTATGTATCCTACTTTACAATTTAAGCAACAGTTATCAAAAAATGAAAAGACATCAAATTATAGCCCTCTTACTCATAAAAACCTCTTAAATTTAATCACTGTTTAGCGAGATTTTTATTAGCAAAACCAACCTGAAACCAAACAAAAACTTAAGAATTTAAGTTAATGAATTGACTAAAATTTAAGAGGCGTTTATGAGTAAGGGGGTAAATAATTATTATCGTCTCATACAAAGCAAAGACTCAGCGCAGTTAAATTATACCTCTACGCGAACCTATTACTATTTTATTTGATATATAAAACGTCTTATGTTTATACCACCAAACCATGTACATTCAATACCCTAATACATTACATATTACATATCAAGACATACTTATCTCTTATTAAGCCTCAACTGAGCCTTCAAAATGTAATTAAGTTCACAAGTTAAATTCTTGTAATAAAACCTAATATTTCACAAAGTATTCTCTTTGACAAAAACGTGCGTACAGCATTTTATTTAAAGAGACCCAATTTAAAGGCTTTGAAGCGTAGGGAGACCTCTATATCACATATAGGGTAAAACGCCCACTCACATGCGTAGATATTACTAGATATATACATGTACGTTAAGAGAATATAGCCTGGGGGCCCGTCAAACGCTCTGAAAGTCACGTATGCCTGGTGACCTCGCAATATTATTATCCAACACTTACGCACGTACACTCTCACGTATCATCTAAACGTCTATGTGTGCGTGTATATGTAGGTAGGCTCTAGCCCGGGCATCTTACAGCCCACACGACCCCGACCGAAGGGACAAAGCGAAACGGGTTTGTCCCAAGGGAAATTCAATATTCGGGACTAAACCTTAACTCCCCCTTAAGACACCCCGTCTACCACCCCCGGAATGCTTATATGGCCACGACGTGTATCGATTTTCTTGCCAAATGGAAGATTGGTGTCGAACCGTTCTCGGCGGACGAATGAATGATGTATTGGAGTGGCGAGTGAATATTTCAAGTGGGTGTGTGTGGTGCCACCTTCGGGGTTTTGTGTTTAGCCACCGTATCGGCTCTGATGGAAATCTCTTTACCAAATTGACGTGAATTTTTTATTTCGGTAATGCATTGCGAGGTGGTTTGTGTTGTGCGATTATCGCGTACTTCGAATGAAGCTTTAATTATATCTAAAATGCTCTTTGAGGTGATTAATTGGATCGCGTTATAGTACTACGTTTTTATTAATGAAAAGGAATACATTGTAGATCATAGTCTTCTTCAATAAATGAAATGGCAGTACTTGTAATATGAGCTTGAAAAAGCTTTCACCCGTTTTCTTAAAATATATTATTGACAGTCATCGCCTAAGCACTGTTACACAGGAAGTAGTAGTTTCTGAATAGGAAGTTAGGTATTTTAACTAAAAACAAACCAAACCCTATAAAAATACTTTGCAGTTGTGTTTTATTTTGAACAAACTGATGCCCGCGGCTTCACCCGTGTGGTATAGGTAGCTTAAATGTTATTTTACACCTTAAGCTCCCTATTTTCCAAATTTTATCAAAATACGTGCAGTAGTTTTTGCGTGAAAGAGTAAAAAACATTCATCCATCCATTTTCACAAACTTACGCATTTATAATATTAGTAGGATATTAGTGGAAGATGTGGACAAAGGTATAAACCTCCTTCGTTCGAGTTACTGCAGTTTTGTAGGTTCTATATTTTCTTTGATAATAGTTGTTATAGTAGGTATCGAGAATTGAATTAATGGATACAAAGTAGACCTTATCTGGGATTACAACGACTGACCTCATACACGACATCTGTATGTAAGCGACCACTACGCTAACGAAACAGTAAACTTACTTAAAATTATAATTTTATATCTAAGTCCATATTTACGATACACGATGAAACAAGCATGTACACACAGCATACATCAAACGGATACACCTTAATCCCTTCTAACAAGAGTCATTTTCCAATGAAAATTTGTACAGCTTGACGCTGTGCGTACATACGAGATTCTAACTTATTCACAGCCGAATCCTTTAAGGGGAAATCTCGACTTTTATGTACGTAACATGCCATAAAGCATCGCCATAAACTTTCCTCGTAAAGTAACGTTACAGTATAAATATTTACTTTATATCTTTATTATAACGATTTTGGAAAAGCAACTTAAAAGGGTTAGTTTATAAAATTTTATGTGCCATTTCAGTTGATTTGTATTTTGTTATCTATAATATTAAAATAATCAGCGCTTAGGGGTTTAAGAAAGTTAAAAAAGACCTTAAATAATAACTAAACCACTCTGTAGTGTATTCTCATTCTGCTTAGTCGTAACGTATTTGCATTTAAGTCTATTTTCCCAGGAGGGAAGTTTCTCACTCTCTCTAACTCTTTTATTCTTCTGTTTATTTAATACTGTTTAGAGCTTCTCAAGACCTAGACTATCAAAGCTTTATTTGTACAATAAAAGTAAGTATATAATAATCTTCTTTTTGGTATAGGTATTTAATAGACTTCGTCCAACTGACTTAATTTTAAGTCAGTTGGACAAAGTCTATTTCTAGCAGTCTGATACCTGATAGGAATATGACAGTTTACTACTTATCGGTTTAGATGGCATTTTCTGGTGAATAAATTTAAAGGATCTTAGTCTTATAATTAATATCTACATAAGCAAAAACCAATTAAGTTATGAAGGTAACAGCTTACGTGGCTTAGCGGTCAAAGACTTTTGGCGTTAAAAAAAACGCAGGTTCGTGTTGTTTCAAATAAAATTGTCTTTATGCATTGAATTATAGAAAAATCTGTGTGCTCTTGTACCATTATGCCAAATTCAAGAGAGTGTATGGAGGCATTCTATAAATTCTAGATTCTTTAGCACCTAGTTTCTAGAAGTGTATTTTACGTTTGCTCTCAACGTACCTTCTTCCTCTACTTTATTTATGCACTGCAGTGACAGGAGACAGTGGCCCGCTATTTTCAGAGACCCTCAGAGATCAAGGAACATTGAATTAACGGACTCAAAGCACATCTAGGCTTCACCGCGTTAAAGTTAACTTGGCTAGTTTGCTAGCGAATTATATTTTTAATTATCATTTACTTTCTACAGGAATTTGTTTTTTAAGTCTGAATAAGTAATCACTATTTTAATATGAGGACGTTTTAGGATCATAAGGTTAAAAAAATTTCATTCAAAGTAAGTATATTTGGGTTTTGGTTTCATAATATTCTCGCAATCGTCAAAAGTATTCCCTTAGAAAAAAAACACACAACAGAAAAAAAACAAATGTAAAACAAATTGAGCGCAAACAATTTAAATCTCACAACCTGTGTGTTCTACATTATACACGCACACTGTCACATACACACTTACATACACGTTCATACGTAGAGGACATTAGTATTAGTGGGTTTCGGCCTTTCAAAGGCCCCTTAGATCGAGGGGGCATGTTTGGGGTAAGATTGAGCGTGGGTGGGATGCGGGGGACGGGGAAAATTCCAAGATGGCGCCTGACCGTGCCGGCCATAAGGGTAAAATAGGAGCCTTTATATATTTATATGTAGTTTATACTTGTATTGGTCAGGCCGCTCGGATTTGTTATCGATTTTAGCTTATTTCTGTTGCGGTGTAATGGTTCCAGTTGTATTGTTGAATTGTATTGTTTTATTCACGATTGTAGTGCTTATTGAATGTTTAAAAGGTTTATACATTTTGAATTTTATACATGGTGCTGTAGAGCATTTAAAATTGGGACTGATAATGGTATTTTTATAAAAAGTAGAGATCCTAGATTGTAGCACTATTATTTACAAATGCAAATACTTGTGAGAATGGATGAATAAATATTTTAAGATGGGAACGACTTAGCTGAAACTTTGTACTAAAATTTGCTAATGCATTAGATTAATAGATAAGCTACACCAACGCAGGTGGAGCCGCGTGTAAAATTTTGTGAAATATATTATAATAAGTCCCGAGTCTACTTAAATAAGAGTGTAATCATTACAATTAATCATTACACTCTTATTTATGTAGACTCTTTTTTTATACAGTTTCCTAATAAATGTAATAGTTACATTATGATTAAACATGTTATGTTATGATTTAACTGATGCGCACTGATATTAGGTATTTATTTTTATTTATTTATTTGATTTATAGCAAACTTAACAGCTATTTAATGCTACTTTACAATTTTAAATTTAAAAACAGAATTAGCCAATAATAAAGTTTGTCACTTTACATTTTGTAAGATGAAACATTCAGCTATATATAAAAAAAAACAGTAACTTATAGATACAAAGAAAATTAATAAAATTAATTAGTAAAAAACCAAATTGAAAAACAACAAACAAACCAGGACAATTTAAAGCCTTAAATTATTATAAGAATGTGTGTGTGTGTATCTGTGTGAGTGTGTGTGTGTGTATATAGGTGTGTGTGTACCTACTATGTTCTGCTCCTCGTCACCCCTCCACTGCTCTAGAGGGCAATGACTCCATCAATATCATCAAACAATTAACAAACATATCCCGATCCAATCCAAAAATATCTATGTGCTTAAATTTATTTTCATAAGCTACTACCGCTCTATGCATGACAGAATTTTTGGCGTAATTAGTGTGAACCCAGTCAACACACAAACAACGAGCGTGTCTAGTACGACGGGGCGCAGTGAAATAGCCTACGCGCTCTGTCAGATCTGGACAGTCCAAGCGCGAATTAACCACGTCGTACAAAAGTTTAATGTCATTAATAAGTCGCCTATCTTCGAGTGACATTAAGTGGAAGAAACTAAGTCTCTCCGGGTAATCATCACGCACTCCCAGTCGGTATCCCAAACGTTTAGTAAAACCACGTTGAACTGACTCCAAACGAGCGATATGGGTAATATAGCTAGGAGACCAAATTGGAGAAGCATACTCCATAATACTACGTACATAAGCAAAATAAAGGATTTTTAACGAATTCACATTTTTAAATAATCTAAAGTGTCTATAAATAAAACCCAACATTCTATGAGCCTTTTGTGTTATATGTTCAAAATGTTCAGAATACAACAATTTACAATCTAACATCACACCGAGGTCGCGAACAAGCTCTACCCGTTGAATTGGAATCCCATTAAGGTTATATTGAAACTTTATTACGCTACGTTTTCTAGTATATGTAATTACTTGACATTTTTTGATGTTGAGATCCAATCTATTAACTATACAATATTCTGTGAGTCTGTCCAAGTCCGTCTGAAATCTAATGCAATCATTCTTGTCCTTTATAGCCGTGAATATTTTTTTGTCATCAGCGTACATTAATACCTTAGAATGCTTGAAACATTCCTCTATGTCGTACATGTAAATGTTAAATAAAAGAGGTCCCAAGTGGGAACCTTGAGGCACTCCAGAGGGAATTTTTTTGAAGGAAGATTTATGTACGCCGATCCTCACAGCCTGTGATCGATTCTCTAGGTAAGACGCTAACCATCTGAGGAGATCGCCATGCACACCAATAGCCCCAAGCTTAGAAATTAAGATTTTGTGATCTAAACGATCAAAACATTTGGAGTAATCAGTGTACACGACGTCCACCTGGCGTCCCCCGTCCATACTACTGGTGACACTCTCCGTAAAGACAGCAAGATTCGTGACAGTTGATCGCCCACGCATGAACCCATGCTGTGACACAGGAATGTATGCAGCTGCTACCGGATAGAGCTGGTCGTAAACGATGGACTCGAAAACCTTTCCTAATACAGGCAAAATTGAGACAGGTCTATAGTTCTCAACATTTTGTTTGGAGCCGCTCTTATGAATGGGAATTACATATGCTTCCTTCCACGCTGAGGGGAAGACACCTGTTTTTAGTGACCGTTTGTAAATAATTGACAATGGCAGAGATAGTTCCCTCGCGCACATTCTCACAAAGTAGGAAGGAAACCCGTCACTCCCTGCACCCTTATTAGGATCCAATTTTTTTAAATATTTTTCGACTAAATCTCGCGTGACCTCAATCGAATGAATAGGGTTTATATGGTTAGTAGGAGCGTTGGGAGCGCTGTATTGAGATGCAGGTTGTGAACTAATATAAGTAGACATAAAATAACTAGAAAAAGCGTCACATATGTCAGAACCGCCGTAGGCAACGCTGTCCCCGTAAGTAATCTGTGCTGGAATACCTCTGTCTCTACGTAAAGAATTTATATATGACCAAAAGCTCTTCGGCTTAGCTGCAAGAGACTGTTCGTTATTCTCCATAAAGCGATTCCAACATTCACGCTGTACAATCTTTTGACGAGTTCTAAGCAAGGCAAATGCATTATAATCTAGTTGATTACTATATAGTTTCCATAACTTGCGGTATTTATTTTTTTCTTTTATAATGTTTATAAGAGGTACAGAGAACCACGTCGGATAATTGCCACCGCTACTCATGCAACTAGGCACCTCCTCCTCAATTACCTCTCGCAGCTCAGCCGAGAACATTCTCACTGCTTCATTAACGTCCATACAATTAGATAAACACTGCCAATCATTATGAATCAAACGTGACCTAATGTTAACGTAATTAGCTTTTTTAAATTTGAATATTTTAAATTTTGGGTTTTTTAACATACTTCTCATAATTAAATTAGGTATTTCTATGTCGATTGCAGGGTGATGAGGTAAATCTTCTCGCGTTATGGGAAGTGTACAACGTGAAGTAGTTAGCTCCAAGGTGCTAAACGCAAGATCTAAGTAGCGATTATTATCATTGACCACCGAGTTGTATTGTTCTAATCCTAGATCAGAGAGTGTTGTAAGAAAATAAAGCTGTGATTGATTATTTAAATTCATAGGTGTACGAAATGGGTTATCCGGGTCGACTATCCAATCAATATTAGGAAAGTTAAAATCTCCTAGTAACATAAAATCTGCACTAGAGCTATAATGCACGCGCATATAGTCTGTTAAATGTGTGACTTGGGCGTCGTGTGCGTGTCCTGAGCCGGGCAAGTAGGCGCACAGAACATGTAAGTCGCGCGCAGAGCGCAACGCTCTTGCTGGAAGCACAACGTGGACTAAATCGTAAGCGACGTCTCGCGGGGTAACTATTTCGCGAGCGCACAAGCCTCGACGCGTCAACAGCATCACTCCACCTCCAACAGAACGCGCACCGCCTCCACGCCGCGCGTCGCCACCTGATGCTATTCGGTCTCGTCTATAAACGTCGTATTGTCCGTTCCCTATCTCCGAGTCACGTATACTGTCTAATAGCCAGGTCTCACAAATAGAAATTATGCTGTAATCGTGGAGAAAAAGCCCCTGATTAAACTCAATCAATTTGCCGCGAATACTACGGGAGTTTTGAAAATAAATATTAAAAGTAGAGTTTATGATTAATTATTGTCTAACAACAAGAGACTATGTATTGTTAGTTCCCGCAATATACGCAGCAAGTAATCGTGTATCATTGGAAAAGAATGAACGAAAAGCAGAACTATTATGTAATGTAAAGTATGAGTATGTGTGTGTTTGTAAAATGTGATGATTGTGTAGGATAATAAATTTTCTATATAGGCCAAAAAATAAAAATTACTTATAAAAAACGTATACAATATAAAACGAGGAATTTTCTTAATTAAAAACCCTAAGCGATAAACAATGTAAGAAATTATTCTTGATGTTTTTTTAGCGTATCTAACTGTTCCAAGTTGAATATACGACGAGCTGGGGATTTGTCGTGGGGCCTTACGTATATTTTGGCATTGCGTGACCACACATAATGAAACCCCAACTCCTTACATTTTAATCTAGTTGATTTTAGTAATACCTTATTGGCAGCCGTTAAATGTTCGTTTATGAATATAGGCATAGATTTATCCTCTGACGAGCCAATGTCTAGTGTGGAGAGTCCACGCTTCTTTCGGGCCGCGCTTAGTATTGCATCTCTGATTTGCATATATATATAGAAGAAAACATCTAAAATTTCGTATCAGTAATAAATATTAAAGGTATACTATAGTTTCAGTTTAACAACAATACTTATGGGTTTTTTTACATGCGCAAAAAAAGTCGTTTAAGAAAAAAAATAATTTCATTTATTAACATTAAGAATTCACATTATAAAATGTATTATTTGAATCTATTGTGATACTACTTTTACTGAATTGTCATATTGGTTGTAGAAATACTACAAAATCACAATGTAATCTTAATAGAGAAAATTAAAGTTCAAGTCAATAATTTTAGCGTACCTAAGTAAAAGTTTCTTTTTTATTTTAGATTTATTTAATTCCCTTGTTTCAACATTATCTTCTATACCAATATTATAAAGATATAAAGTTTGTGTCTTTGTGTGTTTGTGACGTTGTAGGGGGTAATCTCTGGATCTACTGAAACGATTTTAAAAATTATTTCTGTGCTGAATAGTCCATTTATTCACTATAGACAATATAGACTAATAGGAGTGAAGCAGTAATGAAATATGTTAAACGAAAGGACGCGTTTTTTCCGCCGCCCAACGAAGTGGGCACGGGTTAGCTAGTTTTCTATATAGTTTTAGATTTTAAATCAAATTTAATTATCTCAATTAAACTTAAAGTCCAAAGGTTAAGACTTATCAATAAATAGGAAGAAGTAATAAAATAAGGAAACAAAATGAACAAAATTAAAGAATCGGATCTGTGGTTAGCCATTTCAAAGTAAATAAAATGCCTATAAAAACTTTGAAGATCTCATTATCAAGTGGCTGGAAGTTTTTTTCTTAACTCACGCTAAGTTAGAAACAACTTTGAGAATATTTATTTTGAACTTTCAGATAACATTTTCTGATATTTATTTAGTACTACTTGTATGAAAGTAATGTTACTTTGATTTATTTTACAGTACTCTGTGATACGCAAGCTTTAAATATAATAAATAAATATTCCTTACACATTCACACATCGCCACCTAGTCCCAAACTAAGCAAAGCTTGTAGGTACTATGGGTACTAGACAACGGATAAACATACTTAAATACTTTTTTTTGTAAATACATACATATTATACATAGAAAACACTCAGACCAATGCATACAATCATGTTCATGCTCACAAATATTTGCATTAAGCGGGAACCGAACCCGAGACCTCTGCGTAGCAGCCATGTAATATACCGACTGCGGCACAGAGGTCGTCAACTTTTTGCACTCCAAATGGTAAGGTTGGACGTTTGTAACATAAGATTGAAGGCTTTGTGCATTTTCATCAGACTCTATTTGATTTTGATTCCTAAACTTTACTTGTATTAAATCAGTATTGTGATCTGCTAAATATCTGCCTTAATAATTGGGTGTAATTAAAATGCTTGCTATAAGTGATATTTGGTTGTTACTGCATTACAATCAAAGATTTTAATGTCTCTCTCTTATGCTGCTGTGCCGGACAGGGTTACACTCGCTAATAATGTCTTTAAAATGTGTTATTGAGTGGAATAAAAAGTATATTATGTATTTAATTTTACAATAATTAAATTGAACTTTCCATTAATTAAATTGAACTTTCCATTAATTAAATTTTGGCAAGTTTGCGTTAAGGTATCTGTCTCTAAACGATTGTTAAACTTGCTTCACCGATTGGTTTTAAGTAGTAATAAGAATATACGTTACGTAACAAAGTTCAATATGTCTCATTTCCAAAAAGTTTAAGTGAATGTGCAATTTCGAAAAGGGCACATATCTGAATATTTAAACTTTCCAGGAAATGAAAAAAACTAATTATTTTTTAATTGAATCTAATATTTAGCAAAAATGTTTTTGGGTTACATTTTAGGGCATATTATCTCTCGAAAGTTACAGAAATATTTAGATGTTGACGTTATTATATATGTATATTTCGATATACAAAATTTATGAGATGTGCCCTTTTCGAAATTTACGACGTTGAGTACTCATAAGTTACAGAAAAAAAACATATAAATTTGGCGAAACTTTTATTTTAGTAATTTAAAATTAAATATAATACTGAAACAAAAGCAATAATGTTGTCTTTTGTTTAAAAATCCTCTTCTGGAAGCTCAGAGTTGTGACCTTTTCGAAATTATTTCTGTGCGCGCCATAACATTTACCATAGAACGAATGTCGGAGATATGCCTTTTTCGATCATAATAGGTGCATACAAGTATTTAGAACGCCATGACATGAAAAAAGTGTTTTACAAAATATTCAGATATGTGCCCTTTTCGAAATTGCATATTCAAGTAAATCAAATACAACCTTATTAACACTTAGGGACTCGCGTCATAATTTGTCGCACAAGTACTCGCTACCGGGTCCGCTAGACCCCGTATAACGTCATAAGTTTTTTCCAGAACTGTATGATAAACGTAAATGTTTACTTTTTTATACGAATTCTATATGTATAATAAAAGATATTATTGAATGAAATATTAATATTTATTATATTTACTTAAACAAAGGCTAGTACGAAAATATACTTAATTTCTCCTTAGTTTTGTGATAAAATTTAGGGTAATCATTGTAATTTTTATATTTACTTATTTTAAACAAAATTTTCTGGATTTACTTACACAAATATAATATACGTATGTAAGCGGAATAGCTAAGAGAGATCAATCATCACAGAAGTATAAAAAAAATGACAAAGCACATAATTTCTTATTTGGAGTAAAATCACACTTGTCAACATTCTTCAGACACCTTGTATATAAAATTTAGTTATAACAATTTATACAAACATGCTGCATGTGTTCTTCACAAATTGGTACACTGCACTTTGTGCAAAAAACATTGGTTTTCCTATCTTTTTTCCAATTACATAGGCTGCAACGCACATTTCAGGTTTCTTTTGTTCACCGGTTCCTACGTCTATTTTAGCATCATGATGCATAATAGATGCTAAAAGAACTACTTTGCCACGTTTAGGCACGTAAGATAGCAATGTGGTATTATTTTGAAACCCAAAGTAAGTTTCGTGCTCCTGTGTTCCTCTGGTTTGATGATGCAAAATTCACTTACGTATTTAGTCGCTACCGGGTCTGGCAAACCCATACACACCTTTTACGTCCGTAACGCTTACTTGCAGCGCGCCAACTGACTGCTGACGTCGTCATTTGCTGTGCTAGACTATCGTTAAAAGGTACTAAAAGCGACAACGTCGCCTTCGTCGAATTATAATATTTAAAAAGCAAAATATGAAGGACTGGGTCCAGTGGACCCATTAGCGAGTCCTCAAGTGTTAAGTAAATTAAAGTGCAAGGAAGTACAAAGAGAATACAAATAAAATTCACACAAAGATGCTGGCTAACAATAAAACTCAATTACAATTATTAGAAAATCCATTTCGTAAATGGCCGCTCAATGTCCATTAGAGGCGCCATAATACATTATTCAATCATCTACCTACATAACAATAGTACCTAACTTAAAGCCGGGTCCATCCGGAGAAGGGTTCCTCTAGGTGTCATAAATTACAGCCCTGTTTATCGGAGGGAAGGGAGGAGGGGGACGGACGCCCTCCCGCGGTTTTACAGTTTATCGTCCCTCTGTATGGGCCCTCCGTAGGGCGAAGGGTAGTGAATTACAGAACTGTTACTCAGCGGAATGTACCCCCTGAAACTTTGAAAAAGGACCCCCTTATGACTGTCCATTGCGTGGAGCTGTATTTTTGTTTTTACAGATAAGATACTTTTTTATTTCAAGAAAACTTTTTAAAACTGTAATTTTTTTAATGAATGTTTTTTTAATTTCCGTTTAATGTTACAATTAAATAAATCGATATTTATAATGCTTATAATATACATTATATAATATATTAACATGAATTTACACAGCCTTTTATTACATCTGCTGGAATAGTACCCGCTAAAAACGCGCTTCTTGGTCGACATATTATCCCTTCGAAAAAGGAAACTTGATAGTTACCAATATACCAAGGAAAGTCCGCGACGAATAATAGTGTCTCATCAGGTACGCAAAATTTGGCGTGCTGAAAGCCCGCCCTATTCCGTAGGAGAATGTGACCTATAGTGGGACATAGGTAGTAATGTTACAATAAATACTAGTAAAGTAATTAATTTTAAAATACTTATTGTTTTTTCATTTATTTTTATTTCTCTACTTTTAATATTATTTATTACATTTAGGTACATTATATTTAAAAAGGAAACAAACAAAATAGTCCATTTATACAAATAAATGAAAAGTGCTCTTTTATGAGCGACTTTATAGTAGCTGTTATAAAAGTATCAACTCTGTTCGGTCGCAGTAGCTGCGCCTGCCATACGCGCGGTCAAGCGGATTTCGTTTCACAGAACTAAGAGTTGAATAGAGAAGGCAAAAAATTATAAGAAAGCACGGTAAAAAAATATTTTTTCCATATACATATTTTTATTTATTTTATGTATTTACTTTTTAATAACAAATAATTTGATACGGGTATACTAATGTTAGTATTGTTGTTAAATAGTTTGATATATCTTTATTTATTTTTAAATTTACATAAAATGTATAATTTTTGTTCTGAATCAAATATGTTTTTATCATCACACATGTTATTTGTTTGAGCGGTTTCAACAGGCTACGGTACCAGTTTTCTATCAGGCGCTGTATAAAGCCCGATTTACACATCGACCAGTAGTTATATATATATCGAGTTAAGTTGGCGAGACGTGAGAGAGGGGGCTACTTCGTACCTACTTAACTCGCAAAAAATAGGATGGAGATCTATTTAAATCAACTTAATCAACAACTTACTACCTAACTCACTACTGTACTTGTCGATGTGTAAATCGGGCTTAAGTGACAAAAGAGAGTTAAGTAATAGAGCTTGAGAATTAGTCTGAATAAATTTTTGAGATGTATTTAAATAACTATTTAAAATATACTAAATTAATGTAATTTACTAATTGGAACAAAAGATATCAAACAATTTCTCCAAAAAATGTGTGTAGTTATACAACTTGATCGAGCAAAAAGTTGCTACTTATAATGTAAGCATGTGTATAACAAATTATATATAATGCATAAGTAGCGTGACAACATACATATCTCACAAAACATATTGTTACGAAAGACACATAATACAACGGTAACAATTTTGGGAGCTCTGAATTACTCTGTGGCAGTTGACAATGTAGGTGGAGGCGTGCGGTCTGCGGGGTGAAGGGGGCGGGAGGGTGTACGGGACGGTCGGGGGCGGAGGGGTAGTGACACAGGCTACCGGTCACCACCGCTCGTATTGATTTGTTGTATCGCTCGTCCTGCAACATCCATCCTTTTCTTTCTTACCTACATTGTGTTATTGCTATCTCTTTCCCCTCCCGCGCACACGTGGGCACATACGGCGCGTATGTGACGTTTATGTGTTTGCATGGATTACTATGTGTTTGTCGTATGTGTGCGTTGGGGTCCGAATATTATGTACCTACGCATTTTCGACTCTGTTTTCCCTCAAACGTTTCACATACACGTTTACTTTGTTGTTCATGTTGTTTGAATGTACCTAATGTAATATGCTCCTTTGTGTATTAGTTCTAAAAAAAGATATGGTATCGTCGACAATAATTGCTTCTTAAGCTTTTATTGCGAAGGTATATTTACAAGAATAAAATATGTTGTTTTGATCATTTTAGGTACAAATTATATTATGACTACTTATACTTGGTCATTTAGTTTAGTTGGTAAATAAAACAGGAATGTCAGCCCTAGGCTTTATTTATTATTTACAATTACAATATATTCTTGATAGAGTTAATAGTAAGAATTAATCATTGATTTATTCATGGGTGACGTAAAAATCGACTACAAGAAAGTTCGCAAAATGGTCTTAAACTTTTAAAAAGAACGCTGACAATGGAAAATGTTTTGAAGCTCGAAATGGCTTCAAACCTACATATTCTGTTTTTTTTTTCATTGTCTGTCCAATCTATTCGAAATTTTCTAGTACAAAAATTTATAAGTAATTTATATGGAATAGAACTAGACAACATTATAAACATAATTAAAAAAAACAGGTCTCAATTTAACCTGTACTCGCTGCGCCCATACTGTATCACTATACAGTGTATCAAAAGTACTTACCTATAACGAAAGAGGGGCGTGACAGAGACACGCGTGTCTTTGTCCCAGAGGTCAGGTCACACTTGTGTACTTCATTACTTGTGACTTACGCAGAAAAGGGCAAAAATGTTACATACATTCTGTTTATTACACGAACCAGCTTTTTCTTTATTTGAAAAGGTTTATGACGTAAATAAAAGTACCTACAATATGTTGTAAAAGATTACTTAATGTTTATTGTGACAAGATTAAAAGTCTTTGTTTGGTACTAAATATGACGGACGATATTTATTGATAGTAATTGTTAGTCAGAAAGTACGATGGTTTTAATAAAGAGATTGTAACTTCTTGAAGTGACAGAGCTAAGCTATAGAAAGGTTTGCTTATAATTATTTTGATTTTTCTTTTGTGTTTCAAACCTAATCTGTTAAATAATATGTTACTAGAATTAACTTCTAAAACTGTCACGTATTCTAAAAGCTGATGAGTACTGAAAAGATTGTTGATTATTTCTACAAGAATATAAATAATATGTTGGTTATGTTTTAGACGAATCCATTATGAGTTAAAAAAAATTTTTTCTTTTTATCAGACGACCGTTAAATAACCTAACACCAAACTAGACCTAACGTCTCTAAACCAAACGTCTCTTACAACCCTCTCGTATATAAAAAGCAAAGCTAATTATGTTATAGTCTTCAAGCTGAATATCTTGTAGAAGTATAAAAAAAGCCTTTTAGGAAACTGGTTACCAAACTTCGGTTTCCAAAACGGCCGAAGGGCATTTTACATGTAATATATTTGAATAATTCTAGTACATATGTCTCTACGCTTCCTCAGTACATAGTTGTTACCTAAGCAATTAAGTGTTCCAACTAATTAGTATGCAACAAACATTCGATGGCTAGTTAATATGCAGTGTCGGTACTGTCATAATTAGCACACACGCCCCAAGGAGCCGTGACGTTTCGTATGTAGGCGTATTTATGTCGTTAGATATAGAAAATACAAAGCTTACATGGTGTTGTTATGGTAAATAATTATGTACCTATAAGAAGCATTTGTTGGAAGTAACTAAGTGGTTGGTCTCTTTTGAGGCGCACTAAGTGTCATCACCGCTGTAAGTAGTAATGTAAAATGTTCGTGCCTTGGAAATCACAGGGCTAACAGCTTATATAATATAATCTAGTGTAGAGGGTTGACTTTACTGCATTCCCAACGTAGATAACCAGCATCATTATCCAAATATCACATTATTGTCACTGTAGTGGTGAATGAAAACTTGTGCTTCTAACACAAGTTTTATTATTGTAGATATAATTATTTGTACGAATCTTCCCTTTGTCGGCTTTTACGACTCTAACGGTTGATTGAATGCTAACTATTTACAAAAAAAAATTATTATTTATATGCCATCAAAAGAGGTCTCTTTGGTAGAATTTTGTTCCCTAAATATGATGAAAAAGAACTTCTATTTATTGTTGGTCTAGTGCATATTCCAAACAATACAAAACCAAAGGCATTAAAATAACGCCTCTATGAGAAAGCTTTCTACGTCACACCTAAGAAATTGTTTCCAACCCCACATTTTTACATAACTAGTGTAAAAGTAAACAAAGTAACATTGAGAGGGAAAGTTTCCCCGTTTTTCATCCCGAGGGACCTTCGCGGGGGCCGTAGCTCAAATTTCCGACAAAATAATAGCGTTTGAATTTAATTTCAATCTCGCTTTCTCGTATGTGAGTTAAAAAATTAGTTACATGCTCTTTGTTTTATTACTGTAGTCGACGTTTCGTTCGTTTTTTATAATTCTAATACTAAACTAGCGACCCGCCCAGGCTTCTTACGGTTACAATCCATATATACTTTACCATATTATACATGCCTCTTAAATCACTCTATCTATAAAAAACATTATATCGATTAACATAAAAATTGGGACGGACAGACAGGGACTTTGTTTTATACTATGTACTAAATACTAAATTCAAACGTAGTTAAATCTTCTCAAATAGGTACTTCAAAAAGTGTTTTCTCAAGTCTAAGAAACGTGTTGGCTTGAACTCTTAACCTTGTCACCTTTTAAATGACACACGTGCGCCCAAAAATTATAAATTAAACGTAAAATTTTCAATAAAATTTTACCCTAATCGGTAAACCGGTTTAGAATAACCAAGCTGCGAAAATAGTATAAGTTTGGTACATAATATAGAAACACGAGGGTCATTCAGCCAATTGGTCCCCTTAGAATGACCGACGGCGACCCGAGCGCGCGTCATGTCCAAATAATGAAATTCAAAAAAGGAACAGGCCCGCCAATAAACAAGCCGTATATCATTCGTTATTCAAATATATTTTGGTGAATGGTTGACCCGAGCCCACGCGACCATTTGATGGTTAAATATTTTCAGTGGGCTACACTGACCGCTCAAATAATTTATGACTTGTGAATTTGATGTAAATATGTAACCTTTTTGTTAAAGTTGATTTATGTTTTAGAAAACAAACCTTTAACACGTTTTATTAAATATTCAAAATTTGTTTTTAGATAAAACGTTAAGTGTTAAATAAAGATATTGAAATAATTAACTTAAAATGGCAGTGTACAAATCATAAAAAGTAATCGGCCTAATTGTAACGATCTGGTTTATTAATAAAATGACTTGTAATTAGGTAGGGGAGAAAAAGGCGGGAAAATTGTATTACTTTGCCTTTTAACACGAGGAAACTGTGTTTTCGCTCCCCCACAATCATAATTGTATTAATTGTTGAGACTGATGCCTTTTTAATTTATTTCCGAGAGGTCTTAAGGTTCTGTTCATATTATTGAGTTTTGAATGTTTCAAATGATTTTGTAATGCTTGTAAAGTCGGCTTAAATTGTGTTGTTAGTTTGTAGTCAATTCTTTTTTGTTTATGCATTAGAACTCTTTTAATAAAGACTTTTTGTACGGGTTATTTATGTATTGTTTTGTTGGCTATTCTATAACATTGTAATGTCTATTTATGAACTGCAATGATTTATTAAACGATTGTAAATTTAAAAATGATTATATTCTTATTACGTGAGTTATTATAACGGTAATATGTATAATTAAATGCTTCAGGGATTGCGGCTTCCATGTTCAAGATCGCAGATTCGAATTTCACGCAGAATAATTATTAATCTAATCTCTTTTTACTCGTATTATGGACGTCCATAGGCTGATATGATGATGATGAATCTCTGATTGTTCTGAAACTAGATGTTCCTAGCAAAAGTCTTCGTTTGCCTTATAATATCACATGGCCTTTAAAAATGTAGGTATAAATACGTACAATCAAAATAATATGCGCACAAAACTATGTCCCGACGGAACAAATTTATAAGGGACAGTACGGGACATAAATTTCAAATATTACCTATATTGAACAGGGTCGGATTGTAAAATTTAATTTTGCATGCAGAATGTCGACGTTAGGGGACGGTTTTATTTCGTAGGCGTATATAATTTTATTGCAAGGACCAATGGTACGTAAAACATGACTGGCATACCTTATTTATTGTAATTTGTTAGGACATTGGTATTGTCATTCTATTCATATATTTTTGATATTATTTTTTGTTTTGTATTATTTGTAATCGACTCGATTCGGTTGTATATATTTTAAATGTTTGTTATTTCAGAACTTAGCCAGTTCTTAACTAATTAAAATAGTATTTTTGTTTGACAGAACATACCTAATTTCAAGAAACTCTTACTTTTTGAGAACTTTATACTATCAAATTATTAGATTAGTAATGGATTCTATCTCAAAGAATTTTTGTGTAAGTAAGTACCTAAATAAAATAGCGCATGTAAATCTTTTATAAGACATTTTGAAATACCTATTAGCTTAGTATGCTTGTTATAAATACATAATAAAAATATTAAATAAAAGTAGTAAAAATTGTAAATTAGCGCAATAACCGACATTCATCTTGAGGGAGCCACGGGTAAAATTAAGAACAAAAGAAATGAAATGAAAACGTCAAATGCTAGCGTGGTACATGTTTTTGCAAGGCTATTGAAGAAACCTATTGCTTTGTGTCATTGGCCTATATAACTTTATTTTTAAGGGTTAGAAAAAGACTATTACTGTAGGTAATAGCCTATCTAGGTTACTAAGACATTTTTCAAGAGAAATATACCTAGTATAAATTCCCGTCGGTCCTTGTTAGATACCTACCTAGTGGCAGATAGATAAGGCCTGTTAAATTTTTACCGAAAGAAATAGCGTAAATTCTAATTATAATACATAATTATTTTTAGCAGTGTCTGAACGTTCCACGTATCGGTTGCTGACCCGGACAGTTTTAGATGCCTTCTACAAATTTTTCAGTTACAACCCGTATTCTTTATCGTTACCCAGAGTAAAAGAGTCAAGTCCAAAATAAGCAGAGCTTGTATTACGAGCATTAGACAACTTACGAACCTATATATACATCTTTTAATTTTACGAAAGAATGCTATAAAAACTATTCACATAATTGTTTAACTCGGAATGAACCCTTTTCCTCTTGTTTGGCATGTAGTTACGTAAACCTTTACGCCATGTGGTCGTCAACATACAACTCTAAGATGATTCTCCTCAACATCAAACAGTAATAACCATAACAACTTACGATATTCTCAAAGAAGAAAATCGAAAGGCAACATCAGAACGCGCACTCTAAAAATAATAACATATTATGTCCCTTCAAAGTACAGGGTGTACCACCTACCTCCCCCTCCGGTAACTGTACAATAACTTCACCCTCACATGGTCATAACGACGCCCGATAAGGGTCTCGTAGACCCGAGGTAAATCACCCTGTATCTGGGGTGACACCCCCGCTTGAGGGTATAGCTGTATATATAAGTATAAAGTGCTATGTACCGCGGACATTAGATTTTCACTTGGATGTTTCTGTGAAGGGTTTTTAAGATTCTCGGAGAGTTTACAGGTGTGGTATTTTTATATACCTAACTCGTATAAAGGTTAGTAGTTAGGTGGTTTTTTTAAAAATACACGGCGTTTCTTAACCAACTAAACGAATTGAATTTGTTTTTTAGAGTTGTTTTTTAATTCATGTTTATTTTAATAATACTATCATAATTAGAGTTATCGGCTGTAGGGACGGGCCTGCAAAAACTTTGCTTACTTTATATTACGTGGGCAAGACGGACTCACACAGGATAAAGACGTACTGATTTCATTTCAGGCTTTCCTCTTTTGGTTGCGTAGAAAAATATCTGCGCAATTTTCACGCATTATTTTTAGTTATGAAACATATTTATTATTTGTATAATTTGTATAAAATTGTACCTACATATTATACAAATATAATATTATACAATTAATTAGCTAAATACCAATATACACGCATAAAGGTTAACAATAATACTTCAGCACTCTTGCCTTAAACACCGATCTCGTATTTAACAGCTCGAAACACAACGTAACACAGTTTCAATTTCTGCTTACGTCACTCAGTAAAGTAAGAAACATGAATTTAATTAATTGTATATCCATTATGATCTGTCAAAACGTAATATCGTTCATGTTATAACAAAGGGAATTGGGTTCTGGTATCGACATGGTTACATACGTGTGTTTACTGAGTAAATGTTGTATTTGTTAAGTGTACTAACAGTATTCCGTGTGGTGAAGGAGTAAGAATACAATATGTCACCACCCCATCTCATCCCACGGGTGTCGTAAAAACCGACAATGGGATATCCCACGGGTGTCGTAAAAACCGACTAAGGGATAGTCCCTTAGTCGGTTTTTACGACACCCATGGGATGAGATGGGGTGGTGACTAATTGTATTCTTACTTCGTCACCACACGTATTTATGACACCTATTTCAACAAAACACCTTTCTACGCAATGTTAATGTGTCCGTGAATGTTATCTTTACGTAATAAAAAGAAGGAAAACTTGAAATTAAATCCTATACCAATCTCTCTGGCCAGCGTGGTATTAGTAGGCCAAGTATCTCTCCGTCATAGGAGGAGGCCCGTACCTGCAGTGGGACATTAATGGGCTGTTATGATGATTACCAGCATTTCTTTTTAAATGTTTTAATTAAGAAGGCTAATGTTAATTTCGGGAGAAATGTATTAAGTTTCTGGTTAACACCCAACTCTTTTAGTAGAGCTGTAATACTAATACACGATTTCGTTTATATTTGGATGATTTTGATACTCTAAGTATTACTTATTTAACTAATTATAATAAAGATTTCTATGACTTTGAGAATAAACCTTTAAAAAAGTTTCTTTATTTACCGAGAAAACCTAGCAAATTAATGCCATTAATACAAAAAAATGATTTTCCCTTTTATCTTAGTATTATCTTTAATGTTAGTTATATACTTGTACGCGTAACTTATTTAGGCCCGAGGCAATCATTTGTGGAAACAGAATGGCTCTATGGTGCCTGATGTTAAGCATCCAATAGAGTTCAAGAATGGCGAGCACCATGCCAGCTACAATATTTGTAGAGGATGAATGTCTCCACTATGGCGGCTTAAGAAGATGCTTTTCACGCCTCGCTTGATAGAACCAGGATCGTATTTTGAAGGAAACACTAATAATTATCTTGCGCTTTGCCACCAGGGCGGCTTATATTGTCACCCATCAATGGCTAACATCAACTACACCTAGAACTCTACACATCAAGTCTAATTGGACTTATTGTTTTCTATTTGTGTATACACAGCTACATTATTATCTGTTTATGAATAAATGTGTAAAAAAAAAACCTTTTTGCTGACGACACAACACACATTATGGATTAATGCCTAAACAAAAATCAAAACTGACGTGCCCCTTCAGTAAAATAAAAATATCTTAGAGGAAGGCTTTCCCTCGAGGAAACTGGTGAGTCTAATGTTTTCTTTTTATTCCATCACGCGGGATGACGCCGTAATCCATCAGGGGTAGGCAGTGGAGGGGAGAGGGGGGGATGTTTGATCGATTTTCTATACGAAAGGGACCCCCGTAAAACTATGGTTATTGGATATTTTGGCCCAACATCATCTTGGGACGCACTTGTTTGGTTTATGCGCTGGGCTGTTTGAACTTGGAAAGGAGTGGAGACGCCTTTAGTTACATTTATGTCGACAAGTTTATTAAGTAGATCAGTTTGTAATATAATTGAATTGAATACACGTGCTGAATAAACCTAATATATACTTATTTCGTTTTAAAAAGAAAAATCTAAAATTACATTTTAACATAAGGCTATTTATTATACTATATAAATAACATAAAAATTTAGTAAAATACATCATGAATATAATTAAAAATAAATAAAGACCATTAAAGAACGGTGTGGTATGATGACGTATTAAGAACGCCTTGCCTTGTGGTTATCATGAGAGGCAAACTTAAGCTTATTAAAAGAACATTGTATAAGTATTTACTAGAGACAGGAGACTCGAAACAAACTCTATACCAAACCATCTGCCAAGCATAGTACCATAAGCCTTTTTACCTTTCCTTACGAGAGCTTACGTCCTTACAGAGGGACACTAAAAAGCTAATAAGACTAATTTAAATTTTCATGATATTCTTTTACAAAGTCTACTCCACATATTTCCCTGTAAGTTAGCGTTCGCTCCAAAATAGGGTGGATTTATGTTAGCAGGAAGTGGCCCGGCGAAATGGCGGCCTAAGCCTCTAGATACGGTTTATGTACCGCATGTACAATGTACTATCGGGGTCTTGTAGATATGTCCAATTTTGAAACAAAATCCCTTGAACACGATGACCTCTGGCTAAAATTTAGGCGGTTCATTAGGGTAATAAAAACAAATTTCTTTTTTATGATCCTAATAGCCAGCCAGATGTATTGTGTGCATTATTACTTTGTGAAGTTAACATTTTGACTTCAATCATTTCTCGAGTTTCTTCTAAATTAACTAAACTTTGAAGAACAGTCAATTTAAAACCCCAGTAGACATAAACGTGGCAAGGAACGTTAAAGCCCATAGGTTCGAACCTCACCTGCTTATTCTCGAATTTCTTTTATTTTTTCAAAAAAATATACTTACTTAATCTAAAAAAATGAATAAAAAAAAGATATTAGTAGTAGTTCATTCATCTTCCTGACATTTATTTTAAATCGAACCCAAAATGAATCACACTCTAAAGAAAATAATGAAACAAAAAAATAACACAATAATTAAAATAAAATACATAAAAATTAAAGTGTTAACTTATTTAATATCTGACATTCAGTCACGTTAGTTATTTTTACTCAACAAAACACAAAGACATAAAAGTTAAGAACTTCACTAATTCCAAAACAGTCAAAATAAAAATCTCATGTTTCTTTACTTGGACGTAAGTAAAGTATAGTTTTTGGAGAAATGAAGTAGAAAGGTTTTAGTAACAAAACAGAACCATTCGATAGATATTTTTTTTTGTGCGAGCTTTTTACTATTAAACAAAACAAAGGGCTGTTAGTAGCACCATCCGTTACTGCGGTGCTATTGGTTGATGAGCGCGTACCTGCTATACTATTGTAGCAGAGTGCTGCAAACGAAATTATACTTTAAGTGGTAAAGATATGCAAGACCCCGATAGTACAACGTGTCGGGAGCTCATACGCTAACAATTTAATTTTCCGCAGGGATGTAAAGGCATATACTTATACATATAGGTAAAACATTTTACTTTGGTATTTGCCGTCAATCACTGCGTTATGCAGGTAATTACGAATTTTGACAACATACATCGTTAAATAACCTTTGATTTAAAGAAAAACTTTATTTCATTTAGCCGCATCATTTTGTTTCAAATAAAAAAGAAAGAAAATCTCTTTCAGCGAGTTAATAAGACAAAATAACGAAAATTAAATGTTGTATGTTTTTTATTTAAAAAAAACCTTTCATTAAAAACAGGCCACAATTTTATTTAACCAAATCATTTTTTGGAAGAGAAAGAAGGATAATATATTTATTTGCGTCAATAAGTCTACAAATAAGGTTTATGTACCGCATGTATGGTCGAAAACTAAATGGCTTTATCACCTCTAGAGTTAATGTTAGTTGCATGTCATAAAACTATTGGGTTCAATATCGCACAACAAAACATCAGCTAGATCATGACGCTACTTTGACATATCAGTTCTCTTGTATTAGCAAATAGTCGTTAGATATGTATAAAAACAATTAATAAAGTCAACGTTATTGACTGTTACTAGAGCATATTTTCGGTAGAACGTTTTATTCTAATGAATTTCTCTCTTTTATCCTTCTATGTCCATCCCTATCATTTCTTGCATGACGTCATTGGCACATATTTCAATTTAAAGTTTTCGTAATTTTATAATATAAAACAAATTAGGGTAAACCACCTAATCGTTAGAAGTCCTACAATAATTGGCACTTAGGAGTTAAAAGTGAGTAAAAAGAAAGAAAACACTATAGATAATTCAAGTTCAGTATGATTATTCAAGTTGAAATATTATTTATTTGATATTTATATCATATTTTATTTATTTCATGTGTCAACATAGCAACAATAAATTTATCAGAATGCTTTTATTGGCATTAGTGCCAATAATATTTATTTAATACTATTCAATCACATAATTATGATTAAGTATAAGCAAAGATTAAAGTATTATATCATTTTATGATATTTTATATTTTAGTCTGACACGAAGTCCACTCTTAAGGTGCCAACAATTGGGTGGCTTACCAGCCAATATTTAAATTCTACATTTTTAGTTTTTCTGAAATGACAAGCTTGTAATGTCACAAGTAACAAGTTGACTTTAGTTTTAAATTATTTAATGGTTTTTCATGGTTTTTCAAATACAAACTCTACAGTTTAATTTAGTGACATTTGTATTGTGTTAGTAGATATTATTATTTATTGCGTTGAATTGAAAGTGTAAATAGATTGCACTTTTAATCTAAGCATAGTTTTGATTACGGTCAACCAATGACGTCAAGCCTCACGCATAAACATTAAAAACGATCTTAATGAATTTGAATTATGATAGAATTTTTTGTCAAAACTGATAAAGCCATTTCGTTTTCGGGTATACAATGTACAACGTGTCGGGAGCTCATACGCTGACTATTTAATTTTCCACAAGGCGTATATTATTATTATGTCTATATATACTTATAGGTGAAACTTAATTATGCATTTTGACAACAGACATGAACAAACATTATTTGATTTAAAAAAGGATCTAATTTATTTCTACGTACTTATCAATGTTTAGATAAGAAAGAAAGAATATCTTTTTATATTGTCGATAAGATAGTACACTAATAAGTGAATACATTTATATAAGTATCAACAATACAATATGCGACTTCGTTTACGTTAAGTAAAGAGGATGATTCCCAATTTTTGAATTGAAATCAAAATTTTGTAAGTTTAGCTGAATTTTATTTGGGAACACCTTTGCCTTTTTCTCCGCCGCAGTCTTGAGCCTCTATTTTCTTTTAAGAGATAGATTGGTTGTATTATTTTTTTAATTTGCTAAATACAGGAGATTACCAACAACTAACAAAAAATAATTAAGAAAAATAATTATTATTTATATTAGTAATAAGCCTGTAAATATGGGTCCAATTTAAAACAGCATTTCTTCCCATTCTTTAATTTTTCCCTTAAAATTAAAGAATGGGAAGAAGTGATTACAATTCTATAAGTTAGCTAAGATGTGCGCTATTAATTATACCGAGTTTCATTCTATTCAGTTTAATAATTATTGAAAAAACTAAGATATAGATATATAATCTGTTAAACAAGATAGGTATATTTTTGTGATTGGTTCAAAAATAACGAAGGTCTGAAGCCATCTTTAGTTTTCAATAACAATATATTTGCGAAGTTTTCCCTTACTCTTTCAAAGTATATCTATAGGTATACCTATCTCTCTTTAACAGCATCTTAGCCCTCATACGCCAAGATATCTATCCATAAAAATATACCTTTAAACATCAAATACACATGACATACACCCGGTTATGTCTGAATTTTATGGTCGCCCCGAATCGTTTAAGCTCAAGGCTATCCGGGGTTGGTCGTTAGAGGATGTACTTAAAATTGATATGCTATATACAGGGGGATCCTTGGAAGGGTTATTTAAATATATATTTTTGAAAGAATTGTTTATAAATATTTAGTATATCTAGGATAAAGAAGGAAGATAATTTTGTTTGTTTTAGAGTCTTTGCTAATTAAAAATATAATTTATCTTACAACCTCGTCTCGTTACGCTTGGGTCGTAAAAGTTGAATAAGAGAGATTGGTACTTACAAAGGGAGGAAACAAACTTTTTGCCAATCGACAAAACCAGGTTGGTAAAAATAGGTCAAGTTTACCTTCACCACCGGAGAATGCCTCCATGTAGAGGCAGAATATAGTACCTACTAGTAAGACTAATAAACTATACCTACAATATATCCTGAAGTAATCAACGTGACTATAGATTCAGAACCCTGTGGAACTCTTTGGTTGTATCGTACCAAAACATTGCCCCCTCACTAGGGTAAGGTATCAACCTTTAGTGTTCCACTAAAGAGTACTGATAAGAAGAAGTAGTATTTACACATATAGAATAAGTATACTAGAACATACTGAAGTCAGTTCAAAATACACTTTTTACCAAAGTAATAACGCTTAAGACGAAGATTTAGAAAATATCTTGAGCACTTAATATCTCTATTATAACTATCACAGTTTTCAAATATCACATCACAGCACTATCACAGAAACGAACTATACTTAACAAATGTCAAAATCATACTAATCTTTGTTGTAAACGCAAAAGTTAATAAATGCATAGCTCTATTGAAACTGTGAATAAATCTAACCCCTTCGTTACCTCTATGCGTGCGCGCATGGAAATTAGATCAGTAGGTAGCTACGATAGAGCAGTGGTTGTTAAAGTTTTTAGAGGATGGTGATAATTTTTTATCAAGTAATATTTTCTAGCACTTATGATAAATTTAGTTTTTTACTGAAATTATTAGAAATTGGAGACAACATTTCTCATAGACAACGGTAACAAAGATTTTATCATATAGTGAATTGATGACAAAGCAAAGAGTAAAGAGTCAAAAGTAAGATTCCCTTTAATGCCACAAACGAAGAAACGTCAACCACAAACGAAAAACATTCAAGTTTTTTACTTACATGTGTTAAAAATTTTAAATGTAAATATTTTATTATTTCCCCATGCTGTACAAATACCTCGTCTCTACCTAGGTCTTTACCTATGAAATTGCCGTTTTATTTCTGCGCAGACTTTAGACTCTATATTTTATTTATAAACATATATTGATTAAATACTTTTTGTTATTTAAGATATATAGGATATTACCAACATCTAAACAAGATAATAAATAAAAAATAATTATTATTTGTATTATTAATAAGCCTGTGAACATGGGTCCAATTTAAAACAATGAGAATTTAAGACAGAGAGATTTTCTCATTTGTTTGATTGTAACTTCTTACCAGATACTATTTTCTCTGTGATTAAAACATTATTAGTTAGCTTAGATGTGTTTCATTATATATACCAAACGTCATTTTATTAAGTATATTAACTATTGAAAAATCTAAGAAAACGTTAGTATGAAAAATCTAATTTCAGATAAAATCTTCATACAAAACGGCAATTTCACCTAATGGATACAAATAAATTAATAATGTTCATTGTATCCTCTGATATATAGGTACGTTCAATTTCTTAGCTACCTGCATCTTCAAGTTTGAGAACCACTGTAAGAGATCGTATGTCGCGATTGTGCAACATTTTTTGCAGGCGCTCATTAATTTGGTTCTGTATGTACAGACAATAGTAACCCTTCCGGTACCGGCGCGGTCTAAGCAGCCATTGTGGCATTATCGCTGCATTTGTGTTTCCGGACGCATCTTTTTATTATGGAGATTAGGGGTTTATCAGACCGGGATTTAGAATTGCATTTGCTTTTGCTACATTCGCATACAAAATTTTGTATAACTATTTAACAACGACTATTATGCAGGTTTAAAACAGTTAGTTTTAGTTATGCGGGTTACAATATTACTTTAAAATATGATACGTTCAACCCTTATTGTAAAAAAATATTTAATAATACACACTAACTGCCAATCGACATGACCAATGATGCGTGACAAGAAATCAATGGAAAAACAGCAGTCAAATAAATCTAACGAGGACTCTTACATCTGCATGTCATTGGAATAAATCAAATCACTATTGAATGCATCCGTAAAATATTTTTGAACTGTTTTGAATGTCCCAACGTATGTGTAGTAGTAAAAAGTGTCCCTCGTAAGTCAACCCGTTCACTGACACGTATTCAACTGATATAAAAAAGTTACACCCATATTTTGCACTTCCCGTAGTCGAATAATAGGGTCTATTTATGCATTCTCGATAAATGAAGAGTATTTTTTTACTTCTATTATAAATCAAAATGTATTATTTATCTTTAGTGAATCAAAATCTGCATCCTATTGTTATTCGGGATATGCGGTGTGTCAAGGGTGTAATGTTTTTATGGATCGTAGTAACTTTATAAGTAATAATAATCGATAAATCCGTAGCAGGAACATTAATGGTAATAAAACTGCATATGACGAAAATGCAAATAAATAAATACTCTACCAAGTTTAGCCATGCCCTCAGATTTTATCGTTCGTATAAATTGAAAGGAGAGTTGGTCGGCCATTTTGAATATTTGAAGGACCGAGGGTGTATTCGACCGTAGGGCAGTAATTACTTGATTGGAGTCAAGAGGTGGCATGCCGAGATACCAGCCGGGAAGCATTGTTGTTACCGCGCTTTCTCGGGACTGAAGTGCTTCGTTTGAGTGTTTTATAAAATGTACGGCATGTCAGATTCACACCTACAGGGTTCGAGGGTTGACCGTTTATTGCATGGGTTTTGAAATTTTGGGTCTACGTCTATTATTTAAGTTTTAATAATTTGCATAATATATACGACAACACAAAGGCCCATAAAATAAAATTTAACCCTATCGATACCTACTACAATAAAATCGGCTTATCAATTAGTAAAATATCGGTAACATACAGCTTGCAATGGCAATGCATGTTATTAAATCTCTAAATGTATTCAATGAGTAAAAAAATCAAAAAACATCTGACACTGGCAAGGTGACGGGAATTGAAAAAAAACTGTCACACACAGAAAATCTGGGGCCTATAATCCGTTCTATTATGCATATAATTATTATTTCCGATACTCTATCAAAGAAAATAACAGTCCTTTTTGCATATGCGTTATTGACGGAAGTGTGAATAAAAAAATGTCACCCTCAGGTAGCAAAAGGGTGACCCTAAGTGTTTTTGTGAGCGTAATGCGAGATCGAACGTATTGGAGAGTTTTATAAGATGATTATTATGCATGCATTTCTCATGAAGATTTATTCGAAGCGTTGCCTCAGGCATGTGTGAAGGACTTCCTTAGGGTTTAAAGTTATAGGGTAAGCATTCGTTACTGGGGGTAACGGAAAAAAATATCTAGTACCCTCCTGTTTGATTCATAAAATATTTAACTGACAGTTATTGAAATTACATTTCAAATTTTAATCGTACGTTTACGATTACGTTTGAATTTAAAGAACGTTTCAGTATAAGAATTAATATTACTACAGTGCGTTATAACTGTTATCTCATAATTTTTTTTTATTTTCACATCTTCATTACCACCAAATAGGAATTAAATCATCAATTATTGAAAATATTAAACAATTTTATAACTATACAATAAATGTATAGGTTATTTAGTTATAACCATACAAGAAGTTGCACACACGTGGAACTATGCAAAAAGATAAGAAAAAACAAGTTAAGTTTAATAACAGGTACTTTTGATTGATATCCCCCATATCGCTTCAAGATAAAGCTTGGTAAGAATTGATCAAGATTTGCGATAAATTAGTAGTTTACGTGATCTACTGTTAGTGCCATATATTCAACCATAATAAGTAGGTACATATATAAAAACCCAATGTGGACAATTTAAAAAAGGGACTTTAAAATTACTTTGCCCACATAAATTGCAGTTTTAAAAATGGGTAAGTCAATCAGCTAGTACGTAGTTGTATGTTCTTTTAGTATTTTTTAAATATAAAATCTTGAACTAAAACAAGATAAAACTATCTTCATTATTATTTCCACAGCAACATTAAGGTTAACATAACAAGGGTCAAAATCATTCACAAAATAAGATACACTCAAAAGTCACACGATGAATCTCTTTATTCATAATTTTTTTTTATAACGTCCCATAAAAAAATGTCCCACCTCGACATTTGAGGGTTAACTATTATGCTACTGTTTGTTTGGTTTATTTTTTACGGGTTTTAGTCCAGGTAATCCCGTGTCCTCTCGTCGAATGGGTTTTGACGTATAAAAGGATTATTTTATTAATAGATAATTAATGATGTTAGGCGGTTGACATTAATGTTTGCTTATAGTTGAAGTTATAACGGGAATTAGATTTCAAATAATATGTAGTAAAGTAAGTTAATTACATATTTATGATTTCAATTAGAACAAATAAATTGAATAAATTATTTATTTATAAAGAGTAATTTCATGTGTTATTTAATAAAATAAATAAATTATTCTCATTATACAAATAAAATAAAATAACCAAAATATTCCACTTTGACTGTTCTTGGTGTCTGACTTGGTGACTGTTCAGTTTGTAAGGTACGCGGTAAGATAAAAATGGGCGTTCCTTGAGCATATTTTGTACTCGTAGTTAGGTAATACTAGTTATATGAAATAACTTCTGTATTAATCTCTGTTTCATGCTCTTTGACATCAGTGCATTGTACAAATTGATTATCAAAACAAACAAGCCAAGGATCAAACTATAAAAAACTAAACAAAACGGTTTCTAATTAACGTTCCAAAATCAATGTTAACAATATTCAAGGTCGTTCCAAAACGTCAGAAAGTCGTTATCGCGAATGACACAAAAACAAAAGACAGCTGTGATAAAGTTCATCGACCTACGGCAACGTGGCCGTAACTTTCATTCTTAAAGCGTACCAAGTTAGTAACCTACTTTTCATTAATAAGGAAAGCTAAAAAAATGCAAGAAGAAAGTATCAAAGATTGAGCGAACGCGAACTTTGCTAACGACGATAGGTTTGTATGGATATACCCCGATCCTTGTAAAACATTTTCATATAGGCGATGCTCGCATAACGTGTAATAAATTAATAATAGGTATCTATATTTGAGCTATCCAAATATTGTTTTATTTGATTGATCCAACAGAAATTTCGATTATTGTAAAGTTGATAGTTCAAATATAGAGAAAATAACTAAGTCTGAATTGCTTTTTACAGTTTAGCCCACATATTTGTTTTAAAAAAACAGGTGTACCAAGGTAACTCAATTATAAAATAGGGCGAATTAAGAGTTAACTCGGTACTAACGGCACCACAGCCGTCTTACTTTCGGTTGATTTAAAAGGCGATTCTGTTTTACACGATATAATTTCAACGAATAAAAGTAAAAATTAACCCAAAACTTCTCTGGCTAGTACTTACGTTAGTTTTTTATGTCCCATCTCGCCGCAGCATGCGTCACCGAATTTTTGGACTGGTTAACAAAAGTGATACCTAGTAAGTTGTCCAAAAGGTACGTGAATACTACTTACATTTAACATACGTTGCTTTCTTGAGTACTTATAAGCAATAAAGTTTTTAAATGCGATCTTGTGGCAAAGATACAAGCACTTAAGTTACACATTAGCCTTACTCACTTATACCTACTGAAAATAAAAAAAAGTTCCGAAAAAAAAATCAAAAAGCATATCCACAACATTGACATCGTCAATTTTTCCCGGAGTTCCCGCCAGACGTCGAGACGCTGGAAAAAAATAATTAAAACGACCGTCGGCGAAAGCGAAAGCGCGCCGTCTGCCGCGTAATTAGTACAATGGAGTTTCCTGACTTTGAACTCAGCGATATCATTTTTGTTCATCTTTAAATTATCGCCCTACACTTTAAATGTTTGCCCTATATATTTTTTTTGAGCAACAAGTTAGAAGGGTTTACTTTTGAGCAAGATTTCTTTATGTTTTTGTTGCGTTTCTGTTCTTGAATGCTTTTTGTTTTTATATCTTTTTAGATGCGGATCTGCATTCTATGTAGACCTTACTGGCCATGCGACATAATGGTTGTGTGAATTGTTTGTTGTATTTTTATCATTACAATTTAGGGACTTTTGTCGCTAGGACTTACAGACATGAAATTAATAAACATGGAATGTTCTTTGTGTTTCAAAACAATTTGTGAGTTACACGATAATTATCTTGAGTAAGATTCACGGCACGGAATCCATACTCAACGCTTTGCCATCAAGGCAGTTGTATTATTGCTAACCTATGTATTCATCATAACAGCCCATTAATGTTCCACTGCAGGGACGGGCCTCCTCCCATGACGGAGGGATACTTGGTCTACAAATAGCACGCGGATTGGTATAGGGTTTAATTTCAAGTTTTCCTTCTTTTTACTTCGTAAAGATAATATTTACGGTTAGTCCCTTAGTCGGTTTTTACGACACCCGTGGGATGAAATGGGGTGGTGACATATTGTATTCTTACTCCGTCACCACACGGACAACCTATGTATTATTTTGCCCTTATCATTCTTTAGGATATAATATAAAAATACGTAAGTATAAGAAGCCCAAACTCATTCAATATCAAATAGAATCAGTAGCGAGTTGCTTAGGTGCAATCCAATAACAATTTTTACGAACTCATAGAAAGTATTCATCCAATACAGGGACAACAAGATGGGGAGAAAATGAAATTGTCTAGACTTAACCGTGTATTGCGCGAGTGATTTGAAATGTATTTAATACTACTTAATTCAATTTATATTTGTATACGAGATTAGATGGTGTTATTAACTAATCTTTTCCCATAGGTAAGAGTGGTAAAAGGTGATTAAAAGACCACTAGTTAATCAGTCAGATTTAGTTAGGTAATACAAAATAAATAGATAATTTTCAAACTAAAAAAATGGACTCATAACCAAATGATACCGAATACATTTAGTTAACATGACTAACCCCCGGTTTCCGAATGACTGATCAAGTAAAAGTTAACCAATCAAGTGTCAAAACTATCATTCACAGGAATTAAAATGACAGTTTTGACACAGTATATTAAAGCGCAAAATAACTCGGACTTATATTTACTTAGCTATAAACCTACAGAATTAAAGAGTTACGCAAATCCCTTATACGTAGAATAAGTTTTAAACATATTTCAATTACCAAAGAAGCCATATAAAGTAACCATACGGGCCACATCCTTGCCAATTTTTCCTCTCTATATTGAAAACTTGAAAATTAATTCCAACATCTAATTTCCCGACGTGAAATATGAGGCCATGTTCCGACGCACACATTCGTGCGTGACTCAAATTTCGTTACGTCGCCATAGGGTTGCCGAAACTACACCCCCTCCCGCCCCTCGGCATCAATCTTCACCCCCGCACCACCTACGATCGTATAATACAATAATATATGTCTAACTTTCGGACCGGCCCTGTAGGTAGCTCTGTCTTTATCTCACGCAAAGGATAAACGTATGTTAGAGGGGGAGAGATATTGTTGTGGGGGCGTCCTAAAGGGTGTAGGGAGTATGTAGGGGGTGCTATTGAAATTGAAGCGGGGTTTAGGCGCGGATGACGCCTGGCTGGAGAATGGATGGAAATTTCCTCAATTTAGCGTTTTCGCCAACAAAGGACGTTGTTTAATTTTTGGTTTTTGTCAGACATTGAGGTGTGCTGATTGTTGTGTGGGCCAGGTGGATAGATAACAATGGAGGAGTATTTAATTTTGTTTGTGTCGAAAAGTACTTATTCTGTTTCAGTTTATTCTGATACAGTTTATCAGAGATGTTGAAATAAAGCGTTTTACTTTTTTTATTTACCTTTAGTTATAGTAGTTTGATGTCCTATTGCAGAGACGGGCCTCCTTCAGCAACGGCAGGAAACTTGGTTTACTAAAACCACGCTGAAAAGACTGCCACGATTTCCTTTGTGTTTTTGCCAAGAAATATACCTGAGAACTTAACAGTATATTTTCTCAAAGACAATAATTATCCATACTAATATTGTAAATGGGAAAGTGTGCCTGTTTGTCTTTCTTTCACGGCAAAACGGAGCGACGAATTGACTTGATTTTTTAAGTGGAGATAGTTGAAGGGATGGAGAGTAACATAGGCTGTTTGTTTTTTCTTGTGTGTCCAGGAAAGGGGTACAGTGCTACCCCGAATTTAACGCAAGCGAAGCCGCGGGCAAAAGCTAGTTCTATTATAAAAGAAAAAGGAAAATTGTACTTTCAAATAAATATTAATTAATATTAGTTTAAGAGGTAGGTAAATAGTTATTTTTATTCTGAAAATGCTCAGTTTAATAGAAGACATTCATATTGGGTATGGAACATGTATGTATGTATTTTTTACTGTATAATTTCTCTCAAATAATTATTAAATATCATATTGAAACTCAATTAAAACCACTAAAAACAACGCTATATACTAGCCTAGTTATATTCTGGTAATCCAAACGCAATTAATTAGGCCGCACAAAGTTTAACAACAGCGATTTATATTCTGCCCGCCACCCATCTATTTGTGTACCTTAGCCTTTATCTTTGTTAGACCCCACGACAACTAGCGGGGGCATTATCGTGAGATCTTGTTTATCTCTTCTCTCTAACTTATACTTACATATAGTAGGTAAGTTTAAGTTATACTTACAATATTCTACAAATAAATAATATCTAATAAAAAAGAGAACAATAAAGTGGTATAGGCTTGAGTAAAAACTTCGCTTTTCGCCAACCTACGTGGTGACAAGCGCGAGAGAAACACGGTGTTTTGATCGTTATTTTCTAATTATCTCAAGAGTCCGACCAAACCTTATTTTTAAATAATAATATGTCAAAGACTCTAGGTCAGCCCTAGAAAGGCTAACCCTGAAGTCCTTTGAAGGATTTTGAATGCCATCCCGACAAAACTGTTTAATGCTTTATATTAAAATCATGGTATCTACTTTTTGTTTCTCTAACAAGAGCTTTTTTTAAAGCGCTTTGAATTTACAAGGTATCTGTAAAGAAAAAGAGGAGTGTAAAAGTTGAAATGACAACAACATTATTTTAATGTTTTGATGACAACTATTTGAGAAGAGTAGAAAGTTTATTAATTTATTTGTTACTAAAAATTTATAGCATTGTAATTAAATTAATTATTATTCGCGTTGCGTATCATTAGCAAAAGTTTGTTAATTCGAAAGAGGTGAGCAAAATTATAACCCAGAAATTATAACTCTTATGCATAAGAGGAGAAGTATTCTGCCCACCACCTACAACCACTACATAGGCATCTGCTTAGCTATTCTCTTACTTATAAATAACGCAAATAATCTTTAGGTATAAACAAACATGCGGTTTACAAACACTAGCTTAAGATAACAGGCAAAGCATCCCCTTATCTCAAACGATCAACAGAAGCAACCCATACTCACACTACACCTATTTAAGTATAAGTATCTATATACTCGTATATACAGAACCTTATCTCTCGCGTCAGGCCATACTTAAACTCGAGGGGTAACTTGAAATAGGAATAGTCGCATTAGGCCCAAAATTACAGGCGACCGTCACAGCCTAACGTGGTAAAATTGCCCAACCACCTGGGGGGTTTAACCCTCTTACACCCCCTTAGTTTAGCATCGACTTGGGACTTTAAAGACGAGTAAACTCACTGTATATTATACCTTAACATATTAGTAATAGAGTGCATTTTATAGTGTATTGTTTTATAAGATCTTGGACTTAAGAGTTGTGAGTAAACGTTAGCGTTTGACCCCACTTCGCATTTCGGCTCAGTTAGGGGTGGGAGGTTGTTTTAGTCATCAATAATGTTAGAAGGTAAGCTTTAGATACGTGTGTTATTCGTTGTGTGTAACCTTATGGATGTGTAGAGAACATATTATTTAATATTTATAAATTAAGGCGGTTTGACAATCATACTTAGACAAAAATTGTATACAAAAACATGTACTAAGTATAAAATGATATAACAGAAGCATTTATTATAAAACATTATACTTGCAGAAGCTTGTAACCGGCAATTTAGTCTAGTTTATTTAAAAATATGTTGATGCGTCGTGACGTCATTGAATTTTTGACAGATGAGTCGTGACGTCACAGAATTTTTAACTGATGATTTGTGACGTCATATTATTTTGGCGGGAAAATATTTTATACCTCTGTCACTTTTGACAGCTGTCAATTTTGACAGATAGGCGTGACGTCATAGAATTTTTGACAGATGAGTCGTGACGTCACAGAATTTTGGCAGGAAAATATATTTTGACGGCTAAGTCGTGACGCCATTGAATTTTGGCGGGAAAAATAGTATTTAAACAGCTGAATCCTGACGTTATCACAATTTGGAGGGAAAATAAATAGGTTTGTACAGGACCCTCGGTGCGCGAGTCAGACTCGCACTTGACCGGTTTTTTAAGCTGTGGGTCTGATATATCTAGAGAGCTTAAATTCGTAATTGTCAACTTATTTCATCATAACAGCCCATTAATGTCCCACTACAGGGACGGGCCTCCTTCCTTGACGGAGGGATACTTGGAATACTAATACCACGCTTTCAGACGGATTGGTATAGGGTTTAATTTCAAGTTTTCCTTCTTTTTATTTAGTGAAGATAAATATTCACCTTATTTGTTAGGCACTAAAGTGAAACACCTTTGCTTATCCTATCCTACTAATATTATAAATGCATAAGTTTGTGAGGATGGATGGATGTTTGTTACCCTTTCATGCAAAAACCACTAAATGGATTTTGATGAAATTTGGAATATAGGTAGTTTATGGTGTAAAATAACAATTAAGCGGGTAATACCACGGGCATCAGCTAGTAAATAATATAGTGAAGGTCTTACAGTAAAGCACAGTACAATAGTATTACAAAGTTCCACCTATGTGAGAGACTGGTGTCTGTTGTAGGTTTAGGAGTAAAACATGTGTTACAGATCATCAGAGCCCCACCTTCTCGGTTAGAATCTAGGCATTGTCAGACTAGTAAACAATGAGCAAAAAGGAGTATCAACTTAGGACAAAAAAGATAAAAATAAGGTACAAAATATAAAAGAAAATACGTGAAAAATTATTGTTTGTTGTGATTATAGATGTAAGAGAGTGTGTGTGTAATGATGTAGTTTTTCAATAACATAACAAACGAATACATAAATATTCTGTCCTATAAACTTTATATTCTATCCTGGCCCTGTGTGACCATAGCGTCTGGTCACTGTAGAAACAACTGCAATTCCCTATTACTGCCATCTATCACTGCGAACATGAAACATAATTTCGATTTGGATTTCTACTTGACGCTAGATGCCGCTGTATTATTGATCTTATAGGATTTCGAAAAGGTTTAAGAATCAAACTAGAAAGTTAGCAAATGAATTAAAAATAATAATTTAGTAATATAAGTTTGCAAAAGAGGTTTACCTACCTACTACCTACCGACCTACGATTTAAATGCAATGAAAATGTTTTCATAAATATGTAGATCACTTCCAACAAGTGGATTACCGATAAAAAGTGGAATAGTTAATTCAAGTTTAGGTGTATTATCTCTGTCAAAATTTAAAGAATGATTCAAAACCTGACATCATATTATTATTATACGTAATGTTTCTCAAGCCTTTTGCTAGCAGATGCCCATCCCTTTAGCATGATGTTTTTTTATATGATACTGGCTGGATGGTATTAATCTAACACTATTCTTATTAGAATAAAATATAATTATGTATTAATGGTTCTTATTGGAATTAGTCTGTATTCGTCCATAGAAAAACGAAGAGATTTTTAAATTGGCTACAAAGCTTGGGTATATAGAGTCCTTGTGACACTGAGACTAACCCCCTTACTCATAAACGCCTCTTAAATTTTAGTCAATTGATTAGCTTAAATTCTTACGGTTTTGTTTGGTATAAGGTTGGTTTTACTAATAAAAATCTCGCTAAACAGTGATTTTTATGAGCCGTTTATGAGTAACATACCCCCCGTATGTCGTGGAACTTTTATTTTAGGTATAGTCTATGGACACTACTGAACCTTCATGCTGAAAATCTAAACTAAATGTGTAAAGCTTTAAATACACAGTAGTAACATTCAGTACAATTTACTGTTAGGGTGTAACCCGCAGGTGAATGCCGGATGTCAGCGTTTCAAATGGACGGGTAAGGGAGGGGAGAGTGGGGGGAGAGTGCAGCTATTTGTCTTGTGGGAGACGTCATGTGATCGTGGAGCGTGTTTGTTTATTTGTACTTAGAACTGTCTTACTATGTACTTAAACGTATCGAGGTTTATAGATCGGGTAAGTGTTCATTTAATTAAAATACCTAACTTAGAGTTTACAATTACTAGCTTTCTAAAAATACAAATTGATAGCGTTCATGCGCAAATTCGACGACCTCGGTGGCGCGACGGTAGCGCAAGCGGCTGCCATGCGAAAGGTTGTGGGTTCGATCCCCACGCCGGATAATAATTTGTGAGATGCACAAATTATTGTCCTGGTCTGGGTGTTCTTTGTGTCCGTAATTGATGTTTGTAAAAGGTCCCCGCGACAAAGGTTATGATCCCTAGTGCGGAAGTTATCTTCAAAAAAAAAATGCTTAAAAATATTAACTTAGGTTGAAATGTAATATTATTTCATCAATTAAAGAAATCCGTATGTTGTCTGACTAGGAAAACAAAATATAATTATTACTTTTAATTCTACATAATATTCGTTTAAATATACTAAAATAGTTGTCGAGTATGTAGATTGTAACAATTATGATTTCATGGCAGAGAACAAAAAAAAATTAACAATACATTATAATATTTGTCCGCACGTTTGTAGGCTACTTTTATTTCCAAGTGATGACCAAATCAAAACTCTACAAATAAAATCAGACAAAAGTACAAACAAATATGAACTAAATCACAAATCACTAAAGTTGGAATTCGTATAACTCAACTGTTCCTAGATTATATGAGATGTTCTAGGTATGTCAACGCGTGTACAGAATTCACATGAATTACTGACTATAGTGCACATATGACTTGCCATTATGCTCCCATATATCAAAGACATAAGACATAGATATAGTCGCAAAACGTGATTGATACTAACCACTATTCACTACTAAGCTTTCGTGTGATATTTTGTCTAAGTCAGTACGAGTACAATTGTGTAAAAAAGTCTGACTTGTTGCAAGATTAGACACTGTAAAATTACGTATGTTATTGTAACATAGTGAACAAGACAAATAAAAATAAACAAATAGGTAGGCGGGACGCTAAGCCCAGTAGGCATAGCGTTTAATAAATATTTGGGAATGATGAAATAGAAAAATTGTATCCTCCGCCTAACAATTTCCTGCCTGAAGTATCAGGCAGGAAATTGTTAGGCGTCTGAAGCTACTCATGAAAATTTTCATCATAACAGCTCATTAATCTCCCACTGCAGAGACCAGTCCTTCCATGACGGAGAGTACTTGGCCTACTAATAGACGGATTGGTAAAGGCTTTAATTTCAGTTTTCCTTCTTTTTATTTCGAAAGATAATATTCACGGGTAGTCCCTTAGTCGGTTTTTACGACACCCATGGGATAAGATGGGGTGGTGACACACTGTATTCTTACTCCGTCAACACACGGAGATGAAAAATTTGTTTGTTAGTAATCACTTTCTAGTTTACAATGTTCTAGGAAACTGAAGGTAGTTGTATAAATTATGAGACTTACAATTTAAATGAAAGGGATAAAGCTCTTAGAAACGGCGACGTGACTCCAATATTTGATTGAACAGCTTTTCGCTTAAATCCAGATCATCCAGGGCAAATATCTAGGTTACTTGTCAAATATATCTTAGATAAAATCTTGTTTAACTTGAACTAAAAGTTTTTTTTCGCCTATGGTTAGTTCGTTTAGGCTTAGTTGGGAATACTTAAATAGTCGAAGGTCTCCTACCGCTATTGAGGCTTTTACTTTGGCAGCTGAGTTTAAAAATAATACTTTTAAACATTTTTCCTGTAAATTATTTTTACACGTTGACCACTGATCACAGTCTAAAGAAAGTAGTGTAAAGTCTGTTACTACATATTACATAACCGCGAGCTTTCTCTTAGTTAGTCTTTCATCATAACAGACTATTACTGTCCCACTGCAGGGATGGGCCTCCTCCCGTGACAGAGGGATACTTGGCCTACTAATACCACGCTGGCCAGACGGATGGGTATAGGGTTTAATTTCAAGTTTTCCTTCTTTTACTTCGGAAAGATAATGTTCACGGATAGTCCTTTAGTTGGTTTTTACGACACCCCTGGAATGAGATGGGGTGGTGACATATTATATTCTTACTCCGTCACCACACGGACAAGTTTAAAAATAATACTTTTAAACATTTTTCCTGTAATTTATTTTTACACGTTGACCGCAGTCTAACGCAAGTAATGTAAAGTCTGTTACTACATATTACTATATTCGCGAGCTTTCCCTTACTTAGTCTTTCATCATAACAGTCCATTAATGTCCTACTACAGGGACGTGCCTCCTCCCTTGACGGAGGGATATTTGAACTACTAATACCACGCTGGCCAAACAAGTTTTCCTTCTTTTTACTTCGTAAAGATAATATTCACGGATAGTACTTTCGTCGGTTTTTACGACACACATGGGATGAGATCCCCATATCACCACCCCTGGTGACATTTTATTCTTACTCCGTCACCACACGGAGATATTGTATTCTTACTCCATCACCACACGGAGAAGTTTAGTATAAGTCTTTAAGATACCTCAATTTCTGAAATGAGGTACTACACTATGTATTTTAGTACCTGTTTGTATACCTTAACATTTTGAGCTGTCTCTCTAGACATAAATAAGTATAGCATTCACTTATCCTATCACGTTCTAATTTAGCAAACTAGTTAAGGAATCTTCTAATCATTTACCCAACAAACCGTAATCCCAGCTTAATTAAATTCTATACCACAAGTGAGGATCAAAGCGACAGTTTTTGCCCATTCTCCCCTATAATTAGACCGCGGGCGAGCGAAGTTCCTTCATCAAGATACGCCTCGCGTTAGTTTAGCCTTAGTTTAATGTATGCACATTATCTAAGCAAGTTCGGCACGCTTCCATTTCACCCCTGCCTCCCCTTCGTTACGTGTGCTCAATTTAGTTGCTTCATATATATATAATACTTAGTATATACGTATGTCTTATGTCGTATTCGTATATAAGGACAAAGGGAATGTTTGTTGAGTAATTGATTGTATGAGGTAGATACGAGTAGGTATGTCTTCAGTCAGAATAATTGATTAAGAATGGAAATAATATGTATTGAAGTTCCGATGATTAAACTAAACAAAAACAGCCACTTTCAGCTCTATTATGATCTACTAAATATTTCTACTTCAACCTTGAAAACTTAATTTCAATGATGAATCTTTTCGTTTACTAAATCTTTACGTACCTTATTTTACACGTACAATATCCACCTACTTTATGACTTCACATTGTTCTGGGAGGATGCATAGTAATAATTATTTATATCATTACCAAAACTAACTTAGTAGTAGAAGATAAAATTTGTCTAAAAAATTTAATAACCCTAAAAAACTCTAAAATGTTGTTACATTTTCCTTAACTTTTAACGCTTCTACAGGACAGAGAAAGCTTACATTGAAAGACACGCATGTAATGTTAATCTACCCTCACGTAAGAATTGGGTCGTACCATTTCTGAAAAGGGTTAACTTAATTACGTTCTGTGACCTCCATTTAAGGTACTTCAAACTAATTACACGATTACATTACATAAGGTATGATTACTGTAATGTAAACGATGTGTAGGGTTATGGGTTCCTATATTTATGTATACTCTCCGTGTGGTGACGGAGTAAGAATATGTCACCACACCACCCCATCTCATCCCATGAGTGTCGTAAAAACCGACTAAGGGACTATCCGTGAATATTATCTTTACGTAATAAAAAGAAGGAAAAGTTTCTATGTTAGTTTTAGATGGTGGACCGTTTTAAAAGGAGTTCATATAAAAAGATGTTGTTTAATTCAAATAATGGATTTAAAACTGTAATTTAAATACACTCGGGTAACTTTAAAATGATATAAGCAGGTGCCAATAGTAAGCTTTTTGATTAGAAAATAACTCATTACATCAACCCACAAAAACACACAAGCCCTCAAGCAAAACCTAGTTATCAATCATTCAAGAAACAGTTTCACAATAGAATTAGCTCACATAATAACGTACAATGCATAATAATACAACAAGGCAATAAATGTTACATAGAACGAGAGTGCCGTATACATACATACGCCTATGTTCTAGTATATATGTATATAAGCAGGCTTGCAGACAAGTCCACAACGGAATACATAATGTAAGGGTAACAAAGCCTTCTATGTACCTATTGCCCACCAAATTCTAACTCTTGATATGTAATAAGTTAAAGGCGGTAGCGGATATGTTATGGAAATGTGGAAACGTTGGAAACGTATAGTTACAAGCCTCTCTGATTGTAGCATTTAGTTACATGATGTCTTAACTCTGTGCCCTTGGCATATTGATTTATAATCATCTCGACGTACGAAAGTAGGTAGGGGCACGCGTCCTAATGTTGGCACTGCATCAGATTATCAGCACCCCTAACTAAAACTCAAATTATAAGCTTTCTATTAATTAATTTCGGCTACCATTTAACAAACATTAAAATATGATCCTTTTGGAATTATAAACTGATAAAACTTTAACTGTTGTTAACTTTCGTTATCAGTATTATCACTAAGATAAACGATATTAAAGTAAGACTAACTCTTAAAGTGCTGATAATTGGTAGCATCACTCTACCTGCGTTTAACTGTTATTACGGTCCAATAGGTACTCTACACTAAAAGTATCCTGAATTAAAATTTTACGAAACTAAATAAATTCCTTACATTCATGACCACAGTCATCATCACAACCTTAACAGTATGTTTTCTTCATTTTGTTGTCCCTATCTATTTGCTGAAGTTATAAATCAGCCTTAAAAACCTCTCTTTATCTCTACCGAGGTGAAGTACCTTTACAGCGCCTTTCACCCTAGTTTCAAAACCATGACTTTTTCAACTATCTACTTTATAGTACGTTAATATCTCTCATAAAATTGAAATAAGTAATAAAATTCAACCGCTTATAACTTGTACCAAGAACACGCGGGTGGGTAAGCAACAAAGACGGAATTTCGCCCGAACCAGCCACCCACAAACAAACAACCAGCAGTTTCGCATTCCGTCCACTGGAGGTTCACATGATGAGCCGAATTCAACCCTGTGATCTTCATTGTACTCGTACTACCTTTACTTCTCACGTACATACACACATACACTTACGTATCAGAAAACTCTGTGTTGAATATTTTTGATTCGTATTTTCTTTTAACATGTATTTTGTAAAGTAGGTTTCTTTGATCTTATTTCAATTTGTTGAGGGAGTAAAGGAATACCCTATCATGTCATTTGCTACTCACACTAAAGGATTAATAAAAGTTAATTAAGGAAGAAGTCGAATATGCTGACACTATCTCCGTGTGGTGACGGATTAAGAGTACAATATGTCACTACCCCATCTCATCCCATGGGTGTCCCACTGCAGAGACGGGCCTCCTCCCGTGACGGAGGGATACCTGGCCTACTGATACCACGCTGGCCAGATGGATTTGTATAGGGTTTAATATTCACGGATAGTCCCTTAGTCGGTTTTTACGACACCCATGGGATGCGACGGGGTGGTGACATATTGTATTCTTACTCTGTCACCACTCATCGGGTTCGATACAGGCATATTGCCGTATCATACATACAAAAAAATCCTCATGTCGTTTTGAAATAGTTTGAGGTGTTCAGATTTCAGATCGAAGTAGTACTATTTTCAATTTAGGAATTGATTTTGGAACTGTGCCAAGTTGAAAAGAGGCTTTGTATATGTTATAAACTTCGCCAGTATGTCCATAGCTTATTCATGTTTTAATCATGTAAATACATGGTATCTCATGCTAGGAGATCATTGATTTCTATATTCCTGCAGTTGACTAATCATATTCATCATTTATTTCTCAGTATATTGTACATCGAGTTCTTAAATTATTAGTTCAATCAAATACACTACCATTTCTGGTGTATAAATATAAAAAAAAAAAAATTGCTACAATGCTTGTTATTAAGTCTCTAAAAATAGTATGATACTTTAAATACAAATATGATAAAGAAACACAGAAAATTTAATCAGGCACAATGTCAATAAAATATTTTTCAATGTCAATTAGGATAATATTTTACAATGTCAATTAAATATTTTCAAAATTAAACAAATAAATTCAATAGCATTGAGAATAATCTACTCTAAGGGAAAAGTATTGGGTGTTTTTAGGCGAGAAGGCAGAAGTATAGCGTAGCTACTAGTAAGTAGCACTATTTACTATTATTTGTCATAAGTTCTTAGTGATAGTAAATATAGTCCTTTAAATACTATTTATTACAATATAATAGAGATATATAGATAGATACATATAAGATATAAATAATAGAGATACAAATAAATAGAGGTTGTCATAACTTTTATTTACTGTAAATAAATATTATTATTTGTCTGATTTTGAATAAAAAACACTAAAACATTTCGTTTTATAAATACAGCACAAACTATTATGTTCTTCATTGATGACTATCACCAAAATTACTAAGCGCACTTAGTTAACTATCGCAGAACTAGGTCGGGACTGAATTGTGCTACGATTAATACTAAATATTACTTAACTAACTTACTCTTGCAAATAGTTTGGTATGAAGGAATGATCATCAATTTAAGTTTTCTTAATACTGTTGAATAGATGATGATAAAACTGAAGTATTATCTATACATAGTATAAAATGAAGTTGCTTTTTCTTAAATCTCTAAATCTACGCTACGGATTTTAATGCGGGTTTTTTTTAATAGATAGAGTGATTCAAGAGGAAGGTTTATATGTTTAACACATGGTTAATATAGTATAGAAAACTGTATAAATTTAGAGATTTCTAATAAAGCTGTATTTAAACGTTGTTTAAGGACATTCTTAAGTAGGTGCCCATGGGGAGCCGGGGCAGGTCGCTATTAACACGTTCCCAGTGCAATGTACCATATTTATATGCATTGTTTTACGTCTGCTGGCGGCACTGTGAAAGGGTTAAAATAAACGGGAGATTAACGTGGCATGCTATTTAGTTTTTTTTGCTTGACGTTTCGTTCAGGTTACTCTAGTAGGACAATTTTATTCAATCTTTTGTGGTTCTCATTTCTTTTTAAGGAATTCTATACCCAAGGAATATTACTCTTGTATTATTAAGTTGAATATCAATAAATTAGTTATTATTATAACATTGAAATACTAAAGTTGAAGCAGTCAAAATCTTCATCTTAGCATTAATGTCAGACCAGATACCTTCAAAATGTTCCTTAGGGAAAATCAGTATTTAGAATACAAGCTACTCGTACATAAGTATTGCGATCTAATCGTATGTATCAAGAACATAGTAGGTCGTAGATAGCAGAGGGTTATTTACCCAACGTATTTGCCCCGGGCGGGCGGACGACGGGTTACAAACGTTTGCATTACCAACTGGATATCGTATAGGGATGGGCATATGTCGATATTAGAACAAAGTTACTTGAATTTTGAATTTGGGTTTTGAACGGATGTTTTCCTTGGATGTTGGTAAGTTCTGAAATTGATAATTTTTTAAACTTTTTTTAAAGGGATAATTACCGTGACTTTCAGCAGTCTACAATGGAATTTATAGTGAAATATTTTGTGGTCACAACTGGTGTAAAAAGTAATTAGTTTATTGTGCAGCTGTGGATGTGATAACGATGATATTATGCTTTTCTTTTTTTGCACGAAAAGGAAACTTCTAGTCTAACTAAGTATCTAATAACACACGGTGTCACCACCCGGGTTGTCCCTTGGTCTGGCGACACCAAGTTTTCAATTACAACTGGAGGAGGCTCTTTCATGCAGTGGGACATTATTTAGTTGATACGATAAAATATCATTATTAATTACAGTTTACTTGATTTCCATTTAAATAGTAATTTAAATTATTTATGTTATTCCTATCTCTGCAAATAAGTAGGTCCTTTAAATGTTTTAATAAATAATATAACTTTCTTGACAACTATAGTAGCTTCTACAAAGAACAAGTTTAGAGACAACCTTAGAGACATTAAATCGATATATCCAAACCACATCTCATCCCTACTGTCAGCATAGCCCGTGGTGCTTGCGGGGCGAAACCGAATTTCCGAAACGTCTAATAAGTTGGATGTTAAGCTGACAGCACCATGTACTATGTACATGACAACACCAATTCTACAAGATCTACCCACCCCCCTTCTGGCCTATATTCCTTAGCATGATTACAAGAGTGTAGCGTTAAATGATAGCTCATTTAAAACTGGTCGCTCTCAGCGTGTGAGTCTCATTTGCCAGCGCTAGTTACTCCGTAGTGGAAGCTTCAAAATTAGGAAATGTTTAGTTAGACGTTGCAAAGGGTGAGGTTTGTACACATTGCATTTGAGAAAATAATTGCTAGCTCGAGTATTTACGAGGGCGAATTTCTAAGACATATGGAGAGAATTATACTAAATAAGTACCTAGTTTCTAATTAATTATTTGCTGAAATTCTCTGTCCAAAGTTTTCAAGGAATGGTTGGTTGTGAATTTACAACACTGTGTTATATTTATTAAGAGTAATAAAGAATAATGTAATAAGAATACTCTATTATGAATATCTAACTCTTTTTTCGTGAGGTAAAGGAATACTTAAGAATACCTACATGGGGTAAGCCCTACATTCTACGTAAAAGAAGGTGTCGTAATAGCCAAATTAAGATAAAGTTCGCACATAAAACAGGGAAAAGTTGATTAAAACTCTATCCATGTGGATGGAAGAGTGGACAGATATCCATCGTGGTATCAGTAGGCCAAGTATTCTTGTTACTGGAGCAGGCCTATGCTAGCAGTGAAGGATTATGGATAAGGCCTAATTGTTATGAGGAATACTATACCATATTCATCTGGGCTTGAGAAATTTGGTAAACAAACAAAAAAATGGGTCTTTTTACTGTCACGATTACTCATTTATAGATAATTATAATCTATGGCCACGATGAAGACTCGAAAATTATAAAAAAATATGAATATTTTAACGTCTTTACAATAAAATAGAAATTTCATTACATAATATGTTTAAATAATTTAAATATTATAATAAGATCACCAAGTAATCAATTATTTTTTTTCCCCTTTTTAAACATTACATACGAACGGAACGACAATGATGAAGAGCCTACAATTGTCAATTTCTTAAATGTCATGTATCGCATTAATATGTCATATCAGAAGAAGAATAATATTACAAATTAATGGGATTATTAAAGAATTTGATAATTAATTTATAATACAAGCTGGGAACAGTTTTTCTGAATCTAAATTAGAAGTTTCCGATTAATAGAAATTGAAAAAAGTGTTTTTAAAAAGCAATTTATTAATTCGTAAGTTTTATTTATATATTCTGCTTCTCAATAAACTTTTATTGCCTTAATTCAAGCATTATTTACTAAATTCACATTTTCTTATCCAGGTAGAATACACTTATTTATATTTACACAGAGTTATTTATTGTTTAGTTATGTTTTTAGTGAAAAATTTTTGAAAACCGCGGCATTTTGGCAGTTTGACAGATTTGACATGTTTATACTTTTTCTCATGCTATCTTGAATAGGATATAAAAGACGATAATTGATATAAAAATACAATCGAGAATCGCCTCCTTTTGAAGTATTTTTGAAGTCGGTTAAAAAGGCTACTTATCAATACCAATTTTACATGGATAAATTGTATTCTATTATAAAATAGCTTACTAGGTAGGTACTATAATTTTGACAGTGTTCTGCATAGCGTTATTGTTCTATAATCAAACATATTACCTACTACAAAACATTTTCTACAAAATGTTGTTGTGTTTCATAAATAAATAAACATTACTTTGAATAACTTTTTCGACAATTATTTCAAAAAAACCTTACTTCTGAAACCTTCTCTATTCTATCACATTTTAAACCGTTAATAAAATACTCCTAGAAAAAGCCTATATTACAAACAAAATAAACTCATCTTTTAAAATCCGACACGCCAGTAAAATAACATGATTTCCTTAATTAGTATCAACCTAATTCATTCACTAGCTTCTAAAACGATAAAATATTTAACATAAAAAGAATTCAAAAGTTCAACAAGTGTTACGAACAAGAATCGGGTGTCGAACGCTAATGAGGTCGCTCGCGAATTAATGAACTAATTAAGGGAAAAAAAGTGGGAGAAAAACTCTCGAACGATCGTCTCCCAGACGATTCACTTTTACTTTGAGGTAGGTCCGGGTACATTTTTACGTCAGTTTTCTGTCTTCCTTAAGTACAGTCTGCGAGTTTTGTATTGGTCTAAATAGTTTTTTTTGTGTTTATTTTTGTTGTTTAGTTTGTGGTTTTATTGTGTTTGAGAATTGGTTTTGAAAATTACAATATGGCTTTTAAGAATATTTGATTGGCTATAATTTACTGGAATAAGTCAAAACATTATAAATTTGGAAAAATGCATACACTTCTTAAGTTATTCATTGTGTTAATTTTTATAGTGTGTAAAAAAGTAAGTATTTTGTATCGATGATACAATTTAGTTATTTTTAATTTATTTCTTCACGTGAGTGTCATATTACGGTATTGTTTTTATTAGTGATCGTGCTATTTATTAGTAGACCGCTAACACCTGATGATGTCCTTCAAATTATTATTGTCATTACACAACAATTAAACTACAAGTACCACCGGTAAGTTCTGGCTCGTCACGGACTCTATAATTACTGGGATTACAGCAGGGAAAGAAATTTGTTAAAAGAGGACTTAGCAATAAAAATAAACAATAATATTTGGTAAAATTCGAAAAAGCTTTTTAATTAATTTTAAACTATTTTTTATTTTAAATCCACGTTGCTTTTAAGAAGCCTCTAGGAGATAGAGAGTATCTTGTAAGTAAGATTCATCAGCGGCCAATACTCTGTGCGCTGACTACCCGTGTTCTCGCGAACATTGCCGCGTTGAGAAATCATAATGAATATTTTATTTTATCATAGCGAGCTCGCGGCCCCCCTCGTCCCTCGCACCCTGCCTCACCCCCGCGCCCGCTCCAGCCATGAACTTGACACCGAGCGAAAAATTAGTTCACAAGGCGAAAGTGAACTTTGTACAGAGTTTGCACTTTTTGAACGAACCTAGACTGAGAGATAAAAGAAGTTTGAGACTTCGCGCCAACTTTTCGCGCCATTAACACTTCTTATACTTCCATCCCTACCTATTATCCGGCCGTTCAGAGAATGCGTTCCTGACACTTATCAGTTAGTCACGACTAGTGATGGACACAACATTATACCGAGTTCGTTACCGTTACTCCAAAATGAACCGCCGCGTTATTTTTATGATTAGATTTAGACCGTTTTAAATTGGCGGAATCATTTAAAATTTATATTTTAGTTCTTTACGTGGAAACAATAAAAGGGAATATTAATATAATAAAATTGTTTTATTTATTATTTTTTACAAAGTTACAATCTGTATTTCTATGGAATAAAGTACATTGAACTAAATGTGCGTACAGAATATTAATCAGACTCCGATTCGCTTGAGGAGGTGGTGTCTTCATCATCATCTTCGCCTACATGTATAATTATATTATTATCAATTACAGAATCAATCCTGATATCTCGGTCAAAATGTTCCATAATCAGGTTTTTAGTCTTTTCGACAACCTTTGCCCAGTCATCTCTTGTGACTTTCCCGCAGGCTTCTTTTAACAGGGTCATCATCTTTTTCGTGCTGAATGGCGGGGAAGTATTGTGGCGGGCGGCGTAACCTTTTATTTGAGCCCAGATTAGCTCAATCGCGTTATATTGGCAATGATACGGTGGAATTCTTAGAACGCGATGACCGTACTCCAAAGCCATTTCATCGATTTCGTATCGCACATTTGCCGCTTTATTTTCTTTCACTAACTTAATTAGCTCTGCTTTTAGCATCTGCATATTTGCGTCAATGCCTTTTGCTTGTAACCAAGCAACCATTTCTTCTTTTTTATTAGCTTGGGTAGGTGGTTTCTGTATTTGAAACGAGTGATAGGAGGCATTATCCATCAATATTACAGAAGGCTCTGGTAGGCTGGGCAAAAGCACGTTCTGGAACCACTCTTTAAATGTACTGGCATTCATTTCCTCGTGGTAGTCATTTGTGGTTTTTGATTGAAATGCCAGTAAAGCGTTCTCCACAAAGCCGTATTTTGCAGTACCTGCGTGGCATATTATCAGACGAGCCCCCTTACCCATTGGTACTTTCGACGTCGACGCTTGTGTATCATCCGTCCAAGAACGGGAAACCGTGTGATTGGCGTTTAGCCATGTCTCGTCAATGAACACGACATTATCCCAGTTATCAATTTTTTTTGCTTCTCTCAAGAAACTTATCCGTTTCAAAATGATGTCGTATCGTTCTAATAAAATTTTTCTTTTGTCTGTTTTTTTATACGAAAAACCAATATCTTTTAAGATTTTCGTTAAAGCAGTTTTACCCCCGCTAAACAGTCCAGCTTCTCTTAACGACGCCAAAAGCTTCATCCTGTTGAGATATTCATTTCTGGAATAGTAACCATATATATGATTTCTGATTGCATCGGCGTCAAAGGTATCAATATCTGTCACGGGTTTAGTTCTACGTTTCTTCTTCGGAGTACGTAAAATATTATCTTCCATGCCAGTAGAGCCGAACTTTTCTTTATTAATATTTGTAATCGTTCGTTTGCTAACTCCAAGCGCCTGAGAGACGCGTTCTTGTACTTTTTCGACAGGAACCAGGGGTCCGCCATTTTGCCGCTCCCGCTCAAAGTAATCTTGCAGCTTGATAATTAACTCACGGGCTCCAGTTTTCAATGTTTGTCCACGTTTAGGCATTATTATGCACCAAAAGTAAAAAGAACGCAATATAAGACACAATCAAAGTCAAATAACAACAGATCGCAAACACTTGAAGAACGTGGTCTATGCGCACGAAACGACAACAGACGACTGTTTCAGCGTCACAAAATGGCGGCCCATAACGCCATTTGGGGTTACCATTTTCAACCTAAATGCTACTTTGTATTTAATGTACTTTTATTTTTATATTTAATAAAAGTTATTCTAAAGTCCATTATTTTCAAATTCTTGAAAAGAAAAACAAAACGTATTATTTTATAAAGTATAACTGTATCGATAAGAACAGATTACGATACTATTATTCACTGTTATTGTTGGCACAGCACTACAAATATAAAGCGCTGACATAACCTTGTAATAGCGCAGTGTAGATTTAGAAAAATATTGTTTACCAAGTTATTTGACACTCAGTTTGACACAACATTATAACATTCATTAATTATTGATATAATAATGTTGTTTTAATGCTCATCAATAGTTAAAACGATAAACAACCAGCAAAAATATTTTTATCGTAACTGCAACGCCATTACAAAGTTACTGCGTCAGTTCAATCGCGACGTGTCAGGAACGCATTCTCTGAACGGCCGAAGTTTAATACTAAACATCGATTTGGTTTCGTTTACAGTAGTGAACTGCATGTATATAATTCAACGCTAATTAACCTCTCAAAGCTCAAAGTTATCAAATAAGCCTTATCCAGAACCCCCTTTTTATAAACAGTTCAAAAAGCAGAGTGTAGGCTACTTGTGAATTAACATACTTTACTCAAAGCTACCAAACTAACCGCGTACGGGAAAAAAATCTAACGTATTTCACGCATTCACTCAGTGTATGAGGCTAATTAAAAAAGTACAGAGGCTGGTTCCGCGAGTGGTGTAGTTCCGCTACTCTCCGGTAGGTAGCGCTTTTCGCTTTGACGAGTCTTGGGGGTTTTTGTGGGCTTATGGCATGTTTGTGAGGTTTCATTTTTTAATGAGGTCGTGTATTCGGGGCTGAGCGTAGAGGTTTGGTATAGCCGGGCACCGTGCTTTGTGCGACGATAACCGGCGAGCGAGATCGTACGGTGCGCCACGCAAAGAACCCTCTCTACCCTATTTCAGCGTGCGTTTATGAAAGAGTTACATTAATCTACGCTGTTCACTTATTCATTGCATTGCACATGAGAAGTTTATTAGAACGGGATGCTGTTACTAGACGCTAGTACTGTTTTTAGCTCACGTTACGTTAGTAAAACATAATAAGGGATTCGTTAACAAAACGCGAGAACTTAAATGTACCTACGTAAATGTTGAATTTTCGTTGTATAATTAGGTACATTATCATTATCATCATAATGGCCCATTAATGTCCTACTGCAGGGACGAGCCTCCTCCCGTGAAGGAGGGATACTAGGCCTACTAATACGCTGGTATAGGGTTTAATTTCAAATTTTCCTTCTTTTTATGTAAAGGTAATATGCACAGATAGTCCCTTAGTCGGTTTCTACGACACTCATGGGATGAGATGGGGTGGTGACACATACATTATATTTAAGGTAAACCTGAGTACTTAATAAGACTGTAGCTAGATTTGAGATTTTAAAGAATACATGTAGATAAAAAAAAACAAACAAACCGATAAATGAAAGAGGTACAGGACCGCACTAGGTGGCAGGATTTGGAGGAGGCTTATAGCCAGCAGTAGACGACAATTGGCTGATAAGATGATGAGGATGCAGACTACTTTTAGGTACCTAGTATAACTATCACCAGGTATGAATAACTTTTTTGTAATTTAATTTGTATTTCGGAATAATTATGTATCTAATCAATACTAATATTATAAATGGGAAAGTGTGTCTGTTTGTTTTTCTTTCACGGCAAAACGGAGCGACGAATTGACGTGATGTTTTAAGTGGAGATAGTTGAAGGGATAGAGAGTAACATTTTTTTTCTGTGTCCAGGAAAGGGAAACAGTGCTACTCCGAATTAAACGCGAGCGAAGCCGCGGGCAAAAGCTAGTAAATATTACAAAAAAGGGATTCTAAATCCAGTACTCACCTAATCTTAATTTGTTTGTACATCTTAACAGTCTCTTGTATGTACAATACTAGCTGATGCCCGCGCCTAAACTACCTATATTCCTAAATTTCATCAAAATCCGTTTGCATAGGCGGCCCTGATCACTTACCATCAGGTGACCTGCTGGTTCGTTTGCCTCTTATCATATAAAAAAAGTAGTTTTTGCGTGAAAGAGTAACAAACATCCATCTATCCATCCATCCATCCTCATAAACTTTCGCATTTATAATATTAGTAGGATGTGAGTATTACTTTTCAGTATAATTTTAAATATATTTATTATTATTAACTAATAATTGCGATCTGAGCTGTAGTTAGTCGACTTATGTATATGACATCCGTAGAATAAGACAGGGTTCTGACCACAGAGGTTGTGACGCAATAAAGTTTTACTTCATCACCACACTGTGAATATAACACATAATTAATATTGTTTGTGTATGCTTTCAAAACTTACCTAGTAAATATTACTTCGTTATACTCAAAACAAACAAATCTGTGAAAAAAATCTTGACATGAAGCACTCTGCCAATTTGTGACCAGCTTGATATGGAGGGCAAGATTCTTTCCGTCACTAAAGGAGGTTTATCCTTTTAATTTTTTTTTCTTTAAATATTTCTCACACTTTCACACAACGCCATCTAGTCCTAAACTAAACAAAGCTTGTAATGGGTACTAGACAACGGCTAAACGTACTTAAATATTTATTTTTGTAAATACATACACGTTATACATAGAAAACACCCAGACCAAAGCCAACAATCATGTTCATGTAATTGTTAGTCCGTTGCATGATCAGATATTTTTAATTTGGCTTAAGTGGATGAAAATACTCAGTGCACCTTATAGTCACATACTCACATCGGATTTTTTATTTGAAATGTGAATATCAAAAAGATGGAATGGATTTTATATAATATGCCAGTACGATTTTGATGAATTGCATTATGTGGAGTTTTTCTTTTGTTTCCGTAGAAATATTCCAGAGTTTTTCTTTTGTCGGAACTTGTGAAACCTGCGGGACGAGTCGACTTAGGTATTACTGTGTATTCTTACTGCGTTAAACGAATCCTGACAAGTTAATAGTTCTCTTGACCAGATTCTTCTATGTGGGATATCTGCCAATTTTGTTTATCATCAATCGCTAGCCATGTTTGTTGCCATGTTGTCTTGTTTCTACTTCGTTATTCAAAAAGATTGATGAAGAAAAAAGGTTCTAAAACCAGTTGTATTTATCTGGATTTGACAGCATATTTTCTAGTTGGTCCCATAGAAATTAAATCGTCAATGGTTCAGTAGTAAAATCTAGCTGGTGTCTGCTACTTTGTCTGTGCAGGATTAGTATAATATACCGAATAACTTAAATTATAAATACAATGTCTTTATAAATTACTGGCTGACCCGTGCCCACTTCGTTGGACGTCGATAAAAACGCGTCCCTTTTTCAAACATATTTCATTACTGCTCTAGTCCTATTAGTCAAGCGTGATACTATATAGCCTATGACACTTCCCGATAAATGGACTATTCAACACAGAAAGAATTTTTGAAAACGGTTCAGTAGATCCAGAGGTTACCCCCTACAACGTCACAAACACACAAACTTTACCTCTTTATAATATTAATAATAATTACTAGCTGACCCGTGCCCACTTCGTTGGGCGGCAGAGATGATGCTCTACTATGACACTCCCCGATAAATGAACTATTTAATACAAAAATATTTTTTTAAATTGGTTTAGTAGATCCAGAGATTACCCACTACAACGTCACAAACTCACAAACACACTATCTTTACCTCTTTATAATATTAAGTATAGAAAGTATAGATAAATTATGGTATAAGCACTAAGAACATTGTAGATACAAACATACGTATCTATTTATTTGATATTCAGTTTATTTGTATTAAAAAGACTATTCAATGATTCAGACTGTATACTTTTAATTAGACTTTGATATCTAATACGTGTATTATGATTGATGATCTTACTAGAATTGAGAATTGTAGAATCCTACCTTTTTTAGATTTTCTTATTAGGTTTTTATTTATATTTTTCTATGTTGCTATTATTAGTAATGGTATCCTATTTTCCTATTGGTATGCCTATTTGCAACCCTCATGTGCCTATTGGATTGCTTTGTATCTAAGTTTTCTTTTTTCTTATCACCTCTTGTGTTTCAACGCAGGGGTGAGGTATTCTCTAACGACGAACAGAACTAAAAAGGTATCTTTTATAAAAATAATAATGATAAATGACGATTTATTAATCATAAATAATATTTATTGCTTTCACAAATATTTAACTGTATGCATAACATATAACTTATACGCAATAGTAGATACAGGTTAAGAAAAGTTCAATATCTATATTGAAAATGATTTTAGACTCCTTTTTGTGAACCTGGACTTTATGTACAATTATGGGGATGCATCGCTTATAAACTTTTCGTTGACTAAACCCCCCTTTTTTTCGCGTGTTATTTTTCAATCATGTTGTACAAAACTTTTAGGTTATCTAGTTTTTGTTATTCTTACTATCCTTAATAAAGCAGAAAAAAGAAGGATTCGTCACATAAATAGCCGTAATTATAAGAAGCCTAAAATAATTTATTTAAATGTGTGTAGTAGAATCTGTCCAAAATTGTTATATTTCTTGTGAGACGGCCATTCTAAAATAATTTTCGTTTTATAAGAGAAACAAAATGGTAAAAGCGACATCTGTACGCGAGTAGCTTGTTCTAAAAAACACCACTAGATGGCCTACTTTGTATTCAAGTACAGCAAGTAAAAATAAGTTTAATAATTAAAATTTTACGATAGGATTTAATTTTTCTTAATTAATTTCATTAAAAAATAATCGATTGAAACATTTTTTAAACTTTTTTTACAAAACAGTTTCTAACTAGAAACGCCTTACGAATTGTTAAAATAAAAAAAGTAAAAAGTTCCAAGCACGAAATTTTGTCAAATTATGCTGTCATATGCTAATCAGTTGATCACATTAAACAGAAATTTTGGTAATTAAAAGCTTAAAAATGAAAAATTTAATGTACCGGTGTGCTTAGTGGGGTGTTTCATTTTTGGAGAAGGCGAAAATTAGTGAAATGGTGCGTTGGAGGTGTGTTATGGCACTTGCCCTATTGTTGCTTTTACCGGCGAAAACAAGTTCTAGGCCCGAAGATGAAGAAAGAGATGAGGAGTAAGTTTTTGGCCAATTACTGTAAAACAAACTAAGATAAGATGAAAAAGAACTTTCTCTTGAAAGTCATACAAATGAAGAGTTGCGTAATTTGTCAACACTTCTTATTAATTTAGTACTTTTTACCATTTCCAAAAAATCCAGTCTTAAGTACAAAGACTTTATTTTTCTTACGTAAACTTTAACATATCAATCCCTTAATGTCCTGCTGCTCCCGTGGTAGAGAAAAAGTTGGTCTTGTAATAGCCATTCAATCTAAGCGATTTTTTATAGGAATTGTGTTCAGTTAGCCTTTTCTTGAAATGAAATAATACAATATGTTCAATATTCACTTCATCCATGGGCCAAAAAGATTTGATAATTTGTATTTCACTGGATATGTCACAAAAACCATGTACCTATTAGCGGTTACATCGAACACGTAGTTGTGTGAATGTGTAAAGCAGATTTTCCACCAGAGGGGCGAGACGAGGCGAGGCAAGGCGAGAATTGAAATATGTACTTATGACAAATTTTCAATTCTCTTTCTTTTTTAATCTTTGGTGGAAACAGTGTGGGCAAGACGACGAGACGAGACGAGAATAGAAATATTTGTTTGTGTGATACTGGTGGAAAATCACTAGGCTACATTTTATTACTTTTGCTCTGGTACTGTAGTCATTGCGTTATAATAACCTTTAAGCTTTTATAATAAAGGCATCATCCAAGACGAGAATAATAGTTATTATATCTTTTAATGATAGGTTTGTGACACAAGCAAATTAAACCTATCAAATTGGATTTTCGATTTTATAATACTTTTCCGTTTGACTTATTATGTCATAGAGCAGAAATAAATTATGTGCTTCGCTTGATACTTTAAGTTGCAACTTGATTTGCTGTGATCACTAATTGTCACACGCCTTACGCAAATATGTAGAGTTAGCAAGTGATGTAAAACCCCCGTGTTACACTAATAAATAGTTAAGTACTAGATTAACACGAACCAGCGGGTTGGTAGGTAGACGAGACCTCTAAAAGTTAATAAAAGAAAAAGATGACATGAAACTATAGTCCGCTATCTTCAATTCAGGCTGTTTGGTAAAGGGCGCCGATGCAGTGAGGCATAGGTATATGCTAGTTACTGTATCCATTCATCTAAATTCAGTAACATTTACACAACTGGTGTGGTATATTTCTGCAAGTATGCGTTTTTACTTTGGATCTGACTTTTAGTAATTTCGACTATTGAAACGGAGAACCAAAGCGGTAAAAATAATAATGTACCTAATTAATCTTCAAAAATAGATACATAAACTCACGGCTTATTCCCGTACTGCCGACAAACTGTTATAGTTTGGCAGATACTTTTTGAATAAAAATAAAAATACAATAACTGCTTCGGTGGCGCGAAGCGGCTGCGCTGCACGAGGTCGTGGGTTCAATTCCCACGCAGGGCAATTATTTGTACGATCCATAAATGATTGTCCTGAGTCTGGATGTTCTATGTGTCCGTAAAATTGATGTTAGTAATAGTTCCCGGGACACAGGGCGTGATCCCTAGAGAAGCAGAGACAACTGAGACTATAAATCTTAATGCTATCATAAATGTTTCAAACAGTCGAGGAGACGAGACGGAGGAAGACGAAGATGAGGACGAGGAAGAGGAAGAAGAAGAATCTTCCTTAGGTAGCAAAGACGAAGCGGTTGCAGCTAGACGTACGCCTGCACCTTTTTCAACTAACAAAGCATTCTCGGTCACGAGGACGTCTAAACGAAGAGCTTTGGAATGTTACGTCTGCGCATATAAAGCTGATACGCCGCTTAAAGCGTGTTTGGATCCTACTAAATTTAGGTATGTATTATTTTAATACTTTAAAAATAGTACTGGTTTTGTACTGCTTATATCTAGGTATTTTAACTGGCGGCAAAAAATTGAAGAAGTTTTTTATTTGGGTTATTTTTAAAGTGTTTAATGACAGCCAAGCTTGCTTGTCTGTCACCTTGATCATCATCATATCAGCCAAAGGACGTTCACTGCTGGGCACAGGCCTCCTCCAAATATCTCCACACCTTGCACGGTCTTGTGCCTCTCTCATCCATGGGTGTTCCGTAGTATTAACTAAGTTGACTGCTACTATAAAAATCTCAAACTTTTAACATAATTTTCAGAGTACACACAATAACTTGTCACAGCGCAGAGGACAGGTGCTTTACAACGGTTTTGACAAAAGCTGGGCACTATGAGGCTGTCATACGTGGATGTCGCTCTGGATGTGTCAACTCACCAGAAATTACGTGCTGCGAGGTATGACACTTTGTATCTACATTAATTTACTACTTTTACGACCTCGGTGGCGCGCCGGTAGAACCAGCGGCTGCCGCGCATGAGGTTGTGGGTTCGATCCCCACGCAGGACAATAATTTGTGAGATCCACAAATTATTGCCCTGAGTCTGGGTGTTCTATGCGTCCGTTAATTGATGTTTGTAAAAGTCCCCGCGACACAGGGCATGATCCCTAGTGCGGGAGTTGTCTTTTTAAGAAACAGAAACAAAGAAACTTTGTATAAACAATTAATCTAGTTATCAAAGTTATGCTAGGAATAATCAACCTTAAATAAGTAGATTTTTGCCGTATATGCATGTGAAACCTGAAAGTATTGAATCTTACAATCTTTCTCATCCTGTATTTCTTGATACACAAACAATAAGAAGAAGCCTGGAGACATTCTTACCTCTACAAATATTGTAGCTGGCATGGTGCTCACCATTCTTGGACTCTATTGGAGGCTTAACATCAGGCACCATAGTCATTATGGTAGGCCAATTAAAAAAAAAAATATGCACCTGTCAAAAATTTAAGACGAAAACCGCCCGCCTGCAGTCTACAAGATGCTACTTCCGAAACTGGCCCCTGGTTCAAAACCATCTTTGGACTGATACCTATCTATCATTGGGTAATAAAGTATCATGCTTGTAACTAAAATTGTTTATCGTGGGATTAGTAACATGGAAATTTGCAAAGGCATAGAAAAGCATCTACTGTCGTGTTTCATTACTGTAAATATTTTATTAAGAAAGATCAACGCGGCATTTTATTTAGTTTTATATAGGATGCCACGTTAATCTCCCGTTTATAATAAGTTAATGTATAAAGATGGTAGATATTTAATTTTAAAAAAAGCTAGAAACATTATTTTCTTTTATGATTACAGTTAAACCGCTGCAATCAACAATCATACCAGATGCCCAGTTTAATGCCGAGAACACTTTCGAGCTTATCAACGAAGTCCGTACCACCATCGATACTATTCTTTGTCACAGTTCTACTTGTACTTCAAACTGTGGTCAAAGTCGCCTTCGTCTGAACATGAAACCTGAAACAGCACACTTACTAAATTTGAAATTGTTTTTAATATAAATTAAAAAGTACTTTTGTACACAAACGGGACCGCAGTGTCCAAAATTTATGCCCAAGGATCACCTTGGACCTATTTGACACACCACTGATGTCATATTCTTATGATGCAGGAGACACTTAATGTTCCTGTTCATAGATATCCGATCAAGGAAGGAAGATACCATTTTATTTTAAAATATTCAGTGGTTTTAAAATACATCAAAATGTTATTAGTAAATTACCTATTCCCTTCCTTCCTTTTTTCAGTTTCTTTTTCATTTTAAAGGTGACTTTTGTATTTTTTAGAGTGTTGAGTATGTGATCGTGAAAGTTTTTTTATTTTTTTACATTTGTTTTGAGATGTGGTATCTATTAAAAAGTGATATTTAATTGATTTGTTTTTTTTTGTCTTTCTGCACCAAATGAATGAATGTTATCTGGTCACTCTACTGAGATTCCCGTGAGACATGACTCCCTAGAGTGACGTCACATATTTTGCAATTTATTTTTGAAATTATTGAAGGAAAACCGCGTTTTCGAAATCACATTTTCCATTTTACACATATAAAAATAGAAGCAATAGAGAAGCAATTGTTGGTCATTCAATGTAAAGAGACCCCTCACACTAGCGTCCGCGCAATGGTCACTCGATGGCGACGCCCGAATGCCGAGCGTGCACGGCATTGACGTCGGCACGACGACAACGACGCTCTGGGGGTGACTCATCTTTAAAATGGTGGAAACACTCTAAAATCCCCTCCGGACTCGTGGTCCCCCTGTGATGTTCCCCTGGGGGGACTACGAGTAAATCGCATTCGCTCGTGGTCCCTCCGATTCACTCTTGACCAATTTTAACGGATAAGAAGTAATATGGTATGTTACTGGCAGACTTCTTAAACTTTTTCCCCCCGGACTCGTGGTTCTCCTTGTCAGTTCTATTTCAATAAAAGTAAAAAGATAGGTAATAAAATTAAAAACTATAGTATAATAGGTATAATTAAAAAATGCGAAATTCATCGTACTGTTTCTAGAAAATGTCCTACGGTGATTTCATTATGTACGAGTTGCATTTGTAAATCCAGTAATTCTTCATCTTTATCTATTTCTATTTTCCTTCGCGCCGTTTGAGAGTGCCAATTTTTATTTAGTGATCCATTGTTTTTTAGTTCACTTAATAATTTTGCAATGGTAACATAGTTTTTGTTGATTGACCTATTCACTAGGGAATGCCAATTTTCCATAACATTATTAGTTCTGTGTCTCTCATTAGTCACACACCACTCTTTGATGTAACTATTGTTTCTTAGCCATGTTTTTTTCATGTATTTCATAAATAATTTTAGTTTTTGATCATCTTTATTTTTACAACGCTGCTCAATATAATACCATCCTTCAGGGACCTTATCCAGTGGTAGAAGCGGTAAAACAGCACATAAACCGACTATGCGAAGGTACAGCTTTGATTTGATTCCAAGTGCCTTCGATTTTCTCCAAATGCTGTTGTTATAGTGGTAATAACATTTATTTATAACAAGGTCAGGAAAAAATTGCTTCAAAGCGTTTGATGTTGCAAACTCGAAATCAATATGAATTTTAACTGGCTTCCATTTTTTAAACCTAGTATTTAAAATATCAAATATTGCATGATATGAACTCTCTTTTTTGTCACTCATGAGAGCATAAAACATCGGAACGACATGACATGTCCCGGATGTGCTTCCAATATCTCCGTGAATAGATAATAGCTGATAAAATGGACGAGGGGTACTTTTAAAGGTTGAGTCAACAAAATATTCCTCTATTTTTGGTAGTAGGCAGAATGCTTGTTCATTGCAAAATATTATGATCCTGGTTTGTTCATAAATATAATCAGCAACAAGCATTGCCCGAAATTGCACCGGTATTTCTACCTCGCATAAGCATTTAAAAACAGTTTTTTTGACCTCCATTGCATTCTTCCTACATTTATATAAACAACACTTGACATTTTCAAATTTGGGTATTTTTGTATCTAGTTTTTTATGTTTCAATGGAGTAATATATTTTTCATAGATTCTAGGCATCGGTTCAAATGACGTGGATGCTTCTTTTTTCATGCTATCCATTTTCTTTGCCAGCTCATTTTTTGCGTTATCAACGACACATTCCATTTCTGACAGTGTTTTGTGTTCGACCATCCGCAAAATTTCGTCTCCCTGCATGGAAATAATTTTTGTCTGTTACGTGTTTTTGGTCCCTAAAATGCCGAACAGCGGTACAACTCGGAAGCATGGAATTGACCACTCTGTGTCTATAGTACCATTGATTTGTACCATCAATGGTACAAGTGATACTACTATGTGACCTTAGTACCATTGAAAAAGATACTAGTTTATACCGTGTATTTACTTTACAAATTAAAAATAATAAAAATAATAAGCCTAGTAGGTACTTTTGTAAGATTATGGGTCAGAAAGTGGTTTCTGATCTTTCTCTTCCTTCCTCAAGCTTATGCCAGCCTAGTACTTTTGTAAGATTTTTTTAATAAAATTAAATGAAAAATAATAATATTTATAGGTTAGGTTAGGTTAGTATGTTTTCGATTCAATGGTACTAGCGATACGTGCTAGTATCGGTAGTACCATTGATGGTACTAAGGACACATAGTAGTATCACTTGTACCATTGATGGTACAAATCAAAGGTACTATAGACACAGGGGGGAATTGACTTGCTCGAATTACTTACATTTAAAGTTAAAGATCCCGAACATTTTTTCTTGGACTTATTGCAACATGTCCAATTCACCGTTTTATTTTTGTAAATTTTGTGTCGGTAGTACTGATGTCCACCAAATAATAACACCGAACCATTTTTCCGCTGAAGTACTGTAACTTTTTCCTCCATAATTGTAATTAATTTATTTACTCATGCCCCCCAACCACAACTATGTAATGTAGTTCAATAATAAGAAATTCAATACTGACAGTTGACAATTATATGTACAAATAACTGCTGTGCCCGCGACTTCGTTCGCGTGGCGGATGTTACTTACTTCGCAATTCGATTTAATACTGAAAAATCGTTTTTAAAACCTTATAACGAACAGATATACCTACATTACAAACGAATTGTAAAATTAACGAACGAACCAAAACCTTTTCAAAGTAAATAAATAGTAAATAAAATATCTATGAAGACTGCGTCTAAACTTATACTGAAAGACATGAGCGAACGTCATTCTTTCAAGGAAAATCTTAACACCGCGATACTGAAAATGACGTCACAGGCACAATGCCATCTGTTGTCAAATTTGTAAGTTAAAATAAATGACATCGCTTATTTCATCATAACTGCAAGGACGCGCCTCCTCCCGTGACGGAGGAATACTTGGCCTACTAATACCACGCTGGCCAGTCGGATTGGTTGATAATATACGGATAGATTGGAAGATAATATTCACCGATAGTCCCTTAGTCGGTTTTACGCCACCCATGGGATGAGATGGGGAGGTGACATATTGTATTCTTACTCCGTCACCACACGGATAATCGCCAATTAATTATGAATGAATACATTTGCACGCCACGTTATGGTGCGGCAGAATTACCTGCCTCGGTGGCGCGGCGGTCGCATTACATGGCTGGCGTGCATGAGGTCGCGGGTTCGATTCCCATGGAGGACAATTGTGATACACAAACTATTGTCCTTAGTCTGGATGTTCTTTGTGTCCGTTAAATTGATATTTTTAAAGGCTAGTGTAGGATTTGTCTTTTGTAAAAAAAATGCTGAAATAAATTATTGTACCTCACACCTTTTTACCATCTAGCAAAAAATATTTGACTAAACTTAGACTCGACTATATTATTATTATTATCTATAGATAAACTGCGTGCAGTATTTTTGAATTACTTAATAAAATAAACACAAACACTTTGAATAATAATTTAATGTTTTGTGATTTTATTTCTATATTTTATTGTCAGTTTTGTATTTTTTTATTGTTGACAAATAGCAATAATGTGTAAAATGATTTTATAAAGAAAAAACGTGTTACTTATTATGTTGTCTGTTATATTATACCCATATATTATTAATTATTAAATAGTTATATAAGTGTGTTATAATTGCAGTTATAATAAGATTGTGAGAAAAGGAATGTTATTTTAATTCAATTTAATATTTATGATTAAGTATAGGTATAGTTTAACTTTAAAAAATGAAATTTTTACGCCAATATTAGCAATACAGGAAAAGACTATTTATTTTTGTCAGATGTTTTGTATCTGTGATTAACTAATAAAGGTTATTTGTATTTGTATTTATTTACATTAATAAAAACAGGTGGAGTCTGTTGCATACTTTTACGCTGACCAGTAACTACTACAGTTTAAACTAAATGAATACTTACCAAAAGAATAATTTTACTTTAGATTAATAGCTTACTAATACAATTTATATTTAATTAAATTGTTTCAGTTACGAAAAACACAAAAATATAACAATCAAGTAAACTTATAATTGATTTAATTTAATAAGACTTATAATTGATATTACACATACGATTCATGGTTAATTTTATTAACATTTAACATTTTTCATGACCCCTGATTTGTATTGGACTGTTCTAATAAAGAGATCTAGCGATATCTCGAGTAATACTTATCCGATTTTGATGAAACATACCTCAGTTTAAGCCTAATAAGAAAGGCTACAATACAATGTATTGGTCTTAAGGTTATATTTTAATTCGTTTTAAAGATGTGCGATAACAAACAGACAGACAGACAGATAGACATTAATTCAAAAAATTGTAAGTGTGTAGTGTTGTTGCTTTTTGACTTTTTTCTAGATTTTATAGATAATTTTTATCTGAATTTTCGAAAAGAACAGACATTTCGACCTCTACAGTTTTATTATAGTATAGAAGATAGATAGATTACCTACTTTAAACTTAATACCTAAAAACTACGTATCTATGTATTTTAATATCTAAAGCGCGCTTATTCCAAAAAGAGTCAATAAGAACCACGTCCGTTCGAGAAGAGTCAATGTGAATGAAATTATATAGATGCACCGGTTGGCCGTTTCGGACGTTAAACAAAAATCAACCGTACAGCCGTACTCATACCGGCGCGGCGACATTTGGAAATTTTCTTTCATCTATATCTTGTGTGTTTATCAACCGATTTCTATAATTTTTTTTTTATAAATAAGATATTAAAGTGTACTTTTGAAATATGGGAGTTTGAAAAAGATATGTCTATGCAAATTACAATATATTTATGTATTTAATACACTTTGAAGAAAACCCTAACATTAAACACGTTATTGTGGCTAATATATAAAAGATAGATATATACTATTTAGGACTTTTTTGTACATCTTTTGAAGACCATTATTTTTGTAATACATATTTTTGGCGTATGATCAACGTATGCGATGATAAGAGCTAGAACGCGCTTTTTGTCAACTGACTTGCTTCAAATTTTTCGTCACTGCTCAGCTCCTATGTGTCTTAGCGTTATGTTATACAGCCTATAACCTGCCCGGAAGTATGGACTACAATCGTACCAAGTTTGGTTAATATGCCTTCAGTAGTTTTTGACCCATGCGTGCACATACAGACAGACAGACAGACAGACAGACAAAAAATTTATTGATTGCATTTTTGGCATTAGTATCGATCACCATTCATCCTCCAATATTAATTTTGAACATATATTCAATGTACAGAATTGATCTCTCTACAGTTTTATTATAAGTATAGATATAGATAATGAAATAGATAAATATAATGAGGTTTTAATTGTGCGAAGTAGTCATCATAGACGTAGGTACTATTCTCATATTATGCACAAAAAGTAGGTACGTTAAGTGTTTATCCAATTACATACCATATGCCTTTCATGTATTAATGGTCAAGAGTGAATCGGAGGGACCACGAGCGAATGCGATTTACTCGTAGTCCCCCCAGGGGAACATCACAGGGGGACCACGAGTCCGGAGGGCCTAAAATCCTGTTGGACCCATCAAGGGAACATTACAATAAATCAACAATTAGAACTCGTAGACTTGCTCCTTCTCATCCTTTTAGACCGACCGACGATATGAAGCCACAAAAATTTAAAAATTCTGTTGCATCTTAGTAGTAAATGAACCAACAGACCTATATGTGGGACCACAGAACATTTTGGGTGGGACTGCTAAAAGCTTCAGAGAACTTCCTAATATCACGAATATTCAAAACGGTATGGTAAGGATCATACTTAATTAGCCCAATTACAATTATTAATTTTCCAATGATGATAGACGAGGTATTAAGGCAGGCAATTAGACCAAGTCCTGACCTAGGCAATCCATGGTAGCAAATATTACGGCCCCAACCACGTAGTCGACACTCGCAGTAAAACTCCATGGAAAGCATCAAGAAACAAATCTGGTGCTCTTTAAAACAAAACATGAAACAAAATCACAGCTCGTTTTCGTACAGTAGCTTTATAATTTGGGTAAATAGGTACCTTACTTAAATTTTCCTTTGACGAAAATTACCTTTAAGTATTAATAAAGTAACCGTATCCTGAGGTAATGAAAGTAACAATTGTAAGGAGTGCTAATTCGGACGATTTTCCTGAAAACTCCAAACGTAAGTAGTAACCACATAATTGGCAGCCGCTAAATTGTATAAGTTCCTCAGATTCCTCGTAAAGGGCTTTTCAAAACCACCCTTATAAAAGGTTTTATGATTGAAAGGCGCAAGGGAAGGGTCACTCGACCTCTGCGGTCAAGCCGCCTTTCCGCCCAATTGAACCGCTTCCGCCTGCTATAGGGTGCGGATGTGAGAATGGAATGAATTATTTACGAGTATGCATTACCTAAAAAATATCTTTACCTACAGAATGTTTCTTTTGTACTAAATTAGCTGGAATGATGGGAGGCTTACTGTCCTAATTTAGATGATGTTAATGCTAAAATGCCAATCTTTTTTACAAATTATTAACTGGTGTAAGGGGTACTGTTATATGATGAGATGAAAGAAAGGCTACATGCAGTACAGTTGAAAGATCAGGAATCACAAGAACGGATAACATTAAGAATACGAACTATTCAATGAGGAAATCTTTATGGTGCCTTTAATGACTTAGAAGGCAACTATTTATCGTAGTACAGGTATATTTGAGAATGAATAACCAGAGTTTAATCATTCATCATAAAAAAACTGAGGTAACAGCAAGCAATGAAAAGAAGGATTACAGAAACAACAATACAGAGTTAGGACGTAAATGATGAGTAAATATTAATTGATCAAACGTGAATTGAAATTATGATTTTACTGTTTTTCTTGTGAAATTATAATTTCGAATTTTTCCAATGTTTTTAATTCAAAGCGTTGCAATAAAAGGTAAAGAAACTTAAAAATTGTTTTGGTGTTCCTAAGTAACTCAACCCCTCTGGTATTCACTAAGTGTGAAGTAGCCCATAGGAAATTTCAATAAACCCGACAATTTCCCCTCAATATACCCCCAATTTGGGGTGTCCACTTAAGAAGCTAGTTCACTTGTTTTCGACATATGGAGCCAATCACTCGAAATGGAGAAGTTAAAAATACTGTCGTAATAATGATGATGGTATAGACTTTAATGCTAACGTTATAAGGGTTATTATCGTAAGTTTTAGTTTAGAAGAAAAGTTTGTGGAATATTAAATTCTTAGGGTGAGAAAACTTGATATCCGGACCGGACTTGGGTGATTTTTATTGGTATTTCTAAACAGGGTGTGGTATGTTAACCGAGATTTGGGTCGTGTGAACTTTGGTCAAACAATTTAAGAGGGTGTCAGGGTATGTTTGAAGTTTGATTTGAAAGTTAAGAAGGATGTTTCTTTTGATTTAGTGACAAGGATAATTTTGTATCACTTGCTTTGTGTTTATTTAGTTATTTTAGTGTTGTCTATGAATGGATTTTTATTAATTTAATCACGGAGAATTTAATTGATGATCATGATTGATGTGGCCATGTAACAAATTATTAAAAATTGTATTTTTATTATAAATAAAGAAACATGTTTAAAATTAAAGTTAGTTTCAATAGGATATCAAACGACATAAAATACAACGCTATTGATATAATTTTTAGTGACCTCTTTTGCAATAAGTCGTGTAATTAGATATCGTTATTTTAATACCTTGCGGTACCTTCAGAAAAAAATAACCAGAAAAAATTATATTTAACTCATTCTTAAGTTGTTACTTACTCATTTAACTCTCCTAAGTAAATAAATCAAAAACCCATCTAAGCTTAAGTTCATCAGTGTGTATGTATGTATTTGTATAGCCCTTGTTCAAGCTTACGAAATTACTTTGCTCATAATTGAGTATAATGAGCACTTCATCAGAATAGCTTGTGTTGATGCCGCCGCAAACTGTATTAAATTAACATACGAAATTGTATTGCACTATAAATGGCTAGATTGTTCCTCGTCACCATTACGTATGTCAATTTATGTTAATCTTTAATTTTAATAAACATTTACTTACGGTTAATTATATTCCTATGAATTTATCTTGAGGTAAGGTGTTACAGTTTTCATATCGCTTGGTGTCTGTCGGAAACCGGTGAGACCTACTATATTTGATGATGGATGGAGCATTTATTACATTAAAAAAGTTCATATATCTAATACATTGCCTTACAAAACTGCTTGCGCAGTATAACTTTCAATTAAAATTTAGTAGTAGTAAAATATATATATTTGAACTGCTGTTTTTGACAGTTAGTATATTTTAATTGCGTTAATATGACAGACGAGCAAATGAGCTGCCTCATGGTCAACGTTACCCCGCTCATGGACATCATAAATGGCAGCACTAATCTTGGGACCAAAGCTGTTATATCCGATAGCACTGCACTATGCTAGCTACTTCTGCCTAAACGTAGTGACATTATCATACCAATATGCTATTAGTTTGATTAAGGACCACAGCGGTTGTATTGACCTAGACAGCCGATAAAAGGTTCTCGTAACTTAATACGATGGAGATTGATCTTAAGTAACTATATTTTGCCCATACTCATAAATAACATAATGTTTTAATTTATGTATGTTTAGATTAAGCACATACTTTCTAACATGAAGCACGTGGATAAGCAAGCATTTTAATAAAAAAATGTAACTAAAGTTTTTTCGTCAATTTTATATCCCACACCTGGTTTGTAGGTGTACAGAAATAAGCATGGTTTCGTAGGGTCATAGTACAATGGTACAACGCAATGATCGATTACATCATTTGGCACGCTTCATCGGTCAACATTGAGATTTCGCAGGATACTTTTAGTGATGCGTTTTGTCGATATTTGTGGTATCGGCTGTTTATTTAGAATAAGCTAGACTAGAATAGACTTTTAGAATAAGCTGTAATTTACCATTAGGTCAATAAAACTCTACAGTAACCGTTATAGAAGTTATAGAACATCTCAGCTCAGCTAAGGATAGCAAAGTTCGGTGACCATGTCGACAAAGACGTATAACAAATCTATATTTAAAATATATTGAATTTTAACTACAATTTTTACTTGCCTTAGCACTGGGCACTAGTTTTTGTTTTTTGGAGCACAGTTATTTTAGGAGGTACAGTGCTTTACTTGTTTTTTATCAGATTAATAATTTAAGATTATTCTTAAAGTCTCCAAAACTAAATACGGGCGTAATAAATGTAAAATTTAAACTTAAAACTATAAGAATCTAATCATCATTAGCATCATCACCACTTTATGCGTCTATAGTCACTTTTTGCGTCTCTGTTTCATCCAAGGTTTTTTACTTCTGCGTTCATCGGTTTCTCTCAACCTTGACCTGATTTATGTATATACGTAGTCGCCATTCCTGAACTGGATCCTAAAAATATATCCTTAACCAACGAACCGCTACATAAATATCGATATCTATATTATACGAGAATTCTACACAACACTACAATGCAGTGACAACTTTAATACGTATTATCGGTCGTATGACGAATGATTCACGCATATTTGGATCAATAAAATTATGCAAAATCATCGTATTATTGTACTGTATTGACCGTTTTACTTTATTATGTGTATTATGAGCAAGTTCGGTAGCCTTGTATACAAATTATATACTGCTGTATCATGCTTTACTCGGATGTGTCTGCAGCTTTAGTAGGTATTGAATGATTATCTGTCTTATGAAGATGATAATAAAGATGATAATCGTAGTAGTCGACGAACGTACGAATGCGGCGCGGGCGTTGGGCTATCATCAGTAAGGAAACTTGTCCTATTAGTGTACCAGACTGGCCAGACGGTTTTGGGGACCTTTATGTATGAAGTTTTCTAACCTTATCAGAGATTATTATTATATTATCAGAGATGTGATTCTCTGTATTCGTAGTGCCTTACCACGGACAACCACGGAGCGCGTGACCGTGTTTAAAAAACTAAAGTAATTAAATTAGCTTGGTGATAGATCACGTAACGGCTGTTTTTTTTTTATATGATGGGAGGCAAACGAGCCAGCAGGTCACCTGATGCTAAGTGATCACCGCCGCCCATGGACACCCGCAACACCAGAGGAATCACAGGTGCGTTGCCGACCTTTTAAAAGGGAAGTAAAGGGAGTGGGAATGGGCTACCGGACTCTCACTCACCGGACGAAACACAGCAGTGACAAGCACTGCTATTTTACGCCGATTTTCTGTGAGAGGGTGGTATTTCACCGGACGAGCCTGCCCATGCGTGCCGCAGCCAAAGACTGACGACATGACTCTACCACTCGAAACAAAACCAGTAGTGGTTTAGGTTGAACCACCATCATCATAACAGCCCTTTAATGTCCCACTGCCGGGACGGGCCTCCTCCTGTGACGGAGGGATACTTGGCCTACTAATACCACGCTGGCCAAACGGATTGGTATAGACCACCATATTTGAGTAAAAATCCCCCAAAACTCAGTAGGCATAATGTGTTTGGGGGTAAATTAGAGTAGTGGTCAGACAGGCAAAATGTTGGCGTCAGAGTAATGACTACCATCTATTGCTTTTGTTCCTGGCCTGCATTCCAGCTTTCCACAGTCATATTGGAGTATCTAAAATATATCATCATACCAGCCCATTAATGTCCCACTGCAGGGACGGGCCTCCTCCCATGACGGAGGGATACTTGGCCTACTAATACCACACTGGCCAGACGGATTGGTATAGGGTTTAATTTATAGTTTTCCTTCTTTTTGTTTCGTAAAGATAATATTTACGGTTAGTCCCTTAGTCGGTTTTTACGACACCCATGGGATGAGATGGGGTGGTGACATATTGTATTCTTACTCCGTCACCACATGGACAACCTACTTATGTATTATTTTGTCCTTTTCATTCTTTAGGATATAATATAAAAATACACAAGTATAAGAAGCCATATTTGGTGACATATTTTATTCTTACTCCGTCACCACACGGAGAAAAATATATAATAATGTAAATATGTTTATTATGAATCAGAGTACATTTAATATGACTAAGTGAAATACTTTAGCGTTTGTTGGCCGGCGCCGGTCACCGCCGGACGGTCAAACATTTGTGTATATTTGCGCACAACGATTTTTGTTGGCACAGGCCCAAGTGACCGCCACTGTCATTGTGAGATGCATTCTTATACAGGATGATAATTATTTATTTTAGGTTTAAATAAGTATTTTTAAAGCAATATTTAAGGAAAATCTTGGCTTCCAAGCATGTATCTTTGCGGTTTCGAATCCCACGAAAAAAGATCCACGTTATGGTTGTCTATTTAGAGACTAACCCCCTTACTAATAAACGCCTCTTAAAGGAGACGGTTTTTTTTGTTCGGCGAATAGGCCCAGTCACAAATTGTGCGAGTTTAGGAATGAAATGCATACAGTTTATTCCTTATAATCTCTAGATAGACAGTCTGCATATATCAAAACTGCCTCAAGAGGGAATACTCTGAAATAGGACAATCAAAACATGACTCTAGTGACAACCTAAAATCTCACAACAGCGATTGTCTAATGAACACACTAATAAGGCAACCAAGACCTCTCGAAATAAAGCAGTTTTTGCTGGCTATTGCTTGTAGATCTAAAATAATAGGGTAGTTAAAGAGAAACAATACACTATATATATGACACAAGAAATATTTATTACTGTTCACAATTATAATTAACACAGTCATCTCTTAAAGCAGTATTTCATCTTAAATAGACGCAGGTGGCTCAAGCTCACCTAAAAGCAGAGCCCAAGATAAAAACCACACTTTACACATCACAATGCACAGCAGCTAACAGTGACTGTGCCTGAGCACAGGCACAGTCACTGTTAGCTATAAGTATAAATAAGCATTAACAACAGTATCCAGCAAGAGCAGCTTTAGTGTGTATTATGCACTCTATCTAAAGATGCCATTTTTATAAAATATAAAAGTACAAATAAATCATGCATTTATCTAATAAAATCTGAAACAATAACAACGTTGTCATGATAATGTCAAACTGACTGAAACTGTACTACAGAGTATCTGCTATTGGCTATTATTTACGTTTCGTTCTACGATTATTTTTAAAGTACGTTACTTGATAATTAGTATTAACCATTAAAATAAACCTAAGAACGTTCCAAAACAAGCATTTTTAGGTGTAATCCTTTTTTATTATTATTTCATTATTCCCTCATCGTTTAAGTATAATTTGTGTTCGGTTAACTATATTAAGATAATAACTATTTTTGTGAGTAATATGAATAATAAACATTTCTGTTTAGGGTGGTGCGAAAAAAAACCGTCTCCTTTTAGTCAATTGATTAGCTTAAATTCTTACGTTTTCGGTTGGTATTAGGTTGATTTTACTAATAAAAATCTCGCTAAACAGTGATTAAATTTAAGAGGCGTTTATGAATAAGGGGGTTAATGTAGTTTGAGTCCGTTAATTTCATGTCTGTTAAAGTTCCCGCGTCACAGGGATCCATCCATACCTATAGGTAGACCGTTTAACTCAGACCCCGCCTGCGGTAATAGGGGTGCGCGGGGGGCGAGGACAAAGGAGAGAGCGATCTCTTGATTTTTTGGCAAAACGGCGCCATCTAGATACTGTGAACAGAAACTATATCACATCACAACACAGCTCTAATTTTTAGCTAGCTTATTTTTATGAAATAAAAAGAAGGAAAAATTTAAATTATACCCTAAACCAATCGAAATACCTGGAGAGGTTTTTTATTTTTCTGGTCAGGCTTTAAATTGTGTAATTAAAAATATATTGCATATTTTCTCTAAGAAAGTACGAGATTTAGTGGCAAGATGACGCCACCATCTTTGAAATTTGTAAATAGTATAGAAGACGGACTAGTATACTGCACTAGTGTCATACTGACATACTAACTAGGTGTCCGTTATGGTAGCGTGTAAAAATAAAAAAAGCTCTTATTATTGTTCTTATTATCTGAAAATATTTTCTAAGATTGATTTTTACAAATTAATATATTTAAATCATACCTGTTTTAATGTACCTATATATAAGAAATAATCAGTTGTATTTTGTTTTGCAACATTAAATCAGACATTCTTTTTACTTAATTATAATCTAAAGAATAGGTTCTTTTAATTATTGTAAAAACTATTGTTAAGGATATTTCTTGAAGAGTCTACAATTATATTTATTTGTTGATTCTTTAAAATATAATCAAATTATTAAATTTATGTAATATTATTGTTATTTTTGGAGTCGGTGTCAGCCAATATAATACGATAATACCTAAGCAAATGGAATGGCGGCCACGAATTACAGATTATATTATTATATGACTTCGACATTATGGCATAAAGTTGTTGATTGTTTATGGATTGGTTTAAAAATTAAACAAATATTAAATAACTATTATTATAATTTTTAAATAAATATATTTTAAAATACCTGTGTCACGTTCAAACGTTTTAATATACCTATTTAGTAACTGATTAAAGCTTTCCATAACTTATGGGCGTTTATGGGGTTAACCAGTACCGTCAATTGAAAAAAATCGTAATTCGCGAATAGGATCAATAATGCAAAATGTCAAACTCAACCTCAAACTGTTTAATGCACTCCATAAGTATTTACAAGGTGTAATATATAAACATAAGTATCATTTATGGACCCTGTCGGGTAAGGCAAAACGTAGGAGAGAGGAGAGATAGCAAACATTAAGCTTTTTATTTCAAAAAGTATAAAGTATTCTTATTATTTATTTATATATTATTATTCAATTATATTTAACAAAAATAAATTATTTAATTTAGGTGAATGATAGATTATTTTTTATGCTAATGATGAATCATTTAGGTATTCATTTACACTATAGTAAGGCTTATTTATTAATATTATTTAGTTTTTTTATAAATGATGTAGATTTTTTTTCATTTTTTATTTCTTCTGGGAGTTTATTGAATATTTTTACTGACATTGTAAGAGGGCCCGCAGCGTGTATTGCCAATCTACAGGTAGGTAGGTTCAACCTATTTTGGTGACGCAAGCTGTATTTCGTTGTTATGTCTTGTCTTCTACTGTATATTTCGGGGTATTTTAGGACAAATTTGCACATTTCTAATATATATATACAGTGCAGAGTTTATAGTTTAAGTTTCATAAAGTAGAGTTTCAAAGTCGTCTACAAAGTCGTTAGAAAGGGCAATAAAGTTTTGTATAACACATTCTATTCTGATCACTTTAAATGGTTTTTAATTAGATAAATAAGTATTGCATTTAAAACAAAAACGGCCGTTTCATTTTCGCATGCGAATTTTAGGTTTTTTTTTTAATTCGTAGAACTTATTTCTCATCTTAGTCTTTAGTCTGTGTATAACACGACGCCATATTTCTTTAAATTTTAAGTCAGGAATAAAAAATAGAATATAACTATCGTGGCTGACACCGTCTCCAAAAATAACAATAATATTACATTATTTGTAATAATTTGATTATCTTTTAAAGAATCTACAAATAAATAAATTTGTAGACTCTTCAAGAAATATTCTTAACAATACTTTTTACAATAATTAAAAGAACCTATTCTTTAGATCATAATTAAGTAAAAAGAATGTTTGATTTAATGTTGCAAAACAAAATACAACTAATTATTTTTTACTTTCTAGTGCAATTTTTGTCTTTGAAGTCATTTTTTTTTTGGAATAACTTATTTTATTTGGCATAGTAACCAACTCGATATAGCTCTTGTGTACGCTACCATAACGGACACCGCTACCCCGCTCCCTCGTCCCTTTCATACCGCAGGCGGGGACTGAGATAAACGGTCGGCCTATAGTTCAGTGTCTTATTAAAGATAAGTAATAACTAAGCGAATAGAATAGCAAATCAATATAAAATATTTTCCAGTTACCCCTGGTAGTACGCACTAATTGAAACGAGAAAACATTTTTTCTTTTTTTGCAAAAGTAACACAAACTTTTTGTCTTGACATTATATTATTTTTTTTACTTACTGCTGATATACCTCTATATCTTTATTTTGGAGTCGGTTAGAGAGTAATTTTGAATTATATTATCTTCCTGAACCTCAGCTTCAGGAAGACGTCTCGATACTGTCTAAATTAGCTTAGACTGGTACTTATAAGAGTTTCAGATCTCCTCTCCTCCTGTGGAATGAAAAAACAAAGAGTTACGTATAAACCACAATTACAACAATAAACATATAGCTAATTTAATAGTAACATACTGTATTCATTAAGAAAAGTACATTAACATCGTCCGAAATGTGTAAGTATTTTTGTTCGAGCGATATACAGTCGGAATTGCACGCCGCTGTTAAATATTTGCTGATAACTACCAACAACGATGCATTTATGTACAATACTACTGTTATTTTCGTTTTAAATAACATTACTCTTTTTTACACGGCAAATAAATATGTTTCGTGTAATAACGGAGAAAGGATACACAGTGTCACCACCCACAAACCTTAACTCATACCGTGTGTGCTGTAAAAGTCGACTTAGGAAACCTTAAGGAGGATCCCATACACGTAAAACCCTATACCGGATAGTGTAGGCTTATAAATATGTTTGAGTAATTACGGAAAAAGAATACACGGTTTTACCACCCTAACTCATACCGTGTGTTAAAGTCGACTAAAGCAAACCTTCAAGTAAATACTTTTTATGCTAATAAACCCTATAGGGTTTAGCATGAAAAGTATTGGCCCTACTTATACTACACTTGCCAGACGATTTGGTATACCTAATCGTCTGGCAAGTGTGGCCAAGTTTGCTTTGGTTTCTGCAGCAGAGCACTTTATTGGCTATGGATAAAATAAAGATAAGAATATAATAGAAATAAGGTAAAGATGTAAGAACTATGCGTGGAATCGAAAGATGAGGAAATAGAGAGTAGAAAACCTTAATAGAAATTCTATCTTCCGGCTATAGAAGAGGCCTGTACCTGCACTTTAGATCCTATAAACAAAACAACGGCTTTGAAGAAAGATATTATTTAGACTTTTATAAAGCTTAAAATAAAGTCATAACTCCTCAAGTAAAATAAGGTAACTAAGTAAAGAGACATCTTTAACAAGTTATAAAGGTTAATGCGGGTACTAGTTATGTCCAACAAGTACGTACAAAGGTTTACAGTGGATAGTGACAGATAATAAATTCACTTATCTCTTTGCTCTCACACGACTAAGTTTTTCGACTTAAGATCTTAGTTACCGCTAGTTTGTACGAAGCTAAGTTTTTGTAGAGATGGATTTTTCTATGGTAAGCTAGAAAAATTACAAAAATTCTTAAAAACATTTACATAGTGAGAACCTTTAATAAACACCCCCAGCACTAGATAAGATCAAAACTACGATCTAAAAAGTAAATACCTACCTACTAATGTATATGACATGTCACGGACACAAGTTATAATTAATTATAATAGTTTGCTAGAATTAATTTAGGTAATATCAGCAACGTAATCGAAATACTTTTCTTAATCTATCTTCATGCTGAATTTTTTTTGTTAGTTCTTTCATGTGAGTAGCCTGCATAATAGTAATTTGCGAAAGTGGTGTTAGTTAAGCAAATATTATCTCTTGACAATTATATGAGTACCTTTATAATCAAAGTACCTAATAAAGATAATTTGAAACCTAGTTGTGTTGTCCAAATTAAATAACTAAGTATATTATACATTAATTAACTATATCTATCATGCAAACAAAGTCGTAGGCAAAAATAAATGATAAGAAAATTCAAAATACAAGATCCTATTCCATACTTATCAAGTAGAGCGGACAGTAAGAAGTCGCTAGGCCGCGAACGACCCCCGACTCGTATAGGGGTCTGATTGAAAAGTTGTTTAAACCACGACTTGTAAACTACAGACGCATGAGGTGACTTCACAAAACCACTAAGTATAGCTTTGTTTGTAATTCATGACGAGTTCTTTGCTCACCTTTTAGTACTTACTAGAATATCTTTTCACACTAAGGTAACGCTTCTGTTTATTTGGACCCTTGATTCATTGGTATTTTATACATTGCATTGATTCATCATTGGATTGAGGAAGAAACATTTACAACCGAGATGAGTTACGATCTAGTGTTTTTTATTGTCTTAACGTGGCTGACGAGCAAGTATGATCTGATGACTAGTGGTAAACATCACTCACGGACATCGACAAAGTCCGAGCACAGTTATAATAGCGTCTGCCCTGTAAGTAATGTCCTCTTTCAACCTCCTTTTAGGACGAACAAGTTTAGGTACGACCTAGGAACTTGACATCACCAATGTGTCTAGTTAGGATGGTATAAGTAGGTTAAGTTTAACTCCGACTCTATAGTAACTGTAACAGTCCCACCATAGGAGTTCTGAAGAAGTAGACATCGCTTTTTCTATATTTACCGTCATTATCATCACAACAGCATATAAATGTCCCACTGCAGGGACAGGCCTCCTTCCATGACGGAGGGATACTTGACCTACTAATACCACGCTGGCCAGATGGATTGGTATAGGGTTTAATTTCAAGTTTTCCTTCTTTTTATTTCGTAAAGATGATATTCACGGATAGTCCCTTAGTCGGTTTTTACAACACCTTATTGTATTCTTACTCCGTCACCACACGGAGACGGATAAAAATATGGTAATAACAAATTCTCAATACAAGAACAAATGGAAACAACATTTTGCCATATTAATGACAGTAAACACTTAGGTATTAAGTCAATAAACTATAACGACTAGTGGGTAGGCAGAGGCAGGTAAACAATGTAGAATTATTAACGAGTTAGCTCAGTCTATTTATCATACATAGTATGAGCGCTGTCATGGGACAAGTATATACTAATTGTTGGTGTTGAAACGACTTTGGTATGAATGATTTATCATACCGAAAATAGTATTAATAGGAATGTTTGACTGCTAATATGAGTAGTCTATACATGTTGTTGTTTTTTGTTTTATGTGATTTGACTGCTATTCCGCAGTTTTCGTTTTGTTTTCCGTTCAAAGCAATTCTTTGTGTGCATGAACATGTTTGAATTAATTAGTATTTTTTTTAATATTTCTCACATTTTCACACAACGCCATCTAGTCCCAAACTAAGCAGAGCTTGTACTATGGGTACTAGACAACGAATAAACATACTTAGATACGTTTTTTTGTAAATACATACATATTATACATAGAAAACACCCAGACCAATGCAAACAATCATGTTCATGCACACAAAGATTTGCATTGAGCGAATGAATCGAACCCGAGACCTCTGCGTAGCAGTCATGTTAAAGAACCACTACGCCACAGAGGTCGTCAAAATGGATTCATTATGTACCTATGGATTTAACAAAAAATGGTTTAAGTTAGTATTATATTTATTCGTCGTAAAGTAACTTCGCTTAGTTTGGGACTGGACTAAATGGGGTTGTGTAAATAGACGATAATTGTTTTGTTTTGGAACCGAATTTTTAAATGATTTATATCGAGTTTTATATTAGAATTATATTAGAATTTCTATAATATTATGAAGTAAGGTTTAGATTAAATCAAAGTTATTTTATTTGAGTAAATCTACAACTTAATGTTCTCTGTGGAGACATGCACAAACCTAATACTAAGACATCCGCACTACCAAAGTGAAAACAATAACCCCAAACATTACAAAACCTTCCAAGACCAACTAACACCAGGTCATCCAGCCGCATCCCACGCGTTACCCCACATCAACATAACTTTATTGTTACTCGTATTAAAACATTATTCAGTCAATGATTACCATAATAAATGTTAATAAAGTCACAGTACATGCACATTAGCCGGTACTAAATCATTTGCGGCTCGCTATTGGTTTTTAGCATCGGCCTGTATCAATTATGCCACGGACTATGGCGAGCGTTTATGGTTAAGGTTGAAGGTAAGTGGCTCTACTTAATAATGAAAATATAGTTAATCAAATAGTAATAATTTTCATTGTAATTAATTTATCAGTTTAAAAGTAAATTAATAATGCAAATTGTTACCAAGTCTGGTGAGTGTAGAAAATGTTAAAATAATGGTGACTATTTAAAAAATTATACTAGGCAATAGGTTTCGACGTGTAGATTTCTATGCTGCAGCAGCGTGCGTAGTTCGTACCTTTTAATACTTTGCACCTTGTACGTTGTTGTCGTCGATATTATTGTGTATTGAAAGAAGCCTGTCCTAGATGTGGTATAAACCCATGAACTATATACTTACCCAAAAACATATATTTATACTTTTGATTACGATATAAAAACTTTGACAACTGTAATTTCCTAATAATTGACATTTATTTATTACAAGTAATAAGTAAAACCGTGTGGTGACGCAGTAAGAATACAATATGTCACCACCCCATGTCATCCCACGGGTGTCGTAAAAACCGACTAAGGGACTTGAATATTATCTTTCGAAATAAAAAGAAGGAAAACTTGAAATTAAACCCTATACCAATCCGTCTGGCCAGCGTGGTATTAGTAGCTCAAATCCCTCTGTCATTGGAGGAGGCCCGTCCCTGCAGTGGGACATTAACGAGCTGTTATGATGGCGAATAAGTAAAAATACCCATAACAAAATATTGAACATATTGTACTAATGACATAGAGCATATTAGTTATTGTTTGTAGTTATAAAACCGCGGGCGTACATAATCGCAGACCTTACGACTCAGCGCCCACGTGGACTGTCCCGCAGGACGAAGAGCTAGCTAAGGGTATTAACACACGTGCGTAAAGCCGAACGTCCTCTGCCGGCTAAACTAAGTTGGTTTAGCTTAGGTCGCATAGTTGAGCCAGTTTTTCATACATGTGCGTCCACCGCAAACTATGCCACTGTTTTACGCCTATGTTTTAGTCTAAGGCATCCTTAATCCTAAACGTTATGTCGTTTGGTTGACGATTAGTGCGAAATTATTTAGATGATTAAACTACAAGTGTGTTCTAAGCCTAACAATTGAATAACACTCGTAGTTTTATTGTAATGTTATGAATATTCAGGAACTGTTTATGTTTATCCGTATTCAACGAATCAACTATTTATTGTTCAACGCATTCAAATTTTAGACTTAATTAAGTATAGTTAATTTCTATTTTGTTGGTATTAGTTGGCTAATGCCCGAATACTCAAACGCTAGTTAAATATTTATCGGTTTCTTAGCTACAAAGTAGCTCTTATCCTATACACAAACCACAATTTTAAGCAACGATTTATCTTAAATTTATTTGTACTTAAACGCCGACTTAGTAATAAATTCGTATACTCAAACGTTACTTAACTTATTTAGCTGTCAAATGACCTGCCAAATTGATTAAAGTAGCTTAAAAACTTGAGAGTGGTCGCAAGGTCTCTTAAATCTCCAAAAAGTTAATAAACAAGTAATTATGATGATTCAAACAGTGGTTCAATGTCTGGAAATCAGTAAAGTAAGCGTCAGTTGCCGCACTAGCGGTAGAGTAAAAGTATACAGGCTGTTAAAGTCATTAAAAAATCTCTGGAAAACCTCAGTTTTAAACACTATATACATATTATTTTATAAATAAAATAATCGTCAGCAATATGCAGTTAAGGCGACTTCAACGTCAATCGGATTCGATTGAGAAAAATATTTTACGTCTAAAAATAGGTCATGATGTTTACAATCTAATATTGCTATAAAAAAATCATCAGGCGTTATATAAATATTTCCACTCAAATTTTAACAACCCCTCTCGTCCCCTCTCGCTTTAATAATCAAAGAAGTGTATTCATTCATCGAATTGTTCATTAATTGACAGCCAAAACTTTGCATTACAAATGTTATTGCAAGATGGCTAGGTTCCGAACATGATAGCACAATATTAAATGACTTTCCTCTATGTGCACAGTTAGAGCGTGGAGATTTTCAAGCCATGAGACTCTACTTGGTTATAGCGGTTATCTGTGTCGACCGTACCTGCTTACCCCATTATAAAATCCACGAACACCAACAGAATAAGCTTACAATAGAGCCCAAATAAGCACCAGAAATCCTATAGAGGCTTTTTGGTGTACTAAAAAGGAGATTTCCCTGTCTTCAACATAGAATGGGTTTAAAAATTAATATTATTCCACTAGTTATTGTGGGATGCGCTTTGTTACACAACATAGCGTTGCGTAGGCGAAATGGGATCTTAGAAGAGGATTCACTTTCTACCGTAGAAGAAAAACCTGTAGGTACAGTCACGAGCAATAATATGTACACATTTTCAAATTTTCTAAACTATCTGCACGTTTATCTAGACATTACAATATTAAAATGAATTCGTAATTTAGAAGAGGTTCCGTACAGTTTTGAATTAATCTTCGAATTTTCAATTTTGGATTGGCAGAACTTTAGATAACTGGTTTACAAAATGCGAAAATGTGTACATATTATTGCTCGTGACTGTACCACAGCCTAGAAGCCTTTATACTAATCAACATTTTATAACAAGGACTACTTTAATAAATACACACTTTTTTAATTATAAGTAGTTTTATTTATATACAACATAATTATACAAGATTATTATTTTCAATTTTTCCATTTCCATTTCTATTCTGTACTTATTGATTTCCATTCTGTTTTTATTATTTTTTGACTTCTGTTTGTGTTTCTCGTAAAAGTGTCGCAGTTGTTGCCATGATCTGAAGCCACTCACAGCAACGGCATTACAGTGCTGACACACAAATTCCCAGGTCTCTCGCTTCTTATCATGTAGCCGTTTATTTCCTTATTTTCTACAATATTTTGATATCTGGAAAGTCATTGTTGATTGAATTGAATCGCAAACTTGCAAAAAGAAGTATGTTGAAATGTGTTCACATTAATTTGTCTCATTTTCGTATAACGTTCACATTTCACTCACTTTTTAATTATTTCTAAATGATTTCATCTCTTTTCGAAAGTAAAAGATTCTTCTTAAAAATTTTCAAGCTGATGAAAACTCGCGCTTTGTCGTGTTGTGTCAGTGTCACTGAGTAAACGTTTCGTTCTTTGTGCAATGATCGTGTCAATCATAGATAAAGATAATAACCAATTATAGGGAAGAAGAATGGTGTAATTCAGTTTGTTTATTGAAATTGTAATACTTATGTCTGAAAATTTCCAAGTGAATATTCAATTACAATCGTAGTATGCAGCACACAACTGATTATTCTTTTCCATTTTCTGCGTAAAACGAAAACACAGCATAGGGTAATTAAATTTGTAATTGAAAACATACTTTATGAGGTGAATGTTACCAGTACGCAAACATTTATCGGCTGTTTAGCTAATCAAAGATATGAATGACTTAAGTGGCGTTTGTGTATACCGAAAAAAATTTAAGGATCCAAACGTTTAGGATGCCGTTTATTGTTAGACGATTTAAGTGACGTTTGAGTATTCGGGCGTAAGAATATTGTCAACAGGACTTTCAGTTAAATCTTCTAAGCTAAAATAATAAGAATATTTGAACAACAAAACTTGTAAAGCTACAAAGCTTTTTAAGGGTACAAGGGGAGGGGTAGACCGAAAAAGAGATGGATGGATTGTGTGAGGGTTGATATGGCTAGTAAAGGAGTAAATGTTGAGATGACAAAAAACAGGGATAAATGGAAACATCATACATGTTGCGCCGACCCCAAGTGAATATGGGATAAGGGCAGGAGGATGATATGAAAACTTGTAAAGCTACTGTACAGGCTATGACTAAAATAATTAAAAGCCCACATGGCTTAACGCCCATTCAACAAAACCAATCTAATCATCTAGATATGGGCTCAATAAGAATGACAGCAAAAAGTTAAGTACTTAAGTACATAAATATAAATTATGGACCTATTTGGTAACGTCTAACAGCTACTTCAAGGCAACTTTGTGTCTACACAGCATGTCAAATCTCGTACCTTAAAATCGTTAAAAAATCGGTTAAGTTAACTTTTAGTTGTCAAATTGTCACACAAAAGGTAAGACAATTTGACAACTAAAAGTTAACTTAACCGATTTTTATTATAATTAGCCTGTACTGGTACAGAATAGGGTGACTCTGCCTAATTCCTTATTTACTAAAAGGTAATACAGGCATATTACAGGAGAAAATCCATGAAGTCGTGGAACAAAATCCCAGCAGAGTATTTCCTTTATCGTATAATATTCATCATAACAGCCCATTAATGTCCCACTGCAGGAACGGGCCTCCTCACGTACGGGATACTTGGCCTACTAACATGACGCTGGCCAGACGGATTGGTTTTAATTTAATTTCAAGTTCTCCTTATTTTTATTTCGTAAAGATAGTATTTACTGTTAGTCCTTTAGTCGGTTTTTACGACACCCATGGGATGAGATGGGGTGGTGACATATTGTATTCTTACTTCGTCACCACAGGGACATCGTATGATATTGCGTGCTTTAAAAGAAGTATGAAAAAGCGTTTGGCCAGACTGCCAAGATGATGACAACGGAGTATATGTACTGACGACTGAAGGTATCTTTAGACTTTAGATACACTGGCTTCATCTCTGAACTATAATCGCGCTTTTAATAAGGTTCGATATGATTATTATTGCCGAGGCTTTAAATATACAGTACAGTACAATATGAGTAAAATAAAACCTCCGCTAGTTGCGTACCTACCTACATTACCAATTTTAAAGAAATATTACAACACTAGGAACAAATATAACTGACAAGGAAACAAAACGCAAAATTCTATACTTAAAAATAGAATTTCACTCGAAACAAAATAGTTTAGTAAGTTCACATTATGACCTGTTCCCTTAGTAACCCTGCATGGTGCAAGCCAGCTGATTTGGGCCGCAAGAAGGCCGCAATCGTTATCGGTCAGCGTCTGACCTTTGCGAAGAAGCCTCCGTGGTTTACACAATACAGCTCTTTACGTGCGAAACGGAATACGAATATAAAAGTATCGATCGTTTGTAAGTTTATGATTGGAATGTTGGTGTTTTAGAAATTGGGTAATGGTTAGGTGTTGGCATTTTATTTTGGTTTGATTTTTTTAGTAGAACCATTAAGTTTTAAATTAAGACCCTATTATTACTATTATATTATTATTATTATTTATTCATTGATTAATTATGACACCTGGCATGATAAATAATTAATAATAAAAATGACTAATGCTTTCTTGTGCTTAATTTTTAATTATATTTTAAGCTGTCTTGTTTCAGGTTAGTAGTTATAGATAACTAAAAACGAAATCGTAAAGTGTAGAAAGCCCTAGTCTAAAAATCTTACAAAGCCTTAAAATTGTTGGCTTAATAATTTAATAAAAAGGCAAGCTATTTTGTCTTGTCCCTCTGCAGGACAAAGGGTTGCCCATCGGACTTTCTTTTTTACGACGGCTGATATGTGGCTTTTGACAATTATTCTACGGCATTTTACGTCATTTCTATCAAAACAGTCCCCTCTGCATCTTCCTATTGCTTGCTTTATTATTATAGATTAAATAATATTATTCTATCCGTGAATATTATCTTTACGAAATAAAAAGAAGGAAAACTTTAAATAAAACCCTATACCAATACCTCTGGCCAGCGTCGTATTAGTAGGCCAAGTATCCCTCCGTCCCTGGAGGAGGCCCGTCCCTGCAGCGGGACATTTAATGGGCTGTTATGATGATGATGAAATAATATTATGTAATCTATAATATTTAATATATTAACCCTTTTTCTGTCGCGTGTTTGTCACATTGTTGTTCTATTGTTTCTAATGCCCGATTTACACATCGACAAGTACAGTAGCGAGTTAACTTGCCTCATTGGCGAGTTAAGTCACTTTTTGCGTGTGGACGGCAAAAGCGAGTTAAGTAGTAAGTTGCCGATTAAGTTGATTTGAATACAGCTCGATCCTATTTTTTGGCGAGTTAAGTACGAAGTACTTACTCGCCGGCTCGGCCCTCGCAGCCCCCGCCGTGTAGACGGGCGAGTTTAGTACAGTTCACAAGTTCTATTATTTATTTTTATTTTTGTTGTTTTTCTATGTTAAATGTGTACCTACGTATTTACAAAAGTATTTAAGTATATTTATCCGTTGTCTAGTACCTATAGTACAAGCTCTGGTTAGTTTGGGACTAGATGGCATTGTGTGAAAGCATGAGGAATATTTATTTATTTATTATTCTATACCTACTTTTCACTAAAATTTCATTTTCAATGTGTTCTGCAAGTGTTAATACTATTTCTCGTTTAACAGCGCGTAAATTGGTATTCAATGTCTATTTTATCGATTAAAAAACACCGTAAACAATTTTAGTCGACGCACGCACGACTCGACTAGTCTTCGTCTCTGATCGGCAACTTATGAGCTGTACTCGCCTACGTGTGAACTGCACTTACTACTTATTACTTAATACTTAACTGTCCACTTTTTTAACTCGCTACTGTACTTGTCGATGTGTAAATCGGGCATAAGGGACAGGTAACCTGCTAATATTCCTCACTCATTCACACAACGCCATCTAGTCCCAAACTAAGCAGAGCTTGTACTATGGATACTAGACAATCGATAAACATACTTAAATACTTTTTTTGTAAATACATACATTCATACATAGAAAACACCCAGACCAATGCAAACGATCATGTTCATGCACACAAAGATTTGCATTGAGCGGGAATCGAACCCGAGACCTCTGCGTAGCAGTCATGTAAAATAGATTAACTTTACGAACAACTATTAACTATTTAAACTTTTACCATCTAAATAAAATATTTCCATCCGGTTAGTATAGTGACATTTGTACTCGAGCGACCGGCGACTTGACCTATAGCGATGCTCCCGACAATATCGTTTTATCTCCACTAGTTGGATCTTTTCCCCGTGTATCTCCTTCTTGGGACAGATGTTTGAAAAGACGGAAAATGGATAAGGAATGTATTTCATGTTAGATCTAGGCGTCTAGTAGTAATTTATTGCTTAAGATGTCACTTTTATAATATTTCTCACACTTTCATCCAACGCCTTCTAGTCTTAAATTAAGCAGAGCTTGTACTGTAGGTATTAGACAATAGATATAAATAACAATGTGCTTATATTTGTAAATACACATTACAAATACATGAAAAACAGCAGACCCATACAAAGCCATGGTCATGCACACAGATAATCTAACCCGGCGGCACTTTTGTGTAGCATCTATAAATAGTAAACTAAAAAAAAACGATTAATTTTTTTATTTCTCTATTTTTCTCTCTTCATCAAGAATATTCAACCATGAAAACGAAGACACTGACGAACTCAAAGAATATCTAGGCTAAAGACAAAAATTTGTAGATCACAAAAATAGTTACATATCGTGGGATTTCAACCCGTAAACTCGTGTACAACTGTAACAAGCTTTGCAACCAAGCCAAATATATCGCAAGGATTACAGAACTCATTAGGTTTTCTTAATACTGTCTATAGGTACATTGAAGTATTCGTTGTATTATGATGTACAAAATACAACGAACAGGCTCATATTTATATTGTTCTTGTATTTAGAAGGTAACATTCCCATCGTTGGAATTGTGCACCTTACCATATTTAGCTCTACGTAGCTCTAATATCTAAGTATTATTTACTTGCTAGTAGAATTGGTAGGAATTCATGGGAAAATTAGTTCAGAAACAAATAAAAAGAAACTTAAATCAAAGAACATGGGCAGAAATATATGTTTTATATTATTTATGCCCGATTTACACATCGACAAGTACAGTAGCGAGTTAAGTAGTAAAACACGTTAAAAATAGGATGGAGATCTATTTAAATCAACTTAATCAACAACTTACTACTTAACTCGCTACTTGTCGAGGTGTAAATCGGGCTTTAGCGTCTTAAATTTTTATGAATTTAAAAGCGAAATATCTTAAATAACATTAATTTTAAAATTAATTTTTGTATCTGTATACTGACACAAAAAATATGTGAATGTATGCAATGCAATGTCCTACTTAAAAAATATTGTCATGTACGTAACTTTTTTATATTACTTAATAAAATAACTTAATCATCATCCCTAGTAGTAGGGAATGATTTAGTAATAGGTTTAGTAGTAGGCAACGCCATCCAAAAACTAAGCAATTATTAGAGACTAAAATGAAAATGAAAAAATATTTTATTTCATATAAGTCAAATCAATGACACTTATGAACGTCGGAGTTTTTATAGTGATCACAGCACGTCTAACTTAACGGCTAAGTTTACTGAGGGTTCGGAACACTACCATGACAGAGAAGACACCCACAAGAAACTCTGCTGGGTTCCTATCGCTCTTTTAGGTGATCACTTCACAAATATTTTATTAAGAAAACAGGACAATTCAGATCCAGGCATTTTTATCGTTTAAGTAATCCTTTACACTGTAATATGATTTCAATATTAACTTATGTTTAATGAAAGATTTAAATTTATTAATTGACAATTCTTTAACTTCCATAGGGAGCTTATTATAAAAACGAATACCATTACCAGCGAAAGAATTACTTATTTTATGAAGCCTAGTGTGGAGAACAGCAAGTTTATTTTTATTTCTTGTATTAACATTGTGTATATCACTCATTTTTTTATATTTGTTTATATTTTTGTGTACATACATTAGATTTTCGAATATATACTGGCAATGCACAGTCATAATCTTAATCACTTTAAATTTGTCTCTAAGAGACTCTCTTGGGCCCATATTATATATACAACGTACCGCTCTTTTTTGCAATACAAATATTGTGTTGATATCAGCCGCACTACCCCACAACAGAATACCATACGACATAACACTATGAAAGTAGCTAAAATAAACTAGCCTAGCTGTTTCTATGTCTGTTAACTGACGTATTTTTTTCACTGCGTATGCTGCTGAAGAAAGCCTACCTGACAAGTTTTCAATATGGGGGCCCCATTGTAATTTACTATCTAAAGTAATACCTAGGAATACTGTAGTGTTAACGATTTCTAATTCCTCATCACTAATCTTAACAATTGGATTTATATTAAGTACGTTTGGCAAGGTAAATTTTACGCATTTTGTCTTGGTTTTATTTAATAACAAATTATTTGAATTGAACCAATACACTATTTCCAAAAGAGAATTATTTATGTAGTCTACCGCAGGTTGTCGTCTATTAATCTTAAAAATAAAGGATGTATCATCGGCAAACAAAATTATCTCGGGGTTCTTTTTAACTAAATATGGCAAATCGTTTATATATATGAGAAATAGAAATGGTCCTAGTACTGAGCCTTGGGGTACCCCCATTTTAACAACCGATCCAGGCGAACGCTTACCATTTACATCTACTTTTTGTACTCTATCGCTTAAATATGATCTAATAATACCTAAAGCATAATCCCTAACACCATAGTGACCTAGTTTTCCCAGTAATGTCTCGTGTTCGACACAGTCAAATGCCTTAGATAAATCGCAAAAAACGCCAAAAGCATCTTGTGATTCTTCCCAGGCCTCAAATATATGTTCTACTAAATTAGCTCCGGCATCGGTAGTTGAACGACCACGTGTAAATCCGAATTGCTTATCGTGAAGTAATTTATTCTCATTAAAATGACTAATTAATTGATTAAGAATTAGTTTTTCAAATATCTTACTAAACGTAGGCAACACAGATATTGGTCTAAAGTTTGTAGGATCTAGAGTACTACCTGATTTGAACAGAGGTGTTATTTTACTAGGTTTCATAAGATCAGGGAATATACCTAAGTCTACACTATTATTAAAGATGACAGCTAACTCTGGTGCAATAACATCTATCACTGTTTTTAAAATGCTAACAGAGATTCCCCATAGATCAGCTGTTTTCTTAACACTTATTGAATTAAAGATTTTAATAATCTCAAGTGGACTAACATGGCTAAATTTAAGAGTTTTGTTACATTCTGGTACATTTTCTGCTAAGAGAGTGATAGCTGCATTGGATGAGGAGTTCAAAGATTTAGTAATATCTATAGAAATGTTTGTAAAATATCTTTCAAATGTATTCGCTATATCTAAATTAGAATCAATAATTTTATCTTCAATTTTTAATTTTAGGTCTTTGTGTTGTTGATTTTTCCGACCTGTTTCCTCATTTATTATATTCCAAGTAGTCTTAATTTTATTATTACTGTTTCTTATCTTAGAGGTTATAAATTGTGCTTTGGTATTTTTACAGTTGATTTTAAATTTTTTTGAAAATTCTTTTACATACTCTTTGAACTCATCACTAGTGTTAATTGATTTTTCTGCATATAAGTTATATAATAATTGCCTATCTTTGTGTAACTCTGCTGTTGCCCAGTCATTAAATACCAATGTATTAGTAACTGCAAATGTTTTAGAGGTAAAAATCTCACTAAATAATTTATGAAATGAAGTAAAAAAAGAGTTATACATTTCATTTGGATGTGATATATTTAATAAAAATGAATAATCAATACTAAGTAACTTTGTTTTCAAATTGTTCAAACGGTTTGCAGTTACCGGTACACAAGTAATATACTTCTTTGATATTATTTTATTAACATTATGGAATTGGATTAATTGTCCACTATGATCTGAATTTAATTTGTTAATAACACATTTCTGAATAGGAATTATATTTGTAAAAATATTATCTATATGTACATGTTGCACTAGTTGACGTTATTCTAGTAGGTTCCATAAACATATTAAGTAAGTTGTATGATTTAAATAGATTTATCAATCTAAGACTCAATTTGCTACATTCTAAAATATTAACATTAAAGTCTCCACATATAATAAGTTTCTTGTTAGATTTTGACAGTTTGAATAAAACCTCTTCCATTATTACTTCAAAAATATCAAAGGAACCCAATGGTGGTCTATATACTGACACTACTATGAATTGTCCTGTTTCCAATGATGCCAATTCAATTGTTCGTTCAACAGATAGATTTACTATGTCCTTACGCTCCTTAAATTTAAATTGTTTATTAATTATTATTAATGAACCTCCATGTATTGAATTTAACCTGGTGAATGAACTACCAACCTGGTGGCCACTGAAATTAAACATGAATTCAAAACTTTTTAACCAATGTTCAGTTAAACATAAAATACTAATATTACAACTATTCAAAAAAAGTTCTATTTCTAGCTCTTTATTTCTTAAACACTGAATATTCTGGTGCACCAAGTTGATATAATTGGCATTTTTCTTACAGTTATGCGTTTTTTCTAAACTAGAGTGAAACTCTACCTTCTTAATATCTCTATGAATATGCATCTCATTTAAAGATAAATTTAATTCTTTGCCAAAAAATCCTACAATATTTTGTTGTATATTATTCAAGAACAAAGAGTTCTTCTGTGTCCCTAAAACTAAGTCGCTAGAGTTTTCCCCTATTGTCCTACACTTAAATTTAAATGATGATTTGGAACAGATTCCAAAGTCGCTAAACTAAGATTTTGCTCAATAAAAGCAGGTTGGTTAGCCAAGTTCTTGGCTGACTGTCTAATACAATATGATAGCGAAGATGCTATCTGTCTCTTAAAAAATCTATTCAAATAGAATTTATCTTTCATCAATAATAATTTACTTTCTAAGTAAAAGTTTATGTCAATCAAATGGAACTTATTTGAATTATTAAATGTTAATGTATGTAATGTTTGATTGAGCGTATATCTTATATTGTTTTCTACCTGTGACAAACTACGGCTATAAGGAAGTGTGAATAATATTATATTTTTAACATTTAATAAACTCAATGATTCAAAACAATTTATAAGTATATTTCTGTTTGCATTTCCTCTGTCTCCTACTAAAATTATAAGAGTACTGTTACTGTTTAAATTGTGATCCTTAACTTTTTCTATAATGGAACTATATGTTAACCCTGGCATACAATAATTAGTTACATTTTGTTCTAAGTATGATCTTAGTGACTGTCCCATTGATTTTCCTAATTCATCACAAAACATAAATATATCAGATTGTGCATTATTTTGTTGTTGAGGGTAGGAGCTACTGGCTTTTTCATTTAACTCAAGTGAAGGGCTTTTGTGTGAAGTCAGTAAGGACTTACAGACTGACTGAGGACTGAGTAAATTATCTTTAAATGTTACTGAGGAACTTGAACTCATCAAATCCTTCATAGCCAGAATGTATTCCTGATACTCACTTTTAACATTACTATATTTGTCTGTCATTGAATCTAATGATTTTTTTAAAGTACTAATTTCTGTCTCTAACTTTAAAATGTTAAGTACTATTATATTCTAAAAAGTTTTTTTCTATTAATATAGAGTACATATCAAGTTCATCACCTAGTTGCCTTCTCTCTTTAATATATTTGACTTTCTTGTATAAACTTTTTTCTCTTTTGATAAGTTTCTGTGTTTTTCTTATATATTTATTAATTTTTACATATTTCTTGAATTTGTTCCTACTGCACTCAACTATGCCCGTCTTGGAGTTGAAAGTATGATCTATTAAGGTGTTATCCTTTGTTAAGTCAATAGTAAATGTGGGATCTAAGTTAAGTTCAGTAGAAACAAGGCTGGGCACACTACCGACTAACTCTTCAAACAAGCTGTGGGTATGGGATACATCTTTTTCCTGTTTCTCCGCCTCAAGGTGGGTAATGTGGTGGTGGGCTTCTTGCAATTCCTGCTCTAAGACTGACATCCGCTTGAGGCCCTGTTCGTACTCTTCGCTGCACTCCCTAAACCCAGACACAATGTTGTGCAATCTGTCCCGCTCACCTAACACTAACTCATGCTCTGTGTGCAGCTCAGCCAACTGCTTTTTTATCAAATCATATTTCTTCAAAATATCCAGTAGCTCCCTCTCATTTTCATCTCTTTCTTTGTGCAATTGCTCAACCAGCCCTTTGGATATGTCTAATTCCTTTAACGTCAAATCAAGTTTTCTAATGATATTATCTACCTTAACTTCATCACGGCGTGCAGAAGACATGCTACGTGTGATTGGCATTTTGATTTTATAAATGAAAAGCTAAATAAATACCAAAAGGCAGTTTGATCAATTCGTACCCACACAAATAAAATAAGTAACCTCAAAATGAAATAGATTAATGCTATATATCTAAAATAATATGAAAATTAGTACTTATTGGCACGATTACCTGAGTAAAATCACTGAAAATGAAAACTATTATGAAATAGAAATATGACAAAGTTCACCAACTAAACAAATTATTTTTTAAATATGCGGTGTCATTGAGCCGGTAAGCAAAATTAGCCGATCGCAATTTTCAATTTTTCACTGATTTTATGCACTTTAACTTACAAGTTTTATTCTATATACACTATTATAATTATAAAATTGAATTTTATGATAAGTTTTAGCCTTATATATCAATATAATTGATATTAAAATAAAATAAACACGGGACGAAATGCAATCAGATGTTAGCCGTAGTGTTGCCACACTTTCCAACTACAACTACTTTACACTATTGTATCATGTCCCTCTTAAACCTGAAGTAATGATAAAAGAGAGACACCACCGGTGGACATACCACTATCATACCTACGTCATTGAGGGTTGACCAGATTGACTGCTTTTCTTATAGCCCAAGTCAAATGAATTTACTGTGTACCTCATTAGACAAACATCGTAATATTATAATATAAATTTATTTATTTCTTCTCTCACACAGATGGTAATTTTTACACAATAATGTAGTCAGTAAGTATACATGAAATTTAAACAACAAAAAATAATTTACATCTATGCGAGAGATATCAATCCCGACTAAAAGCTAAGCTAAGTATACTTAATAGCTGACATTTTGACGAAGTCTAAATATTCAAACAACAACATTACAGTAACCACATCACCAAAACGATCTATTTTAAAACTCATCTCACGAATCTATTGACCTTTTACAATTTACATAGTTATGAATAATATTGTAATAACAAGAGAATCTTTCTGCAAATATGGTTGTATAGGACAATAGATTTAGTGCTATTAAAATTCAATAAGCAATAGCATAGCAATAAATCTTCATAGAAGGCTATCAGTGCAGGAACTATCAGATGTAGAGTATGGACGGTCACGGGCGGTGGAGCATTGTATCAGAGAGGCTATTCAAATAGATGCCCATAGTAGGCTCCGGCAATTTGCGTTCGACCGAGTGTTTTGACACCTTCATACATAAACATTTTGACTGTGTTGTTAAAAAATTAGGGCTTGCAAATATAAAATGTTTAAAAACTTGATTTTTTGAGTAAATTTTCACGTCGAGCTGTGGATAAGGAAAGATAGTAAGGCTTTGACGTTCGCTTTCATAATGCCTAATACTGTATCTGCAATTGGTTTGGTGCTACCTGTACTTACCTACTGGCAATTTTGTATTAATTGGCAAAAGGTTTGCCCTACTAAGTAAAGCAACCTATGCTTAGATAATTTGTTTCTTACAGAAATATATTTTAATCGTGCAAATATTCAGTGATCGGAATGTTCCTTGGAAACATTGTATCAAACTAAGAGTGACAAAACATATACAATACCTACATCCTTACGATTTAAAATACAGCAATTAAATTGGGATATTTAATGACGTGGTAATTTTAAGCTTTTGTTGTGTTGACAAGAAAATAAAGTTTTGTTTTGTTTTTATCATGACAAGGCAATGACTATAATAAAAAAAAAATAATCCTCACACATTCACACATCGCCACCTAGTCCCAAATCTGTGTCCCAAACTAAGTAAATCTTGTACTATGAGTACTAGACAACGGATAAACATACTTAAATACTTGTTTTTTGTAAATACCTACATATGAAGAAAATAGAAAGATTATTTTTTCGGTAGTTTCAGTTCTAGTCTTTTGCACAACAATTTTTACGACTAAAACAGAACAAATCTAAAAAGCTTTTAACCCAACTCGTAGTTCTTAGTGCGACCATACTAACAATGACATAATACATTTCGTACCTGCTATTGTGTGCAATGTGAATGCTTATTATTCAGCTAGCTGCGGTCACCAGCCGATTATTATTCTCCTATTATCGTAATATAATAATATTATTGCTGTACCAAGATGGAACGGAATAAGGAAACGGATTGAGGAATTGACTCGTGATTTATTATCGTAAGCGGTTTGTTGTGAGTTTTGTCAAATACTTTCTTATTTCATTATAGCTAAAAGCTTATCTGCCTTTCATAGTTTTTTTTCCTTTTATATAAAAGTATAGTACGTGGAGTTAATATCTCATTTCATACCATGGTTGTGATAAAAGCCTAGTAAGAGAGGTTGTAGTTACTATATATCTACTACTAGCTGACCCGTGCCTACTTCGTTATGCGGCGAAAAAAACGCGTCGCATTTTTAAACATATTTCATTACTGCTCCTCTCCTATTAGTCATAGCGTAATACTATATAGCCTATGACACTCCCTGATAAATGGACTATTTAACACAGATAGAATTTTGAAAATCGGTTCTGTAGATCCAGAGATTACAACGTCACAAACACACAAACTTTACCTCTTTATAATACATATTAGTATAGATAACAGTATACCTAGTACGTGGAGTTATTATTTCATTTCATACCATGGTTGTAATAAAAGCCTAGTAAGAGAGAGGTTGTAGTTAATATATCTACTTACTAAATCAAAAAATGGAAGCTCTACCTTATTTTTCGGTATGATATAATACATATATGCAAAACTTTCCCATAGCCGGATTTTACGTCAACTACCATACTTGTGAACAAGAACAGTTCAACCTTTGCCGAAACGTCAAGCATAATAAAGGTATAACATGCTGTGTTAATCTCCCGTTTACATAATATAACATATAACATTTATAAGCGCGATAGTTTAAAAAGTTATGAAGCGCTGTGTATTCTTCATCATAACAGCCCATTAATGTCCCACTGCAGGGACGGGACTCCTCCCGTGACTGAGGGATAGGTACTTGGCCTACTAATACCTCGCTGGCCAGACGGATTGGTAAAGGGTTTAATTTCAAGTTTTCCTTCTTTTTATTTCGTTAAGATAATATTCACGGATAGTCCCTTAGTCGGTTTTACGACACCCATGGGATGAGATGGGTGGTGACATATTGTATTCTTATTCCGTCACCACACGGAGTGTCGTCAAGCATAATAAAGGTATAACATGCTGTGTTAATCTCCCGTTTACATAATTATAACATTTTTAAGCGCTAGAGTTTTAAAAGTTATGGACACTGTGTATTCTTAATCAGTCACCACTAAGAGGTTTACTGCAATATGCTAAGTAAACACTTACTTGTCTAGTTTACAATAAAGGTTGCACGAAACAATAAACTGTTCCTTAATAATAGAGTAAAATTAATGTCAAGCTAATGTACGTACAGGTACTTGGACCGTTACACCAATGGTAATGAACAAGACACAACATACGACGTAATTGTTCCTTGGACTGACGCAAATCTAGGGGCAAGGGCCAATCGAGACTCATTACTCATCGTAAGTTCAAACACAATAATTTGTAACACAGCCTAAAAACTTTCCAACGATATATACTTCACAAATATCAGTATGCAAATCGAAAGCAACACACTAAAATTATGCTATGACAAAATAGTTCTCGAAGTAAAACGGTTTTAAACGTCACAGCGTAGATTCATACAGAAGAAACCGTTAGTTTTAATTCAGAAGGGAAACGTATGTGTATTGAATGTTATTATTCTGTGTCCCAAGTCATAATGTTTACGGTCGCCATTGAACACACGTCCCAAAGGCTGGATAGGTCAGCCGTGTAAGGGTTAGGGGTCAACTTGAGCCAGGTCAATGTTATGTTACATTGTTATGTAGATTTGTGACAATTGCATGACAAATATTGTTGTGTTATCTTATTGTTATGAATATAATACGGGATAAGCCTTGGTGAATAATACCGAGTCGATCTTAACTGATTTGTAGAGAAATCTTTTTTTCACGGGTTTGTCTGGATTTATCATCATAACAGCCCATTAAAGTCCCACTGCAGTGACGGGCCTCCCGTGACGGAGGGATACTTGGCCAACTAATACCACGCTGGTCAGGTGGATTGGTAAAGGGCTTAATATCAAGTTTTCCTTCTTTTTATTTCATTAAAATAATATTCACGGATAGTCCCTTAGTCGGTTTTTATGACACCCATGGGATGAGATGGAGTGGAGACTTAATGTATTCTTACTCCGTCACCACACGGAGAGTGGTAAACTTAACCTAGTCTTATAGCTAATAGCTAGGAAAAGTTAAAATAAACTTTCAAATTCATACAGGATTTCTCAAGAGCAATTTCTTAAGTATAAAAATGTCAACTATAAAAATTATCATAGTATTACATTGTAGCGAATAAAACCGCAGTGTATTGTCACGTTAACTGAGATGTAGGTTGTCACCGTGAAAGCTGATTGTCTGTCTGTCACAGCGATGTCGACGAGGATGCAACAACTTAATGTCTGCTAGGATCCCTGTCATGACTACATTTTATTTCTTAGTATGTATGTACTTGTTTTGTAGAAAGTTTTGAGTTTAGTTGGTTTATTAACTGGCTGCAATAAAAAGAGGATGTTGACAATATTTAGGTGTTTTCGAACGATGGGGATGTTTTCAATTTGATTTTAATCTATTTTTTTTTTAAATATGAAATGAAATACCTTTAGTCTAATGTCATTTTTAATTTTAATTCATTATTTTAATTTTCAAATATAAGTATATTCATAGATAGTATCTGAAAACTTTTCCTTAGGGCTCTTTCAATTTAGCCGTTTCGTGCCGTACGACTGTCGTGCGTTTTTCGAACGGCAAAAGCAACGTTATTTTGTTTTCTTACAATACTACTTGTTACGACAAGTAGCAGGCTGTCGTGCGGCAGTATTTATTTAAGATTTGTATGAAAACAAAAGAAGGTTGCTTTTGCCGTTCGAAAAACGCACCGAAAACGCACGGCAGCCGTACGGCACGCGAAGCGGCTAAATTGAAAGAGCCCTTACTCATAATATTATTATTTCTCGAACTTTAACGGACTAAAACCATACAGTGTCTTCAGCTATGGTGTATCAGGGGAATCTTGGAGTTCTAATCTCAGGAGGAGAACTTTCTACTCCTTTGAGGACAATAAACGACTTTATAAACCTAAAAAATCTAGGTTCTCATAGAAATACTGTTAAGTATAATATCCTTTAGCAAGGATAGTCGGAAGTGGCGCGTTAGTTCCACGGAGCATGAGAACCGATGTTATCTCTGTCTCACTCGCACACGTACCGATCTGCGCGATAATACGTGACATGCAGGCGCATACGAGCTTGTCAAATTTTTACTACAACTACTTCAATGTAGGAACATTTGTACGTTGTTGTGTGTCAACTTGTTTTGTTTTATTTTTATGCTAAACATTAGGCAAAACGTAGTGTAGGACGCCCCCCAGCTAGGTGGACCGACGACCTCAAAAAGGTCTCTGGGGCGGATTGGATGCGGAAGGCGCAGCAGAAAGTACAGCAGTGAACTGCAATAGGCTAGTTGATTGATTGAAACTTTAGGCAGTGCCTTCTTCTTAGGAGGCACAGGAGCGCACAAGGTGGCAATATCTGAAGGAAACCTATGCCCCGCATCGAAAGTCGATTGGCTGATATGATGATGATGACTTCCTTATTCACTGACTAGATTGACTATGACTAGAGACTATATTTTTACATACTTATTAGTAATCGCGTTTTACCTATGTCGTGGTTGGTATTTTACTATAACTAGGTATTTTCCTTTCAAGCTCTTTCGATTTTTTGTAGAGATAATTCCTATAAACTTTATTTTTAGTCAGCTTGTATGTCAGTAGTAGGATGAGAAGGGATGCTAACATCACCTCGTTTTACTCTATCACAACATGAACAAAATAGGTAAATCGTATAAAATACATTACCAGTCTAAGAAACATTGTTATCTAGTTATTTATTACATATTTAGCGACGACATTTACTAAATAATATCACTCTACCGACCCTTCAACTTTGCACTTTTCCCACACCTTATACTGGAGACTTTAAACAACCACCAATCCAAAACTTAACCTCGCTATTTGCAGATGTCAAAACGAATCCGTGAGAGGCTTCTTCTTATGGTGCAGATTGACTCGAGCATTCACTTGTAACAAAACATCGAGCATTCGTCGTTTGTTTATTTATCGAACTCTTCTGATTTGTCAAACTAAACAACGAGCCAAGCTAAGTGTAGAGCTAAATATTGCTGCAAACATCATGAGAATTCTAGTTTTAAGTCTAAAGTTTTCTTCACAAAAGGTGAAAGTAGACTTAATCATTCACTTGCAATGTGCATTCTTGCGAATGTTACATTACGGAAACATACGAGAACATTTTTATCGAGCGTTCTGGCGATCATTCTAGTGAGGTCTCTACTTCTATTTCTAAGACGAAACAGGATAATTAGTTTGCTACCATCTTTTATTTTTCTTTTTTTAAACATATCCAATGGTATTAAATGTAGCACACGCGACCGTAGACTCTGACATCTTTATGAAGAATATCTTTGACGAGCATCAAATAGAGCGTTTGTTAGAATTCTCATGATGTTCGTAACAATATTTGGCCCTATGATTAACTCGACTCGTTGTTCAATTCGACAGATATAAAAACGGCGAATACTCGATGTGCTGTTACAGTAGAATCTTCTCCTTAAAAGTGGAAGTGAAGGATGCTCGCTAAAATGTTCTCGTATTTTTCTGTAATGCAACATTCTCAAGAATGCTCATTACAAGCAAGTCTATCTTCACCTTTATATTAACACACATTTTCTAATCTTTTCAATAACTTATTCCAAATGTTTGTTGAAAGTGGTAAATTAGCGTAATTGCGTTCAAAACTTATATTACTCGTATATTCTAATCGTAGAGGTACGTGCGATGTGTTATCTGCTAGTTCCCATGGCCGTGTTTATAAATGACCGCCTTGAGGTCACCGATGCTGGCTGATGGTCATCGCTGTCTTAAACGGAGAACAGTCCGACAGAAAATTATGTATTACAGTTCTTAGTTTGTTTAGCATGTTTAATAGTTCATATTAAATTAAACTAAATTAGTTTGATTGAAAAAGAAATAAGGCATTGCCAAATTTAGGCTCTCTTTATAATAAATTTCTTATTGTTCAGAACGTTCTTGAAAGAATTTTACATGAAAAAAACAAATGAATTTGTTGGTGCTCTGGCTTAAAAATAGCTACACTCTAACCCCCTTACTCATAAAAAAATTCTCAAATTTTAGTCAATTGATTAATTAGCCTAAGCTCTTACGTTGTTTGGTACCTATAAGGTTGGTTTGCGTAATAACAAATCTCGCTAAACAGTGATTAAATTTAAGAGGCGTTTATAAGTAAGGGGGTACAGTTTTATAAAAATTGTCTTGAGTTTAATTTTCAGTAGTTGCAGGATATAAGTTTTGGTAAAGGAATTGTTTACAAATCATGAGAAAATGTTAGTTGAACAAATTAGTACATTGGCATACTATTGGCTAATTCAACACAGTTTTTTTCCAAAATGGTCAAACCAATACACAAACTTTCAAATAAGTAACGCAAAAAAATATTATTGAGCAATTATGCTGCAAATAATTTTCTTCATTATTTCACTATAATCAGCGCAAGCGTGCGTAAATTTCTCACAAAGTATTTAGTAATAATTACCTGACCACCATGTGTGAAAATGATATCATTTATGCCACGTTTAAATAGTCGTTATTGTGGTTAACTGTACTAGCACGAGTTTGCAGTTTTAAGACGAAAGATAAAACAATTTAGAATGAGATAAAGTTTTTATGTGTAGTTGTGTTTGTGATTCTGCCATCTTAAACTAGGTATATGAGTTTATCCTTGTCTTAGTTTAAGATGTACCCACGGTAGCTTAAAGAAACAAAACTTTTTAAAGACAATTATTTTGTTGGGAACCAAATTAATCTTTGTTTCCTAATAAATAAATAATCCTCACACATTCACACATCGCCACCTCGTCCCAAACTAAGCAAAGCTTGTACTATGGGTACTAGACAATGGATAAACATACTTAAATACTTTTTTTTTGTAAATATATACATAATAGGAAAGGAAGATTCATTTGCAATAACATATACCCAGTTTAAGATGGCAGAATCACAAATATAGTGGTGACTTTACAAATACATATAAGTATTATAGTAACAAATGCAGTTGTTTGACATGACATCCTTTAGATAATAGTTTATAGATATACTTAATATGATTTAGAAATGCGACTGACATATTTTCTAGTAACTTTTGCCGACCTGGGTGTATTGTATTGATCAGGTTAGTGCAGTTAGAGATAGGCCTCCTCCAAATATTATGTCTGCTTCTCCCAGTCTGTTCCGTACATATCTGAGCTCTCTTGAGTAGTTTGTAAATATGGCTTAACGCAGTTGGTCGAAGTGTGATGGGTCTGTCGTTCTTAAAAAGCGTTTCTCTTCTTTACTTTGTTTCACTGCAAGAGGATGCAACTCGATGCTACAACTAGGTGTGTGTTTAAGAATTATATCTGTTATAATATTCAATCGTAAATTAACTTTATTTTATGCTTCAAAACTTTTTATTTATTTCAAATTATAGTTAACACAATCAATGAATTACTAAATAAGTCTATAAATTTGACTAAATATTACTCCGTTGAGTTAAACTGACTGTAAATCCCACACTACATAATGCATTCAAACATATTGAAATTGAAACAAGCTAAATGGATGTTTAGTACCTCTAAATCCTTCTGGACAAGCAGTTTTTAGGTCATTCTTTGTTAGATGAGCGCCACACCTTTAACCAGTGGACATTGATTGTGAAATTAATGTTCACCTTAAGGGTGTTTCTTCGAAATTCGATTCTTTGTCTGATTCATATGGGCAATTTTTTTTTTTCACATTTTGGCTTATAAAACATGTTTTTGTCAAAGATGATAACCTAATATACAATGTCTGAAAAAGGCACACTTTTTTATGAAATGGTTTTCGAGATAATTAACTTTAAATTTTTTGAGGTCATATAAATCAGAATTAGGAACAAAAATGAAATTCTAGTTATAAAAATCAGTCATTTATTTTTTAAATTATACATTATTAAAATCACAGTTGATAATCACTATGATTATCACCACACCTAAATCTAGTTATTAGAAGCATGGACAACTTGACAATATCAATCATTATCCGTGCCGCCATATTAACAATATGTGTGAAATTCTGATTAATATAGTATTTTTACCGTATGAATCAGGTACATATAAATCAAAATTTTGCCTTTTAACATCGGTTAATCACTACACGTATACAATTAAGGATTGCTATTTATACATAGGCTTTTAGTCCCCAATTGAATTATATTTCCAACAGATTCAAGTTTGAAAACCATTTAAGTTATTTATAACAGCCACCTAGTAATCAGAAACACAGGTGAACCAAAGTAATATGAATCAGATATTTACATTTATAACTCCGCAACAACACGAACCAGCCGCATGTAACGTCGTGACCACGTCAGCAGAGTCCCTGGCTACCACCAGCACTAGAAGGGATCTCCTGATGTTTCGTACTTAGCTAGGTACGTTCGAGTAAAGCGCGCGAATATGAATCAGACTTTTGTGCCGGACACTCACAATTTATTTTTTTATTAAAAAACTATCGCAAATATTAGTACCATTTTTTTTTGTGTAAAAAAACAACTAATATTCTATCGTTATATTTATAACGCACATCGATTCGTTAATAAGAAAAAATGTTACTGTTACTAACGTTCAAGAAACTGGGGTACGGACACACCATATTAATCAGAAGAACGCTTTTTAATATTTTTTTTAAATATATAAAAAACTATTATTAAAAAACAATAACGTGTGCAAGATAGGTAACTGTCTATACTATGTTTAAAAAATAATTGCAGTTTGGTTGGTCTGTTAGTTACAAAGAAAAACCTCCAGACATCGAAAATTTGGGCTCGAAGAATCACCCTTAAACATTGTGTTTTTTATTTCTCATATTGTTTGACTATAACAACCAAAGCAGTTGTTTCTTATCACTGGAACTGGGGGACTGGAAAAACGACCGAAAGGAAGATGTATTTTAAACAACCAAATAGACTACTCATCTTAACAGCTCTTGTGGCGCAGGGGTCGTAACACAACTGTCGTGCATCAGGTCGCGGGTCCTTTAGATTATTAATCTACAGTTGATGGCTTGCCAACATCACTAATGAGCACTTCATGTAGTAGTAAGAACTATCTTTAACTCCTTGAAGTAGTCCAATGGATCTCAACACTCTCCATTACACACAAGTTACTCATACTCTGATTAACCGAATGCTAGGTGGACATGGCTAATCTGAGAATAATCTTAAATTTGTCAGTGTTTGTTTACAGCTTCATAAATCTTATAGCCCTTCTAAGTATTCAACTAAGTAGTCAATGATAATTAAATTACACCATCTAGTGATAAATTGAGTAAATGATTAAATCTATTAAAGGGTCTATTTATAAATCGCTACCTACTACAAGTGTGAGTCATGTTTCAAAATTTGCAAATCTACTCAAAACATTAGCAATATTAGCTTACAAGAGGGCAATATTATTATTGTACATACTTATAAAATAAGGTGTTAAAGTAATTTGTATTCTGTATAAAGAGTTATAAAGTTCATTTTTGGTTTTTGAAAAATTGTTCAGAGAAAATTATTGAGTAATGTCGATTTGTAAGAACAATGAACGCGTAGGTGGAGTTTAGTAATATTTAGTAAAAATGTCAGAAGATAATGAAATGTGTTTATGAAAAATTATAGTATTTAAATTCGTCTAAATTGTTAGTTTCATAACGGTAACCTTTATGATACTGTTACCTAATGTTTCATTGCAAAATTATACTAAGTATTACAAATTGACTGTGTCGTGACCATCTTACTCTGTCACCACACGAACATTACTAGAGTTGCCACCCCATCTCATCATGTAAATTTCGTAGGACTCAGTAAAAAGTGAAATGTATAGAGATAAAAAAACTCTATATTAATCCGTGATGTTAGTAATTTTGTTCTTTGTCGGACGAAGCTCGTGGCTGGTGGGGATATTTCAGGTGTTAAAATATTACTATAACTAAAGATTGGTGTTATTTAATGATTGATAACATGTTGAATTGCATAAGAAACAAATTTCAAGCTATGGCAGGATTCGAAATATGTCATAAAACATGCAGATCATTTTTTTGCGAATACATGAGTGAAATCCTGAATATTTCATTTATTAACCCTAGATAACTAAACATTCGTTCAGGCGACTACGCCCTACTCCGAGAAAGTTAGGTGCACCTACTCCCCCGTGTCCTGCTCCCGCCAATCTTTGTTTACCTTCCTAATTCGTGCAATTAGTCTATTATGGGACATAATTGCAATAAACCGATTATAAGGGACTGGCCTAGGATCATGTCGTCGTCTGGCTGACGAAAGATTAGTAAATAAGCCAGTTTATTTCAACGGTATGTATGGATATTATTTATGTTTTCTATAATGTATACACACGTTATATAAAATGTTTCTTTTTATTATTGCATATTACATTATTTAGAAAATATTATTTTATGAAATATTTTAATTTTTTCTGATTTTTTAAGGTACATTATATGACATGATTTTTGCCTGATATGATTTATATTATAATTTTTGGTGAATTTGATAAATAACAAACAACAAATACGTTAGTGGCTTAGTTAATAAATAGAAGAGAGTTTAAATAATTCAGGGTCGCAGAAAGAGGATTAGGTGGAAGAGGAAATACATCGTGACAACGACAGCGATACTAATTTTTCAAACGAATTTTTAGATTCAGGGAATGATAACAAAGGACACAAATTATAGACTCTAACTACTCTGTTGATAAGGATAATGTTACTACTACTTTTCTTTAAACTTCAAACCAGGATATTCAATGAGAGCTTCAAATAACTGCCCGATCTCTTGATGAAAAAAACAAACATAAGTGGTTGTCTTCACTTTTCTCTTATGTATCTTTTATTAAAATATTAAACCTAAATTTAATGAATGTCTTTGCTTTCTATGACTCATATAGCATAAAAAATAAAAATCAATCTATATTACAAGATGGGAAACCAGCAGGTCGAGCCTTGGTTACGGGTGCGGATACATAAACTGACTTTGAGGCGTGATATCAAGGTCATGATAAACGATATTCTTAGTAATTCTTCTGATCCTGAAACTCCTATTCCTACTGATAAAAACGTGCAAAAAATATGTTATTTATGTCAATCAAAATCTAGCAGAATGACTAAGCATTGATGCGAGTCATGAAAAATGCCATTTTTGGGCCTCACGATAACGACACATATAGTTACTACGCCGAAAGGTTTTTGTTGTTGATTTTTACTAATAGTACTTATTATTGAACTAAATAATCGTGCTATGTTACAAATTCCTCTTTTTAATAAATACTTATTATAAATTCCATGTTTTATTGCGTAGTCCGCCTGACGAAAGTTTAGTTACAACGTAACTACAAATATAGTTTAGTTATCTAGGGTTAAGTGGATGATGCAGGTTCTAATCCTGCCTCCTTCACTAAGTAAATGATTCACTAAAAGACATGTTCCTTAAGGACAGAAAGAAAGGCCAACAAAACCAATACCAACAAGAGTACAAAACAAAACCCGTCATGACTCATCACAACCGTTAATTGAAAATGCACTCTTACACTATTGTAACACAAAAAGCGATTGTGTCCGTCCTACACTTACAAGTTAATATCTAGTTAATAGATTCAACTGTGTGGGCGTTACGTTTGTGCAAACGTACTGGTAAATGTTGTGGTACCTTCTATGAACTGTCTAAGTTTGGTGTGTGTAAGTACATATTTTTTTTGTAATTTTACACACGTGGTTAATAATGAAACCGTAAAAAAAATACAACCGAATTGAGAACCTCCTCTTTTTTTTAAGTCGGTAAAAATTTAAGAGTGTAGCTGTCACAGATTAATTCATTAGAAATAAGGTCGAGCTTTGCAGTGTACTGGTGGGCCTTCGGTTTCTTTAAAATGCTGGACGTGTAGGTAATTAATGCCCAGCCAACAGCCCATTAATGTCCCACTGCAGGGACGGGCCTCCTCCCGTGACGGAGGGATACTTGGCCTACTAATAAAACGCTGGCCAGACGGATTGGTATAGGGTTTAATTTCAAGTTTTCCTTCTTTTTATTTCGTAAAGATAATATTCACGGATAGTCCCTTAGTCGGTTTTTACGACACCTATGGGATGAGATGGGGTGGTGACATATTGTATTCTTACTCCGTCACCACACGGAGAACGGAGCTTAATTTTATGGAACTGTAGCTGCCGTAGCTGCCACAAGAGCATTTTTTTACTGCTAAATGTTAATTAGGTATATCTTTCAGTTATGTACTATGATAAGGTGCTGAGGATTTTTTTGGTCTATTTGGTACCTCCTTAAATCTTATCTTAATGTCCTTAATCTTTTATTTAATAAGTTGACTTGTTCTATTACCAACTCATTTCATAATTATTCTAGCATTTATTGTATTATTTTTACAAATCATTTAACTGAAAAAGATAAGTTTTGAAAAGTATTTTGATAGATGCATCTTTTTTTTTTTATATGATGGGAGGCAAACGAGCCAGCAGGTCACCTGATGGTAAGTGATCACTGCCCCCCATGGGTGTCCATGGGTGGCAACACCAGAGGAATCACAGGTGCGTTGCCGACCTTTTAAAAGGGAAGTAAAGGGAGGGGGAATGGGCTACCGGACTTTCACTCACCGGACGAAACACAGCAGTGACAAGCACTACTATTTTACGCCGATAGAGCGTTCAATTCTAGATCTTAATGTAGTATTCAAACACTTAATTAACACACCGGCGATTGCAAGCTTTAATTATTCCATTAATGTTGCTATTAACAAATTAAGTCTAAAATAAAAACATTATAATATTAAAATTATAACAATAAACAATACATAAATACAGTAATAATTAGTCAAATGAGTTTAAACAAGACGAATGTTGCACAGAACGTGCGTCCACTCACGCTCTTAACTGCGCATGCGCGACCCTAGAACCCGCGCGTCGCAAAGCCAATTTGTTACTTACCGCATCTAGAACTTTCTAGTGATTTGGCAAGGACTTAATACTTAGGTAATGTATGGAAGTACACGTATTTATCTTATATACGTAAAAATTTTGTGGGAAAATATGTTAAAGTGTGGTTATATTTCTTGGTATAATGTTGCAACAGTTTTGGGACTTTTGCGAGTAAATGATAACCTTTTTTTTTACTAGGAAATCTAGATTGCACTTTATAAGTAAATGTTGTCCGTGTCATTCTGATGTAGCACTCGAATCGACCAATGTTGCAGCAACTCCAGGTAAGTCTAGAGTGTTTTTAAGCCTGAGTTTAGCCTATAGGTCTTTTTATTCTATTTAGGTGTATAGAACATTTTTCATCTTTTGAGCTTGGCGGTAGGTGAACTAATGAGCACATGACTACTTTACATGCGAACTAAAACCTCCCGAAAAACTTGCCTTTTAGGGATCAGCCGGTGTACACCCAGAGCTCACGACATACTTAGTCAGAGAAAGTGATAACACTTTGTCACATTAAATGCCATTGGTAGTAGGTAAAACAAAGATTTTTTTAGTCAGTTGCGCATAATAGATATTTTAAACAAATCACATTTTAGTACTCAAAAACTGCACATACTCTCCGTTTGCAGATATTTTCTATAAGAATGCAATGTAAAAAGAAAATGAGCGGGGAGGGACGGGATTTTTCTATAACGCCATTCCCTGAAGGGTGACTACTATGATTCAAACATTATTAGGCTATTATAATTAAATATTACTCGTAATTAAACTTTACATTATAAAATTGAAAGTTCATAACATATAAATGAGTACGTTCTTCCTCTGCATGCGTTCAATGAATAGATGAACCGATTACCACTATCGTATTTACCTACGAACATGCGTGTATCCTTTCAACTTTCTCTTGACACTGATACCCTACGATAATATCGTACAGGCGAATGTTATATTGATATTAAATGAGTAATTATGACTTAGTAATTTATAGACTGTAATAAAATTAGGTTTCATTAATAGAAATGTATCTACTTACACATTTACTTAATAATACTTTCTTTTTTCAGCAATAAATAAATATTTGCTTCGGTGACGTTAACCCCCTTACTCATAAACGCCTCTTAAATTTTATTCAATTGATTAGCTTAAATTCTTACGGTTTTGTTTGGTATGAGGTTGGTTTTCCTATAAAAAATCTCACTAAACAGTGATTAAATTTAAGAGGGGTTTATGAATAAGAGGGTAAGTCTACAACATAGGGCTTAATCCCAGAAAAGAAGAAAACATAATAAATGTGTAGAAAAAGGCTATTAAAATAGAACTAGTTGACCTCTCTGTTAATCAAATTGCATTAAAAGTAGAGGTCTTTAATAACATTTATAATACTCATGCAATAGGCGGCGTCATTTGCCAAGGGACAACCATGAGATTAGTAGGCCAAGTATCACTTCGTCATGGGAGGAGGCCCGTCCCTGCAGTGGGACATTAGTGGGCTGTTATGATGAACCATTGGATAACCGTTTATGGAGTATGCTGACGAAGTTTTCTCTCTCTACATACCTAATAGGTAAAGATGTTTTAAGAATACTTTTACCTGTATGAAGACCTGTAAGAAGTATCCGTGTGGTGACGGAGTAAGAATACAGTGTGTCACCACCCCATCTCATCATCAAGCGAATCTCAAGCGACTAAGGGACTATCCGTGAAAATTATCTTTACGTAGTAAAAAGAAGAAAAACTTGAAATTAAACCCTGTACCAAATCGGTTGTCCAGCGTGTATTAGTAGGCCAAGTATCCCTCCGTCACTGGAGGAAGCCCGCCCCTGCAGTGGGACATTAATGGTTATGATAGGTATGAAGACATAAAGAAGGTAGTGTTGATTCCTGTACCATAAATGTACTTCAACCTTACGTAGTAAATACTCGTTCGAGAAACACGCAAGTACCTGACTTGATGAATGATAAAATTGCTCATATTGATCGTCTAATACGTATATTCAATAAAGGAGTAATTTAATAGAAGCGTGTTTATTGAAAATTATCTTATGTTCGGCGCCGGAGTGTGTTTTGTATACAGCGCCATCTACCGATCAATAAATCAATCAAAGGTTATTATATGTTGCGAGCCATTCATTTGATAGGTATTGATGTATTTGTTTTTACTATTTGTTTAATGTTGTACTCTTACTATGTATTTGGATTTCTAAGTAGTACCAAATACTTATTTTACTTTTGAAATAAAATAAAAGACATAATATCCTGAGAGAAGATGCAGAGATGTGGATCGAGAAAAGTATGATCGACTAAGATAGTTTGCATACATTGAGTGATTAAGAAAGATGACTTATAGTGCGAATGTATTAAGTAAAGTCCCTGCAGTGGGCCAGTCATGACATGGTATAACTTTAAAACTATTGTCGTGACTCGCGTTACTTAAACACAAATCTAAGTTCAGTAAATACAGTACGTGAAAGATATAGACGAGCATGATGAACTATCGTACGCACGGATGTAATACTGGCTATTTAAACACGATCTACTAAAACATATGGCTACTTACTGCTTTAGGAATACTACAGACTGAAGGGCTGCTAGACTTAAAATGTCTCTACATTGAATGAAATAGGAAGGAATAGCAGAAACCAATAAAATCTAATTATTTATAAAGACACGGCAATATGACCATCGACCCGATGGAAGGCGCGAATACAGTTCAGAAAATGAAGACAACGGATAGTAGTCAAAACTCAACTTTACTCCATCGTCATGACTTTGCCGGACCAGCCAAACGCTTCTTCATGCTAAGTTTGACTCGATAATATGTGCTTAAATATGCTATTCATAATAAAAAAAATCTCTTTGCAATTCAATAACCGACTGTAAAAGAGGATGAGGTTCTCAAATCAGCTGTTTTTAGAGTAAGTTTTAAATTAAAAAAGTATTCTCGAAGAATTTTACAGAAGTATTAAGTTTAGTGTACAAACAACCTAAGGCTCCTATGTTTAAATTAATATAACGCATTCGTTCACAATCGCCAGTGCGGTACATATTTATTGCAGTTGCAGCGATCGTGATCTTCTCTGAAGCCTCTAAGTGCGAAACATCATTGGCGCCATGATAACGCTGGACTCTGGTTAAGTACATGTGTTTAATATTATAAGCCAAAAACCATAAAAACAACATATAGACTAAAAATAAGTACTTTTGGTGGTGTTTTGTCAATGATCGAATTTGCAACAACGATTCCAATCTTGTATTATCTAATCTTTGTCATGTTTTTACAGTTCAGTTGACTAATTAAATTATTCAGTTGACAAATAGGTAGTATAAAGATTTGATAAAACAGCAGAAGAGGTGATAAATTATACGCAAAACAAGTAAGTTCGTTTATAAATGTACTAGAGAAGTTTTAAAAAGAAGGTTCCTTCCAGTCTTGGGAAACAAATAAGTATTTTTCATTGTTGAACTCATATTTTTAGTGTTACGGGGACTTTTACAGATTAAGAGGCAGAAAATACGTCGATGCTCACAAAGATTTATACATCGCACAAAAAAATACCTAATCCTGCGCCGGCTTCGAGGCCGGGAAATCTCTCCACCGAAGTTAATTTTAAATATAAAATTAAATAATGAAAGTCAATAAATTAATTACAATTCATGATCGATAATATCTATTGGTTCGTGTGAACGTAGTAAGTGTTAAGTCTTTTAGGGGCACGCAGGAACCTAAGATAATGAGTGTCGGCATGTTCGCAGTGCCAGAGCAATGAATTAATACTGGCATAGCTATCTTCATTGCGGTCATACTACGCCGGCTACACACATTAGCTTCGCTTGGTCACGAATGGGATTTACATAGAGCTGTGTGTGTTTGTGTAGGGTTAGTTTTAGTGTGTTTCAGTTTCTATTTCTTTATTTTTCAACATAATGTTACTAAATAACAGCTTATTGACGCCAGGTGTTATTATTGTTTCGTATGGAGAAAATGCACAGGGTTTCAAGAATATCATTAAAATCAAAGTAACATGTAGCATAACTTTTTATTATTAATTGTTTTATTATGCAGTCATTTTAAAAAACATAACTGTACTGACACGTGCCTATGTTTAACATAAACTGGTTGGTGCCACCATAGTGCCCTGCTCAATTGCTCAATCCACCTTCAAATAGCAGTATACAAATACTGCTATATTTAATTGGAAGAGTACCTATAGTTCCTAAATTAACGTAATAGCTTGTGTCTCACAGTGACGAGTGATTATTTAGGGTCACTCCAAATTTTATGTTATTAAGCTCTTTTGCAACTGTTATAAGGGAAGCAACATGTAAATCTCTTTACCCCATTCAACCTTCCATTTTATTAAATTTTTATAATTATTACAATCTATCGGGTGGGATTAACATCTCTAAGCATCCCAATAATTGCAACAGAACAGCATCCTAACCCGCTTGCATACAATTCACGATTGTCGATGAAATGCTCGCGAGTGCAATTTTCGACTTATAAATAAAATACGCTCAATTACAGGCGCTAAAGTGCAGAATACTAAGATGATCTTCAATTGTATCTGAACTCAGTACATCTTTGTTCACACACGTTCATAATTGGGTACTCCATTCAATAACGGTTTTTATAGTTGTGTTTCGTTATTGCTCTTACGTTATTGAAATACGATTTGTATAATATATTTGTTTATAAAATATTCTACTATTATAATAATAATGTTGTAATGTTAATGTGCCGGAGTAAGAATACAATATGTCACCACCCCATCTCATCCCACGGGTGTCGTAAAAACCGACTGAGGGACTATCCGTGAATATTATCTTTACGAAATAAAAAGAAGAAAAACTTGAAATTAAACCCTATACCAATCCGTATGGCCAACGTGGTATTAGTAGGCCAAGTATCCCTCCGTCCCTGGAGGACTGTTATGATGATAATAATAATATTATTTAAATGGAAAAAAGGATGCATTTTGAGTTTACCTTTGACCGCGTCAGTGTCAGAAGATTTACAGGTCTGAATCTATGTGATTGTCTGATACTAAAATAGGTTGCGTGGTTTGGGGTGTAAGGTGACTTATCGATTTTGATCAAATTTATATTAGTCGGTAGGTAAGTCATCATAGATGCAATTGTTGATTCGTAAAAAGTTTATTACCACGACTGCACTGTTTCGCCAATGCATATTTATGCCCCTTATGCAGGGACAGCTTCCTGAAGTGATGGAGCGAAATTTGGCCTATTTATTATACGCAGCCTAGACAGATTAGTTTACGTCCTGTTTTTGTTCTTGTTTGTGTTTTCATACATAGTATCACGGACAAAGTGTAACAGTGTTTACAAAACTAAGTATAAAAAAACAAAGGCTTCCATTAGCCAAGATTTCCAGGATTTCATTACATTACGTCAAAATTTAGATATAATATCCCTTACTAACAAGCTCGCACTCTTCACGTCTAAGCAGCTGTGGCAAACATAAATTCGTGCGAACTAAGACAGGACCTGCATCACCGGCCTATTTCATAAACTCACGAAGAAAACTTACTTAAATCATCACTGCATCAATGCAAAACCAACTTTATTGGGAAGACAAAAGGTTGAGTTTAGACTGTTGGTGTTATGAAACACACAGTCGTGTATTTTCGGTTACCATGGCGACCAAAATGTCGGTGAGGTGCAATGCAATAGTTTAATCTGGCTGCGGGCACGACCACACGAACTCGCCGCCCGCGGAGGGCTTAACGGTTGGTAGCACTGTTAGTAAAGATCGACTTAAACTACAGTTAATAAGACTTGCTTGTAATAATAATAAGCACTTTGCAAGCCAGCACAAAAACGCATAAAAAATAAGTAGACCGACCTACCGTTAGCTCAACTGTGCCTACAGGATGTAGGTTCTCTAACAAATTGGGCAAAATGGGCTTAGATATGTAATGGCTGACTATTTGGATAGCCACCGGGAACATGGTAACAAAGTAGGAAAGTAGGTTTAAGGTGGGAAACGAATCCAAACCGTGTTTTAATGTTCTTCGGAAAAAGAAAAAAATACTAAAAGCACGTAGTATTTTTATAGTTATATTGCCGTGTTTTTTTTTAATATAAATTTAAAACTCATCATTTTTTTATCAGACTTTTGTTTTTGCTAAACGTAGTTTTAGCAAAACTTAACTACCGTTAAACATTGTACGACTAACTCTCGCGCAGTCGTGTCACCGGCGTGTCGCAAGCGACGGACGACTAAATATCAGCGGCGCATCACCAACTAATGACTCGTACAAATAGCTTCCACGAATATATGGATAATATTCTTAGTACGAAGTGCCCTGTGGCGGTGTGTCAATTGTTACATGTACGTTAGAGTTTTATACGTGGGAAATTTGCGATTACTTTGTGTGAAAAGTTCTTTTAGGTAGGAAAAACTTAATGATTGGAAAATTCAAAAAGCTTTTTGATTGGCTAATTTTTACTTCTCTGTATGGCAACGTAATTTAACAGAGTATATAGAATTTTACCATTTAAATTTTTTCCTGAAAAGTGTCACTTAAATTATTATAATAACGACCTCGGTGGCGCGACGGTAGCGCAAGCGGCTGCAGTGCACGAGGTTGTGGGTTCGATCCCCACGCAGGACAATAATTTGTAAGATCTACAAATTATGGTCCTTAGTCTGGGTGTTCTTTGTGTCCATCAATTGATGTTTGTAAAAAGTCCCTGCGACACAGGGCATTGTCCCTAGTGCGGGAGTTGTCATTTTATAAAAAAAAACATTGCATAGAATTCGCGACCCACATACTCGACTGCTTTGTTACCAAGGCAGTTGAACTTTTTCTATCAATTATAAAAGGCAACTGATTATGCAACATTAACTTATATAAACATTACTACTTTTTTAGCCAGCACTGCGTTTGATAAAATTACGAATACATTTCTACTTTTAAGTTAAGCTTAGGTGAGCGTAATACATTAAGACACCACTGTTAGACAACTCGTAGCTACTAATACGGTAATGTGTCCAATATCACGGTAATTGGCCTCAGTTTGGCGAGTTAGCAACCGCCAAGGTGACCAATTAACTACTCGTACCACGTGTTTATATTAAAGTTGACATTAAGTAGCACATTGGATTGGAATACATTTATTTCTGTCTCCTGCGTTTTCTTAAACATTGTAACAAAACTAGCCTTCTACTGTAGGAGGAAAACTTTTGCTACTACCAGGTACTACGCTAACGAGGTGGATTGATAGAATAGCATTGAGTTTCATGTTAAGTTTTCGTTGCTTTGTTTTATTGTCATACCTACTTACCTGCCCATTAATGTCCTACTGCAGGGACGGGCCTGCTCCCGTAATGGAGATATATTTGGCCTACTAATACTACGTTGGCCAGACGGATTGGTATGGGGTTATAAGTTTCCTTCTTTTTATTTCGTAAAGATAATATTCACGGATAGTCCCTTAGTCGGTTCCTACGACACCCGTGGAATGATATGGGGTGGTATTACATATTGTATTCTTACTTCGTCACCACACGTTATTTGGAAACTTTTCTTTATTTGGTTTTATTACACCCATGGGATGATATAGATTGACGAGACTGTGTATTCTTACTATAGAGTACCACGCAGCCAATAGAGAGAGCGAAAAAGAAACGTTATTAGAAAACACTATCTTTGTTTTTCCTTACGTGGGCTCACCTGGAGTCCCTGGCAGCTGGGATGAACACCGAGTGATTTTAGTTGATTCGAGTCGGAAATGCCTAATGACACTGACAGTACTCAGTGCCTTTAAGTTCGTTTCTGATTGCCAAAAGTTATTAAAAAAAGGTAAATATGTATCCATCGGATATATCGAAAGCACGACGTATTCGACGCATGACCGTTTACCAAAGCGATCGTCTATAATATTGGCAGTCTAATTTACATTAATGTTCGTTAAAATGGTTTTGTGATCATGGTATGTCACGTATAACCTTTCTATTACAATGTTGCTCGCCATTGTTGATCCAGTAAGGCTTCCTCATGACCTTCTCATTAATGTTCGAAATAAGAGAAAGTTAATTGGATAAAACAACTTTATTAGAAATCGGACCTGTCATAATGAGGTAGTGGCTGCCCATGTGTCGAGCAATACCAAAAAAAAACTTTACATACTGAACTATTGTTTTGAGCCTATATATAACATTGATGTTAGTAAAGCCCTTGGGCCACTAGAGTTCAGTATCATAACAGGCCATTAATGTCCCACTCACTGCAGGGACGGGCCTCCTTCCGTAACGGAGGCATACTTGGCCTACTAATACCACGCTGGCCAGACAAATTGGTATAGGGTTCAATTTCTTTTTATTTCGTAAAGATAATTTTCACGGATAGTCCCTTAGTCGATTTTTACGACACCCATGGGATGAGATGGGGTGGTGACCGATTCTATTCCTACTCCGTCACCACACGGAGAATGAGTAATCAGAATTCAGTGTTCGAAAGAATAGCGATGTTTTTAGTATATTAAGACAAAAATAAATTTAGTCTTGCTTTGCATGCTTGTTTACCACTTTTTAAGTTATTTGAGTGGTCAAACGGTGTCCTTAAAGTATTTGGCGCCATAACTTTATTTGGCATTATACAATAACCCAAAAAATAATAAAACGCGCGTGAGAGATTATCGTTACTAAACCGTTAAGGTACAAGTCCAGCAAAAACTAAGTACTTAAAAAAACACGGAAGCCTACGTTTGTTTACCATAAATTAGTTGAAACAATAAAAATCACTATATATCTGTGGGATAGCGTTAGGACGGGCAACAAGGAAGGGTAAACAAAGCAAGGGTATTAACTAAACAAGTCAATTAATTGTACAGAATGAGGAAAGCACCGTGTGATGATCGCCAGACAATAACTGTCCACTCAATAATAAACGCCTTCCCAGTTTCTTGTTCGATCTATTGTGCGCTTTTCCTCGTGAAAAACTATACGGAGCATGAGTTGCACTGTTGTTTTAATTGTTGTTTGTTAACTTAAGGTTAAAGTGTAGTTTATAACTTTCTTTTTACTATTTGATAGCTTTGGTTATTATTACAATACTTAATATAAATTTTAATAGATTAATTTAGTTTAACTACTGTTAACATCTTCGAGGTGAAATTTCTGTTATATGTTTTATCTTTAAACGGTTTATAAAAATTATATTAAAATATATTTGTGTTATACTTTTTAATGTTAATTTCATGTCCAAGTAGGTGTATATATTTAACAGTCAGTATTACTATTAAAGAAATAAAACTTAATACAAAACACGATACCTATAACTCTCCACATTTCACTCCATACAAGGAGGAGACTCCTCCCTGCAATGGAAAGTTTATAAAAGCCAAAGATTGTAAAATCAACACGGAATGTAAACAAACAATGTTATTTCAAATCGTCTTTACCTTTAAAACAGCTCGATTAACATAATACTATTTGTTATGGTGATGCCTATAAAGTCATGACATTAAAACCTCATTCAGTATTTGTTTAACGATCTATAAATCATCAATAAATTATGTTTGAATAGTTTTACTACACTAAATAGAATTTTAATAGTAATTGACTTGGCATATTCTAAAGATATGGTCTCGTTAAAGTTGAAACGTTAAAGAGTATTTACAATTTGTGTTTATTGCTAATTTGGTCTTGTCTGTCGTTTATTAAATGTAAAATAATAATTGACCTATGTCAGTGTGGTCAATGATTAAGAATACAAAATATCTTCACAACGTCTGATTCGGTAGATTTTTTCAAAATCGATTAAAAGAGAAGCTCCTTTATGCGTTTAGGAGAATGCTCAAAATTAGGATATAATATCCCAAAACTAAACCCAAAACATTGAAGTTTTTTGTTATGAAATGGAAACAAATATTTAAAAGAAACAAGACATTTTTACAATAACTTAAATATTAACTAAACTGTTTCTATAGTTAAACAAACGGTAGTTAAAGCTTGATTGTTAACAGTAATTAGACGCATGGTGCAATCTCACCTTCTCATATCAGCCGGTATATGAGTCGAGCGCGTAATTACGTTTGACTAGCGCTCTTTCAACCGAAAAAACAAACCATCTCTCCATTGTTCCAGTCAATTTTCCCACATTTCGCCTTTTACAGTTACACTTTGCCTTCCTGATTTACAAGCAAAAAGTGTATAAATTGAATTCCTCATACATCAAGCGCGCCGGGATCATTGCGAACTTTTTCTTTGTCCCGGAAAATATTGTGTCTTTGTTTATTAGATAATTTTTATTGTGTGATCTGCCCTTCTTTTCTCATTCGCTGTGGACTTGCTTCGATGAAGATAAGATACTCAATAGATTAACTTGTATAAAGAACATTAATTGCACCTTGTTAGAGTTTTATCGCTTGTAGAAAAAAACATATTGTATAAAATAACAGGATTTATGTAAAAACAATAAGCAGTGTGTTATTGAGTGTATTTCTTGATTTGGGTAAAGGTTTATTTGATGTTCTGTTGTAGTTAGTAATAGCATAAAGCCTGAAAATGTCGATAATATTAGGATAAGGTTATAACTTTCTCGAAGTGGTAGTGATTGGAGGATGGTTATGATAATAATAATGGCTATGAGAGAAAAATACCAAACTTTTGAGTAGTGTGACACTTCTATCGGGTAGATAGAAGTTACGGAAAAAAGAGTCTGCTATGCTAATGCTGATTTGACGCCACATTCAGTTAAATATAGTCTTTGAAGTTAAAGGCAATGGATATTTACAAAGTAAACATCTTCTCATAGAAACAACAGGCAAATGATAATCCACCAAATACGGTCAAAACAAAACTTTCTCACTAATTCAACGTTGGATCGTGCAAGGAAGATTCACATGCGAAACGACCACTACATACACGTGAAACTATCAGTCAAACTACTACTTAAACATCTACATAAGTCACGTCTCACGATTCTCTACGAGTAACAGTTTAATAATGTCCGCGCAAGTGACCCTTCACGACCCCTGTGAAATACGGTTGAACGGACTTGGGGCCATATTTTCCCCCATGCATCGTACTAAAGTCGTGTCTTCCTTGGTGGAAATAAAACGCGAGGTCCATCTCTAGGGGCATCGGAGCCTCAGATGCGCTATTTTACATTCCAATTACAAATGTCTTATACACCTTACATTACCAATGTAAATACAACCTTAACTACGGTTATTAAGATTCAATTTAAAGTGAGTGGTATTTAGTAATACGTCATTATGAAACGTAGGGTGCGGATAATGTCATGGGAAGAGCTCAATGAACGTGCGGACAGCGCGTGGACTGCCGACCGACGGATATTCCCACCTTAATGCTCTTATTTGTCAAATGATAATGTGTTTTATGTTCAAGGCAATAAGGACTAAGTTAAATGCAGTCCGCAAGTAAGTCAACTAGTGGGCTATATTGGCGAGGTCTTCCGTCTTAATAAGTGTAAATCTGTTAAGTGTTATCTATTTAGTTTTAGTTAGTTTGCTTCTATTAAGTAGTATGGTCATTATATTATTATTTGCTTTATCTAGAGCAGACTTATTGGTATTGCAATTTAATATTAAGCAGTTAAGTATGTGCATATTATTACTTATTTCTTAGTTGAAACTATGCACAATATACAATAATGAGCAAATTTTGAAGAACTAATTTCGAATTAGCTAGAGCTGTATAGAATGACTACAATAACCAGTCTTGTTTATTTTTATTAGAGTTGGCTGAGGTGCGAATAAAAATAAGTTATGTTATCTTCATCACCTGTTGAGGCAAGAGATGCCTGCTGTGCTTCAATATTTTTGTAGTTATGTGAGTGTTTTATTTCGGGGTACATTTTGTACATAATCTATACTAATATTATAAAGAGGTAAAGTTTGTGTGTCGTCACAACGTCACAACAATGTAGGGGGTAATCTCTGGATCTACTGAACCGATTTTTTTGCCGCCTAACGAAGTGGGCACGGGTCAGCTAGTATTGTATAATTCAATTAGTTAAAAAATTAATGGAGCGTAGAACAATACTAAGAATATTAAAACATCTGTATTAAATTGAACAAATATTTGGTCCCAGTGTTTATTATGTAAATAATTATGTAAATTATCATGAGCCAATCAATGTCCACTACTTGACATATCCCTACCGTTAATATTATCACCTTGCGCGGTCCTGTGCCTCCTTCATCAATTGGTTTCCAGGTGACCTAACAAGGTCGTCAGTTCACTTAGTACGGGATATTCCCTCCCTGGGTCGACATCGTTCGGTACGCATGCATAACATATAATACGAAAATTATATTTAATTATTAACACTCCGTGTGGTGACGAATTTAGAATACAGTGTGTCACCACCCCATCTCATCCCATGGGTGTCGTAAAAACCGATTGAGGGACTAAACCGTAAATATTATCTTTACGAAGTAAAAAGAAGGAAAACTTGAAATTAAACCCTACCTATCCGTCTGGCCAGCGTGGTATTAGTAGGCCAAGTATCCCTCCGTCACGGGAGGAGGTCCGTCCCTGCAGTAGGACATAAATGGGATGTTATGATGATTTAATTATTAACATAAATAAATAACAATTTTAAGTAAAATTACGGGCAAAATTTCATTAAAAACATCTCTATATAATTCGTAATGCAGTGACGTCTGCCCTTTCCTGTAGGAAGCGTCGTGACTCACTGACCCATTGCCTCGCCGCGACCACGTTCTATCCACTAACTTTTACATATTATATGAAGCTGTTTATATGTTTGTAACAATGTAGGAATCGTTTGAGAATTTGCTGTTTCTACATTATTTCTTAAAGGTGAAATTGGCAGTGTTGTTTGCATATATCATTAGGTCACATTTTGAGAATTTATTTATCTCTATTCTTTTTTATCATAACAACCCATTAATGTACCACTGCAGGGACGGGCCTCCTCCCATGACGGAGGAATACTTGGCATACTAATACCACGCTGGCCAGACGGATTAGGATAGGGTTTAATTTCAAGTTTTCCTTCTTTTTATTTCGTAAAGATAATATTCACGGATAGTATCTTAGTCGGTTTTTACGACACCCATGGGATAAGATGACATATTGTACTCTTACTTCGTCACCACACGGAGTATTCATTCTTTCTTGACGAATACTAAGGCTGATCCTTGAGAGATAGTAGTAAACGACTTGTGCTTAGGTTGTTTTGTTAAACTCTTGTATATATTTATTTTAAGATTTTTACTAAATTATGAAGCATTTAGTAGTGTAACTTTCGTTTACTACTCTGCATATTATCCAGACAACGTTCTCACAAAGGTGTGCTCGAGGTTGTTAAAGTCTTCGAAATTTGGTGACAGTTTGGTAATAATTCCCTTCTGGCAATCTAATGTATTTATCCAAAGAACCGTTCTCAGTGCACCAGTTGGAAAGAGAGATTTGCTACCGCCGTAACACTCATAGATTTAACTCTGCCTGAAGTGTTTGTTGAATGCTCCACTCCTTTAAACAAGTACTTTGCCAAGAAAAGAAGAAAGACCATGAAATAAATTGGTACTTAAGGTGGGACTCGAACCCTCTTTGGACTATACGCGTCGACTAGTGCCATGACCAATAGGCCACCCGAGCATCCGTCTCGACTACCAAATTAAACCATTGCTTTATACGGCCCCGGGTCGCAAATTTTCCATTGTCTTTCTTCTTTTCGGATTTTTCTAGTTATAGCTAATTATAGTAAAGTAGTGTAGTTTCCCAAGTTTTTCATTTTTAGTAAAGGGTTTTTATGGACTTATGACGACCTCTATTGCAAAGACGTCCATGCCCATAAGTAGAAAGTTTGAGATCCATCCATCTTGCAAATAATTGCACAATTTTGTATGCATGCATGAACGAGATTGTTATAATGAGTGGGTGTACTTATTTCATTTTTTAATAAGTATGATTTTTACAAAAAACAAAAACGTTTATAAATACATATCCGTTTTTATCGTACCTGCAATAAAAATTCTACTTAGTTTTAGACTAAATGAAAGACTTTTAGAAAATATGAGGAATTTTATTATTCATTAAACTTCATCACTTAAATTCACATAGAAACATTGAAGATGATCGCTATACATAATAAATCTATCCTTAGGCAGTTTCAGAAAGAGCACATACAATATGTAAATGATAGAACAAACAATGCTAAAACCATCCCATCATTAGATTCCTGCATAAATCAATAGCAACGATACTGTGAAGCGTTTAACATCTAACAATTATTACCTTTAACCTTATTTTGACATTTGGTTGTGTCGCAATCGGCCGTGAATGTTATAGGGATGCGGGCTATCTGTGTTTCATCGGTCATGCCGTGCCTAACTGTGAAATGTTGCATAAAAACATCATGGATACAGTGCTTGGTGACTTGTTGATATTGTGTATAGAAAGTTATAAAGACCGAATAAAAATATAAATTACGAATGAAAATATTAATTAAGTTACGACTTGGGGAGCTTCAAGAAACGAGCGTACTCCCGTTTCAAAGGTCGGCAACGCATCTGTGATTCCTCTGGTGTTGATCACTTACCATCAGATGACCTGCTGGCTCGTTTGCCTTCAATTACTTTAAAAAAAAATTGTCACTCGTCAGTAAAATCATCATTCCTTACATCACTGAAGAGGTCCCTGCAGATTTAAATGGTACTTGGTAAGAGATAACCGTGTGGTGACGGAGTAAGAATACAATATGTGACCACCCTATCTCATCCCATGGGCGTCCTAAAACCGACTGAGGGACTATCCGTAAGTATTATTTTTACGAAATAAAAAGAAGGAAAACTTGAAATTAAACCCTATACCAATCCGTCTGGACAGCGTGGTATTAGTATGCCAAGTATCCCTCCGTCACGGAAGGAGATCCATCCCTGCAGTGAGACATTAATGGGCTGTTATGAAGAGATAAAAGAGATAACCAGAGATGTGAATTAGGAAAAACTTATGAGAAAGAAAAACAGTTAACATGCTTTGTGCTTTATAATGTGTCCTAATGACAAAGAAATTGAAAAAAAAACAATAAATAATTTTATAGATTTTTTTCCATTAATTAAAAAAAAAAAAATAAAAAAAAAAAAAAATGTTTATTTCTCACCAACAGATTTACAGTGTAGTAGTAAAATTCTAAAATTAGGTGTCTAAAGTAAATAATACAATACACAAAACAGCAGTATGTGGTGGTAAAGGAAGGTTTACAATAGGCATTGACTCTATTCTCTGAAGTAGGCTAGGCCTGTATCTCAGAGAATAGCACTCAGCAGACAGTCTCATTATTTTTAAAAACCTTTTATTAGTAGTGTCTTACTGTTTTACAATTTATGTATCCTTTATATGTTTAGAATGTAAGTATTTCATAATATGTGTGTGTGTGTTAACGATTAATTAACGAAACCTAAGCCTAATTGGTAAATTTAAATGCAATGATTGAAAATTCAGTAACGATACATGAAATTCTACATCTACTCCATTTACGAAGAACAAGGTGCGTGTGAAATCTATTTACTATTCAAACTATGACAAGTGCAAATTCTTCACCTAATTTGCCTTTCAATCCAATACTATTCAACCATGGCTAATGATGCAGGTCATTTTGGTCAGTTTATACTGATCATTTGTAACAGAATCGCCGGTTTGACCTTAACCAAAGAGATTAGGTCAATTTATTCATTCATTGTCTATGTGGCAGTTGATGTGTGCTTTTTGGCATTTGTAAGTATCCGTGTAGTGACGAACAAAGAGTACAAAGTTTCCGATACTTGTAGAATTAGTACTACTAAGGTGTCCCAAAATTCAACGATAAGCCCTTATGACTTTCTTAGAGAAATTGTTCATAAAATTGACAAATCCTTATGTAATTTCCAAAAAAAGGATTTCAGTATGTTGTTCCATTATTTGTCTTCTACCTTCTACTACTACAAGGTCTCCTTAGTCCGAGACTTAATGTCATTTTGTGAATGTGTAAGAAATCATCATCATCATAACAGCCCATTAATGTCCCACTGCAGGGACGGGCCTCCTCCCGTCACGGAGGGATACTTGGCCTACTAATACCACGAAGAAATATTTTTATATTATTAGGTAAACTACTATTCTTTAAACTAACTAAATAATAAAAAATCTACATGATACATCTTTAGTTAAATACTTTAATTTGATTAAATTTTCCTAAATTACCCTATGCTTAATAGGTAATTAAATCTTTAGTTAAACAACAAATAAAGCACTTTGACTACAACACCAACAGATCAACAAGATGCCGTGAAGTCTTCATCATCAATATTGTTCAAATGACGCAATATTATGAAACTTTCTTATCTGACTAACCCATCTGAATAGTCGCTAGACCTTTGCTAATGTTATACTATTGAAATAAGGCAATAATTCGAAAATATTATTATTGTTTGTGCTTTATGCCGTGTCTCCTTGTCAATCAAATCACTTTTGAACTATTGGTGATCGACATTGGGTTTTGTGGATGCGGTTAAAAATGAAGAACCAAGATTATATTTTGATGTTGATCTATTTTATTTTTTCAAATTATGATTATCAGTTTCAATGTTGAAGGATTTGTTTTGTCGTGGTAAACCAATTAGAGTCCAACCAACCATGGCGATGTGTGTCGGAGTCCCGAAAAGATATTGATCTGTCCATTGTTAGATACCGACCACTCGCCTTTTGGTCCAGGTATTAAGGAGTAATCTAGTGTACCTACTAAAAACCACATAGTTCTACTCTTACGTCCATCCCATCGCCCGTTCCGGTCCTGCAACTGCGCGCCCTGAAAATGTGGATGGACTTAGAATACAATGTGTCTCTAAGCTTTCTAATTTCATGTTTGTTACTACAAGGGAAAATGAAAAAAAGAGAAAAATAAGTAAACGAAATCATTTATTTAAAGTGTTCAGATACTTAAAGAGGTTTGTATCTTCTCTTTGACAAAAACTTTTACTTTTTTGATTGTCTCCTTACTGAATGAAACAGTTACAGTTATTTGCAGTTTGTCAATGTAGAGGTGCGATCGCGAAATGCTAAGCGTGATCGATGGAATGGACTCTTGCGCAAGTATCGTAGACGCGTGCGGTACTTGACGCCCCGTCGACTGAATACATGCTAACTAGAACAACGTTTTGAATATATAACTAGAATATAGATTACTTTGTAGTAATACAATATTGAAACTAAAATAAAAGTATTTCAGACGAAAATACAGACAATGTGTACCAAAATAAGCAGAGCTTATAAGTACACTATAGATGGGCACTAGAGAACTGAAAAATATTCGTTCCAGGTATACATCCTAGTCAGCTTGCCCCTTCAACGCCAACTTTCACGACCATTTAAATAATATTACTTCTTTTGTTTATGTTCGGCCATGATTTTATTTGACCTTCCTCCTTTCACCTTCAATTTTTACATGGTATAAAGATGACCCTATATTTCGTTTCCCAGCCACCACAGCATCTGCATATTCATCACAAATTTTCACAAGTAACATTAAAACACATCTAATCTCCTACAATTTAGCATAAGCAGTTATATATCCATAGTAAGGTCTTGCCGTGAGAGCGGGCCACTGACGGACGTCACGATGTAGGAGCGTGTACGCCTAACTTAACCTACATACGATACGTGGTGTAATTATGTGGGAATGGGAATTTATTATTATCTGTATTTTTCAGGTTATTAATTGGTGTTGCTATATTGAAAGTTTTAGCAAATACTGTAGTAAATAATCAACATATATAATAAAAAATTATAACTGTTACCGTGAATATTATCTTTACGAAATAAAAAGAAGGAAAACTTGATATTAAACCCTTCACCAATCCGTCTAGCCAGCGTGGTATTAGTAGGCCAAGTAAACCTCCGTCACAGAAGGATGCCCGTCCCTGCAGTGGGACATTAATGGGCTGTTATGATGATGATAACTGTTACCTAAATGTAAAGACGCCTCCTTCTTATGAAACTGCGTCTACAGGTCTTTGCAAAATTTATATATGTATATACCAGTTTTTAGTATATTCTTACAATTTCTCAACTGTATCCCACTGTTGTAGCGACCTATTCCAGTGTAGGGACTTGGCTAGCAGGGTATGAGCAACCCTGGACGTTGTTCATATCCTGCTAGCCAGATGAGTTGGTATACGAATTATTTCTAGTTTTTATCTTTAGTATGATTAAGCTGATCCCTTCTTCCTTTATTGACTTATATGAAACTTTCGGCACGAGATATTTTGCATTCTCAAATAATTTTTAGCCTAAAATTATTTACTAATGTAGCTACTACTATGTAATATTTTTTATTAGCTACTTTGAGTACGATTTTATATTTTAATTTCAGAATCATCAGTAGCTAAAAAATGGATTTTTCGGTAATCAGTTATTTTAGGTATACTTTAAATTCGAAAGCTAATATAATGCTTTAATTAATAACATACTCGAAAACAATTAGCATTTAAATGATATAGGTTCCTAATAAATGTGGCAAGCCCAACCTTGCGTGAGAACCGACACGACCGGTGACTGGCCGGCGGCGAAGCGACGGCACTCAATCGCGGATCTAAATCATTGCCTACTACTCCGCTACTGGGCGACTAATTTATTGACTCACTTTGAGAAAATGTCGTGCTTATTAGGTATTAGAATTATTTATTGTGTAGAAGGTTTATGCGAAATTTATTTAGGTTATTAGCTAGTGGCATTACAAGTGTATAGGACATAAGAGTAAGTCTTCGCGTGGTGACGGAGTAAGAATATAATATGGCACCACCCCATCTCATCCCATGGGTGTCGTAAAAACCGACTAAAGGACTATACGTGAATATAATCTTTACGAAATAAAAAGAAGGAAAACTTGAAATTAAACCCTATACCAAATCGTCTGGCCAGCATGGAACTATTACGCCAAGTATCCCTTCGTCACGGGAGGAGGCCCTGCAGTGAAGAAGAAGAGAAGGATATAAGAGCTGGTGTCCAGGGCAACTTAAATTTATGCTCTAGTATTGCTGACATCGGTAGTTTAAAAATCAATATTGGTATGCTTAGTTCGAGCTGAGCAGCGTTGTATCTGTTGGACTATTCACGGGGCAACTTTGTTCTTCCAGTCTCCCATATTTCAAGCTCTTCCACTTTACTACAATTCCACCACAACATGGAGTTGCCATCCTTAGCGGATTAGCAGCATATTTCCTGATTTCAGGACCAAAAACTTCCTGAGATACTGCATTATCAACAAGACCAAAATTGCATATTTCGTTAATTATTTTTGATATCCTCAAGCAGTTCAAAACCATTACAAAGCCCAGTAATAAATATGTTAGCATCTGTTCCTCCGTGAGATGGTCCGTCCGTCCAGCACGACGCTCACACACGAACTCCTGGCGACTGCTTTGTTATGTCATTGTGCCATCGTGGATTTATCACCCCCCTGTTTTAATACATGCTGAAAGTATTAAAGTTCGTAGAAGTAAGGTTATATCCAAGCAAAGTTCGAAATACCATTAGGCACAATATGTATGGATTGATCAGAAATAGACTCATCAACCTCCAAACTCTTCCAATCTTTAATCTCCGCTTATGTCAATTTTACCACAACAAATAGGTCCTTGACCAATTATCAAGCTAATTCCTGAGTCCAGAACTTGAAACTTTCTACAAATGTAGATATTTTTTAATGAAGTCAAATTCCCAAAATGGCAAATTTCCTTAATTATTTTTGATATCCTAGAACAGCTCAAACCATTACAAAGCCAAGTAATAAATATATAGCATCTGTTCCTCCGTGAGATGGTCCGTCCGTCCAGCACGACGTTCACACACGACCGACCCGGCGACTGCTTTGTTATGTCATTGTGCCATCGTAGATTTATCATCACCCTGTTTTACTACATGCTGAAAGTATTCAAGTACGTAGAAGTAAGGTTATATCCAAGCAAAGTTGGAAATACCATTAGGCATGTATGGATTGACCAGAAATAGACTCATCAAACCCCAAACTCTTCCAATTACCTATTCCTAATCTCCCCTCCTGTCAATTCCACCACAAAGAATAGGTCCTTAACCAATTACAAAGCTAATTCCTGAGTCCAGAACTTGAAACTTTCTACAAATGTAGATATTATTTAATGAAGTCAAATTCCCAAAATCGCAAAAGAGATTGGGCAAAATTAACCCAGAACCAACAGGAACAAAATATATGCCGGGTTAATAGTCTTGCTATGAGAAACATTTTAATAAAAAAAAATCACCCCTAGGTGCTGTCCAACTGTAATTACACACAATTAAAAAATAGCTTTTTTCTATTTCATAACTCTAATAAAAACAAAGAGATACATGTAACGTTATCTAATTGATATTAACAGACCGACCCAACCATTCTATCGTCATTACTCGCTATAAAAAAATACATAAGCCTGCGTCATGCGCAGATTCATGTATTATTTTACTTTTTTACTCTTACACCACATGTATTACGGGGTGTCCTACGTGACACAAGTAGGGTACACCGTTGATTTGATGGCGTACGTCGCGTTCGTCGACCACGTAGGACACTGCGTTAGACAGAGATGACACTTTGTTAAATTAAATCATTTAGGAGAATATGTCGTACAGAATCGTGTCCCCACGGTATGCGTACGTTATGGAGCTGTTCTCATATGATAAGTGTAGTATATTATTAAGGTCACGATAGACATGTAGTCATAGAACAGCCTGCAAGTCCAATGGTTTTTTTTTTTTCTTATTAAAAAAGACAACTCCCGCACTAGGGCTCATGCCCTGTGTCGCAGGGACTGTTTACAAACATACAATTAACGGACACAAAGAACGCCCAGACTCAGGACAAAAAAAAAAATTGTCCTGCCTGGGGATCGAACCCACCACCTCGTGCACGGCAGCCGCTTGCGCTACCGTCGCGCCACCGAGGTCGTTCGATTTCGTGATTGTTGACTTATAGATGGTTATCTGGGTGGTGATGGAGTAAGAATACGATATGGGGTTCTCCATCTCATTCCATGGGTGTCGTAAAACCCGACAAAGGGACTATCCGTGAATATTATCTTTACGAAATAAAAATAAGGAAAACTTGAAATTACACCCTATACCAATCCGTCAGGCCAGCGTGGAATTAGTAGACCAAGTATCCCTTCGTCACGGGAGGAGGCCCGTCCCTGCAGCGTGACGAAAATGATGTATTATTAAACATTAAAACACATAACGTAGTTTTCATTCATAGCTCTTAAGAGCCTTATATCTCTCATACCCCATACATATTCAATAAACAAATAATGAAAATTATATAAGTTTAACATGACTGTAATAATGAGGGATATATATTACTTCTGTTGGTCCTGGGTTTTTTTTGTATGAAATTTGCCCAATGTCCTTTCCTTAATTATTTTTGATATCCTCAAGCAGCTCAAACCATTACAAAGCCAGTAATAAATATGTTAGCATCTGTTCCTCCGTGAGATGGTCCGTCCGTCCAGCACGACGTTCACACACGACCGACCCGGCGACTGCTTTGTTATGTCATTGTGCCATCGTGGATTTATCGTCTTACTGTTTGTACGAATCATTAGCTGAGAGTGTTTGTCGTGCTACGGTTGCTCTCCTAATTTGTAAGGATAGGAGCTGGGAACGGGAAATAGACCGTTTTCAGAACGTTAGCGGCATTTGCTATGCATTTTCCGATATATCGGTTTTGTTTTTGCAGTTTGCCATTGCTTGTGGTAAACGATTAAGAGTAAATATCATCAGTATTAACCTGTGGTATTAACCATTTGAACATATTGATAGTATTTACCCTTAATCCACAGAGGAGTTAGGGATTTCGCAAGCAAGGTGGAATTATTTGGAGCAGGCTTATATCCAGCAGTGAACATCCATTGGGCGACATGACAAATACCACATTTCTAATTTAGTAAATAATTATTAGTAAGTAGACAGTTATAACTTTTATACATTTTATATTGAGGGAGACTGGATGGATTTAAAAGTGGAATACGCATAAAAATTCAATGTACTGCAACAAAGTGTTAAGGTAATGAATTGATGTTGATGATTTTGTGCATCAATATCAGATTTTTTATTTAAAAACTTTTGTAAATATGCACAAAAAGATGTACAGATGATAATTGTTTAAATGCTGGACTGATGTTTTTTCACAACACTCGAAAAGTGATGAAAATATGCATTTAGTAATGCTGCAAACTCTATCAAAGCCTTTAACAAATAACTTAAACCAAATACCAATATTTCTTGTCAATTTCAAATTCTAAATCAAACATCCATAAAACATAAAGTACACAATCTAAAGCTATCTAATAACCGCGCGATTTACGTAAAGGGTTGTTCAGATGCAATCGCGCGGCCTAACAACGCGCAATAAACGAGCGCGCGTTTACGAGCGTTTTCGCTTTCGAGCCATTTGCAATAAATCAGCGACGCCACCGAGTGGGCGATGTGGTCCCGACGTGTCACACCGAATCATGGTCATACAAGTAACTGTACAGACTTGCCGTTCTTATTATAATATTTATTATAAAAAAAACGTCCGGTCTGATAAATAAAACATTGAATAACAATATGACCGACTGTATGCTAATACAGTCGGTCATATTGCATCTATCACATAAATAGTATTACAAAAGAAACTCCGAGATATTATAGAAGAAATAACTCTAGTCAAAACAGGAGACCCTACATTGCACACGTGTACTTTCGGGTGTGAGTACACGTACTTATATGTGTATAGATTCTTACTATTTCTATTTGATTCGGTTTAAGGTAGGGCTGTTTCAATAGATTCGTTCCTGAGTAAGAATGATGCTAAGAAACCTCAGCAAAAAAGAAAAAATAATTAAAATTCCTAATTTTAGTATGCTAGTCCAAATAATTTTAGCGTTTCAAACGCAGCGTTTCCTTGTTCGTCTGAGCAACCACAGTAACGGAACAAATTTCACTCCGGCGCCGTCGACACTCTTACGATTCCCCATTTTACTGTCAATTCATGTAAACGTCTCAATTTAGCCCAGTCAATTGGCCCTAGTCAATATGTTATGGGCAAGGCTCCTAGTTCAAATAACATGCAATTTAAATGCACTTTTAATGGTGGACATATGTACTGGAATGCGTGAAAAACATTATTAGCTGGGTTATTCACCAGCAGGACGCAAGAATCTGGACACGCATCTAATTGGTAAATTCTGGACTTTTTGATACAAGTGGTCTTACTAAGATATTGCGCAAGTTCATGTTACTGTAGTGAAATTTTATATCAAATAGCTTTTATGCTTTCCCCTTCTGCCTGTTCGTGCATTAGGACAATATCAGGCTAACATTTACTGTTAGTCCATCACCATTGGATATAGATAATAAACATTTTTCAAACTAATTTCTTCATACTAAAGCTTCAAACTAACTCTTCATACTAAATATTCTAATATTCTTGATCCTAAAGTACTAAAAACAAAAACCAAACAACTATTCAAAATTACATACAACAAATTTGCCCTGGAATATAACAAGAATCCCACAGAAACTACCTTAAATGCACGCGTAGACCATCCTAATGAAAACATACGACTCTTTGATAACCTGTTATGGTGTGCATAGTAACCCTTTACGCCGCAAATTGGCTAGATGTATACTAATTTACTACCATTGTCCGTTTTATTTGGCGAGTTTCGGTTAGTAGTACATTGTCGGGGTTATCTTAGAACTTTCTGTAAACATACTTGGGCTTATTAACAGTAACTGTTAGCTCGGTAATTTTGACTTGACCGACTATGTTTTTGGCGCATATATTTGATGACCTAGTGTAGCTTAAATGTGTTGGGCGATTGTAAAGTTGTGGCGTTAGAATTGAAATATCCATTTCTGGAGAGTTTTGTAGTGTCAGATAGAAGAGATAGATTAGTGACATCTTTGTGTAAAATGCCTTTACCGCTTTTACAAAATTATTCGGTCCAAACAGTTAGATATGTGGCAGTTCCGAAAAGATGGTAAATCGTCTTACTAACTAAAGCCTACTGTATTCTTCTCTCACTCATAAGGAGAAAGCAGGTATTACAGGATGCTTTTTCCTTGGCCGCTTCTGGCAAAGATGGGCCCTGCCAAAAGCGGCCAATGATAAAAAAGCTCTTTTTATTATCCCTACTTAACTATTGTTATCGTCCACGTAATTTTAATAAAATAATCTAATGTTGCATTTATCAATACCGTGTAGTTTATCAGTGGGATCGTTTATTAATTGTGACGGATTGCCGGACAGGCTGATTGGGGATTAGTGTGGACTTATTGCTTGAGAGAGCAATGTTATTGAATTTTGTCTGTTGACCCAAACGTTGAGGAATATTGTTTAGGGTTTTTATCGCTATGGTTATGGACTTTGGTTTTATAACTAGTTTGGCTATACGTGTTTTACAGATATTTTTTTTTATTAATTTAATCTGTTCTTCTGTTTAAAACAACTAACGTCCAGTAAATCAATTAGTGTCGCGAAGAAATTTAAAAAAACATAGATTTTAACGAACCAGGTTCAAAGCACAGATCATTAACACTCTGTAGGTCCTATCAAAAAATATCGAAAAATAGAACATTTTAAAATGAAATACGACATACAGAGCTTGCACTATAGATACAAGATGAAAGATAAATAATCCTAAACTTTTTTTGTAAATACCTAAATAACTAAATATAAAGAAAATTCTGACTTATATTAATAGAACAACCAGTTTGATACAAAGTAATTTCACTTATCCAGTACAAGGAATACATTTCAAAAAATTATTACTAAACTGCTTAGAATTTAAATACAAAACATCACCCAGTAGGTCAATTTCACGTAGATACTTCAACTATACAACGTATTAACCCATCCATTGTCCAATACACACCAGGCAACTAATAAATCTATTACCGGCCCACCCAGCTACAACACCCAGCAATAACATGATAAGCAGAGACGTATAGACGTATTCATCACTATGAAACAATCAACCACCTGATGATATAGCGAGGGCCCTAACAATATGAATGCCCAAGGGTCTTAAGCTAAAGAACAAGGTATTATGCACGTATGAAAGTACTTTCAGTAATTGTGGATCGTAGGGAAATTAATAGGGTTTTTGGGTTGTTATTTTTGTTTGGATGGTTTATTGTTATAATGTTTGGTAGTAATTAATTAGGTATGTCTATTTCTTATTGTGCTTTTCTAAAAACCTGTTTATAAATCAGTGGAGTGATTGCAACTGCCTGTGAGCAAAATCATGCCTGTAAAAAGGATCTTATCATGAAGGAAATTCTGGTCTAGTTGACCGAGCTGAATACATAGATTCTGCATAACAACGAACGTGATATTGAACAAATCCTTTTGCAAAAAGTACCAGTCTAAACATGTCCTAGTTAACTATTTTACAAAACGGACACAGCTTATCATAGCAAGGAGGTCACTTCCTTACATTTATTTGCATCATATGATAAACGATACGCGTGATCATATTATAGGTAGGACGGCGGGCAGTGTCGCACAACAATTGCTACCAATAGGGTAATTGGCGGCGACCGCGCGCCAATGGTCGCACCATTATATTGATACACTGCGTGCCGTGTAGCGAATAAACATTGTTTTTTTTTTATAATTTAGGTACCTTTTATCGTTGGTTAATTTGGGAGCGAATAGATTATGTAAATGTATGAGAAATATTATTACAATAAAGTCTATATTCAAATAAAAATATAAATACATTCTCTCGCGTAAGAAGAATGAAACCTAACTCTGTATTTGGTCACGAAGTAAATCAGCTCAATAGTAATAGGCAACATACCAAGTAAAACCTATTAGGTTTTAAGAAATATAGTTATTTGGAAAAGCAACGCATACGTGTATCAGGGCTAAATAAAAATATTTTTTTTGTTTACAAATTGGTTCGACATGAATTTGTGTTTTAAGTTTTCATCAAACACATAAGACTGTTTGCCCTGTAAGCTGCTTTTTGCAATATTATTAAAGGATACCAAATTACAAAATGACTGTAACATGACAATTTCAAACACCAACTTTTTCTTACGTTAAAATAGCTACATTAATTTGTTGATACGTTTTAATGTCCTATAGTGTAACATGGACTGGTGTTATCAGGATGTCCCGTCGTGTCGAGTGACGACAACCTGTAACAGTGTCATGCATCGCACTCATGCATTACGTTACTTAGGTGATTTTTTTTTTTTTATACTAAACACGGCAATACTAGTTACAATGTAGATACTACTGTTGTTTTAGAATTACTATGATGATGAAAATTACAAAGCTAAAATTAATTTAAAAGTTAAAACATTTAAGTTTATTGGTGGTTAACTTTTTATGTCCTATAGTGTAACATAGACTGGTGTTATCAGGATGTCCCGTCGTGTCGAGTGACGACAACCTGTAACAGTGTCATGCATCGCACTCATGCATTACGTTACTAAGGTGACTAGCTACAAATATAACTTCTACTGCTGATTTTGGAAATAGTATTTTTATTGACTTAATTTTGGGTTTTAACTTCTTACCACAATGACTTGCTAAGTTGAAAAAATAATGGCAGCATTCTGTCTACGTTATTACATGAAGAAAATAAATAAAATTCTAAAACTGGATTGTCTATTGTAATGATTTGGAATAAGTATTTAGCAACTGACTTTAGGAATGCTGTTAACGCAACTTAAGGTCAACTTATCACAATTTCTAGATAACTTGTGTAGTAAATACGGATTAAAACTGTGTGAATTTCTGCGGCTGTGCTGTTGCTATTTTGTAAAATTTTCCAAAAACCGTATTTAATAATCTTTGTTTGTCTGTCGCTCAGTTGAAAGGAGCTTAGCACAGGTTGTCTCTTGATCTTTTTAGACTTATAGCAGAAAAAAAACTAAAAGAAAAACTCAGATATTGATGTTTATTTCTAATTTTCTAAGTTGTCAGTCAACTGATCGACTGGTGGGCATAGCCACTTTACGTCACTTATTGTATATTTTCCACCTTTCTCTAAGTTATTCACAATCAAAACCAATCCTACAACACCCAAGAGAAAGCTACAAGATCCAATAACTCCACAGGTGTGCATCCTCTAATACTCTTATAAGATTACATAACTCATAATGACACACACATGCAATTAATATTACTATTACCAACCTTCGAACATTGGCTATAAGCATGGATATCGGTCAAGGCGTCCATCGATGTGAACTGTAATGAGTTAATACATCCCACGCCCCTTATTGTTCTTAGTCTGTCTGTCCGTTCAGAGTCTACATTTTAATATGAATATATCCATCAAACTTACTAACACAACTACTAAATGATCTGCCATTCAAAATTCGACCTTATGTTTTTAGAAGTAAGGGTCCTGAGGGTGTGCTTTGTAAGCAAAGTTATATTTGCCAAAATGTACAAATGGGCTCATTGTCAGTATCAAATTTGCATGAAGTATGAAAGTTGAGGTACTATAAAGACTTTAAACTAATGAATTGTAGAGTTTCAAATGAATTAGTCATAATTTATGTTAAATCTATGGGCGTACATGTTCTCAGTGTGATGACGGGATGAATATGTTCAAAAAAGTTTTAAACTATTTTCTACATCAGTACACTATTAATTGTACAGTCACGAGCAATAATATGTACACATTTGCGCATTTTGTAAACCAGTTATCTAAAGTTCTGCCAATCCAAAATTGAAAATTCGAAGATTAATTCAAAACTGTACGGAACCTCTTCTAAATTACGAATTCATTTTGATATTGTAATGTCTAGATAAACGTGCAGATAGTTTAGAAAATTTGAAAATGTGTACATATTATTGCTCGTGACTGTACCTCAAAGGTATCTAAAAATAAGTGTAAAGAAAACGTAGAAGAGTTACAGACTTTATTAAAATAAATGCTGAAAAAACCAATCCAATCCAATCCAATCTCAACCCAACTAAAAAAAGGTGGTGTGGAGGTCGCGGTGACGTAACAGCACCACGCCTCCAACGAAAAGGGAGGATCCTCCAACCAGGCGAAGGTGATCGCGCCTGGCGGGCCAACTGCCCAACAGTTGTTCGTTGGACGTTGTATATATGCGGAATCGCTGTGCGAATGTTGATATCGCGATTCAGGACGTAGTGTAGGTGTCCGCTTGAGTTGTCGGTAGATGACGCTACACCACTCCCCCCGGAAGACCGGAGGTCGAACTTGCTGATGACTTCTTGTGGAGCTGATGCCAGAGTCCCAGTGAGTCGGAACTGAAATGCCGGTCCAGTGAGTCGGACTGCGGTGTCCACCTTCCCCATTTTCCCCAGTGAGTCGGGGTGTGTCCAGTGAGTCGGATGATGGGTGATGAGGTCGCAGGCTTCCCCAGGCTTGTCATGACGGCGAGCATATGGAGTAGTCCTGTTCAGACCGAAGGTGCTGGTGCGCTCCGAGAAGGTTGGTTTCATCACGTCGGGGTCACCACTGTGGAGGTCGCGGTGACGTAACAGCACCACGCCTCCAACGAAAAGGGAGGATCCTCCAACCAGGCGAAGGTGATCGCGCCTGGCGGGCCAACTGCCCAACAGTTGTTCGTTGGACGTTGTATATATGCGGAATCGCTGTGCGAATGTTGATATCGCGATTCAGGACGTAGTGTAGGTGTTCGCTTGAGTTGTCGGTAGATGACGCTACAGTGGCATCAGTTTCCAATAAGAAGAAAATATAGTCGTAGTTATTGCCTTTAATATTAATCAGACCATTCTTACTTCATTATCAATCAGGCAGTAGGTCCACTATTGGATAAAAGCCTCCGCCTCCAAATATTTCAAATCCGTAGAACTTTATAACATTTTCCTCTATCATCGGCTCTTATAAGGCAATCTGTCTACAACCCGAGAGGTATCTTCTTGCATCTTATAGTAGGTACGCAATCGCAAGTAGATTTAAATCTTTTGACTTTTCGTGTGCCCAGGAGAAGTCATGGATTGTGTACCATTCATCATATTTTTTAGAACTGCGGTTTAAGGTTGATAAATGATGATAAAAAATCTAATAAGACTTTACATAGATAACTATTTGCGATGAATTGCCAGTTAGAAAAAATACAAATTACAAGTTTTCGTACAGTTAATAATAGCGAGTTTTCCGTTTTCTTAGTCGTCTTTTACAACACAGGAATAACTCTATATTATGTGCCCATTCAATAATTGAAAATAAGTATTTGTTTGAAATGCTACGCTTAATTTTTATCATCATAACAGCTCATTAATGTCCCACTGCAGGGACGGGCCTCCTTCCGTGACGGAGGGATACTTGGCCTACTAATACCACGCTGGCCAGACGGATTGGTATAGGGTTTAATTTCAAGTTTTCCATCTTTTTATTTCGTAAAGATAATATTCAGTAGTCGGTTTTTACGACACCCATGGAATGAGATGGGGTAGTGACATATTGTATTCTTACTCCGTCACCACACGGTAGTTTTTATATTATTATAATATTATACGTTGATACATTGAAAATAATAAATTATAATTAGTTTTGTAATTTAGTTATAAATAATAACAAATAAGGAATCTGTGTGAATCAGCCAAGTAAAATACTTAAACAGCGTAATTCTAGGCTCTACATTACAGTTTTGTAACTAAAAAAAAATATTAAAAGGACTCCAGTATTATAAGTAGTAATTCATTCATCGCATTATACTCAATGAAAACTTACGCCTATGAGTATTCAATCATTACAAAACACAGACTTAGTTAATTCTAATAAGACACTCATACATTAAACCACGGATATATAAACTCCCAATTAGGCATCCTCCAACACCAATAGTCCATTCATTATAACAAAGAAGCATAGATGTTGCCAATAAATAAATTCGCGTCCGTCCGCCTACGAACGCTTGCAACACTGCTATTTAGATTTTGATAGGCCAAACTGCTATGAGTCAGTGATGCGCTTGGGTAAAGTTAGACAGATTTGATTATTCAGGGTTATTGAAATGTTTAGTATCATTTGCATATAAATAGGCTTAATTGTTTCATCAATCATTTGATTTTGTAATTGATTGATAAATATTATTTATTAGTAGAGAGGTGATATTTGTTTCGTAACTAGTGTTTATTTTGACAAGTAAATTAATTGTAATAGTTCTATTACTATTGTAGGTGCCCATTTATATTAGTAGTTGTAGATATATGCGATGTGTTTACTTTAGTTACGGAGGAAAAGTTGTCCTGCTATCAACAAGCTGCTGTCAAACGAATTAGGAGACAGTATTATGCCTGTCAAAAGTCTATAATCTTTGGCAACTGAGTGTGTTGCAAGAATATAATAACTTCTTCTTTAGCAATGTGGCCGGAAGCAAGTTTTTATTTTTTGATTTGTATCGATATCTATGAGACTTCCCTTAGTCGCTTTTTACGACAGTCATGAAATTACATAATATGGTAACAACTGGTATCCCTACCTCATCAAAATACGAAAAGTTAAATAGCATATTATGTTTAAATAATTTATTACTTTTTGAAGTGTTGCAAGTAGCCTCAGGCTATGTGTTTTACGGACCGCGGGTAATTATTAGGTTTAATATAATGATTAATAGTCAATGCTTAGTGACGAAACATCTAAGCAAAGCCACTATGGTAGGTATACAAATAGTTTATTCACATAAAGGTTTTACAAATTTTGCTTGAATTCTCTGATCCCTGAGGTAGGTAGAACATAATATGTTGCAGGGATCAGTATATTTTTTTTTATTTATTAATTTTATCTCCACAATATTATTGTAGTGCTTATAATCTATTTGCTGACATTTTACATTGATACATTTGTAATTTGTGGGAGATCTGGAGTCTAAACTAAGCCGAAGGCTGTAGGTATTCTAGAACTCCAGGCCCCCCAACGTATAATGTTATTACAATTTCAGAGGTTGTCAACAAGTTTGTACAGTTTATTTATGTGTGTGTGAGAGAGTGTGTGTGTATAGATGTTAAGTTTAATTCCTAAATCTAGTTTTAGTCATGCTTCTTTTAAACTGACTTCAAAAGTGAAGGAGACTTTCAATTCGGTTGTTCTTGTAATGTTTGTTAGAGCTCAGTTATTTCTTGATCAATTTATTTAAAATCAGTATGGGTTTAAAGCATGATCACAAAATAATTAGCAAACACAACAGTACTTACCTAAGGTCCATTGATAAGTTGTGTGGAAAAAACTAAAACGTCTTAGAAAAGAAAACTTATCGGCAGAAAATACACAAAACATGAAAATTTAATAGGTATAAAAATAGTACTTATATAGATTTTATTATGTATTTAAATAAATTATCTAACAAAAAGATCATCAATTATGTTAACAACACAGTGCATCTGTCAACAACATAATAATATATGTCATACAAAAAAAATTTAAATAACGGTACTCAATCATTTTCAATAGAATCAATAAAAAGTGGACAACGCATCTGCGAGTACCGAATGTATTCGATATTCAAAAACTTCTATTTTTTTTCTAATAACAATGGTAACTTGAATACCGCGAGATCATATAACAAAGATTTTATTGTATGAGGTAGCCATAATTATGATTTTATTAATGTAGTAAATAGTATTTTAGTACAAAATTATCTTTGTGATGATGGACTAAAAATACTGAATGTCAAAATTCTTTGCAGATTTTGAAGTACAGATGGCGTTGTGCTTTTGAAAGTGTAAAATGTAAAATATAGTTGTTTTAAAAAAAATATTTCTAAACTGCGACGATTTTGATGCGGTCAGGTCAATTAAAGAAATATGTTTTAGAAAACAGATTACTTAATAAGTATTTCTTGTTCCCTACAATAGTAAACTTGTATTTAATCTGTAGTATTAATTATTGTCCAGCATTTATCTACTAGATTGTAGTGAATAAATGGATAGATTATTATTTAACTGAATATGGTAAGGTTTTGATTGAGTCCATTATTTCTTATTCGATAGTTACCTTCTAACATTACTGTCTATATTATAAGCTTAGAAGTAAGCTTTAGTTAATAAACATACGTGGGTATCATAAACGAAATATAACGTTCATGGAATTGTGTATTGTGAATGCTAGAAACTATTTTTGCTTTTTTATGTTTGCTTTGGTTTAATCAGCTATTTTGATATTTTTTTTAATTTTATCATGCTTTTTTTGCAGAATATTTAAGGGGATAATAATTTTGACTATCTCGGTATATTTTACCGATACGAAGAGGTCTTGAGTGCAATTTCCCAGCAATGTTAAACTTCGTGGATAAGAGCATGAAAGTTTATACAGATCAGAGTATTTTTTTTAATGTTAATATCACTCATAATATGTACAAGCTATGCTTACTTTGAGACTAAATGACGAAAAAAGTATATGAGTAAGTAATAAAGAAAACAGAAATTATATCAATAGATAATTTTTTTTAAATAACTGGATGGCCACTCTAACTTAAAGCCCACTAACCCTTACATTATGTTTAGCATACCTACGTAAGCAATTGACGTCACGTTTCCTTGGACAAAACATTTTCCTTATTAACATCCAAAGATGCGGGTATTACATGAATTAACCTATGGTGAGGTAAATCTAAGTGACCTCTGGCTAACAGTGTACGTTATCAGTTACGTCCTTACGCTTTTAGCATTTTAATACGATGTACACCCGCATTTGTACACGTGGTATAAACATACGATGTTTGGACATAATGTTTTTGTTATCTATGTGCAATGCGTTGTATTAGAAAAGTTAGTTGTAAAGGGTATGGTGAAAGCTAATTTTGTACTTATCTTCTTTTGTATCGTTTGGTTAGTGGCTAACTTAATGTCAAGAGTAGGTACAGCCGGACGTAGGTTTTTGTGTTAATACGACGAAGGTAGGGACTTAAGGAGAAGCTCCGATGAAGGTTGGTTGATAAGCTACATAAAACGACTTTGCCGACGTTGCCTAGTGCCTCATTTGCCCTTATGGACAGACTGAAAAATAGTGACAGGATTAGAATACAGTCAACATTCTATCGAACAGTAAACTTTAAAGTTATCTTCTGCGATTTCGTATTTGTAGGTTTAAAAAAAATCTAAAATGTTTTTAACGTCCAAAAGTGAATCTTTTACTTATAAGATTACGTTCTTTGTTAGTTTTTAATTTAACTTCGACACATGAGTCTCTAACATTCATTTCTATTTGAATAAAAAATAAATCTTTGATACCGTGAGAAATGTCTTATACAATTTGCAAATGCAAAAGTAACTATGCATATTATTTCGTCCAGCTTGTCCTTGGCTTAAAAAACTACCGTGGGGCCGTCACCCCTCAGTTTTTTTTGCATCTTATTCAAATCAAAAGTAACCGTACCCTAAAGTTTTTTAAAGCAAACAATGCCCTTCTTTCTTTGGTCAAGTAATTTATTTTTTTTACGGGTCCGTCGATAGCCTCGGGTCATAGGTGAGGTTTAGGATAGTTCTCATGGTTATTTTTTAAGGATTCTTTTTATCATTTTGCACATCTGCTAAATCTTGTTTGTGAAACCATCTTTGTTGGACGTGGGAATGCAATTTGGTGCATCTGTATGTCTTGGTGAAATGTATTGATCTGTATTAATTTGAGTGTGATTTTTTTAAGGTGGATTGGTTTTTTAAGTAAAATAATGTTTCTCAAGTATCAATTGCAATTCAAAGCGATAATTGGTATTATCTTTCCATCTCATCACAGTAATGTAGTAAAAGTTGGGTGAGGATAATTTCGCAGGTTTACGAAATTAAAACAATAAAAACTTTTCATGTATTCTTTTACCACGAAAACACTTATTTTAAAACAAAGCTTAGACTAATATAAATCTATGGATTCAAAAATAGAAAATCAGTAACAGCAATAAGCGTACACGTCCGCGCCCCCCGCCACCCGCTAAACGACTAAAACAAAAACGCATTGTCCCATGACGTCACCGCGATAACTCATTTACGACTACCCGCATGCCGGTGAAAGAGGACAATATGAGGACAATCGATAATGCTAAACGCGAACACGTGTGTCGCGGACTGTGAGCGATTCTATTGTTTTTGTTTTACTCGACGTATCATTGAACACGGTGCTTAGTTGATGCCGCGATGGATATTGTGTTTAGTTCTGTTGGAATATCGATGGATATTTTTTTTATTCTAAGCTATTTTAATATCTTACCTTATATTTTATAATGGATGTTTAGGTTATAATTTATACAGCTAATCTTATTTTAATAGCGGCACACACGGTTTCGCTTTCCATCTCCATATGCAGAGCTTTTAAGAGTATTAATTATTGCAATGTATTTCATAGATACTTGGCTCCTATTGACCATAGTATTAGACGTAGTATTTTATTAATTAGGACGGAATAGATTCTGAGATTAGAACGATTAAAATCAATTATATTCATTGACTTTTAAAAATACATAAGTGGAATAAAAAGTTATAACAAAAAAACTCTTTTCATTGACTATCATCGAACCAGGAAAACTAAAGCTTGTATAGTCGAGAACTAAATGGCTTTATCACCTCTAGAGTTACTGTTAGTTGCATGTCATAAAACTATTGGGTTCAATATCGCACAACAAAACATCAGCTAAAGCATGACGCTACTTTGACATATCAGTTCTCTTGTATTAGCAAATAGTCGTTAGGTATTTATAAAAACAAATAGTAAAGTCAACGTTAGTGACTGTTACTAGAGCATATTTTCGGTAAAACGTTATTTTCTAATGAATTTCTCTCTTTTTTCCTTCTATGTCCATCCCTATCATTTCTTGTATGACGTCATTGGTGCATATTTCAATTTAAAGTTTTCGTAATTTTATCATATAAAACAAATTAGGGTAAACCATCTAATCGTTAGAAGTCCTACAATTATTGGCACTTAAGAGATAAAAGTGAGTAAAAAGAAAGAAAACACTATAGATTATTTAAGTTCAGTATGATTATTCAAGTTCAATTAATATTATTTATTTAATATTTTTATCATATTTTATTTATTTCATGTGTCAACATAGCAACAATAAATTTATCAGAATCCTTTTATTGGCAATAGTGCCAATAATATTTTTTTAATACTATTCAATCACATAAGCAAAGATTAAAGTATTTTATTATTTTATATTTTAGTCTGACACGAAGTCCACTCTTTAGGTGCCAACAATTTGGTGGCTTACCAGCCAATATTTGAATTCTACATTTTCAGTTTTTCAAAAATGACAAGCTTGTAATGTCACAAGTAACAAGTTGACTTTAGTTTTAAATTATTTAATGGTTTTTCATGGTTTTTCACATACAAACTCTATAGTTTAATTAGTGACATTTGTATTGTGTTAGTAGATTTTATTATTTATTGCGTTGAAGTGAAAGTTTAAAATAGATTGCACTTTTAATCTAAGCAAAGTTTTGAATACGGTCAACCAATGACGTCAAGCTTACGCATAAACATTAAATAACGATCTTAATGTATTTGAATTATGATAGAATTTTTTGTCAAAACTGATAAAGCCATTTCGTTTTCGACTATACAATATAACAAATACATATCTCAAGTAGGTTAGACAGCTGACACAAGGTAGCTTGAGGCAAGTATCTTATATGAACAAAAATGTTTGATTGGGTCTATCATAAAAACCTTCTTCCTTAACCAACAATGGAATAGTCCAAGCGTTACACATGTCTACAGAATAGCCGTAAACTATCCCAAAGGATTAACCAAACTTTTTAACAAAGACTACTGCAATTTCTTTATCTATTTTTTCGTGCTAGCAACACCTGGTCGCTGATTTTTTAGCTATGTCATGTTGCACAGATAAAAGTCAGTGGATCGAAGATAAAAAATGGACCGCGAACCTTCTTCGGTATATCGAGGCATTTCTAAAAGGGTGCGAATTTTTTAAATTGAATTTGATAATACTTCGAAAAGATCCGAACAAAAATGGGATGTGATTTGTGGGGTTAAAGATAAGATAGAGGTATTATTGTTATGAATTGAATCTGGTTCTGGTTGAAGAAGGGAATTACAATCTTACTTTTTTTTTCTATTTTGCTGGCAAGAAAAACCTGTAGTGGACGGGCAATTCACAACAGCACGAATGAGTTAATTACTCAATGTTAAGGAAAGACCTTTGCTTAGTTGAACCAGATTTGTGTGTCTTTGACGAAAAGGCACAATCCTTTCAAGTAGGAACAGTTTGATCTGTCCATGTTGAAACAAACTTGTTCCTTGGTAAGGTCTAGCGAGACTCGATAGGGCTGGGACAATATGCAAGACAATAGTTGTAGACTTCGATTCTTCTTATTTCAAAAGAAAAGTATTAACTACATCTAACATACCAGTACCCATAAACAATGAATGTCACAAAAATATTTATAATCGTCGTGCGAATTTAAATATTCAATAGTTCGTTACATCAATACCGTAACTAAAGCTAGCCAAACAAGTAATGGCGACCCCTCAATTTGAATAAAAAAATATCACCCCACAATTTTTTTTACAACCCTTTTATGCATATCCTGTGTCATACGTACAGTATTACAAGTCAAATTTAAATAATTTATGTCTTCGCGAGGTCCGTTAGGCCTTGCATCTGTCTAATCGGATGCTGGCTGTTGAGGGTGTGCACAAAATTTTTTATGTAGAGAGGACGATGAAACTAGATTTTTTAAAATTTAAGACGTAGAAGATGTAAAATACTGACCATAGTTGATGCAGGTCAGAAATACAGCCAGGTTGATGCTTAATCTAAAAGTCGTTAAGTCTTATAGCTTAGTAATTTCATTACCTACAGTACCCTTCCACGTTAACACTGAAGGATTTTTATTCTGCTGCATGTAGGTAGGTTATGCGCACCTATGGTACCGACCTAGATGGCATCTTCCTAAATAGACCTAACACTTGGATGATCATAATGATTTTTTAGTATCATACCAACCTGTCTCTATTTTATCAACAGGTCAAGTTTAACTCCTTACAAGAAGGACGTTTGTCATCACCGCCCTAATTAATCAGCTTAACTTTATTATAATATACCGTATTTTTTATAAAATTAATTGACCAATACATTTTTTTAAAGTGATAAATTATTAAATCCTACCAATAGTAGAATATTATATCAGAAAAAATAATATTATTGCTGTGCCACCTCTAACTATTAGTTAATCTTTTTGACGATTGGAAAATGTACTTATTATAAAACCGTGACTCGTGAGGGTATTCGATGAAAAGGGTTAATTGACATACATTTATTCATGCATAATTATACTATGTATTTTTCGTCCAGTCATAACATCTTACATACGTTGCACTGCAGGGACCAGCCTCTTTTATATTTTAAACCAAACGGGTTAGAGTTGCGTACTGCGTAACTTTTCTTCAATACGTTTACGTAAACAGTCCTCGCGCCGGATTTTACTATACTCTAGAGTTGAAATGTTTGATGACATCAAAATTAAATGACCCGGTGGATGAAGCTATAGATTCAAAAACAACTGGAAGTATATATATTTTGAGACGTTTAATTTATTTTGAAAATTCCAGCGACACAAATGACTACTTAAGATAGAAAAACTTTACAGAAGCTGGTGAAGCCGGTAGCGTGTAGGGACGCAAAGAAACGGGTTTTAACAGTGATGAATTCGCAAGTGCGTCTATGCGAACAATATCTGTCTCTAGGATTATCCAGACCTTAACGTCATAAAGAGCCAATGGATGAGGGAGGCGCAGGACCGCACAAGGTGGCAATATTTGGAGGAGGCCTATGTCCAGCAGAGGACGTCAATTAGCTGTGATGAATTAATAAATGAACGTCATAAAGGCCATTTGGGATTTCCACATGTTTAATAATAATGTTACTAGAGAGAGGTACTGTCTACTATGATCTAATAGCTATAGGTATAGTTCAATTTCGTCACATCACTGAGAATGACACGATCTTTAATGGAACGACAGTAAGATGAACAATTGAACATCCCTTTCACTTTCAAAGCACCACGTGGTGATTTAGATATTAAAATATTCTTATTGTTCTTTTGGGTATGCTTATATCTAATGTCTGCAGCATCCTTGATACACATTGCCAATAGGTCGGTTACTTTTATTGGTTTTTGTATCGTTAGTTGTACGAAAGAAGTGAGACTAGCGTCATCACTTTGTTCTACATGTCGGTTGTCGGTTAAGTTAACTTTTAGTTGTCAAATTGCCACACAATAGGTAAAACAATTTGACAAGTAAAAGTTAACATAACCGATTTTTTTACAATTTTAGGGTACGAGAATTGACATGCTGATATCTATGGACATTACTCAACCTGACTCTATCGTTGTCGTATAAGTCGACTAAGATGTAGAAATAGATACCCTACAAATAAAGATAAATAACTAAGATTAATTTTCTTGCATGCATTATGCTTGTTGAATCTCTATTTTAATTAGATATTTCAACAACCTCGAAATGAGAAAAAGTGGAGACACTTTATATTCTTAGTCCACCAAGTTATAGTACAGTTCAAAGATCACAACAAGAAAACTTTAAAACCACCAAAAAAACATTGAAAAACAATAAAAAAGACCATCAAAAAGCTGATTAACATTGTATTATTATAACTAATTACAAAGTAAAAGCCATAAATCTGCTTTAAAATAAAATTAAGCGCTTGTCCCAAAGCCCAGTTAGCTGACGATAACAGGGTTCCAATTTTTTCCTCATTGTTTTTACACACCCCTTTTAATTTTTTGTATTTTATTCACAGTAGCTCACCCCAGTTGTTTTTCATACACTTTTTTGTATGAACATTGGCCGTATTTTTGTCACATAGTTTATATTAAATTACTGTTTTTATAACGTAATGAATATGCGGGTAGCTAATATAATTATGCTTCTGTAGACTTATGAAAATGAGTGACTATTATCGCTCTGAGATTTTTTAGGGACGAACGGCTGCGTTTGTCTTTTTTTTAATTTGAGCTGTTGTATTTTCATTTAAAATAAGTTGTTGTTTTTATTGAGTGGCATTTCAGCAGAAATAAAATATTCTTTTGGAAAAAACGAGAGAGAAAAGTAAATAGAATCTGGATAGTTAGAAATCAACTGGCCAATACAACGTACTCTAGGTACGTAGTATTGGCCAGTTGATGCCTTGTAGAATTGGTTATTCTCATACCCTAGTACTAGAGAATAAAATGAAAATTCTCTGTTCCATGTTGGAAATAAGAAACTGCATAAGCTTGGTAAGCTTATGATATAAAACTTTTATTTGCTATGTAGTACTAAAATATTGTCCATTGAACTTGTCCATTCTGAGTTTCTAAATAAAATATAAATTTGTGCAGCTTTGAATCAACGATGCGTTTATTAAAATTCAACATTATCAAATCAATGGAACTCATACGTGAAATCAACAAAGGAGATCGCGGATGTATCTTACCCACAGATCTGTCCCTCAATAGGTCTGCGTGAGAAAACTTAAAAAACAGGCTCGCATAGGTATATAAAAAATGTACTTATACAATTATCAAAAAACCCTCGAAGATGTCCCTTGCACAATGCAATATCACGCACCTTGGTTCTGCCAAAGATAGCTTCTTAAAAAATGCGCATATGTTTTTTATAAACACTACGGTGTTGTGAGGATGTTAAAAAAATCGTGGGGTGCATTCACATACGTGGTCCTTATGAACATGATTTGGACACTGACTGCCAAAGTTTATGATGCATGTTTTTTTTAGTCTTGAAACAGTTGGACATTGTGAATGTTTTATTTGAGAAGATATTTTTTTAAATTGATAAAATATAAAAAATATTACTTAAGCAATATTCTATGTTACCAAAAATTAAAAGGAAATTAGATTCCAGATATTATTGAGACCAAAAACAAAATATACTAATCCATTCGGTCAGCAACAGAATTGCTACAATTATCGCTTATATAAGTTCTGTGCTTAGTAGTGAGAAAGGCGAGTCTGTTTTAAAACACATAAAAATAATTAAACTTTGGGAAACATTGGGAGATCTTATTTGATTCTCTAGTTTTCGATAAAATTTCTCTCATCGAGGTTCTTGTTCAAAAGTTTTTTAAACGGAAGCAAACAGTACACCGCTTCCGGACCATTTTTTATTTCGCTCTCTTTGACCGTTTTATTAAATTAGTACTTTTTTATGTTGAACTAATTTGGACCGTTGAGTTTTTGATACGGTTATCATGATTAGTAATCTTGAAGCTGTTTTCGGTGGATAAGACGATACCTGTAATTTATTCATTTTAAACTATTTTTTAAATTAGATGCCTCTGGGTTTTGGAACGCACGAAATGGATAAGTCTGTTGGGAACCCTTTTTTCAGTAATGAACGTCTGAAGCTGTTATAATAATTTTAATTACTTGCTTAATTAGTTTCTGCTAGTGTCACTTAAGTTCAATTGACACCCTATGTTATGTCCTTTTTTTATCCGTAATTTTTTAGCAACCTCGCTAGAATTTCATTACCCAAAATATTATAATAAATTATCAATTTCTGCGTCGTTCTTCTAATACTTAGGCTTACCAGACGATTTGAAGTCAAGCTTGCCATTCTTTCTTTTGCTTTCTAACTTTACGACACCGATGGGGTAAGTTAGAGTGGTGTTGACATTATGTAAACTTACTGAATCTTTTTTAGTATTTAAACTTCCTGTAAGTTGACCTAATTTCGTTAACATCCTTTTAAAATTCGGTCTTCAACTAATAAATCTTAGATAATAAATATCCGTTCTCATACTTTCTGTTATGTCACATCTCATATTTACACTAGTAGCGTTTCCTGCCCTAAAGGTTTTTTCAAAACTAGTTCCCACAACATCCCTGTGTTTTTTAAAGTTTTTTTTTATATTTAAAAATTAACGGTAAAAATCTCCCCTAAAGATAGTTTAATTTATTTCTTTAGTTACACAATAGGAGATGCGGTAATCTTTTGTTTGGTGTGTCATGGTGTTTCGTAAAAAAGTGCAGTAGAGTGCAGTCTCTACAGTTTTTTATGTTCCTTCTGAGATACAGTTAGATTCAATTGTTTATTGATTGAATGATACACCTTGATTTTCTATTGAAGATGATGATGTTGGTGTATTTTTTTGATTTTGTCCATTAGAATTATTATTTGTTTTAAGTGCAAATTTTTTTTTTTACTTTTTATTTTTTACTTTTGTGTGAAAATTGATTTGTAATATCTGCTTGTCGTGCAACCCGTAACAGTCTTAGTAAGAGTTCGAAAACTTACGAAAGCTTGCTTGGCATAAAAAGTGTCATTAGCTGTAAGAAAAACTTGTGCATGAAATAAAACACTATTAATAATTTATAACAAAAAAACAAAAGAAATCTCTACAACTCACCAAAGAATCATCGCGAAGTTTTTCTAATGCAAACGGGCGTAAATTACTAACATTGTTATGCAACCAAAAGAAATAAATAACAAAGTGATTATTTTTTATGACAACCGTATTACGAGCCGTTGTTTTTACAAACAGTATAGATCATGCCAAAAAAACATAAAAATCAAACCCCAAAGGGTTCTTCAAATTAAACCATCGTTAAAAATTTCTAGAAAAAAAAACGCTAACGTGAGAAAATTAAACCAAATTGCAAAAAAGTAAACAATATCGTAACCGTTAGATGCCATTTGCATATATTTTTTTGAATTTGGAATAACTTTTTTTCTTTTTTGAGATTGGCAGCATGTAATTATAGCAAAGTAAAAAACTCGCTACCGCCTATTTTAGGGTCCTTTATCCTGTGGGTCAGGTAAAATGCGTAAGTGTCGAATACAACAATGTGCTCCGGATTTCCTCTCTTTAATACAAGCACAAGCGTTCTCCTCACGTGCAGATTTTGAATAAAAATCCAAAGATTTTTCATGGGCGTGATTGATTTTAGAGATAGTCTTCAGTTTTTATTAACAATCGATTCGTCGGATGTATTGATATCGATTTGTTCCGGCAATTGAATTTGATCTACGATTCTTATTGTGCATAATTATAACGTTCGACGGAGATTGAAAGATAATTTTTCTTAGTCTCAAGCTATGAAGAGTTTGTACTTCTCATCATGTTTGCTTAAAGACGTCCACTGCTAAACATGTCTATTTTATTGGTTGGACCGTGGTCGCAGTAACTTTTATTCATTACCATAGAACATCTAGACTCAGGAGAGTAATTTGTAGATCGCACAAATCGCTTTCATCCAGTGGCGAAGTAGTGAAATACAACCATAAGTGGTCATGGTGGTAAGATTTATTTTATTTAAAAAAGACAACTCCCGCACTAGGGAACATGCCCTGTGTCGCGGGGACCTTTTACAAACATCAATTAACGGACACAAAGAACACCAAGACCAGGACAATAATTTGTGGATCTCACAAATTATTGTCCTGCGTGGGGATCGAACCCACAACCTCTTGCAAGGCAGCCGCTAGCGCTACCGTCGCGCCACCGAGGTCGCGATCGTGGTAAGATGTATTGTAAATAGTTTCTTCCGAGCATATGCATGCAATGTGTACCATTTCTCTAAAACACATAGAATACGTTTAAAAATGGTAAAATATGTTAGTTCAAGCTAAAATAATACTCCTTGAAAAAGTAGGTAACTATTTCAATAAACAATACCTATATGATTCAACATCTAAATTTTATAAAGAAAACACAAAAATTCTAAAACAATCTAACCTAATAAAAATCTAATTAATATTGTAATTATATAAAAAACGACAAAGCGCAATAAAGTCAACAAAAGCATTCATAAATTGCGAAGATTATGCAACGGCACGGCTTTGCGTCCTCTTCCTGGCTTTGGGGCCATAAATTTCATTTAGCTGCAAGGTGGTCTGACAAATTTGCGGTCGACGGCTGCTAACTGGCACTCTTACCTTATTAGAAAGATAAAAAAACTTTGTACCAACACAGAACAAAACATTCAGCTAGTCAATGGAGTAATAAAGAATTATTGTATACTGTGGCACGTCGATTATGTGGGGGTGTGGACCATAAAAGTCTTTCTTTAGCTAATCTGTTTGAAAAAGTAACGGCGGGGGATAGTGCTGTGACAAAAAATGTTTGGGACATATTGAATGTTTACTGGACATCGATATTTTTTTTTGCTGGACCCCGGGGATGTCGTAATTGCTATGTAATTGTTTAGGAACAAGAGATAACTTGTTTTTGTGTTTTGACTGAACTAACAATGAAACAGTAGTGGAACTTTTAACAAGATTTGTGGACGTACTGACAACTTTATTGTGATTTTCTGTTTAAAGTAAGTAAATGTTTATTTAGTTTTGTTGTTTTTTTTTTCATATTTATTTGTTGTTTTAGTTAAGAGGAGCGTTGATGTCTTAAGACAATATTTAAACTTCTTGTATTTTGTAATGGTTTTATCGTATTAATAAAAATATTTATGATGAGTAAAGGATTTCATTATTCATAATTTATGTGAATTTTTGTACAGTATATTTAATTATTTATTCTCCGTCCTAAGTTTTATTGTAATTAGGTGGGTAATACATTAAGATAATACATAAGGAAAAAGTTAGCTACTACTCCGTCACCATAAAGAAATGAATTCATGAAATAAATTACGAAGGAAGAATACGTGCTGTCACCAAAGCTGACTAAAAATAAAATTCTGATCAAAATATATCTAAAATCTACGTGTGGTGACGGAGTAAGAATACAATATGTCACCACCCCATCTCATCCCATGGGTGTCGTAAAAACCGACTTAGGGACTATCCGTGAATATTATCTTTACGAAATAAAAAGAAGGAAAACTTGAAATTAAACCTTATTACCAATCCGTTTGGCCAGCATGGTATAGTAAGCCAAATATTTCTCCGTCAGGGGAGGAGGCCCGTCCCTGCAGTGGGACATTAATGAGCTGTTATGATAATTTTTCTCATTAATAAATAATCGTACTCATTTTTTCGCAACTGGTATAGGTATATAGTTTCTGTATCGTATTCTGAATATCCTGTATACGAAATTTATAATTCATAATTCAAATCAAATCAAATCAAATCAATTTTATTTTTGCCAAACATGGGTGTACAATATTGTTGTTAGTATTTTACAGAATTATTATAGTTCTACCATGTTTTACCAAACATTTGGTGTGCAATGTTATTACATTTAATTTAGTTAGTTTTTACATTGAATATAGTTAGTAGGTACATATAAAATTATAATTAAATACATTGAATTTCATTTCATTTTACTATCATTAATAATATTAAATTATAATACAATTAAACACACAACATAATTTTTAGCATTATTACCATTAATTTAAATTTTTATCACTCAGAAATTCATCTACTGTATAATAGCACTTAGTAACTAGTAATTCTTTTAAAGTTGATTTAAATTTTGGCAAGGGCATATCCTTAATATAATTTGGTATTTTATTGTAAATAAGAGGCGCCATCCCAAAGAAACTTTTACTCAGCAGTGCAGTGTTACAACTAACTGTGCTCAACATGTTCATATATTGCGTTCGAATGGGACCCCTACGAACCTCAGATACCTTTTGGAAAAGGTTTTTATTAATTTTAACAAAATGTGCCACCTCTAAAATATATAAAGACGGGAGTGTTAGTATATTAAATGTTTTGAAATACGTAACACAGCTATCCGTCTGTTGTATCCCACACATTGACCGTATACATTTTTTTTGCATTCTAAAAACTAGCTCCTTGTTAGTGGAGTTTCCCCAAAAAATTATTCCGTAACGTATGATCGAGTCTACCAGACCATAATATGCTGTCAATAGAACCTCCTTTTTTACTTTTTTCGATAGCTGCCATAACGCATAAGTAGATCTACTCAACCTTTTACATAATTGTTCAGTATGCGGCTTCCAATTAAGTTGGTTATCTATTATCAACCCTAAGAATCTGGTTTCATTTGTCCTTTCAATTTCACAACCTTGATTGATGACATTAACATCTGGGATTTCACATCTTTGATGAAAGTGCATAATATTAGTTTTTTTTAAATTAATTATTAAATTATTATTATTTAACCAACCAATTATATTACATAAAGAATTATTAATGTCAATTTCGTATTTATCTGCATCAGAACACTTTATTATAGCTGTGCTGTCGTCAGCGAATAGTACCATGCGATGAGTTACTGTTTGCGGAAGATCATTGATATAAATCAAAAAAAGCAGTGGTCCTAGCACACTCCCTTGCGGTACACCATACTGTATGAATCTAGATTCTGAGAAGTACTTAAGTTCTTGTTTACTTTCTGTGCATATCCTTGAGACCTCTGTACACTGTGATCTGTTATGTAAATATGATTCAATTAGCCTAAGTATATTACTAATTCAATTCAATTCCCCATTGCAAGTCCCTGAAAGTCCATGAGCTGTATCATAGAAAGGTGAATTACCATATTATTACCTAGACAATCACAGCACAGAGTTACTGTTGTGTCTGAGTTCTAAGTAAACAAAATTTTGATTACAAAACATACACCACAAAATATAATTATAATACAAAAGAAACATGGATGACCAAATATCCATCATTCATAAACTGTGGTCATTTTCACACCACACTGTATAATTTTTCCGGCGATATATTAGGGGGAGCCGTTATAATATGCGGTCGGTTTCCCTTCGTGAGAACGCTTTCGTGCCTCATGGTTTCATGGTAATTGATGTCAAGCGTTTGCTGATTGTGTGGTGGGACGGCTGATGAAGTCCGCGATTGTATGTTTACTTTGATTGTTATAAGAAAAGTCTTGAGGTTATTTATTAAGGTATGGTGATGGGTGTTTTTGAAATAGAGATTCCTAAGTTATAGAAGTCTGCGTTAATGGTAAAAGTTGCTATGGATGAGGTCGCGGATTCGAATGCCATATGTGATCTACAATTTATTTCCTTGAGTCTGGGTGTTCTTTGTGTTTGTTAATTGCGTATCTGTTAAGTCCCCGCGATACAGGGCTCAATCACGCCCTGGATCAGTGCATTAATTTTTAACGTATGAACCCGAGTTCTTCAGCTCGATATTTAAATCTGTTCATTAAGATCAGTTCACACTACTACTTGAAGGTGGATGAATAGGACTCAGCAGTAGAACCGAGTGGCTTTGATGACTACTTGCCCCCTTAGTCATAAACACCTCTTAAATTTAGTCACTGTTTAGCGAGATTTTTATTAGCAAAACCAACTTTGTGCCAAACAAAACCGTAAGAATTTAAGCTAATCAATTGACCTAAATTTAAGAGGCGTTTATGAGTAAGGGGGTTAGTGAACAGAGGTGACGTACCAGTATTATGTGCTTAGGTTAATACTAAATGAAAAGACAGTTATTACTAAGGTGTAAATTTAAACGTAAATAAGAAACTATAGCTCATCGCAATAATTGATAGTATTTATACTGCACCGCAAATGTAAGTAAGGAGACAATATTATTAGTGGTTACCTCTTGTATCCGTTATGGTGTGTATTTGATTGAGTCTCAGTGAAATGAGGGTTGAGGTAAAAGGTTTCTTTCTAATAACTATTACTTTCAAGGCAACGCAGAGAGATGGACTATGAATACAGGACGTTTTGTCTTCTTGTTCTATATAATATACAATTATTTACTTTGAAGCATATTAGGCATAGCACATAGGATTGCCCAGTTTTAGTTTTAGTGGCAATGCGCAGGACACATACAATGAGATTATATGTATAGCCAGAAATAGGACAGAAAGTTTCTGAACTGCGACCGCATACTGAAAAACGAAGAATCCTCACGAGACAAGGAAGTCTACGGATAAGGGAAGGACAATATCAATGCGCCAGTAACGCTTAAAGGAGGAAAACCTATGAATAGTCAGCGGACATCTTTTAACTGACATAACGTTCATTTTATAGACTGTTCTCTAATCATTGACATAATGCTCTTAAATATGTCGTAATATTTGTGTTAGTTTCGTACTAATTACGTAGTCAAATATTTTACAATGTTTGTTCTTTAAACAGAGATCTACCCATTTAAGCAAGTAAATATTTTTTTTTCATCATTTTATCATAAGTCCCACAGAAAGAGCTAAGTCTTCCAGAAAAGGACTATATTTGTAACACGCAACTGGCCAGAATAGGGGCCAGTAGTCGACTTTTCTAATACCCAGAAGACCAGAAGGTGGCCATAATAAAATAAAATAAAAATAAAAATAAAAATCATTTATTTTCAGACCATTGATCCATAGTGTTAGTAACAATAAAACTTATAGACTATGTTAGTATACCTATTATAAGACACAGACACAAAATTGACACAAAAGTAACCTAACACATTAACATTAACATTAACATCCCTGACAGGCAGGCTCAGCGGGCCCTCATGACATGTAGTTCAGTGAACCTGCCAGCCAGGGCTGAATCGGGTCGTTCAGCAACCATCCTCAGGACTCTGTTCGAGCTCCGTCGCACTCTGTTTACCAGTGAGGCAATCTTTTTTCGCATTACTGCATAAAAATCATCTACACTGGCATCGGCAAACATACCCGATGCGCTACAGTAGCGTGGGAGCCGGAACAGAGCCCTGAAGATGTTGTTGTATTGAACACGTAGGGCATTATATGACTTCTGTGTAAAGCCAACCCATAGGCTACTCGTGTAGAATACTTGGCAATATGCTTTAAAAAGTGTAATCTTGACCTCTGCTGTACAACGAGCAAACCTATGTGCCAACATATTACCACGAATCGACAATGCCCTACGTTCCCTCTCTATATCCAAATCATCACTCATATTTTCGGTGACTATATGTCCCAAATATTTAAATTGTGCCACACGGTTTAGAGTCACTGAGTTAAGTGTGAGTGGTGGTATTGTGGAAGGCCCTTTATTACTAGATGTAAATACCATGAACTCACACTTTTTCTCATTGTACTTCAACCCGTGTGATACAGCATAAGACTCACAGATCCTCAACAACTTTCTGAGTCCCCCGATTGACGGGCCCAGCAGCACCATATCGTCTGCATAACTAAGGTTATTTACGCATACATCGTCTACAAAGCAACCGACATGTGTGCTGCTGAGCTCCTCAATCAGGGCATTTATATAAATATTAAAAAGACGAGGAGATGTCAAACCACCCTGTCTCACTCCGCATTTCATAATATATTCATCAGAATATGAACTACCCCATCTCACAACATTTATCTGATTACTGTACCAATAGGAGAACATTTTGACAATATCAGGAGACACACCAGCATCTCTTAGCTTTGTCCACAGCCTGTTATATGAGACCATATCAAAGGCTTTGGACAGATCCAGGAAACATGCATACACAGGAGTTTTCCTTTTAACATAATAGCCAACTGTATGTTTTAAGGCTAATATAGCACTCTCTGTAGAGAGCCCCGGCCGAAATCCAAATTGAGTGTCCTGTAGTACTGGAGTCACTCTTTCAAGCTGCTTGTCCAGCAATCCATCCAAAACCTTTGCTATGATTGTGGCTAAAGAAATTGGTCTATAATTTAATTTGTCAGATGTGTCTCCAGTAGGGTTCTTCACAATTGGTACCACAATAGTCCTCATAAGATCCCTGGGTAAGTAAGAGTGGCTTAAACATGAAGTAAACAACGTAGCTAATACCCTACAGAGATGAGGTCCAGCATGCTGCAAGTGCTCGATGCTGAGTCCATCATGGCCAGGAGACTTACCCCGTTTCATGTTCTTTATAATAGTCAATACATCCTTGTCAGAGAATCTAATAGGCTGGCCATTACCAGAATCAGCATCGCACACAGACTGAAAACCAGATTGCACTATAAAATTGTCCTTAAAGATATTTGCTATTCGCCTTTGGTCACTAACCCCCTCTACACTAACAGGGAGTCTTATTTTACTTTTTAATTTCTTAGTTCCCTTCCAGAATTTACTAAACTTTTTAGCTGCATGCTGTGAGGCAAGAATGTCCATTTTAATTTGTTCCTGATTATTAATACAATATTTTAACTTAGATTTAAATACTTTCCTACTATCACACATTTTCTCAAAGATAGGACCTTCTTTGGGCTTTCCATACTGTACATATATTTTAAAATCAGCTCTAGCCTGTTTATGTGCCTCTTTAACATGTTTATTCCAACCATGTACAATTTTAAATTTTGTTGGCTTATCTGACTTTTTACAACTTGTTTTTGATGCATGACTTAGAACATGTACAATGTCCTGATAAAGTTTTTCAAGTATTTGTCTATGTTCCAAGTCATTACACATCCTATCTGAACAGTCACTAAGCTCAATGGGAAAATTAAGGCATCTTAAATTATTATTACATATTTGGTAATATACATCAATTTCATCTGCTTCTCTCATACCCCAAACTGTAGTTTTACACATATAATCATTATTTATTTCTAATTTAGTCTTAATTACCCCAAGATTACACAATATCTTTAAAGGAAAGTGATCAGACCAGTACACATCATACAGGACCTCAGCACTAAGCACTAGTTGCCACGCTGACTTAGTGACCAGACAATGATCTAACCAGCTTTTACAGCCATTGGCCTCACTCAAAAATGTATAGGTATCCGAGGAGATGCCTAACTTTAAAATATCAGCACAAACCCACTCATTGTCTGAACAAAAATCCAACAGTTCACTACCAAACAAGACTGATGGATGGGCATTCAAATCTCCCAAGATAAATACCTGTTCCACATTGTTGTCCTGAATAACAGCACTAATCTCGCCTAAAACATGGGTAAATTCGGGGAGGTTAGTCTGACAGTCTGTTGGCATGTATACACTAAAGAGCAATATCTCACGATTTTCACTTATTATTGCTTTTATCGCTACGATGCGATCACTCGCGCACTTTATAATTGAAACGCTATCAAACACACTTTTGCGCCACATTAATGCAACGCCACCGTAGGGCCTGCCACGCTGAACTCCAATAGTTGGGTCCATGGATGATTTTGCCGTGTAACTGAAGTCTTCATCTATGTCTCCAAGTGAAGCTAAATCATGTTGATACAACCACGTTTCCTGTAGGGCCAATACATCTGCTTGTTTACATAAATTTCTCACACATTCAATACCTTTCTTGACGTTTTTACAGTTATAGGTTATTAATCTGGTTTGATCCATTAATATTAGATATATTTGTACAAGACAATGGTTTCCCTGTCACTTTCTTCTCAGTTTCTTCTCTGCCTTTTTTAAAGTGAATAAACCGTCGAAATGTGATACCTTCTGGCCATAAATTATCGTCCAAGAAAGTTTCAACTTTATGCTTAGGAACAAGTAATTTAAATGCATTGTAAGGCCGCTCTTTTTTCATGTTTATTTTTTCTAGATGGACCACTTCATTAGACTTTATTTTTATATACTCGCAAATATCATTCTCCGTAGTTTCTTTGCTAACATGGGATATAAATAAAGGTAATTTTAACTCAGCAGCCTTAAAATTTCCTTTCCCATTGCATACTGCTTTACCTGTCATACCTATAAATCTATATTTAGGTTTCTTATTTTGTACTACGTGCCATTCACTATTTTTCTTATCTTCTTTCCAATTACCGTTACTGACAATTTGTGCTAAAGTTTGTTTTTGTTGTTCAGGGCAGTTCTGTATTAAAGTATCATTACGTGTAATTGTTGATATTGTAGGCAATAACAAAAGAGCTTGATGTTCATTGGTCTGTGATTTAGAGTGAGAGTGAGTGACGCACACAGCAGAGGGCGCCACCGCCGACACAGAGCTTGTTTCTTCACCGTGAATCATCGCCGTATCGCTGAGAACCTGTTGAGTTTGAATCAAATCATCCGTCTCGTTCTGTTGTACATACCCTCCTCTTTTTGTATTTATTCGTATGTTTTCCGCGGGTATTTCTAATTGTTTAGAATTTACATTAATTTCTTTAACTTCCTCTTTTGTCACATAATTCGCTTTAATTTCAGAAATATCAGCCTTCATAACCAACAAGTCTTTTAATAACTTTGTCACATCCACATGATCAAAGCAAATCGGTGGCAATTTGTGTAAATCGTATGCCACATATAATGGTATTTGTTCTGGATCCATAGTTTTAAACACATTAATAATATCTTCTAAATCCTTTAGTTTTTTATTCTTTCGCCTTGACACCAGTTTCTGGGTAGTCTTTGTAGATACAAACAACAATTTCTTTGCTTCATCAATGTCTTCGTCTGAAAAAGCAGACGCACTAATCCGTATTAAACTTTCGTTGTCAACTACGTCGTGTCTATTTCTTATGAAAGCTAGCACTTCCGATATAACGATATTACAATTTGTACATTTAAGCGTTCTCGCGTTCGCACTTGTCATAGACATTTCCGTAACACTCGATTCACGTCCGTTCGCCATTGCGCGCGCGGGGGGAATGATAATATATCACCTTTCGAATTTACACGAAGAAATGTAGAAGATGGTAGTCGTATCAAAGTGTGTGGTCCATAGTGTCGTTGTTAACTAATATTTGTTTCAAGATACTGTTGAAAACTAAGTAAGGTAATTTTTAGTAACGAGCGGAGCGATTTTATATACTACGAGTACTTAATAGTTTTATAGGGTTCATTTTTCTAGTCATCTTGTCAGTCTTGGATAAACATCTTTTGCTACGTTTGACGGTTTGAAAAAGTTTACGTTTCTGCTTTATTTGTTGAAGTCCAGTTAATAATAAGCACTATTGTTTAAACATTTTGCTTTTTAACTGAGATGGTAAGATTGAAGGTAAAAGTGTTGCGTTGAACAGATTAACAACTGAAAGTAATTAATAAACTTGAAATTGAACTTTAATTGCTCATCGTAATAACAGACGACAGCAAGATTAAATAATAAATATTCCTCACACATTCACACAACGCCATCTAGTCCCAAACTAAGCAAAACTTGTACTACGGGAACTAGGCAATGGTTTATACTTACATAGAAAACACCCAGACCAATGCAAATAATCATGTTCATGCACACAAAGATTTGCATTGAGCGGGAATCGAACCCGAGACCTCTGCGTAGCAGTCATGTCATTAAACCCCTACGCCACAGAGGTCGTCACGAGATTGCATATTCAGTTTCAGATTAGTCGACCTACTTAAAAAAAAACTAAAAACGCACTCTAAAAAATGAACGCATTTTGTTCATAAACTCGCTATCGCTTATAACCAAGTCACTACCTGAATTAGACACGTTTACAACTGGGATTTCCATCACCGAAGTGTCCTCGCATACGGTCATCACCTAAGCTTAATTAAATAGTAAAATGATAATTATATTATATTATGTAATTACATAGGAAGAAGTCACTGATAACGTGCATTGCCATGTCAACAACTTGTCTATATAGCATGTAGTTTGAGGAAAATAATATACTTCATTGTAACAGTTTCATTTTATTTTACTCTATTTGGTGATGAAATAAGAATAGATAGTCATTCATCAATGTCCCACTGCAGGGACGGACCTCCTACCGTGACAGAGAGATACTTGGCCTACTAATACGACGCTGGCCAGACGGATTGGTATAGCGTTTTATTACAAGTTTTCCTTCTTTTTATTTTGTTAAGATCACGAATAGTCCCTTAGTCGGTTTTTACGATACCCATGGGGTGGTGACATATTGTATTCTTAATCCGTCACCACACGGACAATTTGGGTCTAGTCAGCATGGTATATGTTGGGCAAGATTTCTTCCATCACTGGCAACCTGATCTTGGATCAGACAATAATGGGATTGATTGAACGATATTGTTTTCTTTTAAATATTTGAACCGAATACTTCCAAAAATGTTAGTTCCATAATAAATACTATGCCTTAACAAAACAGTCATAATTCCTAATTTTCCTACAACAATCTCAACACCAAGAAGAGTGAAAGATCACTATTAGCGTCTGGTTTTTGTTTCACAAGTGCAGTTGCTACATAATCATTTCGTCTTACACAGTTTAGTTTTAATTTCAATTTGCCTTGCTATGTCCAGACACGACTCAATGTAAAGCTATTTTATAATGTTAGTAAAACAGAAATAATTTCATACTATGAATGAGTTAGTTTGAGAAGAAAATCATATAAAACAGTAGCATGGTGACTAGGTAGTGAACAGAGAGATTTTGGTGTGACAGGAAGGTAAACTATCCACTTAAGTGAAACATCAAATTAATTGTTTTTGGTTCATTTCCCGCACTCGTTAACTCCTGCACTGGGGATCAAGCTCTGGGCCCCGTGTCACAAGGACTTTTACAAACATCAATTTGACAGACAAGAACATCCAGACTCAGGGCACGAATTATTGTCCGCCATTATTTATGAGAAAAAAACTTTACGCAGTCAGTAATGGGCAAATGCTTGTATATATGAATTAACAAAAGGAGCACCGGCTTTGCTATAATCTAGTGTTGCTGACGACTAAGAGCCAACCGCCCTAAGAAAAAAACCTTGCCACATAATATTGACTTGACAGTATACTATTAGTAGGTAAAGCTTCATTTTAACAGTAAACGAATCTTTTAAGGGCTTTGATATACCAGACCTCATTAGTGAACATTAAAAGGGTTGAAAAGTAGTAGCATTTTTCTTTACGTTTCCAGTGTGATCGCGTCTTTTGCCTCTACTATTACAAGTTAGGATGGACGCAATTAGCTTGCGGTTGAATTGCAGTACTTGCATCATTTCTATTATCCAACTTATCTAAGTATAAATATTTTTAGGAAAAACATTTAAAGGAGAAATATTTTTATGATGCTTAACTTCATAATATTATTATTATACTAGCTGGTGCCCTCAACTTCGTCTGCATTTTATTTAACAACAACGTAAATATATACTCTTAAATTGTAGCCTATGTGATATTCTGATGTATACGGTACATTATTGTAAAGTTTCCTTGAAATTCAGTTACTATTTACGTGAAAGATTAACAAACATTCATACTTACAAATTTTGCCTTACAATATTAGTAGGATTTCAGCTGGCTAATAATTTATTAATTATAAATACGATCTTATATAATATAATATTATAAAGGAGATCGCCCCATCTCACCCCATGGGTGTCGTAAAAACCGACGAAGGGACTATCCGTGAATATTATCTTTACGAAATAAAAAGGAAAACTTGAAATTAAACTCCATACCAATCCGTCTGGCCAGCGTGGTATTAGTAGGTCAAATATCCCTCCGTCACGGGAAGAGGCCCGTCCCTGCAGTGGGACATTAATGGGCTGTTTCGATATATAAATTAATCAGAATAATAAATGTACTTTACGTATTTTTATAGATACGTTCGGTGGAAACATTTGGTCTTTAATTGATATGGTGATGATAACAATGAAAATTAAATTCATCAATTTAAAGTATTTAGTACAAGCATGTAAATGTCCGCTGTAATTCGATCGCCAAACCAGCTCACCGTGATCCCAATACAAAACATTATGTCACCACCCCATCTCATCCCATCCGTAAATGTTATCTTTACGAAATAAAAAGAAGGAAAACTTGAAGTTAAACCCTATACTAATCCGTCTGGCCAGCGTGGTATTAGTAGGCCAATTATCCCTCCGTCATGGGAGGAGACCCGTCTCTGCAGTGGGACATTAATGGGCTGTTTTGTTTTGAATTATAATAATAGTATATACTTTACGTATTTTTATAGATAGGTTGGGTGGAAACATTTTGGTCTTTAATTAATATGGTGAAAATAACAATGAAAATTTAATTCATCAACTTAAAGTATTTAGTACAAGCATGTAAATGTCCGATGTAATTCGATCGCCAAACCAGCTCGCCGTGATCCCAATACATAACATTATTGCTCTTTTACTTTCATGGAAAGGTTCGTTGAAAAATGTTTTATTGTTTTATCTAAGTGGAACGGAATATAACTTTACTGTTAATTGTTATTTGTAAGAGGTTATTGTCACGTGTAATTGTTCAATGTAAATGCTGATATATCTTTTTTTATTTTTCATGTGACCAAATAATCATAGGTAAATTGTTTTGGTTCGTTAACTTATTTTTTTATTTTCTTCAAAGATTTCTTACCTATTTAGAATAGATAAGGTGCGTGGAAGATCACGTTAAAATAGTGATTATTTAGGATCAGAATAACCATTTGTGGCTCAGACCAAAAATTTTCTTCGTGGGTTTTGACCCCGCGATCTCGTGCACGGCATCCGCCACGCCACTTTAATATTTAATTTTGTATATTTATACAATTTTTTTACAAATATGGTAAGGTTACAAAGACGCTTTACGTTGATATTCTATGGTGTCTTCCAATTGTCGTTCAATGTCTTAAGTAAAAGAAGTATTACTTTTGATTGTCATTACGAAAATTTCAAAAAAGTAAAATTATAAGAACTTTATTTTAATTGACAAACTCGGACTAAAAGATACTGAAACAAAAATTCCTTCCGCATCGATGTCAAACCGCGCATCTTACTTGTCTCTAACTTAATCTAACGTTGTTAATTAGTAATACTTACTTAGAATAACGGACAAATGACCTCTGCAACTTGATACTAGAGGCTCTAGAGGCTTCACTAGAGGTTTTACTATCTTAAGGTGAACACGTTTACCTATCTAAATTTGTCAGGCTTTTAATAAGCGAAGATAAATTAGTATAACCTTTTGATTCTGATAGTTAGTGCTCTTTAACGTTGGAATTTGACTTTTAATGTCTTTCTATATGTCTAGTTAATTAAGTATACGAATATTTTCAGTTATCTGTTATAATATGTAAATTAGTAATTATTATGTGTTAGAATTTCATTCTAAATAATTTAATTTATAAAGGAAGCTATATATTCAGTTATCGTCAGAATATAATTATTTGATTCTTAAGAGATCGGACTAAGAATGAAATGATTGGAACCATCTTTTCATGTCCTAAAATGATTTTAAGAAAAAAAAAAAGGTTTAAACTCAAATAACATCATAGACATCCCTTAGTTGATTAAGATGACAAATAATGAACCAGGATTTAATTTAAAAAAAGTCTCTCACAAACATTTACATAACTCTATTTTTTTTTTCTTGTTTTCGTGTATATCTTGAACTATTAATGTCCCACTACAGGGACGGGCCTCTTCCAGTGACGAAGGGATACTTGGCCTACTAATACCACGGTGGCCAAACGGATTGGTATAGGGTTTTATTTCAAGTTTTCCTTCTTTTTATTACGTAAAGATAATAATCACGGATAGTCCCTTGGTCGGTTTTTACGACCCCCATGATGAGATGGGGTGGTGACACACTGTATTCTTACTCCGTCGTCACACGGAGACTTATCAGCAATAATTAAAAAGCATAACTTAGTAATAGTTGATAACTTGATACTGAACTAGTGATCTATATTCTATTGTTGCAATAATTGCTTTGAACACAAAATATGTCTCATGATATTAAGCTTATCGTTGTATTAAGACAGGAAGGCGTCGTCATAACAGATGGAAACTAATCGTGGCAATGTCGTACAATCATTAATAAGCATTGGTCTACGTCCGAATGAACAATAATACTGGCTACACCCCTTCACGCAACTTCCTAACACAATGACTAATAACTTCACAGAAAAATCATCTTTATTTTGATATAACTAAAGTTGCTTTTAGCAGTGACGTTTAAGTCGATTGTTTGCAAAAATATTGTCGATTGTACAGTATTGCTTGTGTTGGACCATCATTAGCTGTTATTGATATATCGACTATGACGTCAGAGGATAAGTTAATTTTTTGGATATAAATCTTGTTAGTTAATAAGGATTTGTCATTTTATGTTTTAGGGGGATGCCATGCAACTATTATTCAAAGCGATATTTTTGCTATATACCTAATATAGAAAGAATCATATAAGAACAGAAGATAACCATGCAGGTTTTAGTCTGTCTGTTAGAGTCAGACATAACCACACATCGAGGCTAACGTGAGCACAAAGTAGGCTTTTGTAATCACCTTTAGTACCTATAAAGGCATCTAAAAAAAGGGCAAGCTTTCCTAAATAGCTGTTCATAAGAAATTTATTGATTGAAATGTCTTCAATCTTTGAAATGTGGAATACACATATATAATACATGCATTATCTTCAAAAAGCATACGTACATTGCACATTTATGGCCACTAAAAATAAAAAGGAGACTTGAAAAAAAAACAATTCATTGTACTTGAACTAAACAGTCTAAATACCCGAAAACCGCCAAAATTCACGATCGCATCATTACATAACTATACAAAACTATTTTGCGAAAAAACTTCTTACGTAGGTGGTCTTAACTTTATAGTGTAAAATAATAAGGGCACCTATATGTTCCATTCTATATAATAATGGGGGTACTATTTCTGTGGGCAGTATAATAAAGATCGGTCGTATGGGTGGTCGGATTATAACTCAAAGCTATGGATTAAGTCACATCGACACGTGTGCTTTTCTATGCATTCAAGTGGCTTTAGGCGATTTTATACGAATATACTTTGATATTTTAAATGTTTAATAAATGTAATTGCGTAATTTATTTACTAATAGTCTAGTAATTTGTTTTTATTGCTTTGTAAAATACCTAATTTTCCATCGTAAATATTGTGTTTCCTGCATACTTTGATATCAACCCAATCAAATGCAGTCTGAAAAAACATTAAGAGCGTTTATAGGGCTCACTAGCGCTGCCAATTGAAAAAAAATCATATTTCGCAAATAGGATAAGTAATGAAAATGTTTGATAACAATGTCTTGAGAAAAGGCAATAAAGTATTTGTATAACAAACTCTTAACACTTAAAATGTTTTTCAATTAGAAAATTGCATTATAAACAAAAACGGCTTTCATTCTTGGAAAGTATTCATGGTTTCCTACAGGTTTGATACAGTCACATTGTCGTGTTAATAATAAAAAAACAAGAGTTGAAACTAAATAAAATTAAAACGTCTATTTGGACGCTTAAGCTGCGGTAGGAATATCTGTCCTAATTTTTCTTACAAAACATATAAATACGTGCTGACCGCTCAAAGCTAGATTCCACCTAGAATTACTTATTGTATAATCAGCTGCATTTACTAAATATACGGAAACCATAAATATAAAGCCATGTTTTATTATAACCAATATATTGTGACCTGTACAAATATAATAATTTTTTTTATAAAAACCACCGATAATTTTTACGTTTAGAAATACAAAGGACAGAGCAATTTCGGCTACCGTGAAGATCTAACGTGATTATTTTGTCATGTTAACTACAATAAACGTGCATCTAATTGATAAGAATAGTATCCCTATTCTTTTATGCATAGGGGTGATATTTGAATAAGTAGTTGCTAAAGGACTGGAGTTTCTAGTTATGCATTAACTGCAAAGTCCTTTTGATAATATGAAACGAACCGCGAAGTATTTCGGTAGCATTTGGTGTTTGCTTAGCGGCCATCGATTAAAAGTAAAAATTTCTTAAACAAAATTTCGACCAAATAATAGTATTAAATTTTGCCTACCAGTATAATAGTGTTAAATTTCGTGGATCCATCTCAAAATATGATTGATCTGTCGGCGGTACTTTTGTTATTTTTTTTAAACCGTACGTGGCACGCAAAAGAAATTATTAGTTGCGTACGTAAAGTGTTTAATGTCGGCTTTTATGACTGATAAGTATCAATACTTACTTCGTGATGTTTTTCAACATTCCTGTTTTAAAGAAATTTGTTTTTTTTGCGTTAGTTATGCGGTCAGTAAACAAATGATATTTATTAATTCTGCGCTAGCATTTACGTCTTATTTAGGGACTAGGGTAGATAAAAGTATAACTAACTTTAAATTAAATAAGGACTACCAAAACAGGACCATCATTTGTGGATTTGGATGGATTGCTTATTTATTTTGAGCTTCTGGGAGACGACACAAAAATGAATTTAAAAACAAATATTTTTTAACATGTTAGTGCACCGGTAAGTGCTAATGTCATGGCATGATAATACGGAGATACCTACCTACTCTCCAAGACAGCGTTAATTTCCATGCAAGCTAAATGCAATATAGTATTATGTGTAATAAATAATCCTCACACATTCACACATCGCCACCTTGTCCCAAACTTAGCGAAGCTTGAACTATGGTTATTAGACAACGGATAAACATACTTAAATACTTTTTTTTGTAAATACATACATATTATACATAGAAAACACTCAGACCAATGCAAACAATCATGTTCATGCACACAAAGATTTGCATAGAGCGGTAATCGAACCCAAGAGACCTCTGCGTAGCAGCCATGTAATATACCGACTGCGCCACAGAGGTTGTCTATGTATATCGTCTATATGTAGTCTTGATATTTATACGGTGTGTAATGTAATATCATACAACAAAGTTCAAAAAATTCACAATAACAACAAAGTAAAATTTAGTCATTGTTACTATACATGTTCAAAGAGCTGTTGACCACATATCGGTGCAATAGTTACAACGGGTTTTGAAAACTTATCACATAAAACCTCTATAATTCATAATAAACATCCAACGTAGCTTTACCATCAAAATACCAATATTTACCAGCACAGTTTAGATCGAGGGTCAACCACAATTCTCTGGTAATCATAGCTGTGGTCATGAACGTGGTCTAGTATGGATTATGACACATTAGCAAGCATGCGTTGACAGCCCCGCGCAATTTGCAATTAGCTATGGAAATAACACGCGCTCTATGATACGGTCAATGTAGTGATGGGATTTGTCGATGTTTTGTATAAAATTTATTTAGACTTTATTATTTTTTAAAAACCGTATATATTATCTTTACGAAGCAAAAAGAAGGAAAACTTGAAATTAAACCCTATACCAATCCAAGGCAAAGTATCCCTCCGTCACGGGAGGAGGCCCGTCCCTGCAGTCGGACATTAATAGGCTGTTATGATGACGATGATTTTCAAAAAAGTTACTTTCTTTAATTTAATTTAGGTTTTGTTCGGCTCCCTTTCATTCCTTTTCTTCAATTAGAGTAAAATTCTATGCATTAAAGTCGAATTTGTATAGTAGAATGGGCCTTTGAGTTTTCGTCTAGTTTTTGCCAAAAGAAACGATACGATTATATTCACTAAAAGTGGATTTGAAGCAAAGACAGAGAAAAACCTTATAGCATAGCCTGCAGGTATCAGTTAAGTAAGCATAATAAAACTCTTTGATGTGAATTTTTGTGGTCAGCAGTCTAGCAGCTATCTTGATAGTAGTCCTATCTATCAAGATAGGACATGTATTCTGCCACCGAGGCAAGGCAAAATTGTCGGAAACTAAACGCAGATATTTGGATACTGAACTGTAAAAGGAGCGTTGATAGTATCATAAGCGGTATCAACTTGATACCGCTTATAACGCTTATACAATCAGCTAAAAAAAGATAAGAAGACAAATAACAGGATATCGACACTGTATCGATATTTTCGCATCTCATCACTAAAATATACACGAGGTGTCTTGTATTCACGAAATAGGTGATCATTATGTAATCTCAGAACGTTTCTAGGAACTTAGGGTCATACGTAGTGATAGGGTACTTCAATAGGTACATTATGTAATGATAAATCTTTGCTCAGAGGGTTTTGCCGAGGTGTTAAGCGTCCCTGTGTTTGTAAAACTTTTTTTTATAAAAAATAATATACTTACTTACAATACTAAACAGTTATTTTGCTTCGCGCGGTAATAAAGTACAATACTTGGGATCACTGTTGAAATCAGAAAAAAAATTAAAGAATCATCTATTACTAACCAGCTGTTAGCCACGACTGGTCGCTTCAAGTTGTGTTTTTATTTTATTGAATACTAAATTTTTTTTTAAATCAAAAATATCTTAGTTTCGCATCGTAAAATTAGCAACCTGTAAAAGTCCCAACGAAAGCAGTAAAGCCATTTTGGAGTTTTCCAAAAGCAAACAGACAGATTTACAAATAAATATTGTCAATACTTTTACCAAAGTAAAATTCATTGACATCGTATTTTTCACCGCGTCAAAGCAGTAAACATCTTATAATGAAGCAAGTAAGTTCGATAAAACTTGCTGGCTATCTTCGACCGGTATTTTTATCGTTCGACAAATTAATTACCGGTCTAACACCGGTGTCGCTATCATTAGTACCATATTGGTGTCGCTCTTTTCATTTCAGGTGGCCTTTATCTTATCTAAAGAGGACGTGCGGGTGGTATATAGGCTGCTTCATTGTTGAAAACCGTTCTAACCATACAACAACCTAATTTTAGCCTTAGCACAATAGAACAAAGTCGAAAATCAAATGGAGAAAATGCCTTTTTTTCTGGCAGTTTTCTCGCGACTGTCTTTGTTGGAAATTGAACTTTATTAGCTATAAGATATGGTAGAGTTTTGGATGTATCGAATGGATTTTTCCGGTAGTTTTACAACTTTAGCGGTGTCAAATGACAATGGGCAACTTGTTCCCTGATAGGCATGTAAATAAGTACGTAGATGGATGACTGGTCACCGACTACTTTGTTTGTCATAGATAACGTAAATAGGAACGTTTAACTCGTTTATTTTAGTTGGTAAAAGGTTACTGGCGGTCAAACAAGGTGATAATATAAATAAAAACAATTTGCCGTGAATTTTTAATACTGCTATTTATTTTATTGTTGGTTAGGTAATAGTAAATAAGTGAAAAAGTTTATAAAAATGAGTAGAAATTCTTATAAATTTAGTAATACCCGTCCATCAGCCATTTAGAAAAAAATCTTTTTCATATGACGTTCAAGAGAAAGATGGATGAGGGAGGCGCAGGACCGCGCAAAGTAGGCAGTATTTGGAGGAGGCCTATGTCCAGTAGTGGATAATCAAGCATCAAGACCCGAAAATTTGAAGCTTTAATGATTTCCGTGTGGTGACGAAGTACAATATGCCAGCACCCCGTCTCAACCCATGGGTGTCGTAAAAACCGACTAAGGGACTATCCGTGAATATTATCTTCACGAAATAAAAAGAAGGAAAACTTGAAATTAAACCCTATACCAATCCGTTTGGCCTGGCTTCCGTCACAGGAGGAGGCCCGTCCCTGCAGTGGGACATTAATGGGCTGTTATGATGACGCACCGTTATAATATTCATGCTAAGCACATTACACTCTTTCTAAATCATTCGGTTAAAACGACAAGTTTCTGTGATTCGTTTTCCTAACCTAATACATTTATCTGCTAACCGTCCAACAAAGTGATTAAAGGAATTTTAACTATAGTTAAAATTAATTAATTGATTAAGAGTTTGATTCGATTACATTTCGGTCGACGGTGACTTTCTTAAATGGACTTTTGATTTTATGATAGACGACTTCCAGTGTTTACTGTTCTGAATATTAATTTACGTTGAAAATAATGGTGGCGATTAACTTATATAATTGGTGACGGAGTAAGAATACAATATGTCACCACCCCATCTCATTCCATGAGTGTCGTAAAAACCGACTAAGACTATCCGTGAATATTATCTTTAAGAAATAAAAAGAAGGAAAACTTGAAATTAAACCCTATTCCAATCCGTCTGGCCAGCGTGGTATTAGTAGGCCATTTATCCCTACGTCACGGGAGGAGGCCCGTGCCTGCACTGGGACATTAGTGGGTTGTTATGATGGTACTGTTAGGTTTAGTTTGCAAGAGACCCATACTTGTATTGATAGGTTTTTATAATGTACAAAAAATATTAGCACTGTGGACACCAGGACAACAGGACATGAAATAATATTAAACAGCATTATTATGATTTTGGATTGTTTCCAATGAATAGAAATATTTGATACATTTCCACCAAAAATACCACAAAGATTCATATCGTTACTACCTATATCTAATTACATGGACTGCATTGTACATGTCATCCCTAAATATACAAACACAGGAAATTAAGTCTTATAATAGCTGCAGAAGATTCTATTTTAAGTAAAACATGTCTATCAAAACAACATTGCATCATTGAAATTGTTCCAAATACATTGCGTGCTAGAATAAAGTTGTAAAATCGAGCTTGTAGCGTTAAAGTAATGGTGACGGAATGTAAAAATACGTAAGTTTTGTATAGTAGGGAGGATAGGGTCCCAGTCGGTACCATTCGCGACTGACCGTCGTGTGCCCCACGCGACCTTTCACCTTAGGGGACTGAACAACGAAGAGCGTAGAGTAGTTGATGTCGCACAAAGTTACAAAAAGTTATATTATTAACATTTTTTATTTATTTTTTTAGCTGAACATCGTGCGTAATTAAACTATAATAAAAATAATTAAATGAATAGCAAGACTCTATACTTCATTACTTATTGTGAATAATTTCTGCTTATACAAGTAATAATTTAAAAATAATTTACGCTCTCGGATTGAATGTTAAATTATTTAGTGATTATTTCTTTCATTAATCTCCAGAAATTATTTTAACCAACCCTTTTTTTAATGTAAATTTTATAGAGTTTGCATTTCAACTTTTGTACCCTATGATTAAATCAACTATTTTCTTTGCGCTAGCAAGAAGTTTATTAAATATAATTTTATCAAAATGAATAGGTAGCTTAGCTCTTGGTAGCTTAGGTACTTATTAGTCTTCTTTTATAGCAATTTAGTGGTACAAATATTAATTTACTCCAAAAATTAACAACAATATTCTTTACTTACAATGTCTTCTCTACAGTTTTTCCTGTTCATAAATCGAGAAATATGAATAACTATCACAGATAATCTGTGATAGTTATTCATATTTCTCGATTTATGAACAGGAAAAAAGTATTGATAAATGAATGTATGGCACCAGTCGATTGCAGGGCATGCCAAAAAAAACCATGAATAACTTATAGCGTATATAGTTTTATGGTTCAAATCACGGTCGACTGCTAATGGTTGACCATAGGGTCCGTTTTATTAGATTTTTTCGCTAGACGATTAACGAAACGAGCCTACAGTTTCCGTAGGACAATAGGCATCATAAATTATATTGGACAAACAATCGTTACGCTTTTGCTATGCATAGTAATATTCATTGATGTTTATTGATTTTTACTTCTGTAGTTTTTGGTCATTTTATGATGCTTCTAAATGGCTCTCAGGGATGCAAGCAGTCAGGGGACTTATGCAATTCTGTCTCGATGAGACAAATATAATAACTAATTTTTAGGTTATTTGCTGGTTGAAATGCTAAAGTCTTGACAGGACTTTCTTGGTTTCAATAAACAATTTTACTGTTTTGCAAAATCCTGCAGTGCCCGTTCCTATAGAAAAACATTAACAACATCCATAGATATGACTTTTAATACAGCAGCAGTAAAAATAATCATAACAGCCCGTCAATATCCCACTGCAGTGACGGCCCTTTTCCTGTGACTGATATATATTGGATATTTGGCCTACTAATACCACGCTGGCCAGACGGATTGGTACAGGATTTAATTTCAGGTTTTCCTTCTTTTTATTTCGATAAGATGATAGTCCCTTACTTGGTTTTTACGACACCCCTGGGATGAGATGGGGTGGTGACATATTGTATTCTTACTGCGTCACCACACGGAGATAGGAGTAAAAGTAATAATCCCAACAATTACGCAATATAATAACTTACTACATGGTACTCAGGTAATAAACGTATGTTTATGAGCTTCATAATATTATTATAAAGATATGTTAAAGGACATTATGAGGTTATAAAACAGACAAATATAATTGTGTAATCGTACGGACGACAATATACGTAAATAGTAAATGCACACAATTAAGCATTAAATAATAAAGCATGGCTTTACTCTCCTCTATAAATTATAACGTTATCTGAAGGTGACAAACATGAGAATGACAAAATCAAATAAAACAGAACGTTATCTCAGAAGTTGTAATCAAAACGGACACAGGTCTCTACTGTACAAATAAAAACTGTTAATTAGACGTGACGGATATGAGAAAATGCGTATAAGATTTCGTTTGTCTAGTGACGAAATGTTGTAAAATAAAAACTTAAGCAGTTATTTTTGTAGTCCAGTTTTTGGTTAACTTTAGTATAGCAGTTGTTCTGTAATGATGCAGAAGGTACATGAGAGCAAAGAATTATTTAGAATTCAGTTGAAACGTCTGGAAAAAAATATTTAGCAAAGGGTTTCAATCAGCTGAAATCCTTTACATTGTCTTTTCCTTAGTCAAAATTTCAACAATCAATATTATACCTACATATACAAACTATACCTAGGCAGAGTTTAAAGCAAAAAACTACATCGTAAGACGACGGAACTAAATAAGTATGCTTAGCAGAATACGATAAAAAATATATAAAATTATGGTTATAACTTGAAAAATAAATAAAATATTGAAAAGCGATGTTTAAGGCCGATAAATAAGAAAGCGCATGAAATTATAGGTGGTCTGTGTTCTAAAACTGATGTTAATAATAAATATAAGGAAATACTACAATCAATCCTAAATCACACATATAATATAATATAATTATAGCGTATAATTCCGCAACGAGCACAATATGAAACAACTAATTCTAATGCAAACTAAACACATATTTACATGCCTTATGATAAGGTTGATGTGAACAATCGTCGACTGTTCCACACTAAGATAAAGATATGATAATACCTGCATCAATGTGGTCAAAGGAAACGCCGTGTTTGTCTTCTTATGTTTGATTTATGCTTTCCCGTCATTAGGTTTTATGGCCCATTTATTTTATGTTAGCAAACGCATCAGAATGTGTGTCAGGAGATGCATTTAATGATAGTGCATTCAATAGTATTATATTATCTATTACTGTCTCTTCATTACTAACCAATTAAATGTTAGAATATTTCTGACAATGTCGATTTGCCTGACTTTTTATATGTATTTGTATTTCGTCATTTGTTAACTTTACAGTATTAAATATTAAAATAACGTGTAAAAGAGTACGTTGACAATGACTGGCAATACTTTTATCAATTTTGTAATTACTTAGTTTATTTCCGTGATGTACAAAATAAACATTGTTTATCCTCGAGGTAAAGTAAAAGACAGTAGACATTAAGCTATTTTCATTTTATTATAGCTCAGCATGAAGTTGAATGATGTTAAATCTTTCTATGAATATTGCAGTAAGAATAAATTCACTGTTCTTGAATTGCACTATAACATCCTATGTTCTACGATATTGTAGGTAACAATTAGATTTGCGAAAAGTGACCGGAAACTTTTAAGGTAAATTATATCTTGAATTCTGAATTGGCATTTCTTGCGTACTAAGCAGGAATGATAGCTAGTAGATCAAGAAATGAACACCTACCATTTTACCATTGTTAACAGTTCATATTGACCTTTTAGTGACAGCTAGATTTCTGATATTTCATTTAATGATAACAGATGCACCAATTGGTGCCGTTAACCACAATTTCATGGTCGTTTTACCAAAGCTTTTCACTATCGGCATTATTATCTCCGTTATCTAGTCACATACAATTTCCTGGTAACTGCAAAAGAATTTATCTAAACACGGAAGAGTTGGACAGAGCACTGTAAGCAGTTCTGTGCCAGAGAGCACCGGAGCAATGGTCGCTCAGATAATTTGAGGAGCAGCAAAGCGTTAAGATCGTTAACTTCAGCACATGACGTTTGTCATTTGGACGCAACGACTAATGTGTTGGCACTGAACCGGAACAGCGAATGATTTCTGCTTTCTTTTGCAGATTTTGGAGCAGCTTTTCTATGTATAAAAACTTTTCACATTCCAAGAATCTTGCTGCTAATACATTATAATATTTTCAGGGGTCACAAATTAATTTCTTGATTAATTTGAGCCCACAAATCAGCAGTTCAGAGTAATTGCTGATTGTCCTTATATATTATTGTCCTCCTTATCGATTTCACTAACGGGGACCCCAACGACTACCTCCTATTATGAGCCCTAATATGGCTCGCAAAACCGAACTTGGTTTTAAATACCCGATCACATGAAGTGCAGTATAATTGGCCCTAAGAATTATAGGTGTACGTGTAGGAGGGTTTGGGTCTCTGTTTGCGTGTTTGGCGTTGTTGATCAAGGATACCGAGACGATTCTCTTCAAACTCCTTTTGCTTCAAACGCTTTGAAAGCGATGTTAATATTATTAGTAGGATATTATTAAATCATTGTTGTCACTACCTTATATTAATTTACTGAAAACCACTGTATCATTTAAATCTCCACTTCCTTTAAAATCACAGAAATGTCTTTTATTATACCTTGATCTTTTTCAAATTTGCCAGGGCAATTTAATGATGTGTAGTCATGGCTAAGCAACGGAATAAGAGACAATGGGCAGACTACCGTATTATGTAGGGTTGGCTACCTCCAGAATTTTAAAATTAAGTTACAAATAACCTAAATGTAGTATTGAAACCCTTGTTATTGAAAACAGTAAATTGTATTGTTCTATTTAATTTTTTCATTTAGCTAGTTGACATTCAACAATACAATTTGTCCAAAACTGTAACATTCCTATTTATTATACTTAAATTGAAAAATTGTTTTAACTTAAGTAATTAGTTTATAAGAAAATTTTGCATGCCCATGTAATGGCAAAACATGGTGAACTTATTATACTTTAATCACCAATGTTACTTACCTATGTTTGCAAAGGATTAAATGAATGTGAATGTATTTATCTTGTTTCTTTCCGATGGGTTTTGATCTACAAAAATGTTTTACTGCAACGTCTGTTTTAAGTTTGAGAGCGGAAAATGATTTCTAACTTATTCATGATGATAATGATTTCCACCACTGGAGAGAAATTGGATCTATTACCTAATAAGGGAGGTTTACTTTGCTGGAGCTGGATTTGATTTTGTGCGTTTCACAAATTATCGTTCTGAGTCTGGACGTTCTTTGTATCTAGTAAATTTATGTTTTTAAGTTACCGCAAAGCAGGGCAGGAGCCCTAGGTCCGGGAGTTGTATTTAAAAAAAAGTACTTTGAAATGTCACAAAATATTAATCAATGACGAGAGGCAACCCTAACTACTTTATGACAGGACGATTGTACTACATGACCAGTGGGCACGTGCGATAACTAAAAACCGTGACGATGCCTTTCAAATTTGACAACAGACATAATGTTAAGATGAGCTTCTAAACATGTCTTCTATGTTTTATTGGGCAGGTGCTGTCGTAACACTGTATATCATTACAGGATTTTGAGGCTTTTACTGAGATAATGAAACTCAGCAAAGTTTTTACTTGCTGGCTAGAAGTGTTAAAACACATTGCAGCAAGATATAAATATCTTGCTGCAATAGTTGCTCTATATTAGGTATGTCATCGCTTCTTACATACTCTAGTAAAAAAACAGCTACTTCTTTAAAGCATCTTATTAATGTCCCTCTGGATCCATTAATGTCCCCTTTAATGTCCCACTTCACGGACGGGCCTCCCCTCATGACAGAGGCATACTTGGCCTACTAATACCACGCTGGCCACACGGATTGGTATAGGGTTTCATTTCAAGTTTTCCTTATTCACGGACCCTTGGTCGGTTACGTCACCCATGGGATGAGATGGGGTGGTGACATATTGTATTATTACTCCGTCACCACACGGAGATTTCAGTTTTGATCAGATTTTTTTTTTATCAGCTTTGGCGATAGCACGTATTCTTCCTCCATAATTTCTTTCATGAATTCATTTTCGTATGGTGACGGAGTAGTAGCCAACTTTTTCCTTATGTATTATCTTAATGTATTACCCACCTAATTACAATAAGACTTATTATATGAAGTGGCCATGACTGTACTGTACCAGTTTTCCATGACGTCATTCCTTTTATTATCCTGATTATGTATTGTGTTAATTGAATGTAGTTTTCTCTTATCTATTGAATTACGTTGTCTGATGTCGTGTTCTTGTACTGGTTTTGAATACGTCGTCTAATTTATGTCTTTATTTTGTTACTGTAGTTATTTTAATTCGGACTTTTTGCCTTGTTTGTATCAAATTTATTATGATCGAATAAATAAATCGGGTAATCAAAAATGGGAAATCCAAATATGCAATGCGCAAATGGTCCAATATTTCAGCATACGAAAGAGCTGATATTTGGTAATTTTTGTTTGTCTTCATATGTTAGGATACGTCCTATAACATTTACTTATTTAGCTAAAAGATCTTAGTCGCTGTGAGATGTCCTACTGCATAAATATTTACGCACCCAATACTTTGTAAAAGTTACACTGATGCAAAGCTTGGTCCCTAGTTCCCAGAGTTCAAACAAAACAAAAAAGATTTATATTCGTGTGCAAGAATTACCTCTCTAAAAACACACAATTTTAGGCCAGTAAACAAACAAATTGCTAATTCGTTCTACGGTAACATAGATTATTACGTCCACCAGTGTGCAGAGGGCGCAACCGTCCAGTATGACATTCACCTGTCGTATTTCGCGTGACAACATCCAGTTTAGTTATTTTGGTTTAAAAGTTAATGCTCTAGTGGTTCAGAATATAGGAGGTTGCTTTGTGAAATTAGGCGAAATTGGACAGTTTTCTCTAAATTTATATGAACGGTATTTAGACTTATGATAATATTGGCATGTTTATTTTTGGTATAACTGTAGTTTGCGGTACTCTAGGCAATTTGGCGTATGAAGGAAAAATTGAGCATGTCTTTAGGATACAAAAACCTGATGGAAAGCACAAATACGAACCAAAACGGAATGAAGTCAATCTATATCTAAGTCGTATGAATTTACTCCGTGGCCATTTTTTTGTGGGTCTGACCATACTTGTGCAGTGGATTTACATCGGCTACATCCTCAAAAACGAGGTGCGTTTGCAAACTGTTTATGTGGCTCTTCAATTCAGTCTACGACGGTCACCATCTAAGCGGTAACACTTGTGTTCTTAGTCCGGCACAACACGGGTTAAGGTTTTTTTTATAAGGTAGGTAACCTTTTTAATCATCATCATCATTTATTTTTTACAGACAATAAAATAACGTCAGGTGGTAGGTTGCAAGTTAAGGAAACCGACCACTGTTCATAGCACGTGGAGTTTTTTTTTATGAAAGGTTTAGACCGGAACTGAGCTTGTAAAGTCGGTCAATGGGTTAGATGCGTAGCTTATACCGTATGGTTTATTTTATTTGTAGTAAGTTTTGACCTTATAAGCGGTTATATCCCTTCCACTATATTTAACAACATTTGACAGATTGACGTTAGTGAAGTTCAGCAGTATCTCGAATGTAATCCCATTCGATTGTAAGCGATTTCGCGATTTTTCAAATATCTTTATTTTACACATTTGGATCCTTACATCAACTTACATTATCATTTTATTATTGTTTCTTTCTTCTATGTTAAGAGAATTAGCCTATAGCTGAAAATGATAAAATTATAGTTAGCTTAGGTATTATTTAAAATAAATAATTTATCGTGACACATTCGCGGGTTATAGCTAATCTAAAATATCATATTACATTTTATAAACGTATTATAAAGAGTTCGGGTTTATTCATAGCATTTATTTCTACCGATTATTTGTAATTTGTTTCATAATGGTGGTAATCGTTATTTGTGTCCATCACTAAGGAACCATGGTAACTGAAAAAAACATGGGTACGTCCATAAAATACAATATAATTTGTTCGAAAAATAAGCGGAAGTATTGCGAAACTTCATGGACGTGAACTGTCAAAAAGCTAAACTTACGCTGGAAGGGGTATAGTTCGGAGCATACATTGTGTTTTTGGCTTGAGATATTGTACCTCATATTCTAAAAACGTCAAAGCAATTGCTAATTTTTTTTTTCTATTTTCATCTATAATTTTGACTATTGTTCATGTAAACATTAAAGTAGTTTAAGTAAAGTAAAGTTCTCCGTGTGGTGACGGACTAAGAATCCATTGTGTCACTACCCCATCATATCCCATGGGTGTCGTAAAAACCGACTAAGGGAATATCCGTGAATATTATCTTCACGTAATAATTAAAAGAAGGAAAACTTAAAACAAAACCCTGTAGCAATCTATTTGGCCAGCGTGGTATTAGTAGGCCAAGTATCCCTCCGTCACGGGAGGAGGCCCGTCCCTGCAGTGGGACATTAATGTCTGTTAGGAAGTAAAGTAAAGTAGTTCCTTTAAAATAAGATTAAAAACATATCTAGAAGGTAGGTACACAATTTCGTTGCAGGCCTCTAGACTTATGCTTTCAGATAGCTTCTTCGGAGAGCTTTCCCGGAGCTTCCTACACATGAAAACTGGAAAACCACTGAGTGGTTTTAGTCCGTTCGAGTTCTAAGTGCCTTTACCCTGATATCCTTTAATGTCCTGTATTCTGTTCTCCGTGTGGTGACGGAGTGAGATTGTCACCACCCCATCTCATCCCACGAGTGTCGTAAAAATCGACTAAGGAACTATTCTTGTATATTATCTTTACGTAATAAAAAGTCTATTTGCGTGGTATTAGAAGGTCAAGTATCCCTCCGTCACGATAGGAGGCCCGTGCCTGCAGTGGGACATTAATGGGCTGTTATGATGATTCTGTTCTGTCTGTTAAAAATATTAAATTATTTTAAGAATGAAACTTTTATATTTACAAATTCATTCTCCCATAAGGTTATGAGTTATGATGTCAAAAAAACTTGTACGCCAGTTAACGGATCAACTATAAAAAAAACCTGTAAATTACCATATAACGAGTTAATTTTATCTCGGGATCAAAAACTTATAAAAAAATTTTAGGGAAGCGAATTTGCATTATAATTTTTGCAACCATATTAATCAGTTTTTTTCTGCGGATATTTAGTTACCGTGTAATTTACAGTTCATTTTTTTTTATAAAAAAGCAACGAGTTTTGTGTACAAAGAATATTCGTTATTTGAAACTTTGTTTGTTAGAAACTTCTTGCTGAATTAAAAAAAAATGCCTATCAAAAAAGTAAAAGAATAAACAAAAACGATGAGAAAACGGGAACTAATGAAAACAGAGTAAGTATTCTGAAAATTTGGTATTTTTAAAACCTGAAATCAAAATCGAATTTCATTTGTTTTATTTTTTTAAAAGGACAAAGAGGTTAAATAATTTGATTTAATTTTTTTAGAGGCACAGCTGTACCGCATTACGTGGGAATACTTGAAGGAGGCCTATGTCCAGCAGTGGACATCGATTGGCTGATATGATGATGATGATTTTTTTAACATAGCTAATGAAAAATGCCACAGAGTTTTTGCAGTTTTTTTATATCAAGGTTTCAATATTATTTTATAACATAGAATATTTTACACTCTTTAAAAAACGCTACCACCCTTGTGAAGGTACAAAAAAGGTACTTACAAGAATACCTCCAAGACACAACAATTTATTTCCACTGCTTTCTCTATTCTATATACCAGACTTATGTTACAAATGACGACCTCTTTGGCGTAGTGGTTATATAACATGACTGCTACCCAGAGGTCTCGGGTTCGATTCCCGCTCAATGCAAATCTTTGTGTGTATGAACATGATTGTTTGCATTGGTCTGAGTGTTTTTTACGTATAATATGTATGTACTTAAATAAGAAAATAGTTGTCTAGTACCCATAATCTGTACTATGGGTACTGGACAACGGATAAACATACTTAAATACTATTTTTTTTGTAAATACATAGATATTATACGTAGAAAACACACCATCTAATCCCAAACTAAGCAGAGCCTGTGTTCTGCTTAGTTTGGGACTAGATGGCGTTGTGTGAATGTGTGAGGAATATTTATTAATATTTATTTATTAAATCAAGTAGCACTGAATACTGCTGTGTCGTGATAGAAATAGACCCAACCATTTTTATCCAAGGCTATTCTACGTAGCAGACTTATATTAGAAATGAAGTAGCCCTGAATCACGTACTGCGGTGTCGTGATGGTGGGCGGTGTAGGGCGGGAATAGCCACAGGCCACGCTCGCCGGCGCTATCTCCGCCCCGCCTCACGTGGACACCACCCTAAGGGGTGAACCTTACCGATGTATAGTAAGATAGTTAAGGGTATAGTTTGATGGTTATATATGGTGATTTCAAAATAGAAATAGAATAAGAAGCTTATTATTATAAAGTCACATCTGATGACTTCTGTGGCGTAGTGGTTTTGTAACATGACTGCTACGCAGAGGTCTCGGGTTCGATTCCCGCTCAATGCAAATCTTTGTGTGCATGAACATGATTGTTTCCATTGGTCTGGGTGTTTTCTGTGTATGGTAAATATGTATGTATTTACTTATGTATTTAGTTTGGGACTTGATGGCGTTGTGTGAAAGTGTGAGGAATATTTATTTATATTTTATCTGTCCTCTGTTGCGTAGTGGTTAAAAGTAGTTGCTACGCAGACGTATTAGGATCGATTCCTGATCAATGTTTGTATATTTTAATAATAATATATGCGTAGATAGTCGCTTTTTATTTTAGTAACGTATTTTTGTGTCATAAGAAATTATTTAAAGGGAATGGTACTGTAAGAAAATATTAATAGTCTTAGTTAACTTATCTTGCTAATACATATAGCCTGTCATTTTTCATTAGTCAAAGTTAACGATACCCTTAAGGTGCATAAAAACGTTCCTATTTACTCTCCTTCTGAATCAATCGAGCAATTAGGTAGTGGAATATGCTAAAGCTAGATATGGTTTGTTTTATTCGTGTAATTAACTGCTGCTCCGCGTGTTAACGAATACCTTCCGTAGATATGCCTAACAGAATACCAGCGCTGTAGTGCCGTAGTGTCTATAGCGCCGATTACACTAGACTACATGTAGTCTCCTACATAAGGACGTCCTAACTTTTTAGTGTTAGGACGTTCTGTTTACAGTGTCCTACATGTGATTACACTAGACTACATATAGTCTCCTACATTTAGTCTAGTGTAATCGGCGCTTATGACGCATGAACGCTACAGCAATTAGCTGAGTTAGGTCAAATTTTGTGTACATTTATGTTTTATATTTAAATTCATTTATTGTATGTTTTTTGTGTGTAATAAAATAAAAAAAATCTTTATTTCTTTCTATTAGTTGTTAATACTTCAACTCAATGTCCAACATAATTAACTTAGCACAACACAAAATGATACCGGAAAAAGGCATAATATTCTACTAGAAGTGGTCTGCACTCACCCCTCTAAAGCTAAGGATATCGATCAGCAAGGCTATTGGGCTAAGCGAGTAGCCCCCAGGGTGAGGCGGCGATGTCCGTACCATGACGCGTGACCTCTGGCCTCTGCCCATAGTAGAGTTCACGCGACGAATAAGTGTGCGCTGTTTAAAGGATAGTAGAGTTCACGCGACGAATAAGTGTGCGCTGTTTAAAGGAAATAGAGCAATTTAAAGTACAATAAGCAAGCCACAAATATTAAGGTAAAAATTACAAATAAAAACATACAAAAATGTATAAAAAGGACACAAGGACTTCTCGATAGTCACAATTATGTTGGTTTACTTTGACGACCTGGTACAGATTGCAGGAGGTCACAATCGATAAAAGTGGTATAAAAGGAAGAGGAAGGTAGAGAATAATGTGATTCAAGAGGAAGGTTTATATGTATAACACTGCAAAATATAGTATAGAAACCTATATAAATTCAGAGATTTCTAATGAAGCTGTATTTTAACGTTGTTTATGGACGTTCTGTAGTTAGAAAATATACAGTCCATTTTGTAACGTATATAACTAACTCAAATTAACATGAAACTAAAAACTCACATCAATTTGCCGTATGGCCAACAAGACCGTTTTGCGGCGTGTCGCACGGAACGTTCCGATAAATACAAAAGAAAATGGCTCAGTGAGTCACGAAGGTCGACGGGGATGACATGCAACTGCCACCAAAATTTATCAACACTAACTTATATAAAAACTATGGAATATTTGACTCTATTTTAAGATGTTAGAAGGTCATTTTATATTATATTATATACTTAACCAATTTTGCAGCGACTTAAGTTCTAAGAATAAAGCACCGATTACACTAGACTACACGTAGTCTCCTATATGACGTAGAAGGCACTTTAAGTAACTCCTAAGTACTGGTATGAAAAGCAGTTGTTCATTAAAGGATCCCATCTCTTGACATCCTGCTAAACAGTTGCAAATTATAACTCCCTTGTCCTCCTTCGTTGCTCAACTTTTTCAACAGATTTTTTTATAATATCAATATTCTGCATTTCTTTCATCATTATGAATTAATTCGGTTTATTATTTCCTGCTAGTCGGGCCGCCGCAAAAGACATTGAACATTTACTTCACATACTTAAGACCTTTAAATTACTGTAGAGTGCTCACCCAGAAATTATTCTGTATGAGGACTCTACCTAACCCCTCACTCGAATTTAAAATGACATTATTTATAAAAGTTTCAGATTTATTAGTGTTATGTTCTAAAATAGGCTTGCTCTGAGATCACTGTACAGCTTTTAAGAGGTCAAATAGTAATAAGTACTTCCCACAAACAGAAGAATCATGGTTAGTGAAGTTTCCTCGATCCTGATTGTCAAAGGAATCACCGATAGCCTTGAATGTTAGTATTTACCACTAGATAGGAAAGTTAGCTTTATTCAAACTTTGAAACAACAGTATTTGAACAATCTCTGAGGATTTATTGGATAATCGATGACCAGTTGTGAGTTCACCCATAAACGATGTCAAATATATTATGAAACTAGCTAGCTCCCGCGACTTCGTCTGTGCGTTATTAGTATTTCAAGTACTTAGATTAAATTATAATCATAATATCTTTCTAAGTTGTAGTCTATATTTTATTCTGATATATTAACTATAATATTGAAAAGTTTAAATATTCAAGGACATCTCTACACAGCACCATCTGTTCCCAAAGTAAGCTAGGCTTAGTTAACCTGCTTGTGTTATGGGTAAAAGAACAACGAATATTAGTACCTACCTATATCCTTTTTTTTGTAAGTAGGTACATACATAAAAACACTCACACCAATGCAAATAATCACGTTCATGCACACAAATATTTGAATTGAGCGGGAATCGAACCCGAGACCTCTGCGTAGCAGTCATGTTATATAACCACTACGCTACAGAGGTCGTCAAGTTTAATAAAAATCCATTCAGTAGTTTTTACGTGAAAGAGTAACAAATATTCTTCAATACTAACAAACTTTCAAGCTTATAATATTAGTAGGATACATTGTTTCGGTTCTATCATTCATCTAAAACGTAAATTCTTCCGATGACCGTGTAAGATGGGACAGATAAAAAAGGACTTTTTAAAATACAGATTATAATTTGTTAGCTACCAACCGACCGGCAATAAATTAGACGGTTTGTAAACATAACGCGAATTACGGTTTTATTTATGGCTTTTTTAATCGATACGTGTTATTGGTAAAGGTTGTAAAAATAATTTTGTAAATTAATAAAGATTGGCATTAAAATACATTAATTTAAAAAAATCCATAATCAGGTGATGGGTAACTTTAGCAGAACTCTCACTGAATACAGTACTAGGCAGGTAAAGTAGCTAGTAAAATATTACAAACTAGCGACCAACCCCGCCTCCGCACGAGGACCTACTACAGAATGTCCCTAAACATAGTTTAAGTACAGTTTCATTAGACGATTACATTAGAAATCTCTAAATTTATAAGGTTTATAGGTATGTATGAAAAAAAACCGCATCAAAATCGTTAATGAAATCAAAAGTTTTAATGATTTAAGCATACAAAGGGACAAAGAAAGCGACTTTATTTTATACTATGTATAGATATAGATAACCCCCAGACAATATCGCACTTCTAGGAATTCCTTCAGTCCTCCGCTATATGCAGCCCTCAAGACCTATGGGCAGACAACGCAGTTGCTGAATAGCATTATACCCCTTACTCATAAACGCCTCTTAAATTTAATTACTGTTTAGCGAGATTTTTATTAGGTAAACCAACATTATACCAAACAAAGCCGTAAGAATTTAAGCTAATCAATTGACTAAAATTTAAGAGGCGTTAATGAGTAAGGGGGTAAATCATTATTATTCTAGTCCAAACTTTTAAAGCCAGTGGGATGACAAAGCAAAATAGTCTGACCACCTGTCATTATGCACTGAACTATCTTGCATCAAAATATTCTGTTTTGGTTTATTAAATTATGATGAAATATATACGTTAGGACAAATCGTTATGGTGTTCCTTTGAAGAGATAAGTACCGTTGGCAAATATTAAAACATATTTTTTTATGATAAATATTTCTCTACTAATTGCTTCACCTGCCTCTTTTCATATCTTTCTCTGCATCACCCTAAGGTTAGCTGGTAGACTATGCTTTTAAGCATAACCACCTTTGTGGTTGTACAGAAAGAATAAATAAATAGAAAAATGCTAGGCTGAATACTGAAATTACTTAGACTGTAAAAAATATTTTATGACCAGTTAGGCAGTATCTCGTCGCCTGAATGCTTATTTGCTCAACGGACCATTTTGACGAATTTCACTTTTTAATGCAATTTTATTAAGGATCAAATTGCGGTTCGATTGGTATATAATACTTGCTGTTTGGACTTAAAATACATTATTTATAAGGAATTTAAGTTTTTGAAAACTAACACAAGGGAATTTAAGCTTAATGCTTAATTGCTCAAAGTCCGTAGAGAAACACCAAACGTGCATCCGAACATCGATTAAGTGCTTAAGTATTCAATCTCCTTACAGGTAACCAATCACGACATCGCATTTTGATGACGCAATACGCCGCCATTATTAATTTATTTTGTGACGAAGCTGGTGCTCGCACGCATTTGAGTTAAAACTAACGCGAAATATAGAAAAAACGTATTAATTTTAATAGAAAACAGTACCTGAAATGTCCGTGACGAAATATAAATCGGAAAATATAGTCACAACTATAGAAAAGAATCGGTAACTTGTATTTTTGTTAACATTTCTTTGCAGATTATCACTGCGTATCGTTAACTTATAGTACAGGATGTTTAAATTTAATTCTTATAATTTCAGATTTAATTAAATCTTTAAATCAAATTGTGACGTATCTATAAATTAACAGATTGTTTCGAACATTTCGTAAGGTTGTAAAATATAACTAATATAATAATAAAAAATATTGCTTTTGTGCGGTGACTGTCAAAATATACCTGCTACTTGCATGTTTGCTAATTGTTAAATGGGTAAATTTCTTAGCATTAAATGGGTAGTTTTGTGTTTACGTATACCTACGCTTTGTGTTCGCAATGATGTTAGATGCTAGATAAGAAGATTAATACTATTTTTTACTCGCCACAGATCCATTGCTCACATTGTAAATCTATTTTTATTATGTCCGTTGCTTTGCATTTTCTTCCCTATTTTGGATGAGAAATTCAGAACTAATTACGCCGTTGAGGAATGAATAGCCCATAAACTAAAGAATTCCTTATGAAAACATAAAGAATCGTCAAAAAAGGGTTAATTTTCTTAAAAAAAATCCAATCTAAATTGTTTAAATAGTGTCAGTATATTAATTATTTTTTATACGTATAGGTATGATCTTATCACCTTCTTATTTTCAATTTATGTCGTTTTAATTGTACATATTGAAATGAAGAAGTAGAGTCACGGTAATACCATAGTTCCATTTTATGTTGACATTACGTACGATGAATCAAGAATCCGACGAAAGAAGAATACGACGAATACTTACTAATTCAAATCAGACACTAACCGAAAAGAAAATAAAATATAATAGAAGTACCTACAAATATATGAAAGCTGACGACAAAGCCTTTATGGAATCTCTAAGGTTTTGACAGGATCAGACAACATAAACAATACCAGGCGAAGTAAACGATCTTGTATCGGTACAAAAACAAAAAATATTGTATTTTTTATTTATACTCGTATTGTATTATGTAATTATGTGTTGGGAATTATTAATAATTACTACTAAAAGTAATAAATTTCGATCGATTAATAACGTTTACCAAAACATGTAATTATTATTAATAATAACAGGTAATTATTAATAATTTTCAATTAATCACATTTACCGTAACATATATATCAGTGTTTTTTTTTTAATTCTGTGTTTTTTTTAATAATAAATAGCCAGTTAACTAGTTACTTTTTTTTACCACGATACCCAAACACAGTATTTGGTTATAGGGCACTTAAGTACTAAATATATTCGAATGCAAAATGCTCAACCTCCACTCCAGTAGTGGTCTATCTCCAATTGCATAATTTGTTTTGTGTTTATTTGCTCAACCTCCATAAAAAATTGTGAAAATAAACATAACTCTTTGACTTTTTAATGATTATTTGTAATATTAATTTAATTTATTATTATTCATAAACACGTTAACTATTTTTTTAATATAATTTTTTTATAAAATCATATTATTTGCTTAAACTAATCAATAAAACGTCTCTGGTGTAAAATGTTGCAAATGGAGGTTGGACATTTAAGTATTCGTGCGACGATCTATTAAGAATCATGGAATGGTCATTAACAGAGGTAACAACAGGCATGCTCCTGCAGTGAAACGCTTATAAGCTGGTAAGGTTATATCATTATTTATATTAATTTTTTTTATTTCCAAGTTTCTGACTTTTAAAAAGAGAGATGTCCTTATAAGGTAGAACTATTATAAACAAACATTAGAATTCAGAAACAAACAAATAAGTACGCACTCAAGACCTAAACGTCTTGCCCTGCGTGGATCCTCAACCCATTTTTTTAAATAATTATTACGTAAAACAAGTTAAGTAAAAGAACTCATAGTTTATTTTCTTGCAAACCCTACTTGCACAAGTCTGGGCACGGCAGTTTTTTGTAGCTAAACGCGAGGCCATCTGGCAAGGGTTTTTATTTTTGACAAAAAACAGTTGCCTGACCCTTTCTTACCTTGACTAGCCCATGTTTTTTATTTAGAGACCCCTCACAATATGTTGAATTACCGTATTAGTAGATTTCTAAAGGCTCGATGAAATTTTGATTGAACCAAATGGATTGTCCTAACGGTTTTGTGTTGTGTTCTTTTTTTTTCAAATTATTAGAAATTGAATAACGTATAGTAAATACTTTTTTTACTGTATGAATAAGACCTCAAATGTTATTTTTGTTTTGTTCAATATTATGATATAATTACACGTTTTGAATACGATTTTTTGTTTAAAAATTTATGATTTTACAGTAAGTAAATATTTTAAAGTACATACTATACACTTCTCATCAAAAAAATCGAAACAGTTGCAAGTTTGTGTTTTATAAGGATTATCTGAAAAATTTGTATATTTAGGAATATGTGTTATATATCATTTAATAGGGAATTTAATGAGGTTTTCAAATAATGATGTTAATGTTCTAAATTCAAATTAAATTTTCATAGATTTCGTATTTTGTTTAACAAGTCGTATTTGCCCTGTACGTAGTTTGACGGAAAATGATAAAATTAGGCACGTAAATGAAAAAAAAGCTAGGCAACGTTTATTTAATAACTCGGATACCATTCCCGATCTCTCATTACTGCTTCTGTACGGTTTTTCATCGATCGGATGAGAGTCACGATCAAAAATAGTGGCGCTCTATTCCATTCCTCTTGGATTGCATTTTAAAGCTGGCTAAGTGTTTTTGAGGCATGATCTTTTACACTAATTCGTCTTTTTTATTCAGCCCATAGATTTAAAATCGGATTCATGTCCGGGCTTCTTGCTGGCCAATCAATAATAGAGATATCGACTTCAGTAACATAATCTCATACGACGCTCGCGGTGTTTGTCCTAGCATCCTCGTACATAACTGTTAAACTGGGGTCAAATAAATGTGCATAGGGCATCACAAGAGGTTCAAGATACTGTTCAATGTACCTATGACTGTTAAAAAAGGGCAGACGAGACCCAAACACAAAGACAAACTCGGTCTTGTCGTTGCCACAATTTTTTCCTCAAACAGTCCATGAACCGCCACCATGGATGGCCTTTTCTTTTAATTCTGCATGGTGCAAAGCGTTCTCCATCACTTCTGTAGACCTTAGTCCTTCGATCGTTACCATACAATACAATTTTGCACTCATCAGAAAGGAGAAACTTACTCCACTAGATGTATGACCAATTTAGGTAATTACGTAAAAAGTTAAGGCGCGCTTTTCGATGATCTGCAGGTAGTTCCTCCCTATTTGTTGGCTTGTACGGTACAAGTCCACGTTTCTTCGACCTTCTTCTAATTGTAGAGTCACTTACAGCCACCATAGGTTCATCATGAAGCTGCTGCTGAGGTTGAAAGACATTAAGGCCTAGACTTTGTAAGAAAGGAGTTACTATAAATCGATCTATTTGGTCAGAATTTACCTGTTTTCTACCAGATCTCTAACGGCGCGTGAACAAACCAGTCTCTTGATAGCGTTTGCAGATTCTATGAAAAGACGAGAGGCTAAGATGCAATATTTCAGCCGTAATAACCTGACTAAGTCCAGAATTCAGCTATGCCACCACTTGGCGGTTTTTGCGGGTAAACATCGCATGGACGCAGTAATAAGAGGAGCGAGGAACTCTGGGTGCGCGACACGAGTTATTAAATAAATGTTTTCTAGCTTTTTTTTCATTACGTGCTTAATTTTATCATTTTCCGTCAAACTACGTACAGGGCAAATACGACATGTTAAACAAAATACGAAATCTATGAAAATTTAATTTGAATTTAGAACATTGACATCATTATTTGAAAACCTCATTAAATTCCCTATTAAATGATATATAACACATATTCCTAAATATACACATTTTTCAGATAATCCTTATAAAACACAAACTTGCAACTGTTTCGATTTATTTGATGAGAAGTGTATATAAAAAATCAAAAGAATACTACTACTAATAAAAATAACATTTCAAAAAAAGATAAAAATTTCATTTCACCTCGGTGGCGCGCCGGTAAAGCCAGCGGCTGCCGCGCATGAGGTTGTGGGTTCGATCCCCACGCAGGACAATAATTTGTGAGATCCACAAATTATTGTCCTGAGTCTGGGTGTTATATGTGTCCGTTAATTGATGTTTGTAAAAGTCCCCGCGACACAGGGCATGATCCCTAGTGCGGGAGTTGTCTTTTTTAAACAAAACAAAAAAATAAAAAAAAAATTCAGAATATTTCAATGTTATTCTCGATACCAATATAAAAAAGATTTAGTCTTTAAAATAGGGCCTTCACACCGTAAAATTTATACCTTGGTCTCATGAGGAAGACCGTCTTCTGTCCACATCATCCACCTCCAAGCAGTAGTGTAAAATGGCTGTTGTGATTAGGTGAAAGGGTGTTGTAGCTAGTAAAGTTACTTCTGTCTAAAGTATGTAACTTACCATCTGTATACACCATAATTATTTAGTTTCCGTTTCTACGAGTATTTGAATGTATCTAAACTTAATTAAGTCATTTCACCTCATTTTATTTACTAACTTATATTTTTATTCCTTTTAAATAAGAATACAGTTCAATCAGCGATCATTACCTGTAATTTATTTCTTGAAATTAATCCCTTCTCTATAGACTGCTACAAAAGTCAAACATTTCTATAATTTCAATGGTACTCAGGCCTCTTTTTTTAAAAGAAATGATGCTTACTTATTTATAGGGTTCTGTATAATATAAAAATTTTAACTGGAGTCTTCATAAACAAGTGACGTGTTTTGCTAGGTCTACTATCTGTTCATTCATGCACGAATGGGTTTCCTCTGTTAGTTATAAAAGAGCTGTTGTGTCATCCAAAAAGTACCTTTTTAGTGCATTAAAATAAACAAAAAAGATTATTTAAACTTTATGTATGTAACTATAGCTAGGAAGGAAAAATTGATACAAAACCTTTTAAGTTTTCCTCTATAGATGTTTATGAGTGCCTCTACAAACCATTAAACTGCGGAACCCAAAAAATAATATAAAGAACTGGAAATTAATTTCTCATTTCATATTTTTTGAATAAAACCGTCGAAACCTCGCAATTACAAATACAAAACGCACGCGTCAGACATCCATAAGATTCAAGATTATTAATATATATTTTGAATGGCATCGTTCCCAATTTAAGGGTATACAATCTGTCTTAATAATCAAAACGACAGCCTGCAGAAATCGTAATACTGAAGTTCAAAAGCTTGCCGACTCTAGTGCCAATCGAAGTGCTTGAAAATTTAAGAAAAAAAAAACTCCGGTTGGCGACCGAGAACGAGTGAATGAATGTAATAATCGTGATGCGGATCTCTTTATTTATTCTATTAAATACTTTATACAATAGGTATTTGTAGTTCTTTGTTCGTTATGCGGGGGTTGCGTACTGTTGGAATGCAATGACGATTGCATTGCAAGGGGAACTGGTTGACGAAATATTATGATTTCTTGATAAAATACCATAAGTTAAACACATTAGCGATGGCAGGTCTCAAAATGGTGGTGAGTATGAATATTTTAATATCGATAGATTCACAAATAACGCGGACAGTAGTGATTTTAGTCTATGGCTGCTGTGCGTATGATACATACGATTCCCGTTTAACGCAAATTCTTACCTTGATTTCCGTCATTACATCTTCTTTCATTTAGCGAAGTTTTCATAGGAATCGTAAACGATGACTTAGGCAAAGTTTGCAGTAGTTGCAACAAGTAGGTATGGACCTACTATTTCTACGAAAAGACGACTTCGGTGGAGCGACGGTAGTGCAAGCGTCTGCCGTGCACGAGGTTGTGGGTTCGATCCGCACGCAGGACAATAATTTGTGAGATCCACAAATTATTGTCCTGAGTCTGGGTGTTCTTGTGTCTGTTAATTAATGTTTGTAAAAAGTCCCCGCGACACAGGGCATGGTCCCTAGTGCGGAAATTTTATAAAAAAAATTAAATGAAGGCAAATTAGTCACATATCAGTATTGGTACCTTAATACGCTCTTACGATAAAGCTTCATATAGTACATATCTCTTTAAAACATCACTTATACCAATGCCATATGAACACGAAATGTGAATTAAACAAATTATAAATCATAGCTAAACAGCCTTGTGAATAGCCTTAGTACAACACTTTAAGTCTTTTGTCTAGTTATGAGTTCCCGTCTTTATCAAATGAGACATTATAAAGACATATTACCGTTTATAGCTATGACAGTATGAATAGAGAATCTGGAACGTCCTGAGCTTAAAGTCGTAAGAGGTGATGAAACAAAGTCGTAAGTAGAAGTGGCACTATTGACCTAGTTGGTTTTTGTTTTATATTTGCTTAATCAACTTTCATGGCTTGGTAACTATGGTACTAAAGTATTCTATAGTAAACGTTTGCAAGTTTATGCCTTAGTTGTAAAGCGGTCGTTTATGAGGAAAAAGGGTGAGATTTCGAATTACATGAAAGGCAATTAATTGTGCGATTCACAAGAGTTTGTTTCAAACTAAGGGCTCTTTTAATTTAATCATTTTTTCTCTTGTTTTAAAATGATTTCAAATCATAGAACATTTAACAATAGATTCAAAGCATATCTCCTGGAAAATGTTGTTATAGCGTAGAGGAATATATTAACGACAGATGTTATTGATTTGTACTATTTATTATTAATGTATATGTGACAGTTGTGGAAATCAAAGGGCCTTTGCTCAGCAGTGGGATGATAAGGGCTGATACGATACGATATGTATACCTTAAAGCATTCAATAATTGCCTTTAGCTTTAATTTAATCTTGTATTTTGTTATGTACACAAATGTAATTTTGTTTCAAAATAAATGTCTAATGTCTTATGCGTTTCGTATCGGACCGCTGCAGTGCCGAAGCGGTGCGTTTGTCGTATGGCGCTCGGTCGGTCGTTTGTTTTCATACAAAATGCTTCTTATAACTTCAAGTCTGTAAAATTTATCTCATCTCTCAATCATATACGCTAAAATACATGGAGAAATTACTACTACCTATCTTCAGACAATCTTTCAGACACACTAACCTCAATGTCAAAGATAATTTCAACATTTTGTTTTCTTAACATTACAACCAAAAGAATGAAGCGTTGCAAATTTATTACATCACACTTTCCTCTACCAAAAAAACAATAATTTCATTGTGTATACATTTTTCGTCACTTTCATCTCAGCAGATAAGGTTACTGTTCAACGCATGCGCGATAAACTCATGATGGACGATCGCGTGAAACAGTTCTCACGCATAGTTTTACAACTTTTAGACGTGGCAAACAATGAAAATTTAGTCATTTTTGTAAAGCAATTCAATTATTGAATTTTTCTTTAAAAGCAATGTCTTGAATGTGAATGCATTAAATTTATCTTTTGATGTATTCGTGCATCATAAACTGTAAGTTTCTTAATGGTACCTATTGAAATGGTGTCCAAATTTATAGACAAAGTAATATATTTTAGTAATAAGTTAGTTAAGCGAAGCGAAAGACCGAGTTCTGTGGCGCGTGTTGGGAGAGGCCTATGTCCTTGGCTAGTTGATCGATTGATTGATTGAATAAGTTAGTACCTACTGAGTACTTCTGACGGCTTCTAGTGTATTGGCAGTACATGGCATGCAAATGTAATTTTTTTTTCCATGGACATTCGATATCTACATTGGTTTGGGTGTTATTCTCTACAATTTGAATGTGTTTACAAAACAAAATTAAAATAAATAGGAAAAAATAAGAAGGAAAACTTAAAATTAAGAAGGAAAACTTGAAATGAAACCCCATACCAATCCGTCTGGCCAGCGTGGTATTAGTAGGCATAAGTCATCCTCTGTCCCGGGAGGAGGCCCGTTCCTGCAGTGGGCCATTAATGGGCTGTTATGATGATATAGTACATAGCTCTGCTTAGTTTGTAGACTTGACTTGCAGTAGTTTAAGATAATAATTATTATCTTAAACTACTCCAATTATAATTACTTATTAGAAATATAGAGGCTCCAATTAAGCAGGGTTAGAGAACGGTTTGATTTTTTTTTCAGCGTTTTAATCGTACTTGGTTTAAGTCTTTTACAAGTACCCAAAAAAAAACTATTAAATTGTCTATTCTATACATTAATAAGTATGAAGGCGGATACAAACTGATAACGCGCCGCACTGTGATGGAGATTGATCGCGTCACCGTTGTGTGTAAATATATTGTCTTTATGTACGTGTGCTGTGCCCACTGGACTTGCTACGTGGGATGCGTTTAGTTAGTGTATCATAACAGCCCACTAAATGTTCCACTGCAGGGACGGCCTTCCTCCCGTGACGAAGGGATACTTGGCCTACTAATACCACGCTGGCCAGACGGATTGGTACAGGGTTTTATTTTAAGTTTTCCTTCTTTTTACTACGTAAAGATAATATTCACGGGTAGTCCCTTAGTCGGTTTTTACGACACCCATGGGATAAGATGGGGTGGTGACTTATTGTATTCTTACTCCGTCACCACACGGAGAGTTTCTTTATATACAAGTATAAAATACGACCACAAACAAACACTTTCCACATCTCAATGTCTCAGAATTTGGTAAGCGGTTGGCAATAAATCGGTTATGTGATACGTGACCGGCGCGGGAGTTGGACGTGATCATCATGCATGATGGTAACTGTGATACTTAGTATTAAATAGAAATAATAGTGGTTTTAATATTGCCACTTTATTAAGGATAATGGTGAATATGTTTATTATCATAAATTTCATTAGCTTTGTATAGTCAAAAACTAAATAGCCTTATCACCTCTAGAGTTAATATTAGTTGCATGTCAGAAAACTATTAGGTTCAATATCGCACAACAAAACATTAGCTAAATCATGACGCTACTTTGACATATCAGTTCTTTTGTATTAGCAAATAGTCGTTAGATATTTATAAAAACAAATAGTAAAGTCAACGTTATTGACTGTTACTAGAGCATATTTTCGGTAAAACGTTTTATTCTAATGAATTTCTCTCTTTTTTCCTTCTATGTCCATCCCTATCATTTCTTGCATGACGTCATTGGCGCATATTTCAATTTAGAGTTTTCGTAATTTTATAATATAAAACAAATTAGGGTAAACCACCTAATCGTTAAACCGACATAGTGCTCCGGATTGCCCGGTTAAAGTGGCGGTGGGCAGGGCACATAGCGCGAAGAACCGACAGCCGCTGGGGCAGAAAGGTTCTAGAGTGGCGACCGCGTACCGGAAAACGCAGGGTGGGGAGACCCCTCACACGGTGGACCGACGACCTCATAAGAACGGCGGGAAGCCGATGGATGAGGGAGGCGCAGGACCGCGCAAGGTGGCAATATTTAGAGGAGGCCTATGTCCAGCAGTGGACGTCAATTGGCTGAAATGATGATGATGATGACCTAATCGTTAGAAATCCTACAATTATTGGCCCTTAAGAGTTAAAAGTGAGTAAAAAGATGAAAACACTATAGATTATTCCAGTTCAGTATGATTATTCAAGTTCAAATATTATTTATTTAATATTTTTATCATATTTTATTTATTTCATGTGTCAACATAGCAACAATAAATTTATCAGAATCCTTATATTAGCATTAGTGCCAATAATATTTATTAAATACTATTCAATCACATAATAATGATTAAGTATAAGCAAAGATTAAAGTATTTTATCATTTTATGATAAGTATTTTATATTTTAGTCTGACACGAAGTCCACTCTTAAGGTGCCAACAATTGGGTGGCTTACCAGCCAATATTAAAATTCTACATTTTCAGTTTTTTTGAAATGACAAGCTTGTAATGTCACAAGTAACAAGTTGACTTTAGTTTTAAATTATTTAATGGTTTTTCATGGTTTTACATATACAAACTCTACAGTTTAATATAGTGACATTTGTATTGTGTTAGTACATATTATTATTTATTGCGTTGAAGTGAAAGTTTAAAATAGATTGCACTTTTAATCTAAGCATAGTTTTGATTACGGTCAACCATTGACGTCAAGCTCACGCATAAACATTAAATAACGATCTTAATGAATTTGAATTATGATAGAATTTTTTTTCAAAACTGATAAAGCCATTTCGTTTTCGGGTATACCTACATTAAAAACATTTTTAGAAATCATCATCATAACAGCCCATTAATGTCCCACTGCAGGGACGGACCTCCTCCAGTGACGGAGGGATACTTGGCTTACTAATACCTCGCTGGCCAAACGGATTGGAATAGGGTTTAATTTCAAGTTTTCCTTCTTTTTATTACGTAAAGATAATATTCACGGATATTCATTTTTAGAAAAGCTACCTATAAAATTCGATTTTTTCTTTGCAGGTAATATCTTTTCATTCGAATAGAAAAAGATAGTGTGAAGCCATTTAATTGCAGTAATTAGGGTTCTTTGTATACTTGCAGAAAACGACTACCACTGCCTTTTAGACAATTTGTGTCAGTAGAAAGCTTACTAAAGTTCCTAACAAAGAAATAGGAATAGTTCTATTTATTAGCAAATGGTGTTCTTAGCACATCTAAATAGAATCTGATTGATTCAGCAAATCCATATTAATTTATCCAAAAAAGAACACAAAAGGATTCCCACTTCTTTTGAGTTGTAAATCAATTTAATATTTTGATAATAAAATAAATATAATATTCACACTGTTGACTTCGCACTTTTATAATTAACTAAGAAAACAACATAAGGACCCGCTAACACAATATCTAAACTTAATTAATAAACCAAAAGCGGCCAAACATCCGTTCAAAACTGAACTTAGGACCGTATTCCAAAAAAACTTTGAATCTTTCCCACATGTGGTTACACTAGCCAACATACATTTTACATTTCAAAAAGAGACTAGAAGACCTTATTTCTTATAAGATAAAGATCATTTTCAAATGGCAATTGTTTCGTAGCAGTGTTTGTATAATTTGGTTTGCGTCTAGGTTTTTTCGATAGCCGGATAAATAGGTCGCAGGTTATTTGCCGTTGCAAGGTGCAAGCCACAGTAACGGAACATTCGGTGCCAAAATAAACGAAACGACAATATTTGACATATTCATGCTATAAGATAAAGGAACTTTTGTTTTTGTTATTAAAGCTGTGTTTAACTGTGAGAATTGGAATTGGATAGGCGCCGGACCGTTAGATCAGATGACGTAATTTGGTTTTAGTTCCTTCTGAAACTGTAATGGAAGATTCAGAGGTACATTCAAAATAATCATCATTAGAAAAAGGTAGGTAGGAAGAGGCTGGTCTAGTTCAGAATATCGACAATCGGGCTTGTCGGTCTAGAAACATATATGATGTACTTACCAAGTATGTGTTCACCTTTCGAGGACTTCTTCAAGCAGGGTAATCCAAGATACCTTCGGATTTTGATAGCATAAATGCCACTGCAATCTCATTACCAGGGTCGGGATTAGTTAAAGGATGATAAGATGCCCACCGCAAAAAAAGAATATCTATTTTTATTTGTGTTCTTATTTACATTTTTCACATTAATTTACATTTTTAAATATAAATATAAAAATAAAGACATTTAAAAATATAAAAAAGGTAGACCCTCCAGCATCGGGTACAGGGACCAAGCTACTGGTGGTTAGGGCTATTTGTCTTTATTATTACCTTTTTCAAAACATCATTACATCTACTTTAAAATCTTCTATTAATTTAAGTAAAAGATATTCAAACACAAATATATTATGATGCCTCACGTCATGGTCCCATCTTGTATTGCCATAGACCATCAGCGTTTATAAATAGTACCGTTTGTAGACAAAAAAAAGATGCTCACATGGGCGACTTTACGCAATATGGTTTTTGACCCCTATAACCGGCGGATATTTATTTTATTATAGACTTATCCTGTGGGATTTTGTGGGTAACATTTCGTGGACATATTTTAGATACCTTAATTTTGCGGTGTAATCATTGCTAAATATTATCTATAGTCCTATACTAATATTACAAAGAGGTAAAGTTTGTGTGTTTGTGTGTTTGTGACAAAGCTAGTTAGATAACAAAGAGAGACTACTGATGTTTTTAGGGTCCTATGTGTTTTTTCATTTTTCCATCGAAATTTCGTACGAAGTACCTACACCGAAAATAACAAAGCAACGTTTCTCATCTTTACCATTTATGGCAGCAACTTTTATTAATGCAAGCTCACTATGCAATGACTTACATTAATGTTTAGTAAATATCAAGTAAGTCATTCCAAAGCCAATTTTGTCTGCCAGTGAGTGAGGAAAAGAGCTGTTTCAAAAAATATAATTTGAATGATATTTAAGCATTACGATCATTCTTCTTTCAGATGATGTTCTTTGAAAATACTAAACAGATTCAATCGTCTCAAGATGCCGCTAACCTTTTCTAGAATAAATAGTTAGCACTACATGCGAACATAATTATAAAAATAAAATACACTGCAATTACAAAGTAAAACAAAGGCGATGCACTCCTACATGTTTTTGCCGTACTCTTGGGTCACAGTAGCACGCAGAGCCAACGTAACGGTGTGGTGGTAACGCAATGACATCCAGATGCGTTGAATAGCGGTATATCACCGTGATTTTTTGTCCAGAGTTTGTCTGGCTTCGTGACAGTGTGCGGTCGCTAGAGAAATGTAAATATAAAATAATGTTGTTTCCGTTAAATAAATTTTATTGAATTTACGTTAGACGGGTAACCAATAACTGACTTAGTTTTAGATTAGTTTTCATTTACTGTAGCACTTCAGAAAAGATCATCAGAAAGAAAATGCTTCATTGACTTGCTAGTCAAGGTATGGAACGCCATCTCATTCAAGAAGTTGCGATATTAAAAAACAAAAAAGGGTATTGTTTCTGCAATCCACAAACTGAACTTTGACTGAATTTTGTTTAAAAATAGCCGCAAAAAAGAGTACAATGTAGATTTTAGTTACAGTGAGAATAGTTCAATTTCAACAAATAAACTTATGATACAGTTTAATAAATATGAAAAACACTTAATTTTGAAGACATTTACAAATTTCAATAATTATTCGGTTTCAGACTCATTTTGTTTTAGTTATAATAAGTACCAAATGTGACACTGGCCTGTTTAACATTGATATGTCTACAAGGATCATAAATTTATTCGCAGTTAGTGACCCATCTGGTCAGAAGCAATAAAAAATAAAGCACTGGTCTTATGTACACTTCTGTTCAGTTTAATTATAAATGTACTATTGAAGGTCGTGAATAATAAGACAAGTATAATTTTATACAAAATATTCATTTAAGCTATTACCCCTGAAATAGAAAGAAAGAAAACTTGAAATTAAACCCTATACCAATCCGTCTGGCCAGCGTGGTATTAGTAGGCCAAATATCCCTCCGTCACGGGAGGAGGCCCGTCCCTGCAGTAGGACATTAATGGGATGTTATGATTTATGATGATTCTCTGTATACGCTTATTTCGTACATTCGACTAACAGAGTTCTTCCACATAAGTACGTATAGGTACTATGGTGTAAGGCTTGGGTCCATATTAAAACCAATATCTATACTGCTGTTGGTTTGAGGAACTTATAGCAAAATGATGAGGTACACATTTGTTCTTCATCTATACTTCTATACTAATATTATAAAGAGGTAAAGTTTGTATGTTTGTGTGATTGTGTGTTTGTGACGTTGTAGGGGGTAATCTCTGGATCTACTGAACCGATTTTAAAAATTATTTCTGTTTTGAATAGTCCATTTATCGGGGAGCGTCTTAGGATAAAGTATCACGCTATGACTAATAGGAGTGGAGCAGTAATGAAATATGTTTAAAAAACGGTCGCGTTTTTTTCGCCGCCTAACGAAGTGGGCACGGGTCAGCTTGTGAAGATATAAAGGGTCCTCTACTTCCAATGTTATTTTATAAACAAAATAAAGTTCAACTTATTACAAATATAGCAGCGACTGTCCACAAACATCACGGTACGTAAATTCTCATACACAACTCTGTGGACATAACATGCGGCGGACACACATGTGTTCGAACACGTGTGCACCCTCGTCCCTAACATATAGCTATATAGAAAGCAAAAGAAATGCGTCTAGTGATGACATATTCGAATTCTAAATAGACAAAGAAGCGTTCCTTCACAACTGGTGAAAGATTTTGGTTAGAAGGTATCTTAATGTTAGTAAGTACCTAGAAACAATCTATTAGTAACTACGCTTTGATGAGAATCTAGTTTCTTTGGTGTGGTTACAAACTTTAATGGTGTGATTGTCCATTGACTGTAGATTCATTTTTACGTCACATTTAACTAAAATTTGATTAATTTTAGTCGTTCTGTCGTCTTTGCCTACCCCAGACGGGATAAGACGTGAGTTTATGTATGTATGTATTAAACTAGAAGAATAGTTAGATAAGTTATCAATAAAAAGTTTTAGTTTGCCCAAATAGGTACAGCTAATCTGCACCAAAAAGAATGGTTACTTTTAAGAATACTACAATATCAAAACTATCAATTTTACGGTTTTTATCAGATTGTTATGCTTAAAAAACAGTTTTGATATAAAAACACGATGTCCATCGAATGACAAAGGCCCGGGGCGTGATACCACGTTCGAAAACTTGCAACTGAAACGTACTCCGACAGGTTTTATGTCATAAATCACTTTGCTACGTGAGAATAGAAATACGCGATGACCCAACTTCTCGCTAACTCTAAAAATAAGGTCTACGAATTGTTAAAGATTGTATAGAGATTTTAAATTAATAACTTTTGATAAAATAGTCTTTTGAATTGTAACCAGATATGGACCGATATGTTTTTGGGATTGGATTTCTGCGCCTTAAAGTTGAAGAACTACAGGTAAAACTTCTGCAACCATTTTGAACTTTGGTTCATTCTGTAGTATTTTGTGTACTTCTCTCTGTTTTAAGTAAACAAGGGTTTGGTGCTACTGCTTGCAGTGAGTCTTCTCAATACTTTCTGCGCACTTTCTTCTTCCTGATGTAAGGAAGATAAAATGGTTTTTATCATTTTTGGCATTTAGTATTGAGTAGAAATATGTCCTTTGAGTGTCACCCGGTATAAAACGCCGCACTCATAAACGCCTCTTAAATTTTAGTAAATTGATTAGCTTAAATTCTTACGGTTTTGTTTGGCATAAGGTTGGTTTTCCTAATAAAAATCTCGCTAAACAGTGATTAAATTTAAGAGGCGTTTATGAGTAAGGGAGAAGGTTGTCATGAAACATTACCAAAATGATTTTGCCTAAATATTGCAGTTACTTAGTAATAACTTTGCCATCTATAATTATCAAAAGTGTACTATTATGGAATAAAAAAAAATTTACGCAATTAAACACAAAAAAAATGAGTAAATTTATTAAATTAAAAATTTTGCCACCAAATCATGACCTTATCGTAAACCAAAATCTAAACATCCCTCCGTAACGTACCAGAGAACGTTCAAACGAACTAACATTTTTTATAGACCCCAAAATTCTGGTGAGACCAAAAAAGGTTTACCGTTATGGACATACGTTTTACATAAATCATTTCAAGTGTATTTCTGTGGAAATTATTGCGTCTTTTCAGTCGACTGAGTTTGTTTTTAATGTTGTAAGAAAGAGTTTGTTAGTAACTTGGATATTGGTAAAGTTATAACGTAGGTAACTACTATCGTATGTCCTTTGGTGAATAATTGCGGTTAGATTGGAATGCTTTTAAATAGAAAGGTAATTAAATCAAAATATAAGCATTATAATAATATGTTCGGGTGAAAATTTAACGTGACGGTAGTTCTTTTATTATTTTTTTACAAATTACACTTCTTATTCGTTTAAGTTAGCCTCCGTATGGCAATGACCAGTCCAAGCTTTCTATATTGTAAAAAAGTTTTATATCACCAAGATACATAACCCTTAACACACAGATTTTGTGTTTTATATTTATAACTTTTTAAATAATACATAGTCGGGGAAATTAACGCAACTGTAATTTATGTAGGTATATCATTTTGCTTTACGTTTCGTAACTATATAAAGTGCAACATTGACTGCCATTAAAATCATATCCTTTGCTTAATCTAATCAATTAAACGTCTCTGGTGTAAAATGTTGCAAAAGGAGTTTGGACACTTATGCATTCGTGCGACAATTTCTGAAATTTCGTGGACCAGTATTCATTTTTTTACAAACCACTTAGTCGAAAGCATGGTTAGTAGGTAAACATTTTTTACCATATTTTTAAAATCATTAGTGTGCACAACATGTGTTGCGATCTTCAGATATCTATCAGGGATGTAAGTGGTGATTAAAAATAATGTTTATAGAGGCCGATCGCCATTCTCAGCAAAAAATATGGGACAAATTTTGAAATGACCACATCACTAATTCTATACGCTGTTATGTTACGCAATAAAAATGTTTATCTCGATGAACAAAGCCTCGCGTAAGTCATCATTTTTTTGATGATGGACAATTTTAATTTTTTTTTACAAAGAAATTAAAATGAAATCTGTGATTTAGGTACTTGAAAACCATTATTAATTATGTTCAGAACTCATGTTCTTTATATAAAAAATGCTCATATTCTTTATAACATGATAATGACAAAACTTTTCCTTAAAGAAACAAGGTTTCGCCACCTTCTTACAGTATTGTAAAAGCTGACTAAGAAACTAAACGTTTTTAGATAATACTTACATAATAACCTAGTTAGGATGGCAGGAAGCCAATGGATGAGGGAGGCACAGGACCGCACAAGGTGGCAATACTTGGAGGTGGCCTATGTCCAGCAGTGGACGTCGATTGGCTGATATGATGATGATACAGAATTTCTCTTAACGACAGCGTGACATAAAATCACATCAAAATATCTTTTACTTCTTAATAAATAACAGATCAAGAAGAAATCGAGAACTATTACGTAGGAGTATAATTCGTAGTCCTGCCATCAATCAACTCTTTACTTTAACGTCACGTAAAAAAGCTGGACAATGAGCTCCCTGGTTCATAACACTAAGGAGGTCTATCAAAAGGAGATTAGATCGATAACGCCCAACAATGGCTGTGGGAATTCTAAAATAGAACATGTAAAAAAAAAACTAAGAAACATGAAACGAGGAATTATTCGCATCGATTCCTTTGAGATCTTATAAAACCGTTTTTTTACAAACTTTTTTCATTGCAAAAAAGCATAAATGAGGGTGGATAGTGAAAAAAGTGGACAAAGGCCGAGCACAAAGAGGTTTTTAAACACAGCTTTTTTCAATCCCCGTATAGTTTTTCTATTCACATGCCCACATGACTTACCTGGGCTTGGTATTTAACGTAAACTTTATCAGTCATTCTTTATTAATAAACTTTTAATAGCGATGAAAATGATAGTCTTCGCGAATGACATAAAGCTGTAAATTCGTATAAACAAAGCTATAAAACTTTAGTGTATGTTTTGTCACATATAATAAAATGATCAGGCATGACATATTAAATTCTCTTACGTAATCGCAACAAACAATTACGTAGAAAGAAAGTTACAAGCATCTGTCAACAAAGTACAATCACCTACACAATTGTCACCTATTTTCTTAAAACGCGGTGTCGCAAGAGAGCGTGTCTCGAACACAATAATTTGAGTTTGGAACAGGGTGGAGCTGCGACAGATTGCGCACGGCCGCTAATGACAGGCCGCCGATGCGCGTGTGTCCAGCCCGCGCTCATTCAATGCAAATCTACTTGTGAAGAGCTAGAATTTTGAATGGTTAGACATGACATTATAAATACAAAGATTGGTACTGTTAATCTTTTAGCTGGAATAGATTTAAATTAGTGGTCACATTTATTTGTAATTTTATTGTATTTATTACCTGTACATTTGTAATAAACCACAAAATACTGTCCATACAATTAGGTAATATCGATAAACATGCCAGAAAAGGTTTAATCATAATAACAAATAGGTTTTATCGCGATAACAAGTTCAAAAATTGATGACTTCAATGTTACTGTGTTTTTAACCATTAATATAGTTGTACTTAAAAACCTTTCTTACTGGGAAATTTGATATGAAACTTTACAAGGAAATATATCAGATATTTTGCAATCAGACATAATATTATGTAATCGTATTCGTCATATAAATCTTTCTAGCATAAAAACAAAACATAAAAATGAGTAGTGAGTTAAAAGATATTTTACTGTTTGTTTTCCAGATAACTATCCTTATGGTTAATAAAAAAGTGTGAATATTACGTAAGTATCACCATGTACAACTTGTTATCAGAAGACAAAATCTGTAAATACAAAATAAACACCTCCTACTTACATTTTTAACAAACAACTTAAAACAAAAATATGAAAAAACTATCTTTTGATCAGTAAATCTAAAAGACACTGCCATTGATAAAAGAGATTGAGTGCATCGTGGACAAAGAGGGCTAGTAATGGCAAATAAACTTGATTAATTACTTAAAATTGCATTTGAGTTAAAGTAGGTTGGAGACTCAAAATTTATTCGAACTATACTTCATTACAATTAATTTTAAATCACAACGAGCTTCTTTCAGTGATCTATATAAAACCACGATGGCGAAATGGATTTGTCAAGTTTCCTTTTTAGCTGCAATGACTTACCCATAGTCAAATTTTACGACACCTTTAAGATTAGTTAGAATGGCATGGACATGAAGTATTCGTACTCCATAACCACACGCAATATTCCAAATTTAAACCAAAAAATAATAAAACACGTCTACTCTATAAAATACAAAGATCTTCATACGCGTACACAATGACCTCTCGCGATGACAGGCCGCCTGCCCACGCGCACGCTCATTCTAATCACACCTATCTCAACGCTTACACGGTCCATTCATACATATTTGGACTGATTTTTTTTGTTCACGAGTGGGCAGACCGTTTTGTTTTGTACAACACCGTGATCATAATCGATTAAAGAATTACAAAGTAATCTTCGAGTATATCAATATTGTTATGCCGTTTAGATCGGTAATAATGATTTAATACTGACAATTTTAACGCCTGATTTCATCTTTTTTTCACGTAATAAATTTTGATTTCAACACTAAGTATGTGTTAGGTAGTGGGTTCTTTAATAATCTGCTGATTAATCAATTTTATGATAATTAACTTTTGCAATATGTACAAAGCTGTGTGTTGCGGGGTTTACAAAAATAATATTTTTAATTAAAAACTCAAAGAATTTCCAGGCTCAGATTTATATATCCTATAAGAAATTTTCTGTCGTAAATAATTACAAAGTTCACCACCATGAAAATAAAATAATCTCCTAAAACTTTTTTACAGATTTTATTTATTGTCCTAATTAACAACATATTTATTTTGATCTAGTCGCAATAATTAACTAGGATACCAAAAAACGGAGTGCAATAATTTAACGTCAATCGATCAACAATTAATTATATTGATCATTCTGTATTTATGTAATTGGTGTCTGTTAGTTACTACTCGCGTTTGACTACAACGCAGAACCATTGTTGGTGTGTAATATAATTATTTAAATGACAGTTTAAATAATTATATTACACACCAACAATGGTTCTGCGTTGTAGTCAAACGCGAGTAGTAAGGTCACATTCACTATTAATTAACGAATTATCGGGATATTTTCCTCCGTGATCATGGCGCTTGTAACAGCGTCGAAATATCGGAAACTCAACAACTATAAACATGGTAAATATCCCGATAATTCGTTAATTAATATTGTTGGTGTGATATAAAAATGATATTTGTGTTTATTGTGTGCGTATTTGTGTCCGTTTTATTGATGCTTTTAAGATATTTGTGACACAGAGTTTAGAGTTAGCTTTGAAGAGTTTTTAAAACGTAAACTGTAATACATTTATTACAGTAAAAACGGAAATATACTACTTACATGACATTGTATTTAAGTTACTTAAAAATCAAATTTTACTATCCACATTAAAAACATAATAAGGTACATTATCACAGACTTCCTAGAGTTGAACTGACAGTGAGTGAAAGGTGGTTTAAAATTCAAATCTCGGTGTTGACCAGTATGTTAATTTGAACAACAAAATGTCACTCTTAACTGTTGTCGATGACTGTACAGTTTTGTAGGCACACCCTTTCTACAAAAGTTTTGGTCATCTTTTCTAGGAATACATTCATAATTTTAATATATTTTTTGTTTCTTTGTATGGAATATGTTACGTTAATACGATTCATTCATAAATTATAAACTTTAAAAATTATCTCTTGATGTATTGCTTTTTGGAGTAGCGATTCTGATAGATCTCAATAGAAAGCTCTACTGAAGGTAGGTATGAGTTCACTCCTTCGCATTTTTGGCCGTCTTCATTCTACATTTAAAGTGACTTGTGGCAGGAATATAATCACGTGACTTGAAATCTGAATCTCAGACTTTTTTTTTACCGTAACTTATGAGATAATGGGAACCTTACCTTAAAATGTCTGTAACATACCAACTTATGATACATAAATATATGAAATGAAATGGATTGGTAACACGACGTAATCTACTCTATCGCCACAAGAAGTATAAACGTCACATTTATGGGACAATATCATTGATGATTAATGATGCTTTTAACGGAAAATTACCGAAACAATGAATTGTATTTTTTAATTTTACATTTCCTCATAGCTAACTCAAACGCGTTATGTTACCGTACTATCCTACGCACCAAGTGGGCAGAATACAACCACAAAGTTATCCACCGCTCATCACGACCTGTCATTAATTACACGCCGTTTACCACTCATTATAAATAGACAAAACCAATTATCTTTAGACCAGTTCTCTATTGTGGTTAGTTTTATGATTTATTTTAACTTTTTGTTTTGTTCTCGACTGTACTAAATGAGCGTAATTGAAAGTGTTTTGAATATTTTTTTTGAGTTGTTCTTTTGGAATTAATATTAGACGGAAATCCCAAGCTTTCTAATTGAACAGTAGTATGGTTAAATAGGAGTTCGTAATAAAACTTAGATACTTTTTTTAAAATAAATACTTACATAGAGGATAAACTCACAATAATGCAAATAATGATAAAACATTTGCACACAAGCATTTCCTAAAAGTTACAGTTTGTTCTCTTCATACTAAACCGAAAAAATTGGAATTTGTTTACTGACCTATGAAAAAACTAGAGAAGGAGAACACTACGAAATTAACCAGCAACTATGATCAAAACTATCCATTAAAACAAAAATAAAGAAGTTAATTCTAACTATTACAATCATCCACCACACAAAAAGTCAAATGTGCCCTTTTGTAAAAAAGAAGTTAAGTTATTATTTTCAAAGACCATCTGTCACCAAATTGGCATATAACCACATAACAGGTGATTCGTGATGGTCAGGCTATCAACTAAATACTCAATTGTCAAATAACCGCAATGCTCAAGTCAGTTAGAATTGTGTGTTAAAGAAACCACATTTAAACATATGGCTAATCTTGTTTTGACCAAATGATTTTATTCGTGAGGGACCACGAACACTGCTAAATTCAGCCTGTGGTTGGATTTCAAATAATCTTAACAACGAGCAACAAGTATTCTTCTCTGGCACAGGCCCTTTAAAAAATGTATATTAATTAATGTGACCAGCATTGGCTAGTATACCTTAGTAAGATGATTATGCTAAGGCTGTTTGATTTTTTTCGTAAATAGTTTTTTGTTATAATTCTATTTTTAATGTTTGTCACCGTAAGACTCGGTCATTCCTTCAAAAATTCTTTTTAAGTTCCTTGGTTCTCATCTGAAAAACGATTTAATTTCTATAAACGAAATTGTGTAAGTACGAGTATTATAATTTGTATCAATGCTCTGCAATTGGTCATATAACTATTTGCAGTGACAATATTTTACTCGTATCAAGACAATTTTTTTTAACAGTTTTTACTACACCCACAGAATAAAGTAGACGGAGTAAAATAGAGTAATAATCACTTATATGACAACATTCATTATATTTTTTCTCATATACCTATTCATTTAATATCATAAAAGGACAAAGTTGTATAGTGTATGTATACCTAAATATAGAGAGAATTGGAATGGTCGTGTGTCGACCGTCTGTCAAGGATATCGTGTGTGGTAATCACTCTATTGACAATGCAAAACGTATACTTGGTGTGTCCGAGGATAATTTGCCTTGAGCTGGACAAAAAATGCATGGAGTTGTATTTTGCACTGAAAAAACCTTACGGCTTTTGGTGTTTGCTCGTGAGAAAAAGAATATCTTTCCATTTCAAAATGCAATTTTGGTGTCTAGTTGTAAAGATTATATTCATTCTAAATATAAGAATATACATTTGGGTAACGGATTCATGAAAGCCAAATTATTAGGTATTAGAATATTCTGTCAAATTGTGTTTCTTTTTTGTAACTGAACATTAACCTGTTGTACAAATTGAATTCCCTTATCTGAAAAGTTGGTCAAAGGATAAGGTAAGGAACCAACTGAATATAAAATCCAACACTTATCTATATGGCCAGCATGGTAATGATAGGCCAAAAACCTTGATCTATGATGACAGGCTAGCCTATATCTGCTGTGAAAATCATGGTCTGTTCATCATCATCAGCCCATTAATGTTCCACTACAGGGAAGGGCCTCCTCCCGTGACGGAGTCATACATGGCTTACTAATACCATGCTGGCCAGACGAATTGGTATAGGGTTTAATTTTAAGTTTTCCTTCTTTTTACTTCGTAAAGATAATATTTACGGTTAGTCCCTTAGTCGGTTTTTACGACACCCATGGAATGAAATGGGGTGGTGATATTTATATTCTTACTCCGTCACCATATGGTCTGTTATGATGTTAAAATTTAGTTTTTATTTTGGAACTGGCGACTCCATAGTATTCTTATCCCGTGACCGCACGACAACATTTGGCTGAACCGCGAAAGTGGAATTGTTGGCATCATTGTTTGACACGAACCGCACCTCACATGTCATTATTGAATCCGTATTATTTTTGAGTTTTATTTTTTGGAAAATAATATACTGCCCACTGTGCAAGTAAGTCATTGTGGAGATAAAGACGTTTTGTACGAAATAAATTTCTTTATTGAATAATGACAGCTGCTTTGAAATATAATTCTTGCAATTTTATAATAATTATTACTAACTTTTTCTTTTTACCTTCTCTTTTTATGTGACTTTTTGTTTTATTTATGGCGCCCTGTCCGGCATTTGTGCTTATTAAACGGTATTACTTGTAAAAAATTATACTTATTTAAAATCTGTGTCGTAGTGGTCATATTCTTGGGTGTTACGCAGAGGTCTTGAACTTCCTGCTCAATATAGTATGTATTTCAGACCAAACCACAGAACACTTATATTCAATGACTAAACTGTAAGACTAGAATAAGTAGTAGTATAAATGACGTCAAAAAAGATAGAACGAAAGTAGTACTATTTTTGAATAAAATAATTTTGACTTTTGAAAAATCTATATTATGTCAAATCAAATCCGGTCTGTAAATAAGCAGTGGACGTCCCTAGGCTGATGATGATGATAAAATACGGTCTTCCTACAGATTTGACTACCAAAACATAAAAACAACACCATGACAATGGCTTTAAAGATGACAGTTAAATCATCTCAGTTCCCAATAATTATCATACAAGTAGATAATCAATACTCACTCAATGATTACGAAGATCAATGAAAGGGGATACCAAAATCAAAAATTTAAATTTAAACCGCACATGACCTCCAACCCACATGGCCAGCCCACACCAGTCAGTCATTTGCAATTCGACTTGCGTACCCATTGTTTTACTTTTGAAACTTAGTAAATGTATACTTACTAACCTTTTTTTTAGTTTGTATTTGGCCTACTTTATTTGATGTTAGTAAAGAAAAAATGTATATATTTTTTAAATACGAGTAGATCAGAGTAAATAACAAGGTAATATCACGAACGTATAATATATAAATTGATTTTTTTTTCCAAATTCAAACAGAGAAGGAAATTCACAATTCGTTATTTGTAAGGATTTTTTTGGTATTTATTTTTATATTTTAATTTTATGGGTTTATTAATTTGTTCCGTGATTATAAACAACTTATTTGAGTATTTTTGGTTTCCTACCTATAATTTATTTTTAATACATAGTTTAAGTTTTACTTGCGATGACGCCATACGTACGCCTGAATTACTATAACAATGAAAGGAGAGACAATCTTCTGTTCGGTCGGACGCTTGATTTTATTCCTCACCGATCTAAAACCTCGAAATGGTTTTGGAATCGAAATAGGTAAACTTTTACTTTACATACCGAATTCGGGTCAATTTTTTATTACCTGACAAATCTGTCATTCATTGACCAACTGATGATGTTCATTGCGACATTAATTTCAAGTCTTAAAAGTCCCTGCGACGTCGATGCCTAGAGCGGCATTTTTTTTCTTCTGTGTCCAGGAAAGGGTTGTGTGTGCAGTGCTACTCCGAATTTAACGCGAGTGAAGCCGCGGGCAAAAGCTAGTAACTTAATGAAGATACATTTATATAGCGGTTGTCATTTCAAAAGGAAGTGCTACATTGCCTGATCTCATTCATTTTGTGGTCACTATATGACACTTTCTCTTCTACACAAATAGTATTGCATCAATGTTTGCTTGGCAATTGATCAAAGCTTTCGTAGTACGCTGTTGTCATGTTTGAAACGTATGGAGTAAAAAGTTTTACTTTGTTGTTTGTATAGATCACAGGTAGGAATATTAAACAGTATTACTAATCGGAATTATTGTATAAGAGAAAATATTTTATAAACTTTTTACAGGTAATCCGTGAATATTATCTTAACGAACTAAAAAGAAGGAAACTTAAACCTAAACCCTATACCAATCCGTAAGGCCAGCGTGGTATTAGTAGGCTAAGTAGCCCTCCGTCCCTGCAGTGGGACATTGCGGCTGTTATGATGATGATGATGATATAGGTAATATACAACGTTAAAAACGAGATTAAATTGAATTTACGCACTAATATTTTGAGAACGAAGCCTAATAATAGAAATCTTCTTTAGAAATAGTTTTGGCAGGCAGGGTTTTTGGACTTTAGCAGTTCACAAAGTGGTAGTTGCAGGCCAAGTTCTGTATAACAGCAGCTTTCTGCACTGGTATATTAAATAATAGTAAGAAGCAGTCAGAGTTAATAGGACCTCAAAATATACTAGTACTGTAAGTACCTACTATACGAAAAAGGCAGTCTTCGATAGATTTGTTGTCTATTGTCATTAAAAAAAAGCGTCACTATTTTTTTTCTTCGACATATTTTTTCAGAAGCCCATTTTGTCACTATTCATGTGCCAATTGTCCTTTAAGTAACTCAATATAGCGCAACGGACTTTTGTCAAAATATTTACTTTACCCGCTTTGAGTACAATAGGGCTCTTAACGCTAATAATGCCATTGGACTCATTCAAACTCAGAACGGTATGTAATTGTTATTTTAATTTGTTTTATTCTATGATTTTGTATGATAATAAGACATTTGAGAATCGATTGTCGATAGTTGACGGTATAGATCTATGATAACACTTGTGTCAGATTGCATAATGACACTTTACTTTTGAATGGAGAACCATCTGTATGTAATAGAAACTCCTTGGTCCAAAAAAATAATATTACTTACTAGCTGACCCGTGCCCACTTCGTTGAGCAGCAAAAAAAACGCTTCCTTTTTTTAAACATATTTCATTACTGCTCCTCTCTTATTAGTCATAGCGTGATACTATATAGCCTATGGCACTCCCCGATAAATGGCCTATTTAACACAAAAAGAATTTTAAAAATTGGTTCTGTAGTTCCAGAGATTACCCCCTACAACGTCACAAACTTACAAACACACAAACGTTACCTTTTTATAATATTAGTATAGAGTATTATCCATTCATTCTATCCGTGTGGTGACGGAGTAAGAATACAATATGTCACCACCCAATCTTATCCCATGGGTGTCGTAAAAACTGATTAAGGGAATAACTGTAACTACTATCTTTACGAAATAAAAAGAAGGAAAACTTGAAATTAAACCCTAAACCAATCCGTCTGGCCAGCGTGGTATTAGTAGGCCAAGTAACCCTCCGTCACGGGAGGAGGCCCATCCCTGCAGTGGGACATTAATGGGCTGTTATGATGATGATTATCCATGTAACGATGGATTAAGAATAGGTACATGGTATTCATCAATAAACCAATTAGCCTATCGCAGTCTACTGCTGAACCAAATGCCTCTCCCAACAAACGCCACAGAACAGGGTCCTCCGCCCTTCGAATTTAGTCCGACCAAGAGATCTTTTTAAGGTAGAATTAATTTATAGTACAGGTATTTAAAATTAAAATTAAAATCTTACTCCAACCAAAATGTTGATACTAAGAAAATTCATCTATACCTACTAACATCGCGCTATATATGTATATACTTATTCGCGCATTATTTTAAAACTGAGATATCTTTCAAACTAATAATCGGATCTCATCGCTGTAAAGGACAATATTGTTGAGAATTAAATAAGTATAATGATTAACGTATTTATTTTGGTAAGGGTCAATACCATATACACAAAATACCTTTACAAACAATGCATTTATTTAAATCAAATTTGATTATTATAAAAAAGGTCGTAGTGAGTCAACCTTAGAAGATAGATATATGCTATCGCTGACTTAACACTTTAACAGCCGATCACGTACTGAGTACGTGATGCCGATCTTTCCTCAGGACGCCGATCACGAACTGAGTTCGTGATCAACTTTCATATTGTTTAGAAGCTTGTGGTGAAGAGCTGGTGGAAACGGCATCAGCTGACGAGCCAGGACCCTCATCAGGCCCACATTTCGTTGGAAAAGGCACAAGACTGATCGGAAGGCACTTCCTAGAGAAGATTCCGAGCTCCGAAAAAAAGGAAAAAGTTTCAAGAGTGTGCAAAGTTTGTGCAGACAGAACAAAGGCAGCAACTGGTCAACGTGGTAGAAAGGAAACCGTTTTTTACTTTCCAGACTGCAATGTGCCCCTTTGCTACCATCCCTGTTTCAAAATTTTTCACACCCAAAAGAATTATGCCGCCTAAACTGTGTACTATAAGTATGTTAGAGTTTTTTTTTTTTTCATTTTCGCACTTTTTATAATGGTATTTTTTTAAATAAAACAATTATTAATTTAAATATGTTTTTAATTACACCTATAAAATAGATAACACATAAAAGAACTTAAAAAAAATTACGCATCTAGCAATTACCGTTTTTTTTTTTTTAAATCTTGCAAAAACGTAAAAAATGGCCGGCGTCCCAGGGAAAGCGCATTAAAAAATGCTCGGCTGTTAAAGTGTTAATTGTAAAACTTTTTTAAAGGTACAATTCTCTAATACATCATTTCAGTATATCTCCAGACGTTTAAGCAGCAGAAGCAAAATAAACGTTTTTTAGCGTCCCTTTTATAAACATATTTCATTAGTGCTCCACTCCTATTAGTCATAGCGTGATGCTACATAGCCTATGACACTCCCCGATAAATGGACTATTCAACACAGAAAGAATTTTTGAAATCGGTTCAGTAGATCCAGAGATTACCCCCTACAACGTCACAAACACACAAACAAACAAACACACAAACTTTACCTCTTTATAATATTAGTATAGACTACGTCATTCCAGACGTAGTTGACTATAAAGTGTCTTCGGAAAAGGTAAATGTAGACACCATTCGCACACGCGATATCTCGGACTAATCTAAGTGAAAGTTCAGTAAAGCAAAAATGACAAATTTTAATGTTAAATGTTTTCAAAAAAGGTGGTTCAATAGCGATCATAAACCAAGTCAATGTATATTTGAATGTAAAATAAAAATACATGAAAATGGTTAGTCAAAGATAACTTACAATAAAAACTTACTCTGCACATAGTTGTCTATGGACCATAATACAATATATTCAATTTCAACACAATTATCAACCATCATAGCACACCATTAAAATACAAATTACAATACCCACTATCAAATGACCTAAAATTCATTAAAATAAACTAAAAATACAATGACTGATAATATTATTACTAGAGAAACACCTCAAACATGCAAATTTAAACCTTTGCACATTGTATTAGAGTTTAAAATTATATTTTGAATTGGAATCGAATTAAGTTTACGACAAAAACAGTGACCCTAACTGAATGAATGGTCATTATTCAAGACGGGTGTTTGTATGTAAATTCTAGGCTTCATCTCACCTCTCCCTGACCTTGTATCATCAGGAATGAATTAGGAATCGAACTTGACCAAGGGTCAGAGTTCTAAGGTCACTAGTGATTGACACATGTGGCATTAACGACTACTGTTTTTATGTGGCCTTTGTTTTCGAACGAGTTAATGATTTTGGTTTATTTTGTGTTGTGTTTCCTAGAATTTCCATTGAGTAACATTTTTTTGACAATTGGAAGAGGTTCGTTTTCGTCATTTAATAGTAAAGTGGCCAAACGTCATTACGTCTTCTGTGCAAAAGAGACGGTTTTTTTATTTGGGAAGGGCAATCAATCCAACTTAGACTGTGTATAGAAGAAGATAATTTTTTCATACAAATAACATACTATAAGCTTAGATTGGATTAGGAGTAGAACCTTAATGGAGTTAATAAGCTTTTTTAAAATTATTTCACAAAACTTTACTTTTCTTAAAACGCTATCTGATTACATTAACTTACGTGAATCACACAATTACATATTGTAACAAACATAAATTATATCAATCAATCAATCAACTAGCCTATTGCAGTCCACTGCTGGACAAGGACATATGCCTCTCCCAAAACGCGCCACAAAAAAAAAACAAATTATATTTATACTTCAAAAGCTTCGATTCATTTTCTCGGCCACGTGTTTTAGTAAAACGGTAAAGGTGTAAATCGATGCTAATGTCCAGTCACCCTTGACGACGTGGACGATTTGCCGGTCAATATGTGGTACCACTTTGTACCATACACCTCTACTTTCTTACATTTTTAGGGTGCTAGCTATGATATAAATTGGCCAGAGAATCGTTTCCATGGTAACGGAATCACGAAAACTAGGTAGACATTAGGGATGAGTCATAGAACTGCGATACGATACAACTTTCATAAGTCTTAACGGCCGGGCTTTCTCCCGGTAGGTAATAAGTGAAAATAAATAGATTGGTACACGATTACCACTCACCAAACCTCCGTGTGGTGACGGAGTAAGAATAAGTACAATATGTCACCACCTCATCTCATCCCAAGGGTGTAGAAACCGACTAAGGGACTATCCGTGAATATTCTAAATTAAAAGAAGAAAAACTTGAAATTAAACCCTATACCAATCCGTCTGGCCAGCATAGCATTAGTAGGCCAAGTATCCCTCCGTCGCGCTAGGAGGCCCGTCCCTGCAGTGGGACATTAATGGGCTGTTATGATGATGATGAGACCTTAAAAGACCCTCTAAAGTAACGGAAGAATGATTCTTCAGTAATGGAAGGAAACATGTTTAATTTACTGTGGTACTTACTTTCTTATCGTGTCGATGACACTATGACTGCTTTTAGTACAATATTCAGCAATGACGTATAGATCCTGGGCTCACAGGGCACGTTAGTAAATGGCCCGTAGTCTGTTATGACAAGCTACAGTCTCATTTATTTGTGCTTAGCTCTATAAATCCCCACCTTGACAGATTGTCCTTGGAGCAATGCAGTTATATTGCAGAGCTATTATTAAAAAATGAAGAAAGCAACGAGACAAACCGCCCTCAATTAATTACGAACGAAATCAGAAACTGGTTCTAAAAAAAATTAAACCTAAAATCTTAAAAAGAAATATCAAGTATCCTTAAAGTTATACGTAAAGAACAAAAGGTATAGGTAATTCAAAATGCCATTGTGAACCATCAAGTAGTATTTAACCTGAACGAAGTGACCCGTTTAAGTAGGTAGGACGTCGGTCAATACCTCGTGCCAGCCACTACCACCCGCCAATGAGGGTACTGGCTGATTTCGTGATTAGATTAAAAAAAAGAATTACTTTGAATTCAGAAAATTATATTGGACTTTTTGTTTTTAAAAAATAACATAGAACTCCTTTTTATGTGTCAGCCAACGAGGTGTGGAAGGACAATTTCTTTTTGTAACTGAAAATGGTTAGTCACCTACGTCAATGGAGGAGGTTGGTATCTAAGACTGTTTTGATAAATTATCTATCAAAGGTTAAATTTGTATTTTAGTAAATATGAACAGAACTCTACCATACCTGACGACACAATGCAACTTTTATCGGTTTATGAGAAAGTTCGATTCTCGTACAAAGACAATCTTTATAAATTGATGTTTGCGTAAAAAGAAATTCGTGTTTTTTCGAACTTTTCATTTGCTAACATTTTACAAGACCCTATTTCATATCGTAAAAGAATAACCTGTTACAAAATAAAATGATGGTGATACCATATTCTTACTCCATCACCTCACGAAGTAACATTAGCATTACTTAAACTATGGTTGCATTATTACCACATTTAAAAAAGGCAAGAGTTCAAAGTAAAAGGTAGCCGATATTATCGTTCGCCTATCGCCCACACAATGTGCCACGCGCCCACTGATTGTTCGACCCCTTCTATTGTCTAACAATTCTTTTGTTTTTACGAATAGCCCCGTTTTGATAACAGGGGTACATTGAAAAATATGTTTTTGAAGCCTTTTTGCTATATCAACAGAAGCATTAAAATTTAAAATTAAATTAATAGTAGTGTTTCTAATGGTGGGTTGAAATGGGATTAAATAGTCCAGAACTATAAACGCTAAGGAAAGAAAAAAGAGTCAAATTGTAACTTTAGTGATTTAATGTTTGGTGATTATGTTGAGAATACTATGGACTGCATTCGCTATCGCGTAGTCGATTCTAAAAGTATCATTAGGAATCACCTTACGTAGAAGATTATTCATATTACATGTATTAAATTGTAATAGGCATAAGCGGCGCGATACGGTGTTTTTTTTGCTCGGCGCTTTAGCAAAATCTTTTAATGCTGTACCGAAGTCATAATAGTTTACAAGCCATATTATCTTTGCATGTTGGCGAATTAAGAATAAAAATATAATTAATCTTCCTAGTCCCGTGAGCATCGTTGAAAGCTTCAAAGCGAAATCAAGAAGCATCAAAAGCATTGCTTGAGAAAGGAAACTTAAAACAAACCCTATGACAAGGATAAGAAGGTCGAGATTCCATCGATCAGAAATATTCAACGAGGTATTGTTTAACATTACAACTATTAGACCAATGAGGTAAACTGCCAGTAGCTAAATTACCCTTTATCAGATTAATATTCAAAGTTCAGATCTGAATACCAAATTCCTTTCTTCAATAGTAAGTCATCGATACAGGATGTTCACTTATAGACAATGTTGATTGTACTAAGCCCACATTATAAACTGCGATAGACTGGCGAGTATTGACTAAGTAAGACTGCGTTGGCCCGCGGCTTTGTTTGTTACTTTAAAAAATCTCTTCTTTTAAAGGTTCTTACAAGCAAATTGGTGCAACTGATGAATGAGATAAAAATTTGAAAATCTAGGGCTGGGTTAATAGGTCAGATTGTTTTCAGAGTTTAATGTGTGACCAAACATTACAAGCAATAAAAGAGAACTTAAAAAAGGCGATACAAAAAGGTCTGGCCAGCATTGTCAGTTTACGTGTCAGCAAGAAAGGTCGTTGGGGCAAAAAGGTTCTAGAATTGCGACTGCGTACCTGAATGTGTTGTGTGTGTTTATGTTTTTCAATGTTTTTTAATTTTTCAAATAGATGCATTCAAGGATTCCAAAGTACTGTATTTCGTGTCATTACAATATAAACGTTATTTCTTATAGTAATACAATTTATTTTCCTAATAATATAAAAATGTAATAAGTTATAGGCATTAGGTATATTTTGAAGAGCTTTTGTTAAGTATTTTTATTTCTTCGGACTTGGTAATATAAAACTCCGATCTAATGGTTACTGATCAGGCTTACTAAACGATGAGATTAGTCTTTAGTGAGTGGTCGCGGGTTCAATCCCTGTAATCGAAACATTCAGTGAAATTTCAGAAACATTGATGTAGTGTAGTGTGTAAAGTCAATGGTTGTTAAGCAGAAGTCTTGGATTCGGTTCTCGCTCAATGTTTGGTGGCGCTATGGTGCACTAACATGAAATTTTGTTTTGGTATTTTCAGTACTGTACAGTACCCGGCGACAAATATTGCACATCGACCGTTGGAAAGAGACATTGATTAATTTGGGCTTCGTAGAGCGTTATCTCTGTCGCACACTACCAATTCAAAATATACATTGAGAATTACAAAGCCGAAATCAGCCGATGTCTCTTTACAAAAGTCGATGTGCAATATTAATCGACGGGTACGGTACGTATTGTCTTATAGCCATAGTACAAGTTCTGCTTACTACAGAACTAGATGGCTCAATAAAAAACAAAACAGACAGATAATCCTTACATATATATTATAAAATAAGCTTATTAACAAACACAAGTTATTGAGTTTTGCAATTGATGAGTAACGCCTGTGAGAATATTATTGTGAAGCCTTAACGTGGGCGGCTGTACTTAAGCTAAGTTAAGCTCGTGGTTAGCTAATACGTATTACTTAATTAAACTTTGTGACGAAAAATATTATTATGTTTATGTTAAGACAGGTGTCAGTTTATTGTGGTTAAGTTGAGTTATAAAGGTCCTACTGTAAAATATAGGCGTCTTTTTGAATATACCATTTTTTTATTTTAATACTGATAATAAAATCACAGTCAAGTCATATTCACCAAACTCCATCTTCTCCCAAACTGAGCTTTTTTATGTATCATTATTAAGAATAGAATTCAACCAATCATGATTTGCACATAAATGTTTGACGTCTTGTTCTTGAACTAAGGTAATTATCACACTGTTTTAGATAGAAGCCTGCGTCCCGGTCACTTTTACTGACATGAAAATAACGGACACAAATTACGTCCATGCTCAATCGGATGTACTTATTTATTTATATAAGGAAACTTAACAGCATTTTTAACAAATGACAGGGTTGGTTGATTAGTATGCAACCAAAACTGGTTGCATTTACAATTAACTATGCCAATAAAAAGTTCCGCGACAATTAAAAGCGAGGTAAGTAACATGAGTACATATAATGTATAACAATAAAATCAATAGTGTTTGATCTAAAATTAAACCTAAACCTAACCTTTAGTTATATAAATAAAATTAAACTTAATGTATAACTAGTAATATGTATATAAAAAAAAAACAAAAAAGTAAAACTAAAGAGGGTGACAAAACATTACATATAATACAAATTAATTGAAATCAAAAGTAAAAGCGTTATCGACTTAAGACGGAACTGGAGCCAGCATTACTCTCATCTCGTTCTTAAGTCTATCTTTGGATAAGCAGAACAAATCCAAGTTCGATGCTTTAGTATTATAAGTACGGGGTAATCGTGCCATAATTGAGTTACTAGCGTAGTTTGTGCGATGGTGAGGGATAGCTAACAATGATGTATTTCTGGTTCTTGTCTTAGGCGTATTAAATTGGACACTGGTTAAAAGATGGGGGCTGTCTATATTTCCTCTCAGTATATCATAGAGGAAACACATATCTGTGATGTCTCGTCTATCAGCAAGAGGCAGTAGCTGATAGTGCTGACAGTCTTCAGTGTAGGTGCCGTGTCGCTTGTGGGTCTTAAAGTTAGGATGTCTAATAAACTTTGCCTGTATTCTTTCTAATGTATCTCTATAAACGGCGTACTGAGGAGACCACACAGGACTGCAGTATTCTAAGATACTACGGACGTATGCATAAAAAAACACTTTTAAGGTCTGAGCCCTTTTGAATGACGTACACATTCGAGCAACAAAACCTCCTATAAGCCTTATTGGTGATCATATCGATATGCTGTGAGAGCAGCATCTTTGAGTCCAATATAATCCCCAGGTCCTTAACCACCCCTACTCTCTCTATCACATTATCACCAAATTTGTAGTAATATTTCTTTATGTTTGCTACCTCTGAAGTCAGAAAATACTTTCCAACCAATTCCAAGTTGCTTCTAATGAAATATGATCGAAATTGGATAAATGATATAAAAGATTTAGCATTTTAGAACCATTTTCTATTCGTGAAGATGCTAAAGTTAAAGGTTAACCAACAATCAAAATGTCAACAATATAATGTAAAGTAAATCCGTGAAACTAATTATTTATCTATAAATACCAGCTTACCTTTGAAATGTGATTAAGGATTTTATTGGAATTTGAAACGGTAAATACGGGATATAAGACTATGCTATGAATAGATTGTTCTTGGTATATCCTTTAATACTAAATTCATGAGCGATTGTTGCCGAAATTTTCGTATTAAAAAGCCTACGCCTACAAAATAAAAAAAATGATATCGATTATAATAGTTATGTCTAAATAATACCCATAATTAATTAAGCCTAGCTTACTTTGGAAACAGATGGCGCTGTGTAGAGATGTCGGTGTTTTTTTTTTTATTTATATTATTATTTATTTATCACTTTCTTTCATTGAAGGAAAATGTTGGCAAATAAATAGTTTTTAAGTTTTATATCCAACTAGCGGCTCGTCCCGGCTTCGCACGGGCATTTTTTTCCCGTTTTTCTGTTGAAATTTTTTCTAAATTTTCTTTGCTATAAACCTCACGGAGCCTGAGACCTTTCCAACGAATGCAAAACCGTGGAAATCGGTTCGTGCGTTCTGGAGTTATAGCGTCAGGAAGGAAAACCCGACTTATTTTTATATATCCAATTTTCCCTATTTTGTTTTTGTAGAAAAAGTATCCTCAAACTTTTTGACAGCCTTTTAAGGTGAGATGGTCGGTGTACAACACTATTCATAATAGATATTCCATAACCCAAAAACCACCTATTCAGAAATCAGATTCCTCATCTCAGTGAGTCAGAAGCGTAGCTAATTTGAAACTTAGACGCTAATTGTAAGCGCAGAGGTCACAAGAGTGCCTCTCGTGAATGAATGGGAAGTCTCCTCGGAATTTATAGTCATGTTGGCGGATGCACCTAGTGCTTGACTACTGAACTAAACAGCAGTCGTTAGTGATGGGACATTTTCGTTTTATCGATATAGTTAATTTGAATTTATTATGTTTAATGTAGAATGGATTCTATTTGTAATTTCGCTATTATAATCAAATTAGCTTACCAATTAATAACTACTTAACTTAATACCTACTCGATAACAGAAGGTCAATATTTCATTTTATCCCGATTGTGTAGAAAATGGTGACTAAGTGACTATTACTTCAGATTTAATTATATAAATCCTAAAAACTTTAAATATACGTAAAATATCAATACTTACTTCAAACACAAAACATCGAGGAAGTGTCATTTTAAGTTTCCCTCTGTACCTGAAGGAGGTCCGTCTCTGCTATGGGAACATAAAATTATAAAAGGAAATCGAACTTCATGTATACAACAATAAAAATACAAATAATAATTTTGTTATATTTATTGAAAAAATTAACATGAAATATTTTTTAAATTATATTGAATGTTTTATAGTTTTTTCCCACATTAAACATTATGTTAAAATTTTATAGTTTATACAACATTAAATATTTTATAAACAACATCGATAAAAACTCATCCCATCACTACACAAGAACCCGTTGACTTATTCGGCTCGCCAGCTGATTAGCTGTACCATCGTAGGCGCGTCTCACACCTTCAGACATTCATCCTAATTAGAGTCATACGAACTACGTAAATAACCTTATAACAACAGACTGCTGTGTCTACTGTTATTCATGTCCGAGATATTATTATATTAATGTGTTTATAACATCGTGAATTTATTTAAGTACTTTTATTGTGAATTTCTGCGTGCATTATCTTATAATAATAATTTTACTTTTCACACATTTATACAAGCTATTTTACCTACTAAGTATTTAGTAGGTAAAAAAGTACCTACTAAATACTTAGTAGGTACTGGACAACGAATAAACATAGTCAAAAACTAACTCTTTAGTGATGATTCTGATTACATTGCCTATTTATGTAAGTAATTTTTCCTCTGCGGATTGACTATACACAGGGTAGAATTAGTAAACACACCTAAAAATAAAATATTTGAATGAAAAATACGATATTAAAATAATTCAAAGGGCACTACTTATTCTGTTATTTTAATTTCGTTCTATTACTTAGGAATTGCAACAAATTAAAGAGCAGTAACATTAATTTGCTATGCGCAATAAGTATCTATTCTAAGATAAACTAAATAGCCAATTACCTAATAGTCCCATAAAAGTGCACGTAAATGCTAAAATTAGAAGTTCCTAATAAGTGGGTTTAGTTGTTCACGATAAAAATAGACCAATGTTAGGGTGGGTCCTAATTTTGCTAGAAATGTAAAATGGTCACGGATATGAGATTACCCTTCTTTTAATGTCAGTATAATCTAGCCTAGTTTTGCTAGAATGTAGTGATGGAGTACGAATTTGCCAATATTACCTATTTGTCATCATTCCCCTGCCCTTATCCCATTTTTTTTTATTTGGGGTCGGCGCAGCATGTTTTCTTCTATACTTTCCTATCGGACGTCATCTCACAAGTAACATTCTTCGCAGCCATATCGTCTTTCACACAATCCATCCATCGTTTCTTTGGTCGTCCTCTTCCCCTATATCCATCCACACACATGTGCAACACCTTCCTCACCGCATGACTCTCATTCCTCCGCATAACATGCCCATACCAAGCCAATATTATTTGTCCACGACACTGGAGATGCGCGTCAGTGGGGCATTAATAGGCTGTTAGGAATCAGAAGACAAGATGGCCTAGTGGCGTTTACATTTACCATAACTGCCTACCAGGTTAGAGGTTGCGGCACTATCCGCAGGTATCCTTTGTTAAAGATCCATGAACAAATTATTATTTTCTACATTCTATAGACTAATAAATGTATAGACTAAATAGATGTACGAGAAGTTACTCTAAGGAAAAGTCAATAAAAACTCCTTCGAGGACATCTTTAATTCCTTTGGACACACATGTTACAAATTTTGCCCTCGGAGGGACCCGCTTGACTCCAATCTATTTTAGTATCCAAAATGAGGGTAGTTGCCCTATCTTATATCCTATGACATGTTACTTTAAGATTAAGTTTAATATGTGACCATCATTATTTGCCCGTATTTAATTTTATGGCAGTTTACGAATAGCTTAACATATTTCTTTGTGCAAAAACATGAATGTCTAAATTGGTCTGTATGTTTTCTTTGAAAAATTTGTAGATAGAGCATGTACTTACAAAAAAAAGTATTTAAGTATTTTTATCCGTTGTCTATTGTCCAAGCTCTACTTAGTTTGGTACTAGTAATGTGTTAAAATCCAAAAAAAAACAATAATATACAATGCATTTTGTTTTAACTCCTACGTCTACAAAAAATAACAAATCTGGATATCTTTTATGGCTGTTGGTTTATATTCTTCTTGTAAAGTCACCGCTACATTAGACTTGTCCCTTGCAATGGGTAACTAAGTGCTAGCCTCCATCATACCTCAAATAGCCCTTTTCCCGTAACATCCACATGTCTCAAACCAATGATGGCCAGATTTACAACAAAGTAGGTAAAGCAAAAATAATTTTACTATTCCGAGTCATGTGTATTGAAATAAAAAATCGGATGTCAACACGAATAAAGTGAACTCGATACTTTGGTTTAAAGTTACGTGTTTTAAATTGAGCAATTTTCTGTATCCTGTCCCACATCTGTGAAATAGTAAAATAGAAGAAAAAAAGTATCCGTTGAAACATTCAATTATAGAATGTTACTCTTAAAGTTTGCAACAAAACCTCTTTGGAAGCAAGAATCTTCTATTTGACTTGTTTTGCTTTTTATTGTATCATGTATATTTTTTTAAACTCTTTTTTTTTTCAACTTTAGAATACATCCGCCTCTCTATACCCAAAAATTTGTATAAGGTGGGTAAGGTTGTAGAGACCGCTTTTCATAAATTGGTAGTAGTTCAAGGGCCGCAAGCGACCTTTAAAAAGCCCTGTAAACTGGTGGTACCAATGTAATCAGCCTGTAACTCTGTTAACGACAGTTACAAGTAGTTAGTTTCTTTATATCTATTTGTATCATGTATAGGGGAACCTGGGGACACTTGATCCTTAAGGGAGACTAGGTACACGAGATTTTCAGAACTTGTATGGGTGATATTAAATTTTATAATGGCAATATCGGTTGTCTATGGTACCCGCTAACTTTCTAAAGTTGGTACACCTGGCAAATTTGACGCGTTTGTAAATGGCGGACGACCGAGTGTTTGTTGTTGCAAAGAGAAAATTTCCGTAAGTTTACATTTTGATTAAACATTAATGTAAATATGGCTTTTAGGTGTGTATGAATTTAATTCGAGGCGTTATCTATATAAGTAGCGATTTGTAGCGTAGAAAAGTGGTAATCAAATAGACGTTTGAAAATATTCTTGTTTATAACCTCAAACGGTGCAGGGTACACTTTGTCCACTTAGCTAAGGGAGACTTGATCCGGGAGAATCAAATGTCCCTTAACTACTTTTAACTTTTATTTTCAATTAATTTCAGATTACCGATATGCCCAGAGTATACAAAACAAGAGAAGGTGCCAGAAAAAGAGTACCAATCGATGAAGAGATTATTTTGCTAGAACATCTAAATGAAGCTTAAACGTAACTTGAAATTTTGTTTTACATGTCCCGGGTTCAATTCAATAAGATATTGTTTTAAGTCTTTATCTTAATTACGTTTAAATTTTATTAAGGGTGTGATTGCGAGACATTTGAGTTCTTTTATTATTGAAGATATAATTTTGTTTTGAGTTTGTTTTTGTTTTTTAATACGAAACGGAAGTTTCACATTTAGCAATTGATTTATGTATGGAGACGGTGTAATATGCCTATGTTATGTGATTTTGAAAACAATATAAGTAGATTATCATATTCTAAAAACATTTTTTATTTATTTCCTTAGTAATAGTATCATGTGAACCTAGATATGGGAGACTTGAACCCCAGGACCAAGTCTCCCGTATATACGGGACACTTGATACCTTTCTCTATTTTTACTTTTAGTCAAATAATTATGAAATTTAGGCACTTATATCTTTGGGTCTTACATCAATTATAGGCAAATGAATTTTACGTATTTCGGTACCAATATCTTTTAAAATGGATAGTCACTAAAGAAATTAGGGATGAAAAACAAAAGGGGGGATCAAGTGTCCCCAGGTTCCCGTATCATGTATTATATGAGTTATTTTTTTTATGCCTAGGTGATGGCTGAAGATTACAAGATGTTACCATCTTGTTGAAAGAATGTTATAAAAGGGGACTTAGTGAAAACTACTCCTTAAACAATATCACAAGCAAAGAAGGAAATCTTATCACAAAATCAGCTACCAAACCGCCCTAGCTGCGTGGTATCAATGGGCCAAGTTTTCCTTTAACATAATAATATGAAGAAGGTCTCTCATGGGTTCCCAGACCAAGCTTTATCATTCTTAAAAATTTAGTTTTTATATCATAGTAAATACGCTAATGGTTTTATTATAATAAGCAAAATGAATTCAAACATTTAACTTAGAAACAAACCAAAAAGTTCCGCGACACAGTTTTCCACGCCGCCTAGCGTCGAGTAGCGTCGTGAAAACTCACCCCCACACATCACAACTATAAGCGTACACACCACCATCCCTTTCCATACTCCCACACACCCCTACATATGAAAGAGATAGACATACATCGTTCATTATATCCAGATTTCCACTCGAGAAAACGGACAACCCTTTAGTTGTCTCTATTAACGTAGAGTATATGTGACAATAAGAAAGAGACAGGTAGTATGAAGGTTTTATGCCGCTGGACATAGAGTTGACCACGATTTTTTAAAAGGTTTTTCAGACAGCCTATCACCGTGTGTTTGGTCAAGCGATTGGGGTCTTTAGGCTGGGTACAGATGGATAACTTGTTATACATTATTAATATTATTTTCAAACATATTATGCTTCTTTTTAAAAAGTTGTATTTTATTGTAAGTACTATTCATTTTGTGCCAACAATTAATCATTTCTTTTTCTAAGTTTTAAAACACTGTGTTACAATTTGTCCAACATGTTTTTACAAATTTTTCTGAATGTAAACAATGTAAGTACATAAGTATAAAAATACTAAATTAGTTTTCAAAACACATATTCCAAATTTAAACACACATAAAAATTACGTCATCCCATCAAAACAAGTAACGAAATCAATAAACAATCAATCATTTAGAACAATTTGAAATTTCAATAATCGAACGTCCCAAGTTCGGGAACAGAGTTCGAGAAACAATTATGAAAAAGTTCTTTTTCGACGCCCGTTCTCGCGCCAGTTAAGTCCCGACTGACACTCATAAAACTTATTAAAGTCAAGGACCGACCGAGATAAGTTCTTCGCCGTCTTAAGTAAAATAACGGCGGCGAGGGAAAAAAAATGTGCCGCGAAACTTGTCGGCGAGAGTGAAGATCTAGCTTTACGTGTTGCGCTTTCTTGAATATATTTTCGGCAGTGTAGATATTTTTATTTAAAAGGTTTTTTAATACGTTTATAAATTAAAAATCAAATTAGAAATTACTTAATTATATTAAACGTCTTTTTATACATAAATGTAGAGGGAACAGTAATTTTACTTGATGGGCTTATTTGAGACTACTCTTATAAACTAATACAAATGTAATAAAGAAAAGAAGAGAAAATATTAACACTTGCTCGTTGATTTTACTGATCTATAGTATTTTTTACTTAATGCATTTTCATTTTATTCTACGGCATGCTACGAGATCGTAGCGTACGTAGAACCTTGCTACGCTCACGTACTATTCATTCACGACGTATCCTAGCGTAAAAGTTATTTACGTTTAATTTACAAGTAATAAATACTTTGCATATTCACACTTTATTAATTATTTTATTGTTGTAATAAAACTTACAGTAATAAGCTTTTTTGTTTGTTACCAAAGTATAGCTAACAAAGTAAAATGAAAAAAAACTTTATAATTCCCTTTTATACGGGTTCTTAATTTTTAAAGCCGCCTCGAAGCCGCTAGACTGACCGCGCTCGGGTCCATTCAATTAAAAATTCCATCTCCTAATCGAGTCATGAAATATGCAAGCAAATATTATCCCTTTTCTTTTGTACGCGCTGCATCTTCGCCCCACCCGCGCACGCACACCGACGCACGGCACTTATGATTTATGCCTGTCTCACTCGCTCCCACGCGTCTGGACGTAGAGCACGCGTGACACGATCTCTGTCGAACTGCCGAGGCGACGGCGACCGCGAGTAACCCCTGGCCACTTCGTATGGACTCGCACGCGCCGTCGTCGGCCGGCTGAGCGAGACAGCGAGAGTTGTGGACATGCGGAGGCCGCGGAGCCCTCGCGCAAAGGGACACAGGACAGACGCTCTCGGACATCGGGCGAGAGCGGGCGGCCGGCCGCGCACCTGCCTCGCACCGTTTCGCACGCGCGACGTGCTCGATCGCGAGACGCTACTTTGATAAATCGTAAACACTAGACAACATTTAAAATTTTGAAATAAAATTTATTTCTGTTTAAATTTAACACAATTTATTGGGAAGTAAATATGCATTAAATAAACGAATAGACTAAATTTTATTTAATTTTTGAAAAAACGGACTGTGACGAAAATTTTGTTTGTTCGAACGGACTGAAAAGTGAAGAAGTTTAAACAGATGCTATTAAATGAAGTGTGACCAAATGAATCGTTTGTCGAATCGTAGGATCGCCACTAGGTGTGGATAGATTAGATAGGGCACTGAGACGCTCATTCAAGTGTTGATAAGGCCCTCTGTATGACCAGTCGTTTTTGGCGAGCAAACATTCAGCTGACGTGTGAACTGATTCACCACAACATGAAAAGGAAAAAGTAAAATAAATAACTGGTTGAATTTATTTTGTGAATAATGAAAAAATTAGGAAGATGACTTTATTTTCAATTGATGTTTACCGTCGGACATTAAAGGGGGGATTAGTGATAAGTCGACCTCCGTTATCAATAAAGTTTTAGGAATCGGACGATAAGCCGCTGGACCGCCGGCGGTACGTGTGAAGTGATCTAAAGAACTGTCAGATATCAAGACACTGAGATAAAAATAAAAACTCAAAGGATAAAACAAGTTGCTGAAAATTTAAAAATAGGTGACCAAATCAAGATGAGAATCAAAATGCCAGCTGTACGCATCGCGCAAGGTAAGTTTCCAAAAATTATCTTCTTCAAGTATATTTTAACTAAAATACTAAATTTTTATAGTCAATTTTTACGACGTTTAGTCCATATTCCTCGCTGTAGAGTAACACAAAAACATCATCAAAATAAACAGTGAGTCCATGCACAATATACGAGTGACGGCAGACTCTATTCATACCAGCAACGAGCTACTTAATGGAGCTTGTGACAATATTGACATTACGTCCGTGGTCATCACATGTCCGAAAGGGAAACATGAAAAGACTTTACTGAGTAGCCCTTTTCAAATATTCATATATGGAATGTTCAACTTGTCTTGACGTCTTTTAAAACACTTTTAAAAATTGTCTTGTAAGTTTTTAAAATTATGATGTATTTTAAGAACGTTTTTTTTTGGAATGGTTTCTAAATTTAAAAATATTTTATTCCTGAAAGTATGGCTGTTAAAAGTTTATTTTATCATTAGTACTAATATCAGGAATACCTCAAGGGTCAAAAACCAAACTAAAAGTTCTAAATTTCAAAGATACATAAAATCATTCAAAATCAGACTTCAAGTTACTTTAAAACACCTAATTTTAAGGCAAAAATAATGACCACATTGCACAAAATTTATTTTCAAATTTTTTTTTTGTTAAGCCAATTAAAAATAGTAACATTAGAAACTGTTTTCTGAATACACATACCTTTACCATTGTTTCTAGATATGTTTTCCCACTAACTGACAGTTAGGCGTATTAATTAAAAATTATAAGCAAAAGTGTAGCATCTTATATTATATTTTCCCATGCTTTACTTAAATTTACAATGGATGACCAGTGAATTTGTAAGTTTTTGTTGGCCACCTTTGCTTTTATTTCTAATTTTATGTTTTTATTGTTTCACTATTTTAAACTATAATTACTATTACTATGATTTTTGGTTATACACAGACTTTAGTTTTATTGTGTTATTTTACTATTTTATCATTAAAACATTATTAAAAGGTTCGAATAAATACTTATCTATTGTATACATTTTAATTCTCAGCAAAGGTTAATTGGTAAAATATTAATTTTCTTTGTCCCTTTATTTCATGGACTGTACATTAAAAAAAAATTACAGCTGTTTTAAATCTAGAATTCAAAAATGTCAAAAAAATAGATATTATTTCATTTTATACGTTAAAAAATGTTTAAACCGTTCCATTGTAATATATGGAGCCTGTTATCCATCATCGACTCTCGCGCACGGATTCCTCTTAAAACTAGCGTTATCGCACACATGGGCAATTAGTCCAAGTTGACCGGAGGCGACGACTAAATCTGATTGGTCGGTGGCAAAGTGACGTCACCAACGTCTGTGGCCGTCGCGCCCGATTGGTCGACACGCATCATTTCGTCGATGACACGTTTGTTCTTATTTTGAAAGCAAGAAGTTTGAGGTACTCGGCCTTTATTGTAAGTAACAAAAGGTCCCCCTTTGCACATAAACGAAACTGGATGCCATTATGTGGTCGTTTATGCATTTACGTATGCCTCAACTCAATCAGTAATTATTTGCAAAAGTATTTTGTTAAAAGTATATTTTTACCATAGTATTAATATATTACTCATAATAATAATTACAAAACGAAATAACATTACCGTGTCAAAACGAGAACGATCACAAAATTAAAAATTTAGAAGGTCGTCAAGTTTTAACTCAATCCCAATTATGTCCAGGGGCATAAACCTTCTGCCTTTTTAAAACCCACCTCAAAAGTTTGAATTAGGGAATCGTTAAATTACTTTATCAGGTGCGAGGCCAGACAGACGGGGGATACCGCGAGCGTAACTTTTGAACAAACTTTTAAAAATCCAAGTTAACTTTCGCACCGTGCCCGAACAAAGTCTAAATAAAACATGAACAGAGTACCGTTTTTACTTCGCGTTTGTCACTAATTGATATGGGTTTTCTATCCTCAGTAGACTTTTTAATTGATATTGTTCCGTTTTGTTTGACAATTGCTACATGTTCATTAATAATTAAACTCAGGAACGACAAAATAAAAAGTTTGAATGTCAAAAGGATTCAGAAATTAAAAAAAAGCTATTTAACTATACTTTGTTTTTATTAGTAAGGGGTTTTATTTAATTGTTTCATTTATTTGCCATTGTATTTGATACAAAACTGAACGGATGCGGCATGAAAGGGCCGCACGTCAATTTAAACATTGCCTATATCTTGTCCTTTGCCGCTTAGCGATTCAATATGTCTTCATTAAGCGAATATCGAAGCATCGCATTTACAAGCGGAACTCTCAATCTTGATCCTTGGTCAGGAGTTATAGAAACAAGTTTAATTCTTTCATCTTCATACAATAAGAAATAAATGATTGTTACTGGACTAGAAATATCTACTTAACCATTTACATTGTAATTAATGAGTATTTAATTATTGATATTAACGGTCAAGACCAATTCTCACAATAACATAATCATCATAAATTTACTTTACTAAGAATTTTATGATTAATGAATAAATATGTTAATATCTCCAATCACCCATTTAAATCGCGAACCGTCGATAATGTAACCACGCAAACCATCGGGCGTGGGAAAGAAGTCCCATCTCCAAGCACTTGTACTAATAAATTGAATTCGTCAAGACAACATATTTTAGCAATTGACGTCCCACGTCCATTAGAGGAGGATAAGAGAAAGGTACATCAGATAATTTATTTTGCTACATATTTAAATTGTGGGAATGAAGTTAATTTTCTTATTTAGAATAATGATTGTGCGGACGGCCACCCGTTTTGAATTTCCAACTGGACCGGCTTGATATTTTTTTTTTTTTTTACTGAGCGGCATCGAACGTTTTGTGTTTGTGATTCTGAAGATAAAGACGTATGGATTTACATATGTTATGTCAGTGGAGGTCCTGGTAACATTTAAATTGGATTTATTAGTCCGGTCCCATTAAGAAGCGCGGAACAACGTTGGAGGCAGACTCAATATGATAGCCAATGTTTTAATAATGAAAAATGATTTTGAATATTGTAAAAAAAATGTACTGTGGTAGATTTGAATTAAGACCTATGGTCTGAATGACCATTGACAAAATAGGCATTTTCTTAAAAAAAATATTTATTTTGAAGTTTTTATTTTATAGCAGCTAAACGGTCTAGGATGTTTTTTGCTATTGACTTTATACAAGAACTATCTGCCTCTATGACGTGATAGTCGCGGGTACAAATCCCATATTGGATAATCTATTGTTTGATCCACCCTTCATAAGCATGGATGTTCTTTTGTCTCTTAAATTTATGTTTGTAAAAGTCACCGCGACACAGGGCGTGAGGGCATGATATGATAGAGTTGTCGTTTTAAACTATAAAAATTAAAAATAATAATTTAGACAGCATACTATAGAATAATACAATTATACAGTACTATTAACACTACTATTTTATTCAATAATTAAAATTAATAATACAATTACAATCATTGATAATAACGGCAATACAGACATAGACCAAACGCAAGGAAAGCTTAAAATATTAGAAAAATCGAAATAATAAAAACAACCGACCCAAAATATTGTCACAAACATTTTGTTTTTATAAGCAATCCTTTCAGAGAAAAGGATTATAATAACTGACAATACAAATCTGATTACAAACAGTAGTCCAAACATTTTTGGTTAACAATTCAAACATAATCTACGGGACATTGATGAGCTACAGAGATAATTCTAACACCACACTTTAGAGCGCACTTATCTTGTACAAGTAATCTGTATTATTGTAGTTTCAAGAATAATATTTTGACTATCGGTATTGATCGATATTATTTAGAAAAATTACTACCAAAAGGATTCAATGTAAGTTTGAAATGAAAGAGTAATATCAAGCTGCAATGACAGGTATCTCGAAATGACGAAGGAGATGTTTTCGCCGATTTAATCAGAATTTACATAATTTGTTGGATGAGACAGGAGCCGTTACCACATTGAAAATTATTGCAAAATACTCTAATTATTATTTTTATCTGATAAGAATCAAAAGGCAACAACCACTTACTCTAAAACTTTCGCTTTGACATAGTACACTATAGACAATCAAACACAACAAAAATCCCATTAATAAGTGAGATATACAAAACTATTTATTTGTTAAACTAAATAGTCCATCGAAAAGATGGAGCATATTAACTCAGAGAATACTTTTATCTTCAGTTCAACTCTTTATACTAAATCTCTTTTGACCATCGTCCGCCTATTAGGCTTTATAACGAGATTAAAATAAACACGAACTTAAAATACAATGGATTAAAAAATTGTCATAACAAGTATTAATTTATTTTGAGCAGACCACGATCAATAGCTAAGGAGTGGGTGGACAGATTCTCAAGAGTCCATCTTTGTCAGGCTTTGATACTAATTTGTTATTGTCGGCCTTTCAACGATAGACAATTTAAAGTTTGGTAGGTGTTCGCTTTATTTAGATTAAAGACTCAACAAAGAACCTTTCTCAATGAAGCATTTAGAGTCTCCATTAAAAAATCAATCAATTACACAAGAAAAATAACTAAATCTAAATTAACTGAATAAAATTTTACCGATTATTTCCATGTAACAGGTTGACAATGGATCAAAAATTCGATAGAGGCACCTGAGTCTCCAATATTTTCCCATGGTCAAACTTCGATAAACACCTTGACAAAAAATCTATACATGCCTTTGACAAACAATTGGTCAAAAGGTTTTTTTTGGGCAAAACAGGCTCAATCCGCACCCACATGAGTCGGATGGCCGATAATATTAACAATGTAGAATAGGGTTGGTATACGAAAGCAAAATAACTATTGTACATCATTATGTGACACCCTTTCATCAATTTAAACAGAAAAGGGCTTACAAGTGTCACTTTCTTTGATTTTTTTGTTGATAGTCCACTTTCTAATAATTGTAACGTTTAACAATGAATAGTACATATTTCATCGTTTCCGTAAATTTGAAATTTGACTTACTTACTACGCTGACCTGAAGCATTGTATTATTGGGTTATGAGTAAGGTATTCCTTCTTTTGCAGATAGAATTGCATTTTAAAAGGTTGCTAATGGAGGTACTTTAACAAGAACTTTAGACGGTGATGTGATAGACACATTACTTATGTTATTTTATTAAACAAAAACTTTTTTATAAAAATATAATTCCACATGTGGAGCAATAAATGTGAAATTAAGTTTTAATAAAAAAGTTTAATGCATGATCTGATGGTTCACTTATCCATCGACTTAAAAAACCTTTATCAGGTCGTAGGTCCATCGCGTGAGGGGTAATAGTTGTTTTCGAAATAATTATAGTAAACGGTGCTCTTGCGGTTTTGGATGTCTAAAATTCGCTTGATAAAACATCATACCGAATTTAATAGGCAAAAGGTATTCTTATTATGTTCCCATTCGATGTCATATGAGCATGCAGGTAAAATTAAAATTTGATTGAAGGGAAGATTGCTATGTGTCAGTATCTACCTGATCCCTTGAGTTGAATCAATTCATCGAGATCTGTCGGCGAATGAATGATTCCTTCGTGACCATTGTCCAATATCTTTTGATTCGTCAGTTTAACTCTCCGAATTTTATTTTTTTTATTCAACATTTGGCTTAGACGACTGGGCATGCTTTTAATAGACCATAGCATTGTATTTTTGAATAAAACTTGATCCAGTAGTTTTTTCATGGCTAAATTTGCGTTATTGTCTTTTTTTTTGGAATTAAATGGATGAATACCTTTTTATACGAAAAATATCAACTGGGATAGTATTATTAGTTTGAGTAATCTATATTATAGTTTATAATGAACAGTGAAATATGCTTCAAATATAATACTAAAAAAACAAAAAACTATGGGAAGGTGATTCCGTTGAAGACCATAAGCAATTAGGATCTGTATCCATTAGTTAAGTGTCTGGTTACCCAATAATTATATCTAATTAACACCTATGAAGCAGATTGCAATGTCTACAACAATTATAAATACAACAACATACTCACATTGTTTTTATTAGTTCATTACAACAATAGTTATAAACTTCTAGAAAAATGTATTAGAAAAGATCAACTCCGTCGGACACCAGATTAAAATAACGCGATGCATATTCCAATTTTTTTTTATATTACCCTATCATTTCATAAGCTGCTTCTTCGACTTCCCACCTTAACACATTTTGACATCACTAGTTAAAAGAGAATGAAGAGCTCACAGCAAGCGATTGTACCTACTCATCTAGATAGCAAATCCTCTTGATGAAGAAACCTACCAGTAAAATCTTTTTTCCTTTTTGTAATAATCACTTTTACACATCAAACATTTAGCAATGTCTTAAACAGATCTAAACACAATCATCAAACACAAAACGATACCGCTCAATCCGCTACAGAGTTACAAAGTAATAGACAGTTCTATAGCTTACACCGTATGTTGCAATAGCTAAATCTTATTGTTAAGATTAAGTGGGTGTTAAAAATCATAAGACACACAACTAAAGGAGTGAAAGATGATAGTTTATGATTTATATTCTGTTATAAAGCGTGTTGAGTATTGTTCTACGCGTCACGTGTTGGGCGTGGGCGTTCTAACAGATTTATTGCGGATAGCCCTTTTACTAAATACTATTAATGTTGTGCACGATTCGATTGAATGATAACGTTAATAAAATAACCTAAATTAATATAGTTATTACTTTCTACTTCTATGTACTCAATATAGTTTTGGTTTTTGGTTAAATTATCTGCCTTGTTATGTCGTCCAAATGCAGTAATTATCTGCTGCTTATAAAGCATCAGGCTCAAAACTTAACCCAGAAAAGTCTTTGTACGATGTTCAAATTATTGTACTGTGCCTGTCCATCGTCTTTCTATTTCCACGTGTACCTACATAAAGTTCTCTGGAAAATGAATTTGCCCTACACTTTTCTAGCTTTCTTTAAATCACCATCAAAGTTATAGCATGTTGCAAGTTTTACATCAGTTTTAAGAGATTTTATAGAGGTGAGAAGCTAGAAAATTATTAGCAAACATTAGTTAGTTACACTAATAAAGACTAACAGTTTAAAAAAAACTAATTGCCATAATAGTAAAACAATACGAATGTATCACATATGATACACAGGCCAAACTATCTATTACATTTTCTTCTATTAGCTGACTGATATCAAGACAAACCAAACTACAAACTATTACACACACTCAGTACTTCAACATCAACATCTATCTTACCTATCACTACCGCCATCTAGTGTTACAAGTAGGTGTCAGCGCAATACTGCATTTCCGATTACTCAAGCACTACACTCATAAGGTCGTATATCCAATTGTATGCTGGGAGCTTTCCCATAGCGGGCAGTTCGTGACCGTTCGCCTTGTTAACGCGATGACCTGTTCTGAGATTATGCACTTACATCCGTTTGAATGATGACTGCTTAATTGCGGTCATGTGAAATAAAGGTGAACAATATTTTTTGCACATTGTCTAAGATGTGGAGGTAACTCGGTCTACTATCCACATTCACATTGGAGTGCGTGATGTTTATTACACTTTTTTATTATGTAGATAGTTTATAATTAATGAACGTTTGATGCACTTATGTCGTGTTTATTTTATAATATTCACACGGATATAAATAGGTTGGGTAATGAGATTGTCTAACGGTTATGCGATGGGGTTATGTTTGAGCTTTAAATGAGTTCCCTATATGGAGTAATTAGTCCAATCATAAATCAATATGTTCTACAAAATATACAACTGATTGATATTAATTTACATAGCGTTAACACAACAGCTTTACCCAGTACCCATACCTAAAAAACAAACAATCGCGAAAACATAATTTCTAACCCAACAATTAATACGCCTCTGTAACTAAACATCTCTGTGACAATAACGAAGCGAACCATTAAATTCACGCCACGAATAATTGGTTTAATCAATGTACCTTTACCCGTAGAATACACCAATTTAACTTGACACTACGTCTTGCCCTTAATAAACTATCTTATATGACAACAAATAAAACATGTTTTGTTTTAATATATTTTCTTATACTGGTTGTAAGTAAAGTCTATAGTTAGAAAAATAGTTTATAAATAATGTGTGACCTCTAATAAATATCTGAACTATAATGGTAATTGTAACATATTCTTTTATTCTATTAAAAAATAGTGGTCATCTCTGGAATGACCTCGCTGACGTTGCTTATCAGAAAATAAGAAACAATATTGATTCCAAATTAATGTGAAATAAGTAAAACAAAATTGTGATTGCATTAAGTATCTAATCAATATTTTGTTCTCATATCACCAAAATGTAATTTACCTAGCTGTAGATTGGTTGTGTCTAAAAGGTCAAATCATTGAGAAAAAAATATTTGAATTGGCAAGTTAAACAAACTCCAAGAAATCTCCTACGGCTATCCCACGCTGTCACAGTTTTTTCCAATACAAGGTGTCATCCAATCCTTTTGGTATCCGTCATCCAAACAATACTGCGCACAATGTGCGCTTTGACCAGAACCAGAGCACATATTGTGGGAACATTATTTTTTTCATTGTTGATAGATAGGTAAGGTTTCTTCCGTTTTGAGTGCACAGGTTATTTAATCATATTATGATTTATTTTGTTGTTTTTGCTATTACTGTTAAAAAGGTTACGCTTAGTAAAATTATTATCCTAAAGTTTTAGTTCTGTAATATGTTCTAGAGCCCCCAAAAGAGCGTGATTGATTTACAACAGATCCTTACCGAAAAAATTATTTACAGAAATAAATTTAAAAACCACAAAATTGTATTAAATAATTTGCTAAAATTAAATTAGTTACAAATTTTTCGTAACAATGATTCAAGACATCTGCTTTCTTGTAACTCAAAAGCATTCCTCTTTAACCACACAATGTGCAATGTATAAAACGCGAAATCTTGATAACTTTCAAAGACAAGAATCTCATACAATCAAAACAGTAATTCACAAAAGCATCGATGTAAAGAAGAAACCGCGGCTTGGTACACTCCCGCGCATCACGCGCTCCTATTGTCCATTCTATAATTACCGAGTCGGACGGAAGACGGACCGCAAACACCTGTTTCGTTTTCACACGGCCAACAACAGGTAAGTTTACCCGAAAATCTGAATCTCGGACGACGACGGTATAACAGTATAATGTTTTTGTTCTTTCGTCACGATTTTTTTTTGTTTGACATTCGTATATCGGATATGTGAATATCGGATTTAGGGTAAAGATTGATTGTGATTTGTTTTTATGCCTACCTACTGTTTTTGTCTTGGCCACTTGGAGTAGAATATAGCTTAACTATTTAACATCCAGATTTAGGTAATTAAAAATGCTAAGGGAAAAGTTATCTGGCCTGGTCTAAGTTGAAAAGATCAAATATGAATATAAGCTAAATTTTGACGAGAACATTCAGCTAGCCTCATGTCACATTGAGCAAGGTTTTGTTAGCATAACGCGATTAGGGTGTACGTATAAAGTACAGTCAACAATGCTATATTTAATATACAATATTTAGCAAAGAATATTTCGCACTAAAACATCATGCGCAATTTGTCGCAGGAAAATCAAATTATATTATTTATCCCCCATTATTTGCGTCAGCCTACCAGATGTACACTCAATGTCAATCTTCCATGTTTGTTTACCTAGAAATAACAAACATTATGTCGTAGGGTCAGTACGTTTTCGTTTAGGTCGCCAAATTTGATTGTAGTAATTTTATTATTAGTTTTGTCTTGGGATAAATCTGTAAGATATTTTCGAAGTATAATCAAGTTCTCTTTCTCTCTAAGGATGAGAGAATTCGTAGGCAAGGAGATTCGTTGTTATGAAATTACCAGTGTAAACTTAAAGGTAAATATAAGAACTATTTGTGAGGTGACAGAATAATTACTACTTATTAGTTTATATTTCTTGGAAAGGAAAAAACTTGATCTAAAACTTGATACCAATCCGATATATATCTATAGAAGTAGGGTCTCGAGAAGGAGGTCCGTCTCTCCATTGGGACGTTAAGAGCTACTTAAAGCAATCTTAATATTATTCGACGTTAAAATAAAAATATATTTGAAATCATAATACTGGAAAAATGTCACAGATAAATTGAGCTAATAGTTGTTACCCTGAGAGAAATGGACAGCGATGGCAGAGCTCTTAGTAATCTACACAAAAACCACGTCAAACCAATAATTCATGCTAAATATAACGCGACACAATTATAAGTCGTCCATCCATTCTGATCTGTGCAAAATCATATTCATCCACTAATACCATTTTCGCAATGACATGCACTTTTTGCCATTCAAATGGGGGACAGTGTATTTTTTCAATATGAATTAAAGATTTGAGACCCCATACTTCAGTACTGCGAACGATTACGCATATTTTTGCTCACACGTTATTAGGGGTGCCGTGTGTGAAAAAAAATGTACTATTATAAATAATAGGAGTATAACAAAGGGATGGGAGAGCGATCGGGGTCACTAGGAAACGGCGGTTTTGATACGGGAATTTTTTTACCTGGCTCTTTGGGGGATCTTTTTTCATTAAAATTTCGGGACTAAATTTTTATAGAGGTAGCCAGTCAGTCTGTGTTCATCTGCGAAGATGTTCACATGCTTTATGACTTCGAACATCTTAGTGCAGTGGTCAGTGTGTATTGGACTCTGTTACATTTACAGTTAACTTTTTTTGAATTTGAATGCTTGGACTTCTTTATTTTCGGGACACTTATAGTGACTAAGTGCTTCAATAACAGCTGAAATGGATTTATCATCAAGGAGTAAGTCAAGATTTTTCGACTCTGGCATCGATTTAAGGCGAAAAGGTATTTCAAATTTTATCGTTTTCTTTCGTATTGTTTATGATTTTATTGAACTCGAGATAATAGAGACTGTACGGGGAGCAATAAACGGGGCAATAACCAATACTGAAGACAAATTGGAAAGTAATAAGGCAGTGAAAATGATATCTGTCCCCGAAAGATATCTGTATATGAATCTGAACGAATCGGATGGCATTCACATTAACATATAAATGAGTGCGTAAGTGGACTGAACGTTATACTATATCTCCCTGCGTATAGATCGACCCTGAGTTATATGGGCTATATAAATTGATATGATTTAATTTGTGTATTATACTGAGATTAGATTGATTGCTGCCTAAATAGAGATAAAACTGGCTATTATGTTTCAAGTTAAGATCTTAAGATATATAAGTTGACTTAGCATTTGACCTCGTATTCAAGTTATTCATAACTTAATCGATCTTTTGATTTTGCTTGTTTGTTTATTTTATTCTTAGTGCCTGCTGCTGTGTTAAAATTTTACTGTATTAATTTAGTTAGTTTATCTTATCATCACGCTTAAGAAGCGAGACCACGTAAAATTGTGTACCAAAAATATATAAAAAATCTTTGCAGTGACGAAATGTGATTTACAAATTAAAACCCAATAGCTGTCATAAAAAGTGACTAATTTAGATTTATTATTTTCGAAAGTAAAAAAATATTCTAATACATAAATCTAAAGAAATTTTTAAGTTTATCAACATAAAGCAATATTAAAAAGTATCTTTTAAATAAAACTGCATTTGTCTGCCGCATTGACCGCAAATACTCGGCTTGGAGGTTGTATGTCAAAATAATGACTTCGCGGGTAATAGTCAGAGGCTTATTTCAGTTATTTAAAATATCTTTGTTTTATTCCAAATACGTTTGTTTTAATTTTAAATGGAGAATGTCATTATAATATGATACGGTCTGTTTCTTAAAGAGTTTGTTCTGCCAAAATAATCTTATATGATTCTTATGTTGGAATTGGAATTAGTTTTGCGTTGGTGATGGGCTGTGGGATAGTTCTATACTAAGGGTGACTATTACTTAAATACAAGCTTAATGACAAAAGTAAAGTACGAAATAACGTACAAATAGTTATTTTGTTAGAAAAGATTGCATTGGTACAATAAAACATGTCTTTTTGGAAATTCACTCAAAAATATTTTATTCCTATTCTTTAATGTCCCACTTTAGGAATAGGCTTCCTGATTTAAGGTAAGGGAATTTTCCTGTATCTACACGCTTTTAAGGTGTTTAGAAAGAATAGATAGAAAGGGGACAGATTCACATAATAATATGGATTAACCATTAGAAGAAAGAAAAGATATACAAAAGAACCAGATATAGAAGAACCATTCTGATACTAAGTTTTTGAAATAATTTCTATCGCTCAATTTCTTATTTTCTTGGCTCTTTATTTAAATATATCTCTGTCTTATTTTCTCTTATTTATAGTTGTTTAAAAACAACATTTTGCTTACACTAGTGCAGTACAGTTGCCCAATACTGGCAACAGTCCCGACCGGACGAGGCTTTATGACCCCACTTTTATTGCTTTAGGAAAAACTATAATTCTTATTCTATATATGCATAGTCGTTTTCTTCATACACAGTAATAACGCTTGTACGCGACTTTTCTTGATTTGACTTTTGACGAAAAGGTTGTTTCTTACGCGACCAAAAACATATGCATATGCGAGGGTTAGAAATAAAACAATAAGACACTCCCCGATAAATGGACTATTCAACACCGAAGGAATTTTTAAAATCGGTTTTTTAGATCCAGAGATTATCACCTACAACGTCACAAACACACAAACTTACAAACACACAAACTTACAAACACACAAACTTTATAATATTAGTATAGATCATGTAAGGTGTACCGAAAAATCAGGCAAAAAGCAATTTACCTGTGCTTTCCGCGTTAATTCCTTTAACCGTTGAATATTTACTTAGTCGCGTTAATTTTCTCTTTCTTCTAATATTTACTTGTACACTAGTAAATAAAGCTAACACTATTGAACGCATTTGCAGTAATAAATACAGTCGCAGGCAATAATTAGTGGCCGGCAGTTAACGACAATGCCGTACTGGAATTAAGATTTTTGCCATAAATGCCCGGCTCGAGATAAAACTGCCGCGCTAAGGATTAGGGGTTAAGTGTCCGCTTTAACGGGTATTGCTTTAGTGCTGTGTTATATCGATATCGATAGAAATAGATTTTTGCAAAAATATTTAGTGGTTGTTATTTACAAAGAATATTTATATTTTATTACATAGATTTACTCTATCAAATACTATGCATAGTTTTTTTTATTATTAGACATTAGTTTTCTTCACAGACTGTCACTTTTGTATGCTTGAGCAAAATTTTGATAATTGCCATTTTTTTATATATTAAGTATTTATAATTTTATACTGTAATAGTCTTGTAAAGAGTGGACTAGGGCATACAACCAAGTGTCTATTTTTTGGGGATGACGTCAGGTACAAAATCCAGCTCACATAATGTACACTTTATCGTAACGTTCTTCTCTATCGATACACCACTTTACATCACTAGTTTATTTCAGTGTTGTGCCAGACAGTCCGGTGTGGCGTTTTTATTGACACTCGTGCCGTGACAAATATCTTCAGGAAGAATGTACTCCTTCCCCTGTTTGTAAGGGTTCGGTACTAGTGTAGTACGACTCATATATTTTACGATATAGCTTATAGGTTCGTGTGGGAATCAGTTTGTTTGGCTTGATGCTTACTTACTTTGATTTACTTAGGAGTTAGCACAGTGGTACCACAGTAGTACAAAGTAAATTACAACATTAGATATAAAATGGTGGAATTACAAAATATCGTCTTTTGTATCTAATTCATACATGAGACTTGGTAAGAATTTATAGTAAGCAAAGCTTAATTTTTCTGAGCAGATATTAGGTATTAAAATGAGGATCTTTATATTATAATAATAAATATTAATTTGTACTTAACGCAAAAGGCAATGTAGCGAAACTGTTTTTATTAACACTGCTTTTTAATTAAATCTATTCATTAAAACATGACATCAAATAAATGACTATCTTGTAATCGAATTCTGTAAATAAGACATAATAAAAACTAAATTCCTGTAAAACTTAAAAAAAGGTAATAATATTTAAATAAGCCGAAATCAACACCGCTCGACAAAAAAAATTATACCTAGTATAAATTTTCATTCTCAATTTTTATAACCAACATTTTTCTATTAAGGGCTGTCCATCTGACTCCCTAGACAGCGAATCGAGTTACACACCTAAAGCGTAAAAAGAGAAAAAAAATTCAAATCCCTCTAACGAAGAGGCCAATACACAAGAGGCCTCTGTTTTTCTCAGTTATTTCGAATATTCCGCCCAGTATTGGGTATCAGTAACACGATTATTGACCCGACCTTAATTTGATCAGCCACCACCGTAGCCGCTATTTTTTCGTGTTGTCACCCCTCTGGGAGTTTATTTACCTGTAGGTACTATCTAAAAGGTTTTGATAAACAATATTCTTTTCGTGGTTGACCTAAATAGAGTTTTGTACTTAAGTCTATGGATATTATACAAGACTGATCCTTATAAATTAGTAAAAAGTTTCTTGTCGAAAAAAATATTGAGCTATATTTAGAAATATTTTAAGCTCCATTATGTATGAAAAATGAACTTTAACCATACACATAAATAGGAATAAAACACGACTTTTTTGTTAAGAAAAAAAAACAACAAATTTGGCATTGGACAGTGATCCCTTTAGCTCCCATGGGTCTCGAGAAAAAAAAACAACGAGACGAAGATAATCAGCCGTTTTTGTCGCTCGGAATTACGTCGGATAATTTGATTAGCTATCGGTGGGCGAGAACCGTCCCCTTAAGAGGTAATCCTATTTTATAGGTAGGCCCTTTAATCTGATAGATGCTAGGTGTTTTATATTGGGCGTTTCTGATTCTGTTTTACTTTTATTACTTATTATATCGATGTAACCAATATTGGAAGCTGTTAAGTAAATTTATTAATCAATAATAGCTTTTATGGTAACGTAAATAAAGCTTTAATTTGGAAACGTTGACTCAGCATGTATAAATTTGAAGTACATAACACGGAATTCTCCCCTCCATCAGCTAAGTGTAATTATAGGTAAAAAAGCAAGGGTTGCGGAGTGGCCATGTTGAGAGAAGTGACGTCATTAGCACGCTGTTGACACAACCCGCCTTCTGTGACGTGAATGGTGAGGCTAAACTGGCTGTATGGGCGTGTTTCCAATATGCAGCTATGTGCTTTCTGTGCTTCATTATTACAGTAATATTTTTCGTGTTTCGGAAAAAGAACTAAACACTCTTTAGTGTACTAAATATGGTCATTTAGTCCTTTACGAAAGGTCACCAATCTATTTTCATTGCCTTGACTATGACTTCGTAAAAGTTTGCTTACTCTTAACTGACAAACACCATATTTATTGAAATCAACATTAATATTTTAGCAATCATTTTAAGTAAACATAAAATGTCAGGTGACGGGATATTTAATTCAACTAAAGCACTCATCAACAAAGCCAACGCAACCATTATTAAAAAAGTTTATATATGACGCTGGTAAAAGAACAAATCATTCCGAAACCCATAAGTGTCCAGCAATCTGCAAATCAAAAGCGTCCAAATAAAATTAAAAACAAACTCCAAATCTCAATTTGCCGACACAGAAATATTCTCTATAGGCTTTTGTGCCGTATGTCCATTTCCGACAACGCAGCCATTGAACAAAGTAGCTGTCAAAGAGGCCGATGTCAAAAATTCTTTAGTATTCATAAGTTGATAAAGAAAACCTAAAAAGGAAATGAAAACCTTGATGACAATTGTCGCTTTTCTTTATATACTGTATTTCAGATCTTATGGGTACGGTGACGTTTAGTATTTGTCATTACTAGAGATGTAGTAACACTAAAAACGTTTTTAAAAATACCGATTCTATATCTAACCGATATAATTTACAAACAAGAATAAATCGATTATGGGTACAAAATAAGAAACTAATCTTTTTTTAAATATTTATTAATTATGCCGAATCAATGCGTGATTCATCTGATGAACAGCTTGATGAATTACTTGATTCGTCACTTACATGACATAATAAGTTAAAATCTACTGAATTGTCTAATCTGATGTCTCTTCCTCTCACAGTCATGAAGTATTAGATTTTTGTTTTTTCCAATCATCGGCAGTTACGTGGTCATAGGTTACAGGTCTCTTTTAATAATGACATCATCAAGATTTTATCGCTATGACGTACGAATCCCGCCAAAAAAAAACTTGCGGCCTATCCTCGTAAAAACTAATATTGAGTTATAAGACAACTGAAATTATTATATTAATTTCTATGATTATAAAAAAAAAATTATCGATTTAATCAATTTTATAAAAAACCATTCGATTTTAACAATTTTATTGTGTCAATCTCTATTGAAATTCGTTCCGAGTCGCGCATACGATTTTAAAATTTATATGTTTTTATTTTACATATTAGGGTTGAAGATGGAATATAAAACAAATATTTCATATAATTTAATTGTATATAAACGTCTAAATAATATTTTTAATTTTTTATCAGTTTGGATTCATAAATTGATAGCTTTTATTTTTAAATTCTACAAAAGTAAACTAAGTAACATGGAAAAGATCAAATGTCACCGTACCTTTGCTGTCTGATAAAGACTATAATAATATTGTAAAACATTGCATCTGGGCTTTTAGTCAGCTAATTTTTAATGATTATGAGATTACAGATGCTTTTAAATGGTTGTTTAATGATGTGAAAAGAGTAGAACAATTGGTTTTAGTGCTAGCTGTAAAATATTTGTACGACTAACGTACTATTAAGATTTTGCATCTGCTAATTACCCATATGTGTAGTGTATACTTAGACAGTGGTTTAGGTTGTGCGAGTTTTGTCCTGTAAAGAAATACTTTATGTAAAAGTGGGTGCACCATTCTTTCATTAGCGTTAGATTTTCTTTTAAGATATCACCGGTTAACATTTTAAATTCGGAATATGGTTGAATCCAGCGCGGTCTTTGCAGTGTTTAAATGTTGATAAAAACTAAACCAATACTTTACAAGGACTTAGAAAACATACATATTATGTGTTTTTCGAAACCCATACATTTTCATAATTATAGTAATGAAAATAAAAATTATGTTTAACATTAAATGACCGCCACACCCAAACCGAAATCATAATACCACTCGAACAATAAACACCCCCGCAACATTTGATATCCATTCTTATTATTTTTATTTTCGATTTATTGTAGTGAAAAACGAACAATTTCTATACACAATCGCTAGGGTCCGTGATCCCCTGCCAATTAATATTGGACACGGTGGTCACAGTTATGTCAAAGTTAGACACGTTTTTTTTCGTCCAAGGCATCATGACGCGTTTTATTTCACAGTACATAATAATTTTAACACTAACATAAACTAATATAAATAAGAAAATAATTAAATATTTAAAAGTATATTTCAAAGTTCTAAAACAAACTTGAGGGGTCGTTTCACAAATTAACACAGTGGTACAATTCACGGCGTTTGGGACAAAATGTAATTAATAATTAATGCAACGAACGGCCAGAACTAGGAACTTTGCTAACACAGAAGTTACTTGTAGCTGCGCGGCGTGACCTTTTCTGTGAAAAAACAAATGTCGAGATATAACTGGCATGTTACGCCGTATGTAGTAACGAGCTAATTTAAACTTTTCGGTCTCTCAGTCCTTTCGAAGGGTGGCCCCCTTCTCATCACCTGAGGCGACTGTCCTTGGTTAGACGCCACTTTTCAATAAAACAAAAATAAAATGCAGGCGTTTCTCATATTGGTTTTGTCTCCGTATAATTGATTTTGATCTTGCATTGTTTTAAGACTCTTAGATTTGTTTGATTACAATTTGTAGAGATAAGTTTACTGTCAGTTATTTTTCCTCATACATATCTTTATGTGTTAAGAGATGATAAAATAATCGTGACTAGACGATTTTAATTTTCGATAACAACTAGGTAACAGACATCTATATTTGAAATATACGATATATTGGTATTAAATATCATAAAAGTACACCCTCCTTTGGGTAATAAATCACTTGGAAGTTGAAAATCAAATATTTATGTGGGTGTTAAATTTAGATACAGAGAGCGCATGTGTTGACCAGTGTCCAGTCGCGTGCGGTGGGTGTGGCTAAACGATATCTGTCCGAGTGTGAGTTTGACTTGACCCATTGGGTTTTCACCTAAATTGATAGGGTTTCGATCGTGTAGGTAAACGTATTATGTACGGTTTGGGTCATGCCTTTATGTGAAACGTTTATGGAACTTTTGGTAATGTTTGTTTATACTTATTGTTATTTGTTTGTTTACTCAAATCAATTTTAAAGACATTAATCATTACTTTCACATAAAAATGAAGAATACTTTACATAAGATTTGTTTTATTCTAAAAATAGACTGCAATACAGGTAATCATAATAATAATTTTCAAGTAATTAGGTTCCAACTATCCAATAAAGAATCCATAAGCCTTATGTATAGTTAAGGCTTTTCAACAATAATTTAAGTAACTAAAAAAGTAAACTACTTTACTTACAACTAATTTATCAAACACCGTGTCTCTATATCAATATTTAAACAGGACTAGGAAGCAAAGTCACCACGCTTCCTTACTTCCTCAGGAAATGCTTCCATTTGCCACGAGCCGTCACCTTTAAAAAATTAACATTACACATTTACATATTACTATAAACCCTCTGAACAAACGCAAGTATACAAACAAAGCACGCCGAATCAGTTTTTTTTTACCTGTATTAATTTAATACTCGGGTTACAACCCCTGTAGACGTTATATAGGTATGGAATTTTCAAAGAAATAGAAGGAAAAATAATAATAACAAGAGGGCAATAAGGGCGTCTACGCAGTACTTATGTGAAATTAGCTCGCGAGGTTCTTTGATGTGCCGACCAATTGTGCGGTGATTGTGAAAGCGCCTTTACTAAACAAGGCGTTGACGACTTGCCTTATTCGTTGGACTATTTATATATAACGTATCAATTGATACAATGAATTAATTATGAATGTATTCGTTTGCAACCCTTGCTGTATAAACTGTTTCTAGAAGGATATTGTAAGAAAGAGAAAATAACTTTCATCTATAAATCTGGTCTCGTGAATATCGTAAACGTAGTAGATAATGAGAAATTTCTCTGACATAAAATATTGTAAGAACAGAAGATGAGTTATCGTGATTAGTCGAAGTTTTCCTTCATTACTGTTCAAGGCCCAAACATACAGTAAGCTGTGCAATGTCCCAATACCTCGATTTTCTACTTTCCATATTAATACACCTTTAAAAACTTAGCTCATTAAACTTTAATCCAACACCACTGTGCACATATGTCCAAACAAATTAATACTTCAATTCAAAGACATATGTTACAAAAAAATCGATTATCTTTCTTGTAGCAACAAAGAAACAACCCTTTAAACACCGACCGCAAGCAAGACTGTTATTATAAACCTTTTGTACTAAGATAAGCGGTCAACCCTACAACTGACACCTAACAACACCGTGACTGCAACAACTAGCAATTAAGGGTTATTTAGCACTTTAAAATGATTGAAAGAAAGTGTCATTGCCCATATGTTCGACGAATGTTGGGATACAGTTTTTTTTTCTTATAGTTAATAACTGGTATTGATATCTCTTTTTAACTGGGTCATAATGTTGTATAATATTAATTGTATTCTCATCACAGCTTGTGAATGGACTTCTTTATATGAATAGGGTAACTTGGCCTTCATTTACCTTACTGGCAAGAGTTGGTATAGAGTTTTATTGCCTTCTTTACTGGAAATATTTAGAGTTCACAATAAATTCTTTACTCATCTTTCAACGTGTTTGGATTGAGATAAGGATAAATTTATAAAATTTTATCCTATAACATTATTGTATTTTGTCCTACTATACCCTTGATTGCCTATTACTTACAGTTAAAGATTGAGTTAATTAGCTTGTGAATGGACTTCTTTATATGAATAGCGTAACTTGGCCTTCATTTACCTTACTGGCAAGAGTTGGTATAGAGTTTTATTGCCTTCTTTACTGGAGATATTTAGAGTTCACAATAAATTCTTTACTCATCTTTCAACGTGTTTGGATTGAGATAACGATAAATTTATAAAATTTTATCCTATAACATTATTGTATTTTGTCCTACTATACCCTTGATTGCCTATTACTTACAGTTAAAGATTGAGTTAATTAATAAGTACCTATGCTGAAGGATTTCCTATCAAATTTTACCCTAATAGGACAAATTACACTGCATGCTTCGAAAGAGTTCTTAACGTAACGTAAGGTTCCCTTTCTATGGTATTAGTGAATCTGTGAACACACAAAAAGAATCGATTTCATCACACAAATAGGCAGAAACGTATGCAAGTTTTTACTTACACCGTAGGCCAAAAAGAATATTGTCGCAATAAGTTTAGCGTGTCTAGACGTCTGGCAGGATATTAAGATAGAGAAGCCGTAATAGGAATGTTATTTTTGACCCTGAATATTAGGTACTTCTTGTATTTATATTCAGAGGCTTTTTTATATCAAAGTATATTTTTGAACCTACTTTAAACGCTTTTGACAAGACCCATAGGACGGAAATAAAACGGACAAAATATGGAGAACTGCTGGTTGTGATGTTATAAGATTTCATAATATTACTAAGTACTGTTTTCACAAAAAGTTAACTATTTACAAAACTTGAGCTATTTACTTTATAAGCGACACAAAAAAAATATGAACCAAAATTTTAAAAAACATTAGTAATAAGTAAGTATCTTCAAAATAAACTTCAAAATCACTAATAAAAACAATTTTGTTTTCGTAGCGGATGCGGACAGCGCGGCAGAAGGCGGCGGATCCCCGACCCCGGGTGTCCCAGCCGACACTTTGACTTGCGGCGCCTGTCGAAGGGCCTTCGCCCTCGCAGACATCGTGCGCTTTATACAACATAAAGTTTCTTCTTGTGACAAGGACCTCACGTCGTATCACTGTTATAGTGCTGGTAAGTTCTTGTGCTATGTTATAGTAGAACAAGTGCAAGCTTAGAACGAAGTTTTACAAAAAAAAAAAGAAGTTTTCACATAAGAGCTTTGTCATATAGGTACCTCCATAATCCTAAATATATTTCTGAAAATATATCCAAAAAAGACATGAAAGAGAGATGAACTTAAATATGCCTCAAGAAAAAAACAAAGAATTAAAAATTAAAATATTATACGTTATCACAAAATTAAAACCTACATTTGAAAATTTTGTCCTAGGTCCTAATTCCGATCAAGAAGATGGCTCAAGACCTGGCCAAGTCTCAAGCGGGAGCACCAGTCGCCGGCCGTCACTATTGACAGCAAGAAGACCGCCTAGCAGTCGAGTGCATACCCCGCCACTTGCCAGTCCCTCTATTGCACCTCCAGACCTTTTGGAAGATGGAGGCGCGTCGAGCACTCCCAAGCGATTACTTGACGGTATGGAATTTGTTATACTACTATTTATTATGATAACTTTCATAGAGAATCTGATCTATTTTTAAAAAATCATAGGAAAATACGTATCCATGTAGGAGAAATGAGTATTTAAATTTTTAATTTATTATTTAAAAAAAAACCTATTGGAACGAGTACAGTTAAAAGATGCTGTTAAGATCATGGATGACGCAATTTTACCTTGTGTAAAAATATATTTATGCACCACTCTCGTTTTCACCCTGTATATTTCTAATCTGAGTTGATTGAGAATTATAATAAGGTAATATAAATCTACTTAGTAGCATCTTCAAAGTTAAAGCACATACCCCTTTTACCAGCAGCTGATACAGAAAACTCAACCCCTAAGAGACGAGCATCAACGTCACCGATGCCTTCAAGCTCTCCTGATGAAGATATCAAACCTAAGATCAAACAGGAGCATATGGATACCTCAGGATCACCTGAGGACCAAAAGAAATCTAGAACCGAAGTTGCTGATGCTGAGTCGAATACAATGCATAGTGGTAAGTGGCTTTGATTTTACTTATATGAAAATACCATTTAATGAAATTAAAACCACAAAATTTTAACGATATCAACCCTCAGATAAAAATAATCGGATTAGTAATAATACGTAGTTCAACACGCAGTAAAAAACCCTATAGTACATAAATTACTATTTAAAATTCATGGTATACTAAAATTGTCCTAAATATTTTAATTTTGACGCTACAATATGAATTATTCTCCGTTGTATCACATTTTTATAAATAAACGTGTGCACAAAAAATGTAAGAGACACGTGTGTCTGACAAATTTGGCTTTCTTTACTAAATGTGACTAGCATGACGTTCAGAAATGTATATTATATTAATGATTCTTCACCAACGTCAAAGGATTCCATAAAAACGGCTTTATCTTTAGTTTGTCACGAAAGATGTTGCACAATGACAATGTTGGACAAACGTGATGTTTCTGCCATGTCATTGCATGGTCATACATTTCATATTGAGAGTTAATCCTACCAGTACTAACAGGATGTTCCAAATTATAGTCAAACTTAGTTTTATAGTACAATAAAGATTTGCTAACAAAACTAATCTTAGCTTCCTTGTTGAATTCTATAGGTGATAAGTCTTTTGTACATGAATGAAACCCACGATCAATCTCAAGATAATAATATTGCTTATCTCAAAATAACTCGTTTGCTATCTATAAATAGAAATCGTTTTTAAAAAATCACTTCACTAATCCTTAAACCGTTTCAATAAAACGTAGAATAAATAAAGCGGAGGTAGCTTCGAACATCTGTATAAGCGAGCAATCTTGCGAGGGTGGTTCGAGAAATAATCTATCCGAGACTAACCCTTTGTGAGACCAGATGTGCTGTCATTTGACACTTTTGTATTAAACCCGTTGCACAACAAAGCCTTCCTTAAAATCCGAAAATTGTGCACCGTTCGAAATATTTCGACCCGCATTGTCAACTACTTCAACAAAATAATGCAACTAACAAAGGATCAAAACTCAACTCTGTACCGTTAAAACAGTTTAAAATCACTTCAAATATGTCTAATTATTGAATTTTATACAAATGTTAAAGAAACTGATAGCAAATAATCGCTAACTAATCTTGTTGATAACCAAGACAAAAACATTTTAGTATGTTTATTTAAAGATGCTGATAAATATATCATTCGATTGCCAGATATAGGTATTGATAAACAATAGACAGTTGATACATACGTCACTTTTATATCAGGACACTAAACGTGACGTTATTACTTCTCAGTTAAACGTTCATGTTGAGCTTGCCAAGTGTCAATTGCAGATTTTGCTTCAGCACCAGTTGTTTTGGATTATTGCGTTTATCCTAAACGTTCATATTAACCCTTTCTGACTGAGCTGTCAAACGAACCATTTTCAATATACCAACGAGGGCCTCGACGCAATAAATTATATTGATAACTTTACAGCAAAAAAACAAAAGAGCTAACTCATAAATCCACTCGACTTTTAAAACCGCATTCATAGTGGATGGTTATTGTCAAAACAAGAACATAATTCTAATGGTGACAGTAAGTCGCGACCTCGTGCCAACTTAAAAAGGGATCTTAATATTAATTGTATTATTTCGTACATATTAATTAACCCCATCGCAGCAGGGATAGATAAATGGGATGATTTAGAAGAAAAAAATTATTTGCATGAGCACACGATTGACGCACGCGTATTGTTGTCATCTGCCTTTTGTGATGACCCTTACGTTAACCGTGCCCGCGGAAATATCTAAACAACTCATGTGTTACAAACAATTCACTCAATAATAATACTTATTACTTTATGTTTGAGTTCAATGTCGGTTAACATATCAAGCGCGTTAATGTCTTTCCATGCTACAGTGACTACGATATTATAATTGTCAAAGATGCTACCGAGGTCCCATTGTTAGAACGGTCTTTTATAATTTTTTTAAAGATAAAAAATGTTTGGCGTGTTCCTGACACGTGGTATACGCTCATGCGTTCACCGTGACCTATGGAACTCCTTTAAGCGTGACACAATGGTCGTGGATATTTTTAGTTTTTGTATAAACGGGAAGGTGTCTAAGTGGCGGGTTTGGAATAAGTGGGTTTTAATTTTAGACATGACGTCTGCGACTTTGTAAAATGTGAGGGGAAGTTTGTCTCGTGCCTATCGAGTGTCCGTTCAGTAAATATATTTAGACCATCGACAGTTGTTCAAGGTTTTACTACTTCTTTCTTTTTACTCCTTCAAGGACTTTATCTATGTCGTTCACGTATTTCGAGAAATTATTTCTTCTTTAAATCTGTGTCCACAAAACTTCGTCATAGTTATTACCATCACAAAGCATCGGTAAACCAATGGCCGTCACTTGTCTGAATGAAAACAAATATTATATCAAGTGTGGATTGCGTCCAGTGTTTGCTTTCTTTTGTTTACTTTACAAATTAATGAAGGATTGTCGGATTGTGTTCAAAATATATTTCGTATTCATACCATGTTTCTTATTTTAAAACAGCAAAACATGGCATTTTAAAATTTGTTTAATTTTAATACGTCTGCTTTGACACATCTAATCCTCTAATTCTGTGTTCACCGATGCTGGCCACAAACAATACCTATATCGATTTCTCCAGGACCCCAGATAAAAATTATCGTTTAAAACATATTCGGTCTGGTGAACTTCAAACACGGTCAGTCAGTAAAGACCAAATAACCGCACTCATTTTACTTGCCCACTCGCGCGAAATAAACGTCAACAACGACGTTGAAACGGACAACGTGCTGTCTGCTCTATCTGTGGTTAATTACGCATTCATAGAAGGTACTTCAGATAAATGATCACCCCCGCAAATGATTCCTCGATTAACTCTCGTCCGAGATATTTCCATATCAAGACATGTTTTCTTAAGGGTCGAGACCACAAAAGGGCCATCTCGGCGCCCAATCTTTAATCCTATCTCTGGGACCTTTGCGGGCGAATTTAAATTTCTTTAGAAATATCGTCCTTATTATGTACGTGCGGGTTTCTATTCCTTGCGCCGTTCGTGGGCGAGATAACGTAAGTTAAGTCCGAGAAGAGATTGTTGTGAAAAAACTACCGCTAACTTCGACGAGATCCCATCTGCGAGAGAGTGCCCATTCAAATTTGGTCTCTACACGGAATGCTTAGATTTACATTTTGTTCGTGGATTTTGGGATTAGAAGAACCTTATTTTGTATATGAGGTGATAAGTCTTTATGAGGGGTCAACCTTTTCTATAGTGAACCTCACCCTTTTAGTGAAAAGAGTCCGTTGATAGCTGATTTAGGAATAGTGATAATGCATTCACTTTGTGTAAATATATCATAGATTTATTTTATGATAGATTGCCTCTCGACCGTTGGTTTTTTCTCAATAGATTCATATTTATAGAGATATGTTTATTAGGAATTCTAAAGTACTGTAATGCATTTAGTGATGGGGTGGGAGTCAATTGAATGTCTGTCATAGCTGCTTTGTGGCTGATCGGGGGTTAGCAATGACCGTTACAGGAATCTGTTAATTAAAATCTGTTTCGATTGATCAAAGGGCTACATATCTAGGGCTTATTGTATGTATTAAACTATGCTCAACGCTATGCTAGTAATATAGGCTTCATACGGTTGAGTCTAGAATAATATTCGTTTGAAATATTTAAAGATACATTCTTTAAATATTTTAAAAGTCTGCTCTATAAAGGGTTAGGTGTGCTGCATTGACAATCGTAGCTTTTGAGATGGCTTCTCTCTAAGGCAAACAACGCTATTTTAAGGAATGTATGTTATTTATAATATAGAAAAAATACAGTAGGTATAATTAAATCTTAGTCGAGTACTTAAAACGGAAACAAATGTTGAGTACATTTTTTACGATTCTCGTGCTACAGTTATAAAAACTTTTAAGAACGTTTATTTTTCTTATCCTATTTCTCATGGTCAAGATCAAATACTTTTACAAACAAGCAGTTAATGGACACATAAAGCACCCTAAGCCAATAACTTGTAGGACACACAAATAAATAGCTCGTCATCCGAGGCAGTCACATACCTATTAGTTTATAAAATCACTAGTTCAAGTTCAATTAGCTTGCTTTTTATCTTCAAAATGTCAGTTTTTGTCACTCTTTTGTCTTCAAATAACGTATTTTACACGCAGATTTCTTAATTTAAAAAAATCTACGATAGAGTATTAGAATAATTTATTCCTCCACTCATAAGTCTCGACACTTAAACGCATCGGTGCACTGAAATCAATTTTAAACCGCGTCCACTTAGACGGGTCCCCTCCATTTTATTGTTTTTCCAACATTTTTTGTAATATGTGGTAATGGTCTACACACATGTGTCGACAAGTTATTATGAGTTTAAAATAGCCCCACACAACGTGTCGGCGACGAATTTTCGTCAACATTTGTGTCTTGATTTTGGGTATACGTGATGTGTTTGGTTACTTGGGATTTAAGTACAAGGATTGCTAGTATGTTATCGTTAGAAAGGACATAAATGCAGATCTTAACATACCTTTTTTGTAAAACACTAATCAAATATTATGCAGGTTTTAAAACATATTATTAGGTAAACTTGACCGACAATACTTGCTGTAGGTATATAACATATTAAAGACAGCGTTAAGAACCGAAATTATTAATAAATGCTAACAAAATCTTAAAAAAAATGTTAATAGGTGTAGAATACGCTCTTCTAGTATTCAGTGTTGCTATACTCCTACAGTAACATTGTAGGTACAAATCTCTAGCTACTTATATAAAGGCGTAACTGTGAGGGAGCGAACTAACAATTTGTGAAGTAATGCGATAGTTTACAGTGTTTACAAAAATCACTGTTTTATAGTGGCGGGCGCGGCAATCTGAGTCATACTGACAGTTTTATTACAGAAGTTTTTTTAATTACCTAAGCATTTTTGTTGAACGTGTCACTTCCAATCAGTGACCGCTAATGATTAGTGTAGAAATTGAACTTATATATAAAATAATATTAGTATATAAAATAAAATTTAAACAACTTATAATAAAAAAAACAGCTAAATAACGATATTACCTATAAGGTTCAAATAATCAGTAGTAAGTACTTTTGCAAAATCTCTTCTTGTTTATTATAATTAAACATGTAAAAATAATATGAAAACCATTTTCACACAACACAATTAATATTGTTCAAAACCTTTGTATTATGTATAAATAGCTATTTAATTCCCAGCCAATATAGGTTGGGGTCATAAGGAATAATACATCTTACCACTTGTGTAGTTATTCGCGGACAAATCGGTCACTTCATAACACATTTAAATAAATATGTATTAACAAATTATTATTATTTCAGTTGCGTTCTTTTAACCCAGACGTCATTGAAGTACGTCACTTTATTTTAATTACCTAATGATAAACTGTATACTGTTGTTACAATGTATAGAAGAGTAAATACGAACATAAATATGTATAATACATAAATACTCGCCTTGTTTTGCGTGGGTTAGGCAGAGACTACTAAGCCATGTACTACGATCTTTTATAATCTTTGCTATGTCTACATTCATAAATATCCTCATACGTAAATGACTTCAAATATTTTACTTTAGCTTTAGAAAAATCCATTTTGAAAATTTTATTTTACTTTCCAAACAACAACATGTCTTCCAGTTATGGGTCACAATTTGCACCATTCGGGGTTATAACTTCGCACTAGTATAAGACCGGGGTAATACTTCAAGCGTTTTAAGTTTAATGTTCCATGACTTCACACGGTTTATTTAATTCTGAAGAAAACACTTTACCTTACTTAAATTTATTTGGTTATATTTTTAAATTATTTATGCACGTGTCCTATAATATAAATTACTGCTGGTGACTCTGTAAATTTAGGAGTAGTCAAATAAATAATAAGTTGGTAAATATTTTTAGATTTACTTAGTTTTTATTATTATCACCATATTAATGCTTACGTTAAGAACTTTAGATGAATTTTACTAACTTTTACTTAATAAAGCACTGGTTTTTTGACTAGAAATTTTTATACCATTACTTATCACCACGCCCAGCTCTTTAAAATCAAATAAAAACTCACAAGCCCGCTTTCTCTTCCGCTAACCGCTACCACTATTACCAAAACCGAAGGGGGTTGGTGGTGAGCGGGCGGAAGGGGAAGGCGGTCATTCAGCGCAGCGGCGCGACGGACATCCGCCGCATAACAAGTCGATGGCGAGTCTCGGTGGTACGAACGTTCTTATTTCAGATTTCGCATAGATTCAAATATAGGACAAATTTTTAATAAACATTCCTGATTATAATGCTTCGGGATAAGTCGGGTGTTTTCGTTGATAGTCGGGTATGTTTGAATTTGGCTTTAATGACGAGGTAGAGATTGAGAGAGAGGTGTATTTATTTGTTTATACCATTACATGTAAAGTTTAGGTCTCCTCCAATTACCAAAATTAGTTTAATGCACTATTAAAAATTACATAGGAAAAGTTTTAATTAGTTTTGTTACCTAGAACATCCATTTTTGTGAAACTTCGTAGCACCCGGTGAAGAAACAGTTCGTCCGGCCAGCATGGTATTCAGTCAAATTTCCATTCGTTACGATAGAAGGGCCGTTCTTGCAGTGGGTCATTAATGGTCTTTTATGATGACATTGTATTAAAATAAGCTCAAAGTCAAAAAAAATGCTATTTCAAATATTATTATGCATGTTTTTCTTCGAGATATCAAATAAACAAAATTGCGAATGTCCTCAGTACGTGTTGTAAACAAAATAAAACTCTACGGGGTGGTTGTCTGTAGTTTCTAGTGGTGTCCGCGAGAGGCGCTCGGGTGCGAACAACTGTTGTCGTCGCCGGAAGCAGCGCTGGCGGCTTCCGGTCGAGGAATGTTCTATATTATGGCCCGACGGAATTTCACATTTTCGCTTGGACTTTTATATTTATGCCTTAAAATTTTGGGAAAATACATATAATTGTTTTATATTTTAATAGATGTTTATTTAGTTAAATAATTTCATTTGACTAATATGTATTTATAAAACTATAAATAATAGTCATAATATAAAACAACAGTTTTTAATGAACAACTGAACAGACCTAATTCCATGATGGAGTTATACTTGTCTTACTAAAACCACACTGGCCAGACGTATTATAGTTATAGGTGTTTAGTTTTCTTTTGTTTTCAAAGAATTTGCCCTTAGTATGAGATAAGGTGCTAACATAACCCACTATTTTTACTCCGATAACTCACGGAAACTAAAGATAAAAATTAAATTAGAAATCAAATTAAATAAGTAAATATTCAAGAAGAGATTAATGTTTTCTTCAGGGTAGTATTACCAATATATCTAGTATCTAGTAATAGATACCTAAATGTAACTAATTATTTACCATTGAACACCAATTTACAATTACAAAATTAACAATTCACTAAACACATAAATTATCCAAAAAATATAAATGCACACATACATAAATTACATTGCGGCGCAGGCACGACAACCGGATACACTTTCCCGGAGCTAAGCGGTCCACCCGGGGGGCGGTGGACTCCTTATCCCCCCAACGGAGTCCTGTAAACCCCCGTGTTTAAAAATTTCACCCCCAGTGGCTCCTGGCCCACACAATGCTCAGTAATCAACGATTGCCTTTTGAAATCGAAACGGTTGTTTAACATTTTTTTTTACGTGTCCGTGTAACCTGGAGTTTTCCGGATAATTTTGTATCGATATTTTTTTATTTATTGGGATAGTAATTGGTTAATATATTTTTATTTATTAATTACTATTAAACTATAGGAATACAATAGAAATAAATACAATAGAAGGGGCGACATGTTCACAAAGTGAATAAGCCCTTTAATGTCCAATAAAGATATAAAAAAAAAAATACAATAGAACTAAAGAAAGTAAGTTTTTGATTTAAGGGCTAATCTCAAAAACTGTTAACTTGTATACCATGCAATGTTCATGTTAGATAATTCATTTTATCGAGAATTTTATAGCAGGATTTAAAAACAGACTATATATAACTTAAGTTTTATTTCAAAATTACAGATAATATTTTATTATTTTCAGCAACAATATTTTTGTAATAATAATAAAATCAATCAATCATAATTAATCAATAGGTAACAAACACGTAAGTATCTTAAAGGACTACCTACGTACTAACCTATTTATAAATACCTACATGTATATAAGTAGGTACAGTCAGTAACAAAAGCAAAGGAACAAGAAAATTACTTAATAGTTTGTTCTACATTTAATCGTAGACTTAGCACTAACTTTAAACTGGCTGGTTCCTGAGGTAGAAGAAGTATTCAAATTAATTTAAGTACTTATTTATTTCCGGTTATTTGATTTGATTTTTACTGTAAGTTTTGCACTTCTGGGGTCTTTTATGGATGATTCGTAAACTAGTTTTTTAAGTTAATTTTTCGCGCAGTAACTAATAATAATTTGTCTGTACAAACTATTTTCTAAAAGACATAGTAATTGTATGTAATATATTTCAAAACTCAAATGACAACTATTTCTGTTGCTGACTGTACACATGTCACAGTCAAGCTCAAGAACCGTTTAATCCGACCACCCACACTATCAAAATTAATTATCAACCACATATTGACCACAGATGGTTATCACAATCGATTGAAAATTACAAACGTTCGGTAATCGGTATAATCCTATATCAATCGATTTAGAGCTGTTTTGTTGCGGTGTTTTTGTTGACCCTACTTAAGAAGTTGTTGTACCGTTTGAAGAAAATTAAATTAGTTATGATTTATTTTGTGGCATTTGATATTATACTAGTGCTAGGTTAATTTAGGTTTTCTTGGCTATTGGCTGGCTTGGTTTATTTTCTTCTTAGGATATAATATATTTATCTAGTAACTTTACGTAAGCTATAAGAGTAACTTTGAGAACATTTATCATTTAGATTATTTTAGATTCTATAAGATTATATAGATTATATTCACCTTAATTGATTCTTGTGAAAAAATGTTGCATTAATTTTCAAAGAGTGTTTAAAATATAGCCTAGGTCCTTACCTAGGCTATATTTTAAACACTCTTTGAAAATTAATGCATTTCGGATATCTAAATGGCACATTTTGTTTTCACAATTTCAGTTGACATCCTATAATAAGCTACTTACTCTTTATATTTGGGTTTTAATGGAGTCAATCTCGGCACATGATATCTTTTACGAAAAAAGAGGTTTTTCTAAAATATTTCCTTGAAATGTTTTGAAGATATTTAACATAATATTTTTTTTTTATGAATTTAGTACATACTGTATGGTGACCAAAACTCAACACAATGAACAATGCTCCTCACAAAAAGGTCACAATATTGATATTGCGATTACATATACAGGTTGATGTTTTTAATTTTATGGGTAGTTCTTTTTTGTTAAATCCTATCAATTTGTAGGCCTAGAAGAAAGTAAAGTGTTTCAGTAGAAACTTTCGATTGACATATTACTCCTTATTTGCTAAATGCGTGTTAATTATATTACAAATATGGACACAAAAAGGTTCCGAATAAATCCCACTAGTATTCAATGATCATTGAAATTTAAAAAAATGTTAATAGTGTAAAAATTGCTTAATATGAAACAAGCTTTTTTTATCTACAAGATCATAATCTGATCTGATTATCAGACCAAAATCAACTGTAATTTCTTTTTAAGACACTAACAATTAGTGCTAACATTTTGTATTCCAAGTTCGTAACTACGCAAACTATAATTTATAACCATACACATAAATTCAATCACCCTGTACATACCACCTTTCCGGTCGGTCACAATCTGACCGTTACATTTCAATAATCGTCTTAACAGTGAAGATCGCTTATCTTGCCGCACCCAGAGGACTAGTGAGGGACTACGAGTATATCGATAACAGTAGGCACTACAAATGTAATCTTAATTCTTTCGCTTAATGAATGTGGACGAGGCCCAAGCTGTTTGCCAGAATCGTGTCAAGTGGCGTTCTGTCGTCTCTGCCTACCCCAGACAGCATAAAGCGTGAGTTTATGTATGTATAGGTACTACAAATGTCATACAAGTAAAATATATGTCGACTGATAAAAGGAGTAGGTATAGTTTTTGTCTCCAGCTCTTTTATACAAAATGGGTAGTGCTAATAGTACTGTTTTAGTTAGAATGACAGTAGCTCGTGAAATTAGACCTTAACATTTTATGTCACATGATAACGAATGCAATGCAATGGCACTTTGATCATTATTTTCAATAGCATAAAGTTCTTCTGCGTTTGTTATAATTTCAGTGACTTGCCGTAACCGTTCAGCCCATAATACAAAAAAATAAAGCGAAATTAACCTTATACTCTATGCTATGATTCTAACTATTTATAGACACTATATTATTATAACATTTCATCAAACCTTTCAACTTTACCTTTAATATTTATTATTATTCTTATTCAAGCTTATTACATCGTTAAAATAATATCGATATAGTTCACATCACCACAAAATCGCTCTGACGTGATTGTCTCCACAATAAAATGTGTCTCGTCTTTACAATGAGCAATCAAATTATAAGGAACGATGGACGCGCCTTGACCACCGCATCTTTAGAGCGGAACATATAAATTAGTTTATGCTTCATAGAAAGGTGACAGGATGTAGGAATCGTATAAATTACTCAATTTGACAGCTTAGCCTAGCTGCCTGGCTGCTGTGCGTAGTCATTGTTGTCATTCACTGTCGGTCTTAAGATATTCGTAATGATAAGGGATTTAAAAAATGTTGTAGGTCAGTTTTGAGTGTAAAGTTCCTCGGTGCACAAGAGATCTGGATTTCACGCTTATTATGCAGTGTGGAGCTAATAAAATATTATTTCATCCTTAATGATATTATCATCAGTACATATATTCTCATACATTACTCCTTCTAACATATAAAAAAATTTAACTTACAACTATAAAGTTAGTTATACTGTCATTTGACGTATAGAATAATTACTTATGTAGGCTTGTCAAAAAAAAATTATCAAGACAATCATAGCAATTTAGAGAGATGATTTTATTTAACATCCATGTTTCATGCCTGAACTTACATATTAGTTTTAGGGTATTTACATGTATTATTGCTTGAAGTTTTGTGAAGCAATTTACATTCTACAAGCAATACATATTCGGATAATATTCAAATGAGAGCAACTAAGCGTCCGTTTAATAAAAAAAATCTTCTATTCATTTTTCCTTTAGCTGCCTAGTGTTACATACATAGATTCAATATCAACAGTCTTAACCCGCGCGTGCGTACGTGATCCGAACCCGCGTATATTTCATAAGATTTTAGAGGTGCATGAATCACGCGGGACACGAAGGGGCGATCAGTCACCGCTGCGCCTCGAACCCTTGGACCTTATACTGTTTAACATGCACACCACGCGCCTACCCTAGGCCCAACACTACGATATGTGAGAGCTATTACTAGACACTTTGCCCGTGTTAATATTGCCGTAAATCTTCTATAGGGAACCATTTACATCTCGCTTCGAAATCGCAGGTGCTTGTATTTAATATACTTTTCTCTTTGCCAACAGAACCGAGTAACTACGTGTGTTCTACCTGCAAGGCGAGAGTACATTCTGCGTGGAGATTACTGCAACACGTGCAACATGTGCACGGTGTGAAGATCTACGTTGAGGCGATGCCACAACCACCCAGCAAGCAGAATCACTCGTCATCTAGCACATCTTCCTCTAGCTCAGGATGTTCTTCTAGTGGCGCACCGCTACCACCACCCAGCTTGCGTCACCACCCTTTGTTACCGCCACCAGACTTGCATTCGCCATTCGGAGTTGGTGGCTTGCTAAGGATGCCTTTACCTGGTAGTCTACCACCGCTAGCTCATCCATCGGTGCCACCTGCGCCTTTGTTTGCGCGACCCAATCATCATGACCACCGGTTTAGGATGGAACAACTTGTGTCTGAGCAATTCAGACATCATGGTCTCAACTTGGCAGCAGCAGCTGCTGCAGTGGCGGCGAATTCTTTGCCGCCACACCAAGCATTTCCATCTCCGGCAGATAGACCTCCTGTCATACCTACATCGATATCCAGCCGAGACAGGGCCCCACCTGTTTCACAACCTCTTTCACTAGAACCCCAGCTGGATTTTTACTCGCAGCGCTTGCGGCAACTGGCCGGTACGACCAGTCCAGGGGCGGCCACAGGCAATTCGAGCTCTCCTAGCCCCAGGAAGCATTCTCCTCCGTTCGCTTCCCCGTCGCCCTCCCGAGTCGGTCTGACTCCACCGGCGGGCGCCGGAACTGGAACGGTGGACGCGCCTCGAGAAGCAACGAGGCCACACAGTTCGACTTCACCCGAAAGACGAACTGAGCCGCTAACGGCCGACGCGCCGCCCTCAGAGCGGCCGTCATCCACGCCACCCGTCAAGCGCAATGCAGACGAAGCAATTCATTCTTGTGAATTCTGTGGAAAGAAGTTTAGATTTGAAAATAACCTGATTGTTCATCGTCGCTCGCATACGGGCGAAAAGCCTTTCAAGTGTACTGAGTGCGATGAAGCTTTTGAGAAAGCATCTAAGTTAAAACGGCACATGAAGATTCATAGGTCATCTGATGCAAATGGCGAAGATGGTGAATCTGGTGGAGATACAGGTGAAGATGATAGTGATGATGATTTGGAAGATGAAGAATTAGATGGTGAAGAGGAAGAAGAAAATGAAGATGTGGACGACGTTGAAGAAGCGGAAGATTTAACTGTTTCAAATAGTAGTGCACCTTCAGCTCCTTCACGAAAACAAACACCAGCTTTACCTAACAACCCACCGTCTGCTTCAGTAGTTGGTGAGTTAATGGACAAATTTGGCTTATCAAACATTGCTCAGTATAGCGAGGCTTTTAAACAAGCTTTACAAGAATCTGGAAATTCGCTAAAATGGCAATTGGCCAAGGATAGAGACAATAACAATGGTCCAGCTAGTGACAAACCGAATGGCATGCCGCCAACGGCAGCTTTACGCTTGAAAGAGGAATTTGCAAAGATGCCACCGCAACCTCATCCTCTCTTCAACCCTTTTGAAAATCCATTTGAAGCGTCTAAACGCATCAAATTAGATATGGACAGAAACGATGGTTGGTGGTTGCCAACTTTACATGCTCAGCGTCCACCAGACAACATATTCGATGGGCTCAAAAATAGTAGTAATGGTCTATTACAAAACCCTTTACTGAAGTCTAAAGATGGTCGTCGTAATGATACGTGTGAATATTGTGGAAAAGTTTTCAAGAACTGTTCAAATCTTACCGTTCATCGGCGATCACATACCGGTGAAAAGCCGTACAAATGTGAACTGTGCTCATATGCTTGTGCTCAAAGCTCAAAACTTACAAGGCACATGAAGACGCATGGTCGACTGGGTAAGGACGTTTACCGATGCAGGTTTTGCGAGATGCCCTTCTCCGTGCCGTCAACGCTCGAGAAACATATGCGAAAGTGTGTTGTGAATCAAAGTAATGGTGCTCCTTTAGCTCTATCCGATGACTCTAATGCTTGCCGTGATGAGGCCTCGTGACTCTACCCGTGGGGTGGGCTCCGCCTGCCACCTCCTGCGCCACTAAGCCAGATCTTCTAGGGCCGCTCTATTGATAGTATAATACGTGCGTTTAATTTAAGAACGTGCCAAGAGGACTCAGGCCGGTTTTTGTTCAACTTCTAGTCTTAAGAATTGAATTATGAGCGAAATTATTGTTTATACGCACTGCAATATGAGCCCAAAAGTATGCACCGAAGGGCATTAATTTAGTTATTATAATCGTAAGTGACATATCTTTCTCGTACTGAACAGTGTTAATTACCGTTGCTTTGTTGATGTTAGTTTTCTATGATTTTGTTTAGTCCTGAGGCTGTATGTCAAAAGTATTATGTTACACATTCTCGATCTTGTTTTGACATGTTTTTTTTTATTTATATAAAAAATGTGGAAACCAATGCCAAAGTTAGCTATGTTGATTTAATACTTACTATTTAGTTATTAAGCTGTATAGTGTCAATTAAATTAGAATTCTTTCCAGTATTTTATAGGATCTTGATAGGTTGATGTAGTATGTGTTTGATATGTAAGTTGTTTCGTAATTTTAGTATATCGTGTACAATAATAAGTGAAATGTTTCCTATCGTAGATAAAAAAAACTTGTGTAAATATTTGATGTAAGTTTATTTGTGTAAATCGAGTACCTACCTATTGATGTTCATATTTATAGAGGGTAATATTTCAAGGATTATAACAAAATTTGGGTGAAAAACGGTGAGTTTCCTGTAATCGATAATTTATTTAAGCATTGTAGAAAGCGCAATTGAAATCGATTTATGGTAGGTGTTATTCGTATTTGCGGTACTTGTACTTTTTATTAGTGATTAAATTATTAAATTTAAAACAAAAAGAACACTACAAGATCGATTTTCGTTTAAATGCTATAATTTTATTTCTTGTGGAAACTAGTTATTTTTATTAAGACTGAAAAATATTCCAGTTTTGTTTTTAAATTTCTACTTGATTTTCTCGTAAATAAATTAGTCCAAACGTGAAATATTTCAGTATACGTACTTAATGTAAATTATAATAGAATTTATATTAGATAATAAATAAGTAAATTATAATATGAGCATTTTGTCGTCCATATCTGTCTCCTTCATACTTAGGACCTCCGCAGATGATGTTGGCTTAGGGTGAAGCCAAACGAGCGTAATTTTGTGAGTCGTGAGTCGCAGAATTTCGGTCGCCGAAAATCTGCTACATTTGGTTTCATACAATAGTCCTATTTGATTCACACGGCAACGCAAAATGCGTTGTCTCCCGAGAGGACGTTTCAATGAAATGTAATTTCTTTGACAGATATTCTGCGACTCACAACTTACGAAATTACGCTCGTTTGACCTCAGCCTTAGGCAAAAGATTTTTCCACATTATGCCAGCTAATGTCATCTGAACAGGACCTAAATATTTCACAAGCATCTTATCATCTGAAAATATTTTTACGAACTAACATTAAAATGTAAAATGGTGGCTGAGTAAAAATATTTTCATCAAAGATCTCATTCCCTTTGTAAAGAAATATTATCAAGAAATTTTACGGAACCAATGTGTGTCATCACGTTTTCGTTATGTGGTTAACGTTAGATATTTTAGATTATTATAAAAATAAATAAAAAGTTAATTATCATTGTTTTTTTTTCAATGTAATTAGAGAATAATGTTAAATAAGTGAAGCTAAAAAAGACAGGACGACGGATGGAGACAAAATAGATAAAAAAAAAACTAAGACAAATTTTATTGTGTACCTATGTGAAAGAGGAACTGTTTTTATTATTTTTCATTTTTATTATTTTTATTTCAATAAATATCCACGATTTGTTAATCAATAAAGTTTTTTATTAATCCCATAACAAGATGTAAATCATAAGGAAGGGTTCTTAAACCCGTCTTCAATACCTTTCGTCATAATGGAAAGACAGATGGACGCACATGAATGATAGTCTTTTAGCTGATAAGATGATGATAGTAGAAAGCTGGGCAACAGTAAAATAAGCTGATAAACGAACTATGTGTCTATGCGAACGAAGTTTCTATCAGGGTAAGAATACATAAAGTCATACCTCATACCTGCTTGCTGTAAAATAAAACTAAGAAAAATTATACTAATACTATATTTCTGCAAGATATGGAAAACTCGATAGAAATCTCGCATGTCTAGTGTGGCATTAGTTGATCGCCGTGCGTTGCTGTGGAAGGTGTAAGCGGCACTCATGTAGTCGAACATTTTATGGTAAGTATTTTGGTAAGTATAAATAAATAAATGAAATAAAAATATTATCTGGAATCATAAGAACAGCCCATTAATGTCCCACTGCAGGGACGGGCCTCCTCCCGTGACGGAGGGATACTTGGCCTACTGATACCACGCGGGCCAGACGGTTTGGTATAGGGTTTTATTTCAAGTTTTCCTTCTTTTTATTTCGTAAAGATAATATTCACGGATAGTCCCGTAGTCGGTTTTTACGACACCCATAGGATGAGATAGGGTGGTGACATATTGCATTCTTACTCCGTCACAACACGAAGAGTGCTAAATAATTGCCTAATATGAATTTATCTCGTGCACGTTTTCCTCTTAACATATTCCAATGAACCACAAAGGCTTGACGTAATACTAATTTCTTTAATATAAGATTTTATTTTTCCAAAGAAATTAACCAACATCACTGTGGCTATGATTTTTTTGTGTGACGTACCTATGGAATCTTAGACGGCTTTTATAATTCTCACATTATTCCTCACTCTTTCACACAATGCCATCTAGTCCCAAACTAAGCAGAGCTTGTACTATGGGTACTAGACAACAGATATACATACATAAATACTTTTTTTTTGTAAAAACATACATATCATACATAGAAAACACCCAGACCAATGCAAACAATCATGTTCATGCACACAAATATTTGCATTGAGCGGGAATCAAACCCTCAGAATTCCAATTCTGCTCAGATAGATTAAATCGTAGGTAATAAGGCTTCTTTTAGGCTTTTCTTCTTTTTAAAGGCAACAACAGTATTTGAATAATCTGAATAATATTTCCTTACACATTAAAACCACGCTCTTTTTAAGCAGAGCTTGTAACTATACCCCTTCCAGCGTAAGTTTAGCTTTTTGACAGTTCACGTCCATGAAGTTTCGTAATACTTCCGCTTATTTTTCGAATAAATTATATTGTATTTCATGGACGTACCCATGTTTTTTTCAGTTACCATGGTTACTTAGTGATGGACACTCATAACGATTACCACCATTATGAAACAAATTATAAATAATCGGTAGAAATAAATGCTATGAATAAACCTGAACTCTTCATAATACGTGTATAAAATGTAATATGATATTTTAGATTAGCTATAACCCGCGAAGGTGTCACGATAAATTATGTATTTTAAATAATACCTAAGCTAACTATAATTTTATCATTTTAAGCTATAGGCTAATTCTCTTAACATAGAAGAAATAATCACTAATAAAATGATAATGTAAGTTGATGTAAGGATCCAAATGTGTAAAACAAAGTAATTTGAAAAATCGCGAAATCGCTTACAATCGAATGGCATTACATTCGAGATACTACTGAACGTCACTAACATCAATCTGTCAAATGTCGTTAAATATAGTGGAAAGGGTATAGTACAAGTATATTTTTTTGCGAAAAATTTTAAACGTAGAAAATACCCAAATAACTACTTGTGGTTCTGCTTCTAAGGAGTTTCTGGTTCGCATTCCGTTCAATGCAAATCTTTGCATCGACAAAACCCTTAATGTAATAAAGTCCGTATAATTATATTCTTTAAAACAAATTATGAATGTATTTGTATAGTAAGTTATTTGTACTACTATCACTACTCAAGATATAATATTATTGAAGGAGTTTAACGTGTTCATTTATTTATCTACACACTCATTTCAAGTAAACATTTCATACACAAACACACAGATTTACTTAATAATTTATACACAGAAAAGTAAAAAAATATGAATAAAATTCCTCACACATTCTCACAGCACCATCTAGTCCCAAACTAAGCAGAGCTTGTACTGTGGGTAGGTTTTTGTCAACGGATAAAGGCCACTTTTAAGTTTTTTTTGGAAATACATAGGTAGTTATTTATACACATAGCAAACGCCCAAACCAAAATGCAAGGATTCATGTTCGTACACACAATAATAAAGTATTGAACGGGAATCGAACATGTCGTTTGATGAACTTATCAATCAAATAATTTTATAATTTATTACACATGCAATCTCAATTTAATATATTTTTCTTTGCATCTGGACTATAGTGTATAAGAAATGTGTTGCAAAAATTCGTAATAGTTTGAGTTTTGATCTCTAATTAAGAAAGTTCTTTATGCTTAAGGGCATTGGATCATAGGGTTATTCAAAGTGGAAAAAGACTTAGCACTGTATGTCAAAAAATATTTTTCAAATAGCATTACTTTCGGGATAAATAGTGATTTAGATGTGGTATGGTATTTACTTACCCTTGCTTACTTCCAGAGACAATAAAATATAGGTAGGCTAATAAAAGTTTTACAAAAGTTACGGTTTGTAATTGTTAATAAAAAGTTCTTAATATTTATTTAATTTAATTTATTTAATTTAATTTTATTAGGTGTACAAACAGTTTACAATCGTATAACAACTTAAATAACTAATGACAGATGTTCTTAACCTAGAATGTAAACCTAAAACAGTACACACAACATGCAATAAGGTTGCTAATCATAAAAAATGTCAACGGACAAATCCTTGAATTGCTTTGAATTTATAACTTCATACATTAAAAAGTGACAATATTAAAACTAAAATTAACAAATTGACAATAATAAAACTAAACTTAAAAAGAAGAGGCATAAAATTACTATGTTTTCTGAACATTTAAAATACTAAGAACTTCCCTACGGTAGGATGTGTAATTAGGGTTATATAAATCAAAATCCACATTTACCCTGCCAGCAGAAGAACCAAACAAATCATTATATGCACGACACATGCGGGTAAGAGGGTTATAGAAAGAGGTATTATTTCTATAAACATTTAATACTAGGGGTCTTGGATGTCTTGGATTCGGTCTACAATTAAAGTTTATATCAGACAGTAGCGATGAAGAAGAAACTCGCGAGTGTACTAATTTGTACAAGAATAATAGATCCTGTACATGGCGACGCGAACTCAGTGTGGATGATCCAAAATGCTGCAACCTATCACTATAGCAAGTCAGCTGGCGGCCAAGATGCATTCTGAAAGCTATCATTTTTAGTGCTCTATTTTAAACTTGCTCAAGTCTGTCTTCGTGTAATTTATAGAAAGGTGACCAAACAATACTGCCATATTCGATAATGGTTCTAATAAGGGTGTTAAAAAGATAAATAAAGCTGGATGAATTTTTAAAGTCAGGAAAGGAAGTACTACTACTACCTTACTACTCAGTCACTAAAAAATATTACGCAATTGTCAACAAGGTCAGGAATCTTTAGTGCTAATTAAAGTTAATTTGCCACATACTTTTATGTTAACACGTGAAGCCAGCGTAATATTAGTTAAACAAGCTATGTTTTTGATTTTAATGTAGTAAGTAGTACTAAGACTTTTTTTTAATGTAGTAAGTTTATTTTAAGCAACGTCTACGGATAGAAGTGTACCTACATTAAACTCTATTAACTCATTAAACTTTAAAATTAACTATCATGGTAATCCTGCATCAATCAAATGATTCTTTATTTATCTACTAACACCATTTTATTGCAATGAAATTGCTGTTGCTGCATTAATTATAAAGTTGCCGAATTGCGGAAACGCGGAGAAAATCGTTTGTTCTGGGTCTTGGTGTGCTTTGTATGTGTTTAGTTGACGTGTGTCCATTTTCACGCGACACGGTTTATAAGCTAGGGATAAAAAGAACAATATTTTCTAATTAAAGGTCCCAGAGCATAGCTACCGATTCTACTATTCGTATTACACAATTTCGTTTACTTGGATGAGAAATACCATAATTGTATTCAATAAACCTTATTAAATACTGAACCAATTATTTTAAAAAGTCTATAGGGTTAATTTGGAAATCAATAAATATCACCTACTTACTTTTTCAAACAATACATATTTTGTAATTTATCAAGTACCTATAAGTAATAACTGATTTCCAAAATAACAAACCAAACATAAATAAAAATAGAAAAAAAAAATCAGCCGAATGTAGAACATTAGGTAACTATTTCTTGTTGAAGACGGTTTAAAAGAAATAGGTAGGTATTTAATCATACTCTTTCCGACACCAACAGGTCGAAAAGTGTGGGCAACTGTAGTTTTCTTAAGCCTGATTTACACATCGACAAGTACAGTAGCGAGTTAAGTAGTAAGTAATCAACACCTTAATATACTTAACTCGCTACTGTACTTGTCGATGTGTAAATCGGGCTTTAGTCTGTAACTAGGGTAAGTATCTAGTATTCATATCTGTTAGATTCCTCGGCCTCAGTTCTTTCAAATGTACGTAGCCTGTTTTGTATTGAAGTAATGTTAGGTAGGTATATTAGTTGTGCCTGGTGATATTCTTTTAAGATTTACTTATTATTGTGTACAATCAATTTATTATAAATTTTGCTAAAAGTGTAAGCACTAAAAGCATTCGAATATTTTCCGCGAAAGTAACCTAAATGTTAGCACACCGATAAAACTAATTATCGCAAAACATTTCTTAAATAATACTACAATACACCATTATCTATTCACAATTGAAATAAGAAATTATTTGAGTTCTCAAAATATAATATCAAACAATCAATATTTCCAATTCAAACTTTTCCGACAGCTCGCATGAGAAAGTTACAACAGTTAAAGTTGTGTGCGGCTAGCGCCATCTCTCAGCGAGTAGCAGTAACATAACCGCTTGCATTTGAAGGAAAGTGTATTCTGTTATTTTGAATATGAATATTGAAGGAAAGTGTATTCTGTAGGGTGATTTAAATACACTAATTTATTGGCGAAAATAATTAACTAAAATAAAAACTAATTTTATTATAGACGTTTATTTAAGGATAAAGTTAAATTAAATATTAAAGTTAATATAATAAGTAGAATTTATTTATATTCTATTTTCACATATAACTTGAAACTTGATAATTTGCTTACGTTGTCGTGGCTACTGAGGAGTTTGTTGGAGTTGTATGAGCGTTGCATTTTTCAGTGAAGATACAAGTATTATAATAATGCGAGAGGACTAATGTCTGGTTTCAATTTATTTAAAATTTGTTTAGAAAGTCCTTAGTACTACAGACTCCTTTAACTGAAATGACAAATAAAAATCATTAATAAAGGACTTATTTAATGGTTACAAAAACGTTATGTACTGTAACATAATTAATTTCTCTAACATGGCTACGCAAAAATATTTTTATAAAATAAAGTAACACCCCTAAGCAGTAAAAAAAAACTTATAAGTAACTTTTAATTAATTCAAATTGGAAATGATCTACTTCAAAATGCATTAGCAGATAATTTTATGCTAATTTAGTTCCAATAGGAAATATTACAAACATTTCCAATTAAAATGACGCGATTTCATGATTCGTATTGGTTTTTTCTTGCTAGTTCTACAACTTGCCAATAGATGGCAATAATGTCCTAAGCTATGTACGCTATTTCTAGATGGCAGCACTGCGTTTTCAGGTAAGTCACAGCTAAGTTATGAATTATATAACTTTGTATTAACAACATTAAACACTGGCCGTATAACCATTATTTAATAATAACCTTCATCATAACAGCCCATTAATGTCTTACTGCTCGTCTCTACTTGGCCTACTAATACCACGCTGACGAAACGGATTGGTATACTTAGGGTTGAATTTCAAGTTCTCCTTCTTTTTATTACGTAAAGATAATATTCACGGATAGTCCCTTAGTCGGTTTTTACGTCGGATTAGGCATCTACAGCTATTGCTGAAGAAATCTACCATCTGGACCAACCACATTAGCTCGTTTGTAACTTAAAATTTATTAATCTCATTCATATAACAAGTGTAGTTAAGTATAAATGTTCTTAAACAAACATAACAAAGTTATTATTAAGACAGATAGTACCTGTGGTCAGAGCCCACGGGACCCTCTGGTGTTGGTTAACTAAAAGTTGAACTACACTCGCGAATTAACTCTTGCGCCATAACGAAACTACTGCTAAAGTATATTTCTTATTATAGTATAGTTTGTAGGGTTATCCGTGTGGTGACGGAGAAAGAATGCAATATGTCACCACCCTATCTCATTCCATGGGTGTCATAAAAACCGACTAAGAGACTATCCGTTAATATTATCTTTACGAAATAAAAAGAAGGAAAACTTGAAATTAAACCCTTTACCAATCCGTCTGGCCAGCGTGGTGTTAGTAGCCAAAGTATCTCTCTGTCACGGGAGAAGACCCGTCCCTGCAGTGGGACATTAATGAGCTGTTATGAATGAATAAAATAGTAGGGTATAACTGGCTTGATAATGTTATTTATCTATAGTTCCAGAAATATTCTGCCTCGGTACCAAGAGTACATTTCAAAAAAGAATTTTGCAATTAATTTTATAAAAATGATATGTTGCAAAACTGCAAACATCTCTAAGAACCTTTCTTTCTCTCGTGAGCAAAGTCCAAATGTTTGGGCTGTTTTTATTTTTCGGCTCAAATTAAAATTATTGGTAGGTATTTAATTGTAATGAAAATATAAAAAACTTAAATTAATAATTTAAGCGTTATTGCTAGTTAATTAAGAATGATTATTGCTTTTTTAAATATTACTACGCCAGGTAGGTATTTTAATCTATACTTCTATACTTAATATTATAAAGAGGTAAAGTTTGTGTGTTTGTGACGTTGTAGGGGGTAATCTCTGGATCTACTAAACCGATTTTTAAAATTCTTTTTGTGTTGAGTAGTCTATTTATCGGGGAGTGTCATAGGCTATATAGTATAACTCTATGAATAATAGGAGTAGAGCAGTAATGAAATATGTTTAAAAAGAGACGCGTTTTTTTCGCCGCCCGAAGTGGGCACGGGTCAGCTAGTATGTTATATTTCTTTTAATGTTATGACCACCAAATAGGTCAGTTAACTGCTTATCTTGTCTTTTCAGAAGTTTACTAATTGTTGTCTACTACAGTAAGTACAAGATCTACTCAGTGTAGGCTGTGGTCTTCCATCACAAGGGAGTTACTGTGCTAATCTGTTTAGGAATCTAGAATCTAATTCAATTATTATTTACCTAAGTTTTTTTTCTCTCATTAAAGAAGTTAATCCATTCAATGGAACGTTTACATAACCCTAAGAAGCATAGAGGAAAATGAAATAATTGCTTACTAAATAATATCATAAAATCTTGTTAACTTATTAAAAACAACATTTTCTTATAAGAATTTATTATAAAATAACGGTCCTAAAAATAGCACTAATTATAGCAATGTTAAATGCTATTTTAAGCAGTTTCCAAATTCAAATTGGAAAAAAGTAAATAGAATACTTTTAACCGATCGTTACCGAGTGTCCACTAAGTATTGTTGACCAATGGGCACCATGGATTATAAAGTTCCGCCCACAATGTGGACATCGGTCACATTTTTGGGGGACAGCCGGCATTCTGTGCGTCATTGATATCATGTTACTTATTCAGACGGATAGGTACATATTTGGTTAAAAATGTTTGAGTCTGGAAATATAGGCCAGTATGTTTTTTTTTAAAGGAATAATAAAAATTAAATACAAAAAAGCTTTATTTTTTATGTATGGAAAATAAAATAGAAATGTTTAATTTCGGCACAAAAACATACATAGGTAGAATAGTATGAAAAATGTTTTTGTATAATAAATGTCCCGGTAGCAAAGAGGAAGCTTATGCGGCTGCCGCGCACGAGTCCGCGGGTTTACATCTGACACAAATAATTTTTTTTTTGTGTTCCACTAAATATTGTCCTGAGTTTGTATCTTCGTTAATTAAATATTCCTCACACATTCACACAACGCCATTTAGTTCCAAACTAAGCAGAGCTTGTACTATGGTTACTAGAGAACGGATAAACAAACATAAATACATTTTTTTTTTGTAAATACATACATAATTACATAGAAAACACCCAGGCCAATGCAAACATTCATGTTCATGCACACAAAGATTTGCATTGAGCGATAATCGAACCCGAGACCTTTGCGTAGCAGCCATCTTTGGCGTAGTGGCGTATAACCACTACGACAAAGAGGTCGTCAGAATTACATTTTTTAGACCACTGTGACACAGAACTTGAGGGCTAGGGCTAGTAGACATAGTCGGTACCTTTGAAAAAATAAGGTTTAAAAATGTATTTATTTAGGTCCAGTTATTATAACATAATGAGGAAACATGTATACAATATTATTTATAACGAAAACTGTAGAATTAAAAACAAAACACTCCGTTCCAATAGTGTAAATTAAAATAATTACTTACTCACACACTTAAAAGAAAAGTATTTAAATATGTTTATCCATTGTTTAGTACCCATAGTACAAGCTTTGCTTAGTTTAGGATTAGATGGCATTGAGGAATATTTGTTTTTTTTTTAATTTTTTTTTAAGCAATTTTACAACCTCTGTGGCGTAGTTATGACTTACTAGCTGATGCACGCGGCTTTACCCACGTGGTATAAATTAAATTAAATTAAATAATCATTTATTTCAGGATAACCCATACATTACATTTTATAGAATAATAATACACAGGTATAGATAGCCTAAATGTTATTCTACACCCTAAACAACCTATGTTCCATATTTCATCAAAATACGTTCAGTAGTTATTGCGTGAAAGAGTAACAAATCTCCATCCATCTATCCTCACAAACTTTCGCATTTATAATATTAGTAGGATATTAGGATAGGATAGGATAGGATGACTAAGTTATGAAGGCGATGATGGTCCTATACCTACACAACGAGGCTGTTAAATAAATACAAGACATTACAATAACACTTTTTAAAAAAATATTTTCATACACTTGAATTGGTCACAGTATGACAAGACCTTTTTTTAATAAATAAAAAAAAAAACAATTTCGTACTCGATTATTTATTTTAGAAATGGCCGTTATAACGACTTTATTACTATTACTTTATCTATTATAAAATATAACATCTGCTATTTCGGACAATGCAGTTTTTTTCGCAATGCATTTTGCAAGTGTAAAAGGGTTAGATTTTTTTAAAACAGGTTTTTAATTTGCATTTGTAAATTTTGTTTGTAATTTTTATAAGTATATTGGTTTAACAAAAACGTATATTTTGATAAATAACGAAAAGTAAATTCAAAATCAAATGCAAGCCCAATGCAAAGCAAATACAATTTGTCTGAGTAAACATGGTTTTTCTTCTTTAGGCATAATTTGCGTTCAAATTGGTGATAGGTATAATTTTTTGGTTTTCCTGCCTAGCCTATAGCCAACCTCTAGGTGATTAAGTTAAGTTAACTCCTTAATCACCTAGAGGTTGAGGAGGATAAAAATCTACATAAGTACCAAAATGGATTAAGTCTACACTGGTTCCGACTGAGTCTTATAGACTAACTACACCTGATTATTTATGTCACTTAACTTCTCAAGATAACGAGTCTTGCATATTTTTATTTAACACGTACCTAGTACAGTGTACCATATGTGGTACACGTGCATTGTTTTACTATTGTGTCTGCTGGTGGTTCTGTGAAAGGGTTGAATTACAGACCACTATCTAGGACGTGTAAAAAAAGATGTCAAGTCTAGCATTATCTAAAAACAAATTATAAAAAGTAAAATACATTAAATATCATCAAAAATGTAATATCGTGTCTACGCGTGGCAGCTAATAATTGATAAAATAAGTAAACTTATTTAACCCTATCCTTGTCAATACAAAACTAATAACAAATCGACACATCAACACTATAAAAACTAAAAGGCGAGGACATATGTTTAATAATAAATGATAAAACTTTATTATTACGAGAAAATAACATTTTTTACCCCACAATAAGCAGACGGAGGGTTAGTTATAACAGAAACACGGGGAAATGGGTCGAAGAGGTCATTCTGCGACGGGGGACGTTTTGAAAGGGTTAAAAAGACCTAATAACTGAACGTATATACAGTGTAAGGGTTAGTAAATGGATGTAGGTATAATAGATATTCATTATAAGAGTAGAGTAATGTCCCACTGCAGGGATGAGCTTAGTCCTTTGATAGAGGAAAAAATTCACCTACTATTTCTTTCAAGTCTTCTTATTTTTGTACAGATAAGTATCTGAGAATTTTTTTTTAGTTGCATTTTACGTCATGATATAAGATGAATAAAAAAATTAATAACCCTCACACATCCACACAACGCCGTCTAGTCCCAAACTAAGCAAAGCTTGTACCATGGGTCCTAGACAACGGATAAACATAATTAAAAACTTTTTTTTTTGTAAATACATACAATTATTATACATAGAAATCACCCAGACCAATGCAAATAATCCTGTTCATTCACACAAAGATTTGCATTGAGCGGGAATCGAACCCGAGACCTCTGCGTAGCAGCCATGTAATATACCGACTGCGCCACAGAGGTCAATTATTAAAAGCTCTGCCCATAATTCATGTTCATAATTACAAATATTTGCATTAAGTAATCGAACGTGAGACCACTGGCTAGCAATCAGGTTTTATAACCAATATCCCCTAGAGGTCATCAAATGTTAATTAATAATAATAAATAGCTTATATTTTTAGCATAAGGCATGATGGTAATAATAAGGTTTTATAAAATACTCTACGTTCAGGACTAAAAGAAATACAAGTAGTAATAACTTAAAAAAGTCTTCTTTATGGAACGATACAATTATAGTTACTTTGTAAACTTATCGTTTAAATCAAAGACAAACGAATTTCATCCGAATACCAAAAGCAATAAGACACTTTGTCGCAAAACAGGATGAAATCTAGTTGGTCCCACATTAAACAGTAAAGAGTTCTGAAGCTAAAACTGTGATTACAAAAGATCATACTCAGTGGGAATTGTACAAAATACACAATAACAGTACTGCTTAAGTCTCTAAACATCACAAACCACGCCTCCAACATTCAAAATCTTCATTAAAGACCATTTCGTAGAATGTAATCAAAGCAATAGCCAAAATAGGTGTGCATAGTTACGAATAAACTAATATTATTTGACCTACACCTCCCCCCTAAGATTATCCAGCCTCTGATTAGAAAAGAGGCGACAAATAATCCGTGAGAGGTCTAATTTGGATGGCCAAGTTGAGCGCTACAATCCGAATCAAAATTCAAAACCGCGCTCTCTCTTAATCCCTGTTGAGGATCACAATAAAAGGTAATACATTTTAACTCCTAGCGGTTTGTTAAAGGAATTTGGACCTTATTGCATTTCTGCGAGGGATTATAGCACCTTGACTGTGGCAAAAATAAGATTATCCAAGCGAAAGTAGAAGGTGAAAGGGAGACATTTTGTTTTAAGGGGCAGCTTGTACTGGTCACAAAGGATAACAACTTATTTTTCTTACAATTTTATTTTCTTTGCAATGATGAATGAATCTTTTAAAACTTCTACATTTAGCTGCAGGGATCTTCAAATGATGGACAGGACAGTATTGACCCAACGTTGAGCTGTGGTCTCCTCTTCGACATAATTATCGTTTTTTTTTGCAGCCAGTGGTTTTCGTTTGCCAATTTATTTTTTACGTATTATATAAACAACTCCTGCATCAAAGATCGAGCTATGTGTCGCGGTGACTTTTAAAGACATGAAACTAACAGATACAAAAAACACCCGAACTCAAGACAATTATTTGTGGATCACACAAATAATAATCTTAGGCGGGATTTAAATACAAAACCTCGCTCAACTTGACAGTTAAATTATCAAATGCATCATCCTGCCATCTTATAGAATTCGCGTTATTTTTTAAGAATAACTAAATCATCTAAGTATACGTTGCACCGCAGCAGGTGTCGGCCGGTGAGGCAACTCGCTCACTCATTTGTGCTTAGCAATTAACTCGCGCGGTTCGTGCGTAACGACACCGCGGACTATGTTGTACCATTATACCTACGTGAAGGATTTTCGAGTTACATTATTATACGGGTTGTGTTTTTTAAGAAAACCTATTTTTTAAAGAACGTTCTGTCATTAGAAACCATGCTCTTTTTTATGGTGGAAAACCTTTTACAGTCGGTCTAGTCGTCTTTATAACAAGCATGGTCAATGGTCATGGTCTAACTCTACAGTGACTAGAAAATTCCTCAGTAGAAATGTTTACTTCATATTATTAGTCCTTACGGTAGCTTTAACATTGTCGTGAGCTTGAAATGGGGTACTGCAACTTGTATTATGCAAATCTTTGTGTACATGAATTTGGATATTTGCTTTGGTCTGTGTGTTTCTATATGAACAAAAATGATGTAATTATTTTATTTAATTAATAAAGTATACAAGTATTTTATCAGATGTCAAATACTCATAGAACAAGCTCTGCTTAGTTTGAGATTAGATAAATTTGTTTGAATATTTTCGTTCATAAACCACGACTAAACGGTAAGAGTCATTTAGTAACAAATAATAACTTTTTAAACTTCTTACACTAAAACTCTAATAACATACCTATTGCTATTAATAATATCTATCATTCTTAGTTTAAATCCTTGTTAAATATCACTACAAAAACATTGCATAAAATTATTGCACCAAAAACATTTTGTATTTCAAAAGCAATTAGAGCAACCAAAACATTCCAAACTACAAGTAAAATAGCGGGACATAGTCCTCCTACATCAGGTAACGTACACGAAGTAGGGGGAGGTAAATAACAAAGAAATATATAACAAAAGGTACTGGGGGAATGTGGACAATTTTACACGAGTATTTACAACCTCGCTGTCCAACGGTCTCGGGGACTGTCGACCTAGGGATGTTGCCTTAATGTCATTGTTTTGCAGCGTGTCGATAAAATAAATAATTATACTATTTCTGGCTTTTAAATCTCTAATTTACAATTACTAGAATTACAGTTATTTTTAATTTAATTTAGGCTTTCTTTTAAAATACTAATGAAACGAAAAAGGGTCATTACCTTTTTTAATTTCAACGGTGTTCAACTTTGTTTGTCATCTTAAATGATTTTTTTATTGCGTTAATTGCTTATTTAATGTAAGTAATCAGAATATTGTGTGTGAAATATGTTGATAAATAGTAATGGAAAGATTTTTCATATGTTTCAAACTTTTGAATACATATAATTTATATTTTATATTCATTTCTTTTTAAGTTTAATTGCTTTAAAGGTAAAAACAGTTTATGTTTTTGTACTTTCCAATTAGTGATTACAATGCAGGTTTAAAAAACGTTTTTGAACACACTATCAAGAAAATTAAAAAAATATGCCTATAATTATTGTTTACCCTATTTGTTACTTAATTTAAAAAAAAAGTATAATGTAAGAACTAATTCTAGTATGCAAAACTAAATGGCTATTTAAAACTATTGATAAAATTAAATAACCATTCACAACAAAACTCTATCGACAACATCCCATCCCTAGTGAGCCGTCATCAACACCGCATTCGGAAAATCTACACTTAACCAGAAGAGCCAGCCCTCCCATTTATCCTTACGTTGTCCTGTAGAGGGGGGCAAGGGGGCGAGAGGCGGTCTAATTCGGGGGGCAAAAGGGCATCGGCGAGCTAAGCGCTACAAGCGCTGATTACCACTTTAGCTAAACTTTATTCTTCGCTTGTGATTTAAGTTTTGTTTGTAGGTGAAAGAAGTTTGTAAGGCGCTTTATAAAATGATAATGTTCTAGTTAATTGAGTAGGTACTGAGTTTTTTGGTCTTTTTATTTGTATGAATACTTTTTGGTTGTAGTTTGGGTTTATTTGGGTGTGTTGTTAAGTATGTTGTAAATACATTTTGATTTATTAATTATGGATTTGATGAGTATTTCAGATATTATTTAAGTACATGTAGGTGCGTGTAGTAGGAGATAGAAAAGAAACAGTTTAAAGTTCACAGTAGAATAAAGTTTATTATGTACACCACACACACGAAGTAATAGAAGGAGTAACAGACAGAAAGAAAGTATAACAGTTTACAAGATAGAAGAAACACCAGTCCTAATAATATATAATCTAAATTTTTTATATTTTATTATTGCGGTCGCTATGGTAACATACCAAAGCGACGTTCGGTTTTCGTTCAAAAGCGGTTGAGTTTTTAACTATATACAATAAAAATCTGTTTGTCTTTTTGAATATTTAAATTGATTTTATATAATAAAAATTTTGACTTTAAAGCTGTAAATAATATTAATATAATTATTTTAACGGTATATAACGTCACTACATACATAATAATATAAAATATCTATTTTAGTTTTGCTAAGTTAATGTTATTTTTGATAAATGCCAAATTTCTATATTCTAAGAAAGGATAAATTTCTGTAGTCATTGACGGGAATATATTATCGTCGCTGTTTCTTCTTCTGAGAAGTTTAAGGTTTCAGAGTTGAAAAATTAAGGTCAGTCAAAGTTACTTTATTTTTATTTGTATTGTGTGTAATTGCTTTACTTTTATAAGATGTTACTCCGAATACTAATAAATAAATTAATAACATATTTTCGTAACTGCAAGAAAATTTAGAGAAGACAGCCCTAATCACTTTACACGCAATCAAAGTATTTACATTAAGTATACAGACAGCAATAAAATGATAAAAGCAACAGAAGAACAGAACAGAATTAACATTACTTTCAAGCGTACAGTTAAAAAAAAACATACGAGTAGGTTTAATTCAATTAACAGTAACAGAAACAAAAAATTTAATACAATTTTTAATTCACATAAACGCCAAGCAAATACAACACATAATTAAAACACCATACGTAACAGAGGGGAAAAGTTATCTGTACGTAAGCGCCCCTTCCTCCCCCTTTAGGAAGGGGGGGAGAACGGGCGTTCCGGGCCATCAGTCTGGCCACGGCAATTCAGATGATGAATTAATCCAACAAATGTGACGGTATCACTTAGCCTTAATGTACGGGTATAATGTTACCCCGAAAATTTCTCCTCTCGTGAATTCGCTTTCAAAATCTCCGTCAACTTAAATGTGAGATAGTCCTTTGTTTCTTTGGTGAGTTTATGTTTTTAATGTCTGGAGGTTAATGTGTCTTGTTATTTAGTTTTTTTTTAATAGTGTGTGAACATACGAAGAAGAATGTCTTCTTCGTATGTTCGAAGCAAGAATAGTCTAATAACAATCTTCGTGGGGTAAACGCAAAAATTAAATGAAAACAACCTAAAAAAGGAAGACATGACATATTTATACCAAATCCAGCGTGATATTAGAAAAGTTTGAAAAAAACTTTCAGTAGGTTGTTATGGTAAACTAATCGGTCACTTAATTTGTAAATGTCTTTACGACTTAAACGAAATAAAATCTGTTTAATTCCAGCCATTGCGGTAGGACGCGTTTAAGCTTCGAGGTTCTTTTGTGTTAAAAGCATATCTATCTATAAGAGCCCCCCGATGCAGTCCTTGTTTGTCCTCGCATATGAAACAATTGTGACACTACAGTACAGTGTGAACAACTAACAATGAAGTATATAATACATAGAACCACATACAGATTAAGTTTACAAGAAACGTTCAAAAGATGTCACCACGTATCAAACTAAAACTCATTACAAAATGTGACTACCCGGAATAAAGGTGTTGTTTTAATTACATTATCAGGCAAGCACACGCGGGGGTTGGGCGCGAGGTCTGTTAGACCCTTCTCACGGCTTGAAAGACATTCAAATAATAGTCTTCGAAGAAAAGTGGGGCGTAGGAGGGTACAATGTACCCGAGGAAGTTTTGATTGCGTTTCTGACTGTCACGCATGACGGCTTCGATGAATTGTCCTCGGTGGTATGTTTGTACGCCATTTGTTTTTATCTTACTGCCGATACGCTTTTGTTTCACTAGGTCAATACGGTACTGTAACAAAGACCTTTCTTGTTTCGTCACTGTTGTTATAACACTCGATTTTATGTATGTATAAGATTTGTATGATTTTTTATGTAAATTATAGAAAATGATACTTATTAAATATTTAAAAAAAACAAAATAAAGCATTACCTGATTGTTGCTAAATTTGATATTACTAATTCTTTTCTATAACAGATAATTATCTCTCAATCGTCATTTACGGGGTTCGAAACCACGACCACGGTATGACCATTCCTATTCCAACGCCATTTGAATTTAAGTCTAGACTAAAATGAAACAAATTGATATAAATAAAAAATAAAGTTGCGATTTACTAATTTTATGCAAGTTATAAACATTTTAATATATTTATATTAAAATTCCATTTTATTAAAAATGTAATTATATATTTGTTCAACCGCTTACATAAAATAAAATGCTTGCCATTTACTAAATTAATACACAGTAGTTACACTACACTGAAATTGCGTAGGCAGTTTTCAGTATTTGTGTAAACCCATAAAAAAATATATTCACACGAAACTTTCAACAGAATACTATGTAGGTATAAGTATAATAAAAGTTAAAACACGTACTCTCGAGTACATTCCAACCATTTTACTGCTTAAGGCGCCAAAACACCACGTACTAACATAAAAGCCATTTCACGCACACAAATCGCTCATGAGGACATTAACGCGAAAACTTCGCGTTACGCACACAGGCAAACCCTCTCATACTCATTTAAAAGCTCACAGAGCCACTAACAAAAGTAGTCCGCAGGGGCACAGTTGACCAATAGCATGCATTTAACCCTTCGTAAGGATTAGAGAACCATTGTTTCAAATCCCGTCGTTTTCGTGTTTGAATTCGTACGCCATTTTGGTCTCATTTACAATGGACCGTGCACAATGGGTCACTATTGTTCTAAGATCTAGAAGGACGGAGACTGCAATGTCAACGAAAGTCGCCATTGTTTAAAGCTTTTTCTAATACTGCATTTTTTATGCGAGCTCTGCGTTTTTAGGGTTTTAATTTTACTTTCTTTTGAATACTGTTTTTGTAAAATACTTAGTTTAGTTTTGTGTTTTATGTTGCACAATTTTAAATAGATTTTTCTTTATGGTATTATAATGCGATATACCTAGTTACAAGATTTATGCTTGTCTCTACCATGCAAATCAGTTCATTATTTAAAAAATATAAAGGACTGAGTTTCACTCTACTACGTTCGTGGGCATGAGACAGAAGCAGTTATGCCTAATAGCCTTGTAATTTCACTACCGACAATGAAAATATTTGTGTATCACGGTTAGGTATTCTTATTTTATAAACTTCTAACGCCACCCGCGCCACAGCAGATGACCTTACCTAATATTATTAGTTACTATTTAATATAGAAAATATCTTTTTAAAAGTTAAAAGCTATTTATAGATTACGTGAAAAAATAAAAAAAATGTTGTAATAAGCACCCAAATCAAAACGAAGAGTTAATGACACTCATGCAATTTTATTTACTTGAATGTTTTACTTTTTTTTAAACTAAAACCCAAGAATTTTATGCGGTTAATGGTAAAAAACATTTTAAAAAATACACCCTAATTGAGAATCACCTAGTTATGGAGTCAGTTAATTATCAATGAATGAGTATAATTTATAATAGAACGGATACTGTCACGCGATGAGATTTCATAGTGGGACATTAATGTCCCACTGCAAGAACAGACCTCCTTAAGTGATGGTGAAAAGATTTTTTTAACTAAGTTGTAGTATCAAGCAGCTCTTGACTTGTGTGTTTGTATTGATAATATCTAACAATTGAAGTAGGATTTAACGACACAAGATTTAATTTTCCTTTAATTAATTGGTTGGTGATTTGTGTTCCGGGGGCTTTACCCGTGTAGTGTATTAGGTGTCGCCGTACATGAGTTACTTTTTATTCTAATCAGCTTGCATTGAAAGTGAGAACCGCTTTTATTTCTTTAAAATGACACATCCCGCACTAGGTCTTATGCCCTGTACTGCGACCGTTGCGCCATTGAGGCAGTACAAGTATTTGTAATTATGTTATTTGTGTCTGTTAATTTGAAATCGAAAAAAGTCGGCGAAATGCAAGGCTCGATTCCTATCAGAAAAATGGATTTTACTAAAAGGAAAAAGATCTTGATGTAATATTTTCGTCATGTTTCCAAATCCAACTATAATCAAATAACTCGTACAAAATAAACTATATAAAAATAAATTAAATTACATACACAATACAAAGCTCGTGCCATCCATTCAAATTCCACTCCGGTAAAAATCCATGAAACAGGAATTTCTAGTTTCCATTGTCACATTATAAAGCATAGGGTCATAACAACTAGATCATTATTTTCTATACAATCGCCAACTGCGCGGTGGGCTTATGAACATAATATGACCCGTTTTGGGCCAATATTGTCCAATATTCGGTAATACAGTTTTGTCAACAGGCGGGCGTGTTAGACCGGACCCATTGTTGTAGGGTTAATATTAACAAATTGTCAAAAGTTGAAAGTAATAGATGTTGATGGGTCTGTTGATTGATTATTTTTTAAGTCCTCGACGGGTGATAAAGTTTGTGGTATTTTGTACCAAATTTATATGGTGATACCATGGGTGTGATAAAATCAAACAAAGCTATTTTTTTATTTTCAGTTCTTTCTTCGAGGAAATCATCTCCTGTGTCGCGGTGACTAACATTATTAACGAACACGAGGAGCATCCAAACTCAGAACAATAATTTGTCGTATCCGCCTTATAAAGGCTGTAAGAATAAAATAAAATAATAGTTGGAATAAATAACATTTTTTTGGTTTTTGTCCGTCACCACTTGTCAGAAAGTTCTAGAATGTGAATACTATTAATTAACCCTCAACTCCTATTCCTATTTCTATAGCTACTAAAACACCTAGGACCAAGCTTAACCCGTCAATCGCTACTTAAATCTCTGACACCGCTGAACTTTCAAAGGCATTTCAATTACTCAATCAATGTAGCTACCCAATCATCAAAATTGCATAGTAATGGCCTGATACGTCTGCCCTTAGCCAATTTCACAGCTTTGTGCGATCTGTTCGGCTTCGACGAACACCACCTGAGACTTTCAGTATAAGTTTAGTATAAAGGACAGCTTATTTCATTATTTATTAGCTTATTGTAATTAAAATCGTAATAAACTTAAAAATAAATTTATTTTTTGTTTAATTAGGAGTTGAACCCACCTTTTCTTAGTCTCGGATGCTCAGCAAGTAGCAGTCATGCCCCAAAAGGTCGTCTATTTGCTTTAATGGCATAATAAACAAGATATTTTGTATTCGACGTGGCTTTACGAGTGTGTTACTACTACGTCATCTAAGCCCACACGAGCGTAAGTAACAGCACATTTCCTAAAATATTATTTTAATCAACAAACAAACGTGTCCGTGTGGTGACGGAATAAGAATACAATATGTCACTACCCTATCTCATCCCATGGGTGTCGTAAAAACCGACTAAAGGACTAACTGTAAATATTATCTTTACGAAGTAAAAAGAAGGAAAACTTGAAATTAAACCCTATAACAATCCGTTTGGCCAGCGTGGTATTGGAAGGCCAAGTAGTCCTCCGTCGCGGAAGGAGGCCCGTCCCTGCAGTGAGACATTATTGGGCTGTTATGATGATGAAACAAACAAAAATAAAAAAATAATGTTTTTTACTCGTAGTTGCATAAAGAAATACAAAATATTCGAATACAATACAAATGTTAATAGAAACAGCAACAAGCAAAGCCAATAAGGGTACTTGTCGAACACTGTAAATTACCAATTAGTAAGCTTTCATAGAGGTATAAGAGTAAAAAATGTTGTTGCCAGTACAGAACTTTCCTTGCGTAGAGGTTCCGTAGATTTATTTCTTATTTATTTAATTCTTACTAATATTATAAATAGGAAAGTGTGTCTGTCTGTTTGTCTTTCTTTCACGGCAAAACGGACCGACGTATTGATGTTATTTTTTACGTGGAGATAGTTGTAGGGGTAAAGAGTAATATAGGCTACTTTTTGCCCTTTTCTAACCCCCCACTGGTACCCCTAGTATTGTTTATCAATAGTTAGCCCGTTCTGTTTAACTTGCTCTGTTATGAGAGCCGGTTACTACTTACCACTCAAGAAGGCAGCTTACTCTTCTGTGGCTTAAATTACATATAATTTTTTACCTATATAGCTTAGGTATAACTAGAAAAACCGGAAAAAAAATCCATTGTCTTTCTTCTTTTTAAATCTTCTGTAACTTTATAAAAAAATATTTATAGTATCATTTATACGATGTAAGATAAAAATCTACTGTAAAAATAGCTCACTTTGCTTATCACTGATAACATTATAATAGTTAATTTGAAATTATCACTAGACTTTTTGAATGCGCAAGGATCTCTAAAAAAACTATCGTCACTCCCCGTGCGATATTGCGGCACCTTAATTAGTGCTGGCAGCCCCCAAGTGGTCGGAATTGCCACTTTTTTCCACCATTGTGGGCCTTTATCGCCATTTTCTCCCCACCTCTGAGTCACGTTGTGGCCCGATGTGCCAATTACCACTACGATTGCAATTGTTCTGATAGCCTTTTGATACCATAATTAGTTACTTGGTAGTTTTCATCAGTTTTCATGTTTAGAAAGGCGCTCGTTTTTTTTGCGATTTACGTTCGAAAGTATTACCATTGACCCACTGCAGAGCATGGCAATACTCTTGTGGCTCCTAGTTTGTATAGTACTGTGGATGGGTTCCCTATTTTACTGCGAAAGTTGATAGTTCGATTTTTATTATATCGAACACGGTATCGCGATAATTTAGTAGTACGATGTTATCGTACATCGATGCTTTATTGGTGCGATGTAACGCTAGTGCGAAAAATCTTATTGCGAAAAATCTTACTACGATTACTTGTTAGTTCGATAGTATATCGGTTCGAGACTCCTATTATTTCATGACGTTTAATTAATAACTTTATTTTAAATTATGGATATTGATAAAATAATTTGTTTATCTTTAAAAAATATACAATACGAATATATTAAAATAATCCTAATCTTAGGTAGATGAGAAATATTATACTTTACTTTATATTTTACCTTTAAAAATAAAATCAGACAAAATACCTACATCTATTATTTTACTGTAAAAAATAATTGGCGCCTTTTTACCAATATTTTTTTAAGGAAGCCGAGGTTATATTGTAGGTACATTCATAATAAATACTTTTATAAAACTACCAAAAATAAAAAATAATAATATTCGTACTTTTAAAAAGGCGCCAATTATTTTTTACAGTAAAATAATAGAAGTAGGTATTTTCTGATTTTATTTTTAAAGATAAAATATAAAGTAAAGTATAATATTTCTCATCTACCTAAAATTAGGATTATTTTAATATATTCGTATTGTATATTTTTTAAAGATAAACAAATTATTTTATTAATATCCATAATTTAAAATAAAGTTATTAATTAAACGTCATGAAATAATAGGAGTCTCGAACCGATATACTATCGAACTAACAAGTAATCGTAGTAAGATTTTTCGCAATAAGATTTTTCGCACTAGCGTTACATCGCACCAATAAAGCATCGATGTACGATAACATCGTACTACTAAATTATCGCGATACCGTGTTCGATATAATAAAAATCGAACTATCAACTTTCGCAGTAAAATAGGGAACCCCTGCTGGGGTGAACCTCCTTTTCTTAAAAAGGGAACCTAATATAAATGATTTGAGTAAAGTTTTCAAAGGTCTCTTTAAAGAGGCCTACCACGTAAGGTGGTCGGTAATCATCTTCGAAGTCAATCCACCGCTAAAGCTGCTAAATCCACCTTTAAGAAGTTGGCCAGACTCTCATACTGATTTCTGAATTACTAAACCCAGAATAACGTAACCACGTAAACATGTAATCAAGAATAACGTTACCACGAAAACCTGCAATCACGAATTTTCATTCTGGCACTCGCATGTGCTAATGTTTCTATATTTAAGTCACTGTAGCTAGTGAAATAACAGGACTTTGAGGCATCACGACTTGAGTCTTACGGTAGGCAGCGACTTAATTAAGTTCTAGTATTATTGCTAGTACGGCGGGAGGCCGATGGATGAGGGAGGCACGGGACCGCGCAGAGTGGAAGCTTTTGGAGGAGGCCTATGTCCAGTAGTGGACGTCCATAGGCTGATATGGATGGATGGATGAATTATTGCTGACATCAATGAGCGGCAGTTACCACTTCTACCATTCATCTGCCATGAATGCCAATTTATTGTAATAATGACCAATTAGAGTTAGGCAACTATGGTAGTATATTTGCGAGTAAAGTCCCATTTATTTGCTATAATCCTTTTATGCCATTAGTTGCATCTTATAGTACCCACGGGGAAGGGGTTACTTCACTCGTTTTGTTTCTTAAGTACTACTAATAGTACGTACTTACCTCTAGTACTCCGTCGATCTTAGAGTAGGGATTAAAGTTTTAACGTATTTTATTTTCCCTACCCTTCGTTAGATATTTTGATGTAACACAGGTTTTAATCCTAAACCTACAACAGACACCAGTCTCTCATATTATGTGGAACTTTGTAATACCATTGTACTGTGCTAATTTAATGTAAGACCTATTGTGGAGAGGAAAATAAATGATAAAAATAAATGAGATAATATACTACTATGAGTATAATCAGTATTACTTTTAAAAATATGTTCATGAAGGCTAAAAAAACAGTTTCAAGTGCTTTCATCATAACGACCTCCTCCCGTGATGGAGGGTTACTTGGCCTACTAATACCATGCTGGCCATACGGATTGGTATAGGGTTTAATTTCAAGTTTTCCTTCTTTTTATTTCGTAAAGATAATTTACGGATAGTCTTTTAGTCGGTTTTTACGATGAGATGGGGTGGTGACATATTGTATTCTTACTCCGTCACCACACGGAAAGTGCTCAAGTTATAAAAAAATCAGAACGATGAGACCTATTATAATACTTGCGCGATTTTATTTACATTAGATCTCTTTTTACGATGTTTACTCGACTACAACTTACACAATCATAAATATCCTTTCGTGAAATAGGCATTTACATTACACTAAAAATTAAATTACATTTTACAGTTTTAAGTTACATTCAAATAAAAAAACCAACGTACAAAACCACATTTATTCATACAAAATAACAACTTCATACTTAAACAAAATAACAATATATTAAAACAAAATAACAATATATTAAAACAAAAAAACAATATATTAAAGAAACAAGAAACTAACAACGGGCATTTACATTTGTATGAATCTTTGAAGGAAATGATGCGAAGGAAAGACTTTAATGAGCTGATTCTAGTGCATTGAAGCCACTGTACTGTTACCACAAAAGGCCTGAGGCTTTCAAAGGAAAGAATTTATATAGAGTTAGTAATAATGATGTTACGTAAATGTGTTGGATGTTGTATAATTGGTTGCGTTGATCTGTGTATAGTGTTTTTGTTTTCGCTGCTTAGGGAAACTAATTGTTAAATAAAAAAAATAAAATTTTATATTTAAAAATAGTTTATTCTACTTACTACATATCTTAATTAAATATTAACGGACATTTCAATTGCATAAAGGTTTTTGTTGATTCTTTTTTTTATGTAATATTTTTCTTTCGTTTTATTCTCTTATGTATAGTGAATTGGCAATTTATATCTATTTTATTTATCATATACTTCATAGTTAAATAATTATGTTTATAATAGGTTACTAATAATTATATTCTTGTCATGTCGGTGTTATGCATACCGTAATTGTCATATACCTATATCACATGAAATTCTTTGTATTTTTTTTCTTGTCTATAAATGTTTTTAATAAGTAATTTGGTAATGCTTTGAAATAAATAAATAAAATAAATAAATTGTTACTGATTCGGTGTCAATGTTGTTGTGTATGCAACTGCTGTATCGAAGGTTTAAGTTATGAGCAAGACATTTTTTTTGTGCAATTCAAATTTGATTGTCATCAGCCTGGTGTTCGTTAATTTCAAGTCTTAATGCTTTAGTGGAATATTTTCACACATAATGTTTGAGGAAAGAAAAAGCAAATACAGTGATGGTACCAATCTAGACGGACTCTTGCCGAAGATAACTGGTTCCACGTATCATAATCGTGACCTAAAAGGAGAAAAAAGGAATAAAAAAAAACGATCTGATTTCAGCTTTATTTTTAAATTACTAGAACACCAACAATACCTAATAAAAGAGTATGCGTTTGCATGATGGATGAAAGTATGCCAGTCCTCATGATCCACCGCTTCAAAATTCTTAATGTCATCATCATCATCATAACAGCCCATTAATGTCTTACTGCAGGGACGGGCCTCCTCCGGTGACGGGGGGATACTTGGCCTACCACGCTGGCCAAACAGATTGGTATAGGGTTTAATTTCAAGTTTACCTTCGTTTTATTTCGTAAAGATAATATTCACGGATAGCCCCTTAGTCGGTTTTTACGACACTCATGGGATGAAAAGGGGAGGTGACACGCTGTATTCTTACTCCATCACCACATGGAGATAAAAGTTCTTAATGTACTTCATTTTAATTTTATAAATAAAGTCTACATCAATATAATGCTACCTAGTATCACATCTACTAGTTAAACTACTAAAAGATTGTATATTTGTTCCAGATCTCTGTATCGGCTCCGTGTAGAGTGGAGCCATCAAGAATTAAAAGCCTTTTAATGACAGCTCGCTTCAATGGACCGCAGCATGTAAAACGTTGAAAGTAAAGAAATTAACATTTTTTGGTAAATAAAAGTAAAAATATCATATTGTGCAATTGGAGTATCTTTATTTTATTATATGTTTATCCGTTGTCTAGTCTGTAGTACAAGCTTCGTTTAGTTTGGGACTAGGTGGCGGTGTGTAGAAGTACTATTATTTTATGAGGAAGTATTACTCAACCTAATTTTCCATTGTTACAAGAGAAAGCGTTTTTAATGTTCTTGCCGATGGCACTAAATCGGACACTTGTCAAACGTCAGACGCTTACTTTACTGTTGTCACTCGTTGGCGTATGGATTTCAGGAGAAACGGAGCTGTTCGAGATTGAGTCCTACTACGAGCTTCTAATTTTATTTGATTTTGGAGCTTAGAGCCGACTTTCGCACTTTGCCGACTAATAGCGGAGTGCCAACATTTAAAAATTCCTATGTGACTGTTAGTTTATTGCATAAACACATCCCGCTTAAGTGCTGTTCGGTTCTTAAAACCATAGGTGGTTTTATCGAACGGTAAACGTAGCAACATCAGGTACGGAGCGACCTATTGTTACGAACGTTTCACTTGTTTCAGTAAAATATTGAAGTGTATGTAATTTATTTGGATATTTACTTACTTCTGCGAGAACTTTATGAAAGTAAGTCGAGGTTATTTAGAAAAGCCTAAAACTGTGAAGAAAATTGGGTCAAACGTGGTTCAATTAATAGTATGTATGAGTCACCGGCCATACCAAATACATCGTGAGTACTTTAAGGACATGTGGCATGAAGAGGAGACAGAAATAACTCAGTAGTAGAAAATAGGCAATTTAGGCTAGATCTGCGAAAAAAATACGTATTTAAAGATATTTGAAAGTCAAAAATTGATACAGGAGGCGGTTTCCCCTTCGGGTATCAATTTTTTCCATTGTCTTTCTTCTTTTCGGATTTTTCTTGTTATACCTAAGCTTTATAGGTAAAAAATTATATGTAATTTGATAGTCATACTGCAAAAAACAGATTTCAAAACCAATTTCTTAAACCTTTCAACTAAGAGCTACATATAGGCACACAATAAACAAAAGAAAGCCACATCAATAGCGGTACAAACTACAAAACCAAAAGCACAAACTAGCTCGACAACAACTCAGCTTCCCAGACTTTTCCGTTTGCTATGACACTTTGTGTCGCCTCTTTTTAATTAGCGTATTTTTCTTTGTAGCTGCTCGGTGTAAATTAGCCTCTGATGTGAAGAGCGGTGCGGCAAAGATAGATAGACGCACTGCTATCATTGTCCCGGTTTTTATGTTGCCTGGAGCATTAGCGTATTAGTGAAGTCGATGTTAGGGTGATTTTTAATTGAGCTCTTATTGATGTGTTGTTTGCTATGTTTTTCTTTTCAGTTTTGTTTTTTTTAAGATGGACTAGCGAGTAAGCAAGCGGATGTGTTTTAACTTTACTTTATTTGTAATGTTATTTCATTTGTTTAATCTTCCTTTTGAGACTCAATTTTTTTATTACTTACAGAATTAACATTTCCGGCGGTTTTATGCCCTTTCTCATCTATTCTTCCTTACCAGGTCGTCGGTTCATGGCGTGAAGGGTCTTCCCACCATGCGCCTTATATTATATAGTATTTTTCTTTGTAGCTGCTCGGTGTAAATTGGCCTCTGATGTGAAAGAGAGACGCACTGCTATCATTGTCCCGGTTTTTATGCTGCCTGGAGCATTAGCGTATTAGTGAAGTCGATGTTAGGGTGATTTTTAATTGAGCTCTTATTGATGTATTGTTTGCTATGTTTTTCTTTTCAGTTTTGTTTTTTTTAGGACTGACTAGCGAGTAAGCAAGCGAATGTGTTTTTAACTTTACTTTACTTGTTATGGTTTTTTATATGTTTAATCTTCCTTTTGAGACTAAATTTTTTCATTACTTACTGAATAAACCGGGCAGGTATATTTTCTATTCATCATATCAGCCTATAGACGTCCACTGCTAGATATAGGCATCTACCAAACATTTCCGGCGGTTTTATGCCCTTTGTCATCTCTTCTCTTAACCAGGTCGTCGGTCCATCGCTTGAGGGGTCTCCTCACCTTATATTATATAGTATTTTTCTTTGTAGCTGCTCGGTATAAATTAGCCTCTGATGTGAAGAGCGGTACGGCAAAGCTAGATAGACGCACTACTACCATTGTCCCGGTTTTTATGCTGCCTGGAGCATTAGCGTATTAGTGAAGTCGATGTTAGGGTGATTTTTAATTGAGCTCTTATTGATGTGTTATTTACTGTTTTTCTTGTGTACTTAAAGCTTTTTGTTTTTTTTTTACGTTATAGTAATGGATTTTGAGCGAATAAGTAAGCGGTTAAGTTTTACTCTTTGTAAAATCTCTATTAAGTATTGGGTTTATACTACACTCAGAGCATGAGAAGCGTAGAAACTGCTGCAGGGATAGAAGAATTTCTCTTCTTTCAATAAAAAAAATTAAATTATACTAATATTTATCAGAATTTAGCCAAAGGACATCCACAAATGAAAACAACAATACCTACTAATGTTATGTTGCTACTGTGTCTGTGTCCTTATTTCCACATTACCCTTTCTAGGTCTTCAGTACACCGCATGATGACTCTTCCGACTCTGCATCTTCCAGCACACGATTTTCACAATTGACTTGATTGAACTCAATGAAAGTCTACACATTTTAGGTTGTAACAACTCGGTTCCAGTCTCGTGATAGGTCCTCCTAGTTGTTCGACAGTAGTTAAATAATAGTATAGACGGCGCTTATGATGTGTTAACCTCCAGCGATTTTTTTTCTAAAGCTAAGAAAAGGGCGACATCGTCATTGTTGACCGAGTCCCCTTAAATAAAGATTTTAAAAAAAGCTAAGAAAATAAGAAAATCATTTACCTAGTTGAATTCACAACATAACTCTCTCCATTACCCTCTGGGTGACAATAGGCCTTCTATAAAAGCCCACAGTGACTCAATATTAACAGTAATCCTAATCAGTAATAAACATACATAACAATTATAAAGTTCGCAATAATTTTAAATAACAAGTTATTTACTCATAAAGTTAACAACATAAACACTACCCAAAGGGATTGTACCAACATTAGAATTTTAACTTCAGCAGTTTCAGCCTTCAGATTAACAAATCCCAATCACGGGAAAGATTCACGTATTCATAACAAACTTTCCTTACAAGAAAGAGATGAAACATACAAAATTACACAAGAGTGAAAGGGATGGGTATATATTTAAAGCTTCAAATATGGTGTGTCTGACATAATGATGTATTAATTTCTGTCGTGAGCTCCCATTGTTTTGGAAGGTATTTTACGACGTGACGTACGGTCATTATGTTTTCATAGTTTCATAAAGACGATTTCAAAGGCTTAATGTGTGTGGTTAATGATATAAGTATAATGGTTATGATAAATGTGTTATTGAGAATTATTGTGTTTGTTATTTCTTTGTTTTGCTTATGTAGAAGGAATGGTATGTAAGAATTATGGATCGTAATACATAGCGGTAAGTAGTCGCTGCTTACCTATGGGAACAAGGAGTGATGCTATGTTTGTATGTATAATAATTAAAAAATAATCCTCACACATTCACACAACGCCATCTAGTCCCAAACTAAACAGAGCTTGTACTATGGGTACTAGACAACGGTTAAACATACTTAATGTCAATTTCAATAATCATTTTCATGCACACAAATATTTACATTGAGCGGGAATCGTACCCGAGACCTCTGCGTAGCAGTCATGTTATATAACCACTACGCCACAGAGGTCGTCAAAGTAATGGTAGCTTAGGTGTATACAAGAATATAGGTAGGTACTTAAGCTGAGTCTGAATGTTCTTGTCCATAATTATCATGTCTGTAAAAGTTAACACAACACAGTGAGTGGCTTGATCCCTGTGGACAAAATCTTTTCTAAAAAAGAAAAATATTAAAAACAAAAATTTAAAAAAATATTTTTACACAGGTAATAACAGAATACAATAATTAATACAAAAAAAAGAGTATTGTATGAGTATTTTATTAGATTGTTTTATAATTTTTCCTCTCAGTTCATATAATATTTTTACCTCTATAATAATATTACAATATTAAAAGATAGATTATTAACATTTGATGTTAGAATATTTTAATGACTAGACCGATATTAACGCTGTCTTTGATATCGATACTCCAGTATCTACATGTCCCTTTGAAGACATGGAGTATGTAAGCATGTTACTAAAATTCTTGTTTATACGAGTACATTGTGTTCTTAATTTTAACTTAACAGTGAAAATAATATTAATTATAAGTTATTTTATTTTTATTTTATTTTATTTGGGAAACAAACAGATATTTACAGTATAAATATTTATTACACATAGTTAAATCTAAATCCATAAAACAGTTACAGTTATAGAACAAAGTCAGTCAATAGGCGGTAGGCATTTGGAAAAAGTATAAAGATGGACAGCTCTAAGCCCAAGAATATCGTTTGTAGATTACATAAATAATAATTGTCTTGTAGTCCTTGTAGTTGTCTCTCAGTGTGGTGACGGAGTAAGAATACAATATGTCACCACCCTATCTCATCCCATGGGTGTCCTAAAAACCGACTAACCAAGGAAAACTTGAAATTAAACCCTATACCAATCCGTCTGGCCAGCGTGGTATTAGTAGGCCAAGTACCCCTCCGTCACAGGAGGAGGCCCGTCCCTGCAGTGGGACATTAATGGGCTGTTATGATGAATTGTCAAGTAGAAGATTCAAAATTCGTAACTTTTTTTGTTAATTGCTTGAAAGTAGCAAAGGGCCACGTGACTGCGATTGATTGGCATCGCTACCCCTCTACTCGTAGCACTCTAGCTAAATAAATATAAGACACACTGAAACTAAACTTTTAGAATTTTAAACAGCATGTCAATTCTCGTTCTTTAAAATTCGGTTAAGTCACTTTAGTTGTCAAATTGTCTTATCTATTGTCATGACAATTTGACAACTAAAGTTAACTTAACCGAATTTTAACGATTTTAAGGAACGAGAATTGACATGCAGATCTCAAGCCGTAACATTTAACCCCCATCTCATTGATGACTTGCACCCGGTCCATCGCCATATGTAATGGTCTGAGGGTGAATTTGAAACGCTAATTATCATCCCCTAGTATTACATTACGCTAATGACCTACCCGATTGGACGCGTTGAAATGTGAACCTACCGTTAATTAATTTAATTATTTATTTACTAATTAGTGATGGAAGCATCGATTTGGTGTGGTGTTGATGGAAGCTATTGAGAAGGAAGAAAGAGTAGGTACAGAAGATATAGATAATTTATTTTAGTTAAATTAAAGCGAATAGACCAATTACATTAATTTAACATATCCATTATCATACATATTTATATTAAATTACTTAAGAAATAGCTTACAAAATAGTACACAGAATTATACAATGGATGGCGAAAATAAATTTGTGATGGCGTTGTGTGAATGTGTGAGGAACATTACTTTTATAGAATAAGAATATTTTATTTGCCAGAAACATGGTTACAAGATCTTAATAGGTAGCGTCTCGGCGTGCAAATTCAATTTTATAATTTCAACCAAAATAATTAATACAAAAAAACTAAAAAAAAAATAATTAAGTAAGTACATTAGAAACATAAGTAAAGAATACAACAATGTCGTTAAAAATAATAATAAAAACAGAGGAAGAGATAATGAAAGCATGCATTTTCGTTTGGTTCAAAATACTTTTTATCATAGGAACCCAACATTTTCTTTCATTCCTAAATGCTTTGGCACTTTATAGCATATAATGTATATGTCTATACTATAAAGTGCCCTTCCGATATGAATAGTTAATTCATCGTGTCGTAGATTCAGGTTCCAGTTACGGCGGAGCATGGGATGAGATGGGGTGGTGATATATTGTATTCTTACTCCGTCACCACACGGAGACTGTGGACTGTGTGACTAAATTACATTGCAATGAACAGAACTGATTTGTGAATACAAACACAAATCTACTAGTTACCGTGACCAAATGTTTAGTTAGAAATAACTAGCCAACCGTATGCATAATGCTAGTTGCCTTTATATAACCTACATTACAAATATAACGTCAACATGGTTATTATATTAATTGAATGTAACTGTCCAAATAAAGTTATATCTATACGACCTTCATTATCCCTCGGAGTAAGAAAACACGATGTCACCACCCCATCTCATTTACCTATTTAATTATGTAATCATAAATATTTAGCCATTTTTTAATTATTTATGTCGTGGTTGTCATCAACGCTGGCTACGGGATATTCACCAAATATTATAGATATAATTTCTAGTACCCTATTAAACAATTTCTGATTATGCAAATGATAAAGAAAGTAACAGAGTTTGAGTAGCAACCAACACTCGAGCGATAAGTCCCTCAAACATTTCGACCTTGTTAATTATCCAGTAAACATCCTTGTGTGTTCAGACCTCGTTCCTCTCCTCATCATACGTTGACTTTATTCCTGTACCACATAGATTTCTTATAAAAATAAAAAGCAAACTAAAATGTTATGTAACAAGAGCAACATTGACTTTAATTTAAATAAGATCTTACTTTAGAAAGTTAGCCTTAAAATAATTCAAAAATATTTTTCCAAACTTATTGAAACATACATGATGAACATTAAGTACTCGAATACATAAATAATTCATGAACTTTATACAGAAAACACTTCGAGGCAACATCGTAAGAGCTCTCCCGCCGCTCATCAAACACTAATACAAACTTTACGTATTAATTATACCAAAATCAACATAAACAAACAAAATAACTACCTACATGGTTAACTCCAAATATTTCACTGGATATCCGACATTTCTTATCCTACCCACTTAAAACATTCGAAGGGCAATGGGTCCTACGAGTGTCATTCATCAACAACTTCGAACTTTGCATGTACCCAGAACCTCTTATTATTTGCCACCCTACACTATAAAATTGAACCAAATGTGCCTTTTCTGTCAATATAATTTTAAACTCTATTTCTTTGGTAACAAAGTTTAATTTCACTTGTTTATCTATGTTAAAACATGGTCGTTTTAAAGCATTAATTATCGCGTTCGGCCCCAGTTTTAGGGTAAACCCTTTAGGAAATTTTCGTCCCTTACTGGTCACCCCTCGTGGTCGGCGCGTGCCCTAGTCATTAGTATGCGCTATGTAAACTAAGGTATATCGGAAAGGCACTGTTTAATTTAGACTATGTCTGCCTTTTCATAATATATGTTAAATGGAAATGAATATAAAGATAAAAATAATTAAATGAAATCTTTATTAAAATTTACGCTAAATAAGCAGCTAAATACCAAAAAAAATGATTGTTATGTTCTCTACTAGAGAAATATTTTTTACTGTAACTAAGTCTAGTAACTTCATGAACTTTTATACACAATGACACATGCACTGATTACATATTTACACAGGAGAATCTTTTATCTATACTAATATTATAAAGAAGTAAAGTTTGTGTGTCTGTGACGTTGTAGGGGGTAATCCCTGGATCTACTAAACCGATTTAAAAAATTCTTTCTGTGTTGAATAGTCCATTTATCGGGGAGTGTCATAGGCTATATAGTATCACGCTATGACTAATAGGAGTGGAGCAGTAATGAAATATGTTTAAAAAGTGACGCGTTTTTTTTCGCGGCCTAACAAAGTGGGCACGGGTCAGCTAGTGCATCAATAAAAATAAAAAATTGTTATTTTTTACATAGGATATAATGGTAGACGCAAATAAATAGAGTCCAGGAATAAAGGGAAAAGATGGTAGCCATAAAAAAGCCTCAATCCGTGGGAGATTTAAGCTCTAATGTATGGTGGTCGCTACCCATTCGGCCATTAGTTGACCAACCACGATGCTTAAAAAATTAAAAACAAGTCTGTAGATACTCGGTCGCCGTGAGGCTTTAAAATACAAGGGTTTTTTTAAATGTAACTTTAATACCACATTTGTTTTTATAATCTATTTACTCCCACTGCTGGGTAATGATCTTTCCCACTGCTTTCGAAACATCCCTGTTTTGCTTGATCTCAGGCCAGTTTTTAGTACAGGCAACTAGATCGCATCACGCCATTGAAATGAATTTGACTTTCCGTCTTCTCCGCAAAAACTGAAACAAAAATAATAGTTGTTAGTTAAAAGTATTAGAACTACCTGTGTGACGATGAAGTTACAACACACCGTGTGTTACCACCCTATCTTAGTCATGGCTGTCAAAAAAACCGACTAAGGAAAAGTTCACAGATATCATTACGAAACAAAAGTAGGTAAAATCCTGTACCTATTTATCCGCCTGGTTATTAGTAAGCCATCTATACATTAGGTATCCGTGGGGTGACGGAGTAAGAATGCAATATCTCACCACCCCATCTCATCCCATGAGTGTCGCAGAAACCGACTAAGGGACTATCTGTGAGTATTACCTTTACATAAAAAGAAGGAAAACTTGAAATTAAACCCTATACCAATCCGTCTGACCAGCGTGGTTTTAGTAGGCCAAGTATCCCTCTGTCACGGGAGGAGGCCCGTCCCTGCAGTGGGACATTAATGGGCTGTTATGATGATGACATTGTCCTGTCCCTGCAGTCGGACAATAATGAGCAGTCGCAATGATTACAAGGACTTATACCAAAATTTTAATTAATGCCAAGACACAAAATAATCACTTTAATGACCCTATGTGTCAAAGTAAACAGTAGGTACCTGTCGAATTAGTACGCTTCAATGCTCTCCCTACACTCAGTTTATGCAAAATTAGTTTTCCAATACAAAACCCCCGTCTCTAAGCCGTATTAGCTTATCTTTCCACTTGGCACGCTATAAATTGGTCAAAATCTCGTTGGCTCCTCGACTTTGCCACGTATTCCTAAGTGGTATGGTGGCCATTTGTCTAGTCAAATTGTGGATATTAGTGAACTATGTATGTAGTTGCGAAAATGAGTTTTGTATTTACATTTATATGACAGACATTTTGGTTTTAAATTATAATTAGACACTGTATAAATTGATGATAATTGATATAAATCTGTAAACTATAATAATACATTAAAAACGAAGTAATTACTTAATGCTATTTCATTTCCCGTAACCTAAAATTATTCCGTTTGTTTTTATTATATTAGAAGTTATTGTTTTTCTGTCTATTTTATGTCATTGACTAAATATTTCCCAACAATAAAATACGCTTTTAGATTTTGACCTTCAAAGACTTTTAAATATTGCAAGCATGTTAACGTTAGCTATTATTTTACATGTATCTAAAACTTGCTTAAAATTAGTAACGCGTTACTAAATTATGTTTTAAAAGTTGCTTGTACTAAACAAATACATTTAAAAATAAAACCATGTAAGTAAATCATAATTTTATTTTTTATTATTAGGTATACTAATATTCGTAATATTTTTAAATATTTTAATGTAATAAATGTTTTCTATATACAATTATGTGAAATGAGCAACTAAATAAAAACATGTCTCACTAATTCCGTACAAGATGGCTACACTACAGTCAGATCTAGTGGCTCTAGCGACTAGTATCACCATTCTGCAATGTTCACCGTGTAGAAAGATAACATCACACTCAACAATATGTTCTATTATTGCGTAGATAACAATACAGTTTTGTTTATGTATTACTACATAGATTTATTGCTTTTGACTTGCATGAAGTTGTGTTAAGGGTGATATTATTAACTGATTAGTTTAACATTAGTGTTTGGCTTGGCTGTAGGCGCTTGAGTGGTTTAACAAGTACCTATGTGCAGTAATTTATAAAGCTTATATCTTTATTTTTACAAGTAAAATTACTTTAAAAGGAACTAAGTACCTACTATTTCAGATTATATTATTTTGTAACTGATAAGTTAAATTGGGAGCTTACGGTGCAGAAAGGTTCAGCAATGGCGTCTACGCCCACTCCTTACACGCCATTGACCGAGACGTCCTGTTAAGGAAGGCACAAGATAGACAGCCTGAAAATGTTCAAAAGAGGTCCGATAGGTCCAGCGCTATTTATATTGAAAGTGATGACGATGAGTTATTGAAATATTATAACAAATAAATATTATTTTATTATTATTTTTAATTAAAAATAAGGAAATACGTTTTTTTTTAATCATTTATTTAGTAGAAAACAACCGGAAAATAATAATAAAAAGGGTCAAGATATTATTATGTTTCACAAGAACTTTAAAATAAAGCACATCTAGACTTACGTATTCATTTGTTGTACTACATTAATGTACATACGGCTACTTAAACCTTACAACGCAGGTGATAAAATATTGAAAAACTATAAAGTATATCATTATTTTTATTTAACAAAAGACATAAATATTAAACCTACTTTAATTTGTATCCTATCCTCGAAGCTAAATTTTTAACACAACAAGTTTCATTATCAAACTAACACAAAACTAAGATAAGGTGCCTCCCTACACAGTAATCTTTACACACCCCACCAAAAGCTTCCGAAACTTTGGAACAAAGTTGGAATAACTTTGGAAGACCAAGGGCTGTTTAGAAAGGACCCCAAACTTGGCTCGACTCTGAAATATTAATGTAGTTTCACAGAATCGTATATGAGAAGTGTATATGCTTTCTCGATATTTGCTAATGGCTCTTAACATAGCTTCTTAATATCGATGTTCTATATCACGCTTCGTTGCATTTGCGAGAAGAAACTCTTGAAGTTCAACGGGTCTTGCTAATTTGTATTTCAAGGAAAAGGGTCTTAAATTATTTTTTCCAAGAATAAAGTAAGTGTTGAATTTTTTTTATTGGTAATCTTCATAACGAATATCCTTATTTTATTTAAAAATTAAGAAAAAATATTATCTATATAAAGTAAAGATTTTTTTTACAGGAAAATCGGCATAAAGTTTGCTTCATCATCATAACATCCCATTAATGTCCCACTGAAGGGACGGGCCTTCTCCCATGACGGAGGGATACTTGGCCTACTAATACCACGCTGGCCAGACGGATTGGTATAGGGTTTCATTTCAGGTTTTCCTTCTTTTTATGTCGTAAAGATAATATTGACGGATAATCCCTTAGTCGGTTTTTACGACATCCATGGGATGAGATGGGGTGGTAACATATTGTATACTTACTCCGTCACCACACGGAGAGAGTCACTTTGCTTGCTATTTATGTTTCAAAAAGCCGCGTTATGTCTGGTATTTGTTTTTGCTGGACAGATTGACTCTTAAGTTCGAGTATGTAGGCCTTTGGTCGCTTTTACCGACCCTAGAAGGATGATTTTAACTTTTCAATTTAATATCTAATGTATTATAAAGTGATAGAATACAATTTAAAACAAAATAAATGAATGCAGTTTGAATTGATGCTTCACATAAACTGTTTGATGAAAAATTATTAAACAAATTGCAATGAAATTATTCTGAAACTAACTTCTAAGTGCAACCTAAGTAACACCTTTTTTTAAGTCAGTTCAAAATAAAGCCATTTAATAATTTGACTTGGTACAAGACTATTTAAATCAGTCATTGTTTGCATAAATAATTGATATCTTTTTAAAGCTACTATTCTACAACTATCGCTGTTAACTAGGTATCAGCAACATCCAAAAAGGCCATCTTAAATTTTCCATCAGTAAAGACTTTAAACTACAAGTCTAGATTTCCAGTCTGACACTAACGATTGTCAATTCGCCATTGCGTGCAAATTCACGCACACACATGCACATATAAATATGAATACGACGGACTACACAATACAAACAAACATTTTCGCACACAAACGCATTCGTCGGGCAAATTTTCAACATGGCACACCAACTTAGGGGTGGACTATACTCGTGTCCTTCCTTTTGATTGCAATTAATTCGGAAACTAGGGAGGCAGGGGGTGGCAGGCAGTCGTGGGGAAGAGAGGGGGGTGGAGAAGTAAAGGGTTCGTTCGGCCAATGCGCAGGGCCGAACTTGGAAATGAATTGTTGGAGTTGTAAAGTTGGTACAAGTGTTCGGTTTGGTTAGCGGTCTTTAGTTCTAGTTTTGTTTCTATTGATTTGCGATCAAGTTTTTGTGGTAATATCACGTGTAATGGAATTTGTGATGAGATAGCTTGTTATATAAGTTTTGAATATTAATTTCGTTGTTGAGGAACTTAGGAGTAGGTACACAGAAATTTTGGTCTAAGAACTTTTTATTAGTAAGGTAAAAATAACTTAATATTTTACTTGGCATATCGGAGAGCTTGTAAAGCTGTAGCTTGTCAATGACGAAATCAGAATAAAAACAAATCAGAGAAGTGAAAAGTAGATAAATAAATATAATATGTGAGTAAGATTAGTTCAGAACAAAATATGTTTCATTCATACAGTTAATTTGGACATTTGAGAGTTGTATAAAAAAGTACTTACTTAATTATTTTTCAAAAAAATATATAAGTATTCAAATTATAATTATTTTATAACTAAATTGTATTGGTACTTTATACTACAATTACAATTCTTAATAATTATTATGAAGACATACGAATTATTTAAATAATTTCCCAGCCTACTCCCTCTCTGGCTCTCAAACGGTCTACCCCGCCATTACCGGGTAAAAAATACCCAGACATTTTTATCTCGTACTTATAACCTGTTAGACTTGTTTTCTTTTTGCAATTAGTGACTGGGATATTAACGGCCTCATCCTCAATATCTATAATGTGATGAGTATAATCAGATAACACTCTCCGTGTGGTGACGGAGTAAGAATACAATATGTTCTCCGTGTAGTGACGGAGTAAGAAAACAATGCCACCACCCCATCTCATCCCATGGGTGTCGTTAAAACCGACTAAGGAAAACTTGAAATTAAACCCTGTACCAATCCGCCTGGCCAGCGTGGTATTAGTAGGCCAAGTATCCCTCCGTCATGGGAGGAGGCCTCTCCCTGCAGTGGGACATTAATGGGCTGTTATGATAATCGGATAATAGGTACATAAGGACATTGTAAGCAGTTAACTGACTAACGTCCTCTTTGACTATACTCGGTGTACTGGTTACAGTAGTACTACGAAATGTCTCGGGTTCGATCTCCGCGCAAGTCTAACGTTTACATAGATGAACATGGCTGTTTGATTTGGTCTAAATGTTTGATTAATCTCTGCTCGGTTTGAGACTAGATTGTGTAAAAGAATGATTTTGTTTGAAGATGTTAAACGTGATTGGTCAAGTGTTTTCTTTTGATGACCTCTGTGGCGTAGTGGTTATATTACATGTCTGAGGTCTCGGGTTTGATTCTCGGTCAATGCAAATCTTTGTGTGCATGAACATGATTGTTTCATTTAAAAAAAAATTACATAGGTATTAATATCCGTTGTTCTGTTATATCTCCATAACACAAGCAGGTTAAGACTAGCTTACTTTGGGAACAGATGGCGCTGTGTAGAGATGTTCGTGAATATTTATTTACTTATTATTTATTTTAACCTGTCCCTGTAGATCGACTTTTTCGTAATAGTATTGGAGTCCCATCACTCGTCCCGATGCTAGTCATCCCGACGCACGCTGGTGTCTTAACGCTTGTCCCGACGCTCGACTCGACGCTCAGCGTCCCGTCGCAATCCTGCGTGGGATTCTAACCCGCGGATTCGTGCATACCATTTTCATCGTTGGTAATGTCTTCTACGAACTATGTCTTCTACTGTCGCCATCTTCGGATGTCGCATGAAGCCTCAGTAGCTTCATGGCACCGTCTGTAAACGTTATTATGTTATTATTTTTTTATAATTTTTTAGTTGAATAAAAATATAACAATTTTCAAATTGTTGTTTTTTATTATTATACGAATATAAACGGGAGATAAAACGGCATATTTTTATTTATCAGTCAGCTTGAGAATATTACTCCTTACTCATAAACGCTTCTTAAATTTTAGTCAATTGATTAGCTAGAGACATTAATGAAACTATCACGCCAATTGTAACGTGGATGAATGTCAATAACTTGCGGATAAATTTAGAAAAAACCAAAGCAATGTTTTTTAGTCAGCGGAAACCTATGCAAAGTGTTAACCTTAATTATAGAGGAACCGAAATTGTGGCTGTAGACTCTATTAAATTTCTTGGCGTAACTATCGATTCAAAACTTAATTGGAAACACCATATAGCTCAGTTGTCCAAAAGGGTTAATAGTTGTGTTTTTGCTTTATATAGGCTTGGCCGTGTTGTTAATATCAATGCTCTCATTGACGCTTACCATGGTATGGTGTCATCTATATTGAGATTCGGAATAGTATTTTGGGGCAATTCTACAGACAGGGAGGTTATACTCAGATCTCAAAAGCGATGCATTAGAGCCATGTTTAGACTTGACAAAATGGATAGCTGTAAATAATATTTCATTAAATATAAGATACTAACTGTACCATCGCTCTACATATATGAGGTTGCAGTTTTTGCCAAAACAAATCCTCATTTATTTAATAAATTGTCTGACGTAGTCATCCGCAACAGGAGAGATAACGATCGCCTATGTGCAGTTAAATCTCGCACGGCCCTAATGCACAAAAGTATTTTTTGCATGGCTCCTACTATATTTAATAAACTACCTAAACAAATAAAACAACTTAATACCAATCAATTTAAAACTCAATTGAAAAAATATTTAATTGATAAATGCTTCTATAAAATAAATGAATTCCTGACAGATTCCACTTGACCATTTTGACATTTATACTATTATGTTGGTAATGCATACCTATTATTGATAAAAAAATGGTCTGTTGATTAATTAATTATTAATAAAGTAATTTTAATGGTGGTCTATCTATACTTTAATGTCTGTATATTTAAATTCTAATATTTCCTGATTAAGTAATTATTTTTATCCATATTTGTTTTTATATACCTACTTTTATTAATTTGATTTTCATCTGCTTTGTATGCCATAATTGGTTAAACATGCTGCCACTCACAATTAATGTACCTACCACCATGCATGCAAGCTTTTGTATTGTATACACATGTTTTTACAAAATAAAGATCTTATCTTATCTTAAATTCTAACGATTTTGTTTGGTATAAGGTTGGTTTTACTAGTAAAAATCTCGCTAAACAATGATTAAATTTGAGAGGCGTTTATGCGTAAAGGGGGTTAATGCTTCGTTAATTTCCCGTTTATGTAAGTAATATGTATTTGAACTAACTAAAAATAATGTTATCTTATAACTTATAAGTACGTAATTATACATTTTCTTTATCACGACTACAAAACACCTGTTCATATGTATAAAATCCCCTACTAAATAACACTTTTTTTATATTAACACACATATTTTTAATCTCACATTAACCTTTGACCAATCATTTATAAATGCCACAACATCCCTTTGACCTCTTGACCATAGAGATGTAACACAGCATCCCTTTGAATCTATTGACCTGACGTGGTCAACGTTATTGACAAAGTCACCTTTAACCTCAACCGGTTTGAGATTCATCTCATGAATAACATTACAAATAAAATGTAGATGTGTGGGGTTAAAATGTCAAATGGTTGAAAAAGGGTTAATTTTAGAGTTAAATTTGGCTTTAAATGTTTCTTTAATGCAATCATTCTTATAAGTAACTTTTTATCTTTTCTTTTTATGAAACTAGACCTCCGTTTGGTGCCCCATCCCCTCATCCCCATCACCCCATCTCTTCCCACGGGTGTCGTAAAAACCGACTAAGCGAGTATCCGTAAATATTATCTTTACGAAATAAAAAGAAGGCAAACTTGAATTAAACCCTATACCAATCCGTGTGGCCAGCGTGGTATTAGTGGGCCAAGTATCCCTACGTCATGGGAGCAGGTCCATCCCTGCAGTTGGACATTAATGGGCTGTTATGATGACATAAAGGTAAATCAAGCGCTCCCATTAACGCTTAGACGACCTTTTGCATTGTAGAGACCTACTACTAATACATATTATACAAAAAATATCTTTCTCAACAAGTTCTAAACAACAATACATACAAAACCGATATCTCCACTAGATATAAATTAATCCCATATCTAAGACAGTTGGGTACTTCTCGTATACCCTGAAGGCAGATGGTTCGCCCGCCAAAACAAACTTATATACATTCATTACAATTAAAGCACGACTCTCATATAACTCATAGTTTTCGGACGTGATTTTAGTTTATTATGTTGGTTCTTGTGTGTGGGTAACAAGCTATTTATGTCCTACTGCAGAGATAGGAGACAAAACCGGCAATTCTTCAGTGAGGAAAGGAAACTTGGCCTGCTAATAAAACACTGGTCCAGGAGTTACTCGCAAAAAATGGGTACCTAATGACCTACAAATACGTCACTACAAGAAATAGCATAAAAATAAATACAGAACAAAATATTAAACCAACAAGAAATTAAAACAAATACAAAGCAAGATTTTCCTTCACTACTAAAAATATCATCCTAGCATTGATAGGCATTTATTCATCTGTTGCTGACACAAAATGGAAAACTAAAAACACATTAGTCAGCCAAAAAACGAATATGAACTACAATAAAATGATTAACATAGGTCACATCACGACTAAACCGCCTCATAAAAATATGAATATACAAATAAACACGATATTATCAAGTAACCCATACCCAATAAATCATTTCAGTAGATATTTACCCATCACTGAATGTGTATGCACATTGTCCACTGCAGATATTATAGACATATAGACACTCGCACACATCAACGAATATTCGGGTCCCGTGGACCCTAACCACAATGGTGGGACTGAGCATGAATACGCTCTAACCCTTCAGGTCCATGCGGCAATTATTCAAAGAGAATAGTTTAACAGAAAGGATTGTAAGGACTGTACTTTTCCAATTCAAAACGTTGTATAACCAAATTATAATTCACCAATATTCGATTTTGTTAACAGGCATTAAAGTTGGGATTTCTGTGTTTTATTTTGTGAAGTTGCGTATGCATTCTAAGGGGTGGAATTTCAGTATATTTAGAATATTTATACATTTGTCCGTGGCGGGTGTACGGACGCCAGCGCGGATGAGACCTCGGCGAGTACATAATAGGTACAGTGATTTACTACGGCGCTGTTGGTGATTTTAATGTAATTAGTCTGGCCGAATGTTACCGCCATTCTGTTTGTTCCCCGACAATGCGGAAACGTAATGCTCTTTGAGAGAATTTCAGAAATTTGCTGACTGAGCTAAATTATTTGCAGGAAATAAATAAAGGACTCCCATTGCCTTCTAGTAATCCCTCATTTAACGTGATACTTGAAAATTTAATTATTCGTATTTAGCAATTTTATAATTTTTATCATTTTGTAACCTTTTGTTATAAATTTAAAAATGTATGTGGCTGTCGTTAACGTGGTCGCAGATTCGAGTACAAAAACAAAACATACCTAGTTATTACCACAATTATTTATTGAGAAAAAAAAACATTAGCCTAAACCGTTAAAAACTCTTGATTGTTCTGCTGTTTCCTGCACAACAATTTTGTATCAATATAATTCTGCCTTGTACTTATATTATCACGAAAAATCTTCAAGGACTTATTTAAAGTCCTTATGTTGGCTTCGTTTACCTACAGTGATAGGTAAATCCAGCATTATTACTTTCTATATATGTCTATATCTGCAATATATTAGTCCTTTGTGTTGACAAAGGAGATCACTTACTGGCACATTAATATACGTGTTTATTTACTCTTCTTCACAGAAACAAGGGTATATATGACCCAAACATGTAATTGTTTATTTTAGAGTTAACATGCAATAAAACGAGTACTCTAAAATATCAAATGTATGTCCACATTCAGCGCATACCAAACTAAATAATTGTGTGGAGAAGGATTCTTCTTTTAATATAATTTACTTTATAATATTTATACTCATACAATGCCATCTAGTCCCAAACTAAGCATAACTTGTTCTATGTATACATATAATTAGACATATTTTTTTAGTGTAAATCGCATTAATTGGACGTAGTTATGCAAAAATGTTCCAACCCACAAGTCACCCGAAATCGAGATAATGTGATCAAACTACCTTTTATGACACTTAGAGTCAGATTTGCAATAAGGTTCTACGTTTTAAGGCTTAAATCAGAAAATATTTTTTTCACTTACGTTCCAACCCACAACCTTTATCAAATAATAACTTGTGTAAATTAACTAGAACGTACTATGAGGACAGGAACATTTAATGTTTTACGAAACAGTATATTTATTTTGGAACAAATGTTCCATGTAGATTTGGAACGTTTTTGCAAAATTGCAATAGCGAGACATAAACATTCCAAAATTTGTGGAACGTTATGTTTCAGACCTAAATACCATAATTTGAAAACTTAAAAGGTTTCATGAATTTTGTACTATTATTTACCTAAATAAAAAACCTGTTTCGAAAAAAAAATGTTTCAACTTTAAATAGTTTATTTTTAACACGCTATAATTAGCTCCATCCTTAACTGTTTGCATACACGACCACTAAAAATAAATATTTATAACTCGTAAAGAAAAAGTTTATTTTCTTTGTAGCTATTTATCAATAAAATATCACTTGAAAAAAATACTATGACATTAATTCGAAGTTATGCCCAAACGACTCCAAAGGTATGTTGGAATTTAGTTAGCACATTATTTTATAAATTTGACGCGAAGTTGGGCTCTAGAAGTGGAACTGAGTGGAGAGTGGGGCTCTTTCGATATGGACAAAGAAATCCACGGGGCCAAATGCTTGCGGACTTCATGGAGAAGGAGGGACTTTTTATGATGAACTCTTTCTTTATGAGCAAATGGAATTGGCTTAGTCCTGATGGTGTCACCAATAATTAGATTGTCTTCAGCATGTCGACAAAACGCCATATATTTAATGATGTCTCACTCAGTAATCAATTCGGAGAAAACCGGAAGCAATCACCGGATGGTGAGAGGCACATTAAATATCAATCATAGGCTGGAAAGAGGTCGGCTGATGAGGTCTACGCTACTACCTACACCAGTCCATATCCCAGGTCCATCCAAGTTCTCGGAACTTCCAAGTCATATTACAGAACCGCTTCGAGAGCCCCAGCGAATATGTTGATGTGGACAAATACCACGAAAGATTTGTGGAAACTGTCCGTACAGTCGGTACCGGTGCTTTTAAGACGGTGCTGGGCACCGGAGAAAATCAAAAAAGATATCTGACCACACTCTCTCGCTCATGGAGCAAAGGCGTACGATGGCACTGCAGTCTCCAGGCGATGCTGATCTATACAGACGGCTCAATAGACAGATCTTTAAGTCACTGACTCACGACCTTCGGCACTTTAACACATTTAGTATTAAAGAAGCCATTGACCAAAATAAGGGCTCTTAAGTGTTCGCAAGAGATCTATCTCTAGGTCATAGCCAAGTTTATAGGCTCAAGATTGGGGATGGCAGAATAGTGTCGTCCTAGCCTGACCTTCTAGAGGAGATTGAGAAGTTTTACGGACAGTTATATACTACAACACAGCCACCTAGTGATCTAGCCGTCGTTCCTAGAGCTATATTAACGCGACACCATACCGAAGTAATCCCGGACGTAAGTCTGTGTGAGATTAGTGATGCTCTTCGGCAACTTAAGAACAACAAGGCACCGGGGTATGACGGAACCACAAACGAGCTACTGAAAGCCGGTGGAGAACCCATTCTCAAGGATCTTCAGAGACTCAATTCCGTTATACTCGAGGGAAAAACGCCACAGGCGTGGCACAGGGGTGTGGTGGTACTGTTCTTCAAGAAGGTTGATAGAACGCTACTTAAAAATTACAGACCCATCACTCTACTGAGCCACGTCTACAAATTGTTCTCGAGAGTCATCGCGGATCGTCTCGAACGCAGACTGGACGATTTCCAGCCTCCCGAACAAGCCGGATTTCGAAAAGGCTAAAGTACCATTGACCACATTCATACGCTGCTGCAGGTTATACAGAAGTGCAGTGAGTATAACCGATCCCTGTGCTTGGCGTTTGTGGACTATTAGAAAGCCTTCGATTCGATCGAGACATGGGCAATGTTGCAGTCTCTTCAACGGTGCCAAGTTGACCAATGATATTTCGAAGTGCTGCAGTGCTTATACGAAAACGCCACCAAGTTAGTTCGTCTCCAGGGTAAATTATCAAGCCCTATCCAGTTGCAGCGAAGAGTAAGGCAGGGTGATGTCATATTCCCGAAACTGTTTACCGCTGAACTGGAAGATGCTTTTAGGGCTTTTGGACTGGGACGGACTCGGCATTAACATAAATGGCGAGTATATCACGCACCTTCGATTTGCTGACGATATCGTGATCATGGCTGAGACCATAGAGGACCTCAACACAATGCTCGATGGCCACAGTAGTCTCTCAACAAGTTGGTCTTAAAATGAACATGGACAAGACCAAGATCATGGCAAATGTCCATGTTGCACCCACTCCAATCATGGTTGGAGGCTCTACACTTGAAGTTGTCGAGGAGTATATATCTGGGGCAGTTTGGTTGGGTACAGATGGTTAAAATGTACCTGGAACGTTTGTGCAAAATTAATTTGAAGCTATGTTCATGTAAATATTAATTATGTTAAAATGTTCCAATACCAAAAACATATTTTTTTCTTATTGTAAAGTGAATAGCTTAAAATTAAACATACGATTATCTAAACACAATATAATTCAACAATAATACGTTTAGTATTGGCCTTTACTAGTTAGAATAAAAAAGAATACAACTGAAACGCGTAAATGCTTTTATCTCAAAATCAACTTACTGTGGAATGGAACATTTTTGCATAACTACGTCCAATTAACAACGCAAACATTTATGCTTGTGCACACAAAATGTATGTCCTAAGTAGTGATCGGATCTAATCTAATAAATCCTACTAAGTAATATTATACAATATTATGCGTTTCAAATAAGAATAGGACTGTCAGAGCGCCATCTTGTTTCGCATTTCTAACGAACTTCATGAATGTCATGTACGGTAGGAAAAAAATAAACACAAAATTTTATTAATTTTTACTTCAATATGTTATATAAATTTTTAAATAAATTAAAATTTAATTGGAATTCAATTATTCCACACCACTTGTGGCATCATAGCTACGTTCTTCATCCGAATCAGATTCTATGTGAAACAAACTGCAAAATGTTCAATAAAACCGGTTTTTTTCGTAAGGTTTTTCATGTTATTGTTTCAATGTAACAAACAAATAAAACGGTAAAAAACGAAGAATCCTTTTTGCTCGTTGAATGAAACAATCTGTTTCTTTCTATCGGAATTTTTAACGCTAAATATTCTTTAAATTATTTTACTAATTTTTTTGTTGGTCGTACTAAAATGACAGTTGCCACATGAAGTTGGCAGCAAGTGCGATCCTATTCTTATTTGAAACGCATAGTATTATACATGCGAAAGTTTGTGAGGATGGATGGATGGATGAATGTTTGTTACTCTTTCACGCAAAAACTACTAAACGGATTTTGATGAAGTTTGGAATAAAGGTAGTTTAGGGTGTAAAATAATATTAAGGCTACCTACGTGGGTGAACCCGCGGGCATCAGCTAGTGTAATCTATTTATCAAACTTATTATTTGTCATCTTGTCTTCTGTAACTTGTCTAAGAAGAAATCTACATCAAATGTCGAAAAAACATCAACCACGGTAAAGTTCCGTAAATGACAGTCGATGTGTCATGGGAAATAACTAAATCATCTTGCAAACCGCACAATTTTGATTTAATATGTCTTTTTTAACGTCTAGATCATACTAGGTATTCGAAACAACAATTTGACCATATTTTGAAACAAATGAGAGAATAAAATCAAAAGTTTAAGTTTAAACAAAAAGTCCTTCTCCATACTTTACCTACCGGAACGTGAGTGAGTCTGAAATTGTGAAAACGGCAATGACCATGCAGAATAGTGATCATCAAAATTCCATGAGCAGAGTACTATTAGAGCAGAAGGGGTGAATATTACCCGTACCCCCACCCCCTTTATGTTATACTGTTTTAACGACTTAAAGGCTTATTGGTCACTTTTTGTTTGAAACTATTACGGGTGTGCTTAAATTTTATGAATGAGGAATACTGTGAATGAGGAACTCGAACCTCGGCGTCACAGGTTTGTTCTATGAATGAGGAAACTGCCTCGGCGTCACAGGTTTGATTCCAAGGTAGGACAAATATTTGTGCGTACCACGAATTATTGGCATGACTCATGACTCATGAGCAGAGGTCGGAATTAGGTAGAGTTATTTATGTACTTGCATCGAAATGTTGATATTAATGTGGACCTTCCCGGGATTTCTGATGAATAATCCCGGGATTTCTAATGGACAATCCCGTGTGGCCAACAAACAAATAAATAATAATAAAAACCTCAGAATTAGACCAATAAAACAAAGATAATTTATTAACATACAGTTTTTATTAGTTAACATTAATTTACAATACAAATTATTAATAGTCTTAAGCAAATTCTCATAAGCCTATTTCGGGAAGTTTTCCTTATTCAAACGGCCCATCGGAATCATTTTCCTTGTCAGATTCATTACCAGTAAAATTTGAAGTGTTCGCTTCCGACTCTGTATAACTTTTGTGAGAATTAAAATATATGACCATTAGCTTTTCAATATTTTCTGGCTTCAATGAATTTCTCCGAACGTCTAAAATCCATTTGTACATTGAAAAAGATCGCTCTACGTCAACTGAGGTGAGGTTAGCAAATTTATACAATTCCTCCTCCTCGTCATCATTAGTGCAGGAAGAAATTTTTTCTGCTATATTTCTGATAATGTCCAAATCAGGATTCCTATCCATGACTTTTTCCATTTTATCTTTTAAGCTCTCGCAATTTGCCCATATCAAAGCTAATCTCACTGCATCAAATATTTCAAATGATTCCATTAGAGAAAGATCGGATTTCTGAAGAGATGTCAAAGCTGTTGGTATAATTGAAAAATTTTCGTAAATACGAGACAAATCATCTTTAATGTTGTCGTTATTATTAAAAATGTTTAAACTATTCTCTATTGATTTTGCCTCTTGACCATTCAGCACCGACAATACAGATTTAATTTCATCGAAATGCTTAGCGTAATAAAATGCTGCATCAAGCCAAGTACCCCATCTGGTAATTACAGGTGCAGGAGGTAAAGGTAAATCCGGACACATTTCTTTAAAGATTTTAATTCTTTTTGGTGCCTTCAAAAAAACTTTTTTCAAATTTGAAATTAAACTATCGACATTAGGATTCTCCTTTCTAATCTGCCCCGCAACAAGATTTAGAGCATGGGCTAAACATGTGAAATGCAACATTTTAGGAAAAGTTGATTTAAACATTCTACCAGCTGATATCATGTATGCCACACTGTCTGTACATAACATTCTAACGTTATCTAGTTTGCTCTCAAATGAACTTCCCCACATATTTTTTAAAGAATCTTGAACAAATTGTGATATCGTTGTTCCATTTACAGTGTCTAGCATTTTACATGCCACTAAGTAAGGCCGATGGTTCCTACTAAGTTCTAATGGTCTCACCAACAAATGTACCACAGCTCGTCCTAAGAAATCCGTAGTTTCGTCTACTGAAAGCCATAGCTTTTTATCTACAATCTTACTTTGCATCTCTTGTATTTTGATTTTAAAAAGCTGATCCAGGTAAACTTTTCTCAATAAGGATTCACTAGGTAGAGTAATATTTTTGCAATTGCAACAAATGTACTTTTGAAAAAATGTTTTAAATGCGTTGTTGCTCAGTTGGGACCACGGTATGTTACAAAGAATCATAAATTCGATTAAGTCGAAGTAAAATTCTAAAGGAATGTGGCGCTCTTTCTTCGTGCCTTTATGTACTGCTCCTTCTACATGTCTTTTGACGTTACTCTGACGAGTCGCACTCAAATGTGCTTCGCATTTGGAACAGTAAATTAATCCACTTGCATGGTCGTAAAATAGCTCCGGATTATCTTTGATCCACTTGTTGATGGTGGCTTCTTTGATTGAACTCTGCGCCATGGTAATATTTTTAATCTGGAGCAAAATAATAGTCAATCTTAGAAAACCGTATGCATGTGTTTGTAAGTATGTGAGAGATAGGTCACAACAGTTGCGTAGTTTAAAAGATCTAAGCGTGCATAAATTCATACAAAGAGACAGACGGCGGGAAGCGTAGGTACTTTGTTTTATACTATACTAGTTGGCCCGGCGCGACTTCGTTCACGCGTTGTCCTACCCTTACCCAACAACCTACCCTACACCTACCTAAGAACCTTCTCCTAATAATAAGTACAAATACAACAAAAAAAGAATTAGTGAAATCGGTCCAGCCGTTCACGCGTGATGCCGTGAAAACGGAAAACGGGTTTCATTTTTATATATTTAGATATAGATTTATTGTTATAGCAACTATAGTAACATACATTACGTATAAATTTAAAGTGTCTGCTTCTACTTAGTAAGCGCAAGGGCACTAAAAAACACCGATAAATAATGCTTATTGATTCACTGTACACTCCTTTTCGCTCAGTCTTTGGGGAAAGAAGCTACTTTGGGCGTAAACCTGTTTTGTGGATAAAATACAAATCGAAAAATTGTATATAGAGTTTTATTAAACTTTAGATATGTTTTCTGGTGCCACTGGGCTTTCAATTACTGAAAATTGAGCTGATTTAGGAGTTACGTAAAGAAATAAATTAGTGACGCTAGTTCTGCGTACTCTTCACCTTAATGTAAGTGGTCAAAGGGATATTCGTCCTATTATAAACGTTTTTTCCCATTCGATATGTAGTAATTGTCACTATTTAATATAAATACTATAAACGCTTGTTCCAGAAGTACATACAAGAACGCTCGAGTAGGACAGGTTTCCGTAATAATCACATAAACCCATTAATTAATAATTAATCAGTTTAAACCTAAAAAGAAAATCTGTAAAAGATTACCAGAAAAATTAATTCCAATCGTTAACCATATAGTCAATTAAAGCAATTAAAAAAAGAGTCCCGTATGTTAAGCTTCTTCAGTAGCATTTGAAATCATTGCTACTTTATTTTAATTGTATCAAAGAACATCTTGAGTTAAACAACACCGATTTTATGACAATATAACAAACATTCTACATTGGGAAAATCTAATGTAAAGGACATTTAATATAAATATGAACAATAAACTTACCAAGTATATCACCAACTTCAAATATCCAATCGTCCAATACAGTAAGGCCAAATCAAAGTCCGTTAATGCGTGCCGAAATAGTCGTATTAAGTAGAGTCCAGAATCCAGTAAACAATCCAGGGTCAAACAGGATTCACCACACAAAACACAATAGTAAACACGTGTGCGCATTCGACGAACCGAGGTAAGCGAATGAGCTGTGTCAATAAACCGATTTATTGCTAAGATATAGTTTGAATGCGTTAGAAAGAGATACAATCTCAGTGTTCCGCATTACCGCTATTGTTTCCTTTTGTTCAAATTTTGCAACTTCGAGCATCCGATGTCATTGATGTAAGTGTGGCAACGTCGCGCGTGCAGTAAGTAGTTTAAAGTGTGTAAAAGTAAATATGTAACTTTTTATTTAAATCGTGGGATATTTTTCTATTTTTTTAATTAATCCCGGGATTTGTAGCATATCCACTTTATTCTTTCGCTGTATGAAATCAGTGTAAGTACATGAATAACTCTACCTAATTCCGACCTCTGCTCATGAGTCTGGATGTAAGCACTTTGTGTCCGGTAAATTAATGTTTGTAAAAGTCCCTGCGACTTAGGGCATGATTCTTGTACGGGAGCTGTCTTTTCAAAAATAGAGGAAAATGGGGCGAATATTACCCGTACCCCCTCACCACTTTTTGTTTGAAACTATTGAGGGTTCACTTACATTCTATTGATATACAGTATTGAGGAATACTATGGAATACTACAAATATTGAGAAAACTGCCTCGGTGTCACAGGTTCAAATTTTAAGCTGGTCAATATTATTTGCGCGTACTGCGAATTATTTTCATGAGTCTGGTTAATGTAAACATATTTTTTTATCATAATTTTACCTATGTAGTAGCTAATGTACTAAATGTCACTTAGTTGGTTTAGCCAACATTTTTCTAGGGCATCTAGCTTTAGCACATTTAAATGCTTTTCTTCTCTATTCCCCAGCTAAATCTGAAACAAAAGAAAAACCACCCTGGATAAAATTTTCAAAATAGGACAACAGTTTTTAAAAAAATAAGTTAATTATGTTCTTAGTGCAATAAGATAGAATAAATATTAATATAATTTGACGACCCCTGTGGCGTAGTGGTTACATGACTGCTAGGCAGAGGGCTCGGGTTCGATTCCCGCTCAATTTAAATCTTTGTGTGCATGAACATGATTGTTTGTATTGGTCTGGGTGTTTTCTATGTATAATATGTATGTATTTACAATAAAAAAGTATTTAAGTATGTTTATCCGTTGTCTAGTACCCATAGTACAAGCTTTGCTTAGTTTGGGGCTGTGTGGCGATGTGTGAATGTGGGAGGATTAAAAAAATAATATATTAAAAATTATATTCTTCTGGATAGGTATCATAGTCTAAGGTACTACTTCAAACTAAGCGGAGCCTAAAATTTTAGTTTTTAATATTTTTATTTGTGTCGTTTTGACAGCCTTGGTGACGCGGCGCGGCGGTCCCGTTAACGTTTGGTGTGGGTTCAAATCTCATTTGATCCATAGATTATAGTACTAAGTTTGGATTTTCTTTGTGTCTATTAATTTCATGTCTGTAAAAGACCTCATAACACAGATCGATAAAATAGTTGTCTTTTGAAAAAAAAACAATTTTTATCACACTAAATTCGACTATTAAAATTTCATCACCATTCTGTTATTCAAACTATTCCTAAAACGAAATTAAAATAAAATAGGTTAAGCATTCTCTACGTGTACGACAAAAACAATTATTTCACACAGCGAGTCATGTGCCGTTGAAAATTATGACTCGAAGAATGACCAGGCGGAATGTGGCAAGCCAAAATTCCACAAGGGGTGGAAGTGGAACCGACCCCCTCCCCCCTTACCGTCTAGAAAGGTATGTGAACGAATTAGGGGTGCAATCGCAGTCTGGTATTCACATTTCTACTAGTGTAAAGTGCTAGCGTTCTTGAGATAGTTTTTTTGTCCGATATTTTATATTTAAAATGTTAGTTTAATTTTTAAAGTATGTATATATATCTGTGGTGACGGAGCAAGAATAATCAGTGACGCTATCCCTATTAGTCCCTCGGTATTAGATTTTTGAACAAACGACGGAAAACTCGAGAGAATATTAGAAGGGTGGGTTTACCTTTTGGTGGAGTACACCTGTCCTGGCAGTAGGGCATTAAAAGCATCTGAGAACTACGTCAGATTTTAAGTTCGGTGTCTGAGAAAATACCCCCCAAGTAACTGAAGCGTAGGTAAATTGAAGTTATTTCAATGGCATCTTGCGCATGTTTGTCATCCAATATTTGTTTGAGTAAAAAAAAATTACTACGATTTTTAGGTGTTTGTTTTGTATCTGTAAATTGATATGTCATGTGGTCATCATCATCATCATATCAGCCAATCGACGTCCACTGCTGGCCACATAGGCCTCCTCCAAGTATTACCACCTTGCGCGGTCCTGTGCCTCCCTTATCCATCGGCTATCCTCATCCTTGTGGTTATCATGTCAGGTCCAAATACAGTTTATACTTTATTCCGTACTAGAACTCTTTTTCCTGTAAATTACGGACACGCTTAAAAACTATAGACATAAGGTTATTATGTCTTATCCTTGTAATCATCATCAACTACTCTTTCTTACACATTATATACCTAAACAACTATACACAAACACATACAAACAAACTTTTTTTTCAGCAAAACATAAAGACCCGCCCACACTCATGCGAACACTAACACACAATGCGTAGTTACATATTAATCATGCGATACTCGGCGGAACGGTCGCTCGTTAATCATTGAGCGACCGGAACGCCTCGCCCCCTTCTCCTCCATCCGCAATCTCGACGGGGAGACAAGGCTTTTTGTTAATTAATCCACACTTATGTGACGCTTTTATGTATTATGTGTTGATTGTTGGTGAATATGATTATGCGTAATCGATACGTGTTTTAACGACTGAATTGCTATACTTAAATGAAACTGCGGTGAAGATGGCTGTTAGACGAAAGAGTATGAGAAGGATTTTACTTAGAGTCAATGACGACCTTTGAGATTATTTATCAGGCTCTAGGTTACGGGTTAGATCATTCCAGCTATGCATAAAGTAAGTTATTAGTTAAGTAATTCCTTTTTATATTAGGTAATACTTTAGTTTTTCATCTCCAGAAAAACTAAAAAAAATAATGAATGTTACTTAATTAGAGCTAATTAAGTAACAGAAATTAGGCCATAAGTGTACTAAACAGTTTAATTTTGTTACACAAACCTCATAAACTTGCAATCTAATAACAAAACAAGGACAAATTTGCTATTAAACTGGTATTTAAAAACGAAAAACACAAAATATTATACATACTCGTAACACAAATCATTACAAAACGTTAGTATTTATTTACATATTGCTAAATTATTTGTACAAAAAACTTATAAGCGAAATCCGTCATCATTTTTATAACCAGTCACTTACAAAAACGTATACATGTTTATAAAATAACCTTGATTTTGATACCTAAATCATTTATACAACACCAGTATAATCATTTTTATGATACAGCAAATTTCTTCATTGGATCTGCTTGCAGAAATAATCTGTTATTTTTCAAAAACACAGCCAAAATAATTAAAACAGCTCTGTAGACCACACAAGCGTGTAGGGTTACCTTCATCAGTCAAGTTTTCTTTACACGGTATAAAATTATGTTCGTATAACACCTCCATCATGCACACACCCTACATTAATCATACCGAGACGAGACTATTTATAGTATTAACAGCTACCACGTTAGTGTGGGTGTACCTTTATATTTTTGGTGCAGTTTTGCTGATGATGGTGTTTGGGAAATAAACGGTGGTTTTGGTATACTTTTTTTCTTTTCTTTTTTAAAAAGACAACGCCCGCACTAGGGATGCCCTGTGTCGCGGAGACCTTATCAAACATCAATTAACGGACACAAAGAACACCCAGACCAGGACAATAATTTGTGGATCTCACAAATTATTGTCCTGCGTGGGGATCGAACCTCTTGCACGGCAGCCGCTTACGCTACCGTCGCGCCACCGAGGTCGTCACCATCATCATACCAGATTTATTTTGGTTAATTACCCTGTTCTCCTCTTCCTTTCAAAAACAGATTTATTTCCGTAGTACGTACACTGTACTTGGCTAAATCGGTTGAATTCTTATAAAAAAGGTTAGTTTTTTTTTTGTTTTATTATTAATTAAGTATCGATCTACTCTTTTTAAATCCCAAATGAATATTGATCTACCTGTGTGCTCTGTGTAAAATAATTAAATGATCTAGCGTTCCCATCTGATAGATTTAAAGAACTATACTCGTAATATCATACTTTTGACCAGTGTGGTTTAAGTAAACTAAGTGTTACACTTCTTATTAAATTAGGGGACATTAATTTGCAGTTAAGAAGATGATATTCTCCGTGTTGTGACAGAGTAAGAATACAATATGCCAGCACCCCATCTCAGCCCATGGGTGTCGTAAAAACCGGCTAAGGGACTATCCGTGAATGTTATCTATACGAATTAAAAGCAGGAAAACTTGAAATTAAACCATATACCAATCCGTCTGGCCACCGTGGTATTAGTAGGCCAAGTATCCCTCCGTTGCGGGAGGAGGCCCGTCCCTGCAGTGGGGCATTAATGGGCTGCTATGATGAAGATGATATTCAGATTCAAATAAGCATCAGTGCCCATGACCATGAACTATCAGATACTCAAGTAGGTACCATTTCATAGTCCCTACTCCATATATAAGTACAAAATGCATGTTTACCACCCAAAACTTCGACATGCATTGTAATAGTATACAATGGTCCTTTCCGTCCCTTAAATTTTGCGTCGGGGGTGGTGGGAAAGAGATGGCAAAGATAGAAAGAGACAAAACACAAAGGATGGACATTAATGGCGTCATCTTTTGTTAAAAGTAATTCTATAGTTTTGCAAGTATATAATCTTTGGACTTTTTTTGCATATAAGGATTAAATTGGATTGGATTTAGTTGACCAGGGGGTTTAATTAGGAATTTAGTTTGGTTTTCAAGAAAGTTTATTATAACTAAGCTAAATCTGGACCACTTTACAATGCTGAACCTTGTTTTATCCATTCGTTGTATAAAAAACCTACTAAGATTAAAGTTTTAATTTTAGGTATTTTGCACAGAGGGATTTGTAAATTAGGTGTTTTAATTTTAGGTATTTAGACGTGCTTCTGCAATTTTTTGCAATAATAAACATCCAACACGTACAGAAAGTAAAGTACAGTGTATTATAATTTAATAGTGTCTACTATTACAGTAATACAAAGAAAACTATATACAAAAAAAAGATAAACAAAGAAACTTTTAAACAAAAACATTTCAAAATGTACCAAAAATAATGCAAGAACAGAGTATAAAGATGTACCTAACTTTGTTATAAGTGTACCGTAACATTACACGTGAAGGGACAGAAATAATGAGGGTACCAACTACTTACTTGGCTACAAAGAAATATTTATTGACAAAATGTTTATATTTTACTCTTTTCTATGTTCGTCGACCTCTGTGGCGTGTATAATATGTATGTATTTACAAAAATAAAAAGTATATAAGTACTAATATCCGTTGTTTTGTTACCCATAACACAAGCAGGTTAAGCCTAGCTTACTTTGGCACACTCAGACCAATGCAAATAATCATGTTCATCCACACAAATATTTGCATTGAGCGGGATTCAAACCCGAGACCTCTGCGTAGCAGTCATGTTATATAACCACTTCGCCACATAAATCGTCAAAATTACCAACAAATAAAATAATTAATTCAAAGTTACGCAGTTACTTATTGCCACTTCGATACAGCGAAATACATCAGTCAATTCCAACGAACGTTTGATCAATCGTACCAGAAACTCAATCTCGACCGGATATGGGGCCCTACCTTGAATGCACCGCCCATTTTAACAGCTCGCTAAACGAGTTTTTGCCATGGAAATTGACAGGCGTCGAGTCTAGCCTCTGTGGCCGGTAGAGGAGATGAACTTGTTTATGGTTAGATTAGAGTTATATTAGTGTGTAAGGGCGAGGGTGTGTTTATTCAATGAAGTTTTAAAGTTTAAATATTTTGTGATTATCTATCTATACTATATCTATACTATAATATTATAAAGAGGTAAAGTTTGTGTGTTTGTGACGTTGTAGGGGGTAATCTCTGGATCTAATGAACCTATTTTTAAAATTCTTTCTGTGTTGAATAGTCCATTTATCAGAAAGTGTCATCAGGCTTTATAGTATCACACTATGACTAAGTAATAGGAGTAGAGCAGTAATGAAATATGTTTAAAAAAGGGTCGCGTTTTTTTCGCCGCCCAACGAAGTGGGCACGGGTCAGCTAGTTTCATATAATATATTTTACCTAATCGTCATTAACCCATTGAAACCAATGATGTTAAATATTATAAGAAAGACGTATTCTTTATTTTACAGTTGTTTTATCTATTACTAAAGCAAAAACTAAAAAAACATGTTAAATTAAATCACCTGTTTTTAACATGGTTTCCTTAGTTTGGTAGAATACGCCGTCATATACACCCTCTGTATAACAATGATCACAGTACGAGACAACAAGATGGATAAATATTTTGATTGGCTTTTTTTTTTAAAGATACGTTACCCAGATGGATTGGTTTCATGTGTTTTATTCTTCTTATCATCATCATCATCATAGCAGCCCATTAATGTCGCACTGCAGGGACGGGCCTCCTCCCATGACAGAAGGATACTTGGCCTACTAATATCACGCAGGCCAGACGGATTGGTATAGGGTTTAATTTCAAGTTTTCCTTCTTTTTACTTCGTAAAGATAATATTCACGGATAGTCTCTTAGTCGGTTTTTACACCCATATGATGAGATGGGGTGGTGACATATAGTATTCTTACTGCGTCACCACGCGGATAATTTAGTTTTATAAGACCTACAAAATGAACTCTACTGTTATCGCACATAAAACCAGACATTTAACTGCCTGTTTTTTCTGCAACTGCCTTATCTATCGATTATCTACTTACTTTATAATATTTTCAGTCGATCGCGTTAGGGAGTTTAAAAGCTACCCATACATTTTATGAAACAGAAAACACACAACGAATATACAAATAGGAAAGGAAATCTTTACTTTTAGCTTATAACAAACCCGATATCAATTCTAAAGACCTTATAATGATCACTAGTAGAACTGTAGTATTAGGCATTTCAACTAAAAAAAGCAAACCAACTCTACAAATCCATTCATCAAACAAATTCTTTTAAAGCAATCCCAAGAAGCCCCATCTTACAAGTTGCACAAAGTTCAAGCGAGAAAATCGCTTAACAACGAAAAGTTTAAAACAATTTGTGTTGCAAAAAAAGCGCTTGCATCAACTTCGGTCGCTTGAAACAAGGTTTAAAGGCTGTGAAGTCTTGGAGGCCACTTTCCCTCTCAGCAGAAGTTCGCTGCATTTTTCACTGAGCTCCACTTTCACTGCAACGCGCCACAACTTTTAAATAAGGTGTCAGCTTCTTTCTACGCGTTTTATTTAAACGGGTATTTTACAAGTTCGAAAATATTCGATTTTTAAACATTTTTGACCGTTTGAAATTTGAATTTTTTAGCAGCATCGGTAAGCGTGAGAGAGGTTCTGTCTTCCGTGGGTTAGACTATAAGCGCCGATTACACTAGACTACGTCTCCTACATCATGTAGGAGACTACATGTTGAAGGACGGTCGGGACTCACTAATCTCCAATATGTAGTGTCCTAACAGCCTTAATGTGATCTCCTACATGATGTAGGAAGATTACATATTGTAGTCTAGTGTAATCGGCGCTTTATGTTTGCGAGGTCCGCCGATGCTTTATTGATCGAAGGGATTTTATCATAGCATCTACGAAGACACAGTATTTTAAGTCCGACTTTGTAACTACGTATTCGAATACAAAATTAAAATTGTCCAATTTAAAAATTAAAGTCAATTTATGCTGTTATTAATTTACGGTTATTGTTGTCCTATATTATGACGTATTATTCTACTTAAGATAAAATTTAAAAAAAGACGCTGTAAGAAAAAGTTAGTTTTTTTAACTTGTTTTTTTATTCAAATAAAGAGAGTTTTAGACTTCAACAATATTTATTTTCTAATTAGACTTTTAAGGTTCTAAATAGTATTAAGATCTTACTGCGTTAATGTAGAATAATGTAGTATCATAGGTATATTATTGTAAAAGTCATGTTGGTGATGGCTTGATTTAATAGATTTTTGTCTTATTTTTATTTTACAATGTCGAGATTTATCTTATTTTTATTTTACAATGTTTAGATTATAAGCACTGCATCAGGAGACTCCTGAGTTGATAACATTTTGCATAGTTCTTCATCCTCCACCTTACAAACCGCTAAAGAATTAGGATCGGATCGTCTCCAAAGCAAAATGTCTATTGATTAGGTACTACTGCTTATAATTTCATACAATTTAGTAGCAAATCGTCTAGTTATTAATATAATTAATACAGAAATATTTTAAAATTAAACTTTATTTAAGATTATTATTATAATAATGTTATATTAAATTCAGTAAAAACGACAATTTACTATTTTAAAATGTATGTAGGCACTCAGTTTGTGGCTTTTTTTAGTGTCGACAAACCATCAACCCCCATCAGGTTCACATTGACTTTTATATGCAACTAAAAGTTTTACATTACCTAATAATATCCTTTAAGGAAGAGCATTGTTATTGAAACCTCTGTTCACAATTCCACTCTACCTATTGCTAAATAATATTTTTGAATTGATTCATAACCGTTTAATCAATTATCGTGTCATAATAGAATAATTATTCAATAAATCCAAACCTTTATACGCTTAAACTTCTTTTCGTATGATAAAAGTCATAACTTTTAATTTCTAATCTTCCAAAGTTCAAAAGTACGTAGACAAAAAGTTTCAGCAACGCTTACAACGGAGACGCTTGCCAACCTAGCGACCTCTATTCCGAGTTTCTGTTTGAGTTTCAACTTTAGTTGTCTGCTACTCGACTCTAGATGGCGTTGTAAAATAATCCAATAAGAACCGCCAAGTTTGGTGCCTTTGTAATAATATTGAAAACTTTAAGAAACTTATTTTTGTTTATTTAAATAAATTTAGTTTATTAAGTAAAATAACTTTAATAATGATATTGAAGTTTGTATTCCAATAAGAATATAAACATCTCTCTCTATAGAGCATTAATCTAATTGGTTTCAGACATAGTTTATTTTTTAGTTTTGTGAAGTCGATGGAGGGGCATGATCGTGCGCGGTGGAAACATTTAGAGGATGACGTAGTATGGCTAGCAGCAGTGGACTTTGTTACTCAGTGGCTTTTGTTACTATGAAGTATTGAGTAGTTCTATATAAATTATACTATCATTTCAGAATACAATCTGTCACCACTCTATCTTATCCCACGGGAGTCGTATAAACCGACTAAGGTACTATCCGTGAATATTATCTTTACAAAATAAAAAGAAGGAAAACTTGAAATTAAACCCTATACCAATCTGGCTGGCCAGCAGCGTGGTATTAGTAAGTCAAGTATACCTCCGTCACGAGAGGAGGCTCGTCCCTGCAGTGGGACATTAATGGGCTGTTATGATGAATCAACATGAAAGTTAAAGTTGACATTGGAGTTTTCATGCCAGTTGGTTAAAAAATGAAACAAATATATTATCCAAAAAACATTTCAAAACACATAGCCATGTACACAATAGTAAGGGTGAAGCCACAAATAAGGCGACACTCGCTGAAATATCTATTTCGGACAGCGCTGGACCCGCGTCACGTTGTCACGGACGCCTCGAGCCTCATACGTACTACGCAAGGCATAAGCTGTAGCGATTTTACTTGCAACTTAGTATTTTTTTTTAAATCGAACTCCAAATAATTGACCTGTGTGGGGATGGAGCCCACGACCTCGTGCTCGGCAGTAGCTTGCCCAACCATCGTGCCACCGAGGTCATCATATTAAATAGATATTCCCAATGTGGGAAGATTCTTCTTAAGCTAAGATCTTGGATGAGTTTGGTTGTCGCACAATCATTTTTATATTTAGGAGAGTTTTTTTTTGCACAATTATTTATACTAGCCATAATCAAATATTTTAATCTTATTGGTTTGATCTGACTTAATAATTATCTAATTGAAAAACAACTCCAATTAGAATTTGCGATTACAATGCATAAGCAAAAAATTTCGTTTTCGTGGATTATTCACATAAACTCAATCTTTTTTAGATTTAAGAAATTTTATGGGACTAACTTGACAACCTATTAAAAAAATAAATTAAAATTTGCAGAGTTTTGTGGTTAGATACATTATTAAATAAACACAACCGACTTGAACATTATTTTAAGAGTCTTTTAAAACACTATCAATTAAATTCACGCGTTTTAAAAATAAAGATGCCTTTGTACCTTATATTTTTATTTATTTATTTCTCTCTTCACAAATGATGCCTTATGATCTATTTCATACATGGATACCTTTAGCTTTCATTTGTGAAGGACTGGTGCCAGAAATAAGCAAGTTATGCCTGTACTACTGGTCACCAGGCTCCCTACAATTTCTGCTGCTCGATACAACGCTGACGCTTATAACTTACATCACAAAATAAATGTAGCCAAGTTAAAGTGTACACATGAGGGGGCATTTCTTTAGCCCGTCCCTGGCTACGTGCAAACACTGTCACTGTCATGTTACTAACCGAAAAAAAAGAAAGAAATACAAAACAATTTTCAAGATTCATGTTCCCGTAATTTAGTGAAATGTGACGTTTTTGAAAAAAAAGGTAGATTTTTTTGTTATGTTATAATAATCACTATTTCTCCGTGTGGTGACGGAGTAAGAATACAATAATATGTAACCACTCTATCTCATCCCATGGGTGTCGTAAAAACGAAATAAAAAGAAGGAAAACTTAAACCCTATACCAATCCGTCTGGCCACCGTGATATTAGTAGGCCAATTATCCCTCCGTCATGAGAGGAGGCCCGTCCCTGCAGTGGCCAGTCCCATTAATGGGCTTTTATCATGATGATTATAATAATCTTGTCCTAAACTAACTAGAACTTATACTGTGAGGTATAAACTAGAATACAACTAAGGAAACGGATAAACATAATCTATACACTTTTATAAACGTAAATAGAAAACATGCAATGAAACTACAAAACAAACTAAGTTTTATATTGAACGGGAATCGAACCAGAGACAGCTATGTACTATAAGTATAAGTAAATACGTAACAAAAGTCGTTTATACCGCTTCTATACCTACTGGTAATTATATAAATGAAGAAGATTAATTTCACCTGATTTTTAAAAAAGTAATTTATAATTGTTTATTGCTTTGGTGACCTTGCCTTGTTGCTGCGGCTGAAGGTTATTGAGGAAGCGTTGCGTCCACAGGTAATTGCTCTGAGTCATGTTATACCATAATTTCATGTTTGTTTAAAAACCCTAGACCATGAGAACATAAGGTTTTAATTTATAGGTCTTTGGCGGTGGGACATTTACAGGCTTATAGGATAACACTCCAGATCAGGTTAGACGAAATAAGTTTCATAAATTACTAGCCAATGGTAAATAATAGAAGGTTGGGCCATTTTAACTCAATTCTGTATTCAAAATTAAAAAACAAATAGGTAACTAATTTTCAATTCAAAGAGGTTTCATACTTTATTCATCGAACAAGTTACTCAATAACTGAAATTCGAATCCTAATATTCCAAACTCAAACATACGAAATAGAAATCAAAACTACACAATCGTTGTACAGTAGCCATGGGTCGATCTGACAACCCCCTTTAAAATCCACTGCCCACAAAACGGGATAAAGAAAAACGCACCCTAGTGTGGTGTAATACAGTAGAGAATTGTGTAAATTTGTAAGGCACTTGTAATGTTTTTTGTTAGTCAAGGTTGTTTAGAGGGTGTACTGCCCACAGCTAGGGAGGACTGCCCGCAAGGGCCGGCTTGTGCTGCGTTTGAACGCAGAGAACAGTCGAGTACGCGTATTTTATTAATATTTTCATGTTTAAATAAAAAAAATATTGTAATATATTTTGTAATTGTTTATCTCATCACGGTCGTGTCGTAAAAGAGGACTAAGGAGCCAGAATTAAGAAGACTTAGAGTATATTTAGAGGAAAATTTGTACAACTTACCAGTCTTACCAACATAATATTGTTGGTAAGACAGATTGCAAATTTTTCATAATCATATTTATACAATTTTTATAGGGCCACCATAATCGTCAGCATTGCCTGATCACAGCGAATGTTGCCTACCCTGGATTATTACAGACGACAGGTGTTACAGATTAAAACTTGTTTCTAGGGACCCTGGCGCGGGAACATTTAATACCACCAATTTAACATCCAGAATATTGCATTGTTCTGCGTCTTTTCTAGTGAACAATGCTTCGCTTTCTAACACCGCGCCGCTCCAAAAGTCAGTCTTTACATTATCCTACTATTATAAATGTGAAAGTTTGTGAGTATGTATGGATGGATGGATGTTTTCTTTCACGCAAAAACTACTGAATGGGTTTTGATGAAATTTGGAATATAGGTAGTTAAGGATGTAGAATAATATTTAAGCTACCTATTTAACGCGGGTTTAGCCGCAAGCATAAGCTAGTACATTCATATATAACCCCACGCATTTTCCCATTACTAGTTGTATAGTCAAATGAACTTTCCCGTTCAAACAGTCCACAAAAGGGTATATCGCTTGTGCATACATTAGGCACAGATATCGCAAAGCTTTTCAGTAGGATTAAATTAGTTAAGTTACTTACTAGTTTTGTAATCGCTATTGTGACGTAAGCAGTTTTGAGGTCACCTAGATGTTATATTAAGGTTATGTTTATTATTAAAGGTGAAGAAAAGAGAAAAGATAGTGGAACGATGACCTAAACAAGTTGCTGGAGAAAGTGGTTAGGTGAGGGAGGCTCAAAATCGCCTGATTAGTTTAAGTACAGTTAGGGAAAGCCTATGTTCAGCAGTGGCTAATAATGTTAATACGTCTATTTACATCTGTTATAGACAAGTGTATAGCTTTTCACAGGGAAAAAAACTACGAGACATTAGATAACCATATATGGCTACAAACAAGCTCGCGTGGCAGATCGACTATCTACTAAAGCAGTCATTCGGCCAATTCTACACAAGTTACACTTAATCTCAAGTTCATCATCATTATAAAAGCCCATTAATGTCCCACTGCAGGGACGGTCCTCCTCCACTGACGAAAGGAAACTTAGCCTCCTAATACCACGCTGGCCAGACGGATTGCTACAGGGTTTAATTTCAAGTTTTCCTTCTTTTTATTACGTAAAGATAATATTCACGGATAGTCCCTTAGTCGGTTTTTACGACACCCATGGGATGAGATGGGGTGGTGACATATTGTATTCTTACTCCGTCACCACACGGATGAGAGTCTATTCCCAATCAATATTCCGAATATTAATATTACTTCAAAATACCTAAAGTAACTATAGTATAAACAAATCGATACAAAGTAAACAAGCAGTGCAATATTGCGTACAAACTGTCGGACACCGCAATTTATAAGCGCCACCAGTAGAAGAAAGGGTTCGCGGCCTGTTATTGTATCGGAAGGTAGCCCGGCCTAACTGCCTTACACTACACAGACTTAACAAACGTATAGAACAGACATTTGCAAAAAAAGGAGGACTATTTCTCGTAACATAAACATATAAACTCACACCTTTTTCAGATGGAGGTAGGCAGATACTAATGGCAAGATTTAAAGTGTATGTAGAGCTTTCAGTTCGATTTCCATTAGAGAATAGTTAGTCTAATCCAGGATTGGTTTTACTGAGTTTAGTTATTTTAGAATATATTATTTTATTGGTATTGTGATATTGTTTCGTTCCCTTAGTCGCTTTGCCTAAGTTAAGCTGCCTAAAAAATACTTCTTTGTTATGTAGGTATGTATTTTACTTTACTTATTATTTAATTAAAAGGACTCTAAAGTTTTAAGTGTCCTCCCAAATCATAATTTCTGTTGTTCTTTACGTGTACTACGAGGCTACTATCTATAAAAGACCAGTTTTGTCAGCCTTGTGCGCACACATGTCACGTTATCTAGCGCGGGAGTTGTGCTTAAAAAGAATACATTACGTTTTTATACTTAAACAAATCGTCATTAAATTCAAATTCCTAAAATCGTTTATTTAGTACTCAAATATTGACAGTCAAATAAAAACTTAAGTAAAATAAGACACTCCTATCTATACAATAAGCAGGTCTACGTAGACACATTTGCAAATACAAGAATATTGAATGTGTTCCACTATCTGTACACTGCGTCCCTTACTCACACTAATGCAAAAGGGACAAAGGTCACCGGCCACAGCCTTCTTATATTTGTTTAAGACGTGTATTGTGCCCAAAGACCCTTATTTCAGCGATACATTTGTATATTGTATTGTGTAATACCTGCCCTCTTGTATAACTAGATATTTCTCTACAATTTCGTTGGAACATTTTGTATGTGACAGATCATTTTGTTTACGTAGATTAGGGTTTCATTTTGAGAGTTAGGTAAATTATTTTTGTTGTTTTAAATGTCTATTTTAGCAAAACTAATGTTTACTTCTGTGAACTATCTTAGCTGTTATGAATTACTTTTGCATTCAGCTGGCCGTAAGATATTGTTTACTGATTCATAAACTTTAATACTGATTATAGCATGGGTGATCGTGATAATGCGTAATAAGCACGGAGACACTCACATGCGTCAAGATTTAAGTCTTTTAACTCTGTAATTACACTCTATTATCATAAAATATGTGTAGGTAATAATTACAATTAGCGTACATTTAGAAAAACATCACATCACATTCAAAACAGCATCCAAAACCTAAATCAAATAACAACTCTTAATCAGGTACATCGCACTCGTACGTTAACAACGTAAAAGTGTCTGATGTCTAACATGTTAAGTAAATAGAGGTTCGATCTAATAGAGCCTCCTGAGGTTCGCAAACGTTCAATCAAAATGATAGGTAATTCAGTTATACTATCACTGGACGAATACTATGTAACCTTGTACTGGTGCAGAGAAAAGTGATTAAAGATTTCTTGATTTAGTTTTACAGTAGTTAAGCTTTTTTATGTTATAGGAGGCAAACGAGTCAGCAGGTCACCTGATGGTAAGTGATCACCGCCGCCCATGGACACACGCAACACCAGAGAAATCACAGATGCGTTGCCGACCTTATAAAAGGGAGCACGCTCGTTTCTTGAAGCTTCCCAAAAAAAAGAGCTTCCAAAAAATTTAATTGTTAATGGGCTATTATAATACTAAGTAATAATATTATTATGGTTTCGGTGGCATAGTGTTCTGGTTCGAATTTCAAGTAAGAAAATTATTTGTGAGATCAACAAATAAATTACTATCCTGAGCGTGAATGCTTTTTGTGTACGTTAAATGTATGTTTGTAAAAGTGCCTTACAAGGATTGAGTTCTAGTGAGTGAGTTATATTTTAGAGCCAAAAAAAACAGTCAACTACTTAATGCATTTTTTTATGTGATGTCAAGTCACAAATGACCATACAAAATTAAAATCTTATTCATTATACATGATCACACAGCACACACACAAACAGAAATCGTATATAAAGAAAAATGTGTTTCTGTATGATGTAATTATTATTATAAATATTATATTTGTATTATGCTTTGTTATGAAATGAATTTAGAGCCACTAAATAAATAAATAAGTAAAATATTACGTTAACGTGTGTTTGTTCGTTTATTCCATAAATAACTTAATTAACAAAACGACTTGGAATATTAGATTTAATCGACTTTTGTAGTTGACTGTACCAGTCGCATCGTCGACCACACATATCCCCTATTCCCTAATTAATCGTGTATCGCTAGAGTCCCCCGAGTGAGTCTACTGGATGACCCACCTTAACTCACTTCAGACATAACTGTTAGTTTAGCGTCTTTTATAGGGTATAACTTCACTTGCCAGATTTTCATTTGCCCGAATTTACATTTTTCATATTTTCATTTGTACTAATGGTACTAATATTGTTTGCCGTAATCATCCTAAGCCATAATATTTTCTTGACATAATGTAATTTTAATTAAATGAGAGACTCAGCAATCCGACTTAGATTTTTTGCCGTTATGTCTAATAAAAGTATGGCATATAAAAATTCGGCCAAACAATATTTAAACCATTTTTTTATTTTTATTTTCACGGACATCTCTACACAGCGCCATCTATTCTGTTCCCAAAGTAAGCTAGGCTTAACCTGCTTGTGTTATGGGTAACAGAACAACGGATATTAGTACTTATATACTTTTTTTGTAAATACATACATATTATACATAGAAACACACCAATGCAAACAATCATGTTCACAAAGATTTGCATTGAGCGGAAATCGAACCCGAGACCTCTGCGTAGCAGTCATATTATATAACTGCTACGCCACAGAGGTAGTCATGCATCTAAAGACAGACCGCGTCGACGTGAACTTAACCTCATATACTTAGTATATAGGGCAGCATTAAAGTACTTTATAACTATTTAATAATCAAATTAATTCCACTTTAGCGTTGAAGAACTCACAACTCCTCAGGTAGACGGTATCATCGGATAACTCACAGTTCGTTAAGCAAGGGTCATCCCACGGGTGGACCCAAGATTACTCGGCTAATACTAATTGCCTATCTTTTAAGTACCTCTATATACCGTATATATAGGCAGTGAATATTTAATTTTGTTTGTAATAGAATGGTTTTATTAATAATAAAAATAGTTTTAACTTCCGCTAAGCAATGAATGAACGTAAAATCATCTTTACTTAGGTAATAAAAATAAGTAAATAGATGTATACCTATAGGTATCATCATAACAGCCCATTAATGCCCCACTGCAGGGACGGGCCTCCTCCCATGACAGAGGGATCCTCTACTAATACCACGCTGGCGAGACGGATTGGCATAGGGTTAATTTCAAGTTTTCCTCCTTTTTATTTCGTTAAGATAATATTCACAAATAGAAGATAATATTCAGAAGAAGAAGAAGAAGAATTCACAGATAGTATATAGGTATACCTATGGCATAACATTCAACTACAGTTACCTAGAGCTGAGCTATCAGCAACCTATTATTTTTTGTTATTAACAAAGTCATGGACTATTGAAAAGTAAAACCTGATTCTATTATCTATGAAAAAGCTTTTAATAAAAAAATTATAAAAAACAAAAATAGTATAATGTCACAAAAATGTATTGTAGGGGCACGCGTCCTAATGTTGGCACTGCACCAGATTATCAGCACCCCCAACTAAAACTCAAATTATAAGCTTTCTATTAATTAATTTCGGCTACCATTTAACAAACATTAAAATATGATCCTTTTGGAATTATAAACTGATCCAAACACGACACTTTTTGAAAAAAAAGGCGATATTTTTAAAAACGCGGGAACATGTCCTTCACATTACTTTGTTTTTACAGTTTCTTATGATCGTAGGTAAGTTCAGGTTTTTTTATTTTACTCTATTTTAGTTCTTTTAGATATTTTTTACTGAACCTTTAGGTTTTATTCATGTATAAAATGTTTTATAAGGATTATCTGACAATGGAAATAAACGTTATCTTGATTTTATGTTAATAAATGAGGTGCTGACATCTGGGTTCAATTTTTTTGCGAATTGCTAATTATCAGCACTGGTACTGTTACATGACAAAGTGGTATGTACAATTGTTAATCCATATTTTTTTATAGTAAAGCGTGATTATTTTATGCCTAGAATTCAATATTCTTGGAAAAAGTACTATGATTTCGGATTTCATATCCTGGCATGGAGCTGAAACTAACATTGCTAGTTATTTTCATAGTGTTGATATAATGATCAAAAGAATGTCTATTATTTTTTGGAATTTTTTAAATTTATGTATTTATTTTTCTGAAACTTCGGTTGTTAGGCTAGGCATAAATAAAAGAGATTTTGCTATAAACATTAGATTATTTAATTTATCTACCTAATTTTATGTCTAATTTTAAGGTGCTGATAATTGGCTCGGTCGGTGCTGATAATTGGTGATGATGGTGCCAATAATTGGTGTTAGGGTAATTATTTAGTCAAACTCATCTAAATAAAATGTGTATGCAAAAAGACAATTTTTTATAATAAAAATCAGTTACTTATTTAATAGTGAACCGAGAAAGCATGTTGTTAACTTTCGTTATCAGTATTATCACTACGATTAACGATATTAAAGTAAGACTAACCCTTAAAGTGCTGATAATTGGTAGCTGTAAGTGTAGAAATAGACACTGACTTTGAAGTTTTAATACAATAAGTAGGTACTGATACTGATTCCCAAATTGGCCAAATAGACTTAGATTACTTAATTTTAAAAATGTTATTAAGTGTGTACTGTATTTCATTTTTATGTAGTCGCGTTGCGTAAGTATTCCGTCACGTTAAATGATAATGCTACTCTCCTAAAGTATAATTTTAGCTTTTAAGGCTTAGTTGGCACAAACATGTCTAGGCAAATCTTTCTTCATTCTAAGTTTAAAGGATCTAACCTATTGATGTTTCTAAAAGTTTTCGCGACACAAATAATAAATGAAACCCACACTCCCTAGAAGACTGTTCAGTCAGTGGCGGTCCAGGCCGAGGTTCGTACCCCAAAGGGGGTCCCCTGAGGCACGTCACTTAAATGTCTTTGGTTGAGGGCCATCCGGCCAGAGTAACTGTCGTCAGAGACTAACTACTTGTCCTCAACAAAAAAAAAACCTTAGAAGTAAGCCACCATCAGTATCATAAATAGACATACATATACCAAGTTATAAAGAAACATCTCTAGTATGTTCATATAAGCTCAAGAAGCGATATGTACCTTAATAAAATATCAAGTGGCGGTACTTAAAGCCATTGAAGTGTTTATAATATAATATGTATCTAAGTAGAAATTCAATAAAGATATCGTATGTACAAGATTATGTTATAACTAAAGGTTTACAACATGATTACACCTCGTACTTTATAGTTATATTATTAAGCTTTTGATTTCAAATTATTTAAGGATTTCTTAGAAAGGATTTGAAGATTGACGACCTCGGTGGCGCGATGGTAGCGCAAGCGGCTGCCGTGCAAGAGGTTGTGGGTTCGATCCCCACGCAGGAAAATAATTTGTGAGATTCACAAATTATTGTCCTGGTCTGGGTGTTCTTTGTGTCCGTTAATTGATGTTTGTAAAAGGTCCCCGCGACACAGGGCATGATCCCTAGTGCGGGAGTTGTCTTTAAAAAAAAAAAAAAAAATAGATTTCTGTCCGTATGGTGACGGAGTAAGAATACAATATGTCACCACCCCATCTAATTCCATTGGTGTCGTAAAAACCGATTATTTGACTAACCGTGAATCTTATCTTTACGGAGTAAAATAAAGGAAAACTTGAAATTAAACCCTATACCAATCCGTCTGGCCAGCGTGGTATTAATAGGCCAAGTCCCTGCAGTGTGATATTAATGGGCTGTTATGATAAGAAAGGATGTATGTTGTACTTCTTTATTGTACACCTTAAGCATTCTTCTTCCCTTTCGTTTGATTAGGGCGACCTGGTGTCAAGAGTTTTTTAAGTTAGCCACAGGCCTCTAACGTGGCTTAATGACTGTCTGTTATTTTTATATAGGACTAGCTTTTGCCCCGCAGCTTCGTTCGCGTTAAATTCGGGTTAGCACTGTTCCCCTTTCCTGGACACATAAAAAAGTAGCCTATGTTACTCTCCATCCCTTCAAGTATCTCCACTTAAAAAATCATGTCAATTCGTAGCTCCGTTTTGCCGTGAAAGAAAGACAAACAGACACACTTTCCCATTTATAATATTAGTATGGAGACGTAAAAATTACAGTCTAGGAATGTAGTCAACTGTAAGAAGGTACTCATGGAATGACTTCGCTTTGTGTCACCATCAATTTTCCGATCTGACCAATCGTATGCGCTGAAAACCATCCCCGAACATGCTATGCATGTGCAAAAGGTTTTTCGGCTAAGTTAAGGGTCGCTACGTAGGCGGCAATTAGATGAAAACTTCAATTCCCACTTGAAATAAAAAACATTTTTATACCGAACTTAATTGAGTTCATTTAATAAAAGAGAACCTAAAGGTACTTAATTTACTATCAAAAGATAACTCTTAAAGTAATCTTTCCCACGCATCTCAAAAATTTAATTTCCATATTATTATCAAACGAGCCTAACCCTCCAGAGACAAATGGTGAAATTTTGCAAAAAGCTACGCGCTTCGGGTACATCAGACCCGACAAAGTTAGCGGGTGTAATCGATACGGCCTTAGGGCTTTGGGTATAAATTAGAAGTTCCATCGATCACGGACGCCCTTTGCCCATCGGCTCGTACTTTATTGATAGTGAATGTTAACCGATAGTTCACTGAGTTACGCTGAACGGTACATGTATTTTTGGAGACGGTTTATTTGTGACCAGTTATTTTACGAACGATTTAATGTTTATTGTTTTAGCGAAAATCTTTGTTTTTTCTCACGTTTTACGTGGAAAAGAAATATTGTGAATTGATTGAATAAGTAAATGAGATGATCAAACAATAATTTCTACGATGTCCTCGTAATTTTCATCGTCTTTTTATCAAAAAGATCTGTGTCTATAGCAGCGGATGTCCTTTTTTGCAAAGTTCTGTTGCTTTTACAAACTAAATTTGTCAACCTGTTGTACTTGAATGTAGGGGGCTGGGTACAGCCGCTGCTTTAATGCGGACTTATTCCAGCCACTTATCTCTCATTAGTTAAGGCTATAATGCTTTGTATCTATTATGTATATCTAATAAAAAGTATGTAATTAAAATATTATGATATTCCTCCCACGTTCACGCCAAACGCCTATTCCTAAACTAAGCAAAGCTGGTATTATGACCATAAAACAAAAACAAACCATACTTTAATATATGTTTATTAACATTTTTCATGTGGTAACAAATTGGTTAAGCAGCTAAGTATATTAAATTTGATATTTCTACTAAACAGACGGACGTAATTTTTCATACATATTGCGTTGAATATACAACGAACATATCATAATTTAACCCTTCCAATAAGCAATAACGTCCGGCAACAAAAATTAAATAGTACTTACAAACTTTATATACAATAAAGAATCGCATTACTTATAAAAGGCGTTCGGGACGACTATAAACATACATAGGTAAAGGCAAAGAGCACTTAACGTTTCCTAAAGGATACATTATTGAGGAGAGCTCTAAAAACAACATTTTTACATCTTGCCGTCCTGCCGCGCATATTTTATTGCGGGTTCGTAGGATGACCCTCGGAACGGACGATGTAGACTTGACAAAACTTAGATAGGAATCGCTAAACTATAGATTTAGAGTTTCTTATACTGCATAATTGCGAAAAAATATTGGGAGGTTTTCTGTGCTAGACTAAATCAGGTGAGGTAATGCTATTTAAAAACAATTAGTCCTTCGAAAATTTATTTTAGATTCTCTTAATATCAAAGTTTTGTTTTAATATTAATCTAATTTCAATTGGATGTCTTGGACAGTAGTAATGAAAAACTTGGCTTAGCCTTCGATGATGTAGGCTGTTATGACAATTTAGTTTTTGGAACGACATTCACATTGAAAAGACGCAGAATGTGCAGTACATGACATCACGAAATAATGTAATTTACAGTGGCGATCATGATATCGCCACTTAATACCTACCGTGACCAATCATTAACAGCTTGTCTTTATTCATTAACACCGTTGCTTCTCCCCCATCGACTTTTTAGTTTCGCCATCTGCAACCAAAATAAAAAACTCTAAAAAAACATTCTCCTTAAAATATCCGGCCGTAAAGTAAAACTTAATTTCAAATGTCTTATTGCTTTCAAAGTTTCAAAGTAACCCTCTAATCTTCGTATTCCTGTGGCGGTTACCTGGCCGGTCCCGTGAGGGCAGGGCCTGATGGACGGAGCTCGCCGCGTAAGGGTTAACCTAAGTCAGTGTAAATATTTGAACGTACGCCTTGACTTTACCTACGTATCGTATCGTTGTTTTAAGGGTTGACATTTTGTAAAACTTGGGTTAAAGGTTGTAAAAATAGTTGGTTGACTTTATAAATTATTGAATAAATAGACTTCAAAGTAAATGTGAGTGATGAATATGTACCTTTTTGTACCTGTAATCATCATATTAGGCAAAGGATCATCATCCCATTAATGTCCCATTGCAGGGCCGGGCCTCCTCCCGTGACGGAAGGATACTTGGTCTAATTATTCCACGTTGGCCAGACGGATTGGTACAAGGTTTAATTTCAAGTTTTCCTTCTTTTTATTTCGTAAAGATAATATTCAAGGATAATCCTTAGTCGGTTTTTACGACACCCATGGGATGAGATGGGGTGGTGACATATTGTATTCTTACTCCGTCACCACACGGAGACAAAGGATGTGTAGGCAAAAGATGTGACATGGAAATTACTGACACTGAGGGCTGTTATTCTCATAGGCATCTGAGATATTGTGGATATCATGTTATTGTCAAGAAGGTTACTTTTCCTTGACGTTTTTCCGAAAATATTCTACAGTTCGTTTTCTAATTGTCCAATATAATTTATAGTTTGTTACAAACGCGGAATGAATGCCACTGACATTGTCAACTACTAAACCAATATTTTTAAGAAGCCTCTTTTGATTATTTCTCTATATTTGTCATGATATGGGGTGATTACATTATATTATCTTAACTTATCACCACGAAAACATACCTACAAGTCTTTACATAAAAGAAACGAGGTGCCAAACACATTACATTAATGAGATACTTTGTACCAAATAAACATATTGTTCAACAGACCTCGACTGACAAATACTGGGGTAGGTACGTGAGAATTACGCGGAGTTTTATCCAGGGTTCGAACCCCGGGCATTCCCTTGAGGCCGCCGGCCGAAAACTTTACCTTTGACCCTCGGTGGAAGTATATAGAGCTGATCGCAGAAGTGTATTTATCGATAACTTACAGCAAAATCTAAGTTATTTCAATAGAACATGAATTAGGTTATCTTTGTAATAAAAACGGACTCTAAAACTAGAGCGTTATAACAAATAATTTCGCTTATTGAGACACAGAAATGGCATAATTTTTAAGAGAAAAACGCAAATTTTGTAACCCATTTTTATAAAATTTCTATAGGGCTAATTTCAAAGCACTAAACAAAAATACTTTTAAAAACAAAACCTACACTCTTTCAAACAAAACAAAAGTTGTTGAAATTAGTCAGGAAATGACTAACTTAGAAATTACTTCGTGTTAAGTAATCTAACACTTGTTAACAAAAAGTTTGTTACTGATTTCTGTGAGCTTACAAATATTGAAAACAAGACCTTTTTTGTTCAGAGTCGATTAAAAATTGCCAAATAACTATCAAAATAGTTCTAGGAAAAAAAACTATAAGAGAATATTCGCACAAACAACTCTATGTAAATCTTCGACCGCGACACGAAGACTTGGGGCATCTCCAGTATTCTTATCTACTTACTCCACATCTATAGCTCAACGAGTCTCTTGAGGCCTAGCCCCGCCTCTTACGGCCTGTCAATGACTAGTAAAATTTAGAACCGGCCCGCCATTGATATAAATGTTTTTTGTTCCCAAAACGGCCCTTCAAATTGTAATTTAGTATCGAAACAGAATGAGATGGTGTATCGAAATGTCGTAATACCCATTGATGTTCACGATAGGTTATATTACTACCTTGTTTTCTATGTCGTTATGTGTGTTTTGTTTGCTAGTGCAATTGCACGCAAAATAATTATTTGTGATCTGTAAACTGTTGTTTGTAGATTTAATTGTTCATCAGCCGATGGATGAGGGAGGCACAAAACCGCGCAGGGTGGAAATGTTAGGAGGAGGCCTATGCCCAGCAGTGGACGTCCATAGGTTTATATGGAAATTGTTGTTTGGAGTCTACGCGTTCTTTGTGTATTTAACTCATGTGTTTAAGTACCTCAGATCTCAATCAGTGTTCGATCTCTAGTGCATAATTATCAATCAAATTCATAAATTTTGTAGAGAAAAGTAATAAAGTATTTACAACAACAAAAGTATGTTTACAATTGTTTATTCGTTGTCTACACAGGTTGTCTAATACCCACAAGCTTAGTTAAGGACTAGATGGCGATGTATATGTTACGGCTAAAACCCGAAGCGCGGCTGCATCTAGTTTTAGCCGGTTAGAACTAGGTGTAGCCACATGATCTTGGTTAAAACTAGTATTAGCCGATTGTTTTCGGGTAAAACTAGGTCTAGCCTTCATCATGCCGGCTACAACTAGTTCCAGCCATTCACTGTTGGATAAAACTAGGGCTATCCGATATCATTCCGGTTAGAACTGGTTCCAGACTATCCCTGTTGGATAAAACTATATGCAAACAAGTAACAGACGCCTGGATCACGCGAGTCGCGCCCCCCTGCTTGCTTTATAAAAGTGTGATTTATAATTATAATAATGTTCTTTAAAATTTTAATATGCAACTATTGTCTGTTGTTAAAAAAATGTTCCTGATTGTTCCTATTATACTAAAACTTGTACTCCTAACAATTCGTGTTTATTATTACAAATAATACAAAACTATCTACGTTTCTAAAGATTGGATGTTTTTTTTAATATCTAAAAAAGCTGTGCTGATAATGCTATCGCGCATCGCTAGTAGACCTGCAGTAGATCAGCAGCACTTGGCGCTCACAACCTGCAGAGGCGCGTATCTCGCTACGCCCTCCACCCCGCGCCGCTGCTACAGATGCTGTGAGTCATGAGTGTGACGCGGGGCGGAAGACGTGGCTGGACACGCATCTAAGTTTTATCCAACAGGGATTGTCTGAACCTAATTCTAGCCGGAATAGTATCGGATAGACCTAGTTTTATCTAACATAGTCTGAAACTAGTTCTAGTCAGAATAATATCGGATAGCCCTAGTTTTATCCAACCGTGAATGGCTGGAACTAGTTGTAGCCGGCTTGATGAAGGCTAGACCTAGTTTTACCCGAAAACAATCGGCTAATACTAGTTCTAACCAAGAGTATGTGGCTACACCTAGTTCTAACCGGCTAAAACTAGGTGTAGCCGCACTTCGGGTATTAGCCGTAACATATATATGAACAAAGTTTTTAATAGTTAAACTGATCAGCATTGTGTTAATAAATAAATTAAGTAATAGTTAAACTGATCCATTTACAGAATCTTTGAATAAGTTTACGCGAATAAACATCCTAATGTAAGCATTTGGTTTCTATTTTTTATTTTACATAATATTCAATACATAAATACTTGGTAATGTAATATACTTCAAAAATCAGCATTTTTCAGCATTCCGGTCGAGAGCACACGCATGCATATGCCACATATGATACATATCTCCACAACAATTTGTTTCATATTAAATTTCAAACAGATTTTCTGAACGCACGCTCGCTTGCATCCGTCCCTGGCAATTACGTCACAAGTGAATAATATAAAATGTAACGTAGAAATGTCACTATATAAACGCATTTTACGTGTGACGTTTATTTACTAATGCCATAGAATTGCTCTAAGATGGTTGTCCGTTTTGACATTACGGTAATTGTTACTTAATAGTTACATTGACTGATACTTATATTAACTGCTTCTGTGGTGCAACGTTCGTATTCATGGTTGCTGTGTATGGATGGTAGTCATGAAATAACTTTATCCCCAATAATAGGTATACACAGGAGTTTCGGTTACCGATCATCAAATTATTGTGTCAATTAATCTGAATTTTTACATACGTCTGGGTATTTTCTACATTTAATATAAGTATACTTATTACATATACGTACCTATAGGTGTTTTACAATAATTGTGTTCATAATATAAGAATTAGCTAGAATTATTAAAATACCAGAAATAATTTAATGGTTTTCAAATAGTTACAAAACTTTTTAAACAATATTTATATCCTTTAATAAAATATCTTTGGCAAATACTTCAACAAACGCTTGCTTCCGCTTCAGACATTACACGTCAATATGATTTCTAAAAATAATAAGCAGATAAATAACGTTTTTTTGCGAATTCGCACCTGGCAAACCTTTCAACCAATAGCAGGCCGTCATTTCGTCTCCCTGTATGTCCCCCTAAATGACCAATGGCCGACCGGTTTGCCACCCTTGTCGCGTGCTGACCGGTCTGTCCACTAGGGAGACACCCTACGCCACGCGCAACCGTCCAAAAGTGTCACTTATACCGTATAAACGACCATGGACCTCGGATGTTCAAAAGTGTCAGATAAACACACCTTTTGTCAGGTATTTCATCTCACAATAGTTTTGACACGGGCCGTTTATTTGACCACTTATTGGCCACAAGAGGCCAGTTTTTTTGACAGATTTGTCTCCCTAACTGAATGGTATATTGGACGCGTTTAAAGACCTGCTTTTATGATAGTATAATGCTTAGTATATAATGGGATGAAACGGATTTATTTTGTTACTAATGGTTAAAGTTAAATAGCCAATGATTTATTTGTTCGGGATGTCATCTTTGTTCATAATGTGTTTGTGTACGATTTTTTTAATCGTAATAACGCCTGAATACGTACCTGTTTAGTAAGTTTTTTTTTGATTAATATTATAAACTATACCCTTTCCACTATATTTAACAACATTTGACAGGTTGACATTAGTGACGTTCAACAGTATCTCGAATGTAATGCCATTCGATTGTAAGCGATTTCGCGATTTTTCGATTTTTTAAATTACTTTATTTTACACATTTGGATCCTTACATCAACTTACATTATAATTTTATTACTGTTTCTTTCTTTATCCATGTTAAGAGAATTAGCCTATAGCTTAAAATGATAAAATTATAGTTAGCTTAGGTATTATTTAAAATACATAATTTATCGTGACACATTCGCGGGTTATAGCTAATCTAAAATATTATATTACATTTTATAAACGTATTATGAAGAGTTCAGATTTATTCATAGCATTCATTTCTACCGATTATTTGTAATTTGTTTCATAATGGTGGTAATCGTTATGAGTGTCCATCACTAAGTAACCATGGTAACTGAAAAAAACATGGGTACGTCCATGAAATACAATATTATTTGTTTGAAAAATAAGCAGAAATATTACGAAACTTCATGGACGTGAATTGTCAAAAAGCTAAACTTACGCTGGAAGGGGTATAATGTAAATAGGTGCGCTTTTAATAAGTTAGGAATAAAACTTGAAATTAAACCCTATACCAATCCGTTTGGCCAGCGTAATATTAGTAGGCCATACGGGAGGAGGCACGTCCCTGCAGTGGGACATTAATGGGCCGTTATGATGATAGTAGGGAACTTTCTTTTAGTCACCTTTTACGACACGCTTGACATGAAATGGGGTAGTGAAATTGTAATTTTATCAACCACATGGTGAACTATAGGCACAGATGTCCTAAAATAAAAATGTTATAAATGGACCTTTCCATTAAAATTTGTATTATTTGAATAAGTAAATAATTATCAAAACCTTTCTAAAGCAAGTAAGACTGTTCGTTCGTCCAGAAACAGAAGCAAGGAGGGCCACATTCCTCATAATCCCGCCCTAATGCCCTGTCCTCTGCAAGGGACATTTCCATTTATTATTGAGCACTTAATTTATGTGTTTTGTTATGGACCAACAACTGTTAGGTTGCCCCAAGCGAGTGTATAAATTCTTTATTAACACAAAGCATAATTTAAACTTTTGCACCTTTACATAAGGTTGAAAATTATTCGGCAAATTGATGGCGCTTTTAACCTTTTAGCAAATTACAAAGAAACTGCTTCATCGGACGTTTTAAAGTGAGCATAAGCAAACAATAGTGAACTTTCTGCATTACATGCTAAAGTTAAGTTTACAATACATTGAAAAACTTCTTTTAAATCTTTTCGATATCAAAAATATTAAATTTTAAAAGCAAAACTGAAGTGTGTCCATGCAAATTTTGCGTTTAAATCTTAGAGCAAAAGGTCTAAATTTGCAGCTATTTCTTTGTTCTTATTACGTTTTATGGAATATTTGGATCACTTAGAATTGTTTAGACAATGTACGCGGCAATCCGTTCGCTTCATAGCCAGGTTTTGTTTAAAAAGGGGTGAAATGACATTCGGGATAACTAAATCCAGGGGACTTGGAAGATTTTGGAGGTCATTTTTCAAAATAAGTAATCGTGCTGGATAGAGTTTGAAAGCTGTTAACAAAAACCATTAGCCCATTTAGCTTAACAATGTTGTAAAAAACTGATGTCATAATCTGATTTGGTGATTTGCGTAACAGCCAGTGTGTTGACAAAACTTTTACAAAGGTGGGCTATATTTGTACACCAGTAACGATCATGCTAATTATTTGTGTCTATTTTTTCTTCTTTAAACAATATTTTTTAAATACATAAACACGGCAATATGACTATATCGAACCTGATGGAAAGCGCAAGTATAGTCCACAAATTAAGCTAACGGATAGAAAAAATAACTTAAATCCGTCGTCATCATCTTGTTTGAGTTGAATTAGAATTTGAATTTTTCGTAACAATAACATCTAGAAATTTTGCGTTAGTCGGTTTTAACGACAACGAAACAATGATGTATGAATAAATATACTTATTTAAAAGTGACCAGGAGTCTGTGGTTGACGGAGTCACTCTCACTGTTCTTTGACATTAATAACAACCTAGACAGAGAGTGACCCAAATTGACAATTAAACGTCTTCAATTTTCTATAAGTTCATTACATTATACTACAGTTTATGCAAAATATTACCTACACAAATAAACCACTTAAATAAATAAAAAAACTCAAAGCATCTGTTACGTTAGTTCAAAAAACTAAATGACTCAGCCCAAAGTGGTATAATATGATATTCAAAGAGAGAGGAGAGCTCTTCAACGAAACGTAGGTACATAATGCCTATGAAAGCATAAAAAATCAAGAAAATTCCATGTGAACCGAAACACATGGAGAATAAACATACGAAGTAGATACTTACAAAAATATGAAATTCACCACAACATTTGCCTGGGACGGCGAGTTCAGTAGCGTTAGCAAGTTAAGTAAAATATTATTCGAGTTATATAACATTATTTAATCGTAAATTAACGTAAGTTCGAAGTCTAAATAATAAAAATTCAATTAGAACTAATTAGAAGAGAAGAGAGAATAGCATTTATCTTGTAACGGGTGCAAGCTGGCAAATACATAACTTTTTTACACTCCTAAAATACTAAACACTGTAAAACACGGTATTCAGATGGATTTCTTATTTTCAAATTAAATGGATTTATTTGAAATTTATTTGCCATAAAAATGTTCACTGTAGGTACCTATTGTCACAGTAGTAGTACTAGTCCTGTTATCAAAATCTTTTAACATTCAAGTTTTAATATTAGGAAATATTTAATTGTTATTTGAATTTAAGTATAATCATTCTGACCTAACGTATCGACAATTTAATTATTTAAGTGTACATCTTCATTTTACCCCCTAGTTTATTTCCAAGCTCAGACACAAATATTTCACTTAATCAATGATGGAACCACCGTCATAACAAACAGATAGATTTTTTTTACATCGCTGTCTTGTAAATTATTCCGCATTAATAAGAAAAATAATATTGTTTTTTATTTTATATATTACTTATTTGCTAACGCTCCCTGTTCAGTCGTCCATAATGCGAGTTGATAGGTAGATGTATTAAAAATAGTATACATTAGACACGAATACGACATAATATCAACATTACATGTATAAATAATATACTTACTCATATATGTAAATTATATAAACAAAATGTATTAGAATAGGATTACATCAGCCTTTTATTTTAATGTACGTTATTTTCATGATATTTTTCGTTCTGTGCTACGATTAAAATAACAGTAAAACCTTCTTAACTACACGTTTTTACGTAATAGGTCATTGTTAAGGCGAGAGGAGAGGCTCTTTATTTTTCATTTGTAGTCGTAGCCCTAAAAAGAAAATCGTTTGGACAAGGCCTATGTCCAGCAGTAGACGTCCACAGGCTGATATGGAAAAATGGAATCGTAGTCCTAAGGGATCGAAATAGCACTAAAACTATTGTCCTTCAAACCATCATCCACCTGTATTCCTGGCTATATAAAAAATAAAAAGGAATTACTCATTAAATACGAATTCAAAGTGGAATTAAAGATTTGTTTATCACACAAAATAATCCTCATACATTCACACAACGTCATCTAGTCCCAAAGCAGAGCTTGTACTATGGGTACTAGACAACTTGCATTGAGCGTGAATCGAACCCGAGACATCTGCGTAGCAGTCATATTAAATAACCAATACGCCACAGAAGTCGTCAAAAATATGTCGGATAAAATGCTTCCTCTATATACTTCAGCTATTGCGCCACAGTCAAACTAAGAAAAGATTTCTAAAATAAATACTTTCGCGAGCTTACATAATCTAGTATAAGTACAATTTACAGACAAGAACATCAGTCGACCACCATTAGTTACCTATTGACATACAGACAGATCGGTACGTGCTTCTTGTCTCCACTACCCCTACTAGTGTCACTTTGTAATACTCGATTCGATTGGAGCAAATTTAGGGTCTAATTTGTTCTAAACCTAAGGAACTAACACATAAATATCTACCTCGTTCCCATTGGGGTAAACAAGAGACTACGATCCTTAAAAACGTATTTACAAGCTAAGTTTAATAAATCATAAAATTATAATTTCATGATTTATTAAACTAACTTGTAATTACTTCTTTTATAATTATAATAAAAATAAAATATAAAAATAAATTATAATAATAAACTTGTAATTATAATAATTATTATACAATTAATTATCAGAACGATTTGATTATTCCTAATTAGGTTGGCAAAGTAGTATTATCAAGCTGAAGTGGCAATGGGCTGGTCATATCTGTCGAACGACCGGTGGCCATTAGAGCAACCGTGTCCTAGAGTAGAGACCGCAACTCGGCAAACGTAGTGTAACACCCCCACCAAGGTGGCCCGACGACCTCATAAACGTCTCGGGGTCAGACTGGATTCGGAAGGCGCAGGAACGAGTTCTGTGGCGCGTGAGGTCTATGTCCAGCCTTGGACTGCAATAGGCTTAGTTGATTGATTGAGGTTGGCAATTGGATAACCATGGATCAGAAAGGCATAACGCGCAAGATGGAAATATTTAAAAGAGATAAATGTAGAGCTGTGGACAGCCATTGGTTGATATGATGATAAAGAACTAACGGCATTGACTGTTCACTAAAGGAGAGATCCTGGAGTATTGTCACATAGGTCACGAACCTATTGTCAAAAAACAGGTGATCTAAGTTAATTAATCCTGCATATGGTTGCATGAACAATGATTTATAATCTAAATTTTAAAAGAAAAAATTTCTTAGGTTAACTTAATTGAGGAAAACAGGGCCAAAATATTATGCTAAATTCCCCAAACACCGGACATATAAATAACGTCTCGAATTAAATGTTACCATTTTTAAATGAAAATGAAAACCAGTAGTAAGAGCAGGCGCTAAGATTAATGTGGTTTCCAGTTTTAGTGAAACTGCTACTGAGATAGTTGAAGACTTTTAGTTTTCAAGAAAAACTTAAACCCAAGCAATGCTCCTCACATATTTTATTAACCTGTAAGTAACTGATGAGGGGTCCAAAATACCCCTAATGTTAAAAGTACATGTAATGGTAACAAATAAATAACAGTCAAAGGTTTTCACCCCAAACAAACAACTCGACACCTACACCAGTCATTCCCACATCGTCATGATAAAATACCATCATAAGTCGGATGCCGAAAAACTGGACCCCTATAACTGTGAGTAATTTATCTCAAGTACTGAAAACGTCTTCAGTTTAACCCAATACAGTCGGTCCTAAGTAAACTTTAGGTAAACTTAAACGGCTGAGTCCCTTTCTCGACCACATTCTAAATAAATAACATCTAATGGGGGACATTCATCAGTGTTTCCACGTTTTTAGGTGGGTAGACCTCACTCCCCTAGCTGTCTACTGTTTTGGAAAAGTCGTTTACGAACAAATCCAGCGTGCTAGCGATTGTAAATTGAACAGTAATTTTATGGCAATAAAGTATACATTCGTTTAAACTTTTTCGAACAAATTACGTTTGTTAAATACACAGATTAACATTGGCGAGTGCAGAGATATGAGAGGGGGGCTAGTGGGCGGCGGGGTGGCACAGGGGTCCACCCAACACCCTTTTTTTGTTATTTTTTGCTGCATTTTTTTGCGTGAGCGCGTGCAGGGTTTTTGGTGCATAGGTAAGCAATATTATTAGATATAATTATGATTCTTTTGCTGTTTTATTTTATGGTTTCTTTCTTGTTTACTGTGAAGAATAAACATAATACTTTTGAAGTAGGAAGTGTAACGTTAACTATTTTTTGTTAAGGATGGAATAATACTTATTTATTGTATTGATTCCAGGAATATGTCGTTTTAATTGCTGTATTATTAACAATTAAATTTAGAAAAGTAAAAACTTCTTTTTTACTAAAGTTGTAACATTAATGTATAATATTCCTTACTAGCTGATGCCCGCTGCTTCACCCACGTTGTATAAGTAGCTTAAACTACTTTGATTCAAAATATTATCAAAATCCATTGAGTGGCTTTTGAGTTGAAGAGTAACAAACATACATCCATACAGCCTCACAAACTTTCGTATTTATAATATTAGTAGGATACGTTCCACAACGTCATCTAGTCTTTTCTCTTAAGTTAAGAAGAGCTTGCTTAAACACTAAACAACTGAACTTACTAACTTAAAGATTTTTTTATAAATACATCCATTTTCTATATTTTGTCTATGTGTTTATAATGTTTTCCTTTTACATGTCTGAGTTACATGGGTTACCAAGATATCCTAGGCATATACACATAAAATATGTTTAACTTGTGTGCGGGAACCGAAGTCGCAACTTCTGCGCAATAGTCAATTACGAGTAGATAGATTTTAAATTTTGCAACTTATATTTTTTGAAAATATACAAATAAAAAGAGTTTATATACAAAAATACATAAACTGCCAAATATTAAAAAAAGAAAATACAATCCATTTATAACCTGGACAGATTACGTAACATTGAAAAAGGTTCTAAGATAACTTCAACATTGGTTGGGCGGTGTCACCGTGGACCCAGCCAGATAGCGTTGATGTGGGTCACTGGGACCCCCGACCGTATTTGTATTTATATTGTAAGTATTTTAAATGTCCTTGTGAGAATGTTTTGAATATGGAAATAATGAAATGTAGGACCTTTCTACATAAATATGAATTGGAATTTGAAATTTATTTTTAGAAGTTACTTCGATATTTATCTTTTAACCGACCCTATGAAGAGAAGGGAAATGGGGAATATCACAATTCAGTGGTATTTTTTTAAATATTTGTAATTTTAAAACGCAATTATTCAATGACCAATTTCATAAAATATATACTCGTATTTCTAAAGGGTCTCAAGATCTTCGATGAAAAATTAACCAAAATAAGTTGAGAAATATAGTTTTAACTTAAAACTATAAAATTACAAATCAAAATAATAAAGTTATGCCCACGATATACTGAGGTGGTGCCACGGTGGGATTTAAATCTCGCAGTTTAACAATCACTGGTGTGATTCACAATTTTATCCAATTTTTGTCCACAATTAAATGTCCTGAACTTATTAGTCTTTTATTTATTACTAAATGTATGTCAGTAGAAGAAGGATCTCATTCATCATTATCATATCAGCCAATCGACGTCTACTGCTGGACATAGGCCTCCTCCAAGTATTGCCACCTCATTCATAGGTATAATAAATTAAGCCGTTATACTCAAGACTGAATGGTGGCACTAAAAGGCTTTTAGAACACACTAAACTACGTTTAAGCAATTACCAATGTACCGTGTAGTTGAAAATTTGCAAAAGCTTAATGTTGAGTACGTGCAATATTGCAAATTTGTGTCGAAACCCACCGGTAACAAGTTGCACTGTATTTTAGCAAGTTTCCGATAGCCAGTGTAACCAAATTTTCTACGAAATAAGGATAAGTCTCAAAATGTAAGAATGATTTTTCTTATGAATAGGTTCAGTAGTGGTTTACGTATCTGACCATCCATAAAGTACCTAATGGAATTAACACCCACTCATCTTCACCCGTGATTGTCACAGGTCAACGACTAAAGGAGACGCATATTTTATCTGTATGAAAAAAAAAACGTTGATATAAAACCCTAAATATATACGATCAACGTGGTTTTAGTAGGTCATGTTTTAATGGATCAAGACTGCATCAGAACTTAAGTGGCTTTTAATTGGTTGTCTGCTAACTTCGGCTAATGTACAGGGTAAAGTTTGGTGATAAACAAAGCTATACAAAGCTATTTAGTGCCCAATTATGACAAGAGAGTGTGTATTTTTTACTTAACAAAGCCTCTGTAGTGACTGTCAATTGACGATAACCAGCTATTTGAAAAAGAGATAAATATAAGAATATTCTAACATTTTTGTCTTTCCTAAATCATGGGCATTCTACTCAAAGCAGCTGGCAAAGGCTAGAGAGGAAACGGTAACTGAATGGAACTAAATTCCAGTCGCCTCGAATGGTGGGTACAGTCGCGACCATTTCACTGGCCGGACTCGTTGGAATGCTGTTAGCAGTTACGAGAATATACATCTGAATGTACAGATAGGGTGAAAAATGAATGCGATGGGAATGTAACATTTTTGAAAATGGAAAATTGTGTTTGAATCATTTTGTTACTAAACGGTTCGTTTGTATCATATTCTTCATTTGACAATCGTGTGATGTGACGTATTGTCTGATGAACCACGCTGGTATGTGGCTTGACCAGTTTCTCGTGTTACTTACTACCGTGACTACGATACTAAGTATAATAATTTTAAATTATAAACTCAGAACTCATGAATTGATTAACTAATTAAAAAAAAATCTAGTTGGAAATTAATTGCCTCAATGCCACAGAAATTGTACTTTTGTACCTTAACTTAGATAACCTGATTTTCAAAAGAAAAATAAACTAAGTTACTAGTAATTGAATTATTCATCATCATCGTCGTATTAGGCAGTAGACGTCTACTGCTCGATATAGGTTTCTCCAAATACTGCCACCCTGGGTGGCTTGTGCCTCTCTCATCCGTTGAATTAATAACAAAATTTTTGTAAAAAAAATAACTTAAAAAAATAAAATAATATTCCAGCCACCGTATACAGAAAGCTTATGGAAAACGCGTCACCTCTGGCTATAGATCCAAAGCTTAAGAAATACATTTATCGCTTACCACAAAAATATATTACTTTAACATTCAGAAAAGATACCAACATAACGTAATAAAATATACTATCAAAATGCGAAAGTAAAAACCACGAAATAAGACACGGCTCTTTTGTTTTCATTGTCTACGTACCTATAACGAGACGCGAGGAAAGTAACAAAAACAAAAGAAAATAGCTCTATTATGTGAAAACAACCCAGAGACTAGCACGGTTATATTTACCCGTGGGCTGAATTTATACGATATACTCTGTATTCAGTTAACCAACCTTATTTGATACCTCATACGACTCTACAACCTTCTTTATTCCTCTCTCGTGTGAATTAATTTGGGAGGCGAGGTAGGTCTAAGTTAAATGGTTATGTGAACATATTTCGAATATCCAAAAGTATAAATTTCGTCGGTAAGCTATCGACTTACTTTTTATATTCGACGAAATCGTGGTATCGGGAATGGGCTACTGTTTTCAAGACAAACACTGGGTGGGTATAGTGTTGAAAGCATAGACAACGCGCGCCTCTCACAAATCCTTATAACCTCTTTCAATATCTATATTATTCTTTATGATTTATTCGCAACATGAGTAGGTTATATTTATCAAAGTCATTATTCCAAACAATATACAATTTTAACTGAATACTGCTGAAACGAACGTCAATTTTGAGCTTAAGTTTAAAAAATAATATTTTTCATCAAGTAACGACCATTATATTACATTATTATTATCAGTGACTTATAAGGCTTAGATTTGTTACACATCAGCATCTTTATCCAAAGATAGATCATTAAAACCTTCATAACTGACTTCACTTGTAGTATGCATATAGTATCCAAATAAAAAAGTGATAAAAAGTAATAGGTATTAAAGATAATGTATTAATCCTCCTATTACAGAATTTGGAAAAACAAGAAACTAAAAACTTTTTTATTTTCGACATAATACTATTAATGTTTACCTAAGTATGTTCAAAGAAGATGTATAATATGATTTGTTTGCTAAATAATATAAAATAAAATCTACGATAAAACCAGCTAATCAAACTATGTATATATATGATGGACGAGTTAATTATCCTTATAATGTACTTAACCCTTATTTCTTCACTTAAATCTCTACTGTTGAATTGTCGCTTGCATTAAAATATTTATTTTTTAATAATAATAGAAGATAATAGTATACCTTATATAGAATACAGCTCTTACTCTAGGGATCAAACTAATTGCCACAATAAACATTCATTGTTTGACAGACCTATTAGTTTGGACAAAGCTTACTTATAGAAGAAACCATTACCTAATATAGCATAGAAATCCAAATGCATATTACATAACATATAATTATCTTTACTCGAGTAGTAACGGAGCACACAAGAGCACACAATATCAACTTACTAAAACAACGAAAACTTTCAAAGTTGTCTCTACTAAACGCGGCGTAGGACTCAAAACTCCCAACCGGTTTAATAGAGTCAAAATACCAAATCGCCTTTCCAATTGTATCTATTCTAATACTTTTCCATCCAAAAAATCAATACCATCAATACAATCAAACGCAAAAGTTTCCAAATAGTCTCTTTACTTCTAAACTAAGCTACGTATAAACAAAGTAAAATACCAACATAAAATGTACCTACGTAAGTCCATACTCCCACAACTACATATTACAAAAGACCTCAACAAAAGCAGTTTCTAATGCTTGCGTCCTCCAGGCCTTAATCTTTTTGTACCTCTAATTAAATTAGTGAAACCGGGCGCACGGAAACTGGACACGCACACAGACACAAACACCCTAGTCTTAATCGCACACAAGTAAAAGTCTACGCTACACAATTAAAGGAGGTTGTAAGGTGAAAGGATGGTATGCCTGTGTGAGTGAGATCGCCGTGCGTGTATATGTGTGTGTTTTAGTTAAGGGTCGTCATTTCTCTTGGACCCTCCCCCGTAGTGTCCGCAGAAAGGTGAGTTAAGATGGATTTATATAGAGCTGTTATTACATTTTAGTTGTTTGTTTTCGTTTATTCCCTATTTTTTATTTAAAAAAAAAGATAGTTTGCTCTAAAAAGATGTTATGTTGCAAAACTGTAACTTTCAATCTAATAATAACTACAAAGTCAAGGTCACTGACGCTGGCTGTCCGTCCCATAGTTATCAGAACAACAGTCCGTATGTATTTTTCACTATGCAACGGACTTTAAAGCTTTTATTTTAATATATAGAGTGATTCAAGAGGAAGGTTTATAATAATATTTATGTAACATACATACATAATATTGTACGAGTATAAACATTGCACCCATACAGCCTAGAAATTGCCCAAAGTATCAATTGTTACTCAGTTAATTTTACTAAAGTAACATTAACCATTGCAAATAAACATCAATTATTTGTATTTAACATTTTATTTAGGCGTTTTATTAATTTTTATTACTAGTTTAAGAAATTATGTCATGGTCTATGCCTGCTAGGTAGAGGTTTCAGATTCGATTACCGCTCAATTCAAAGGTTTGACCAATGCATAATACGTAAGTATTTACAACAAAATAAAAACATTGTAAGTATATTAATCCGTTATCTATTACCCATAGTACATTTCTACTTAGATTGGTATTACATAGCATTATGTGAATGTGTGTAAAAAATAAGAGTAAATATTTAAAAAAAAACTGAAAGGTATTATCAGCTCTATATAAATCCTACAGACAAACAGACATCCCCCGGCATCCTCCCTCGGACTTTAATATTGATCAGTGTCCGGCCGCGGTCAGGTAGTGTCGGCCACGATGGAGCGCATGCGTCATAGGTACCTGCTAACAAGACGCTTTGTTGCAACTAGGTACATAGCATGACAATGATAGACGCGATTTAGTAACACGAGGTAAAAAATTGTTGCGACATCTAGTTTTGATTGAGGTAAACAGAGAATGGTGTTGTTCTGTATTGACTACTAATGTTGGTGTGTAAAGGTCTTGAGTTTGATTCCCGTTATACTCGTATGTAAATTTTTGTGTTTGTCGAAGACGATAATTGTTGATACAGGTCAGTTTTTTTTATGTGTAGGTAACATGTATGTAAAAAAATATTTAAGCTAGTTTATAAGTTGTCTATAACGCCTGCTCTTGTTTGGGACTAGATGGCGGATGATTTATTACATCCAGACAATTATTTTATAGTCTAGATCCTGGTTGCTATTATACTTTAATTAATTAAATAAATATCTATCACTCTCAGGGCAGTAGTTGTTATTGGTAAAAAGGTACCACCACCTTCATACCATGAATGAAGGAATAACTTTATCACATTCATAAAAACCCTTACTCCTGTACCCTGTACACCTGCCCTATATCATGATAAAAATTTTGCGTTAGATTTAGCCACGTGTACGACAGCCACTCACCAAGCTACAGGCAGATGCTTTAAAATCCTAAACGTTTTCTAAATTAAATCTCATTAAAATATAGTCATAGTCATAGTCATAGTCATTTATTGGTAACTGATAATTACATGTCATTAAATTTAACAATATAAGATCACAAATAAGTATGTATACATAATTTTAACCTAAAATAAAGGAATAAAATAACAACCGGAAATAAAAGGAATAACATTAAAACGTCAAAATATACAAGTTAAATACAGATTGTCAAAAAACGGTAACATACCTAATCTATTTATATGTCAAAGTTCATACAGGTACCTAAAGTTCGATTAAGTGCATGATGTCATGAAGTGATATATTAGACGATACTTAGAATGTTCAACAACAGATAGACGCAATAGTTGGCCATAATATAATAAATATAATATACAAAAAAAATCTTCAATATATTTATAAGCGAGCAATTTCCGTGAAATCACAGCAGTACCAAAACATGATATTACTTTATCTCAAAACATTATAGTAAAAAGATTCCCCCGATTTAATATCAGAAAGAAGTCCCTAAATTCCGTATCATGTAAAAGTACACTTTCAATATTGGGATTGGTATCCCTCTGGCCGTAACAAGGTTTTATTAGATCCCACTAAAGGGCATCCCCGCACAAAGGTAGCACAAGAAACCCTTTTTCTACCTTACTTCAAATATATTAACTGTCCCACTACCTTTCGTTACAAAGATAATGTACTACTAGATCTGTCATGTAACTTTTTAATTTATTTGTTTTTACATGGAAGATTCTATTTATTATTTATTATTGAAAATATTTTAAGATATTTTTCTTCTGAGTCTTTTACTTTTCCATTTCAAAGGTCAAGAAACTTACCAAAGAGACATTTTTTTCACTTGACTGTAAGTCATATTGATATTACTTTAGAAAGTTGTAATAGGAGTTTCTTGTATATGCTAAGAAATTTCCAATAGTGCCTAGGTAGCTGATACAGTGTATAGGCATCTCTCACTCATAACAGTTCCACACCAGTAGAAATGATATAGTTTACGACGTGATGGACTTCGTCTTTCAGTTGATAAAAAGTTGATGCTGCAAAAACGTGGATAGGTTAATGGATGACAGAGAGAGATTGAGATTGACAGAGATTGAGTAAAATGGAAACATTTGAATTAATTATTGTGCCATTGTTGTCTAGTTTGTAGTAGACGAGTTTTTAGATAATAAATGACAATAAATAAATTAAGTTAAGCTTTACATCTAAAAGTAAAACGTACCTACATGAAAATGTGTCCAAGAAAATCTTTTTCTTAACCATGTCCAATTGTCCATGCACACAAATGTTTAACTTGTACGGACATTAAACTAACGAGCTCCGTTATGCAACCATCTATTTATTAATCACTAAGTCATAGAGGTACCCACTACGCTGGTCAGTTTAAAATATGTATAGTATCAATTAGTTCACTTCTTGTACTTCAACATCTTTGTACGGACGGCTATTTGTATCTGTTGTACTTTTGTCAGGGGAAATCAAGCCTTATAGCTATAGTTATATAGCCTAATACGGCGTTGCCAGGCTATGGTTGCGATGGTGACCGACGATTACCTTGCTATATATAATAAAATATAAGTTACGTTAACTTGTGTATCGTTTCATAAATAAATTGTAGGATTAGATGTATTTAAGATAATATTATGAAGTTTGTTATTGAGATTTTGAAAAAGATTACATGCTGTTATGGTGGACGTGTAAGTGAGATCGCTGGTTCGAATCCTAGGCTTAATAATTATTCGTGCAATACCAAAGTTATTGCCTTGAGACAGGAAGTATTTTGTGTTAGTAAATTTTATGTCTATAAATGTCCCTGAGGCAAAAGGCTCAATAAATGGGTTGTTTCACCGTTGAGTAATTGACTTAGAATTCAGTGACTCTACCACATCTCATTCCAAGGGTGTCGGCTAAGTTGACTAATAGAGTTAAAGGTAATAGACCTTTGGTCATCATCATAACACCCCATTAATGACTTACTGGTTACGTTGATTGACTTAATGACTGACTGGACTACGTTGGTTGACCTAATAAAAATAAATAAATAAATAAAATTACTGCAGGGACGGGCATCCTCCCGTGACGGAGGGATACTTGGCCTACTAATACCACGCTGGCCAGACGGATTGGTATAGTGTTTAATTTCAAGTTTTCCTTCTTTTTATTTTGTAAAGATAATATTCAAGGATAGTACCTTAGTCGGTTTTTACGACACCCATGGGATGAGATGGGGTGGTGACACCACACGGAGACTTCACGGTCAACTTGGTGTTGGTGTTAAAATCCACTGCTGGACTTAATGGCGATGGTGTTAGGTTTGAGTAACATTATAAGTGTAAATGGCTCTTTACTAGCAAGTACTAAGCAAATAAATTTGGATTTGGAGTCTCTTACTGTGGGTAATACTCTAATTACTTTGGATAGCAACCAAAATAAGTTTTCCATTGTATTTCAGTTTTGTTTTGACAAAGCGCATGGTAAAACATATGCTGAAAAATTATATAATTTACAGTAAAGTTGAAATTAATATAATTTATTACACATATATTCGTATAATTATCACTACATAGTATGAAACAAAGTCGCTTTATCTGTCCCTATGTCCCTTTGAATGCTTAAATCTTTAAATTATGCAACGGATTTTGATGCGGTTCTTTTAATAGATAGAGTGATTCAAGAGGAAGGTTTATATGTTTAACACTTGCATAATATAGTAGAGAAACCTATATAAATTTAGAGATTTCTAATTTAATTGTCTAATGAAGCTGTATTTAAATGTTGTTTAAGGACATTGTGTAGTAGGTGCCCGTACCGGGGCGGGTCGCTAGTATTCCATATAATATCATTTCCTTCAACACATTGCCTACAAAGCAACTTCTACTAGTACATTACCCTTTAACTTAGATCTAAATTCATACAAACTACAACACATGTATCGGAGTTCATATTTCATACGTAACTTAGTTTCGAATATCAATGGCTCGCAAAATGAACCTTGTATGCCCAATATTGGGAACATACAATATATTATTTTCATGTGTTCGGAGGGAACATTACATATGGTATGCCATCACTCCATCTCATCTCAAATCTTAGACTAAAGCACGATTTACATATCAATTGATTTGAATAGATCTCCATCCTATTTTTTGGCGAGTTAAGTACGAAGTAGCCCCCTCTCTCGCGTCTTGCCAACTTAACTCGCCAATATAGGATAGGATATATAATAGGATGGAGATCTATTTAAATCAACTTAATCAACAACTTACTACTTAACTCGCTACTGTACTTGTCGATGTGTAAATCGGGCTTTAGTTTCGAATATCAATGGCTCGCAAAACGAACCTTGTATGACCAGTATTGGGAACATACAATATATTATTCTCATCTCAACTAAAGGAAAATTAGCAAATGTACACTACACATTGCACAAGCTTTGGTTAGTTTGATACTACTTTGACGATTTCTGTGGCGTAGTAATTATATAACATGACTGCTACGCAGAGGTCTCGGGTTCGATTCCCGTTCAATGCAAATCTTTGTGTGCATGAACATGATTGTTTGCATTGGTCCGGGTGTTTTCTATCTTTTTATTTACAGAAAAAAGTATTTAAGTATGTTTATTCGTTGTCTAGTACCCATAGTACAAGCTTTGTTTGGGACTAGATGGCGTTGTGTGAATGTACATACATACATAAACTCACGCCTTATCCCGTCCGGGGTAGGCAGAGACGACAGAACGCCACTTGTCACGATCCTGGCAAACAGATTCGGCCTCGTCCACATTCATTAAACGAGTCATACATGTCATTGTGTGAATGTGTGAGGAATATATTTATTTACCTATACTAAATGGCGTTGTATGAATGAGTAAGAAATATTATCATTATCTTTTCAAATGTACATATATCTTATTTATGTACACTTTATGATAAAATATCCGCTACCAACGTGATATTTAAGATTAAGGCAAAATTTTAACTTAACGTAAACTATATTTTTTTTAATATCCCAATATTAAAGGGCTCATAAGAAAATTAATAAATATTAAACACTTTCGCATTAAATAATAAGCTGCACTAATAAAAGCAATTTTTATTCTCAAACATAACTATCTACATCGATTTCTATTATAATGTTTTACGATTATTACACGAACAAAACGAAGAAAAATCCAACGAAAAATAAGCTTCGATGTTTTCGTTTTAATCTTATTACTCAATAAAACAGTAAGAACACAACTCTTGCATAACTGTTCCAATAAGAGAAACGTCCAAAACACGGTGTTACTAAAAATGGATGCCCGGCAAACATACTAATACCATCATAAACATACATACGACGACCAACATAACTTGACCCCCAAAAGACAAGCATTTGTTCACAAACAAAGTGTCTAATTAAAATAGTTACGTATGTCGTAAACCAGTTTATCATGATCCCCAATACATTAAGTCTAAAAGAACATATTGTTAAAGATGGAAGTATCAAGTTATGCTAGATGTAAGTAAGTATATTACTATCGGAACATTTGTCTTTATTGGTCGTTTGGCCAGTTAGAAATTTGAAATTTGTGTTCGCTCTAATTGATTCCTCCCTATTTCAGATTCTAATAAATTGGATTCCCGGATTTATTTTTTGGGGTAAAAATATGTACTTTTTACCCTTTCCTTGTATTATATTCTATGGGCACTTTTTTAATGTAATTAATTTACATTTTTTTGCATTTTATATTTTGTTGATTTAATTAAGCATATTGTTTTTGCAGATTTTTTTTAAAGACTTGATTACGTAGTATACTGAACGAACGACGTACGAACTCTAATATGATTTCGTCAGGGAGTTTCATATAATATTAATTTGTTTGTGCACACATTTTGCAGATTTTGCTTTGGACTAGACTGCTTTGTTTCGGACTAGGTAGAGTTGCTAGAAGCATAAATTATATTACTTCGATTAAAGAATTTTATAGTTGGTTCTAAAAGTAAGGTCAAAGATCAGGTTAAGAAGCATCTTTTACACAAACAATGTTTTATAATTCTATAACTATTTGTGTCATGCAGGTTCATCTGCGTATATTTGTTGAAAACTCATCCAAAAATATACTTTATTAATTCCACTTTACATTTATTTTTCAACTGCTGTTTTAATAAAGTCTTTGTCTTTAAAATATAACAGTATTTTATGAAAAATGAAGTAAAGTTGGATGAAATCCTATATTAATATTCTGTATGGCCAACACAATCTGTTATTAGTGAATTAGGTTCTACCACTTCAATTGGACCCTGCAATGGACACAAATATCTCTAACAAATAAAACGAATCTCAATCAAAAAATAAAATAATGCACATTTATATACACATTTCAATTATTCATTCAACTTATTTTATAACAGTATAAAATTATATAAGGTTCGTAGCAGTTGTAGCGGCTACGCTTTCCTATCGTAGAGGGTCTACGGTGGCCACCCACCGTGGGGACGGGGGGGTTACTGACCGCGACATTTGTTGCCCGTCCACCCCGTGTCTCGGATAGGCAACTTAATGTATTTAACTTGTCTATGTGTGTGTCTATGGAAAGGTTTATTCATATATTAGGTTTAAATCTTCTTTACTTATGTGTATTTGGTATGGATTTTGTAAGATGTTATTTAGTAGAGAATACGAGATTAGTCGACACTTTTAATTATGGAACAATATTTATTTTATGACGACCTCTGTGGCGAAGTCATTATACTACATGGCTGCTACGCAGAGGTCTTTGATTCAATTCCCGCTTAATGCAAATCTTTGTGTGCATGAACATGATTGTTTGTCTGAGTGTTTTCTATGTACCTACACACATCAAAAAAGTCTAAGCAACATGCATGATATTACAAATTTACCATTTATATTAATTAATTTCTAAGTATTTACTCACTCAAAGTGTATAGGTAAGTAAACTTCAAGTGTATAGGTAAAAAAATTTCGATTATGTTTTGTTTTTTTTCATAAAATTCAAATGACTGCGAATTTGTTTGAATTTGAGTGCATGTTAATTGCTACGTTTTAGTCTTGATTTTATAATTTTACCAACCATTTAAATACAGTTGGCGACAAAATTGAATTGTTAGATATTCTTTACGTCATGGAGCGACGTCATTTGACGGCAGATGAAATGCAAAGAGCTGTAGGGATGTTGCAAGCGGGAAGTAATCAATCTCAGGTATCTCGACATTTTGGTATTCATAGAAGTGTTATTTGTCGTCTTTGGCAGCGCTACAATAATACAGGGGAACCCGCTGAACAGCATCCAGGCCGTAAAAGGAGTACAACCACTCGGCAAGACCGGTACATACAACTGACTGCAAGACGCCAGCCGATGTTAACCGCTCGAGAGATAAGTTTGAGGCTACAAAATTCAAGTGGTGTTGATGTAAGTCCCCAAACTGTGCGAAATCGACTGCATGAGTACGGCCTACGAGCTCGACGCCCTATCAGGTGCCCACCGATACGTCACGGGAATCGCGCTCGTCGAAATGAATGGTGTAGAGAACGCATAACATGGACCCAGGAACAATGGGATAAAATTATGTTTTCCGATGAGTCGCGATTCGGGTTTAGGCCTGATACAAGAAGGGTGCGAGTGTACCGTCGACCCGGAAATACTGAAAGACTCAGGTGCGTTCAGGAAGTTCATCCATACAGCGGCTCAACAGTTATGGTATGGGCGGGTATTATGAAGAACAGGCGAACTGAGCTCGTTTTTGTAAATGGAAACATGAACGCTGAAAATTACGTTGAGGATATTCTCAGACCTTATGTCCATCCATTTGCACAAACCTTTGGCTCCGATTTTACGTTAATGCATGACAATGCGCGTTCACATACAGCTCGGCGAACCAGTGAATACTTGGCAACGGAGAACATCCAGGTATTGCCCTGGCCTGCACAATCGCCTCAACCCCATCGAGCACGCATGGGACATGCTCCAGAGACGTGTTTTGAAGGACTTGGACGGAGTGACAACAACCCAACAGCTGAAGGATTTGCTACAATTCCATTGGGAGCGAATACCGCAAGATGACATAAACAGTCTCATTAATTCAATGAATAATCGTTGCCGACAAGTTCTGAATAGCAGAGGAGGCCATACTTTGTATTAAATTGTCCTATTCTTTCACAATAAATTCATTTTCTTAAGAAATTTCAATTTGTAAAAAAAAAGTTTAGTTTCTTATGTACCTGTATATTCTAATATTGTTAATTTCTGTTATTAAAAGAACTTATAAAGAAAACAGCTGTTATTTTTACATCATAGAACCCTAAAAATATTATTTTAAAAATAAAATACAACGTTATAATTAAAATAAATGGTAAAATAAATTAATATAAATGGTAAATTTGTAATATCATGCATGTTGCTTAGACTTTTTTGATGTGTGTATAATAATATGTATGTATTTACAAAAAAAAAGTATTTAAGTATGTTTATCCGTTGTATAGTACCCATAGTAAAAGCTTTGCTTAATTTGGGACTAGGTGGCGATGTGTGAGGATTATTTATTATTATTCTTTACATGTCTTGTGTTCTTAAACGTATAGTGAAAAATCCATTTGAAAAGTGTAATAAGAAGTTCCAACGGTGATAACGACGAAAGGAAGTAATTTGTTGATTTCTACACGTTTCCCTCGTTTCAGAACTTCACAGAAGTCCAAGTTTGTCAATTCGAAAAAAGGTTTTAATAGTATCATAAACCTCACAAAATACTTTTTTATACATAGTTACTTTTTCAGGTGAAAAATTGGTTATAAATAAAATTCATTACTAGGAATATAATGAAACTTTAGCTTAATAGGTAGTAATTAGCATAATATTTAATTTAATTAATTTTAAGTTTATTTGTATTTTAACTTACTCATAAACGCTTCTTAAATTTAATCACTGTTTAGCGAGATTTTTATAAGGAAAACCAACCTTATACCGACAACACCGTAAGAATTAAGGCTAATCAATTGACTAAAATTTAAGAGGCGTTTATTAGTAAGGGGGAAAATTGTCAAGTTTAAAATAGTATTATGAAAACATTTTGCTAATTGACGAATTTTTTCTAAGGATATAGAAGTTACAGATGACTGTAACCTGTCTAATACTAAACTTACAAAACTAAACCGTTTAACTTTACCAAAGTATAAATTTCTAAACTAATTCTAAGATCCATGGCCGCAGGCAAGAGGTTGGCGAAATGGCTGACCTCTGACTTATACAGTAGCAGGCGTGGACATCAGAGTGACGTGTTCGACAATCGAAGTGACATTGAGGTGATCAATTTCTGTTAGAAGACTTTCTGGAGTGCCTGACTCATGACAACTGGTAATACCGTCTGGTTTTAGTCCGAAAAGAAGAAAGACAATGGAAAAAAAGTTATATGTCTGGTTCTAGTCGTTTCTAGGCCGATATGCTCAGCTTTCAGTTTTGGACGCTTCAATGACAACTGTTCAGGTTTTCTACTAATTTCCAAACAGGTACATATTGATTACAATATGTTATAATTATATTAAAATAAATATACTTTATTTTTAAATTATCCATTTTAAAAGTTCACTTTGTAATAAAAATGTTGACTCAACCCTAAACTACTCGTGTACCCTACATGACCGTTACCCTTCTAGGGGGCGGGTCCATCGGACCCAACTGACCGCCACCCTCATTCTGCCACCACTACACCCCTCGCTTATTTACTATACGTTTTATTTGCTTGCGATATAGCGGCCTTATATTGTAGGATGTAAGTTTGTTTTATTCGTTTGCCATTTTTAGTAGGCTTATTAATATTGTTTATAAATTATTATCTTTAAATCAAAAAATATTTTAATCCTGCGTCGACGGACTAAAAAATATATAAAATGTCACTTCCCTTTTTTATCCGGAAAAAGGGCGACGGCGTATTTGAAAATTATTCTTTAATAATAATCAACAAAAATGCCGTTAATTATAATTAGTATGGTTTTTACATATGTCTGCCTATGTTTATTTACTCGGTCATGCAATCGCCAACGATATAATGAAAGTAGCGAAAAGTCGTAAAATAAAAGGTACAAGATTTAACCTTATGTTTGATCAACGAGAACCTTAACTCTTCGACCTAGGACGTTACTAGGCCATACTGGGCTGAGATGAATGTTTAGGAAAATATATTACTATTTCAGTTTCATAATGTGTGTAGAGACAAGGCTTCCTTTAGTTATATAAGAAAACATTACAATAGAGTAAGCATGTTTACAGTCTTCCTTTTTTAAAATAATGAAAAATTTTACTTAGGAAATACCTTTATTTCCAAAATATACCTAGTGTATAATTCTAGTGGTTTGCATCTTCAGTATGTATGTACTATAGAAACAAGTAGTGACAAATTTAATTTATTTTACTGTATGTAATAATGTCTTAAATATCACGATGCGGATGATGAGAGAAAGCCTAGATCGCGTGCTGAGGAGTCTATTGTAGAAAGCTTATTTAAAGCAGTGTGGTTGATATTAGTTAAGTACTCAGTTTGAAACTAGTGTGATAATTCCCCACGATCTCTTTTTTAATCTTATAGCTAAATAATTTCATAAAAAATAAATTAGGACTTGTTTTATACATGCGAAAAGAAATTATTAAACCTCATTACATTTAACCCTTTTAATGCTATGCTTTATTTTTTATACGCGTATATAACTTTTTGTTATAATACGACCGTCGTACCACTTAAGCTATGACTAACAAGGACAAACAGAAAACATGTATTCTACAATTAACAAGCTATTTTTATTCAAACATGTTACACATAACAAACTAACATGGCCTGTGTCTCGTATCGTGAAATAATTGGGCTCATACGAGAAACTTAAGAAAAATATCATGACAAAATATTGTAACGTCTCCGTCGAACCATTGTCCTTTGAAAAAAAAAAGAACATCGCATAACGAAGTTGAGTTCCGACTTTATATCAAATATCACGCATGACGCCACTTCCCCCTACCCCCTAACATAGGGAGGGCAATAAAAAATAATATATTGGAATATGTTGGAAATAACAGCGTATCATCCTTCGTGGATTCGTACGAGGACATTCGTGCTTCAAGTCCAGCCTACTTTTATTGTCTCCGGGAACTGCTGACGTATATAACGACTCCTTGTTTGTTATATCGTATTGTATGAATAAAATTATGCTACTCACATACGTAGGGTAATAAGGAAAGTCGGTTGGAAAACTTTGATGGTTTATTAAAAAAACGTTTTCCTTTATAAATGAATATCATACGAATAAATTGCTTGTTAGTTTGGTACATATAAAAGTATTAGAATACGTATATTCTGTATTAAGTTACTGTAGGTTCTAAAGCCAATGACATGGTTACTATTCAAATTATAGTTAGTATGGGTTTCCAAGCATATTAATATAGGGTATTAAATCAAGTGCTATCTCTAAGAAAATGAAGTTCTAATTGTCCTTGTGATATGAGTTCTAATTGTGATTGTGCATGCGATAAAGTGAGGTAGTGACAGCATGTACTTACTCCTTTACCACAAAAGAACTGAAAACGTGAATATCAAAAATTATTTCAAAATTTTTCAATGAAATAACAGCAGATTAAAAACCAAACGCTAAATTTAAATATTGCACAAAAACTTACTTTCGCAAAACCAGAACACAACACTATCACATCACAATTTCTCTTACACAACATTATTGATTTAAAATTCGAATCGTTCGATAGATTCTGCGCACACGCACACTCGAGACGCTTTAGCTAAGGAATGAATCAGGAAGTAAGGTAACCCCGCGGGTCAGGTAGCGGGGCTTAAGAATTACCGGCGCGTTAAAGGGTTAACTTTACAAAAGGTGTAATTATTATTCGTGGGTTAAGGGGCTTACAAAAGAAGCGAGACGCATTTTGGGGTTACTTTGAGGTTATACGCGTGTTTGATTATTGCTTTAGTATTATATTAATGTTATAACGTACTTCGTACAACTAGTTTCTTCTTAGAAACTCGTGGATCTCCCAGTGCAGGAACGGGTTTTTTCCCGTAAAGATAGAGAAAGTTTAAATACGGATACCACAAACACTGTTTTTCCTTGACACTCTTATTATTCTTTTTATTGTGCACGTAAGTATAAAAACACATTGCAATATTTTTTTAAATTGTAACTCTAGGAACTCGAAGTATGAGTAAAAATTTGGTCATAGCCGGAAACGGTGTATACTTTCTCCCTTGGCTAATTAATACTATTTCATTCCAATTATCACACTGAAAGGTATCATGGATATGGGGATACCCAAGCACCGAAAATTCATTAGCGGAACACACAAAAAATATATTCCTGCGCGGGATTTGAACCCGTAAACTTCAGCAAGTAGTTGTACCGTGACCGCTACGCTACTCAGACAATTATTAAAAATATTTATGTAACTTACCTTTTGACTCCTTTTCTATTTCATTTTACCCAAACTATCAGAAAGTTGCTCTAACTATACAACATGCACAAGTCACCGTTACATTTTGCACAACACTATTCTACCTGACTACACTTTCACGTGTGAAACTAACGACTGTCATCTTGCACAAACTAACCCTTCACATGATACTCAATGTACCTGAAACGTCCCGACCCAATAATTCATTATCGAACAATACAATATACTAACTTTATTTTTCTAATAATAGTAATAACCCTTTTTCGCAACCCCTTGCAAAAAATTTTGACACAAATAAAACACCCGTTACGAACACAAATATTTAAAAAAAATCTCGGTCTATTTTTAACTTTGTCTCTGGTCATAAATCAGTTTGTAAATAACAGTTGCGTTTATACGATCGATATTTGAATTGAAGCGTAATCAATTTATTTTTTTAAATGATGACTTTTAACCCTGCATCTGCAATTGTAACAAACACTTCAAAAAAAAAATGTATTACATAATATTTATATTTACAAAAACACATTTTTATTTGTAATTTTGAAACGTGTAAAAGTATATTAATACTGATACTACAAACATAAAAACCATGCCAGAAAACAATACCTCTATACCAATCCTCCTGGCAAGCGTGATATTAGTATAGTTACCTTCTATCATAAATAATTTAATTTTAAAACTAGTGTGCAAGGCAAACTAGAATATGGTTTTATTAAAAAACAACAATACAACGAATAATTTGTCAAGAACACTTGCAATAGATCTAAAGATTACATTCAAAAAGTAATTTCGTACTTGACGTGTGCCACTACTGCTTCAGAATTATTCGCCTAATTTACTTCTATTATGCAGATTTGTGATTACAAGATAAATGAAGAGGTACTTCTATTCGGTTGATAAAATAGAATGACGATTAAGTCTGCGATACGATTTACATATTTTGTAGTAATAAAGTTAACGAAGTAATTACATATATAACTTTTTTTAGGATTAATAGTAGACAAAACATGAGTAAGAAAGTAAGTTTTGTTTAATTGTTGTTGTGTATTATTTATTAATTTTATGGCCTATTAATTTTATGTAAAAATACATAGTTTTGTAAATAAGGCTTTTACTATATTTGAAACACTTACACCAATGTTATAACTCAAGTTTCAATTGTTATCACAAGAGTTTTCTTTTCAAAAGCCTGAAAACGTATAGCGAAGCGACGGAGTAAAGAAATTTCGCGACTAATAATCAAATATAGCTATGGCGTAAGTAATCATTTCGCATACTTCATTTTGAATAGGAAATATACGGGTTAACCCATCCCTATTGTCTATTTATTCAAACCAGGCATTCTTATACATACTATTTCATTAATAACCATAAAAGAGTTTGCATCTGCCTCGGCTTTAAAAATACAACCCTCTATGCAAAAATTGAATAGCTGACAACCCTATTATCATAGATCAGGTATACGCAAAAATTGCAACATTCAAATTAATAAAATAATAAAACTAGTCCGCGAGCGGTACAAGGGTTAAGCCTCTATTGTCATAGTAAAAGGGTTCGTCTATGCACATCTAACGGCATTTGTTCAATATCATATTGCATTTAGGTTTTGTATTAGTACTTTTGAATAGACTCACTTAGAGGCAAATTGTCTTCTATAAATCCATCAGACATGAAGGCAATTAGGCGAACTTTCAGTATAATGTTAGTAGTATTCTAATGTTAATAGTATATTTTTAAACCGATTATATAAGGTTCTCAATAAATTTATCGGTTCTGCTTGTGCCTTTAGTTACTTAAACGAAAACGTTTAGCGTCAACCATTTGCACTGCTCTGTCTTCAGCCAATCCTAATCGCAATGCTAATCTCTTTTCCAAAATCAGTTTGCTTATAAGTTAGAATCAAAAGCGTATGCTCGATAAAGAGGGGTCTCATTGAGCAAGACAACGGACCAAGGAAAATAGATTTAAAAAACATACAAACTACAGCGCATGTCTTCTTCTTAACAGCCCATTAATGTCCCACTACAGGGACAGGCGTCCTCCCGTGACGGAGGGATACTTGGCCAGCGCATGTAATTAGAAGAAAATAGGGTAGTTAAAATACAAAAAGTGGTCCCTCCGGCAAGGCTGCCTGGAGACTAGACCTAAATGAAATCTAACCCCTCTGTTACTGCTTGATTCTCTTCCTTGGATAATTAACGATAAATACTTACAAAATGCTCCGCTCTAACTAAGCGTTATAAACTAAAACGTAAAAGTTCTCACACCATGACATGACAATAAATTAACCATCATTAATAGCGAAACGTTTCAAAATGCCAAAATATCGAACCCTCTCAATTTCTAAACGAAAAAAAATATTGTGAAATGACCCCATATCGATAAACCTATACAAATATAATTAGTGTTGTTCAAAATAATATATCACAAGTATTTCTTTTTACCCCAAACATATCTTTTTTAGTCTGTTTCCCGGTTTTTTTGCTGTTTTGGGAACAATAACAATGATTTTATGGTGTCAATTGGTGCGGAATTGTTTGAACACAGTTTGTTCCCGTGAACTTTAAAGTAATATTTTGCTCTATTTAACACTAATAAAGTATTAGTTTGTTAATGTCGTAATTAATTTGATAATTCTGTAAAGTAATTTTGTTAATTCTGATTTTTAATCACTGATTAATCATTCTTTGTCAGAGTAAAATTAGTAATTGAAGCTAACTGTGCATAAATCTCTGCAAAAAAAAGAAGAACTGCAAAACTTGATTCACAAGCGTCCAGGCAACGTAGTAGTTAATTTCATAAGTCCTAGCAGAGGCCTTGCCAGTCGTACGTCGACTAAGACGACGTAAGATCGATCATAAGCGACTACTACTTTATATCAAGTTATAAGCCAATTGAGAGAAATCCAACCCTTAGGCTCTAAGTGATAAGAGTAAACCTTATTATAGGATCTAAAATAAGTTTTTGTAGTAATATTTTGTGTGATATAAAACCTACTTGGTTAAAAAGTTGATACTTCAAACGCATAAAAAATAATGTCAACTTTAAAACCATTGCATTAGACGATTTTTTTTTCAAATATTGAACATAAAAGAACTCACAATCAATTGTATTTTGTAACTGGCAGCTTACATAACTACCGACACTCGGAACTGTATTTTTTTTTAGCCAAAGCATCATTGTAACATTCTGCCAGAGTCAACGAGTGCAATTTTTTGTTACTTTTTTTTTTACAAAATCCTATTTCTCGGATTTAAAAGGATTTAGACACTTTGTTGTGGCAACAATGACGTTTGTGGAGACCCGATATTTGTTTTGATTTAGTGTTTTTATTGTTTGCTAAATTCCCACGCTTACTGTGCGTATTTTTATTAATTGACAAATTATTTTAAGGGCCATTTTAGTTTGCAATACTATCTTATCTTCACAGGCAGTTTGTTGTGCAACTTGACGAAATAAAATGATTTACAAATATATCGACACCAGAAGTATCAATTAACGTAAGGGACAAAACACGACTTTTCAGGAGAGCCAAAAAACCATTCCGATTTTACAAATTCTTCTGTAACTTTTTATTAGTTGCCCTAATCTTAAAAGTGTCTAGGACAAAGTTTCTTATAATTTTCTCTTCTTTATAACTATAAATAAAATATTTACGTAAACTTACGCGTTTAGAAAATAGCATGTCCCTTACATTAAAAAAAGTTGCTTAGTTCCTGCTAGTTGTCCTTTAAGGCACTCAAGCTTTCAATGGAAACTATCCCATATTAAAGTAAGCACCAAGTTTAACAGGAAACTATAACACAAATCTACTGTAAAGGACATAAACTACTATGAACTGGATGAAATATGATGTATGATAAACTATTAAGAGCAATTATCATGTAATTTTGAACCTGATATCTTTATTATTAAGTCCATTAGTAAAAATATACTTAAACTTACAATATTTTTAGATTATTTTGTAAATTTTGGAGAAAATTCGGACTGGTCGAACAGTAAATACGACTGTGGTAAATGCAGGTAGGCAGTTCCTAGAGACAGTATCTTATGAACGGATACCAGGTCACAGTCGTAAGCTGTGTAATTTGACTTGGCATAACCGTTTTATCGTCAGAAATGTCGTCAGGGACTGGTTCATTACAGAAATTCAAGCACGTAACCAACTCCAAGAAGTTAAAAATGTGTGTGGGGGTATACGTACGGTCAGAAGAAGGTTAAGCTTTTAAAACTGCTAGAGGACACAGTTTCTTATTTCTCTCGTGAGTTCAGGCAATGGACAATATATATAAGGCCTGTGCGATTTCTAGAACCTTCTCGTTTGTCATCTTGTCCTGCCATGCTAAGCCCGAGATCTTTCGTAAACAACGCATGTAACATAAGTTAAGACGACGGCGACGTTCTTGTTTTGCATACGATGTCCAGGTTTCAGCTCCGTACAAGAGTATGCTTAAGATGGAAGCCTGAAAGACAACCATCTTGGTCTTAGTAGTATGGTGCTTATTGTACCATACCCTTGTACCTAGCTTCCCAAACATGGTTGCCGCCTTGCCAATACGGATGTCGATCCGTCGAGAGCATTCGAAAAATGTGGTGTTTACAGACGAATATCGGATATCATTAAGTTATCGTGAAGGTCGTCAGAGTTCTTACAGGCACAAAAATAAAAGGTTTGCCCCATGTGCCCCTTGAAACTGTGGTGTGCCAAGGTGGTTCAATAATGTTTTGGGTGGCATCATTTACGGAGCTTGTACTTAGACTTAGTTATTTTTTAAAGTGGTGGTGTAAACGCAGAAAAATATGTTACAGAGGCTTAAGAACCTCATGTAATGCCAATTGCACCATTTATTGGGGAATAATTTCTGTTAATCCATGATAGTTCCCGGCCACACATCCCTAAAAATCACAACTGAATACCTGAATAAGGGTGTGATTCGAAAATTACTATGGCCTCCTTAAAGTTCAGACTTAAATCTTATGGAACATGTCTAGGACAATTAACTAAATGTTACAGTTTTTATGGCTGTTTCTCATTTTGTTGATTTTTCAAGAAATTTTGTTCATTAAATGTTTTTAATTCATACTTGTAATTAAGTAAAATATTTGATAATACCGAAAAATACTGGGTAATGTAAATTTTTTCGAAATTATAGACAATATTAAAGGTGGGCCCTTGAATGTATATTAAGGTAAGCGACAAATTAAAGTAAAGTTATGTATTGTGTTTTAACGTAAAGGTCATATTGTGAGAATTGTACAAAACTTTTGTTTAATGTAAGGGACTGAATTGCATTTCAGAACTATTTACATTATTTTTTCTAACACGTAAAAATATTTACGTCCGTTAAATTAATTTTTTAGTATAAAAAACAGTCTAGACCTTCGAAAACGTGTACTGTAAGGGACATTTTTTTAACGATAGAGAAATTTCAAATATACCAAACGATAGAGCGTGAAATTCCGAATCCAACGGTATATATAACTCATTTTGGCCAAAATGTCCCTTACGTTAATTGATACTTCTGGTGTCGATATGGTATACAAATTTTAAGACCGTGTAAAATGTTACCACACTATAGGCACTCATTTATTCAGAGCTCAATAATGTATTGTTATTCATGACATATTCTGCAATTGACAAATAAAAGAAAATCGAAATACAATATTCATGAACATCAAAAATTCCGACCCTTAGAATCCAAGCAATTTTCGAGATGAAAAAAAATGCGACAAATCCTAATTCACCCCTGGGTCCCCCATTATTGGCATCCAATCTTACCCCGATACTTGGCTTATCAACATTCGGACACCATAACAGGCATTTCGTAGTCTCATACATATTTTAAGGGTGCACACCCCGTTTGGTCAACTGTCAGTAATGATTTGCTGCTGTTTCCCCACCAAACGCCCCCGAGAAACACGTCCAATTATATGAGACATATGGAACTGGTGAATTTTTGTTTGGTTTTGAATATTTGCGTTGGATATCCGAGGTCTTGTAATACTGGTTGGCCTATAGGATCAGGGGCGTTAGAAAAAGTTAGATTATCTACTATTTTTTCGGACGCACGACTGCCGCCCGTACCGGGGTGGATATCGGCGGAAAATATGGCTTCCTATTCGTATATATTTGGATTTTTGTAGTGTCTCTATTTACGAATATTCTAGTCAATGTTTGTTATGGTTAAGAGGTACAGTTGTATTTTTATAGAAGACCATATAACAGTATCGGACCTGATAGAAAGCAAGAATATCTAGAAATGAAAGGAACGGATTGTAATAAAAATATAATATCATACTCCGGCCTCTACTATAATACTAATAATGCCTTAATCTACATACCGTTTTCTTTTCTGCATTGTAGCTGTACTTGCAATTAAAAATATTCCTACCTTAAAAATTAATAGTACCATTTTGGTGGCCTACTGGTTGAGCTTACGAATGTGGCGAAAAGTCTAAAGTTTCTCTAAGCTCAATCACCTGCAATCCTAGAAGTTAGTTCCCTAAAACGACGGTGAAGTATAATATTATAATGCTACTAGCTGACCCGTGCCCACTTCGTTAGGCGGCGAAAAAAACACGTCACTTTTTTAAACATATTTCATTACTACTCCACTCCTTTCAGTCATAGCGCAATACTATAGCCTATGACACTCCCCGATAAATGGACTATTCAAAACAGAAAGAATTTTTAAAATCGGTTCAGTAGATCCAGAGATTACCCCCTACAACGTCACAAACACACAAACTTTACCTCTTTATAATATTAGTATAGATTTGCCTATATTGTCTAAGCCTATCTTACTTTACTCAAGAAGTTAAACACAGATATTTTATATAAAAATATCAACTCTTCAAACCACATTATTACTCAACGCAATCGAAATGTCTTCACCAGACATAGGTTTTCACTGCACAAACAAACATTTAGGTTTATTTGTATAATGTCGCAACGTGACACCGCCATTGGTCTGCGGATTCGGCACGGCAAATAGCATTTTGTGGATAGGCAAACAACTTGCTTTTGGCTATCATGTTTCTTAGCAATATACCTACTGTCCTGAACTTTTCTCCAAATTTTGTTCTTTAAATATCAAAAGATTAGCCTTAAAGTAGTTATTTAATCAAATTTATTATATGCGGTGACGGAGAAAGAATTCAATATGTCACCACCTCATCTCATCCCATGGGTGTCGTAAAATCCGACTAAGGGACTATCCGTGAATATTATCTTTACGAATTTAAAAGAAGGAAAACTTGAAATTGAACCCGATACCAATCCGTCTGGCCAGCGTAGTATTAGTATGCCAAGTATCCCTCCGTCCCGGGAGAAGGCCTGTTCCTGCAGTGGGACAATAATGGGCTGTTATGATAGCCTTAAAGTAGTTATTTAATCAAATTCATTCAATGAGCTTTGCTTACTTTAACAGGTTAAAGCCTTAAATAAAGAGCGGTCTAAGAGCGCAGCAGAATCTCGCGACTGCCGTACTGATTTTGGAGGATATGCTACACTAAAACATTTTTAGGAAACAGATCGTTAGTAGGTGTATGTGAAAATATAATAAAAGAAAGCTATTCATTTAGTTTTTTTAAGGGCGTCACCAATGCTGAATTACCAGCCATGTTCTACTCTTGACCATGGCTGGTGTAACCTGGCCGAAACGTCGAGCGGCTCAAGGTAAATAATTTAAGTGTTTATCTAAAATCTACACACGTTAATACCCGATAATATTAGTATAATAATAAAATGAAACGCGAAACTTTTTAAGTTAATAGTTATAACTTAACTACTCCCTATTATGAAAGAAATGCTCACTTTAAACTTTGTTTTAAGGAAATAATCTATCTTTAAACCTAGTTTAAAGAAATGTATTAAAAAAAATAACTAAAAGCATAAATTTTGTATGTAAACACATTTACAAGGTAAATTGTTATATCAAAATATTATTTGCACAATCAAGTTTGTTGAAGCATCACAAATAAGTTATCATAACTTGTTATAACGCTGAGAAAGAAAAAAATATGTTCATGTTTGTTCGCCCTCAAATATACAAAACTAGCTTGTAGATTATTTTGCAGAAGCGACTATTACAGGGTGTAAGTTTTCTGCCTACAAATGTAAGCTAGGAAAGACGGATTTATTGTTGTAATCTTACTATAAAGCGTTAAAAAAATAATTATAGTGATGGACATTTTTAAAATAGAACATTGGAATGATACAAGTAAATAACAGATTTTAGTTATTTTTATTTTACATATTGATTAGGTATATTCCGGATCCCGTGCGGGGACAGACACCTATGGTCTGTTGGAATACTCGATGGGTTTTTCTTCACATTAACTCATTAAAATTATTCTAGTTGACTTTTACGATACTTTTGAAATTTCACCATTCATTCACAGAGAATCATCATCATAGCCCATTATTGACCCACTGCAGGGACGGGCCTCCTCCCGTGACGGAGGGATACTTGGCCTACAAATACCACGCTGGCCAGACGGATTGGTATAGGGTTTAATTTCAAGTTTTCCTTCTTTTTACTTCGTAAAGATAATATTTACGGTTAGTCCCTTAGTCGGTTCTTACGACACCCATGGGATGAGATGGGGGTGACATATTGTATTTTTACTACGTCATCACACGGACAATTCACAAAGAATGAAATAGTAAAATTAAATACATAAGTAAGACATTTTATAACTTCTATTCTATCTGGAAAAAAATCACTTCTGCGAAATAACAAAATAGGTAGAATACTAGTGTAACAATTTAAATTTAGTTGGAAGTCCAGACAGTCAATCACGCACGGTCGACGCTTACTCCGCTCCGTCTGACGGAATAAAAGTTACCTAACACTTTTATTACTTTCATATGTACTTATGTGTATTACCATCATTTGTACCTTATTATTAGATTTGCTTTTTACTCTCATAGCTTATAGGTATAAAACTTGTCAAATTATTTTACAAGGTTAATAAAATAATTAATATTAAAAAGAGGTAAAGTTTGTGTGTTTGTGACGTTGTAGGGGGTAATCTCTGGAACTACTGAACCCGTTTTAAAAATTCTTTCTGTGTTGAATAGTCCATTTATCGGAGAGTGTCATAGGCTATATAGTATGACGCTATGACTAATAGGAGTGGAGCAGTTATGAAATATGTTTAAAAAAAGGACGCGTTTTTTTCGCCGCTCAACGAAGTGGGCTCAGCTAGTTTTATTTAAATTTAGTTGGAAGTCCAGACTGTCAATCACGCACGGTCGACGCTTACTCCGCTCCGTCTGACGGAATAAAAGCTTTGCATGACCTGAACACAACACTTTTATAACTTTCTTACGTATTTATGTGTATTAACATCATTTTGTACTTTTTTATTAGATCTACTTTCTATTTTAACTTAATAGGAACATATCTCGTAGGTATAAAACTTTTCAAAGTATTACTAGGTTAGGTTTATAAATATTATTATGGTACTGTAAAAAGTTTTTTATTTAATAATTACCTATAAAGCTTTAGGTAAAACTATATTATATTTACGGAGGTAGGTGACGTAAATTATCTTGATTTTACAGTAGCAATAATAAAGAAAGCCAATTTGGTAGTTATACTGTTTTTTATAGGTACCTACTGTTTTTATTTACTAAATAATATCTCTTAATAATGGGTTGTCTACACATAACTGTCTCTAAAAATGTATTTTCACTTATCCTACATTAAAAACCTTGTGCTGATTTACTTACTAGCGAGGTCTTGTTTAAAGTATCACCATTAAATACCCATAAGTAGTCCTTAGAATACAATTATGTTAAATTAATTACATTTCAAACATTAAACACAAAACAATATATTCATATTTACAAAAAAACACTTCTTAGATCCGTATCTAGCAACACACTATTGACTTCTAACCCTCCATATGTCGTAAGCAAACAGTTGCATCTTAACCCTTCGACTGCAAAATCCCTATCTCGTGAGAACACGGAAGACACAATAACTGCACCTGGTTATAACTGTTTTGAGACAAAAGACAAACCCTTTTATTTCCGCTACGGGTCGATAGGACCCATAAGAAAAGAAAAGGGTAATCATGGGTTAGACAAATGACAGGTGAGAACAGATGCTTCCTAATTCGCGTGAAATTATATTTTTCAACAAAGAAAGTTTTTGATTATATCTCGTATACGTTGATGATAAGTGAAAATTAATATATCTTTGTGTTTTCAATTTAGTTTTTTAAGCATTGTGATAAAAGAAATTAATTAATTGCCTCCTTGGCACGGCTGTCTTCTTCTTTACTATAGCCATGCATGAGCTTGTAGGTCAAAACAATACAAATTAAAAATAATCTATTTTCACAAATAAGATAATCAGTATGTACATTTTTGTGTTTGAGACCTAATTTTACTATCTGTAAAAAAAGCAGTTACTTGTCAGATTTCCTCTTTCCTTACAATTTGGTAGGAGTTTAATTATTTTTTTTACTTGTTTTAAAAAAACAGCTTAACTGTACCATTTTGTGCGTTTCGCCAAAAGTGGTAGATAGTTTAGAGATGCGATGAAAACAGAAGTTTTGAAAAAATTACCTACCACTACACCCTAATTCATCTGACTTGTGTGGTAGTAGGGCTCCACTCTGGCAGCATTTCGAATAAATATTGGTAGGTTTTCAAATAACTTACCACATTGAATATTAAAAAATGTCCCTTAAAAAGAACTACACCTTATTAAAATAAAACATCACAAATACACAGAAAACTATTCACATTTTAAAAACCGTCTCAAATTAATCAAAAGGACCGCTACCTTTACAACTCCTACAATTCACGTCAATCTTCAATACTAAAACCTCTTCAAATAATTAATACTCATTGAGAACGGTCAACCCTCCAAATGTCAGGCCGGATATAAACTAACCGCCTTTTCTTTACGCTCCCACAAAAAAAAACGACACCTTTGTCAAAAAAGGGTTGAAAAAAGAACTACCTTCGCAATGTTCCGCCAATTTTGCTTTCAAGGGAAATTAGATATCCTCTTATAAACGGGTTTTAACCCTTTGTGTGCGTGTGGGAAGAATTGCGGGATCGTATTAGATGTCTAACGGGAGTGTTGTCTTTTTAGCACCTGATCTGACATATGTGAGAGTTTTACTGGCGCTTACCGTTACTTAAGGATGGGTAACGGTTCATTGATCAATGTAACTATTCTTGAAATATTACTGCTTTTTTTAAGAATGTACCTATATTAAAAGACTAACTTTACTTGGTGCTGATGGGTCTTATCCAAGAAGTTATGTAAAAATGTAACTGTGTTTATGAGGAACAGTAGCTAGTGGAACCAAACAGCTACAGGACATAATGACGGTCCTTTTGTAGACATCACCTTAACTTTGCATTGCTGCCGTCCTGTAGCGACGATAACTATATCATACCATCAGGTAGGCCGCTTGTTTGTCTGTCACCTTTGAGTATAAACAAATAACCTATATATAACTTTGTAGAGATATCACTGTACAGCACAGCAATACAAGAATATTTAATCAAATACCATAACATGTGAATTTGCATTTCTACTCTCATACGCGAATAAGGAAGCTGTAGATATAAAAAGAGGTTGCGAGTGTTGAACGACATTTCTCGTTGGAACAGAGCGTCCGGCGGGCATTAGTCATCCTTGTTGAGAGGTATCCTATGGGAAATTACGTGCGGGGCCCTGTAGCGACCGCGCCGCATCACTCGGCGAGTAAGCGAAATATGTTACGGCTTTACTTTTGTATTGCTTGCTATTTTAGGGTTAATATGTTGTATTGAGATGGTTAAGTAATCTAAGATATGTTTTTCTTATAAACGGCTACTAAGAGCCAAGCCCTGCAAAAATTACTAGACGATTTTTATAGACGATAAAACTACGAAGTCTAATAATTTTGTTCTTGGGATACGAGCCCAACGTGTTGCCAGCCATGCAATACCTACCTACTAGCCATCGGGTTTTTATCAAGTTTTTTTTGTCAGGAATATGGACTTAATTAGTACTACTTCGGTTTAAAGAAGGCTTTTACGACACCCTTCGGATGTGTGATGGGTGAAGAAACCTTCTACTTTAGTTTGTCTTTATATATAACATAATTATCATACTTATTCCAAAATATCTTAGATACTGTATTGTTCTAGTAAAATATTTTCTATAAAATATTATAATCTAATATTGCATGGGCGAACGCTCAAAGCTCAGCTCATTCGATCGTTATTGATATGGTTTTAATCCACCTTAGTAGAGAATATTGGAAAATTTTGTGTTACATATTTATTAATAGCGAATACCTGATATATATTTATAAGAGTTATTATAAATAAGATTTTTATTATGGTAAGGTTTTGTTAGAGAAATGCCAAGTTAACAAATAAATAATTCTCTTCCTTATCCGTGTGGTGACGGAGTAAGAATACAATATGTCACCACTCCATCTCATTACATGGGTGTCGTAGAAACCGACTAAGGGACTATCTGTGAATATTATCTTTACATTGAAAGAAGGAAAACTTGAAATTAAACTCTATACTAATCCGTCTGGCCAGCGTGGTATTAGTAGGCCATGTATCCCTCCGTCACGGGAGGAGGCCCGTCCCTGCAATGGGACTAATGTCCCAGGTGAGGATTAATATGGGCAGTTATGAATCCACTTCCTGAAGAGAGCTCTTTAGCAAGAGGACATAAAGGTCAGTACCAGCGCCGTAAACACTTTATCCGTGCTTTAGTGTAAAAATGTTAGGTACTGTGCTTAGATTAAAGGGTACAGTAGCATGTTGTGAAATTACAGGGCTGTGAGGTTTGGCTGCTTATGTCTACGTCAAACAACGGCTTGACCATATTCTGGCATACTAAGTTCAATTAGCGATGGTTACTATTTACCGTCCCGTGGGCCTTTTACTAAACATACACCGTAAGTATCTTGCAATCATATCAAGCTTGTAAAATCGACGATACGATACCTAAAACGAGAAGAAGTGGTGGCATTTTATATTTTATTACTACTCGGTCTCCGTGTGGTGACGGAGTAAGAATACAGTGTGTCACCACCCCATCTCATCCCATGGGTGACGTAAAAACCGACTAAAGGAGTATCCGTGAATATTATCTTTACGTAATAAAAAGAAGGAAAACTTGAAATTAAACCCTATACCAATCCGTTTGACCAGCGTGGTATTGGTGGGCCAAGTATCCCTCCGTCACTTGAGGAGGCCCGTCCCTGCAGTGGGACATTAATGGGCTGTTTTGATGACTACACGGTAAAATAATATTGTTACACATAGGTTAGAAACTCTATGTGTGTGCCCAATGCCATGACAACAGCATTTTTCAGATGATGAACTACCTCTTTTCAGTTAGCGATAATCGAATTACCAATACATAATCAATATATAGAATATATAATCGAATACTTGGACGTATCCTCAGTAATGTTATATTGATGATTCTGGCACAGACTGATTAATGGTTCCGCAATGTTCGATACAATAAGAACTCCATGCCTTGAACATTTGCGGATTAACAATAAACGCTTACATTGAGTACGTTTTGATACATTGGCGGTTTTGCACAAACTTTTTACGTCAACTTCAATGTAAGCCAGCATTGGATGTTAAACTTCGCGGTATTATGTGTATTGTACGATGTTCTTGTACGAGGTTTGAATTTAGGGTTGTCGCCAGAACGGTGACTTGTAATTTCGTGGTGTGTATTATGTTGCGTACGAAAAATATACTGCCTAGATGGACTTAATGTTTATCCTATTTTAGTTATGGTTATTTTTTTTGGTTTAATTTCCATATTTATTACAGACAAGCAAGAAAACTACGCATGCTGGAAAATGTATGGCCTATAATATTTTACTGCATTGTCTTCACAATGTAAATGATTTAACTGCGTACTGAGTTTCGTTTCAAAACTTTTAGCATACGATTTGTTCGTTATCTAGTTAGTTGTGGCAATTTACAAATAGACTACATGCTAACGATACAAAACGCGCTTATATTCTGCAAATACCATAAACATACCTACCGAAAAAACAATCAACACAATAAACACAATGTCCATCTGGGAACATGATCTAACCCCGGGACTTAGAATATTTCCAGGTTTTAATTGGCTGGTTATTCTACCTCGGCTGAGCTAACCACTGAAGTTGCAGTGCTGGCGTCTTATCTATCAAGCCAAGAGTAACTAACCCGGAAGGTTTAGTGGTAGGGTACTCCCTTCTTGAAGGAGAAGTCCTCACACCTACCGCAAATTTCTAAAATCTTGGTCATTACATCTAACTAAAACTATTAATAAATACGTTCGGCCTTTACATTAATACCTATTTAGTTTTTTTTTTGGGTAAGTATATATGATGGTCTTAACTTTAACAATTTTTTTGCGACTTTGAACGGTTTAACATAAAGGATCGATAGAGAAAAAAATCTGACTAAATTGGTCATTATCATCATCATCATCATAACAGCCCACTAATGTCAAAGTAAGTGAAAGGGCCTCCTCCCGTGACGGATACTTGGCCTACTAATACCGCGCTGGCCAAACGGATTGGTAGATAACATTCACGGATAATCTCTTAGACGGTTTATACGACACCCATGGAATGAGATGGTGTGGTGACATATTGTATTCTTACTCCGTCACCACACGGAGAAATTGGTATATTTAACTCATTTTGGCCAAAATGGTTTATACGCTAATTGAACCCAGAGGTATCGATAAATATAATTCATACGAAAATATGGGATGTATGTACAACGTGTGTACAAACTCCGTAACCAAACGGATAACCGCATCTCTAAATTAAACCCAAAATTCTATTAGAACTTGTTGTTTATTCAATTTACCCCTTACACGTTAACACTACTGGACTCCATCCATACCCCGCGGTGTTCAAATTAATGCACAGTGGGCGGCTTTCACACATTATTGTATAATCATTGTTGTAAAAAATTATTTACTGGTTTTCCTTTATGTATGTATTTTTATTTCATCATAACAGTTCCTTAATGTCCCATTGCAGGGCTTTCTCCAGTGAAGGAGGGAAACTTGGCCTGATTATATTATGTCGGCTAGACGGCTTGGTATATCTATACCTATCTATACTAATATTATAAAGAGGTAAAGTTTGTGTGTTTGTTTGTTTGTGAGTTTGTGACGTTGTAGGGACGGGGGTAATCTCAAAAAAAATATTTCTATGTTCAATAGTCCATTTATTTATCGGGGAGTGTCATAGGCTGTCTGTATAGTATCACGCTATGACTAATAGGAGTGGAGCAGTAATGTAATATGTTTAAAAAAGCGACGCGTTTTTAGGAAGCTTTACTTTTTTACTGAATATTGTGTAATTGTCTATTACTCGCTTTTATGGCGAATGAATTGATTTACTGTATATTTGGTTTGAAATGGAAAGGTGAACCCCGTTATTCTAAGTCGTTCATATTATGGGCAACTTAATTTAAATATATTTACTTGAAATGAAATATCTACAAAATATTTTCAAACTCAAGTACCTATGCTTTATGTAGATAGCTCACCGACCTAAAATAGTTCAGGAAATAATTAACAGGTTTTAATATATTTTCTTAACAGTTTTTACCTATTTTATAAATTTTTTTAACATTTCTAAAACATTTAATTAATTAGATAAAAAATCAACATAAGGCCGAAACGTGACAGTTAATTATGACATGATCATTAACGTTCCATTTTTTAAATTTAACTGACGAGCTCAAATGCTGTCGGTTCAAAAATCAATGGATTTTTTATATTAATGGTTAACCCTTTGTTGCTGGGACCAATCGATTTCCGAACCCCGATATAATACAATGCACATTTTAAAATTTAAAATCCGATATCTGTACAGAAGATTTTTTTATGGGACTACGATGCATTTTTAACCCTTCACCGTATGTCTATCTGGTTCAGTGGTTCTCAAAATTACTACCTAATCTGTCATTGTTATATGTAGATCTTTCTCTGTTCCTTTCCTTCTTTTAATATCTAATTGCTTGGAAGGGCGTTTTCCACTGATAAAGGCAAAACCTGGCTAATTAATGTTATTTTGGCAAGGTTTCTTTCGAGTTTGCCTCAGAACGTATGTCCAGAGAATGCAATTGAATTTTTCTCAGTCAAGTTCAAGATTCTCAAGGAATGAGATCAGTGATATTTCGTATTCTTAGTACACACTGACTTTTTTTCTCTAGATCATTTTATCTACGGAGTATGAAATTAAGTAGGTACGGTACGTGTAGCTTTTTTATCTTTATTATATTTAACTATATAAATTATGTACATATTTTCATGAATTAATTAAATAAATGATTTCATAATACTAAATAATAACACTCTACTTTGTGCAACAAATAATTATACTAATTTTAAATAGCATAAGTGAGAGCATTTTAAAAACGGTTAACCAAAAACTTTGAGAACCTACAACAGAGGATTGAGTAACCGCACGGTGTCTGTACGTGACAATTTAAACAAATTCTGTGCCATTTGGCTTCTGGGGTGGCATACTTTTTAAGGACTTATTTTGAATAAAAAAAAGCTCCATTGAACGTCATTCACCCAACGGATGGATGCGGGATAAGTGTGTGGTCCGTAATGAGCGCAAGCTCTTGTACTAAAAGGTGGGTACACTTTTTTTATTTTACATACAGCGTGAAAGAAAATAGTATACTACCACTACGTGTTTAGTAAAAATAGCTTTTGTGACATTATAAATGTTAGTATAAATTAGGAAACATTTAAAAATATACAGTATACTATTTAAAAACATAATAATATGCATGTTTTCAATAGTCTACAATATACATAACATCGTCCTATTGTATGTGTAACTCAAGTAACAATGATTACTTAGTAAATAACGAATTAAAAACTTTTTCATAAACACCAAAAAGGTTTAAGTATTCTTTAGAATTGGAAAAGTAGGTATATAGTTATTTTTTTCATTGGATACCTTTTGGAAAATCAATCAGACTTAATCAATTACATTTTAATGTTTATGTTGTAATAAACTCTAATAAATTAAGTGAAATATGCTACTTGACTTGATGTTGTTTACAACTTAAGTGTTTATATTATCTAAACGCTGTAAGCTAACTATATAATATTTAATGACAAAGCTAATTATGATTGAAAACAACCTGTTCGAAATGGTACGTAAAAATACGTAGTAAACTAATAGTAAGGTAAAAATAAAATATTAATAGTAAGTACTTAGACGTACGCCATTGACGGTGCTTAGTTATTAAAATTTACCTAAATACTTCTGCAGAGCATTATAGATTTTTTTATAATGCTAATAATTATAGATATTTTCTTAATTATTATTACACAACAATGTCTAACAGTTTATTTTTTTTAAATATTACCAGGTTCTTAAAAGATTCTATACCAAAAAGTAAAATGTTTAGGCACAACAAACTGTAACACGCATTAAAACATATCTTCCCATCCAACCCCAAATCAAAACAGTACAGTAAACATTCTGTTCCATATCTCAGTGACTAGTGAATATTTAATATTTTCGCGCCATATGCGATCCCATTGACAATGGCGAGCGGATCCCGAACGTAGCCACGCTTTCTTCCAATAATCCCTTACCCCTGGAGATGGAGTTAGCCGACCCTACAGACAGGATTTAGAAACGCTGAAGGTGTATAAAAAATGCTGTGCGCATTGATAGGGTTAATATTTTTGTGACGTCAGCGGAGTTTTATAAGTTATGAAGGATCGATAAGTTATGTTATGGTAATGTTGCTTGATATGCTTGATTTTTTTTTAGGTAAAATAAGTTTTTTGTTTAATTTTATGGATGAATAAGATATTTTGATAGACTACATAATTTAAGCAGAGTCATACACGCAGAAGTTGCTCAAGTTTGAATTTAACAAGCGCAAAAACAGTTCAGAAATAAAGGATAACCAATGGCCGTCATGAAATAGTTTTCCTCGTCGCGTCGCCATAATTTTGCCAATTTAACCTCACAATATTTTGTGGGAATTATTTAAGTAATTTGATTAAAAATTAAACATACAAACATACTTGATAACAAAAAGGTCAATGTTTTATTTTTTAAACAAAACTCTAAATGGTTTCAACAATATTAGCCTTTAATCGCAGTCCACTGATGGACATAAGCTCTTCATAATTAAGTCGCGATTAAATAACTTTACTACCAAAAAGTGAAATACTTAAAATTTTCAATTTAGTATCGCCAATAACAATCGCTTGGACTATCCATCACTGGTCCACCCACACCGTGTTTCTCTCAGATATCATTTATTAGGGAGAGACAGACCAATTTATATAAGGGAGGGGTCACTTGTAATTGAATGTAAAAAAATCGTCCATTTTGTAACATAACGAGCGGCGCCCAATATGGGGCTGTCTGTATAATTATAATATTAAATATACACCCTATGGTGATTGTATAATTTATATATTGTGTGTGTATTTACTTATCTAGGACTACACGAGTGTGTTTTATCTTTATTTTATTACTTAAATATTAGAAAAAAAAATATTTGCTTCTTTATCGTTTAGTTAGTGACCAACCTGGTTTCGATAGTTGTTTAAGCTGTCCATGTGCTTTTGGCGCGGCTTAAAGACTGTGGTCACTGCGACCAACTCTTTACTTGCCCTCTGAAGCGCGGAAACACTCAAATCAAATACTACTAAGCGGTCCCATATATCTATGGAATAACCTAGATGACGCGTCATCGCGGTAACAAATATATTTTACTTCATCCTATGTTTATAACTCTGTCTATGAAAAACATTTTGATTGACTTATTTTCAAGACTTGATAACTAAACCGAAGAATATTTTAGATATAACATTTTTTTGGCACTGTGAAAGGGTTAACCCTTTCACAGTGCCGCCAGCAGACACAATAGTAAAACAATGCACATGTACCATATATGGTACATGGGACTGGGAATGTGTTAAACAGCAGTAAACCATGGAACCTGTATTATAAAGATGAATCTCGCACTAAAGAATATCAAGCCCTATCGCAAGGACTTTTGCAAACACCAATTGACCAGATCCTAATAATATCTAGCTAGGACAGAAATTTAAGGTTCACATAATCAAATTTATTGTCCTGTATAAGGTTCGAAAGCCTTCTTCGGCAGCCTTATACGCACATTTTGCAAATAAAGAAAGAAATAAAAGACACGCAGACGGCATATTATAAATTACAGAAACGATATGATCTAAGCATATCACCATTTAAAAGTTCAAAGAGTATCTGAGCCACCCCCTGGACAAGTGGTGTCGGGTCGAGGTATATGTTACAAAAATCTCCGTATCTCCCTACGAGAATCACATGCTCGCCCGCACACGCCTACATACATTTTGTATCTGTATAGAGTTTACTGGAAGCGACTACAACTAACAAAAAAATATTCCTGTAAAAAATATTTTTAGCAACAAAATACGCGTTACGCTATGTTTCCATAAGGATAGACAATAAGTAACTACTTCTTACTTCATTACGATATTTTATAGGGTCATCATAACAGCCCATTACTGTCCCACTGCAGGGACGGACCTCCTCCCGTGACGGAGGGATACTTGGCCTACTAATACCACGCTGGCCAAACGGATTGATATAGGGTTTAATTTCAAGTTCTCCTTCTTTTTACTTCGTAAAAAAAATATATACGGATAGTCCCTTAGTCGGTTTTTACGACACCCATGGGATGAGATGGGGTGGTGACATGTTGTATTCTTACTCCGTCACCACACGGATTTTATAGGGTGCCAGAATTCAGCTACTCGCACAGGTCATTGACATTGCTTAAGTCCCCCATGGCGCAGACTACTGAGAGCCACGTAGCACACTACGTTCCTGTAGTCGAAAGATTTACTTTCGTCTACATTTAGTCATTTAAAGTTATTTCCATATTGGCAGCTGAGCCCTACGGCACCAGACCATACGACATGACGCTTTGAAAATAGCTAAACAAACGTGTTATTTCCTCATCAGCTGAGCTAAGTCTTCTTGCCAAAACTCTCTTTTAAGAGCCCTATTGATGTATCTGGAGTTATTCTAAGAAAAATGTGGTTTTGACTGCTTGAAAGGATTTATCGTCAATTCTAACATGAGTTTACGGTACATGAGTATCTTCTATTTAACATTAAACATGTACCTACATAAACTTTACTTTGTTTTGACTTTGTATTTCCAGTAGGTTATTACTTGTGTTATTACAAAGGTGTAATAACAAGTAGCTTTATTGCATTTAAGCATATATTTCTGTTCCTTTATTCATTTATTTTTTAATGAATTCCTTTGTTGCTTCACTCAAATTCAAAATTTATCTTGCCACATCTAGTAAAACTCTATATCACCTAAACCTATAGTTACAATACAGCTTTTTATACATTTTCTGATACATTTCTTTTCCAATGCATCTTCAGGGGCAATATTATTTGTGATAGTGTACGTGATGCGTTTTGAATATAGAGTGTGTTTTAATAAACTACACGTCTGCTCTATGTATTTATTTAGAATTGGATTTTGGTTTTTTTTTTGTATATTTTGTGAATGGAAAAAGAGATTTGATTGTAGGCTTGCGATTTTTTTTCTTGGGATTATTTTTATTCGCGTTATTATTATGCAACGCCAATTAATGATGGTGATCATGATCACTTACGTGGCTTAGTTCTTAACGAACATACCTAAAGGTTGGATTCATTGAATTTTTGTGTGCACTATCATGAATGTTTGGCTTGGACTAAGTGTTTCTATACATTCATTGTGTTTAACTTATGTTATGTGCCAGGCTAAGTAACGACGTCAGATAGTATGAGTGTTCCCCCTCAAAATAACAGTCTGTCCTGGTCGCTGTCGTAGTGGCAGCATTCGTTAACCACGTCCGAGGCCAATGTCTTTAACAGTACTCGACGCTTGGTTGTTAAAATAGTAGAACCATATACCTTAACTCCATGTAATAAAACCCATTTTTAAACGAAACAGTACCCAGACATACAAGTATAACAAAGTTACACCAAACAAAAAATAACACAACGAAATACAAAATACAATTCTAAACAAACACACCTATCAAAAAACAAGTACATTTTTATTTATCCACATAACACTAAAACGCGTACGAAACAAATACAGATAAGTGGGAAATATCATCGAACGTTTAGTATCAGATCACGTACTACTTATATAAGTAAAAGCTCATATTCTTTACGAGGTGTAACATCTAGTGACGCTTACTGGGTACGTGATACGTGACCCCACGAGTTGTTGAGGGTTAAGTTTGCATACGAGAATACCTGCCAAATTATTATTAGATACAGTATTTTAATGAATTCGATATCATTCTGTATCTTTATAATACTATTTTTACGGGCCTTACTCGCGGTGTTACTAATTATCCTAGATACTCGTTATACAGGGTGTTTGGTACATCGTTTGCCAAAATGACATAGCTAATAGAAGAGGTCATTACCCGTCTTTCCTCACTCACCTAGCCGGTTTTAACCTCAACATATTTTAGATATCGATGTAAAGCTATTTTTAAAAGAAAACCCAATATTTACCATGAACACTTAAATTTTAAAAAAAAATCCTCCGTGAGTCCTCATAATTATGTTTTGTTTTAAAGTTTAATACTAGGAGCATCAAATAAATTCATAATAGCTCACCTAAAACGTCAACTTTTTGTTTATTGACTTATTATAAGTATAGAGACAGGTAAAATTTAAAGATATGATCAACTTCACAGTACAATAAAAAAATAAATAAAAGAGAGAAAGTTCTTCCATTTTCTGAATAAATGCCTTACTTTATCCTCTTTCCATTGGTATACAACATGTTACAGAATAGTAAATAGTTTTTCTACAAAACATGTGTAATACATAATTCGAAGTAAAGAAAACACGTTTGATGAATAAGCAAAGGTAAATTTACTAGCTATAATTGCTATAATTGATACATTCTAGCGTACTTACCTAGTTACTTTAGCTTTTTTTGTAACTGCACTGGGTCTAGTTTATCACATTTGAGTTAATTTTAATATAATAAAAGAAAAAAAAATTTCACCATTTACTATAGCGTCAATAATTACGATTAATGTTAGGCATCAAACGTGTTTTCTTTACTTCGAATTATGTATTACACATGTTTTGTAGAAAAAATATTTACTATATTAGACATTTTGTATACCATTGAAAAGAGGATAAAGTAAGGCATTTATTTAGAAAATGGAAGAATTTTCTCTCTTTTATTTATTTTTTTATTGTACTGTGAAGTTGATCATATCTTTAAATTTTACCTGTCTCTATACTTATAATAAGTCAATAAACAAAAAGTTGACGTTTTAGGTGAGCTATTATGAATTTATTTGATGCTCCTAGTATTAAACTTTAAAACAAAACATAATTATGAGGACTCACGGAAGAATTTTTTTTTTAAATTTAAGTGTTCATGGTAAATATTGGGTTTTCTTTTAAAAATAGCTTTACATCGATATCTAAAATATGTTGAGGTTAAAACCGGCTAGGTGAGTGAGGAAAGACGGGTAATGACCTCTTCTATTAGCTATTTCAATTTGGCAAACGATGTACCAAACACCCTGTATAAATACCTAGGTTTTTCTCCGACGTTTCGGCCGACTTGCAAGGGCCGTGGTCGCGGAGGGACTGAAAATAGTATTATGTATACAAATCGCGATAATTTAAAATCTATTATTCTGTATCTTGATAAATTTATAAAATTAATGATTACTTTACGTACGATTACTATGGGATGCCAGGAACACGTAAGCTAAAAATATTTATTAGATGCCTATGTCTAGTACTGGACGTCAATTGGCTGATATGTTATTTTAAGTAAAAGCTTATATTCTTTACGAGGTGTAACATCTAGTTATGCTTACTGTACGTGATACGTGACCCCACGAGTTGTTGAGGGTTATAGGGTATATAAAATAAGTTTGAGAAAATGTGACAAATTATTATTAGACAATATATTTTTGTTATTTTAATAAAATAGGTATTAATTAATTTTTTTTTTTATTAATTTTTCTCCTCAAAACAGTGAAAGAAAGACGAAACAAGGAAATCCCATCTATTGCAGAACAGAAAAGATAATATTCACATCTATAAACGACTCGAAGTAGAGTATTGATGCCGATAACAATAATTACTTACCCAATTTTATTTACTTAGATGAAATTTTAATTTCTGTATCCCGACTAGGAAGCACTTCCAAATATAAACAAATTTTTTATGAAACCTAAATTCAACCAAGTCAGCTTAGGTCTTTGTCAACAGTAATAAACCAACACTAATAGAAAATTGAAACATTCTTTAACAACTTAAACTATAGTCAAATATAGGTTGTAACAGAAAAAAGCAAGTAGAATTAAACTCAAGTGCAAATATTTACGAGAGAATATCTGTCTGATCAAATAAACTACTGTCCCGTGGAGTATCAGCGGGTTAGATGACGTCATAAAACAAAAGTAAGCCCGCAAGAAAAGCATAGAGAACACCAGATCGTAAACTGGTTCCAATAATCCGACGTCGGCGGAAAAAATAGCCATAGTAAAAACTCCTATCCGTACCTAATAACCCGAGAATATTATCAGAGAGTCGTCGGGTCATAACCCGAAATTGGTTTCGGGGTCCGTAAGTCCCCAGTTTTATATGTCGCATTATGAAGGCCGTCAAACGAATTCACGTAGAAAATCGAATCTATATACGGTGATATTGCCGTTTCTCCGTACTGGCTCCGTTCAGATAATAAAATAATATACTGCTTTTTGTGTTACCGATGGTTTGGTGACCGCGCGTCGGCGGTTTTAATTAAACTACCTGCTCGAAATATTGAGAAGCGAATTTGTTGAATACTACGTTATTACGTTACTAGAACGCCCACCGGTTTTGTCAAAGATATTAATTTGATTCTACTAAAATATTTTGCCCTTTTCCTCTGACATTCTCTTTTTAAAGTCTATGATAGAACTAGTTCTGTAACCTTGAAAAATTTATCTTACGTAATCACCGAAGAAGAACGGGTTGGCATAGATTTAAGTATGAATAAATAACTATTTTAGTCATGTCCCAATGACAACTTATAATGTTTAATTATGTTTGCCATGAAGGCTAGAGATGTTACCAGTTAGTTTGTCCATTCATCATACCAGCCCTTAAATGTACCACTGCAGCGACGTACCTCCTCCCGTAATGGAGGGATACTCGGCCTACTAATACTACGCTGGCCAGAGGGATTGGTATAGGGTTTAATTTCAAGTTTTCCTTCTTTTTATTTTGTAAAGATAATATTCACGGATTTTCCCTTAGTCGGTTCCTACGACACCCATGGGATAAGATGGGGTGGGAACATATTGTATTCTTACTCCGTCACCACACGGAGAGTTTGTCCATTGTGTGACACTAAGCTAACAGAAAAAAAATATTAAACTACATTTTAATATTCAAGAATTTCAATTTTAGAAATAATATTTTTGCCCTTTTAACGTTTGAGTTAATGCAACATTTGGTGGGTACGTTATTTTCTCTGCATTGTTCCAAAACACGTAATGTCTAATGGAGTATGTTATAAAAAATTGAAAGCAAATAAGATTTGCAGGTAACACAAAAAGTTTTTTCATTTCGCGAAGCCCACGCTACCGGCTCGCGTACGTGAAATAACAAAAATTTAAGAACAAAAACGTATAAAGTGCCATAAAGGAGCTTTCGTTTGTGCCGCCGCAAAAATCTCTGGGATGGTAGTAATCGGGCATTTTACATAAGAAAATAATATATTATTCAAAATCCACACTGGAGCACACCGCCCCATATACTTATCGGTAATAATGCGAGCTCTCCAACGGGATCTTACAACGCACAGATATAACTCTAATATTACAGAATTTTCAACATGGTTAATTATTTTGTAGCTATTCTGATATTGAAAAAGAATCTGTTGATTTAAAAGATTGTGTAGTTGGATGATTTAATTTACTACAGAAAAAAAAAGCATTACACGTAATTTAATTCAAAATTCGATCGAATCAGGAACCTAAAATCTAACTAAAAAGTTCAATTTCAGTTTTTATGATGTACTTTTATTGATTTACTTACATACTGTGTTCTTAATATTTATTTATTTTTATTATAGGGAAAAAGAAAGACATCCTTTACATTATACCTATTGGATTTCGTTTATAAGATGTAAGACAATCTAATCACGTAAGTAATCTCAGCAGATCATCAGCTTTGTACCAGGTGTTTCATCATCATCATAACAGCCTATTAATATCCCACTGCAGGGACGGGCCTCCTCCAGTGACGAAAGGATACTTGGCCTACTAATACCACGCTGGCCAAACGGATTGGTATAGGGTTTAATTTCAAGTTTTCATTCTTTTTATTACGTAAACATAATATTCACGGATAGTCCCTTAGTCGGTTTTTACGACACCCATAGAATGAGATGGGGTAGTGACACACTGTATTCTTACTCCGTCACAACAGTGAAACAAGGTGTTTAAAACCAAGCAATATGTAATCGTAACTAACGACAGCTAACTAAGTAAAATTACGTAGCAAAATAACAAAATAATACTTATACCCTTTCACTCGAGCTCGCGCCCACGTCGCCGTGGCGCTCACAAATAAAAATAGAAGCAGTAGAGATCCACCTCCGTCGCCCTATTATGATATCTCTTGATTCTACACCCTCACTAGGCTAGCTTATATCATATCATATTTTAACTTAAATATATATTTTATTTTACTTAGTAAATGGGAGATTTTTAAAACCCTGACATAATGACGACCTAATGACGCTGTAATTTGTGTTAGCAACCCGCCACTCCAGAGATTGCAAGTTCGATCCCTGCCCTAGACAATCATTTGTGTGTACAGGCACACAAATGATTGTCTGTGTAGGTACGTAAATTATTGATAATTCTAACTTCAAAAGAATAAATTATGTGAGTAACGTGTTAATACAACGCCATCTAGTCCCTAACTAAGCAGAGCTTGTACTACCTATACATAAGCTACGATACTGTAAGAAGGTATTCGAATCTAGCGGCGGGAGTTGAAACTTCAACAACTGTCTAGCCGTTTAAGCTACAGAATGTTACAATTAAACGGACATACACACCCACAAACATCATCATAACAGCTCAATCCCACTGCAAGGACGAGCCTTCTCCCATGACGGAGGGATACTTGTCCTACTAATACCACGCTGGCCAGACGGATTGGTATTGGGTTTAATTTCAAGTTTTCCTTCTTTTTATTTCGTAAAATATTCACGGATAGTCCCTTAGTCGGTTTTTACGACACCCATGAGATGAGATGGGGTGGTGACATATTGTATCCGTCACCACACGGAGAATATACATGCGACAAAACATTACTCTTCTTTCATACCAGTCAAGTACAAATAGTTTCGTTTTGAAATACGTATTCGAAAAGAGGATGGTGCAGCCCTCACCTGATATTGTCAGTACTACCCCCTTTGATACACCCCTATAAGCCGTATAACGGATTTGGACATTATAATGTACCTAGAAATTATATTTTTGTATTAATTTTTCTTGTCCGTGTGGTGACGGAGTAAGAATACAATATTATGTCACCACCCCATCTCATCCCAAGGTGTAAAAACCTACTAAGAGACTATCCGTGAATATTATCTTTACGAAATAAAAAGAAGGAAAACTTGAAATTAAACCCTATATCAATCCTTCTGGCCAGCGTGGTACATATTTGTAGGTCAAGTATCCCTCCGTCACGGGAGGAGGCCCTCCCCTTCAGTGGGACATTAATGGGCTGTTATGTTACGTAGTCAACATTTACGACAGCCCCATCACCCCACAGCCAGATAGTTACAATACTTCTTAGCATTTATTCTGGCTCAATACATATCATTTTATTAGTAAACCGTATAAATTATGTTGTATAATCTACAGCGGACCATTTCACATATTTATCGTTATTTTTATAATTCATACAGGCCGAGGGTACCAAGCTACTGTTTTTATTTACCAGCCTTGTTTAAGATTCATGATCTCATGAGATATTGGTTGAACTTCAACACGGTGTTTTTGACAGGAGCCGCTTTTTTATACGGCCAATATAAATCGTATGCGTTAGGACCATGGATGGTAAAGTTCGTTGTGCTATTTTTTATCTTATTGTATGGTTATAAGGTACGTTTTTCAATGGAAGTGTGGTGAATAGTGTAAAGCAGAGGTTGTGTAGGCTATCTTTAGGGAGATAAGGTAATTTAGACTAGGTAAGACTAGTATGAAAAGAGGTTACTATTCATAATAGCTGCGCAAATTTCCAGGATTCGATTCTTGCACGTATCAAACAGTGTGTGTGCATCAATATGACTGTTAGATTTAGTCTGTATACAAAGTCGTTAAGATATAGAGCTTACGCCAAGATTTTCTTCTTTTGATTTCGTAAAGTCCGTTTTCCTTAATGGCTAACGCAGACCTAGACGGCATGGCAAAGTATTTTAATTTTTACTAATGGAAATTCAACCGTACTGTTACAGAAATACGACATAAATTGCTATGCTTTAAAATGATCATTTTAAAGCATGCAAGCAAAAAAAAAGGCACATATTTAACCCTTTCACAGTGCCGCCAGCAGACACAATAGTAAAACAATGCACGTGTACCATATGTGGTACACTGCACTGGTAACGTGTTAATATTTTATGAGACAAAGTTGGCAACGCAGGTAAAACAATACCAAAATCAAAACAGATAGTTACTTCTCACCCCTTTAAAGATTCATTATTTTAACGCAATTATAATCGTAGTTTCCATTGAAAATAATACGTTTACAGTAAGTAGATATAGTGTAAATAACAGGGCAAGGTTGTAGGTTAGTGAGGGGCTGAAATATAACCAACGCGATTCAAGGCGATTCATCCATTAATTTACAAAATAGTATCGTTTACACCACTATTGTTTGTAATAATGGCTTTTAATTTGTTGTTTATGTGTGTTTATAATAAAATTTACTTATATGATATTATACCGATTAATAGTTTGTTTGTTTGGTTAAATAATCATGAAAATTGTGAATAGAAGCACTTTACGAATAGAAGAATGATATTACTTTTACTCTAGTTGTAGTAGTAGTTATATATTAAGAATCTTATATTAGGTATACTTACCTTACATTTTACCTACAATTTCTTGGGAACTCGGACTAACTTAATATATTATTAGGCAATATCTATTTCGTCAGCCTATCGAAAAAAACGATTATCCGTATAATTTAATTATCTACCTGTGATATAGCCATTGAAGGGCTGTATAAAAATACACGATAAAAAAGTAAAAAAAACTTTAATTTCACAAGAAAACCCACATCTCAACACTAGTATTAAAACAAATCATTGTCACCACTAACAACAATACACAAATAGGTAATCAGAACAAATTGTTACAATTTCTGGCTAGACCACCCTCGCCATATTATGCAAAGGGAAATTGCGAGAGAGAGTGTTGAATGGTCTCTGAGTTATCTCTGTTTACATCTACGTGTAACAAATGTTTTACATCAAGACAGTGGCGAGGTCTCTCCTTACACTACATGCTTGTTGTTACGCGTTCATCTCAGTAATTGCTGCATTGAATTGTGCAATTTGATAGTCACGCAGTAACTGTATATATTTAGTACCTAATATTTTAATGCTAGTATTTGCTGTTACGCTATTATCTCATGAATTACAAGACTTAATTGAGCTATTCATTCTTAATTCGACAGATAATTTATTTGTTGATGAGTGCTATTAGCGCTAAGACCAATCGGAGTCAAGTATCTATGAAACAAATTGCGAGAGAGAGTGTTGAATGGTCTCTGAGTTATCTCTGTTTACATCTACGTGTTACAAATGTTATACATCAAGACAGTGGCGAGGTTTTTCCTTACAGGGTATACACTACATGCTTGTTGTTACGCGTTCATCTCAGTAATTGCTGCATTGAATTGTGCAATTTGATTGATAGTCACGCAGTAACTGTATATATTTATATTTAGTACCTAATATTCAAATGCTAAAGTGTTTGCTGTTACGCTAACATCTCATGAATTACCAGACTGAATTAAGCTATTTCTTATTTATTCGACAGATAATTTATTTGTTGATGAGTGCTATTAGCGCTAAGACCAATCGGAGTCAAGTATCTATAAAAAAATTGCGAGAGAGAGTGTTGAATGGTCTCTGAGTTATCTCTGTTTACATCTACGTGTTACAAATGTTCTACATCAAGACAGTGGCGAGGTCTCTCCTTACTTTATCTAGCCGCACAGGGTTTACACTACACGTTTGTTTTTGTGCGTTCATCTCAGAAATTTCTGCACCGAATTGTGTTATTGGATAGATTTTTTACTAATTAAATAATGGTATAAACTCCACACCATAGCCTCCTTATCTTCGCAAAGAATTCCTTAACCAGTACACCATTCCCTTTACTCAAAAGACGAGAGTTGTAAACTAACATAATCCCTACTTTTCTAATTAATTTTTTAAACACTCATAATTATGCACACAAATGTTTGACTTTTGTGATAGCTAACCTGTGACCCTAAACGAAGCAGGTAGTTTTACACTTCTATGGGATCTAATCGTTATTATTCACAAGATCAAAAGTGTATCACAACAAATCATCGGGTCCATGAAAACTAGTTTTTTTTCAATAAGCACGAGTCAAAAAGGTGAGATTAAAATTGGACCAGGGGATGCTGTGAGATCATGGGTCAATGTATCGATTTAAATATCAGGGGTTATTTTGAATGAATTACTTTGTAAAAAGGGTGAAGAAATGAACTTTTAATAAGGTCATTAAGTAAGTAAGTAAAGTATTTTTGATATAATTGTATGGCAATAATAGAGATATGCGTGTAATTTTTATGCAGATACATTTTTAATTCATAACAGCGCGTGAATGACCCACTGTAGAGACGGACATCCTTTGGTGGCAAGATTGTTAAAATAAAGTAATTACGATGGCAAATATGATTACAACTTAAATACTATCTGGATTTTCATAGCATCTTCTTAGTAATAAAACATGGTACAGTCACGAGCAATAATATGTACACATTTTCAAATTTTCTAAACTATCTGCACGTTTATCTAGACATTACAATATCAAAATGAATTCGTAATTTAGAAGAGGTTCCGTACAGTTTTGAATTAATCTTCGAATTTTCAATTTTGGATTGGCAGAACTTTAGATAACTGGTTTACAAAATGCGAAAATGTGTACATATTATTGCTCGTGACTGTACGTGTTTGTTGGACAGCCCTAGAGGTGCAGTTAAATAGGCTATAGGTATATATCAGGCAGTGACCAAACACGCGTCGCGCGGACTCAGGAAATGGAGACTAAGGAAATGTGTTGAGCTGCATGCTTAATAAATAAAATAATTTTCTTCTATGTTTTTTTATTTACTTTCCGTTAAATCTTTGCAAATAAAAAGTAAGTAGGTAGGTACACGAGTTACTTAGTTTTCTCGTATACATCTCACTGCTTGTGTTTTGAGCGGTGTACGATGGCCAATCTTTACGCGGCCACTCCAAATGCCATTGAAGTGGCCGCTCACTGTTCTAAAACTGTTTGAGTTTCGACCATTGACACAAGAGAAGAAGAAGACTGCTTTATTTTGGGCTTTGTGTTTTGGTTAAGACTAAAGTTATGTGATAAAAAAAAAACTAAATTAAGAAAATTCTAATTTCCGGTTAGATATTAATGTTTTTTTAAATATTGTCAAAATGTTAGGAACGAAGTAATAGATCTGAACTATAATATATAGTTTTATTTAAAAAATATATGCTAAAATTATAAAAGGGTAGCAAATTCTAACATAATCTGTTACCACATAATAAGTAAAAGCTCTTTTCAATATAGTTAGGTACTTTAGTTCTAAAAGTTTTGGGTACAAGATTTATCTTGTTGTATATTACTCCGTACATTTCTTTGTTCTAATACATGGTGTCGTCCGCACATTTAACAAGCTGATCCTAAGCACGTGAGGTTCAACCCAAGTTCTACTGAATAAATCGTTTCACTCACCAATTTTAACCCAATCCTTAGTTAACGACAAGAACTAAGCAACTAGTGACCACCCATGACTTGTACGGGGACTCTAACTCTACCGTAAAACATATTTAACAACATCTTTAAACATATCATTATAATACTCCTAGATATTTAAAACGTATTTTTAATCAATATTATGACTTGACGACCTCTGTGGCGTAGTGGTTATTTAATATGACTGCTACGAAGAGGTTCGATTCCCGCTCAATGCATATCTTTGTGTGGATGAACATGATTGATTGCATTGGGCTGGGTGTTTTCTATGTACCTATAATATGTATGTATTTTTTAAAAATAAATAAAAAGCATGTAAATATGTTTATCCGTTGTCTAGTACCTATAGTACAAGCTCTGCTTAGTTTGGGACTAGATGGCGTTGTGTGAAAATGTGAGGAATATTTTTTTTTATTATAATTTCCTAATGAGCATAATTTTGTACTCCATGTTTTTTTTTAAAGAATTCACAAGCTCGAACAAGGGAACTCTGCCTGAACCTGACTACAGGCCTTTTACAGACACCAAGGCTGGTTTTTAATTATTGTTATCGTTCAAGTTTTTGCTATACCATGAATAGCATTAAACCTAAGCAATAATTAACCCCATCTCATCCCATGGGTGTCGTAAAAACCGACTAAGAGACTATCCGTGAATATTATCTTTACGAAATAAAAATAAGGAAAACATGAAATTAAACCCTATACTAATCCGTCTGGCCAGCGTGGTATTAGTAGGCCAAGTATCCCTCCGTCACGGGAGGAGGCCCGTCCCTGCAGTGGGACATAGATGGGCTGTTATGAAATAATAATTATAAATACTTATGTAACGCATTTAAAAAAATGTATGTAACTTGCTTATCGTCAGCAAAGCATTATTATTTCAAACGAACACTGATTTAATTTTAATAGTACTTACGTTATTGTCCCAACCCATACAGAAGTCGTCACAAAACAGATACAACTACAGAAGTCAAACTATAAACAAAAAGCTCACTCGAGCAATGTAACTCTAGTCAGTGCGAGTGCGTGCAGGATGACCTCTGTGGCGTAGTGGTTATAAAACATGACTGCTACGCAGAGGTCTCGGGTTCGATTTCCGCTCAATGCAAGTCTTTGTGTGCATTAACAGCAGTTGAGATATACACCATAATATTACAAGCCTTATGCTGTATATGTGAATTATTTTGTCTATAATAAGACGCTACTTATTATAACTATTTTGTCACAGCCAGTATTTAAGTGGAGGAGTACAGTATGTAGTTAGTGAAATTACAAGGCAATGCACCGGTCATGGGTGAGATAGGTTTGGATTAGTCAGCCACTGAGCATAATTAAAACGTTAAGCTCTCAATTAACCTAGCGCTTTGTTCGTCTTATCATATGAAAAGAAACATAGGTACATGAGATTAATCCCCTTGACTTCTGATACTTACCTGTTTATTGACATCTTAATATCCAGTTATATTCGTACTAGAGTGGGACGAAATCTGTTATATCACTTTAAACAGTCCTTAGGTACCCGTAAAGTTTTAGGTCGGACCCGGACAGTTGGGGACCTCCGGAATACTTACTGATAACGTGCTTACATTTGTGTGTATGTGTGTGTGTGTTTGTATCCTTGTTTATGATTAGGATTTCTGGTCATCTTAGTTGTAATGTTGTGTTGTGTATTTATGTTATATAGATGGAGTTTGTTTGATAGAAGACGTAGGAATATAATTCTGTAACTGCAATGGGACTTCGATCCGGACACATTCCTACTAGGAAGTTTACCTATCTCATGGGTATAACAACCACCCCCAACTGTGAGGTGTGTGGTGTAGTGGAGGACATTTACCACGTCCTGTTGGAATGTGTTCGGAGCGAACCATTTAGGATACAAATGTTTACTAACAGCTTTGAAGTAGGATCATGTAACAGTACATTAGCTAATCCTGGATCTGATTCAGCGAAATGTTTATATAAGTTTTATAATAAGCACATGAAGTTGTAATACATAGGGAGACTATGACGGAGCGACATAGTCAAATAGTGACAAAGCTCCTTAAATAAAGAAAAAAAAAAAAAAAAAAAAAAGACGTAGGAATTATAAGAATAATTTTTAAAGTAGGTATGTGTTTGTTTATTGAGGAAGGTTGTAGGTTATATTTTTTCGCGTTATGACTAGGTACTTAATTGTTGTAGTTTATGTAATCTTAAGTTATCGCGTTACCATAACTTTTCATACTTTCACGCTGCTTAACAATTCCCGTAGTAGGTATCAAAGCCTGAATCGCGAATACAACCATAAAATTAACGGACATTACATGCCAACTTTTCCGTGGTGACGGAGTAAGAATACAATGTCACCTCCCCTGTCAGCCCAATAATGTCCCAGTGCTGGAAAGGGCCTCCTCCCGTGACGGAGGGATACTTGACCTACTAATACCTACCACGCTGGCCAAACCGATTGGTATAGGGTTTAATTTCAAGTTTTCCTTCTTTTTATTTCGTAAAGATTCACAGATAGTCCCTTAAAATCGGTTTTTACGACATCCATGGGATGAGATGGGGTGGTGACATATTGCATTCTTACTCTGTCACCACACGGTATTCTTCAATTACGTATACAAAAATAACAATGTTATATTAGCACTAAAACCTTAAGCAATATAATTATTGTAGGCTTCTAATGTTACGTAATAACGTGTATGATAAGTTATCTGTATCTCTAAGGGTCTGAACCCTAATTACTCGATAGACCTTGAAATTAATACAAAGAATGGAATGTGTTATGTTTAATTGTGGTGACGTAGTAAAATTACATGGTAACACCACTCAATCTTATCCGTGTGGTGAGGGAGTAAGAATACAATATGTCACCTCCCCGTCTCATCCCATGGGTGTCGTAAAAACCGACTTAGGGACTATCCCTGAATATTATCTTTACGAAATAAAAAAGAAAGAAAACTTGAAATTAAACCCTATACCAATCCGTCTGGCCAGCATGGCGTTAGTAGGCCAAGCATCCCTTCGTCTCGGGAGGAGGTCCGTCCTTGCGGATTCACGGATAGTCCCTTAGTGGGTTTTTACGACACCCATGGGATGAGATGGGGTGGTGACACACTGTATTCTTACACCGTCACCACACGGAGAACAACCACTTTACTTATGAATAATACCACTTTACCCCACTCAACGGTAGTTTTTTCTCCGCCCACTATTCATATATCACGAACACAAACAAATTATATATGAATGTGTGAGTGAACCCATTTAACAGCCAATGGTCAAGCGGTCAGTGAGGGAAAGAGATAGATTGATACAACCATACACAGGTGTGAAAGAGATAATAATAGGTATTCATATGGAGGGGAAAGTTGTACCCTTTTATTTTTATTGGGGTGTTTTTGCACGAAATAGTTGAGACGCGAAATATGTCGGATAATTATTGTTATTAGAAAGTAAAATGTTTTTATTTAATTCAGTAAGTATTTTCGTATACAAGCGCCATGATCACGGAGGAACTGATCCGTCGTGATCAGGGCGCTTGTAAGAGCGTCGAAATATCGAAAACTCAACAACTCTTTTACTTACTTACTTATGTTCCTAAGTCCCCTCGATGGGGCAGAGGGCGTCCACAGTGAGTCTCCATCAAGGTCGGTCTTGAGCTTCGCGCTTTATTTCGCTCCAGGTCTTCCCTATACCTTTTACTTCTGCAGCGACAGTCCGCCGCCAAGTCTGTTTTGGACGGCCACGTTTACGCCTTCCTTGGGGGTTCCAGTCTAGGGCTCGCCTCGGTATATGTTCCTGGTCCCTTCGGAGAGTGTGGCCAATCCAATTCCACTTGCGGCGTTTTATCTGCTGGTCGATCGGAGTCTCGCTGCAGCGCTCCCACAGGTCAAGGTTGGAGATTTTCACGGGCCAGTATATTCCGAGAATCCGGCGCAACAACTCTAAACATGGTAAATATCCCGATAGTTCGTTAAATAATAGTGAATGTGACCATGACAGTTGAAATAATTATTTTCGTATATTTATGAAAAGCTGTAGGTACTTGCCAACGTGTCTTGCAGAAAACACACACAGATTTTACATTGAAGGGAAATCGAACCCGACTCTTTTGCTTAGCTGTCATGAACTATAAAGCACTACGTCACACAGGTCGTCAAGCTATATACTTTTAAGGAAGCCTGGGAATGTTTTTATTATAAAATAATTTATTTCTTCTTTCTGACGACCTCGATGGCGTAGTGGTTATATTACATGGCTGCTACGCAGAGGTCTCGGGTTCGATTCCCGCTCAATGCAAATCTTTGTGTGCATGAACATGATTGTTTGCATTGGTTTGGGGGATTTCTATGTTATGTATTTACAAAAAAAAGTATTTATAATAAGTATGTTTATCCGTTGTGTAGTACCCATAGTACAAGCTCAGCTTGGTTTGGGACTAGATGGCGTTGTGTGAATGTGTGAGAAATATTTAAATTTATATTTCTTACAGTAAGACACAGGGCTACTGCAGTTACAATAAAATACTGACTGTTAACATTTCTCTGCAAAGATAAGTCTCCAACATGAGGATCACTCTGAGAATCATGTCCAACAGCGTCTTGTCATCACAATCATCATATGAACTGACCTACACTGTTGGACATTGACCTTTACCAAATATTTCCACTTTGACGCGGTCTGGTGACTCATTTTTCCTGTGTCATCATAATAGTAAAATATAAATATTCCTCACGCATTCACACAACGCCATCTAGTCCCAAACTAAGCAGAGCTTGTACTATAGATTCTATAACACCCAGACCAATGCAAACAATCATGTTTTTGCAAGCAGAGATTTGCATTGAGCGGGAATCGAACCCGAGACCTCTGCGTAGCAGTCATGTTATATGTATAACCACAACGCCATAGAGGTCGTCAAAAAGTAGTAGAATAATATTATTATTATTATTTATCTCCCGAAATCTGTTTCAGCTCTAATTTGATTCGATAAACTGAAAACATGTAAGTACCTATATAGATATATAAACGTATATATTTTTCAGATGACCAAGGGATTACCCACGGAATTACTATTGATTTGGGAGCACACCCGCTCGGCCGCCTTCCAAATGAGCAGACCGAAGCTAATTACTAGAGCTGATAATACCACATTTTTATTAAATTTACTATTACTTTTTGACTTTGATGGTATGGTTTATTAGTAAATGTTACATTTCATGCGAGCGGTTACAACTTCATCATAAATCATAAATGTAAGTGACGGCAAACCTGCTACTAAATCTATACTAATTTAATTTTTTTTTCTTTACTTTTATCTAAATCATTTGCTTAATTTTGTTAAAACAATTAGACATTATTGAGTTGGTGGGAAATTAATGAAACAAAAATAAATAATAAAAAATATTTTATTTGAATCAACAGCTCTATATGCTTCCAACACAAAACTTTGGAAGGCCCAACCTGAATTTATTAAGCTGGACCCTAGAAAGGTTTGCCGTATGCAGATAAGGGATTTATTTAGCGGAAAGGTCCGTCCCTGGGTTAACGCTAAAACGCCTTTTGGGTCGACGATGACCAGGATTGGGCTCAAATTTATTGTCGGCTTTCGGCTTTCGCGTTGATTTATTCGTCCCCGGGTGAATGGAATCAACGGACCGGTTGATAATAACGTTTGGTAGACGTTTTTGCGTAGGTATTGCCATGTTTGTGAAAAAAACTAATGCTGATAAATAGGCAAGGGACGGTTTCAAAGTTATTTGGTACTTTTCTCTATTTGCATTAAGTGTGGGTTTTGAAGACATTGCTATGTTTGATAACGTTTTTATTCGTTATGTACCTATGTATGGCGTAAGCACGAGTACCCTTCAAACTAGACTATCTACAGTAAATTTTTTAATCAAATTATACAGATTAAAAGAAGTTGTTATGACGAGAGCCGGGAAAAGTATGCTAAGGTCACCATAAAATCATCATTACAGCCCATTAATGTCCCACTGCAGGGACGGGCCTCTTCCCGTTCCCGACGGAGGGATACTTGGCCTTCTAGTACCACGCTGGCTAGACGGATTGGTATAGGGTTTAATTTCAAGTTTACCTTCTTTTTATTTCGTGAAGATAATATTCACGGATGCGGTGGTTTGCGGTGGTTTGGTCGAAATAAGAGAAAGAAAATAAATTTATAGCGCGAATGTATTTGTTAGGTAACGTTACGTCGATAGGGGACACTAAAAAGACATTTTTGAGAGAATGAACATGTATGAATGAGGACAAAGCAAAACAGGTTTTTAAGGCGTTTTTAAGGCTCGTAGTTAATTACTATATTATCACCCGGTCATATCTCATGGCTAAATCATTAAATTATATCAGATGCCATGAGCCTAGCCATGAGATAGGACAAGTCCGTTTTATCATCATCTCATAATCTGTCTGGCCAGCAAGATAGAAGTAGGTCACGTTTCCTTTCGTCATAGATGCAGATCCGTCTCTGCAGTAGCCCATTAAAAACTTTGGTAAAGAATAATAAAGATATGATAGAAGAAAGCTAATCTGATAAACTTAATCAAATGCCTGATATCTATGAAATATAAAGACCAAACATTTCCAATACCAAAGATTTCAACTAAACTTATTATTAAATTCGAAACGACATAGTAGAAACTAGTTGAGAACATATTGGTTGGTAAGGTGTAGGGTCTGCCCTAGTACGTGGACCGCGGGACGGTAAATGGGCGCAATTACACGCCGGCCGCGACGTGACGCGATTGTAAATGGTTGTACGTTCTGACTGTTGGTGTAGTGTGGATAAGGTAGAAAATAGTTTTTAGTAAGTAGGCGAAATTAATGTCTATATCAGCCAAACTTTTGGTGAGAAGACAGATATACTTATAAATTAATATACTTATAAATTAAAATGTTCTTTAAAAGAAAAACAAAAGTTTATTTAATATAGCAATACAATAGATAGACGTTTAAATAAAAAGTTTACAGAAGTAACATTTTAGCGACCTAAATAATCCAATTAGATTTTTATAGCGACATCTGTATTTTGTTTAGTACAAATTAAAAGTTCAGCTATCCATTGAGTGATGGCAGCACTAGCAATTACTTTAAATCAACAATTTAATTAGATTTAATTATATGAACCAAACAAGAGCTTGACCAGCGTAGTGATGATACATTATGATTGCTACGCAAAGTCTCTGGTTCGATTACCGCTTAATGCAAAACTTTGTGAGCTCAAATGGATGAAAAAGCCACAAGGTGAAAAATTTGAACTTTCAAAGGAAGCCTTATGGCTAACGCAGACCTGGACGGCATGGCAAAGTATTTTAATTTTTACTAATAGAAATTCAACCGTACTGTTACAGAAATACGACATAAATTGCTATGCTTTAAAATGATGCCGCGGCATTGAAATGGATTTTTCAATGCCGCGGCATCATTTATGGTAAGTATACCTACATCATAAATATTTTTATAAAACTTATTATTATAACTGCAGATCACATCCACACTAAGTTCTCACTAAAATTCGGACGGTCCTACCCAAAACTTGGCCCTTTAAAGTACACATGTAACACGACTAAAACACGTGCGTTTTACGACATGGGGACCGAATAGCCCGCGAATACCTTTTTTTTACCTCTAGTGAAATATTACCGGGCTTGTTTGCAAGGGACATGTACGTTTGTCGGACAATGTTAGGCAAATGATTGATGGTGTCAATATATTTAGGTTTACAAGACCGTTATGTGATTTGTGGGAGTCGGTTGCAGGTTATTCAATCCTTTGTTGGCTTTGATGTTTATTATAAAGATGACTACCATATTTCTTATGGTAAACGATTTAGCTTGGTTATTTTTGTTGAGATTTATATCGGACGATTTTTCAGAATATTAAATAATGCTACGGCCATTCACCCATTTTCTGCGGTGAGCAGTAAAAATAAATGGTGCCAAGCTCTCATCTAATACTTAGGTCAATAACCAAAACAAAACTGTATTATTTTACTAAATTGGCAGTCTTTGTGGCGAAGTTGTTTACAGTAGGTACCTATATGAATGCGCTCGCCAAGTCTCGGGTTCAATTCTTGTTTTACCTATATTTAAATACAAATGTAGTCCTTGGTCTGGGTAATTTTATGAATAATGTACCTACACGTTGAAATACATAAATACCTATGTTTAATTCAAGCGATCTACCTGTGTCATCATAACAGCCCATTAATGTCCCACTGCAGGGACGGGCCTCCTCCCATGTGACGGAGGGATACTTGGCCTATTAATACCACGCTGACCAGACGGATTGGTATAGGGTTTAATTTCAAGCTTTCCTTCTTTTTTATTTCGTTAAGATAATATTCACGGTAGTTCCTCAGTCGGTTTTTACGATACCCCTGGGATGAGATAGGGTGGTGACATATTGTATTCTTACTCCGTCACCACACGAATTGTCTGATCTATCTGTGTGACTTGTCTAAATATTATCATTCGTTCAAAGTGTTACTTTCCATACTTACCGTCCATCACAAGTTAATAAAGCTGTTATGATAGTGATGCCGTGTATAAACGGCTGCCGTGTACGGTCACGGGTTAAATTCTACATACTTAACATGTTTTATTGGTACGATCCACAAATTATTCTCCTGATTTTGAATGTTAGTAGTGTTCGTTAATATGATCACAGGAGTTTTATGTGTTACTTACCATAACGAAAATTTAAACCTTGACAGTAGACTTTCAGTATATAGTACTAATTTGTATCACATGGCCTGATACTGAATAATTATTTATTTATTTAAAATAATATTTCACGGCATGACAGGTCCAGCCTCTTACTTACAATTTGTGGTTAATAAGTCGTTCTTTATCATTTTTGAAAACACACTAGGTACTTCGTCTTGTAAAGAAACTAATCATAGCGCCATCTATAAATGCATTCTAAAACTGCGTCTATCCACTTTAAAGTGACAGTTAGATAAATTATTCATAGATGGCGTAATATAAAAACACCCCTATTGTGCGAGTATCTTTAAGTTCATATTATGACAGTAAGATAAATAAATCATAGATGGCGTACCAGTTAATTAAAGGGTGAATAGAATATTCTATCGATGAGCGAGAATACTAAAGTACCAGTGTGTATAGGATCTAATTAGTTGCAATGTCTACCATCTGATGATCAAAGATTAATTCTATTTTTGTATACTCGTACCTATACCTCCTTAATAGCGGAGCATCGTTTCGTTTAAAAGTCTGTAAGGCATTTACCCCCTTACTCATAAACGCCTCTTAAATTTAATCGCTGTTTAGAGAGATTTTTATTTAAAACCAACCTTATACCAAACAAAAACGTAAGAATTTAAGCTAATCAATTGACTAAGATTTAACCCGGATAAGCCTGAAACTATTTTTAACTTCGATGTTAGTGATTTTTACAAATATGCCTTATACTTATTATAGTCCTAGTAGCTAGGGAAAAATAATAAAAAAAATATGCGGCTTCTGGAAAAGCTGGAAAATCATGTCCCATGTATGGGTCGGTATGTCTTAACCTTTTTGCTAATACGTTTTTACAACTAAAATAAAATTATAAATTAAATAATTATAATTAAATCAAATGTATTACTATTAAGTTTATGACTTATTATTACAGTTTTGAAAATAATATTATCGATTTTGATCGAATTTGATTGAAAAAACCCGGCCTGATCGAGATATCCCTGTGAACTGCTAACAACTGTGACCTCTGTAATAAAGATATTATAGCATCGTCGATGCAAAACGTCTTTTCCATAGTCTCATTCTCCTGAAAAACAGGATTCAGTGAAATAAACCATGGTCTCATTTTCGCAAGTGTTTTAGGCTTGAATCGAAGTGTTTTCTTCTCTAGAATCTTCGTCGGTATCAACCGCAATTGCGTTATCTGGTGGTCAAATGTGATGCATTCTAGAATCGAATCATTACCATTCTCAACTTATTCAAAATTTCGTAGAATAATAATGAATTCAATTATAAATTTAAAAAATATATATTTTTTCTACGAAAATTTCGTATTCTGTGGTTGTTCCGACGGACCCAGATATTCAGCAAAATAACAGTGATTTTCATAGTAAAAAAATGAATTTTCTTTGTAATATAAATATTGTTATGTTTCAAACTTTATATTTTTGATATTATATTTATAGAAATATAACAATTATGTAATATAATTTCACTTTTTTAGGGACATGTTTTACCATATTCACTGCAGACATTTTCACTTGGAAAAAACAACTATAAATAATTAAATTTACTACCTATTTTGTCATCACAGCTAACAGTCATTAACTGTCGATTCCAAAAGTATTTATAAATTGTTTTAATAAAACCGTATAAAGGGGGCAGAATTTTTTATTTCCCGAAACCCATACATGGGTCGGTCGGTCCAACTGGGTTAATAAACCAGCAGTATTTTGTGGTTAAACAAAACAATCAACAAAACTACTCTACTACTACTCTAGATATTTTATGTATGGCATAATTAATAACATATTATATTGTGAGGCGTTTATGAGTAAGGGGGTTATAAGAATAAGCAAGTATTAGCCTACTCCTAAGGCGGTAAAGGTATTGCCATCTGCCGAGCGCGAGGTCTTAGTTTCTTGCCCCGCTCAAGATAATTATTTGGTTAATTTCATGATTGTAAAGTCACCGGGATCGACAATTCCAATCAATTTCTAGAGCGGGAGTAATCTTCCAAAAAATTTCCTTGTCCATGGCCAGATTAAAATAACTAGCAAGGTACAAGGTACTTCTTCTTCTCTCGAGTCGTAAGGCACACAATGCAGTACCATCGGTGATCAAATGCAATCAGCCCAGAACTTGGCCACAGTGATTGCATTGTAAGTGGCGTTTATGTCTTTTTCTGTGCAGCTTTCTGAGCACCTTGGAAAGTTCAGTAGGTGTGCCATTGTTTGCTGGTCCTCACCGCATTCACAAGGTACTATAAATTGTGGAAAAAATAAGAGCATGTTTTGAATTTACTTATTAATGTATTTCATGTAGGATCTGCTTACATAATAATTATTTATAATAATATAAAATAAATTAATTACAAACAATTTTTCTAACAATATATAATTGCACCAGTTTTTAAATTCATTATTTTTAAATAAAAATCTCATAAAAAAAGTTTATTAATATTTGATATTATTATGTAAAAGATAATAAAGTTATGTTTTTTGTATATTATAATATTTAATCAGGTTTTCAATTACTTAAATTTTTATTTAAGACAAAATAAATATGATAAGTTAATTAATATTAAAGTTCCACGTAAACCTTTAACAACGAAGAAAACGGAAAAGAATAAAAACCAACACATGTTTACGTGTGGTGACGGAGTAAGAATACAATATGTCACCACCCCATCTCATCCCATGGGTGTCGTAAAAACCGACTAAAGGACTATCAGTGAATATTATCTTTACAAAATAAAAAGAAGCAAAACTTGAAATTAAACCTTATACCAATCCGTCTAGTCAACGCGGTATTAGTAGGCTAAGTATCCTTCCGTCACGGGAGGAGGCCCGTCCCTGCAGTGGTACATTAGTGGGCTATTATGATGATCTTTACAATACAATCCCCTTCCTTATTTCATGCAATTAGACTTGTGAACAGTAAAATAATTTGATATAATATACTTAGTATTAGTTCTTTTTTAGTATTTTAAGTCTCACTAGACTCTCCCATGGGGGTCCATGGGGGTATGGCGTAACTTTAAGTAAGTATGTTATTTTTTTTACATAATAATACCAACGGCTCACACAATTATCAATAATAATACTATTTAATTAATCCTTAGTTACGATTTGAACTATAGTTTTTATTATTTTATTTCCTTTCTCGTAGTGAAGTAAATTTAATGATGGATCATTGATTTTCTCTTCCAAAAGATTAACGAGTTCCACTCGTATTGTTTTTAACATTTCAGCAACCTGCAACAAACATAATTAATTAACTTTAAGATAAATCATTAGTGGTGCCGAGGAATAGATGGTGTCGCCATCTCATCATTAAGCATAGTCGTGGTCGTAATTTTGCTTCTAGAAAAAAATTATATTAAGCCCTATATAAATCGTAATGGCCAGCTTGGTATAAGTAGGCTAGACTTTCATATGTCATTACTAAGTCCCGACAAGTAGATCGCTAATAATTACCTGTGTAGGACGCGAACCCGCAACCTTACGCACGGCAGTCATGGATCCAAAACCGGTTAACTTCTAAGCATTAGTTCTTAGGGTTTTAAAAACTACTTATTTTACTAATAATAATAATAACTTACATCATGTTTTTCTACTTGAAACATTATCCAGCCATCTTCTAACGACACTATAAAAGTTCCGTTGTGTAGTTCCACAGACAGGTTGCAACCTAAAAAAAGTAGTAGTAAATAGTAGTTAAGGTAGACTTAATTCTTTTTTAGTGGCTATTTCTCCCAAATTTTGGGCAAGTTAAGGTAACTAAAAGTCAAAATAAATGGGAAAAGGTTTTTTAACACTCAGCTCTTGCTTGGGAGATTAAGCCCTGTATTGTTGCAGCATAAAGGTTTGTAATTATCGGGCACAATGTTATTTAGACTAAAGACAATAATTTGTGGTTTGATTCAGAAATTATTGTCTTACTTTTTTAAATAACGCGTCAGATTTAAAGTTAAAAACTATTGCCAAGCCACCGAAGAAGTATTTCACTATTTATACACAATAAAATATAAATAATTTCACATTGACATACCAGAGAACAGTACAAGCGGTAGTTGAGGCACCATGGAACACTCCCTGATGAAGACTCGACTCGTTTTTACCTAAAGAAGAAAATAAAAGATATTTTGGATTTTGAGCCAATAAATAAAGTAAAAAACTATATATTGTGAAAGAAGATCGGTTCTTAAATTGGAACCTTACTGGTTCATCATTCATGTTTAAAATGAGTATTAATAAGTACACATAAAGATTTGTATTATAGTAAACAAATTGTAATCTATTTATATCTATATTATCTAATCTAATCAATGTATTTCAGAGCAATGCAAGTACACATATTGAGCATCAAAATTATTAATTTATGTCCAGGATAAGCAGCGGTTAGGTATGCTCTAGCATTTATAACGTCTGTAAGCGGTGGTTACCACTTCCCATAAGATCAGCGCCTTGCTCGAAAAAACATTAAAAAATATTTCTTACCTTTTCCTGATAAACAAGATAAGGACTACTAAAGTATCCTATACTCGAATTAACAGAAGAAGGGTGCAAAGCTACATAGCCGTCTGATTTAGTTTTAAACTTAAGTTCGTCTGGGTTTGGCTGCCGTGGTATCGCACCACCTGCTTGCATGTGAAACGATTTTTCTGGTGTTAGGACCTGCAATAGAATTTGTTGTTAAATTACATATATTTTTTTACCTATTAAGCTTAGGTGTAACTAGAAAAATCTGAAAAGATGAAAGACAATGGAAAAAATTGCTGAAAAAAAATCAAAAATTGCTGGACGCGTATAGTCCAGAGACGCGGGTTCGATTCCGGCCTCGAGAATAAATTTTTTCCATTGCCTTTTTTTTCGAAGAATTTGTTGTATTAGGAAAATTTTATTTGAATTACTTAGTCAATTAATTAATGTACCATTGCAGGGGTGAATTTCTAATATGGTGTTGGACAGGCGAGTTGGTATAGGTTTTGTGTCAAAATTCTCATATTTATTTATTGAGTAAAATTTCTAAATAACTTTTCGATAACGTCTTCGGCTTTTTAAGAGTTAGAGATGGGCCAAATATTCGGTACACGATACTTTATTCGGCATACGGCTCGGCTAAATAGAGGTTAAACCAAAAAGTACTCAGTTATTCGGCAATATAAGAATTCGGCGTATATCTTATAGGATTTATTTTAAAAGTGAGTGTCCGACTTACCTTGACGACGTTTGGATATAAAGCACCACATAAAATAGCTGCCAGTAGTTTTTCATTGTTACCGTTTACATTTAGCTGAAAAAAAAGGATAAAAAATTAAGTAGGTAAGTTAAAAAACAATCTATAAACTTTTTTATCTATATTTATTTAAAACATTTCCGCACTAATTAACAGACACAGAGAACATCCAGACTCTTGACAATTATTTGTAAATCGCACAAACAATTGTTTTGCCTCACGTTTCAACGTTAAACTTAATGATTCAGTCTACTACATTGGTAAACAACAAAAATATATCTCACAACATTCACACAACGCCATCTAGTCCAAAACCTCGATTTTATTTTAATAATACACAAAAATTTACCAACCTCTTCTCCAGTAAAACTGGCAACAGAATCCTTCCTCATCTTCTTCCTTAACGCCGGCATGTCTGGTACAAAGCCTATTGAAGCCAACAGTCCCAATAGTTGATGTTTTATATCGGCCAGCATTAACAATGTCTTGTGAGATAAAAAGTTCTCGTTTGCGAATACTAAAGCTGCGTGCGTGCTGCTTTTCATTGCTTGTTGCCATTTCTAGAAATAAATAAAACACAATAATGATATAATTTTCAAACTATCGTGTTGGATGGTCGCCTTTTACGACAGCTATAGTGTGTGATTGGTTGGTGGTAAGTATTCTCTCTCTCTGCCATCACATAAAAGATTTTACACGCCATTAGAAAATATAGGTTTTGAGAAGTTATGGATCTACAATTGTCATCTTTGGCTGCTAAAATTCACTTATTATAGCATAAAATATGGAGTTATAATATAAGTTATACTATTTTTCGTATCTTATGGTTAAGGTGACGTTTAGTATTTGTCATTACTAGAGATGTAGTAACACTAAAATCGTTTTTAAAAATACCGATTTTATATCTAACCGATATAATTTACAAACAAGAATAAATCGATTATAGGTACAAAATAAGAAACTAATCATTTTTAAATATTTATTAATTATGCCGAATCAATGCGTGATTCATCTGATGAACAGCTTGATGAATTACTTGATTCGTCACTTACATGACATAATAAGTGAAAATCTACTGAATTGTCTAATCTGATGTCTCTTCCTCTCACAGTCATGAAGAATTAGATTTTTGTTTTTTTCAATCATCGGCAGTTACGTGGTCACAGGTCACAGGCCTCTTTTAATAATGACATCATCAAGATTTTACCGCTATGACGTACGAATCCCGCCAAAAAAAAACTTGCAGCCTATCCTCGTAAAAACTAATATTGAGTTATAAGACAACTGAAATTATTATATTAATTTCTATGATTATAAAAAGAATTCATTTAACGATTTAATCAATTTTATAAAAAACCATTCGATTTTAACAATTTTATTGTGTCAATCTCTATTGAAATTCGTTCCGAGTCGCGCATACGATTTTAAAATTTATATTTTACATATTAGGGTTGAAGATGGAATATAAAACAAATATTTCATATAATTTAATTATATATTAACGTCTAAATGATATTTTTTATCAGTTCGGATTCATAAATTGATAGCTTTTATTTTTAAATTCTACAAAAGTAAATTAAGTAACATAGAAAAGATCAAATGTCACCGTACCTTTCCTATCTGATAAAGAGTATAATTTGAATACCATGAAATTCATGGAATAAAATTCTTAAATTTCTCCACCAAACACAGTTTTGATTTGATAGCCAAAATACCATAAATATAACAGACTTACCCTATAAGCTCTTAATGTTGTTAATTGATCACTATTAGCACAGGCGAATTCTCTTTTCTTCGCGTCTGCTTCACTCTGTAATCAAACCAATATAACGATAGAATATAACTAAAAGTGCAGAAAGCAGTGAAAAAGTGGCAGAAACTTCGGCCCCTAAACTACTGACGACAAAGAAATTCAAAGCACCACAAAATATTCTATGTTTTACATTCACACCGATATCTAGACTCTAAATAAAATGATTCTAGACTTTATGAAACACTAGAAATTTATGTGCAAATAAACACGAAGATTTTGAATTGTGTAGTAATCGTATTCGAAACTTTTGCAAACCGTGTTCTAATCGAATGGTCAAACAGTAAAGGTACAGTTAGTTTTAAGTTTTCCCTTCTCTGTAGTCGATTTTTACGACAGCAATTGCACATTTTATTATATACTTATTCCGTTAACATTATACAAATAGATAAACCTTATTACCTTCTTCCCAAACGGCGCCACGAACGGACTCTTATGGCTAAGAAAAGCTGCCATCGTGAGGGCAGAGTCCACACAGCAGAATATAGCCCCCAACAACATAAGCTTGCCTATTCTAACGTCTACGGGCAGAGCTGCAAGATGTTTGCCAAGAGCAGTCAGGTTGAAAGTCTTGTCTAGTGCGCCGACGTCTTGTAAGCGGGATAATGCGCCATCTATGTTTTGTTTTGTAGGTGGTTCTACTGTTTTACCTGTAAATTTAATGAAAGGAATGATTATGCAAGAATAGTCAAAAGTCAAATTTAAACTTTATTCAAAAATAGTACAACTTTCGTTCTATCTTTTATGACGTCATTACTTAATCAAAGTTTAAATAGCATGTCAATTCTCGTTCCTAAAATTCGGTTAAGTTAACTTTTAGTTGTCAAATTGTCACACTCTAAATAAAACTTTAACACGACCACAAAAGATTACAATTGCAACAGCAAAAACATGACAACTAAAAGTTAACTTAACCGAATTTTAGGAACGAGAATTGACATGCTGATTTCAAAGTTTAGAAAACTTTACCACCGCTTCCAAAATAGATCCGTGTGGTGATGCAGTGCCTCCACCGTTTTTAATACCGTGTTTTAATTGGACTTATACCAACTATCATTTTGGTCCTTTAAATAAGAATTATTACCAAGGAATCTTGGAAAAGCACCGAACATAATACCGGCCGAGTCTTAAGAGACTAGTTTTGGGATGCTAGAGACTTAAATTCAAAATTAATAAAATATATGTCGCGGAATCTGATAGATTTGAATCTGCAGGAACGTTAGTGACTTCGGCCATATTGTAATTTTGATTCTTTTGATAAATCAGTGCGCACAACCGGCGCTGGCGACGTTTCAGGAGCAAGAGAGCGTGCCTGTCACTTCGCACTACTGATATACCCTCAGAACTGTCATTGTCATATTAAACGTCAATGTCAACTGACATTACAACTCAATAGTCAAGTCAACGACAATACTACGGTGCTGCCACTACAGTGCTGCCACTACAGTGCTGCCACCTACTTCCTTTTAATATCAAGTAAATAACTTTTAAATTATTTAATTCTCCGACATATATATTTTTTAATTAATAAAAAAAATAACCTTTAGAAATTTAGGGGTTAAAAGAAAAATATATAAATAATTTCTGTTATACCCCTTCCACTATATTTAACAACATTTGACAGATTGATGTTAGTGATGTTCAGCAGTATCTCGAATGTAATCCCATTCGATTGTAAGCGATTTCGAGATTTTTCAAATTACTTTATTTTACACATTTAGATCCTTACATCAACTTACATTATCATTTTTTTATAGTTTCTTTCTTCTATGTTAAGAGAATTTTATTAGCCTATAGCTTAAAATGATAAAATGATAGTTAGCTCAGGTATTATTTAAAATACATAATTTATCGTGACACATTTGCGGGTTATAGCTAATCTAAAATATCATATTACATTTTATAAACGTATTATGAAAAGTTCAGGTTTATTCATAGCATTTATTTCTACCGATTATTTGTAATTTGTTTCATAATGGTGGTAACCGTTATGAGTGTCCATCACTAAGTAACCATGGTAACTGAAAAAAACATGGGTACGTCCATGAAATACAATATAATTTGTTCGAAAATTAAGCAGAAGTATTACGAAACTTCATGGACGTGAACTGTCAAAAAGCTAAACTTACGCTGGAAGGGATATAAATTAAATATTTTTTTAAGATTGGTAGCAGTATCTACATCTTTAAAAAAAAAAAAATAAAAAAAAAAAATCTTTAAAAGCTGATTTACACAGGGTCAGTAACTGACTTCAAATTCGAGGCAAGTCAGTGCTGACTCGAAAAAAAGCCCGTGTAAACTGATTTGAAGTCAGTACAGTGGCTTGAAGTCAGCGCTGACTTGAATATTCGCACACGAATATTTTGAAGTCAGTTGGCGCCCCCCGCCACCCGCGCACCCCCGTGACAGCCAAATAAACCCCGTGTAAACAGACAAGTCATTGCGTGCTTGTCACTGCCGCTGCGTTGTAGAGTAACCACGTTTTTTTTTCAAAATGAAGCGGCTTAGCGAAGACGAAACCTTAAAATTGGTGCAATTATATAGCGAAAACGAGACACGATAAAAGTGACTCAGGAACCAATAGTTCATTCCTGAAGCCAAAAATGTCAGCGTTATTTCCAGTTTAATTTTGGCTGGTAAAGCATCTCTCATGAATGTATCATGTCGTTGAATAGAGCTCGATATAATTGATAGCAATTCGTCAAAATTATGTGGTGACATCCTCATAGCCAGTTTGTACTCCGCAGGATCTTCAAATCGCAATTGCTTCAGCAACAAAGCAGAGCCACCAGTTTCGTTTCTATCGTCAATCCATTTTCTTACCCATGGTCGTTTATTTTTAGTTATTTCATTTTCTACCTATTCTTTTAACTCATTGAACAGCAAAATTGATAAATTTTTCAACAAATAATTAAATCTTCGCTTCAGTTGTTTTCGCGAATTTATTTTTCCCACTGACTTCACAGACGTGTGCTCACCGTGAGAAACGCACCACTACTACTTACTTCATGTAAACAGTTAAAGTCAGTCGCGGCGCCGACATTGGCGCTGCGACTGACTTGTCTACTGACCCCGTGTAAATCAGCCTTAAAGGTAAATTTCCTAAGAAAACCCTTTCTAGGACAATAAGTATGTTTGTTTAGAAACAGAAATGCACTCATAGAGTTAGTTACTTTAGTATATTAGTATTAGTTTCCATTATTAGATTTTGTTTTTTTTTACTCATTTATTCTACTTTTTGTTTAAACTAACTTTGCTTCTGTACTTTTAAAAATCTTTTGCAAAATTAACTTTTTATTTTATTTTTTACTTTGTCTAGTAAAATTTTGCATGCCTACCTAGGTAAAATATAGCAGAACTCTATGTTTATTTTTAATATCTATAACACAAATCATGTATCTCTAGAGCGGTAACAATAATTTATTAAAAAAAAATTGAACTCACCTAAAACCTCATGAATGCTCATGTCAAGAAACAGCGGCAGTATCTTTATCTTCAACACTAGCTGTTCCAACGGCACCCTATGTATCTCCGGCACCGGTTGGTCCAACACGTGATGGTGGTATCGATGAGATGTGAAGAGGTGAACGCACACACCGGACATTACGCGTCCGGCGCGACCTTTGCGCTGTTTAGCGTTGGCGCGGGAGCACCAGACTAGGTCTAGCGATTCCATGTTGCGGTTGGAGTCGAATCTGGTAGGACAATTGAATAAATAAATGAGTGTTATATAACTCTTTATTGTAGGAAAAAATAAAGAATTGGCCGCCTTATCAGAAGAAAACTGGGTACTTTTATTTAATTTAGACGTGAGAAAATAGTATTCGTTTATTATACCCTTTCCAGCGTAAGTTTGGTTTTTTGACAGTTCACGTTCATGAAGTTTCGTAATACTTCCGCTTATTTTTCGAACAAATAATATTGTATTTCATGGACGTACCCATGTTTTTTTCGGTTACCATGGTTACTTAGTGATGGACACTCATAACGATTACCACCATTATGAAACAAATTACAAATAATCGGTAGAAATAAATGCTATGAATAAACCTGAACTCTTTATAATACTTTAATAAAATGTAATATGATTTTTTGGACTAGCTATAACCCACGAATGTGTCACGATAAATTATGTATTTTAAATAATACCTAAGCTAACTATAATTTTATCATTTTACGACGCAATCATTAGTCTCGTATATTTATTTTAATATCGATAAATAAAAACACAAATAAACTTATTTATATTGTTTACAAAAAATCTAAGAGAATATTAAGTAAATCGAAACACTAATTATTAAAATCGCTTACAATCGAATGGCATTACATTCGAGATACTGCTGAACGTCACTAAAGTCAAGCTGCCAAATGTTGTTAAATATAGTGGAAAGGGTATAGGCACTTTATTTGACTGCAGATTACAGGGTGTAACTAACCCTTCTCATCCCTAGGTTACGGTAAAACGTAATTTAAAAATCTCCAGTTAGCAGTCGAGTTCAATAGGTATTTCTATGGCATTTGCGTAGAATCAGGTTGGGGAGACTTCTCACATGGGGGAGGCACAGGACGGCGGAAGACGGAAATATTTAGAGGAAGTCTATACCCAGCAGTGAACGCCTATTAGGTGATACAATAATACATACCGTTTCTCCTTCATCCTCCCGCAGTCAATAACGAATACACAATCGTCTATAGTAACAGAAGTTTCAGCTATATTTGTAGATAATACTATTTTCCTTGCTCCAGGTCTTGGTTTCTTGAAGACTAACGATTGTTCTTCGCTGGAGAGTGTAGAATGCAGTGGGACTAACACGTATTTGCCAGATCTGTGAAATTAATTATTGGTGTTAAGGAATTGTGCGCTTTATTATGTTAGAAGTATGAGTTGTTTTCTACAAAAGACAATTCCTGCAGTATAGATCAAGCCTTATTTATTTAGTACAACCAAACAACAACGAAAAGTGGTGACTATTTGTTTTCACAGTATGTCACACCACACAAATATAAAAAGACAAGAAGAATATGGTTAGAATAAGTTTACAGTAGTATAAGAAAAATATTGTAATTAAACAAAACTGTATGTGTACGTCTGTTAGAAAATAAACAAATAGCGAATAAATCCCGAATCTCACGGGAAATTATAAAAGAGATGCATTAAAGAAAGACAAAGTATGAAGCACGAAAGGATAATAAATGCGAGAACTGGTATGAAAGGTTTCGATAAAATAAGGCTCCAAAAACATATTGGAGGTAGGGATGGCAAACACCCTGTGATGACTGTGGGTACTTAAAAAAATAAAAAATATCAAAAGACCAACTTACTTAGGGTTGAACGTATGACTATCTGCCAACTGATCGTGTAAGGACATAATTTCTGCTATGCCGGGCAGAAAGATGAGTATAGCGCCCTCTCTCGGCCATTTGTGATCACCTGCCACTATGTAAGTAAGTACGTGTTCTATTAGTTCCATGTTTATCTGAAACAAATACAAGTAAATAAATTACAGCCTATAGTTTTGCCATTCCCATTGCTACTACTTGATGTAAAGCAGTCAATGAGGTCCCAAATAAAGGCCGTCATCCCAATCATCATAACAGCCCATTAATGTCCCACTGCAGGGACGGGCCTCCTCCCATGATGGAGGGATACTTGGCCTACTAATACCACGCTGGCCAGACGCATTGGTATAGGGTTTAACTCTCTTATGTCATTGAGACCTATTAAATTATACCTAATAAAACTAACTATTGAAAACTATCTATTATGTATATGTTCTGTATTCTTTGGTGTACATTAAAGTTTATTTGTATTGTATTGTATTGTATCGTCTCCTATATTTTCAAACATTGGATAAATTTAATATCAAGGCAAAAACTAGAATTACCATCAAATGCGTGTGGGGTGAAAAGTTCGTCTAAGCCTGCTTCAAATTAATTACTTTTTACAAGTTAATTTATTTAATTCTGAAATTACCTTCTCAGTGTCCATCAAATACATATTCTTGCATGTCGTCTTATTGCAGTGAGGGTACCTCGCAACCATCTGACTGATGTTCAAGTTTTCATCACGGATAGACACCTTTGGTGGTTCGTTAGATTCGGCTCGAACGTCGCAAGTTTCTAGTTCCGTTTCTAGATCGTGTTTCTTTTCACCTGAAATTTTTGATTAATGAAATGTTTAAATATTAAGTTCTTTTGTCATCATAACAGCCCATTAATGTCCCACTGCAAGGAGCCTCCTCCAGTGACGCAGGGATACTTGGCCTACTAATGCTACCACGCTGGCTAAACGTATTGGTATAGGGTTTAATTTCAAGTTTTCCTTCTTTTTATTACATATAGATTATATTCACGGATAGTCCCTTATTCGGTTTTTACGACACCCATGGGATGAGATGGGCTGGTGACACACTGTATTCTAACTCCGTCACCACACGGAGAGTTCTATTGTATAGAGTGTAAACTTAACCTATTTTGTTAAAAGCACCAAACGAGACTCAAACTCTTACCTTTTTTAGTTTTTCTACCATAAGGTCCATTTTCTTCTAATACATAGTTTGTCATTTCCATGATATCTTCCAAAAACAATTGTTCTACAGGGAAAGTTCTACCTAAAATTAGAATAAGTAAAATTATTTCAATTTTTTGTCAGCCTCTTTATGATTTAAAAGGGGATAACTATTTTATTTAATGTAAACAAAAGTTGAATTGCAAAACTCACCAATAAAGACAATCAAACCGTTAGCTTTAAGCCAAATATCATATTTACCTACACAAAAATCGGCATTTCAATGAAACACACCTTTCGTCATTAAATAAAAAATGTAAAACAAAACGATACATACCAGGTATTTCTAAGACAGGAACATTACTGAAATATTCAGAGAACAGATCAGCATTAAGCGTAGCACTCATCAATATAACTGTCAAATCTTTTCTCACTTTGACAAGGTCCCTTAAAATAAGTAGTAGAAAATCACTTTCTTCCGACCTCTCGTGTACTTCGTCTACTAATATGTGAGTGACAGTCTTGAGTTGAGGATCATATTCTAGTCTTCGTAGTAATATACCAGTAGTGCAAAAAGTTAGGCGGGTTTTCGACGATACTTTACTTTCTAATCTAATCTGGAGAGGGGAAGAAAATATTATTATTATTAACACCTAAAGAAAACGAAGATTTTTTTAATCAAAACCATACACTAATCTTTTTTTTTTATTTTAATCCTTTTGAGAGGCTATTACTATACAAAGTTTCTATCCATCACTGGAACACGCTCGTCCTTATTTTTAGTTCAGTTCAGTTCATTTATTTTCTCAATGTTATGTTACAAAATAACAACTTATTGACATTGGTTTAAAACTACTTAGTCTAAGTTTACATATTAAAAGTTTTTTAAATTTTACCACTGCTTCCAAGGCGCTAGTAGAGAAGAAGCGGCGTAACAAACTCTAAAGCAGCATTTTTTTGACGTCTCTATAATTTTACAACAATTTAAAATTATTGAGACGTCTAAAATTTGTAGATCTGTATGTGAATATACTGTATTAGAACAGCTAAATTAAGACGCTACTTTGAAAATTTTCGAGTTGAATTCGGCCGTGGCCAGAGGGGCGCGCCCCTCGGCGCGCGAATGAGACGGATATACTCTCGCTCACGCGCCGCCGCGCCGTGTGCGCCGTCGTCGTCCCGCCGGCCCTCAAGGACACGTTAGCGCTCTGTGCTATAGTACAAATATATACAGTATTTCAACTTCATAGAAACGGACGAAACGTGAGTTTATACCTACACGCTCACGATCGCGGAGGGAACAGTCGCTACTGTGCCGCAGTAACGAGCGGACTGTGTGTTATAATTTGAAACTAATTATATTATTCATATGTCAATTTCAAACAAACATGGCTGATATAAATACCTACCTTACTAAATGACTTAGGTATTTAATATTATAATATAGTATTTTGTGTATATCACGAAAACGGTTTGTTGTACTTAGGTCAATAATAATGAATATTTAGCCCCCCTTTATGTAATCCCCCATGCGTGTCTTTCACTTTGATCTAGGTAAATTTAAGCAATGACATCGATGTCTTTTTTTGAATGGATTGGTCACCCATCCATAAAGTGACCTCGATGCCTTTATTTTGACATTAAATAGATCTAATAGACCTGTTTAAAGTTTGGTTTTGGTTATCGATAAATTCAATTTCAAACAAACATGGCCAATATAATAAATACAGCACCCGGCCGTAAATATTACACATCGACTTTTTCTCTGACTCTCTACGAAGCCGAAATTGACCGATTGTATTTTTCTATAGGTTGATATGCAATATAAACGGCCCGGTACTGTACCTACTTTACTGAATGACTTGTTAAGTACCTTCTTAATATTATAATTTAGTATTTTATTTATATCACAAACATGGTGGATATAAATAAATACAAACATATATATGTTTCTTTATATTAAATGTATCAATCATAAAACAACACGTTTTTTACAGAACACTTCCTATTTATTTAAATATAAAATAGAAAAATAAAAAGTATTAATTTACAATTACAAAACTAAATGGAAACACAAAGTAGATCGCATGTTTACTATTGTTTACGTACCGCGCACCCGTAGGCATTTATAATAAATAATCGGCCCAGTTTGACTACTGGTTATACTGTGACGTCAGTCCGCGGTAGGTAACAGAAAATTCTGTTACAGAAAAACCTACTATCTACCGGTCTATTATGTTTATACATGTAGCCCCTATTTTTTTAAAAATTTACACCCGCGCAAGTTGTTATGAAGGCACAAAGCACATCCAGATTTAGAACAATAATTTGGGTCGCAGTGCACGAGGTCGCGGGTTTGAATCTCACGCAAAATAATAGAACTTTAAAAAAAATACAATAGCCCCACTATGTATTGTCCTGTGTCGCGGGGTATTTACAAACAAACATTTACTTAGCTGACACAAAGAACATCCAGACTCAGGACAATAATTTGTGGATCGCACAAATAAAATTGTATTACGTGAGATTTGAACTCTAGGTGATTTTCCACCAGAGGGGCGAGACGAGGCAAAATTTGAAATCTTTATGTAAGATGAACCGTATTGCTTAAGAAATAGAGTATATATTAACTTTGTAACAAAAACACTCGCTTCTCGCGATAGGCCTATTGTTGTTTGTTGCTACTTTTTGTTTGTGTAAAAATGAACCGTATTATTTCTCTCATAGAGTTCAAAATACATTAAGTAACAAGAAACACGCATGTCGCGATGTCAATTTTTGGTGGAAAGAGTTCGGTGCGATTTCAATTCTCGTCTCGTCTCGCCCAAGGTTCTGGTGGACTCTTCATGCTGACTTACGATTACCGATTACTGCGCCCGCCACTGCCTAAGGCAGACAGTTTTTTTGTGTGATCCACAAACAACAGTCCTGAGTCTGAACGTTCTTTATGTTCGTTTGTTTCATGTTTGTAAACGTTCCCGCAGTGGAGTGCATGAGAGTTCAAATCTCACGTAAGAATTTTTTTTGTGTGATCCACAAACAACTGTCCTGAGTCTGGACGTTCTTTGTGTTCGTTTGTTTCATGTTTGTAAACGTTCCCGCGGTGGAGTGCATGAGAGTTCAAATCTCACGTAAGACAATTTTTTTGTGTGATCCACAAACAACTGTCCTGAGTCTGGACGTTCTTTGTGTTCGACCCGCGACCTCGTGCACGCAAGCGACTACCGCGACCGCGCCGCACTGCCCGCGCCACTGAGGCCGTTTTAATTACGTGATCTTGACGAAAACGGTTATAAAACTTATAACACTTGACCATATAGTCTAAAATCGCTTATATAAACAAACGCTTGCATTACCAAAGGGTCAACAGTAACTAGGTACTTAGTTGAGTTAAAATAAAGTAACTATACCCCTTCCAGCGTAAGTTTAGCTTTTTGACAGTTCACGTCCATGAAGTTTCGTAATATTTCCGCTTATTTTTCGAACAAATTATATTGTATTTCATAGACGTACCCATGTTTTTTTCAGTAACCATGGTTACTTAGTGATGGACACTCATAACGATTACCACATTATGAAAGAAATTACAAATAATCGGTAGAAATAAATGCTATGAATAAACCTGAACTCTTCATAATACGTTTATAAAACGTAATATGATATTTTAGATTAGCTATAACCCGCGAATGTGTACCGATAAATTATGTATTTTAAATAATACCTAAGCCAACCAAAATTTTATAATTTTAAGCTATAGGCTAATTCACTTAACATAGAAGAAAGAAACAATAATAAAATGATAATGTAAGTTGATGTAAGGATCCAAATGTGTAAAATAAAGTAATTTGAAAAATCGCGAAATCGCTTACAATCGTATGGCATTACATTCGAGATACTGCTGAACGTCACTAACGTCAATTTGTCAAATGTTGTTAAATATAGTGGAAAGGGTATACCTATATAAAGTTAAATTTTACGATACAATGTTATCGAAATAACTATTATAAAATAATACTATTATTTACTTATAAAAGAGAACAAAGTATTAATAAAAACTTAGGTATAAATATTTTAAACCTAACCTATATATTTTACCTACGATATAAAATTACGCGATAAAATTTAGTACGAACGGTGAGTCGACATGCACAGGTCCGGCGTCGAAGAGGGCCATCGCCCGACTGATTCGTCGACCGTATTCATTCTGTATCGATCGTTAACTAATCGGTATAAGGTCTAAAATTACGATGCGCCCGCAACGATCCAGAGCGCTTTGATATTGCTAAAATCTTATTTTCTTAATTAAACATTATAGGTTGTAGTTATGTAAATGATATTCTACAGTAAGACTAATATTGATGTTACGAATGTATTTGAGTAATTCCTAAGCATAATGATAGTGTACTTTCCGTGATATATGTAAAAAGCTGTTTTTTTAGAGGTGTTTTCAAAATTAAATATGATCGAGCCAAAATCAAGCTATCGCGTTTTCGTAATTACAAAAAGCTAGTAAAAGGTATCAATTTACCTATATCAAAATTCTAGCTTTATTGGTCTTTTCATATTCCTGTAGTAGTTGATGAAAGATAGTGCATTTTGTCAATGTATCCCCTTAACCATTCTGTGACCCGTTGGAACAGGTCAATCTTGAACATTATGTTGGGTACTCTAGTTCGTCTTTTCAATTGTATAATTTGATCATGCAGGGAAACCCACAACCCAGTAATCTCAATTGCTAAGGACTCTGTTCCGGAGTATTAAAATAATCACAATTTCAAACGTACCTGATAACCAACAACCTGACCAGTCTTCTCAACTCTTTCATCTGCCACTCTATCAGCCACACCAATAGCTGATATTCTTCTAGGCTGCGTGCAAACAATCTCTACATGATCCGCACCGTCCTTGTTGAAGTTATCTAGCCAATTGTCTAGTATATATTGAGGTACTTGTGTACTTTTACCACAGCCTGTTTCTCCACTTATGACTATTACCTGAAATGATTTGGTTAAAATGAAAACTATCCAGCCTTTAAATACCTATCACACTGCAGGGAAAGGATTTTATTAATAGTGCAAGGGAACCTTGCTTTATAACATTGTGCAAACCATTTAGATTAAGGCTAGTCATCTTCATTATTTTACATTCACATTTTCATACAAGTGTCTGGGGAACCTTTTTAGTTTTTTAATAATTGATTGATCACTCATTTGTGGACGTTCAAGTATTACGTAAGCAGATTTATTACAGTTATTTACAGACCCCCCCCCCCCCCCTCCAATAGTGCTTACATAATACTTGAACGGCCCCTTTATGCTGATCAAATAAATGATAGGTGTATCTTATTAATATGTTTTACTATAAATATTGGTCCAAATTAATCAAAAATTTTACTTTTAATAAACACTCACCTGTGACTTTTGTATTGTATTCAGTATTTCATTCCGTTTCTGCCATGCAGGCAATTTTCTCCTACCAGCCATCATTCTATTATATCTATCATTATTGGGTTTCTCTAACCATCTCTTAGCTATTTCTCTATTCTCTTGAAGTATTACATCAAAATTAATATTAGATCTAGTATCTTTATTTTCACCTTTTTTATAATGTGACGGTAAAACCTTTTTACTTAATTCATTATCTTCAATTAACTGTGGAAATAGAGATTCGGAGGCATCGGGAAATTGTCTAGTATCAAACTGTATAAAATTCTTTATATCTTCTTCATTATTCAACAATTCAACTAATGAGTATATGCTAGGTATTCCATCTTGAGCTAATGTTTTTGCTTCGTCTATCAACCTAGCGTTTACTTTCAAAAACGTTAGTTCTGGAACTACGCTAGTTTTATTTTCAGATTTGAAAAACAATAATGGCGGTTGGTACGGATACACTGTGTCTTCGGGAAACCTTATTTCTAATTCATAAGTAACTTTTATATCATCAATTGGTTGTACCGGTACCGGATCATCTTTAACTTCATGCAGGAATTTACATTTAGCACCGAATCTACAAGGGCCTTTCAGAAATAATTTACAGACCTCTTTAGGTTTAGTTTTTAAATTACTATTATAAGTGAATTTCTTTTTAGGAACATCTATTTCTTTATTTTGATACATTTTCGTTAGATAATCTAGATTCAGTTTCACTGTCCATACATTATTGTCTTTGATTTTAAAGCTAGTGTCATATATAGATTCTAATACAGCTTTTTCATCCATTCTCATTTCTATTAGCTCTGGTTTTGTGGGTGCATCTTGTGGTTTTTTCTGTAAATCCATTTTGAAGTACTTGAGAAATAGTACTTCTAGTGCTTTCTCTATATTTTCTGCTGCAACATCTAAGGCTTCTGCACAATGAGGTTTATGGAAATTGTATCTGAAAAATTGTTTTAATTGTGTTAATGACCAGATAAGATTTTTCTTAATCAATTAAAAAGTCAGTGTTTAAATATGCATTGACTCCTTCACTAGAACTAAAATGAAAAAATATAAGTTGTTTTATAAAACAAAAGAATTTTTTTTTCCAATTTTAATGTTAATAAATGATAATTAATAAGTAAGGACTTAATCACTGATAACTAAAGGACACCACACTTCAAAGTACAAAGTGCTACTAGACTAATCATAATTAAACAGATAGACTATAAAATTAAATACATACTTCTCCAATTTCCCCAATGCAAAGGCTCTAAGTCTTGCTTCTGATGTTTGTATATCAGGTTTTACAGTTAATGAATAGTCACATCCACCTTGTACAATGAGATTGCCACGTTCCATCCAATAACGGTTGCCCAGATTTGAACCTTTATCCTGAAATTAAAAATAAAAGTTCTATTTACTATTTCTAGCACAAGATTTACTTAATTTTTCATTAGTCTAAGTATTTACATTGATACAAGAATATCTTAAGGGTTTTAATGTCCTGTGTTCCTCATATTATGATACATTAGTTAACACATTTATGAATTTTAGGGAGAGAGCAGAAATTAATTTTGTTCAAAACTAGTAGGTAGCTACAATCTGAGGCTAATATTTTTATTAAACAATTCTTGAATAAACAAAATATTTAGTCATAATAAATATGGTATTAAGTTTAGCAATTATTGGTTTAAATACTTTACTAAGGTGAAGTAATGAAACAAATTATACAACATAAACTGCAAATATAAAAACATTAATGGTATTAATCCTTTGATGTATGCCAAACTCATTGTTATAAAGATGAGAGAAGTTTCTATGATATAAGCTACTTGAAACAAAATATTGCACAATAGTGGTCAACACAGATAAATTACACAATATTTATTAAAGAATTGAACCATTATGAAAGGTTTACAGTAAGTATAATAATTTGAATAATGTAGTAATGCACGTGTACAAATAGAAAATAATGATATCCGCGTACCTTATACAAACTTGAACTTGTAAGTTTAAAGTCTGGTCCATGAATAAACCTTAGTGTGTCCAATACGAGCTTCTGTGAATCTGGATTAAGACGGACTGTCTGCATTTCCACCTTAAGATTCGGATGATGATCTTCTTCGGGTTCATTTTTCGGTTTTCTGAAGCAAAAACAGATTATTTTTGTCAGAAATAGTAACATTATGGCATTGATAATAGTATTTCGCACGCTGTACTTACCGTATCCGTGCGTCCACTGGTTCTCGCAGGAAGAAATCTTCAGCCAACTGTCTGCTTTGGTAATCCATTTGAAATATTCAGGGTATAATTTAGAAAATAATTAAAATGTAGACAAAAGTCCCACGATCAAGACGTGGGCATTGAAGCAAGCAGAAACAAGAGATGACGTATGTTGTCAGTGTCAAGTCAACTATCAATGTCAAAAAAAAAACGTTTAGTAGCTACCATATTTTAACTTCAATTTTATTGCTCCAAAATACTTTACACAGGTATTAAATTAATTCACAGCAGGTAGTAATAGTATTTCTAATCCTTACAAAAGCAAAAATTTTGTGTTGTTCAATTTTTCATGTAAGTTTATTTTTATTATTTAGCAAATAATGGTACAAAACGCGCGAACTAACTTGGCCGGCTTGAAGTCGTTGCAAATGGCGGGGAGCGTGGGGAGCGCGTGTTTTCTTATTTCGTGTATTGCGCAAACTGCTCTAATAGCTAACTTCAGACCGGCCGAGTTCGTTGGCGCGCACTGTAAGTTTTAAAAATTTAAATTTAATTTAGTACCTACGTAACTACATACCACTTATTACTTATTATTATGACTAATTTACCTACGTACTTTAAATTCACATGTTTTTATTTATTAAAAGTAGGTATTCCTACTTACGATATGAAAAGTTTTCTAAAACTTTGCTTCATCCATCAATCCAATGGCCACAGAAATTATTAAACTTTCAGATTACTAGGTACTTAGTAAGTACATGTTATTCATTTGTTAACTAACAGAGAGATCAATATGAATTAACACTAAATTTACAGTTTTCTCTGGCAATTGCAGTCTTTGTACGAGTACCTATTTAGATGTTCGCTAACAAGAGACCGATCTTGTATTTAAATAAAATTACGATGATTTTACGAGGACTCTAGAATTAACCTTGCGAGGTTTAGCTACTTATTCGTCTTGTACGGGCACATGACAGCTAGGAAGGTACCAGTCCGACATTTCCATAACAGGCTTTAGTCTCGTGGAGTTCGATCGGGTCGGGGTTTCCTAACGTCGCAAAAAACCCTAAGTCAGGAACTTCATCATAATTAAATACATATGCATTTAATGCCTTTAAAATCTATACAGGCCACATTACTTTAACGGTTATTTAATTAAAATTTGACTAATTAGGTAATCTCATTTACAATCAAATACATATTTCCATTAAATAGACAGTACAGTAGTCAATACTGCATAATCGTAATATTTACTTTGCTCTTCTTTACGTAGCGTTTTTCTAGGAAAATAAAGGAAAATACACTATTTAAAATATCTACTTGGCAACAACGTATCATTCACAAATATGTCGCAATGGCCTCAACATTGTAATACCAATGCCTTTCCGATCATCTTCCGATAAAACATTAGTATTCAATACGTCTCCTTAATTACTTTACTGTAGGTACGACAATATTGCATTTATTTATATTTATATCTAAGTACATTTCTACCACGAACAAGGTTCCCTATTTGTCCGACTACTCAAGTAATTTAAAATTTAAAATGAATTCGCAATTGGCCTGTTGAATATAATTAGAAAATTGATTAGGCCAAGAATCCTTTTCTTCACTAAAGCACGGAAAGAATGTAAGTGAAATCATTATGTTTGTAAAGATTGTCTGCAGATTTTTTATCATGAATTAAATATTAAAACTAGGATAGGCTTCAAAACGCGACCCTTTAAGAGAAGGTAGCCATTATATAAGCCAAATAATAGGCACTTTACAGACCTCTACTAGGTACCTATCTACAGCCATTATGAAAAAGTGGTGATAGGTACCAGTTTTCGTTTTGTAGGCATTTTCTTTTTTAACGTTTAGGTATAAGAGCTTCATAGACGAATAAAAATATTTGACTTAGACTCAGGTATCTCTTTATCTTTTTACACTCATAAGTAGATGTACAACTGACTTAGCTTAAGGTAGGTATACCTTAAACGTTAACCTCGCAATAATCCTGAATTATTGGACATAAAACAACACCATTCCAGTGCATTTTCAGTACAAACAGGATGTTTACTTTTAAACAATAATTAGTCCTGACAACACCAGTGCGTGGATACGTACTTAATTAGTGTTATTTAGCGGATGATTTAATGAACTAAATTATTTATTTATTCGTTTATGAAGCGTTGTCCTTACATTAGTTACATTGTATTATGGTTTAAATTAAATAATACAACACTTATGCTAAAATAGGAGATACATAAGTAGGTATAGGTACAGTTCAACAAATCTAAAAGATACAGTATGACGTTTCATATTTTTCAAACTGAAACAACTTTGTTCATGCTTACATTATTCAGTTTCGAAAACCTTTTTCGTAAAACCATGAATTTAGAAAGCTTTTATTATTGTATCTAAAAATGTACAATTCTTAATATATAAATTTAATTGAAAACTTTCAAACAAAGCAAAATAACACATTATTTACATAGTAAATAATATCTAATAGTTCTATTCTTGACCTCATTGCAAAGTCACGTAGTTAGGTTACTGCTCGTAGTGTTGCGACTCTTCGGATACACTTGTATGCAAAAAAATCGTTTACATATATACGAAAAATCGTTATTATCGTTAGACACGTAACTAACTATTACTCGACGTGGTCGAAGGTGACGGGAGGCAACTTATTAAGGTCTTAGTAGTGAATGAAAAAATCCTAAACATTACTTTTATTTAATTAAAATTAAAATAAAGGTAATGTTTGGAATTTTTTTTAATTCGCAGATTAGAGAATTTGCCATATGTGGTGTTTTTTTACAAAAGGTTCTACCCTTTACTAATAATAAGATTAATTATTAAAGTGTCTTAAAAATCGGATATTATCGTAATCGATCTCTTAAATTTCGGATATTATAGTTATCGATTTTTTTATCCCAACCTTATTATTCAATTTGTCAGAACTGTCATACCGTACCTATTAGATTTGTTGGACTTTAGGTACATGAATTCACGCGTTGTATCTATAGGGTAGTGGTAAGCCTACCTAAAGCAATAATATGGACGTCCATTGTTGGACATATACCTCTAAATATTTCTACCCTGCGTGGTCCAGTGCACTCTTTCATTTATCGGCTTTTCTCCGTCCTACCCAGGTCGATTGTCCGCCGTGTGAAAAGTCTCTCCATTCTGTGCCCTTCAATGCGCTGTCCTTTCCATTCTAGAACTTGAACTAGTGATCAATGTATTGGACAAAATATCAAAGATAATCAAACTAAGACATTATCATAAATACTTGTAGCAGACTCTACAAAAGACAGAATTTACTTCATAATCCAAGTTGTTTCCTGAACGGACATACAAGTTTTTTACTTGATATCTTTGTTTGATTACCATAATCATTCATTGCGTTAATACCACATTATGAAAAACAAATAAACAGATAAATTCATAAAGACTTCGACCACTTTCCTATAAAATTTGCAAACAATGGACTAATCTTCGCCTTGTAAAACTGTGACAATAAAATTTTGACGGAACAAGGATGAAATCATAATACATCCTTGGTTTTATTGCCAAAAGATACAAGTATGTCTACAGTCTACGGCATTGGTTTTGAATCAATAACTAGGTCGAAAAATAGGGGAACTGCACGACATCCATATCCATATGTACTCCGGTCGCCTGCGCAAGTGGACCTCTCCGGTAGACCGTAGCGTGTATGGCCGGCATAAGATTATTTTTTTTCTACGACCCTAACGAAACTTAATAATTATAATAATACCTGGTGGTAAGCTCTATGCATGTCTATAGCAGATTAAATAATAGGAAACTCGGTACCACAGATATAAAGCTCTAATTGCCTTTAGACTCCTCTCGATTCCCTGAGCCGTCTCTATCGTAGTAGTAGTGTCGTACTCGTAGCAAATAATAAAGTCTACTAACTGAACTAAAAACTACTAATTAAAAACCACGGTTTTGCTCTTGCACCTATTTTTCGGGGTTACGAGTGGAATACACCGAGCATTACCGGTTGAACTGACAAGTGCAAGCGCCAAAGGCGCTCATTAACCCGGAGCACAATATTTATTTTAATTTGCTACAGTAGGAGATGAATCGGTTGATCAAAAGGCTGAAAGATACAAGCACTGCATAGTTTGAGACAAAGAGGCGTTACGTGGAGTGTGATCAACTTTTTTAATGATGATAAAACTATTAATTTATTGTGAAAACCCTTGTCATACTTTGTTCGATTGCATATATCAACAACGTGGAATTGCTATCAATAAAACTTAAGCAGTGTCCTTTACATATCCGACAGTGACGCATAGAAGGCTTTCTTGTTAAGTCTCATACGGTTTTAAGATGGATTACCTCAGGGGATTATCTTGGGACATCAAATATTTAACGTCTTATGACGATGGTGACAGTTTCAAATGTATTATCAGTGGCTAGCGTTTCAAGATGACTGTTAGCTGGACGTTTTACTAATCACTGCATAATCACAGAGGTATTTGGAAGGATTTGGAAAATTATGCTCAAGTGAAATTCCCCTTTTTACACGAGTTGCATGTTGCATGTTGTTGCATGTTTAACTCCACTGTAGTCTAAGATTGACAGATTTGAGTTGTAGTATGTAGAAAAGATATGATGTTTATTCACCAAATAATAAACTTGGCAGACTTACAAAATAACGAATCGTTTTTAATTCTTGTCGTCTTAACTTCTTGATTGATCCTCTGTTTAGAGGCGGCCGCAGAGATTTTTTTGAGCTAGCAGGTCACCTAATGGTAAGTCATAACCACCGCCCATGGACACTCGCAGCACCAGAGGAATCACAGATGCGTTGCCGACCTTAAAAAAGGGAGTAGGTACAAATTCACACAATGTCATCTAACCCTAAACTAGGCATAGTTTGTACTAAACATCGGATAAACATACTAATATATTTTTTAAATGAAACTTAAGTAAGTACCTATGTTTATTTGTTATCTAGATTAAACCCACCCATAGAACAAGTTCTTCTTAGTTTAAGTTTACATTGTGTTGTGTGAATATGATTGTGAGGAATTTTGCCACTAAAACCCCTTTAGGGATATTAGTTATGCATTATTGTGAAATAATGTTGTAATAATAGATTTTTACGATTATTGCGAAAATGATTTTGATGGAAATACGGTTGGCTTATCGTGAAATGACCTAAATTTGTTTCTATTATGTTTTAATATTATTGCCGTTATATGAATGTTTACACCTGAAACAACGAAATAAATAAAATAAGTAAGAATAAGGAAACACGTATAAATAAGATGTTCGAAATATAAAAAGGCGTTTCCTACCATCTATCCTAATAGAACTATTATTCTACAATTTCCTCTCGATATCTGATTTTCTACTAGTTTTTCATGGACAGTCTAAATATATTCTATTTTTTTATTTTACGTTTAGTAGATAGAAACTGCTAAGACAAGTAGAACCTCCATAAAATACTGAATTTGCTTAAAAAATAATAGTAATTAAAGTTTTTTAATTAACCAGAAAAAATACAATTGCTTCATGGATGTCGTCATGCAGCGTATCGTCATCTTCTTTGGGGACATCGGTACCCACTGTGTACAAAAGCAGATGGTACAAAAGCACTTATATAACATAACCTCTAGGTAATAGCAAGGAGATTGTCTTGAAATTACTCATCGACAAAAGATAGTTCGTTATCACAAAACAGAAATTAATATATTGACAAAAAAACGTTATTCTTAAATAAACTGTCTTAAGACTATAAAGATAACATTGCATAATATCACTTGTATATTTCCGTTATTGTATTATCTTCAAATGGTGAAGGTAGCATGGAAATCGTAGTATAACCCGATTATGGGTCGCAGCACACTTATCAAAACAAAATGGAATCGTCACCGTATCAAAGGGAGCCGTTCAGTATTGTTTGTATGAAACTCCTTACCTACTGCAACGCACACTAATCGGACTCGTAACGTAATCGGATTTTGACTGTATTTTTGATTGTATCTTATACAAATGAAGGAAACTTATAAAAATTTTATACTTAATAATCCGTCTGGGAGATTAAAGAGGAGAACAATACATACTGCTAAGCTTTTATAGTCTCTAAAAAAAGATTATTTCTGGACTAGGAAATAAAGCGTTTATTTCCTAGTCCAGAAATAATCTTTCGCAGGGACTTCAACGGAGACGACCGCTTTGCCACACCGAAGCAGTTTTGTATTTTAACCGACTCGATAATGAGAAGATCGATTGTATTGTATTTATATAAATATAAATATTCCTCACACATTCACACAACGCCATCTAGTCCCAAACTAAGCAGAGCTTGTACTATGAATACTAGACAACGGATAAACATACTTACTTAAATACTTTTTTTTGCAAATACATACAATTATACATAGAAAACACCCAGATTAATGCAAACAATCATGTTCATGCACACAAAGATTTGCATTGAGCGAGAATCGAATCCAAGACCTCTGCTTAGTAGTCATGTTACATAACCACTACGCCATAGAGGTCGTCGAATATTGATTGTATATACCTCGGAACTTGACCAATTGACTTGATAGCCTCTAAAAGCCAGGGAAACCGTGGTCGATTATAAGTGTCTACATAAGGTTTCCTTTTTTTACAAACCATGAATTAAACACTTAGCTATTTTACAGCAATGGAATTTACAGTTGTTTTACTAAGTAGGTAGGTATTAAGCGAGAATATTCGTTATTATCTGGGGAAAATATTTTACAATAAAATACGTAATTTATAACTAGATAACTCGTTGTTAAATAAGCTAATTAATGTTATCATCATTCTTAATTAATCTCGTTATTAATGTTTCAACTCGTGTTGTAAGTTGGAAATGTTAGTAAAAACTAATTTCGCCTGTTTGTTATATTATGTATTTCATGTTAAAAATGGACATCGATTTGAATGAAGTTTCATGAATTTATTCCTGTAATTATTGAATTGACGACCTCTGTGGCGTAGTGGTTATATAACATGACTGCTACGCAGAGGTCTCGGGTACGATTCCCGCTCAATGCAAATATTTGTGTGCATGAACATGATTATTTGCATTGGTCTGAGTGTTTCTATGTAGGTATAATATTATATTATGTATTTACAAAAAAAAAGTATAGAAGTACTAATATCCGTTGTTCTTTTACCCATAACCCAAGGGTAAGCCTAGCTTACTTTGGGAACAGATGGCGCTGTGTAGTAGATCTCCGTGAATATTTAAAAAAAAAATTTGAACCAACATTGAGCGACTGCTGAGAAATCACTTTTACAGGCGCGCTACTGTAACTACCAAAATGACTGGGCTAAAAACGCAAAGAGTAGACTGCAATTTAACGGAGCTTATTCACTATAGTCAGTCTTACGGGGAAATCCCTTATATACAACCGTTATGCTTAACGTTTATTTACGCAAACTAACAGTACATAAAAGACCCATATAATGACGCACCATACTGACCAATAGATGGCATTAGTCACTATAAGAAACATCAAAAGGAAACGACAGTGAACCTCCTTACAAGGTTTCTGTAACAAAATGATGATTTTTTCCTTTAACCTAAGGGTGTTTTTCCTCCTGATTGTATTTGTTTGCGCTAGCGAACAACAATAGTTAAGGATGTTATTGTTCTGTTTCGTCTAGTTCACGTAGCTATACATTTGTTAAATCTAATAGGAAAATAATATATTTTTAATGATTGACATTAGAAAAAACAATTAATATTCAATTCAAACTTGACGACTTGGTAGAATGGTTTAAGTTTTAGATGACAGCTGCCTAGTAACAAAAGTATTAACTATAGTTATAGATAATGGTATTATTATACCTCACATATTAATACAACTATATCTAGATAGTAGTTCTAGATATAGTTCAACAAAAACGGCCGTTTTTTTTTTCAAATGGGAAATTTAACTAATTGAAAAACATTTAAAGTGTTGAAAGTGTGTTATACAAAATACTTTATTGCCTTTTCTCAAGACTTAGTAAACAACATTATGCTTTATTGATCCTATTCGCAAATATTATGGTTTTTTTTCTATTGACTGTGCCAGTGAGCCACTAGAAGCCCTTAAATTCCTGAAGGTCCCATTTTCAGGTAACTACTTAAAAACAACACTACAACAGTTAATTTTTTACGACTGAAAGATGTAGGATTGCATTCACATTGCCATTTTCATGATCATTACTGCAAATTCATAATACTTAATACCGAAGATACCTACTTTATTATAATTGTTATATGTGACAAGCATGCTTTTATTTTGGAAAATACTTAATATTGGAAACTGTCAAAAAAGTACCTTAGTGTAAATGATAGCCTATTAGTCAATACAAACAACTCCTGCGTAATGTGCTGCGGTCTAATTTATGACTTTTATAGGAAAACGGTACTTGTTTTTATGTAGGTAAAATCGTTGTTTTTATTCATAGTGAGTCAATAGTAACAATAATAGCTGATGATTAATCTAGTTTACAATAGTCCTAATAGACTTCGTACGAACTCTTCTTATTTGAATTTTTACAAATAAATAAATAATCCTCACACATTCACACAACGTCATCTAGTCCCAAACTAAGCCGAGTTTGTATTATGGGGACAACGGATACTTAAACATACTTAAACACTTTTTTTTTGTAAATAAGTACTTACATGTAATTATTATATAATTTAAAAGCCCTTTTGTCGTGGAGACATAAGGGCATAAACACAGACACGTAATTAACAGACACTAAGAACATGCTGGCTCAAGTTAATCATTCGTGGATCCCACAACTAATTTTAATTTTTTGAGGAATTTAAACGCGACCTCCTTGTTTTTTATTTTTTTTATTTTGGAACACAACTCGCAACCGTTATTTGGTTTAATAGTGGAGCCACAGAAATAGATATCTATGAGTGGAGCATACAAGACCGCTATAAGCATGACTTTAAAAACGACGACCTCTGTGGCGAAGTGGCTATGTAACATGACTGCTACGCTGAGGTCTCGGGTTCGATTCCCGCGCAATGCAAATATTTGTGTACATGAACATGATTGTTGGCATTGTTCTGGGTGTTTTCTATGTATATGTATGTATTTACAAAAAAAAAATTAAGTATGTTTATCCGTTGTCTAGTACCCATAGTACAAGTTCTGCTTAGTTTGGGACTAGATGGCGTTGTGTAAATGTGTGAGGAATATTTAAAAAGTAATCTACTATTCTAATTTATAGGTCTCTTAACTGAACTAAATAAGGACTTTCCTCATATCGGGGATATCTGTGACGTATTTAACCACAGAGTAAAATTATGCAGTAGGCAGTAACTCTACTACTTGTTCCCTTGCAATTAAACTATAGTCTAATACGTAAATGGAATAAATATTATAATGTCACTAAGACTACTTAGCAACAGGTTTATTTAAGTCACGTAATTTGCTACGTAAGTGAGAAAAGACTACGACATAAATGGAATTCAAATTGATTTGTCGACAGTGTAGCGTAGTGGGTATATGCAGAGGTCTCGGGTTCCATTCTGGTTATAGGTAGTTGCGTGAGCATGAACATAAATGTTTGTATTGGGTCTGGATACTTTCTTTGTCTAGTAACCATATTACAAGTTCAGCTAAGTTTGGGTCTAGATGGCGTTGTAATGAATGTGTATATTATGTTGCAGTCGAAACTCATCTAACTCTCTATACTAGAATTTCTTTTATACACTCATAGAACGTGCTTAGGTACTATTTATGTATTAACCGCCCCGGCTTCGCACGGGCACCTACTACAGAGTGACAGACAACGTTTTAGTACAGTTTCATATGACGAAATCTCAAAATTTATATGGGTTTCTCTTCTATATTACACACTCCTATTAGTCATAGCGTGATACTATAGCCTATGACACTCCCCGATAAATGGTCTAAGTATTCAACACAGAAAAAAAAATCGGTTGTAGTAGAGGTAGTGGATCCAGAAATTACCCTACAACGTCACAAACACACAAACTTTACCTCTTTATAATATTAGTATATATTAATTTTGTTTATTCACAGATTATAACTATTGTTGTTCTAGTCGACAAGATTAAGGCGAGTCCATAGAGGTATGTAATACATTTTTATTAATTAACGAAATTAATTAATAAGTATAGGTACATATTAAGTATTAAAAGTCCCCGCGACTCAAGGCACGATTCCTTGTGCGGAGTTTTCTTTTTATATACTTACGAAAAAAAAATGTAAGGAGTCAGAGCTCAAATAACAGTGAAGATTTACTTAATTTATGGTTATTCTAATTTTATACCAAATATGTAGCTTGTCATTGTGAATGGTTTTAATAGAAGAATAAAAATCTGACCTATCTATTTTATCAAATAATTAAGCATTAGGACAAGCATAAACCGAAGTAAAGGAGGTGGGTGGTTTCTCAAATTATTACTCACGTATTTATTTCTTTCTACGTGTATACTCTGTAAATCCCAGGTAGGTTTAGTGCATAAGCAGGATAATACCAAAATACCGTTTAGTAACGTCACTGAATTAAGCGACATACAGAATTTGATGTACCTAAACGTCATTGGTACGGTTTTACACAATACGTAACCAAGGAACATATACTCTAGTGTAAGTTCCTTGTACGTAACTAAATCAGATCGATCTTTGTGACTAATAATAAAAATAAATAAATAATACTTTCATGTCAAACTTGAAATTTCTATGGTTATTAGTTTTTTTGTGCGGCAATATTAATTTTCGAAAAGTAGCCTAAGTATAATTGACTAAATATAATTATTACCATAAAATTAGAATTCGTTGCTAATTTTCATGGCAAGTAAATTAACGTAGTTACCTGAAGTTTATCCTTATAAAATCTGGCCGAAAGCTTTATGAAAAAAAAATGGCTATAAGGAAACTAAGGGACATGAATGTTATGGAAAAACAATATCTGCGTAACTCTTAAAACTTTTTCGGAAACTTAAGTACGTACATTTCGAAAGCCTAAGGAAAACGCGCCGTAGGTAAATTAAGCCATGTTTTTACAAGTCAAGGTACCGTCGAATGTTTTTAGCTAGTAAGTACCTAAACACCCTAACATTGTACCATTTTATCCCAATGATAGCTTTAGAGTAGGCTAAGTCTAAAACCTATGAGTAACATTTTGAGAAAGGCGGTAAACGAGATGTTAACACATAAATGAATGATTTGTATCCTATACGAGTCGGATCAAAGATATACGGATCGATTTGTCACATAGATAATACACCAAACTTTACGGCGTCGCCGCGTCGGTCCTGTGCGGTCGTCAAATGTTTTATATCGTCAATTTTCAGTTTTGTGAAAAGGGTTTTTTTCTGACATCAACAACATAAATCCAAATTAATAAATAAATAAAATAATTATCTCGAGAACGTCAATAGATGTCAAAGGAAGAATTAACTTTATATGATGTAACATCTCTCACATTATCAAACTCACAATCCTAACTAATCCATGGCTATAAACGAAATCTTTCAACCTAACATTGTTACTGCGTCACTCGCTCTATAACTATCTTAGTTACCTTACATATTATCCTTTTAGTTAATTCGCTCACTTGTCACACAAATATTACACCTAATCGTTTATAAAAGGACGTAAGAGCGTTGCCGCGAGATTCTGCCTGCGCTTGCGTCGGGAAAAATCATTCTAACGTATCGACCGCTCGAGCCGAACGTCATTCAATCGGCAAAGTGTCATCTGATGCCGATTCATTTAATATACAAACGTAGTATAAGTGAACAATTATCATAAATGTATACCGAATTATCATGTGCTACTTAAGGAGAAGTGCTTGTGTACAGGTTCTCAGTTACCATTTAAACACCTTAACGCAAAAATTGGAAATATTGAGATATCTCATCCTACAATTTAAATTATCTCAAAATTGGACGAAATGGATTATTAAAAATATTGTGATAATTTTTTAAACATTACCGTGATATAAGAAGTGCTTGGAAGTGTTTTTGGAAGATTTATTTTAAGAAGTTTTTTTAAAGAAGCTAGTCAAGATGATGTCAAAGAAGCAACTAACGTGTATGCTTGCACTGCATATTATGTACTTATTGGTAGGCGCCAGCATATTCTATCATATTGAGAGTCCCTTAGAAGTAGCGAAGAGAGCAGAGGACAAATTGGAAAGGCTCGAGATTCAAAGTAAGTTGTGCAAATATTAAAAAAATTATTAAAAACATAATATGAAAAATTCCTTAATCTTTAATGACAGTTATACATCAATTTAAAAGTGATATAACTCTGTGATATTTCTTATCTGTAGCTATTAAAAATATATAAATAATCAATTAGTAAAATGATATTTTAATTGATATTTATTTAAACATTGTATTGTAATTAAAACTGATTTTATATTTAATTACTTATACATTTAATTAGTTCTTAAACGTGACATTCGAGAACAGGAACCCCCACAAAGAAAGAAATAAACAAAAAAATATATACAATCAAATTGAGAAACTCCTCCTTTTTTTGTAAGTAGTCTGTAAAAAAGAAAATATTTGTCAAGTTTGTTATCTATTTACCATCAAATAAAATACTTGATTAAATGGAATTTAGGCTCATAATGAGAAAAGGCGGAGTCAATTCCTTTTATCGGCTTCGTTGGACCTGAAAAATGGCCGCCTCAACGACAGCCTAAACGGCTCTAGTAATGCCATCTTATAGGTGTTCTGACTCTTAACAGGGGACACAAAACCGCAGTTGGTTTTAGTCGGTACATCTTATAACCATCTTTTTGGGACTTGGGTCAAAGGAGGATGATTTCACGTTAAAAACAGTCTAATCCTACCAAATCATTATATCATTTTGACCTGTGGCACAGGTTTTCTAAACCCATTTCAGGCACCAGTCCTTCGTTATAGTCAAATTGTGAACGAAAATAAACGAATTATTTATTTATTTATTAATAAATATATCATACAAACAAACTAACTTTTAGTAGGCGAATATTTTTCTTTATTTTTTTTTTAAATATAAATCCTGCACTAAGGACCATCCCCAGTGTCGTAAGGACTTTTCAATTACTGACATCAATTTAACGGACACATCGAACATTCAGGGTCCAATTTTAGGTAGGTGTATGGCGCAAATAATTGACCGGCAAATTCAAATCCACGATCTCTTGTTTGGCAGCCCCATAGCTTCGCTACCAAGGCAGTCCTATCAAATCACATTTCTTATTAAAAAACAATATTCGACGACATCTGTGGCGTAGTGGTTATATAACATGACTGCTACGCAGAGGTCTCGGATTCGATTCCCGCTCAATGCAAATCTTTGTGTGCATGAACATAATTGTTTGCATTGGTCTGAGTGTTTCTATGTATAATATGTATGTATTTAAGTGTGCCGTCGTCTATCGTCGTCTAGTACCCATAGTACAAGCTCTGCTTAGTTTGGGACTAGATGGCGTTGTGTGAATGTGTGAGGATTATTATTATGTTTCTCTTTTCCATAATACTCGGGTCTATTGGAGACCCGGTTCTTTGGAAGGCATACATCAGGACGAAGCCAAGACGTAGAGGCCCTTTAAGAGATATTTAATCTATTATTACTTATTATATTATTAATTGTTTTTTCCTTTTAAAAGTAATTATTATTCATTAAGCAAATATGCAATCAATTGATATTAGAACAACACATACCACTTATGTTTACATTTCAGACACTTCATGTAATATCAGTGTTGTATTTATTTATTAATGGCCTCATGAACATAGTTACATATTTTGCCAGTGTCAAGTGAGAGATATTACATTCAGTATAAGTAAAAGTAAGTATAAAAGTAACATAAAAAATAACATTAAAAAGTCGATGCTTCACTTTTCATTGTCTTTCTTGAGAACTTGACGGGAACGCGTAAAATGGAGACAGGAACAGCAGGACCACAATGCCACCAGCTATTCACCAATCACTTGCATATTTATTCATATTAATATACTGACGACGAACTTGCAAAACAAAACTGCATCTCTTCTGCATCACAAAATCTTCGAAAAATCAATTTGTAAAAAATATATAAATGACAGCTCAACCTCTCGTCATGGCGTCCAGTCAAATTCTCAATATCAGTGTTATCTTATGAAGAAAGTATCGATGCAAACTGTGTCTATTGAAAATATTTTACTTATCAATGCTCGCATGGCCCACTTCAAGGACGGACGTCACACACAGAATTTGCAGAATAGGGTTTACAATTAACAGAATCTCTCTTTTATCTGTTAGATTATGTAAGAACTGTAAATCAAATCATTGTGAATACTTAGATTTGTAGAGTCATCATAATCATAACAGTCCATTAATGTCCCACTGCAGGAACGGGCCTGCTCCCATGACGGAGGGATACTTGGCCTACTAATATCACGCTGGCCAGACGGATTGGTATAGGGTTTAATTTCAAGTTTTCCTTCTTTTTATTTCATAAAGATTATATTCACGGGTAGTCCCTTAGTCGGTTTTTACGACACCTATGGGATGAGATGAGGTGGTGACGTATTCTATTCTTACTCCGTCACCACACGGATTTCTGGAGTAAATAAAATAAAATAACATTGTTTTCGTTACAATGTAGAAACTATACATTTCCCTAGAGTTGTAGATAGCGAGCTATCCAAACTTCTCTTTTTTACCTATAGGTATCATTAAAAATTCATTTATGATTTTAAACAATACTAAAATATATTATTATTTCTTTATTGCTGTCAATTAATGAAGCAAGTCATAAGTCATTAAGTTTATGAAAGAGCACTAAAACAATTGAAAATAAAAATGTCTTCCTTCATACCTAAGTTAATTTGTCTTTACGACACGCGCTTATTAAATGAGTGAAAATAATATCCTTGTAGTAATCTAAAGTCAAGAAAGAAAAATGATATAACTGTTGCTTAACTTAATATTTCCCTTATCATCGTCATAACAGCCAATTAATGTCCCACTGCAGGGACGGGCCTCCTCCCGTGATGGAGGGACACTTGGCCTACTAATACCACGCTGGCCTGATGGATTGGTATACGGTTCAATTTCAAGTTTTCCTTCTTTTTATTTAGTAAAGATAATTTACGGATAGTCCCTTAGTCGGTTTTCACTACACCCATGGGATGAGATGGGGGTGGTGACATATTGTATTCTTACTCCGTCACCACACGGAAGGGTACATAATTGATTTTATTTCTTTAAAAGTATCCGCGACACAAAGTCCCGTTCATCTTAAAAAAACTAACTAAGTTTCCAAAGCCCAACCCCACTGTGTGACATTAATAGGTTGTTTTGATGATTGAAATCTTTCGTCAGTAATATAATCGCTGAAAAACAATATTTCAGTAAAATTGTGTTTTAAATGGGTGGTTCCCCGTTGAGACTAAATATTTTCTCTGATAAGTAGTAGTAGTATAAGTAGTAGTAGTACATAATAACTAATTACATACATACCTATTAACTAAGTACCAACGTAAATAAATAAGACAATGCACTATAATTGTCTTTATTTTACAATAAATTAAGACGACCCCATGTAGTCTTACTGGCAGTATGTCTTTTTAGTGCAAGTTTTTCAATTCGAAAATGTTTTTGTATTCTATCTTGAACCGATGTAAAACATCCGTAACATTCACTTCATGGCAAAGCACACTGCTTTTTAGCTAGAGACATTATTGGAATTAACTGTCAAAACTCGCGGTCGTTATAAAAAAACGGTTGTTATTTTGCCGTGCCTGACTCCTGAAATCGAAGGGTTGATTGAACTAGCAAACCCGGCGAACTCCGTTTCGCCACCGATGGCTTCGTTTTATGTAACATTTCGTTTGGTGAAAGAATATTTTTTTGCTATAATCTCACGGAGCCCGAGGCCTTTCCAACGACTGCAAAATCGTGGAAATCGGTTCGTGCGTCCTTGAGTTATAAGGAAGGAAAACCCCACTTATTTTTATTTAAGAGAATAACAAAAATATCCAAGACACTTACAATTTCTTTTAATCGTTTTATTCTACTAGTAATAACATATATGTTTTCTTTTCACCACTCAGAATTCTCTAAGTACTACATACTTACTATAAACCTTGTATACTTAGTTCAACAGACAAGAGGTTAGCCCACAGGGTTAGTCCTTTCATAGCTAACACAACTATCTCTCGGGGTCCCTAGTCGTAATCACAATACAAGTAATACGTTTATTTATGTATCATTCCATTGTTTAACAACACGAGACTTGATAAAAAACTTAAGAACAATTACTTCATGTTCATCGATTGAGTTGCAACGTGCACTTGATATGTTAAGGTGTTCTCACACTTCACTCAACTTTTGACGGAGTTTTTTTTAAACAAGAAACATCTTTAGATGGTTTCTTTTTACAAGCAGCAAATAGCTGTAAAACTTATTTTTACTTACAATTTAGTGATATTTTTCGACCTATTAAGTAGTAGTCCTTATTTTCATTACATCGGACACCGTATTTAGCTTCTATACTACAACTAGAAAAAAATAACTAAATAAGTAGTTAATATGAATGAAAAAAATAATACCCACAGTGGATAATACCGAAAATAATTGAAACTTTGTCGTTTGACAAACTTGGAATGACAAGGCAAGTTTTCTTCTGTCACTGAGGGAAGCACGTCTCTGCAGTGAAACTTTAACGGGTTGATATACCTAATGAGGTAACAGTTCAGCGACTCGTCGTTTGTCGTTGCGTTAGTAACTCGCAAGTGTGAAACACCTATATATTGTAAAATTTACCTTCATCATAAGATCATACTATTTATCTTTTCCTTTACATACTTAACAACAAGATTGTATTATTGAATGATAGTAGAATGAAGAGGTTTTACCCAATCTTTCTTGTTACGTTTACAATTTTACTATCTGTCATCAGACCTTCAATACCTTACCTTGATGAAGGGGATGTTTTTAAGTAATCGATTTGTTTAAAACAGGAGTGAAAAGACTGTCACAGGGTGTGAATTTAAGCATTTTTTTAAATGCATATAACTTTAAAACCATGCAACTTAGTTTTTTTTTATTTTTCTGATAACCAGCGTGACTTGCCTTATCACCCGGTTTTGGGTTGGATGGCGTCGAGTTTTGAGACATTCTGTATAACAAAGTTATAGGTAACTTATATGGTTAAGATACAGGATTTATTAAATGTTACTGTAGAGTTAGAGCAGGCGTAAAGAAGGAATGGGAAATAAAAAACTTCTGGCTCTTTCAAAGGATAGATGAACCGTAGAAATAAAAAAAGATGTTGAGATTTTATAAGATAAATCTATTTTTAAACCATTTTAAAAGGCTTACATAACTCTCTAGCTTAGAGATTCTTGGTCTTCCACATTTATTTTGTGGAGCATGTACCTAAATGTAAATACGCAATGTATGTACTTAATAGTAGTGTAATTTACTTAAAATTTACAATAATAGTTTTGCGAATAGAAGCTTAAACTTGCTATTTGCCTGACATTAAAATTAAACAATGTTATGTTATAAGATCTTTTAACATAAGAATAACTATTTTAATTTTATAAGTTAATGATAATATTCGAAAACATTTCCGTACTGCATCCGAGTTCACAAGAAGTTCTCATGCAGATATAATCCCATATAAACTGCATATAAACAAAACATACTTTATAGGGCAGTCGAACCAAATACTAAACAAAATAACTTTATGCACGTAATATAACTCAGACCAATGTTTGTTGTTTCTTATAACAGAAATAAAACTGGCCATGTGCGTGATATGGGACCCACGCATATAAGTGTTCTAATATAGCTGGCGAGTTTGTTATGAGGAAATGTAAAGCTATTGGATAGGACTTTCTTAAAACAGCATGTTTTATAGCAGCTCTTGAATAAACCATTAGGGCTCCTGCACACATGCCACCGCCCACAACCACAAAATGCCGCCACTGGCATATTACAGGAAATCTTTCCTGCAACTTTCATACATTTTATGTGGACTCGCTGCACACGGTTGACGCCGGTGGCCGTCACACTCTACAATCGTTGCTGGCCCGCACCGGCCACTGAATGTCCAAATGTATGAATAAAAGTGGCTGTCGCGTGCTTCAGCTTCTTTTGTGGCCCGTGCTTGCGTTTGTGGCTGTGGCGTGTGGCCCCTGTGTGGCAATCCTTCAAGGAATATCTTTTGCGGTTTGGAAAACTTGGTCTGCAGATACCACGCTAGCCGTGATGTCTTCGTTAGTTGTATTAACTATATAGTAAACTGTAAGAGCTCAAGTCTACAATACTACTGTGGTGAGATAAGTGGTGAATATACTATTATAATGGCAAACATACAGGGTTTTTCACTAGGTTCTCTTACATAGTCGTAGAGTTAAAATAATTACGTGCTTTTGCTAATTTTCTCTTAAGGCTAGAAAACATAGTTGATAAATAACTAGTCCGCCATCTAGTGTCAAACTAAGCCGAGTTTGTAGATAGTTTCGTCGTGGCAGACAAGTAAACAAACCTATAGGCTTTATGGTCTTTTAAAATGAAATGGGCATTGCAGAGCTTTAACTAAATAGTTACAAAGGTGATTCCGTTTCTTCAACTTTGGTAAGTATATTAAAATATAAATGACCGTTCCATTTTTACTGGTTCAATGTTCTCATTTCTGTTAACGTTTGCATTTTTGTGCATATTATAATCTGTTTTAATTATCTGTATGGATTGTTCTGTTAATTAAGTACCTCGTTTGAATATTTAAAGTTAAGTCTAGATTAAAAGAAATAGTATGAAGTAATGGGATAAATAAATTAACTTAAATTATTATTCTGAGTGCAGAACCAGCTTTTTTTTATGGCATTCTGCCCTAAGTATTTTTTTATTTAACTTAGGTAACTTTTAAGACACCCTCGAGACGATAATGGGTGGTGCCATTTTGTGTTATTCGTAATTACATGAATTAAATTACATAATAATAGATTTGAAAACAAATTATTCCTCAGTTAAATATTTACTAATGTATCCTTATGCCCGAATACTCAAACGCTAGTTAAATATTTATCGGTTTCTTAGCTACAAAGTAGCTCTTATCCTATACACAAACCACAATTTTAAGCAACGATTTATCTTAAATTTATTTGTACTTAAACGCCGACTTAGTAATAAATTCGTATACTCAAACGTTACTTAACTTATTTAGCTGTCAAATGACCTGCCAAATTGATTAAAGTAGCTTAAAAACTTGAGAGTGGTCGCAAGGTCTCTTAAATCTCCAAAAAGTTAATAAACAAGTGATTATGATGATTTAAACAGTGGTTCAATGTCTGGAAATCAGTAAAGTAAGCGTCAGTTGCCGCACTAGCGGTAGAGTAAAAGTATACAGGCTGTGAAAGTCATTAAAAAATCTCTGGAAAACCTCAGTTTTAAACACATTTATAAATAAAATAATCGTCAGCAATATGCAGTTAAGGCGGCTTCAACGTCAATCGGATTCGATTGAGAAAAGTATTTTACGCCTAAAAATAGGTCATGATGTTTACAATCTAATATTGCTATAAAAAAATCATCAGGCGTTATATAAATATTTTCACTCTAATTTAATGGACTTAACAACCCCTCTCGTCCCTACAGCTGACGATTATCTTCTTTAATAATCAAAGAAGTGTATTCATTCACCGAATTGTACTTTAAATGACAGCCAAAACTTTGCATTACAAATGTTATTGCAAGATGGCTAGGTTCCGAACATGATAGCACAATATTAAATGACTTTCCTCTATGTGCACAGTTAGAGCGTGGAGATTTTCAAGCCATGAGACTCTACTTGGTTATAGCGGTTATCTGTGTCGACCGTACCTGCTAACCCCATTATAAAATCCACGGACACCAACAGAACAAGCTTACAATAGAGCCCAAATAAGCACCAGAAATCCTATAGAGGCTTTTTGGTGTACCTACTAAAAAGGAGATTTCCCTGTCTTCAACATAGAATGGGTTTAAAAATTAATATTATTCCACTAGTTATTGTGGGATGCGCTTTGTTACACAACATAGCGCTGCGTAGGCGAAATGGGATCTTAGAAGAGGATTCACTTTCTACCGTAGAAGAAAGACCTGTAGGTACCACAGCCTAGAAGCCTTTATACTAATCAACATTTTATAACAAGGACTACTTTAATAAATACACACTTTTTTAATTATAAGTAGTTTTATTTATATACAACATAATTATACAAGATTATTATTTTCAATTTTTCCATTTCCATTTCTATTCTGTATGATTTCCATTCTGTTTTTATTATTTTTTGACTTCTGTTTGTGTTTCTCGTAAAAGTGTCGCAGTTGTTGCCATAATCTGAAGCCACTCACAGCAACGGCATTACAGTGCTGACACACAAATTCCCAGGTCTCTCGCTTCTTATCATGTAGCCGTTAATTTCCTTATTTTCTACAATATTTTGATATCTGGAAAGTCATTGTTGATTGAATTGAATCACAAACTTGCAATTTAAAAAGAAGTATGTTGAAATGTGTTCACATTAAATTGTCTCATTTTCGTATTACGTTCACATTTCACTCACTTTTTAATTATTTCTAAATGATTTCATCTCTTTTCGAAAGTAAAAGATTCTTCTTAAAAATTTTCAAGCTGATGAAAACTCGCGCTTTGTCGTGTTGTGTCACTGTCACTGAGTAAACGTTTCGTTCTTTGTGCAATGATCGTGTCAATCATAGATAAAGATAATAACCAATTATAGGGATATTTAAAAATAAAGAATGGTGTAATTCAGTTTGTTTATTGAAATTGTAATACTTATGTATGAAAATTTCCAAGTGAATATTCAATTTCAATCGTAGTATGCAGCACACAACTGAATATTCTTTTCCATTTTCTGCGTAAAACGAAAGAACAGCATAGGGTAATTAAATTTGTAATTGAAAACATACTTTATGAGGTGAATGTTACCAGTACGCAAACATTTATCGGCTGTTTAGCTAATCAAAGATATGAATGACTTAAGTGGCGTTTGTGTATACCGAAAAAAATTTAAGGATCCAAACGTTTAGGATGCCGTTTATTGTTAGACGATTTAAGTGACGTTTGAGTATTCGGGCGTTAGTCCGTCAAAACAAACGCTTAACATAATACGGCGGGATAAAATACAACAGAATAAGTAGCCACTAGCCATACAATTTTTCCTATCTCATTCCAAAACGTCTGCTATAATACATACAAATAAAAAATAAAAAATCTTCACACGCTGTAAGAATTGCAAGCGTAAACAATAATTGTTTGTAAGAAAACAGTATATAAAAAGATCATGAACTTTTATTAGTTATAACGATATTTCTGTTACTGTGTCATTCTGACAACATACAAGTAGAAGCAGAAGTCTATCTTCGTACAAAGCGGTTTGGAAAAATGCACATCATTATTGACATGACAGTCGCTGGGGTAGAAAGGTTCTAAAAACGGCGACCCCGTGCCTAAAGACGCAGGGTAGGAACACACGGTGGACCGACGACATAGTTAGCACGGCAGGTACACCTATGAATGATTTTAAGTCCTAAAGAAGTCATAAACAACCTTAATTATTCATTGAAAAAGATAGATAAAATTGAAATTCTATTTATTCAGTAGCTGTTAAATTTGATGATGAATTGCTCCTTTCTAGAGCTTTACTGCTACACAATCACATAGTCACCAATAAATAAAATTAGGAGAAAGCAAGCAATTGACAAATTTGGTTTAGGAGACAAAGATTCGAGTGGCCTAACGGACGCTTGAGAAGTTAACCAAGAGAATTGATGTTCAAATCCTGACTCATTTTATTTTATTTTAGATTTATTTCTATAGAACTCGGTTTATACTAACCTTCACTTCACTGTAATTATAATTATATATGTTTTTCGTTAGCCATCAATGGATCTGTTTATTACAATAATGAATTAAGCAATCCCTTATTACAACAATGTACAGTTGAACAACAATAATCAATAATTAACAACTAATGACTATTGTCGTTTGTTTTATTATGAAATGTATAAAGTATTCCGCCATTGTTCATCTAGTTACCTTCCATTTATATCTGGTTTATGTCGCTTCGATATAAGAAATGTGTTTACTGTTATTAACCAATTTCAGAAAGACCTTTCTTAACTCAGAAACTGTTCAATAAACTTTATTATTTAAGTAAAACTTAAAAACTTTGTTCTTATCATTTTGAAATAAGTACCTATATTTCAGTGAAAAAAAAAATAGGTAATCAAACATACCCTAAGAACATATGAAAATTTTTAGTCACTGACAATTTTAATTTAACAACGTCTTAGAATTAGCCACAAAATATAATTAAAACAAACAAAACTAAACATTTATTTTACAGGAAAAGATGCTTTAATTTTACGTATAAGTAAAGGGGAGATTTGCTTAAACATGATATATATTTTAACGATACTACGTCATAAGTATTATACTAAAGTAATTATTGGTAATTCATTAAATGGTTTTGACATGATGCTTATTGCACGTTCGTCACTAATTGGTCATGAGTGCTCAAATAATGCGTTCTTTTGCTTGTCCCATGTTGTATTGTAGGCTTTTAATGAAGAGTGGTTTATGAATACTTAACGAGTTCCTTAGTGTAAAAATGTTAAGGGAAATAAATACTAAGTAATCGATTAGGAAGACTGTTAGTGTTAATGTAGATGATTGAAAGATGTCCTTTGGTATTAAGTTGTTGACATAAACTGAAGTTATTAACTGAAAATAGCATTATTTTAATTAATTATTTTAGAAGCTTGTTTTAGATTAACTAAAGTAAGTTTTAAACAGTGTCATCTAGGTATGAAATGTTTCTGTCTGATAGTGTACAAAGCGTATCAATAGAGACCTAACGCGTGGAACTCTAATCTTGAATCAATGCTTAAATTAATTCATAATGATTCAAAGCTTTTGCATTGTTTTTTTTTACAAGGAGAATTATTTATGGAGTACTTTCGCCCCAGGAAATACGGAAGGCTCTGCTACTCTTACTGACTAAAGCCTCCGGTGTACGCGTAAGGTACGGTGTTAGGCCGAGGCCTCGGCAAGCCATAATTCTTTCGCAGTCCCCAAACTAAAGCTGGCCCGCTCCTTGGCAGGTACCTCCACGTTTCTGGATATCTTACTTCATTAATCGAATTTTACAACACACACAGGAGTGCAGTGGGCTAGCAATCATAGTTGTCTATAAGTATATGGATAACTTTGCGTACCGCGTTAACTCCCGTTTACGTTTGTTATCTACAGAGTAGGTATTGTGTAAATAATAGTTACAGTTTACAATCTGCCGATGTTATATTATTTCTATAATTAACTGATCAGTTTGTTACAATTGTTCTATTGTCATAGAGTTAATTTCACATGAATTTCAACATTGTTTCGTATCCAGTATTTTCCTTTACTTAATGTAAATTAATAGAGAAAAACGAGAAAACGGTGTTGATTTATCAGACATCTATGTACACAACTTCAGCAAATTCTTTTCAGATATCTTTCGATAAATTTAATTTGTCAAGATAGTTTTACTTTATGTTGAAATGACATTATAGATCTCGTATTGACTTTTACAGCGATCGGCAACAAAAGAAAGAAAAACCCGGGCGGTTTGATGTATCTTGAACGATAAGCTTTAGCGTTGGCCAGTTAAATTTTACATTTTACAACGCCGATTACACTACCCTACATGTAGGGCCCTACATCATGTGGGGCACTACATTTTGTCTAGTGTAATCACATGTAGGCTGTTAGGACACTACATATCGGAGATTGGCAAGTCCCGACCGCCCTACATCATGTAGTGCCCTACAAGATGTAGGGCCCTACATGTAGGGTAGTGTAATCGGCGCTAAAGATATGATTGACGATAAGTAAAACTCTTACAACGTAGATATCCCACTTCATGGAAAATTAGATTATTGTATTCAATGCGAATTAAGTGCATTCCCTTCATCACTAAAGGAAGTACCTAATGAAACAAAACAGTTACCTAATGATATAATTGCAATATCAATACTTAGTTGTAATTTCAATGTTTGTTATATCAAGAGTAATAGTGTCTCATAAAACTCCTGTACCTACATATAAATCTTACGTGATAGAATGATACTTCTTAGATCTATCGCAGAAATAAGTTTCGCAAAAAACCGTCGCACCCCCTTCTTCCAACCAGTAATGTGCAAAAGCAGAAGAATTTTTTTTTGTGGTGGTCTAAATTCACCATCTTCTTTTTTTTCCAGTCTCTATAATGTCTATGCTAAGTCCCCTACACTCAAGGTTGCTACAGTATTCTTTGAACTATCAATAAGAATACCCACCTCTCGATACTTGAACTTTTCACAACAATGACAATAGGTTTGTATGACGTAGAAAATTGTTGTAATTAAAACGTTTGTATTAAAGAAGCGTGTTTGTGATTCATCGCTACTTTGTATGATAGTTCATCATACTTGTGAACAAATGTACTGTAGTGTAATAAGGTTGCATCGTCTTTTAAGTTTGGTATACAACCTTTAAAATATTATTATGTTCTTGATGAATTTCTTTGAAAGTTTCACGACCATCATCATCATAACAGCCCATTAATGTCCCACTGCGATACGATAAGTCAGACTTTTCTATGAACCTCAATTAAGTGCCTTTTGACAAGATCAGAATGTTAATCTTGGCGGACACAGATTACTATTAAAAATAAATGCTATCGTTGGTGTACTTATTTACTGCTTTTATTTAGCACGAAGGGTTGTTCTTCAAGGCATTAGTATCACTTGGGCAAATCTTATTCGCTAGCCAATTTGTTACCTTTTGTTTATAGATAATTAGGCAGATCCGAAGATCAAAATGGAATCAGGAGGGCGTAAACTCTCTGAAACTAGGTTCCCTACTTATTTTATTATACTTGTTTAAAAAAACTCTATATTCTGAAAATGCTATTACGTAAAGTCTCTCCATAGGTTTTAAAGACGTCCACTTTCAAACATAATCTATGCTACTGCTTTTATAGTTTTATAATAAAAGAAAATAATATAAATTAATTTAACAGATGTAAAATCAACAATTATAGTTTTGCTGCACATTAAACGAGTTACACAGATATAAACAAATGTTTATGTCGCCAATAAGCTTGATTACCTTAAATATTACATGTTGGTCATGAACTACACACATGTATTACTTACTAGATAATTTATTACATACACACTTGTAATAAATTAGTACTCTTATTTTAATAAGTTTGAAATGTAATTACATCTTTTGAAATTAATAAATTCGTTAATCAAAAAAATAACATCGCTGCTAATCTTCACATTGTCAAAATAAAACTAAAATCTATTAGAAAAACATTTGATTGACATTTCTGTTTCATCAATTGTTTTTTTTTGCTAAAGCTAAATAGCAAGTGAAAAATACAGTGCTTTAAGACTTCTGTCTAGGGTAAAAACCTAGGGTAGAAACTTCTGTCTAGGGTAGGCCGATAGCTCTCGCTACCATTATTTATTTTGACATATTTAACAACAGACCTTAAATTTATAACACAAAATATCATCAGTCAAAGATCAACTCTACGGCTTTCGCAATATATTTCAATTAGCATAAGAATTTATTAAAGAAAACATATTAGTTTTTCTATACTTATATTTATCTGTAACCTAGATGCACCATCTATGGATAGAACTACATTTTATGTGTCCAAGATTATAAAAATCAATTATTAAAGCTATGTAGCATATTTATATATTCAACCATAAGAGGTTGAGCAGATAACCATCTTCATGACCTTACTTTTGCAGTAAGGCAAGTAACTTGAGAAAGTTTATTGCAATAAACTGTGTTTTAGGTTGTCATTTGCTTAAATTATAGTTATATTAAGATTCCTTATTACTTTCCTTATTACCACTTTTGATAGCGCTTTATCAGTAAAATGTTTAGCATATCTCATGCCGACGTTAACATAGGTCCTAAGAAGCCCATTCTCCGTGTGGTGACGAAGTAAGAATACAGAGTGTCACCACCCCATCTCATCCCTTGGGTGTCGTAAAAACCGACTTAGGCACTATCCGTGAATATTATCTTTACGTAATAAAAGGAAGGAAAACTTGAAATTAAACCCTATACCATTCCGTTTGGCCAGCGTGGTATTAGTAGGGCTAAGTATCTCTCCGTCACTGCAGGAGGCTGTTTGATGAAGAAGCCCAGTGTTCTCTCTCTCGCAGCCATGAGGGGTCATCTGAGAGATATAGACCTCTCCAAGTTTGCACTACTCCTTCTGGTCCTCTGCGTGTCTGATTCAGTCATGTCTGATCACAGCTGTCCATACACACCCTAGTCTAATTCATGTAAACAACACTTTTTTTTCTTTCGATTTTCGTTTGCAGTTAGCACCATCTACTTATTTACCTAAGTCAGCTTAATAGTTAATCTACTTAAAAATAGTCACTTCAAATCAACCTTGTTAAGAAAACAGCTACATCCGACCTCTCAAGAAGTTCCTACAAACAATTTCCTAACACAACACATAAATCAATGTTCCTGCCCGTTTTTCCACTTTAGAATTCTGTACGCATGTAAGGAATGAGGAAAAGACATGAGGCCGAACATGTAGGTGTCCTCAGAACTGTCGTTAAGCCTGTACCTGAATCTTTGATGACTAAGTTCCTTAACTTAACGAGTAATATAATTTATTGTTGAATTACATTGTGTAATATGACTTTTGGAAAGTCATGGGTCATGTACGTGCGGTTGTACTCGTAAATGTGTGGCATTTGTTTAGGTTAAGGGAAAATATGAAGAGGTTATTGTTGTTTGTTTTTATGGATTAATGAGCTTGTTAGAATGCTACCATTTTTATTTTTCTTCAGGGACAAAACCGCTTTGGGAAAATAGGGCCTGTCAAGTAAAATTAAGGATACTTATACGGTGTTCTATTAACTCTCCTTCTACAACAAAAATAATGTCTGTTTGTTTGTAGCTCTCATTAAACTTTCCTAATTGATGGGTCCCTTATCGACTCTTAAATGTAGTGACACTTCTCTGCCGAGTGCGGCAGAGTAAAGAAGAGTAGTAAGAATACAATATGTCACCTCCCCATCTCATCCCATGGGTGTCGTAAAAACCGACTAAGGGACTATCATCTTAGCAAAATAAAAAAAATAACCGGTCAAGTGCGAGTCTGACTCGCGCACCGAGGGTTCCGTACAAACCTATTTATTTTCCCGCCAAATTGTGATAACGACAGATATATTTTCCCGCCAAAATTCTATGACGTCACGACTCATCTGTCAAAATTGTATGACGTCACGGGTCACGTGACCAAAATTCTATGACGTCACAGGTCACGTGACTCAGCTTTCCCGCCAAAATTCAATGAAATCAAAATATAATATGATTGAAGTAAAAATTTAAGGTTTTCGGAATTTTCCCATTACATGTACAATAAGACCTTGCTTCATGCCAAATTTCAAGTTTGTAGGTAGACTGGAAGTACCCTGTAGGTTTTTGCCTTTACCCCTCTAAATTTGCGACAAAAACGGCTATATCTCTTGATTGCGTTAGATTAGCACTTTGATTTTTTTACGGCACTAAGAGGCAACAAGCCTTAGTATTTGGTGAAAATTTCAACTTGATACCTCCACGCGTTCCTGAAATAAATGGTCTTGACAGACAGACGGACGGACAGACGGACAACAAAGTGATCCTATAAGGGTTCCGTTTTTTCAAAACTGGTACGGAACCCTAAAAAGAAGAAAAACTTGAAATTAAACCCTGTACCAATCCGTCCGGCCAGCGTGGTATTAGTAGGCCAAATATCCCTCCGTCACGGGAGGAGGCCCGTTCCTGCAGTGGGACATTGATGGGCTGTTATGATTGGCACTTTTAAGGTTTGATGGTTGATATAGGCATGTGATAATGTAGTCATCATCACCATCATCATTTGACGTCTACTGCTGGACATAGGCGTCCTCCAAATTGTTGACGACCTCGGTGGCGCGCCGGAAAAGCCAGCGGCTGCCGCGCATGAGGTTGTGGGTTCGATCCCCACGCAGGACAATAATTTGTGAGATCCACAAATTATTGTCCTGAGTCTGAGTGTTATATGTGTCCGTTAATTGATGTTTGTAAAAGTCCCCGCGACACAGGGCATGATCCCTAGTGCGGGAGTTGTCTTTTTTAGAAAAAGAAAAAAAAAAAAAAATACTGCCACCTTGTTCGGTCCTGTGCCTCCCTCATCCATATTTATGTAGTCATAGATCCTGTAAAATAGCAATTGATATTAAAGTATTAACCTTCAATTTTGCATCTGAAGCAAGCAGGTAACAGTAGCCAGTACTGTATGTAATTTTATTTATTAATGTCACATTGTAAAAGCAAACATTCAAAGGCCTCTACAAACATGGAAGCGTGATCGAGGAATTAGCTTTTAATTAGAATTGCCGTCTGTCATCCATGATTTACTGAAATATAACGTCATTTGGGTATATCTGAGGTTGTGATATTTCTTTATTTGTATTATTTTTCATGGGCGTGACCTCTTGGATACAAAATACTTAGGCTTTTGAAGTTTGGGATACCTTTAGATTTTTCATTTGGTACTTTGAAAGTTAGTCAGACTTTTATTGTCTCTTTTACTAATTAGGTATTATTAATTGTCTTAAACATTTTGAGCCTGAGGCGCTGAGGGCAAAAAGTCTTTGCATGCATTTTTTTTTTTTTTTTTTTTTTTTCTCTCTACTTGATCTGCAATCAGCCATAATCAGATATTTTATGTGTTAAACTTGATAGAGCGCCATTCCATCGAATGGCACCGTAAATAATGGTGGAAGCTAGTTTTGTATAAGCTTAGTGTCTCTTGTCTAGTTCCAGTATTTGCCACCTTTTCAGGCGAGTAACATCATCTCGTGGAGTCAGCAGATCCTTAGCCAGTTCATTTGTGTGTTTATTCAACCTTTCCCTGTATCTCATGCTGTTCCTGCGGACTACCTCCTTTACGGTCGGAATCTCCAGATATTCATGTATTTCCTTGTTTCTGACAAACCAGTGTGCACTTGCAATTGTTCTCAGTGCAACGTTTTGAAATCTCTGGAGGATTTCAATGTTGTAGTTGCAAGCACAGCCCCAGAGTTCTATTCCATATGTCCAGATCGGTTGTATGATGGCCTTGTAAACAAGCAATTTGTTACTGAGTGTCAATCTGGATTGCCGCCCTAGGAGCCAAGATAGTTCTTTGAATTTCAAGGTTGCTTCTGTTTTCTTAGCTTTTATATGGTTAGCCCAGGTAAGTCTTCTATCCAGGTGGAGGCCAAGATATTTAACGCTGTTACTACTCGGTAACGGTTTGTCATCCATACGCACAGGCGGGCAATCGCCCTTTCGTAGTGTAAAGGTGACGTGGATGGATTTAGATATGCTGGGCTTAATTCTCCACTTCTGCAGCCACTCGTTAATTTTGTTCAGCTGTTCTTGTAATTTCAGTGATGCACTGAGTGGGTTCACATCGCTTGCAAGGCATGCGGTGTCATCCGCGTATGTTGCTGTTACAACATTTTCCGTTTCAGGTAGATCCGCTGTATATATTGAGTAAAGAACTGGACCAAGCACTGATCCCTGTGGAACTGAAGCAGTGACGTAATACAGCCTTGAAAGCTCTTCCCCATACTTTACTTGGAATCTTCTTTGATCTAGGTAAGATTTTAGGATCATATAGAATGAGTTCGGTAGGAGGGTTTTCAGTTTGTACAACAACCCCTTGTGCCAAACTTTATCGAATGCCTGTTGTATATCTATATATACAACCGTCCTACCAGTACTGTCCAAAATTTTAGAAAAAATATTAAAATCGCGTTTAGTTAGTCATTTAGTTTCTAATCAAATTATTAATAGGAGGCAATTTGGATATCAGAGCGGTGTTGGAACCTCTGATGCCTTGCAGGCTTTGATTAGTGAAATTGTTGAAAAATTAAATTCTAAATTTAAAGTGGCTGGGGTTTTTCTGGATTTAAGTTCTGCATTTGATAGTGTGGATCATGAGATACTTCTTTTGAAATTGGAACACTATGGTGTTAGAGGTGGGGTTTTAGATTTATTTAAATCATATTTACATAACCGTAAAATGTACGTAGAAATCAAGGCTCTTGATAAAACGAATTGCCATACTGTTTATCGGTCAAAGTTGCTTTCTGTCACAACAGGCGTACCACAGGGATCTATCCTTGGTCCTGTTCTGTTCCTGGTCTTCATAAATGACCTTCTAAATTTTTCGATTAGCTTAAGTTCAGATCCTCAGCTAATAGTTTTCGCAGATGATTGTAATGCAATTATAAGTGCAAAAGATATAGATACGCTTAACGAAAAAATTAACACTGCTCTCTATGATTTTAGTAGATGGTTTAGTGCAAATAAGTTGATAATTAACACAAAAAAAACTAACATTTTGCTATTCAAATCAACATCGAGAAATTCTGACAAATTAGATATACAATTTATGGGAGATAAAATAGTACCCGTAGATACAGTAAAATTTCTGGGTGTTTACATTGATTCACTGCTAAACTGGCAAAAGGAGATCACTACAATTGAGGAATCAGTATCTTCCGCGTGTTATGCTCTTAGAAGTTTAAGAGATGAAGTTAGCGTTAATCAATTGAAAACAGTGTATTTCGCATTGGTAGAGTCACGAATTAGGTACAGTGTTCAGTTTTGGGGCTACAGCTATAAATACAATTGTGAAAGAGCCTTTATAATACAAAAACGAGCAGTCAGAACTATTGTTCGGATCCCACAGTGGGAATCTTGTAGGGAACATTTTAAGAGTCTACGTATTTTAACTGTGCCTGGGCTTTACATTCTAACTGTATTGAGTCAATTGTCAAAACACATAACTGATTATGAGACTGAAGATGAAAAACTGATCAGGGAAAGCACGCGAAGGAAACACTTAAATAATAATTTTACTCCAACATTAAATATAGCAAAACATTGTGCACTTTACCAGAGTGTTAGATTATTCAATTTATTGCCAATTGAATTAAAAAAAGACGTGTATAACACACTTTTGTTCAAAAAAAAGGTAAAAGCCTTCCTATTGGATAAATCTTTTTACTCGGTGGACGAATTCACTGGTGGCTAAATTTTCTTATACATACATATAACTTAAATACATTTAATTATTATTTATATTAATTTAATTTTTGTAATGTTACCATTATTTTATTGTTGACATATTAAATAATTTATTTTAATTAATTCCAAGCATGTTTAATGTTAATATTGATTTATTATTTCAAATGCATGTATTTTGTTTTTTTATTTTTAACTAATTAATTTTAATTGTAATTTTTATATTTAATTTACTGTGTAATAATTGTATGTTCAAACACAATTGTAAGACATTGTTACTGAAATAAATAAATAAAAAAAAAAAAAAATAAAAATACTGCAGAGCAATACTAATCTAGACGTTAGAAAGAAGTGTATAACGGTGTTCCTTGACCTTACGAAAGCATTCGACACGGTCTCTATCCCACACCTTCTGGATAAGCTTGATGGAATAGGTATTAGAGGAATACCTCTCAAATTGTTTGAGGATTATCTTAGTGAAAGGAGGCAAAGAGTTAAGATCAACAACTCATTAAGTGATGAATTATCTGTTAGTTTTGGTGTACCACAGGGCAGCATCTTAGGCCCGACACTCTTCTTGGCGTATATCAACGACCTCTGCCAGCTTTCTCTCCGCCAAGGAAGGATTATTGCCTTTGCCGATGACACCGCCCTTTTCTTCAGTGGGGATAGTTGGGAGGAGGTCTTTGATAGTGCTCAATCTGGCCTGAACCTGGTTAATGACTGGCTGCAAACGAATCTTCTGACACTCAATATTACCAAAACCAAGTACATGACCTTTTCTATTAGATCGGACTTGCAGCCCCCACCTTCTTTTTCTTTAACTGCCCACACTTGCAGAGATTATGCAAACAAGGACTGTTCTTGTCCTATCCTTGAAAGGACCAAAAATATTAAATACCTTGGCATAATTATTGACCAACATCTTTCCTTCAAACCGCACATTCAGACCCTTGTACCCAGACTTCGTAAGCTTATTTATATATTCAAAACTCTGAGACATTCCGCTGACAAAACGACAATCAGAATGGTCTACTTCGCCTTGTGCCACTCGTTAATTGACTACTGTATAACATCTTGGGGAGGAGCAGCCAAAACACACTTGATTGAGGTTGAGAGGGCTCAGCGTGCCATCCTTAAGGTCAGTGCAGGACTTCCTTTCCGATCTCCGACCTTTGAACTTTACAGAGAATGGGACGTCCTGACGGTTCGACAGACATTCATTCTTCGGGTAGTTATAAAAAAACACAGTGAGCTGAATTTTGACCCTAATCTGCTTAAACAACGTAGAGGCAAAATCTGTCCCAACAAATGGGTAAAAACGAAGTTTTCCCAAAAATTCTTTTTCTTCCTAGGTGTCTATTTATATAATAAACTAAATATCATTCTTAATGTATACCCAAAAACTAAATTAAATTGTAGTAAAATTATACAAACCTATTTAAAAACTTGTGACTACGATCAAACAGAAAAAATAATAACAATACTTTCATAAACTTTCTATTCATATCTTAGCAACCCACTCGCACCCATCATCACACACACACTCTTACATCCACAATCATCTACACATATTCACAACAATAATTCTTCACATAACTTTATTCACGTATTTTCTTTTTGCTTACTTTATACCTTAGTTTTGTCATAAGAACTACTTTTTGCTCATTGTTTACTACTCTTACAATATCACTGCCAATATTCTAACTTAGGGTGGGGCTCTGGTGATCTGTATCACAGGTTTTAATACTAAACCTACAACAGACACCAGTCTCTCACATAGGTGGAACTTTGTAATACCATTATACTGTGCTAATTTAATGTAAGACCTATTGTGAAGAGAAAAATAAATGATTTATTATTATGATTTATTATTATACTCCTTCTTCTCTAACGATTGTCTTATTTTGTGAACCACTCGATGTACTTGTTCTACAGTAGCATGTTTCTCCCGAAACCCAAATTGGTGGTCTGGTATAACTTTATTTTGATCGAGAACTGGTTTTAGTCTCATCAGAAATGTTTTTTCGAAAAGTTTGGATATTAAGGGGAGAAGACTTATAGGCCTGTATGAGCTGGGTTCCGTTGGTGGTTTGCCGGGTTTTGCAATCATAATTATTTGCGATATCTTCCACAGCTTTGGGTAGTACTGTATTCTAAAGATACCATTGAACAGCATTGTTAGAAACACTATCGCTTTTCTAGGCAGTTTCTTAATAATTTCTGCCGTTATTAGGTCGAAGCCAGGAGCTTTTTTGTTTTCCAGGTAGCCTATTGTTCGAGTTAGTTCCCGCGGAGTAACAAGTTTTAGTGGTAATGATAATTGCTGGTCACTATTGATCATAATATCCACGTCTTCCTCAAACTCTGTCATGGATGATTGGTTTGGTGTGAAAACTTCGCTTAGGTGTTTAGCGAAAAGTTCCGCTTTTTCATTTTCGCTTCTGGCCCATGGATCGTTAGAGGATATCCTTATAGGTGGCGTATGGTTGTGTGGTCTTTTAAAGCTCTTAGTTATTTTCCAGAGGGAATAATTATCCTTCTTGTGAGCTGAGAGCGTGCGGAGTTTTTCTTGAAAAGTCGAGTTCTGATTTTCTTTGATTAGCTCTTTTAGCTCCCTGGATATTCTGTTAAATTCCGACCTGTCGACATTTGATCTGCTGGAGTGTAATCGCCTCCTTTGTCTCCGTTTCTCTTCCAGTTTATTGCGTATTTCTAGTGGTATGTTATCCACTTGATTGGGAGAGTTCAGCGTCGGAGTAGCACACCACGCAGCAACTTGTATGAGGTTTGTGATGTAGAATGTTGCCTCATCTATATCTTCTTCTGTTTTAAGCCTAACTTTTAAGTTAACCTCATCCTCCAAGTATTCAGCAAATGCGCCCCAGTCTGTTTTATGGTTGTATAGCGCTGGTCTCTGTGCTTTGTGTATGGCCGAAACGCTAAATGTAGCTATGACAGGGGTGTGGTCAGAGTCACCATCGAGCGATGATGCCACGTCGAAATACACGTCGGACAGTCCCTTCACAACAAAGAAGTCGACTAGATCAGGTATTCTGTTGACGTCAGTTGGCCAGTAAGTTGGTTTTCCTGTTCCTAGTGTTGTTAGGTTGTGTTTATCGACGCATTTTTTTAATTCACGTCCTTTACTGTTCGTCAATCTTGATCCCCAATGGGTGTGCTTACAGTTCCAGTCCCCACCACTTATATATCTGTTTCCCAAACTCTGAAAGTAGCGGTCGAACATGTGTTGTTTCGGTTTGTGCTTTGGTGGACAATATACAGCACTAACATTGATGGGACCAATGCCTGCATTAATAGTGACGGTAGTGGCCTGCATCCAGTCTTCCCAAAATTCACTATGGAGGTGGTTTCTGATGTTGCTTTTTATAATGACTGCAGATCCTCCATGTGATGTGGTATCGGGGTGGTTGGTACAATATATGTTATAGTTGTCCATCTTAATACTTCTGCGGTCATTGAGGTGGGTCAGATACTAGACAAATATCAACTTTGTTGACCTTTAATAGTATTTCCAGTGCTTTTTGATTTGGCGCTATGCCATTGATATTCCAGGTAGCGATTCGTAACGACATCATTGTGGAAGCCTGCTGATGAGTGTCGTAATGAGGTTCATCATTGCGCCAAGTTGTGTGATGAGTTGTTCGATTCTTTCTGTCTGTTTCATTATAATTGCTTTGCATGCATAAACATAAAAGTTTGCATTGGTCTGGTTGTTTTCTACGTTGTTATATTTATGTTTACAAAAAAAATGTTTATCAGCTGTCTATTACCACAACACAAGCTTTGCTTAGATAATACTAAATGGCGTTGTTTTGGGAATACCAAATTATATTACATATTTTAAAATGTTCATCACGTTTAGGAGTATATCATGTATAAGTCTGTCTCTGCCGTACACTACGCAGTTGGAAAAACTTGATATTAGACAGAGAAATTCCATTATTAGTATACGTCACGACAAGTAAACACAAAACTTTGAACCTGATTCATCATAGCTTATTTTACGTCATTTGTCAACTGACCAGTGACGACAATTAAGATTTTATTAAGAGGGAATATCCATTGGTATTATCGCTAAGTCATCGGAAAAAATATAGCTCTGGAAACCTTACGGTATAGCAAGCTAATATAATTCTACATCTTACTTACTTACGCCTACTTACTTCCGTTTGTTTGTTAGACTTCGATCCTAAGTTGATTACTGCAAGGGGATCTAGTTAAGTAGAGTTATGATGATGCTGTTTGTTCGTAGCAAAATATGAGCCATTTTTAGCCTGTCTTCTATTCCCAGAATCATATACCATGAATATTCTAAGTGCTGGGCAAAACACTTTGATACAAAAATAGGGATAAAAATACTAATTAATATTTTTCTTATATTAATGTTATTAATTAAATTGTTTAACTTTAATATGTCTTGCTCTACTTTCTCATAGATTAGCTGTACTTATCTTATAATCCAAAAGACGTCCACTCCTGAATCTAAAACTCCATTATAATCCTATATTTCAGAAGATTAAAAAACCGTGTCAATGAACTAAAGGACAAACTATATCATTTTCAACTGAATATAATAAACATCTACTTCAAAATCCTAACTCGTAGACAACGGAATAACCAAATACATATCCTAAAGGGTTCTTTAAGGCCATAAAATGTCATAATAGATTTATTCTTCGTTATTCACGACTCTCTAATAAGTGTGTCACATATAAATGTACAAATATATATTTATTGTCGTCAATAACCGTTTTACATGTTAATGTATCAGTAGCAAATGTGTTAATTAATACGTTTTACCTCTTCGAGTATGTATTTTGAGCATCACGCATCCGTGCATTCGGTTTATTAATAATTTTAGTATATAATAATAATGATGCTTGATAAATCTTTGTGGTAATTTTAAGGGGATATGCGGAAAATGTTATATTTTAATCATTTATGTGTATAATTTCAAAGTATAGCTTGATTAAGTTATTATTTATTGTAGCCTATGAACGTCCTTCAGCAGGGATCGACCTCTTTCATTTATAAAGGAATATTGTTGCCTAAACTTTTAACTAACTTATAGTACCTTGCCTTAAGGGTTAATTTGTGTACAGTAAATACCTAAGTATTATAATTTACTCTACGCCCTTTACTGTATATCAATTATGAACATGTTAGATAGCTTCGTTCACATTAAAAATCTATTAAACGTCCTCTGCACCGATCTTGGCAATGACTTCGACCTTCGAAACTACATTATAATGGTTCCATTGAATCAGGACCTATCGTAAATATCGGCTTTATGTCTGTTTAATGATAATCAACTACAATGATGGGGCGCGCCTTTTCAAACCCATTATAAAATAAGTTGAATGGACTACTGTGTGCTTGACCACAAATGGCTTCCGTAGCCATATGGTTTTGTGGCTAATCAAGTTCTTTTTTAATATGACATCGATTAAAATTAAATAAATCTTGTTAAATTTTCAAACAAACAGACTACCTACAACTTTATAGCGATGTTTCCGATTGTAACAATGTACTTACCTAGATAATTTCATTTCATTTAAAATAAGTTAACTACACCAAATTAAAATTAGTTAACTAATTTTAATGAAATTTCTATGAGACCACCGAAAGTATATTATCAAATAAATTTTGTTTTTTCATTTGGTCAAGATGTCTGAGTTCTGTTCTCTTAACATAAACAATTTGGGCCTACTAGGAACAAAACAGTAGGTAATTAACTTCCTTATGAATTTAAATTCCTAAAAATGATAGAATGATTTACTTAGGCCTTTCGTTTTCATTTATTTTGTACTACAATCTTCTTCACGTCAATGATATTTTTTTTGGCAACAATCGGCCAGCGATCCCATTCTTTTTTGTCACATTTTTTCAAACTTTACATTCAAGTCTAACAAATAGTGAAATCACACAATTATACACAAAAACATTTTAAAGTAATTTGTGTTAATTCGTCCGTATAATCAACATTGACAAAAACTTAGTTGTTCTCTTAATTACTGACCAATATTTACTTCTTTAGGCAATTATCTTGTTGATGTTTACAAATCCTAACAAGAAGAAAAAAAATAGAGTTATTTTAATGTGTAACAAATTAGGTACATTTGCCTAAAGTCTACTTAGGTCTTCCCTTAAACATAATACAACAATATCGCTGATATGTAGTTTCAACAGATAAAAATTTGATAAGAAACAAGATAAAATCATTATTTCGTTAGGTTAGGTTTAAGTTATCCTTAAGCCGAGATTCCGTGTAATCCCAGCAATGTTTTTCCGAGGGACTATCTATCCCTCAACTCAAAGAGATACTGATGCAATAACAGAGTCCGCACCAGTCGTGGTCTTGAAGGTAATACAAAATCTTCCGATAGTCTACGAGTCATTGCTGGCAACGACTCTCCTGTTGTGCGTGACCTGATAGTACGGTTTTAGATAGATAGTAAAGTTATATTATTGCATAATTTTTGAAATCATATTTACTATATCCTCGCTGTGGTGACGGAGTAAGATACAATATGTCACCACCCCATCTCATCCCATGGGTGTCGTAAAACCGACTAAGAGACTATAAGAGAAATAAAAAGAAGGAAAACTTGAAATTAAACCCTATACCAATCCGTCTGGCCAGCGTGGTATTGGTAGGTCAAGTATCCCTCAGTCACGGGAGGCCGTGGGACATTAATGGGCTGTTATGATGTACTACGAGTATATAGCAGTATTTTAATTATCATCTCGATAATAAATACAGCATTTTTAAACCAGAACAAACGAGGTTTGTCCTTCTTAAGTAATGATAAAAAATCTTTTAAAAATATGAAACTAACAAGTAAATCACGAGTTTCGAAAACAATATGTCTATATTGTTGTGTATTTTAACAGCATCGTTGACATTTATTGCAATAAATATTAAAGTTAACGATCACGATCTGTTGTAGAATTTTGTAATATCCTACATGCATTGTAGCTATTATTAGATATTGTTAACAAATGTACAAATATAGTCTTAATAACTAATTGAATTGGTTTTGAATTTTGCTGACATTTTTGGCAAAAAAATGAACCTGCCATTTTAGACACGATAAACAATTTAGAAACTTAAACTTACTTACTTCTTCGGCGGGAAGCCAGTAAGTAAGCGAGGAACAGGGCCGCGCAAGGTGTACTTATTAAATATTTTATTAGTAAATATTATATTTAATTAGTAAATATTTGGAGGACACCTGGACATAGGATGATAAGTTTGACATTATGATGATGAGTTTAAACATTATTGAACTGGAATAAGGAAGCATGTTTGGTTATGGCTGCAATTTTCTTCTCTATTCCCTAACTATATATGAACAAGTTAATCATCACCATCACATCAATCAAAAGATTTTCCAAATGTTTCCACCGTGCGCGAGTTATACCTTCCTCAACAACCAATCTCTTGACATCTTTTTCAGATCGTCAGAACATCGCTTGAGGGGTTTGTTTCCTTATTTTGTACATTACAGAACTTTTTTGTTTCATATTTAGGCCGTTTCGGCTAAAGGTTTCGTGTTCTAAATACCCGGCTATTTGTCTCTATAAAAGGGACATTAATGGTCGTAGTTCAGTATTATTTGTATGAAACTCCTTAATTCAACGCCATTGATTTACATTCAACGCACACTGATCCGAATCGTAGCGTAATCGCAGCGCCACTGTTTGACACCGGGGAAAAAGGCGAGGCGGTTCCAATCCCTTTACGTTTTGATATTATGTGTGCTACGACTCTTTTTCTTTATTTATTAAATTTTAAAATATAAAACTTTTTTTTCCAGATCTTTTATACGAAAACTACATACCTGATGATCCAGAGAAGCAAGATACAATACTTCGAAAGCTCTCAGACTACTGCGGGAAGTCCATGTTCAACTATACCACGGAAGATGAAGATCCGCCTTTTAGATGGGACTTCTACCATTCTTTCTTTTTCTCCTACACTGTCGTTAGTACCATTGGTAAGTTTGTATATAATATAATTTATTGATAAAATGCAGTATGGTTAAAACTTGTAAAATCCATAGTGTACCTTAAGTAGTTAGTTAGCAGGAGAGACCTATATAGTCTACTAGCTGCCCTTCGCTGGGCGGCGATTAAAACGCGTTCCTTCTCTAAACATATTTTACTACTGCTACACTTCTTTTAGTCATAGCGTGATAAGCCTATGACACTCCCCGATAAATGAACTATTTAACACAGAAAGAATTTTTAAAATCGGTTAAGTAGATTGATAGATAAAAGATTGAATAAAAAAACGAGAATTTATAAGAGTAATAATTTACAAAAATATTTTTAAGCCAAAAAGACCAGTAAATATAGTGTAATCAAATATTTGTAGTATTTAAATCTCTTTTTATTATTACAGGTTACGGAAATTTGGCCCCGACTACACATTTGGGAAGAATCCTGATGATATTTTATGGTTTATTTGGTATACCAATCAATGGTATATTGCTTGCAAACCTTGGTGAATACTTTGGAATGCAGGTGTGTAATTATATGAAACATCCCTTAATTTTTAAAATTCTATTCAATATGCACCCAATATGTATTTTTATCATCATGATCAACATACCAGCTAATTTGGACACACGAACAGACCCCTTGCTTGACCCCGATGGCTAAAATGTATCCTACTACACTAGCCAGACAGATTGTTATCGTTTATTAGACATAATATTTTTCCTTAATTTTATTATGATTCATTTTTCTTTTCTTTCTTCTTTTTTCATTTTCTTTTCTTTTAAAAAAGACAACTCCCGCACTAGGGATCATGCCCTGTGTCGCGGGGACCTTTTACAAACATCAATTAACGGACACAATCCGATGATTCCGACATGATCCATTTAATTATACTCTATCGGATGGTAACATTAAAAATGTATATTTTTATTTATAATGTTTTTTGCAGTTAATCTCCGTGTATCGTAAATACAAGAAGGGCAATGAAAAGAGGGCGCATAATCTCGGCTATTACTTCGTAAACCTTGGCATGCTGGGTCAAATCATACTCTACTTGGTCCCTGGTTTCTTATTCTTCATCTTCCTACCTGCCTGCATTTTCGTTGTTTTCGAAGGATGGGATTATGTTGCTGCTATCTACTATGCTTTTGTCACATTGACTACTATAGGATTTGGAGATTTGGTTGCAGGTGAGAATTTTATAATAGACTTTATCTCCCTTAATTATAAACGCATCTTAAATTTAATTACTGTTTAGCGAGCTACCAAGGAAAAAAAAAACAATTTTTCTTTCTTTCTTTCTAACTCTTTACCAAACAAACCCGCAAGAATTAAAACTAATCAATTGACTAAAATTTAAGAGGCGTTTATGGGTATATCTTTAATTTTTTTGTAAAATATTATAAATCAAGAACATTTTATGTTGTATCATCATTATGATATTCTGCGGTCATAGGTCTACTTCAAGTTACCACGCGTATCATTTTGTACATCTCCCATGGATAGGAAATGTACAAAATGTGCTATGATGTGATCTATGGATAGATCTACAGCTACCCTTATCGGGACTGTTCACTCTGCGTCTTCTGGTATTTACGCGGTCTCCAGAACCTAAGTTACCCTGTCACCTATGGACAGTGACATTATACTTACTGAAGAACTATTTTATTAATGTTTCAAACTATTTTTTCAGGTACGGTGAACAACGGTTTCAAGTATGGTTACTTCTGCACTTACCAGATATTCTTAATAATCTGGATTACTTTTGGCCTGGGCTACATCGTCATGTTACTTGGCTTTATCACTAGTGGAATGAGATCAGAAAGGATACATAGAATAGAACAAAAATTTGCCTGTCAATTTAAAAGTACACAGAATAAAATCCTGCAAGGATTTACTAGAGATTTATCTGCCCTTAGGAAAATTATAAATGAAGCCAATTTGATTAAAATAAAGGTTATTATGTTTTTTTTATTTATGTCACTAAAATATCTTCAATTTTTAATTTTATAATTACCTGTATTAAAAAAATAAGCTGTTAATCGTTAAATTAACCAAATAGTATTTAATAGAGTAGCAGTTAATAATGTTATTTTTCTATTTTTCAGCCTGTATATGTGGAAGCATCTCCATCCTTATATCGAAGTAATAGTTGTCCCATATTTACATATGATGTTGAGCCAAGAGGTCCAATATATAAAAGGAAACGAGCCAATTCTGAAAATATTCAACTTTCTGCAAAGGACATGCTTAGAATTCAATCCGATACAGATTTACTTGGTATCGATAAAGAAAAAACATTCACTGCTTCCGCTATTGTGAAGCCTGCTGAACTGTTAGCAAGAGTTGTAAACGTTTTGGGTGGTTTAGAGCAACAAAGAGAAGCACAAAGAGAAAGAGATAAAGGTATTCATCTTTTCGACGATGAACATATTCTGGCCAATGAAACACCGACGTTTAGTATCGGCTCTGATCGTATAAATACTAGGAGACATAGAGCTTTAAGCGTAGCTGTACCAAATTACAAAAAAGAGAGCGTATATCAAGATACATACAATGAATATACTTGGACTAATGGGGAATCAGCAGAGAAATTTAGGAGAGAAGCAAATCTTAGGAGTGGTAAACTTTCTCTACCATGTAAACCAGAAGAAACTGTCAATCCTCAAAATATAATATCAAGATTATTTTTTGGAAAACCAAATACAAATGAAAGTAGTACTGAATTTATCAAGAGTTCAACGAAAGGCGCACAAACTGATACTGAAAATGCAAATAATGCCAAACCTAGACGTGGGAGCATATTCCCTTCATTTAATTTTGGATCAGATGAGAAGAACGAAGCAGATGCATATAAGGAGAAAACGAAAAAAGGCAGACACAGTATATTTCCTACTTTTGATTTTAGTGAAGACAGTGATTCTGGACCAAGTGCTTATGTTGAAAGAACTAGTAGAAGACGACATAGTATTTTTCCAACTTTCGATTTTTCCGAAGACGAAGACAGAGCAAGGTCAAAGTCATACCAACAAAAAACTAAAAGACATAGTATTTTTCCAACTTTCGATTTCAGTGAAGATGAAGATGCAAAAGAGTATAAAGAAAGAACGAAAAGTGGCCGGCACAGTATATTTCCAACATTTGATTTTAGCGATCCAGAAGAAGATCCTGATAGGTATAGAGAAAGTACTAAAAAGGGAAGAAGAAGCATTTTCCCAACTTTTAACTTCAGTGGCACAAGCAATGATGAAGATACAGTAGATGAGGATGAAGTACAAAAATATCAGAATCGAACAAAGAAGGGACGACTCAGTCTTTTCCCTACATTTGGCAGATCAAAGAAAAATGACGACGATGTTATGCCAGAAAGTTCTGATGAGTTAGTAGAATATAAAAATAAAACACGAACAGGACGTGGCAGTTTGTTCCCATCGTTTGGTAAGTCTCGTAAAGATAGTTCGTCGAATGAAGCAGCAAGTGACTTGGAAGCTAGTATAAAACAATTCAACAAACAAAATAGGCAAGGACGAAATCGTTCATTTGAAGGACCACAACAATTTTCAAAGGACTTGGAACGATATAAAAATAATACAAGACAAGGTAGACGAAGTCTATTTGATCCTGATGTTAACATAGCCACTCTACCAGAGTCAGAACAAGTAGAAGTATTAGAAAATACAAGTGTTGCTGATCTTCTCCGAGCTTTAGCAGTATTAGAAACAGCTGCTGAAGGTTCATCTAATAACGCAAGTGAACCCTTAGGTCTTTTGGATTTAATTTCAGAACCAACTGCTGTTACATCACGACGTCGTGGATCTATACGACCAGACTTTTCTATTCCAACACCACCAAGTAGAGATGGCATGGAAGCAAAGCGAATAGATGACCCAGGGCCAAGAAGAAGAAGAGTGTCAGCCAGGGCTGCTGCTCCACAATTTACACCCACATTAGCAACAGTTGTTGCTGGTGCAGAATTACAAATAGCAACTGCTACTGCTTCGAGAGAAAGTCGTATGACTATGTTGCAGCAGCCACCACCACCTTATTCAGAAACACCTATTGAAGGTGAAGTTTCTAAGCCTCGTATGAGGAGATATTCTCCAGCTCCTGTAGACTCAAGTAGGTCAAGTTGTGGTCCTGTGCCTAGGCTATTTTCACGCACACGCCGAGAAAGTGGAAATGAAGACACTGACTCAAGACGTGGCAGTCTAACGGATGTCGTAGTTGATAATCTTAAAGACAATACGTAGCCAACGTGCCTTTTAGAGCAATTTAGATAATAATTTATTTATTTATTTAAGTTAGGTTAAGTAAATGAACAATAAAAGCCGTCCAATACATTTAATAGTTGTTTTATTAGAAACACTTTCATTAAATATTATTCCTAAAAAATAATAAAATGTAGGTATGTACCCCACTTGCTTATAGTTGTTAAAAGCTGGAAACTATGTTTACGCAAACATAAATATTGTCTTGATGCTAGATAAAGGTATTATTTCTGCAATAATACAATTGCCTTCGAGTTTTCCTCCTATTGCAGCAATATTTCGTTTTATGAATTTCCTTACTAAACTTTAATGTCCTTCAAAAGAGAATTAGGAATGAGGAAAGGTATTAATATTTTGGACTCTTCACTCCCGGTATCATACGGAAATAATGGCTGATTTTTCATATAAAAATAAAAGAAACAAATATTGACGAGATATAATTTTATTTAGTACCATCATTATGTGTCTTTTGACTTATAAATTGATACATTCTATATTATCATACTATAAGTAGTCATTACACTAATATAGTGTACTTAAAACAAAATAAATACCTACCTATAATGATAAGTTTACTGTTATGTGATACCCAGTCTATTTTTTCCTTTTTACAATTATAGTTTTTAACGTCTTACACGAAGACAATTCGGTATGTAAAGTTTTTTTTTGGTATATTTTTTATATTTTTATTTTAAAGGTTTATTAATTATAAACAACTAATTTGAGTATTTTTGCTTTCCTATCTGTGGTTTATTTGTGGTAAATAGTTAAAGTTAGTAATTCGACCGCATCTATGACGTCATACATGCGGTCGAATTACTTACTTTGGCTGTTTACTGCAAATAAACTGTAGGTGGGAGGGCAAAATTACTCAAATTAGTTGTTTTAGTTATTGGGCAATGAAAGCAAGAAACAAACTTCTGTTGAACCGGGCGACATGATGTCATTTAGACGTCAAATGAAAGACAAAGTAATTTATGTAATAATTGTAAAAATAAACACAATCTTGCGTTTTTTTGCGCTAAAAATATGATTTTATTACTTATCGATCTAAAATCTCTAAATGGTTTTGGATTCAACATAGGTAAACTTTTACTTTACATACCGAATTGGTGCTTTCCATTTAATAACCTCTTTTGATCATAATTGATCGAATTGATTGTACGTATAGGTATTCAAGCAACTTAGAATTACAAAATGACAGATAACATTAAAACTATTGGTGGTGCCCAATCCTAAAACTATAATTGAGTATTTAAAACTTAACAATAATACAATGTCTATTATATAATACTATGGATTATTTACAAAACAATAAAACATTATATAGGTACAAAGTTATTATGCGATCGGATGATCGCGTCATTTTGATCTGTTTTTGCGATGCCCAAACAGGTTCAACTCATCTACATATAAGCTTGATACTTATCTTTGTCTGTTGTCACCACTTAGACTTCGCATAAACAAACCATCAGATTTTTACCGTGCAGTATAATTACTGCAAATGCATAACAGTACAACATCACGTATGCACAGTCAGTTTTCACGAAATAATTTCGTGCGATACTTCAAGTATCAAAATTATCCTTCCGAACATTTTTATCTAAACAAACATTGGAATAACACTGGTCTATATTGCCGTTGTCGTCTTTGATGAGCGATTCGAAGATTGATATTAAATTATTAAGTCCAATGAGGTAGCCATCTTCATGGTTTCCGACTTTCCAGGCAGAGTCATGGTCAATACTGACATTGTCTGGAACAGGAACACTCTTGGCAAAGTCGATCATCCAAATAGATGCTCTTTTCTTATCGTGGACGAAAAGCAAGGAGCTGCCTATTAGCTCGTGGTTTCTAAAGAACGGAGATTCTTGCAATGTGCCTTTGATACTTTTCAATCTTTCTAAGTATTTTGGCTGTAAAAGACACAGAAATAAAAATTAATACAGTTGCTTTCGCGTTGTAATGGAAGGGCAGAATGTCATTACACTTTAACTCTTTCTCCCTAGAACGATCTCGTCAAGGGCACCAGTTCAAAAATCTTTTCGTGATGCATCTTCCAAATCTGAGTATTAGTTTCCATTATTGAGATGACAATTATTTATCAATAAGAGATGCATTCTTATGTAATCGCCAAAAACTCCATTGCTTTTAAGTAGGTATGCTTATTATGACAATGGCTTTTAATCGACGAGATAGTAAACTAAGAAAAAAAACAACAAAAAATATTACTTACTGCTGCAGAAGGAAAACTGCTTATAAAGTCCTTAAAAGCTTCAACAATTTGGTCTCTTGTTTTAGTAGTCTTAAAATCTTTGGAACTCGTGCCGTCTGCCTTCTTGACGCCGTCTATTCTAAAGCCAAGGGTAGCTGTTGAACTGATGGTTTCTCTCCATATCATGTACCTTGGTTTCGTTACGCCTTTACTCCTGTGCTCTTCATCCGTAGGTGCTTTTGGATCTATCTGGATCATTTTTTCGTACATATCCTGGAATCAAGTAAAAATCACATTTAAATACACACATCAAAAAAGTCTAAGCAACATGCATGATATTACAAATTTACCATTTATATTAATTAATTTCTAAGTATTTACTCACTCAAAGTGTATAGGTAAGTAAACTTTTTTGTTATTGATGACATACGGGCTGGTTGAAAAAAAAAAATTTCGATTATGTTTTGTTTTTTTTCATAAAATTCAAATGACTGCGAATTTGTTTGAATTTGAGTGCATGTTAATTGCTACGTTTTAGTCTTGATTTTATAATTTTACCAACCATTTAAATACAGTTGGCGACAAAATTGAATTGTTAGATATTCTTTACGTCATGGAGCGACGTCATTTGACGGCAGATGAAATGCAAAGAGCTGTAGGGATGTTGCAAGCGGGAAGTAATCAATCTCAGGTATCTCGACATTTTGGTATTCATAGAAGTGTTATTTGTCGTCTTTGGCAGCGCTACAATAATACAGGGGAACCCGCTGAACAGCATCCAGGCCGTAAAAGGAGTACAACCACTCGGCAAGACCGGTACATACAACTGACTGCAAGACGCCAGCCGATGTTAACCGCTCGAGAGATAAGTTTGAGGCTACAAAATTCAAGTGGTGTTGATGTAAGTCCCCAAACTGTGCGAAATCGACTGCATGAGTACGGCCTACGAGCTCGACGCCCTATCAGGTGCCCACCGATACGTCACGGGAATCGCGCTCGTCGAAATGAATGGTGTAGAGAACGCATAACATGGACCCAGGAACAATGGGATAAAATTATGTTTTCCGATGAGTCGCGATTCGGGTTTAGGCCTGATACAAGAAGGGTGCGAGTGTACCGTCGACCCGGAAATACTGAAAGACTCAGGTGCGTTCAGGAAGTTCATCCATACAGCGGCTCAACAGTTATGGTATGGGCGGGTATTATGAAGAACAGGCGAACTGAGCTCGTTTTTGTAAATGGAAACATGAACGCTGAAAATTACGTTGAGGATATTCTCAGACCTTATGTCCATCCATTTGCACAAACCTTTGGCTCCGATTTTACGTTAATGCATGACAATGCGCGTTCACATACAGCTCGGCGAACCAGTGAATACTTGGCAACGGAGAACATCCAGGTATTGCCCTGGCCTGCACAATCGCCAGACCTCAACCCCATCGAGCACGCATGGGACATGCTCCAGAGACGTGTTTTGAAGGACTTGGACGGAGTGACAACAACCCAACAGCTGAAGGATTTGCTACAATTCCATTGGGAGCGAATACCGCAAGATGACATAAACAGTCTCATTAATTCAATGAATAATCGTTGCCGACAAGTTCTGAATAGCAGAGGAGGCCATACTTTGTATTAAATTGTCCTATTCTTTCACAATAAATTCATTTCCTTAAGAAATTTCAATTTGTAAAAAAAAAGTTTAGTTTCTTATGTACCTGTATATTCTAATATTGTTAATTTCTGTTATTAAAAGAACTTATAAAGAAAACAGCTGTTATTTTTACATCATAGAACCCTAAAAATATTATTTTAAAAATAAAATACAACGTTATAATTAAAATAAATGGTAAAATAAATTAATATAAATGGTAAATTTGTAATATCATGCATGTTGCTTAGACTTTTTTGATGTGTGTAGTAGTTCATAAAATTTTAGATATCCTACAATAAAATAGCTCAGAAACCGACACAGAATACGCATTTGAGATCCTAAACTCTCGTTTCTGTTTTAAATTGTAAGTCCTAACAATATTATTTAACGAAACAGCTGCTAATGAAGTATTGGGAAAATCATCGTATCGTTTATTAAATGAGATAAAACACTTTATTTGTAGCAAAGTGATTGTCAAAGATTATAAAATCACTTTACGCACTTAGGTACAAGCAAATAGAACTTTGATTCCACGAGTCTCTTACATCAACTCTCTTAGTGCTTTAACCTTTATTTCTTACGCAAATTGTTATTATGTCTGCCCAAGTTTGATGACCAAGTACAATAAATTCTGACGTCAATAGAAAATAATTGTAAGAAAGATTATCATTAACGTAATTTCTAACATCTATTCATAGTTTATTATTACTATTTATATGTGTAATAAATAACAAAAATATATTTACAATGAATGTCACGACTATAGATCTATTTTTGTAACTTGATTGTAATATAATTACGTCTATGCTACTTGATATCATTGACGCAGATGCGGATCATTAAGATGAGTTTATCAATAGAGACACACTTTGACCTTATTGGATATTTAATGACCATTTGACTTTAGTAGATAGACAGCTAAGAAAAGCTATTATTTACGAGGAAATAAAAGCTAGTTATTAAATGAAGAAAATATTTTTTTTAGGTTTTTGAGGGTCTTATAACAATTAATGAACGTCCTTGCAAGGACAGGTCTCATTCATATATTTACACAAATGAACTGAAAAGTTAAAGTAGTTTTAACACGATATCTAGGTATGTTTGGAGCGGACAAAAATTTAGAATTTGTGTTGATAATCCATAGGGAAATAACGTAAGCAGACAAATTATTCTAATCTGTAAATTTTTTTAAGTCCGTTATTTACCAATTAACTCAGTATTTTTTATTGGTTGAAGGTCCTTTAACAATCAGGTTAATCCCAAAGTTGGTTAAGGCATTTCGTTTTTATTTTAATTAGTCAATTTCATCGCGAACCATTATAATCATTATCAACACTCTGGTTTTGTACTCAAATATTTGTTACAAAATTTTATTCACAATGCAACGAATACGATAATTATAATATCAATAAATACCACAAGACACTTATAATATATACAAAATTTCCCCTCGTGCGTCGGCGTCGTCGCTAAATAAGGCCCATCCCTGCGGTGGGACATTAACGGAATGTTATGTTAAAGATATGAATATTATTGTTTATTCTGAGAAAAAGCAATTATAAATTTATTTAGCCATAAGACGAATTAAAGTGAAGGGAATGTTTATCGTTAACTAGTTATGTTAACAGTAACAGACACAACAAATGACGTAGTTGTGACGCAAATAACTTTATATTAATTTGTTGTAACTACTCGTATTATCTGTTTAAATACAGGCGATTGCACAGTCAAGTATAATTTTAAGAATCGGTATAATTGTCCATGGGAATAAGACGTTAGTATAATATGTAGGTAAAGTAGTCCATGTGGTGACGCAGTTAAAATACATTCATGTATTAAAACTATTAAGGGGAAAGACGCGGATATCTCATATTTTATCTCCAAACAAAAGAAGGAAAACTTGACATAAAACCATAAATTACAAATACGTCTGGCAAGCGTAGGCCTAGTTTGTATCTGTCACTAAAGATGTTCTGTTTCTGGATTTCTCCATATTAACAAAAATATTTAAATACTCATTAGTAACTATATTTTTGATCTGGTTCTATCTTCTATATTTATCCTTAACGTTTACTGCTCAACGTATACCAAAGCCCTAAATAACTATCTAAAGACACGTTGTTGTCTAACAATTTATCGAAGCGGTTACTATACTTTCGAGGCAGGCTAGTTAAGATAGCAAAATAGAAACTAAATAGACAGATACGCTAAGTGTATCAAATAAATAATAAAATAATATACGTAAGTACATAGTGTAATAATTTATATAGTGGGATTACTAGACCAAATAATTTTCTAATTAAAAACAGACTTTAACTAGAGCGTTCATACCGACTATAATACTTATACAATCTCGTAGATGGTTCTAAAAACTAAACCATTTTAAGAATTCTTATAAAATTTGTATTTTAAAGAATAAGTTGGATTTAAGTCAAAAAACTAGTATCTAAATTGGTAAATAATAAACAAAAATTCTATTTAAACCGCTATGGTCAACTTATCCAACAACAAACTAATCCCGCGGGCTCAGTTGACCCCATTAACAACCAAATTGACAAACGTTCACTCTTTGAAGTCGTTTAAAAACAAGTAATTCCAATTTTATATAACAACTTCTACTTACTTTTCTTAACTTCGTCTTTTCCTTGGCTTTTGCGAGTTCTTCTTCTAGGTATGTTCTGACACCAATCTTACAATCCATAACACATGGACTGTCAAAATCGCTCAGCAAATCTTGTAGTTGTAAATACACTGTACATGGATTGGTTAAGGAAATCAGATTTTGTAGTGATATTGGTATACCTAGTTTTATTTTATACAGGGCTATTGTAGAAGGATATATAATATTCTACATATTAAAATTATAGTCCGCTGATATCGTGATTTAAGTCTTAACGAAGTAGGCTTGTCCCTGGAAATGCCCACTTATTTAATACCACACTGGGTAACCTGAATGAAAAAGTGATTGTTTCGAGATTTCCTTCTCTAACAAAAATCATGGTATGAAAAGGTAGAGTGACACAGTTTCATTTTGTAAAAGTCATCATAACAGCCCATTAATGTCAGACTGCAGAGACGGGGCTTCTCCCGTGACGAAGGGATATTTTACCTACTAATACCAAGCTGGCCAGACGTATTGGTACAGGGTTTAATTTCAAGTTTTCCTTCTTTTTATTTTGTTAAGATGTCAGATTTTACGGCACCCATGGGATGAGATAGGGTGGTGACATATTGTGTTCTTACTCCGTCACCACACGAAGATATTCGTAAAAGTAAGAATACATAATATGTTACAAAATTCAATAGCAAGACTTGGCAGAAAACTTTATACTCAAAATACATCTACTTAGTTAACGTTGTATAAAATCAATATTCACTATTATTGAAAAAGGCCTGATCTTGCAGTGTCATTTAAGGTAATATTCTATAATAATAATATAATATTCCCATATTTTGTTTTATCGTAATTGATTTATTGTAAAAAGGATACATTCTCCGTCTTCACAGGTGACTTGACCCTTGTATTCTGGAACAAACGGCCGAAGGATGTCTTTCATCAGAAACTGAAATCAATAAATTTAACAATTTAGCAAATTCTTCATTCATATAAAATATCTTTTAATCTACGAATATACATAATAGGTCTTTGGGGTGACGGACTAAGGATACAGTGATGTTACTACCTAGTCTTATCATCATAACAGCCCATTAATGTCCCACTGCAGGGACGGGCCTCCTCCCGTGACGGAGGGATACTTGGCCTACTAATACTAATACATACCATGCTGGCCAGACGGATTGGTATAGGGTTTAATTTCAAGTTTTCCTTCTTTTTATTTCGTAAAGATAATATTCACGGATAGTCCCTTAGTCGGTTTTTACGACACCCGTGGGATAAGATAGATAGATAGACACCACACGGAGAAGTGTTATAACGTAGGTAAAAGAGTACCAAAGGCAATCTACTTAACAATAAAATTGACGTATAGACGATAAAATTGACATAAAAGTACATCAACCATACTGGCAATCGAGCTACCTATGGTCCAAGAAAATCCCCTTTTACCCTTTAGACCACTAGGGGCTATTATTGTCATAATAGATGATTTCTTAAGAAAACTAGTTCTCAGAAACGGTAATAATATAATGTAAAGATATTATTGTTAAGATATTGTATAATTGCAGGGTAATATTTCACGAACCTAAGTCTCTAGAATGCTGAATTCAAAATGACAGTTATGACGTCAATCTGACATAATTGACGTCAAATCATTATATCAGTAATTCGGTATTTGAATAATCTTAATTGTTATTAAATCATTGACGCGCATCCTCTTTTTCATGACGGATGACGGAGCATAATGTTTTCCATAACACAGTCCTAAATCCAAAGTCGTAACTTTGATAAACATCCTTTTAAAGGATATTTGATTTATAAAGGATTTACATAAATGTCATTTTTTAGGTGCAGATTTTTTTTTAATTTGTGGGTCGTTTGAGATTCTTCTTATTATATCGCCGAACTATACTACCCGGGCACATTATCTCGAGATCTGGCGTCGATGCGAAATTTAACTAATTAAAAAACATTTAAAGTGTTGAGAGTGTGTTACACAAATACTTTATTGCCTTTTCTCAAGACTTCGTTACCAACATTTTGCATCATTAAACGCTCTAAGGAAAGTTGAAGTTAGTCTTACGTAGTCGTGAACTTATTGATGTACTTACACGAGTATGTATAAAAATTCTTTCGACAATAAGAAAATTTTATACTTGAATATAACGTTAAAAGAGGCGACATTATTTAAATAGATAACGTTTCCTAGCAGTTAACAATAGTTTAAATACGGCCTTCGTTCTCAAAAAATAAAATGACGTTTTGTTTTGTACAAAATTACTTCGCGTAATACGTCAGAGAGTTTAAAAAAAAGACTTGTTATATTAACATAACAATGTCGGAAGGTAGATTAGAATAATTCGTAGTTTTTTACGTGGCGACATTCGTTCGTTCAACTTATATTTATTGGTATTTTTTTAGGTATTATACCTATTTCTAGTGTAGGTATTAAGAGCATTGACTCTTTACAATGCCATCGCATTTTTTTCAGGCAAAAAAGATAGTCGTTTTTAAACGCAGTTGTAAGAGTTAACCGTTATGCTACTCGGTCCAAAATAAGAAATTAGTTTTATTCCTAGACTTGAATTATTAGTTGGATTATAAGACGTTTGATGACAAAGTAGGTATATCATTCATGACTCTTTAGCAGTTGATAACAAAATAATCTTAAACTGCCATAATATTTTTTTGGGATTGTGCGTACCTATTAAGTCATTTAACGGAGCCTTAAATTTGGGTTGGACTATACATCTAGGTTCTGTTTTACATACTTTTTTAGTTTATAGGTATACGTTAACGTTAACGTACCGTTTTTGTAATACCAGTGTTTGTTCATACATTGATAACGACTACCTAATAACAGATTGTATTGCCGATATCGTGTAGTAATTATTGATAAAAAGTAATAAAGCAACTTAATAACTTTGCCATTCTGAAATCAAGTGTTTCTTTGAAAGTGCTAAACTACCTAATGTTCTAATTTAATATTAACTACTCTTTAAAATGAAATAATAAATTAAATATAAAAATTAGAACTACTTTCAAATGTTTAAAAAAAGAAATAAAATAGGTAAAATAGTCATGCAGCCACAAACAGGCAGCCAATTTTTTTTTATCGTGTACAATTCAAATAACATTCCTTTTTTCACAATCTTATTAAATCTGCAATTATAACACACTCTTGCCTTTATCCCAAGTGGCCAGGTATATTAGGCAAACAGACTTCCTTGGTCTACGTCTATGACCGTGTCTATGACTGCAGTGGGATATTAATAAACTATTATGAACGTATAAGGCTATAGGCATCTATTATAATAGTAAAAAATATGAATCATAGAATGTTCTTATCTACGTAGGTTAAAGTAGGTACCTCCTCTTCTTTTTTGTACCTATTTCATTATAATTAATGATGATAAAATGCGTTAAGTAGTTACTATTTTTATATTTTTTTAACTATTAATACTTAAAGATGAGCTAACTTTAGTACAGGTTACTAAGTTTATATTATGTCTTGTAACTAGCCGCTTTATACTCGTAGTAACAAAATAATTTGGTAAGAAAACGGAGGGATTTGTTCTATTTTATTCTAGAGTACAGTCATCATAACAGCCCATTAATGTCCCAGCACTGCAGGGATAGGCCTACTAATACCACGCTGTCCAGACGGATTGGTATAAGGTTTAATTTCAAGTTTTCCTTCATTTTACTTCGTAAAGATAATATTTACGGTTAGCTCCCTTAGTCGGTTTATATTGTATTCTTACTCCGTCACCACACGAAGAAGAAGATCAAGAGTATAGTATTCCTATTATAATATAGTTATCGTTTCCATTTTTCCATTTAGTAGGTAGGGTAAATTTTTACCAACAGTGATTTAGTGAAACTAACCTGAAAGCACTTCTCTTCTTGTGGGCAAAGCTTTTTCAATATAGTACCCTGATCAGGTCCAGCCTTGAAGTTACCCTGATGACCAGCTAGCTGTATCCAGGGATACCTTTGCTTCTTATAGGTCTGGAAGAATGGCGTCCACTGAACTATGTTGCGAAGTTTTCGCCATCTTTCTGATTGCTGAAATTAAACAAGAAAATATCTAAGTACATTGAAAAAGTACTAAAAAATCGTAAAATACATATTGTAACCTTAAGAATATAGTATAAAAATACAAGAAAATATCCTTTTTGATCACAATGTCTACAACGTAAAATAACTTTGAAATATTACGCATAAAATGCATATTGACTAAGTAGCAAAATAACTCACTTTTAAAATGGCTACGAAGCATAATGCCTCAAATCAATATCTCTAAAGATGCTATCTATAATAACAATCTAACATTGTTTCATGCGGTTGACCGATACCCTGACCATTACAAGTACCTACGAGATACGACTTCGATAGACATCTCATATCCACGAATAAACGAATTACTGCAAAGACAGGCTTCCTCCAGTGACAAAGGGTCACTTGACCCTTTTAATAAGTCACCACACTACACAGTCAGTTTTTCTTCACTTGTTTTCGAATAGATAATCTCCGTGAACTTTCTCTTAGTTACCTTAATACTACACCGATGGGTAGAGATGGGTTGAATGAATTCTTAATCTATCACCGCGTGGATTAGATCTAGTTAGACTTGTATTCAGCAAGTATTATAAATAGGCATGATAATAATGCGAAGCATGTAAAGGAAAATGTCAACTTATACCAGTTTAAACCGCAAAAATGATTACATAATTCTAGGCGGATAGGTTTAAAAAATAATAATATGGTCACATGTAGGCACATGTGTCTTTATTTCTTTTTTTTATTTATATTTTACTATGTTGCTAAATGTGTTTTTACACCTATCTATTTACATAAAAATCATTAATAACTGTAAAAAACGTTTTAATAATAGTATTCATAATAGTAGTGCATAATATAAAATGATACTATGCACTTTTATTCTTTCAAACTAAGAAAATAAAAATCAGATGTGAGTTATTAAAAATAAGGCTTCTAGTTTGCAATAAAATCACTTATCATAAAAAAACTTTTTTTTGAATAGTTTTTAGTCTAATCCTTATATCAGAAGCAAAAAAATTTACAAAACTTCACCTGTAGCTACCTTTCACAACAATCTTAAAAGAAATAATTATATGAAACTCGATGAACAAATAAATAGTGAGGTAGGTAATTCCAATCAACCCGTATATTTCCTTCGACCCAGTTCAATGTCTGTTCCGTAGAATCACCGACATAGTGACGTAGGCAATAGATTATTATGTCCTCATAGAATATAACCACGTTTAATTACGAAAACGTAGATGGACATGCATTACCGACCTTTTTATGACTCAAGATAATTTCTACGAAATAGTGACTCTGACGTCCGAAGTGAATTTGATTAAAGGTGTAGAAATTTGAAGGAAATCATTAGGTATGGGGAAATTTGTGTAGTTACTTATGATAAAAGTCAGGTGTTTTATAGTGGATATCAACTTTTCGTGTGTTTATTTTTTCTAGTTAGCGTTAAATGCAACTCATTAGGTTTTTAACGCTCTACTCCAGGGACGAGTTGGTATATGGTTTTGGGTTATGTATATAGATATACCTATTTCAAGTCCCTTAAACATCTTTTATCTTTACAGCACAGTATTTAAAAAAGTGTTGTCATAGAAAAATAACAACAATATTATCTTGTTAGCCAAGCAAGTTCTGTTTGTAGATGTCTCCTACAAACAAGACTTCTGATGTGCAATAACAAGTTATCATTAAACAAACTTCCCTCTTACGCACTTCTAATTAAAACACTGATAAGATCCTTCAGATAAAAATGTGATCGTGTCAAGGAAATAATGTAAATAATAAATAAAAAGGTATTTTTTACAACACCTTTGCATAAAGGAATAACGTCGTAACTGAATCCTGCATGTCAATTCTCGTACCTTAAAATCGTTCAAAACTAGATTAAGTTAACTTTTAGCTGTTAAATTGTCACACAATAGTTAAGACCATTTGTCAACTAAAAGTTAACTTAACCGAATTTTTAACGATTTTAAGGTACGAGAATTCAACACACAAGAGTAGAGATTTGATCGTTAAAAGTGGCAATTAGTAGGGCACATTCAGAACCGATAGCTGATGGGGCAGGGAAATTCTGGAACAGCGACCACATACTGAAAAATGTAGAGTGAACTAACCTCATACGTAATAGACAGATGACCTGATAAGAGCAATGAATGAGGCATGCAGAAGATGGACTTGAAACATTTTGTAGGATGCCTATGATCAGCAACGGACGTCTTTTGTCGCATATGATTCATCGTGCAGAAGTTTGTGATGCGCATGTGACGTCACATGCATAATTTCGTGTAAATCTATTTGATATATATTTTTGTTATGTCATAGGAACTTCAAATAAGACGGGAAGCGCGAGTACAGTCTAGAGCAAGTGAAAACTATGGACGTTATCAAAATGACTTAAGTTTGTCGCTTACTGTTTTTTTTAATACAATTTCCAGCTACGTCTTATGAACTAGGAATAATAAAAATGTCTGTAAAATGATTTAGAATAAAGGTGGTTCCCAATCTAGGAAAACGTTTATAGGAACACTTTGTTGTCCGTCCGTCCGTCTGCCTGTCAAGTCCATTTTAGTTAGGAACGCGTGGAAACGCCGACTAAGAAACTTTTACTTAGCAGTCAATCCTGTAAACTAGAACTTAACACAAACCTAAAATCAACCTAACTAGTCAGCTTGTATCCATAGGTCAGGCAAAGCCTTGCAATGGGACAATCATTACCAGTTTTATTACCTAAGAGATTCTTTTATATTAATAAATTTAAAGTTGTTAACTTAAGTACTTAGCTACAGTATATACCTACTTAAGTAACACTTAAAAGTAATTTGCATACTAATGCTTACATAAGTTATTTATGACGACATTAATGTAATTATAATACATTATATTATAATAATATTAAACAACGGATATAATAAAGAAACACTTATTTAAATTTAAATCTTAAGAAGTTGTTGTATTTTATCTAGTTATAAATCATTGGTTAAAAGAGTTAATTAATATTTAGCGTTTAAATACATAATGACGTTTACAAACATCAATTTAACGGCTTTTTAAGCAGGACAGATAAGAGTTGGATTAATATCTGCGACCTTGTCTATGGCAGCTGCATACCTCCTCAACTGTAGCCTTTTTACAAAACAGAAATAATGGTCAAAAAGTCATTACTCATTACTGAGGATCTCAACTCCTTCGACTTTCGTCAATGAGCTGTCTTCATTGGTCAGTCCTTTACCTGGCATAGTGCAACGCTTACACGACTTCCTGAGTTTGAATATTTGGACTCCCAATCGTTTGGGAAGACCTAGGTCTTCCCTTTAATCTTTATTCTCAATAGGTGACTAAACTCTAGCTAATGATTGATTCCTTAATATGCGAACTTTCCTTTAGACAGCTTTTACAAAACCCAAAGTTGGGAACATGAGTTTTACTCTTTTACTAGGTACACGGATAACGTACTAAATAAAGTTCTAAATGAATCTGTAATTTTCACACCATCCACAATCGAACTAAAAACTATAAAAAACAAACAACAAACCTTTTTATGACTATGAACGTAAGCACAAAAGACCACATCCATGAAATCCTCAATGGTAACACAAATATTAGACGCATACATCGTAGAACAGTTTACACAAAACTATCACTTCAATAGTAAACACAACTCACAATACCCCTATACTCGTATAAAACAAGTTATATGTGTTTCAACGTTCGTGGCAAACAAGACACTGGGAAACAAAATCGTTACAACGCCAATATAAACTAAACACAATTTATCACAACTGACTCATTTAAAAGACCGTATTAAAACTTTATACCGCATGGTCCTATTTATGACGTCATTGTATACGTAAATGTATTAAATTGTCAATTCTGCAGAAATTGAAAATGTATATAATCGGAAAAATATGACTACGCTGATGTTTTAAGTATAAAGTTCTTTTTTTTTTCTTGGGGGTAAAAAAATTGCTGGTTTGGAATTTGTATCTTCGAAGTCAGACTTTTTTTATACAACCTTATGAGGAAGCTACGAAGACACTTGGCTGGTCGTAAGTACATGCCTGTCTTCTACCAAATACAGACAGTCAGTGCTTTACAAATGATTTTAATACACTGGTATTTAAGTCCTATTATTTCACTATTCTCTGCGTTGTTTCATTGAAACTTTTAACATAAATAGATTATATTTGCCTACTACCCCTTAGAATGTATTACTTGGGACAGTACAGGCTATAATAATAATACAATTTCGCCATTTTTTTGTTAGACTTTCCGGCCTCTTAATTTTCTACCCAAGAAAATGCCTCTTTCAAAGAGTAGAAACTTATCCTACTAATACATCTACACTATATTTCATGACGGCCTAAAAGTAGAACTCTTAACTCTACCCTGTGGGCTATGAATAGCACTAGTAAACCAAGTTACACACTGTAAATTGAGGACGCCAACCTCTGAAATGGGACACTAATAAGCTATCAAAAAGCCAAAATAAGTACAATTACATTAAGTGTTTTTATTACTGAATGTAACATAATACTTAACATTGTTTTGTAATATTTATACAAGTAGGTAATAGTTTCCTGAATTCAAATATATTATTGGCAAAAATATCAAATTTCAATTCGTAAAGACCTTGAAAACGTATATTAACTTCAAATTCTTTGTTTTTAATGTGTTTGTTGTTTTTTTGAACAATAATAATGGCGCAGTTATGTTTAAATGATTTTTATGATCCATTTACATTATCTGGACAAAACAAAAAAGGTACCTGGTACACCTCTTCATGTTGGGAGGGGGTATAATTGACGGTGTAGCCAACCCATTCCATGGGTGGCGTACAAGCCAATAAACAAACTTTGCAGCTAACTTACTCAACGGAAATAAAAGAAATAAATATGTATTGACAAAGAACCTTGTACTAATTCGTTTGGCCAGCGAAGTTTTAGTAGCCCTACTTTATGGAGAAGAAAACAGAAGTAGGCCAAAATCTCCAGTACCATTAATTTCGCTTTGATCCCAAACGATTTCAACATAGAGCCACTCTAGTTTTCTAAGTTTAAGAAATTGCAGAGGAACTACTTGTAGATCGAACACGAAAATAGTTCAGGAGGCGAGCGATAACAAACACTGTGGGGCACGAGACATAATATACCTACACATATTAGTCTAGAATAAAATTTAGTTGTACAGAACAAAGTGGGAAGACACAATCACACATAGATCAATTTAACTATTACCTAACACAAACAATTAAATGAATCGTTTCTCGGAAGTGGTTTATGTTGCTTTGTTTCTTAAACAGTCCTTACCATCAGTGATACAAGTCAAGGATCTTGATTAATATAACGATAGTGGGTGGATATAGGATGTTGGAATTAAATAATTATACCTACTACAATCTTCTTTATTTAAGTGGGTGTACTTGTGACTATATTCTTGTTACTACAATACAATTTAAGCCACGCAGAATAAGTTTATCTTTATATTTAAATAAAGATCTTCAATTTTTGAGGAGAAGAGATCCCTTTCTCCGATCACAACATTCAGAACAGAACGCATAGGCCTGAACGACGGAGAGCATTTAACCCACTCACTAGGGTATATGGGACCAACTAAGCAATGAACCCTTTGAAGCAAAAATAATATTGAGATTCCCGAGAGACAGACACAGATGTAAAGACAACAAACATTTAAATAGAAAACAACACTGAAATACAAAACGAAATTTTCAACTCAACCTCTTTTTGGAAACATAAAAAAAACAAAAATCTATACTTAAGCATAAAATAAAATAACTTGAACATGGAACATGCAACTTAATTTATATTCTATTTATTTTAACTAATTGTTTTGGCAGATTTAAAATAACATTCAAAAAAGGTTTTTTAAGAACATTTTTCTTAAAATTTATTTAGTTAAATTTATGTTTTGCTGATTTTTTTTTTACATTACGTTCTACTGTTATGTTTACAGAAACTGTAGTAAATAAAAAATAAAATAAAATATTCAATTTACGTGTAATAAGCAAGGCCAAATCAATAACCGCTATCGTAAGTTAAACTTTGCAATAATTTGTCACTTAATTTTTGACCATATAAAGCAGTAAGGTAACTTGTTTTTAAATCTGTGACCTACTTATGTAATATAAGTTATTACAGAATTGCGTATCGGATTAACGTCATATTATTTAAGGTGTCTTTGTAGCAGAATTAGGAGTTTGACATGTGACGTTGTTTTTTTCGTTTTTTAAAGGTTTCTCGCACTTCTTCTTCTTCTTTGCGTGTCGATGACAATCAAACTGTGTCAGCCTAAAATTTTGCCACGAGTATTGCATTCTCAGTGGCATGCATGAGATCCTCCATCGTGCATGTGTTAGGGCCTAGAGGACAAGATAGCAGTTTCTCGTACTAGCAATTATGAATAAAGTTTAATGCAAAAAGTGCTATCTAAGGACAGTGATCTCTGTCATCAGTGCTTCTCTAGAAATAGAATTTTCTATTACCCATGCTTTCTATGTGAAGTAATATCGTATAACGACGGTGAAGTGCCAATAACTCCTAACTGACATTTTCTGAGAAATTCACTTTTTATCGATTTGCATTGAACAGCATTATTTGCATGTTTTAGTGAAATCTCGTACATTTACTTAATTTCTAACAGCATTTCATTTACAAATGGAAATACCTTACAACTAATTTAAAGTATTATTAACAAAACAAAACAAAAACAGTCACAAAATATACTAATTCAGCATAATATACATATAATAACTTATAATGTATATTAAGAATACATTATTATTATTCTAAATTAATTTCAAATATTTTGATTGATCGAAAATTAAATAATTCATAATTTATTTCGTTTCCTGTAAAACTTCGCCGTTGATAAGCGTGTTTCTATCTAAAGCCCGATTTACACATCGACAAGTACATCGATGTGTAAATAGGGCTCCACAGTCGACTATGAGCAGTAAGTAGCGCAAGCGCTTTATAAACCTAGAACGAAGGACTTCCAAACTCAGGACAATAAAGTATGTTTTTTTTTATAAATTATTCCGTTGTTTGAAATCAAGACATAGCACCGCAGGGCAGGTAATTAAAAAAGGCAATCTTACGGTGGCGCTAGGTTAGATTTAAATCATTTTTATTAAAATATTTCAAATAATGTAATATGTTACGAATTTCTCACACCATGTAAAACAAAAAAAAAGTTAAATACATAAATATTTTAGTTGTTTCAAAGGGTATTTATAAACATAATGTTTAACAGAAATATTTAAAAAAAGACAATAATAATTCCACGTATTCTGTTATTACTTTTATTTATATATTTATAGAAAAATAAGTAAAAACTACGAGCATCTGACCTTTTTAGACCGGTCCTACCGGTTACATAATTAATTTAAAAATAACTTATCAAAACTATTTATAAAAAAAAAAGTTATTCCAACAAACTAGTTATCCCAGCAAAAAAAAATAAAGAACCTTTTTTTTAGCTACTTTTCCAAGCCATAAAATTCTTATTTTGTATAAATATGCAATATTTTATTATACTTCGAAAATAATATTAATGTTACAGCCAAAGTAATAAATATGAATATTATACATAATAACTAGCCATTATGTATAAGGGCTACTCAATTTTGATAAAGTGATTAACTCATTAAATTTTTCCTTTTAACTGGCAAAAGTCAGAAGCAGTTGGTCAGGTTAGGTTAGTATGGTGACCAAAGGACGCACGAGCCGAGCGAGCGAAGCGAGCGTGCCGCGGCAGCGGCCGGCGAGTGCAAGAAGCATTTTTTTTATGTAAAACTAGAATATAGTACATATTACTATATTCTAGCACTCGCCGGCACGCTCGCTTCGCTCGCTCGGCTCGTGCGTCCTTTGGTCACCATGCTAACCTAACCTAACCAACTGTTTCTGACTTTTGCCTTAATATTGTATTTTTGTCAGTTAAAACGTAAAATTTCAATCAGCTTTGTCTAACATAGATGGTCAAAACCACTTTTGACTGAAAAAACCAGTCAAAAGTGGTTATGAGTTTTGACTATAACATATATAATGGCTAGTTAATGTGATTAATTCTGCGACATTTATCACTTTATCAAAATTGAGTAGCCCTTATACATAATGGCTAGTTATTATGTATAATATTCATGTTTATTACTTTGGCTGTAACATTAATACTGTAAACAAAATATAGCTAAAAAAAAGTTATACGCCAACGTGAATATTATGGTCATCACGATGACATTTTTTATTCCTTGATGATAATTTAAAAAACGAAAACTTAATCACGTTTCCAACCCCACTGGCCAACGTCAGCAATCCAGAGAACATCCAAGCTGCTGTTTACCTCTAGTAAGTACCCATTTTTATCTCATTATAAGAAGAACTTTTTATTTACCTTCTTAAACTCAATTCAGACAGTTAATTAGGCAGTCCAGTTTCCTTTCAGCAGTGCAAAAAGATCCTTCGTTCTCTGGTACATTAAATGGTGGTAATGGGTGCGCCAAAGTTCACCTAAAATTTCAACTCCTATAATTAGAAGTCCGAAAATGTTCTTCCTAACATTTTTCATCCTAACAATCGCAATTCCAATTTTTTTTTGTCTCTAATGTTAATAATCCGAGGCATTCAACATCATAATTTCAGTAGCAATAAACATCTATTATACTATTATTTGTTTTCCTATATTTTCTCAACATAACCATCGTTTATACTATAATTTAAAGTCATATCTTTTTTGTTTATATTTCTTTTTATTTATAATAATCAATATTATATACATTAATTTTGCGTAACTTGTTGACAACATGTAGGTATAACATAATATACCAAAGACCAGAGCAAAACCAGAGTCCCTCTCCAATCATTCATTCAAGATCCAGAAAAGAAATGGGTCCTATTTATAATTATTGGTTTAGGTTATGGTAGAGCTGTGACCCCAACGCCCGAGCCGAGCGAGCGCAGCGAGCGTGCCGCGGCAGCGGCCGGCGAAGTGCCAGAACCGACTTGGTCCTTTACTTATTGGTTTAGTTACGGTTACGGTAAACTCTCAGGCCATAAGCATAACCGTGAACGAGTCTTGTTTTATGTATTTAATTCATTTAAGACAAAAATATTCTAATAATTTTAATATACAATAATTTAAAAAAAAACGGTTTAATGTATAAAGTTAATTTGTAATCAGAAGAAATAGTATAAAAACAAACCTTTTTATTACTTTCACTTGGTAAATATTTTTTTCTGAGTATGAGAGAAAATATTATGGTGAAAATGTTTAGGGATAAAAGCGTTATGATAAAAAACATTAGGAGTTTAAATATATTTAAATAACGATATTATTAATAACGATTTTCGGAAACATGAGTGTTATGAACATCGTCGGTAGCAATACAAATAGTATGAATGAAAACTTTAGGATTTAAAATTTTAGGAAGAGTGATCATTCGGATTACAAATCGTTAGGAACAACATTTTCGGATGAAGAACTTTAGGTGAGCCAATATGGACCCGCTGGTAATGGTACGGTACGCTCATTAAAAGAACAATAAGCGATGGAATCGATCCCTTTATTGAGTCATTTATCCATTAAGAATCACCTTTCCCAATTAATACGGAAATTCGATTAACTAATACGTATGTTCAGATTACTGTTAAATGACGTCACAAAGCCACGGTTATGACATAATTAATGAAATGACGTCACAAAATTGTGTCGGTTACTTTTATAAAAAGGTTTTTCACAATTTTTATTTTCCACTAGATTACTATTAAGTTGCTTTGCGACAATTTTTCTGAGATTTCTATAATATTTATGTACGAAATTGTGATAGATATTTTAAAGTTCATATATCTTGACACTCCACATCTTCTCTAATGCGAGATTACTGAATTTAAATACTAATGTAATAATACTAATTAAATACTAACATAATTAAATACTATGTTGACCTTGTAAAACACGTTATCAATGTTATTTATATTATTTAAAACATTTCGTTAAAAAGTAAATGAAATGTTAGAATAAATAAATAGATTAAAATTAACTAGATAATTGATAAATAAAATAGATGTCTTGTATTACTATTTTTTTAAAGTATTTTTTTAATAATAACATTGATAATTAAATGATTTTTTTTCCATTCTTGCCAGTCTATACAAATGCTATTTGACACTTCGTTTGAGCGACTTTGTGTCATTGGAAAGAGGGATGATGTGCTCCATGATAAATTCACATAACGCTATGTTCAAAAACATTCTTCGTAGACGAACTTGCCCTGTTGGTATCGCAAAGTAAATGTAACCTACATGTCAATTCTACCTTAAAATCGTAAAAAATTCGGATAATTTAACTTTAAGCTGTCAAATTGTCACACAATAGGTATTCTTGTATTTAATTTTGTTCATGTAATCTTCTCCATTATGAAACGTCAAACTTGACGTTTATTTTATCATTTAACTTTATTATTAACAAAATGTTTAAGGTCTGGTCCTTAAACATTTTGTTAATATAATATATACTTTTGGATTAATTAAAAATTAAATTTAAAAAAAAGTTAAAATTAAGTTGATTTAAATTGTATGTAACGAGAATTGACCTGCTAATTGCAGTTGATCTATACCCGAATAACATCAACGTTTAAATGTAGTTCTAAAAAGGTTTCAAAGTATCGCTCGAGGTTGCTATCAAGCCCACAGACCAAGGTCTGAGATCAAGCCATATAATTGTGGGAAATAAAAGAAGAAGAAAAACGATTTCCTTACAAACCTCTTGTTTTGGTCCCACAGAGGTTGACGTGTACGATCTACTTACTTACGACTTTTTCACACGCGCACGTGATTATATTAAAAAAAAAGTATTATTTACTTCTTTGTATTGTGAGAAAATTTTAGAGTTATTATTCCTTTCATTCATTTATATTTTTATATAATTTTAATTAGTATTTTTCTTGTGGTTAGTAAGTTAATAATTATGTTTGTCGACACATACTTTTGAAACGTGATTTTAAAGTTATTTAACTTGATTTTTTTAAATTATTATATTTTCATAATATCATCAAAATTAAAATTACTCTTTTATTTTTTTTCTTTTTACCGTTTTTTATATAAAGAAAATTTTGTTAGTGTTTGGTTACTAGCCAACCTGATGAAGAGAGTTGTTCAACCCTTATTTTTATATTACACAAGATAAATAAACCCCTGCCAACCTGATAAATACTAGACATTGTGTCTACGATTACCATACTGTCAAATTTTATAGCTCAAGGATTTCATTTCAACTCTTTTTTTCTTGCAAATTTTAAATCCCTTAGACAACTTTACGACGTCAACGTCAAGGAACAAGATGGCAGGTGTATTCTTTACGTTTTCATTACCATAAATTAATATTAAAAAACACATTTTTACAGGCAGCGAAAAACAATTACCCTATATCGCTTTTTCACTCATTTATATAAAGAGTAAAAGGGATAAAAACGTTGGGAAGTAAACCAGATGCTATTATTTCAAGTACAATTGTGACGCACGCGACGTCTTTGACAAAACGCATTTGCTAACTACAAAGACCTTTACCTGTTTGTTTTTATGTTAGCTCAAGCATTTAACAAGTTGATGCGGTTTTTATAGGCTTAAGAGGTTGTTACTTGTTTCATTCATAGGTATAGACGTCATAGGCTTATTTAAAAGGAAAGGAAGGTAATGGATGATGTTTTTCTTAAGTTAATGCAGTTTTTGTAGGTTTAAGAGGTTGTTACTTGTTTCATTCATAGGTATAGACGTCATAGGCATTTTGCTCTGTTACCTTTTTTGATCACGAAGTATGAAATCATTGGCAAAGAAATTATAGGTATATAAAAGGAAAGGATAATGTAACGTCTACGAAGTTCTTTGCTTACCTATATAATATTATCCTTAGTCAAACAGCTTTTCTTAGAAGTCCAGATTATTTATGAGACCAGATTGGCTCATTTCACATTGTATTATCTACATACTCATCTATTATAGTCTTTGAATAGGTTTCCATATTGTACATTAAGTACATAATCTCCAAAGTAGCACTGCGCTGAAACTTGACCTACTTGTAACTTGCTGGCTACACGGATTTGTATAGGCTTGTTGTATGTTTGTTGTACCTACTCATTGTTTTGTTACCATAGAGTTTATTTTTATTACTCTTTTGTTTTCCTAAAGATAATATACCCAAAAACGTCTAGCAGATACATTTAATCATAATTTCTAAACTATCGTGTTTCATCATTATAAGGTACTAGCTAACCCGTGCCCACTTCGTTGCGCTGCGAAAAAAACGCGTCCCTTTTTTAAACATATTTCATTACTGCTCCACTCCTATTAGTGATACTATATAGCCTATGACACTTCCCGATAAATGGAATATTCAACACAGAAAGAATTTTTAAAATCGGTTCAGTATATCCAGAGATTACCCCCTACAACGTCACAAACACACAAACTTTACCTCTTTATAATGTTAGTATAGATTATATAAAGGGGGATTAACGCGGCATGCTAGTTACCTTAATTTTGCCTGACGTTTCGCCACAGGTATAATACATTTAATATCACGGACACAAAGATGTCACAAATGGGATCTCAACAAATGCTACTATAAGGAGGTCATCAAAATAAATATGACCAGTGTTCAAAGAACCCATTAAATGTTATTTCCGGTCCTTAAATAGAAACAATAGGAGAGTCGAACGCATGATGCTAAACACAAATTGATGAATTATATTAGTACAGACCTTGATGGCAAGCAATGCGATATAGACAATAAAACTATGTCGATTATAATGTCAAGAACAAATTTGATTTCAATGATTGATGCTGTGTGATGTTTTTATTTTTTCGATTTAAGTTTATTTTTGATGTACACACGGCAACACATCAAGTTAAACATTTTCATTTGAAATTGTGTCTTATTTCAAGGTATTAAGGTACATGAGTGTCTAGCTTGATTAGTTGCTGTGTGTACGAGTACCTAAGTTTTGTGTTTTTTTTCTTGTTTTATTATTTGGCTGGCTATTGTTGTTAAAGTTTGATTGATCAGTCTGATACCTCTGACAAGGCTTAATGGATTCCATCACTAGAACAACAACGGAGACTAACTATTTGTCTTAAATCTTGACATAATGATTATACCTACTTATTTCACGGCCCAGCCTTTTATTACTGGAAGGAGTCCAGCAATAGAGCACTAATCCCCTTACTCATAAACGCCTCTTAAATATTAGTCAATTGATTAGCTTAAATTCTTACGATTTTGTTTGGTACAAGGTTGGTTTTGCTAATAAAAATCTCGCTAAACTGTGATTAAATTTAAGGGGCGTTTAGGAGAAAGGGGGTATGCCCAAATCGTTTTAACTAAACTATGCACGTACGACCTAAAATATTTAAATATCGAACATAATTTCAAACTGAAAACCCTCATTCTAATATGCGTCTTATTTCCAGGAAATAAGATAGACAGGATTACTAGATTAACGCGTATACCAGCCAGTGACTCCCTCATTCAAATAATATGACGTCATAATTCTACTGAAACAGAACAATTTGAATTTTCCGAATAGCCAACATTACAAACGTCACTACGAACTGACCATAGAGGAATTATTTGAAATAAATCCTGTATGCACAATTATCCTGTTTGCTTATTAACCGTTATTATGTCTGGGTTATTTTTGTACTTAGTAAGTTTAAAATGATATTGCGTAGGTAAGTCTTTTTGAGGTTTGTGGTAATGCAGAAATCACGCAGAGGCCTGGAATTCTTTTACCGTTAAATGTAGAGGTAATATTTTTTTGTGCATGAAGTTAATGTTAACATTAGTCCGAGTTGTATGTACGTAACATAACAATATACTTAGAGTAGCAATGTATTAAATTATTGAAGGTATGGTTATAGTTCTCTGGTTTGGTCCTAGATGGCGTTGTGTGTATGTGTGAAGAATATAACAAATATATTACTATTACAATGTAGAATCCGTGATAATGCAAAAATAATGTAAACGCTGTATATAGTACTCCTATTCGCCTTTTATGGCCTCTCTCCTTTGACCCAGGCGGACAGTTTACCAACTAAAACATACGGTGTTCTGTATTACTTAAGGCAAGAATCAAAGCATTACTGGTCCAGTCCCTGCAAGTGCGCTTCCGCGAAAATGTACCCCTATTAAACGCCAATACATCTATAATAATACACACCAAGCAACAATGTGACCTACAGCATTTCGTCCGTAACTAATCTAAAGGGAAAAATTACAATAAAATTTTCCCGAACATAATGAACTTGACACGTTTATTAAAGGACAAAACATTGACATTCTTCTGCGAATATTAGGACAGCTGTGCGAATACGAATAGGTATGTACTTATCGATGTAACACTATTATTAGGTTTTACTCGTTAGGTTTAGGTTATAAACATTATACTCAGGTACTATTGTAGGTATTGTCCTCCTTTAGGGATAGAGAAAAATTTGGACTAAGTAGGTACTATTCTCGCTCGACAGCTTGCTTGAAGATCGTATGTTGTCAAGGTTTTTTTTATTTATTTTATCGAAGGTATAATCTGCCATGTTTTCTATGTGGTGATAGAGTAAGAATACATTGCCCCCATTTACCCGGTATCGAGCACGCCGACTAAGGGAAATTTCGCACATGTTATATCTGAGAAATATCTTTACATAAATCCTATATCCTCATATAGCTAGCCAAGGTATTAATAGGCTAAGTTGCCCTTCATCATAGGAGGAGGCCCGTATCTGCAGAAAAACATGAAAGGTCTGTATTGACATTCTATTAATTAGTCGCCTTCAATCACATGGAGACTGTATCTATAAATAAGTCTTTATTACAAAGAGTTAACAAATAGCTATTTTTCTATTTATGCTAAGATAATTCCCATCCAAACAAACAAACATACAAATAAATAGTAAAGTATAGTAAAATGAGTATAAATTTATGTAAATATATACTAGTGCATAGTCGTATAAGCTATAACATTCCTGTTCAATGACGTCTGTAAGTTGCAACTACATAGTCTGTGGTTACCTAATATGTTAAAAACATGGAAATTAACTCGTGCTTGAATATTTTGTTGACGTATTTGTACTTTATTCATAGTAACAGCTCTTAATTTGGTAATAGGAGTGGATACTAATGTAATTCTAATACATATCAATTCAAATGAACCAAATTATATAAACACAGCTTGTTCATAGACTGTTAACTAGTAATGTGATATGCGTAAGGATTCATTTTATCAGGCTCTTATGGGCAGCGATTTGTTTGTCAAGTAGTATTATAAAAATGCAACTTGTTTCCATAAAGCCCGAGTTATACTGACGTGGCGTGGCGCGGACGTATGGCAGTGGGGCGTTTAGTCAATACATATAAATCTTAACTGCATTAATATAGAGTCGTTGTTGACTAATTTAGTTCATCTCTTTAACGAAGAATAACTAATTATCTACGTAACAGTCAATCTTGGAGCAAAACACTTCGCCATCGCTATATGCCATACGCTTCTTCAGTATAAACTGAGCCTAAATGGCAGCGTCCAATACAGCTTGCATCAAAAAGAAAAGCGAAAACATAGCCTCCCTAAGTTTTATTTTCACTGATGGTTATTCCGGATGCAGGAATGCGTTATTTGGTCCTGGTTTGACCTGGTCCATTTGCATGGTTCAACAGAAATCTATACTTTATTACTACATTAAAGACAAGTAAAATTACAACCTTCTGCTCTACGAAATAAAAACTTACTTAACGCCTGAATCTCCGGGATGTTATTTACCTGTAAAAATAAACACTATCATTAGTATGGAGTTTATTAAGTAAGTACATTTATTTGGTAAATGTTAATTTTAAAAATATATTTGGAAAGTTGTCATTCTTAAAAAAACTATTTTTAAGAATGACAACACACAAAATCACAGAATGAAACTTGATACACAGCGCGAAATTAAGTGCAGGAATGAAGGAACCGACAACATGAAACAACCTCACCTAGTCAGGCCAAATGTTACTTACCACACTATGCTTAAAATACCTAAGCATATAAGGCAGGTACTTAGATTTGACATTAAACTGTTTCGTTAACTTAGACGCCCTAGTAAGATTAAGATATAAATACATAGGTAATAAGCTGAATATAATGAATATGGCAAATTATAGCTAAATAGCAGAGCAAATTATTCATAATAATTATTATTTGGCGACCTGAATCGTAAAGTAATAGTACATAATTCTACGTACAAAATATCAGAATAATTAAATAATTATTAATGAGTTAAATGGTATTTTTACTTAAGGCCGTTAAATTGCCGTGGCACACATTATGTGTAAATAAATTTACTTGAAATTCTCACAATATTATACATAAATGATTACTACTTAGAAGATAATTTGGTAAAATAAATATTTTAAGATAAAATGCAGTAACACATTTTACGTCGTTTTACTGTACTATTTGCTTGACAATATTAAACTATTAACTTAAAAAAAAAAATAGTACAATTAAATAATGAAAAAAAAAAATAATAATTAAGTGTCAATAGTTTTAACTAGTTAACTTGACACTTAATTTTCTGTGTATTTATGTCAGTAAATGTATATGTGCATAAACAAATAACCGCAAGAGCATACACAACTAAAATACGTCGCATTTGCTTGCAGAAGCATAATAAACTATGTCACACCTACTACACTGCCGCTCCATTGTAAATTGACACTGGCTTACTCGCTTCGATGCACATGAGTAACTTTCAATACGCAATTTTTTACGCGCAATTTTCTGACGCCTCATTGACGTCATTATGCCTATAGACTCCCAAACTGAACTTCGACCAACTTTTCTGCGACAACAAGCACCGCAAATAGAAAAAAAAGCATAATTCGCAAATAGGATAAATAATGTAAATTTTGTAAATCTACGCCTCAGAGGTCGTCATATCCCCGACATAGTTATTATTAAATTTATTTAAACGTTATATAATGTTATACCATTAAGTCGCATCAATAAATCATGTTATTGTGAAATCTGTCCATAACTTAGATAACTATCAACAGATATTTAATTTAACGTATTGGTTAACTTCTTAATTTTGTCAGTTAAACTTTGAATGACACAGATATTCTTGACAGATTTCTGACATTAAGTACTATATTATGGCACTAGTGGGCAATTAGACATCTAGGTATGGAATTAGGTAATAGCTGGATAAGACAAGACGGGCAGGGAATCGGAAGGCGTAGCGCTACATTGGGGAGGTTTATGTCCATCAGCGGACCGTTCATGACTAATCCCCGGTTTCCGAATGACTGATCAAGTAAAAATCAAGTGTCAAAACTATCATTTTCAGGAACTAAAATGACAGTTTTGACACTTGATTAGTTGATTTTTACTTGATCAGTCATTCAGAAACCGGGGGTAAGAGTGGGAGAGAGAGAGAGAGAAATCTAGTATGTATTGCCTTTTTGTACAAAAAAACAGAAGCTAAAACTAAAATCATCATTACCCGATCATGCTCATTGTAGTCCCAATACAAGGACCACTACAGTGACGAAGGAAAATTTTGCCTACCATACCCATGCTGTTCAGAGGGATGGTAAAGATACCTTGGCGTAAATTATCACTAAAGCCCGATTTGGAGTTGGCGAGACGCAAGAGAGGGGGCTACTTCGTACTTAACTCGCCAAAAAATAGGATGGAGATCTATTTAAATCAATTTAATCAACAACTTACTACTTAACTCGCTACTGTACTTGTCGATGTGTAAATCGGGCTTAAGTTGGCTCTTATGTGATCATAAGATGGCGACACCACATAACAACAACACCACAAATATCACACGGAAATTTTCGATTAATTTTAATAAGGTCCTATCTAACTTCCTAAGTGACTTATACGATATATTTACCTAATTCAAAGCATAATATATTATTATGCCAAAGGTCTTAAAGACCTCGTACATCGCATAATATATTTAGAAGATCCTTATACAAAGGTCACTTTACGACCTTCTAATGCATGCCAAAATATACTTTTGACTTTATAACTAATTCTTAAACGAATGAATTCGACGTTGCAATATTAACATCTAAGCAAACACTTGGGTGACGTCTACACTTAGGCTAAAGGTTCGAGTCCTGCCTCGAACAACTAATTTTGGCATTGTTTTTAGTTTAAAAACCCTTTATCTTGTTCTCAAAGACGATCGGTAAGCCACGAAAAGCACGAGTATAATATAATTATTTTAACTACAGAAAATAATCCCATAAAAACTTATTAATATCCCACTGTAAGACGGTCCCCTTTCATTAAAGGACAAAAGCATGGTCCATTGCTAATACGCTGGCTAGATAGAAAACTAAATCCAGAAAACATAAAACACTATCCCCAATAAGGTTTTTAATTACACGGCACAGCAAGACCCAAGATATTTTTAATTAACTAATTACTTAATACAAACCAAAACAACCCTTAAATATACACTATTAATATTTATTATTCTACTCATACTACGTATACATTTAACCTTTGGGCACCCAGACATACGATTCAGAACGACTACCGCACTGGTAACATGTAACTAGGGCAGTAATGACGTCAATGTTCATTAACAGAACGTTTACGCTGCTATTGTTTCAAATGTTGTACTTTGTAATTGTTTTATGGTTATTATACTGGTTTTTTTGTTATCAGACGTTACATGTTTTACTGCAGAGTGCACCAGCTAGACAGGTATCTTCTAGGTAGAATCGTGGCTTAGTAGAAGCCACTGAACACAGAAATCTTTTTAGAGGTTTTTTTTAACTAGTCTGTATAAATTACATTTTTATAAAAGATATCTGCTCTAGAGATCGTCTTATACGTAAATTTTTTTTTTTTGTAAATACATACATATTATACATAGAAAACACCGAGACCAATGCAAACAATCATGTTCATGCACACAAATTTGCATTGAGCGGGAATCGAACCCGAGACCTTTGCGTAGCAGTCATGTTATATTGGTCTGTTATAAAGGTCTTCTCTGTGGCGTAGTGGTCGAATTGTCCTGTGTAGGATTCGAATCCCCGAATATTGTCGTAGCGGTCATCATCTTCATCATCATCATAACAGCCCAATAATGTCCCACTGCAGGGACGGGCCTCCTCCCGTGACGGAGGGATACTTAGCCTACTAATACCACGCTGGCCAGACGGATTGGTATAGGGTTTAATTTCAAGTTTTCCTTTTTTTTTTGTTTCGTAAAGATAACATTCACGGATAGTCCCTTAGTCGGTTTTTACGACACCCATGGGGTGAGATGTGGTGGTGACATATTGTATTCTTACTCCGTCACCACACGGGGATTTTAATCAATACAAAATTCAAAACTATCCCTGTCTATACAGTAGCACTATTTTAAGCTCAACAGATAAAATGAAAGTTTCATATTAATCTTACATAATTAATTGATTTCACATTTAAAAGTTTATAAATCAATATTGTTACGTCAGTTTTAATGAATGGTTGAAACTTTAAGATTATCAATTATCTTGAATGTTAATCAATGCGAATATGTAACCTCGTTCGTGTAAATGTTAAAAATAAAAAGCCTTATCTTATGGTCTTCATAGAAAGCTTCTTTGACGTTGGTTAACTATTTACCAGCTCAGAAAGTTACGCAGGGATAGACTGTCATGAAAAAAAAATTGGTCTTCTAATATCATACATAAATATAAATAAATATTCACGGACATCTCTACACAGCGCCATCTGTTCCCAAAGTAAGCTAAGTATAACACGACTATTTAGAAACATTTGGAGTAGGAATTGCCTATGTCCAACAATGGACGTCATTTGGCTGAAATGATTTCTTTGAGTAAGATGTAGGTAATATAGTTTATAGCTATCATACCTTTCTCGAAAAATACGCGATTCACACAAAAGCATTTTTTTAATTGGACGAAGTATTTCTCCAAAAACTCTACAGATTAGTAGTAAAGATTATTTGTGTAGAAGTAAGAGTTGAGATCATTGACCGAACAATTGGCGCAAGGTAAGCAAGTACTCAGAATCGATGACACACAACAGCTCATTCATTTGAATGAGCGAAATTATGGTTGCTTACTGTACACGTGTAATGTTCCGAACAATATAAAAAAGGATTAATTGAATTGAATACCGAGATTATTAAAGATGTACTGATACGATTTTGTTTCGAAATCGAAGTTTCATTCTAAGTCCAAAAGAGACATTCTGCGAAAGATACATTTTGCTAAAGAAACCTTTTGCGAAAGAGATATTCTGCGAAGGAGACCTTTTGCGAAAGAGACATTTACGACAGGTGACATTTTGAGTAAAGAGACGTTTTGCGCCTGAGCCGTCACAAACAGCAAAGTTCTAGTACAAGAATAAAAACCTTAAGAAGGCTTGAAGTCGATAAACCAAAAGACAAAAAGAAGGCATATATCTAGAAGAGGACGAACTTTGATAATGGCATAAATATGATGATGATGCTACTGACGTAATATTAGAAGGAAAGCAACGTATACTTTTGGTTAAAAAATAAATATTTATCCATAAATAGTAGGAAGGAAAGTATAATTAACGTATTATCCACGTATTATCCAACCACAGCTAAAACAAACCGCACATTGACGCAAAATATAAATACTGACCTTATTTTTATGAAATCATAAATAAAAGGATAATTTAATACTTTCCAATAACTTTATAATATTTATGACGGAGATAGTCCATTTTTTTATTTAAGAGAAGTAAGGTCATACAAATAGTCTAAAGAGGCATTGTTGACTGTGTTTAGTTGAGCAGGTAGTACAGAGGATTAGCGCTTTTGATACTATAAATATATTTCATCTGACAATAGTTGATAAATACAGGCTAACCATCACTCCATCTCATCGCTAGAGTGTAGTAAAAGAACACAAATCTCTAGCGAAAAAGCAAAACCAGACATGAAACCCGTTATTTGCCCTTCTATTGCTTCAGCGTGAATCTGTAAGCCAAGTTGGCACATAGAGGAGGTCGTTACAGGAGAAGTTTCTAGGATTAATTAATACAGGCAAAATAGTAGTCCGAAACTAGCACATAAAACAGGCCTACCTAAAACATTTAAATACCTCAATATCTCAATAAGATATACACAAACTAAAACTATCAACATATAAGTGGAAATAAATGTTTTAATCAAGTTTAACGTTAGAATTTATTACAATGTTTATTTGGTATACTGCTTGTATAATATAAGTTTACATTACAACTACTCGTTTAGTTGAATGTAGTAGTATTTATAATTAAGTAATGGAATTTATTTTATGTTTGCTGTATCGCTATCCTGTTTTATTGGTATTTCGTATATAAAGCTTTTGATAAACATAGCCTAGTTATTCGATGCAGCCTGTAATTAAGTTATCATCATAACAGCCCATTAATGTCCCACTGCAGGGACATGCCTTCTCCCGTGACGGAGGGATACTTGGCCTACTAATACCACGCTGGCCAGACGGATTGGTATAGGGTTTAATTTCAAGTTTTCCTTCTTTTTATTTCGTTAAGATAATATTCACGGATAGTCCCTTAGTCGGTTTTTAAGACACCCATGGGATGAGATGGGGTGGTGACATATTGTATTCTTACTCCGTCACCACACGGAGAAATAAGTTATAGTGATTGGAAATGCATTAAGTACTAATGTTTGAAAGGAGTTAATAATTCAGTCAGTATTTACTCATTTTAGTATTAAATCTTTTAATAGTCCGGACCTAACGTACCATTTTAGAGCAAGATTAATATTTTTCTGATCCAAAAATGATTGTTTTAGGTAAGTATGTTTGTTCTTTAGGTCCGTTACATTGATGTTGATAAAAACCCCTTTGACTCAGTGCTTGATCTCAAGAGCGGTCTTTAAAAAAACGAATTTACAAAGTCAACATTATTTCAAGAATCTTAATACCATCTCTGTGTGGTGACGGAGTAAGAATACGATATGTCACCACCCCATGGGTGTCGTAAAAACCGACTAAGGGACTATCCGTGAATATTATCTTTACGAAATAAACAGAAGGAAAACTTGAAATTAAACACTATACCAATTCGTCTGGCCACCGTAGTATTAGAAGGCTAAGTATTCCTTCGTCATGGGAGGAGGCCCGTCCATGCAGTGGGACATTAATGAGCTGTTACGATTAATACCATTTCTTGAAAACCAAAATTCTAAAGGACCCCTCGAGCTGTATGCTTGACCAGCATAGTATTACTAGGCCAGTTCGCACTTAAAATGTAGTCATTTAAATGAAAATCGATTAAACAGTTAACCAATCTCCGTTTGAATAACTTTTAAGTTAAAAAAAACCAGTCGATTATCGCTTTAAATAAATATCGGAATGTGTTACAATTAATCGTGAGATTTATTGCAGTTTAAATCTTTAAGTAAACGCTACACATATGTTAGTGTAACGATTGTGTAATAACCTGTTATAAAGTATATTAGATTAGTTTTGCCGCCGTTATATAGGTATACAACTAGTTGTGTAGTATTTTAGCTGTATGAGAGAAAATGGCTTTGATTCCCGCTATACTGATAATATAGCCCATAGTAGTATTGTCATCATTATCACCTAAATCAATTGGCCTATTCCAGTCTACTGTGGGACATCAACATCTGTTTTCTGGGGAGCTTCACGAAACGAGCGCACTCCCTTCTTAAAGATCGGCAACGCATCAGTGATTCCTCTGGTGTTGTGTCCCTGGGCGGCGGTGATCACTTACCATCAAGTGACCTGCTGGTTCATTTGCCTCCCATCATATAAAAAAGGCCTCCTCATGTAGGTACCATGTGAATTCCCACACAAACCAAATTTTAGTGTACATGAAAATGAATATTTCCATTGGTCTAGGGTCTAATCATGTCAGTTTAATTAACACAAACGGCATTACTGATTTAGAAAAGAGTTTGATTCCTATTATGTTACTTTGTAAAGTCAGTCATTTAAAAAAAAATATATTATGACATTCTTATAACAAATAATCTTATGAACACTGACCCTCTACAATCACAAAGCACCATAATGGCAATATAATTATTTTCTTCGTTGTCTATGACGTCAATGCTTTATCTGACAGTACTTCATTCAACTCATGTCATTGAGTACGGTCTTGTTCTTTTCTATTTTTAAATTTAATTAATAAAGATTGCGTTTATACAATGATAAGGTACTTGCGGTAAATAAGGGCCACCTTAATCTAAACCTAAATAATTTCTATAAATAAAGGAATATAATAAAATATTTAATATCATGGTTAAGTTTATTTCAATATCTGCATCAGAAAGTACTATTACAAGTATTTTCATCTCAATTAGGCATAGTAATCATGATTTTAAGAAACCCTCTCTTTGGCCCTTAATAAACGTCTGTAGTTTTATAAGGGCCAAATTTTAATTCAAATATTAAAAGAGTAATCAATTGAAAAAATATTGTTTTCAGTATCATTTGACTTTAATTATCATTTGGCATTAAATCACGCTTTTAACATTACTTAATCAAAGGAAGAACTAGCAATGGCTCTTAATAAACTAACATAGGCAAAACATGTCATAAAAACCTTTATCTATAACATATCGTCAAAATAATCTCTGACGTAAACAATGAGTTTGTAACTTTTTAAATATTATCTAAGGAAATTACAAAACGAAAACATTATTTTTTATAAATAATTACTACTGTTACTATTGTTATTGAGATCAACAGCTTGGGCACTTTTAAGTTCATTAAAGATATTAGGGATGATTTATGATACAAAAATAATAACAAATACATGCTTAATAATAGTAACTATGGTAGGTATTAAAATAACGAAGTCTATTGAAAAATTTTAAAATTAATTTACATTCTATATGTATAATAAGGGCCGGCCTATGTACCCGCCTCGAGCGTGGCCCGTATTAGCCCCTGATAGTAGCATAATTGAAAGCGGTAAAAAGTATTGTATTTATTAACAAAAATTTATAACTTATGTCAACTAGCCCACACTATTTGTATAACATTCACAATTAATTAACAAGATTTGAACAAACGGCTGTATTTTAGGTAAAAAAAAAATAGTTTTGGCAAGTTAAAATTATAGTGGAGCTGCGTTGTCTATCACTCTCAACTGACTCGTGGTTACTGGTAAGATTGATGATCGTGCGACGACGCGAGCTCGGATCTTAGCTTTCCTTGGTCATTTTTCAGCATGTGTAAATGTAGGGTGCTGTGATCATTAAAAGTGTCATTTTCAAGCAACGGCTCTTGATACCCACCGGCTCTTGTTACCCGCAGGTACCTTATTCATTCTAAACTAAGAAAATAAAGATTGTATTCCAAAATTAGCATATCTTTAATATTGAACATAAAGGGGAAATTAATGCAGCATGTTATTTAGTTTTATATTCCTTGACGTTTCAGCACTTTTATTTGTTTAAAAGCAAGAAGTTAAAGGTTTGGGATATATGGTATACAAACTACAAAACAACTGATTTGAGAAAAGGTTTTTAGATACAGAACAGCGCCTCTTCAAAAACCGTGCATGAGGAAGTTTGCAGATATAGTATCTCTACAAAATTGTCTAAGGGGCATTTCGCAGACCCAGTATCTTTAGAAAAAAAACGACTACTGTAAAGTTTTCAGAAAAAGTATGTCAAAATACCGACTTAGGAAAAATTTGCAAAAATGAGCTAAAGTATAATTCGTAAGAATAAGTTTAAGTTTCCCACTGTTTCTAGAGGACGCCGAACTAATACTTAAGTGTAAGTATAAAAATATAAAACTAATAACACAAGACATATCACGTAGAATGACACTTATATATGGTATTGCTAATATCTTGGACCACCTCGGCGAGTGTCTATATCTAAACCAACGTTAGTACGTGATATGAAAGCTAACTGATATTACATGTATCTGTTATAACTAATACAATGTACTATGTTATTAAACTAAGATTTGGTTCTTATGTTTAAGCGCGAACGTATTTCAAAATATTAAGTTGTAAAATAGTAAAGTATCTATACATAATATCAAATCCTAATGTAGTACCTACAACTAAGGGATTTTTTCAATTAAGTAAAGGATTCTCATATAAAATGGAAAAATTGAAAATGAGAAATTGAAAATGAGATTTATCTACCGGTTATTAAACACAATATACGCTATAAATCAAAAACTAATTATATTCATTTTAATTTTTGAATAGTGCTGGGTTCTACCTAATTCTGACGTGGTGGTAAAAACGCCCATATAGGAACTATTGTGAATTTTAAAAAGATTATAAATTATTATTTATAAAGAATGCATTCAATGATAGGGAATAAAACTATAAACAAAACTTATACTGATATCTGTTGTATCGTAATTGCATTATTTTCAACACGATTCTCAAACAAACAATTTAAAATAAATAACTTCAAATGTCAAGTACCAATTAAAAAAAAAACAATCTTCAAAAACAATAATTAAATTAAATATTACGTTCATAAATACTATCATTCATTGACACCTTATTAATACGATTTTCGCACAAATATCTGCAAGTACAACAGTAACACCGCAACCTGGACAATTGGAATCCTTAATTCCTTGTAATAAGGTAGATTTTCGAATGTACACTTATTATATTACTTTATGTAAATTTCACATGACATTACATGTTAGGGGAAATTTGTATACATAATAAACTGTCGGCATTTCCTTTAATGTCAAGTAATAATGTTTTGAAACATATTGCCTGCGACATTATCGCAATTTCTCATCAGAAATGTGTCGCATCGATACGTAGGTTAATGAAATAAAGACGACCATGCTGACGGCTTTATCCGGCCATTATCAAAATTAAATATCCTTTGATGCGTAGCAAGCCATGACGCTGAATAAGAAAGTCGCCAATTAACAAGAAAATAAAGAAAAAATAACAGTACTTTTTTTTTAGTATTATAAACAAGTGCAAAAAGGTTTAGCGCTTCCTTTGTTTGCGGAACAATTAAAATTGGAACTTACTGTCAGCGACTGTCAAAGAGTGTTGCCTTCCTTTAACAATCTACAATAATTTTAAAGGGACCTAGAAAAGCATCTCTACAGGCCGTATTATTTAAAAACCTCCGAGTTATGTTTACAAATATTGATACTGGCAAGGTGGTCTCTATTCAAAGAATCAATTTTATGCTTGTTAATTATAAAATACACAGTAGAAAGAGCAAATCTGTTAGGCCATATTAGAAACAAAAAGTGAAACAATGAATAAATGTGCCTGCTTAACAAGAAGAATACATTTTAGTTTACAGCTTTCACGCCCACACCAATTCTTTGGCTTTTTGTTATTACAAGTTCATGATATCAGTAGGTTTTAATTCCTTTTAATTTTAGATTGATATATTTTCTCCAAGTGGTAACGGAGTAAGAATACAATATGTGACCACGATGTGAATCTTATCCCATGGGTGTCGTAAAAAGGGACTATTCGTGAATATTATCTTAACGAAATAAAAAGAAGGAAAACTTGAAATTAAACCCTATACCAATCCGTTTGGCCAGCGCGGTATTAGTAGGCCAAGTATCCCTCCGTCACAGGAGGAGGCCCGTCCCTGCAGTGGGACATTAATGGGCTGTTATGATGATGAAGATATTTTCCTCTTATTTGATGCGCCGTGACTATAGGTATCATGTTTGTCTACTATAACTTAATTAAATCAGAAGATCAGAGCTTCCGTTCTCTTTATTAAAGTGACCAAAATAAAATTTAAATAAGCAGCTGCATCGCACAGCTGTTAAACTTGAGTCACATTTGCAAAATTAACTTAATGTACATATATTTATTGTACATATATTTCCGGTGAATTGACTCATTTTACCAAAATGATTTTGATTAAAAATGCAGTTTAATGACTGAATCTGTGATAGTTTTTTTCAAAGTTAGAAAAGACAACTTGCTTTTGCAATTCGTTAAGAAATAAAGTAACTCGAAAAATGTCTCATTGTCATGGGAACAAACCTGGTCCTGCATTGGAAGGTACAAAAATAAACCTATGGATATTACATTCTATTTTAATAAGTATTTTGACAGGTGAAAACAAAATCATCATCTAAACATTTAAAAAAAGAAATAATTTGAATTGTTCTCACATCATAACATTTTTAAATATAGAATGTAAATTTTAATAGCCATTTTCTCATGTCACATTACAAATCTATGTTCCAAATCTTTCGCAACGGACGTCATATACATCTCTTCAATGCAATTCACGACCCAAATAAACAGACATGGCGTACATACTCATACAACCTCAATAAATATATTATAGTTTGTATAAAATAATGTCATAACTGACGTATTTATGGTACGTGACATATCTCGCTGCATTAGTGTGAAGTTGGAATTGTAAATGAAGCTGAAATATTAAGTTGTTTTATTATAAGCCTTTAGAAGCCCATCAAAGGAACGCGCATAATGCAGAGCAGTAGATATAATTATCCCGCTAACGCTGACCAGATGATATGGCAGACTGATATTTGTATATACTATGCGTTTCAAATAAGAATAGGACTGTCAGAGCGCCATCTTGTTTCGCATTTCTAACGAACTTCATGAATGTCATGTACGGTAGGAAAAAAATAAACACAAAATTTTATTAATATTTACTTCAATATGTTATATAAATTATTACATAAATTAAATTTTGATTGGAATTCAATTCTTCCACACCACTTATGGCATCATAGCTACGTTCTTCATCCGAATCAGATTCTATGTGAAACAAACTGCAAAATTTTTAACAAAACCGGTTTTTTTCGTAAGGTACAAAATCAGTCTTAACGCTAAAGTGTTAAAACTGATTTTGTATTAACAAGTACAAAATCATAAATTTGTCATTACAAAATCAGTTTTAACACTTTAGCGTTAAGACTGATTTTGTAACAACAAATTTCAAAAACAGTGGTTTTGTGACGTAATAAAACGTGGTTTATAGTTAGACCGTATTTTGTAATAAGGCCGAATAAGTATCATCTCCTTGTATTAGAAGACGTTACAGGCTTAAAATGAAACGAAATATAATATCGTGAGATTCGAAACCACAACGTCGCCTACGGAAGCTTTTCCATACACGACTGCTTTGCCATAAAGGAGTTATTTATGAGTTATGTAATTTTCAACTGCTTAACAACACAATTCTAACATGCACTCTCTTTAAGTTCCACGTCTTGCGGCTCCTGAAAACTACAGAAAAACGTGAACTTCGTTCAAATAAATTTCTTAAAAAATCAAATGTAATTTCTTGTAGCAAATATTTTAATGCAAAACACGTGAAAAGGGTGAATGAAACATAAATATTTATTTATCTCATTTATCGGTCGCAAACATTGTATCCAAATGCGTCATTATACTTGATACTATCCTTTGTACTTAGTACATTTGTTTGCTGAACTCTTAAGAATTTTGCTTTTAAAAACAAATATTCACTTTTCGATGTTTTGTAAACAAATCTGTATGCTTGCAATACGAAACATTTCGAGTTCTTTGCACTTTACTTGTTTTTGAAAATAAAAAAACAAACGTATTTTTTCCTTTATTTTTGAGTTTTTGCTCTTTCGTCCACAAAAATAGGATTAATTCGCTGTTTTATATGTTTATTATTTAAATTAAAAATTTAAGTATCCACACACTTTGAAAGATGATAAAAATGAACATACTCGTAGTAATCTCGATCGCGCTGAATTTTTAAAGATTTTTAATGAAAAAATCATTTACTAATCGAACCAGTATTTCCTAAAATAAACATTCTACGAAATATACAAACTGTAGCTTTGCAATATTTGTATACGTACAAAATTGCGGTTATTTTATTAGTTACTTTACAAAAGTTTGTGGTTTTTGTCTGTTTAACACAAACTTAACACACAGATCACGTTTTCTAATGTTAATAAAATATTTATCGCTACGCGTGTAAATAATAAAAGTAACATGTCATTTTAAAAGTATATACTTACTTACAGTAAAAACTTTAATGTAATAATAAGTTCGCCGACGATTTTCTTTTAATTTATCCCGAATAGAAGAATAACTCCGTTCTGCCTGATAGTCACATTTTAAGGCATTATGAGGAATCTAGATGTCTTAAAAGGTGACTATTCCATAAATATAAGAACACAATAATTTCAATCCAATATATCGAAACGACAAATTAGTAGTTCAAGTTTTCCTGAGACAATTTTCTGGTACATACCTCTTTGTTATGAAATCGATAAGTAGTATAAAAAGCATTTGGCTGGCAGGCAAGTTAACTATTTTTTAAAAGTTTGGTTCATTAGTAGTAATTTAAAATTAAAGTTAGTCTGTAAAAACTTAAGATTAGCGTTTATAGGAAATACTGGTTTGATAAGTAAAATAGGAGTTGAAAAGTTTTAGACCTACATGGTCCCACTGCGTAAGGCTGAATAACGGTGTTCTGAGGAAATAACTGAGGTGGCGCATGGGTGATGGAGGCACAAGATCGCGCGTTGTAGAAACGTTTGGAAGATGACTATGTCAAGCAGTGGAAATTATTTATGTGAGCTAGAATGATGATGCTGTTAATAATAACTATAAAGGTACATGACGCCATTGCGGTTACAATACTTCTATACGCATTACCACTCGTCATTATTACATTGTAAATTAAGTACACACAGCAACACATCAAGTTAAACATTTTCATTTGAAATTGTGTCTTATTTCAAGGTAATAAGGTACATGAGTGTCTAGGTTGATTAGTTGCTGTGTGTACCATAAAGGTTAAAACCTCTTAGTATGACCTTTTCAAGGAATTAGTACATTGATCTTTATTCTTGTTAGCCGATTTACTGTGAAAATGTTAAAATTCTTTGAATGTTTTCCTTGTAATTGATTAGCCATGAAAATAATTATGTTGTTTTTACAAGTCATAACGGCTCATTAATTAACCATTGTTGCGACTAGCTTCCTTTAGTGATGAGGAAAAATCGTATTGGTTTAGGATTTTAGTAGTTTTCTTTCTAGTATTTCCGTAGACATAATATTTGCGACAATGTAGTCAATATAATATAGATAAATATAAATATTCCATACATTCACACAACGCCATCTCGTCCCAAACTAAGCAAAGCTTGTACTATGGGTACTAGACAACAGATAAACATACTTAAACACTTTTTTTTAGTAAATACATACACAATATACATAGAAAACACCCAATCCAAACAATCATGTTCATGCACACAAATATTTGCATTGAGCGGGAATCGAACCCAAGACCTCTGCGTAGCAGTCATGTTATATAACCACTACGCCACATAGGTCGTCAAAAGTTTGGAGAAAATGTTTATGACGTGGAAGCGGCTGTAGAGTACGACGTCACGGATTCAAAGGATTATTTCTGTGACTCACAAAATGTTGAAGTGAGCTTGTATGTTCATTTCGTTCCATTATATTTATGTTAGCAACCTGCCCCGGCTTCGCACGGGCACCTACTTACTACAGAATGTCTTTAAAAAACGTTTAAGTACAGCTTCATTAGACGATTACATTAGAAATCTCCACATGGGTTTCTCTAGTTTATTATACATGTGTTATACATACAGGGTGTCCCAAAACTCGACGTTAATTCGAAACCGGGTGATAAGGCAAGTCATGCTGGTTATCAGAAAAATATTTTAAAAAATATAAGTCGCATGTTTGTAAAGTTACTCAGCATTGGAATCGGCTCCTAAATTTTACAAAAAAGATTTTTTTGTCTATGATAGCGGCTACAATTTACCAAGTATGATACCATTTTCAAATCCTTACTAAATGCGCCAACTTTTGGCGGAACTTGCCAAACTCGCGTAGTACATTTTTTTTCACTACAGTCACTTCAAACTGGACATTTTTTTCATAATAAATTTTATTCTAAGAAATAAGTCCTATTGATGTGAAAAGTAGACCAGGTGGTTTTAAATTATTTATTAGAATTTAAAGAAACACTATTCAGGGTAACACAGCAAATAAAAAATTTTGGAAAAAGTTAAGATTTGTGACAACAGGAGGGAAAAGAGTGTCACAAAGTGGAAATTTTTGCGTTTTTTTTCAAATGCCTATAACTTTACAACCATGCGACTTAGATTTTTTTAAATATTTTTCTGATAACCGGCATGACTTGCCTTATCACCATTCAAAATTCTTTGCGTAGTTTTAAAGATTTAAGCATACAAAGGGACGTAGAGACAAGAGAAAAACCGACTTTCTTTTATACTGTGTATAGATTTGTAAATTACCCTGTGACATTGCTTGGATCTCAAAGCTAATCTTTAAAAAATAGAAACTTACTAGTTTGCCAGGCCAGATAAATCCCACCTACTCACATACATAGGCACTAAAATTTTAGCCTTTACTTGTATAGACATAATATTATGACGAATAAACGAAAATAATAGGCGCGTTGTGTGGTTTTTGCGGTTGCAAACTGGCACTTTTAGATCCCACGCAAGCAATATTGTCCATACGATCAACAAACTGTTGTTTCTAAAAGTATACTTAGTTGTTTATAAATATTATAAACTCGCAGGACTTTTAGAAACGCTTACCTAATTTTCTGGCTTCACTGTTTAAGTAATTGATCACTAAGTTTATAATAAAAGTGTTCAATGTATTTTTACCTTACAAGGTGATGTACTGAAAATAATATCAACAAATGAGACGTATTAAAAGGTTATCTTTACACTACTGTTAAATATAGAGTTGAGTTTTCATATCAAAATTTTCTTTACAACTTATTTATTGTTCAGCTACTGTTTTGAAATTTTGTGACAATCAATAATAAATAACCTATTTGTAAAAAAATATTACATAAGAAAAATAATTACACATAATTACTTAGTCTTTTTTCATTTATTTACACTTATTTTTTTAAGATATCATGATCTTAGACAAAATCATTGCGTCTGTACCTTTCTCGTGTCTTAACCCTCTACTGCATGAATTATTAAGGAGATGAAAAACATTTTTTTTCTTTGTGGATATTGCTTTATTTAAATAATATTAAGACAAAAAAATCGAAAAAAAATTAAAAATTAGTTTCATGTAGAAAAAAAACTAAGATTCGTATGCACTTAGACAAAATCTTGATCGGACATATATGGTATCGTATGCAGTCAATAACTAAGTAGAAAAGGAACATTACCTACATAATATCTAAAGAGGTTATAATATATTTTATTGTGAGTCGTGGAATGTAACGAGACAGTTTCTTTTATCATTGTAGCATAGAAAAACTTTGCATTTTGTACATTTAGTGTATGTCTTCATAGAACATACTATGCAATGTTGACGTTTTTTCTGCCACATAGGCCAATGTCCAATGTTATCTGTTCTGACACAGCGCAAAGGAATGTCTTAGAATCACTCTGGCTTTTTTGTCATCCTTTTAGAAGATACGGGTGTACCAGCTTTGGACAGCGAACCACCACTAAAAGTTCAGCTGGTGTATTCACCTCTGTAATGCATGAAGGCAGCTCAATATCGCCCGTGAAGGGGAACTTGCCAGGATTGTATGAATCCAGATATTTGGAGTCCCATTCCGTCAGAAGCTGACGTTTTGCGAGGCTTATTAGTCACTTTTTTGCTAGAGGATTATTGTCTTTATCCAAACTTTTATCATCAGTTTCAGGTATAATAATGGGTCTTCTGAATGAAACAGGTATTGTAGATATCTATCGGAATCCAACTCACGGTCGTCACTAAGATGACCGTCACCCGCAATAGGATTAGCATATTTGTTTTTTTCCATAAAAACAAGCAGGGCCTATTCTACCAAACAAAAGCAAAAAAAAAACAGGAGTGATGACAAGGCAATAGAAAAAAAGCTAAAAAAATATTAGCACTTGAATTTTTTATTCGTTATGAATATAAGTCAGAATGCATACGATACCATATATGTTCAAACGTATTTACGTCGTGCTGCATATGAGCCCATATATGGTATTGACATAAAAGTGGATGAAAAGCATAGTAAATACGTAAAAAGTAAGAAAATCATTGTTTATAGGTAAAGAAGGAAGTATTGACTTTACAAATATAATTTTACCTTTCCTGAATACTTACGTTTCTTTTTTGTTTTTGATACTCAAAAATGTATGTCAGGCAGTCGTATTTCGTTTCGCTGACTACTCGCGCACAAGTAAAATTTTTCGTAAATGTCATCAAAATATAGACAAACTGAGAGTGTTTTCTTTTAGTTACTTAACCATTACATGGATTTAACAATGTGGAATGACTTAATTATTATTTGTTTGGAAATAAAACAACAATAAAATCAGCATACCATATATGGGCCTATATGAAGTAGAGGGTTAATTGGTATTAAAAATTTTAATAATAATCTAATTAGTAGTTTCAGTTAAATAGCATGACAATTCTTTCTATACTATAGCGTTACTCAGAATACACAATTGTAGTAATAAATAGACATAACTTTTAGAGCAGACACAACTTTGGTGCATCCAACAATATTTTCATAACACCAACAGTGACTCCTCTCATTGTTCTGTACACATGCACAATGACTCAATTACATTAAATCTAACTACTAATACTTTAACAACTCCTAAACCCTGTGGTTTACCTTATTTCCGAAGAATTCCATCATGGGAAAATCATCTTTATTGTAATTTTATTTAATTCGATATTTAGGTAATTAATTCTATCTTAATGCGTTCGAGAATAGCATGGCTGTTAGTCAGGGGATGTACTTCTAATTTAGAAATGGTAAAACCTATTTAATCTTATCAAAGTGGTATGGATGTTCGGAACGGGTATGGGTGAACCCCCAACACAATAGGCTAGTGCAAATTGTTTGGGGTATTTTTTTGTATAGTGTACTGTAGGTCGCTGACCCATATGGTTATTAGTTAACCTTCCACCAAGGACCTTGGCCTTTCAAAAGGTGAAATATAGTATCCAAACTCTTCGGCTGTCTCTTCCGGTTCTCTGTAGGTTTTCTTAACTGTCAGACTAAGATAACTTGATCAATTAACTTGTCCGCCAGGGGAATCAAGACACGAGTCCTAAGTTTCTACAATTATTGCTTTAAGTAGGTATAGTTTGATCTAATTTCTAAATTCTAATTTGATTTTAAGTAGACAAAAAGAAGAGAGCTTTCGAAAACAAATTTTCTTTTATCTCTTACTTTTTTACTCCATTTTATTTAGCAAGCAGATCATGTATGTAGTTACAAAAGTCACGATTTACAATAAAGACTAGATATGATATATTAGTAAACATTTCCTTCTGGTAGCTATTAGGAGTTTACGTTATCATAATGTCTGAGACGATAACATTTATTCACAACAAAGGCACGCGGTAGAGTCGTGATTTTAATGTGACCGTTATAGATTATTAAGGATGTTCTTTGCTGGACATAATTATAGTATCTTCTTTCTTTGGCTGCAATAGTGGCGACACATATATACACCTCAACTTACACCTTGTTCCCAAAAGGGTAGAGACTACGATACAAAAATATAATGAATGTAACACCATTTCCATTCTTTTCAAACGCAGGAAGACATCATTCTAGAACATTACTTAGTACAGGTATAGGATAGTAAGTAGTCCCTACTGAAGACATGACTAGTTTTTGATTGGTGTTGAAAAAAATTCATAAGACCAAGTGAAGAACAACTAAACAAGCGCGTACGGGTGTGCTGAGCGGCGATGTGCAGAGTGGAGAGTCATAGTGGTTGATCTTCTACCCACATCATTGAAAAAATGTAGAGCTGAGGTGTGGTGACTTATAAAAATTATTGGGATTACCAATAAGGTGCGAACAGCGAATTACCAATAATATCTAACGTGCTGTGGTGGTATAAAGGGGAGATGAATCTCACAACTTATCAGGACAATGCATTGTCATTAGCTCGATGTAAAGCAGGCCTAATTGCCTTAGCTCCGCTTCACTCCATCCAACTCTGTTAGTAAACAGTAAGCGATTAAGTAGGATGTGGGTAGATAGTACCTAACTCTTGGTCAGAAAAACACATCCTAAAGCTTCCTTGTCTGCCTTGCCTTCTTTATACAGTGACCATGATGAAGACAAAATCTATCGACAAAACCAGAGGTCAAGAATACCAGTCATTATCTTGCAGATAGGAAAATTCCTACGCAATTTTTAATTTATTATTTAATGAAAAAGCAATAAAGTTTAAATTGGCTTGAACAATTAATCATTTGACACGAATATAGCCAGACAGAGCATAAAGGTTATCATAAAGACCGTTGCATAATTTGTGTCTCGTGTAAAATAATGTTTTCTAATTATTATATTTGTACTTTATACTGTAATGTGCCTTTAATATTAATGAGTACAGCAATGTTTTGCTAAGTAAACAACAGTGTCGGAATAATTAATTTGGAATCATCAGCAAAAATAAAAACATGGCTGTTATTTTAAAACTCAACTATGTAACGAGCACACAGCTCTATTGCACCTCTTACTTCTAATACAATTATGTGAGACAACAGTTATTGCAGCTGTACTACAATATACAATAAGCTGCCATGTTTGATATGCAACAATGATCTTTCACCAAATTATCATGTATATTTACTTCTTACAAGCTAAAAATGACGTTAAAGGATTGAAAGTCAAGCTAGGCATTTACCAAAAACTTATGCAAAATTTTTGAACTAATTTGTATTACCAAGGCAACAGTTCCGGTCGCCTAAATAGTACCTAAAGCCTCTTTAAGCTAAACTCACTGTGATTATAATATTATCACAGTGAGTTTTAACTTTTGAGACATATTATGTTCAAGTTGTGCCTAGGTTTCCAAATATGATCTATTTTTCAGTTTATTTACAACATTTAATAAATGGAATACCTCCTTTAAATTCTGTTAAAAAGTTTATACGTATATATTCAGTTTCCAGTAATCCATGCACCAAAATGCGTAGCTTGCGATCTCAATATAAAATCTGATGCATTGCCAAACCGGTGTAACAACTCCCTAGTTAAACTAATGATCTCGACAATAGCACGTTTTATAACAATCTTAATTGGTTACGCTGTAACAACACATTTGATTTATTACGGTTGGTACCACTGTTATTGCTTGGAAGCGTGTTTTTCTTGAAGTTGTCTACACTGTTTACTTATGTATCTTTGTATGCTAAGTCATTACATATATTGTTAGATTCATTGAGACCACAAACAGAATTCGTATTAAGTTTTTAAGTCTTGTTTAGTCAAATTATACGACGGACAAAATACGAGATGGCGTTTTGAAATCTGCTCTCTTACGCAGTCCACCCATCTTTTCTTCGGACTTCCCCTTTTTCTTCATGCATGGACACTTATATTAATTACTCCCATAGTAACATGAGCTTCATCCCTTCTTATTACGTACCCATACTAAGGCAAACGTTTCCTTCCATTTTTCTGTCATTGAGATTACTTTTAAGCTTCCGCGCAGTACGCATTAGGGTCGCGTACCACATGTATCAAAACGTAAAGGGATCGGCACTGCCTCGCCTTTTTTCTCGGTATCAAACGTCTAAAATCCGATTACGTTACAATTTAGATTATGTGCGTTGCAGTAAGAAGTTTCATACAAATAATACAAAACGGCTCGAGATGATACGGTGACGATCCTCAATGTTAAACACTTTTAAGTGTGGAGACATTTAAAGGAGTTAGTTAGCCCAGCAGTAACCGTATTTTGGCTGAAATGATGATGATGATATTTATTTATATCATTATAATATAATTCGTGACTTTACTTTATATTTAAATAGTAATAACGTAAATGATATAACCATAAAACATATTATTACGTGAGTAAATCAATAAAATAATACGCCATCACGCAATTTTTATTACATTCCGCCATTGTTGTTGTAGAAAAAATATTTTAACAACTGCTACTAATTATTGTTATTATAATTTACATTTGTGTAAATATTGTATTTACTGAAATGAAAATATAGACTTTAAAATGACAGACTTTATACATTATCAGCATCATCATAACATCCCATTAAGGTCCCACTGCAGGGACGGGCCTCCTCCCGTGACGGAGGGATACTTATACATAATATTTTGTCTCTATTATAATCATAACTGCTTTCAATGTGCCGTGTTAAAGGAAAAAATAGCCCACTCAGACTTAGGTAAGTACTTCTATGGCAGTTATAATCCATAATGGCTCATGCTTCAGCTTAAAAAACCCGTAGGGATGGTTAGGGATGATTTTTTAATAGTATACATATTATAGATTATATTATTATGTAGTACTTGGAGTCTGCTAACACAGACAATTTCTAGTCTAAAAGAAGTAGTCCAATCACAATTTAATGAACAAATGTAACTTATTGAGGAAATGAACATTTTGTATTTGTATTATAAGTAGATGCACTGACAAAATAAAAATATTTATCCGTTTTCTAGTACCCATAGCACAAGCTCTGCTAAGTTTTAAATTAGGTACCCTTGTGCTAAGTCTGATAAACATTATATTGTATTTAAAATTTGCATACTCTTTATTCAGATTTTATAACTACAAACCATATCATTTTATCGAATTTCAATTGACACTGTTTGACCCGCGTTGACCGTTCCACCAATTACAACGTTGATCACAATTCGATAAACTTCATTAACAATCATTTGCTGTGAAGAAGGTAAACTTGAAGGAAAACCCGACAACAACCCGTACCCGATTTTGTACTTATTATCAATAGGCTAAGTTTCTTTCGAAGGATAAAAATATCCCTATAATAGGATATTTATAGGCTACTTTGAATTGTGGATCATCATAACAGCCCATTAATGTCCCACTGCAGGGACGGGCCTCCTCCCATGGCGAAGGGGTACATGGCCTACTAATAACACGCTGGCCAGACGGATTGGTATAGGGTTTCATTTCAAGTTTTCCTTCTTTTTATTTCGTAAAGATAATATTCACGGATAGTCCCTTACTCGGTTTTTACGTCACCCATGCGATGAGATGGGGTGGTGACGTATTGTATTCTTACTCCATCACCACCCGGATAATTGTGGATATTAATACGCCAATACCTATAAGCACTGGTTAAGAATGAATAGCAACAAACCTACTACGAGTACAATAGCTAATATCATTTGTAATTTAATAGAGAAAAATATTACTTCTTAGTAAATCATTTTAAGTACAAAATCTTACTACTAACTCGCCTAGATGGCGTTGTATTGTATGCAATAGCCTTGTTTCTAAGTCTTCAATTATCGTGATGCTAAATCGTTAGCCACACAAAGCATGGGTCTGTATTGCTCTTACAGTCATTCATGCGCTAAGTGATTGTTTATGCTTCGCTTCTATAAGAGGCACAATGAATTTCATTGTGGCATCCCATCCAAGTGCTAACCGTTCTCACAGTCATCTTCAACGCTTGTTACGATCTATGTCACTTTCCCACTGCGTGGAAAGAGGCTATCGTAATAGGCATACCAAAGCCTGGTAAACCCCTCAACGTCCCTAGTAGCCACAGACCAATTAGCCTACTCAAGGCATTCGAGCGAACGATGCAATCTCGTTTGAGAGATCATCTGTTCGACAGCGGCATAGCTATCCCCCATCAATTCGGCTTCCGACCCGCCCACTCATGTACTCAACAGGTACACCGTATAGTGGAATACGCACTAGACGGATTCTACCCCAAAAGGAGGAAGACAGTGGCAGTCTTTTTTGATGTCGCCAAGGCCTTTGACAAGGTCTGGCACGACGGGCTGGTATACAAGTTATACTTGTTAGGCCTGCCCGATCGGATGGTTCGATTAATTACCTCCTTCCTTAGCGGTAGGACCTTTCGTTTCAGGCACGAAGGTACCCTATCGACATCTCGGTCTATCACGGCCGGCGTACCTCAGGGCTCCCCCCTGTCCCCCCTCTTATACATATCATACACAAATGATATACCAGTACCTTCGCTCAGAAGCGGGGTACAGATGTCGTTATTCGCAGACGACACCGCCTTGTACTGTAATAGTGTTACTATTGCAGCGGCGGTGCGTAAGCTTCAACCATCTATCAACAGATTGGGCGCGTGGTTTCGCAAGTGGCGCATAGATGTGAATGCAGACAAGAGCGCTGCGGTTCGCTTCGATGTAAAGCGGCGGAATTCACTATTACGTAGGCCCGACGACCCCCCGCGACTGCTAGGTTCACGTATACCCTGGCGGCGCGAAGTCAAGTATCTTGGAGTCACACTGGACGAAACCCTCTCGTTCAGGCCGCACATACGGCGAGTGACCAGGAACGCACGCTCATATCTCGGCCGGCTACACCACATGGTTGGCAGGCACAGTAGAATGTCACTACGAAACAAGCGAACTATCTTCAAGGTTTGCATACGCCCAGTACTCACATACGCATCACCTGTATTCGCACACGCGAGCCCAATCCTTATGGAGAAGCTCCAGACAGTACAAAACATATTCATACGCCGGGCGGCCGACGCACCGTGGTATGTTCGCAACGCGGACCTGCACCGGGACATCGGAATGCCCACTATACAGACATTCATAAAACAGGCCTCTGATAGATTCTTCAAATCTGCAGAGGAGCACACAAATCACCTCATAAGGGAGGCGGTGGCCTACACCCCCGTTCTCCCTAACCCCACTACTCCTCACGTCATACGAAGGCCTCGTAATGTCCTACTGGACTCACCGGACACCCTGTCCTCCGATCTGGAAAGGCTTGTCAGAGCTCAGATCCTTTAGGTCCCCCCTAAGCTCTCTGTTAGTTTATACATGACCTGAACGCAGTGCGCGCTCAATCATGACTCTCTAAGTAGGATTCTCTTAGGGAAAATCAAGTGGGCGCCCCTTCAATGGGGCGACGCTTATCTAAGAAACGCTTCCCCGGACCCCAGTCTGTGGGGGACGTTCCGATTCGCTTAGCAGCCCATAGGGCAACAGAGTAGTAGGTCTGGTGGTTTTTAGCCGGTAAGAGTCTCGGCATAACCCGCAGGGACATAGGGCCTCCCTCGGTGTACTCATGAGAGTTTTCCACCTCCTCCCAAGTATAGACCGGAGGTAGTCTGGGCGAGTTCTGCCCAGGCGACGTCATTCGTGGCGTTAAAAAAAAAAAAAAAAAAAAAAATCATTGTGGCAATGCGAAAATAATAAATAGTACCTACTGTACAATTTTAATTTTTTTCACATTCACATTACACTATCTAACTAAGCAGAGCTTGTTCTACGCCTACGATATAACCGATATGATTAATTTTAAGCAAATAAATATTCTTCATAGAAAACATCCACACTAACACAAACATTAATGTTTTTGCAGCTAACGATTCTTTGAGTAGGAATTGAACCCGAGACCTCTGTTTAGCTGCCTTACACGGCGTCAAAGTTGAGCCTTTTAAAACTTGAGCTTTAAAAACAAGATCATCATTTCGATAAAAGTAGACTATAATACAATTGTGCATTTGTTTAGGGTGTGTCCTCAATGTAACCGATTTTAATGGCGTTTTATAAAAAAAAACACTACACAACATAATGTTAACAAAACAATAAATTATATTATCTCGCATATATTGGGACAACACCATTTTTTAAAAGATTTGTGACACTTTGAATACTATCTGTTATAAGTACTTTCTAACAGTTTCGAGGCAGCATTTGGACAAATATTTGTTTTTGACGACCTCTGTGGCAGGGTGGTTATAAAACATGACTGCTACGCAGAGGTCTCGGGTTCAATTCCCGCTCAATTCAAATCTTTGTGTGCATGAACATGATTGTTTGCATTGGTCTGGGTGTTTTCTATGTATAATATGTATGTATTTATAAAAAAAAAGTATTTTAGTATATTTATCCGTTGTCTAGTACCCGTAGTACAAGCTTTGCTTTATTTGGGACTAAATAGCGTTGTGTGAATGTGTGAGAATCATTTTTTTATTTAAATATTGTAGTTAACTAGACAAATAATACACTTTATCAACCTCAAAGTTCAAATAAAACAGCCATGTTAGTCTTAGTTACAGCAAGCGCTAAAAACGCTGACAATAAAAACCCAACCTTATGCTCATTCTTTGATCTGCTTACTCCCACGTCAATGAGCCTTTAGAATTGGTCAGACATCCTCGTGACCGCCATTATCCGCATATCATGATTGTCGGCTTATCAATTTATTTTAGTACGTACACCTACTTTGTGATTATGTCTAAATTGTAGGCAACTATCGAGAAAAGGATTTGAAATCCTAGACGCTTGTAGTAATGAGTTGAATGAATTCACACAACGCCATCTAGTCCCAAACGGATAAACATACTTAAATACTTTTTTTTGTAAATACATACATATTATACATTAATGAAAACAGACCAATGCAAATAATCTTGTTCAACACACAAATATTTACATTGAGCGGAAATCAACCCCGAGACCTCTGCGTGGCAGGCATGTTATATAACCACTACGCCACAGAGGTCGTCAAAAATAAATATTTGTCCAAACGCTGCCTCCACCACTACGCCACGTCGCAGAAACCAGACCGCCAGAATCGCTTGAGTGATAGTAAGCTCCACGTTTATACTAGGTATAAAGTTTAAGTGCATTATTTAGAAGTAGACAACAGTCTTTGACAACAAGCCATGGATGGAGAAGAGAGTCTCGAACGGTGCCATTGCGTTCTCAAAACTCTTCTCGACACTCGAAGGAGGCTTATATGTGTTTCATCGGTTATCTAGTTCTCATAGTACAAGCTCTGCTTAGTTAGAGACTAGATGGCGTAGTGTGAATGTGTGAGAAGTGTTAATTTTAACATAAGGTAGGGATAACTTTACTTGGCAGGAACAAAACTAACTTGTTTACTTTATCTGGATAGAAATAAACTAAAAAAACATTCTATGAATTTGATAAAAGAATAGAATGATTGTGCAGACCAAAAGCATCATTCTTATCCTTTACACCTAATTTAGTAATTAAGAACTTCAAAAACGTAAACATAATTATAATGAAGTATAAATTGCTGTATTATAATAAATAGCTATCATCATATTAATTTATTATATTTATTAAGTAATTATAATTGGCCTTGTACCGTAGATGGTAACGGTGGATAAATATATTCGAGCGTTAAACGTATAAGAAATACGAATTAGTGTTTTGTATTCTTTGACTAACAAACTTTTTGGGTTTAAAACTTGCCGTTTTGTTTTATTGGCAAGTTTCTCTCCGTAAAGCCCGATTTACACATCGACAAGTACAGTAGCCAAAAAATAGAATGGAGATCAATTTAAATTAACCTTAATCAACAAATTACTACTTAACTCGCTACTGTACTTGTCGATGTGTAAATCGGGCTTAAGCTGAAGCGGTCTAGTCCTTGCAATCTGTTTAATTGTTTAAGAAAACTAAGTACTTATGAACCATTCATGTTTTATAATTAAAAAAAAATCGAACAAGCCTACGTTTTCTATAGAAACATAGTGAACCAACCAGAACTTTTGTCTGATAAATATAAACGTTTTTTCTTTCTTTCATTATTTAAAATAAACAATATACTTAAGTATAAATTAAAACTGAGCTCGTTTATACTTTCTTTATATTATCACCACAAATAGGTTTCACTCTTCCGTACTCTCTATCAAACAAAATTCTCTCTTCCATTCTCAAACATTTGCTACTACGTTTAAACAAGTACCTAAGTACATTTAGCTTGAAACATATTTACCAAGATAAGCATAAGCTATATTTGTTTAAAGATTAAAAGGCACATTCTTAAAGCTATTCGTAATTTGCAGTTTGTTATCTTATTGGGGCATATTTGTTGTTTTACTTGAATTCTTTTTATTAAGAATGTTTTTACGTTTTAATTTAACAATGCTCTAAATAGTAACTGCTAGTTTTTAAGTTCTAAATTATTGTTCTTTTTGTATCTTGGGATAGAAGAAAACTCTTTTAGTGTGGCTGTGGAGTAAGAATACATACGAGTACATAGTGTCTGCTATGTGGTTCAATTGTCGTAATTATATTTGTACGTATTATATATCAGTACAAATATCTTGTACCCATACTACAAGCTCTGCTTAGTTTCAGATTAGATGACATTCTGTGAATATGTGAAGAATATTATATTGTTACATTACAATGTTTTTTTTTTAAATATTTTTAGCCAATCATGGACTAGTTTACAGTGTTAACAACTGACTGCGTAGATTAATCGTCACGGTTGAAGTATAACGGCATGGTTATAGCTATACTAATCCTACCACATAACAATACGAAGATAGATATTTCATTGTTATTGCGTATCAAGTAAGGCTATAATTAGTGCCGTCGTCATGACGTCATCAATTTTAATTGCCTACACAATTACAATTAAGCGTAGGTACTTCGTTATTATATTGTGGCCATTTTTACCTTGTATTAAACAATGTTTGTAACACTAGTTTGTATCTCTATTCAATTTATTTTTAAAATATTAAAACAGTTTTTGGAATTACTGTAGTGGAGCTCTGAGAAGAATTTGAGCGTATTCCCTTTTTAAAGGTCGGCAACGCATCTGTGATTCCTCTGGTGTTGCATGGGCGGCGGTGATCACTTACCATCAGGTGACCTGCTGGCTCGTTTGCCTCCCATTATATAAAAAAAAATTTAACCGATAACCTCTAGCCACTTTTTCTGCGTAGATGGTTCTTTTGTATCCAGTCAAATACCGCCAAAGGACACCATCAGAGAAATTACCGTCACAGGGGACACTGATGGAATTATTTTTTTTCTCGTGGAAGAAATGCTGTGTACATATGCTACTCTAAACTCTCTTGGGACCCCCACCTGGTGGTATATAAACACATAACGGGCATGAACGATGTCTGTGGCGTAGTGGTTATTTAACGTGACTGCTGACCACTTACCATCAGGTGACCTGCTGGCTCGTTTGCCTCCCATCATATATATTAAAAAAAATCTTTCTGCACCAACGACTACTGCCAGTTCCAACATGATTAATTTTACATATTAATCAAAATTACGTTATACTTCAAATATACTCCATGAATGTTCCATTACATACATGACATATCAAAGAACAATGTAGAGATGCGTGAAAGTAACTAGGTTATTAGTACAGAGACGGATAACGGTTACTACATTGTTAATGCGGAGAAAGCCCGCGTTATTGATAACTAATAAACTATGATCGATAGCCAATAAATGTCATTCATCTGTAACTTGTTATTGGAATTGAGAATGTATGGTTGGCAAAATAAGTAGCTTTTTTTTTGTTTTTCTTTCATGTTTTGTATTGAAATTAAAACAGGACTACAGGTTTATGACAGCAGCAGATCGATAATATGGGTCTGTATTTTATTTACCGTAATTCATAAACAAAAGAAGTATTTTTTCATATTTCGACAGATTAAAAATACAAAATGTTACCACCTATTTTCTTCTTAAGAGTGTCTTTAAATTACATTGCAGGATTGTTGGCTGAATATGATGCAACATGAGGCAATTGTATGAACCGAATTCATCAACTATATTAGGTATGTCCCAATCCTCATAGTAAGCGTGGTATTAAGAGCCGGATATCCTTCCATAAGCTGATCTGTATCGCTGCAGTGTAACATATTTCCTTCCATAAGTTGTGCATATCCCTGCAGTGGTACATTTAAAGGCTGATAAAGTCAACACCACACTAACGCGCATTATGTTTACAGACTAGCAAACATAGTCACTAGTATGATAACAATCCTATTTTCAACATCTTTTGTTAGTACAGTATAGTTGTAAATTAAAAATCATGAATTTTACACAACCGTACCTATAAGCACTTTTATACAGGGTGTCCCAATACTCGACGTTAACCCGAAACCAGATGATAAAGCAAGTCATGCTGGTTATCTGTTAATAAATTCTAAGTTGCATGGTTGTAAAGTTATAGGCATTTGAAATTTTTGTTTTTGCTGGTTAACCCTGAATAATGCCTCTCTATACTTTAATAAAAAAAATAAAACCAGCTGTTCTAGCTTTCATAACAATAAGACTTCATTCTTTACAAAAAAAAAAATATTATTAATAATTTATATTATTACAAAAAAAAAATTTTTTTTTTATTTTTCTGATAACCAACATGACTTGCTTTATCATCTAGTTTCGGGTTAACGTCGAGTATTGGGACACCCTGTATATTTTTTTAAACTGCGTCATAAACTTCTGTATAGTTATGATCATGTGATATAAATATTTAAATGTCAGCCTTTTAGAAAATAAGTGACTGTTCACGATATGACCACGCGGATTTTATGCAAATATAATTTAGAAATTTCTACATTGGTAAAATATTACGAGTAAGTTGTAACTTTAACATTAACATTGTAAATGGACGATAGTTTAATTTACTTATTTCTATCATCATTATCATCAAAACAGCCCATTAATGTCCCACTGCAGGGACGGGCCTGCTCCAGTGACGAAGGGATACTTGGCCTACTAATACCACGCTGGCCAAACGGATTGGTATAGGGTTTAATTTCAAGTTTTCCTTCTTTTTATTACGTAAAGATATTTACGATAGAAGATTAATTCACGGATAGTCCAATAGTCGGTTTTTACGACACCCATGGGATGAGGTGGGGTGGTGACACACTGTATTCTTACTACGGAGTGGGGACGGCCCCACACTTATTTCTATATTCTCATAACATAAAATTCCACCTTTCTGGAGCCAGTGACCTCAGCGCAGCACTTATGTACCATCACCACTATGCCACAAAAGTCATTTTATTACTCTAATAATAAATATCGATACAAAAGAAGATAATAAGACAACTAAATAATCTCTTACAAGCTGTATAAGTCAGTAACTATACTCGTATTCCTGATCCGTAGTGGTTATATAACATGACTGTTACGCAGAGGTCTCGGGTTCCATTCCCGTTCAATGCAAATATTTGTGTGCATGAACATGATTATTTCCATTGCTCTGAGTGTTTCTATGTAGGTATATGTATTTACAAAAAAAAAAGTATATAAGTATTAATATCCGTTGTTCTGTTACCCAAAACAGAAGCAGGTTAAGCCTAGCTTCCTTTGGGAACAGATGGCGCTGGGTAGAGATCTCCGTGGATATTTTTTTATTTATTTATATAAATAGATAGTAAAGAATGAATGAATAAACAGAAGAAATAATACATAAGAATTACACTGTGAATAGGTTTACTAAATTAAATTTATTTATACGACGTCCGATGAAACCTGTTTTATTATGCTTGTCATAGAGCACGCAATTAGGTTTTTTTTTTAAATTTAATCTAATAAACTTACACAAAACAGTTTACATTCTATAAAATATATTATAAGCAACAAGTTCAGAGTTTTTTTTTATAGAAAAACTTATAGTATTTAATTCATTGACGAAATGAACAGCTTATCATCATAACAGCCCATTAATGTCCCACTGCAAGGACGGGCCTCCTCCCGTGACGTAGGGATACTTGGCCTACTAATACCACGCTGGCCAGTCGGATTGATATAGGGTTTAATTTCAAGTTTTCCGTCTTTTTATTTCGTAAAGATAAATAACGTTATTCGTGATTGCATGTTTTCGTGGTAACGTTATTCTAGTTTCAGTAATTCGGAAATCGGTTATTCACCCAGAATATTTTACTTATTCAAAGCTTAGTAAGAAGTCCGGGAAGACGACGGATAAATATACAGGAACGTACAAGGGAGAAACAATTGAAGAAGATCTATGTATGACAATGCAAGTCCTTTTGCTTATGATGAATATCTTCCTGAACATCTGTTTCAGGAAGACGTTTTGATCTAGCCTCTTCAAAGCAACGAGACACAAAAGCCGGGTATAGTCAGTAAAAGTCTGATTTATCCAGTATAGACTTAATTGTATGTGTTGGCACTTATGTAGAGTTCCCGACCTCGTCTCCTTAGATAACAAGAGTTGCCTGTATTCCAGGCGGGTAAGAAAGTTACATTGTCAATTGATGAACTCTGTGGCGCAGTCGGTATATTACATGGCTGTTACGCAGAGGTCTCGGGTTCGATTCCGACTCAATGCAAATCTTTGTGTGCATAAACATGATTGTTTGCATTAGTCTGAGTGTTTTCTATGTATAATATGTATGTATTTACATGTTTATCAGTTGTCTAGTACCCATAGTACAAGCTTTGCTTAGTTTGGGACTAGGTGGCGATGTGTGAAAGTGTGAGGATTATTTAATATTGTTCCTGTTCAAGATATATATAATAAATGTATGTGCAGGTGTAATAAACAACAACAAACAAAATAATGTGTAGGTCTAAATCTTCTCGTTAATAGATCACTAACATTTAACATCGCATATAAATAACAAGGATCTTAGCAACAATACGTAATAATAAACAAGAAATATTTTCAGCCAGCTAAAAGTCAACTAAATAGGTTGTAAATAAAACGAATTTAGACATTAAAACCATAAGTTATGACTCTTATATTTTATCTCATAGCAGCTAATATAACAAATTTTCGAAAGCGATTTTATAGAAACTAAATTTAGACTTAAAACGTTCTTGGATATGTCGCAAACCGGGTCAAAGTCAGATCACTAACTGATGTTTTTATCAACTTTACGATTAATAATAAGTATCACAATCACCCTTTGACTTTAATCATCAATTTAAACGTTAGTAAAAACCTGTTTTGCGATATATTTTTACAAGTTTCGTTTTATATTTTTCGCTACACACATGGACGAAGAAAAAAGGTGGCCTCTCAAATGTTTTACACAATTACAAAGCGTATTTCATACACGAATTTGCATTTCAATGTTTCAATGTTAATTACCTATTAGATTGTTACGTTAATATTTGTTCACATACCAATACTCTGTATGGTATCATTGATACTTTCAAATGTTTCGAATAGACAATCAGCCATTAAAGTTATTGCGAATTCTACATATAAGCATTGGAATTCATGATTAATATCTTAATTACGACCGGTCTGTTAGCTTAGAACTAGTAGAACGTACATACGAAAACAATTCGTTTTCATAAACATAAAACTGAGTTCTAATCTGAAAATGTCAGTTGTTGATTGCAAAAAAGGAGTACTGATAGTAATAGAAAATTTATGTTATATGTAAAGTGTATTTACCTTAGGAGGAACTGGCTCAGGTACATCCGAATCCCACTCCGAACTGAGATCATCACTAGAAGCTTCCGTATAATCTTCCGACCACGGCACTTCCAAAAGAGACATCTTCATTTGGTCATAACCGGGCGACATGGTCTGCGGCCCATACCCTGGCGGTAACGGGCTAGATGCCCTACAGTCCTCACAATTACACGGCTTAGGTCCAAAACTATCCTTTGGGGGCGAATCATCTTTTAAATTAGACCTGGAGTTTTTTCTAGAGTCACGTTTCCGCGCTGTTCGTGGCGACAAACGATTATTGCACTGCGGCGGTATGTAGTACCGAGTAGGTTCTGAAGACCTTCTTCCCGTCCTACTACCATCTGGCGGCTCTATCTTCACCGGTGGAAGCAAAGACATCTTCTTAGTGAGCTGCTGGCGCTCTCCTTCAGTTGGTCTATCGTCAGAATCCATGGTATAACGTATAATTGGAATGGTAAACGTAAACTGTTCTGTACACTCCGGCATTATAAAATCACTTCGTGAACCGTCTCCCAGTTGGTTGAGAGTGTAACGACATTTTTAAACAAGGTCACTGATTGTTAGTAGTATAGCCTTTTGGATTAGCACGGTACGCGAGCGGTGTGCATGCGAGCGTTGGGAGCACTGCGCTTGCGGTAGGCTTGACGCGGCGCCCGCGCGCGACTGAACCACGCTCTACCAAATATTGGCTCGATGTACAAGATACATGCTTGATATCCCAACACTCAACAGTCGCCGTTCTATTAGAAATCACCAGAGCCCAATGCGTGACTCCAATATAAAATTGCTCGAACTCATGTTGCAATTGTAAAGTAGTTAATGTAAATTCAATGACGTCAATAGCGGTACAGTTCTTAATAACATTTCCCTTTTGTTTATTTATAAGATGTCCTATTATGGTTTTAAAATTATGTACAACGCAATTATATACGTGTGAAAATATTCTAAGATTGACTAATGGTTAAATAATGTTTTTGCTAAGTTGTCAACGCGAATAAATAAGGTAGAAATAACATGGAGATACTAATCAATTGATTTGGTATTGTTTAATATTTGCAATAAAAATATCAATTAACACATTTTCATTTCAATAGCGAATGCGTAATTTCTTGTGAGGTCGAGCCTCTTATTATGGATGTAAAAAATAGAGGTACATTATCGTCGTTTATTATTTTTAACTTGAAGGCGTAGCGGTCGCTTTTGCGCTTACTGTGCATTAGAACGCAAATGTGTCCAATCAAATTATTGTATAAACCCTGAATGTTCTTTATAATCTGTCATTAGTTGTTAAAAATCATAACAATTTTATAAACCGAAACACTAACCGTACCTTGGGTGTAAAATCGCAATAAAAATCTAAAAATAAATTACATTTTGTAACCTAGCATACGGTAACTTCTTGGACATAATAAGTTTGACGAAATTTACCTGAGGGTGAATTCTACAGATCGGAATAACCTGCTAAAACCCTTCTCGGAAATCGTCTTGCACGGGAGGATAGAATAGATATTAGACAATTTTTGATGAATCTCGAGAACAACTTGTAGATATGGTTTAGAAATCTGATGGGTCTGTGATACTTAAGGCCTACGCAGACCGGGACGGCATGGCAAGGGATTTTAATTTAAACTAATGGAAATTCAACCGTACTGTTACAGAAATGCGACATAAATTGCTATGCTTTAAAATTATGCCGCGGCATGGAAAGGGATTTTATCGCACTGCATTTTTCATTTTAAAGCAAAGCAATTTATGTCGTATTTCTGTAATAGTACGGTTGAATGTCCATTAGAAAAATTTAAAATCCCTTGCCATGCCGTCCCGGTCTGTGTAGGCCGTTAAAAAGCATTTTATCGCCTTCTTTAAAGGAGATTACCAAAAGACCTATGTTCCACTCCAGTGGCGTTTTACCCTTGAAAATAGCTTCCGAAGAGTCTTTAGGTAAAATGTTTGAATTGTGACTACTACTATGGCAGAAGTACAACTTATTGTTTACTAGATCATAATCAATTAAACTCCTTACTTAAAGTCCTCATAATGCAAGTTCTCTCATAACCTTTATTGTATGTAATTGATAGTAATAATTTAAAAAAAATATATACTTTTCCATAAAATTACTGTTTTTATCGTGTAAAGTAATAAAGGCTATATACACAATAGGTCATAAGTGTCAAAATGATTTATCACCAATGTAAAAACTATAAATACTAAAATATAAGTAGGTACTATAGTTTTACAACATCAATTCATATTTCCATAATCGGTAGGATATAAACGAGTTGTAATATAATAATATACCTAATACACTAGGGAAAGACGAGCTTGTATGAGAATAATATTATGAATGTACATTGTCCAAGCTCTCCGTGTGGTGACGGAGTAAGAATACACATACGTCACCACTCCGTCTCATTCCATGGGTGTCGTACAAACCGACTAAGGGACTATCCGTGAATATTATTTTTACGGAATAAAAAAAAGTAAAAATTAGAAATTAAACCCTATACCAATCCGTCTGGCCAGTGAGGTATTAGTAGGCCAAGTATCTCTCCGTCACGGGAGGAGGCCCATTTCTGTAGTGGGACATTAATGGTCTGTTTATGCACAAACCTTTATAATTATGAGCGAATTGAAGAAACAATCACTCACGTAGTATGTTAAATAATGCGTATAACTTGAAGTATTCTTATCCTTTTAATCCTCAACGATTGAGTTCTGAGATGACAAACATAAAAAACACAATCAAAAGTAGAACTATCTTCTATTAATGAAACCGGTAAAAAAAGATACGGCAAAGCGCAAAAAGTAAAAGCGCAAATAACCGCATAATATATGATAAGTTACCAGCTCTAAAAACATTGACAACTACAATATTTCATGCATGTAATTGACAGTATAATGTGTCAGCGGAAGCATTAAAGTTCACTTAATATTTTACGACTTCCCTAAGATGAATCAAGAGTCGATTCCCGTGCCATTGCATTTTATTTTATTGCATTTCGTTACATTACGCTTAAAACAAACCATTATTTATTGCTTATCGCGTGTAATACATCAATAAACAATTCACTGAGATGTTCTGACGTTCGTGTATTATATTTATTTATTATTCAGTAAGTTCAATGTATAAACTTGCACAAATACTTGGGGATTTTTTTGATCTTGCAATAGAGGTGACGGCCTCTGTGGCATAGTGGTTATATAACATGACTGCTACGCAGAGGTCTCGGGTTCGCTTCCCGCTCAATGTAAATCTTTGTCTGCATGAACATGATTGTTTGCATTGGTCTGGGTGTTTTCTATGTATAATATTTATGTATTTACAAAAAAAAAGTATTTAAGTATGTTTATCTGTTGTCTAGTACCCATAGCTTTGCTTAGTTTGGGACTAGATGGCGTTGTGTGAATGTGTGAGGAATATTTATATTTTTATTCGCTCAAACAAAAAAAAACATAAACTCTATATCACCCTAGTCAAATGATTTTTCAGAGGCCAAATTTCCCTCCATTACCACAGGCTACCCGTTCCTACTGAAGGATTTTATTAGGCTGATCTGATGAAACACCTACTGGGTGTTTGACACCCATGGGATGAGATAGGGTAGTGACATATTGTATTCTTACTCCGTCACCACACAGAGAACTGGGTTTTTAGCCAATATAAATTTCTAATGACATTTTCCTTACAATTCCTTCTCGATTTGTGGTTAAGATTATATGCTTATCGTATAATTTAAAAGATGTAGTAAAATAACCTAAGTATACGTGACAAACTTAAAACGCGTTTTACGTAAAATTCCTTCCTTGAGTAAAAAAAACTTTACGGATATTTTTAAAGACAAAATTTGACCACATTAATAATATTGCCCGCATGGGCAGCTTGTGGCGAGCTGTTGGTGAGTGGCGACACCACGGACCCTGATTCCTTGATGGCCTGGCTTACCTTCATTGGTCGGCCAGGACTGGAATACGCAAGAGCGGATCCTATGCTCCAAGCTGGAAGTGTAAAATGTCATAACGCCGGGGGCCCTTGAAGGGTTGACCGGAATTTGGCGCCCCGCAGACTCACCTCTCCGCAGCTTCTAGCCTCTCTACGAGATGTTGCTCCATTGTCGCACTGTACGTGCGGCCGTTTTGTGGGGCCCACTCAACGAGGTGGCAAGTCACTACCTGTCTTTTTATAATATAGAGACTGATTATCACGACAGGTATCCGGTAGTCTCCTTCCATAGCCCAATAACTTATCCACCGAACATACTCATCCATAGACTATTATTTAAATTTCCATCGCATCCTTAGAGATGCACTACAATAGTTTTTGCACTCGGCAGGGACCATCTCTGGATGTATCATATTGTGCGTTCAGAGATGGTATCTGCCCTGTGTATCCATTACCAGATTAAATATCTCTTAAAGGGCCTCTTCGTCTTGGCTTCGGCCCGATGTATGCCTTCCAAAGAACCGGGTCTCCAATAGACCCGAGTATTATGGAAAAGAGAAACATAATAATAATAATCGTTTATTTTTTCTCTCTCACACAGAATGATACAATCTTAAACTTAATTGTTAGTATATTAATTTTTGTGAAATCTGTGCGAGAGACTGGTATCTGAACTAGGTAGAACCTGTGTGACAGATTACCAGCCTCTCCAGACACTGGACATGCTGGAATTAAATTGAGTGAGAAGACGAAAAAAACAGAGCTAAGTCCTAATAAATTTTAAACGCCCGCGTGCAAGCGCGCGCTTGTGTGGGTGTGTTTGTGTGTGCAGTTATGTGTGTGCGTGCGTGAATGAGTGTTAGCGAGTGGGTGTGTGAGTGTTTGTGTGTGTGTAGGCGGAAGAGTGTATGAGTGTGGGTAGTGAGTGTGTGTGTAGGCAGATGGGTGAGTGGTGTGTGAGTGTGTGTGTGTGAGTAGGGTGGTGTGTGTAATATAACATTTCGTAGTTACTGTATACCTACGTAATGTTTCCTCATCTTCAGAACAAAATGTTTCTTCTTTACATTAAGAACATTAACGATAGCTGAAGATGCTACGATTCATCATTCCCCTGCCCTTATCCCAATTTTATTTGGGGTCGGCGCAGCATGTCTTCTTCTTTCATACTTTCCTATCGGACGTCATCTCACAAGTCACACTATTCGCAGTCATATCGTCTTTCACACAATCCATCCAATTCCATTTCTTTGGATTATGACCGTATAAACCAAGAAGGAGTGCATTTTTAAAACCCTAAATCGATATTTTGTCCATGAAAAGATACATACTACTTTTAGGCATAAACCAACGACTTTAAAATGCAAGTCGTTTTCCCTTCTATAACTGCAAGGGTCGAAAGTTAAGAAAGCTTTTAAGCTAAGGAAATAAGATACAGAGTGGTACCAATTTCCACGATACCAACGGAGGAAGAATTCATGTTTTCACCATCCACCACCGATATTAAACCCAACGATATTAAACAAAACGAACGAAACTTTGTAGATGTTATTTCAACGAAAATATAAGAAGGAATACTTGATATTAAATTCGGTACCAATTGCTTGAATATGATGGGCCTTCCTTCCTTGCGTTGGAACATTAATGGGCTGTTATAGCGAAAAAGGCTAAAAATAATATTTTAAAGACTGTATCTAATTTTGGCGCAGAAACAAACCCTATATTTATACCAACCGAAAGCACATTAATCAAAATACAATTTTCTGAAGAGCATCCCATAAAAAACTAAAGAGGATGCTTTTCGATGACGTAAGCAAAACAGGTGCGTGTCCCAAATGCTATATATAGCAGATCAGATAAAACCAAATTAGTTTTTTTAAAGTAACGAGATATTATTATGGTCATGCAAAGCAACGATCAAAATGCTTACCTGTTTATTCTCATACTATTTATAAAACCATTGTTCATGTTGTTGTTATGATAATAATAAAACCATGGCGGATATGCCTTCCTTTTTGATGTTTAGATTAGTTGGGTCTATCATCATTATTGCTAAGCTATTTTAGATACTTGGTGTCAAAGTTCGCAGTGACCTTCAGTTGGTACCCAAGCAGCCATTAGTTACCAGTAAATCCAAAAGATGAAAATTGCTCTGTCACTCGCCCAACCCTCACGGATACAGATGGGAAGGAGAGTTTTATTCTAAAAACATTGCCTCAATACTAAAATTAACACAAAATGATTAATAAATAGTTACTTCGTAGCTGATAGATAATACAAGCTCTGTTATATTTTCATTATTGCAATTAAATAAGTACACAGGGTCGTCGAACTTCTAATGAGTTATTGCCATTTCGTAGGTCATGAACCTGCTAAAATACAAATATCTTAAAGTAGCGTTATACCTTCCATGCTTCTTAACTACCGACTTCCATTATACTTTAATAAATAAATTATTATGTCCAACAAGAGGGGTAAAACTCGAACTCAACAAAAGGCGGAGTAGTGCAAGATTCCCTGTAGCACAAGAGGAGGTGTGTTCCTGCAATGATACATTTCTGGCTCTCTCTCTCTCTCTCTCTTTCTATGTATACACAATCGCATAGCGCATTAGCTAGGAATGCTTTATGGATGGTACAACTTATTTTAGGTTTGGCTTTTGATATAAATTTTACAATACGAATCCATCAGACTACCAAACACACCTAGTAACTTAAAATATTACCGATGGTTAAACTGCAGCAGTGGTCAAATCTTTCAAACAACAGGTTCTCAAAGTTATTCGCGTCAACAACCTCCAGATCTCAAATAAAATTACTCAAAGAAATATTCTTACTTCTATTTACAATTATAAATAGTACAGAAAAAGTAATCATTCAGAATATAATATGAATTTCATATCATTGTTTAAGGTGACCGGTCATAGAACTATTATAAATGTCGGAATATTATTATATAACAATGTATAAATAACATATTGCGTCAATTAACTGCGCAAATGTAATGTGAACGTATAAATTTACAATGTATAAGCTTTTTTCGATTCAGTACGTTCCTTTTAATACATAGGTTAGCTGTTCCTTTACCTTTAAGGTACTTGTAAATAAGGCTAACAAATTGTTTTATGGTCACAAAATATTTATTACTGTATGCCCTGAATTTGGTAGGACAACAAGAATAAAGTTGTTGCATTTTTTTTTTATGTAATAGGAGGCAAACGAGCCAGCTTGTCACCTGATGGTAAGTGATCAGCGCACCCCTTTGACATTCGCAACACCAGAGGAATCACAGATGCGTTGCCGATCTTTAAAAAGGGAGTATGCTCGTTTTTCTTATTTCGTTTCTTTTTTTATATTTCTTAGTTCGTTATTTATCTGACTTTATCTTCGAAAAAACTAAATGTGAAGCATTCCTTCAGTACAGAAGGGAAACAGTTTCCCTTCTGCACTGAAGGAATGCTTCACATTTACTGACTGCTATAATACATAATTTATTTTCTCTTTTTCTAAAACTAAAGAGTGCTAGCAATCTACCAGTCATAGACCTAACGAAATCGGTCCTGCATTTTCAGAGATGAAAGGGCAATTATATTTTTAATACATTATTTTGCATTGGTGTTATAATTGCAAAACTATGAATTTGATGCTAAAAAAAACAGACATTTTACCTAAAAATAATTACATATAAAATAACACAAGTAATAACACAAACAATAACGTCAATCAGGTTGTCAGCCTACGCATTTCGTTTAGTGTCTTTAGCGGTTAACTACTAAATGAAAATGGAGGCACAACTAACTTATGACGCACACGACTTAAGTGTGTACTCAAAACGTGCTGGAAAGAACCTTGATAAATTTAAAACAAATTATCCTCCTTATATTGCCTTAGAATTAGAGATGTTAATAAGGAACCTAGGACACTCCCTTGGGGAACACCTAAAATATCAATAAAGGTTTTGAGGCAAAAAATACTATTTCAGCAACAGGATAATACTGCGTCAAAAATCTTTCACGAAAACCAAAAAACCAAATTTCTCTACCATTACCAAGAAAAACTTATTGAATTGATCTTCTAGGCTAGCTAGAACTTCTAGATATTATGTCTTATCTTTTTAAATTGTCATATTTCTTTTATTAATTTTTTTATTGACCCGTGGTATTTAAGATACACCTGGGTTTTAAAATTAAAAAAAATAGGATTCTACGCCACACTTAACGATCGAGTAAACATTCGTTGGCCTTGTCCTAACTAGAGCGTGTTACACTTGTCGCGGATTACTGCCTTGCAGATCAATGTTTGGACACCATTGGACACACATTTTTTTATAAAGACACGGTAATATCCTGATCAAATCTGCGATTATTATTAATAATTATAGCAACGGATGTTAGTCAAAAATAACTTTATTCTGTCGTCATTACCTTGCAGGTCTGGCCAAACGCTTCTTCACAGTACGTTCAAAAGAATTAATATTATACGATAGAGGAAATACAGGAGCCGGCAGTATGTTCCACAATTTAATAATTCGCTTACATATTCATAACAACTTCTGAATTCATAGCTTTTTTTTCTTTTAATACTTTAAGCTGATATATGTTCACAAGTAATTATCCACTGCACAGATCACAGATCACAACATAAATAAAATGGAATGGTATTCCATACACATAATTCCAAGCATTTATGTAATTTGTATACTTACAATGAGAGATGTTCAGTTATTATTTTACAATTAACTACAAAATGTTGTTCGGAAGTATGTAGTAATATTCTCGTTACTGTCGTTTTATTTAATACTTAAAAGAAGTAATGACAAAATGAGTAGACCTTTACGTATGGTGCATCTAAGAATTTCTTCATAAGAAACAAGAATGAGAGGTAAAAGTTTTAATTATAATATCCTTTATAACTCGGGCAATCTTACTTGGCCGGCCTACAGCATTGAGGTAATATGAACTAACGTAGTACATTATTACCTCAATGGCCTACGCGCGTATTTTACTAAACAAAGAAGACATAACGTATTTTAATTATTTTTTTATATTACGCACACGCATTATGCTTGTCAATAACTATAACACCCACAATTTACAAACATCCAAGAGACAAAAAAGGTCACGTGTGCATTTTTTTGGCCTCGTCTTTCTATTTCTCAGAACGAAGACTCCTGCGATGCATAAGTCAGGTTCATAAACGTGACCTCATAAAAAAATCAGCAAGCATGAGACTTTGTGGGTCCTGAAAAAAAAACTAAAACGTCTTGGATATTTCAACGATACTATTACGAAAACGGAGTGACATTTTGTAGTCTAATTCATTACGAACCAAAAATTGCCGTAAAATAACATTTTATTAAATTAAGTCTCAAATCAAACTGCCTTAATCAGAATACAAAATTCCTTGAGTAATTACTTTAAACTTCCATTACATTTAATACGAGGCATTGAGCTTCCATTCGCGAAGCAATTTTATTGGCATTTCATCACCGGCTTTTAATGATGGGCGCCAATTTAGTATATTTCAACCTTTCAAGATTTACCGGGTGTGATTTAAAACTATAAGCAAGAGTAATCATTTTAATTTGATTTTTAAAAACTTGATAAGTGTCATTTATTTAAAATTACATCCACTCCCTGCTAATAGCGCTTATACAATGTAATGATTGCAGAAATAATATACATACTTGTTAATAGTAGAGTCTGCAATTGAAAAAGTTTATATAAAGATGAGCCGGTTTTTCACCGCGAAAGAGAAATGAGCGGAAAATAGCAAAGCGGAACGTACTCTTTTTAAATGAAAATAGGTTTTTGTTTCCACCAACGGCGTTTTTAAATTTGTGTTAACTCCGCTCCGTTTTCGAGGCAGGAGCGAGCTCATTTCTACTCTTTCTACACGCTCGGCTCTTTCCGTCCGACTTTTGTTGGTGGAAATACAACTATGCAGTTTGCGTTTGTTAGTTTAAAGCCCGGTTTCCACCGCGAGCGGAACGGACCCATTAATGACTTCGTTAAACTCGCAAACGCAAACTGCATACTTGTATTTCCACCAACAAATAATCGGACGGAACGAGCCGAGCGTGTAGAAAGAGTAGAAATGAGCTCGCTCAGTTTCAGTTTCATTTTGCAGTAGATATCAAATGACCAACTCTTCGTTGGTGGAAACGCAAACCTCTTTCATTAAAAAGGAGTCCGTTCCGCCTAACCATTTTCCGCACATTACCCTTTCGCAGTGGAAATCGGGCTTAACGAAGTCATTAATTGGTCCGTTCCGTTCGCGGTGAAAAAAAAGGTCTTTGTCTTGCAGTGGGAAGAAAAAGCCTAATACTAAATAAGACACTAGACAATAATATTATATTTTAGCGTCTATGAATATTATTCCTTATGCACTCTAGAACAAAGCAGTTCTTTAGTCTAAAAAGAATAAAGAAAATATTAGGTATTTGCTACAAACAGGCACAAAAACGATAAATTGCTCTCAAAGTCATCAAAACCCTTTCCAGATACTTCCACTTAGCTTGAAAATTCTGTGCCTTCCTAATCGAGTGCCCTCATCCATCGGTATACCAGCCCTGCCACATTTATAAATTACCTTAATAACCTCTCAAACGTTTCTCATAAAGTATATATAACTCACAAGGTATGCAGCACAAAGCCTGCCCTTCAAGAATACGTTCAGGTTTATAGAAAGAAAGCCTTAAAGATAGCTTGTGACGTAATTGTGACGCACGCGCAGTCGACCGACCCGTGTCCGCTGACGTCATAACAACATGATTGTAATTTAACATCTTGATGCAGTGCATATCGTATGAGTATATCATTTCTAAGTGTATAAAGATGAGGTTGGAATACTTAATGGTGTTATTCAATCAACTATATGTATTTAAGAATAAGAAAAAAGTATATAAGTATGTTTATCCGCTGTCTAATACCCATAGTACAAGCTTTGCTTAGTTTGGGACTAGGTGGCGATGTGTTAGGGTTATTTATTTATTATTTAATTAGTTGTGTCGAAGAGGTCGTGTTTTTGTGTGATCCACATTTTATTAACTTGAGCCTCAATGTTCGTTGCGATAATTTCATGTTTGCAAAAGTCTCTGCGATAAGAGGGCCGGATCCCTAGTGCGGGAGTTGTCGTTAAAACAAAAACAAACGCGGAAGAAATCGAGTGTGCTATACTTTCTTTGATAGCAACCTACTGCACTGCATACGAAGAAACAATTGTGTTGTACAAAAAGCATTTTATAATTTAAAAATCGACTCTACATTGATATTTTATTGATTTATATTTTTAGATAAAAACCAAATTAATCAACTAATTTTAATTTAATTTATATGTGACGTTGGAGGTATTCCATTTTACTTTTCCTTATGTAAAACTATTCCTATAATAGGTATTATCCGTGTGGTGACGGAGTAAAAATACAATATGTCACCACCCCATCTCTTCTCATGGGTGTCGTAAAAACCGACTAAAACTATCCGTGAATATTATCTTTACGAAACAAAAAAAAAGAAAACTTGAAATTAAACCGTATACCAATCCGTCTGGCCAGCGTGGTATTAGTAGGCCAAGTATCCCTCCATCACGGGAGGAACCCTGTCCCTGCTGTGGCACATTAATGGGCTGTTATGATGATAATAGGTATAACGCTGGAGCACTTTCGGTGGACTCAAATAAGTGCTATTAAATATAAACAATACCACTAACCTTTCATGTTAGTCATAAAAATACGAAAGCATAATATCAAATTGAATCATATTACCCAGATTCAAGAATCATTTTTGATTGTAAATTAAAACTGGATTGAACAGGAAACTTTAAAGTTTTATTACTAAATAAATGATACATAAATATATTTAATTAGTTAAGTCGGACATGTGTTTGTTTTGGAACAATTTAATGACAATTATGTTGTTTTTATATTTACATCTGTCAGACGTTGTGTGGTCTAAATTATTGTCGGTCATAGTCACGTTTGGCGTGTTGAAAGTTCAAAACAAACAAATTAAGCTAGCAAGCATGCATTATTCGCATTAATTAACTAATGGAAGGCTTACTTTTACTGGAGATAACAACCTTTTGCCAGGTCTCGTCTAGGTTACTCTACCTACGTAGTGGAAATGTGTGAATAGCTGTGTGGGGTTTATAAGTAGTTATTGTAGGATTCATAATAAAAGATGAAGTAATATGATATACTTTACTGCTGGTACCAGACTTAATACTTAAATAGAAATAACGATGTATAAATACTACGACCTATCTACATGACTGTGGGGAGACGACTGCTTGATTGCTGATTTGTCAGCAGTCTCTCAAATTACAACATGTTGTGTCCCTACAATCTGGAATATGTCCCATTATCAGTTTTGTATCGCATTTATGTGTCTTTGTGAGCCGCCCCTTACAATTTTAAACATTACTAATTTAGTATTATGAGAAAACTGAGATCTATAATGACTTACCCCCGGTTTCTTAATGACTGATCAAGTAAAAATCAACTAATCAAGTGTCAAAACTATCATTTTTAGAACCTAAAATGACAGTTTTGTCACTTGATTACCTAGTTGATTTTTACTTGATCAGTCATTCGGAAACCGAGGCGAGACTGAGAATCTGATCAATAATTGATCAGTGTTATCTAGGTACAGACGTATGATTAAAATAAGCTGAATATAATGAAAAACATTGCTCTCACTTGAAGAGAAATCTATTGTCCATATGCAGAAGAAATGTGTTCTTTACAAATTTAATGTGCAAAGGACATTTACACTGTTCTGGGGCACAAACTGTTAAACGTAATAGCACTAAAATTAACTACCATCGGTTCCTATTATTATACGCTTTCTCGTTTACTTGGATGTTTCACAATAATTCAATATTTTTAAAATAAAAACCATATTACTTCACCAATTTAGTTTAAGTTAAGTTTACCAAAATTTAAATTAGCTATATCTATGGAACAAACTTGAAAGTATTAATTAAAAAAAAAGAAATCACATTAGCCAAGCATTTAAATGACCAATTAATTGTTAAGTTCAGGGGTAATAAAAATAAAACCGTAGAGTAACCGTAGAGTTCATAATCCTCTTTTTGGAGTCAGTTCTTTGCTTGCCCAGGGAGCCAACCACAAGCTCTTCTAGCAATATTATTGCAATCTTACTTAGCCTTTTCGTACCACGAAGTGCTTAAAACAAGCTTATAATAATATTGTTGCTATATTGTTTCAATAAAACAATATTGTTTCAATATTGCTATAAGAGCTTGTGGTTAGCTCCCTGAAAGCCTTACGATGCTTACTATCAAACACAAGCCTCTCTACGTCCTTACCACCGTATGACGTATGCACTGACGTAAACCCAAGTACGACCATTACATTGTTCGTTAAAGAATATTGTTGTGTTAAACACATACATATAATGGAGCGGAAGATTATTCCCATACAAAATGTTCAATGAACTAATGTTATGTAAAATCTTTGACGGAATGATTGTAGTGACATCATGTTAAGTAATCTACGTAATATACTTCTCTTTTGTAGTTTACTATAATGTATACATACGTATACATACATGTACGTGTGGTGACGGAGTAAGAATACAATATGTCACCACCCCATCTCATCCCATGGGTGTCGTAAATACCGTCTAAGGGACTAACTGTAAATATTATCTTTACGAAGTTAAAAGAAGGAAAACTTGAAATTAAACCCTATACCAATCCGTCTGGCCAGCGTGGTATTAGTAGGTTAAGTAACCCTTCGTCACGGGAGGAGGCCCGTCCCTGCAGTGGGATATTAATGGGCTGTTATGATAGTATATAGGTACATACGTACGTAAACTCGCGCTTTATTCCCATGTAAAGCCTGATTTACACATCGACAAGTACAGTAGCGAGTTAAGTAGTAAGTTGTTGATTAAGTTGATTTACATAGATCTCTATCCTATTTTTTGGCGAGTTAAGTACGAAGTAGCCCTCTCTCTCGCGTTTTGCCAACTTAATTCGCCAAAAAAATAGGATGGAGATCTATTTAAATCAACTTAATCAACAACTTACTACTTAACCCGCTACTGTACTTGTCGATGTGTAAATCGGGCTTTAGGCAGAGTACTGAGCGCAAAGTACTACGATATATAAAAACCTACTTTGCTTTGTTTTCGTTCGTAAATCTTAATACCTACATGCCCTTCGGTTCCAAATGGTCAGCTCACTTTCCGAAGGATTTCTTCATTTATGTCCCTATCTATTAAATAAAACGCATCAAAATTTGTTGCAGGCGACAAGGGACAGAGAAAGCGACTTTGTTTTATACTATGTAGTGATGATTTATACTTATACTTACTATAGTATATAATATTTCATCAATAAAACAATTAAGAATGTATTGTTTTATTTAAATCCCTTTTTATTATAGCACTGAAGGGGTGTGGTAGAGCTACGATGTATTATTGAATAATTTGTTTGTTTTTTTTAATTTTAATAATTTACCTTTGAGCATAACATTTAGATTAATTAATAAACGTATTCTAAAAGGTACAGCAAAAAAAATTCAAATTACGCCATCTGTGATTACTTAAATATACTAAGCGATCGTCTCGATAGCGATAGGGAAGCGTCTCAAGAACTTGCTCTACGTAAAGCTTTAGCATTTCCTGCCGTAAAGACTAGATGGCGCTACATGTCTTATTGCGCATGCTTACTTTCCGTCTCGAAATGTTTACAAACAAAGGAGAGGTTATGATAAATTCGCACTAGGTTCACAGAAAACTAACAAAATCCTTTTTACACTCTTTACATGCAAAATTAAATTAGTTAAAATGTATATTAGACAGTTTAAATAAATCTAGAGCCAACAAAACTAAGAATATGCAAGAGTTTGTTGACATACAAATTATATTTGACGCAAAAAGTTTACAAAGAAAAATAAGAACTTACCTTTTTGAAAGTCTTATTCACATCCGAAGGCCCAGGCATATAAAAATCCACAATCCCAAGTAAACAATCATCACAACGGCACACATCACTTGGCAGAGAGGACATTGACCCGAAACTGCTACAGCTATCCATAGAATCCGTCCGCACCAACTTGCCCGTGCTCAAGGCTTCCATTTTCGCCACAAGCAACGATTCCATTAGCGACCTTGGTCGGGCAGGGGAGCGGGAACGTCTTGCAAAGTCGGGGGAGAGTGGGCGATAGCGTTCTAAAACATCGGGTGATAACGGCCTATGGTGTGTGAAGTTTATTGATAAGTCTGGGGATAACGCGCGCCTTGAGAGTTCGTTTGAAATAGGACTTGGTAGGTCCGTCGATGATGTCCGACTGAGTGGCGGAGTGGCACTTCTACACGACGATGACGTCATCTTTGTCGCCCGCATCACTTAGCACTCTTATAAACAAATAATAACATACGTTCTGTTTAGTTTTTTTTTGCTGAAATCAAATGTAAATCTGTGGTGTGTTTTGTAGATTATTGTCTGTTTTTTTAAATGTTTATGATTATGATTGAGGTTTTCTTATAAATTTTTTTCGGATACGTAGAGTTTTTAGCTATAGTCGTTTGTTTTTTATTTTAATTATTAATTGTGAATTATTTCCAAAGTTGTTAAAATAATTTAAGGAAAAAAGTACTTTTTGAATTCGTAGTTCGCAAAAATATGCCAGATATATTGAAGTTTTTATTATGTTGTGTTTATTTTTTATGGAACACCTACGAATAAAGAAAGAGTTGATGATATTTTATTATCTTTGTCTTTTTTTTTTAATTTATTTCATAGCATTATATTAAATAAATCTTATTAAGTAAATATACCTAATATACAAGAAATACTAGAATTTCATAAACACATAAATATATCAATAAAATAAAGTACCCATCGTTTCTACTGAAATATAATTGAAAAGTTATTACTTTACCACCATACAATTCATTTATAGTAAAATTGTATATTTTACATAAACAGTTTTATTTATAGATTGTCTTTTGTTTGTGTATATAAATACTATTGATTTTATTCATCTCAGACCAATTAAAAAATGTCCTTCGCACACCTTGCCAAACAACCTTTATGTGCGTGTGACACCAAGATATTAAAATACAAGATGTGTCAACTCATAAATTATTAAATTTGTCGTTTTGGAGCTTTTAAAAATAGTTAAAATAATATATATTGCTGATGGAAGTCGTTGTAAAACACATTGTTTAAGGAGTGTAGCGCAAAATTTTAAAACCGATACAGATTCACTGTACAACTTATTTCATTATATCAGATAACATTTCCAATAAATGAAAATAATTAATATAGCAATATGTATATATTTTTTGCCATTTGGCAATGGAATATTAAAAATTACCTATAAGATTCGTGTATGCATATTTTATTTTTCAAATATTTTTTATTTTTAAAGAATTTTTACTATTATTTATGTCTATTCTAGTACGTTTATTTCATGGGAATACGCATGATTGGGAAAATACAAAGCATTGAAAACAACATAGAGAGGCCATAATTTATGGTCATATTATATTTCATATCTATAGAAATACTAGGTATTATTATGATGCTTTTACTCATAGAAATAATGAAATATTTAAATGTATAATATAACATAATATAATATGAAATCTAAATATAGACACGTTGACAATAAAACTCATAAAATAAATAAATAAAACATACGGTTTTGAGTAGTAAGTAGTTTTAAAATTCACACAACGAAATGTAGGTATGTTGGAATGGAATGTAAAAATAGACAATTTAAATTTATCATATAATACGTGTGGTGACGGAGTAAGAATACAATATGTCACCACCCTGTCTCAGCCCACGGGTGTCGTAAAAATCGACTAAAGGAGTATCCGTGAATATTATCTTTACGAAATAAAAAGAAGGAAACTTGAAATAAAACCCTACACCACTCCATCTGGCCAGCGTGGCATTAGGTAGTAGGCCAAGAATCCCTCCGTCATGGGAGGAGGCCCGTCACGATAATATTTACGGTTAGTCCCTTAGTCGGTTTTCCGACACCCATGGGATGAGATAGGGTGGTGACATATTGTATTCTCACTCTGTCACCACACGGAGAACTACTAAACTCCTTCTTTTATCAACTTAATCAAGTACTTAACCAACAATGTGATGAAACCAGCTGCTTATGTAATAACTTAAGTACATACTTAGCTACTAAGGACATAAACTGGACAATATTTACACACAAACGTGCATTTATATATATGGTATGAGAAAGAATTCACTTTATACCGTGCAACCAGATGGTAAGTGTCACTTGGATATGTGGTATTAAATTGTAGATAATTATAGCTGTGAATGAAAATTTACTTTGTAGTTATCATTTTTATGAGAACTATTCATAATATTTATATACGTTTTAGTTGCAGTTTCTTTTGCTTAAAGACACGTTTTCATTTAAAGGTATAATAAATGATGAATGAGTAATTCTCTTCACACAATGCCATTTAGTCACAAAGTAAGCTGAGATTGTGCTATAAAGCATAAGATAACGGATAAACATACTTATATTACAGTCACAATGTTATTATAATTCTTACGAAAAAATAGACGGTTATAAAATACTATGCTTTTCAAATAAGAATGGACGCGTCAATGACCTCTATCTGTCAAAGTTCGATTAAAAAGTACGGACGCCTTACGAATTTCTTTGGATGACGTCCCAATATGGCGTAGAGTCATGCACATTCTTATTTGAAACGAGTATTATTTTGAAAATAGTGACTCTAAGTTTCTTTTAAATTCTTCTCAAGGTTCATTCCTATCTAAGAATCTAGCACTAGCTTTCAGACAAACCTTTCCATTTTCAAAAGTGGTAGGTACTATATTTCCCATAATCCCATGTAAATAAACAAATTGATTCGATTTGGCTCTATCATCTTATTCGTCTTATCGAGATTAGGAAAACGGAAAATCTTATTTATAATTTATTTTTTATATGTATCGGGTGTATTATTTATGTATATCATAACTTAGTTATATGTATTTCCTATTTATTTACAGTACATTTTAATATTTTAGAACATTTTCACTTGTTTAAATTTCTGTTATTTTCCAATTTCTCATTACTTCTTTTATTGCACCTCAATTATTTTTTCTCTCTCTCTAATGCCCGATTTACACATCGACAAGTACAGTAGCGAGTTAAAAAAATAGACAGCTAAGTAGTAAGTAATAAGTAGTAAGTACAGTTCACACGTAGGTGAGTACAGCTCATAAGTTGCCGATCAGAGACGAAGACTAGTCGCGTCGTGCGTGCGTCGCCTGAGATTGTTTACGGTTATTTTAATCGATAAAATGGACATTGAACAATTGAATACCCATTTACGCGCTATTATACGAGAAATAGTATTAACACTGAACATGCAACACATTAAAAATAAAATTTTAATAAAAAGTTTACTTAGAATAATAAAAAAATAAATATTCCTCACACTTTCACACAACGCCATCTAGTCCCAAACTAACCAGAGCTTGTACTATGTGTACTAGACAACGCATAAATATACTTAAATACTTTTATAAATAGATACACATTATACATAGAAAAACAGACAAAAATAAAAATAAATACGACATTAGAACTTGTGAACTGTACTAAACTCGCCCGTCTACACGGCGGGCGCCGCGAGCGCCGAGCCGGCGGGGTGAGGGAGACGCGAGAGAGGGGGCTACTTCGTTCTTAACTCGCCGAAAAATAGGATCGAGCTGTATTCAAAACAACTTGATCGGCAACTTACTACTTAACTCGCTTTTGCCGTCCACACGCAAAAAGTGACTTAACTCGCCAATGATGCAAGTTAACTCGCTACTGTACTTGTCGATGTGTAAATCGGGCATAAGACTTACTGATGACTGGTACAGAATGCTTGGGTTTAAGTTAGCCTGTGTAACTTTTTGTGCACAAAGATTTAAATAAATCGTACCCAAAAATTTTTATTCCTTTACTTCTTAAACAAACAACTTACGAGTACTAATAATATCTTGATACCTTATCTCTAAATCAGAGAGATGTCCTGTACTTTATAGCCCAACTGACGCCCATAAACGTCCATATAAGGAAACCTATTAAATCTCTCCATACAGTTAAATATCTATGCAATGTAACAAGTAATTCCACTGTCATGTAATAACTCTTATGTTTGAACTAGTTGTGGTTCGTGATTTAGCTTATTTTTCTTATGTCTGTCTTAGAAAAGTTCCGAGCAAAATTTGACTGAGAAGCCACATACATAAGTCATTACTGTTCCATTACAATGCTTCCACCTTCTTCATTTTTCAACCAACTCTAGAAAAAGGAATAGGTTTTGCCCGGTGGTTTTATATCATTATGCTACAGTATTGGCTTACCAGAGATGTATTGTATTACATACAAGTACTAGCTGACCCGTGCCCACTTCGTAGGGCGGCGAAAAAAACGCGTCCCTTTTTAAACATATTTCATTACTGCTCCACTCCTGTTAGTCATAGCGTGATAAATGGACAATTCAACACAGAAAGAGTTTTTAAAATAGGTTCAGTAGATCCAGAGATTACCCTCTACAACGTCACAAACACACAATCACTCAAACTTTACCTCTTTATAATATGAAGTCAATTCGATTTATTGATAGCTTATTGAGATGAAATATTATGGAGGAGAAAAATTTAACACATTTTGCGCCTATGAATGTATCTATTGTATAATTTTCGTTTTTTTGGACTAAAGTCCAGACAGATAAATCTGTATGTGCGGTAAAATGCATTCAGTATACTATATACCACAACTAACATTTACACAAACATATATTTTAAACCTAATAGTGTAGTAACATTTATAATATGGACGTCACACGTTTCAAATCACAGCGGGAGCAATCCACCATGTACAGTTCACATTCTGAACTATGTAGTCTAGTCATCGTGTTATGTTAAATTATTACGCTTGTTTCTATGACTTATTACTTAGATATAACCTTTAGATAATAAATATAGTAATAACATAAGTAATATTCTTTATGCCAAGTCATCTAGCCCCAAACTAAGGAGAGTTGTATTTTCGAATTCAGGTACATCAGAATAACATTACTTTTACTATTACTTCTCCACGCTTCAACTACGAGTACTCGTATCTCAGCCGGCCTGAAGATAGCTATCAGAAAATTCCGCGCATGTACGGGAACTAAAACACCCTCTATTGTATTTTTTGTACCTACTGAATTACAAAGACGTGGCGTTAAAGAAAGGGGTTTCAAAATGATGTATCTCCACACCAAGGTTTATATAGCTGGTGGGAAAAGCCTGTACTTGTATATCGTGTGCAATAGTCGGTGTACCTACTGTGTTCAGACCGGGAAAGTAATGTCGAGAGAAGCCATTTCATGATTAACCGTTGTCTTAATTCCTGGCGCTTTTCATCAGTATAAGTTAAAACTTACTTATTCATATATAAAAAAAATGGATTAGCATTAGCAAGAATGTTACTAAATAAGTACTATTTATTATTATATTTTCTCCGTAAATGTATGACAAGTATAATTATACTCTGTCAACAGAACATAAAGCCTGTTGCTCAACCAGTCATGTTCACAAGATATATCAGTAAGATCGATGTGCAAAGATCTAAGAGATTAGAGATTAAATCTCTACAATGTTGTCATTGCTTGCAATTTGTATGCAGTTACGAGCACTGTAAATTATGTGTTTACACAGCTACAGAGTTCAAACGATGTGTTTTCATTCGATTATGTGTCTTATTGCAAAGATTTTAAGGTTTAAAAGATTATTCACCCCTGTAAGTAAGGATTTTGATCTCAAACTTTGTATTTTTCATTCGATTATTTGTTTTATTACAAGCGACTAAGGTATACAGTAGTGTAGGTTAAATATTTGCAGTGTTATACACATCAACTCTTCAAAAAGGTTAATTTAAGTTTTAAGTTAATTTTTAAGGTTTGTGTTAATTTTTTCCATGTTAAGTTCTACATGCCCTTTTAACGCTGGTAATTAACCGACTTCAAGACTTTTTTCTTTTTGATTGATTGATTTTGTTAGAAAGGAGATTATCTCCTGTCCAACAAAATCTGAATAATGAAATTTCTATGCGACCATTGTGGAAATATCTCCCGACCATTCTGGAAAAATCGTCACATATAAATTTCATCAAACTAGGTTAAGATTTTATCTAAAAAAATAGAAAATTACTAGATCAAGTTTCTAGTTAAAGTCGGTTTTTTTATTAGAAAATATTTTCAAATGTAAAATATAGATAACAAATATTTCTTTAAAAAGCCCTTAAACTTCTAAACAGTCAACGAAATAAAATTATCATCTTGACAAGGTATTTTATTATTTATTTTTAAAGTAGCAAATTGTTTGTTGATTTATGATATCTTTATAGTTATAGTATATATCACTCTGTGGTGTAGTGGTTATATGATTGCTACGCAGAGGTCTCGGGTTCGATTCCCGCTCAATGCAAATATTTGTGTACAAAAAAAAAAATATAAGTATTAATATCCGTTGTTCTGTTACCCATAACACAAGCAGGTTAAGCCTAGCTTACTTTAGGAATAGATGGCGCTGTGTAGAGATGTCCGTGAACATTTATTTATTTTGATGCAGAAGAACTCTCGACCCATACAAACACTCTTTACATTCTTATGTTAGGGATTACATAACACCCAAATTAGATTTTTTAGTTACTTTTTAATTAAATGACCTTTCGTAGGATCACATGCTGTGAATTTTAATCAATCTATCAAATCTGTAATAATATTATTGGCACACATTGTGTGTGCCAATAATACCCGTGCCCACCTCGTTGGGCGGCAATAAAACGCGTCCCTTTTTCAAACATTTTCCTTTACTGCTCCACTCCCATGAGGCATAGCGTGATACTATATAGCCTATGACACTCCTTGATAAATAGACTATTAAACACAGAAATAATTTTTAAAATAGGTTCTATTGATCCAGAGATTACCCCTTTTTTTTTTTTTTTTTTTTTTTTTTTATTCTCCCTCTGGGTCTCTTCGCAGGGGCCCCGGGTATGCACCGTTAAGCATCGACCCCAGGGTCCCCTGCAGACCTCGGCCGCTCTATTACGGCCCCGTCCCTATGTGGGAGAGGATCCCCAGTCCTCTCTACCGGGGGGGGGGGGGCGTGTGTGGGGGGGAGCACCTACACACGCCAACGTCTTGGCCTGCTTCTGCACGGGGCAACGGGCAGCCCATCCGTCCCGTTACCCCCAGGCCCCCCGTCATGGAGGTCGGAGATCGTTGGCATAATGCCTCCTCCGACGCCCAGGACGCGTCAACACAACAAAAACACACAAACTTTACCTCTTTATAATATTAGTATAGAAGTATAGATGTGAGTTTGTGAAGTTGTAGGGGGTAATCTCTGGATCTAATGAACCGATATTAAAAATTCTTTCTGTCTTGAATAGTCCATTTATCGGGAAGTGTCATAGGCTACATAGTATTACGCTATGACTAATAGGAGTGGAGCAGCAATGAAATATGTTTAAAAAAGTGACGCGTTTTTTGCGCCGCCTAACGAAGTGGGCACGGGTCAGCTAGTACAATATAAACACAATAAAATACTAAGCTCACAGTAACAATATAAAATATTTACATTTAAATTTTACACATTGTAAGCGATAAATAAATATGAAATGTCTACAAACATATTCATGTATTCATTAGACCCAATACAATAATATATCAAACAGGTTACTACGATGAATTGCGAGCTAGATAAATTAACTTACATTGTGCGACTTGAGTACGATTCGCTCACGACAGGTACGATTTAATTAAATAAATATGTGTGTGTGCTCTGAGGGCCTCTTTCTCAAAATCCTTTGAAAACATGCCTAAAATTTAGTGAACATGGCAAAAATATTGTGAAAGTTGGAATCAGATTTTGTGAAAATCAAATACGTGATTTATAGGCTTTAAAGTTGGACCCTCAGTCCTCACATAGAGGATTGAGGGCCACTGAGGACACTAAAGAAAAAGTGATTACGCCAAAGTTTAACGTAATCCCAAACAAAAATTATGAAAACAAGAAAATATAAGAATATATTATCGTATTATTTTCTGTATCTCCGTTCAAAATTGGCCCTCAGGCGGAAAGATTTTACGCTAATTATAATAAAACCATTAACTTTTTATAATCTTTTATTATTGGAAATAAATTGTGAAAATTTATGAAAGCAATAACAGATCACAAAATCATCCTAAATGGGCTCTGCCAGAATACCAGCGCTGGTGCGACATAAAAATATGCCGTACCAGCATAACAGCTGAGGCAGAGCCGTATTGGCCATTTAGACTTTGTTTTTTTTGTTATGTATTTTTATTTTTTGTGTATTTGTTGTGTGTGTTCTTAATGGTTAATAAATGTTATTTCTTTCTTTCTTTCTTTCTATCCTCCACTTTTTTGTTTTCGTTTTTCGTCGATAAAGTATGATAGCTAGGAAAATCACAGACATTACAGTATTAATAGTATATTTAATAAGTATTAATAGTATATTAATATTAATAGTAATTAGGAATACAGAATTACACAGGTTGTTTTCCTGTCGATAGTTTAGGCCACATCAGTAAGATATTACAAAACCAAATTCAATTCAAAAAAAAAATGTTTACTTTTAAAAAAAATATTCATTGTTTTCTGTATCAGATCGTTACGTAGTCGTTACATTGTCGTACGGCTATAAATAGATTTATCGAGCTATGGAAAATGTAGCCCGTCATACAAATATAATATTAGTTATTGCTATTTGCTAGTATGTTGATCAAACTAAACTGGACAATAAAATAAATGGCCCAGGCTATCTAAGATATTGCAATACTTACTGTATGAGAAAATTTAATGTACCTTATTTATTGGTTAAGTATACGGTTGCGTAAAACTTAAACACTTTAATGTACGCTTATACCCAGTTACTCATAAACGCCTCTTAAATTTTAGTCAATTGATTAGTTTAAATTCTTACGGTTTGGTTTGGTATAAGGTTGATTTTACCAATAAAATGTTCGCTAAACAGTGATTAAAAGGAGGCGTTTATGAGTAAGGGGGTTGGTTTAATTAGTATAGAGTTTCGTGTCTAGTTAGTCTTTTTCTGTTGCAGGGCAATCAGCTAAGACTTTAGTCAATTTTTACCACATACGTTTTCAACATGGTATTAATTTCTATCTAAACTAATCTATAACTATATTTATATCTATATCTATACTCTATACTATTATATAAAGCTGAAGAGTTTGTTTGTTTGTTTGAACGCGCTAATCTCAGGAATTACTTCTTCAAATTCAATTTAGTTTTCAGTCTTGGATACACCATTTATCGAGGAAGGCTATAGGCTACGTAAAATCAAGCTTTAATAAAAAAAAATCAAATTTTAGCTTTGTAGTCTGACCTACGGGCTTTCTCAGAAGGCCCATGGTCACTCAAAGGGAAATGGAGAGAGCTATGTTGTAGCCTAACCTATGGGCCTACTCAGAAGGCTCATGGTCTCTCAGAGGGCAATGGAGAGAGCTATGTTATAGCCGTACCAACCTGACCTATGGGCCTACTCGAAAGGCTCATGGTCACTCAGAGAGCAATGGAGAGAGCTATATTGTAGCCTGACCTATGGGCCTACTCAGAAGGCTCATGGTCACTCAGAGGGCAATGGAGAGAGCTATGTTATAGCCTGACCTATGGACCAACTCAGAAGGGTCATGGTCACTCAGAGAGCAATGGAGAGAGCTATGTTGTAGCCTGACCTTTGGGTCTACTCAGAAGGCTAATGGTCACTCAGAGGGCAATGGAGAGACCTATGTTGTAGCTTGACCTATAAACCTACTCAGAAGGCTCATGGCCACTCAGAGGGCATTGGAGAGAGCTATGTTGGGAGTTTCCCTGCGTGATCGAATCAAAAATGAGGAGATCCGCAACAGAACCAATGTAATCGACACGGCAAGCATGGCACATATCGCGGAGAACCGACAGCTGTTTGGTCAGAAAGATTCTGGAATGGCGTCTGTGTTTGTTTTTCTTTTACGGCAAAACGGAGCGACGAATTAACGTGATTTCTTAAGTGGAGATAGTTGAAGGGATGGAGAGTAACATAGGCTACTTTTTTTGTGTTTTTTTTCTTTTGTGTCCAGGAAAGGGGAACAGTCCTACCCCGAATTTAATACGAGCGAAGCCACGCAAAAGCTAGTACATTATACAGCTGCTGATATGTATAATATAACACTGTGAAATGCGCATGTAACAATGGTAAACAAAAGAAATTTTTAATTGATTAGAGGTGAATAAAGATGGCACCGAAATTCTTGGAAAAGCCTACAAATAGTATATAATAAGCAGATACAAAACAAAAGCAAGAAAAATTGAAATAATATTACCAAAACCTCAAGCTAGCGTGATATATGCAAGTCTACTTTCCTTTCATCCCTGAAGATGGGATTCCTGTTCTTAAAAAGGAACTTCAAAAGGCAATGCGCAATAGTGTTTACAACGATGTGGCAAATATTTTTACGACACAAAAACCAGTAATTCATATAAAAACAAACATAGGATCCTGAACACGTAAAACACATTAAACATTCTTATATTGTAACATATCGCTGCTTATAAACAGTAGTGCCACAAATCAAAAAAATCCAAAATCACTTTTATTCAAAAAATGTGGTCCAAATAACCGTTACTTTCATTTTTAACGAAGACACCCACTAAAAACGGTTCAAAAATCATAAATGTACGCATACGCCCTTTTGGCATTTTACCGCATCGACGGCTAACTTCCGAGTAAAGCCGCCATTTTTTTAGTTGCGACCCGGCAGTCAGCGCGAGCGCACGTCAGTTTTATGCTACACGACCACATCGCAAAAAGTGACTTATATTGTGACTTGATTTTATATGCTACAGTGCCATATTTGTGAAAGTGACCGTTTCGCATAAAAAAACAAGTAAGTACACAAATATTTTTTAAGACATAGGTGCCACATTTTGGTAAGTGTCTGTATAGCAATAAAAATTGAGTGATATAACCACTTGAACGTTAACTGCGCGAATCGCTTTCGCGAGTCCAACGTTCAAGTGGCAACGCTCGCAGTTTTTTATGTGTTTATAAAAAACTGCGAGTTTTCCGTCTTGATAAAAACGGCTAACACGAGAAAATTACTGCATCAATTTGAAAATGAAAAACATCGTCGTGTTCGTAAAAGTATAGGGAATAAACTTAAATTAAAATACATTAACCTTATGAATATCTAAATACAATGAATAGTTGATAAACCTGAGAAATTGCGAAAAATTGTTGACATTTTCCGCGATTTTCCGGGAATTATATTATTTGTGAATAAAAATTAGCAACCCAAATTAATGATTTTATTTTTAAAATATAATTAACTATATTACTTTTAAAATAAAATAAATATATTAGTAATTCTGAAGGTTAAAGTATTTTAAATTATTTTTGAAATAAATACCTTTTTTAGCTGACTCGGCCATCTCGGCGTTTTGTAGTGCATACCATATTTTTGTTTAGACAATAAGAACATAAAAATAAGAACGTAGTAGGTTTGTTTTCTAAATTTAATTATTGTTTATTAGTTTATCTTCTAGAATTAAACGATTTCAATAAACTTTAAACGATTTCAATAAACTTTTATTGAGGAAAGCGTAATTAAACCGCCATTATTGTTAAACTCAAGGCCAAGTTTTAGTCTTTGACTTTTCTTTTATTAAATTTTAAAAGTTACTCAACTTTTATAACATAATATCACGACCATTAGAAAGCACACATTTTCTAGATAATTGTAATATATTACACTTCCAACAATATTTAATTAATCAAATGTATTTAACACATAAATAAACAGTAAATTTCATACAAGGACATACGAAATGACGCAAACTTCTGTTTGACATTGCGACCACAGATTATTTTTTACAGCTGTTTATTTTGGTGTAATCCGTTCTAAAACTATCGACAATTGTCCCACAGACTTTTTTAAACGTAGATTTTAAGCGGTAGAATCATGTTTTTATAAAATATCGCGCGTTGCAGAACGAATTTTTTTTTGGTACTTTTATACCATATGACGTAAGTCCCGCCATTTTGTCAGTGGATAAATCATACCCATTGACGTTCAAGTGGTTAATATATTATTTTTTAGGCTTATGAGTTGTTTTTGTTAAACGTCTGTTTTGCTCAAAATATTTGTGTAATATATAATATTTTGTTATAAGCTTAAAAGTTGCTACTGTAAAACGTCTGTTTTGCTCAAAACATTGTTCTGCTTATGGTGTTTTTTTTATATAATAAAGACTTTAATAAAATTTGGTTTAATATTTTATTAAAGTCAGTTATTTCCAAAAAAACTTCCACTGGTAAAAAGCTTTTTCTGATTGCTATATGCTTTAAAATAGTGCTACGACTAACACGGGCTGGATAGTGGTCAATCAAAGGTCCACAGGTGCGAAGCTCCACGCTACATGTTGCGGACCGGTCTTACATTCCCAGCGGTGCGCGGCAATGTGCAATTATATCAACGTAGTAATCGACGAATAAACCGCGCTTTTGTAATACAGTCCACATCTTTTATTTTACCACCAAGACATCTTTTATTTTACCACCAAGACCATCTTATACATTGATTATATTATATTATTATACTACTTACTACGTACTGATTATACTTATACGTTGATACGTGATTGATTTTAATTTTAATTAATTTTTAATTTATAAAAGACAACTCCCGCACTAGGAATTACTCCTGTGTCACGGGGACTTTTACAAACATTAAAACAACTTACACAAAGTACATCCAGACTCAGAACAATCACTTGTGGATCGCACAAATAATTGTCCTGTGTGGGATTCGAACCCACGACCTCGTACACGGCAGTCGCTTATACTACCGACCGATACGAACGGAACCTGACGAACTGATGGTGAGTTTTGATGTCGAATCTCTGTTCACTAATATACCAATCAAAGAATGCGTTGAGGTCGTTAGAGACAAATTGAGTGACAATGATATGCCCCACAACTATGTTGATCTTTTAAAACACTGCTTGGATGGCAACTACTTCCTTTTCCAAGGTCAATACTACCTCCAGATTGATGGCGTCGCAATGGGGAGTCCAGTAGCCCCGGTACTGACTAATCTCTGGATGGAACATTTCGAAGAGAAGGCCCTGAGCCTTGGCCCTAAAACTATCAGACTTTGGAAACGTTATGTTGATGACATCTTCAGCGTAGTCAAAGGAAGCAAGCAAGAGGTAGATCAATATATTGCACATCTTAATGCTCTCCATCCAAAGATGCGTTTCACGTATGAAATGGAGGTGGACAGGTCATTGTCTTTCTTGGATGTCAAGCTAGCCATAAGACCAGATGGGTCCATATCACATAGTGTTTACCGTAAACCTACACACACGGACAGGTATTTACACGCAACGTCTCATCACCACCCGCGACACCTTCAATCTGTGATAACATCATTAAAGAACAGAGCATATGATCTCTGTGACCCTGAGCACCTGGGGCGAGAGCTAGACCATGTTCAGGAGGTACTTACGAACAATGGATTTAAGGTTAATACGCGAGAGAGACCAATAAAAAGAGAGAGATATCCTGGAGTGAACAGGCAACCTGCGTACCTACCTTATCTGAAAGGCGTGACAGATAAGATTGGCTCGGTGTTGAGAAACTACTCAATACACACCATTTTCACCCCGGAGGCCAAGGTTAATAGCATAGTACGCTCACCAAAGGATGTCCTACCTCTGCAATGTCCTGGCGTGTACAAGATTGACTGTAGCTGTGGCAGTTCTTATATTGGGCAAACAAAGCGGACCATTGCTGAAAGGCTCAAAGAGCACATAGCTGCTGTGAAGAACCGACAGACCAACAAGTCAGCTATCGCCGAACACTTGGTGAACGCTGGCGCTAATCACTGGATCGAATTTCATAAGCCACGGGTAATCTCCACCGATCGCCACCATTACTCAAGACTTGTGCGCGAGGCCATTGAAATCAAAAAGTTCCCTAAAAACTTTAACCGGGATGACGGTTTCAAGTTGTCAGCAACGTGGAATCCAGTGATATCGAAAACAATACCTCCCTTTTTTGAACGGTCGGTTAACGTACAGACCAGCGTTACGGTCAGTGTTGTGTGTAGGGGGACTTTATATTAACATCTCAAGATGCGAGGGTAGATGATAATAATATATTATCTATCACGAAGACGAAGCTGTGACGTCGCATCACCAGTCAGCTTGCGACCACGGCCAGTGCAACCTGTGCCGAAACGTCAAGTAAAATAAAGGTAAATTAAATGCGCGTTAATATCCCGTTTATATAATATTTATTACAACTTATGCTGTGATTTGTAGTTGTGATTCTACTAATAAATAATAATAATAATTATTTAAAGTGAAGATGATAATTTTAAATAAAAGACTATTTTTTTTCTTATTTGTGGCCTTTTATTCAAAATTTTAATTTACTTTTGAGAAATATTTTATATGCAAAAGGGACTTTTGTGCTACTAGTTGTCTGTATATTATAGCTACTACAACGATAAAATAAACGAAAGGTGGAGAATCAAAATACGCTTCGAATGATATATGACACAATAGCATTGATAGTAGAAGTGTCAAAAAACAAACAAAAATTGAAATGAAAATTTTCAATGTGCTCTGCTGAAAAAAGTTAAATTTTGATTTGTGGCCCTATTGTTTTAAAGCAGCGATATGTTGAATACAAATTAAGGTATTATAATATTATGTATTATATATATTATCACGTAGGGAGTTATCAACGAGACCTGACTTGTGATGTGATGGGACCACCTACTGAGAAAATATTCAGGCCAAAATGTATAAAAAATATTTTTTAATTAATAAAATCGACACCAACCAATACGTTGATTGATACAGATGTACGCAATTTTGTGTACAGATATATCATAAATTTTAATAAAAACTAAATTTTTAATAAAACAATTTCACAAAAATGTTTCTAAAAAACGGAAAGTATATCTTTTAAAATAAAAAAAAATAAGTTAAACCAAAAATGAAAAACAAAGTACAACTGAATTGAGCACAGATATCAGTGACTGTGGAATTGAGTATCTATCTGCTCCTCTTGTAGAGTCAGTTAATTTAGTGTAAAATGTGCAATTTTTCCTTATAGTACAAGCTTTGCTTAGTTTGGGACTAGATGGCGTTGTGTGAATGTGTGAGAAATATTTATTTTACGCGACCCCTGAGATGAGACCAAGTAAAGATACCATTTGTTCTTATTCTATCATAATAATAACGAGTCATTAAAATAGGTAGATCATTAAATTTACTTAAGTACAAACACAATTTCTCACCTCACCCTACAGGCAAGTACATAACATTTAAAAAGACAAGTAATAAAACACTTAATTAATTTTAATTAGATGTGCCATAATTCGCACTTACTTTCAGTCCTGACACACTTTCAAACCAGTCGGTATAACATGTGGACATATACTTATTAAATTATATCAGAATACAAAAAGATTAAGTATAATTATTTTGTTAAAATTGTGATACTTTATTGTATCCTTTTTCTTTTATGAACATAATTTAAACAGGGCAACTCTCTAATTAGAGTTCAAACATTCATTTAACGGACACATAAAATACTCAGGCTTTTAAATGACTTTTTCAAACATTTAATTTATCGGACACAAAGAACATACAGGCGTCTCAATGACTTTTGCAAACATAAGAGACACAAAGAGCATCCAGGATCAGTACAATAAATTGTAGGTCATCCATAGAAACAAAATGTACGATATTGTAAGTGCTTTTGTTATGTTAACTTTACTAAGTTAAGTACAGTATTGTAACGTACTATTGTGTTGTGCAAATAAACAATTTTACTTAATACAATCGTAGATCACACATATGATGACCTCTGTGGCACAGTCGGTACGTTACATGGCTGCTACGCAGAGGTCTCGGGTTCGATTCCCGCTTAATGCAAATCTTTGTGTGCAATGAACATGATTGTTTGCATTGGTCTGAGTGTTTTCTATGTATAATATGTATGTATTTACAAAAACAAAGTGTTTAAGTATGTTTATTTGTTGTCTAGTACCCATAGTACAAGCTCTACTTAGTTTGGGACTAGGTGGCGATGTATGAATGTGTGAGGATTATTTATTTATTTATATATTGTCCTCCAAACCACGTACACTACAGCAATACCTATACTAAAATCCCCTACCAGTTAGGCAGATAAATTGGCAAGGTAATATAAAATAAAGCGTGTGATAAATTCTTTTATGACCATAATTACATGTGTTTAACAATCTGGTATCGTGTTTTTATTTTTATGACCGGAAATAATTAGAGACATTAAACTAGGTTTTAAAGAAAGCACTTTGGTAATAAAAAAATAGCTCTCACTTGATAAAAAAATGTGGGTAACACTAATTTGTTTCTAGTACTTATTACAAACATTTTATTAGTAACGCGTTTTCCTGCGTGAGCGACGAAAATCGCATTTGTGGCCCACGCCGGACACAAACCCAAACACAAATATTATCATCATAACAGCCCATTAATGTCCCACTGCAGGGACGGGACTCCTCCCATGACGGAGGGATACTTGGCCTACTAATACCACGCTGGCCAAACGGATTGGTATAGGGTTTAATTTCAATTTTTCCTTCTTTTTATTTCGTAAAGATAATATTCACGGATAGTCCCTTAGTCAGTTTTTACCATAATAAAAATAAATTATAACTAGGCTTGACAAAAAAACATTGTAACCACGTTAAGTACGTGGTTACAATGGTAATAGGTTAGGTTTAAATTTTATTAATAAGGTTTTATTAATAAAATTTAAACCTAAAATAACACAATTAAAAGCGAATAAAAAATAAAGAGCCCCATGAGAGCCTGTATTGAAAGTGCAAAACGAAATTATAAGGCTCTAAATACTTAATAAAAAAGTCTTGTACAGCCTTAATTATTAAACAAACAAAAAGAAATGAAGGAAAGAAAAACACACTCCAATTTATTCTCATTCAATTAAGAATAAAAAAAAACAATTTCTCAAGTTGAATTTAATGCCAGTGATAAATAAATCGTTCAAATCGATATAGCTGGAGGGTTTAATCGGTTCGTGAATCGACTCGATTACTCGACTAAATAATTATAGATTATTTACACGACCATATTAGTACATTGTTGCAGTAAAACATTTTTTTATGATTTATAATCTGCAGTTTATTTTAATTTTTTGGGACTTTAAGATAATGTATTATGAAGTGTCAATAAATTTGGTACCACCATAATGACGTCGTTACACAACAACAATTTGTAATGTTTCTCGTGTAGTGAGTACCTCGTACCACCAAACAGAGAAACGTGCAGAAATCAATCCACGGACTTAGTGCGTTTAAACATTCCACTTATAGGCACACAGTAGCTCTGATTGGTAGAGAACAATACGAGAGCTGGGGGTGCCAGTAATTTTCACTTAAAATTTTGGAAACATCATAACAACCCATTAATCCCACTGCAGGGACGGGCCTCCTCCTGTGACGGTGGGATACTTAGCCTACTAATACCACGTTGGCCAGACGGATTGGTATAGGGTTTAGTTTCAAGTTTTCCTTCTTTTTATTTCGTAAAGATAATATTCACGGATAGTCCCTTAGTCGGTTTTTACGACACCCATGGGATGCGATGGGGTGGTGACATATTGTACTCTTACTCCGTCACCACACGGAGGAAAAGACCTGCCTAGTAAATCTAAGGGCGCCTTCAAATTTGCCGCTAAGTGTCGCGCGGAGGCAGCGCGACTGCAGCGCTGCGGTCGCGCTGCTTTGTAAATTCATAGAGATAAAAAACGCGCGACTGCAGCGCTACGCCCGCGCTGCGTCCCCGCATTCGTTCATCGATCGACTAGTGTTGTTTAGAATACTTTTTCTTTTTAATAGTAACACTAAGAGCAGTGTATTTTCGTCTGAGTCCATCGTAAAACTAAAACACAACACTACCATTCTCAAACCTAGCGACGGCAGCGCGACCGCAGCGCTGCAGTCGCGCTGCCTCCGCGCGACACTTAGCGGCAAATTTGAAGGCGCCCTAAGTAATATAGTAAATTAGTTTGACTACTGCAAGTTCAATGTTAATAGTCCCCAAGAGAATTGATATCTCGTAACATTTATTCACATATAAAGAAACGTATCATTATTCTTTCAATTATCATGTTTTTAAATCTGATTGTATGTACGTAATAAAATTGTTTTTAAAATGCTCGGAGACACAAAAATGTTCGAAATAACGTTGCTTAACGACTAAAGCATTTTAACATAAGTTAACACGTTCCCAGTTCAGTGTACCATATATGGTACACGTGCATTGTTTTACTATTGTATAGCTGCTGGCGGCACTGTGAAAGGGTTAATATTAAAACTATATAATAACCATTAGATAAGACATGTTAATTATTATTTCCATATTTTCGTGGAAAGGTCAAAGAAGATCTCTGTTCCAAGAATTACGGTTATCAATCAAAGTTGCCTACTTTATGTTTGTATACACCCAAGTATTCAATTATTGTAGCACTTTTTTTCAATTTCACAAAACCTCTTCTTTGAACACACCGCCAAATTTGCCCCTTCTCGTAAAATATTATCATCTATCACGTTTGCGTTTAAGGCTCTTAATAATTCATAATATTAATAAAATTAATCATCACAGAACTTCAGCCTTTTTTAATCGAATTTAATCTGTGGAAACACTTTTTTTTTAAATAAAACATTTTTTAAATTAATTTTTAGTCAATACTTTCGCGCTTTACATCATGCTCTATGCAGTCATCGTGCCATTAATAAAAAAACCATGTCTTACCAAAAATATACCCAATAAATACCAGCAATACCAGGTGCTGCAACCGTCACACCGTATTACGAACCATTCCAAAATATTGGTAAAAGTACAGCCACACAAACTGGTTCGAAGATAATTGGATATGATTTATGAGCGATAATAACTTGCGGTACAGTTTGACAGACATACTACATTAAAAATACATATTGCCTACGTATTGTTTTGTTACGAACAAGAGTATTATATACGAGTAAGTAAACTAGCCAACCCGTGTCACTTCGTTGGGCGGCGAAAAAAACGCGTTCCTTTTTTAAACATATTTCATTACTGCTTCACTCCTATTAGTTATAGCGTGATATCATATAGCCTATGACACTCCCCGATAAATGGACTATTCAACACAGAAAGATTTTTTAAATCGGTTCAGTAGATCCAGATATTACCCCCTACAAAGTCACAAACTCACAAACAAACAAACTTTACCTCTTTATAATATTAGTATAGAAGTATAGATTAAAAAGAATACTTACTCAAATCAACGCATAGTTCAAATCGCTAAACAGCACTATCAGATAACTGTGAACATTGCAGTTTGATAGCGGTGCAGTTGTGTATACTGTTGCAACGCACGTCTTTTTTTTATTATTTTGACCAAGCCAATGAAATTTTCCACCTTGACCCCGCAAAAGCACTGTGAATTTTGCATATAAATAATAATAAATAAATATTCACGGACATCTCTACACAGCGCCATCTGTTCCCAAAGTAAGCAAGGCTTAACCTGCTTATGTTATGGGTAACAGAACAACGGATATAAAGCCCGATTTACACATCGACAAGTACAATAGCGAGTTAAGTAGTAAGTTGTTGATTAAGTTGATTTAAATAGATCTCTATCCTATTTTTTGGCGAGATAAGTACGAAGTAGACTCTCTCTAGCGTCTCGCCAACTTAACTCGCCAAAAAATAGGATGGAGATCTATTTAAATGAACTTAATCAACAACTTACTACTTAACTCGCTACTGTACTTGTCGATGTGTAAATCGGACTTTAATACCCCTTAATATTATACATAGAAACGCTCAGACCAATGCAAATAATCATGTTCATGCTCACAAAGATTTGCATTGAGCTTGAATCGAACCCGAGACCTCTGCGTAGCAGTCATCTTATACAAAAACAACCAACTTGCATAACTTGTATAACCACTACGCCACAGAGACCGTCATCAAGTTTGCAAAGCTAAATCATCTTGAAACCCGAAACTTTAATCTAAACTTTAACTATAATCAGATTTGTAGAAACGTCCCTACAAGCAATACATGTACAAATACAGCACCGCAGACCTTCCCTTTATGAATTTATATATCTATGTATTTTATTATGTAACGGGGCGTGGAAAAAAATAGTGATAATCTAAATTACTTATTACCTTGAGATCATGTATTCCTTACTTTGTCACCACACAAAGTTTACCATCCCTATATCACCATTAAATACAAAAATTAGGTTCATTGTACTCTACACCGAACGAACCAGTTTCCAAATATTTTTTATTCATTCAGTGTTAACGTAATTAATGTGACAACGTTAAATATTGTGATGTGTGATTAGTATTAATTAGTACAACCTTTCTATATTGACCTCGTTAATTTATAAATGACATTTATTATAGTTGTTTCTTTTTTTTACTTTTTATTTGTACACAGTAATATGTCAACCTAAAGCCTGTTCACTTGACTTGAAAATGAATACATTGATGACTCTAAATTAATAGTTGCATTTATTCGTAGCGAGGAATCGTTAGAAATTTAAAAATAAATAAATTTTAGTTTATAAAGATCTCCTGATGGACATGGCTTTCTTCCTAAAGTATCGACCTCGCGTGATTATGGGCCTTTTTTTTATAATGCTGTCATGACCTACTACCTTCATTATAAGGCTGTCAATCTACTGTTTGCGGGGACTGACGTGTCAGCATTTTCTATATCCTTTACACACAATTCACATAGACAATTGCAAAAATTTTTGGTTTACATACTTATTTGCTTCAAGGGGGAATAAAATGATTGGACCTTTGATCAAACGATTTCGAAAGTCAGCCATTACTTATAGTTTATATTACACCATGTCATGTTCAGTTAAATTTATTGATTAGAATTTATTACAGTTTACCTTTGATAATTTATATACTTTTAGCAAAGCAGTTAATTCATCGGACTTTAATAATAATAAAATTTTATTGATTTCAAATAAATCATGCTACAGCCTAAAGTGCTAAATCACAGGTACCTATGCAAAATCGTTTTACAAAACGTAAGAGACACGCGAATTAGATTTGTTTATAGTTTTTGTTTTCTAGATCTATATATATAACGCTTGCTGTTTGTTACTATTTCACGTAAAAACTACTGAATGAATTTTAATGAAACTTTACAATAACTAATAGAGCTTATACTTACATCATCAATTAATAGACTGCAATTTGTAAAGATATTCAATTTATAATTTAAGCTACTCGAATCTTATCCTGCGCAGAGTCGCGAGCAGCAGCTAGTTAAAAATAAAATACTATGTACTATCATTTCTTTAATCATATCTTTAGTACAAGATCTACTCGTAAGTACTAGGTGCAAACTGAACTGCAACTAAAACGTATTATTACTTTATCCACCAAAAAATGTTTATTAAGTATTCAGGTAAAGTTCATATTACTTAATTTTAAAGTTAAATAATGTAAACAACATTGACATTTAGAATGCCATTAAATATCTTAAAAGCTTTAAAAATGAAGATTTAAGAGCAATTATTTTTAACAACGTATTAATTATTTTTAAGACTTAATTATGTGTACTCGTATATTGTTAACCTTTCCTTCGTAATTGTGACGTAGTTTGTGTTAAACAGGTTTCTATTATTGCGCACGGTCGGGTATGAAGCATACACAAACCCGACCGTGTACAATTTTATTATTTATTTATTATTATTATTTATTTTATTTTACAGAAGGCTTACGGACTTATAATAACATAAGTACAACAATATGACGACCTCTATGGCGTAGTGGATATATAACATGATTGCTACGCAGATGTCTCGGGATCGATTCCCGCTCAATGCAAATTTTTGTGTGCATGAACATGATTGATTACATTGGTCTGGGTGTTTTCTATGTATAATATGCTACTATAGTACTAGCTCTGCTTAGTTTGGGAGTAGATGCCATTGTGTGAATGTGTGAGGAATATTTATTTATTTATTTAATATTGTTATACCAAATTGCCAATTACAAGCCTTCACTTAAGAGTTAAAGACATTTTCTGCCAAAGTTAAATTTTTTTTGGTAATAAACATTACATAAAATCAACTACTAAAGTCCTACCGAATACAAAATTCATTAGAAATACCATAAAGCTAATAGAATAAATAATAATTTAACTGCATCAAATCGAAATGATATTATTTACGAAATCCTCTCTCATTATTTTTCAAACGAAGCTACAAGTAGGAGGACAAGGTAACGCCCTCTTTTATGAGGGTGTTCGCCAAGTAACGCCATTGGCTACCTTTAAGGGCGGGTAATATTAATTGTCACCCTTTACGGCACGCCCATTAAATAGGTGATTACTTAGTAGTCGTCACAGATTTGAGTCGGTATTTTGTTTTGACATATTTTCATTTCAATGAAGTACTTACACATGCTAAATTTAAGCAATTCTCTATTTTCGATAATGATAAGAAATTTTACCCAGAATTACATGCTGATCAAACCAAATCTATTTCCATAAATATCTTAAAATAAATATTATAATCGCCAGAACAATTCCATTTGCTTGCAACGACAATATCAACATTGATTTGCCAATTTTCGACAGTTAATTTAATAACCTGTACACAACAGCCTTGTCCAAAACTATTTACACTATCATTAACAAATAACTACTGGATAAATACCTGCCTCGTTTAACCAAATCACTAGTAACAGTTATTAATGCCTCAAGGCATTCCTGTTTGAGGCATACCTACTTGTCTTAACAGTAGTATCCTTATCGAAGCTCAAATAAGTCATGTTAATTAATTTTGAGGAGTACTCATTCATCATTGGCCACTTAAGAACTGATATTAAATAATTGTTTCAATGTTTTTGGTTCTGTACAATACGTGATGGTAGTTGAGGATTTAATTGTAGGTTGTAAGTAAGCCTATTTATGTGTTGTCTTTGTCTTTAGGGGTCTCACGACTGTTTTAGTAATGAGTCAAATGGATTTAATAGGTGAAATAGAGATTTCGTGTGACTAAAAGTAGAAGTACCTACCCCCAATTGTTCTTACGGGTTTGATACTGAATCTCAACAATCATAATATCTACAATTAAAACATCAACAACGTAAGACCAACGGTTCAAAATCTCAACACTTCAGAATGTCAACAGCTTAGTAGGTCAATAGTTTACAAGATCAAACTTTATAATCTCAACATGGAAACATTTTGGTTGCTGCTTCTTGAAAGTAATCATCATAACAGCCCATTAATGTCACACTGCAGGGACGGGCCTCCTCCTGTGACAGAGGGATACTTAGCCTACTAACACCACGCTAACCAGACGGATTGGTATAGGGTTTAATTTCAAGGAATTAATTTGGAAGTAATACTCATCATCATATCAGCCAACAGACATCCACTGCTGGACGTAGGCCTCCTCCTGTGGCCGCGGTCCTGTGCCTTCCTCATCTATCGGCTTCCTGCTGTCCTAACTAGGTCGTCGGTCCATTGTGTGAGAGGTCTGCCACCCTGCGTCGCCACCCGGTATGCGGTCGCCATTGCAGAACCTTTCTGCCCCAACGGCTGTCGGTTCTCCGCGCTAGAGAGAACCGATATTAACCGGGTATTACTTCCAAATTAATTCCTTGAAATTAAACCCTATAGCAATCCGTCTGGCCAGCGTGGTTTTAGTAGGCCAAGTATCCCTCCGTCACAGGAGAAGGCCCGTCCCTGCAGTGTGACATTAAAGGGCTGTTATGATGATTACTTTCAAGATGCAGCAACCAAAATGTTTCCATGTTGAGATTATAAAGTTTGATCTTGTAAACTATTGACCTACTAAGCTGTTGACATTCTGAAGTGTTGAGATTTTGAACCGTTGGTCTTACGGTGTTGATGTTTTAATTGTAGATATTGTGATTGTTGAGATTCAGTATCAAACCCTGTTCTTACCGCATTAACATTGTATAGACGTAAAAAGAATTGAGAACCAGTATACTACATTATTACATTAGGGAACTCTAAAACGTCAGTTTTTCCACTTACCTATATTTACACATATAAACCACATAACAGAAATAGATGTAGAAGATAATCTACATACAGTTCTATCGTAAAACGCCCAAATAGACGCTGCACACACGCTTTTACAGCTACTAATGGTTTTAGTACTCGTATAGTACTGTATGTAATAAGATAGTCATTAAGTTAACAAGAACTCTGTGCCGATAAACTGCTGCGCAGTTTGGCATTTTTAGAAATTAAGAAACAGTGTATTGTAGCTGAATAAACAATAAAATACAAGCACCAACCAAAATGTAATACCTTAGCACGGCTGTAATCAATACGAGCCCAAGTGTCACAATATGTTCTTATTTCTGTTCCTTATGTTATCGTTCGAGTATAGACCCCAGAGAGCTTAATTAATCATTTGATTAAAAGTTGATTGACAATCTTTGTGGCGTTATGGTCCATGACAGCTTCATAGAGGTCTCAGGTTCGCTAGATGTATGAACAAGTATTTTTTAAATAATTTTCTCTACATAAGAAAAAGTTCAAGACGCTTGTGCGACGACCGATCATCATCATCATCATAACAGTTCATCAATGTCCCACTGCAGGGACGGGCCTCCTCCCGTGGCGGAGGGATAATTGGCCTACTAATACCACGCTGGCCAGACGGATTATTGTGCGACGACCGATACCTACTATGTAGTTACGTATAGTGAAGTACATTCATGATATTGACTTCTAAAACTATCTGTCATGTGTCAATACCCTAGATTGACATGTACAGTCAGCCCTAAAAGTCGCTGAACACATTTAAATTCCAAAAGTCGCTGAACACTAAAAGTGCCATAAGTCAGTGTCGCGGGTATTTCAGAAGTATCGATGTTGCCAACTCGTGCAGTATACGGGAGCCGCGCATGACTGAACGGCAACGTCGCCCGCTGCGTCGCTCATCTGCGGTCGAGTTTCAGTGTAGTTGTAGTGAGTGATTTTGACAGTAGACAAAAGTCAAGCCAATTTCAAAGCGGAATACTACATTAACAATTTCATCAAAACAGTTGTCAACACGATAGCTTTGCTTGTATAGAGCTTGGGTGAAAAGAAAACAGCTCTGGTTCCATCCTGAGGAACGGATTACTTTTTGTGTTTTTTTATTTTTTCTTATTTTGTTTTCTACTATTATTATTCAATACAAGCTGTAACCCGCGACTTCGTTTACGAAAAAAATGTATATTCGACAATTAAATTCAATAATTTAATTAATTAATTAATTAAATGGCTTTATCACCTCTAGACTTAATTTTAGTTGCATGTCATAAAACTATTAAGTTCAATGTCGCACAACAGGGAGCGCTTCTTCTAACATAACATTTCAACTCATATCATCGAATCTCCGAAAATGTTTCTCATACAATTTAAAGTCATAATGATCATTCTTCATTAAATTAAAAATTAAATAAAAATACTATTTAATTTTCAATTAAAAATTTTATTTTAACTTTATTAAAATACCTGTGAACAGTGACGGTGAATTTAAGTTACTTGTTTTTTTTGAGATAAAATACAATAAATAAAAAATAAAAAACCAAAAAAATACTTGGCACAACCCGGTTTCGAACGCACGTCTACATTATCAAAGTCGAGTGTTCTATACCCTAGGCTATCGAATCTCAGTGAAATGTTTTGAAATTATGTATCTATTCCAACGAGTGAACATAATAGACACTAGTGTTCAGCTACTTTTGGAACACTAGTGTTCAGCTACTTTTGAAATACTAGTGTTCAGATACTTCTGAAATACCCGCGACACTGACTTATGGCACTTTTAGTGTTCAGCAGTTTTGGAATTTAAAATGTGTTCAGCGACTTTTGGGGCTGACTGTACTTGCAAATTGACATGCAAACAAATGTTCATAACAAGACCATTTATATAATTGTTCAGGATGTCAAGATTTAAGATAAGAGGTTACTTACTATACGTTCTAATCTTAGATCTATACTTCAAACTAAATATATGGATAACCACTTAAGATTGTATGGTTCGCTTAATATTATTACACGATTTGTTTTATGTAAATAATATACTGAATAATTGTAAATTGTTTTAGGCATAGTACAAAATATAGGTATACAGTATTTCGACTTCATAGAAACGGACGAAACGCGAGTTATACCTACACGCTCACGATAGAGGTGGCTTTGGGGAGAGAACAGTCGCGACTGTGCCGCAGTAACGGGAAAGTAGGTAAAAGTAATTAAAAAGCTGGAAGTTGGCAGCCCTATCGCATCTTTACGTACCGCGCAGCCGTAGGTAGGCATTTATAATAAATATTCGGCCGAGATAGACTACTGGTTGTACTGTGTTTTAGGTGTACAAATGGTAACGAACAAAACCAAGGGTGGATGAAGCGAAAATACAGGATCGGGAAATGATGAATTAAAATTAATAATGACATTTAATAGGTTTTCTTGCCCTAGATCCTGTGTATATATTTGGACAAAAAATTAACGATTAAAATATGGTTTTACTTTTCATACAAATTATAACACAGTTCGGCGCGGGTTCCGAGCCACGACGCACGCGTGTGACTCCCTCCGTTCGACCGGTTTTATTCTTAATCACGCGCCGCGATAAACAATAACAACATAATATTATTGTGCAATAAGGGTCACTCCTAGGTATAGGAGCCCTTTTATATTAAAATGAACCTTACCCCAACGTTTCAACAAACCCCAACGACTCAACAAACCCCAACGTATCAACAAACCACAATGTTTCATCCCACCACAAAGTCTCAACAAGAAAACGTGACTTCAAGTTATGCCAATGTGACGTCATCGACAATCTTTCCTAAAAAAGATCAAGCCATCGTACTTAATTCCATTGACGGCATCACATTAAGGGAGTACATACATGCATTCTCCGGTATTATACCAGCAACTTCTATCCGGTTTGTATCCCGAATCTCGAATGCACGTATTTGTATTTATTTAGACTCAAAGAAAACTGCTGATGATATTATAAACAAAAATATTTCAATAAAAAACAATACATTCCAAATTAATCCATTAATAACAAGAAATAAAAGAATTGTTTTATCTAACGTATGCCCTGTAATTCCGCACTATATAATAGAACAAAAATTCCAAGAACTAAATATTAAAATAATGTCTCCTATAACCTTTATGAAAATAGGAGCTACTGAGCCAGGGTATTCACACATTTTAAGTTTCCGGAGACAGCTGTACATAACCCCCGAAGATGAGAAACATCTACCAGAATCTTTCCAAATTAATTATGAAAATACTAATTATTGGGTCTATGTTTCATCAGACTCACTTAAGTGTTTCTCTTGTAACCTTTTAGGTCATGTAGCAAAAAATTGTCCCAAAAACATAATAGACCCATCACTATGCCCTGATACGGAAGATACACTAGAAGAAGAACTGCAGAAAACCTTCGAACGAAACGATGACCTAACACCTACCCCTGTATTTACACAACCTTCATCAATGGCTCTGAGGGGCCAGAAAGGGGTAAAACGCATTCATTCACCAAGCGTAAGTGAATCATCAAAATTAGAAATTGCAGAAGCCCCACATCAAAACTATGACGATATCAACGTAATGGAAGAGACTGACGATACCAGCAGCAATAGGTCGTCAGACACAGAAATCATAACCAAAACAAAGAAAAAAACTAAAATTAAAGATTTGAGAACAGAAGACGAGGCCTGGCAGAACATTAAGGATGAATTTAAAGAAACTTCATTTCCCATTGATTTGGACCAGTTCATTAGCTTGATGGATAATTCAAAAGGAAAGCAAAACATTAAAGAGCTTGTATATTCATATACGGATAATGTAAGAGATCTAATCAAGATGTGTAACACAATACATTGTAAAATGAACAAAAGCTTAAAAAATAGATGCTCAAGACTATCAAGAAAATTACATGAAATTAATAATCCTCCTTAAACATAGTTTATATTTATACTTACACAACCTATTTTTATATACAACTTTCTTTATATACATTTTTTATATTTATACAACTACATCAATGGATTTTTTTACAATGGAATGTCAACGGCTTCTTTAAGCGACTTGAAAACATTAAACAACTAATCGGTAAGTTAAGTCCAGGCTGTATTTGCTTACAAGAAACAAATTTTACAGGTAATTATTGCGCCTCATTGAAAGGTTTCGACCATTTTTTTAAAAACAGGTTACATAGCAATAGAGCTAGTGGTGGAGTTGCTATATTTATAAAACCTCACTTTTTCCCCGAGGAAATACACATTAATACACAATTAGAAGTAATAGCAGTAAAAATCAAATTTCCTATTTCGATAACAATTTGCAATATCTATCTTCCAAATAGTAGCCCACTAAATATAAATGATTTAAAAGATCTTGTTACACAACTTCCAACTCCATTTATTATCCTAGGTGATTTCAATAGCCACAACTTCCTCTGGGGATCTGAATCTTGCGATGCTAGAGGCAAAATAGTAGCTGAATGGATTGAGGATCAAAACAACATTTTTTTATTAAATACAGGCCAACCTACTCATTTCAATAGTAACACAGGACGCACAAGTTGTATCATAGATCTTACTTTCGCTTCTCAAAGTATAACGTCATATTTTGTATGGAATGCGTTAGAAGACTTACATGACAGCGACCATTTCCCTATTTTAATTAAAACTTTATGTGACCAAAATTTAACTAATGACTTTAAATTACCTAAAAAATGGATATTTGATAAAGCAGATTGGCAAATGTTTCGTGAAGAAATTAATAACAATGTCTCAAGCTTAATATGTCTTAATTCTAATAATTGTATAGATAACATTGTACAAACATTTAATCAGTTAGTTTTAGCTGCTGCCAGTAAATCAATCCCAAAAACTTCTGGAAGAGCAAAAAAGAGCTTTGTTCCCTGGTGGAATGATCAGTGTAAAACAGCAGTTAAAGAAACTAAGAAAGCATTTAGAAACTTTAAGAAACATCCAACAGATAATTCATTAAAAGTTGAATACAAAAAAAAGAGAGCTTACTCTAGAAGAACACTCAAAGAAACAAGAAGAAATCATTGGATAAATTGGGTAGCATCTATAACTAGTAACATACCTGTGGGTGAAATGTGGAAAAAGATACATAGAATTAACAATCGTCCTACCGGATTACAAAGTATGGTACTTGAGAAACCTGATGGAACATTAACAAATAACCCAATAGAAACAAGCCGATTGTTAAGCCAAACATTTGCAAATAACTCGTGTTCAAGTAACAGTGATAATTTTTTTTTAATGTATAAAGCTAACAAAGAACACTCTAATATATTCGACTTTAAAAATAACTTAAATCCGATAAATGATGATATATCTATGCATGAACTTACTTTAACTTTATCTCAAATTGGCAATACCAACCCAGGACCCGATAACATATCTAACGCTATTATTAAAAATTTACCAGTAAAAGTACTTGAGTACTTACTAAACCTATATAATTACATCTGGAAAAACCAAGTCTTCCCAGACAAGTGGAAAGAAGCTTTGGTAATACCTATTTTAAAACCAGGTAAAATAGCTAGCTCACAAAATAGTTATAGGCCAATTTCTCTTACATGTAACCTTTGTAAGATTCTAGAAAAAATTATTAGTAAAAGATTAAGATGGTATTTAGAATCGAATAAGTTTATTTCACCATACCAATACGGGTTTAGACAATTTAGATCAACAATGGATCACTTGATGAATATGGAAAGTGAAATACTCGATGGTTTTGCCAATAACAATTATGTAGTTGCAGTGGCACTTGACATAGAGAAAGCTTATGAAATGGCCTGGAAAGACCGAATCCTAACACTTTTGCAAGAGGTTAATATTAAGGGCAACATATTAGCATTCATCAAAAACTTTATGTCAGACAGAAAAATTCAAGTTAGAGTAGAAAATACTCTGTCGGATTCAGTTTCAATAGAAAATGGTCTGCCACAAGGATCAGTTCTTAGCGTTATTCTATTCTTAGTAGCTATTAACGATATCCTTTCATGTATTGATAAACCAGCTAAAGGTTTCTTATTCGCTGATGACTTAACCATCACATGTAGTGGAAGAACACTAGAACCTACCTTAAAACTAATACAAAATACATTAAATAAATTACAAAAATGGGGCAGTGAGACAGGGTTTAAATTTTCAAAAACCAAAACAGAATATATAATATTTACAAATAAACATAAAACACATTCAAACCTAAAACTAGTATTAAATGAAAATAATATTAAAGAAGTTAATAATTTAAAAATTTTGGGATTAACTTTTGACAAAAGAATGACTTGGACTACTCATGTTAATAAACTTAAAGCAGAATGCCATAAAAGGTTAAATATTATTCGGACGCTATCATCGTTGACATGGGGAGCAAATAAGAAATGCCTTTTATATACATATCGCACACTTATAAGACAAAAAATAGACTATGGATCAATATTTTACGATTCTGCAAGCCCAAGTATTTTAACTGCTTTAGAAACTGTACAAAACACAGCAGTTAGACTATGTATTGGTGCTTTTAAAACTAGTCCGACTAAAAGCATCTTAGCTGAAGCTGGGGAAATGCCCTTAACATTTAGAAGAAAAGAACTAACTTTAAATTATACCACAAACATACTCTCACAACCAGAGAACCCTACTTTTAACTACTTCACCAAGATAACTGCAACAGATGGAGAATACCTATTTCGTCCTAAACTACCAAAACCCTTGAGAATCAGAGCAGAGGAGTATATAAAAGAAATTAATTTTACATTTCCGCCTGTATATTCAAAAAAGATATTGACAGACGGCCCTTGGGTAGATTTTAAATTCCCCGTCAACCTGGAACTGGCAGAAAATCAAAAAGATGACACACCCGATTACATTTATAAAAACAAATTTTTAGAAATACTAAACAAACGCATGGATTGCAAAGCATTCTATACTGATGGATCAGTCTTGCAAGGAAAGTCCGCTTGTGCGATCGTTTCAGATGATATCTACTATAGGTATAAATTATATGATTATCAATCAATTTTTAGCTGTGAAGCAATAGCTGTAATAAAAACACTAGAACTAATACAGAATGAATCTAAACTAAAGAAATATACAATTTACACAGATTCCAAATCATGCCTATTAGCTTTAATGAATAATAGAAATGTCCATCCTCTTATTATAGAAATAAAACAGCAAATGATAAATTTATTAAATAGTCAATATTTATTTGAATTAATTTGGATACCAAGCCATCAAGGAATAATTGGCAATGATAAAGCAGATGAAGCAGCTAAACTAGCTACAACTCAATGTTCTATAGATAATACAATTAAAACAAGTACTATCGATCTAAAAAAATACTTTAAACTTAAAATAAAGAATCTTTGGAACGATGATTGGAGGATGGATAATTCTAGTAAACTATCTAAAATAAGACAATCGGTCTTTGATAAATCACCATCATATTTTTCTTGCAGAAAGGATCAAGTAGTTATTACTAGATTACGAATAGGTCATACTAACATATCACACATTCACCTTATTACAAAAAATAACAGAACTAAATGTAAATGTGGCCTGGACTTAACTGTGTTACACCTTTTCGAAGAATGTTCAGCTTACATTAATGAAAAAGCCGTTTGTAAATTACCTAACCATTTAAAAGATGCACTGAGTCAAGATGGATATTCTAAAACAATTAGTTTTCTAAAAATGATTAATTTGTATAAGCTAGTATAAGTGTTGATTATGTAATACAGTGGTCGCTTATGACCATAGTTGTTAAAAAGCGACCTTAAATAAATAAATAAAAAAAAAAAAAAAAAAAATTATTAACAATTTTAAATGAAATTCTGAAAAGAAAAAAATCTGGTGTTTCGTAAAGTTATGCCTTACTCTATTGTTTTTATTTGTTAATATCGCACCCCGATGCGTTGATCTTAGCAAGCAAGTGCCACTTTGGGGTCAGCAGAGTGAGTGAGATGTCTGTATTTGTGATAAAACAGCAATAGATGCAATGTCGCTATCCTCAGAAAGGGAGAAGAACTTGTAAGGGCATTTGATAAAAATATAGTAATTAAACTTGACATTACTGAAGCCCACTCTTTCCCAACTTTCTCCAAATCTGCAATCCAATTTATTCACCAAACAACAGCAAATATATAAAACACGGACACAACAAACATTCCGATAACACTCGCAAACGCCATTAAAAGGCCAGCGAGCAATACAATCAAATAAATAAACATACAAAATTGTCCTACTGAAAAACTGGGCGTATTTTACCACATCACTAACTTTACCAAAACAAGTCGGCACGTATCATTACTACCAATAAAAATAGGGATGTCAGAGAAAAAAAATACTCCGGTTTTACTCAAATTATCATTATTATATGTATCTAAAAAGGTACTAGGTATACTTATATAACACGGTATGATCTGAGTACTCCAAAAGAGATAGATAGAAGACCCGTAAGTGCAAGCGAGATCTCCGTGTGGTGACGGAGTAAGAATACAGTGTATCACCACCCTATCTCATCCCATGGGTCTCGTAAAAACCAACTAAGGGACTAACCGTAAATATTATCTTTACGTAATAAAAAGAAAGAAAACTTTAAATTTAACCCAATACCAAACCGTTTGGCCTGCGTGGTATAAGTAGGCCAGGTATCCCTCCGTCACTGGAGGAGGCCCGTCCCTGCAGAGGGACATTAATGGGCTGTTATGATGATTATTCATTGCTTTGCAATTTTTTTATAAACGTCGCAGTAGGCCTCTTTTTGTTTTGTGGGGTTTGGCAAGCCACTATCAGCCTACTAAGCCTCATAAGTCCGACTAATAGGTGGTTAAGGAACACTGCGGGTTTTAATAAAACGGTTTCAACAGGGATCCTGACACACATACCTGCGCCGAGGCTAAGTCACTGGTTATAGGCCTCCAAAAGGTTTCGCAAATTTAAAAAATAAGGCACAATAAATATAACCTTGAAAAAATACAAATTAAATTGAACAAGAAATTACTGTAACTTCGGCGATAACAAACATAAAAACTACTCAAACGAATTGAAATCCTTCTTATTTTGAAGTCAGTATCAAACAATTTCGCTTAGGCGATATTTCCGGACCGTTCCGACTTGGGAAGCTTCAAAAAACGAATCGTACTCCCTTTTTAAAGGTCGGCAACGCATCTGTAATTCCTCTGGTGTAGCGGGTGTCCATGGGCGGCGGTGATCACTTACCATCAGTTGACCTGCTGGCTTGTTTGCCTTCCATCATATAAAAAAAAAAATCTTTACAAATATTCTCGACAACCCTATACCGTATAATGAACACAAAGGCAGGACAACATAACAAATCACTCGCAACTTGTATACCCATAAGAGCTTGCATGGGAAAAAACATTCCACGCTTGATCGACTACTGTTTCGATACCATAAATTCTTGACGAAAACTGAACGCGAATTTATTTAACATGCCAATGTGCTGCCGCTATTGAAGTTTAGTGAATTTAAATGTTTTGAAAACTCTCTTTCTCTTGTTTTTGTATGCACAATGGTATTAAATAAAAAAATGTTAGGAAGAAATATTTACGTTCTATTTATTTTTTGACCTGGTCAAGTGGTAATCGCCAAGGAAATGCTGGCTACCCTAGATCGAATTTGTGAAGCCTCTTAGGATAGATAGGTAGGGTTAACCTCTTCAATTTCACAACAGACTATATCCTTTCATTTAACCACACGAAGTGGATTATGCGGGCAAAGCCGTCTAGGAGGCATCTTGCTAAAGCTCTTTCTATTTTCTCATCTTTCTCCTTCATGACGTAAGAACTTCTTGTAAGCCATCTATCTGTCTTGGCTCTGCTTCTTGTATTCAGGTCATTGTTTTAGACAATCAATGTCCCACTGCAGAGATAGGCGTCCTTCAATCAGGTAGGGAAACTAATTTCATTCACATGAAAATTTGTAGTAGGCACGCGGGAATGAAACCCAAAGTATTGACGTAGCAAAGATGTACTATAAACTACAACACAAAGGTGTCGTAGTGATTGATCTGTTCGCATTCTGATTAAACCTAAACAATAGCTTATTAGCTAGTTATGCTTTGACGTCACTATGAGAAAAAATAATAACAATTGTACCATACATAACTGTTTATAAAAGATGATGTATCATTTGTTCTACCTATAGTTAACGTTCGATTAGTGGCCAAACTGGTGTCAAGAACTGTTCAAGCTGACTATATGGGGCTCTGTAGTGGCTTAAGAAGTATGTCAATACGACGGCAACTGGGAACCGACTTTTTACTTTTTGTGCCCTTCGAAGTACGGAGAAGCTCAGATAGAATATTCACTAAAAGATCACCCATCTTTTTTTTACACTTTCACACAACGCCATCTAGTCCCAAACTAAGTAGAGCTTGTACTATGGGTACTAGACAACGGATAAACATATTTAGATACTTTTTTTTGTAAATACCTACATATTATACATAGAAAACACTCAGACCAATGCAAACAATCATATTCATACACACAAAGCAGGAATCGAACCCGAGACCTCAGCGTAGCAGCAATTTAATATACCGACTGCGCCACAGAGGTCGTCTAATGAGATCACCCATCTATGTAATGATCTTGCCAACTTTGATTAACTAGTAGTATTGTTCATGAATCATCGACTATAATTGTATCTCTTTCAGTAATAATTATGATACTTTTACTTCAATGTTTGGAATTATCTTGACGAAGTTTTTCTGACGTACGTTGAAAATGTAGAGTTTGTATATAAATATAACCTTTTTGTTCTTTCTGGTGAGTGCAGCTGTGTGTTATGACGCTTACAATGTACCTACCATCTAAGAAGTATAATGTGAATTCATCTCATATCAAAAATATTAAGTAAGTACTATGCTTAATTCAGGGCAGTATCCATTTTACTAAAGTATTCATTAATGTATTTGTATTTGCTTCGTTTATTTGGACAATTTTTTTTATTTTTTTTAGTACAAGAAGCTTACAGACTAATATTTTTTTTTTTATTTAAAACTTAAGTACAAAATCATGCACAAAGGCGGACTTAATGCCAAAGGCATTTTCTACCAGTCAACCTTAGGATGATGCAGAGACAGAGTATTACAACAGGTAGAAGCCAAGCTTTAAATTAATATTTTCATTTTTTAATTTTAAATAAAATAAACCTACACATAATATAGATATCATAAAAAGGTATAAATATTTATATAAACATACATACTAGAGTATAGTACACATATAAATATGGAAAAAAGAGTAATATTTTATTCTGCTGACTCATTACCAAACAACTGCCTAACTTTGGCTTTAAAAGTAAGACTGCTATAGGTAGACCGTTTAACTCAGACCCCGCCTGCGGTAATAGGGGTGCGCGGGGGGCGAGGACAAAGGAGAGAGCGATCTCTTGATTTTTTGGCAAAACGGCGCCATCTAGATACTGTGAACAGAAACTATATCACATCACAACACAGCTCTAATTTTTAGCTAGCTTATTTTTATGAAATAAAAAGAAGGAAAAATTTAAATTATACCCTAAACCAATCGAAATACCTGGAGAGGTTTTTTTATTTTTCTGGTCAGGCTTTAAATTGTGTAATAATATATATTGCATATTTTCTGTAAGAGAGTACGAGATTTAGTGGCAAGATGACGCCACCATCATTGAAATTTGTAAATAGTATAGAAGACGGACTAGCATACTGCACTAGTGTCATACTGACATACTAACTAGGTGTCCGTTATGGTAGCGTGTAAAAATAAAAAAAGCTCTTATTATTGTTCTTATTATCTGAAAATATTTTCTAAGATTGATTATTACAAATTAATATATTTAAATCATACCTGTTTAAATGTACCTATATATAAGAAATAATCAGTTGTATTTTGTTTTGCAACATTAAATCAGACATTCTTTTTACTTAATTATAATCTAAAGATTTTTTTCAATAATTTTATAATAGTTTTTACAATAATTAAAAGAACCTATTCTTTTAATTATTGTAAAAACTATTGTTAAGGATATTTCTTGAAGAGTCTACAAATATATTTATTTGTTGATTCTTTAAAATATAATCAAATTATTAAATTTATGTAATATTATTGTTATTTTTGGAGTCGGTGTCAGCCAACATAATACGATAATACCTAAGCAAATGGAATGGCGGCCACGAATTACAGATTATATTATTATATGACTTCGACATTATGGCATAAAGTTGTTGATTGTTTATGGATTGGTTTAAAAATTAAACAAATATTAAATAACTATTATTATAATTTTTAAATAAATATATTTTAAAATACCTGTGTCACGTTCAAACGTTTTAATATACCTATTTAGTAACTGATTAAAGCTTTCCATAACTTATGGGCGTTTATGGGGTTAACCAGTACCGTCAATTGAAAAAAATCGTAATTCGCGAATAGGATCAATAATGCAAAATGTCAAACTCAACCTCAAACTGTTTAATGCACTCCATAAGTATTTACAAGGTGTAATATATAAACATAAGTATCATTTATGGACCCTGTCGGGTAAGGCAAAACGTAGGAGAGAGGAGAGGTAGCAAACATTAAGCTTTTTATTTCAAAAAGTATAAAGTATTCTTATTATTTATTTATATATTATTATTCAATTATATTTTACAAAAATAAATTATTTAATTTAGGTGAATGATAGATTATTTTTTATGCTAATGATGAATCATTTAGGTATTCATTTACACTATAGTAAGCCTTATTTATTAATATTATTTTTAGTTTTTTTATAAATGATGTAGATTTTTTTTCATTTTTTATTTCTTCTGGGAGTTTATTGAATATTTTTACTGACATTGTAAGAGGGCCCGCAGCGTGTATTGCCAATCTACAGGTAGGTAGGTTCAACCTATTTTGGTGACGCAAGCTGTATTTCGTTGTTATGTCTTGTCTTCTACTGTATATTTCGGGGTATTTTAGGACAAATTTCCACATTTCTAATATATATATACAGTGCAGAGTTAATAGTTTAAGTTTCATAAAGTAGAGTTTCAAAGTCGTCTATAAAGTCGTTAGAAAGGGCAATAAAGTTTTGTATAACACATTCTGTCTGATCACTTTAAATGGTTTTTAATTAGATAAATATTGCATTTAAAACAAAAACGGCCGTTTCATTTTCGCATGCGAATTTTAAGTTTTTTTTTTATTCGTAGTACTTATTTCTCATCTTAGTCTTTAGTCTGTGTATAACACGACGCCATATTTCTTTAAATTTTAAGTCAGGAATAAAAAATAGAATATAACTATCGTGGCTGACACCGACTCCAAAAATAACAATAATATTACATTATTTGTAATAATTTGATTATCTTTTAAAGAATCTACAAATAAATAAATTTGTAGACTCTTCAAGAAATATTCTTAACAATACTTTTTACAATAATTAAAAGAACCTATTCTTTAGATCATAATTAAGTAAAAAGAATGTTTGATTTAATGTTGCAAAACAAAATACAACTAATTATTTTTTACTTTCTAGTGCAATTTTTGTCTTTGAAGTCGGTTTTTTTTGGAATAACTTATTTTATTTGGCATAGTAACCAACTCGATATAGCTCTTGTGTACGCTACCATAACGGACACCGCTACCCCGCTCCCTCGTCCCTTTCATACCGCAGGCGGGGACTGAGATAAACGGTCGGCCTATAGTTGACATCCTGATTTCGAGGGGGTTAATATAGTAACATGTTTTTAAATAAACTAGACTAAATTGCCGATTACAAGCTTCTGCAAGTATACAGCCAAATGGTGCCGTACTGTATTTTATATAGTAATTCCATTTATTTTTAGATAAACACCAAATTGTTTTATCAATGTTAAAAAAAAATTGTTTACTTTGGTAGGTCCTGTGGTAGTTTCATCAAAATTTACTAAGTTATTTGACGAAATTTTTCAGTTTTTTAATTACTAAATATATTTTTAGTCACTCGCACGGACTTGAGACTTAAATTAAACTAAGTTTAAATTAACATTTTCAAACATGACTTAAATAAGTATAGTATAGTAATAAGTAAGTATGTTCGTTACACGTCACTAACTCCGCCTCTCTAAGTAAGGTAAGCAAACTGGTAGTCAGGTCCCGCCCATACACGTTAATATTCATTAGAACTTAATAATTCTAACAATTTGTCCTATGCCTTATTACATGTATTTATTACTTAGCTCTAAAAGGATAATTTTAATTCATATTGTTACCATAAACGAAAAGCTGATAGCTTTATTTCGTAACTAATTTATTTATCTGTGGTTTTAGTTTTTTTTACTAATTAAGCAACACTTATAATTATATTTACTAATAGTTGGCTAGTTTGACAATAAAATCAGATCAACCAAAGCGTTAATACCGAATATAACACTTACGAAATTTAGTTGTGTTGGATGATTAACAGTTATTCTATATTTTTTAAGATAATAACTAAAAAATAATTATCCCACTACCTTTGACGAAATTCCTATGGAACCAACTAAGACGTATCTATCTTTTTAGTAAACTAGCGGATGCCCGCAGCTTCACTCGCGTTGTTTAAGTAGCTTAAATGTTATTCTACACCCTACACTACCTATGTTCCAATTTTCATCAAAATCCATTTAGTAGGTTTTGCGTGAAAGAGTAACAAACATCCATCCATCCATACATTCTCACAAACTTTCGTATCTATAATATAGTAGTAGGATTGAAAATAATTGTTTTGTATGGGACGATTCCGACAATACATTTTATTTGCTAATAGCAGCAGTAGAAGATTGGCAAATGAATATGGCTTGGACACGAATTTCAACTTGAGTAAAAATTTACCTGTTTTCGTAACATATTTTTTATTAAACATCATTATTATCATCAATACTCCATTGCAAATCATAAATTTCTGAGATAAGAATCTACAAGTAAACAAACAAATTATGACAAGATAATATACGTAATAAAATAAAAATTAAAATGAAAATATCGATAAAACTGTCGACAGCCTACAAAATATACTAACTTTATGAAATTACGAGTAAATAAATATTGATATCAATCTTTATAACAGTCTCGTTAATCTCCTGTTTATATAATACTGACCCGTGCCCACTTCGTTGGGCGGCGAAAAAAACGCGTCCCTTTTTAAAACATATTTCATTACTGCTCCACTCCTATTAGTCATAGCGTGATACTGTATAGCGTAAGACACTCCCTGATAAATGTTCTATTCAACACAGAAAGAATTTTTAAAATCGGTTTATTAGATCCATAGATTACCCCCTACAACGTCACAAACTCACAAACACACAAACAAACAAACACACACACTTTACCTCTCTATAATATTAGTAGGTATAGTATAGAAGACTAGCTGACCCGTGCTCACTTCATTGGGCGGCGAAACAAAACGTGTCCCTCTTTTAAACATATTTCATTACTGCTCCACTCCTATTAGTCATAGCGTGATACTATATAGCCTATGACACTCCCTGATAAATGGACGATTTAACACAGAGAGAATTTTTAAAATCGGTTCAGTAGATCCATAGATTACCCCCTACAACGTCACAAACTTACAAACACACAAACTTTACCTCTTTATAATATTTGTACAGATTGAATAATAATGAAACGCGACAGTTTAATAGTAATGGCAGTAAAAAATGTTTAAAAGTGAATGTTTTGTCCAATTAATATCTCCAATAAGCTTTATGGATATGGTGACATGAATACTGGTGTTTTCGTTAAGTGCAATAAACTGTGTAATTGCTACTGGCTATACATACATATAGTGAAAGTTTACTTTAAAATACGATTAAATATAAGTGCAAGAATTAAACGTCTCGAACCAATTTAATATGTACATTGTGATAAATTATACAAGTAAGTAAGGATAACGTTCTGTCGTCTCTGCCTACCCCGGACGGGATAAGGCGTGAGTTTATGTATGTACAACTTTTGCACTAGGCAATTAAGTCCTGTAACGCAGGGACTTTTACAGTTTTCCTTAATTTAAGTACAGTCAGCAGCAAATAGTTAGCGACATTCAAGGCTGTCAAATAGTTAGATACAGCCAAAGTGGTCCATAACTTCGATACACCCGAGACGCTCACATAGATAGAGACATTTCATTCTTCAACAGTAACGGAACGCGCATGTTACCAATTATATAACCGTGGGTGCACTCAATAAATTGACCACTTTGGCTGTATCGATGCTATTGACCACTTTGGCTGTATAATAATGAAACTATTATATAACTATTTATTTGACAGCCTTGAATGTCGCTATCTATTTGCTGCTGACTGTACCTTCTTTACTTGACAATTTATTTAAAAATTAATTATATGACTATTTTAGTTCATATTCTATTCATACTATATTGGCATGAGGCGAAAATCCATTTACTTATTATTCTTACCACTAGTAAGACGGCAATAAAGAGTTCTTTAAAACACCGCTAATTAAATTAACAATCTTTCGGAATTGTCTTTACATAATCAGCAAGATGTAAAATCAACATTATTCCTTTGGTATAAAGTTCTTTTTAATACATTGAAGCTCAGTCTGAACACTCCAATAAATTGTACAAAAGCCCTTTATTCATAAGTTTCCAATAAAACACGCTGCTTAATTATTAATTCGTAGTATGTATAAATAATTCCAGTATTTGTTTTTCTCGAACATCGCTGTGGTAGATCGTTCGGTATCTTAAGGCCGAATGTATCGGAATCCCTGTATTGCCAGCGTAAAATATAATTAATTGTTAGTAATTTCTAGTTATTTGCTTTTTGTCTGTATGTGGACGACATGAATATTTCGAGATCCAAACATTCCTATTAGTCTATAAAATGTAACTCGTAACTTATTTATTTATGTACTAATACAAAAAATATGTACTGAGGTGTACTTTACGATATAATTCGACGTGTAGTGAAGGAGTAAGTGTGGACTTAACAACTTACTAGAGATATTATCTTAAAGTTAAGTGAGAACACTTACATTTTAATAGCATAGCGTACAAATCTGGAGTAATAGACTCAATGCGTCGGTCGAAAGTAATTAATGTACCATGAAGTATTCTATCCAGAGTCACAGTCGAAACTCACCTTAAGATTTGAGATTTAAAAAATAACTAGTTATATTCAACCAAAGAAACAAAACAACCTAGCTTAATAATGTAAACTATTATATATTTGCTAAGACACTTAAATTTGTAGAACTTTAAACAGACCACAATAAAGATGCAATCATAATCATAAAATATCCTTAACAACACCGCACCTAGCTCTAAAATTAATAGTAACAACATGTCTAACCTTTGCAAAATGTCAAACGGACTAGAGAAATAATGTTCTAAATAAATATCAGCTTTTAAAGACACAGCACTGGATCTTATGATGAAAAAAGGTGGAAAGAAAAAACGTATTTATTTACCAAAATACATTATGATTATAATTGTGACAAAAATGTGAACACCAAAAATAGTGCATTATTGTACAGAGTAAGTACTGATTTTCAGTGTGACGCCACCTGTTAACTAACCTATGATCTGAATTTGATTTTATATTACTAACGGTCAGTCACATAATGACATTTAACTTCTCACTTATGCCCGATTTACACATCGACAAGTACAGTAGCGAGTTAAGTAGTATTTTAAGATTAAGTTGATTTAAATAGATCTCCATCCTATTTTTTGGCAAGTTAAGTTAGCGAGACGCGAGAGAGGGGGCTACTTCGTACTTAACTCGCCAAAAAATAGGATGGAACTCTATTTAAATCAACTTAATCTTAAAATACTACTTAACTCGCTACTGTACTTGTCGATGTGTAAATCGGGCATTACTGACTGATATCCTGTATTATAATCAGTATCAACGATTTCTCATGGTCTTCGTGAATCTTCACCGTCTAATAAGTAATTAATTAAATAAATATCTTTTTCTGGACCTAACTTCTATTCTTCTTTTTTCGTGTCAATGGTCGAAACTCAAACAATTTTAGAATAGTGAAACAACTTCTATTAAAACGTCTTTTAATGGACACTTAACAAATGTTGAAGTATTTGAATTACGATTCGATCTACCACGGTGCTATTTGTAAATCTTCTGAATTCAAAATAAATCAGTAGGTTGATGGAACATTTTCATATTCTACCATATTTGGTAGGACTTTGATTAAAATCTCAAGTATTTGAAAGCGCGCAAGTTGATTTAAACATAATGTTAATGAATTCAGTATTTTCTACTCAGAGGCATTAGCCATTCATCACATTTATCTGTTTTGTGCAATGGGAAACTTGTGAAGGGCTTTCAATGGCGTTATATTCTGAAGTATATCAGATAAGCTTCGGGTAATATCAAGATGTTTATTTTTTTATGTTAAAAATGTTCTAATGATTTTAAATACCTACATAATTTTTAGGGTTAAGTTGTATTAAACTGAATAACATATTATATCATGGTTATTAGTTTAAGTTTTGCTGTTTTGACTCATACTTAAATAAATCCTAGATGGATTAATATGTTTTCTGTTTTGATCGAATCGAGCTTTGGTCGGATTCGAGTTGTCGTCTAAAATCTTGGAAACACAATAATTCGTAGAAGTAGTCGGTCTAGGCTTAAGTTCGTACCCCATAGGAGGAGCCTAAGGCCGCTACCTCGAATTTAGCGGCAAACGTTGTACGCGTACATTCATATAAAGCTGTTCTCGAAATTTTTGCTTGAGGGCCCGCTGTTCCCCCACAATCCGCGTAAAGTAGTAGAGGTCCATAATTTACTCTTGATAATTATTTATTCCAATAAAAGCAAAATATAACAATTTCATCTTAATTAACCAAAATAAAAAGTTTACCAACACTTACAGTAAGTATTCCAGTTGTACAAACTGATTAAAATCTAAATGATGACACATGAATACGCAATAAAGCAAGCTTTCGGCCAACATGTTAATTTAAAAAAAATATTTTACTCTGTGCCGTAAATGGCGGCACTCGATGCAAAGTGTCATACCATAAACTGTTAAATGTTGTGTTTATTTTTTAAATTAACAATGTCTATTTCCTTTGAAGCAGTTTGTCAGGGGATTTTGGCGGTCAGTTATAATGTCGATTTTACTGCTGTTTAGATAAATAATTTGCGCATTGTATGGGTTTATTCGACGAGTAAATAACATTTGAGTACTTAGTTCGAGATTACGTTTTATATATTTTGTGGCATGGTTGTGAAAACGGCCATGAATACGCCTGCAGACAAACAGCGTACCACCATCTCCTGAATCTATTTTCACAGTAGCCTTTAAACAACCATCAGCAGGGACAGAAATTCTCTACATTATGTTCATAGCCTGTTGATAGTCTAATGAATGTCCCTCTTATGAATGGGAAATTCCGAATGAATTCCAGTACAATCGATGTCGCATCTACTGGTATGCCCTTTGTGCCCTGAGCGGTGTACGCTGGCCGATATTTACGCGGCCACTCCAAATGTCATTGAAGTCGCCACTCACTATTCAAAAAATGTTTGAGTTCTCCATTGACACGAGAGAAGAAGAAGATGGGAAATTCTTCGAATAAATAAATAAATAAAATCTTTATTTCGAACTTTAAGTCCATATTTTACAAAGAATAAGAAGAAGACATAAAAAACACAATATTAATTAGCACACAAATTTAACTTAGAACAGGACATCATTAAACATACACAAATAAACATCATCGTAAATGGGCACGCAGATAGACTTTTAGTATATCTGTGTCCTGCCTGTCGGCAATGACCAAAAGAAAAAAACAAAGAAAGAAGGAAACATAATCTGCATAAAGACGTTAGCTATCATCAGGATTTGTAAGGAGCTTTTTTTTAATTTAGCTTTTATTAATTTTTTTTTATTTAACACAGGTTCCATTGACCATGGTTCAAGCTGACATATTTTGGGAATTGTCATTTTATATAATATCGTGGATTGGAAAGATTGTGCTCAGCCGATTATAAAATATATATTTTTTCTTGTCCACATTTCAACGCCTGTTCAACCTGTCATATTGTAGTAACACCGGTAACACCTAATAAGGCGTCCTTGTCGTAATCAATCACGTGTGTGACAAATTACACCTCTCATGTACCATTTTATAATCCAACTTTACTTGTAGTGTTAACGACTTTCTATAATATTAATAAGGCTCGGATATTTTTACTGATTCTTAAACAAGCAGGAGTTTTTTTAATTCAGTTTTATTTTAACGACCTCGGTGGCGCGACGGTAGCGCAAGCGGCTGCCGTGCAAGAGGTTGTGGGTTCGATCCCCACACAGGACAATAATTTCTGAGATCCACAAATTATTGTCCTGGTCTGGGTGTTCTTTGTGTCCGTTAATTGATGTTTGTAAAAGGTCCCCGCGACACAGGGCATGATCCCTAGTGCGGGAGTTGTCTTTTTAAAAAAAAAAAAAAAAAAAAAAAAGTTGTTAGCGTAGAACTCTGTCATTTAGATGACTTTGTGTGAATGTGTGAGGATTATTTTTTAATTTATTTATTTCTTGATTAATAAAAAAAATGATATTAGATAAAAGTTTTTGAACATACGTCTGTTGGTTGGATATAAATGTAAAGAAAATTGATTTTGTAATTTGATTTTTAATTAAAAATATAAATTTTCTATGAATTATCCATGTTAACTAAATTGTGCTAGAAGTAAATATTATAATCAGTATAAACTTAAAACGTACTCGGGTTGTTTAATTAGATACTCATCTTTTTAATACTGAAGCTCGTAGAAGAGTAAACTACTGAAAGGGCGACCATTTATTGGATATTACGGGTCGGTTAAACCCTGCTTCTACAGGGCAACATACGTATGTAAACGTATTTATTATATTTAATAATACATAGTTATATATTCTGCCTCTCTCAAAGTAACTACAACATACACAAAGGTTTATTTTTAAACTTATATATTACGCAACTTATAATCCCTATATATGACATTACATACGCTGTGGTCAACCGCATTGGTTGATGAGCATGAACTATTTTGGGCATAAGTACAGCTGCTAAAGTTATACTATAATGAAAAACATGGATTTTAAAAATGTATTTTAATATGATTGTTGTAAATTGTTTTATTTAGTGTATTATGTATAACTGAAATAAAGGTAACAGGGCGAATTTGACCCACTTTATTTTTTTTCGCGTACAAACACCAAACTAGGTTTAAATTGTAGACTTTAATACCGCTTTTCTAATTATATAAAAAAAAATAATGTACCTACCGGGAGAAAAAAGTTATTTGGCTGTATGTGAGTAGGAAGAACCAAATACTGAACATTATTAAGTTTGTAGAAAAATGAAATTAATGAAATGAAATTATAACAGTTTAATAACACGCATACACCAGACAAAAAGGTAACCGGCTTGAAGTTGTTGCAAATCAGCTGCGCAGATGTCATATTTGGAACTAAAAGACCGGGAACGTGGGGAGCGGGTGTTTTTATTTTTTCCTAAATGTGCGCAAACTTCTCTGAAAGCTAACTTCAGCCCAGCCAAGTTAGGTAGCGCAAACTGTAGATGTCCAGTAGAATAAATAAAAAATTATTGAACGTTATTTTATTTCTTTGCTATTTGGTTACAAGCGTAATAACATGAACAGTGTTGTATTAAACAGACTACTGCTCCAAGTATTATCGAAATAAGCCCAATAGGTTACTGTAATATTTTGAAAAATCCTTTATTTAATGCCTTAAAACAATTAACAAATTTTTATTTTTCTCCTTTCTCCCATACCCGGGATCTATACCAGTAAGTATTAGGTATACTTAACTACATATCCCGCCATATTTCGTTCGTGTACGCCATGGGTCATATGTCCAAACAAAACGCCCGTTTGCCTTTAAGTACTTAGTAGATATGTTAAAAATAAAATGAAACAACACGTTAGCATATTAAGTACCTTTATGTATGTTTTGATTATTCTATGCAACTCACTACTCTGATTCTTTCAGAAAAAAAATCTTAAGAATACTGTACTACTCTACATAGTATTCTCTAATTGAATTATACAATGTACTTAAACTAACTAAAGCTTTATATTTGTTCAGGTTAGTTACTTAGTATTATTATTTCAATAAGTGAAGACTAAAATTATTTGGGCTCCTATGTTATGAGACTTAGTACTTAAAGGAATAACCGCACCAATACCCCACCTAGTCGTAGTACGTGTAAATATTGTATAATTACTTATCTTGACCCAATAAGACATTTAATATTAACATAACATAAAATAAACACGACAATTATAAATCATATGCAGAATTAATGAGTCGGCCGTCAAAGTAGACACTTACATAATTTTATTTAGTTCACTATTTGTACTAGACATACATTAAATCCATTCATATCCTTAACACGTCGGAATAAGGTATTTATTCCCCTCAATATTATTCTCCTGATGCATTTTGTGATTCGTGACCTTTCATATACTTAGTCAGTTGATTGCTACTAAATTAATTTGAATGATATTATGTACTTTTTATATTGACAGATTTGAAGTTAGTAAGAATCTGTATGGTAGAGATGTAAAGTTCAGGAAAATCTCGACGTAAATAATGAAATATAATGATGAAGATAATATAAAACTTAATAATCCTTTTTGTTGCCTGCCTTATCTTTTACGCTTAGCTTTAACGTCTGAATAGAGACCGAAAATAATAAAATATTAAATAAACTTTAATATTATTTATACTTTATATTGAAAAACAGAAACATATTACACAATATATTATATTGAAAAGTGACAAAGTATAGAAAATTGCGTTGGTTACTTTTGCTACAATACAACAAATATCAGGAATAGAACAAAGTCATAAGGCAAACTACGTGCTAAATCAATAAGTAAATAGTACAGGAAATATTAATCAAAAATAAGCACCGCTACTGTTAGCCAAAAGTACCGATAAATTATGCATTTAATTATGAAAACATTTTGTGAATGGAGGCGCTATTTGAATCTAAAGAACAGATTTTATATTTCTTTATTTTGTTCCTTGATTAAACGCGTCGCCGGCCTGGGTCGGACTGAATACGAAAAGCGGAGGATCGTGTTTATGACGTGGTTTGGTAGAGACCTATGTCCAGCACTGGACTGCGATAAGCTAATGAAATATTCCATCAATATATTTTTTCTTTTATAAACACCTACCCCCTTACTCATAAACGCCTCTTAAATTTAATCACTGTTTAGCGAGATTTTTATTAGTAAAATCAAAATCAATCAAGAATTTAAGAGGCGTTTATGAGTAAGGGGGTTAGTTTAAAAAAAATTAAATTATGTTTGTATGTTATCCTGTGACGTTATCTAGGTATGTTGAAATTTATAAAACCTATATAGTAAATATAAAAAATAAAACTATATTATAATAACACAAAACTATTCACATTGATATTACAAGCATGATTATACGATTAATACTAACATAGTTAGAGAGGTGTAAAGTAAATTATCGTCAATGTTCTCTCCAAATACGACGGGAGATGTGAAGCGAATAATTTGACAAGGCGTAGCGTATGCGGAACTAAAAGCTGTTATTTATTACTGAGGTGTTTGTCCGTGTAAGATATGCCCAACTAAGTATTGTATGTTATTGTGTCCCTAAAATAACCAGGGAGTTATTTTATAAATACACCATACCTTAAATAATTGAATAGTACCATCTTACAACGCAGGTAACCCCCTTACTCATTAACGCCTCTTAAATTTTAGTCAATTAATTAGCTTAAATTCTTACGGTTCTAATAAAAATCTCGCTAAACAGTGATTAAATTTAAGAGGCCTGTATGAGTAAGGTTGTTAATATTTATATTAAAAGGTTAAGAAAATTATTCTGCTGTATTTTCTGAGAAGAAAATAATTACGTTTAACCAGCGTGGTATAGAAGACTAAATTTATTTCCGTCTATGCAGGAGGACCCGTATTTTCTATTTTAATAACGACAACTCTTACACTAGGGATCATCCCATCCCAGACTCAAGACAATTATTTGTAGATCGCAAAAGGAATTATTCTGCTAGCAACCTTTTGCCACCATCACACTATGGAGTCAGTTCCGTGTAGTGACGGAGTAAGAATTCCGTGTGGTGACGGAGTAAGAATACAAAATGTAACCACCCCATTTTATCAGCATCATCACCGACATCCCATGGGTGTTGTAAAATCCGACTAAGGGACTATCCGTGAATATTATCTTTACGAAATAAAAAGAAGGAAAACTTGTTTAACCCTATACCAATCCGTCTGACCAGCTTGGTATTAGTAGGCCAAGTATCCCTCCGTCACGGGAGGATGCCCGTCCCTGCAGTGTGACATTAATGGGCTGTTATGAATATGATGATGACACTATGGAGTCAAGTTCTTAATATTATATTCAAAGAACATATATATCGGAACTCAACTATGAACACAAGTATCTAATACGTTTCTCATCACCTCTGTTTACATGTGCTTACCACGTTTAGCATGTTTATATTGTAAACCATTCTATTATATGTGTATATTTACTTTTGTGACGTAAGTTGTAATGTGTTCATACTAAATATTTTAACTAGGTACAGTCAGCCCCAAAAGTCGCTGAACACATTTTCAGCGTGTTGTGGTCGTTTTGTATGTAAAGCTTATTCTGTACTCTTGTTGCGACACTGACTTATAACATTTTTAGTGTTCAGCAGTTTTGGAATAAAATAAAATGTGTTCAGCGACTTTTGGGGCTGACTGTACCTCGTCAGTTATGGCAAAAAGGGGCCTTCAGGAAAGAATTGGCCTGGCAAAACTTGGCTTTTACAAAGATTAGAGGATAAAAATTTGGCCTGGTAGATGTCATGATGTGTCAATTGATTAGTATAGGGCTTGTTTTGGGCTTTTCGTCTCTATTGGTGATACTGCATCATTCGAATTTCTTGGTAATAGGTAGTATAACTCTAGACCTCAGAAACAACAGATCGAATGTCCTAAAATCGCATTTTTGAGGAGAGCAAAAACAAAATTCACTAAACTTTTTTCATTATTTGAATTTATTTATAAGTAATTACTTATGCTGCAAATGCTATGTTCCGACGGTACGGTACTGTACCTATTACTAACCAATCCATCTCTAAAAGTAAGGAAATCTTGGCACAAAATCCAACCCAGCCGATCCACATAGCTAGATTATTAGACAAAGTTATCATTATTCGAAAGTTTGAATAACTTTTTGTTCTTAATTTTTTGTTCAATCTTAGCTTAGCTTTATAATGTAATCTACATACCTACTTCTTAATAGCACATTATAAACTGTGTTCATGTGTTGTTTATTTAAGCCATATTTATATTTATATAGTTTAGTTTAACTATTGCCTACCGTCTTTCTATATTAAATATGAGAAAAAGTTCAAAAATATATTTGTCCATTATATTTTAAAATTTAATATGGTTACAGTTACAGTTAAGTGAGCTTTAAAATTAAATTCCAAAGGTAACAAGGCGAATCTGACCCACTTTGTAATTTTTCGCGTACAAACACCGAACTAGTTTTAAATTGGAGACTTTAATACCGCTTATCTAATTATATAAAAAAAATAATGTACCTACCGGGAGAAAAAAGTTATTTGGCTGTAAGTGGGTAGGTATAACCAAATACTGAACAATATTATGTTTGTAGAAAAATGAAATTAACGCGACAGTTTTGAATAATAACGGTTTAGTAACACGCATACACCAGACTAAAAGGTGACCGGCTTGAAGTTATAGCAAATCAGCTGCGCTGATGTCATATTTGGAAATAAATGACCAGGAACAGGGTAGCGGGTGTTTTTTTTTGTTCCTGTACATGCGCAAACTTCTCTGAAAGTAAACTTCAGCCCGACTAAGTTAGTTTGCACGAACTGTAGGTATCCAGTAGAATAAAAAATCATTTTTGTAGAACGTGATTTTAATTCTTTCCTTTTTGGGTAAAAACGTAATAATGTGATCTTGTGTTGTATTAAACAGACTACTGTTCCAAGTATTGTCGAAATAAGTCCAATAGAATATATAATATTTGCAAAACTGCTTTGTTTAATACCATAAAAACAATAAACAACATTTTCATTTTCCTCTATTCTCCCATACCCCACAACAGTGGGACCAATACCAGTTAGTAATAGGTATATTTAACTACATACCTAGCCATATTTCATTCATGTACGCCATGGGTCATTTGTCCAAACAAAATGCCCGTTTACCTTTCTTAGCTGTTTTACTTGCTGTAAACGTCTTGATTACAAAGAGTTACAAAGCTCAAATAAAAAATACATAAATAGTTTTTTAAACGTAAGTTTTCTATTTTCTTTAGAATGCTTTTTCAAACTTATAGATTGCCATTTGTTTTTATTTAAACAACCTCATTTCAAAAATAGATCAAATTCTTATCATACCAACAAATTAAGAAGCCAATACGTCTATTTCACACGCGACAATTGAACAAGTTTAGATAACGATGCAATGATAAACGAGATCAGCTGATATAGATAAACATTTCTGGCAATTAATGTCATTGAATGCGTGAAGATTGATAGAAAGATTACTTCAATCAAATCTAATCACTCTTTAAATTGGACAAGCTATGCCACTGGCAGGAAAAAATGCTGTTTATTTGTTTGTTTTTTTTTTATATTGGTTTGTTAATCTATTTTGTTTTTGGGGTTTTTATTTTATACTCGTACTAGCGACCTGGCCCGGCTCTGCACGGGCACTTACTGCAGAATGTCCTTAAACAACGTTTTAAGTACAACTTCATTAGAAATCTCTAAATTTATATGGGTTTCTTTACTACATCATGCATGTGTTATACCTTCCTCTTGAATCACTCTATCTATTAAAAAACCGCATCAAAATCCGTTGCGTAGTTTTAAAGATTTAAGCATACAATGGGACATAGGGACAGAAAAAGCGAATTTATTTTATACTATGTAAAGATATAGGATATGTTAACCCATAGTCACTTTCGCAAAACCTATGCTAAGATAGAGTCATTGCGTGGGTCTCTTGAACTTAGCTTTTTTTGTAAATTACCTTATTTTTTAGGATTGACAGATATTTTTTTATTTAAAATTAACGCCAGTAGGTACTAGGGATTCGAACCTTGTGTCGTGGGGACTTTTGCAGGCATGAAATTAACGGGTAAAAGGAGTACCAATGCTCAAGAAAATAATTTGTTGATTGTTTGCCACTTAGACAATTCTATATTCTAATATTAACGTTTATTTTTCTGTATCTTATTCTGATCTTACAAAATTAATGACTGGATCAAAAAAAGACCAATTATTGTCATTTTAAATATAAGTAAAGAATACCTTAATTACCAAGATTTACATTCAATTTCAGTCATAAATTAACCACTTTTCCCGCCACACGTATCACAAACTAATTACGTCAAACACCATACAAAATGTAACACAAAACCACACTGACACACAATCCGATTATTCGATTAACTGTCAATATCAAGTCATAATTTCAACTCGATAAACACATATCGATATATCGAAATATTCGGTATCGATAATCGCGTAAATTGAAAGCGTGTAAACGGTTCACGGGTTCAAGTACTACTGGCTGTTTAAGGTAGTTGTTGTATTGCATGGCTCGGCCCATAGCAGCCTGTTAAGATAATGGTAATTCATTATTTTAGATAACTTGAGATATAGATGTGATAATGAATCGAATCCAAAAAGAGAAGAAGGTTTTCAATTCAGTTGTATTTTGATATTTTGTAATGTTTGTTAACTTATAAAACAGATTTGATCGAGAGCTTTTCGTATAAAAAGTTAAACAAGGGTTAAAAAAAAGTTTAACAAAGGGGATACTATTAAGTTGTTCTCATCACAATTTTAGCAAAATTAGTTAAAATAGGTCTTTACCTATAAAGTTGCCGTTTTGTATGAAGATTTTATCAAAAATTTAATTTTTCATACGAACTTTTTTTTAAATTATTCAATAATTATTAAACTTAATAGCATACAATTTGGTATGAGTAATGGCGCACATTTAAGCTAACTGCTGTGTTCCAAACACAGAAAAAAAGTATTAGGTAAGAAGTTCCAATTAATAAATGGGAAAATCCGCTGTTTTAGGTTGGACCCATGTTCACAGGCTTATTATTAATTCAAATTATAAGAACTTACATTTATTATCTTTCGTTAGATGTTGGTTATATCCTATATTTCTTGAATAATAAAAATAATTTAAACAATATATATGTTTTTGAAGAATGTAGAGGCTAAACACTGCGCAGAAATAAAACGGCAACTTCATAGGTAAAGACCTATTATAATTTTGAATTTTATCTTTAAAAAAATTAGAAGTACTTTCATTGAAGTAAATAAAATTGTGTATTATAAATATAGGGCTAACAAACAACACCACTACTAACTATAAAGAGCCTTGTTGCAGGAACTTTACAGACAAGAAAGTTCAGGCTCATCATAACAGCCCATTAATGTCCCACTGCAGGGATGGGACTCCTCCCGTGACGGGGGTATACTTGGCCTACTAATACCACGCTGGCCAAACGGATTAGTATAGGGTTTAATTTCAAGTTTTCCTTCTTTTTATTTCGTAAAGATAATATTCACGGAAAGTCCTTACTGTGTTTTTAAGACACCCATGGGATGAGATGGGGTAGTGACATATTGTATTCATACTCCTTCACCACACGGAGATAAAGTTCAGGATCAGTCCATAGAATTAGGCTTACCTGTAAAGATGGAGTACTTACGTATTAAATAAATAAAAAAAAATAAAAAACAAAAATGTAAATCATAATTAACTTGAGGTTCAAACCCACATACTTGTACGCGACTGCCGCATAAGCGCCATGGCAGATAAAGTATCAACATATAATACATACATAGTATAGTCAAAAACTAAATGGCTTTATCACCTCTGGAGTTAATGTTAGTTGCATGTCATAAAACTATTGGGTTCAATATCGCACAACAAAACATCATCTAAATCATGACGCTACTTTGACATATCAGTTCTCTTGTATTAGCAAATAGTCGTTAGATATTTATAAAAACAAATAGTAAAGTCAACGTTATTGACTGTCACTAGAGCATATTTTCGGTAAAACGTTTTATTCTAATGAATTTCTCTCTTTTTTCCTTCTATGTCCATCCCTATCATTTCTTGCATGACGTCATTGGCGCATATTTCAAATTTAAAGTTTTCGTAATTTTATAATATAAAACAAATTAGGGTAAACCACCTCATCGTTAGAAGTCCAACAATTATTGGCACTTAAGAGTTAAACGTGAGTAAAAAGAGATAAAACACTATAGATTATTCAAGTTCAATATGATTATTCAAGTTCAAATATTATTTATTTAATATTTTTATCATATTATATTTATTTCATGTGTCAACATAGCAACAATAAATTTATCAGAATCATTTTATTGGCATTAGTGCCAATAATATTTATTTAATACTATTCAATCACATAATAATGATAACGTAAAAGCAAAGATTAAAGTATTCTATCATTTTATGATATTTTATATTTTAGTCTGACACGAAGTCCACTGTTAAGGTGCCAACAATTGGGTGGCTTACCAACCAATATTTAAATTCTACATTTTCAGTTTTTCTGAAATGACAAGCTTGTAATGTCACAAGTAACAAGTTGACTTTAATTTTAAATCATTTAATGGTTTTTCATGGTTTTTCACATACAAACTCTACAGTTTAATATAGTGACATTTGTATTGTGTTAGTAGATATTATTATTTATTGCGTTGAAGTGAAAGTTTAAAATAGATTGCACTTTTAATCTAAGCATAGTTTTGATTACGGTCAACCAATGACGTCAAGCTCACGCATAAACATTAAATAACGATCTTAATGAATTTGACTTATGATAGAATTTTTTGTCAAAACTGATAAAGCCAATTCGTTTTCGGGTATACATGATTGTTTGCATTGGTCTGTGTGTTTTCTATGTATTATGTATGTATTTACAAAAAAAGAAGTATTTAAGTATGTTTATCCGTTGTCTAGTACTAGGTTTGGGACTAGATGGCGTTGTGTGAAAGTGTGAGGAATATATAGGTACATAAACTCACGCCTTAGCTAGGTATCCCGTCCGGGGTAAGATTAGGTATAAGTATCAACTGTGTTTTAGGCTGAGCGCAGACTTGGAACACGACAGTCTTAAGACAGACTATTGCTTTACGTCGTAGAGACAATATTGTCTCAGATAGACAGTTTTGTTTTATGTGTGCTACGTATCGTAGTCAAAACTGTTTCGTTTTAGTTTTAAGACAGACTTGTCTATATGAGGCAAGTCAGTCTTGAAACAGTCTAGTCTCCAATGTGCGGTCAGCCTTAGGCTGAGCGCAGACTTGGAACACGACAGTCTTAAGACAGACTATTGCTTTACAATATGTATGAATATGCGCACACTTGGAACAAAACGTCGTATAGACAATATTGTCTCAGATAGACAGTTTTGTTTTATGTGTGCTACGTATCGTAGTCAAAACTGTTTCGTTTTAGTTTTAAGACAGACTTGTCTATATGAGGCAAGTCAGTCTTGAAACAGTCTAGTCTCCAATGTGCGCTCAGCCTTATTGTTTGTGTAAACGGTCTAGTTAAAGAGTCTTATAAATAAGGACGCTCTTATTAATAAAAAATATTGGAATAAAGAAACAAATTCTATTTTTAAAATAAATAACTGTAAATCGATATGATCGATGATATCAATTAATATTGACAAAGTAATTGAACTTTATTCGGTTACGGTATTTAACGATAGACAATACTGTTTTTTTTTTTATTAATGGAAGCCTAATTCCATAGACACGATTATGTTTTTTTAATCGAAAGTATTAGGTACTTTGACTTTAGAGGCAATTAGTTTTTAATGAGCCGAAAATATATCCAAGATAATAAATTATGGATTGCGTTAATTTATCTTTTTGTGTGGGATTTAAAGACACGAAGACATGCACATGCAATTAAAATTAAATAAACAGCGTCGAAGAAAATGTGTGTTTGGATCGCGCGAGGCACGTCCACATCAAACGCTCCTGTGGAGTAAGCTCCTACCGCGCGCGATCAGATCGCGCTGGATCGTTTGGTGTGGAGTGGACCCAGCTATTATTTAACACTTCGTCCTCACAATGTTATTGATAATTAATTGAATTACAATTTGCAACATTTAAAAGTTTACTACTAACTATATAGACCGCCCAGATGACGTAAGACAAATGTAATGTAATAAAAAGTAATTTTGAGAGTTAACGGCTCTTTAATGCCGAAGTGCAAGGCATTTTCGACATTTACCGGGATTTCGTGATATCCCTAGTGATTTTGTGAAATCCCTGGTTTCCTCATTTCCCTGCGACATATGTATTTACAAAAAAAAGTATTTAAGTATGTTTATCCGTTGTCTAGTACCCATAGTACAAGCTCTGCTTAGTTCGGGACTAGATGGCGTTGTGTGAAAATGTGAGGAATATTTTTATAATCTGCACGTTTGAGTTTTTAATTTTGAATCTATTTTCGAGCTTAAATATATTTTATGTACGGTCAAGGAATTTAATTGTTTAGCAGGTACACAACCTACGTAATTTAGTCGTATTATATACCGAAACAATCATAACGAATTTGAAAGATATTACACCTCAAAATTGACATAATATAATATATATCCAATAAGTATGAATAGCACTTCAAACTTCTTTGTTTTCAAACTACCCCCATTCTGTCCAAAGAGTAAAAAATAAAATTTTGACAGTATTATCAATACATGCATTGAACCAATCAGAACAGCGAATGCTACTCGATATACTTTATTGTTAATAGTGACACAAACTCGGACTAAGGATACTGTTTGATGGAGATGGTAGATAAGGTCTAGTTTAGTTTGACTTAACTTTAGTCTGTCAACAATATAAAATTGAAGAATTTTATTTTAACACAAAATACCTGTCTGTCATAGATAGACAAGGCTAGGTATATATACCTTGTCTTATTAATTTTACGACTCCAAAGATGTCGGGGTTCGTCATCCGTGTCGTCTGTAGTCGGTAAATAGTAACCTGACCGATTTCAAAATTATGCAAATTGCTAAACAATTAAATTCCTTGAGTGTACCTATGTCAATCAGATTGACCCCACGCCACCTGATGTATAGTGGTCAATGAATGCCCAGAGTAAAGGCCATTAACCTATTAATAAAACAATATAATGATGGCCTTCACCTTGACGGGCTTAAAACAAGCTTTTCTGGCTCGCTTGTAAACTATTTTTCCATTGTTTACATTTAAGTAATAGTGTATTAATTAGTAGCTCTCCGTGTGGTGACGGAGTAACAATATAATATGTCACCACCCCATCTCATCCCATGGGTGTCGTAAAAACCGACTAAGGGACTATCCTTGAACATTACCTTAAAAATATAAGAAGGAAAACTTCAAATTAAACCTTCTACCAATCCGCCTGGCCAGCATGGTATTAGTAGGCCAAGTATACCACCGTCACGGGAGGAGGCCCGTCCTTACAGTGGGACATTAATGGGCTGTTATGAATTAGTGGCTGTGAGGAATAGGTATATAAAGTCATCTCTCTATCCCATGCCACGACTATCGCAAAACCTAATTATTAATTGATTGCAATTCGTCTGACCAGCTAGGCAAAGCTCAGTAAGCTATATTTTTTTATAAGACAACCTCCGCACTAGGTATTGTGCTTGTGTCGTAGGGACTTTTAAAGACACGAAATCAACACAGATAAAAAACCAGGCGTACGGCAATACGCCTGTTAAACTCGTAATGTATTAATTGTGCCCAATTATTAATTTATCTAGAACGAATAAAGTCCTGTTTTTATTAGCGGTAGGACAAATTATATTACTTAATATAGATATAAAGTATAAATGTATTGACTTAATCTTGTTTGAAGGTATATTAATATGGAAAAGGACTTCTAGTTTTAAGTGTTTGTAATTCTAACACACAACAGACTAGATTAAATAACAAATAAAATAGGAAAGTGTAGTGTAGTGAAGAAATTAATAAAACTAGGAAAGCATTTACTCTCCAAACAGAAATGATAAGACCAGGAAACTTAAACATATTTTATCTACAAAAATTAAATTGACCCTAGCTAGTCGACAAATTAATGTTAAATGATTTTCCACTTTTAAGTAGGAAGTTGATAAGTGAAGTAGGTAATATTTTTCTTACCAACTATTAGCTAAAAGCCACAGCTGTTTTTTCTATGTATAATACGTATGTATTTACAAAAAAAAAGTATTTAGGTAGGTATGTTTATCCGTTGTCTAGTACCCATAGTACAAGCTCTGCTTAGTTTGGGACTAGATAGCGTTGTGTGAATGTGTGAGGAATATATTTATATTTATTAAATCCTTCTCCACACATTGATACCCATATTCCTGTCATTAAAGGAATCAAACAAATAAATCACTGACTGACACCTCATTTATCTACTATACCTAGTATCGTTTTAAACGTACTTACTTTAATGGATACTGAGAACTGCGATACTGTAGGACCATTCATAGAAATAAAATATTAGCTTTCATCACGAGGGCTGTGGCGGTAGTGGTATGCAGCGGATGAGGACGTGGCGGCGAATATCACAGTGAACGACCTTTATAAAGTAAGCTATAGACCATGATTCTTAAGCAGAGGTCTCGGTTTCTGATTTAAGCAGATGAGTGTTATGCAACTGAGCTTTTTATTAAACTTAAACTGCGTGCGCCTTGCTCATTTGCTCATCCCTTCAATTTATCACATAAAAAAATATTTTAGCAGTTGTTCAGAATAACTTTAAATTTAAGTTAAGTCAAGAAGAAAATGTCTAGAAAAAAAGTGGAAAATGGTACGGTTCCTTAAATCACCTTATAGGACCATAAATTCAAATTCTCGATATTCAAGAGTAAGAAAAAAAAGCAACATTCGTTTCATCGAACAATGTAAACATAACCTTTTGCTATAACCTTAATTAATATACTATTGGGTATCATCATCATCATCGTCATATTGACGGGTAGCCGATGGATGAGGGAGGCACAGGACCGCGCAAGGTGGCAATACTTGGAGGAGGCCTATGTCCTGCAGTGGATGTCGAATGACTGATATTGGGTATAATCTAACACAATTATACTATGTTTACTTTCTTAATTTCATTGCTTTTTACTTCTAAAATCAGCTGGCTTAAACCTTTTTACTTTATATTGCACTGTACATATAGAACACCTGCAGTAAACCTATAGGCAAAACACAAGTAGTAGACATATTGCTGTTAAACTTATTTCAGGCGTTACAAACACAAAATTAATTCATTTCATTAATGTCACACACGCTGGGACGGGCCTTCTCCCATACCGGAGGGATACTTGGCCTACCAATACCACTCTAGCCAAACAGATTGGTAGAGGGTTTAATTTCAAGTTTTCTTTCTATTTATTTCGTAAAGATAATATTCACGGATAGTCCCTTAGTCGGTTTTTACGAAACCTGAGGGATGTGATGGGGTGGTGACATATTGTATTCTTCCTCCGTCACCACATGGAGACGTAAGTAAGTGGTAAGTCTCATAACCCTGTAATATACTAGCTGTTGTCTACTTCTACCTTAACACGGTAACATTTTCATATTAATCCTTGGAGGTGGATTAAGTGACCTCTTGCTGAATTGAACTACCACCTTATTTACTTACGCAGTAATAAATAGTTAAACTAATTTGAATAGTCGCTTCGACTCTGTAGCAGCAACAAACCCACAGATATCTGAACAAAACAAACCTAAGTAGATTATTGTGTATTCCTCAAAACATAACATATACTTAAATACTTAAGTATAGGTACAATTTCAAAAAAGGAAAACATTCGCTAAAAAAGAGATAGCAAGATTAAATAGGTAAAGAATATTCAGATGAGCCTATTGGTATACCTCATGTAAGAGTGAGACGGCTTATATTCCCACGTGCTTCTGTCGAGGTCAGTTCGCGCGTCATCAGCGCATGCGTTATGTCATTGTATGAAAAGGGCTTTCGAACAAAAGAAATTAGTTTGTTCTATTTACAAGCAAATTTATACTTTAAAACCTTCTATTAAGATAAAAAATTCTGTAAATAGTATTTTAAAGTTTTGTTTCGCAATGACCTATTTGGCGAGTTTTGTTAAATGTTGGTATATTGAAGGGTATTAGTCAAAGTGTATGTAATGAAATAAATTTATAATACACGTGTTAGGTTTTTTTTCTTTTACTTAAGTTAATAAGTACCTACTTAACTTAGATCCGTAAACAGGGAGAGAACTGAAATTTAGTTATAGGCGAATAGAAGTTATAACTAAAAAAAATCACGGTGCCCTAAGATATACATAATTTGTTATATTACTTACAGTCAAGTGCAGTAATAAAATTTTCAGTTTAAATTGTCACCGTTTCTTATATCGAGCCATTACCGCCGACTTATCGTAAGCGACAATTTTCACCAGTTTTCTATTTTTTAAAGTAACCGACATAATTAATATTATCGTAAGTTGCGTAATTATCTAGGAATAGTATCGTAAGTGACTCTACTTGCTATCGCAACCGACACTGTTTATCAAAATTTTGTCACTTACTATAAAAACAGCGGAAAAAAACTTTTTAACAGATCTTAACTGTTTTAAATAAAGCTTCAAAAATCATAACTGTAATTTAAATTTCAGTTCGATATCACCATTATTGGTGAAAATATTTAAAAAAAATCCTTCTCCTGTAAAATTTAGTTTTTGTCGGTTACCATAAGACGGCGGTAACTGCTCGATATCTTAACTTACTCTAGAATTACTTACTCAAGATTATAGGATAAAAACTTATGAAAGAATTAAGTCAACTATGTCAAACTAATTTTGTATACATACGAGTATAAGTAGAAAATACGTCATCATAATCATAACAGCCCACTGCAGGGAAGGGCCTCCTCCCATGACGGAGGGATACTTGGCCTACTGGCCACACTGGCCAGACGGATTGGTATAGGGTTTAGTTTCAAGTTTTCCTTCTTTTTATTTCGTAAATATAATATTCACCGATAGTCCCTTAATCGGTTTTTACGACTTCCATGGGATGAGATGGGGTGGTGACATAATGTATTCCTACTCCGTCACCACACCATAAAAAATAAGGACTAGTAAAAAGCACAAAAAAATTCAAATGCAATTAAAACTTAAAGTTAATAAAGAAACCACTCGTTCTATATAATTTATTTAGAATTTACATTTTAAAGTACAATTTCAGATTCATGACAAAATATCATTTTATTACTAACAATTTTTATTTCCTAGCAATACATATAATTTTAAGAAAAAATATTAATTTCAAAATGATCTCGATTTCCTTAAAATAAACTAGCAACATGGAATGTATTTCAACAACGTATAATTAATTTATATATTATTACTTAATATTAAAATTAAATAATCTCAACAGGCAAGAATATTTTGGTATAAAATAATATCACTTAGTGATTTAAATAAACAATTCTAATAAATAATGATATGTTATTATTCTTTGTGATTCTTGATTGCAATTATTGTTATAAATAAAATTTAATAGTAAATATGAAAATAAGTGATATAATAAATAAATTCTACCTACTGCGTAATACTTTAACGGTAAATAAAAATCGTAATAAAGCAATTAAAGTTATTCTTATAAATAATTATAATCAGTTTTTAAATTAACATTTAAATATTTTTTCTGGTAAGTTTATTTTATGTAGGTACAAAATTGTATCAAATAAATTGGTACTAAAGTAATAAATGATAAAATTAATTAGTAGGTAGGTACTACAATTTCAGTAAAATCACTATTTAATTTAATAATTTTGATTCATATAGTTTGAACAAAAATATGTAATAAAAATTAGCGAGCCCACTTAATTATTAATGAAATGGAGAAAATATATTTCTTTTAAAATTTTCCAATATTACTTTTTATCCTGAATAAAAATATCTTAAATACAAAATCGGCTAGCTTAATAAATAATTATAAAAATGATACTATTTAATATAGCTTTGAAAACCATGTTTTTTTTTTTTAAATTTGTAAATTATTTTAACAATCATAATTAACATAAGTTCAGTATATTTAAATAGAATCAAGTCTCTGTTTGTCCTACTTCATGTTGCACTCTAGTTTCCTGTCTTTAAATCCATCATTAAACTACTTATAACATATTAAGCTGTTAAAGTTAATACTTTCGTGCTTTTTACAGCTTCCTACATAAATGGATGGGACGATCTTTTGATCCTTTTTATAATAAATATTTACACGAATGACGAATGTTAACATATAAATGTTAAATAAAATTTCTTAAAAATCATTTTTTTAAACATACAACTATACCTTTTTTAACTATACTGAACAACTTTCCAAAACTATTAATGAGGTCTACTTAATGCCTGAAAAATATCTTAGTTCAATATTTAAGTATAAAATACCTAATCATATTTAAACAATAATAACTAAGAGTTAAATAAATAACAATAATATAAATCATTCTTAAAACATTTAACAAAACTAGGTATATTGAGAAAAAGGAAAGTTAAACTTATCAAACATAATGAAAATATTATTGAACAATGAACTAATTAATTTCAAATAATTTAATTTATTGCAATTTATTTAAAAATAATGTACTATTGAAGGGCAAGGTTCGCAAATCTGTAGTTTAAGAAACAGATTCCAGGCGAAATTGTTTGTGAAAATGAATTGTAAACATTAATAAAATCAATGAGACATTTGTGACACTTAAAATTTTTTAATAAGAATGTTGAGATATTGTAGTATTATTACTATAAATAACTTATAATAATTATCATACAGAGATTTATTTGGTATACTTATAAATCAGTAAATAACAATAACGTAAATATAATAATATGCAAACAATAACATTCGTAAAATTTTATCCTCGTAGTCATAAATTATAAGGATTCTCATAATATACCTAACAATTTAAGCTGTTAAAATGATTTTGGAAATAGCTGCTATTAGTTAATTTATAAATCATTTTAAAATTAGAAAATTTAATACCATAATTAATGAGTTATTTAGATTTACCGCAAATTTCATGCTATTGTTAAGGTATTCGATTCACATCACACCTCTTCTCTCTACTATTATTTCTAGACACCAGAACCACAAAGTTAAACTTTAACTGTATTTTAATAAGTCAAGAAATTCGATGTAAATAAGATGATTAATGTATTAATATTTTTATATAAGCCTGTTTTATTGACAGGCATACTTCAAGGCATCACACTGGGTCCCTAGAGGTATACGTTATTAATTAATTCTATACTATATTTTTAAATGTATAACGTTTTCTTTTTAGGTATGCTTCAAGGCATCAAACTGGGTCCCTTAAAGTCGTTTTTCAATTTTTTTAATTATTTTGACACGAACATTATCTAAATTTTTACGGTATCAAACCTCAGTTACTTACAATATAAGGAAAGATATGAATAAATAGTAAATAAGTCTAAACATTGGAAGCTCTAAGTGTATCAAAGTATCTAATTATAATATATCCAGCTCTTCTTGTCGTCGTCCGGTGCTCGCAGATCGCTCAAGAGTCAACCGGGCCCTCAATCAGCGTTTATCATCTGGAACAAGGAATTTTACTCTTTAATTTTATTTTAAAAAGAAAGGTAAGCAAGGGTCAGAAAGAGTCCTGAGCGACCTGTTTTAGAAACAACAAATTATAAATACACAGAACTTAATTTTAATATTTGTAAAGTTATTTGTCTTCTTCCTCCTTAAGCTTAACATATAATATCACATTCAGAAAGTTGCTTATGATAGCGAAATTAAAAGTTAATCACACACATTTTATATACTCTCAGTCATTAGTGAACCTATAGTCGACTTCAATGTTCGTGATGTTTCAAGGAGTACCTTTTTACCATATTATATTTGAATACAGTAGTATTCAGTATAACAATGTTATGTTCTGCAATCACCACAACAGAGCGCTTATTTTCAGGTGCAGTACCATCTGCGTAGTTTATTTAAACTTAATAAACTAAAACATAACACGTTCTTTGTATATTCTTTTCAGGTGGTAGGTCTATTCAGCAAAAAGTTGTCTAGGTTATTAGGTACTACCATTTATCATCATAACAGCCCTTTAATAACTCACTGCAGGGACGGGCCTCCTCCCGTGACGGAGGGATACTTGGTCTACTAATACCACGCTGGCCAGTTGGATTGGTATAGGGTTTAATTTCAAGTTTTCCTTCTTTTTATTTCGTAAAGATAATATTCACGTATAGTCCCTTAGTCGGTTTTTACGACACCCGTAGGATGATATGGGGTGGTGACATATTGTATTCTTACTCAAACTACTAAAGATACTACCATTATGTCTGCTTAATCCACCTCTAAGCAGTAGAGTGAAAATACTACTATGTTAAGGGAGGAGCACAGAAATGGTAGAAGGGCAGTAGCTAGTTCCACAGGGCTATAAATCATAACAGTAGGTATATGTTTTGGGTAGGCTGCGACTTGACTGTAGATGTTTTCTTATCAATACTTAACAATAAGTGTACCTATAACAGTGTCATTGAGGCACGATTACCACACTGAAAATTTAGGTAGGTAATCAAAAACAGAAACCAATTTAGTTATAAAACATAATATTTACTGCCAGGAAAAAAAAGAACAAAAAAAATGTAAATGCAACCAAACAAAAGCAATAATTTCAAACAAACTGTTCATATGAATACTATCTGTATCGCTGATTGAAGTTAGGGCACCATTCATGGGGCTTTAACTAAATCAATAGGAGGAGGGCGAAACTAAACTGTTGCATGCGGAGAGACATGCATTTACAAACACACACACACACAAACTCATACATATACATACACAAGCAAAAATATGAGTACAAGTAACTTATATGTATAGGTATACAGGCGTACGTATTATAGCGATTTGACACTTGCTCAATCCTTTCAGGGGTGTCAAAAGCTGAGTGATATTTTTTTAAACAATGTGCTTTTTTAAACGTCCCTCTGTCTTTTGCTATTTCTGTACAGTTTTAGTTGAGTACTTACAGGTGTCTACATCGTAACGCATAAGAAAAAGATTTTTAAAAAAATCAAAAAAATATTTAAAAAATCATGGGGCCCTGGAGGCGTTCTGACTATCTTTTGAGCTAATAAAAATAACACGCTAATCAGAGTAGAGACCGTTTTCAATAAACACACTTCTGTGACGGGGGTAAACTTGAACTTGAAAACGGTAGCATTAAGGATTACTTACAGTTTGTTTTCAAAATACTTTTCTAGCAAATATATTACGTTTGTCATATCTTCCCGAGTCGATTGTTACGACACGCGTGGTACCCCAAGAATGTAAGGTAGTCCAATTAAAAGAAAAATAATTAAGTCAAAATAAATATGAACTACTTTTCGTACAACCCTAAGCTGTTAGCATTCATACCCACACATTGAAAGAGCAACCGGTCGATTGACGTCAATGATGGGTGGGGACGAGCGTATAAAAAAATTAAAACTATCAGTTTACTACAGTCGGAAAGTGACACATAACCATAATAAGACATTGTTCCTTACATACCCACGTATCAACAATCAACTCTATTTATTTGCAATAAGGCTAATTATACATTGTTTTTTGTGATCATTAATAAACGTTTATAGTCATCATAACAGCCCATTAATGTCCCACTGCAGGGACGGGCCTCCTCCCGGGACGGAGGGATACTTGGCCTACTAATATGGTCGGACGGATTAGTATTGGGTTTAATTTCAAGTTTTCCTTCTTTTTATTTCGTAAAGATAATATTCACGGATAGTCCCTTAGTCGGTTTTTACGATACCCATGGGATGAGATGGGGTGGTGACATATTGTATTCTAACTCCGTCACCACACGGAACGTATCGACAATCAACTCTATTTATTTGCAATAAGAATAATTATACATTGTTTTTTTGTGATCGTTAATGAACGTTTAAAGTGTTCTAGTACTATTCGCTTTACTTTATATAATAGCATTACGTCATTATATGACTAAAAGTCTTTGTAAGTACAAAGTGACGTCAATGTGCGGTATTTTATTGATAGTATCAAAGCGAATACTTAGAGTTACTCTATGTTAGTTTAGATGAATATTTAGATTATCTTATTAACAACATTTTATCAAGTAGATACTAATGTACAGTTCCAAGCGAAAAGAAATACACTTAAGCGTCTTGGTTAGGGTCCTTTTGCTCTACCAATGAAGCTGCACAATGTAAAGCAGTAAAGATTGTCGGTGACCAATAACATCGACCACTCAAAAATAAATAAATATTTGGCTTGTAGACTTTCGCTTAAAGATCGAAATCAGAGACAATCATTTTTGTATCGCAGAAACAATGAATTCTCAATTTTAATATTGTAATGAAAATACTTTCAAAAATGTCATACCTATTATCATTTTATAACAGCCCATTAATGTCCCACTGCAGGGACGGCCCTCCTCCCGTGACGGAGGAATACATGGCCTACTAATACCACGCTGGCCAGACGGATTGGTATAGGGTTTAATTGCAAGTTTTCCTTCTTTTTATTTAGTAAAGATAATATTCACGGATAGTCCCTTAGTCAGTTTTTACGACACCCGTGGGATGAGATGGGGTGGTGACATATTGTATTCTTACTCCGTCACCACACGGAATACAAATAAAATAAAGAATACAAATTCCTATCCATTCTTTAAGAAAAATCCTCAATAAACAATTACATATTTTTTCTTTTATTTAATTCAGATTGTTTGTTTGTTTTTAGTGTTCAAACAAGAATGGCTGGTATTGTTTTTCATTCTGTTGACGGTTCATTCCATTAAGGAATGAAATATTTGTTGTTTTAATTAAAGTAAACATCCTTTGAGTAAAATAACACCAAAAAACTTTTTATACAGTCATATGCTTGATACAGCCATGTATCGTTAGTAGCAAACAAACTGTAAGATCCTTAACTGTAAACAGGACCAAGGGCTTAAGTCCTTAACGTTTACAATTACGGCTCTTCCCGTAAGGTACGTGCCTTTTGGAGTAATCTATCTTTTTTATCTATGTATCTATTCTGAAGTATTCTATCTATACTAATATTATAAAGAGGTAAAGTTTGTGTGTTTTTGACGTTGTAGGGGGTAATCTCTGAATCTACTGAACCGATTTTTTTCAGTGTTGAATAGTCCATTTATCGGGGAGTGTCATAGGCTTTATAGTAAATGACTAATAGGAGTGGAGTAATTAAATATGTTTAAAAAGTGACGCGTTTTTTTCGCCGCCTAAGGAAGTGAGCATGGGTCAGCTATTATAGAATATAATAGTAATGCTACGTCTTGGCTCTTGACTGAAAGAGAAACATCGTAATTTTTAGTTGGTAAACTATATTTCCATGTCTTCGGGACGCCATGATGACGTAAAGGGATAATTCAAACGTGAATGTGAATTCAAGTGAATTCCGTTACCATAAGGGTCGTAGCACATTATAACGTAACGTAAACGGATCGGCACCGTATCAACTCGAGCCGTTCAGTATTATTTTTATGAAACTCCTTACTGCAATGCACACTAATCGGTACCGTAACGTAATCGGATTTTTGACGTTTGACACCGAGGAAAAAGGCGAGGCGGTGCCGCGCCGATCCGTTTACGTTACGTTATATGTGCTACGACCCTTATAGTGTGGCCCGTTTGGATTAAGCAATGAGCCCTACTGTTTCACTATAATATGCATTAAGGCTGCACAACATTACAATTAGGTATACACTTTGTTGTGTTACAAAAATAAAAAGCGGCATATTGTCTGGCTTTACTGTAAATAAATTGTTTTTCTTTCTTTCTTTCAAAATTGAAAAAAGTCAATTTTGCTCGTAATATTTAAAATTGGTATAATTAATCTAATATTATACTTTTAACTACACACATCCGAGTCACATATCCATTAAAACAATATTAATTGAACAAACTGACCAAAAATATACCACACTTTATATCAATATGGTATCAACTAAAATTAGCAATCAAATTACATTCTTCTAATTTTGGAAAACAAACATACCATCTTGGGGTCAAGTCGATATGTTATTTGAACACCCGTTCTTTGACGTCAGCAGTGTCCGTGAGTTTTATCATAAAACAGAAATGTTAAGAAGTCAATTTCATGTACGTACTTTATTAACATACTTCATACCAGAGGATTCTCCGTGTGGTGACGGAGTAAGAATACAATATGTCACTACCCAATCTCATCCCATGGGTGTCGTAAAAACCGACTAAGTGACTATTCGTGAATATTATTATTTAGTCGGTTCCTACAACATATAGTCCCTTAGACTATCATCTTAACGAAATAAAAAGAAGGAAAACTTGAAATAAAACCCTGTACCAATCCGTCTGGCCAGCGTGGTATTAGTAGGCCAAATATTCCTCCGTCACGGGAGGAGGCCCGTCCCTGCAGTGGGGTATTGATGGGCTGTTTTGATACCAGAGGATTGCGCTAAAGGATCATTTTATTTTGTTTCTTTTTAAAAGACATGTACCCCACTGAAGATCGTGAACTGTATTGCTGGAATCAACCAAACATTAAATTAACGGACAATCTTGGTGCACAAACTATTGTCGTGCGTGACCTTAAACGCAAGCGTGGGGTTAGACCACGCGCACAGCAGTCGAATTCACAACCGCTTTGCCTTCTAAGCGGCTAAGGTACAACTTAATTTTTTGATCAAAACTATGGTAAGTATATAAAATATAAATAAATATTCCTCACACATTCACACAACGCCATCTAGTCCTAAACTAAGCAGAGCTTGTACTATGGGTACTACACAACGGATACTTCTTTTTTGTAAATACATACATATTGAACATAGAAAACACCCAGACCAATGCAAACAATCATGTTCATGCACACAAAAATTTGCATTGAGCGAAAATCGAACCCGAGACCTCTGCGTAGCAGTCGTATTATATAACCGCTACGTGAATAAATAAAACAGAACTCTAATATATCACAGAAAATATTATAACACTCGAACCCACATTGTTTGCAACGCAACCAGTATGACATATCCTTTGCAGTAAGCGCTGACCATAAGTCAATTGCTTTAACGTGCTTTTGTTCATAATTTAACTTCTGCAATTACCTCTTTGTAGTGGTTTCACCGTCACAAAACACAGTCCCAAGTTGATACTTGTACTTATTTATACGCATAGTAACTACGAGAGGTCTTAGAGGTAAATGAGCTTGAAAATTCTAAATTTATGCGTTCTTATTAACACTAAAGAATTTATAATATTTTTAAGTGACATTTAAGTTTTTGTGTAATGTGACTGTTGCTAAAGGCATAGGCCTTTAGAGGCATTTTTATTAGAAAAAAAAGTAGTCGATGTTACTCTCCATCCCTTCAACTATGTCTACTTAAAAATCACGTCAATTCGTCGCTCCATTCTGCCGTAAGAAAGACAAACAGACACACTTTCCCATTTATAATATTAGTATGGATAACGGGATGAGCCAAATGGGCATTGTGGTCGGTATTACTAAGTCAAATTTCTCTCTGTCACTAAAGGAGAGAAAAAGCCGTCCTTGCAGTAGGTTAGTAATGAGATGTTATGATGATGATGATATATTGTTTCTATTATTAGAGTATGTTATTCGTATTATTTGTGATTATTAGTTGGTTTGTTTGTTATTTGTTATTGATATAATGCCATTATATTACTTTACATTACAGTCTTTCCGTGTGGTGACGGAGTAAGAATACATTATGTCACCACCCCATCTCATCCCATGGGTGTCGTAAAAATCGACTAAGTGACTATTCGTGAATATTATTATTTAGTCGGTTCCTACAACACCCATGGGATGAGATGGGTTGGTAACATATTGTATTCTTACTCCGTCACCACACGGGACGGACAGATATTACATAGATACCTGAACTAATTTCTATACCTAATGTATTACCTACTTTGATTATTCAATTATAAATATTAAATATAAATAAATATTCCTCACACATTCACACATCGCCATCTAGTCCCAAACTAAGCAGAGCTTGACTATGGATACTAGACAACGAATAAATGAATTTGAAACAATCATGTTCATGCACACAAAAATTTGCATTGAGCGGGAATCGAACCCGAGACCTCTGCGTAGCAGTCATGTTATATAACCACTACGCCATAGAGTTCGTAAGAATTCAGAACATCAAGCCTCTCAGTTTTATTTATAGAATCAGTATAAGTAAATAAATAATGTAGCTAATGAATTTTGTCTAGATTTTAACATAATTTCACAGTCAAACGTACGCGTCGATGCGATGCTTAAACAAGAGGTGTGTCTAAAATCCTTAGACACTAATACTAATAGCCTATAAAGAAAACAATGCAGCTCAACCTTGGCAAACATAATCACTAAAATTATTTGTAAAGTAGTCATTGAACAAGACTTTGAATATTATTATACTTGGGATTTAAATAATATTCTAAAAGACAGATTAGTTACCAAAAGAATAGATTTGACAATCCTACTTTTGAAGTAAATGAGTTTAACGTTTTAAACTCATAGGTACTCGAAACTAATTATTTAAAAATAAGTCAGTTAGATAACTACCAGGACGCTTAGAGACTCTTCAGCATGAAGTCGTCGATATTGGTACCACAGCGGTACCCAAGTGCGCCTTCAAGACACAATGTGGAAATATTATTGTGTTTAGTACAGTTACAATGATAGTGAAATTGCAGTGTAAGCTCAGCTTAGTTTAGGCCTAGATGGCGTCGTGTAAATATGTAACAAACAGTATTCATCATAACAGCCCATTAATGTCCCACTGCAGCGACGGGCCTCCTCCCGTGGCGGAGACATACTTGACTTACTAATACCACGCTGGCCAGACGGATTGGTATAGGGTTTAATTTCAAGTTTTACTTCTTTTTACGTCGTAAAGATAGTATTTACGTTTAGTCCCTTAGTCGGTTTGTACGACATCCATGGCATGAGATGGGGTGGTGACATATTGTATTCTTACTCCGTCACCCCAAAGACAGTTTATTACTAAAAGATTAGGCTTCTAACCTTGGCCACTCATAAAGATCCATAAAACAAACATCCACTAGATTTATTTCTGGATAAAAAAGGAAATATCAATGTTGATTAACTTAAGTAGTCGGGAAGCAGACAATTTGTTCGTCACTTTATCCACACGTTTAGTGCAGTGAACTAACAAGATTGTATTACGTCGTTATGATACATTATTCTTGAACGAATACCTTGCGGTTATAAGCGAGACTACACGCTATAAGTTTTTATAGAAAACATAGCCTTAATTAATATGTGTTTGAATATTTATGTGTGATATCTGCTGTTATGGAGTTTCAGTTAGAGATTACAGTCATCACTTTAATGTCCCATTACAGTGACGGGTCTTCTTTAGTGGCAGAGGGAAATTTGGTCTATTAATAGTAATGATGTCCAGAAGTATTCATAATTAACCAAGTAGATTTCGTTCTCTTTCTTTTTGTAGAGTTCTGAATATAAAAACGTTACCTTCGTTCGTAATTGGTTTGTACGACACCGGATGAATAAGGTGGTGATCGAGGAATACCGAAAAAGATATCATCAAATCAACAATGTACTCACTCATTCGTTAGGCATTTCTCGTATTAATAAGCTGTAATTTTCTCCCAATCACAGGAGCAGTGATCAATTTGCTTTGGCCTTTTATGACAGAGATATTTTTGTTTGTTTGTTTGTTTTAAAAAGACAACTCCCGCACTAGGGATCATGCCCTGTGTCGCGGGGACTTTTACAAACATCAATTAACGGACACATAGAACACCCAGACTCAGGACAATAATTTGTGGATCTCACAAATTATTGTCCTGCGTGGGGATCGAACCCACAACCTCATGCGCGGCAGCCGCTGGCTCTACCGGCGCGCCACCGAGGTCGATTGTTGACTAATTTTTCCATGCTTTTACAAGACCCAAACAATGACCTCACGGACTACTTAATTTAATTATTGGAGAGTATGTAGGTAAAGTTAGGGAACTTATCTGTACGAAAACGATATCAAAGTAAATCTTGACATAAAACCCTATACAAAACGAAATGATTATTTTTGAATTAATAGTATTAGGTTGGCCTAGTGGTCATGGCGCTGGACGCGTGTAGTCCAGAGACGCGGGTTCGAGTCCCGCATCGAGTACCAATTTTTTCCATTGTCTTTCTTCTTTTCGGATTTTTCTAGTTATACCTAAGCTTTATGGGTAAAAAATATTTGTAATTTAATAGTATTAGTATTATATTAATAGTATTATATTGTTGAATTAATAGCTAAGTTTTGTACTGATAGGCCATCCCTGCGCCGACACATTAATCTAATATTACCAAAACAGTATTAACATAAACAGTACAATTCATACACAATTGGCAATTATGTAGTAGTGTAACGAATATGTTTCTCGCTCCAGTTACTATACACAATAAACATAGGACACGCAAATGACGGAAGCCCACATCCGCTTTACATACAAATAACTAACTTATCGAGTAGCCCACGGATTATAATGGTGGATCAAACTATCGGTTTAATCTTTATGGTGCGTATTTTGCTTATAACGGAACCTTTATAACGAACTAGCGGCCCATCCCGGCTTCGCACGGGCATTACTTTCCCATTTTTCCTGAATTTTCTTTGCTAAAAACCTCACGGAGCCCGAGACCTTTCCAACGAATGCAAAACCGTGGAAATCGGTTCGTGCGTTCTGGAGATATAGCGTCAGGAAGGAAAACCCGACTTATTTTTATATAGTAGATACCTATTATAGTAAATGTATCCATGTACTATTTTCCACAGCTCATTCTAAAGGCTTAGTGCGAAAACAGCCCTTATAAAGAAAACCCATATTTTGTGTGTGGGCTGAGTGAAAATACATGTTATCAACCAGCTCAAAATATTGGCGTTGTTGTAACTTGGTATTACATACCTGCATCAATCAGTCTAATAAGTAGGAATATAGAGCCATAAAACTTGCTACGTTATTAGAAAAACCAGACTCTGCTGTGGAATTTCAAGGGCTATTATGAATGGTAGAACCTTCAACTTGAACTAAACTTAACAAAACCTATTTTAATCGTCCTCTCCATTTATTTTTAACAAACTCCCAAAAACAGTTAAAGGGATCAATCATCTTATTTTTGTTATCTTACCAATCCGTATATTATGTTACCAATCCGTCTGGCCAGCGTGGTATTATTAGGCCAAGTATCTCTCCGTCACGGGACGTTAGTGGGCTGTTATGATGATATTATGTTTGTTACCCTTACCGCAGAACTCTACCAGTTTTAGACAATTTTTTTATGTGTTATACTTATTTGGACAATTTATATTTAGCATTTCTGTTAATTGTCAATGTTAATTACATTGCGTAAATATTATAATTGGTGTCAACCATATAATAAAAGTCGGTTTTTTAATTAGAAAATTAATTCCAATTAAAATATGTTTACTGTCTACAATTAAATACACTCTCTATCAAAGAGAGTGTATTTAATTGTTGTTCTTTAAATAGGAGACGTTCAAAGGAGGCTTATATGCCCATAAGTGGACAACTTTTGGCTGAGAATTAAAATATAACTTTATATAGGATAGTTATTAACGACTATTACCTAATTATGCAAGACTTATTATAATAAATTCAATGAACTTCAAATTAAATGTCATAATGCTAATTTAGTAGTTCTAAAAATATTTTAACAATGTTTAAATTATTGTTTTCTTAATATCAAAATAACCGGTATACCTATATCCCCTTATGAATTGTATGACGTCACAAATGTCATTTAAAGATAGATATAAAATTAATTAGAACTCGAAATCAAACCGTCGTACCAACCCCTCTTGTAAACGTGGTCCAGTAAGGCTAAACTTGTGTGGAAGAGGCCTGGTTTCAGCATTGGACTGCGATAGGTCACAGAAAACTAAATTCGTCGTTATTTTTTTAGAGATAAGTTTTGACACTAAGGACCAAGCCTTGTGTTCTAAAGTCATAAAGAACATCCAGGCTAAATAGAATCATTTACGGATGACTCAAATAATTGTTTTGTATGGGATTCGTACCTCGAAGCACGGCAGTCTCATCATACAGTTCTATTAGTATGACTTTATTTATTAAAAAAAGAATTCAAACACCATATTTGAGTGGTGGTGGTGACGTTAGTGGTCGTGATTGCCGAACAAGGAGGTCGAGAGGGCTCGAATCGCAGGACGCAATCATAACAGCTCAATAATGTCCCACTGCAGGGACGGGCCTCCTCCTCTGACGGAGGGATACCTGGCCTACTAATACCACGCTGGCCAGGCGGATTGGTATAGGGTTTAATTTCAAGTTTTCCTTCTTTTTATTTCGTTAAGATAATAAACACGGATAGTTCCTTAGTCGCAGGACGCAATAATTAGTTGTAATCAACTAATGATTGACCTGAGTCTGGATATTATTTGTGTCCGTTGAATGTATGTTTGTAAAAGTCGATGCAACATCCCTAGTATCAGAGCTGACTTTCTAAAAGATCAAGAGAAAACTCGCCAAAATCTACTTTAAAAGTTTGCTTTTTCAGTTAATACGTTCACTAAAAATATAATAATATGGTAGAACTAAATAGAATAAAATTAATTAAAAATGGAAAAGGGAAATTAATTAATGGGTTACTTAGTATGTTTACTTATTATTCAGTTTAAAAATAGTATTCGTAAACTGTTTTTACTATGTATTTAAATGTAAGTATATCAACACATCTGTTTGAAAAGAAAATACTTATTTGACTTTAATTGACAAATAATAGTAACTAATTAATAGTAAAAATATCAATAAATTGATACATGAATTCCTTTCTGTACATTACTTAATGTTCGTATACATTTTTAAATAAATAAGTAGGCTTCTATTTGTTAAGTTCAATTACTTTAGTCAGTTATGTTTTACTTCTCTAAATAAAACATAAACAACAGAATTTTACGAAACGGATTAGAGAGTAGACTAAAAGCAGAATAAAAATTAAAACATAACAATACTTATACCTAGTATAAAACAATTAATCTTACCTTTTTAGGCATAGTTGGTGACTCGAATTCTTCATCGTCGCGACTTGACAGCGTCGAACACGATGAACACGCAGAATCAGCTGACAGCGATCTAGATCTTAGCCAATCCACTTCCTCATCAGTAGCACCAACAGCCACACCATCAGAGTAATCGCTCACCACTACGCTAGGGGTCCTCACACACCTGCCTCTGAACTCACTACCTTCGCTACTCCTTCGTCCCAATTCCACCACATGGGCCTCAATCAAAGTCCTCTCTTTCCTAGGTGCCATAGCGTCCGGTGGAGGAGTTATATCGCGAGGATGTGAATGTCTTCGCAAACGCGTTTCTAATTCTATAGCGGAGTCATCGCTGAGGTCACGGCTGCGTCGCCTCACCGCAGCCCTGTCGTCGTCATCCGAAGAAGAGATATCTTCGGATGGTGACGAGGTTCTTGGAGGACGTAGGTACTGCATCGGAGCTGGTTCGAAGCGTCGTAACAGTTCAGAAACGCGTGGTTGTGCCTGTCGTGTAAGGCGGCCGGTCGGCGGCGAGCGCGCGCCCGCACTGCCATTAGTTCTGCGCGCGTGCGTCTGCGACGGTTCTCTCGCGTTGTCCGGAGTTACTCCCGCGCTCAATTTCAAGTAAAACAAACTGTGACTTAGCGCTTTTTCACGTAACACTCTGCGGAAATCTTCTGGCACCTGTTTCTTTTCTAGTCGTGGCATTTTTACTGAAAAGATAAAAATGCCACCATTAGATATTACAAATTGATTAAAAGCACATTTTAGCAATTACTTCACACATGTCTACCTATTAGAAAATCATTTGACCCTATCATACATACTAAGTTAGGGGTATAACATTTAGTAATATTTATATCAAAGTAATAATTTGCTTAAGCAATTTATATATGCTTTTTGAAAGGTCGTAAGGTGGTCACAGATTTACTACTTAACCAACGCTATGACCAAGCAAATGGCCTTCGAACTCTAGAGAAATAATTGCTGCTCAATCAAATCCTTTTCCACATCACTTGAACGTTGTACACAATTGCAGCCTTAATGGAACAAGATCAAGGTTGTGTAGAGTAGCATGTAGAGCTTTCATAATAAACATATGACAATGCTTTTCTTTTCATGGAGTGTCTAAACAAAAAATACAACCCTTTTGGCATAGAGACATGGCTCCTACGCAGAGGTCTCGGCTTCGACTCCCGCTCAATGCAAATCTTTGTGTGCAAGAACATGATTGTTTGCATTGGTCTGTGTTTCTATGTACAATATGTATGTATTTACAAAAGAAAAGTATTAATATTCGTTGTTCTGTTACCCATAACACAAGCAGGTTAAGCCTAGTTTACTTTGGGAACAGATGGCGCTGTGTAGAGATGTCCGCGTATATTTATATATAAAAAGACTAAACAAAAAATCTAAACCTTTCGGTTTATAGACCTTTCCATGCACCCAATTATAGACATAAGCGGGAATCAAACCCGTGACATTCCTTAGGAATATTAAATTAATAAAAAAGATTTGCATTCAATGGTAATCGAACCTAACAACTCTATGTAGCAGCTGTATAACCACAAGTCGTAAGTATTAAATAACATACGTCAATTAGTTAATTAAATACATAACTGACCTTGTTCTAAATTCACGAGTGGTCTAAAAACGTTTCAATTAATGAACATTTCAGTCTTATCTGAAACAATACAAATTAAGTTTAGAATACATTGGTACAGGAAGGTAGGAGGTAGGAGGAAGTTTGATAATTTTATTGTTTTTTTTAATTAATGTTTTTTGTTGCCATGGCTTGTGTAGTAGAGAGATTAATTTATTTGTCAGCAATTGATATTTTATTCCATTACCAACGCTTTTTGTTATAACTTGTGATACTTTAATTTAAAAAGAAAATTAAAAACGTTTTTTGAATTGAAAAATGGAACGAACTAAACTCTCATTACAGGTAATAAATATTACAAGTTTTCTTTTTCTTTTTTTTCGTAGAGATGATATCTACGATTATTTCCTTAGTCTGTTTTTACGACACCTATTGGATGAGATGATATAATACCATGTTTTCTTATTATCACCATCGATCCGAGTGATGATAATGAATTCGTAATCAGTGACTTTATATCAAATACTATTACTATTGTATACGTTATAATATTTTACGAGATTTTTCCCGTAAAGTACGTAAAAACCTGAAAACAAGAAAAACCCAATATTCAGATGGGATATTAAGAATCGTTTTTATATTTTCTCTATAATTTAGATAAAAAAAAATTGATTAATGGCGCATGTCTTGTGTTTTTATGGGAACTGTTTTTATATTTTGTTCAGAATGTTTAAAATGATTTTTTTCCTTCTAGTAATCTTGAGTATTTTTTAACACGACATATTTTGTTTGTATACGTCATCTAAGTTATTCGAATTTGACAGTTTATTTTAGTAGAGAAGTAATACAATAATAAATTCCATAATTCATATTAATTTCCGTGTGGTGAGTAAGAATACAATATGTCATCACCCCATCTCATGCCATGGGTGTCGTAAAAACCGACTAAGGGACTATCCATGAATATTACCTTTACGAAATAAAAAGAAGGAAAACGTGAAATTAAACCCTATACCAATCCGTCTGGCAAGGGTAGTATTAGTAGGCCAAGTATCCCTCCGTCACTGGAGGAGGCCCGTCCATGCAGTGGGGCATTAATGGGCTGTTATAATGAATCTCGAGTATTTTTATAACGACATATTTTGTTTGTATGTCATCTAAGTTATTCAAATTTTATTTTAGTAGAGAACTAATACAAAAATAAATTCCATAATTCATATTAATTTCCAAAAAATAATATTTATATCATAGCTTGGATGGGATGAGTCCAGTCAAATCAAATCAAAATATCTTTTATTCAAAGTAGTAACAATAATATTGTATCTTTTTGACGTCATCTAACACTACTTAACCTAAGTTTATAAACATTTAAAAGTTTAAATTTTACTTGTATGCCAAGTGTTTTTATGAAAAAAAAACAAAGGTATGCTCTGCATCCCCTGCCCAATTACATCTTCTTTAACATACATAGCCTACCTACACCAAAAGTCTTATTTAATTACAGCAAAATTAAAAAGTTTCTCATTATTTTCATTTCCTATATCCAATTCTGTAAAAAACACTCTTCTTATAAACAGTAAACTATTTGAACTATTTACGACGATACGATTAGAATAGAATAGAATAGTTTATTAATTTTGCAAACATGGGTATCAGGTACAATGACATGAGTTGTTACATAAAATTAAGTTTCTCCATGGCATGCAAAATATACATCAATACAATTTCAAATAAAATACACTTTAAATGAAAAAAAAAAAAACTAAGTATTAAAGTATTTTAGTTATGTACAAAATTACTTAATTTGTATTGTATTTTGGTACAGTTTCATACATTTCATAATTTAATTACATATACTTATTATCTAGGTTGAAGGAGGTTATGCATCATTTAGAAATTCTCCTATGGAGTAATAGGCTTTGTCCAATAGGAATGATGAAAGACTCTGTTTAAATTTTTTTTATTGGTAGATCTTTGATACTATTTGGTATTTTATTGTAAATTACAGGTGCCATTCCAAAGACACTCTTTTTATACAAAGCTGTATTAAAACCTCCTGTTAGAAATAAACTAAAGCTATTTATATTGAACAATGATACTCAATTATACTAATAATGTAAGACTATTATGTACTACACAAATACTACGCAGTTTGTGATTCAAGTGTTTCTATTAAATAGTTCTCACACTTAATTAGGGTTATTATCTGTAAATGAGAATTGAAAATAATCGATTATGTAATACTAAACAACTTTAGCGATTTCTCGTCGTCTATGTATCAAACTTGATGTAAAGCGCAAATCGTCATCGTCATATCAGCCGATTGTCCTCTACTGCTGGACATAATGCCTGCTCCAAATGTAGCTACCTTGTGCGGCTTCTTATCCATCGGTTTCTTGCCGACCTAACTAGGTCGTCGGTCCACTTCAAAAACCGCGAATACATACCAGGATCAAAAGCAGTCATGAAATGGCCTTAGACCATTCTGTGCGCTGGGTTTATACCGACTTATACCTGAGCACGATATGAGAGTTCAAACCATTTGGGGAGTTTTCCGATTGTTGTTTGATTGACTGATCATTTTTTTATTTGTTTTGAGTGTTCAATCCGCACACGCATCCGACATCTGTATCCGGCATAGCAGGGTACTCTAACTGCGAGGTCATATTTTTTAAACGACATACCTAATATCAAGTAAAATATGTTGTCCATACTACATGCAGAAGTACTTTGTATTTTAGAAGAAAGAAGAAGAAGAAAGTAAATACATTTATTCCTGCTTTAAGGGTACCTACAGTAAGAATATAGACAATTACAAAAGTAAAACAAAAATAAATAATATAAACAAAATTCATGATAAAGCCACATCTGTATAGGAATCGGACCCGACTCCGCATAATGCTACGGCACACCAAACAGTTATGCTCAGTCGCTTACAGCGCTGATTTTCAGTGAGGCCCAACAAATTTTACAAATTAAAAACTCAGAGTAGTACTAGGGATCATTCCTTATACCGCGAGAGATTATAAAAATCATTTTAACGTACACAAAGAACATTTAGACCCAGGACTATACTTTGTGGACAGCGCAAATAATGGTCCTGCGTGGGTTTTGAATCTGTGACCTTATATAGAGCAGCCGCTACAGCGTACACTGCGTCACCGAGTCAATTTATATTGTATCCTTCGTTGTATGGTTATGTAAGCTATACAATGGTTGCAGCGCCTAATTACAGTTATCTACAATGTTAAAAAATTATTATGTAATTAATTGACGTCAAGAAAATGCAGCAGTAGAGTTTTTTACGCCGCTTCTTCTCTACTAGCGTTTTGGAAGCGGTGGTAAAGTTTTGTAAACTTTAAAATGTATTTAAACTTAGAAAAAGTAGTATAAATGATGTTAAAAAGATAGAACGAAAGTTGTACTATTTTTGAATAAAGTATTTTTGACTTTGACTTTATGCAAAAAAAACTACGAATAAATCAACACAGAATTACAATTTCACAGTGTTAATTATAAAATATTCCATTACATAGACATAACAGACCGAGCATATAAAACACAAATGAGTAACAGATCTAATTGTTATGTACGTATTATGTAAATGTGCATGTATATGTTAGTATTTACGCTATATACAGACTCGCACGTGGGTAGAAATATATTTATATACGGAGAGATAATATCTTTGTACATAGATGTATGAAATGTTTAGGTACTTTTTACTAACTTTTATCTTAAAATATTGGTGTTTACAGTTTAATCCGTAAATAATCTTTACGAAATAAAAAGACGGAAAGGTTGAAATTAAACCACATCACAGACCAATCCGTCTGGCCAGCGTGGTATTAGTAGGCCAAGTAACCCTCCGTCACGGGAGGAGGCCCGTCCCTGCAGTAGGACATTAATGGGCTGTTATGATGACTTTTTATAATCGCGTAAAAAAGCAAGACCCAGAACTCTTACAATTGCACAACAGAAATCTAAGGATTTAGGGACCTTAATTAACATCACTTTAGACAAAGAAGGAAGGACCGTGTTCTGTGGCTTTGTTGGGACAGGCATATGCCCAGTGCACTGCGATGGCTAGTTGATTGATTGAAACAATGAAATCTAAACTCAGGAAAATAATTTGTGAATCGCACAAAGAATTGTTCTGCTACGACCCTTGTACGGCAGACGCTATGGCGACCGACATTAAACATTGGACAACTCTTCTAACCTTATCTACTTAATAACAAGTAGTAATACTCAGTAAAAAAAATAATTCGGACATGTTTATTTTAATAGACTAATCACATGTAAAAAAAAACAAACTGAAGGGCTTTTGCTGTTTAATACACAGATCTATGTGTATGTTGTAACATGCTAGATATGCTACCATTAAAAACAAAAACATAATATTATATTTTCACTGATATAATATTATGTTTTTATATTTAATGGTAGCATAGTTCAGTAACGTAGTTCATTAGTCCTGAAATATACCACGCAAGGAAAGCATCTTTGTATATAGGTAAACGTGTGGTGACGGAGTAAGACAATATGTCACCACATCTCATCCCATGAGTGTCGTAAAAACCGACCGAGGGGCTATACGTGAATATTATCTTTACGAAATAAAAAGAAGGAAAACTTGAAATTAAACCCTATACCAATCCGTCTGGCCAGCGTGGTATTAGTAGACCAACTATCCCTCCGTCATGGGAGGAGGCTCGTCCCTGCAGTAGGACATTAATGGGCTGTTATGATGATGATGATAGAGGTAAACTTAGACTTTTACAAGCTGATGCAAGCAGAAATATTATGATTAATCCATAGATTACTGTCTAATTACTTCGAAGAGGCTAAACGATCAGAGGCAGTCCTTTAGCTGATATGGTGATAATATTGCACAATATGTTTCTTCTAAAAACCTTTGCACTAGGCTTATTTTTAGGCGTTAGATAAATAACAAAAGTTTAATTCACACAAAACTGCGAACTTGTCAATATGGCGAATAAATATTTACAGTATCTACAAATATAATTAAATAATAATGTGTAAAACATAAACATTACGCAGTAGTTATTATTTTTTTAACTGTGTTATGTTGTACAGGAAGTTTGTGATAGAATAACAAAGCTTTTATCATCAGTCAACAATATTTGATAAAAACTGTGTTATGAAATATGTTTCAAGTGAACATAAATATTATAGTATTAACAGCTTTGTGTAAAGAGCGTGTTTCATGTTTTGAATTGAGTTTTTAAAAGATAGTGCTTTTGTATTGCTTTAAAGTGGCAATTGAGCAATTGGATTTATGGTAAGTCAGCAATTCCCGAGCCCAGCCATAGCCAAGCCGTTGTCTACCCTATACACAGGCTTATAAGTCATATAGCCCTGTGATATCACTAGCTACTGGCAGCAACATTTTCACACTACTGTTTGGAGGCGTATGAGGCGGATTTAGTGGGCACAGCGGTGGTAGTAATTGTCAAGTTCAAGACAGTTTGCGAAAATTTTGTGATGTGCTTTGCATTTGATTAAGTGTAAAGGTACCTGCTGTATGTAACTGTGATTTGCTTTGCGTTTGTGTAAATAAGTACTATGTGTAACTTTGTACTCATCGCTATCTTTATGTGTAGTAGCAATAATAACCAAGCAAGCGTTACAATATTTCTTAACTTCCTAATTACTATAAGTAAATATATTTCACATTTTATTGTGTCATTTTAACTATTTTTCATTAATTAGTAGCATATAAGCAATACATAAGAGGTTGGTTATTAATTTTAATGTTGGTTTCGTCATTATTAAGTAAAGTGGGAAGTAATTAAATTACTTGATGCCGTGAAATCTGTATTTTAAGTACGCCGTATATTATAGTTAAGTGAGCTTTGTAATAATAATAATAGTTTTCAAAATTAAGCGCTGCAAGCGTCATATCGATTTTATTATTAAAATATTTTAGAGTGTAGGCTCTAAAAATTGTTTGTTACACACTGATTTTTGTTGCTTACTAAATAAATGCTAACGGAAGGCTTAATAAACCTGACTCTTTAAGCTACAGTATCATAATTCAGGACTTATGCACTTTACAAAAGACCGAAAACATTACAAAAAATTCTATTGATCATTACAACATAATGGAAATTACTTAATATGAGAAACTAAATCTCCCCTTTAAATGTTATTTTTTTAATACTCAAATATTAATAAAATAAAACCTTTAATACTAAAGGATTAATGTGAATATAACGAAGACAAAAACTGCCACATCTAATAAACTCTACGTCCGTGTACTGTATTCATGTGACGTCAAACACAGCCTTGCCTCAACATAGGGCAATAATACGAACTAAAACTGCTTAATTTAAACAATACAACAAATTGACTGCTACACGCAATGGTTCAAACTGCTTTTTTTATTTTTTCCGGGTTCAATATAATACTTGGACATTATAGTACTTATTTTTTTTATGTTGTTGACTTTGACTTACAGTTTTGTTACTTACAGACTTTAGTAGATACAATTAAGGTCATACATATATTTTTTTTTTTAAAAGACAACTCCCGCACTAGGGATCATGCCCTGTGTCGCGGGGACCTTTTACAAACATCAATTAACGGACACAAAGAACACCCAGACCAGGACAATAATTTGTGGATCTCACAAATTATTGTCCTGCGTGGGGATCGAATCCACAACGTCACCGAGGTCGTCAAATAATATAATAATATAGGTAATATTTATTCCTCACACAAGCCTAGCCTTAAAGTTTGTACTATGGATACCAGAAAACTGATAAAAAATCTTTTTTTTTTGTTAACACATAGAAAAGACAGATATAGGACACATAGAAAACACCCAAACAATGGCAAAAATTCATGATCATGCACACAAATATTTGTATTGAGCGGAAATCGATCCCGAGACCTCTGCGTAGCGACTATGGATTATACCACTAAGCCACCACAGACGTCGACAAATGATTTCAAATGAAAAAATACTAAATGGGACGAGTCTCATCTCACTCAGTACTGTAGCTACAGTTCGAACATAGAAAACGGTATGTTAAGCAAATTGCGGTAGGCGCTCTTGTTAAAAAAAATCAAAGTGGTCTAATTGAGACAGTTTTTAGTGTGGTAAAAAGTAACGATTGCAAAAAAGTAATGAGATTTTATTAAGCATACCATGTAAGGTAAGCGTAGCGACAACTGCAAAGCCACCCCATTCATTATTAAGTTTTCCTTCTTCTTTCGTAGGCTTAGTACGAGCGAAGTTTCCCCCTAGCTTGCTTTTAAATCAATGGGTTGACATGGGGTTATGACGTGAGTTATGTATTCTTACTACATCAGTACTCGAAAATGGCATATGGTCTTTACCTATGAAATTGCCGTTTTGTATTAAGATTTTATCAGAAGTTAGACTTTTCATAGTAACGTTTTCTTAGATTTTTAATAATTATTAAACATAATAGAATAAAATTTGGTATAAGTAATGGCGCACACATTTCAGCTAACTATTGTATATAAAACAAAGAAAAAAAGTATCAGGGAAGAAGTTACAATTAAACAAATGGGAAAATCCGCTGTTTTAAATGAACCCATGTTCACAGGCTTATTAATAATCCAAAAATTAATTATTTTTATTTATTATCTTTTGTTAGATGTTGGTAATATCCTATATTTTCTAAATAACAAAAATTATTTATAAGTACAATATATGTTTTCAAGAATGTAGAGTCTCTTTAGACTCTACATACATGACATTACATTTTTATTTCTGCACAGTCTTAACTGTGCAGAAATAAAACGTCAATTTCATAGGTAAAAATTTAAAAGAAATTGATGAATTTAAAGACCTATTATAAGTAAGTTTAAAAAGTAATTACTAAAGAGTACGTGACGTAGGTAATCAAATAATGTTTAATAAGTATGTAGATACCTATTTAATAAACAAATTAAATTAAATTTGTCTATAGATACATTACATTTTTTATCTACATGTAATAAATTAAAATCTTCCATACGCGTGACGCACATGTTAATGAAGGACTTACCTTATTTATTGGCATAACTTGTTTTTTTTTTAATATTTACTTGTTTTCTGTTAAATATACTTATTGCTGTTTAAATCACACTTCATTAAATAGAACGTAAATGATTTCTCGACTTGTTACCAGAGATAAGCAGAGATTACTAACCACCTACTTTTAAAATTTATTATTAAACATAATATACAAAACGAAATTTATAGATCGATAGAATTTAAGCGGAATAGGTAGTATTTCTAAAACATCTCTCCGATTTTCTCCCAATATACCTAAAAGTGGGACCCCTTTTTAAGTATCTACAATATCTTGGTAGCGCTCGGCTGTGCAAGTACTGAATTAAGAGGGTTTTCACTTCACGAAGTTCACACTATAATCTACTCGAAAAACCAAGTAATAATAATTATAGTGTTCAAAATAAGCGCCCTCTAGATCCAAACTAAGCAAAATTTGCTTTACAAATTATAGAACGGATGAACTGAAACGCAGGTCAATTCTAGTAACATACAATTTAATTCAACTTAATTTTAACATTTTTTAAATTCAATTTTTAATTAATCCAAAAGTGGTATTCTGGTCCTCAAACATTTCGTTATAAATAAAGTTAAATGATAAAATAAAAGTCAAGTTTGACGTTTCTGATTACATGAACTCTCACTTTAAAAATTAAATTATAAATACAAGAATACTTATTGTGTGACAATTTGACAACTAAAAGTTAAAGGTACGAGGAATTAACATGCTGCTTAAAGTGAACCTCTACATTGCCGGTAACATCTTTAATCACTACTCCACATAATTTCCTGCCAATACAAACATGTCTCACATATTCATTCTCAAATAGCATTCTACGAAATAGTTAAAATTTTCTAAGAAATCTATTTATTTCCATTGACATCGCAGCCTTTTGCGGTTTTACTTACATAATACGTACTATACAAATGTAAATAATATTTTAACCTCAATGAGGTTACATTTGCACGACCATAAATTAGCACATAGCTAATAAATAAGTGCTAAGAATATCTTTTGAATAGAATTTTAGCTACACCATCTTAGTATTTAAAAAAAAAAATTTTTCAAATCGGTCTAGCCGTTTTCGAGAAATCAGGTAACAAACACAAAAAATAAAAAAAAAAAAAATACAACCGAATTGAGAACCTCCTCTTTTTTGAAGTCGGTTGATAAGCAAGAAAAACTCACAATTGTGAGTTATTATAGTTGTTATTGGGTGTTTACTATGTATAATATGTATTTATTTACCAAAAGAAGTATTTAAGTAGGTTTATCCGTTGTCTAGTACCCATAGTACAAGCTTTGCTTAGTTTGGGACTACATGGCGTTCTGTGAATGTGTGAGGAATATTTATTTATTTATTTTAATTGAAATTGGTTAGAAATTTGCCTAAAAAAGCTTAGGTATAACTAGAATTTTAAATTTTGGAAAATATAATTTAATACATACGTCGTCTCTGCCTACCCCGGCCGGGATAAGGCGTGAGTTTATGTATGTATGTATAATTTAATACACTACTTAATTTTAATGTTCTACTAAAAACAGTTTAATTGCACCATTAAAAGTTTACTGTTACGCAATCTAGATGGCGCTGTCACAGTTAAGTGAAAAAATGAGGTTACCGGCATTTAGTGATTCAAGGACTCATGTAGCGGTCAACAAAGGTATGTGTGACTGGGATGCATCCAGCAAAGAAGAAGATAATTACAGGGAACCCGATACTAATTCGAAACTGACTGTATCATCTGTGTGGACATTCATAGGTTGGTATGATTATATTTTCAACCGACTTCAAAAAAGAGGAGGTTCTCAATTCGGTTGTATTTTTTTTTTTTTTTTTATTTTTTTTATTTTTTTTTTTTGTGTTTGTTACCTGATTTCTCGAAAACGGCTAGACCGATTTGAAAAATTTTTTTTTTGTTCGATTGGGTATACTTCCCATTTGGTCCCATTGTCACCAGATCTGGATCTGGATGACGGGATCCTAGAGAAATCGAGGGCATCTCTTGAAAATTGTAGGGACGCATTATGTAAAATGTTGTCATATACGTGCATCTCTGACGTCACTACCAAATAGTCAAGAGTCAGAACTGGTCTGATGCTGGAGACCACAGAGAGTCGAGGGAACAACTCAACGGCATATAGCAGCTACCTTGTGTTTGGGCTTATTTTAATTGTATTGATGAAAACTTTACGAAACTTGACACAAACATGATCTGATGATGAAGAAGACTGAGGGTCGAGGGAACTCCTCAACGGTATGTAGCAGCTACCTAGTGTTTAGGCTTATTTTAATTGTATTGATGGAAACTTTACACAACTTTACACAAACATGATCTGATGATGAAGACGACTGAGGGTCGAGGAAACTTCTCAACGGTATATAGCAGCTACCTAGTGTTTGAGCTTATTTTATTCGTATTAATGAAAACTTTACACAAACATGATCTTATGATGAAGACGACTGCAGAAATTTATTTAATACGAATCTTAGAAATTGTTATCAGCATGGTTTTTAACCGACTCCTGTTGAAGTCGGTTTTTTAATTAGAAAATTATAATTATTCATCATAACAGCCCACTAATGTCCTACTGCAGGGACGGGCCTCCTCCCATGACGGAGGGATACTTGGCCTACTAATACCACGCTGGCCAAACGGATTGGTATAGGGTTTAATTAAAAAAAGTTTTCCATCTTTTTATTACATAAAGATAATATTCACGGATAGTCCCTTAGTCGGTTTTTACGACACCCATGGGATGAGATGGGGTGGTGACATATTGTATTCTTACTCCGTTTCGCATTCCACTACACGGAATGTTGCTATGATTATATTTTAATTATTAGTTTTAAAAAAAACGTAGGAAATAAAAGATGGCTCGTCACAGGCAGATATTCCCTAAAATCAGTATGGCACACTCAGATAGGATAGGTACTGTCTATTTGTAAAGGCACGTTCATTCCCATGGGAGTATATAGTAAGTAAGTATACCATATTATGATTGTCTGATCTGATGTATTGTATTCTGTAACCTTGTATTTAACAATGTAATCTCACGTATGTAATCAAGCATCACATTGTAACTTTCCATTACAGATGAATACTCGTAGGTCAGAAGACACTGTTAGGTATATTCAACTAATAATGTTTTCTAATACTTAAGTAAGTATAATTGAACTCAAAATGCTTTATTGGTTATGCTTAGCAAGTCTCTTTCATTACAACTGAGGCACTTCACACAAGTATCGCTAGATGGCGTTGCGTGTATGAGTTGAATTACATGATTCTTATTCTCTGTATCTTATGTTTATTTGAGACTCAGACGGTTTTAGTGGAGGCCATTTGCCCCACCACAGCCCGTGTGCAGTAGCAGAGGTCCCAGGCAACCAACTATACGTTCTCAACAAAAAAAAATCCCGGACTTTTGGAAGGCAGTGCATTGATAATAAAATATAAAGGGTCTTCAAGAGAAACCTAATCTAGTTAGGGATGCTGGATTTAATTATTTGCGATTTGAACATAATCATCATAACAGTCCATTAATGCCCCCTGCAGGGACGGGCCTCCTCCCGTGACGGAGAGGTACTTGGCCTACTAATACCACGCTGGCCAGACGGATTGATAGGGTTTAATTTCAAGTATTCCTTCTTTTTATTCCGTAAAGATAATATTCACGGATAGTCCCTTAGTCGGTTTTAACGACACCCATGGGATGAGATGGGGTGGTAACATATTGTATTCTTACTCTGTCACATATAATTACAAACGCTAATTTTTATTATCTCGAAAAGATATGGTATTCGGCATTCCTGTGACGTGAACACGCGCGTAAGCCTTAAATGCAAGGAACACATACTACTTATTACGTTCTCCTTGAATGATATTTAAATAAGTTATGCGTAGAAGATAAAATCATGACATGTGATTATTTTATCTGATGAAGTGAGAAAAGAGTAAACATGGCTAATTCCTTAGGCTGATTACCATCAAATTTATGGGTCAAGGTAATTATTATGTGTGTTTTAGATTTTATTTTTAAACAGCATGTCATAATTCTCGTTCCTTGAAATCGTAAAAAATTCGGATAAGTTAACTTTTAGTTGTCAAATTGTCACACAATAGGTAAAACAATTTGACAACTAACAGTTAATAGCATGGATCATGACACTTCTTGATAAATGACATTACGAGCCCCTCGACAAGACACTGGCAAAATATGTGAAGTTTCACATGAGGCCATTCACGAAGAAGTCAGGTCAACTAAACCGATTTTTTTTTGTTGGTTATTTTTTTGTTGTTTATAGAACCTGATAAAAAAGTGTGAATATGGGACCAGGAAAAATACTTTGACTTTAGTGGTGGGGCAAGAGCTTTACAATACAAAGCCTCCCTTTCAAGACCTGTCATAGCTCAGGAACTCCACGTAAGTACCATAAGGATAATATTATAAGAACTTAACTATACTTAAAGACCAAGATCGTGACTTGTACGCTATATGCTATGCGCTATAATATGGCTGCGCAAATGGTAGGACCCAGGTGTTTTCTTTGTTTCTGGACATACGTTCGTTGGCACGTACTGTATGTGGCAAATAAGTAAGTACTTTCTTTTAATTAATCTTTCCCACTGCAGGGATGGGTCTCCTGCCGTGACGGAGGGATACTTGGCCTACTAATACCACGCTGGCCAGACGGATTGGTATAGGGTGTAATTTCAAGTTTTCGTTCTTTTTACTTCGTAAAGATAATATTTACGGTTAGTCCCTTAGTCGGTTTTTATGACACGCTAGGATGAGATGGGGTGGAGTGGAGACATAGTGTATTTTTACCTACTCCGTCACCACAAGGACAGTGAAATTAATCTTTGCTGTTCTGTTATTATTCATTCAACAAATTCAAGTAGACATTTAATGTTCTAGAACAATTTCTCTTTCTAAATATAAATGCAAGTACACTAATTACGCTGTTAAAATCTCGCCTCAACGGTTGAGCGATGGTGCGAAATAATGTTACACTTGATGTAAGAGGACCTGTCGGCCTAGTTTACCTGATAACGCTTAATTAAAACTGATAACGTATGTATATGATGGATTCATCAGTCCCTGTAATCAATTACGAAATTGTTGGGTGTGATGGGTATGATAAGGGGTAAATATTTTCCGTAACTTAATACTACAGTTCTTTTATCCTATCGCGCTGTCGTAAAAGCTGATTAAGGGAAAATTTTCGAGCACTATTACTATAAAACAAAATAAGGAACACTTGACTTACAACATAGACTCCTGCCCAGCATGCTATTATTAATTTTTGGTCTGTCTTTACAGACTGCCAAATATTTGTTCTTTATATAGAAAGGGGATAATTTCCCCACTTTATATCCATATCCTTGTGGTGACAGACTAAGTTACTTGACATTGACTAATTATATAAAATGTCACCTACTTTTATGTTGCCCTTACTATGTAGCCAAGGGAATAAAAAAAGAAAAAAAGGAAAATGTAAAGGGTTATATCCTTGCAGTAGGACATTAAAGGCAGTAAAAAGAACATGCAGTACTTCCGTAACCGTGTTTGCCCTCCCACAAAGCTAAGAAACCAAATCTAAACCATCAAATCAAATCTAAACCATTTATTCAACTAGGTTACACAGTAACACGTAAGGTTAAGTTACTATCAAGTCTATACTTAAAGCCCAATAATTGGCGTGGTCTAGTAAGTGCAGGAGGTCACGGTTCGATTCCCAGATAGACCAATTACTGCCTTGGTGCCAAAGCAGTAAATGTCCTATGTAATTGGCAGTGTTGGCCGGCGTGGGTGAGATCGCGGGTCCCATGAAAGAATATTATTTGTACGATCCACTAATATTTGTGTTGAGCTTGGATTAACTTTAAGTCCGATAATTTCATGTCTATAAAATTACCCGCAAAAAAAGGTTCTTGGGATGCAGTAACGTTTTAAAAATAAAAACTATACAATTTACATGTGTGATCCACAAATAGGCTGTTATGAACTGCACAATGGATTAAACATTATAGTAACATAAGCCTATAATAATGTATTCCCGGAAGAGATAAATATAATTATTCAACAAACTTATTTTATCTGTATTATGCAGTCATATGCAGAGCTGAGTCACTTCCATGCACGGACGTATACTATAACTGGATCGCTTACTACTATTTCTTTTGATTACAAATTTGATCTCTAAGTTGATAGACATATGGTTACTTTTCCGCTATCAATTGTAAAAGTAGAAAAACGAGCCAAGTGAGAGGACTGAAGTCGTAATGCGTCCTTGTCTAGCAAGTATGCCAGTGTAAAATAAAAACTGTTGTGGTAGAATGGTACATTTCTCAAAATCGGAAATAGTACGTTTTAATTAATATTGACCAATAAAATATGTCTATAAATTGATACATTTTTTTACACTTATGTAGATGTGCATAGGCGAAACATATAATAAAAATAAGCTCATTGATACTTTTTGTAGAATTACCTCTTTCAAAATTTGTCGTTAGACAAAAACAATAGGGGAGGTGGGCCTAAAACGGGTATGCTAAGGGAGAAGTACAATAAAAATGTCTTAGAAAAAAAATTAGAACTTCTGTTTTTACTTCTCAAAAATGTAATTAAGAAAGAACCTAAAATAAGAACAAACATAAACATTATCTTTATAATTTCAACAAAAACATAAAACATAGTGGTGGAGAGGCATTGCAACTGGAAAGCGCACATCGACGATTTATACTCGAGAATTCACAGGTTTGTGTATGTATACTACATAGACTATTCAGTGTGGCAGGCGCAGACGCAGCATTGCTGGCTTACCATGGTTATGTATCATCTGTACTGCGCTACGGCATTGTGATATGGGGTAATTCCGTAGAGTTTACTAGAGCCTTTCAAGCACAGAAAAAATGTGTTAGGTCAATTTGTGGATCAGAGCCTCTCGATAGTTGTGTACCATTATTTAAAAAACTAAAGATCCTGCCACTGCCATCTTTATATATATTTGAAACCTGTATATTTGTACATAAAAATGGATATTTATTTGAAAAACACAATGACGTGGTAACCAGAGCTAGTCGTAGAATTTATAAACTAAATGTACCAAAACAAAGAATCAACCTATTTTCTAACAATGTGTATTGCATGTCAATCCGTATTTATAACAAGTTACCTGATTTTTACAAATGTCTGAATCTGACCACCTTCAAAAATAAATTATTTCTATTACTTATTGAAAAATGCTATTATTGTACTAAAGACTTTCTTCATGACAAGTCTATATGACTTACTACTGACGAGAATTTGTTTCAATATTTGACATGTACCTTTAATTATATTTCCAATTAATTTAAATAAGGCTAAATGTTTTCAAATATTTGTACGCTGGAAACAGCAGAATATCATGGCGCTATAATATTGTTATACCTAATATCTCTGTAACCATATTCTGACAAATAAATGCATTATTATTATGTTTCTCTTGTCCATAATACTCGGGTCTATTGGAGACCCGGTTCTTTGGAAGGTATACATCGGGCCGAAGCCAAGACAAAGAGGCCCTTTAAGAGATATTTAATCTGGTAATGGGCAGGGCAGATACAATCTCTGAACGCACAATATGATACACCCAGAGATGGTCCCTGCCAAGTGCAAAAACTATTGTAGTGCATCTCAAAGGATGCAATGCAATTATTATTATTTTTATTTACAAAAAAAAACTTAAGTTTTAGGCGGGGTACCCGTTTTAGGTCCACCTCCCCTACGTCAGGCTAACCTAAAACCTTTCGGTCGGCACATAATTATTGCGATTGTGTTATTTTGACGTATTTCGTGTGAAAATGGTGCACTTTTGTTGCGTGAATGGTTGCAAAACAGAATGGTATCCAGGTTGTGGCGTATCTTTCCATAGGTAAGTCAGTTATTAAGATTTATCGTTAGTTTGAAGTAGAGTGACCACACTATCGCGCAAAAAAGAATAATATTATACTTTTACTTCATGTAAATTTTATTGCTGTACAGGATTCCTAAGAATGAGTCTGCAGCAGAGAAGTGGAAAGAAGTTATACCTGGCAAATTAACTAAAACGTCAGTTGTATGCAACTTGCATTTTAAAAATGAAGATTTTGTCAGCGAGTCAAAAAAACAGGCAGCACAGGTAAGCAGGAACCACATTTTCTTCATAAAAAGTTGATTATTACGGTGAAATATTATTTTATTATTATTACGGTGAAATTTTAGCGCTGGTTCAAAAGCTCAAAACTTTTTCTTTATTCAGAAAACAATATAATATTATTATAAAATACTTTGTAAATTGATTAATTCTTTTTTTATTTAAAGTCACTTTATCTAATTTATTGTTTTAGGTTTTTGCTGCTGAGAAGACTATTAATGTTCTTAGTAACATAACATTATTTCAACCTTCTACATCGGAACATTCTGAACCTCCTGAGAAAAAGCAGAAAATACAACAAAAATTGGAAAAATCTATTCAAACTGATGACTTAGTATCATCACCTCGAAAAAAGAAATTAAAAAGGGATATCAAAATTCTATCTCAGCGTTTGAAAAGGCGGAATAGTAAAATTAATAACCTAAAATCATTACTTTCATTAAAAAAGAAATGTAATAGTTACTTGGAAGTAAAAGACATGATCGAACTGAATTTTGGAAATATTCACGAAAAAATAGATGAAACAAAATCTAGCCGAGGAATTAGATACAGCGACGGCTTAAAGTCATTTGTTTTGAGTTTGTACTACTATTCAGGAAAAGCTTACATGTTTTTAGGAAATAAAATCAGTCTTCCGCACCCTGCCACTTTACGAAGAATGTTATCAACACATAACTGTAATGTAGGATTCATGTCCGAAGTCTTTAATTTTCTTAAAGTGAAAGCAGACCAGTCTAAGGATATAATTAATGTAGTTCTTATATTTGATTCAATGTCAATCAAATTAGGCAAGAGATATGACGAAAAAAATGACAAATGGTGGGGTAAAATAGATATTGGTGGTATCGTTCCCATTGATGCTGAGAAGTTAGCCTCAGAAGTATTAGTTTTTCAAATCGTTTCACTGAAAAAAAAATTAAATGTCCAATAGGATATTTTTTTGTAGATAAGATATCTGCTGAAATTCAGGCACAATTAATTTCTACTGCGTTAAGAATGTTAGCCGAAATTAATATAATTGTTCGATGTTTGACATCAGATGGTGGTGATGGACTAATGCTTCTTTTTTTAGGGTTCCGCAGAATAAAATGTTGTTTTTCTAAAATATTTTTTTCCGGCAGCTACTTACAGCCTGTTGCGATCACTGATTTAGAAACGATAACGGTGGTTAAGCAACTTCGGCGATGTCATTCCATAGATGGGCGACCACTCAGTGGTATTTCATCTGACCGTGCTTCGGAGGGGACAAAACTCCGGTCCCAGTTGTCGTTGTAGGATACAGTCGTTATGTCACGTCATAGGCCTTTTTATAGGGTTCCGCAAAATAAAAAATGGTTAACTTTTGTACATTTTTTTTGTGAACGAAGTCGCGGTTTACAGCTCGTACTAAATAAAAAGGTATTACAATAATGCAAATAGATAATTTAAGATAGGTAGGTCACTTCAGTATCATCCCATCGTGCGATAGTTGGACTCGCACTTGACCGGTTTATTAATAATCATTTATAAAATAGCTAGTTGTTAATAAAGTTCTGTCAATAATTTCTTGTTTTATTTCCTTTGGCAATCCCATCCAATAACTAAAACTAAATCACACCTACAGTCGTCGGCAGCAGTAGTACCTATCCGCACTGACAATCTATTTTACAGCATCCCTACATAAAGAAAAATATCATGGCAGACTTTCCGAGAAAATTATATTTTATGCATACCCTACTAGAAAATGACATATTATAGTATACGTTCGTGGAGTTAAACGGTCGGCCTATAGAAAAGGACGCACTACGACTCTAAACTTCTCTTTCGGCTCGTTTGTTTTTTGGCAGTGCGCTGTCCTGTTATAGTATACGTTCGTGCTTCCATGCGGTCTTTGCTCTGGTGGCCAATAGACAATACTATCTACTTTTTTATCAATGGTGGCCAATAGACAATACTATCTACTTTTTTATCAATGACAGTAATCAACAACAGGCACACAGCCAGTTGAAATCAATGATTCATAAAGAATATCACTGGTTAAGCAGCATCGACGAGGTAATTCCATAGATGGGTGACCACTCAGTGGTATGTCATCCTTGCTTCGGAGGGTGAGGTACCTTACGTAAAATGTTCTACTGTACTTTTGTCTTAAATTTAAATACTAGTATAACTTTCCTAAGAACAACGAAAAGCGTCAACCACGACAGTTTATATGAAATTTCCAGCTAGTTCATATTCAAATTAGCACTCAAATGTATCAAATATCTTTCATACTTAAACACTTCGCAATAAGGGTGAAATTTCTTTAAAATATTTGTACAAAAGACATTAAACAAATTAGAAACCGTGACGCCCCACACATACGAGAATGGGTCTTATCGCAATACAGTCGTAATATAAACTAACTTTTCACATATTAATATGGACGAGAAAGTGTTAGTACTTAATTAAATATATAATTGTTGATGTCTTTATCACGAATCATCGTACAATCATCACATGGACAAGGAACTCTCCTAAGCCCTTCTACTTCAAACTCTCTGGAGCTGCAGTTGCGATTAACAGCTGTCTATTTCGCGGTCTCAAATTCTAATCCCATGCAGGACAATTAATTGTGTAAATAAATAATAAATAAAAAATCCTCACACATTTACACATCGCCATCTAGTCCCAAACTAAGCAAAGCTTGTACTATGGGTACTAGACAACGGATAAACATACTTAAATACTTTTTTTTTGTAAATACATACTTAGAAAACACTCAGACCAATGTAAACAATCATGTTCATACACACAGAGATTTGCATTGAGCGGGAATCGGACCCGTGAGTGACTCATAAATTATTGTCCTGTGCCTGGATGTCCTTCCTTTCTATTAAATAAAGTTCAGCGTTGTATTTATTAGACACAAAGGACATAACAGACTAGTGTCTGTGTATGTGTATGTCTTGTGTCTGTATGTATTTATGTCCGTTCAATTATGACATCCTAAACAACTAGACCGATTTTACAGTTAGAGGAGCCATTAGATTCGTATTCTTTTCCGGAGTCTAATAGGCTGTGACGTCAGCGAAAAACCAATATGGCGTACGTTAACTGTCAAAAATGGCACATCGTTATAACTTCCTGCAGACTAAACGGTTGAATCTATTTTTAAATTTGATGTGCCTTTTCCCCTCTTAAATATATTATTTTATAGACGACCTCTGTGGCGTAGTGGTTATATAACATGACTCCTACGCAGAGGTCTCGGGTTTGATTTCCGCTTAATGCAAATCTTTGTGTGCATGAACATGATTGTTTGCATTGGTCTGGGTGTTTTCTATGTATAATATGTATGTATTTACAAAAAATAAAAATAAGTATGTTTATCCGTTGTCTAGTACCCATAGTACAAGCTCTGCTTAGTTTGGGAACAGATGGCGTTGTGTGAATGTGTGGAGAATATTTTTTTTTATTTTGATTCATTTTTTTAAGTACAAGACAATATTAGGGAATCGAACCTAAAGGAAAGGGTGAATACGGTATCGAAATTCAAGCAACAGATGGTAATTTAGACGTTATTTTGTCAGCATTGATTTGCCGCTACTTTACGCTACGATTGAAGGAAGTGGAAGATACTGCTTCGTAGGAAGAAAGGAATACATGTACCTGAAGATTATACCACAATTTAATAGTTTAGCAAAGAAAGAGATTATGGAGTTTGTAGGATTATTTTTTAAATTACTAGGCCACCATTCTCCGTGTGGTGACGGAGTAAGAATATGTCACCACCCTATCTCATCCCATGGGTGTCGTAAAAACCGACTAAGGGACTATCGTCACGAAATAAAAAGAAGGAAAACTTGAAATTAAAACCCTGTACCAATAAGTCTGGCCAGCGTGGTATTAGTAGGCCAAATATCCCTCCGTCACGGGAGGAGACCCGTCCCTGCAGTGGGACATTGATGGGCTGTTATGATGACTAGGCCACCCGATTCCTTGTCTCGTTAAAGAATCGAATTTGTCCATTGCTTTGCTTTTACCCTAGAGCCGCTAACTCTCATAATTTTCACTCGATTAAAAGATTCATCATAATCATCATAACATCCCATCAATTTTCCACTGCAGGGACGGGCCTCCTCCCGTGACGGAGGGATATTTGGCCTACTAATATCACGCTGGCCAAACGCATGGGTTTATTTTCATATTTTCCTCCTTTTTATTTCGTAAAGATAGTAGTTACGGTTATTCCCTTAGTCGGTTTTTACGACACCCATGGGATGAGATGGGGTGGTGATAGTATTCTTACTCCATCACCACACGGAGAATTAAAAGATTGATGTAAATTAATGTCTAAATTAGATTTAAATGCTAACTATCTTAACCGAGGCTAATCTTATATTACAAGGTACTTACATTGTTATGTATAACAAAAAAATAAATCGGTTAATTTTAATCTTCGTTTCATACACACATCACAATAGTAATTATTTGAAGAATTCACTGTAAATGAAGGTAATTATTGTGAAATGCGGCCATCATTAATTATGTTATTTTTTTTTATATTTCCTGTAACCTCGACGTGGTACTGTGTAAATGTAAAGGTTATTATACCTAATTATTATGTTTTTACATACTCGTAGATATCAACAAAACTAAATTGCCTATAAAAGCAACTAAAGAAAAAAATAATTATAAGAGAACTAGGCACTTATATTAAAACCCTTCCCCAATTAGTCTGTTCAGAAAGGTATTTAAGTATGTATTAGGTATTTAAAATGTTTTATTTGTATGCTGTTGGTGTACCTTACTTAAATAAATAAATAAAATAAATAAATAAAATAAGTATGTCAGTCAGGATTCCCTCCTTCAATAGAGGAAGCTTGTTCCTAGAGTATTACATATTATTGGACTCTTTAGAAAGGCAGATTTTAATACAAACTAGCTGACCCGTGCCCTCTTCGATGGGCGGAAAAAAAACGGCATTTTTTAAACATATTTCATTATTGCTCCACTCCTATTAGTCATAGCGTGATACTATATAGCCTATGACACTCCCCGATAAATGGACTATTCAACACACAAAGAATTTTTGAAATCGGTTCATTAGAGCCAGAGATTACCCCCTGCAACGTCACAAACAAACAATCACACAAACTTTACCTCTTTATTACATTAGTATAGATATAATAAAAAACAATTATAAATATTCGAGCTTTAGTTTTTCGGAATAAAGTGAAAAACAATGAGCGATGAGTTTGTAGCTTGAGGCAAAGATCGCACAGTGCGTCTTCTAAGTATTCACCTCACTTCTGAGGCGCACTTACTCATCAGACAAAATAACTCACACATTCTATACTTTTTCCTCAAATATATTTTGTACATAAAGCCTCAATTTTCCCCCTATGACGTCATTTGTATGTAAACACAGCTATAATGATGTAGATAACATTCAATTATAAACGTTATCATAAAGTTGAGTTATCGCAACGCTTAATAGCATATGAGTGATACCGTTACACCAGTTTATACATACATACATAAACTTATATGTATATACTACAGTTTATGTACTATGTTAACTTATAGAGGTTGTAAACAGGCACAATGTAAATTGAATTTAATATAAAAGGAATAAACGCTGTTTTTAAATAACAATTATTTACTTATAATGCTATAATGCTTCGAAATAATAAACAATATTTTTTTTTAGGCATGGTTCTAAACTCTGTCTTTGGAAAATATGTCCCGAGACCATGATCCCAATATTTTTTAAAACGAACTAGTCACCTAGTAATTGCAACATAGTTCTAGGTCTGTTTGCCTTGCTTACTTATGTTCTTAAATATATTATGTATTTTTTTTTAAATAAATAAGGAAATGAGATATATAAGGGAATGAAAAGGATATTTTAAAATTAATTCTATACGAAACGGCCTGTAATAAGTTCCGCTTATCATTAATAGGCCAATCACTTAAAGAGGCACGTCCTTGCAATGTTACATTAAAAGATCAAGTTAATCATTAAACCTAGTTCTAAATTCTACTTAAAGCGGTATTTAACAATTACTTACGGTAAATCCGTACTTAACGTCACTAAACAGATAGATTAAGAAGTTTATCTCACGAATGTGATTCACTTTTTATTGGTAACCGGCAAGTTTGTTAACTTTGAAGTATGCGTAGAAAAATGTCGTAATTAAAGTCGTTTTTAGCTGTGAATTAAATTATTGTTGAAACTAAAATATACATTAAATAATATTTCATTATTAAACTATATTATATTAGAGTAAGTCAAGTATCATTCCTTCACGGGAGAAGGCCCGTCCCTGCAGTGGGACATTAATGGGCTGATAAGATGATGAATATTTTATTACATTGAATCTTAAGGTGGAGGACACGAGGGTGGACTTCACATCATCAATGCCAGAGCACAGCTAATCCGCAACCCCTAGGGCACAAGCTGTTATGTCCCACATCTTAAAGGCAATAACAGTTTCACACTCTTGCCTAAACTTGCTTAAGGGGCGTAGCACAATAACGTAACGTAAACGGATCGGCACGCCTCGTCTTTTTCCTCGGTGTCAAACGTCAAAAATCCGATTACGTTACGATTCCGATTAAAGTGCGTTGCAGTAAGAAGTTTCATACAAATAATACTGAACGGCTCAAGTTGATACGGTGCCGATCCGTTTACGTTACGTTATATGTGCTACGACGACCCTTAAGCGGGCACAGCGATGGAAGCGACCTACACTGCCTCTTGCTGAAGAACCTGGTAAAGACGAAATTCGCTTGTACATTGTTTGTAATTTGTCTTCTGTACCTTCCTCTATTGTGTCAATACTCTTAAACAAGTTTCACTTTTAATTCTTATATTTTTCCCGTTGTGGCAGTGACCTGACCTTGGAAAAGGATGTCAAACCCACACTAACATTGATAATAAACTGTCTATCGTACTCGATGTAATTTAAAGTATTTAGAGTAACTGCAATAAAATATAATTTATTGATCGTTAATAAAAATATTCACGGATAGTCTCTTAGTCAGTTTTTACGACACCCATGGGCTGAGATGGGGTGGTGACATGTTGTATTCTTACTCCGTCACCAGACGGATATCGTATTTCAGTGAATATTATGTTTACGAAATAAAAAGAAGAAAAACTTTAAATAAAACCCTATACCAATCCGTCTGACCAGCGTGGTATTAGTAGGCCAAGTATCCTTCCGTCACGGGAGGAGGCTCGTCCCTGCGGTGGGACATTAATGGGCTGTTATGATAATAAAAATATTGGCGTAGTTGAAGTAGTGATTTGTGTATTTGCCTGTCATATTTTAAGTCACGAGTATAATAATTTGAATCTAGGTTGTGTTCTTGCCTATTTCGATGGCGATCATTAAGTATTTCTTTTCTTTTAAGTCACGCGTCAGGGAAGGAAATGCTGCAGCTAGCTCCATTCAGAGATTTAATAAATATAACCAATCTTAATGCCATTTCCTAAGGTATCATTTACGCTTTCCAATAAAAACAGTTTTATCAAAATTAGTCAAGAAATTCCTCTGCCCGGCTATAAGGTAAGAAACATTATGAAGAAATACAAACCGATTGATTTTGGATTGACTCCAAAAAGAGAAGGCGTTTTCAACGGTCAACTAAAAATACTAATTAATAAACAATACAATACATACAAAAGGAAATACATACCGTTTATCTTTTACTGTACACAAGTTATCATGAGAACGTATCAAGATACTTTCCCACATTGATACCGTCATAATTGTATGTTTTGTGAAACTGTAATGTTTCCGCTGTTTATTGTACGAAGGAGAATCTATCATACTTATCAGGTCATTAAAATCCCACTATGAAAATAGCCATAGATGCCTTATACAGCGCCTAAGGAAAGTTCGTCTTGTTTATTTATTTATTTAATGGTACTTCAACGACTTACTCACTAGGGCATACATAAACAATAAATTACTTATAGTTTTAGGCATAGTGAGTTGGTCACTTACAGAAGTACACAACTCTCACAGTAAGATAAAGGGTAAGATAGCATTCTTGAATCTTCTTAAACGAAGGTACTTGGTACAGGGTTGTGAAGCTACTTGGTACATGGTACTAGGGAAATTACAAGTCTATGGGACGTGCCCTAGGATTATAGCTCGTGAAATTACAAAGCTACGGGACTTAATAGCTTATGTTCCGCAATGATAAAAGCCTCTTTTAGAGCTGTTTGTTGTCACTATATATAAGGGAAGGGTACACTATTAACTTAAACACAGTATTTACCATTTACACACTACTGCTTTGAGATGCATTACACGATTAAAGCGGCGTAAGTAATTAAAACAGAGTCTAGCTAAAAAGGGCCCCTATTAAAGACCTAGGCCTAAACGTATACTAAAAAAGTTTATGACATTGTTAACCAGTTACGTAGTACTAACTTGAATTTGGTACTAGATGACGTTGAGTGAATATGTAACGTATTTTATTACTTACAGCATAATACTTCAATTGATTATAACCGAGACTAAACGGAGGGTCACTTATTTAATTTGAGTCTATCACGAACAATATTGCACCCACTGACACCACACTTCCTTATGTCATCTAAATAAAAACAAGAATACAATAACAACTTTCTTATGTAATCGTAAGAAAAATGTTTCTGTTCTACGATTACCTACATAATAAGACTCCTTCTAAAGAATCTCCAAGCAGTACAGATCAATACAACACTCTTAGATCTCTTCAAAAAGGCCGCCTAAATCTGCTATACCAGCTTAATCCATCCCCAAGCTTATCTCATACCACACGTGACAAAGTTCTGCTACAATGTTATATCCGAGGTCAACTCTTAACATTATTTAGACCCATTATATACCTAGCATACACTTAAGAGATAAAAACAAAAAATAATTAACGTAAAATTCCGTTACGCTCTTCGATCTATACAAAGCAAAAAAACTTTCATGTACCTACGTCATATAAATTAAAATACGTAGATTTCGTATCTTAATCTTAAGAAAAAACAATGTTTTATAATCTATATTCTGAACATGCGAAGATTTTATCTGTGACGTCTCGTATGTCACAGATTATAAATACAGATTAATTATCCCGCGAACTTTCTCTCGCGACGAAAAGTTTCCGCCAATTTTCCAGATTATACAGATCACTATTATTGATTGAAAAATCGATTGTTTAGTTACACGTAACGTTGATCAATTATGCAAATATATCGTGTTTTATTTACATAATATGTCATAATGATGTCTCTGATTCATTGCGTGATGTAGCATCGTTAGATTTTTTTATATTTATGCTGTGTCAGCGACACTACACGAGTCATAAAGTGGCGCAATCTTAGAAAAGCCTATGTCCAGCAATAGACCAAAGTGGCATAGATAAATATAATAATAATAGTCACACATTCACTTGTTAAGGAATATTAATACCAATAATACAAAACATGTTGTGAAAGTTCCTCCAGGAAGCTACTCAAGTGACCGGGTAGACCCGTTTCCTAAGCTATCTAATGTGGCATTAAGTATAAATTAATGTGTAATTCTAAACATTATTGGAAGTTCTCCTTTTTCAAGGTATAAGAACAATAATAAATTGAGTTAAACTACCGCGCTGTGGCTTAAAGATGCAAAAGCGCCTCTCAAGCACAAAGTCGCAATACATCTCTATTTATTTTATTGTAATTTAGCTTCTAAATAAAATAATTACTTTCTTGCCCTTTCATTTTGATTATGGAAATCCTAAACGTATCTACTCCTTAATCCCATGAGTATTGAGGGAGTTGTCTTTATGAAATTAAATAAATCAGCAACTACTTTTGTTTATGGTATACATTTAATGACAATTTAGTAGACAACAACTGGTATTTTTTTATACGAAACATTTAATTTGTAATTGAAAAGTAAATTAATAACAGAAGGAAGTCACATGTTCCTATATAAATCACGCAATTTCAACACACACATAAAAATACTCAAAGATGAACCAAACACACTTACTGCTTTATAATAAGGTATATTTTCGAATGTAATTTTAAAGTTTGATCTACGATACACCTGCTTCCGTACATGGTTGTTATAGACAAATAATTTAATTAGTTGAAAGTTACCGTGGTGAATTATTAAAGTTTTTTGTTGGCCCACCGGACGGAATTACGTAGTTTTTTGTACATGGTAAATTAAAAGACTGCTTGTAGTTAAATTATTTCGACGACAAAAACTGTAGGTATGTTGATTCTATTCTTATGATTTTTGAAATTGATTATTCAAAGTTTGATATTATTTATTCAAACAAAAGTTTATTTAGTTTAATTTCATAACAGCAATAGGTACAGTCACGAGCATAAATATATTACTATGGGCAGGTCAGCAATAACATCTGACATTTCAATGAGTTCAATAATATCTCTCTGCACGAACGCAGCATAAACATCTGATCACTCATTGGCAACATATAATTCTGACAGGCCACAAAGCAAAAATATGTGACGCGCCACTTTTCTCAAAAATATCTGACATGTCGTCTCGTGCAAATATATCTGACATTTGATATTTTCTGTATTTCTGCAAGAATTGGTGTGTTCTAACAGTAGCGTGCATTAATATCTGACTTCAACATGGCGGCATTAATATCAATTACCTTTCTGCAATTTAAATTTATTTGATATAATTTGAGTATTTACATAAAAATAGTTGGTTTATATTATATTTATTTATTTTAATAATTAAAATGTATATTATTCCCATTTATTTACTTTAAGTAAATATTTTTTCATGATTTCATTTGAAGTGGTAATAATACCTAGTCGGGTCGTAAGTTCTGTCAAAAACTTTTAATGTGATTAATGATACAGTTTTTGATAATTGTTTAAAAATTATATATGAAATGAAAGGTAATTAAATGCACAATCCAAATTTATTTACATTATTCAAAATGCCCTCCCCCATTTTGAATACATGCCCGTAATCGACGCGGCCAGTCGTCGATCGCAGCACGCACCACATTCATGTCTATTTCTGCCGCTGCTTTAACCAGAGATGCTCGGAGAGACTCCAAATTCTGATGAGGTTTAGCACAGACAATCTCCTCCAAATGTTGCCATATCTTGTAGTCCAGTGGATTTAGATCTGGACTAGAAGAGGGCCAGTCTTCATGACCAATGAAGTTAATTCCTCGGGCGGTCAGCCAGTCTTGCGTGCTTCGTGCCCTATGAGCTGGCGCAGAATCCTGCTGGAATATCCAGTGTCTGTTTTCGAACATTGTTTGGGAAAGAGGTTCCACTATGTTCGTTAGGACGGTATTTTGGTATACAACGGCACTGGTTTTTACACCTTTTTCACAAAAAAACACCTCAGTTAATCCTGTATAGGAGACTCCAAGCCAAACCATGATTGACGAAGGATAATGCCCACGCTGCACCCTTGGAATACGCGCGCTTGCTTCTTCACTGCTATGGGCATACACTTTGTCATTTTGTTTGTTGTAGCTTTCTTCGATGTTAAAAATTTTTTCGTCGGAAAACAAAATTTCGCGGTATTTTTTTCCCGCGTACCGCCTTAACAAAGCTCGGGATCTTTCCAGCCTAATTTTTTTCAAACGCTCATTCAAAAAATGTCCGGTCTTTTTACGATAAGCTCGTAGTCCTAGGTCTTCATTTAACACTCTTTTAATCGTGGTTCTGCTTAGGCCCATCTGAAGAGCTAAGATTTTTTGCTTCCGGACGGGATTTCGTTGAATTCGCGCCTTCACGGCTTTGATGACCGCTGGTGTCCTAACTGTGCGAGGTCGGCCGCTCCTCTTACGATCTTCGAAGCTTGAATCTTCAGTGTACCGTTTGATAGTGCGATAAACAAACCGTAGTGTTATTTTCAATTTTTTCAGAAAGTTGAAAATCTCTGTTGGCGCGTAACCACAGCGGTGCAACGCGATAACCGCGACTCTATCTTCCTTTTGCGACCACTCCATATTTGAAAATGAATAAAAATGATTACTTTCTTTATATTTGAAAAGGGCGAATGTTCTATTTTTAAAATTAGTCGAAGCATATGTGGCCAGTATTCGAAGATAAAAAAAATATGGATGTGACAGAACTTACGACCCGACTAGGTATATATAAATTCTAAAATTATAAGTAGGTATATTTTATTTGTATAAAGTATAATTATAACAGCATAGGTATAAATAATAATAACAGGGACGTAATTATACTTTTACTGTTTTCATACATAAGACATTCATATTTGGATACTATTATTATTCGTAAATAACATAATGATATATTTTTATATTTTTTATTGCTCCTATTTATTATACTTACCTAATTTAAATTTAATTGATATAATTTGAGTATTTACATAAAATAGTTGGTTTATATTATATTTATTTATTTTAATAATTAAAATGAATATTATTCCTATTTATTTACTTCAAATAAATATTTTTTCATGATTTAAATGTATGTAGTAGGTAATTACATCTATATTCTAACATAATATGTATATTTTATTTGTATAAAGTATAATAATAACAATATATATGGACAATATATTAAATAATAAAAATAATAACAGGGACATAATAAAAATAGTAATTATACCTTCACTGTTTTCATCCATAAGACATTAATATTTCGATACTATTATTATTCGTAAATAACATAACGATATATTCTTTATTTGTTATTGGTCCTATTTATTATTCTTTCTGTTATACATTGGTCCTACGTTTATGTTATTAGTCTAAAACCTTCTTTGTTAAATGGACTATTTATGCATAAAAAATATTGGAGACCCCTCACACGGTCTACCAACGACTTGGTTAAAGAGGCGGGAAACCGATGCATGAGGGGGCACAGGATCACGAAAGGAGATATTTGGAGGAGGCCTATCTCCAGCAGAGGACGTCAATTGGCTAATGAAATCTTTTAATATAAATGAAACCAGTAATTTGTTTGATAACAAGCCGTGAGACTGACTGTCGTAGAGACCACTTTTACGATAGTAGTAGGTAAACTAATGGCCACCATACACTTAAGCCTGTAGCCTCCCTAAATGGTTTCTACTTGTTTCTTGTTGGGGATTTAGTCGAACATCCAGTGCACACATGTAATCAGAATAACATTCGTAATTCGTTGCATCTGTTATTCTGACTTGGTTCATATCTTGGTATCTGCTGCAGGATAACAGTTTAATACACAACTCTCACACAGTCCGTAAAAGGTTTCATGCAAGAACTCATACGCTAAAACTCATAGATTTTCCGCCCAGGATCACGGACTTAATCCTGTAAAAAAATTGCAGGGCTTAATGTTCAGCTATAAGATCAATCTAAGGTTCAAACCACAACACAAGGTAAAAACGGTCCCTACGACAATTAGTCTCACGGCTTGTTATTAAACAAATTACTGATTCCGTTTATATCAAAAGATTCCAATCCAATCCATTAGCTAATGGACGTCTGCTGGACATAGGCTCCCTCCAAATATCTCCTTGCGTGATCCTGTGCCTCACTCAACTAACGGTTTCCCGCCTTCTTAACCAAGTCGTCGGTCTACCGTGTGAGCGGTCTCCAATAATTGTAATGCATAAAAGTCAATTTAACAAAGAAGGTTTTAGACTAATAACATAAAAGTAGGACCAACGTATAATAGAAGGAATAATAAATAGGAGCAATAACAAATATAAAAATATATCGTTATGTTATTTACGAATAATAATAGTATCCAAATATTAATGTCTTATGTATGAAAACAGTGAAGGTATAATTACGTCCCTGTTATTATTATTTATATATTGTTATAATTATAGTTTAAACAATTAAAAGATACTTATTATTTTAGAATATATTATATTATTACCACTTCAAATCAAATCATGAAAAAATATTTATTTAAAGTAAATAAACGGGAATAATATTCATTTTAATTATTAAAATAAATAAATATAATATAAACCAACTATTTTTATGTAAATACTCAAATTATATCAAATAAATTTAAATGGCAGAAAGGTAATTGATATTAATGCCGCCATGTTGAAGTCAGATATTAATGCACGCTACTGTTAGAACACACCAATTCTTGCAGAAATACAGAAAATATCAAATGTCAGATATATTTGCACGAGACGACATGTCAGATATTTTTGAGAAAAGTGGCGCGTCACATATTTTTGCTTTGTGGCCTGTCAGAATTATATGTTGCCAATGAGTGATCAGATGTTTATGCTGCGTTCGTGCAGAGAGATATTATTGAACTCATTGAAATGTCAGATGTTATTGCCGACCTGCCCATAGTAATATATTTATGCTCGTGACTGTACGAGTACTACTCGTAGTAGGTAACTTAGCACATGTAATTGCCGCTTACGGATGTCAAAAATGCCTGAACACAGCTAAGCGGCTGGTTACCCTAGATATAGGCTGTAGCTGCTTCATCATAACAGCCCATTAATGTCCCACTGCATGGACGGAGACTCCTTCCGTGACGGAGAGATACTTGACCTACTAATACCACGCTTGCCAAACGGATTGGTATAGGGTAAAATAAAAAGAAGGATCTTTTTATTACGTATAGATAATGTTAAGCCTTATAGTCTTGTAATGTTACTAGCTACTTTACCCTTCCACATAAACTCAGAAACATTTTCACACTACTTACTGCTTACAGGTGAATTAACCTAGGTCGGTGCTACTTGGTAAAGAGACCTATTACATAACTACATATTAAGATGGTTAGAAACATTTTTAGGTAAATTAAAATAGCTACTAAAATATTTAAATAGTTGCTAAAAGATTTAAATAATTTCTCACTTATTATTTATTTAATTTAAAAGACGTAGTCATTATACTAGTTAGTCATTTTTCATGTGTAGATAGGTATGCCGAGTTTCAATTTAAATAACTGCCTTAGTATCTGAGGGGCGTTAAGATATAACAATGTTGATACAATGGCCAAAGGTGGCCTACAAGTGTACCTATATGTGCGAAATCAACACGAATTTATCTAGTTATAAGACACAATTAAAGAAAAAAGACAAAATATCTGAAGTAGGTAATAGATAGAAAGACATTTTTTTACATTATTTAATATGTAAATTTTTTTATTAATTAAATATTAATAAAACAAATTCCATTTGCTTTTCTCTTTTGTCCATAAATTTGTATGATTTATTTCATTAAATTGTAAATATGTATTTAAATACTTACTCAAAATAAAATTAAATACATACAAAACACGTACTTATTTAAAATGCTAGTAGGTTTTCGTAATTACGAATTTTATCAAAATTCATTGACGTCATTCAATTAAACATTAATTAATTTAATTTTACAGTTAGGTATTCAGATGTTACTAAGCAAAGCATACAAATAAATTAGGTATGTTATGTTCATGTAAAAGCCGTGCGGTTCCCGGTTAGAATAGGGTGTCGTACGAGGCGTAGCACCTCGGGTCAACTTCCTGGTGGGGAGTAAACCACCAACAATAGCATTCCCAAGGAGGGTTGGCATCTTTAAGCAGCATGAGAAAGAAGAAGACATGCTGTGCCTACCCCAAAAAAAGAGAAGCGGCAGCGCAAAGACCAACTGTACTCTAGGTTCTTAATTTTTAGCATGAAACTTTTGAACCGCCTAGCCTGTGTTTACTCACAGACACAGAATGAGTGATACAAGGACGCTGAAATATTACGAAGTCTTAGTCCCTGTGACTACACTAAAAAACTTAAGAATAAAATAATGTAACCACGCCATCTCACGCCGAAGATGTCTTAAATGCTGAATAACGGATACCATATTTCAAAAAGGAATAAAAGAATACTTAATAGAAAACGTCTGAGATTGTTTTTAGGTAGGTTTCATAATAACGCGAACCAGACCTTTATGTTCAGAAGTTCAGACCGGGCGACTTTAAACACTACGTCAGCCAGCAGATTGACAAAAGGTAGGTTAAAAGTTAAATAGTTATATAATTTAAAGAAAAAGCAAACAACCTATTTGTAATTGTTTTCATTTTATTCGACACTAGCTGTAAAACGCGACTTTGTCCGCGATTAAATTTGAAACGAAATTAAAAAATAATTGTACAATTCATACAAAGTTTATTCATCATCATCATATCAGCCAATCGACGTCAACTGCTGTACATATACCTTCTCCAAGTATTGCCTTGTGCGGTCCTGTGCCTCCCTCATCCATCGGCTTCCAGCCGTCCACACCAGCGCTTTTCGGTAAGCGGTTGCCATTCCAGAATGTTTCTGCCCAAACAGCTGTCGGTTCTCCGCGCTATGTGCCCTGCTTGTCGCTACTTTAACCGGTTATGTCGGTTACTTTGGTTCTCTTGCGAATCTCCTCATTTTTGATTCGATCACGCAGGGAAACTCCCAACATAGCTCTCTCCAATGCCCCTGAACGACCATGAGCCTTCTGAGTAGGCCCATAGGTCAAGCTACAACATAGCTCTCTCCATTGCCCTCTGGAGTGACCATGAGCCTTCTGAGTAGGTCCATAGGTCAGGCTACAACATAGCTCTCTCCATTGCCCTCTGAGTGACCATGAGCCTTCTGAGTAGGCCCATATAGGTCAGGCTACAACATAGCTCTCTCCAATGCCCTCTATGTAACCATGATTCTTTTGAGTAGGCCCATAGGTCAGGCTACAACATAGCTCTCTCCAATGCCCTCTATGTAACCATAATTCTTTTGAGTAGGCCCATAGGTCAGGCTACAACATAGCTCTCTCCATTGCCCTCTGAGTGACATTGAGCCTTCTGAGTAGGCCCATAGATCAGGCTACAACATAGCTCTCTCCCTTGCCCTCTGAGAGACCATGAGCCTTCTGAGTTGGCCCATAGGTCAGGCAGGCTGCAACTTAGCTCTCTCCATTGCCCTCTGAGTGATCATGATTATTCTGAGTAGGCCCACAGGTCAGGCTACAACATAGCTCTCTCCATTGCCCTCTGAGTGACCATGATTCTTCTGAGTAGGCCCGTAGGTCAGGCTACAACATAGCTCTCTTTATTGCCCTCTAAGTGAACGTGAACCTTCTGAGTAGGTCCATAGATCAGGGTACAACATAGCTCTCTCCATTGCCCTCTGAGACACCATGAGCCTTCTGAGTAGGCCCATAGGTCAGGCTACAACATAGCTCTCTCCATTGCCCTCTGGAGTGACCATGAGCCTTCTGAGTAGGTCCATAGGTCAGGCTACAACATAGCTCTCTCCATTGCCCTCTGAGTGACCATGAGCCTTCTGAGTAGGCCCATATAGGTCAGGCTACAACATAGCTCTCTCCAATGCCCTCTATGTAACCATAATTCTTTTGAGTAGGCCCATAGGTCAGGCTACAACATAGCTCTCTCCAATGCCCTCTATGTAACCATAATTCTTTTGAGTAGGCCCATAGGTCAGGCTACAACATAGCTCTCTCCATTGCCCTCTGAGTGACATTGAGCCTTCTGAGTAGGCACATTGATCAGGCTACAACATAGCTCTCTCCCTTGCCATCTGATAGACCATAACCCTTCTGAGTAGGCCCATAGGTCAGGCAGGCTACAACATAGCTCTCTCCTTTGCCCTCTGAGACACCATGAGCCTTCTGAGTAGGTCCATAGGTCAGGCTACAACATAGGTCTCTCCATTGCCCTTTGAGTGACCATGAACCTTCTGAGAATGCCCTTAGGCCCCCTAAATTTGAATTTTTTTTTTTGTCCTAGCTTGATGTTATATAGCCTATAGCCTTCCTCGGTTAATGGTCTATCCAAAACTGAAAACTAAATTCAATTCAAAGAAGTAGTTCCTGAGATTAGCGCGTTCAAACAAACAAACAAACTCTTCAGCTTTATATAATAGTATAGATTATACTCGCAAACGAACAGCTAAATCCAGCCAATCGTGAATTGTTTTGTTCTAACAAGGTTAATATCAAAAGCGTACCTTTTAATTTGTTACACAAAGGCAATGTGACCTCCTACCTAAATACCCGAACAGATTTGAACGTTATCATTGTAAAAAATATGCATTGTTTTATCTATGACATGCAAAAATTATGAATAAACTGAATCGCTTTAAAAACCGGCAGTTTATAGTTGATTTTTAGTGCTTTGGGCATTTTTCTATTTAATCCAGTTCTCACAATAGGCATAAGGAGGTTTTCTCTTACACTCCTACCTGTTGTTTATAGTGCCACTACACTTTAGATAGCGTTTTAAGTGTACACAGTGGGACAATTATTAATATAACAAAAGTTATCGACGACCTCAAAAAGTTCTATAGGACTGGGTGCGAAAGGCGCAGGACCGTGTTCTGTGGCGCGTGTTGGGAGAGGCTATCATGTCCAGTAGTGGACTACGATAGGCTAGGTATTTGATTGAATACACATGTTATACAATCAACAATGACATCTTTCTTATATCTCTAGATACCTACAGTTAATATTAGAACTTAGACAAAATTAATTCATCAATTAATTGACAAAAATATTACGTTAAAATATGTTCGACATAAAGGAAATTATCGAAAACAATAACTTTTTCTCATGCCCTTTTACGGTTGTTATTTTGTATATTAGGTTGGGGAAAAAGTCTTTTCGTATTTTTGTATGAAAAGTCAAGATATTTTTTTCAAAGTTTATTTACATTTATTTACAATATATATGTACCGTTTTGTTGAACAACTTTCTGCCATTTTGTGGGCAGAGACATTATCCCGTTACTGTAGAAACTTTGGGACTTCTGATCAAAAAAACGGGACAAATAGTTTTGGCAGTCCTCTCTTGAGGTCAACCTTACAGAACCTAAAGAATTCTGAAGAGACCGAAACAGGTGAAAATCTGAAGGCGCAAGGTCAGGGCTATATGGTGGATACACTAGGACCTCCCAGTCGAACTCTCTTAATTTTTGCTGAGTGGCTAAAGATGTGTGTGGTCTAGCGTTATCGTGATGAAAGACCACACCCTTCCTGTTGATCAATTCCGGCCGTTTTCTCTCGACTGCTTCCTTTATTCTCATCAGTTGCTGGCAGTAAAGATCAGAATCGATGGTTTAACCGGGCGGGAAAAACTCATAATGAACAATGCCCTTCCAATCCCACCATACACACAGCATCACCTTATTTCGTGTTAGGCCAGGTTTGGCCACAGTCTGTGAAGCCTGGCCAACTTTCGACCACGACCTTTTTCGCACGTTCTTGTCGTACGTGATCCACTTTTCATCGCCAGTTATCAATCTCTTCAAAAACGGCTCGGTTTCATTACGTCTCAATAAAGAATCGCAAATGAGTACACGGTTCATTAAGTTTCTTTGAGTGAGCTCGTGTGGCACCCAAATATCGAGCTTTTTTGTATAACCAGCTTTCTTCAAATGGGTCAAAACTGTTTTGTGGTCAATTCCCAGTTCTTCAGCTACATCGTAACTACTAATATGCCGATCTTGCTCCACTCTTTCAAAAATGGCGTCCATTTTATTCGTAACAGGGCGACCAGAGCGAGGTGCATCTTTAACATCATAATTTCCGGACTGAAAACGTTTGAACCAAATTTGTGCTACTCTTACTGACACTGCATCAGGTCCATAAACATCACAAATTTTTTTCACTGCTTGAGTTGCATTTTTACCTTTTTTATAATAAAATTTTAAAATGTATCGAATTTCTTCATTAGATTCACTCATTTTTACGGAGAGAAAAACAAATGAAAAATAGCCACAAGTAGTACAGTCAAAGAAATTTTATAATAAGTTTATACCTACGTTAGGCGAAAAGACTTTTTCCCCGACCTATTATAATAATAGGTGAAAGTATTATTTATGACATGCAAGCATAACTTTAATGTATCTATTATTTTGTGCAATATGTAGGTATACCACGTTTAAAAGTGGACTATGTGTTATGACGCACTTCAAGCTAGCTGAAAAAAGAAACATAATGACGAATAAGTCTTTCACCTGACATAAGTCATAACAGACCATTGACGTCTGACTGCAAGGACAAACAAAGCAATAACACTTTTTTTTAACAAAAAAGGCAATATGACTATATCGAACCTGATGGAAAGCGCGAGTACAGTCCACAAATGTAGCCAACGGATAGAAGTCTAAAAATAACTTCAATTCGTCGTCATCATCTTGCCGGTTTGGCCAAATGCTTCGTCACACTGCGTTTGAAGGACCCAATATCATACGATGGAGGAAATACGTGAACCGGAAGTTGGTTCCACAACTTCGAAGACCTCCGGATTCCCATACAATATTGAAGACCTTATCTCCCCCTATGAATGTTTCCAAACTCCTTGTTTATCATTCTAACATATCATGTTACTTTGCAGGAACGAGCCTCCTTTAGTGAGAGAGGGATCTTGGCCTACTAATATAATCTGTCCGTGTGGTGACGGAATGGTTTCAGGAATATTTTTCCTTCTCTTGGTTCATAGAGGATAATAAACAGCGAGCTTTGCCTCTATTTTTAAGACACCCAAAGGACTAGTTGGAGAGCTCGCAAGTCTTCTTGCTTTATCTTTGGGAGATTTTTACTCGAAGTAATCAGTTTTTTTTATACACATAAATGGGCTGTGATGATGATTATGCTGAATCAGCTTTTACGACTCATACGAATGACTACATACAGGTAATAATCACGGCTTTTAGATTGTCATTTTATTGTGGTATTATGATAAAGGTTTGTGTTCAATTTAAAGATTAAATAAATCCTAAATAAACTTTATAAATCCAAAACAATTATGAGATAAAATTGTGGATTTTCCACTATTATGGAAAATATAATGTTATGCTATTTTATTACTTTTATAAACCTGTGTGAATGTTTATAGTCGAAATAAAACCTTATCCTTTTCTTGGCTTCTAGCAATGTTTACCTAATTTTATTAAAATCTTTTGAGCTTTTGGACAAACGTTATAACAACCTTTTTATTACTGCGGAAACGTCCAGTAGGTAGTAACTTGGGAAAAAGGCATCATAAATTTAGTCCTGTGTAACACAGACTTTTATATATGACGAAATCCCGTTTGTACTAGAAAAGAAATGCTCATATTTTTGTTTATAGGAGTAAAAACACTAGAATTCCAACTTCTGTAGGTTAGGTTAGGTTAGAACTGTGACCATAATGCACGAGGCGAGCGAGCGTGCCGCGGTAGCGGCCGCCGAAGTGCTAGGCATTTTCGTCATTTACCGGGATTTCGTGATAGTGAGCTCGTGAAATCCCTGGTTTCCTCATTTCCCTGCGACATATACATACATTTACTAAATAAAAAGGACCACTTAAACTTAGTACAACTACACACATCAAAAAAGTCTAAGCAACATGCATGATATTACAAATTTACCATTTATATTAATTAATTTCTAAGTATTTACTCACTCAAAGTGTATAGGTAAGTAAACTTTTTTGTTATTGATGACATACTGGCTGGTTGTAAAAAAAAAATTTCGATTATGTTTTGTTTTTTTTCATAAAATTCAAATGACTGCGAATTTGTTTGAATTTGAGTGCATGTTAATTGCTACGTTTTAGTCTTGATTTTATAATTTTACCAACCATTTAAATACAGTTGGCGACAAAATTGAATTGTTAGATATTCTTTACGTCATGGAGCGACGTCATTTGACGGCAGATGAAATGCAAAGAGCTGTAGGGATGTTGCAAGCGGGAAGTAATCAATCTCAGGTATCTCGACATTTTGGTATTCATAGAAGTGTTATTTGTCGTCTTTGGCAGCGCTACAATAATACAGGGGAACCCGCTGAACAGCATCCAGGCCGTAAAAGGAGTACAACCACTCGGCAAGACCGGTACATACAACTGACTGCAAGACGCCAGCCGATGTTAACCGCTCGAGAGATAAGTTTGAGGCTACAAAATTCAAGTGGTGTTGATGTAAGTCCCCAAACTGTGCGAAATCGACTGCATGAGTACGGCCTACGAGCTCGACGCCCTATCAGGTGCCCACCGATACGTCACGGGAATCGCGCTCGTCGAAATGAATGGTGTAGATAACGCATAACATGGACCCAGGAACAATGGGATAAAATTATGTTTTCCGATGAGTCGCGATTCGGGTTTAGGCCTGATACAAGAAGGGTGCGAGTGTACCGTCGACCCGGAAATACTGAAAGACTCAGGTGCGTTCAGGAAGTTCATCCATACAGCGGCTCAACAGTTATGGTATGGGCGGGTATTATGAAGAACAGGCGAACTGAGCTCGTTTTTGTAAATGGAAACATGAACGCTGAAAATTACGTTGAGGATATTCTCAGACCTTATGTCCATCCATTTGCACAAACCTTTGGCTCCGATTTTACGTTAATGCATGACAATGCGCGTTCACATACAGCTCGGCGAACCAGTGAATACTTGGCAACGGAGAACATCCAGGTATTGCCCTGGCCTGCACAATCGCCAGACCTCAACCCCATCGAGCACGCATGGGACATGCTCCAGAGACGTGTTTTGAAGGACTTGGACGGAGTGACAACAACCCAACAGCTGAAGGATTTGCTACAATTCCATTGGGAGCGAATACCGCAAGATGACATAAACAGTCTCATTAATTCAATGAATAATCGTTGCCGACAAGTTCTGAATAGCAGAGGAGGCCATACTTTGTATTAAATTGTCCTATTCTTACACAATAAATTCATTTTCTTAAGAAATTTCAATTTGTAAAAAAAAAGTTTAGTTTCTTATGTACCTGTATATTCTAATATTGTTAATTTCTGTTATTAAAAGAACTTATAAAGAAAACAGCTGTTATTTTTACATCATAGAACCCTAAAAATATTATTTTAAAAATAAAATACAACGTTATAATTAAAATAAATGGTAAAATAAATTAATATAAATGGTAAATTTGTAATATCATGCATGTTGCTTAGACTTTTTTGATGTGTGTATTTATGGATCGCACAAATAAATGATATTTTCTACGATTCAAACTCCTCAATGTTGGTAAAAGTCTTGTCTATAAAAACATAAACAATAACTTTCACTAAAAAGGTTAATCTGCTCAATAATAATGTTCATAAATAACTATACATATTACGGTCAATATAATAATTTCGACCCACTTTGTCTAATAATATAATCATTTTTGACCTACGACCTGCACACGAGTTTTTTTAGACCTATAATTTAATTTCTTTATAATTTTGTAACTAGCTAAGTATACGCAGGTATAGCTGTCAAAAAAAGCTGTAGAATTTTACTCGTGTTGGATAAAAATGACAATATGGAAACTATAGAAATAACATTGTACCTACTTATTAGAAACATAATAAGAACCGATAGTACCTATAAACAAAAAAAAATCTATAAAAAACTAAACAAAATACAGATTACTATTATTCTTAATCTGTAGACCAATAATAGCACTCTAAACGCTTTTTACGCGAGAAAACTAACAGAGAATTCAAGCTGTATTTCATGAAGTAATGGACCGATTGGGATGGAACAAATATTATATTAATTTTATGTGCAAAAAGGCAGCTAAGTTGCACACAGGCAGAGAGGCATTAAATCTATATTATATAAAATAAATATTATCATATTTTATTTAATAGCCTTAATACAACAATAATACATTTAATGTTTGTGTCGTGTGGATTTCTTGTAGAAACGGACCAAGTATAAAAAGCGTAATTTTCTTGGTCTCAGCTTAATGGTAGTATAGACTTTCTGTATTTCAGATTTTTCACAAATGTATAAATAACTTCGGTTTTAATTGGCTTTAATGACGGTTCATACCAAACGTTGAGAGTAGAGGTCACAGCAGTGGGACATATCGATTGACGCATAAAGAAGGATGCGGTTTATTTTGGCGCAATTGCAAGTGCACGTAAGTGTATTTAGAAATGGACGAGGTCGTAGAGAACTCCAAGCATATCAATAATTTGTCAATGTCATCAGAAGTCTGGAACACAAATATTGAAATAAAAATGCATCCGTAAATACCGTAGATTATCTATTTGCTTTTAAACGAAAAGCAAAGGTAAAACTTTGAAGCTCAGGGCAGGATTCGAATTGAGATATAGTTTATCACTTTTAGAGCCATTCCCACAACTGTGACTTCTGTTCTGTTAGCCTAGTATATATTAAAGGCGTTACCACATATAAAACACCGCACCGGCATGAAAAATCCGGTATTCCACGGAGAAAATAATTAAAAGCCCTGCATAGAATAGACAAAAATTAAAAAAAGGAACAGGAAAAACTTCCTTCCTGCCAATGCATTAATGGCAGTATCCCCGCATGCATAAAGGCAAAGATTCAAGTTTAATAACATTATTTAAAATAAAATATAATACAAATACTTAGATTAACTTTAAACATAAAAAAGGTTCCGTCTCAATGGTCCAAAGCAAACTACGCAAAAATAGTTCGCAATGATTAATGAACTTGTGTATGTCCGACATTTTTTCACAACAATTTCAGACTCAAAAAACAAATATGTTTTTGCTTACTATTTTATTATTTCTTTTGACAAGCAACATCAAGTTATTATCATCAATTCATTGCGTGATTTCCTTGTGCCTATAAAAAGTGAATGCCGCCACCGACGTCAAGTTTTTAACAAAAGAGGTTATTTTGTCGCGTGAGGCATATGAACCTGCTTGCTGCATTTCCAGGCCGTTAAGAGCATGGGAAATTTAAAAAAAGTAGTGGTGATACTTTGTGCTTAAAGACAAAGGTGCTCATTGGCCCCTACGCAGACTCAAGATTTATTTCGGCAAGCATTATGCATTTTATTAAAAAATAAATTGCTTACTATGCCTGGTCAGCGATTTTATTTAGGATTAGGATTAGATTTAGGAGTCATGTTAAAAGGTTGAGCTTTACTAGGTTACTAGAAGATACATGTAGTGAGATGAAAAAATGCATGTCGGTATAGTACCTACGTTACGTAGAAGCCTGCGTTCCTCATTACGAAAATAATATGTATTTCAGTTCTAATCTAAAACTTAAGTTGTAAATAAATTACGATAAAACGTTTATTAATATTGCCATATTGTTGTGTCTTACAAGAAAATACTCATTCAGAAGGTACGACTTACATGTTCTTATTAACTTTCTTTTTAAACATGGTAGTCGGAAGGATCTTCGGCTGATTTTATAACAAACTTTTAAAAGATTCTAAACATAACACTAGATTTACAAATTACGTTTATCGTAAGTCACAGTCACGCTGTAGTGAGGCACGTCGTGGTGGTACTTCAGAGCATTTACAGGTTAATGCTCTTTACATCGTGTTTTGTCATCGAGGCAGATTGTTATTTGGAGAGTTTTGTAGTTTTTGCTCAGCCGAAATGTTTTACCGAATACGTGATGATAGAAATGTTATGTATTTATATTTATTTTCGTTTAGTTTTAGAGGAAAATTATCAGCCTCCAGACTTTTTTCATTTTGGCTAAAGAAAGTGTCATCCTCTCGAAGTAGTCAATAATGTCAATAACTGTCTTATATGTCAACGATAAAGTTACAGGCATATATAGTTATACTACATTTATAAAAAATAGAAATAGGTAGGTATATAAAGTAAGTAGATATGGTTATTGCTTTGAGCTAGTGACACAAGAAGCACCACAAGGCTTTAGGTTTGAATCTTGTCTGAATCTTTTATTTGCATAATATTTAATCCCGAAGTTCATAAAATAAAAGCTTTAAAAGAATTTAAATCTCAAAGCTTAAAGGTCATTTTATAATATCTTTCTCCCTACTAAATGTCATATAAACCGGTACTTACAACTATATTCAATAACTATCATTAAATATTATGCAGTATTGATAACATGAAGGTTTATGCCAACTACGCAACCTTCAACAAAAGAGGTGTAACTATTTAATCTATATGAACCTCCTTGGACTAGATAACAGATTGCGCGGGAAAAGCGGCCATGTTTGTATTCTACTTTCCTTCTACTTACTTCTTTAGTTAATCGTGGTGAAATTACGTATGAAATTAGTTACGTATGAATGGTATATAAATTATTCATCATTATGATGTTCCTTGTAACAAATTGTTGATAAAAAACATACTTTATTGTGCTTCCCTTACTTCTTACCGTTTCTCACCGCACTATGTTTCCGTTACCGTAATTTTATTTACATTTTACGGAATTCTTCAACGGTAATTTTTTCTTATGAATATAAAGTTTAGTTAAATATTTTAATTTTCATGAATTAAATATATTTATTTTATTTAAACTTTACTTATTATCTTTACAAAAATGCAACAATGAGACAATGTTTTTAATTAAGAATCACATGAAGATGTTCAGCAAAATAGATAATTAAAAACTACTTATTTTTAAACATTTTCTAGCAACTGAAACGTTAATAAAAATGTTAGGTAATTTATTATTTTCTATGTCGTTCTAATATTTTAATTTACCCACTTTAAATCACAATAACATGTAGGACTACATCTTGAAAATCTCACAACAAGAATACAATGGACACTAAAAACAGGTAGAAGGAACGGGAACCGGCTTAACAATGCTACAGTTGAATCTTGCTACAGACTAAAAATAAAAACAAATGAAGGGTCAAACAATTACCTGCAAAGTGACGACGCACGTTCCGTTATCACTGCACAAAACACTTCAATAAAATCACTAAAAACCAACTACGCGATGTACCAAGATCACAACCGTCGACCACCAGTTGCGCTAACCAACTAAAATACCTATTCGCGGAGTGAGTTGTACAGATAAGTGAATCTAGAATAATGCAAGGTAAAAGCTAGTAAAGGCGGCAGCAGACGAGTTCACTGACGTCGAAGCGTACAAATATTGCACGGACCGTGCCGCTCTTAGCTACGCATAATTTCTAGGTCAACATGGCTATGTTTTACTTTAATTAATCAATCTAGATCTCTGACGGCTTTTTAGAGGCGTAAAATTTATTTGGTTTCTAAATTGCTTTGTTAGTTATAAAGAGAATGTATTTTAAATGAAATCTTATAATTTTAAATACTAAAAATGCCTCGCAGGCTTTAGTTTCGAACTAGAGTATTATTTGTGCCACGAAGTAATGTTTGTCTTTTGCCTTAATGTTTCGTTAATTTCGTATTTTAATAAATATTTAATTGGCTTTTTGAAAAACAATATTTTAAGCCATTTAATTTATTCCACATTATTTGCAATCATGTCATTAAATTCAACATTATAAATATTAGAAATAGAAAAAAACTGTTTTTCTTTTACAATTGATACAAATGAATAATTTTGCTTGACTGCATAATGAAAAGGAGGGCAATATGTTTATTAGTTAATGTGTGTGTGTTTGTTTGTGGCCCACTAGAGACCAAACGATGTGATGTTTCTTACGTTTTATTTCTTACCGATATAAAAATCCAATTTGCTGCGCTGCACGCCACTGCGTCTTCCAATTTGCATGACCCTTCACAAACCCTCAGTTTTATTGTATTTGTATTTATTCAGTAAAATTACACTGATTCTTAATTTCTAAAATTGCCAAACTCCGCAGCAGTTTATCGGCACACCTTTATCTATTACCCCTTTTATGTCCCGATGCAAGGACACGCCTCTAGAAATTTTTAAAGGGCGAATTCGTAATAAAATGGAGAGAGTATTGTTTTAGAAAAAACATCACCTTCATAAAGTGAAAACTTTTTCGAGTTAATTCTATATAGGCCTATATAGAATTAACTCGAAAAAGTTTGCCTGCATTGATGAAAATCAATGTATATAGGCGTCCTTCCTAATATGTATTTTCGTATACGCCCAAAAATATTTACTTTTGATTTAGAAATAGTAAAACAATGTATGCATAGAATTAAACTTGTAGTATATATTATAGACAATACTATGTTTAATAAACATTTAACGTGTCGTGAATAAGCAAAGGTCTTTCAGTTACTATTGCTACTAAATAAGGGTTGTCAACGATTTTTTCACTATTCTTTGTACATTAACTAGACGTTAATAAATTCGGCAGCTTAACGGTGATATAAAATAGGGCATTTGCTATATGAGTTATAGTTATAACAAATAATACATCGAATAGCAAATATCTATGTCCTTTTTTGTTTTCATAACGACAATGTCTACAAACGTTCCCTTAGGGTCGTAGCTCATATAACGTAACGTAAACGGATCGGCACCGGATCAACTCGAGCCGTTCCGTATTACATATTTGTATGAAACTCCTTTCTGCAACGCACACTAATCGGAATCGTAACGTAATCGGATTTTTGATGTTTGACACCGAGGAAAAAGGCGAGGCGGTGTCGCTCTGTTTACGTTACGTTATATGTGCTACGATCCTTTATCGGTTTTTCTTTATTTTCTTTGTGTCTTCTTATCATCATCATCATAACAGCCCATTAATGTCCCACTGCAGGGACGGGCCTTCTCAAGAGACGGAGGGATACTTGGCCTACTGATTCCACGCTGGCCAAACGGATTGGTATAGGGTTTAACTTCAAGTTTTCCTTCTTTTTATTACGTAAAGATATGTTCACGGATAGTCCCTTAGTCGGTTTTTACGACACTCATGGGATGAGATAGGGTGGTGACATATTGTATTCTTACTCCGTCACTACACGGAGTTTGTGTCTTCTTATGTCTGTTAAAAAAGTCACCGCCAAACAGGGTTCAATTTAAAATCCGGGAGTTGTATTTTCAATAAACGACATACAACGATAATGATTTCGCTAAAATTAATATAATTCGCAATAGTATACTATACTATAATACCAGCAATTAATAAACAGCGCATATTTAATAAACACAACCTAATATTGTAGTGCCAACCCTAGCAAATCGCATGGAAAATTAACGTCACTGTCAACGAACATACCAAACGGTCGATGACTTGACCGTAAACCGTGAAAATACTTCCACCGCAAACACTACAAGAATATATGATACTAGTTACTAGATTTTAATTAATTTCTCATTTCGGAATAATTTCTTAAGTATTTTCGAAAAAATTGAAACTTGCTCCTGGCCACAAATTGCTAGACTCAATCTTTTTTTTTTCGATAGAAAACCATACTTTGCGACCACCCCCAATCACAAAATCGGCACAATAATTGAGAATGAAAACAGTTTTCTTGATAAAAAGAAAGTAGGCAAAGTTAATATTTTTTACTGTAAAAAGAATTTTATTGTAGATGCTTTTACATTGACCATGTTAAAATGAGACCATCATAACATCATCATAACAGCCCATTAGTGTCCCACTGCAGGGACGGGCCTCTTCCCGTGACGACGGGATACTTGGCCTACTATTAATACCACGCTGGCCAAACGGTTTAATTTCAAGTTTTCCATCTTTTTATTTCGTAAAGATAATAATCAAGGATAGTCCTTTCGTCGGTTTTTACGACACCCATGGGATGAGATGGGGTGGTGACATATTGTATTCTTACTCCGTCACCAGTTCACCACACGGAAGAGACCATAGGAATATTTAATTATTGAATATATTATATTGGAATGCTACAACTTTATTTACAAGGTTGAAGGTCCAAAGGATGATTCAAAACAAGTGGCTTATCTTATATGTACGTTTTTCGCCATTTTCTACCATAAACCAACAAAAATCTGTCAATTTCCCCATCTCAACCTAATATTGTAGTGCCAACCCTAGCAAATCGCATGGAAAATTAACGGGATGTTGATTTTCTACCATAAACCAACAAAAATCTGTCAATTTCAATAAGATGTTGAAGGACCTATTTTTGCTCTTAGTTTTAATTGTTTAAGATAACAATGATAAGATAACATGTTATCTTTCTTTGCGTCAGACGTCTACAATCACTCATCTCTTATTATCTTGTAGTTGTATTAATATTAACTTAGTTTTCTTTACAAGGTATGTAAATGTGTTGGGTTACTCCGCTTGGAAACCCTTTTGGTCGTAGGTATCATTTTGTAGGCTGTCCAGTCCAGCCACCGACTTGCTGACCAGATGTGTCAGAATTTCCATAGTAACCTGTCTATTGACTAAAACCCACGGTATTCCTCAACCATATAATATTATCTCCGTGTGGTAACGGAGTAAGAATACAATATGTCCCCACCCACCCCATCTCATCCCACGGGTGTCGTTAAAATCGATTAAGGGACTATCCGTAAATATTATCTTTACGAAATAAAAAGAAGGAAAACTTGAAATTAAACCCTATACCAATCCGTCTGGTCAGCGTGGTATTAGTAAGCCAAGTATCCCTCCGTCACGGGAGGAGGCCCGTCCCTGCAGTGGGACATTAATGGGCTGTTATGATATATTAGGGGTTACGAGGGGCGGCAGCGTTACTCGCCAGCCCGGCAGATGATGGCTAGCATAAGCGGTGTCCGACAGAATCAAGGGCAGAACATTTTCCTTCCATAGCAAAATGCTACTTTAGAAAAAGACAGTCTTTATACAATGTTGACGACCTCTGTGGCCTAGTGGTTATGTAACATAACTACTACTCAGAGGTCTCGGGTTCGATTCCCGCTCAATGAAAATCTTTGTATGCATGAACATGATTGTTTGCTTGGTCTGGGTGTTATCTATATATACATATAATACCTAAGTATGTATTTACAAAAAAAAAAAATAAGTATGTTTAGCCATTGTCTAGTACCCATAGTACAAGCTTTGCTTAGTTTGGGACTAGATGGCGTTGTGTGAATGTCAAAAAAAATTTAAGGCATAAGAATAATAATAACTGAATATTACTTTAATTAGTTCACATTAATAAGTCTTCATTCCATCTGTGAATGGTAAAGTTCTGTAACTACTACGCGGAAGGGTTGACAACCCTTCCTTCCCCCGTCTTACAGAACAAAAAAGCTTATTCTGGGAAAATTAAGCGGAAAACGGTCGTTCGACGCAATTATAATAGGGATACCAACTGGCAAAGTTCAATACGTATCTTTACAGGAAAAAGAAAGTTAGTTGAAGATGCATCAAGGTGTACTTTTTCATTTGATATTGTGTCTTATTACAAGGGAATACAGTATAGAAGATTCTTGGTAGATGTATGTGATCTTTTAAGTGTTTCGAGAATATAAAAAGTACCTACCTAAGCCAAAGTATTCTGTCATTCATTGACGTCAATGTGCTACTATTGTTTAAAAGGGTTGTCGAAATTTATTTAGTGATCGCAGTCACTCTATTATCAGACTAGGTATCTAGAACTAGGGCTTGCGACAAGGGCGGGTACTAATCAACACAGTTATCATAGGCTAATAAAGATACGGGTTATTAAATAAACGTTTTCTAGCTTTTTTTACATTTACGTGCCTAATTTTATCAATTTCCGTCAAATTACGTACAGGGTAAATACGACTTGTTACACAAAACACGAAATCTATTAAAATTCAATTTGAATTTAGAACATTAACATCATTATTTGAAAACTATTAAATGATATTTATCACATATTATACATATTTTTCAGATAATCCTTACAAAACACAAACTTGCAGCTGTTTCGATTTTTTTGATGAGAAGTGTATTTGCAACATTTCTTCAGTTGGCCTTTGCGGAGGTAGGTTGTCGTAGGGAGATACACTATGTAATATTCTTACAGCTCTACACTGTTATATTCTGTCAGCATAATTAGCCGCTGTTCGGAGACCTATGCATTAGGATGAATAATGTTATCAAACGCTGTTTTGTATTTCATCATTCATTGACAAATGTAGTAAGTAGGTATATATTTATGTTCACGTTATCTTTATTTACTTATATAAATCGTAAATAAATAGTAAATAGCATGTGTAAGAAGCTACGCAATTATTTGAATATGAATGTGATGCAAAACTTAATTATTATGTAAGTTTATATGAGCGTAATTGCATAGTACAAATATTTATACTGTTTTAATGGTAAGCGTTTTTTTCAGGGTAACTGTCTGTCGTCGAGAGGCTGTCTAACCTTGGACTGATGGTGTAGATGTGTATAAGACTTATCATAGAAGTCGATATACTATGTCTCACGTTGTTGCTCTACCGTCGTTTCGTGGGTAACCAATGCATTTGGTTTCTGACTGTGCCTCAATACAAGTTTTGGTGGTACATCTCTTCAGCAATAAGACGTCAACGTTGCGGCTACTGTGCTCGCCACCACAAAGCAGCAGTATGAAAATGTTACTGTTTTTAGGCGAATGGTGGAAATAGTTACATTATAGGGCTATAAAACTTTAAAAAACCTGTTTAATGGAGGCAATAAGCTTGACATGGCTGTGCTGTGACATTATGAGCGTCGTTTACCACTTAGCATCAGTCACTTCTTCATTCTTTACCATCTTTAAATAAAATTATAATTATTGTACATAAACATAACATAAAAGCCCTTTAATGTCCCACTGCAGGGACGGGCCTCCTCCCGTGACGGAGGGATACTTGGCCTACTAATACCACGCTGGCCAGACGGATTGGTATAGGGTTTAATTTCAAGTTTTCCTTCTTTTTATTTCGTAAAGATAGTAGGTATTCACGGATAATCCCTTAGTCGGTTTTTACGACACCCAGGGGATGAGATGGGGTGGTGACATATTGTATTCTTACTCCGTCACCACACGGAGAAGAGATAATTGTGACCTACACTCCTGCCTTAAATTTAAAAAATAATATTACGATTATTCTTACTACATTAATAACGATTTTTCATCCCTAACCTATCCGTGTGGTGACGGAGTAAGAATACAATCTAATCCCATGGGTGTCGTAAAAACCGACTAATGAACTAACCGTAAATATTATCTTTACGAAGTAAAAAGAAGGAAAACTTGAAATTAAACCCTATACCAATCCGTCTGACCAGCGTGGTATTAGTAGGCCAAGTATCCCTCCGTCACGGGAGGTGGCCCGTCCCTGAAGTGGGACATTAATGGGCTGTTATGATGATCCCTAAGCTAATCATACCAAAAGATTAACGATAGCTTTTTTGATTTATTTAAAATCATTCTGAATAACGAGTAGAAAAGTTAATAAATTGCTTATTGACAACCCTTATTTGTAATAAGAGAGATTGAGGAATAATTTGATTCGCTCACGAATTGCGTCATGGGATTCCCTGTTTCAAATATTTACAGGAAACGTGCGATTTTTGTCTGCTGTGTTTATCCTTTTTGTTTGTTCATAAAGAACCGTTAGCAACTGTAAATTTATATACTTACGTAAGGAAATAAAAGCTAATTAAGTACCTATCTTATTTATGTAAAGTTATTTATCTCATTTAAGGTAAGAAATTGACGCTATTTCGTTCGTCCATGATTCACTGTGTTGTCTCACAAAATTAAATCCGACTTCTATTCACTCATACATTATATTTTACATACCTACTTACCTGGTCATCTTTCATGAATCATCATACTTACACAGACTAACTGCCCAACCACATGCGCTTAAGCCCGATTTACACATCGACAAGTACAGTAGCGAGTTAAGTAGTAATTAAGTTGTTGATTTGAATAGGTAGATCTGCATCCTATTTTTTGGCGAGTTAAGTACGAAGTAGGCCCCTCTCTCGCGTCTCTCCAACTTAACTCGCCAAAAAATAGGATGGAGATCTACCTATTCAAATCAACTTAATCAACAACTTACCTTCTACTTAACTTGCTACTGTACTTGTCGATGTGTAAATCGGGCCTTAGTCAAATCTGACTAAGTTTAAATACCTACCTGTTTAAACTTAGTCAGAACTTAGTAAGGTATGAACTGACTTCTTTTAATGTTCTGTGGTATGAAAGCTCACAAATTCCCTTACCGACTCGTAGTCACACCAAGCTTGTCACACCAGTGTGACAAACAGTAATCTTTTTCTTGTTTGTCACACTACTGATTTTGACACACCATTAATATATTTATTGCTAAACTAGTGATGTCCAAGTTACAGTACTAAGTTTTTTATATTGAAATCATCAAGGTATGTAGGTACTACTGTGTTCAGAAAAGGCCAGAAAAATACCAACCAAATACTTAATACACAAAGCGTTTTGTATTCATTAAATTGTATCATCTTCTGCTTTTCTGGAAATGAGGAACCAAAGAATAAACCAAACAAATCATTTTTAAACACTGTTTCCGGAATTGAGTTTAGTTCTCGTTGCAAATTCCCCTTTATTCAGTTTTATTTATTCTACTATTTAATCTAACTTTACATATTCAAAGTTTATCAAGGCGCCAGTAGAGAAGAAGCGGCGCGGCGTAACTAACTGCTATTTCTAATTTAATAACATTGTAACTTCAATAAGGTGCAGCAACCATTGTTTACCATATAATATAACCTTTATGGTTATATAACTAAGAATTATTATAAGGAATCAATATACATTATTAATATCTAAAACTATAAGGAAGCATCCTAGGTAGTAGTAGGTACATATAAGTGGGAGCACCAAATCACATATTTTATATCAATGTATTTCCAACCGGTCACTTCTATAGATGAGGTTGTAGTAACTTGTACTTATTAATTGTCGGCAAACGATTTTACTATGTAGGCACTGCACTAGCAATTATGTTATACATGATGTTGAAAAATCAGTAGTGTGACTAACAAGAAAAAGATTACTGTTTGTCACACTGGTGTGACAACCTTGGTGTGACTACGAGTCGGTAAGGACAAATTCTTCGTCAGTCAATCTAAGTTAAAATATTCAAACAATTTGGGAATACCTAATCGGCGACCTCGAGGTACATTGTTCTGCCTGCCTAGATGATATTGGAAAGAGGAGAATTGACTTTTAGGTATGTTGATTTTATACTTTTCAAGACTTTTATTAAATCAATTCTTAATTTAAATTCGTTGATTAGATACGAATTATATACTAAGACCCTAAAATTAACAGACCAACATACCCTCGTTTCAATTTCAATAATAACCCACCTAGCTTAGAAGAAATAACACACCAAATCAAAAAGAAAACAAACAAGTCAGCCCCGGGCCCTGATGGCCTACCTTACATTTTATATAAAAAGTGCCCATCAGTACATAAACATCTTCTAAGCATATACAGTAAGATCTGGTCAAGTAAGGAAATGCCGGCAGCCTTCGGAAAAGCTAATTTTGTTCTCATTCCAAAGAAAGATGAAGTAACCAGTCCAAAAGACACTAGACCGATAGCACTTACCAACACAATTTCCAAAATATTCTTTTCCATTTTTTATAGGCGGGATACGAGATATACTTCATATGACCCCGGTCTCACTATAGGCGGAGAAAACGTTTCAATAATATCAGAACCCGTGCCTTTTAAATTTCTTGGTAGAAAGATAAACGATAAAGGTCGCTCTCCAGTACTAGACGATGTCGTCAATAGTTTCATAAACGACATTGAAAAAGGTAGACCAACAACCGATAAATAACGTAAAAAAAAGTCTGGATATACGACAACTATTTAACATCACGTCTCAACTGGCCTTTCCTCGTGTACGACTTAAACCAGAACCTCTTGAAAAAACTGGATGCCAAAGTGACGAAAACATTGAAATCGTGGCTTGGGTTAGCTCAATCTGCAGACTCTTCGGCTCTTTATCGAGACAAAAATAACTTTGGGATGAAACTAAAAAAACCATCGGAACTCTATAAACATCTAAGAGTCACTAAAATGCAAGTCTTATCAACATCTAAAGACGAAATTGTAAAATCCATCCCAACTGATAAAAATTCATCTGCGATCGAGTCACGGTTACAATTTCACAAAAAGTTCATGATAGGCGCGCAAACTAATAGAGCAGGTTTTGGAAACACGGAAAGACAATCAGACAAAGAAATTACAAAATCTTTCATAAACCAAGATGAGAATGACAGCTATAGAGTGCACGCAATGAACCTAGACATGCAAAATGAATGGGTTACTCTAGGTGATTACTGTATACCTTTAGCCTTGAAGTGGCGCACTTTTCTTTACGACTGGTCACCATCATTACTTAAATTCTACCTCAATGCTTTCCAATTGCCTCTTCCTGACAAAAAATGCACAGAATGTGGCAAAGAAATTGGTACGGCTAGACACTTATTGGTAGGTGCAAAGTGCTTTTGGATAGGGGTCATTACTCGCAACGTCACGACAGAGTACTAGGGATTATATGCGAGGCAGTGAGTCTATCAATAGCTAGAGCTAAAAAAGGACTGACTACAAATGAACGACAAAACATCCAATTCGTTAAGGAAGGCACCACTAAAAAGACCACCTTTAAGCCTTTCTCAGTTCTGAGCTCGACAAGCGATTGGACACTACTGGTTGACACGTATGAAACACACTATAAAATCCCGGAGAATATCTGTGTGTCGCCGTTAAGACCAGACATATTTCTCTACTCACATTTGAATAAGCATGTAGTAGGTACTTATTGAGCTCACGGTACCGTGGGAAACTAACATCCCGAAAGACCACGCAATTAAGACAAACAAATACTTTGACTTGACAAATGAGATAACCAGAAATGGCTACAAGGTTACTCTATATGCCGTGGAAATAGGTGCGAGGGGTACTCCAGCTAAATCCCTCTACAGCTTATAAAAAAGAACTAGGACTGCCGAGAACTTCAGTAAGCTCTCTACTATCACGAATGTCCAAAACGGCATTGTTAGGTTCATACCAAATTTGGATAGGTAGAGGACGGAACATAGCAGACAGTGAAGGTGACCGCTAACGCGTTGTAAGGGGGCCTCCTTAAACCTACATCTGGGTCGTAAGTCCCAGACGCTGTTACGCCAGTGTTCCGTCCTCTATCACGCGATGGACCCGGCACCCGCACGGAGAATCCATGGAATGCTAAGATTAGCTCTTATCACTTGAGCCACGGCACTATTGTTAACTGCTAAGTTTACCAACATCCAAGTGTAAAAATGGTATCCAACGAAAATAAATTATGTAGAAATAAATGGCGCTACCATTTAATTTTTCAGTTACTTACCTTACTTGAAGATTAAATGTGATAAAAGTCTTTAATGAATTAAATGTAAAACGGTGACATCGTCATAGATAACACAAGTAATTAGTTAATGTCGTTTATCTATAACAAACAATACAGTGCGGGACTACGTTCTCATGGCCGTCGGAAGATTTTCCTATTTCCCAGAAATTATACTATCTACTCTTCACACATGAAAATGTATCTTACTACGTCAATATTTTGATCTTGCGCATGTAAATAAACAAATAATTCCTTCTTGACATGAAATACTTGGGTGCGCCAAAGTTCACCTAAAATTTCAACTCCTATAATTGGAAGTCCGAAAATTTTCTTCCTAACATTTTTCATCCTAACAATCGCAATTCCTAAAATTTTTGTCCCTAATGTTAATAATCCGAAGCATTCCACTTCATAATTTCAGTAGCAATAAACATCTATTATACTTACTATTATTTGTTTTCCTATATTTTCTCAACATAACCATCATTTATACTATAATTTAAAGTCATATCTTTTCTGTTTAGATTTCTTTTTATTCATAATAATCAATATTATATACATTAGTTTTGCGTAACTTTGTTGACAACATGTAGGTATAACATAATCTACCAAAGACCAGAGCAAAGCCAGAGTCCCTCTCCAATCATTCAGTCAAGATCCAGAAAAGAAATGGGTTCTATTTATAATTATTGGTTTAGGTTACGGTAGAACTGTGACCCCAACCCACGAGCCGAGCGAGCGCAGCGAGCGTGCCGCGGCAGCGGCCGGCGAAGTGCCAGAACCGAATTGGTCCTTTACTTATTGGTTTAGTTACGGTTACGGTAAAATATTAGGCCGTAAGCATAACCGTGAACGAGTCCTGTTTTATGGATTTCATTCATTTAAGACAAAAATATTCTAATAATTTTAATAAACAATAATTAAAAAAAATGGTTTAATGTAAAAATGTAAAAAGTTGTTTTGTAATCACAAGAAATAGTATAAAAACAAATATTTTTATTACTTTCACTTGGTAAATATTTCTTTCCGAGTATGAGAGAAAATATTATGGTGAAAATGTTTAGGGATAAAAGCGTTATGATAAAAAACATTATGAGTTTAAATATATTTACATAACGATATTATGAATAACGATTTTCGGAAACATGAGTGTTATGAACATCGCCGGTAGCAATACAAATAGTATGAATGAAAACTTTAGGGTTTAAAATTTTAGGAAGAGTGATCATTCGGATTACAAATCGTTAGGAAGAACATTTTCGGATGAAGAACTTTAGGTGAGCCAATATGGACCCGAAATACTTACATAGAACTATCTGTTGTTTTTAATGGGTTTATTTGAAAGTCTCTTCATGTAGTGAGTAAGAGACACATATACATAGCTATATAGGGGCACGCGTCCTAATGTTGGCACTGCACCAGATTATCAGCACCCCCAACTAAAACTCAAATTATAAGCTTTCTATTAATTAATTTCGGCTACCATTTAACAAACATTAAAATAAGATCCTTTTGGAATTATAAACTGATCCAAACACGACAATTTTTTGAAAAAAAAAGCGATATTTTTAAAAACGCGGGAACATCCTTTACATTACTTTGTTTTGACAGTTTCTTATGATCGTAGGTAAGTTCAGGTTTTTTTATTTTACTTTATTTTAGTTCTTTTAGATATTTTTTACTGAACCTTTAGGTTTTATTCATGTATAAAATGTTTTATAAGGCTTATCTGACAATGGAAATGAACGTTATCTTGATTTTATGTTAATAAATGAGGTGCTGACATCTGGGTTCAATTTTTTTGCGAATTGCTAATTATCGGCACTGGTACTGTTACATGACAAAGTGGTATGTACAATTGTTAATCCATATTTTTTATTGTAAAGCGTGATTATTTTATGCCTAGAATTCAATATTCTTGGAAAAAGTACTCTATGATTTCGGATTTCATATCCTGGCATGGTGCTGAAACTAACATTGCTAGTTATTTTCATAGTGTTGATATTATAATCAAAAGAATGTCTATTATTTTTTGGAATTTTTTATATTTATGTATTTATTTTTCTGAAACTTCGGTTGTTAGGCTAGGCATAAATAAAAGAGATTTTGCTATAAACATTGGATTATTTAATTTATCTACCTAATTTTATGTCTAATTTTAAGGTGCTGATAATTGGCTCGGTCGATGCTAGTAATTGGTGATGATGGTGCCAATAATTGGTGTTGGGCAATTATTCAGTCAAACTCATCTAAATAAAATGTGTATGCACAAAGACAAATTTTTATAATAAAAATCAATTACTTATTTAATAGTGAACCGAGAAAGCATGTTGTTAACGTTCGTTATCAGTATTATCACTAAGATAAACGATATTAAAGTAAGACTAACTCTTAAAGTGCTGATAATTGGTAGCATCACCCTACCTGTGGAAAGAGACAATCGGTCAATTTCGGCTTCGTACAGCGTCATATCTGTCTCATACTATCAAATCATAGTTTGTTTTAAGGGTACGCATGCCATTTGCAATTCCATACAAACTGTGAAAGTTAACTTCTCCTTCATTTGATAATATACTTGTCATCACCTTTTTAGGTCTGTCACCCGTCTCCAAGATCATCTATACCGTATTCATCCTTACTTGATTTATTTAGTAAACAAACACCACATATTGCAAATTCACTAGTTTTTACATCAATCGCACACTTTGATATGGATGAAAATTTCTGGAAAGTAGCATTAAACGTTTATGCAATAGAAAACACGTACACTCTGTCTATAAAGTCCTGAAAATAAATGAGGCCGCCACTGTGCTACACGTAGCAACCCTATTTAGTCTGAGAAAATAGTTTTCATACTAGTAATTTATTGAAATAAAATAAGTAATTTTGAAACACATTATATCTAATACTCAAGTAAGAAATTCACACAACTCATAATGAGATAATTCATTTCACTGGTTGAAATAAGTGATTGAGAAATTTGAATAATTGTTATAACATGACCTTTATAGAAGTAGTGTTAGCCCTTTAAACAATTTTGATGACGATGTTTTATTTCTGTTTTATATGCACTATAGTCAAGCCATTTTAAATTTTGACAGTTATTTTGAGCCATAGAATGTAACATAATTTAGTGTAAGAATTATGAGCCATAACGTAATTTTTGACTTCTGCAAAACAATTGTGTTCTATGGTTTTAATTTTAGTGCTGATACTATATGGCCGCTGTTACATGTATACCAATCATAAAAAACTAAACTATAAATAATAATCGATTCGATTAATCGCTTTTTATCTAAATCGATAAATCTCCTAATCGATTTCATATACCAACCCTAAATTACATGGGTCGAAATTCACCTATTAGAATGGTTTGGGTATTAGAATAAATGAACGGATTGAATCAGAGTAATAAAAACGCATGTATACAGTTAACAAGGAGATTTATTCATCGCTTTCATCATAGGATTTTTTAAATATTCGATGTTGAGATAACTTTCGTTGCCACCTTCATCGTCATCACTAAAGCTTTCTTTGCTGCAGCTATTATCGTCATTATTTCCCCACAGGTGACGTCCTCTCTTGTAGTATTCTGATTCGAGCTTCTCGACGCGATGGCAACAGTTTTTCCAAGTTTCAGCTGTGATGCTGCTGAGTGCCCTTTTTAGAGATTGCCAACATTTTGTGACCTGCGGGAACATAAATAGTTACTTATAGTGATAATTTTATAAAATATTCTGTTATTTTATATATCAATTAAATCTATACAGCCATATAATCTATCTTTACATCATAACAGCCCATTAATATCCCACTGCATGGACGGGCCTCCTCCCGTGACGGAGGGATACTTGGCCTACTAATACCACGCTGGCCAGGCGTATTAGTATTGGATTTTATTTCAAGTTTTCCTACTTTTTATGTCATAAAGATAATATTCACTGATAGTCCCTTAGTCGGTTTTTACGACACCTATGGGATGAGATGGGGTGGTGACATATTGTATTCTTACTCCGTCACTACACGGAAACTACTGATTTACTAACTACACTAATATTATTATTAAAAAAGATTTGATTGTTGGTTTATTTGGAGGGGCGTATAGGGGTAAAGAGGAGTAGAATAGGAAAATAGGCTATAAACTATGTATTATTTTAAATATTGTATACAGTTAATAATAAGAAAAATTACTATACAAAAGAATATGCTTTATTATACAGGTTACAGGTTGTATGAAGAGTGATAAATAATGTATTTCCTTAGTTCTTCAGGCAAATATCGATTTTTATATTACTAGGGCATTTTTGTAGTAAAATTTTGCGTAGAACTTCAAGACTACAATTAAAATCCATCTCAGTTCTAGCTATTACCTGCAGTTATCTGAAGGTTGGAGCCTGAAATTTAACAAAAGTTATGTTGATTGAACATTTGATTACACTTACAATAAATTTAGGCATACCTAGACACCTAGAAAGAATAACTGCAATACCTAACTAAAACGTATTCAGTGTTAAATATTACCCAACAAGATATCAATTAACATGGAATTACTAAGAACTAAATAATAAAGATGAAGATAAGGATAATTTTATTGGTTAAAACATGATAAAATATTGCAATTAATTATTTATTGTCGACAGACCAGTTGATGCGAAAGTGACATCCTTATTTTAGTTATCAACCCTAATATAGACATAAAGCAATTAATTCAACTTCAAATTTGGGATAAATCATGACTGAATTATACTAATGCAACTGATAATGTATCAACAGAAAAGGTCGTACTACAATATTTCTTACTTTCAATGACAAACTTACCTAAAAATATGCTATGTACGCAATGCCTGTTTTTGGTCTCTAAATCTCAAATGGAGTGAATTTATTACTTGAGACAGATTACAAAACACAGTAACACGATTACATACCCATCAAAGTTGCAGTTCGCCCATAAACATAAGCCAAATCACATATAATTTGACCAGCTTCGTGCTCCTTCAAACATCACCTTATTACTTTAAAAATCACTTCCCGCGTGCCACTTTGATTTACTTTACTCATTCTTTATGTTGTTCTTCGCAAGTCAGTATTAGTTTATTGTAGATTAATAACATAATAAAAATCCCAAAATGAAAACCGTTCCGCAACTTCTACTCGATGACAGCTCATGTACAAGTCTATTTTGAATTTCAGTGTTGCCAGACACATGAACAATTTAGTTCCTCAAACTTTAATTTCTTGACTTTATAGACAAGCTGTAAATCACTTTGATTTATCCACTATCTTTCGTAAATTTTAAATAAATGTATTTTTTTCCAACATAAAATTTCACAGATAAAATTATTTTTATCATTTGACATTTGTAGATTATAGAATATTGTCCTTGATTCCTATACATTTTTCAAAGATTAAAGACTAGTCTTTAGTCTGTGGTTGACACGACGCCATATATGTTTACGTTATAGAGCAAGTCTGTTTAAATAGACAGTACATGGCAATATCCAGTTGTAAAGAGACTCTTGTAGTTTTTAACTGTTAACTTCAGTTGTAAAATTTAAACTCTTAAGGCTAGAAGTCATAACTAAAGCCGAGTGATCACTATATAGTCGAATCCAGTTCCGTCGAAATAGTAAGGCTTTTGAGTACTATGTACCAGAAGCAACAAATTGATGTCATTATGTAGGTAAAATATAAAAGATTCTATATCAACAATATCCAGTAGCCTATAGATTTAAGTGAGGTTGCTACGGAGTGTAATAAGTAGTGACATTGTTTACTAGTAAGTTTTTCAGGATACCGTAATTTCGATAGATAGGGAATATTCAATAAAATCCAAAATTATCAAAACATTTTTTATTTACTTTAATAGTAACAGTCTTAACGTTAGATCTTAAACATAGTCCCTAAATCCCACCCAAGGTCGCAGGTGTATCAATGCTGTTCACAAATACACGGCAAAGTGGAAAGCGCTGTCGATAAATAGTGATGCAAACATCACAAACGCTGAGGCTAGCCCACAACGGACAAAGTCCGAGGGGTTCGGCCACAGAATCTTAATGCGACGCCATTGACGAACGCATTACCGATAAAACAATGTGGTTTCCAACAAACCCACCATTGTATACCAAAGCACTGTTTATACCAGCCGATGTTTGCGAAATCTGAAGCAGATACGTGCCACCTCCGCGACCTTTACAACCCAAAACGAAGAAAATAATTAATGTAGTATTTATAACAAAATTATTCATTCAATTCTTTTGATAATACCATTCATACAGAGAACTGTTTTAACATATTTTTTAGTAAATACATTTATTGTGCTTTGGATACAACAAAGTGACAATTTTTTATAGTATATTTTGATTTTGAAACGAAAAAATAACTACTATACAAAATAAAAGAAAAATAGTAACATGTTGTGTAAACTAATTAAGCAAAGTGTACAAAATGATTAATTTACTAGAATGTAATTATTTAACTAAAATCAATAAACACACCATTGAAAAATTTTGAAAGTACAATTTCTACAAATATTGAATGTTATAGCATAATCGGTAACACAATGAATTAGTTTGTTCTTGTGAACACTCAATCAATATCTACATCTTATTCATTGTGCTGTTTTAGCTTCTTATTTTATAACAGTACTATAATATGCAATCAAAATTAATTAGGTATTACTATTTAATTCTTTAAATATAAATCATATTATTCATAATAGGCCTCCTCCAGTGACGGAAGGAAACCTAGCCTATTGATGTAGCATATTGAAGAACTGTAATAAATAGCTAAAATATCTATAATCATTATACATTCGTTTTTTTTTTTTTGTTTGTTATTTTCTTTTCTGTATTTTGTTATTTTTTTTTCTGTATTTCTACCTTAAAATAAATGTTGGTTTCTTCTTTCAGACGCTCCATAAATAGTTGTTATGTTGCATAAACATAAAAAAAACTTGATTTTCGACAGTTAAACATAACTCGAATATTGTCCTAACTGTCTCAACATAAAGTTGGCTGTTTTTTCATTAGCATATACATTTGCTAAAGCATCATATTTTCTTTAAATGTCAGTTTCTTCAAGATGATTAGTCTATTAGCTTTCAATTCTCATCTTTTTCTCTTCAATGTACATCATTCAGCAAATTATCCAAATCACACATACCCTAAATCACAACTTTATCTCAAAATATATTTCTCTTCTTAATTACAACAATATATACAAGTGGCACAGCCAACAAACTAATTTTTCTAATCATTCACTTCACAAATGCATCTGGAGGGATTTTTCCTTCTGAGTGTAATTGGTTGAAGACGAACAACGCCCGTTGGAAATCCCATCCTGTTTCTTGTAAGCAACTGAAAAAGAAAGATATGCATAAGCTCTCTTACCTCAATACATAAGGTATAGTAGTTAAAAAAGGTTAAGTGAAACTATGTAGTAAGTAACTCTAGTAAATTTTAGCTATATTGAATTTAGATAGTAACATTGATATCCAAATCGATATTATATAACATTGTGTAACATATTCACTCATATCTAACAACATATGAACCTTAGTTAAGTTTTAAGCACATATTAAGTTAGTGAATGCAGTGCTCTTTACATTCTTTGAGCAATGGGGCACTTAGACATAAGTATAATTTATAATGTAATAGTGTACATTGTTGTCATTGTTGACATTCACAAATAATTGTAATTAAAATAAACATAAAACTTTGTCTAGAATAAATACCATCATAGCAACCTTCATATTTATTATTATTACAATACCATAAAAGAGGTTGTAACAGTAAGAGTTAATCAAACCGCCAAGCGGATTCAATCCCTGCTATGTCAAACATAATTATGTGTCTATGTGTTTCCATCTCTAACAAACATATTTTCAAAAAAATAAGTATGCTTTTAGATTGTCTAGTACCTATACTACAACAGGCTTAGTTTGAAACTAAATGGCGTTGTAAGAACTTGAGTAGAATATTACATTAGGCATTAAAAAACTCACATGGATTAATTTACATTTACAATGGTTGCTACAAAAACAAATAATATATACTAACTTGATAGTCCAATGTTCGTTCATGCCGGTCTGCTGGCTAAGCGCTGCCATCATCATCTTTTGTGCGTCAGCGTCCTGAGGGGGGGCGGCCACGGCAGGAGTTGGTACAGGGGCAACAGCTGGTGTAGGGGCAGCGGGTGTCTCCACGCTACCGTTAGAGAAGGCTTTGTCCTCCTACAAGAAACATAAAAATATTTGCAAAGAATTTAGCATTACAAAAAATATTGTGTTTAAGAATAAAGGTAGTTGTAGCTAAAGAAATTAGAAGATGATGAAACAAAACGGCCAGGTTGCCTAATGCAGTGCAGAATTACTGTAAAGTTCATACTTGCAAAGAGCAGACTTAATCTGCATTTGCCATGGATAAGTGTGAGCATACCATCAATAAATATTACTTTAAATATTTTGTAGTATGTTACAATAATACAATAAATTCACTATTATAATGTATTCAACGAAGACTACAGATTAGGATTTAAAGTAAGTAGAATTTTCTTATAACTTTAAATAATAATAATAAGATAATGGAAAGACGAATTCGTTTTAATATCAAGTTTGCCTTCTTTTTATTTTCGAATATATTTACTTAAATTCAGTCTGTTATTACAAGACTGATCCTAGCATGACGAGACGGGTTGGTGCCACATGTATTCCTCAACACAAGAAGAATAATTACATACTTTGAGTAAACTAACCTGTTCCTTAGTAGTGTTTGTAACATACAGCATATCATTGATGATACAGATTCCACCGCCAGCATTAGGTACAATGACAAACGTTCGGTGAAATGAACGTGTCGGATTGCCGTTTGTATTAGTTTCTTTGTACACTCCATTCATTGTTAGCACGATCATTGATGGCTGTGGAAGTAAACAGATATTTTTAATTAACGCAATATAACAACCAAGGTAACCTATAATAAACACTTATAATTGTTCATTTAAAGTGACCAAGGCACGTAGCGATAGCTAATGAGAGCGAGGGGCAAAAACATTATGAAATAGACTATGCCCCAAGCAAAACAATTCTTTGAGCGATCCACAAACTTGCGTCCTGTAGACCCCCCTCGAGACAGGGCATGATGCCTTAGTGCAGAAGTTATTAGTATTGTAAAATTTAACTTACCGTGAACACCAGCAAATCAACAGCGAACCCCATAAGGTCGTGTGTCGTCCTTGGTAAGTCAGATAGGAATGACACCACTTGTAGTTTACCACTTCTTAAGTACCTGCGACGAGACTCGCGTTCTGTGATGCGAATTAGATTACGACTGTTTGAAATGTAAGAGTTTAATCTGGAAAAAAATGTTTAAATATCATTAAAAGTCTGTACTGCAGAGACTTTTAAAAAAAGAAAACAACAAGGAACCAGAGAGAAAAGGCCTCCCCCTCGTACTTCCATTTTATTCGTTTTGTAACTTTCGTAAAACAAAATATTTTAAAATAAGTAAAATTAATAATGTCTGCGTAGCGACGTAATAGGGATACAAAATCTAGTCTAAGAATTGATTTCGTAAGTGTGTTGTTGTATATTGCTTTCGGGACGAATAATATTCGTTACCAGACAGCAGCCATTACTAAAATCTAAAAAGTTACACATTATGTGGTCACCCATTTCTGAGAAGACACAAAATCGAATTCGGGATAAAAGAAAAAAAATTGGCATAAAATCTTACAAGGTGTGGCCTTGATTACACCTTACAATTAACACAATATCCTGAAAAAAGTTCACTAGATTCCTTGTAAAATATGTACTGACCTTTGTGTAGGAGCATTCCTGTTATCATTACTGAGATAATTAGCTGCCAAAGACATAGTAGCATGTTCATGATAAGCTTCAAGTAGTTGTTGACGTGATTCACCGTCAAAGATAGCGAAGTATTGTGTTAGAAAATCACGAACTAAGTTTTGGCCAGCCGGATCGACTAGGAAAGATTGTTGACGGGGTGGGAGGTTGACATCTTCTTGTACGTCGAAACCGATGGCTGGAGGCAGGTCTGCACCGTCCTGTATTGAGCAAACGATTAGACATAGATAAAAACACAACACAAGCTGGTTTAATTACAATTAGAATAAAGTCCAAGTAATATTAATTATAAATGAGAAAGTTGGTAAGTATGGATGGATGTTTGTTACTCTTTTGGGCGAAATCTACTGAATGGTTTTTAATGAAATGTAACATACAGTACATCAGAATAACACAAAGGCTACAATTTATAAAAATATTGTATTTATAATATCGGCTACTCTAAATACTATTCCAGCGCAGATAAAAGCTCTAGCTAGTAAAAAATTACGAATTTGTTATCAACATTTATAATACTATAATTAAAAATGTTGATAATAAATTCGTAATTCTTTGAAAACTCTAAAGTAATAGATACTACTGCGATATTAGATATAGTAATAGATACTAATGAAAAAAACATAAACAATTTAAAATGTAAAAACAAGTTAGCATCTCAACAATATTTTCACACTCACCAATTTGTTCAGCTTGGGGAACTTTTTCCGGACATCGCTGGAGACAACAAACAACATGGCAACTCATGTGAAAGATAATTAATCTCTGAAACTCACATCATGGGTTAGTTTCAGTAATATACAGAAAGAAGATTTACTAAAATATTCCTTCTGTATTATACATGCTGTATAAATAAATACCTTAATTGACAATGAGGTGGGGATTAAAATACAATTTTGAACTGTAATCTGTTACATTACAGTTTAATATATGTTTAGTTATAGACACATTATAGGTATTTATTTATGTTAGAGTTAAGATGTTCCATTGAAGATGTTAATCACTTAAAATCAAATGTTACAGTATTTATCAAACATAATTTGATTGGTACTAATTAAGTATATTCATAAATACTCTCATAATTTTAGAAATTACTTGGTTGTTAGGCTATTTGAGAGTAACTTTTTAAATGGTATAAGTCCACAGATGGTCGATAACAAAAACCTTATTGCTTACTAATGGTAATGAGTACCTAGATAAAGACAAAAAAAATTCTTGTTTATGATTGTAACTTAAATTTCATATTAAATCATTAATAAACTATAACGTTATAGCTATTAATTGTCCATTAGGAGTAATAGGATTTTTGTTATTGGCCACAGAGACAATAGTTCCACTTAATCAATCAAAACTTAATCAGAATATCAATTCTCGTACCTTAAAATCGTTAAAAATTCGGTTAAGTTAACTTTTCTCTAAATAAAACTTTAACACGACCACAAAAGATTACAATTGCAATAGCAAAAACAAGACAATTCGACAAGTAAAAGTTAACTTAACCGAATTTTTAACGATTTTAAGGTAAGAGAATTGACATGCAGACTGCATAGAATCAGTCTGCACTAAAACAACCAAATAGTTTTAAAATTTATGTAAATAGATGTTAAGGAAATGGTTAGGGTAGAATCTAGAATTAAAGTTACTAAAAGGATTCCTACTAGAGGCAACAGTGTCTTGGCCACTTTTTAAGACCGCCAGTTGTCTCTTTTAGGGGCCTTTTTTACAGATCACTATGCATTTTTTTCAAAGTATTTTTATATAATATCTATAACATAAATCCCAGCCATTCCTGAACATGTTAATCTTTCCACTGACTTAACTATTCTCTATTCAATCGTGTACATGTTTGGCATAGAGAGTAATTAAGTCTGTAGTATGTTGTTGGTATACAAATTTAATTTTAAAACACATGAGTACATGTGATTTTAAGTAAAGAGAATACAATGAAACACCTCATAACTAATAAATATATTATTTTAAACATGCATTATGCTGACATTTTCATTTGTGGTCTATATTAATTCCAAATAATACAAACTTATTTATAGATATACAATAGTTTGAGGTATTTGAAACTTACCTGATGGTTACAAGCCGATTAATAATTGATGATTATGTATGAAGTATTTGAGTACTCTCATTATATCTTGTTACAGGGAAAAAGTAAAGGAACAAGGTAGTCATGAACAAAGTAAAGTCCTTCTCATTAAATAGAGTTGCTTTTAATAATTTGATTTTTAGTCTAATAGAGTAAATAGTTTAAAAATCTCTGATCATTTTAGATTAAATATAAGGCAGTATTAGTGTCAACCTTTTTTATAGCTGGTGCTAATGATATAGAGAGAGCTAATGTAATATTTTTTAATCAATTGAAGTCATGTAAATGATTAATCAATACATCCAGAATAATTCAATAATAAGAGATACCCTGACAAGTATAATGGAAGTACACAGATGTAACATGTAATATAATATTATGTTTTTAATGCAAGATGCTCTTTATAAACTTAACACAAGTTAAATTCAAAAACAAAATCTCTTAATGTCAACTAAATGTATGAGCATCTTACATTCAATAATGTACTTTTAAATATAATACACACAATATGAATCAGTGTTTTAGGTTCTTGTTGAACCCGCAGCCGTGCTCTTGACCTAGTGAGTACTAGGTTCAGAAAATGGCCATAGCGGATTCTGAAATACAATAAAAACGGACACAAAACTAATAAATTTTTGTAAGTAATCTGTAAGTAAAAATACTATTTAATCTTGAAATGTTGTTTTCTGTCACTCAAAAAACTTGGTAACACAGAAGATACTTACATTTTTATATTAATTTTGGTCCAATTAACACAGAAACAATTGTAAAAAAGTGTCACAATTATTAAACCACAATAAGACTGTTGTGTGTAATGAGTACATAATCCCAAATAAAATTACTGAAACATGTTTTTTTTTTAAAAAAAAAATGGAAATTAAATGCAATGGTACAATATTAGCTGAGTTGAAAGTATTTTTTTTATATGTGTATACTTACTATTTTAAGTTATTAAAGGTGTGTAATTATGTAAAATGAAAGTAAAAAATTGCATGTATAGCTGACAATGCACACAATCATTTCAAAAATGAGGACAACATGAGCACTATTGTACAACATCAGAAATTGTTATGCAAGAATTCATTTTCCTTATTACATATTTTACATTTAGGTTAAATAATGACTTTACTCTAAAGCCTGCAATATTAAGACAGTAAGAGAAGATGGCTCTAAGAATACCATAATGCCCTACTTAGTTCATTTAGCAATAGGTTCTTATACCCTCATACACAGGTAACAAATCATTGTTCACAAATAAATCAAGGCTTTCAACCTATGATTCACCTTTACAAATACTACCTGATATAAATTTCGTGATCCTGAAACCTTTTCACCAGTGGATTGCCTTTGAGGTACAGCTCAACTAGAGGAAGTGCTTTCAGTGAGTCCAGTGAGCCGATGAATGGAATCTAAAATAAATTACATTAATATTATCAAAAAACCATAAAGTATACTCATTCAAATTGAAGAAGTCATCAACTTACCCTGTTGTCACCCATGTATAAAATCTTTAGGTTCTTCAACTTAAGAGCAAGGTTCTTCAAGTGTTCAATACCATGTAGTTTATTATCATTTAGGTTCAATGCCTCGAGGTCCGGAATGTTTTCAGCAATAATATCAATTGCAGCAAGCATGATGACAGGGCGGAATAGTGCACAGAAAATGTCTGATAGATCTGACAACAAGAATACAAAATGTTAGCAATGTGTACAGGTATTAAGAAAAAAATAATAGTTATCTCAGTGCTAATTAATTTCTGTGTAGTCTCCATTTAAACCAAGATAGAAATATGAGGTAAGTAATGTAAATAAATATAAAAGTAATGTTCTCAATAGACATTTACCAACTCAGTAGTAAATGATGTCATATCTTTTAGTATCTAAATGTAATAGCTATTTTTAAATAGTGGCAGATGCATCCCAAAACACAAAGAAGGAAGAAAACAAAAAGCACCAAGCTAGGTCACATAAATTGATGCCATGATATAGCTGAAAGTAAAGTCAACCCAGTCTGTATTACAAACTTCAGAGCATCATACAAAAATGAATCATCATATCAGCCAATAGACGTCCACAACTGCACATAGGACTTCTCCAAATATTGCCACCTTGAGCAGTCCTCCTTCTGCCTCATCCTCAGAATGAATCAAATCAGTACATTAGTACATGTTTTGTATACTGTACTTAATAATTACCAAAGGTAGTACAGAAGGTAATTACAAAAAGGAACTCAAGAATGCACAAAGCAGAAATATGCCAATATTCAGTAGAGGACATCATCACGTAAATTGATTTAATTATTGTTTAATATGAAAAGCAAACACAGAGATCACATAACAATGTATCAAATAGAAAATATAACATTATAATTTATACCTGGATCAGCATGGAACTTGGTTAAATCCAAAGCCTTAGTAGTAGCGTTGTATCTTTTAGCCATAGTCAGCTTCATTTTCTCTTTCATGTCAGCATCAACAACAACATTAGGCATAGCATTTCTCACAATAACCATCAATTTAAATCCATCAGACATAATAATCTTTCTGTCAGCGTGGAACAACTTCTCCGCAAGTTTAACATCATCCACATAAAAGACTGCTGCATTGCCATTTGTTTTGTAGTAGTGAGGTACAAATACATCAGGTGAAACATAACTCAACAATGAGCGCAGTACAACCTCTTTTTCATGCTTAGCTCCATATGGAATGATAATCTGATACCATGGTAAAACACCAGCAATGAACCTCTTTTTAGCCAGCCCATGTGGCGCAGGCGAGATCAAACGTCCTCCGCGACCTCTGAAAGAACCTTTATTCCTAACATGCTGGCCTCCTGACCCTGTCATGTCAATATCAGCATCATCAAGAAGTAACATAGGTTTGTTCCATTTGTTTTTACCCTTATGAGTTCCGGGTTTAAAACTAACACGCCTTGTTGTGCTGTGGGTCCGATCATCATGTTCTGTGTGAAAAAAAATATTAAAAATATTGTAATATGGATACGTTACGATACGATTAACTGAATTAATTTAGAGTCTAATCTCGGTTTCATTATTATTACACAATCAAACAATGTTTCAAACAATCAACGTGTTGTCTTTGAAGAATACTTTGCAACAAAACATTTGATCACGCTCTCAGGACAATATTTTAAAACTTACCAAAATGTTCATTGTTCATGAGATATTTCTGCCTCATTCTGCCTCCGTTTTTATTAGGCATCTTGTTAGGTTTTCGAGTATGATTTAGATTCATGGATGTGAGGTTGGGAATAATGGTGATAGGAAATTACGCTTAATGCGTCACTCCTCCACAAAGTGATTTGGAACGACTCAATCCACGTTTAACCTTCGTCAATGTTCTTACTCGGTTGCTTCCTTTATATTAATATCTTCGAATTCGTTTTTATCTTCTTGGTTTCTTTAAAATTAGTTGGTCAGGGCTTCAAAAATATGCACAAGACAGAATTCAATTTCACAGGTTTTATTTTACAACTTTCGCGTACGTGCGTGTTTTGACGATTGGCAACATTAATCAATGCTACCCAAGGTTAAAAATATATTGTGAAATGGTTGAATATTTCTACCAGATCGAACGAACGACGAACTAGGTATTGCTGAGATTCAAGCAAAATGACTCAATCTATCTCATAAACGTTAAATACCACAGCGTGAACTAAAAATACCAAAAAATAGGACTAAATTAAGGTGATAGGAATAGTTTCAAATTTTCAGGTCATTTAATCGATGATGTAATTTCATACTATTATTATTCTATACACTTGTCACCCTTGCTGCTGCTTGAATTTCAAATTACATCATCATGTCATGATCTCGCCCCCTGGCTAACGAATGTAGAATTGTAGACCCTGAAATTATATGGCAGCTCTGTATGAACGTCAACGTCCAGGTTAGTAGACAATATTATTTTGAAACTATAAGCACCTACCTATCCAGTCGTAATAATAAAATTATGATTTATTTTATTTTATTTTATAACTTTATACATCGGATGTATAAAGTTATATACGGATTCCGTACATTTGTAAGGATGGAAACGTTTGGAGGAGGCCTATGTCCAGTTGTGGGCGTCTATAGGGTGATATGATGATGATGTACACCGCATCAGTCAAAGTACTAAAGATTCAATTTTGAAAACGTAAGTTTACGGGATTAGAAGAAAATTACTGACCATGTAATACATGTTAAAAATAAATAGAACGTGTTAAAATAACAGAAGAAAATTCTGTTTCTTTATTTCCCTGACATAATGTTCTTATACTGTCTCTACATAGTATAGTAGTAGTATTATAGATATTTTTATTACTAAGTATCAAAATAGGTTATAAAAATTTTCAAAGTATAATTTTAGTATTGTCATGCATGTATTATTTTAAATTGCCGACAATATTTAGGGTCAACTTTGACGAACTCTGTGGAAGATAGGTGTGTTATGATAAATAAATATTTGTATTTTCACAATATTCTTTTTCCTTTGTGAAAAACTTTACTCACATATTATAAGGGCCTCCGAACAATTTTTTTTAAAAGGGGCCCGACAAGGCACTCTACGCCACTGTTTCAAATCAAACTACGTTTTGAAAAATAATTCTACACAGCTCTTGGGACTCATATTATTCAATAAAATCAAGCTATGAACAATACATAACCATTTATTTGTAATTAGAATTAGTTAATTCCTAATTAAATTCTTCATGTTACTTTCACAAAACAAGAAAGTTTTTTAGTAGTATTTTTTTTTATAATTATGACAACACTTTTTTTCTTTTCTCTATGATACAAGCGTGCAACGTTTCGGTGTACGCAAATTTTTGCCCGATATAATAACAATGTTAATATTGGATGTGGATATAAATATTATTTTGCATAGAAATACCTTTAAATTGCAATTGTTTCAGATTTAATGGTGTTCTTTTATTCATATCGCTTATGTTTTGTTAACTAAAGAACATTCCGGTTTATGTATTTATGTTTATTGAGCCACCGTAATAATCCATAGCGTTTAAAAATAAAACAACCATAGACTATTTCGTGTGCTTTTCGAGTCTGCCATGTTTTGTCCTATTTGTCGCGCTTGATCAACGCGTTCGCGTTTACAGTTTAAAACTGTTATTTTCTGAATGTATTACGGGCTGTGTTTTGTTTACAAATAGTGTAGTTGGTGGTGCAGCAATTAGACTGCTTAAAATATTGATCAGTGAATCAATCGGTTGCTTGTAGTGCCAGAGTGAAGTTCTTATTTCATAAATTTTTATATTCCTTCGCTGGCCATCAACTGTCTGCATTCAGAGATATTCCGTCGTAGTTTTGAAGCATTCAGATCGGTAACCGTGATTTCATAATATTTTGTCAGTTCTATCTGTGACGCAACCCACGTGCACGTATTATAGCGAGCATCTCATGCACATTTGTTATTATTTTGTTCACGAGTTCGATTCGGAGCAGTGAGGATCGGATCGGCGAAGGGAAACCGCGTCGCGCGTCTTACTCGCTCCCGTGTCGATTCTCGGAATTTATTACTTCGTGGGTAATATTAGACGGTGATTTGCAATAGAGTGTTGATTTATTTGTGCGGGATAGTGTTCTATGTCGGTGCGCTGCACATAGCGCACACGTGACACGGGACGAGTGTTTGGGTGTCAGTCGGTTGCGGCTCGCGGGCGCCGCTACAGTCCGCCTGCAGTGCGGAGCGCGCGACGGGCGTTAGAGGTGAATCACCGCTCGGTGCCGTTTTGATCGTGCTTGTTTACCCGCGTGTGCATAAGTGCGTGGAGCGGAAGTGCAAGGCATGTGCGCCGGGCGTCGGCGCCGATGACACCGCCGTCCAGAGCGACGGCGTTTTGAGCGCGAGTGTGTGATAGCTATGTTCCTTGGGTTATGAGTGTGTGACAAAGTTGTAGTGCGCTGAGGACACTGGAGCCCCTAGACGGAGTTGGGCCCGCCGGGGCGGCCCTGGTGCTTCTCGGGGCTCCTCACGAAGGCAAAATGGCTGCGTGGAACCGCCACCACCATTTCAACATGCTCATGGATGAGAATGGGAAGAATAAGTGTAAGTATTAGTAATTCAGTATTATGAAATGTCAGTAGCATCTAATTGGAACTAAAAATCATCATCTACCCTGTAAAAAGATCTAGACATATCTAAAGTAAATTCATTAGTCTTCTATTATCTTACTACATAGCAGAACAGAACATAAGAGGGAGCAGTAGTCCATGCTAAGCTTAGCCAACCAGACAGATACCACCAGATAACAGTTGTCAAGCGAGAATCTTGATTTAAATGACACCATATTATTGTGCTAAGTAGATTTTATGATATTTTTATATTTTTCCTAATACAACCGTAGGTTATACAACAGAAAATCTTATAAAGAATCATTGTTAATAATAATCCAATGGTTACTGGTTTTGGCTGATATGGTGCTGACAATATGGAAATACCTTGTTATTGTTTTCATACTTGTTACTTAGTTTTTTAACTATCATGTTGATATTCTTCATCTTATAGCTTTTGCTTATATTGAAGATTAGTCACTACTGTTATTATTTTAGAGTTCAAGATCTATCTTAAAGTACAATCACAATACCCTCTAAATATTATGTTTATTATCAAAGAAGTTTAATGAATCATAAGCAGTTTATATTCATAAGATTGAAGAAAACAGTACATCAACATTAAACCATAAGTTTGCTTATAGTACAGTTAATTAACACTTTGAAACTGGCCTACTTAGTAAATAAATTGATTTGTAAAGAAGAACAACCAAATCTATATGAATTATTAAGCACTCAAATATCTATTAAATTATTTATGTTAAGTAGACACCCCAGTGTTAGCCTCTTTTGATCTCACCCTACTCAACAGTTCAAGTGAATCAAATCATATGGGGCTGTTGTTTCATTGAACATAGTACAATTTTCCATGTCATGACCTTCTTTGCCAGAACAGGTTAAACAAATGCAGGTGAATAAAGGCTTATGTGTGTACATTGTTGAATGCACACAGCCCTCACTGACACACCTGTAGGGTAGTAAATGATCCTGTCCTATATCTGTTTGACCTAATTTCCTACATTTATGTGGAATACTGCAAAACATATTGAACACTTTAAATGATTTAATTACACTAATGGGTAGTTATCTAATCACTTCTCAGGATAGCAGGGTATAACACTTTAGATTTATTACAAGGAATTTATGGGTACTACAACTAGCTAATAAGAAATATAGATCAGCGAGTGGTATAAAATGGTTGGAAAAAAGATTGATAAGCAAATTAAACAAATATTTATATGCTTTCATAATAAACTATCCTACTATTAACAGTTTGCTTAAGGGGATTTCAAATTGAAATGAGATGAGTTGTTGATGAAAATGTTATTAGTGGTAACAATAAAATCTGCATGATAATGTCTATTTAATCCAATTTACCAATTTAACTTGCATTGCAAATCAAACATTTGTCTTTCACTTATCTAATTGCAAATTCAACCATCCTTCTTTTGGCATCTACTACCAATAGGTGAAAAATACCTTGTGTAGATTAATTTTTGTCAAAATTCTACCACATCTGACTCTTATGCAGGTGGACATTATTTAAGACTAAAAAATTTATATTTAGGTAAAATATTGTTAGTGACTAATAGACTATTATGAGCACCATAAGCCCTATTGCTTATAATCTGAATAAACATCAACATATCATAATAACTATAGATGGTCCTTTTCATATTTGTTTACAGATCATTCACATTACAATAATAATAAACGTGTTTATATTGAATTGCATTGTGGATCAGAGTGCATTCGCCTCTAGTTGGCGTAAGCAAGTAGAAGGTATTGCCAAATCTAACGACCTTTTTTTTTTGTTCCTTCATGTAAGTTAAACGCCCTGTATATATATCTGCGACGTTGACTACAGATTAACACGCCGATGATGTGAAATGATGTTTATCAATGTACTTCTCTCGAAAAAACAACTACTCTATTCCGTCAGTATTAGAAAGGGAAAATTCAAATCTGAAGTTCCAACTAAACCTTTAATTCTGATCAATCTTTAAACCTGTCGACTTAATCATATTTCGTAATTTACACTAAAGGCTTCCAGAAAGAATAGTTCGTTGAAATTTATACGTTTTTTTAAGCTACCCACATTACCTATGTCCTTTTAATTTTAGAAAATTAACCAGAGCTTTGCATAATATATTATTATTCCCGATAAAATAGTTCAGTAAGGTAACGGCATGTCACAGGAAATCAGAAACAAAGTTTATTCTGCCAAAGTCTCAAAAGAAACAATGTGGGTCATGTACTAAATTGTCCCGTGCGGGATTCAAACCTGACCTGACAACAGTCTGTAAACACAAAAGACAAATTTAAGCTGTGGTACCGTCTGAGTTGAGCGACACTAGTAGTTTATTTGATTTTCCGGTGGTGATGCTCGACGACGCTCAATCCACTCCTCCCACGCTTTTGGCACTGTACTAGAAATCGTTGCATTTGCTAGTTTTAAATAATGCAAGGACTGCTCTGAATACCTAGTTTTTTTGCAATGACATTTGGGACGCACTTCCTGGACCGATATCTTTCATGTTGAATATAATAAGATGACCGACGCGACTTAGCTGTACGCGAAAGCGCGTTTACCTTGGTTAACGAAAACATTGAAACAATGCTTATAAAATATTTACGTGATGTTAACAAACTTATGAGATGAAATGAATGCATGGTTTCGTATATTCCATAACTTTCTTATTTTAAAAAGTTAACATCAGTAACCTTATTGTCACTAGTTAACGACTAAAATATTGAAACTCACGTCGTTAAAAAATCTAGGTGACTGACCACCTTGGTGGCTATTTGCAATGTTTATGCATAGTTGAATGCTCTGTGTAAATAATGATCAAGGATTTCTTTAGAAAATGCGTGGCTGGAAATGTGCAATTTTTACCTATTTCGACGATAACTCTTATTTAACTTCCAGTTAAGGTTCTACTCAAAGTTAAATACTTCTCATGATATTTTATTGTATGGAACAAGAACTTAGGAAACACAAAAATAATAAAACAGAAATCGCTTTGATAAATTACATAAGTTATTTAGAAATAATGTGTAAAAACACTGTTGAAAATAATAATAGAGGTTGAATCGTAGGAACCAAGTGCCAAATATTTACTGCGGTCGTTTGTGCCGGAACCATCGGTGGTCTCGCATATTTTTCCGCCGCGATCAACTTTCATTCACTGTCTGAAAGCTGTTGCTACGCGGATGCTGGCCTCGCGGTGCGCTGTCATTAAAACCAAACGTTCGTGCACCGCGATCATGTAGATGATATCGTGTTGTTTGGAAAGTGGTCGCATACAAGACTACATTATTTTTTAGTTTTGTGCTTTCAGACGCCACATAGTGCGGACACTTCATACCTAATAGGTACTTTATTTACTTATCATTTTATACAAATATAAGATTTGCATGTCTTTGACAATAAACAAAAATTAACACTCTTGGGTGAATCTGAGACATGAACTCCTGGGTTTTGTAGGGCAAACAGACATATTTTCATTTTTATGCTCTGTTTTGATAAACACTCCAAGCCCTGATATACCTATACAATAATCTGCATCAATGAGCGGTATCTTAGGTAGGCGCGGTATTTTATATTAAAACCATAGATAGGTAATAAGAAATTTACAAAAATGAAACCACAGACTTCGCAGGTTTAACGTGGCATTTATAAAACAAACGGTACCTCCAAACTGTACGAAAATTTATAAAAAATGTAATGTGTTCACGTGATAACGTTGTCGATTACTAACCAGTTACATGTATGTGGGAGCGAATTGGTACCTACTCGGTTCGCCTTGCGAGTCACGCCGGCCGGTGAATGGTCACCTTTCTCCGACACACAGTCTAGACGACTTCGTTACGACCCGTGAATGAATTTCACATCGGAATGCGGAACGACGATTTATCGTGCCCCACCAAAATTGTCTATACGCATTGTGCAAGTGAAATTGTCTCGAATAATTAGAAATTTCTTAGAATAGAATTCGTAATTAAGTAAAATCAAGCTTCGTCGTTTCGTACCTGGGTTTCGTAATGATAATACATTTCAAAACGAATTACACGAATAGTCTTATTTAGTTTACATATTTAATTACCACGAGACACGAAGCAGAAAAATAAAATTAATTCCTGTCTAATGATTTAGATCAAATCGCATTGATCCTTTATAATGTCAAAGTTCAACAACTATTATTACGGTGTTATTATTAATTCTTCAACTATTATTAAACAAGTAGGCATTGTGAGTGAAGATTCGTGTGGGCTCTAAGTAGGTGCCCAATATTAATGTTAAGATTTCTCCATCTCTAGCGGGCGTATGTTGATTGTTGTCACACACTTTCCTTTGTAAACCATTATTATAATAGGAGCAGTGTCTAGTTTCATCGTTACAACTAACCAGTTCTTTCATTTGACTATTAAATAATTAACAATTAATTCATAACTACGATCACATCTCCTTAGAGTCAAACGAAGAATCACATCTTTCTCATCTAACATATTATTGTCATAGAAGGTAGGCTAAGCAAAATGTTTTTTTCAGCTAGAAAAAAATCCATGCGTTTAGACAGGGTTCCATAAGTGCTCTAACATCCATCTGTATCAGGTTCGTCAAATTGCAGTTTATGGTTTTAGCTATTTAAGGTTATTTTCTATAAACAGCTACTATCATTGCTTACGCCTATATAGTGATATTAATTACGGCGTAAATTTGAAATTATGTTTAGAAATTACATTCTTTCAAAATGAAATAAAGCAAACATCGTCGGAAGTATTTCGCAATCCGCAATTCCTACCAAGTATTTTGTTTGTGAAGAAAATAAATTAGGTAATTTTATAACTTTGTACGAAGTTGACGAAGTGTGACCGAGTCTGCCCTAAAGTGCCCCTTGGTGTCATCGACCGCCAGCTAAGGTTTTTGCGCGGCAACGGTGCTGTTACTTTAATAATTGAATGAGTATGGAAAACATTAAATGCTAACGGTAAATGAATGAATGTGTGACGTCTATTGGTTATCGTATGTTATTACTATCGGCCACCTTCAACTTCTTATATATAACTTTGTTATTATTACTATTAATTAAGTTAGTTTGCCTAAAGTGATTATGCCAGTTATTATCATATTAAGAGTTATAATGGAGCATGGGTTAACAATAAATCGTATCAGTTTATTGCGTAGGCAGTGTAACGCGAAGTAACTTATTATTTATATTTGTGACCTTCACATGTTCATTGCCCTTAGTTCGCACTGGCTACTTCCTGCTCGAGACCTTGCAAGACCAAATTAAATTGATCGTTTATATTAATATCGAAAACATGTATAAATCCTTTAAAATGAAGGATTTAAATTCAAAATGTAAATAATTTTCGATGACCTGTTATATGAACTTAAGGTTTGTCTCAATAAAAGATCTAAAACATTATTTTGAAGAATAATAAGATAATTGCGTAGGATATATGAACAATGAGTAATAGTTGAGTCCGTTTTGGTGGTGTGCCGCATCCCCATCGGGCCTCGCAACGTCATTGACCGCCGTTGTTTTTGCACATCATCGTCGCAACGGTGGCCGCCTGCACAATCTAGAGCGACACACTTATCGTTCGGATGCTGGACGATGATCTGTGTCTTGATGTGAACGAAATAATGCCTTGCCTTTTAATTAAGACTCAGTTACTAGAGATTTTCTAGACCTTATTGCAAATAACTTACACCAACAATGTAGATGCTTAGGGAGATATTTAATTTATACAAATAACCAAGTTAGTTCAATCTCTTTTCAAGGAAATATTTTCCCATTATAGATATGGTGCATTAGTACAATGTCCGAGAGGAATCAAATTATAATTATAAATCTTAACACATCTTTTTGTACGAAATAGTATTTACAATTTAGTATAACAATGAAAGTATCAAAGTGCAAAATCAAAAGAATAAACCACGACCAAAATCAAACAAAAGTTAATTAGGAGCAACAATACCTAACGGATGTTATTGTTTTTTTGGACAATCTTTATCTTGTTTAGCAGACAAATTGAGGAAATCGTGCTAAGTGATTTGTTGGGCTTTACGAGTTGAAAACAATTGAGTTTTGTTAAAGGCCCTTGATTCATCGATTTCATTATCATTGCCACGAAATATTTTGCGCGAATTTTTATAAAGCTTGTTAGCTTTTACAAACAACTGTTGATCTTAATAATTTATTTATCAACGTTTTTGTCTGAGCTGTTTTGTAATAAACCAGTATGTTCCTTAATCTAAAATCAGACATAGTATCATGTACAGCTATATTTTACCAAACTATGGAGTCCCTGGCTTCTGAGGTAGGTAATAAGCATATTTATGTCTCAGAAGTGGTCTCTCAAAGTTTTGAATAATATTGTATACTATTTCTTAATTGAAGGAGCCTTGTTAATTACTTAGAACTTCTTATCTTTGAGAACTATTTTACACAAGTATACAGATAAACGACGTATAACGAACACAAAACAAAATTCATGCAACTATGGCTTTTTGGTTTGTCTTTATGATTAATTCACATTAAGCATTTTTCTCCTGCACCCTTTACTTTCTTTTAAGAAATCGAAAGAGATTAAAATTGTAAAGCAAACGTTTGGCTATGTAGAGTTGAAGCGTGAGGCGATAACGGCGCGAGCGCGGTGTTTTCGCGCACGTTTTGCCCCCGCGCGGGCCCCGGGTGAACGGCCAGACAGGCGGGCGGCCGGCCGTTAAACCTGCCTTGGACCCGTCCTGCGGCCTCACAGGCCTCGCATGCTAGCATCTGCACAACTGCGCGTTTGCTACAATGCTGTCGCTGAAGACGTAGTTATCGATGACACGTTATTATCATGCCTGTAACATGCACGTTGTAACTGATATTTTTATTTTCAACGAACTTTTGTTAGAACATTATTAGCAAGTTGTATTAGATCCTAAACGGATCTAATACAACTTGCATCTAATACAACGTTAAATTACATTTTTGACCGATTAACTTTTACGACCCTGTAATGTTAAACAAGTAATTAAAAAATTAATAGAAAATCTACAGCGCAACATATTGTCTCAATTAATTAAAATAATAAAATATGTGTTTAACTCATTTTTTTTTAAATTAATCTATATCCTATTCGCGTTTAGAATGCAGTGAGTTGTAATTTTTCGCCGACCTACCCCCGCCGTCTAACCAATAAAATCTTTTAAAATTCAATTAATTTGAATTTTAAAAGATCTGATTGGTTAGTGAACTGACAACTCACTGCATTCGAATCGAGAATAGGATATAGGGTGATGCTACCAATTATCAGCACTTTAAGAGTTAGTCCTACTTTAACATCGTTTATCACAGTGATGATAATGATAACAACTATAACAATATGCTTTCTTGGTTCATTATTTAATAAATAATTGATTTTTGTTATAAAAAATAGTTATTATTCATACACATTTTATTTAGATGAGTCTGACTAAATAATGACCCTGGCGCCAATTATTGGCACCATCATCGCCAATTATTGGCATTGACTGAGCCAATTATCAGCACCTTAAAATTAGACATAAAATTAGGTAGATAAATGAAATAATCCAATGTTTATAGTAAAATCTCTTTTATTTATACCTAGCCTAACAACCGAAGTTTCAGAAAAATAATTACATAAATATAAAAAATTCCAAAAAATAATAGACATTCTTTTGATCATAATATCAACACTATGAAAATAACTAGCAATGTTAGTTCCAGCACCATGCTAGGATATGAAATCCGAAATCATAGAGTACTTTTTCCAAGAATATTGAATTCTAGGCATAAAATAATCACGCTTTACAATAAAATATATGGATTAACAATTTTACATACCACTTTGTCATGTAACAGTACCAGTGCCGATAATTAGCAATTCGCAAAAAAATTGAACCCAGATGTCAGCACCTCATTTATGAACATAAAATCAAGATAACGTTCATTTCCATTGTCAGATAGGCCTTATAAAACATTTTATACATGAATAAAACCTAAAGGTTCAGTAAAAAATATGCAAAAGATCTAAAATAAAGTAAAATAAAAAAACCTGAACTTACCTACGATCATAAGAAACTGTCAAAACAAAGTAATGTGAAGGACATGTTCCCGCGTTTTTTAAAATATCGCTTTTTTTTTCAAAGTGTCGTGTTTGGATCAGTTTATAATTCCAAAAGGATCTTATTTTAATGTTTGTTAAATGGTAGCCGAAATTAATTAATAGAAAGCTTATAATTTGAGTTTTAGTTGGGGGTGCTGATAATCTGGTGCAGTGCCAACATTAGGACGCGTGCCCCTAGTAATAATAAACGTAACCAAAAAAGAATTTTTCAATTACATTTCAAAATTAGAAAGGGTTTCCCCAACAAGTGTATAATCATCAGCACATTATGATGACGCAAGTCAACCTAATTTGTATTATTATATCTAGCGCATTGCATCTAGCTTGCTGTGTTATGATCGGGAATTCCGATACTATTTGCCCAATGTCAATGCCAAAATAAAAATGTGAATGCTCTATTATGATGGAAATCTCGAAAACTTAATCTATTGTAATAGTCACAATAAAAAAAAGTGATTAGAATATATAAATAGAAAGTTTCCCTAAAGAAAAATTATGTATAAAACATAATTATACAACTTTAACATAGTGTTTTTGTTATCATATTTTATTGGGTCATATTCTGAGGCATTTGATTCTATATTCCTATCGGGATGAGCGCTGTTCATGCCAAGGTGATGTTTATTAGAGTTGCTCGGCGACCCTACCTCTATGAAAATGTACTAGATGCATTATTCTTCCACCTAAGTGCTTAACAGAATACCCGCTGAATAATTCACTAGTTGGGGACGGCTAATAAAAGCGTGCTCGACAAGACGTTGGCGGTCGATATGTAAAGAGATGAGATCTATTCAGGAATAATATCGTGGTTGTTTACGGTGCGGCTCTCGGTTGGATTGCGTCGCAACGGTCGCTAGTTTGCCCGCAGCTCAGACGGACGCGATGGGGGGACACAGGTGGGATGGAGCGAACGTCTGCGTCGGTGCTTTTTCATTCTTTGTTTGCGTCGAGGATTTGCATACAATCGGAGAAATAGCGTAGCTGGCAGCACTCGAGAAAAAAGAAATTTGTGTAGTTTATGCATATATGACAGTTCTAGGTGTGGGACCTGCGCTTTTCTCAAATGTTTCCGACATGCTCTGCTGATAAGAACATCTTGAGATATTGATTCAATAATCACAATTTGATTATGCTTACTAGTTCCCAATAATTACAAATATATCAAAAGCAGGCAAAGTTAGACGAATGGATTTTGCTTAAAGCTTTCTTTTGTAGCTGTCAATTGTTCCTACTGCAACCGTTACATATTATTAAAAAATTCTTCTTTACTACACTGGGAACGTGTTAAAAGGTACTTACGGAAAATTATCCATAAGTTATATATTATTACCAATTAAATGACTGGCCATAACGACAATGATTGATTGCTTTCCTATATAATACTTAATGTATCAACAGTCTAGTATTCTCACGCTTGACTTATTGTTCTTAAATATTAATATGTTAAAACACAAACATTATAACTAAGTATAAGGTTCGAATAAAGTAAAACAACGTAATCACAAATGGATAAGAACGTCTCGATCGTCGTTTGGTCAGTAAATAGTTGACCGACGCGTTTGTCATCTGAATCACGTGGCCTTCCGTTCAGTTATTACTAGCAGGCATTGGTTTCGCGCGTTAGTTGTTGCGGACTGGCCGTTCCGACATAGCGTCCTCTTATCGGCGGAGACGTGAAGTGCGCATCAACAACGCCACGTGTATAAACATTGTTTCACAACAATAACACGGGTGACGCGGACAAGGACGCTCGGATGATGATGCCTGCCCAACGTTCGCTAACGCATTGATACCTTCAAAGTTTTAAATGTCTACACATTAATGTATCACTATTTATATCTTGAAATAACAAGATGACCGTGTTTGCTTGTTTGTGGTCACTGCGAACGATGATCCCTCGCTATGTCTCGATTGTACAATTAGTATTTTGTGATTTGAAAAGTTAATTAAATATAAGTGTAATCATATTATTTCTTGGTGTAGTGTTTGTTTACTAAAAGTGTTGTGTAGTGATGATGTCTTTATTCGTTGAAAGTGAGTCTACTAAAAGTAAGTTACACATAGTAAGACATAGATCCTTTAATGATATTGCTTCAAGTATATTGTGCCAAGGAGATCGCGTTAATGAATTCCTCGAAGTCTACTCGCACTTCTACTGCGCAGTTATATTGAACTGTGTTCGACTATACATTTTACCTCAACTTCCATGACACGGATTTAATACTATCTTTTGCTTAATAAATACTACAGTTCACTTTTTAATTATGTTCTCAATAAAATTAAATATACTAAAGTTAATATATTGACAACAATAATAACACTTTCATTGTTGTTATGTTGAAGTGATAACTAAAATATCGTCTTGATATTGTAATAACTCTCAAGATTTATTTCTTGACAAGATGAATTATTTACTGGTAGCAACCACCAAAAGCAATTACCACCAAAATATATATAAACAGGGCATAGTTCTAAATGAAATAAGAATGAAAATTGCTATTGCAGTTTGTAAACAGTAAATGTTGTTATCCTGCACCTCCCACGCCAATCTACCGGAGGCTAGTCACATTCCTGACATAGCTGCCATAGGTTGTCGGCCGGCCGGTTCCGAACGGCTCGCACACCAGACCGGTGACGTAGATCTTTGCGCGTCTCTACTGTTTGTATTATATCTTCGTCATACATAGCAACAAACGTACCTAGCTTTTTATTATCAAACTAAGAACGTTTACCTTATTATTGTTCTCTCAACAGATGTGAGATGTGTTTATTGCGTAGTTTAAATATAAACAAGTATCATGTCACTTGTGCCTGCAATCTACGCCGAATCATTACACACCTATCTAATGTACATGCTGGGTTGTGACATTGAGAAACTACGCTTTGACATATATATTAACTATTTTGATGGATTGATTAATTAATTAATCTATATTATGTTATGTTATCTACTCATCATTAAATTACTTAGTATGAGAGGTTTATTTAGTTAGATTGTACGGAACTAGTAAGAATGCTTATAATGCTAATAGGCGGATGCGGCCTGATTTTCAATCGGAGCGGCGTCGTACATCCATTCAGCTCGTCCGGAGAGTTATCCGGATGTAGATAATTTTAACATATTTATGTATGCCACGAGTTTGTGTAACTTAAAGTTTGTTATGCTTCTTGAAAGATGTTTATTACTGTATTATGCTGAAATCAATAGCACTTACATTTATTTTAGTCATTACTAATTATAGATTTGATTTATTAAAGCCATGGTCTCTAAAGGTGCAATATGCTCATAAAAACGTTTAATATCAGAAATACCTTTATATTTTGGTGTTTTTAATGAGATATGCATGCCTAACGGATATTTAAAATAGCTGACTAGTCTGTATCCAATTGTTACTATGCACGAACTGACGGGTTGGGTATATGATAAGCTAATTTTTATGAATATTAACTATTTGATTATTTAATTAAAAAAACAGCTACATTGGTAGAAAATTTAATATAATGAGCTATTTTAGAATACCAAGCACTTAAATCTATGACTCTGAACACCTAAAAGCATGACCTTACATATTTACGCCAAGCATTAAACGTCAATTCTAGACAAATAATATTTTTAATCTGTGTTTAGTCCCCCGTATTCTACAGGAATAAAGTGAAGCAACCAATAAATGATGCGATAATAATACTAATTTGTACATAATGACATTGTTACGTTCAGTCTTAAAGCGCTTTCGCAACATATTAAAACATAAATTCCAACGTTATTATACGATGTTTTTTTAAATCGCATTTGTCTGATTGATATGATATAGATACGATTGTCGTGCACGAGTTAGAAAATTATGATTCCATGCGATAGAAATAGTTTAAGTGATCCCCGAATGATTTATCAGGATGGCATTTATGTCCATTGATTTAATTTTTTTAAACGTCCGCGCATTACGTGGATAAAAAACAATATCGTTATCACGTGTATAGTTTGTAATACTATTAATCGTTTGTATTTAATTTTATGCTTGAAATAATAGAAAAATATTATAAGTTATTTATTTATTTCATAATATCATAACCCACTTTGTACTTCAAAGATTTACGATTTGATTATATTTTAGATAGATTTTGATTCATCTTTAAAATAAAAAATTAAACACTTCCAATAATATAATCAAAAGCGAACCAAGCAAAAGGATTTTTGCACTTGCATACGGTACGTTTCATAATAACTACGCAGTTGCATGCTCGTATGAGTAGCATGTGTGAGTGACGATAACACTAGCTATGTGCGTGCGTATACGTACTTGATAATAGGTTACTCACAAATGACGTTACAGTTTTGTTTCACTGTAATTTTTTTTACCGTGATGTCAATGTTAAGCTGATTACATCATATTTTTTAATAAAGATTAAGAAATTTATATAAAATATTACCGTATTTCTTAACTTATTGTCTTTAATGTAAAGTAAAAGATAACTTATAACGTGCGTTGGACCCCACTTTTCTTATATAGGAATCAGTTTGTAAGCCACCAAAATGATTAAGGTAAAGACATTATGAGTACTTATTACAATTTATTCATACAGAAGACATCTATCTATAAAACAAATCATTTGTCGTTTATTGTGCGGAGCTTATTATCCACACAATGTTTTTCTTTAAACATATTTTGATAGTATAGTCTTTGTTCAAATGTAAAGCTTGCTCATATAAAGAATTGTGCATGTTCCACACCTGTGGCGTTAAATAAAAAGTTATGACTCGTCAAAAATATGGTACATTTTAAACAGATAACTGTGTACGTAATATTATGAGACCTTGCGAGACGTTCAACAAACTTTTCACCCAGCAAAAGTCGATAGCGAGTCGAATGTCGGTGTTTTATTATGAAATGTCACGTCGTACCAGACGGTACATAAATAAGACTAAATTAACTTGTCTGCGACCTCTGGATTGAACACGATAAAGTTCATATTCACACCTTTTGTTGCGTTCAAACAAAAACCTTAACATAATAATATATTACAAAATTTGATTAAAAGTTCCGAACGTTCGTCTCTCCTGTAACTTAGCGTGACCGAAAATACATTTTCAGTATATCGGTTTAAATAATTTAACGAATTCAATATTGTTACTGTTAAAATTTATTATTCTAGTATACCATTAAAAGTGGACAAAACAATAACACTGTGTGCTATGAGATGGAGAATTTATAAAAAAAATACTATTATTAACCCTACTAATTTTACCATACGATGCCAAAGTTTACCTCGGGCATATATCTTTATCGGAACATTTTTATTTAACAATGTTAAAATAATAAAATATTGATCAAAAAATATTACACAAAATAAATACTTAAATAATAAAAATCCGTGTACATATACGAACACTACCTACTACAAATGCAAAAATCTCTCTAAGATAATTTACCTACTTTCAATAAAAAAAGTTTATTTAAAATTCACGACTATATTACTTTAACTAAATACAAATTTTACAGGCGGTAAAAACCCGCCAACAATTCCGTTGCAGGCTACAAACATGTGAGAGCGTCCTCAGAAGACATTGCGATGTGAGAACTTAGCCGTTAGGACACTTAGCGACTTGTTTCACAACATTTGCGGAACAAACCAGACCTCCTAATATGTTTAAACAACTTGTGTTCTATGAACTTTAAACTAGTTAGAGTTTTGGTCAAATAAAGATTACGCCATGTTCTGGAGAGAAATTATCGTCTGAAAATTCCCTGCTCATGAATATTGTTGTGGTGTTAAAAAGGAAAACGCGTTATTTCTTTAGCTAAACTAAACCTTGCTTATTTGTTACTAGCTGCTGCTTGTTACTAGATTTCAGGCATACAACCCTAGACTACAACTGTCAAATTTCACCTATTAGAGTGGGTAATCATATTACTCGGAATCTCGCCAAATTAATTATCAAGTTTCATTTCATGAGAATCAAATCATAGTTCCAACAATATCTATAAATAACTGATTATACAAATCTCCATAAACGCATGGTGATGATGACGCAGTACGAAGTCCATGACACCGAGTCACACAAGTTATTCACCAGTATGATTCATTCACCTCTAATATACCTATAAACCATTTGGATCCGGTATCATGTGGGCGGTGATCAGGTGGACGTGGCTTGTTCACACGGCAATTTGAGCTATTACATTATTAGATTGATTGAGATGCGCCCGCCTGCTACGTCTGTTCGTATGATAATGACCAAGTTTACTAACTGGTTTTCGTCAAATTATCACTAGCCTCGTGAATTTCTAGCTTATGTATAGTATTAATAATTTTGTTTTTTTTTTTATTTTGTACAAAACGGATTTGTTACTAGGCATATAGACTTAAGACAATGCAGACAGGTTTTATGCCGATTTATTTTGACTAAGAAAGCCTTGGTTTTATAAATAATTGAATTTAAATGATTACTTATTAATTTTGTTTGAAATATTGTAAGTTACAGTTACACTTTATTTTATTCTTCCTGAAATTTCTTTACTTTACTCGTAATAGTTACAAAACATTTTATTCAATTATGTATGATATTTTATTTTTAACTGTTTGCTAAGCCAGTCAATTTACAGTCAAGTTACACAACACAACACACCTTTACCATACGAATCGTAATTTTGCGTGAGACAATAAATATGTGTGCTATAATTCGGCCAAAGTTCCCCCTCACATGATTACCGGCATAATGCCGGTGGATAAGATATTGTTCCGTTTACAAGGAAAAAAATTAAAAAGTTATACCGAAAATGGTTGTTTGGTTGTTAAAGTAACTTGAAAAAAATATGTCATCATCCGATGATCTGTTTTACTCTTAGTCTAGAAAGTGGTTTAGTATGCAATAATGTTGGTGTGCTAAATTTGCCCTCATAACTTTGACATCTGTTACAATCAGATGGTCTGAAATAAAATGTGTACTTATTACTTAATTGTTGTTGATCAAAAATAATGATTTATCAAAAGTTGGTTTTATACTCTTTTGTTTAAAACATAACATGCCTTTATTAACGCATAAATTAATTCTTATTTGTTGGTTACAGTGGGCGTGGTTGGCGGCGGCATGCCTGAGGCTGCAGGCGGCGAGAGGCGGCACGTGCCTCTGTACGGCAGACTGGTAGCAGAAGACCAGCTGGCGTCGATGAGCGCGCCATCAGACATTCAGGTGAGCGCCACTGTGCGCGACCCCCGAGCTTTCAGCTGCTACCATACCCCCGCCCAGGTAAATGATGCACGAGGCAGTTTGCGAAGAGCTAATGTCCTAACGGATGCAAGACTGACAATTGACCGGTATTTATCCTACAAAATATTGCAAGATGCAACGTTGCACTCATATGTGCACACACACACACTAAAGTTCTTAAACCCCTGACCTCTCCGCACCACACCTATTGTTTTATTAAAAGAGCCATTACCTACGCGCGTCTAGACATTACGCGCAAGTAAATAAATTAGTTAGTAAAGTGCCACTAATTACCTTACTACAACTGAGTTAGTTTTCTTTCACTCAAATACTATTATGTATTTTGATAAGTGTTCAACATCTAACGATCGATGCAGAGATAAACCCTTGTCTAGACGAGTTAATTAATAAATGTGTCCGAATATAGTTAACTTGCGAAAATATTTGGTTTCTATCTTATTGTATTAAACATGTTTCAATACCAAGTTTGTATGGCTGTCCATAGATGCTCAAGTGTGCGTAGAACATTCTGTGACGTTAATAGTCCCGGGAATAATCTATGGTTAATACTGACAGTGATTGCGTTTGGGATATATTGTATTCGCCTCAGGTGTGTGAACCGATTGTTGAACATAATTATTATTGAATAGATGTTTATACAAACCGTCTCGTGTATTAAAACGTCTATGTGCGTCTCTTGTTTAGCTTTACCAGTGTTATGAACATATCATTTTATATTATTTAGTTTATTTGATGCTTCTTGTAACGTGACAACGTTTTTGAAATTAAAAAAATATATAGTTTATGGTTGTAATTCAAACGTTGTCACGGATAATACGCCCACGGCCGTGTATATACCACAGCCTACACTGTTTTTAAGCTATAAACTTAGATTAGATTGTTTTCATTCACATTTTTTCATCAATAAGTTTCCATACTTCTGTACTATGCTTTGTTTTGTAGTTTTATTTAGATGTTAACTAAAATGCCTGAATGCCCTTAGCTTGTTACCTGTTGCTTTTTGTCTGATTAACAGCATTCTATGGTAATAAATCAGAATTTCTCACTTACACAGGCTATGCAGGCCCGAATACCACACCACTTTCGAGACCCTTCAACAGCACCTCTGCGGAAGCTCAGCGTAGACCTCATAAAAACCTACAAACACATAAACGAGGTAAGTCGAAATAATAGGTGCTCATTTTTAAATATGTAAGGTTTACACTAAATTATTTGGTTCTACAATATGACTTGTGTATAGGTGCGCGTGTAAGATGGATCTGGACATAAAGATGGTCTATTTTTTTATTAGTGTTACACCTAAAACGAAAGCTGAATAAGAAATATACGAATCCGGAACATGTTTAAGATGTCATAAATATTACAATAATGTAAAAATTTTTCAATCAAAATTCATTACAAAATTCAATTATAACCTCGCGGCTCATATTAAGTGCTCGGTCGAACAACGATTGACAATCGATCATTGCAACGAATAACATCCGATTGTTCGATTAATCCAGAATTAACTAGTGTCATCTGCGGTTATTAATTTACTTACTCCATACCATATGCGACCGCTATTGTTGATTCTCGCTCGAAGCTGTTAAACTGCGAGTGTAATTTCGTAATTATTGTTTACATGTCGTATGCGGAAATTGCTCATCAGTCTTGCATCAAATTTAAATATTTAAACTCACGTTTTTATTCAAATTTTGTATATTAATTTTTTTTTACATTGTTAATCTCTTCCTTCACGGATTTATATTTTTTATTAAGCCATGCTATTGTCACGCACTTAAGGAAATACGGTGTGAGCTACCCAAAGATGTGAAATGTAATTATTTTGTTTATTTCGCATCGTCACGATATCGTCGTTATCACAGATCGTGTTGAAATAAATAAATTTTTGTCCATGGTTTGTTATAATATAGCACGTAGCCTTACCATTATTGATGATAACTATATCTTTGCCAAGAAATCAAACGATACGTAAGTGTGAAAGTACCTTTATAATTTTAAAAGCGATTAGCTTGCACATCCTACATGCCAAAGTCGTTATTGTAAGTACATATACAACGAGTTTGTTCCATCCGACCTTTTCCGATGTCGGTGGGCGATTCGTTGCTAGGAGGCGGTCGGGTCGCGTGGGAGCAGATTTATTGCATCGTAAATAAAAAAATCTCAATGAACTACTGACTATGTTATTCAATGAAAAATTAACTAGTTTAATTGTTGTGAAATCGTACCTGATTATTGTGCATCGCGCGGTCGCGTAAGATATGAATGGGATACCTTACGATTACGGAATGTGATTGAACTTAAAACACGTGTGCAATTTAATCTATGAGCCGGCATAATTTGTTTACTTGCCAGTTGCCCATTTTAGCCTAAACTACTGAACCGATTTTTATAACAAAGAGTAGAGCTCGGGAAAGGCCAAAAGCTCCTTTTTATGTAGATCAAAATAACTATTCTACTCGGACGATGTCACTCATAAAAAAACTTGTTAATAAACTTGAAAACTCGTTACATTGCGATCTTGAATTCTGAGAACTTTAAATGTACTGCGCAAATGTTTTCATTCCAGGAAAACGATTTTCTTAGCTACGCAAATGATTTCTTTTGCTGATAATAATTTGTTGTTTGCTGCGGCTTTGTTTAATGTACTAGATGAAGTCGACATGACCTTTTTAATCACGTGAATGTTGAAACTTCTCATTACTTTATTGTAGTTACAATGAATTGGCACGAATGTAGTGATTGTGCAGTAGCACGTGCACGTGTTTGTTGAAAGCCCTGTTTTAATAATATTTCTTTGTATACGAATATTGTTTATGTAAAACTTTTTGTTGTCAAACTTTTTCAAAAGTTGAAGAAATAATTCAACTTTTGAGGTGCAATCTTTTGTGCTTTCGATTCCTTTAACTGTTGTTTCATATACAAGTACATGGAACCTCATCCCTCCTACCTCTACCCCCTAAGCCTAAGGCCGTTCTTACTGAGTTTTCGGTTAAATCTAAATAAAACTTAATCTGTAATCATTTAGATAAAAATATAACATTAGAAAAGGTTTTAAGTCACACACTTGTACCTCTTTCCAGACGGGCTGTTGTGTTATCTTAATAATAAGTGAAAATAAAATAAAGATTTTCTTGATTTTCACATAAAAAGGATTACTTAATGCAAAATGTCTTACTGCTTTTACTTTTTAGTAATCATTTAGGAAGAGATAATTTTGGTCATCATATCTTTCCCATTAGTTACCAGTCTTCTCTAGGTGTTATGGTAAAGTTACCTCACTAACACCTAGCTGACTATAGGTTAGTTCAGAAAATAGGTTTACCCTTTCTGAAAGATAATAATTCCTCTTTTAGTTTTTACGTGAGCCTTGGAATTAAAATGGCTAATGACATCATGCATTGTTATGCTGCCACTACTCGAACGATATTAATTACAAATAATCTCAATGAAAGGTTAATCTAAATCGTGTATTACTGCTTTCTAGATTTTGCGTTCTCGTTTCTGCGCAATAAATACTGCGTCACAGTATTAGTACACGAGCCACAAATGGCGCCTTAGAGCAAACACGGAAAGTTTGACGTAGTAGAAGTTGATTTGCAATCACAGATATCTGAAAAAAGGAGATGTGCCCTGAATGTCATTTTGTATGGAAACCTAATGTCGCCAGTTTTATTAACACACACAGTTATAGAATATATGAATAGACTACTGTTCTCAGTTACATCTAGATTATCAATGAACGAAATACTCTGTCTCGTTTTTCCTTGAAATATCTCCCTTACACGGTGTCACAGCGAACCAATCAGCGCTACTATATTTAAACAAATAAAACAAACTTCAAAAAGTTTAGATAGAAGAACTACTACAATTTAAAACTACTACATTCAAAAAAATTACATTTATGCTAGGCGTTGACCTTATCGATAAATACTTAATTAATAAAATTTATCGATAGACAAGACTTATATTTTATTAAAAATTAAATACTTATCGTATAAATAATAATTACTTTTTTATGAATATGTATAACATAATAATATATAATTGTACAATACTTTTGTAAAATAATATTGTGTGTAAGATCGTACATGTCGTGAAACAAATTAATCCGAGAACTGATGTCGTAATATCGCAGATTGAAGGAACTTCAAGCGTCATACTTCTTTTGCGTCCTTATTGTCGCAGCAGTTTGTAACATTTTGACTGTTGTCATACAAAATTAACGCTCTGTGAGGGAGAGCTAGAGTTAATTTATAATTTAGCGTGTACAGTTCATTTATTCAAGCATGAGCATGCGCATGCCAAAATGCACGAGCAATATTGCGCCTAGTTAAATTAAAACAATAGCATGAATATAGGGATTGATAGATGAACATTTAGACTGATTTAAAGCAAATCTGATAAAGCCAGTTAAAAGCATGTGTGTGCTAATAAATGGATGAACGTTTAAAAAAAACTTTCAAAACCACTGTAATCAACATTTTAAACCTTTATGTTCTAGAGTACTTACTCCACCTTTGATTTAGGATATTATTTCAACATTGTAACACTTATATTGAAATTACATAATTTAAGATTTAAAAAAATTTTTTTTTACTAAACTTTATAAATCTTTTACAATTTAAAATTCCTACAATACACGACTTTTTATCGAAAACGATAGATAGTCGTAGTCATGAACGGGTCGTCACTATCGTTTGGTTGTTAGAGCGATCACTGTTAGCAACCACTTGTCATACGTAATATCGTTGAGCCAATAGTTCATTGCTTCATATATTCATTGAATGACTAGTTTAGACAACATTAGAGATGCAATGTATATGTTACAAAAATATTATAGTACTTAATTGTCCGAACATGAAAATAACATAGTGAGGACATCGAAGATTATTTTTTCATGATTTTAGAGGTAAATACAATAAAATACATGTACTAACATATGGTAAGTGATTCCATTATTAATAAAGTTTTTTTTATTGCTCTTATTTTTACAGGCAACCACTAAATAACTCGGCATTTTATATGTTATCCCGGTCGTTGTCAAAACATAGCTAAACCTAGGTGACAGACATTTTAAGCTATGTAATCGTTCTAATCATATTGCGTTTTGACGAAAACCCCGTCATACCACTTCTCCTTTTATTTAGATTTCTGCGTTTGCAATATTGTTTTGCGAAAGAAGCTTCTTTTGTCTTTGTCGAATAATTAGAGAGGTGAAATATGTATTGATGTTTATGTTAGCTACGTTTTGTTTATCGTATATAATGTTGAAACATATTTTAGAATAAAATACTTCTCAATAAACTTACATGATAACGTCACCATAAGAAATTTATATGAAAAATGCTCTAATCTATGCATTAATTCCGTTTTTAATCCTTCTTTTATTAATGCGTTGATGTAAAATACACACAATTTAATTGTTTTTTGCCGAATGACGCGCATTTCCGATCTACCTGATTAGAAGCTATCTCCGGATTGATTTATCACCTTGCCAAATATAACATTTTAGCATGGTAACAAAAAAAATTAGGGACGTACACGTACACACATACGCATGTAAATAATAAAGTTATTGTTTTAAGAAAAACAATATAAAAAACTGACGAGTTAGTAAAATATAGAATTTGTGTCAAAATAAATACATAATATTACGTAAATATAATATAATATAATATAATAAGTAGGTCTTGATGACATCGCGAATATACAAAGTAGAAGCGGGTGGGGTGATCCTTGTTTTTTATAATGTGTATCAATGCAGAACTTTTGTTCTACAGACAAAATTTCCAAGTGACGCATACTGGGACAACCAGCAATTAATCTTTGTATACGGGAGACACATGGCGTCCGTCTCCCCTCACTCTCTATTTTATTTTCGGACGCGATTATTAATAGAAAATTATTCTATTTATGTTCTTAAGGTGGTCATTGCCCTATTTGGTGGTGTGTTTACGTGGCGCTATGCCAGAAAGCGGTTGTAATGCTTTGTGTAGGAAGGTAGTCTTTATCTTGCTATGTTATGCAGCTTAACTTGTTTAGATAAACACATTCCCGATATTTAAACCAGGGATTTTAGTTTGTATTTGTAATGCGGTTTTGTCATTATAGTTGTTAACGTTTACATTTCGGGTAATATAAGGCGTATTTTTTCAGCAGGGGACGTCTTATGTTTACTGCAATATAATAATCAATCAATCAACTAGCCTATTGCAGTCCACTGCTGAGCTGGACATAGGCCTCTCCCAACACGAGCCACAGAACAAATAATAATGATAGCGTATAAAAGTTCAGAAGGTCAAAGTTACTACCTAATTTTCCAATATTTTAACTGGTTATTTTTTAAGACATTAATTAAACATAAAGATCTTCTGTCATCTACTTATTTGATTAAACTTTCACTAACGGTTTTAATTTGGTAAAATATAACTTTCATAAAATTTGTTTGGTTTTTATCGAAAAAGAATGATTTTTATAAAAATAATCTATTTATAATTATTTTGGTTGGTCAAATCAGTTTTAAATTAGAAAATTATTCTGAATTAATATGACATAAATAATAATAAAAATGTGATCAATGCTTGGCATCTCATATTTCTAATAGCTTCAATTGCTTGCGTGTGATAATAATAAACTATGAAGGTATGTAAGTACTTGTTCTAAATCAAGACGATTGTACTGTACTATCAATAACGTGTAAACAAAGAAATTCTTTCATACTGATGTACCTGATCTTTACTATTTGTTCTTTAAGCTATAGCATTTTAAAATATCTTAAAATCCTGAAAAAACATTAACAACTGAAGGTTTATTGATTCTTCAAATACTAAACTAAATATTTAGTGAAGAAATAGATTATCAATTTTATTTATGAAGTTATGTCGTAAATCAATATCTCTTATTGTCTATTAATATAGCATTGTGGTTGCGCCGACCAAGTTATTGGTTTCAAATGACCTAATTGCGTCATGTTTTTTTGCATTCCGCTGACAGACAATACATTTTTACAAATTGTTCAGTGCAAAATATCTTTATTTATATTTTTCTAATAATAACTACTGAATCAGCAAACTGTGTGACCCTAATTAACTTTGCCTCAAATTGTAATAATGTCATTAAATAACTTAGCTAGCGCTAAATAGGCAACTAAATAGTTGTTAATTACGTTGCAAATAACAACTATTATGCAATCAAACCGCAGATAACATGTAGGTTCAAATGGTATATAAAACACAATGTGATGCAATGCCTGTCTGCCTGCTCTGGATGCAATAAGCGACAATGACTAACGCCTGCGGCCTGTGGGCGAATTTCGTAACGTATACCCGACGATGCCAATACGAAGCGAGTCAAGGAGATAGCCACCACTATCGGATCGAAATCTCACAGAATCAGTCCAACATTGCGGTCACCCTTTTTATTCTTATCCACAGTCTAGACTGGTAGAAACGAGACTATACGATTCAATGTACCATGGTTTATTTTTCCCTTAAATCGATGCTTCGTCATACGAATTGCTTGTTTGTAATACATTTCCACAATACAAAAATCTTTCTGACAAAGGCAATGATTATAAATACTCTGGAATTACACACATATACCTATATAAATGGCTGACGTATCGGATAATAACAAGTAAACATGATAAAAAGTACCATAGTCGTTACATGTACGTGTGTATGTAACAATTTCCCATCTGTACGCTTATGGAATTTGTGTAAAAACCCCGCGTCACGAGCACGCTTTCGCTCCATGAATATTATCGTGTTGATACGACACGAATGGCAGAGCATCAGCTGTTCGAGTAATCTGCTTGCAATTAATTTGTGGTACTCATAACCAATTTATAGCGGGAATAGTTTCACAATAAGTTACTCTTATTAGTAATACTTAAAACATTGATTCTGGTCAGTAACGCTGAATTACATTGCAGCCAAAATTTGATATAAAATTTAATCTGTTGCGTTATCTGTAAGTGTTTATTTTAAAGATGATTTATTACAATATCTAAATACATGTTAAGACTCTTTCTCTAGACTAATCACGAGTACACGTCAAGCAAACAGTGTAATGCAAACGGGCCAACTAAAGTGAGTCAAGGTGAGTTGTCGACGTCACGCTCGCACTGTTGCCACCCGGATTATTGTACACGGCTGCCGGCGCCGACACGGCGGGGTGCGGTCTACCTAGTCTTGGAAACTCGTACGATTTTCCGTCCGTAAGATACAACGCCGCCCTACTGCCAAAATGAACCCACTAAGAACAAGACTTAGCGTACAAAACTCTTTGGCTCTATACACAATACTTCCACTGCTTAGTGACATAATACATATTTTATATACGTAAAATTGTATTGTGTTTGTAATATGTTCGGATGGTGGAGGAAATCGTATGTTCGGATGGTGGAGGAAATCGTAACGGTAACGTACTTCAACCATGACAAACAGTGAGATACTCTAGCTACATCTAAAGCAAAAGATTATCAATGTATAAAGTGGCCAGAGCACTATTGATATAAGTAATTGAATTGAATAAATATAATCATGCCAGTAGAAGTATCAAAATTTAATCCTAATTAGCGATACTAAACTGAAAACAGTCTACGCGTGACTAAAGCGCCGATTACACTACCCTACATGTAGGGCCCTACATGAGCTATGCACTACATGAGCTAGTGCACTACATGAGCTAGTGCACTACATCGTGTAGGGCACTACATCATGTAGGGCGGTCGGAACTCGCCAATCTCCAATATGTAGTGTTCATCCAGATCTAAACAGAACTAACTCAAAAATTGACGTTTTTGACTTTTACACACAGTTTTTTTTTTAAAAAGACAACTCCCGCTAGGGATCATGCCCTGTGTCGCGGGGACCTTTTACAAACATCAATTTAAAAAAAAAAAACTGTGTGTAAAAGTCAAAAAAGTCAATTTTTGAGTTAGTTCTGTTTAGATCTGGATGGACACTACATATCGGAGATTGGCGAGTCCCGACCGCCCTACATCATGTAGTGCTCTACACGATGTAGTGCACTAGCTCATGTAGGGCCACAGAAATCTAAATAAAAGGAGAAGTGGTATGACGGGGTTTTCGTCAAAACGCAATATGATTAGAACGATTATATAGCTAAAAATGTCTGTCACCTAGGTTTAGCTGTGTTTTGACAACGACCGGGATAACATATAAAATGCCGAGTTGTTCAGTGGTTGCCTGTAAAAATAAGAGCAATAAAAAAAACTTTATTAATAATGGAATCACTTACCATATGTTAGTACATGTATTTTATTGTATTTACCTCTAAAATCATGAAAAAATAATCTTCGATGTCCTCACTATGTTATTTTCATGTTCGGACAATTAAGTACTATAATATTTTTGTAACATATACATTGATTCTTTAATGTTGTCTAAACTAGTCATTCAATGAATATATGAAGCAATGAACTATATCTCAACGATATTACGTATGACAAGTGGTTGCTAACCGTGATCGCTCTAACAACCAAACGATAGTGACGACCCGTTCATGACTACGACTATCTATCGTTTTCGATGAAAAGTCGTGTATTGTAGGAATTTTAAATTTGTAAAAGATTTATAAAGGTAAGTAAAGAATTTTTTTTTTAAATGTTAAATTATGTAATTTCAATATAAGTATTACAATGTTGAAATAATATCCTAAATCAAAGGTGGAGTAAGAACTCTAGAACATAAAGGTTTAAAATGTTGATTACAGTGGTTTTGAAAGTTTTTTTGAAACGCTCATCCATTTATTAGCACACACATGATTTTAACTGATTTTATCAGATTTGCTTTAAATCAGTATAAATGTTCATCTATCAATCCCTATATTCATGCTATTGTTTTAATTATATCTAGGTGCAATATTGCTCGTGCATTTTGGCATGCGCATGCTCATGCTTGAATAAATGAACTGTACACGCTAAATTATAAATTATCGCTAGCTCTCTCTCACAGAGCGTTAATTTTGTATGACAACAGTCAAAATGTTACAAACTGCTGCGACAATAAGGACGAAAAAGAAGTATGACGCTTGAGTTCCTTCAATCTGCGATATTACGACATAAGTTCTCGGATTAATTTGTTTCACGACATGTACGATCTTATACACAATATTATTTTACAAAAGTATTGTACAATTATATATTATTATATTATACATATTTATATAAAAGTAATTATTATTTATATGATAAGTATTTAATTTTTAATAAAATATAAGTCTTGTCTATCGATAATTTTAATAATTATTTATCGATAAGGTCAACGCCTAGCATAAATGTAATTTTTTTGATTGTAGTAGTTTTAAATTGTAGTAGTTCTTCTATCTAAACTTTTTGAAGTTTGTTTTATTTGTTTAAATATAGTAGCGCTGATTGGTTCGCTGTGACACCGTGTAAGGGAGATATTTCAAGGAAAAACGAGACAGAGTATTGCGTTCATTGATAATCTAGATGTAACTGAGAACAGTAGTCTATTCGTATATTCTATAGCTGTGTGTGTTAATAAAACTGGCGACATTAGGTTTCCATACAAAATGACATTCAGGGCACATCTCCTTTATTCAGATATCTGTGTGTAGGGCCCTACATGTAGGGTAGTGTAATCGGCGCTTTACATAACCTAAATATTGTTCTGGTTTTTAAAATTATCTTTCAATGGAACATGATCGTAACTATAAAAGATAAAAGTTATAAAACAAAACTCGTAATTCACGTAACTGAGAAATTGCATGTTTACAAACCGACCCAGATTCACCAATTTTTATTATTATTTTATATTGTCCTTCTGCTAGGCAAATGTACAAGATGCTTTTACAATAAGCTGGCCGGAAATCGCGAATGATAGGAACAACAGATTTATTAAGCGATACACGCATCTTTGCGGAAATTAACGAGTATATCTAAACCAAATCCTCTGTTGCTAAGCGGCTGTACAATGGAATTTTGCCGGGTGGTTGCGGCCATGCGTCCCTGTAACACCCAGTCGATCGGTGCCAAGGTACCCGACGGGTTACTAATTGCGTGTTAAAATTTACTTGACATCGCTCAACCTTCATTGCCCGCCGACTTGTTTAGAGCTACTTCGGTAACTAGTTTATTAACGTACACAATAAACACTCACGGATCTCATGAAGCTGGTCATTGTTCACGATTTACTCGGAAACGTTCACGTTTACATTCGCGTTGTTTCTCAGGTGGTCCTCTGCTTACAACCTTGTCACAGATAACCCCAATAGCCAAGTATTGAAACTTTCGAGGGAATGAGAACGCGGCTTGTCACCGCCGACTGTGGCCACTTGTTTAATTAATGAATTGTACGCTGTTTTTTATTTCATGAACATTTGGTAAGTTTAAGTGATCGATTACGTTATGTTTCTTTACCGTTCAACGTTATGTGACATTATACGTATTCGGAAAGTTATGAAATTCAGTTCAAAGTTCACTATTACCTCAGTCATCGCAATTAAAATTATGTTACTTGGCTTTCTTTGGTGGCTTTCTGCACTTTTCTGCAAAAGAGCGGTCATAAATAAGTATTTTAATTTGGTTTGAACACCAAAATCATTAATAAAAAAATACTGCATACTTAAATGATTAACGTTAAATGATTAGTAGAATCTTAAATTTATTAGTATTTTACTATTTACTTTAGCACAACAAAATTAAGAACTTAGTACTCATGTATGATATGTATGTCACGCCCATAACCCGTCTGATAATAAAGTGTTACAAGGAGACATGTAAGTTTATAACTTAATACTTACGTACTAGCGTGCAATGTATGGTACTACAATCCACTGCAGAAATCACTTATTGTTCTACACAAAGATCATTTTAAAATGTCATCAAACCAATCTTATGCCAAGCCGTCCCATTAATTTGATCAGTGCGTCAATCAAAGCCTACTTTAAAAATAGTCTGTTTGAAAATGTGAATAAAATGGTTTTTAATTGTTTTCTCATAATTGTTGCTAAATCTATGTGGGACCATACTTTATCTGAGTGCAGAGATAAACATTAGGCTTAAAACCTCAAACCAAGTTCTACTAAAATAGAAATCTGTTGGTATGTGTTTTCATTAACCTCGTCTTTATGCAAAAATATTTTTCGAACAATTATAACCTTCTTTTTATATAATTTGCATTTGAAAACAACCCGCCAGCTTTTATTTCGTTCTAAAATAATGTCTCCATTCAATTTTGTGAGAAATATAATTTGTCCTGCCTTAATTAATTTCTAAGTTTGTTAAATATTATTGTGCTTCCACTTGCCGCTAATTTTGAATTTTTGTCTCGCGAACAAGAGGAATTTAGCACACTTAATTTTGCTTACTAATTTCATTCCAACTTCATTTAGACGTGTCGAAGGAAATGGGAATGGAGCACAATTACTCATTAATATTTTTTTACAGATAAATTTTTATTTATGGTAATCAGGAAATATTGTCATAAAGAGAGAGATGTGACCGTGTGATTTTTCAATATATTGGTTTAGTAAAATAAAAGGAGAAAGCGTGAAAGCAGAATGCTATTCATACAGAAAATCAACTTAATGTCATGTTTTAAATTTTATGATATTATAGATTGCATCAAATTACGAGTACATTATATTAAAAACTCGATATTTATCGGTTACCGTCCTTATACAATTTTATTCTGCTAGCTACGCTCTTACTAACTAAAAGAGTAAATATTTCAAACAACATCGTACGTACTTTCTGAATTAACGTAACAGGAGCCGCAGTACACTGACATATTATCTGTTATGTACGTAGCGTACACGGATGCACTACAGCTAATCACGTTTGTACGGTTACCGGCAATTAGCCACCTCTGTTTTCTACTCGTTCAGTCGTCTGAGTCGTCATTTACTAAGGTGCACACTGTCTACCAATGCTAGGGTTAACAACAGAAACCGTTGCTATTTATTATCTATACTAATATTATAAAGAGGTAAAGTTTGTGTGTTTGTTTGTTTGTGTGTTTGTGACGTTGTAGGGGGTAATCTCTGGATCTACTGAACCGATTTCAAAAATTCTTTCTGTGTTGAATAGTCCATTTATCGGGGAGTGTCATAGGCTATGTAGTATCACGCTATGACTAATAGGAGTGGAGCAGTAATGAAATATGTTTAAAAAAGTGACGCGTTTTTATCGCGGCCTAACGAAGTGGGCACGGGTCAGCTAGTTTGTTATACAGTTAAACATAATAATATTCTCCCTCTGAAATATTACCATATTGTCTGGTCTGTTATTGTAATTATCTTGTTCATCAAGCAAAAACTCAAGAATAAATGTTTCAGTTGCAACACTGTTTTCATTACTACTACAAGCTGCTTAGAATATCAATGAGAACATTAAAATAGTTTAGATTTTAGTATGATTACTTAGTGGTTAATATAAATGTTATCTCGGCGTTTCCCTCTAATAAAATAAGTCTATTAGTGGTGTTGTAAAAGGAATGAAGCTCGGGTGGTAAACAGAGCCATCCTCGTTTAGTGCCTCTACAGTGAGCGTTAATCTCGTTTTTCGCAATTAGTTGGCGGCTGCCTTTATTGCCCACCCCGGTGGGGGTAAATACGCTTCATCTTTTTACTTTTTTGTTTTATGTTTGTTTCTTTTTAAATACAAGTGGTTTTATGTCGGCCACATCTAGGTGGCGTTTCATTGGTTTTTGTTCGATTTACGCTGCTACTGTGACATTGAGAAACAGGTTTCAGTGCGGCTTTTTGATAAGTTTTTACGGCGCTATTTCTGCTTTATTGATATTTTTATTTTTAGTACAGATATACAGATAATATAGTAGCCGTTAAGCATAGTTAATTTAATAACCATATATTTTTATGTGAGAGTAGCTACTGCAAGATTCGAGTTCATCACACTATTATTGTATTACTCGAGTATGGGTCACCTTCATGGTCATTGATGTCACCTTGCTTCCGAAACTTGTTCAACAACAGTTATCATCATACACACATACATACTGACTTTCATTCATCATTGTTTTGCATTTCATTCTCATCCATAAAACTGTACACTAGCAAGATAAATCATCATCGAGTTAAGTAACAAAAGTAAATTAGCGCTCATTTATTTCTGCATGTAAAAAATATTTAATTTTCCACCCGTATAATGTAAAAATACTAATTAGTCGTAATGTATGAGAGTTATTATTTCATATTTACCTCGAAATATCCTTCAGTCAAGTTGGTGATTAACATCACTTGTGTATTCATTCTCACAGTCGGTGCATGCAAGGCCGCTTACCCGACGAATGAATCAGCTGATGCCAGTTTCTGATTCACTGCTCCACCGCACCTTGCATTGTCTAACAGCTGACTTTGATGTACCTCCACTAACGTAGGAATTTTCAATTAAGATTTTCAACTCGTAAGTCCTTATTTGAGCTTGTTGAATAAAGATATGTCCCACTTTGTCTAGGCAGTTTATCCAGACAGTGTAACTGTAAAATGGTATGTAGTCATTAAAACTAATTGTTTTACATATTTTATAACTACGTACTCGCTTAACTCTAAATAGCAATTTCTTGAAACAATTGTCATGTTGATTTGAGTTGAAAGAGTGACTTTACTAATCCAATATTACGGTTAAAATAATTACATGAACTAATAATAAAGGGTATTCTATGTAAAGCATTTCCATTTCACTTGCTAGTTAAAAAATTGGAAAACAAACAATTATTATTATTGCTTTGTTGGTTACGACAAGTTTAATGTAATGTATTGCAATTCTGAGCTGTTTTAAATATGAAAATACACACATCAAAAAAGTCTAAGCAACATGCATGATATTACAAATTTACCATTTATATTAATTTATTTTACCATTTATTTTAATTATAACGTTGTATTTTATTTTTAAAATAATATTTTTAGGGTTCTATGATGTAAAAATAACAGCTGTTTTCTTTATAAGTTCTTTTAATAACAGAAATTAACAATATTAGAATATACAGGTACATAAGAAACTAAACTTTTTTTTTACAAATTGAAATTTCTTAAGAAAATGAATTTATTGTGAAAGAATAGGACAATTTAATACAAAGTATGGCCTCCTCTGCTATTCAGAACTTGTCGGCAACGATTATTCATTGAATTAATGAGACTGTTTATGTCATCTTGCGGTATTCGCTCCCAATGGAATTGTAGCAAATCCTTCAGCTGTTGGGTTGTTGTCACTCCGTCCAAGTCCTTCAAAACACGTCTCTGGAGCATGTCCCATGCGTGCTCGATGGGGTTGAGGTCTGGCGATTGTGCAGGCCAGGGCAATACCTGGATGTTCTCCGTTGCCAAGTATTCACTGGTTCGCCGAGCTGTATGTGAACGCGCATTGTCATGCATTAACGTAAAATCGGAGCCAAAGGTTTGTGCAAATGGATGGACATAAGGTCTGAGAATATCCTCAACGTAATTTTCAGCGTTCATGTTTCCATTTACAAAAACGAGCTCAGTTCGCCTGTTCTTCATAATACCCGCCCATACCATAACTGTTGAGCCGCTGTATGGATGAACTTCCTGAACGCACCTGAGTCTTTCAGTATTTCCGGGTCGACGGTACACTCGCACCCTTCTTGTATCAGGCCTAAACCCGAATCGCGACTCATCGGAAAACATAATTTTATCCCATTGTTCCTGGGTCCATGTTATGCGTTCTCTACACCATTCATTTCGACGAGCGCGATTCCCGTGACGTATCGGTGGGCACCTGATAGGGCGTCGAGCTCGTAGGCCGTACTCATGCAGTCGATTTCGCACAGTTTGGGGACTTACATCAACACCACTTGAATTTTGTAGCCTCAAACTTATCTCTCGAGCGGTTAACATCGGCTGGCGTCTTGCAGTCAGTTGTATGTACCGGTCTTGCCGAGTGGTTGTACTCCTTTTACGGCCTGGATGCTGTTCAGCGGGTTCCCCTGTATTATTGTAGCGCTGCCAAAGACGACAAATAACACTTCTATGAATACCAAAATGTCGAGATACCTGAGATTGATTACTTCCCGCTTGCAACATCCCTACAGCTCTTTGCATTTCATCTGCCGTCAAATGACGTCGCTCCATGACGTAAAGAATATCTAACAATTCAATTTTGTCGCCAACTGTATTTAAATGGTTGGTAAAATTATAAAATCAAGACTAAAACGTAGCAATTAACATGCACTCAAATTCAAACAAATTCGCAGTCATTTGAATTTTATGAAAAAAAAACAAAACATAATCGAATTTTTTTTTTTATAACAAAAAAGTTTACTTACCTATACACTTTGAGTGAGTAAATACTTAGAAATTAATTAATATAAATGGTAAATTTGTAATATCATGCATGTTGCTTAGACTTTTTTGATGTGTGTAGGTTTGACCTAACCGCGCTGTAATCGCGTGGGATTACGGATGTGTCACACTGGTTTACCCAAGCGGAAAAATGAGTTCACAAAAGTTGTTACTATGTATAATATAATATGACAAAATTTTAATAAACTATTATTTTATAAATTGTACTATTTCTACGAAGAATATGCAAGAAATATAACATACATATAAGACAAAAAAATTATGCTTATTTAAAATTTGAAATGTTAAGAATCGCCAAAGTTTTTTTACAAAGGAGTTCTGTGTAATCTTTCTCTAAAGGGGATCAAATTTGTTCAAACTTATTACCCAAATTGGATCCATGAAAAGTAAAAATAGCCTTCTAGTTAAATAATAATGTTACAAGTATTGTCTTGATTTTGAATTAGGCTTCTGCCACCCAATAGCATTTCTGAAGAAAAACGCCATACAAAATGATTACATTCATGATTAAATTAATAAAACCTAAATAAGTTGCTAATATAAACTACATTAAAATGACTAAATAATATAACTTATGCTTCTAATAACCGAAGTCGCTGAAAGCTGCTTTTAAAAAGCAATTTACACATAATAACTGCTTCCACAATTGTTTTGATATATTTTATAATAGTTCTCAGTATACATTTTCGTGCGACTTACGTCTAGGACAGTCGTATTTAGTAACACTTAAAGCTAAATTTAAGGACATTGAAAACAATGGATTTCCCTTCGCCAGCGCCACCGCTCAATGAGTCAGCTGATGTAGCAATCTCCTCTAGTGACTCATTACTGATCTCAGACAGATACGAATGTACAAATCGGATATGGTAAGTTGTGCGAGAAGCGAAAGTTGTATGATGCTTCACGATTATATTTATAATTCTGTAAGGTAACCATTAAAAAAATAATTTTTATTGAAGGAAAACATGTGGTGACAAAATATGGCGAGATTAAATAGCAGAATTTCTTACAAAGATTTTGATAGTTATTTACCGTAGACGATATCATCGTCGTACAACTACGCTAGATTTTTTACTGAAAGTGTCATCATGTCAGCCAATCGACATCCACTGCTGGACATAGGTCACCTCCAAGTATTGCCACCTTCTGAAAGTATACTCCAGCTAAATTTTAGTAAATGCTACCTTAATCTTCCTTATTCTCTTACTCCATGTGGGGACGATATCCACTATGCCGTATCCATTTTTATGTCTATTTAGTAGCACACAGTTCGTAACAGGCGAATGCGTCCACAGATTTCGTCGCGTCCTTGTCATTAGCGATGTACTTGAAGCGATTATAGCCACAGTCTAGCAATTACTACACAGCTAATGAACTAACAAGTGAATTAAACTTGTCGCAATGTCTTGTTAGTCGTTAAAGTCTTTCAACATTTACAGAAAAATGCTTGGACATTAAATAATATATAATATTCCTCACATCTTACCGTCTAGCCCCAAATAAAGCAGATCTTGCACTAGGATGAGTCATCCCTCATGATGAGTTAAAGACGACAACTAATACGATAATTAAAACAATTATTCGGCCTGTTACCAAAAACGATTTTGTTATGAAATATCGATGACGGTATGTTATTATAAACCATCGTATAATAATGTTTTGTACTTGACTTCGCGACGATGCTATTGTCAGACAGTCTTAAGTGTTAGTATTATAAATGATGTAATGGCAAAGAACTGTTTAGATAAACAATAGTTTATATGAAATAAAGGCTTACGCAACTTTGACGTCATTGACGTATGCGGCAGTGGCGAAGGGTGGATTTTTATAAAAGGGAAGCCGAAGATTCCGTGGACTTTTGTTCTACTTTATATTACTATTATTCTGTAGTTCATAGGTATTCGTGAGAAAATGTTTCGATTTTACCTAGTTGTCCCGAACTCATAAACTTAAAATACGAAAATGTTTCTCTGTTTGGAAGACTTCTTTGATCAATTAGATTAATTGTTTATATTGCTATATCCTAAATGATTCTACATACCTACTTACTTACTTTTAGAATCTGAGAATACTGTCTGTAAGCCACTTACTTATACGTATCGAAATGAGATAATTGTATTAAAATGTTTCGTAAATCCACAGCGCCGGCGTTTCTTATATTTATAATTCAATTTCGAGAATGATGTTTTATCGCACATCACATAATAGGATAGTCAATATAATATAACACTATTAACCTGTCCCTTATAACAACAAACTATTAAATTTGCTGAAAACAATACAAACAAGTACTTACAAAAATATTCCATAGGATCCCAACGCACTACGACAAAAATAAAGTCAACCAATGCACAACACATAATACACAATCATAAATAATTAAACATACAAATTTTACTACTTTAAACAAGAAAGCGAATTTTATAACCTATTTGCAGAAAATAAATACAAATATCTGTTTTTTCTTCAAATGGTCCTATCGTTTACCGATGATTCTGCCAAAGTCAAGACGCAAGCCGTATAAAAATATAAAAACAAATAAATATAATTAAAAACTAAAAATTCAGAAGAAAGGCTGATTTCTATCAGATTTAAATAATTGATAAAAACAAAGGAATGTCAATGGCAAATTAAGTACTTAACGTGAAATGAAATGAAACTTCGTTACAATTGGTCGGTCCACTGGTTGCAATAGTGCTTTCTCGCTCTCGCAATGTTGTAGTTGTATCTTTTATCCTTGTCATAAGCCGATGGCCACCGGCTTATATGGTACCTTAGATCGACGAATACAAAGTGTCACGTGACCGTACGATTTCCGTACAGTCTGTTGTACTGGATTCCTAATTTCGCGACCGGCTTACTGCGCTCCGCGCATGCGCGCTTTAAGTACTCTCTGACTGAACCATAACAAGTTGTTAGTTGACAACCTTTAATTACAAGATGGCGTTATGAGTACGTAAATAATTATATTGAAAATTATTATTACTGTAATTATTATTGCGATTTACGTAAGAGAATACTTTTTTGTTTTATATTATTTTGTATTGAGTGGATGTTGCGTCATTGATTTATAATTGATTAATAGACAATGCTAAGCGGTTTTTGCAAAGGTAAGCCGGTAGGAATCGAGTTATATGGACACTTCGCCACTAGTATGCGGTATAAGAGTGACGATGTGACGTGGAGAGTATCGGGCGCGGCTACCGATAACCACCCACTCTCGTTTTCGCTCTGATGTGTAACTGATGATAACCTGATGTGCGTTTTACTCTTAAACTAGATTAATACCTAAATTTGTATAACCTAGCCCTTTGTTTGAATTCGTCCTCTTTTTTAAAATACAAACTTAATGTGATAGGAACTGTAACTATGTATTTAACTCATTGTTACTGAGATTGAACTTTGAATTCACATATTGATTCCGAATTAATATAAATAAATGCTTGCCCCATCAAATATTACAAATCTGAAGTATTTTACCTGCTATATTCGCTAGGGAAATCAAATAAAAAAAAACTGCGATAGTAATAAGAATATCGATATGTAAACATCCGTTCGCTCGTAATATACAGATCACCTTTATAATAGTTAGCGGTCAGAGCAATGAACGATAATATCAACCGAGTCACTGTGTACCAACTGCGTAATATTTTACGCTAAAGATCTTTTACCAGAGGAACTTAAACGAGGATATGAATGCTGAGTTTATGTTCTCCATTTCCAGTTCTGATGAAACAGTCGTTTATCCATCGCTTTATTCTCAGCTAACTAGATTGAAAAAACTATAGAGAGTTTGTCAAACTAATTCTGTTAATTCCTTCTTTATAGAGCTATTTGATAGGATACCTAATATTTACAGTAAAACTATTTTTATTACTTTTCCTCAAACACATATTTGTGCTTTTGACTGAATTTAGAATTCTAAATAATCCTTGAAGTGAGTAATTTTGTTACTTTAATAGCAAAAAGTAAAATCTTTTCTTAATAAAATTATTCGGAATTTAAGGTAAATAAAAAAAGCCTTCCTTATCAAGCTTCCTCATAGTGATATAAATACAAATGGTTGGTCGTATGTAAAAAAATGCGTTCAAATTGAAAGAGCCCTAACGGAATGTTTAAAACATTTTCCTCAAAATGCAACCAAATAACAAATGGCTTTACCAATTTCGATTATTCATAATTTAGGCACTGAGCCATTGCATGCGTTTTTTTGTACTACATAATAATATTGACGAGTTCTACAATAACTTATGTTTTATATTCTTTAACACACACCCGGTCGTAACCAGTCCATAACTCGGACTCTACTTGCCTCTGACATTAAACGCAAAGGACATTGCATGTTAATTAATTTAAAAAAAATATTGTTGCCAAGTTGCTTGTCGCTATGTAGAATAAATAACTACTTATTAATTGGATTAAAAGGTTTTTTGTAATATTTAATTTATAAAATAATCGTTTTATCAAAATTGAACAACGAGTTAAGATTGGATTAAGTCGTCTCTTCAATTGTTGCATTGTATTCTTGTTTGATTAATTGTTATAAATCTTGTAGTTAATTAAGAGTACATCAATAAGGAAACAGTTACCCTAAGTAACAATCCTATTTGTATTCGTCGATTGAACTAATAGTTATTGTTGTATTTTTAATCTCAGTATAGCGAATGAACTGTGTGTGAACAATGCCACACATGATCAAACATCCGGTCTGTTATCGCGCGAAAATTCGATAGAAATTGTGGCACACACAAAATCTTTTATGAATGGACGTGATTTGTTTATTTTTTATTAGTGACTGTTTCCTTTAGCTTTTCAGTTTTAACATTGTGTAAGCGATGTGTTTTTTCTTTTTGAACCATTATGACTAATTAACTGTTAACTGTAAAAAGATATAACAATGACATTGATTGAAATACTGTTTGTTTATTTGTTTATGATTATGTCTTAGTAATATCTGACTAATTCTCTTTCTATTATTACATATTAACAATATTATCTAATACATCATTTTACAAAGATTTTAATAGTCGTTATGTACGAATGTTATCGTCCTTTATAACATAAACACTTAGTAATAACATCGTACATAGGTGGGACATTTAGAATAGTTGGCAAATCTCTTGTTACTAAGCAATACAATTCCGACACCATTTAGCGAAGCCAATAAAATTTCTGCGTCACAATAGATTAATGACATTGTCGGAAGCGTGGTTCTAGTTCTTGTGAATCTAGTCTGTTACCAACCGACGACGCGGGCGACTGAATGGCAGTCTCTATCTCTATGCGCGTGAACGGATTGCGCAACGGCCGGTGACGCAACCTGTCGCGCCTGCGCGGGACCGTTTCTTGTTAGTACTTAGTATGCAAAATAAGTGAAATATTCGTGTCGGTCGACCGTGGCATGCGCTTACGGTTTCCCTCCGTAGATGTGTGCGTAATCATTTTCTTGTAGTTTAAGGTCACCTCATTTTCTCATTTTATTTGGTCATATTCGGAAGAATGTTGATCGATTACAGGTAACTATCAAAATTGGTATGTATTGAAGATAATTGTCTTAATTACGATCCATTATTTCTGATCCTGATAAACATCACTTTCACTTCGAAATGAAGTCAAGGTTTATATCATTACTTGATTCTCCATTTCAGTCATTTAAGAATACAAATTGTAGGTACTCAATGCCAAACTAGTTTTTGTTTATTTGCTTACACTTATCGTAAAATTTAATTCTTCATATCCATTTCAATATAAAATTATTTTAAATAAAATTGTTTAACTATGCATACTCTCACACTACGTAATCCACTCGTCATTAATTTAATTTAAGTACTACCAGCTCTCTTTAATACTTAAGTTAGACATTCTCTAAAGCGTGTAACTTTCTATGTCTTGTTATTTTTTAATTAATTGTGTTTATGTTGTGTATTGTCATTTCATTGTATTTATAAACTAAGTAATTTGTATGTTAATTAACATTGAGCTAAGTCGGCGGGGCTAATAAAGTTTTGCACAACACAATACGTTACAACAATCCCACAATAAGCTAGTGGACGTCTGCTAACTGTAGAATCGTGCGGCGACTCAAACGGGAACTGGAAACTTTGCTCATTAGCAGCTCCGCTTTTATGATGAACAACGCAGCGAATCATCTACGATGCGCACCAGTTTCACTCCGGACACCCTATTCCTTTAACCAATCGTTGCCTCGACATCCACTGTTATCAATTTCAGAATAGTTGTAATTATAGTAAAACAACAAAATGCACAAATCAACAAGGAAATATAATACAATAGTAAACCAAAGGGCATTAAATTGATATACATATAGATAAAATTGTAAAATAAGTTGTACCATTTACGCTTTGAGAGTATTTTATTGAGCACTCAGTCTTTTATACTTTGGGTTATTGGCAGCGAAGGAGGTAAGTTTAGAGCCGATAAGTGCGTCGAAGATTTACGACAAGGTGACAAAAGATTGGCACACATTGTCAGCCGTGTGAAAGTTTGTTGAGCTGTTACATTATGACTCATCGACACGCATCACTCTTCTGAAAAGGCCTCGTCAAAACGTATCTTGTGAACGATTTACTTTCATAAAACAATTATTACCAAACAATATTTCTTTGCAATAAGCTAAAAACATGTGCGAAAATTATTCAATAACGATATCCTATCAGCCCTTTAATGTCCTACTAAAGACGATTAACACCACGCAGGCCAGGTCAGGTTTTTAACAAGTAATTTATAATAATATATACGTGTAGTATCGTAAAGCTAATTTTAAATATTGTGTCTGTGAAGATGTAACAAAAACAAGTTTAATAACCTCATGGTCGTTGCCGCCTTGGGGCCAGGTAACAAATCTAAACAGCGTTTGACAAACTACTACGAATCGCAACTTTACCTGCACTACAAAAGAAAAAAAACCTTGAATTCTGAGCATCTATTCAGCAACCCTTAGCTATTGTATTCAAAGGAATTTACTTATCTTAATATACGACGATTGTACCAGGAAAAAATCTGCACCAAATTGGATCAACACAAAATATTGCAAAGAAGACCAGTGCATTCCGGGAACTACATTGAAACGCAGTATATAGGATGGACGAACCAACTAACTGCGGAGAGGCTACGCGGTATTGTGACTTACGTAGCCTTGTGTGAGAGCCGATATTCGGTTGCTACCTCCGAGACATACGGTGGGGCGTTGGCCTGTTGGGAATGTTTGCCGCTGACCTAAGTGGTCAATAATGATCTGTTATACAGTATAAACTACATATTTTCTTTACTGTTTCTTGATAATGCCAGAAGTATAATTTTAAGAGATCGCGAAACTTTGATGTCTGCGATAACCGCGTCTTTTTTAAACGAAGCCATTGCCGTTCTTACCGTTTAGTGTAATTAAAACGGCATCGCCAACGAAGTTCATTATGAGACTTAATCAGTGCACAGCAAGACAGTTACAGGTACTGAAAAGCGAATACCTAAGATAATAGTTTCACTTTTACGAGCTTACTTAGAATTAATTCTTACAGTTGCAGTGTTCGTAATTAACAAAACTACGAACAACATTAATATTAGCATTTAACCAAAATAAAGTAATCTATTACTAAATGATAACGTATAAATTTGTATTCACGGTATAATGAAATAAGGAGAGACTTCGCCATTTTGTGATGCTTTGTACGCATTCTGCTGAATATCGGATGGGTGCTGATCTGGATTGTCTATCCTGGGTGGTCTTCCGCAAACTTAAGGTTGATCTTAATATTTACCAATTTTGTCAGTTTTATCGACAGCATTCATATTTCATTGTAGTATTACTCGCACCTACCTACTATATTGTTTAATGTTGAATGAATGTTTCATAAACAATTTTTTTTAATATTCTGTTGCTTTAACGTTTTTAATTTAATACACTTTAATAAAAAGTAAATAGGTGTGTATATAATTAAAAAGTTGGCGCTAACAGTGTGACCTACATCGTCGATTCTTCTCGGGTGGTCTGTAAATTAGCGGTTAGTTTTTCCTTCGCTTACTGTTGTTGTGAGAGGTTGTGTCAATGTTTTTATAATGGAACAAAACTTGAGCACCATTTAAGGTTTTTAAAATTAGTCACGAATTCACTTATTTACATATATTTTGGCGGTAAATGTTATATTGAGTGGTGATACACTTGTTGAATTGTAAATAAGTTAACCGACATCGATAGCAGCATTATTCATTGCGATTTTCCTTATTTTGTCGGCACCGAAGTTATTTAAGTAATCCCATACCAAAACTAGTTCCTATTTGTCTTAATTTATTACAGTTTATCCTGCATTGGTTCGAAATTTATGTGATCTTGTTATAAGTGTTTATTGGATTAATAATTTTCGTTAATTTGTGAAATTGTTCAGTGATGTTGATGTTTAGTTAGGGGATGTATTTTTACGTTGATTGTCCCCTTTTACTGCTTGTTGATATGGGATAATTATTTACGTTAATTACCTTAAATCGAATTAATTAGTTTAACGTAACATCGAAAAGAATTCACTCGTCTCTTTATGAAATTAGCCAAATATTACCGCTTTTTGCGGCCTCAATTTCTTTATCATCTTTTTTAAACATTCATAAAATTAAGACTCGATTACGAGTACAACTCTTTAAAAAAAAATAAAAGCAGAGACAAATACAACAAGTATTTTCACTGTGATCATTATAAAACAGTGACTTCATTATTTTAAGTAACAAACAAATCACAATACCCTTTCGTTTTATTAATGGTCTCCAGCAATCGAATTCGAACTCATAACTTTTCAAGGACGTATTAACGATGAAAATAGATATCAGATTTAAGTTAAAAATACATCTTGTCTATACCTAACAGAAACGAAACACGCGGGTAGTATGATGCGTGGGCGTTGCCATTGGTTACAGTTCTAGGGTAAACTGCTATTTATAGATGATAAATAAAAGGATTGAAAATGTTATTTACAGATATTCAGTACAAATTAACAGTATTTTTAGGAATTGAGATTCGAGTCCTTATTTCATTGATCTTTGTATAATCCAGTTTCTGATTTCACGTGTCGGTTGTGTGTGTGTGTGGGTGTTTTAAGTGTAGGCTTAGCTTCCGATTCCGTGAATTTGCGTCATGCACTCGACTGTTGTGACGTTGGCAATGACTCATTATGTCTGTATACTTCAGTTACAGGAAAAAAATAGGTGAACGTCATTGCTAGGAATGATAGGATATTATAGAAAGGTTATTGTTGTACATAATTCACAAACATACCCGCTTTAGGCCATGGATCGATGGATGATAGAGCGGATTTTGTCTTGTACTTCACGCATTCCTTGTTAGACTAAAAATATTCAGGGTTACTAAGCCTCCATTTTTTTATGATTCTCTTAAAAGGCTGCTGTCTATCTGAGACTTGTGACTCTCTCTGAAGTTTATGGTACTTATTTACAGAATTATAGCTGTTTGTTCATAGTTAAATAGAGTTGAACTTGACCGCAATTCAATAAAAGCTACTACTTCGAGTACATTATTAGTATTGATAATATTGTTTGCATTTAAAGTCATTAGTGCAATAATTACCTATCGATCATTTTCTTTACAATTACACTTTGCAGAAAACTGAACACGTATCTAGATCGACCAAGGATATACTGAACGATAATGGCTTCGCAGAATTATTAAAAAAAAACCCACAGGGTCTGATAATAATGCAGTTTTATTACCAAGAATTGTGGGGGTGTTTATTTATGAAGCGGACGCGATCGCCTACAGCGACTTATCAATTCCGATTACTGTTGACATTACTTTGTGATTCACTATAAAAACGTATTTACTGCTTTTAACCCTTAATATACATGCAGCTAATAATAACATAGTTGTTTATCTTTTACATCTTATCACCAGAAATCCACTGGGGTTGGTCTTCATTTCTAGTACTATATATTTATACTGTCCCGCACTGGGAATCTTCATAAATATCGGTTTAAACTTTAAATGACATAAACAATAATTTACTCATGACAATGATTTGACAATCGTACAAACAATTCGCGGACAGTCAAACGAACCGGGCAGCAACCGCTGCTCCACCGTGGCAGAAGATACGTGATACTCGAAGTAGTGTTCTACGATTTATATAGGCTTAATAGACTCATTTAGTCTGATGATGATGATAAAATGACCAATCTGGCGAATAATAAAGTATTGGACACTTTATTATTCGCCAGATTGGTCATTTTATTCATTCATTTACTTCAAATTAAAGGGGATGTTAGGGTCAATTCCCGCCCAATATACGATTAAGAACTAGTTAATATTTTCCCGTTTTTAGCGCTTCTAGCACAGGTTCAGCCTAATTTGGTATTGGATGAATGAATGTGTGACGAATTCATTAAGTAAACTCCTCCTACTTTATTGTGATCTTCCTTCTTTCATGTGGTTTGCTTCTTTGTCTTTCATATTTACCGCATAGTAGAGGTGTCTCTAATCTTTAACTTTCAAGTCAAATTCGTTAGGGGTTCCAAAACTCATATTCTAGTTGATTGCTGCGCTCCTTGTTTGTTATCTTCCAGTAGAGGTACTGTCTTCTCTGCTGCGTGAGGCAAAAAAAAGTGTCGTGAAATCAAAATGAATAGAAGACGCGAAACCTATGTAGTAAGCGACAGTCTAATACTTCAACCACTACGTCACACCGATCGTCAAAGTTCAAACACATTTTCATTCAATACAAATTTCATAAAAAAAAATTGTCCATTAACTTTTTTCTAGCTGTACGCTATACATCTTACTAGCAATTTAACAGTCTCGTAAATCAGACTCGTCTCAGTTCGTTGAACACTAATTCCAACAAAGTCTAGACTAGTCAATAGCTAAGATATGCAAATGATCCATGTAAGCGCACTATTGTAACTGTTTTGCCTACATAACGTTGTCTGCCTTAATTAACGTTTGCGTGGTCTAGATAACAGGTGCTATAAAGTATAAATAGCAACAAATAAAATTCATTGAATATAAACTATACCGAATTGTTTTATACAAGAGTTGTATTTGCCCCTAAAAACATTTACCTTACTTTTTGTTTATGAAATATGTACACACAGCAACACATCAAGTTAAACATTTTCATTTGAAATTATGTCTTATTTCAAGGTATTAAGGTACATGAGTGTCTAGCTTGATTAGTTGCTGTGTGTACCTACTATAATTTACTTGTCATAATCATTAGTTAAAATACAAACAAAAACACAAAATAACCGTGTTTACCGCGTATTAAATTTTATTTATTTTAATGTACGTTTTAAATGAGACACAACATTGACAATGCATTTTGACAATTTAAATATAGTAGTCTAAAACAGGAGTGAGGGTACTGACCTTTTACCCTTACGACCTGTAGGTACAGTCAAATGGTTGTTTATTTAATGATACTGAACCTTCACGTCAGGTGCACACACATTGGCCTTGATTATAAATACTCATTTATATGTAAAGGTTCTACACCCTGTAAAAATGCTTAATTTCATCCCGTAGGTCCCCGTCCTCTCTCGTCCCTTTTAACTTTTTAAATCTCGAGGTTAAATAATATCATTGCAAAAGAAAGAAAGTTCCAATGTAAATCTTCTAATTCTTCTTCTGGCTAGGTTAGTGTTTCTAGGCTATCTATCCCCTCCGAAAGCTTCGTTATTGCTAATGTAAATAGACTCATATACTACAAACAAAATTTATTTAAACATAACCATATTTTGGTGTCAAAACTCAATTTATTTATTTATTTATTACATGGAAAACTTACAGCTAAATTAACATAATTAGGAACATTTATAGGTAACAGACAGCCAATAACAAGTTTTCACTTATATAAAACATAATAAGAAAAGTGTAAACAGTCTCGCTAACAAAAAGTACAGAAAGAAAAGAAGACAAAAAAAAATGAATATATACAATTTTAAAAGTTAAGTATTTTCCGCATGAATAATTAAATGTTATAACAATAACATTCACGTTTTAGATATATTTTGCACTCACAAAACTATAGGATTAAATTGTTATTATGTGATATGAAAACCAAAAGCCGTAACCTTTAGCTGGGTCGCTTTTAATGGAGATTTGTCTGGCCTAAATATGACCTTTGGAAGGTTAACCTCAAGCGATACATTATTAATACGTTATGAATAATGCCAATGTAGACACGTGCATCATACGATATACTACTTTTCTTTTATATCTGTTATAATATCTTATAAATTATGTAATCTGTAGTAAACTTACATTAAAATATGATGAATCTACTAGAATACAGTCGACTTTAATGCATAAACTAGCAATGTTTTGGGTACTTCTGTTTCAAGTTCTGTGAAACAAGTCACTATTCCAATTAAACATTCTCAATCAAAAGTGACATACGAGTTGCAAAATTTACAAAATCAAGTAAAAATTTACAAATTCTGAGAAGTTTCAAGTTTCTCAGAATGCTAACCGGAAAAAACGTTGACCTTTTCATTCACGTCTTACTTCTGAGAGCGACGGAACTGATCATACCTCAAATAATTGCCGCTATAAGGAAAAACATTGTCTAAAGCCTTTTAAGTAGCGACACAATTCGTTAGTTTTTTGTGTAAGTTAAAATATGCTAATTACCCAGAATCTTTATAATATAATGTAATAACAATCATAACAGCCCATTAATGTCCCACTGCAAGGACGGGCCTCCTCCCATGACGGAAGGATACTTGGCCTACTAATACCACGGTGGCCAGACGGATTGGTATAGGGTTAAATTTAAAGGTAATATCCACAGATGGACTATCTGTGAATATTACCTTTACTTTACCTTAGTCGGTTTCTACGACACCCATGGGATGAGATGGGGTGGTGACATATTGTATTCTTACTCTGTCACCACACGGATAGTGTAATAACAATAACGACACTTATATACTTTGTAAAAATATTATTAATAGTAATAATATTTTTAGCGACAAGTTTGAATCTACATAAATGTGTAGTTGGCCCTTAACTACCTGTGCAATGCAGGTGTTCATATTTATTTATTTATTTATTTATTTTAAGGTACATCAACAATATACATATTAAAATCTGTTAACAATGAATCTTAGAAATAATAAACTTATATGAATATCAATTACAGACATACACAACATTATTATAATTATAACACAGAATTATCATATTATTATATTGGAATAGAATTTGTAATTTTAACAAAATAAATCAGTATAAAATAAGAATCAAAAATAAAATAACAGAAAGGAATTAAATTACATTTAAGAAAAATAAAAATACAATTGATATAATTAAGAAAACAATTTACAAAAACAAAAACAATTTATTAGCATGAAATTATCTGCGCCAACTTACGCTTAAATACCTTGATAGAGTCATGGAAAATATCAAGCTCAAGATCATGCGAGCGCCCACACAATGTATTGTACTCTAAACAAATACGAACCAGTGGCGAGTGCCTGCCAACATTGGTCCTGCAAAATGGAACGTAAAGAATTTTTGTTACTGGATGACGTGGAATTTTATAAGGCACAGACAAATTAATGTTGCTTAGTAATTGACTGCAGTCTACCCCACCGTTAAGGATTTTATGGAGGAAAGCGAGATCCTGAATTTGACGTCTATGGCTGAGGCTATTCATTTTTAAAAATTCAAGTCTATCTGAGTATGGAGCCCTATGCGAAATGCATATTATGCTACAATGATTGGTTACCACCTGGTAAGCAGCTTGCTCGTTCGCTACTTCTTTTCATATAGTATTTTTATTGAAAGATAAATATTTACTGATGTAATAACTGTTAGTCGTTAAAATAAGTCATTTGTATTCTCTTGCACACGCAGGTTTTCTAAATAATATGAAAACATTTTACCTAAAAGAGAATCTACGACTTGTTTTAATTTAGATAATGAATTAATAATACACACAATAATTAAAAGCAAATTAATTTTAAATTTTATCATCATACATGTGCAACTAACAGGATATTTTCTATATTATCTTTAAAAAAATACGAGTCATGATGATAATTGATAAAAATTGAGTAATGTTTTATTTAAAATTTGCTAATAAATTTTAAGTGAAGTTTTCAGTATCTTGTAATAATACTCGTTAATTACTATTCGGCCTTGACACGGTTATTTGATATTTTAAAATAAGTCCGTTAAGCTAGCTTGTAAATTCAACATGAGACTGCGGAAAGTCGTTAATATTTCACAAACCCCTATTGCTTCGAAACTATGAAAGGAAAAATAAAACCCGTGTTAAATTTACTGAATGAGGTTTTGAGGTAATTTACCGAGGTATACATTAAGTCTTTCCTTATTTAATATTTTACGCAAAGTAACAAGTAGCGTATGTTATTATTTTGTTTCTTTAAGTACCTTTATTTTTTAAGAAAATTTCCATTTTCATAATTTACTGATTATGATTCTTTCTTCTTTCAGGTATGTAGTGATGATACATTCAATTTATCATACAAGTTACCAGGTCGTAAGTACTAATAAATTATGTTTATTATTTTAACCTTCGGAAGACTACGTATATTATACACATTTAGTAGAAAGGTCAAAGACTCTGCCATATTATAGTTCAATAAATAAACAAAAATGTTAAAATCTTCCACATCAAAGGGAAATAAATTTATGAGTTACAAAATTAAGGGCTCCTTCAATTTAGCCGTTTCGTGCCGTACGGTGTCGTGCGTTTTCGGTGCGTTTTTTGAACGGCAAAAGCAACGTTCGTTTGTTTTCATACAAATATAGAGCCCTAAGACGTACAAGAACTTTAAATAGTACAATAGTGATAAAAATATACACTAAGTGTTTCTACAGAAATAAACAACATCTCATGTTGATAAAATTTATCTATGACAAAACAAAATAACTGTTGATAACAACCTGTTGCCATAACGATTTATCACAGAGTCGCGTTGATATCGAAATTCCTTTAAGGATAATTCAAGTCGCTTTATCTCGATATCGCTCTGATACATTAATACATACATTATTGAATATCGTGAGTCACCGATTTTTATCGACTATCGCCAACACCACTCCTTGTTTCATCGTCACTTCGCACTGGACTTGGGCGGACATTGTAGTTTAATCTTGTTGATTACAGAAGTAGACATTATAAAATAATCACTAAGTGGATTACGGTTGCCCGTCTGTATTTGTAGAACCGGCACGGCAACTAATGTTTTTATTGTGTCCAGTTCGACCGCGCGGCCATAGCGTTTTTTTAAAAAAAAAACCATGTCAATTTTTTGTAAAAATTTGTAGAAGTTGATTCCCAAAACCATAAATTTGTCAAAGATACGGTTAAAAAGTTATAAGGGTTTAAACATGGCCGCGCCATTGAAACGCGGCGAACCGCGCGGCCACTGAGATCTTTAAAACTAAGCCTTGTAGAGACCTGAAATTTACGCAAATGCAAGATTTAATTTGTAAAAAATTTGTAAAAATATTAAAAAAATACTCAGGTTTATAGTTTAAGAGCTATAACACTAAAACCGAATGGCCGCGCCATTGAAACGGTGGAGAAAACGCTATCGCCTGTATCTCGCTGAAAAAAAATCGCAGAGGTGTGTAGTTTATTGTAATTACCCAGATTTGAATTTGTCGAAACTAGGAAAAATACAACAAAAATTCCTAGGTTTATATTTCAGGAGCTATAAGACTAAAACGATATGGCCACGCCATCGAAACGGTGAATAAAACGTTATTTCGCCTGTATCTCGCTGAAAAAGCATCGCAGAGGTCTGGAGTTTTTTGTAATACCTAGATTTTAATTTGTCAAAACTAGTAAAAATACAATAAAAATTCTTAAGGTTATATTTCAGAAGCTGTAGAACATTATCAGTATGTGGTGCGATAGGGTGACCATGTCTTATTGTTTACAAAATACTTTCTACTTATTGTTACAGAAATTATTTTATTTATTTTAATGGTGTATTTTTAAATTGTAATACAACAAACAATAATAATATTGTACTTCTGGTTTTGTAAAAAATAATGAGTGAGAGGAAAAGGAAGAGAGATTTTACCAGTGGAGTTACAAAAAAAAACTGGGGAAGTACGAGTCGGACTCGCCCATGAAGTGTTCCGTAGTAACAAGCAAAGTTTTGCTCTTAACTTTGTTTTTCATAGTGTTTGTATGAATTACAAAGTAACGTGTGCGGTTTTTGAAATTGTGCTATATCTCAAAAACTTATGATTGTATCTTGTTCAAACCAGTTTTCATTGAAAGTTTTTATTGACATTTACATCAATTTTTTTTTCCAACTTAATTATTTCAAAAGTTAGAGGCGGGGGGGGGGGGGCTCATTTTACGACTTTGGAAGTGTATATCTTTCAAATGATTGACTTTAGTTTTTTTAGTAATTTTTCCATTCATATAATATTACGCTTAAAGTAAAAACATATATCTACATCCCTGCTAGTTATGATTGTACTTATTTAAAAATGTGGAATCAAAATGATTTACAATCATTTCAAATGTTCTAAGTTAAGTTCTAATTACCTATATGATTTAATAAAACATTAAATAATAATAATCCAGCCTATTATTGTCCCACTGCAGGGCAAACATTATATATTATTATTATTTTTGTTAGTTATTAGATAGTTTTTAGTATTTCATATAAGTTCATATACATAAGATTGTAAATATTTCATAGTAAAATATCTTAACTACACGGTCATCCATACAAATAAAGAGAGAGCTCTAACATAATCATAAAATATTTAAATGCAACATACCTTAATCACTTCTGCTGAATTGTTTACATAATTTACCGAACTGACGTTACACCACAGTACAACACTTAATCGTAATTACACACGAACTGAACATTTTAATAATCAGTAGATCACTTTTTTATCGTGTTAACATCACAACGACACACTGATAACGAAACTCTTACGCTTACGTCGCTGTACCACAGAATAATAAGTACTAACGGCTGTACGCGTCGCACTGACCTGCGGAGGCGCGCGGGGGTGGCGCGTGTGAGATGCAATAGTGTGCATTACTAATCACATAGCTTAGGGGCGGAGTTGCGTCATTTAAACCAATCTTAGGGCTAGTTTTTCGTAAGTCCACGCGGACTGTAACTGTATTATTGACTTTTCAAGCAATAAACATAATTGTTTTTATATTTATGGTTTCATTTTAATTTTATTTAGAATCCTTGAATTATAATTTCTGTAACAATAAGTAGAAAGTATTCTGTAAACAATAAGACATGGTCACCCTATCGCACCACATACTGATAATGTTCTACAGCTTCTGAAATATAACCTTAAGAATTTTTATTGTATTTTTACTAGTTTTGACAAATTAAAATCTAGGTATTACAAAAAACTCCAGACCTCTGCGATGCTTTTTCAGCGAGATACAGGCGAAATAACGTTTTATTCACCGTTTCGATGGCGTGGCCATATCGTTTTAGTCTTATAGCTCCTGAAATATAAACCTAGGAATTTTTGTTGTATTTTTCCTAGTTTCGACAAATTCAAATCTGGGTAATTACAATAAACTACACACCTCTGCGATTTTTTTTCAGCGAGATACAGGCGATAGCGTTTTCTCCACCGTTTCAATGGCGCGGCCATTCGGTTTTAGTGTTATAGCTCTTAAACTATAAACCTGAGTATTTTTTTAATATTTTTACAAATTTTTTACAAATTAAATCTTGCATTTGCGTAAATTTCAGGTCTCTACAAGGCTTAGTTTTAAAGATCTCAGTGGCCGCGCGGTTCGCCGCGTTTCAATGGCGCGGCCATGTTTAAACCCTTATAACTTTTTAACCGTATCTTTGACAAATTTATGGTTTTGGGAATCAACTTCTACAAATTTTTACAAAAAATTGACATGGTTTTTTTTTAAAAAAAACGCTATGGCCGCGCGGTCGAACTGGACACGTTTTTATTTAGTTGAACATTTTTATGCAATTAACGATTGCATTTAGCTTTAGCGTGTAATGGAGGTTATTTGTTGTACTACTTATTTATTTTAGTAGGGTCATAAGGTCGTAAAAATGCCGACTTGGAATTCCTAGAAAGCCACTAATCATTCCTTGCAACATAACTAATAAAATTATATTAAATTATGCACTGTGTTGGCTATTAAATTAGGGTTCTCTTTGTTAAAAGTTTTATACAAATTACATAGATGTAATTGTTATTAGTAATTCTTAGTTTGGGGCCTGAATGTAGTTAATATTAATCTGTCAAAATCTTCGAAGTGCAAAATTGGTTGAGATAGAAAGTGTTTGTATTAACCTCCGTGCTGATAAGAAAAATTAAATAAACATGTGAACAGTTTTATAGCGTCTGTGTGGGAAATTCTATTCTCACTTATCACGTCATTGTAATAATGTAAATAGGCGAATTTGCTCGTTGCCGTGGAAATAAAGTTAGCTTTAAAAACAGCTAATAATAAAGTCCTTGAAAATTTAATTATAGACACTCTTCTAGCTAGAATAGTCCTAGGCGTATAAATGTATACTGGCTATTCATTTCATTTTGAATAGGGATACACTAATAATATTATAAAATGATATTTTTAGCAACACTAGTACCTATTCCTTAATTCGATCGATGGTTTTAACATTTCGCTTACATAACACTTTAAATCTTTAATTACGTTTTCATAACCTTTCAATTTGTTTACTACAGGAATGAAAAGAGGCTTCCAAGAGAAAGCTATTGTAGGTCATCCTTAATTTCTTGAAAAGGTTTTACGTAAATGTAAGAAAGAACTTTAAACTATTATGCGTATAACATAAAAAGGTTTCGAACAAAAAGGCTCTCAGCACCTGAGTGCTAAACACATGAACAAAGAAAAACCATTAATTTTGAAAATTCTATAGGTACTTCGTAACCTAATCAATTTTGACACTTCATGTAACTTCTTCATAATGTTTATTACACATACTTATGCCTAAATGTATCAAGTACATTTAATAACGTACCTTTTCATTATTATATAAACATTTTAATTACTGAACTATAAACATTCTTAATAAATAAATAGGAACACATAATGTCATTTGTTACTTTGGTGTACATTTATAGTGTTTTAGATGATCCGAAGGCTAAGACCCATCTTTTCTCTGCCCCAATAGGCTTTTCGGCAAATGTTTTGAGCCGACTTGTCTTATTATACAAGCCGATTCTGAGTCAATCCTTTTGATTCACTGTACTTGTTATGATACATGAAACCCAAGTTTCCGCAATACAATACAATTATTATGACGGATGTGTTTTGACAAATGCCGGGTGAATCGGTTAATTTATACTTTTGGCGCCAAAATTAATCTTATCATTTATGGAAACTAGTTCATTGCTTATCTATCTGAAGACGTCAAGGCGAACCTCAGCAGGTAACAGGTTGGTGATAAGAAACATTCTTATTTACTTATTGATAAATAAATACCAGCGCTATGTCGTAAAGTTTGTTTACGTGATAAGCTGACAGCAAAAATATATATTTTTAATCCAACTACATGGTTAGTTGTAGTGACTGACGATGACTAGATGACCTAGAGATGCATATAATTTAATCATTATCTTTAAATTAGAGAGGATGGACATTGAACAACCTTGTTAATAACTAGTATTCAGTTATTCTGTTCATGATTGTATAAATGCTAGCACCGGAAATTGACATAATTCAAGAAGATGTAGCAAAGAGTGTTGTTTTTGCTATTAAAATACTCATAACAACTTGTATTAAAATCGTTTCGTTACGACGATATACAATGCACTCGTTTTTTTCCTTTTACTATCCCGTCTGTCTTTACAACACATTGTAGTAGTGACACACCATTGCATACTATCCAACATGTACGTTGAATTTCTCACATCGATGACGACGTTACCATAAGTAGCAAGATGATGCGAAAACGGTACCTTCATTGAAATTGTGTGAATATCCTCGATAGAATTATAAATTGTTATCTATAAGTTGTATTGATATTTAGTTGTTGCACGTGTACAAAGTTATTCGCTGCGCGCTTTTACCTTGCGCTGTTATCCGCCGTTCGTCAAACCGCCCGCCCCCGGGAAATTACGTGCCACGTAGCAATTCCTATGCGTAGTGCTACTAGAAAATGTAATTAATTTCATATATTATAATAAAACAATGAACGCTTTCAAACGTGCGCTTATATACAATACACTAAGGTTACTATTGAAATTCTTAACGCTTTTGTTGCTGCCAGTGCACGCTTAATTAACTCAAAATGTTTTTACTTGAGTTCAGTTTCTTACTTCGTCATTAATGAAGACTTAAAATAGGCAACGTATAAACAAAAAGATCCATAAATAGTAATATATTTTCCGTAAATAGACTGGATGTCAGTGAAACGAAATCGATAGCGTCATACGTATGATTCCTAATAATTGGAGTTGTCATTGAGTGAAGAGTTGATGAGTTAAGATGCCGCTGACGGCACGCTTAAGGCCGCAATTATATAGGAAAATAAATAAAAAACGTTGTCGCTATAGGCCTGGCGGCGGTGGGACACCTGTCTCTATGAAACAGGTTTAGTGCGCCGCGCCGCCCGCTCGCGTCGAGACCGTGTGAATGGAAGTGATGAATCTTCTCATATGTACCAAAACTGGTTTCGGTGAGAATGTTTTAATCAGCACGTTTTAGGGTTAGAATGTAAATAGCTTTGTTGCAAATAATTGAGCCATTGTGTATTGTTAAAAATGTCCTAATTTAATCTGACTACAAAACAACATTTACACGGCTTTGTTTTTGGACGGTCATTCAGAAAAAAGGTAGTAACCCAATGTTGTCACATTTCCAGGCTTTTGTTCTTGGATATAAAACTTTTATTTTCTTGTGCTCAATCATTATCAATCTACTCCTAACGTGCACAGGGAGCCTGATGAATTGCGGAGCAATCCAACATTAAAGAATTATCCGACCGAACTTGTAGATGTAATTATATATGTAATTTATTTTATTTTACTGTTTTCAATTATATTACAAGTAAGCACAAGGACTTATTTAATTCGGAACCTTAAAGCATTATTTATACTTATCCTTTGGTTTATCATCATCATCATAATTTGTCAGGGAATATCATAAACCTCTTCCGTTTTGGTTCATCGAGTTTATGCATCATTAACAGTTCAACATAGTCCTTCTCGCGATTCGTCTTGCACCAAACGGTCATTGGTTCTGCGCACTGTAGGCTAAAATATTTAGTAAACAAATGTTTTTTTTTATTTTTTATTTAGAGTAGATACCAGCTTTAAAGTAACATGTTATTGTTTTTATTTAATACTTACTTTATTTACAAGAAATTAAAAATGTACGGTTATCCATTTATATTTAATTAATTAATTAATCAATCAACTAGCCTATCGCAGTCCACTGCAGGACATGGGCCTCTCCCAACTCGCGCCACAGAACTGTAAGGATTAGTATGAATTAAATACTCGTTTAAAAAATAATACAAGAGTTAATAATCATCACGTTATAAATATACGGTCAGAGTGAATTGCACGTGCAGTTTAAATATCTATTGTCGGAAATCCCCCGATGCGGCGCCAAGCGACGCCATGGAAATGCTACTATGGATGGCGTGACCGCGTTATTCTAATGTACACGAAAGTTATGGTTTCGGCTGTAAAATTTAAATAAATATTAAGTACTTTGTTTGATCGCGGCTAATTGCCGTTGTTATGAATTATTGGGCCGAGCTCGCCAGCGTTTATTGAATTTTGTAACTTTGTTAGATCTAATTTACAGATCTTATAAAAGTGATTTTGTTTTGGTAATTAAATGATTTACACAATAATGAAACAATTTGACATATTTTTGATTTGAAGGGATAGGTGTACATATAAACAACGCACAGAAAAATCGAAGGTACTTACCTCTTTTGAATGAGCAAATTTCAATATGTATTTAAAAACAAGTGCACAAGGTTATACATCATAAAACGTACCCTTGTCAACATGAAAATAATACGTAAATCGTCGTACACAATTAGGGACATGTACTTACGACAATTACAATAAATAACCGTGTGACTTCCAAAGAGGACAAACCGTTGCATAGTTACGTCATCGTTTATACATCAAAGTAAACAATTGCAGGCGACACACAACAGTCGTATTTGAACGACGAATAACCAATAATTTAATCAAAATCATTCTCACAATCACTTGTTAAGGCAATTATTGTATGGGACAATAAAAAGGCAATCTGGACTGTAAACACGACAATGAAATTAATAACGTAAAGTACGTCCGCTTGCACTCTTTTTCTTCACTGAAGTGTTTAGCTTAATCAGTGTACAGTCACGAGCAATAATATGTACACATTTTACCCTTTTTGTAAAACAGTTATCTAAAGTTTTGCTAATCCAAAATTGAATATTCGGAGATTTTTCGAAACTGTACGGAACCTCTTTTAAATTACGAAATAATTTTGATATTCTAATGTATAGATACTAATATGATGATGTTGATGATGATACATATTATATGATAATAATTAATTTTCACTTATTCTATATCATTTTCATTTTTATTTTATGCATAACAAGGACCTCGTGTTGTGGGCTACTTATAGTCAGTAAAGATGTTTTTAAGGTCTTATTGAAGTATACATCTTATTTTAAAAAAAAAAACGACATGACGAATCTATAAGGGTTCCGTTTTTTTTCATTTGGCTACGGAACTCTAAAAACGTATGCAACTGTAATACCCGAGTAGATAACACGAAGTTTCTCACTCAGAGCTTCTTAAATTGTTGCGTTGTAGCACCAACTCGTTGATACGTCTTTATTACTATTACGACCGGCAATTTGACTTCATACATTTACACCCATTGTAGTTTAGGGCCGCAATCTCGACTTTACGACTTTTAAATCTTATTGTAAATACATATGTTTTGACATGTTGATTTGTACATTCAATAAGCTTACTAATTTAAGTGTCATACTGAATTATCAACAATTGATTTTTATGTTTATGTTTGATATAATAATTACTTGCGTTAAATTGTCGTTTCCTTTAATATGTACATCATCTACCTTTAAATCTGTAGACACTTTATATTCTAATGAACTATTATTTCACAAATCCTTAAGCATAGAAGGAGTATTCTATTTGTTATCAATGAAAGGGAGTAAGTAGGAAGCTTTTACGATCCCAACTTTGTAACCATTAAACTTTTTGGACAACAACCGCTTCAAAATTAGGTGTTATATAGCCGAATAAGTATAGCATGTCACGGTTTCATGTTACCCGATATTCAGTAAACACAAGGGCTTCTCTCCTCTATTTTATCTTTGTGTAAACTAATGCCGAAGTTAATTGGTATAAAAGAGTATTATGACGCCTTTGTATAGTAAAAGTACATTGTCATTAACAAAATGAGTAAATTGATTTGATTATTTGTTCGGCAGTAAGGAAAAATATTTTAACGAACGTGAAATTTATATCCTAGAGCGGTTCTACTGTCTAAATGAGTGTTATAGCAATATTTTTGGTACTAATTTACTGTAAAGAGCATCATTTTCATTTTTTAAACTTAGTTATCTACCTAATCCGGAATACCCTATCTAAGGATAAAATCAAGTTAGTTAAACGATTATAATATTACAAACGTGAAATAAACGTGTAATCTTTTATATGTAAATACAAATCGAACATAGGTTTGAATCGGCAATAAAACATTTAATCGAAACGCTAGGATTCAAAACCGATAAATAAATAGGAACTTTAAAATTAACCACTAAGTTCGTTAACTTCCTGATATTTTAATTTCAAAATCAATAAATTAATTATTCGATGACAAAAAAGTTATAAGTAACATTATTAGTACGCTACAAATAAGTAGGCCGTACTACGACCCAACAATCCGGAGGGTAAACAGTAAATACTCGCACCCGAGTCAAATTGGCCCTCACTTGTCACACTCTACACTGTATTCACACTTTTAGCGTGACTGGCAAAAAACTGTTACAATGGTCCTTCCTACCTTATTGGTACAACCCTTAGTATGTTGCTGTCGAGATTATATTTACTGGTCATTTTTAATCCAATTAAGTTAGTAAACAATAGTTAAATTAGTACAAGTTGGCTGTAGTATTCGTTGCTTTTTATACTTCAAAGATTTCGTTAAAAATTAATTTTTAAAGCTTTGTAACCGGAGAAAGAAAGCTTAACGACTAAGTAACTATCCAATGCATTAATTAACAAAATCTAGATCTTTTTTCTAATGTGGATATATGGAATGCCTTCGTTCATTTACTATTTTTACATATCTGCCAACTTTAATAGTTCTCGATGTTAAAATTACTGAATGAAATGTATTATTTAGCTTAATATACAAGGTGGTACACAGCCAGAAGGCATCTGTTTAGGGTTCTTTACATTATGTTTGTAATACCAATTAGTTTGGTAGATTAGCAAGGGTGATAGTATAGCATTTCCCACAATACTAATAATAATCTACTTTAATATCACTGTTTATTTTTATTGCTTTAGTAAAAATTCAATACATACGAGTATGTTTGTTCTTCATACATAGATGAATAAAGATATGTTGTCTATGTATAAGTTTAGGCGGTTGCTTTAAATATACAACGATTTGTTGTAAATTTAAAGCAACAACGATTTATTTTTACTAAAGCAAACTGCATTACTTGCATAAAATAAGTAGCAGACATGCGACACCTATACGTCGGACCCCAACAAAATCGCTCACCATTATATTTATAGAAAACAGGATATATTCAAAGTACATTGACATCAGGACCACAGTGGCCAGATAAATTCATTTTCTGCATCGTAATAATCGTTTTATGTATTGATTGGTAATATAAACCTGTTAGAAAAACATTAGTAATAGTTGAACGTCAATTAAGTTGACTCAATTAGCACGTGCCTTACGAATTTATGTTATAATAAATAATCTTGTTATAAAATGTTGGTTTTTGTTAATTGTTATGCTTCTATTTATAATACATGTTATGACAGTAAACATGTCTAAAGTCTGATTATTAAAAAAAGTATTTTAAGTTCCTTCTCCTTGATTCAGGTATATGTTTAGATATATTGATACTTATTTTAACCATTATTTAATTTCATTTTCTTTTCGAATAATCTACTTAGCTATGTGACTATAAAAAGGACAAATATTATATTATAATATTCTGCACGTTTTAATAATTTGTTATTTTCATGTGAATATAAAAATTTATCACATGTAAGCTATTACGTTCGGATAACAGCGGTTTTATCGGTGTTTCGTCCGCGGCGCGTCTGTCACTGGGCGGGCGCTGTGCGTCCTTGACTCGCTGGGGTCGTTGACGCCGGCGCCGCGGGGGACTCCGCCGGCACTCGGCCCTACATTATGCACACGCGACTGCCTCGGCTCCCTTCTGATCGTTCAAGACGTGCTTTGGCGCCGCAGACACGCGCCGCACACGCGGCACGCGTAGTGCTATTGAAGAAAAAAGCGAAGCAAAATTTAGTCCTACTTTTACACTCACGCATCTTTGATTTATTTATGTAAAAATCACTTCAAACTCTTCTTTGATATACGTTTCATGCAACGTAATTATTTTCACAATTATTATTTTCTTTAGGTTAATAACCAAAACAAATGAATGATCGATAAATAACAATCCCGCCGAGGTCGCACACACATGTAAACAAAAACTTAGTCGTTGGTAATGTCCGTGGCGAACTCCATCCCAGAGGAAATTAGCTTCTTATGTTTCACGCGTTTCCTCCGCCTGCGGACAATTGAATCTTCCCAACGCAAATTGATATTTTTTGCGACACTCCGATTGCTCAATGCAATTTCCTAACGTCTAGCGTCATCCAACATCAATGTCTTGAAAATAAAAAATGCATAGTCATGTCATGATTAGGATTTATATCAAAGATATGACTAAACAACGTCTTTGTAAATTCAAATGTTGTTATCATGGTGATTTTAGCACTAAAACCCTTTCTTTTCACAAATAATGTCAAATTACCGCAATTTAGTTGTACTATTAGATTATCTTTAAACCATCGAACTTAATTACACCTTCTTTAGCTTTTATTTCTTAAGCTATTCTTCATTGTTAATCATTACTATATAGCTCAAAAGACGTTTACAACTGCTTACTCTCGTAACTTTTCTACTGCTCGTTGTCCTGTGTCACTCGTTTCTCAACCAACATAAAGTCGCCTCTGCTTATTGTCAGTCAGTCAGCATTCCAGAAGCTTCGACAAGAGGATTTTTGCTAGCCTAAATTGACAAGTGAATCTCCTAAAACAGATTCCTCTTAAAGTCATACAATAGATTATACAAAAGTAAAATATCAAAAAAATTAACTGAATATGGCCAATACAGTAAACATGTCGTTAACAAGGGTCACTTAAATTATGTTATTTTATGTGTCCTGAAACTGGCAGTCTTCTTTTCAATGGCATATTTTTTAGACATAACCAATATTAACCAATCGTTTTCCCAGTATTCCGTTGTACATCGCATTGTAGGACAATGTATTTGATCAATGCTTGTACCGTTGGTAGGTAGGTTTGTAGGTACTTTGTTTTACGATTCATATTTTTTTTTGTTCCGTGACCCGTTTCAAATACTAGTATAACCATACGATAATTGATTCAGTGCGCATGTTACGTGTTTCAGGGACCCCATAAAGCTGTATTTCCGCACTGCGCCTATTATAACTGTTTTACGACGCCCGACTAGGTGTCCTCACCGCATGAACGTATACTATCCATGAAGGGTTTTCAAGCACCCAATGTCTCGATGCTAAAGGTGTAATAAGCGCTCTTGTTTTATAAGGGTTATATTCGGGGTAATTACCCTTCGTCGGAGGTGCACCTACCCTCGTAAATGCTTTGACAAATGCCACCACTTCAGCATGTTGCAATACATTTTTCTGTAACTAAACACGATTTATCGCATTTCAAAGAAAGCTTTTTTACCTAGCAATAGACCTGTTAATCACGATCACTTCTAGTTATTTAGTGTTCGATTAGGCATTTTTATTCTAGTGTTTATCTGACTGTACGTACCTGAATTTAAAGGAACTTGATAAATTTATTAAGTTAAGTAAGTTAATAAGGATTTTGAAGGAGATTCAGTGTCCTCAATTTCTGATATCTTTTATCTTTTATTTGCAAAAGTTAAAGGTACATAATTTCTGAAACCAAATGATGAGTAACTTATATATGACGTGAGCTTGAAATGTAAACAGAAATGTGTGATTTAATTTTATTATCGGCTTGCTATTATATTAGTCTCTTTTTTTAATAACGTAGAGTTTTAGGACCACGTTCAAATTTACCACGTCTAGACGCCTGCTAATTTCGGCTTAACAATTCTGTGGCTATATTAAGTAAACCGCTTAATGATTACTTTTGTTTTACTTGTAAATCTAATTTTGTTTTGTTTCAAAGACTTCTATAAGCCCAAAGTTACTCGTAAATACTGTGGTGACTTTGTCTGCCCTTCATTTGATATAATTGGTTCTATTGTGGCTAATATGATCAAAGAATTAGATAATTTACAACATCAACGTTAACCTAATCGCTACCACTTTATGTACATTACTCCTTATTTATGTTGTCTTCCCTCAATATACATAGCGACATAATATTAAGGTTAAGGAAGTTAGTTGGGTATTCGTGGAATGCGTATTCGGCAAGGCCTGTTACAAGCACGAAACAAACTGTAGGGATTACGCATATCACATTAGCATATAATGGTGTTATTTGCATTCGCCCACTGAGGCTTATTTTACACCCGTTTATTTTTCAAAAATTCAACCCGTTCACTGCACCACTATAATTTATGCAAAATACCGCACATGATTGGACGGTAGCGGACCCCTCTTTGCCTTTTTAAGTTTCCTCGTTTATAGTTTGGACGTAATATGTTCGACATAACTAATTATTGCGTCTCATTTTTAACATTTATTACTATTAGGTACGTAAAAAAAAATTATTTAAGTAATCATTAGTAAATAATTAATTTTTGAATTACAAAAATGCTGTTAATATGAACCTATGTTTATATTAAGAGCTTAAGTTTCCGTAGTCAAATGGCAAAAAACGGAACCCTTTAAGATTCGTCATGTCTGTCTGTCCGTCCGTCTGCCTGTCCTTATGTCACAGCCAATTTTTTTCCGTAACTATAAGAGCTATACTGTTGATACTTGGTAGGTAGATGTATTCTGTGAACCGAATTAAGATTTTGATGCAAAAATAAAAAATAATAATAAATATTGAGGGCTCCCCATACTTAAAACTGAAACTGAAGAATATTTTTATTTTTCATTAAACACATACGTGTAGGGTCACATCTATATCTAGATCTTCAAAAATGATATCGAGGTTACTAAAATATTTTTTCTAAACCGAATAGTTTTCGTGACAGACGCTTTCAAAGTGGAAGTTCCGGTTTTTTTTTCAAATATTGTCTAGGACAGTAAAAGTGTAAGCTCAATATCTAAAAGATGCTCCTCCTCGTCGTAGCTGATACGCGGGCTGCAAAAGAATTTCAATAAGTTGTTTTCATTTGCAAATTGCGCGCCACAGCGACACCTAATGGAATCGGAATCTAGGGGGCCGCGTGCCGTCCGTCGCACCAGTTCTGCGTATTGGATTATAAAGAGCACTTTCGACTCTTTCACACACCTCCTAGGATTTTTTCGATAGGCTAATACGATTTACTTTTAAGAAAGTTAATAAGCTTCCCACAAGTTCTTCCCAACTTAAAACTCTAATAATTTTAGAAGTCAATGGCTACTTTTCTCCCGTTTCCGAGCCTTCGATGACGAAGGATCGTTGTCTGTAGGGGGATGTTCTAATGAAAAATGCGAGAATCGCATTATTAGCTTTCCGCGGACAAATTGGTATGCTCCGAGCACGTACTCTTCGACCGTCATTATTCATTTATTCATGGGGTTCATGTACTAGTAGCAGCCGAGTATCCACTATATATATAGCCATAATTGCGCTCTAAATAACAAAAATGGTTAATATTTTTGACAACTTAAAGCTAACGTTTATCTTTTCATGGAGTATAGAGTTTAGTACTAACTACTTAATAAAACTTAAATAACAGTTCTAATTAAATGAGATTTTCAATTTTATGGTTTGCCAGCTGATCGATTTTTCTATAAAAAATAAAAAAATAATGTAGGCTGCCAAACAAGTATCATATTGAGTTACAAGTTTATGCACTGTTTGCATTCAAAAGATAGATTTAGAAAAAAAGATTAACTTACTATTCAAACAGCAATCTACTTCATCTTTCGACGGTGGGGTTAAACACTAGAGCAGCTTGTTTCCTTTAATCCTTATTATATATTTAAAAAGATCAAAAATGAAAAAAACTATAGTCGAATGCATTGTTTACTCAAAATATTTGATGAGTAGAATTCAAAACATTCATCACAGACATTATGCAAATACGTAACGGTATTCTTCGTGCCAAGGAACGCGGAAGCATGTTTTCCAATAAAGCGAGCAATAAGCGCGCACTCGTGACCACCTATGTATGTAGGTATACACGGCCGTGGACACATTCCTACTGACCATTGAAAAGGTTTGACCTAAACATCAATATTTATTTTGTTACTGGTTAGTAGCTCAAGTGCTCTAGATTACAGAAAAGTGTTTGAAGGCTCATCGGTGTTGGATCATTCTCATTTATCTATTAACAGATGTATCTACATAAGGATATCACGATATTACTCCCGTTTTAACACTTTTAATTGATGCTTTGCTGTGTAGCATTCCTCGATAAATGAACTAACCGATTCTCAATCTTGGCGGAGGACTCCCTTGTTAGTGTCAATGTGTCTTAATTCATCACCACATCGTCATTTCGCGAAATCTTCTTACCTTAAACGCTGCGCTGTTTAGAATGCCAAAATAAATTACAGATCTTCAGATTATAGACAGACTGATCCCTGTAATATTTTTTATCCGCTGTATATCTCCAATTTATATATTCAATATTTTCTACTTTTACAATGCCATCGAGAAATACCGCAACGAATAACGAACATGATACTCTTTAATATAACAACACCCACCTTTCAAGTCTTTCATTATTATATGGAACAATACGAAAACAACTTTAGGGAGTACAAAAGTAAAAAGGATCATTTTCCTTTTCGCAATACGAATCTTATCGATATTATAAAAACGGAAAGTTTTTTTGTTTGTTGAGGTAATCTGGATAACTACTCGATTGTTTTCTATAAGTTCTTTACAAACTTATTTCTTCCTTATTACAATAAGTATGTTTGCTAAGTTTTGTTTCTATACTTTGTTTATTTGCACAAACCATTAAACATTGAATTTTTACTTTTTCTATACGACTAAGAACAACAAAAGATAAAATATTAAATATGATGAATGGATGGACAAACGAGTTACTACGAGCGAATCATAGACGACGAAGGTTTCAGTTTGTAAGAAAACCGACAGCCTTATTGCCTCTAAAATACATCCTTTTTGGTCGACTTTTTTATGTCCATGTAAAATCAGAAGAAGAAAACTTCAAACAATATTCGGCTTCTAAACCAAGGAGGTATTTCCGAAACAAGTGTGTGTAGGTTGGTACACGAAAAATTAAATAATAAAATATCAAAATGGATAACAAGAACTTTATCCTTAAAGCTATAATGCCTATCGTCAAACAAGTGCATATTTTGTTAAAGAAATTTATTTTGCGGTACGATATCAGAGGGCGGTCGTAAACATGTCGTCAATAAAGTCTCGAAGTGACCCGCGTCCACCTCGGGCACGACATTGTTCCCGGGTTTATAAAATTACCTTCTTAAAGGAGCGCGCCGCACAGAGGTCTTACACAAGTACGGATGTTGTTTCGTTCATGTTTTTAGTAGCCTCCGGTGTAAAGGCAGGCTATATAAATATATTGTTACACTACACTTATATCAACACACACACAACTCTTTGAGTAAACGTTATTTTTATTTTTCTTGTAAGCCTTGTCTCACAAACAGGTAGGTTGGATGTTATTTTTCAATGAACTTGTTATATTTATACAGGGTAGAAATGTTTGGAGGAGGCCTCTGTCCAGCAGCGGACGTCGATAGGCTGATATGATTATCTTCAACACTAGAAAGGTCATCCCATTGCAGTAATAACGACTTTTATTAGATTATATTTGCCATCACTAATCTTTATTGAGTTTTACGGGCTTACAGAGCTCTTTTTTCATACAAAATTATAACCGTAAAGCAAGAAACGCATTCAATACACGTATCACCATAAATTAACCAACAGATGTGTTCTTAAACATAAATAAAAAACAGATCGAGCGCAAAAGAACGACATTGTAATAAAGACTCCCTACACACATCATTCGTATACGACTCTCGCATAACATGCACAGTAATCGCAAAAGAGATTGGGCAAAATTAACCCAGAACCAACAGGAACAAAATATATGCCGGTTTATTAGTCTTGCTAAGAGAAACATTTTAATAAAAATAAATCTCCCCTAGGTGCTGTCCAACTATAATTACACACAATTAAAAAATAGTTTTTTTCTATTTCGTAACGCTAATAAAAACAAAGCAATACATGTAACGTTATCTAATTGATATTAAAATCTTTACTCGTTACAAAAAATACCATAAGCGACCCGCGTCATGCGCAGATTCAGGTATTATTTTACTTTTTCACTCTCACACCACATGAATTACGCGGTGTCCTATGGGCGACGAAAGCGACACGATGCTACACACGACAAGGGTTCTATATGATTACACCAGGTCTCGTCGCAGACCGTCACATAAGACACAAGTAGGGTACGCCGTTGATTTGATGGCTTATGTAGCGTTCGTCGCTTCGCGGTGCGTCGTTTTCGTCACGTAGGACATCGCGTTAGACAGAGATGGCACTTTGTTAAATTAATCATTTAGGAGAATATGTCGTACAGAATCCTGTATCCACGGTATGCGTACGTTAGGGAGCTGTTCTCATATGATAAGTGTAATATATTACTTAGGTCACGCTAGTCATGTACGCATAGAACATCCTGCAGGTCCAATGAATTTCTTTTTTTTAATTAAAAAATACTACTCCCGCACCAGAATGTCATGCCCTGTGTCGCGGGAACTTTTCACAAACATCAATTAACGGACACAGAAAACACCCAGACTCAGGACAATAATTTGTGGACCTCACAAATAATTGTCCTGCGTGGGGATCGAACTCACAACCTCGTGCACGGCAGCCGCTTGCGCTACCGTCGCGCCACCGAGGTCGTCGGTCTATTCCGTGATTGTTGATTTATAGATGGTTATCCGCGTGGTGACGGAGTAAGAATATGTACATGTAATAATATGTCACCACCCCATCTCATCCCACGGGTGTCGTAAAAACAGACAAAGGGACTGTCCGTGAATATTATCTTTACGAAATAAAAAGAAGGAAAACTTGAAATTACACACTTTACCACTCCGTCAGGCCAGCGTGGAATTAGTAGACCAAAAATCCCTCCGTCACGGGAGGAGGTCCGTCCCTGCAGTGTGACATTAATGGGCTGTTATGCTAGATGGTTATGTATTATTAAACATTAAAACACGTAACGTAGTTTTCATTCATAGCTAACTGTTATGAGCCTTATATCTCTCATACCCCATACATATACAATAAACAAATAATGAAAATTACATAAGTTTAACATGTGTAATAATGAGGGATATATATTAGTTCTGTTGATCCTGGGTTTTTTTTGTATGAAATTTGCCCATTGTCCTTTGTACTGTAACAAATATGCTAAATAACCAATCTAAACGTGTTTTATTTGTATATCTTAAAAGACAATAAGATAAGTGCCCTTTTTAGAGGTTTGTAACAACGACTATTTCTTTACGATTTATGTTATTGAACCCTGAAAACAGATGAGAAGTGCTAAACGTCACACGGCTCGTACCTTTATTTATATTTAGTGCGTTTATTTATGCCCGGTTCGGTATACGCTAATGTTTTCAAATTGGATTCAGATAGACGGAAATATCTTCTTACCTGTCATGACATTTAGTCCCAGTTGCTCAGAATATTGATGAAAGAGGAAACCAAAATGTTGCTTGTTCTTTTGTAAACTGGTTAGAGAGATCTATCAATTTTGTGTAAGGGTCTATCCGCTAAACAAGTCATTTGAAATTTTAAACTAGAAGACATGATGTTGTCTAGTTCAAAATTTCGTGGTATTGACCAAATTATATCCTGCGTAAAAAAACTTGAATAATCTAATTTTACTGTATAGTTATGGTATCTTATTAATTTTGCCTTTTTTATTATTTTTAGGTAGCAAATTTTTGCTCTTGTTAAAGTTTCAAGATAAAAACGTTATTATCTTCTTACTTTATTAAAGCCTTAGCTTAGTAAATTCACAACTCGTAAATTACATCCAATAAAAAGCACTACTTACCCATAAATATGTAAAAACAATTGCACAGTAGTTTCAGTCTACTACTTATAATACAATTCCATCTAATACTTTTTCCCTGACCTATTTCCAGGATATAAAAATGCATTTTAAAGGATCTCGGCGTCTTCAGTGAAACTATTAGAAGAGCTCTCGGTACTACCGACGTCGGAGACTTTCGAAGAGACGTTTGCGTGACATTTACAACGAGTGCTAATTGTCGCTCGACGGTTGCGGTTGTTACGGGAACAGACCTGTATCGAGTGTACTTCGCTTGGATTTCTCTTGTCTGCATCTGATTTGAACCGATGCAACTTTCGCTCCAGACACGATCTGGTTTAACGATGCCGCGACTACATTATTCCTTTAAATACCGTGTACATTGTTCTTTCTACAATAGACACCTAAAGAATCATTCATTAATAACACTCAAGAATAACTTACCAGTGTATTGATTAATAGTTATCAATCGCCTCTATAAACATTATCAGTTAATATAGCGAAATTAGCGTAAAGTTTAAACAATGTTAAGATCTAAGCTAAGCCATTAACTTGTAGATTGTTTTCCATTGTTAAAGATAGATTAATATTCATAGATACATTTTCATCATGAGCGCATACCGCTTCGTCCACCGTTTCGTCAACGGTTACCCAATCGACCCAGAATGCAGTCACCGATGTCGTCTGCCTTTGTCGATCAAAACTATCCTCGCACAGACCATGTGCCAAAAACACAATACAACGCTGTCAAATCCAATAAATTAAAAAAAATACATTCTTTGTTTATAGAGTTTATAGAGCGTATATCCTCTAGACACCGAAGTCTCTTTTAAAATCACTTGCGACTACGTCCAAATGTACTAAATAAAGCATCAAAATATTATTGCTGCAAAGACCGAGACCTTTCAAGCTAAATAAAATATAAACTAAGGATTTCCAGAGTTTTCACTAAAACAAATGTTTTTTAGTATTTTTTAACAAATATATCGAACATATTTGTGTTTAGGTATCTTTCGTTCTATAAATAGGACTTCCGGTCGTTACGGCCAAAGGAGGTTAGTTGTAAAAATTAAACAAATAGTTTATTTTGTTCACATAAATTTAATTAAATGACACAATTTAATAAATATATGCTTAAAAACTAATGGTGATAGCGTTTAGCCATGGGAAGTAAAGGTTGTGTAAATTATCTGCCGCGTTTTCGACACTGCTCCTCTTCTTCTTCACCACCAGAATCAGGTCTCAAAGTTGTATACATTTTTTTAAGAATCAAGAACTCAGAAAACTCCATTTTAAACTCTCCTAACTCCGACCTCGACGACCAGCTGTAGTCCTGCTTACACCACTAGAACCAACTAGAACCTCTGTCGAGTTGGTATCATCATCGCTGTCACTCGAGTATTCATCTTCCGAAGATTGAGCTGCGCCACTCCTATCATTGGTAGTTATTAAACGCCCAACAAAATCTTCATAGTCACCCGAGTCTTCAAACTCGGAGTTATTTAAAATATCTGCGATTTCGGTGACTTGTAACGCTGAAATTAATAAATACCTACTTTTTGTATTAACGCTGACAGTACTATAAATACGATCAATTCCATGTACCTAAATGATGAAGTTCGACCGAAGCGACTATTTATAGGTTTAAATAATTTACGACTGTAGAATTCCTTAATTATTTTGTATTCCACCCCAGAATTAAATGAATTCCATAGAATGTTTATCAACCAACATTTCTATGCAAAAACTAAACTCTAGAGGATGTCTAGAGGATATAATATTATAACCTATTATATCGATTTATAGATCTCCATCCTATTTTTAGGCGAGTTAAGTACGAAGTAGCCCCCTCTCTCGCGTTTCGCCAACTTAACTCGCCAAAAATAGTATGGAGATCTATTGAAATCAACTTAACAACTTACTACTTAACTCACTACTGTACTTGTCGATGTGTAAATCGGGCTTAAGTTTAACACAGTGCATACATAATGTAAAATTATAATCCAGACGGATTTTTTATTCAGTATTTATAGATAAACATAATAATTAGTTCCTGTATGTTAATTGAGAAATATGTTTTAAAGGCCACCGCCGTCATGGCTCATAGGCCTCACGCCAGCCTGATGTTACCTCTATATTTAGTATACAATTTTAATCTGATGCACATGTTTATAAATAGTCTATTTATATGCTTATAATTAGATTATAACGGCTACTCGGTCGGGAGTCTCTACAGTTGTAATTGTACTAAATTGATTTAATAATTTGGTGAACCCTGCAAAACTAATTTGTCAGTTATTAGCGACTATTACTTTTAACTGTGACTTCGCCTTTATGCGATACACTATGTACTTTAGACAAAAGACTACCAGTTATGACGACTCCAGATAAATACACTATTTCCATAACACAAAACATTGAAACCGCACCGAAGCTTTGTTGGAAAAATTGTTTTAAGAACAGACATTTCTAATCAGTTTTTGTTGTTTTTACAAGAAGAATTGATGAATTCTAAGTGTCGGAATCTGAATAAATATATCGCTATCGTAATACCAAAAGCGGTTGGTAGTTAGCGCGTAAAACGGGGAATATTTAGCAGTTGCACTAAAGTTTTTCCACTTAGGGATGATATTGTGGTCGTACGAAGTTTATGTCTGAACCGCCTTAGGCATGTCTCGCGCAATAACGTTTTCTTTCTCACAATTTTCACTTGTGATAATTTAAAATGTGTCTGTATACCATCGGAGCGGAAGCACACAGGGAACCCCTTGCTCAGAAGAAGGGGAAATCGGATTTATTATTTATTTTAAAAGGAACCAAGCTGTCATTTTTTGTTATTATTTAAATGCACTTGAAAAGTAAATTTTATGACCAATATCAATGATGACATAATTGAAAATATTTTGCACTCTTTAACAATAATATTCCATACAAAACAAGATGAGCGTCAAAATCGATTAGTCACTGTCAACTGTTTCCAATTCTTTGTATGGTATGACAATAAAATAATTAGTTCAACAGTTAGATACGAGTAAATTAAACAGTTACTAAAATAATATTAAATTTAGTTACCTAGTGTCGAAATTTGACTGCTAGCCAAATTTTACTGACTTATTTACACAATGCGTTATTAAAAAGTAATTAATAGATTATTAAATCTTACAACTTAAAATATTAATTTGGTCTAAACATGCTTTTTGGTTATATTTGTTTGCTAATTACAATGAGATGATAAAGCGAAGACCGATCGGTTGCTATATGCGTCCTCTGCCATTTTTAGTGCAGAGACATTTGATGAACTCTGCTTGAATGAGTAACCGTAGCTATAAGTAAAATCGATAGATGTATAAAATCGAGCTTTTTAATAAGATACGGTCCAATATACAGAACATTAAATATCCGATATACATAATAGAATAGATTACACATAAAACCCAGTACCAGTACCTATATTAAAAAACTGAATAAAAAAAGCTATGTAGGTAGAGTGATAATGCAGTCCGGATTATAATTTAAATTGCATATGATTATAACAGCTAATCCGTATGAAATCAATACCTTATCGCGGGCATATCGCATAAAAAGTTATTAGTTATTCAAACTGTTGAATAAACTAACCATGCATAGTAGAAACATGTAAAGGAAAACGCCGCGCTATATGTATAGACATCTTGACCTTTCATGGGGTTATGATAAACAACAAGAAAAATATTTTACTTGTGTGGCCTATTAGCAGCTGGCATTTTAATACCTAACTTCTTTAAGCATATGTACTTGGAACTACACTTGGATACTGGTAACTAATCTTTTCTCTAACACTAGACGAGATATCCTCCTACAGCAGAACATTTAAATATGACATAACGAAACTAAATCAGACGCCAGCGACAAAGCGATTTACAGTTCTAATGATAACTTTCACATCGTCGTTGACTAGACAATCCCCCTGTATAAGTTCATATATAATAGAACCAATATAACCGACGTATATGTATTATGCGGGCGCGTCGCTGCCTACATAAATCTCTGGTGATAAATTAGACAATTCCATAAGATAGGGTGCACGCTTCGGCCTACGGGCCACATGCAGGGATCCCGTTGCGATAATCGACGGGACTCGTGTAATTTGGCATAGTATTTATCGTTCCACGTGTGACGCTCTATGTACAATACGTACCTACGTGATTTTATGATACTGATCAATTCTGATGATTATTTATTTGTATTACCGTAACGAGTTTACCCAGTTTATAAAAACTTGGGAGTTGCGCACGGATATATTAACATGTGCAGTTTATTCAGTTTAGCTTGTTCATTATTCTGATCACATTTTAATTTTGAGGAGCTTAATTTTATATGTAAGTGTAATCCAGGTGTAGTTGATAAGGTTGAAATTAGTAGGCGACACAAGTAGGATGTGTTCTCATCAGAGCCAATGAATATTACATCAAGTCTTATACATCAACAAGCTGCCTGTAGCACGCTTGCTTACAAACAAACAAACTTGCATCACACAGCTTAGATGATTCACATCGGGGCACGGAACAAACATCTATTTCATCAAGAAAAACTCCTAAACAATAGCGAGTATACCAAGGTCTACGTCATTATGGTGTCGGGCAGGTACATCAAACCGACGATGTTGACGACCCGGGGCCCAATTCCGCTAATAACATTTAAGCTACATAACGTTGACAATCAATTTTGATGCTGTTACGATTGGAACAAATTTTGTATTCTGCTAAAACTTGTTTGTGGTCGAATGTGAATCGTAATTGAGTCGAAGATCAAAGTTAAATCTGTGTTGCCTTGTATAATCTACCAACTTATTAGAGTTGCCCTTTAAAACCTACTAATAACCTGAATAAGAAAATCATGGCTGTATTACGTAATTGCCTATGCAAACTCAACTAAAAAAATCTGTCATTCATATGAATGACAGATTAGTTATTAGTTACTACACTAATAAGAATTATTATAAATAATGCATTATGAAGAAGAATTTATTAGTGTTTTGGTTTTTATCACTTCACATTAAGTCAGCACTTCGGACTCTGGCAGAATTGTCGACATCGGCATAGTTTGCCATATAAAAGAAAGAAGAAGAAGAAAAATAATGTAATAAGTATTATTGTTACTTTTGGAGTCGGTGTCAGCCACGAGTTATATACAATTTCGACTTATTTTAACAAATATTATGTCGTCGTGGAAATTTTGGAGTTACTAGGTAATATACAACTTCCTCTGTAATTGTCATGTAATAATATAGATAATGGTCTCTTATATCTCAGTTTTTAAACACACTTTTTAGTAGATACAACTGGGACTGCCAAAATAATATTTCTGTTTTAAGTGTAATAATTAATTGTAATCTTATTTTCAGGTGATTTTGGTTATCCCCAGCGTTGATATCTAATGATACAGTTAACATTGCTTCAGAAGAGATTGCTGAAGGGTACTATTATAATTAAAGTACTATTGGTGTGCATACTCAAATACTTTGGTACACTGGGTGCTACATTGAAGTACCTTTACCATTCAGACACAGCGGGAAAGTTCATTATTGCATGTTGCTCTTCAATATTTGAAATTGTGCAGGCTTTACCTCTCCAACATTAGGTGAAGATAAGAATAGTCTTTGCTGGAATAGGGTGTAAGGCTTAACAGTGAAATAAGTAGATGTACTTACTAAGATTATTAAGTTTAAGTTAACAAAATGTTCAATATTTTAAATTAATTTGATAATGGGTGAATTTTATGTTAGATACTTAATTTAATGTAAATAGCAGATACTGATATTGTTTAATTACTTACATGATTTTGATAAAATTATTAGGTACATTTATTAAAAAATTAAACAAGGCATTTGAAAAGGTAGCGGATACTTTATTTTTATTTTGTACACTTATTTGCTATATTTTGTTATAAGATACTTAATTAGAAATATAGAATAAACAATAAACCTATTGAATTTTCACTATAATTATATAAATCAATATCCTATACTCCTAACATTAATTAATGCTGTGAGGGTATATAATAAGTTACCGGACGATTTTAAGAATTTGCCTTTAACAATATTTAAAATAAAGTTAACAAAATGGTTAAAGGCAAAATGCTTTTATAGTGTTGATGAATATAATATGTCAGATTGCGGAGAATGAGATTGTAGGTTATGGATCGTTTTGGTAATGGTGATGTCGAAAATCATAATATTTTAATAAGTAATTGATTTATGTATTAATTTTACTACTGTAACCTTTAAATTATAAGACTTACTAATGTACTTATTCTTGTTTATTACTATTATATTATATTGTGGAGTTATTTGTATTCTTGATCTGACATTAATTTAATTTTACTCAATTTTATCTGTTTAACTGACATAAACTTAGACATAATCATGCATGAATATCTTATTTGTTGCTGTTGTTTACTCTTTTTATCACTCAAATAATAAATAGCATTGTGCATGTTAAAATGTAATATTTGCACACCATAATTATGTAATGGTAGGATGTAAAGGCACCATTATACTGTAAGATCATACTCTGTAAACCTACATTCTGGCAAATAAATGATTATTGATTGATTAACTATAACACAATATCACTATTTCAAAAACTAAAAATGATTAATACATATAATAAAAACCTTATAAAACAGATATTATTTTTTATTGCCTCTGCCAGGGCAGTTCTTCACCAAAAGCCAAGCTAGCTTGTACACCCTGACTATTTCATTACTGCCATGATGGGATTTGGTAATTGTGGCTCTTCATAAACTTTTCATTAATGCTTGCAAATTGATAGCATCTGCAGTATTAATATGGATTCTTTTCATCATTGTCTGGCAGCTATAAATAATTAAATGAAAATATTTCACTAGGATAAGCATTATATCCTTCTGCAACCACTCAAGGATGTCTTATGTGCTGAAAGAAATAAATACAAGTTGATTTACTAAATGACTAAAATGAAAGCATGATAATACTTAAATATGTTACTTTACAAAAAATGTTTTTTTTATTTATTTATTTGATGATGATCACCCATACATGGAATGTTTAGTGGATGACAACAACTTTAACTATAAAAACCTTGCCTCTACCTTACCTTGTTTCATTTATTTGCAAATTACAAAGCAGTTTCCCCGATGCTGTTTAATTTAAATTTTTCATTCTTTATCGGCTTTATCCTTAGCACTGGGTATTCTCAGATAGTCTTACGCTGGGCTGGATGTTCTGAAGGATGGAGAACACATTCAATGGGGCTGAAATAATTACATCAATTAGTATAATTCTATTAGGTACAACTCTTAAAAAAATACATAACTAATATTATAAACTATTGATATTATTATGTTATAATAAACTAATATACTTACTCCACATTAAATAAAAGTATATAAAGTAAAAGTAGTGTCGTTTTAATCATTGTCACTAGATTGTAAAGCCGTAACATTAGATAAATAGCTCTTGTTGTTCAATCGAAGGTCAAACGAACGTCAATGCAAAATCCACAATTGAAACAAACGTCAAACAAACGTCAAATAAGAGTAGAATACCGAATAAGTTCACAATCGACTTGCAATTGCAATCGATTTTAAAGCAGAATAGGAAATTATCCAAATACGATTCAATCGAAGCGTAATCGTTCTTGTAATAATTGCAGAATAGCAACTATGTCAAAAACTGACAATGAGACGCAATTTCGATTCTATTGAGTCATTTGTAAATAGCGGAATTGGGCCCCCGAATGACTTGCATGATTTGTTCGGCGATCTCGTATCGATCCCGCTTCGCTTCCAAAACCATTCCTTACAGTTTTTACGTCAAAATAAATACACTGTATTAATAAAACATTTTTGTTTGTTTCAGGTAAGACACGCAACTGGATACAAATAAAATAACATTTTATTTAAGGTATCGACACGTTTTTTTATCAACTAATGTATTATATTTCCTAAATTATGTCAAGTTGTTCCTCAGAGATTTACCGCCTATTTGGTTTTTAATTAAACATAAAGCCGACCATTATAACAACAAACGGCTACATATTTTCACGTTTTACTTATACCCAAAACATCACAGAAGCCACTCGATTTTATTAAAGCCAATTATCATAAATCAGTAATGAACCCCACGAATACGTCATTGACTCTATTAGAACGATATCGATTACAAATTTAAAATTAGCTTGATGTTTGTTGTTGGTAACCCATGACTCTTGTGTTTCTATTTTTTCTTCTTATACTCATTAAAAAAATTAAGTAGGCAGGTTATTTTAAATTGTATGAAACATGTATCATTAAAAATATTTAGTTCAAAACAGTGTGTAGTGATATTAGACATAAAGTGACCACAATATTTTTAAATAAGGTCACGTGTAAGTCCTCTAGGTAAGGAAAAAGTCACTGCTATAGAAATAGGAATTAAAATAAACAAATAAAACCTACTAGCTTTATCTATCTTTAGCACTTTATCAAATATTTTGCCCTAAAGAAAATGCGAATTATATCTGAATATAAAAAAATACGCTAACTTCATCGGGATTTATAGATTTGCCTAGCCTTATGAATCTTAGTTAATGAATACAAACGTAACAACCTCTTTTATCTCTTTAAAGCTAAGTCAAAATCGTTCCATCGTTACCGTTTCGGGTACAAATCTTTTTATCTTTACCATAATTCAAATAGCATTGCATCTATTGAGTTAAAATGAGATTATTTTGGCCGCGGCTGTCACGTGATTGGCTAGATATTTCAATCACCCGGTCAAGGAACTATTACATCGCCACCGCGGCATCATTATCTTGGCCCGGAGATTGATGGCCTAATATTGGCGATGGACTCCGATACGTATTGTTACGTACACATACGACGACGGATTATACAAAGTATCGTATAAAACAAATCAATAATATTTTTATAGAGCTTACTTTTATGTCTAAACTGATGATATAAACAAAAAAAAGAAATGCTTTATATTAAGGCTAGTTAATTGTTTAATTAATTTTGACACATCACTGGACTAAATTTTCAGTTTATAAATACAAAATTAGATAAATTCTGGGCTGATTGCATTTGACCACCGATGTTACTGCATTGTGTGCCTTACGACTCGAGAGAAGAAGAAGATACATGAACATATAAATACGTCTTTTAAGAAATTAAGCATTAAGTAGACATGTGACATCAAAATAAAAAAAATATTCAGGTATTAAAATTTTTAAATTTATTTTATTTTCCAAATATCTTTGAGGCACACTGGTCTGTGCCAGGTGTAAACTAGTTATAAACGAAACTACAATGTCGAACAATTTCTTTCCTTCCCAATTCGAATAAAATTGATGGGAAGGCCAATATCGTAATGCAAAACACGGGCGGTGGTACACTACCGAACGACTATTTTGAGACAGTATCGCGGATCCCGATCTATTTGATGGACTCGGTGGCGTGGTGAGGAATAAAACTCCCCCCTTGCATTGGATGTTAATCATGTTATGTGATCTAGCTTTAGTGTTTTTAGTAATTGGGGAATTCCGTAATGTTGCAACCTACCCATGTTGTTAGCTAAATGCATATTTTATAGTGATTTGTCAGTTCACTTTTCTATACTTTCTAAAAATATATCAATCCGTATAAGACATATTTTTCTTTAGGTGTGTTCGTGATGACTAAAAACAGTAGAATAATTTCTTCGGACGTTTAATAGTGAAAGCAGCTCCTTTTAAGTTAAATACCACAGCTTTTTATATAAACTATATTCTCCGTAAAAATAAGTAACGTTATCAAGCTATGTAAACATTTTAATATGTGCATTATACATAGGTACATGTATTTTCATATAAACGAAGTAGGAAGTAAACGTGCATGATTTATGGGGCAATCAATTACATATACTTACCTCACACGGTACTAGTGTACGTTACACATTATAAAAATATGTATTTGTAATATGCAATTTGAATTTTAATACATCGATGTAATAATAAAGTTAGCGGTATTGTTGAACAATGTGGTCGCGAGCCGTCCGTCGTCGGACAGACGGAGTCGTTGGCGCCGAAACGCTCCAATTGCCTCCGTCTGCGCACCTACCCGACCGACCAGATACATCATAATACAAGGGGCTACCACGAGCTATTTACATGATAAACCAGACACACATTATTATTGGATAACGTGATTATAATTTTAAATGTGATAGCAAATCGTTTTTATGCTTATGTGAATAGAACATAAAAAATTAATAAGTATGATTTATTCATAATCATCAATATCAACCTAATGCAGGTCGAATGATTCAATTTCTTTCCCGTTCCTCTCTTCATTCTTTCGTCGTGTCGCCGCGCTATTTTATCTCATTTGTGACATAAAATTCGGCTAAGTAAAAGTTTATAGATCACTAACAGAAACAAAACAAGACATGTTGATATAAATTCTGTATCAATCTAGTTTGTCTAGAGAGGTATCACGGACCTATGCTCGTCCTTGCATTGGGACCTTAATTCACTGTTTTAAAACGATCCACCTAGGTTTGCATAAAATAAATATGTTAAACCAAAACCAAATCACTTCTACTATTTATAACATATCTTTCGTTACTCATTCATTACCTTATCTGATTGATTCATTATGTGTGAAACATGTGAGTCATACATTTTATACTTTTAAAAATAATCTACTAAATTAGTTTAAAATAGAAAACTAGTCAGCTCACTGCGCGCGCGTATCTAAATAAAGATTTATAAGTTTAGCACTTGTGCCTGTGTGTCGTAAGCCGACGATAAGTATTTCTTTTTGCTAATTATCCCTCTTGTTGTTAGACAGTGACTAACTGTGTAGTTGACCTAACTAAAGAATGTAAGAGTGATTTGTTTAAATGCTATGATGTTGCCGCTATAGGTAAATTGTGGGTACAAGATTAAATAAACTTTCTAGTAAATTACTGTGAGTGAAAATGCGTTTGATGGACAATAAAGGATGCAAGATTTAATAAGAAATTACGATCAGTTTGCGCTTCTTATAATAAAGCAAACTTAATTTTTTTTAAAGTTTAATATAAGATATCGTCAAAGTCTTCCGAATACAATGCTTGCTCTTAAGAATTCAGACCACAAAAATAGCGTTAAAATGAGTATATGCAGCGGTCTTTTTATAATATTCGTAAAAAATGTAAAAATGCTGCTGCCAAAAGATTTACCCAAAGTTTCTGCATAAAAATATAAATTTTAAATATATAATTCTACTTAGTACAAAAAACAATATTAAATGCCATCTAAGAGAGAAGATTGCTTAGCTAGTATAAACAAAAAGTAAGGAATTATTATACAATAAAGGTAAATTGTACACTTGTCCAAATTGTCCACAAAACCTTAAAAGAACCTTATGTCATTTACAAAATTCAGTATAACATCAAAACATTCCGCTTGGAGCCTCATCGAGCTCTAGACAGAACTTTACCACTCATGTTCACACTTAGGTCTTACTTATAACACATGAAACTAATAACGATTAGGTCATATTTCAGCAGTACTAAGAAAATGCAGATTTGTACGCTGTTAGTTTACGAAGAAGCCACTCTTCCACTAATTGAGTGTTAAACGCGAGCCTTAAAGTGCTGCTAAAGTTCTACTCGTTAGTAGAGTTCGTCAACAGTTGACACGGCCCGCTGCAGTCTGCTTCCTTGCATCATAAGTAATTTTTTGGCTTCATATTCTTATTGAGAACTGTCGCATTACCAAATTAAATATCGGCCTTATGTCGAAATTAGTTTTAATTACCTTTGTCTTGAATTCGTATACTACTAGCATCGTAAAAATGACAGCTGGCAGTGGACAGCGATTAAAGGGTAATTGATTGATTGATAGCATCATAGACTTACAATAAAGTCTTACAGTACAATTAAGTCAACAATTTGGTTAAAAGATGCATTCTCAAAACTCTTATTTTCAAACACAGTTTACGAAACTTGTAGTAAATAATTAACAGATATGCAAGCCAATCTCAAAGGCATTGCGATACACACATGGGTCATAAAGAGGGCACAGGTCGGCTAGCGACCTTGCTGGTGTATTCTGAGCGCCCGCGGGAGCTATTTCGGCCCGTCGACATCGATCCAAGTCAGTAAACTGGAGCAGCCTCATTGGCACCTGAGATGCATCAAGCTCGATCAACTATTGCGAGATCGACACCTTCATGCAAAGTCAAATCTGCATTTGGCTAATTTATATCTCAATTTATGTTGTGAATACAATATCTCGCGGTACAAATAATGTTGTTAATCGCTTAATGCTTTGGGGACATTAAAGTTTTAATACTATCTCTGGAAGATGACCTTTTAAGTTTCACTTTTGCATGACTTCGCGGTTTGTTCTTGGCATATAATTGGCGTGAAACTTGTCCGCTCGGTGACTACGGGAGGTACACTTTATTTTTGGTCGTACGAAACCGGTAACGTATTATTTATTTATACTTACTACCACATACAAACATATTTAAAGTAACAAATTAAAGATGCTTATAAGTAATTAAAAAAGGTTACTAATCAACGAGTCGTGCAATATTCATTACATATGCTTAAAATTATACAGATGACATATAAATGGACTTTTTCCTATTAAATAACTTAAAAATATCTAAATAGGAATAGCTAATAAGGTGAATGCATCAACCTAATGACTAATTTTAAATAAACAGGGGCGATGTCTTACCCACTATAGTTTTGATGAATATTCCCGCGCATAGGATCCCTGTTTAACCTAACATCATTGTAGCTCAATAGCGATAAGATAGTATGACATTGGCCAAAATTCTCTCGTACATTTGAGTGGTTCGTCGACTCAAGGTGACCGGCGGGTGCGTTGACATTCAGACGCCTTTATCAGAACAGTCGACGGGTTCACGACGCGCCTATGTTTATTAGCGGTCCGGTTACCGAGTGCTTACGTTACCATACCAAAACTCGCGGAATTAATCACCAATACAATCGTTTGGTTAATTGGAGTTTATTGGAAAAGAATAAAATCTATACTTTTATACTTTAGGATGTAGCATTAGTTTACGATTTGGATCCACAAGAAAACTATATGCGTCTTTTGTTTTATTGAAATTTAGAAATCACCGAAATATTTCTACGTAGCTATTACGTCATTCAGATTGAAATAAACCGTATTGCACAATGCAACAATAAACTTCAGGTCAATAAGATATTACCTATATTTGTATTTCTATTATCTACCTATAGAACATTGTTTAGTATCAGTCACTCACAGGAATTTACCATTCTCTTGCCTAGAGCCAATCTGTCGGCTAATAGTTGGAATTGTACGCTGCACTACCAATTGATGGATTTATTGGCAGATATCATCCTTACACGATTACACGCCAACCGGGTGGGCGACCCATTTCGGCTACACCGGTCTTAGTTGTCTATTTCTCCTTGTTAAAACAATTTGTTATACATCCCAATGTTGAATGCAGATGCTAAGTTATTAACGTTTATATATATCTTCTTATAACGAAAACCTTCGCAATCTACTGATAAGCTTTATGCACGTGCTTGATAAAAATATAAAATGCCTATTTCGAATGACATTATATTATGTTCTTGTAGGCTTTGAAAACACGCGATTAAATTTCGCCTCGTAAATCGCGTCTGTCTTAGCCTGAATTGCCAACTAACAGAGGAATGATTGAGAGCAACGAAGAACTCTATTAAACCCGAGATGGTATCTCGAGGCTGCCACGTGATCCCTATCGCCTGCGGCCTATACGAACTGCATCAAGATTCTGTGTGTTATTGGCATTTGGTCTCCGTTATCATTGCAAGTTCTTTAAAAAGTAATGAAATACAGAAATTTAAAAAATGAACATTCTTAGGAAGCATGTCTTCATATTTTTGTGTATAACATTGAAAACTTTCTTAATAAAAGAAAACTCGTTTCCGAATGTTGATAAATTAATATTGCTTTATTAATCTTTAATTCATACAACTTATCACAGTAGTTTGACCCCAAACCTGATAGAATTGAGATAACCCTGAATGTGTTGCAAATATAAATAGTACATTACATAATAAAGATCCAGTATACACGCTTCTAAAGATAATGGCAACAAATCTCTATACTTGACAACACAGGGTTGTCTTCGTCAACACAGCCTCAGGGCGTCGAGCATCGAATAAAGGAAATAATGGAAATTATTCGCGGCGTTCGCGACCCGCGTACGGTTATCGATGGAGGCAATTTGGTGAATAAATGGCGCGGTAATGATTGGACCCCTCTCGGCTTCGGTAAGCACTTGATGTGAGGTCTGTTTGCGAGTTACCGCTACTCTCTTATGCACATTTTGCGTATACAACCTATCTTTGCTTAACGTTTATTAAATCCTAAAACTTATTTCTATGTGTATCAACAACATCACGGTGGCATATTTGTTTACGATAAAAGTTCCAATGTGACAATATTTTTGTATGTTCTAAAAAATGTTACTGATTTCCAATATTATTAATCTATGAAGATCTTCATCGAACTAGACTTATTACTGATCGGTCCATATCTTTGCAAGAAACAATCTTTACTAGTTAATGGAAATAAACTTACACGAGTGGTTTAGTGGAGTGTTTTGAATGAAGTGATTAGATACGTTTTTTCTTCTTTATTAATAAAAAATCTGCTTAATATCGAGTCCATTTGTCGCATTTTACTACAATTTCGAGAAGAAATTGGGTCAGGAAATACTAAAATAATACGACTGCATTACTTTGATATAACTGAAATTGATTAGGAATTAACTCACAGACGTAGTCATTCACAGACGCAGTCATAACGTTGCGTAATCATTCTGTAACATGCATATTGTGTAATGACTACAATAAGAATGCTATGACGCTGACCATGCACACAGCTATTTATTGTTTAGATTGATTATTTATATAACAAAAGCATTTTATAAACGTGTCATACCTAACTTAAGGTATATTATACCTTGGTTTGTAGTTCTAACTATTTCGATCCAATATTTCTCCTCGTATTGAATATATCGGATAAAAAAAAATCAAAAACTTCTAGTTTAGGAATAAATGTTAATTAATTATAAATTATTTGATTAACATTAGTAGTCTCTACGTATTTTTTTAAAATAAAATTTTATCTAGTAGAAATGGTATAATCTATTGTATGTAGAGTTGAAGCGTTTAATAACCTACACTTATTGTATTCAGTCAAGTCACGTGTTTTATCAAAGAAGAATTTAATACAATATGATTTGTGCATGATAATAATCAGGTTCTACGGCATACATGTAATCGGTGCAGCAATGAAAATTGAATTCAGTTTAATCTGAGGCAGTTGAAATGAAATTCTCTAAACTGCGTGCTCTATCTAGAAATGGTTGGGATGCTCAGTTGCGACGAGACGGCGTTGCCTAGCTTATGCATTTCCTTTATTTATGTACGCTTGTTTGTTCATACATACCTATCTAGACTTTATGTGGTCGATTGGGCAACGTGAAAAGCATATGACATTGCTACACATATATAATTTGTGGTGATTTGTTGGTGTAAACATACGTCAATCTCTTATTATTACTAAATATTTGTAATAAACGTTTTTAGATACAAATACTGTTTAGTGTCGCCTATTATCAATGTATCAAGAAGCCATGTTGTCAGTTCATAAACATTCTAAGTAATTTATGCATAATATGTGCAAGAAATTAAAGTGAATCCTATTACCTGCTTCACAATAAACGTGTATACGCTTATTTACGACGGATGATTAATTAATTATAAATTAATTTCATTTTAATCGAGGGCATCAAACCAGATAGTACTTTGACATTGATAAAGAATGTTGATATTGTTTGATAGGCCAAAGTAATTAGGTCACCTGTAATTCCTGATAAAAGCCATTAAACATCACTATAAATGTGTGTACTATTCATGTAATTTCTTGTTTATTATACATTTGTTTTCATTGATTTTAATGGCGTACACAGATCAATGTAAAAGCTGATTGACTAATTAATATTAATTATTCTTAAGTAAAGTTCAATATTAAATTCGCAGTTAGCCGTTGTCTTAACAGTCATAAGATTATTATTATGCTTAGAACCCGCAAACATTAAAATATGTATGTATAAAATATCTGCTTGAACCCTTTCAAGGTACAATGAATACAAGCTTATATAACTTGTGTTCGTAGAATACCATAGTTCGACCTTTGCTTGTTAGATTTTCCTGCATAATTAAATTGTGCTTGTGAAACATCTTGCTAAAGTAGCTAACTTTGCTTGATTTTACTTTGATACCGACTTTGTATTTAAATAAAACAAGCTGCACATTAAAGTAAAATTATAAAGAAACCTTTAAGATGTGCCTCGAAGCCCAGCCGCTTGCAATTTTACGCAATTTATTTTTGTTTATTTTGCCGTTCCTTCACCATCATGATATGTTTATCGTTTGCCATTGCGGAAAAATGCCCTGTCAACGACCGACCACCCGATATAGTGTGGACCCGTTATATTACCCGAGTGATCGACCTGGACTCCTGCCACGATCCCGGCGCCCGGCTAATTATATAAAACTTCGTTATAGAATAAACAAACCCATGCTAATATCACCAAGGAATAAAATTGCTTGAACTAACGCGCACACGATTCGATTAATGAGCTGTTAGGAGCTATTTTATATCGTGTATGACGCGGTAATTGCTACAGTTCCAATACATTGACTGGTTAAGGCCGTCGAGGTCGATAACTTAAATACATTCCTTTGAGTGTACTTAGTTCACTTTGTTTAGAATTATGTAATAAAATAAATGTTTTGGGTAACATATTATAATAACTTTATATGTATCAACGTGCTGGAAATAGATATTGACCTATTTAAAAATATGGGTAAATATGTTAAGCGTTTAATAAATCTATTTTTATCACCTAGCCTCAAGAGTGCGTTGACGTGCAAAATTCGCGTAGACTCCGAAAGTGGCTCATGTGGGACGCGCGTCAACTGACCAAAACAACGAGGTCGGTCTTTATTCACGTATGCGGAATCGTCTACTTGAGCTGGAGAATAGGTATAGCAGCGATAACGAGCCAGTCGTGTCCTCGCTGCCGATTATTGCGGTTGCTACATCAATATATTTTGTTCTCGTTCATTTTAACCGCTGAAAATACAATTTCGCATTAACAAGGGCCTCGAACGTCGTGTAGAGTCAGGTGTCAGATGGATTCCACGCCTAGCCTTGCGTTTAAAACTGTCGAAGGTGAGCGTGGACTGAGTGCATCGTCTGTTTTGTAAACTGTTTAGCTTGAATGCGAGTGCGCAGTAGTGCAGTGACCCACCAGCCGTGCGTGAAGACGGGACTATGGTACGCAAAGGGGAGAGATCCACTGGCACCCTCTTCAGGACTCTGGCCGACACGCTTCGGTGGCAATCTCTGCGCGCCGTCACGTTGATGCGTTCGGTAAGCAACTGACGCTTTCCTCGTACATTGCTGTCTGTGAACCCAGACTATTTCTATTTGCAATTATTTTATAATTATATTTACTTAGGTATGCCACAGGTGTTTTTACAAATGTGTTATCGTCATTTATTGTTTACTTCTCGACTTATTAACATACGTCATTGTGTAAAACTTGTCGGAAGCTCAGTTTTATCTGATAATCGATAACTCTACACACTAGTTTTACCGATTGACGTGAGGTACAGCAATGTTTTGACATGTGCTCACGATGCGTCCGTGTGACTGTCTCGGGGCGTTCACGTGCCTTTATCGGAATCTATCACAATCTGTGACCTCAAGGGCGAAGATCACGTTGCGTAAACAAGCAATGACACCGTGCCATATCTTCTTCTACCTTTACTGCACAATTCTGATGTTCCATAATGCATAATAATGACTAATTCTTGAATCTATTTTCCTTAAACATTCATCAATACATTTAATTTATTCTTTGTTTCTAACATTATTATACAATTTTATAACATCTTAAAGCTGTCTTCTTCCAAGAGATATATATTTTTAAATCAATAGAAAATATCATTTAGAAATATGGACTGCAAGTTGATACATAACCCAACGAACTGATAAATTAGGTCAAATAAACTGCGAACACGATGCATACGTAACCTAGACGTTGAGCAAATTGTCCCATTTTGTTTACATACGTAGGAACACGAATTTTTATAGGTGGGAGACAGACATTCAACCTGGGCTTAGCTGACCCAGTTAACCACGTTGTCCCTTATCTCTTTTAATTACTTAGTACCCATTACTTCTTCTCTTATTAGATCTGCAAGTGGTTGTAATTGAAATTTTAAATTGTACGTACCTACTATGTAAAAATTTAGATCTCCCAATAAAATATCATATTGATTCAGCTTTAATTTTATCTATCTTATTTGTGGCAGCATCAGCTACAATACAACTTTAATAAGTCTTTTGTAAGAGTTAAGACAAACGTTAACTGGTTGGCCTGAAACTAAAGTGGTCCAAGTTACAATTGAAATTTTTTCTAAATAATAAAGTAATCAAAATAGAGGTCTATGTTACATTCTGATAGTTAGACATTTTTATTTAAATATCAGTAAATTCTATAGTGTTAGTTTATTGATAACCTTACTTTGGAGACAAATAGGCTCTTGACCAGTTTTTACAGATTAATTTATTGTTTTTAAGTTTAAAGATCGATTTAGCCACAAATGTTAGATGGACCACCAATTGTACTTAATATTTGGTTTCTGTTTATATTGAGGCTCGTGCCTTATGCCCAGGGCGATTTTCTTGATATATATCTTATCTGAAAATAATAACTCACTAAGGTTTTTATATTTACAAAAAAATTTCAGTGTCACCTTGCTATACTGAAGCGGATCCTTTATACTTCACCATACATCCTTCCCAATACCTTACGAACACAAATTCCTTTGCGATGTTTGGCAAGATTGTTATAATAACAAATTAATAAATATATGAATTCACTAAGCTTCAACAAGGTGTGTGCTCATCTGTTTGTAACACTTTTGGAAGTAATCGTTTGCAAAAGCCATACACTCATGGCACTAAGATTGTTTCTTTTAAACTAAATCATTATTGAATGCTATGTTGGTTATTATTTTTGAAATTCTTATCACTTTTGAATAAGGTATGAACCTCTACGTCTAAACCCAAGTTAAAGTTATTGTCTATTTAAATTACATCTTATAATATGATATAGTAGTTATATCGAAATATTTCATCCCAAAGCTTCTCATAGGAATGTATAATATTATATTATATCTATATAAAAGAAATTTGTCCCCATCCGAAAATCGGGCAACGTGATCAATCAGCTATTTCAGTACGTTTTGCTTTTATGAAGTTGTCCCGTATCGAAGTAAGGATTTAGACCCTTCCTTTCATAATATCAACGGTATATCAACATGGCTCCAGTTGTTATAGGCGGTTATCACACTGCCACGCACCACGCTGCATCTTGCGTGGATGCGTGTTCTAACGTTGCTTGTAAGTACCTCCATTTGTATAGAAAACACGCGCAGTCCAACACACAGAAAATGCATCCACGTGCGTTCATGCAGATGCATTTTCTGTGTGTTGGACTGCGCGTGTTTTCTATACAAGTGGAGGTACTTACAAGCAACGTTAGAACACGCATTCACGCAACATGCAGCGTGGTGCGTGGCAGTGTGATAACCGCCATGTAGTTACAGTTAAGCTGACACTGATTATAATTTACGTATGTACTCATTTTTATCATATCTGGTATGATTTTGTCAACGTGATCCGTTGCGGAATTTAATTATTTTATTCATTATTTTGTGTTGTTGTGTGTGTTATGGTGTTTGGGTTTGCTGCAGTTCAACAAGTTTCGTACAATGTTCTTTCGGAATATAGGATTGTCAAAACGTAATTCGACTAAGATTTTTTACAAAGCTTACTTACTAACTTTGATCTGTAAGCATAAAAATGATCATATAATAGTTGCCTTAATAAAGCTAAATTTAAGTCTAAATATAATGACATGCTTTCTTTATTAATGTTCTTCAAAAACAAAATACTTATGCAAAGTGTTCAGACATTGTTTGCGTGTCAGACAGCTACAGACTTTGGCACACTTAGCAATCTAAGTAAAGTATTCTCTCCACATTAAGATCATCACCATTAGTCGCCATTCGCGACGAAGCTCAGCTGTTGTGACGGCGTCTGGGTGCTATTAATAAATTAATTGTATACGAAAACTAACAGACTCTATGTCTGTAGCATTTGAATTTATTACTTAAAAATGGCAAATGCTTTTAAGTTGATAAATTTATCATTCACTCGAATCTTCCCTAATTATTTTAAATAAAGTGTAATTATTCTAAATATTACAAATGTAGGACGTGTGATCACTAAGAATAAGTTTCCTACCCTATTCTGTCCCAAGAGCAGCCTGTGCGATTTTGACTGCTGTGACAGTCTTACAAACTCTAAACATGACATTCGGCGAGGGAAGAAAAACAGGGTTTTAGCATGCTATAATGTAACAAACTGTAACTACAGGTATTTTAAAAGATGAGCATCAAATCACAGTCCCGCATATTTCTGTCCTTATATCAGAATAAATAATAAAGGGATAATCCAATACCTAGATTGTTAGACTTTGTTACTAGCGTTTGTAAAACTAATTAAAATTGCATTACATTTAATCATGACAATGAAGCTAATGAAATTAAAGTTCAAACTAACATAATAAATACAGTGCACATAAATCCGAAATATTACAATGTCAATGTGAAGAGTGTTTACGATGATTCAATGAAGGAAATGTATTTATATTCACAAGGTTCCTGTCGTTAACGATTTCTTTGTTTAATTATAGGTAGGTTGATAGCGGTGTGATAGCAGGAAGTTAGTTAAAATAGATAACTAATTAAGTACATTTCTCTTTGATTAAATTAGCATTACATTATGAATTGTGACTATTTAACTAAGGTATAAACTATTTATACCTTGAATATTATTTTAAATTTACTGCCTGTTTAATCACAAATCAATATGTAAGGTAATTATTGCCATGTTAAAGTGCAACAATAGAGTCAAGCAGATAAATCTGCGATGAAGTATAGTTTTCCTTTGGCACAGACTTCAATATTCTATTTCATTAGCTAGTTATTAGTATTCAGATTGATAGATAAGCAACTAAACATAATCAATATACACTTCGTTAAAATTAACGACAAAATGACAGTCTGCGAGTTCCAGAACTTCCTTATATTTCGGAGACCAAATGTCACACTCTTAGTCTTTCTGAACCTTTTTATATATCTTCAGCGTTTTGATGCTTCATTCAGCAACTGCATCTAGTCTGGTGTCTGTAGTCTGTACAGATTCCTTCTTGTCAAAGCTAAAAGACTGATGAAGATCCTCGACCATCACCCTTATGAAGTCACCGCCTGCCCGTATGAAGTCGCTATTCCGTAACCTTTCTGCCCTCTAGGTAGTATAAGTACTACGAGCGACCATGTTCCATAAGCCATCGCTACAGACACAAGCCGTCGTCTTATGTATGAACCTTAGATATAAAAAAAAGTGACACAAAATGAACACGTTTATATCCATTTCTGAGAATTTTAATCAGCGTACTGTAGAAACATTAAGTACTTGATTAATTAACAAACAATTATTTAATAACCCTCGAGCAGTAAACAACATTATTACAAGACGTTTATAAAGCCTACATAAAAATAGTTCAAAAGAGGTAGGTGGTACAGTCACGAGCAATAATATGTACACATTTTCGCATTTTGTAAACCAGTTATGTAAAGTTCTGCCAATCCAAAATTGAAAATTCGAAGATTAATTCAAAACTGTACGGAACCTCTTCTAAATTACGAATTCATTTTGATATTGTAATGTCTAGATAAACGTGCAGATAGTTTAGAAAATTTGAAAATGTGTACATATTATTGCTCGTGACTGTACTTGATGAATATTTTGCGTGGTCCTTAAGAAACACCCACGTCTTCGAATATCAGTGTGGGTGTGGAAATTATTAAGGCACCGGCCGCAACTGATACATATGCCTATTTTCGAGTATATTGTAATATAAATATCTTTGTTTGCCTAATTTGCTTCGTCTTTCCAACAATACTTAATCAACCAAATCAAATACTTATCTAGCTTAACTATAATAAATTATTGAACCTGCTCATAAACGTGTCCAGGGACGTGCTTTCTCCATTGATAGAGGGAAATGTGGTCTCCTAAAACTATGCCGACCCTTCCATACTAGTTGATATAGGGTTTGCTTCGGATTTTTTAAAATATTTGTCGACTATTACGACATCGAAGGAACGTTGGTGGTAAGACTTAGTTATATTCTATCACCGAGAGGATAGTGTCAATAATGCTATAATAAAGAAAAAGCTTTCTACTTTCAAAAAACTATTTAATCGTCGGTGTCTTTCAGATGAAATTTTCGCTTTTAAATTTGTTTCAAACTTCATTTACAACTTCCGAGATTCTTCGCTGTACGGTTCAAAATTCTGACTTTCTTGTTATGTAACCTCGAAGGTCGACAGCTTGTCGCAAGGCTTGCAACCCATGACAACTGTTTAACAACGTTATGTATTCGACAAACCGGGATCTGAATGTTATTTTTTCTATCTGTATGTTATTTTTTCTATCTGTATGTTATTTTTTATATAAAGTATAACGTGTATCGCAAGAAAACCAACTTGATTGTTTGGTACAAAAAAGAGCGTATAGAATGGTTTAAAATAGCAGCTGCAGTGTGTGCGGGATTGATCACAGTTCGGTTCGTTATCGTTGCGAGCAGCAATACATTGGATTGGGAGCACAGCGGAGTCTAGTCAACGTCGTCGGCGGCGTGCCGTATCGCCGGAGCCGCCATCCGCAGAGATGACTATGCTAGCTCTCATTCATTAGAGGGGCGAGAGGGTCGGGGCGCAAGACGTCGCGCGCCGCCCGACGATATCGATTTTGTCCCACTCTCCCCTCGCGCCACCCCCGACATCCCCGCACTCAGCATCCGACCTCGAGTGCTCTCCTCTCGCGCCTACCGAACACCTCCGACAGAAACTACGCCTTAACAACATGACGCCACAGCTCAAAATTCCAATCCCGGACACTAGCCCGTCGTCCTCCCGCCGATCCCTAATGGACCCTCCGGCCGAAAGTCACTCGGTCGAGATTACAACGACGCCTCCGCCGTCCACACTGTTGGAAAAAATAAGCTTTTTGTTACAATTAAAATGGTAAATCAAACCAATTTTAGTAATTGCGAGGTCAAACTTTGAAGTGGCGGCGCGCGCTGAGGGCGGTCTTTTTAAACGCGTATGATTTTTAATGGGGCGTTCTTGTTCTTGCATAGTTGTCACAAATTGTCGAATCAAATGTAACTAAAGTATTCTAAACTATCTTTATTATCCTTAACATCCAAATGTCTACTGAAATTTCACTTTTACTTCCTTGTTTGTTATTCATATTTATTATGGATCTTCTGCGCGTTGGAAGGTTGCCCGTTTAGTACATACATTTTCATATAGGAATTGATTAGGATGTACTTAGTATTTTTTTTACAATCTATAGTGTTGTGTGTTGTAATTAGAAATACATTATGTCATTACCCCGTGTTCTAAACGTGTCGATAAAGCCTTTAGATAAAGTAGAAAAGAAACCTTATACTAAATTTTATACCAACCCTTTTAACCAACATGGTGTGGTAGTATTCATTAAATACAAATTAATAATTTAAAAATTCGGAAGCAATTTAAAATAGCGGCGTCAAATAGTTTTTACAATGCAAAATAACTATATTTAAACATGACTAATGAAAGAATCCACGTAGCAACATTTACTCCAATGCCACTCTGTAGTACGTAATAAAATCTAGAAAAATGCATTCTATTATTGTCCATGCTATTTTCGTTACAACCTTTATCGATGTGAACTGCCGCCCACGTGAAAAGTAACTAATATTATTTTAATCATTACTTGCCTGGGATTGCATTTTTAGAAGTTTATCAAAACAAGCACCTTGTAAATGTCCTACTGCAGAGACGGGACTCACGTGTTTTATACACGTGAGTCCCGTCAACAACACAAAAAAACTTTATAAACTTGACCTTATCCCATTTATTTTAGGTGATGAATGTCGTTTATCGCTTCTACTATACTAGGGAGTATATCACATTTCCTCGTTACTCTTCACTCTTTTTCTTTCTTACGGATTCCATCCATTTTATCTTCGACCTTCCTGTTCCTCTCTCAAATTGAATACGCCAGCAGATAATCCCACAAGGTAGTGAAGTGCTTACTAGCTTACTTTTATAATCCAAATATTAATGCAATTACTAAGTCCCTTATAACAGTTTTTTTTTATTTTTATTTTGTTTATGATGTGTCATTGTTAAACGACTACTCATAATAATTACAATCTAGACCTTATGGCTAATAAGTAATTTGAATTTAACTTAATTTGCTACAATACACACAGTTAAGAATGTGCCCATTGGCACTTTTCTTATAGTCTCTATTAATATGAGAAAGACACTTTGTTCTTGTGTTTTTTAAGATTAGCTCTCACTGATTACACTGATTACACTTACTTCACTAATTCAAAAGGTTTAGTTCTTTTTAGCCTTCTCACTATGTCCGTGGTGTCAAGGAGCTGGATAGCCTCAACGTTCACATGATGAAGAAGCCTTTGTTCATGTGCTACTGCGTTTTTTCTTATAACTTCATTTACAAGTTCCACACCAAGGTCACGGTGGATGTCATTATTTTTGACGTACCAGGGAGCATTTACTATAGCCCGAAGTACTTTATTTTGGAATCTCTGAATGATTTCTACGTTAGTTCGTTTTGTGCATCCCCACAATTGAATGCCATATGTCCATACCGGCATGAGTACTTGTTTGTATAAAAGTATTTTGTTGGAAATTGATAGGGTAGAATGTCTGCCAAGTAGCCAGTTCATATTTTTATAGCGCAGGTCTAACGCTTGACGTTTCTTTTTAACATGTGCCTTCCAGCGAAGTTTTGCGTCTAGCGTCATGCCCAAGTATTTTGCCGTATTTTCGTGTGGTATTATACTATCGTTAATGTATAGCGGTATGTGAACAGCTCTTTGGTTTGTAAAATTGATATGTGTCGATTTTGACTCATTCAATTTCATTTTCCATTTTTTTGTCCAATCGGCGATAGCATTGACTGCAATTTGAACCTTCTCTGCGGCTTCTTTGTGAGTGGCACCTGTAGCCATTATAGCCGTATCGTCAGCAAAGGTAGCAATAATGCTGTTATTGGTTTCAGGGATGTCGCTTGTGTACAATAGGTACAGGATAGGACCAAGAACACTCCCTTGCGGCACACCAGCTTTTATCTGTTTGATATCTGAATAAGCATTTTCATGTCTCACTCTAAATGTCCTCTCGCTTAAATAGGATTCCAGAAGGTCCACATATTGCTTTGGAAGCATATTACTTAATTTATGTATAAGTCCTACATGCCACACCTTGTCAAATGCTTGTGCTACATCTAGAAATACTGTAGTACAAACTTTTTTCTCTTCTAATGTTTTTTCAATAACATTGGTGATTCTATGTATTTGATCTATTGTGGAGTGTTTTTCTCTAAAACCAAATTGGTAATTAGGAATAAGTTTTCTGTCTTCTATAATAGGTTTCAAACGTCTGAATAATAGTTTTTCGAGCAATTTCGCTATGGTTGGTAAGAGAGATATGGGTCTGTATGAGGTTACTTCACTTGGTGGTTTTCCTGGTTTAGGGATCATGATAACTTCAGCTACTTTCCACATACTAGGTACATGTTTTAACCTAAACGTGGCATTGATGAGGGTAGTAAGCTTGAGAACTGCTTTACGAGTGAGTTTTTGTAGCAGTTCTCCGGTGATCAAATCATATCCCGGTGATTTCTTTTTGGCCAATTTTTTGATCATGTTGTTAACTTCTTTTGGTGTAACTAGTTTGATTTCTATGTTGTCATGTTGAGCCACGTCCAATGTAATATTAATAGAGCTTTCCACTCTGTTTTCTTGAAAAATTTGCTTTAAGTGTTCGGCAAATATATCTGCTTTGTCTTCATTACTTACGGCCCATTTGCCATTTGGTTTTAGAATAGGCGAATCGTGAATGATTGGCTTTTTTATGCTTTTAGTGACTTTCCATAGTGAGTAATCAGATGTGCTATTACTGGTAAGTTGTCTGAGATAATCATTTGTTGTCTCATGTTGAAATTCCTGGATTGCTCTACTTAACCTTTTCGTGAGTTTATTCAGCAGAGTTTTATCAGGCGGGTATCTAGATTGTTGCCATTTTTGTCTCTGCGCTCGTTTTGTAACTATAAGATTTCTTATTTCCTCATCTTTGAGTTGCTACTCTTTTTTTCATGTTGGGTGTATTTTGCCAGGCGCAGCTTTGGATGTTGGTAATAAAATTTGCTACTTCTTCATCTACTTGCTGTTTGTTTTTGAGGGGTACTTTGAGGTCGATACAGTGGTCTAAATCAAATTTAAAGCTCTGCCAGTCAGTATTCTTATTTACCAGGGTTGGGCTACTTTCTTTTCGTATTATTGTTTCACTTAAAGTTAGGATAATAGGCGAATGGTCTGAGTGCATATCATAACCTTCTTCTATATTAATATATGCAGCTGACAGGTTCTTATAAATAAAGAAGTCTATCAGATCCGGTTTTCTTTGTGTATCAGTTGGCCAGTAAGTGGGTTTTCCTGTTGAAATCACATTGCACTTTATTTCTCGAACAGCACATAGCAATTCCTTGCCCTTAGTATTAGTAAGTCTAGAACCCCAATGTGTATTCTTCGCGTTAAAATCACCTCCAAGTATGAATGTGTTTCCTAGAGCTTTCAGTATATTCCTGTACTGCTCTGTTTTTAGTGTTCCTTATAACAGTGGTTCCAAAATCCTAATCCGTCAGAAAAAGAGTTCAAAAATATCGTAGTCTAGTACTTCAAAAAATGTTCTACGACTACTTCGGACAGTATTTTGTCGGAGTCGGATCGGTTCCGTATAGGACGTAGTATGCAAACGCTTTAAGTTGACAATACTGCGGTAGGTCTACAGTATTATGCACCGTCTTCATTGCTAATCGCAATTTTATGTACCCTATGTAATGGCAGACGATTACAAATTGCTTACTTTAGCCTAATGCATTCAAAGGTACATCTGTTTATTGAATATTTAATAGCGAATGTTAAATTGTCGGATTATTCAATTATGATTCAAATGAGCTTGGTTATTGACTTATTTTTTTAATGTGTCGTTGCAAACATTGTAATTATAAACACATAGTGCACATAGCACGCAGACGCGGAAGGGCCAAAATAGAGACCGCATACCAGAAAACATGGTAGATAGACAGTTTTATAAAGACGACTGAATGTCGATGGATAAGAATGGCACAATCCACGCGCCGCGGCGGGATCCTTTTAAAGTGGCTTATGATAAAACGTTGTCAAACCCAATGTGTTTATTTATTTTGACAGTTAGTATTTTTGTCTGTGATGTAAAATATAACATTATACTATAAAACCCTATAGAGAATTGGGATGTGACAAACTTGAATTATTTTATTGAAAGGGATATACGAGATTGTATCATGCAGAGGCATACCAATACGTTAAAACTAGCTGTATCAAAATGATACATTATATCTTCACTCAGATAAAATAATAACAAACATGTAAGTCATATGATTGTTATTGAAAAATACAAAAAGAGAATGTTACCGAATATTATAAATCATATCATTCAATTGCATGAGTAAAAACCTCCTCCAGTGGCAGAGAACAATTAGGCTAACTTTATAACTTGCTGGCCATGCTCGTGGTTCTGGGGTTTTGTGACACTTACAGATTATATTAAAATGTCTTCCATTGTTAGCCTTTTGCGACATCTATAGATGTGGTGAGAAAAATATATTTAAGGGGCTTGTATTTTTTTAAATATTTTGTAAAAATAATGATTAAAGTATATCTTGTACTTCCCGAATAGAACGCTCTTTTCTTGCTTTACCAGATTGATTTCTTAAAACTACTTAAACCATTTTTTTTCATTTGCATTTAAATTAGGCAACGTTCAGAACCGCTGAACATAAGAGTGCCATACAAACAAGCATACAAACCAAATCTGTTGTACTTTGATCATACTAGACAGTTGTTTTCACTGCAGTTCTAGGAACTTTAGGCTATAAGCCGAGTATTCTCAGTTTTCCAGGTCACAGGGTTACCTCTATCAAAATTCGTTCATTCAGTATTTCGTGTAAACAAACAACATGTAAATAAACAGTGAAATACTTTCGATTTTATACAATGTAAATTATCTCTGGTATTTATTATTGTATGTTTAATTTTACACGTTTTTTTATAAATTCACAATATATCCATGTAATCGCTTTATTTTTAATTGAAATTTATCTTTACCATTACCATATCATCAGCCTATGGACGTCCACTGCTGGACTAAGACCTCCTCCAAACATTTCCATCCTGCGCGGTCCGATCCCTCATCCATGAGCTTGACCCCTTTATCCATGAATTTATTTATATTGAAAACCAACCATTTTTATAACATTCATACGAAAACGACAATTTGTTCTCACGTAACTTCAAAGTAAAATATTATACAATTAAAAAACGATTGAGCAAAACTTTTCTAATCCATAAAATGTCAAGTATACTACCTAGTAATGTCTCCTTAATTACTAGTGATATTACGGAGAAACAACAGTACGAACTATTCTGGGCACCTCATTCCACGAAATGGATTTTAGTGGAAAACTTTTTTAAATTATTAACTGACTACGAGCGAGCTACATGAATGAGTTTCAACGTATACTTGCACTAGTTAAATTATCATGAAGTAACTATATTAGTAATAATCTACTGTATTTATTTTTCTTCAGTTCTAAGAAACGGACTACGAATCGCCACTGATTCCATGGAATGCTATTAGTCAGAATACAAAACAGACCTAAAACTAGCTAACTTAACCGTAAAGTTTCCCTCCATCACTGGAGCCAATACCTTTTCATCTGGGTCCAGTCCAAAAGTAATTATTTTTGTTAAAACAGTGACTTTGTTTATAAAAAGACGTACTATGCTTGATATCTTGGACATTACGGACCTTTTATGACATTTAAATCATCATCAAAGTATTTAATAACTTCGCTTTTTATAAGTAAACGTACGATCTAACTTCATACACATGTCTAAATGTGTGTGAGAGTAGATCTAACACTCTTAATGAAGTAGTCTTACACTAAACCTTCCATTTAGCTTCTATCGTAACAGTTGAACCTCTTCAGTCTGGCCTTAAGAGAAAACTTGGTTTACTAATTCCTATTTCAATCAGCACGCGTCGGTATAAGTTAATTGACAAGTGGTCCTTATCTCAGTGATTAGTATGTAGTAGTTGATTTCTTAAATAAGGTATAAAGTAAGTAGGTACCACATGACTTGAAGACAGTATATATTTTCAGTAGTTCACGTACACGAATTATCCAGCTCAAATAATACATTAAAGTATTTACAATCTGTATCAGTCATAGCAACATTAATCAGAATGTAGATAAATAAAACGAACGCACGTCACTGTCCAAATTCCTACAGTCTATATTTGTTTATCAACAATCTGTACCTACACATAATAAATACGTTCGATGTGTGTTATATATTTATTAATGAAATGTATCTGTTAGCTTGGTTATTATGGTAATGCCCCATCAAAGGCGTCTGCCCGGACCTGCCTCAACGAGGGGAACGCTTGGGGTAGGTTATGGTATTGCATTCGCCGATCCGCCAACTGCAAGGGTGGTTTTGCATAAATATACCTCGTATACATAGTTTACAGCCTGAATGTGTCTGTCTAACCGCTGGATTTATGAATGCTGCGGTGCAATTATGACGTTTCGCGTGGGGGTGTATGTGTGTTTACGCTGTTCCGATTGCTATGCAAACTTTTGATAAACGAGCTGTACATATTTTAGCTTGTTTATACTTAGTTACACTTTCCGACTGTCTACGTTTTACAATAATTTTACGTACATAGTAGTTTTCAATAATCGATCCAGTAGCCATTTTAGATTGTTATAAATTTTAAATCAGTTATCTAGACCGGTACTGAGTCAGAAATAAACACGAGATCGATATGGCTCCGGCGACGACCGAAACTTTGGTGTCCTCGATGTTTTGATCCATACAAACTGCAGAGAAACATAATAAAGTAAAACACTAACAACACTAAATACATTAGACCAGTACCTGTTGGAGTTTGCGTCGTGTTGGGTAATCCGAGAGATGATTAAAAAAGCCTGCGTGCCCACTTGACGCACAGTGTTAGCTTTTTTGCGTATGTGTGCGGTGGCACTAATGAAACGGCCCCGGCGTGTGCGTCGCAGCGGCCTACGTACGAGGGCCTTGCATTGGGTCGGGTCAGTGAACCCGCCCGCCCACTATCGGGGTAAATATGCCGAATGCACACAGATGCGCGCGCCGGCCCCCGCACACCCCCGCCCAGTCGGTCGTCGCCGCTGCACTCTGCACGCATACACCCCCGACCCCTCTTAAAACTCCTAATTGATTGCACAAATTTTCTCGCAATAACTGTCTTTTTATGGTGTTAATGATGTAAACTTGCGCTGTTCTGAGGCTTTAATTGATACTCGACGACATGATAAGTTGTAAACCAGAGTAACTAATGCGCGACGAATTCTCATTTGCATATCACCGCGGTTTCGTCGGCGAGACTATGAAAAATTAATTAGCATACGACGAATATTTTTTTTCGGGATTGCGTCCCTATCTTTACCTCTCGTCTCCTTTTTCTGTGGGTAACCAGTCTAATTTTTTATTTATTTCAAGAAAAAAGTTTCATTAACGCTCTTTACGGGTTTGCACCTCATACGAGTCTGTGAGAACATAAAAATGCAAACAAAAAATCTTCCGCAAGACTTAGTCGAACATTATTCACAATACCATGGTAAATTTTTCATTTCAGAATCCGATAGAATAGTTTGATTTAATTGTTTAACGTTCATTAGTTTTATTTTGCCAAGATCAAAAGCAATCAGCGTCTTGGCACTAGCAACTATACATAACTCTGGACGAAATCACGAGGAAAAGAAAAAGCTAAGACGATCTATTAAAAGTTGTTATGTATTAGAAATGTCTGACAGCTGTGAATTTTATGTAGAACAACAAGAATAACTGGATAACGTAATTGAAACGGCTATGATGGTAGCATTACATCATAGAATGCATCCGAATGATATCATAGTGACGGCGCAATGCGTATAAATGAAAATGAATTGTGATGCCAACATCCTTCCATACATATAATAAACATATGCAATAAAAACTGCATAGAATTGCAATGCCATCATAAATGCGCCAGTTTTGGCATGATTGCCATACAATGCTTTTAAACATCTTGACCTTTTCAATTGTGTGGATACTATGTGACTTATGTAATTTCTGAAAATTGTTTGTAACTTATGGTAATTATTTCCCATTTAATAACTTTAGCCTTAGTGATAATAATGTAACTTATCCTTTTCCTTTCCTTGATATTATAGACCTTTATAAGATCCCTTTTATCTGATTCGTAAGAATATATTATATGCTCTTTTTATAGTTTCATTCCATTCATTACATCCGCATTTATTATTATACGCGGAATTTAAAATGACATTTTGCTTCGCTAAAACAATAATAATTTATTTGTACAAGAAATGTAATATGCCCCGAATACTAAATATTCTCATAAACAATAGACTTCACAATAGTCGTAAACCAAACCCCAGTGATCGTTTATCGACATGATATAAAAGTTCGACAGAGGAACATTAAATCAAAGTCACCCCTACTGTGTGTTTTTACGTTTCCGACCGAGTGCATTATACTTATCAAATAACCACTTTTCTCATGATTTTTAGCGGATTTTAACTTATTTTACCCTCATTTCATCATCATAAAGATACTTTGGTTTTGCCAAAAAAAAAACTTTTTCAAACTTCCATCTCATCATATAAATATGGTATCAATATTGCTTCATATCTGTAGCTGTCTTTATTTCGGCTTTAACTCTATGCATAAATTTTTAGTTATTTAAGAATTCAATACACGATCACCGTATCAGCATGTTGGTATATTACTATCAGACTAAATCTCGCAAATGTACATTAATTTATCATTAGATTATTAAGATTTCATGAGAAGACTTTCAATTCTAGTGTACCATAGTAAGATAAATATTAAAAAAAAAATAGATAACTATGCCAAGTTGAAAATATAAAATGTGATAACCGTTATCGAAGCAAAAGTTTTATTGTAGATAGATCATCTATCTTTGAAAAAGAAAACTAAACTTTTACGCTATGTACAGTCGTGAGTCACCAGCACCATTTAACAGAAAACAAAGTATTATATAACTAGAAAATAGGCAGAAGCTTTTTACAGAAATATATATTTTAGATAAATAAAAACAATATCTGTATTTATATTTTAACATAAATACTACGAAAAAGAAGTCTTTGTTAAGAGTCCTTTATTTATCATTATGTAGCCGATCTGTCCTATCCTCTCCATAAAGTTTCTGTGCAGTTACACTGAGCCATTCTGAATTGATGAAGATTTCGCTTTGTATTGTTGTTGTTCACCGTCTGATTGAACACTGTCGGTCTGAATCTACCTGATTCTCAGAAAAGAAACAGTAGATAATGGTCGCTATCTTTATTTCTTGTCTTTATAGTCAAGATTCAAGTCTTAAAAGTTCACTTGTCAAAAGTCCCAAATTTCAAATATAATTTGTCAAATGTAACATGGACATACTCGTAATGCCAACTTCTGTAGATAACCTGCGAATCGTTTTGCATGCAGTTTGATAAAAGACGCGAACCTAGTGTGTATCCTAGAGAGTAATAAATGTTATCCTCATTGCTGTAATAAAGTGATAATGGGCAAAACTCATAGCCCACATAATCGACAGCTTTTGGGTGGAAAGATATGCGAATGCAAATCTCCGAATGCCCGGTGTAGCCAGACTTTTGGTAAGGTAGACATCAGCAAATATGTGATAGGAAAGCATATAACAGCTTGTAAAGTAGAATAAATAATATCCCACATTAGATGATGAATTAGTAAACTTAGCTGCCTAAACTTAAACTCACAAAACAACTAAATCAATTTGTAAAAACCATGGTACAATGAACTTGAAACGTGTAACACATTATTCTATTTAAATAACGTTTTACCTTAATCCTACATTCAGTAGGTACAACTTGAAACTTGATAGATATAAACATGTATAAAAATATTATTAAGATTGCTTTATTTACATTGCCTGACTCATATAAAAATATTTGTTATTTAATTTTTCGCATTGGTATTTTTATGTTGTCGACTGATGCCAAGTGGATATTGCTATCAACTATCAAGTCCAACGAACTCATTTATTGACGTAAAGTCGTTGATAGGTTTTGTGTGTTCAATATTTACAGTTAAACTTTAATGTTTTTACCAGAAAAAAATATATTCGATAAAACCTAAAACTATGTTAGATTGGTAAATTGTTCAAATTCTTACAGTTAAGTTCTGAGCTTTATGTCAAAAACTCTACTGTGAGGAAAGGATTCTGTGCAGTGTACGTATGTATGTGTAGGTCAGGATTGCAAGAACACCAACCACACAATTTCATAAATTCAGTTTCATATATTTTTTTGTTGTCTATCAAAATCTTGCCTATAATTTATTTTCAGTAAAAATGCCCCGTTTGACAGACAGTCAATCCTAAAAAAGTTATCGCACACTATCTTAAACCTGTCAAAACAAACAGTTGTAATACAAAATAATCTACATTCCTATTAATTTACTTAATCTATTTCCAACACATTTTATTCTATTTTTACTATTATTTTATTTAAAAAAAAAACATTTTAAGTAAAAGCTATTGCTTTCTAAACTCATTTTGATAAGAACAAGATAGTTCTAGAAAACTATGTATTTTTTTACGAATTTACAAACTCAGACTAAAGCCTACTGTTTGTTGTCATGTGAATAAAATTTGAAGCTTGAATAAGATCATAATTTTCTTCTTTTCAATATATTCTTCGATTTGATTTTGCGTATGCTTTCGCAAAAATGCACACAAATGCAATAATAATATTCATTTGAAACTTAAAAATGAAAATCTACCTTTCTTTTAAAGTCTCATAGAAAAATCTTCAAAACTTAATATTAGCCTAGTGTTAAGGAGTGTATGCTACGATACTTCCTTATTGGCCGATAGACTAACACTGTCATATTTTTGAAACTGAAAACGAAACAAAAACTTTCAACATTCCATGTCAGGATAGGTAAATAACCGAAATTATTATACGAAATAAAAGCAAAAACATTTAAATGTCTCGTAAAGCAAAGTTTAGCGCAAGAACAATCCTCAATATTTTATCCGGGGGAATATTATCAACATTACAGGGCAAACATTGCGCCAAACGTAAAAAGACGTAGATAATCAGAATTGTTTTATTCTCCATCTCCAACGGTGTACCTGGAAAACATCTCACAAAGGTCGTTATTTTAATTATAAAAAACCTTTATTGTTATGTCAAAATACATCTACACATATAATAGGAAATAGTGGATGAGTTCTCTTATTGTTTTCAATGCGCTACAGTTCCGCAAAGCGCTACCTACACCGTTTTGATGATGTATATGACGTAGTTAGATTTGTTAAATTTGACTGGCGCTCGGTGCAACGTCAACTTCCTACCTACAGGTTGTGTTGTGCTCTTCGCGTTTCCATCTCCGGCCACATTCATTAGATAGTTAACCGTAGACCGAATAGTAGATCACGTCTCGCTATCAGGTGCGCAGCAAACAAAACGCTGAATAGAGGCCGGGTTAAACATGCACGACGGGTGTACGGGTATAATTAAAGTTTAGGAGACGCTCACGTCGCCCGTTAACCTCGTTATCGGGCGCTGGAAGTGGGTGAGACGCGGTGGGGCGGGAGCCAGGCTCGGGGTAGAGGGGAAACGGGGAAAATCAATGACAGCCGCCGCACGCCGTCTCTCCCCGGCCCGACGCGCTCATCTCGCGGCCACGTGCCGCGGTCACTGGCCTGACTCACCATGCGATCCTCAATAGCCAACACTAGTCTCAGAAACCACCATCATATACATAATTGCAAAAAAATCTTAGATAGAAAAATGTAAAGGAAGTAATTATCGTATTTCGGAAGCAATGAGCTAATCCATTTCGCCAACCGGCACATAAATGTAATAACTTGATTAATTAAGTCATCATTAATCAAGTATGTTATGACTGTTTAAGTAATTGTTTGTATGATGCCTGTGCTTGTTGTTAAGGCGCGCTCGATCGCCTGTAAAACATACATTGTAATATGTAGGTCGCTGTCAGAAATTTAGGTTATCGTTTGGCCGCGTCGATATGCGACACTTCCGTACCAGCACGATGCGAAAGCTATGCACTCGCCAATATTATTGCTATGTCATACTTCCCTGTTACGTAATGAATGCTTATGTATCCTATATTAGGTACAGGACATGTGACGCATATCGACGCATGTATCTATACCCAACATAAACATCGTATCATTTATGCAGCACATTTCAATAAGCAAAGCCGGTCGTAACTATTCCAGTTAAATTTTACTGCAGTTTAATTCCCTGAAGTTGTCGATAAATTTAGTCGCAAAACAATGAGTCATATTCGGGCCATGTCTCGTTGTACTTCGTAAAAAATCGGTAGCAATGAACTTCCTAGTCCCAAATCCATGCGTTCGGTACATCGTCGGTCGGCAGTCGGAACAAATGTTTTATATAAGCATATCGCGACCCGTCGTCGATCAATGTCAACCGCATATTTGGGTCAACGTCCGTCAGCCGAGAATTCCCGCGTTTGTCTACTCTTCATTTCCTATAACGCATGCGATCTGTTTGTCGTATATTATTTATATCTCTGCGGCGCTCTTAATATAGTATAAAGCAATATCTTAATATCTACTAAAATAATCAAAACGTAAATTATCTCAAACCTTTAATTTAAATTATTTAATAAGTATTATTTGAACTAATTTAACTGTATTTTTTTTCGTATAGGTAGATACTATTTATAAATTATAACCCCGGTACGAGTACTTACATATTAAAAACAAAACCATTTATTTTGGTATTGAATTTGACAAACATTAAACTTACATGTAACTATCATGTTTTAAGTCCTTTTTGTACTTTTCAATGTCTCAAGTCTGCAAACTTATAGAAGTTTAATTACCTCTGAAGCTTTAAGTTCATAATTCTGTGACGCTTGCAAATTGGAAGTTCACGTTACTTTTGCCTTATTGCCTTCCTTTATTGATGACCACATTAAGGAGTTCAAAATTATTTCAATTATATATTTTGATTTAACTATGGTCATTATAATATTTGCTGTAGGAATCCTGAGACCTTCTTAGATCCTTAACGGCCGGTCCCAATATCCGATCTCAATCCATTTTGACCGATCTTGGATCGAGATTTTAATCCGTTTGTGACAAGAGGTGTTGCAATAACCAATCCAAAGATCGTAATATCAATCCAAAAATGTAATCGATCGGTGGGAGGAGTGTAATCCATTTTTAGAGATCTTTGGATCGACTTCTCTTTGAAAATGACAAGAGCTGGGTTTCAATAACGGTTTTTACGTTTTTGACAGATCTGTTTACATGAATCTTAGATTAGTTTTGGCAATCCTAGAATATTGGTGGATTACGTGCAATCTTTTTAAGTAAATTGTATTGTTATTATAATATAGATAAAAATAATAGGTATCTAGGTGCTAGAATGAGTCGCAATATAATATTTGATGATAGTGACAGTGATTTAGAAGCCTTGGAGCAACTTTCCGACTGAAATACCGACGACGAGAATGTAGTGGCACATCGTAACATTTACTGCAGGGTTAACTATACAAAAACCCTCACTGATTTTGAATTCACGCACTTCAATTCAAAACAAAAATATTCAAGTCTTCTCTCTTGTTTGTTTTTTGTTTGTTTGGCGGTGGTTTGGCGGGCGACACCTTGACAGTTACACTGTGTTCCGTTCTTATAAAGTTGGTACGTGGTATGGTGTAATTATTATAATGTTTAAAACGTTATTTATTTATTTGTGAATAAATGTTATTTTTAAAGATAATATGCTACTAAGCATAAAGCCTTATATTAATATTACACTAATGTTTTACCTACTCTTAAAGTAAGTTATAATACAGAAGTTGTATAACAGAGACTGCTTCAAACGAAACGCAAGAGAGGGAATGGATCGATCGCCAATCCTTTACTAAAATCAATCGACGATTGCTCTCTCTTGTAATTGGGATGCAGATAGATGATCGATCGGCCGATTGAGGTCTATCTTAGATTAGAAAAATCTTTCGATTAGAGATTCGATATTAGGATCCGCCGTAAATCGTCAACGTTTTTGCAACTGGTTGAACCGTTGTTTCGGTAAACAGAATTGTAATGAAATACAATGGGGAAATCCCTATCTTGTATGTAACTCTGTCTTATTATATCTACTGAACTAATAATTAGTGTAGGTAGTAGCTTCTCTGTTTTAATTACAGTTTGGAAATTTTAATCTTGATAGTATTATTGTCATAACTTTTAGCTTATACGGCGGATCCTAATATCGAATCTCTAATCGAAAGATTCTTCTAATCTAAGATAGACCTCAATCGGCCGATCGATCATCTATCTGCATCCCAATTACAAGAGAGAGCAATCGTCGATTGATTTTAGTAAAGGATTGGAGATCGATCCATTCCCTCTCTTGCGTTTCGTTTGAAGCAGTCTCTGTTATACAACTTCTGTATTATAACTTACTTTAAGAGTAGGTAAAACATTAGTGTAATATTAATATAAGGCTTTATGCTTAGTAGCATATTATCTTTAAAAATCAGATTTATTAACGAATAAATAAATAACGTTTTAAACATTATAATAATTACACCATACCACGTACCAACTTTAAGAACGGAACACAATGTCACTGTCAACTGTCAAGTTGTCGCCCGCCAAACAAACAAGAAAGAAGACTTGAATATTTTTGTTTTGAATTGAGGGCTTAACATAAATAATTTTTTTATCATAAAGTTTGTGCATGGTTAACCCTGCAGTAAATGTTACGATGTGCCAAGCACTACATTCACGTCGTCGGTATCCCAGTCGGAAAGTTGCTCCAAGGCTTCTAAATCACTGTCACTCATCAAATATTATATTGCGACTCATTCTAGTACCTAGATACCTATTATTTTTATCTATATTATAATAACAATACAATTTACTTTAAAAGATTGCACGTAATCCACCAATATTCTAGGATTGCCGAAACAATCTAAGATTCATGTAAACAGATCTGTCAAAAACGTATAAACCGTTATTGAAACCCAGCTCTTGTCATATTCAAAGAGAGGTCGATCCAAAGATCTCTAAAAATGGATTACACTCCTCCCACCGATCGATTACATTTTTGGATTGATATTACGATCTTTGGATTGGTTATTGCAACACCTCTTGTCACAAACGGATTAAAATCTCGATCCAAGATCGGTCAAAATGGATTGAGATCGGATATTGGGACCGGCCGCTAGTGGCCCATTGCATACCAGGGATCTTTCTGCGTCCTCGCAGTGATTTCTTTTGAAAGACCTTATATGGACGGTGTGTAAATAAATTTCTGTTGATGATGAGCTATATTACCGTACCTAAAATACTAATAAATATATTATTTGTTTCAGGTATATTACGCAAAGAAAAAACGGAGAGCGCAACAGTACCTGGGTGAGGATGGCTCACACAAAAAGGAGCGAATGTTATATAATGATGGTTACGATGACGATAACCATGACTACATTATTAAACAGGGCGAGAAGTTCCTCGATCGGTATGAGATCTCCTCACCAATAGGAAAGGGATCTTTTGGACAGGTAAGAAATACTATTTAATTACTTTGATATCATAAAATTTGTATTTCTAGTGAACCTGTAGAACCAAACAAAACCTTTTGTAACTTTAGAAAAACTTATTGTTAATTTTCAGTGCTTCTTCAATTAGTATAAAAAATAATTTTAGAAATATGTGTCAAGTTATGAATAGTATATCTAAATTTAAATTTTTCGATGCCAATCGGAATTGTTAGATATATCTAGAATACTTGGAAGTTCCTTACGACTGTTCGTAATACGAGTAAACATGGGTTTTGTTGAGTGATAACTAAAATGACTTCCAAAGAAACGCATGAGTAGTCAGGTGCATTAAATATGTTCTCAGAAAAACATTACCGGGCAACTAATAATAATAATGAGTGCACTTTAGTCGAGAGTACACTATTATCCGTAGAATACATTGTTGTATTAACAGTATGTTATCAATATGGCGATAGATACTGACTGTTGGATTACAAAATATACTAGTTTTTATGCGTTGGTTGCATTACAATATATCGATTGTTTGTTTAACTCGCTAACAGAGCTGCAACGTATTTACCACGTACCTGTAGTTTATAGTTTCTTGGAATATTAACTGTAACATGGGAATTCTTAATCTATTACGGATGCTACTGCTATTACAGGAGCATTTTTCACCTCAGAAAAGAAGAGGAAAAGAGATGTAAAGAGGAAAGTGGTTGACTCTAAAGTCACCAGTACTTTTAAAATACCGATCGTTATACACCATAAAGTTATGACGAGAGCATAGCTTTGCTGCAAAAACGGATTACGTGAACTTAACATGTTATAAATTAATATGTCATTTGCATTTCAGGTTGTGAAAGCGTATGACCACGAGGAGCAGTGTCAAGTAGCGATTAAAATAATTAAGAATAAGAAACCCTTCCTAAACCAGGCACAAATAGAAGTCAAGTTACTAAAAATGATGAACAGAGCGGATCCTGAAAATAAGTATTATATAGGTAAGTAACATAACGTTTATTACGTGTGGGTGGTGTGACGAAATAAAAATACGTAGCAATGGTATTTTATTGTACCAGAGAATGTTGGAAAAGACGATTAAAAATAAAAAGCTAAGCAGACATGTGGGCTTGATGAGCAATTATATATAAGACACCATATCTATTTTTTTTACCAGTATGGTGTTACCTAATATGCTAAATGCTCATCCTGATGCGTCAAAAATTGGTATATAAGTAAGAGCATTTGTATTACAAATTATATTGTTCTAGGTGACCATTTTCGTGCACAGAGCTCTATCCCTTTAACTATCTTTAACTTTGTACACTCATACAGCATCGTCATAGAAGTACAAAAGGACTTCATCAATTAGGTTTAATTTCATATACAATCCCTCCGTCATGAGAGGAGGCCCGTCCCTGCAGTGTGGGGCATTAATGGGCTGTTATGATCATATACAATGCAAATCATACTTTTAAATATTAAGTACTTTTTGTTTTTATTTTCCAGTGAAACTCAAATGTCACTTTATGTGGCGGAACCACCTGTGCCTAGTGTTCGAGCTGCTGTCATACAATCTGTACGACCTGCTGCGTAATACCAATTTTAGAGGAGTCTCGCTCAACCTTACGCGGAAGTTTGCGCAGCAACTGTGCACCGCGCTATTGTTCCTTAGTCAACCTGGTAAGTATTCTATGTTACACATTGTATCCAAAGTTTCTTTTTAACATTATGTTAAGATTCTTTTAACTAAAGTGCTTCATCTAAAGTGAAGTATATCTTAACTAATGTAGGGAGATAGACGCCCTTCTAGTTGCAACTAATTGGTGAGAAAACCTGGTATTACACCACAACTCATTCTAGGGATGTGGTAAATGGTTTCGATAGAAATAACTCTGTACGAAAACAGAAGAAGGAAATCTTGACACAAAATCTCCATTCTAATCTGCCTGCTAAGTTTCGTATTATAGGCCAAGTTTTACTCAGCCATTAGACTAGAAAGCTCGTCTCTGTAATGGGACATTATATGACTGTTATGATAATATGCATACGTACATTATTACTTAATATAACATACGCAAATCTCAAAACAAAAACATGTAAAAGAAATCTATAAAATGGTACCGCATTTAATAATAACCTAATGAAACGGCTGCCAAACTAACAGAAATCCCTTTTAATAACGCTTGGGATATACCGAAATTCTATTGTACTCCTATATCTTGATTAGCCAGCTTGCCTTTATCTCCTAACACTAATTGCACGCTCTTTTGTATTCCAGAACTTAATATAATTCACTGTGATCTTAAACCCGAGAATATACTACTATGCAACCCGAAGAGGTCAGCTATTAAAATTGTGGACTTCGGGAGCTCATGTCAGCTAGGACAAAGGGTAAGTTCTGCTTGTGGCATTTTATAGCGTAATACATTGTAAAAGAGTAATTTATTTAATTAGCGTTTGTTCTCATAAAAGTACTTAAATGTGTTAAGTACAAGCTTTTATGCAAATTATTTTCCATAGTAATACATCACAATGTTTATTATCACGAATATAAAATAATCCGTTTAGTGACTAAGACTTCAATGCGACCCATCTTTAAAAAGATTAAATCAAAGAAGAAAATATTTACACAAAACTCGATACAAAACAAACATGAAGAAGCCAGTCCCTGAAAGGGAATTCATCATGAGCTGCAACACTAATTTGTTTAATTTATACATTTACTAATGAGAATCTGTTAAGTAGTACCTTTTGCGTTTATACATAATCATTAAAAAATAATGGAAAATTAATTAATTGATTAAAAATACCGACGAATCGTTTCTCTTTATCAGAATTAACCCAAACAATCGTCTTATAACATGTAACACAAGATGATGCAACAGAACGTATAATTACGATGAATGAAACCGTAATTTTGTTTGTATACAATGTGATAATTTTATATAAACATACATATTTTATGCGTCTTACTTCTACAATCGTTTGTAAATCTCTTCTGTTTCTATTCGTTAGTATATTATCATTTAAGATAATTGTGCCTTTTCTTTTTAGCTTTTGTGATGGATAAAGTTTATTTGAGGTACAATATCTAGGTGTTTCCATGTTAATTGCTAAAAATATCAATATGCAGCTTTAAAAAATAAACATTGATTGCATTAAATAGCATTTAAATTACACGGTTTTTTTTTGACATCACATAACTTACAGCTTCGCCGTTGATATAAAGATATTGTTAAATTCATAAATTATGATATATAGGTTCTTCGTAACGTAGTGTGAAGAAGCATTTTGTCAGACTGGCAAGGTAATGACAAGATAGTAAAGTTGTTTTTTTATAATACCCATTGCCTTCATTTCTGGAATGTCACGTTTAATATAGTTATAGTGCAGTGTGTTTATATATAAAAAAACAGCGCAGTGCAGTTTGTATCCCCTTCGTTATACCGTTTACTTCACAAAATTAAACATAACTTTTTATGTTCTAGATATACCAATACATACAGTCGAGGTTTTACCGTTCGCCTGAAGTATTGTTGGGCGTGCCTTATGACCTAGCGATAGACATGTGGTCGCTCGGCTGCATACTCGTCGAGATGCACACTGGCGAGCCCTTGTTTAGCGGTGCTAACGAGGTCGACCAAATGAACAAAATTGTCGAAGTACTCGGCATGCCGCCTGATCATTTATTAGACCAGGTATGATACACACATTCTATTTATTTAGCATATTAACACTAGAAATGTCAATATTACTTCAGATTTTAGATAAGAGAGTGAAATTATTAATAACAAACTAATTCTCTTCCAGGCACATAAAACGAGAAAATTCTTTGACAAATTACCTGCGGCAGAAGGCGGTGGTTATGTATTAAAGAAAGTTAATGGAAAGGATGGCAGGTAATTATACAAATGTATTATTCCTTTATATTATAAGGCCAACGAAACATATGTTTGCGACCAAATGTACTTAACTCTAGAATAAATAGACTGCCTGTGGATGATCTTTGGATTGCTGATGTTCAATATGGAACCTTAAGAAAAACCATCACTGATAAATAATTTACTATGGTGAATGTAATAATGTTTTGATAAAAGTTTGACTATAAGTGTCTCATATTAAAAACATTTTGTATACAGCTTAATGTATAAATCTACACTTTTTAACTTTATTCTAAATGTGACAAATGTATTAAATGTTGTCGTCATAATGGCAGAAGCATATTCAAGATTACATTGAATTGATTAAATTGTACGAAGCACAGAACCGAATAAATTGTAAACAAAACTTACTTTGAACACAGAAGGTTTTTAATTGATAACCATGAGATAGTAAACCATACGTTTGAATATTCACAGTGGATACAGAAAGTATCGCGCGCCGGGCACGCGGCGGCTGCACGACATCCTCGGCGTGGAGGGCGGAGGACCCGCGGCGAGACGTCGCGGGGAGCCTGGACACTCTGTCTCAGATTATCTCAAATTTAAGGTAAGCACATACCACTTAGGACTTACTCTTTTCATCACACGGTAGCCAGACGCCGCTGGCTAGGGCAAATTGAGTTGCGAGCCTGCGTTTCTTGACAAATAAACTCGAGCCTATCGAGTTTATTGGCTTATGACGTTGTTGGCATTATCTTAGTAGAAGGTAACTTGGCTACCAACTAAAATCATGGATTCTTTTTAAATAATGCTGGTTTATTGAATCCCAAAATAAAATGATTCGATTATTAAGTCAGCAATAATAACAAAGTGTAGAGCCGTTCTCGTTTTTAGCACTCTCTTACTTACTTGACGACAGTCTTCGCTGATACTTTTTTATAATAGAAATTCTGAATGTTAGTAGACAACTCTGTACTGAAATCTTGATCGTAGTGTTAGTATATGCACAAAAGTATTACAGTACGGGCTAGTTTTATCTGTCAATTGAAACCGACTTTGTTAATATGACAGAGAAGAAACAACTAAAACCATAAGGTAAAATATCATTAGTAATAAACTAATTCAATTGTACATTATAAATTTACAGGACCTAATTCTCCGTATGTTGGAGTACGACCCCAAACAACGTGTAACGCCGTACTACGCGTTACAACACAATTTCTTCAAGCGGACCGCGGACGAGTCCACGAATACGCAACAAGCGCAACCACATCATGTACACGGTTAGTTATATACCATCACATAGACTCCTCCCACCTTTGTAATGCCTACTAACCATTCAAAATCTAACCTAACCTAACCAGGGTCTAGTATTAAGTCAAGTGTACTAAATAACTATCATAAGCTACTTGTTCTCATGTTAATTGAATGCATCAATTCAATGGTTTTATTTGTGACATTCTTTTTTTGAAAATTTTAGCTTTTGGCAATATATTGATGTTGTTACAGCTTGATACGTCCACTATGTTGTATATGTTATAGTTCAAATGAAAGTAAGAAGATTAAATATTTAAAAGAAGTATTTTATGGTCTTTGGTTTATGTATATATTGTCACAAGTTTAAAGCTCCTTGAAGCTCTCTAAATTAATATAAATTGATAAAATAACAATCATTTTAATATAAGTCTTGACAGAGTCATTTCATGCTTATCATGTTTTGCTAACATAAAGCGCTTCATCATATCATTTTGTCAAAATCTAACAAATTCCCTATTAACTAATAAGAGTGCTATTTACTAAGTTGCCTCTTGAAAATATTTAATTTGAAATTAATAATACATATTGGCAGAAAACTTAAGATCCTAACATGATCTAACAAGGCATGTTGTAGCTGACTGCCCATGATTTTATATTGAAATCTGTTATAACAGATAAATAAATGTAATACATTGTGTCAGATGGCCCGTCGGACTCGCGATGACTAGAGCGGTCCGGCGGCACCTGCCCGCGACACTAGCCGCCTCACTAGTGCCTAACGATTGTCTGCCAGGTCTGCTAACTATAACTATATATTAGGAATGTTTATACGACCCCCTAGCATGTCCGTATATCACGCATGGCTATTACTATATAACTGCTAACTTATACATTGTTTACGTGTCATTACAATTCAGAATATAAATAACAAATAGTATTAAAAGTCTCTCCCAACACGCGCCACAGAACGGTCCCTAAGAAATTTTAATGATTTTATTTTAAATTTTTCTGGTGTAGCAGGCGTCTTAGACTACGGTAACCACTTGCCATCAGGTGGACCGTATCCCTGTTTGCCTCCATCATAAAAAAAACCGCGTAAGATAGTATGGAAAAAATAGTATTTGAAACATTTCAGAAGACAAGGAAGTTAATGTTAAAACAGATGTAGTGTCAAGGAAAGAAACGACTTCGCCTACCTCCCATAAAAACGATATTATTACTTGGAAGGATATGTGGAAGTTAAAGAGCATTAAAAAGTAAATAATGCTTATTGTGCAGAAATATATGAAATAGTAAGTTTCAAATTATTACTGAGGGTAGAAAGGTTTTACAAAATAGTATTTATTTAAAATATAATACCTAATACTTAGTACAATAATGTTGATTTTAATTTAACAGGATGTGATTAGTTTTGAATATCCAAAGAAAAGCGAATAAACCATTTTCTATGTTGATTGAGCTAAAATTATAATTTTATTTTCATTAAGTACTTGTATTTTGTAGATTACTGCATTACAATAATTAGTAGTCAATTATAATCTAAAATCCAAATGATTAAACAGTATTGTAGAATATAATCACCTAAAGATTAAAAATGCTTTTAGTTGTAATACAAGTTTGTAATTATAAGAATTTGTAATGACTTTGATAAACAATGGATACAGAATCCAAATTTATGTGTTTAGCAAATTTCATATTATTATGTGTTGTCATAGATAGATACTGAAAGCCTGTTTCACTACCGCTTGCACTGACCCTTATTATTTTGTTTTTAATAAATATGTGAAAATAGCCGACTTAATCTATGGCTTTAAATAAATATGAAAATAGTGCAAAATTAAATGAGATTTATGACAAAGAGCAAGACATTTTGATGTTACTTTAACTAAACCTTTTATCAATCGGTAGTTAAACAGACTTTTTACAATCCAAGTATTTATTTCTTTTTGCTTCTATACACACCTATTTTATTATTTGCTCATAAATGTAAATGTATAAAGTTATATATTTTGAAACAACCTACGTTTTTATATTTTATATTAATGAAATTATATTTCTGAAAATTGTGTGAAGTTGTGTTTCAGTTATTTGACATAAAAATCAATTTTGTTTGTCAAATAAGTGAAAATTATTTGTCACAGAAGTTTCTTAACAATTTAATTAAATTTTCAGAATACTTTTATTGAACTGATATGTCTTTTTACTACAATGATATTATGCATAAAATTGCATTTAAATCAATCCTTACTCTCCACTAATATCATGTGCAAAGAGTCCTTTGTTGAATTGCAAGAACGTGTACGTACGAATTGACGTATCAATTGAAATAAAGTACACGGTTTTTCCTTTTGTACAGTCGGGGTATTTGCCGCTCGACCACCCTTAGGCGAGAATCGCTTGGCACGCGGCGCATGCGATACGTGGCACGCCCACGTATCGCATGCGCCGCGTGCCAAGCGATTCTCGCCTAAGGGTGGTCGAGCGGCAAATACCCCGACCGTACATCACTGTTATCTTATCATTTACTTACTTTTAAATTGTGTGATGATTCGGTGGTCCCCGCTTTCCGAAAGCTGCTTTAGCAACAATAAAACGTAGTAAAAAGACTTATCAGTTCCTTCATAGATTCCTGTGACAAACGAGGATGTTGGTCAGGTGATATAACTATTGTATTGTGTGTAGGAGGCGCGAGCGGCGCGCGGCTGTGGGCCGGCGGGGGCGCGGGTGGCGCGGCGGGCACGCTGGCGGGCGCACTGGCCGGGGAGCGCATGGAGGTGGAGGCGGTGCGGCGCGAGGACGAGCTGCTGGCGCACGCCGCGTGCCACTCGCCCGTCGCCATACACTAGCGCAGTGACACGTGCACGCATGGACTGAATCCGATATTTATGATTCTATATTTTTATTTAATACGATAAGTCTGACTGTAAAGAAATATAATGGTGACCGTTTGTTACGTTGTACCGTGTATTTTGTATTATTTGTTTCTTGAACGCTTCACCCGACAGTACTTAGACGTCTCGCGTGATCGGACGCATCCGGACGCATCGAGGGCACGAGAGCTAGGTTTTTTTATTGTTACGCGATGCATATCAAGGACGCAATATGGTAGAAAATAAATATTGTATATAAAATTTAGGAAACCGACTAATCGATACAGACTGCGACATAAACTGGATAATCTATAGTTTAGTTACGATCTATGCTAGTTAGGCTTTCGTTCGGATTTAATTATCGCAAGCTTTATATTCTTAAAGTGTCGGCAACTGATGACTGAAATTCAAAGGGCCAATGATAATTTGTTTTATATACAGACGAAGAAATAGATTAAGTATTTTTGTTAATGCACAAATTGATTCGACTCGACACACAATGTACACACACTTATATGTTTAATTAAAAACGATGCCCTCGCATTTCAGAGTTGTTGTATAATGTGTAATTTATTATTTCCATTGTACGAGGCTTGTGATTAAGTCTCAAGTGTTTGGTTTAACGCGTATAGGTTACTTTGAAACATTGGTATTCACATGATGTTGTAAAACAGAGAATAGTTGTATAGGTAATTCTCTAAAAACACAAAATGTACTTGTAGGTTACGAGAATGTTGAAACATATATAAAAAAATTTGGGTATTTCAGATAAGAGTTAATAAATTGAATTACTGACTTGTTCAACCTTTTTGGATTTGAATCTACAATAGACTAACCTCATTGCAACAGACTGGTTGAAACTTTGTAAACGGAGATATTTTGTATAGCATACACTCAATCACTGCCTTATTGTGCCGGAACTTTTTATGTGTAAGGTCCGCTACTAATTAACGACTTTTTGGTCGCACGATGTTATATGTAATCTAAATATTATATAATTAAAATTTGGTTATTATTTGTTGACTTTTATTACATGACAATCTTAAATTGCATTTTAAGATTAACAGAGCGATATTGCATGTTATATAACGTTCTAATATATAAATAAAGGTTAACAAATATTATGTTTTGAGGGCGTGTGTGGTATTATCTCAAATTGTAGATATCTGCCTATTGTATGTAAATGTATAAAAATTGTCCGTTGACTTAAAAAAGCTTTTTAGTAGCGGCCCTGGAGCCTAGCTTCTTTATTCTGATCATATCGTAATATAGTGAAATTTTTATGTTAAATTATTTTTAGTTAAAAATTGACTGAGGTAACACATTGTTCAGAATAAAGCAGCTAAATGACGAATTGCAACTGATAGCAAATTATTTCTTATCGCAAAATTATTATTGCGAACTTTTTTATAAAAAAAAAATAATAACTTCCTAAATGGATTTATTTTAAACGAAACATGTAATGGTACAGATATTCGTTTAACATGAAGCATTAAAGTATTTTTCTATGGTTATTTTAAACTAGTTATATGTGCTATCAATTTGTTTTCATTGTAGATTTGAATCTATTTCTAATCTCGCTGTTCTGTATTATAAATTTTTCAGATAACTGTAAAATATTTACTGTAATACTTTTCTGCTTCATGAGATATAGGGTTGTTAGAAAGAGTATAAGGAATAAGTATGGGATACACGTTTAATTTGATAATGATTATGATAGAGCAATAAAGAAGTAATCAACGGGCAGGTTTCCAAATGTATGTAAAAAAAAATATAAAATTGTGTTCATGTGTACCTAATTGTAATATACATTATTATAATTATTATTTTAATGTTTAGTTCCTTTTTAACTCGATAAATATGCTAAAATAGACGCTGTATCCACCGTATAATATACAGTTATATGGTTTACTCACATTTATAACATAAGAAAAGATTATTTTGTTTTGTGACAAGACTCGTGGTGCAATCACCGGGAAATCTGCCGTGTCTATATATGACAAACTAGTCTGGATGTTACGTTAAGTGATAAAAAGAACACGTAAAACATCAACCTATTTGAATATAGTTGTAACTAAATCCATTACTCAAGGATGGCCCTAGATGTTTGCGCTTGAGTATGTAATATACTATACTATTTATTTGTACTGTGACAGTATGGGATTATATGGAATGTGTGAGTTGGAAATGTGGCGGTGCGCGATGCGATGAGCTAAAATGTTTATTTCCTATCGGATTGTCAGTTCGCAGGCACTGTAACAATAAAAGGATAGAGCTTTATGTCACTAAGTTTTGTATTTTAAATCAATAAACGATAGCAATTGATTTCATGTTTTTATTTTTCCTTATTTATTAACCTTGTATTTATTGGAAGCAAATTAGCTATTGTCCATCATTATATAGTATCAACATTAACAACAATTAACAACGGTATTAGTAGGCTAAGTAACCCTCCGTCACGGGAGGAGGCCCGTTCCTGCAGTGGGACATTAATGGGCTGTTATGATGATATAGTATCAATGCTGCAGAAAGATGGATAAAACTGGAACATCGTGGAACTTAATTAATTGCCTTTAATTCCTTACAAATTATTTAATTGTATTGCTTATTAAATAAGATACTTATATTAAAATATTTTTTTATCATCAATGGCAATATACACTGGTCAAAGGCATTCTCTAGGAAAGACTGTAGCAATATGGACAAGAAGAAAATAATGTCGGTTCATATCGATCAGATAAAAATGGGTGCAACATGGACATTTGCTATAAGTTCTTGTCCCTATTTATTATAAGATTTGTTGAGACCACGAATAATTGTGTAGATAGATTTCTTCAATTATTTCAAAAAATCTGAGTGGTACTAATATAGCCTTGATATTATTTGCAAGTTTGTTGTACTTCAAACATCAATAAAAGCATCTTCCAACGCATACGTGAACAGGATAACCTATCCCAGTTTTACGTCTTGCAGCTTGCTGCAACCGTATAGGTCTCTTGCATCTCTAGTCTGCCGACTTAGTAACACAAAGTCGTTTGAACGTTGTTGAAATTGCAATACAGCCCCTTGATAACTACGCATCGTTTTACTACGGACGGACTACCCGCATGGAAGCTCTTGTTAGATGTCTTAAATCAAAGTGGACGTCTCAGCGTAAGAAGGTGAGCAGACAAAGCTGTGTAGTGAATATAACTCAACTTTAATAACCATAAGAATCCCATCTGATGGTTAAGATCATGGTCAATGACTTCTTTGATTATTTATGTATTAAACGTTACCTACGCTTGCTACAAAAATAATCAAGGAAGAAATGAAAACACGAACGTATCTCACGACGAATTAAAGTTCCCTTGACACCCCCACGGATGTTCACCAGGGGAGCCAAAAATTATTTGTAGGTATCTGTGGCAGTTGTGACCAAGTGATTTTTGAATGCATTCTGGAACTCCCTAAAACTATGATTTGCGTTTTGCAGGGATTAACTTTGAGTCCATAATTTGTACTCCACTCAAAATTGTGAGAGATCTTTGTTAACAATATTAAACGCTTCAGCAAGATTATTAACAGTTGCCTGAGAATATATTTGTAAGTCATCTGTGTAAAGATGGTAGGATGAAACCAGTTTATTTGTGATAGAATTAATAAATATTGCGAAAAGTAAAGGAGATAAAACGCCACCCTGAGGTACACCTGCAGATGTAATACACCATGAAGAGTTACATAGGATGGCTAGGATTTCGAGGATAGGAATGAGTGTTGGCACGCATGTATTTTTTAAATTTGCCGCCAATATCCAGAGTCGACTTTCGTTATCCAGATTCTAGAAACAAACTTAACGTTGGCAGAATCATCAGCTAACAATTGAGCCAAAATAAAAGAAATTACAGGTTGTCTATAAAGTCAAGAAATTAAAGTTTGAGGAACTAAATTGTTCATGTGTCTGGCAACACTGAAATTCAAAATAGACTTGTACATGAGCTGTCATCGAGTAGAAGTTCCGGACCGTTTTTCATTTTGGGATTTTTATTATGTTATGAATCTACAATAAACTAATACTGACTTACGAAGAACAACATAAACAATGAGTAAAGTAAATCAAAGTGGCACGCGGGAAGTGATTTTTAAAGTTAGAAGGTGATGTTTGACGGAGCACGAAGCTGGTCAAATTATATGTGATTTGGCTAATGTTTATGGGCGAACTGCAACTTTGATGGGTATGTAATCGTGTTACTGTGTTTTGTAATCTGTCTCAAGTAATATATTCACTCCATTTGCGATTTAGAGACCAAAAACAGGCATTGCGTACATAGCATATTTTTAGGTAAGATTGTCATTGAAAGTAAGAAATATTGTACTACGACCTATTCTGTTGATACATTATCAGTTGCATTAGTATAATTCAGTCAAGATTTATCCCAATTTTGAATTTGAATTAATTGCTTTATGTCTATATTACGGTTGATAACTAAACTAAGTAAGTATGTCACTTTCGCATCAACTGGTCTGTCGACAATGAATAATTAATTGCAATATTTTATTATTTTTTTTATTATTTAGTTCTTAGTAACTCCATGTTAAATGATATCTTGTTAGTTAATATTTAACACTGAATAAATTTTAGTTAGGTATTGCAGTTATTCTTTCCATCCCATTCTTTGCCTGTATTTTGTGTCTAGGTATGTCTAAATTTATTGTAAAAGTATAATCAAATGTTCAATCAACATAACTTGTAAAATTTCAGGCTCCAACCAACCCTCAGATAGTTGCAGGTGATAGCTAGAACTGTGATGGATTTTAATTGTAGTCTTGAAGTTCTACGCAGAATTTTAAATGCAATAGGCCTACAAGAAATGCCCTAGTAATATAAAAATCGAGATTTGCCTAAAGAACTAAGGGAAGACATTATTTATTATTCTTCATACAAGGTAACCTGTATAATAAAGCATATTCTTTTGTATAGTAATTTTTCTCATTATTAACTGTATAAAATAGTTAAAATAATGGTTTCTAGCCTATTTTTATCTTTATTAAATAAAAAGAAAGAAAACTTGAAATAAAACACTATACCGTCTGGCCAGCGTGGTACCAGTAGGCCAAGTATTATGATGATGATGAATTTATATATAAAATAACAGAATATTTTATAAAATCATCACTAACAAGTAACTATTTATGTTCCCGCAGGTCACAAAATGTTGGCAATTTCTAAAAAGGGCCTTCAGCAGCATCACAGCTGAAACTTGGAAAAACAGATGCCATCGCGTCGAGAAGCTCCAATCAGAATACTACAAGAGAGGACGTCACCTGTAGGCAAATACTGACGATAATAGCAGCAGCAAAGAAAGCTTTAGTGATGACGATGAAGGTGGCAACGAAAGTTATCTTAACATCGAATATTTAAAAAATCCTATGATGAAAGCGATGAATAAATCTCCTTGTTAACTGTGTACATGCGTTTTTATTACTCTGATTCAATCCGTTCTTTTATTCTAATACCCATACCATTCTAATAGGTGAATTTTGACCCATGTAGTTTAGGGTTGGTGTATGAAATCGATTAACAGATTTATCGATTTAGATAACAAGCGATTAATCGATGATCGATTATTATTTATAGTTTAGTTTTTTAAGTTTGGTATACATGTGGCAGCAGCCATATAGTAGCAGCACTAAAATTAAAACCATAGAACATAATTGTTTTGCAGAAGTCAAAAATTACGTTATGGCTCATAATTCTTACACTAAATTATGTTACATTCTATGGCTCAAAACAACTGTCAAAATTTAAAATGGCTTGACTATAGTGCTTAGAAAACAGAAATAAAACATCGTCATCTAAAATGTTTAAAGGGCTAACACTACTTTACTTCCATAAAGGTCATGTTATAACAATTATTCAAATTTCTCAATCACTTAGGGTTTCAACCAATGAAATGAATTATCTCATTATGAGTTGTGTGAATTTCTGACTTGAGTATTAGATATAATGTGTTTCAAAATTACTTATTTTATTTCAATAAATTACTAGTATGAAAACTATTTTCTCAGACTAAATAGGGTTGCTACGTGTAGCACAGTGGCGGCCTCATTTATTTTCAGGACTTTATAGACTGAAGAAAGACTGAAGAAGTGTACATCTTTTCTTTTTTTTTTTTTTTTTTAAATGGCGATTCTAAGTTTACGCCAATGACCAGTTAAAACAGTACTTTTAGTAGACGAGCAAAGCAAGGTAATCAAAATTTGTTGTTATACATAAATACGTGTTATTCTGTGCTGTACTAAAAAGGTAGATATTAATATAAGAATATAAACAAGAACAAAGAATTAAAATGACAAAACCATTACAGTTTTATGTTGTTTATCTCTATATAGTTACATTAAACATATATAAACGGTGAATTAGAATACGTAAGAATATTATTAAAATTAACAGGACGGGGTATACGAGAGGGAATGTAATCATAGAATGAAGAGCGCATTAACGGACATTGGAAAAAAATATGATCAGGGGAACCTTCATCCAAACCACACTCACACATCGAGCTGTCTTTGATCCGTAATTTAGCAAGATGAACGTTGGTACAAGCATGACCTAACCTCAATCTACACACAACTGATGTAGATGTTTTATTAGCTTCTCTAAATTTATAAAACCAAGGCTTCATTGGTATGTCCTGCTGAATGGAAGCATAGTGTCGACCTTTATGTATCTGAGTTTTAACCCACACAGCTTTCCATTGAGATGTTAACCTTAATTTTGATAGATTTACAAGATCTTGTGAGTAAGTCTTATATTGACTGAGACAGCCCAACGCAACAGCGTCTTTTGCAAAGGAATCAACAATTTCATTACCAGTAATGCCCTTATGACTAGGTATCCGTACTAAAACAATCTGCTGATTGTTTAAAGCACATCTCCAAAGAATATGCCTAATATTTAAAATTAAAGGTGATACATTTTTTGCACGAATTAAGTTTGAGAGAACAGACAATAAGCAGCTTTTCGAGTCAGTGAAGACAACAGCTTTGTTGATATTATGCGATTCGATATAAAGTAAAGCCTCTAAAATGGCTATTGCTTCGCCCGTGAAAATAGAATTAACACAAGGACTTTTAAAGTTTAAAATGATCTTATATTTTGGAATCCACACCGCAGATCCAACGTTTTCATTATCTGACATTTTAGAGGCATCAGTGTAAAAAATGAGACTATCATTCCATGTTTCACTAATTATTTTAAGGAGTTGGTTATTGATGAGAAGGGGATCATCACTTAGATTTAGATTAAAAACTATATTTGGTTGATACAAAATGGCCTCAAAAGGAATTTCATAAATAGGTAACATTTTAGATGTAAAGTTTTGAAAAGGTAGGCTGAAATAAAAAGAAAAACTATTAAATAAGGGAGGATAGTTCTTACGCACCCAATATCCACCTGCAGAGATACAATCCGCAAGACAGTGTAATCTCGCGATGAGCGGGTGATTAATATTATAAGTTAATTTAAGAAAAAACCTATCAGCTAAGTACTGTCTTCTTAACGATAACGGAGGGTCAACACACTCTACTTGGAGACCATTAATAGGAGAAGATTTCATGGCACCAATAATTAATCGCAAACACTTTGCTTGAATTTTATCTAACAACATCAATCCAGATTTGTTACAAGGTTCTAGTAAAAAGCTACCATAGTCCAAATGACTTCTAACTATAGTGTATTCAGGGAGACGAGTTAGTATAGCGCCTTCTTTATCGCACATTATCATACAAATGACAAGGACAAAAAATACTGTTCTAGGGTCGGTGGGCGTTAACAAATCCTTAGAAATGTAAATGTGCGTTCACACTGCGCTTCTTAAAAGATCGCTTAGTTTATTACTGCGGCTTCGTCTGTCGTATAAATTGAGAGACATTAATTTGATAGATTTTTTTATGGGTATCTGATGGATATGAAGGAAAGAAATAAATTCGAGGATTTAATTCGCAATGATACGGCGGCAGTCTCAATACAGTTTTGGTTTGTGATTTTGACATTTCGTCTATAATGCAAGCGTCGTATGGTCGGTCTATGATTTTTAACGATGTTTAATAATTCACGTTTTAACATTTCAGCGTTATAGCTAATATTTTTTTCTCGTAACCAATTACAATTATCCTGTTTTTTAAATTGGGCCGTTGGGATTCCCTCTATTTTTCTAGAGTGATAAGAAGCGTTATCCATGACTATCACAGAATTATCATCTAGCTTATTTAAAACTTCTCTAAACCAATTTTCAAATTCTTCGGCATTCATCTCCTTGTGATAATCGCCTTGTTTCTTCGACTCAAACATATTTAGACCACCTTCCATCCTCCATCCTCATCCTCACTCTCAACGAGAATATAAAAATGTTATAAAACACGTGTTTCAACAATGAGAATATAACAATAACTTAATGATAATAATAACAATAGATGTAGCGCACCAGTTTAATATACCAAAATTGGGAAATAGTATTTTACTATGGTAATGCTCATTTATGACAAAAGAACAATAAACGGGTCATTAGCACACCTGCGATGCTTAAAATTTACCATGGCCCATTTATTAAAAAAAAATGCACACCTGAAGGTGTTTTCAAGCCAGTCGTTAGTTCATTAATAAATTATAAAATCCAATACACCAGCCGGTTCACAAGTCGAGCATACAGTCACAAGTATGAGCACGTCTGCACAGCACGGGAAGTATGAGTAGACTAAAAAGTACTCGTACTGTGTACACCGCCTTAGCGTTTATCACTGACCAATCGCAATTAAAAAATTGTGTGAGTGAGATAGCGCTCTACTAACTCGTCTCCGTGAATACACTATATAGCGTTGTATAACAATTTTTGACAGTAAGGGTGGGCACCCCACCAAACACCAGAAAGAGATCGTAAAATATTTATACTTTTTTCACACTTTTGAACAACATATTGAATGTGATCAACACCCGAAAGTTTAGAGTCTAAAATAAAACCTAGAAATTTATTTTTTTCTTTAACAGGAATAGTTTGATTCCCAAGAGATATAGTGATAGCTGGAACAGTTCGTCGACGGCTAAAAATAACAACTGAACTCTTAGGAATGGACAGTTCTAAGCCATTGCCTAGAAGCCATTCTTGAAGATAATGTAGAGCAGAATTTAGTCTAGATACAGCTTCAGACAATTTATCAGCCAGAACATACAGACTCAGATCATCAGCAAATTGTAGAATCTGACAGAAAGAATTCACAGACAATTCTAAATCATAAGTATATAAATTATATAAAAGGGGACTAAGAACTGACCCTTGAGGAAGGCCCCTCCAAACCCGTCGAGCTGGGAGACAACCATTATTAAAAGAATTGACAATAATAGACCTGCCACAAAATAAATTAAAAATATAGTTGGCTATTTTCATTGGGATGTTCAGTCGTAGTAATTTCTGACGTAAAACTGACAATAATACATTATCATAAGCTGCTGCGACATCCAAAAATACCCCAACGCAATACTGATTATTGGACATTGCTACGCGTATATCAGACGTGATAATACTAAGACTATCCATTGTACCCATGCCTTTACGAAATCCAAACTGAAATTTTGATAGTAAACCCTGACTTTCCAAAATATATTCTAGTCTATTTTTAATCAAATGTTCCATAATTTTGCCCATTGTACATGACAAAGCTATGGGACGGTAGCTTGCAGGATTCAACTTTGGTTTACCGGGTTTCAAGATAGGGACTACTATGTGGGATTTCCAGTCCTCTGGAGGGGTGCCAGAGTCGAAAATCAAATTAATAATGTTTAAAAAGTATAATTTTGTTTTTGATCCAGCCTTTACCATAAAAGAGTAAGGGATGCCGTCAATGCCAGGGGAAGAGTCCTTTAAGTAATTTAAAACTTGCGAGAGCTCATCAGACGTAAAAGGACCGCTAAAGGGACCCGAAGAAAAAGGATCATCCGAAGTAAAAACTGTTACCTCATACAGCGATGGAGCTATGGGAGGGGCAAGCCTTTGTGAAAATTCATGAATCCATATATTGTCATCTTGTGATGGATATGGATGTAATGGAGCCATGACTTTGCGAAATCTTTTAATATTGTTCCAAACAAGGGACACTGGAGTGCGTGGGCTAATATTCTCACAAAATTTACGCCATCCATCTTTTTTTTTCTTGGCCAATAACTGTACTGTCTGCGCAGCAACTTTTTGGTATTTTAAAAAATTCTCCAGGGACATAGTAGAGGAATATGCCTTTTCAGCCTGTTTTCTCTCTATACACGCATCAGAACACTGTTGATCCCACCATGGGGGAAAATATAATTTCTTCCTTGGGGGTTTTTTACGAGGAATACTCCTTTCAGCTGAAGAAATAAGAGCATTTTTAAGAGAGGTATATGAATTATCTACATTTGAAGGATAAGATATGGGAAGATTACTGATTTCTTGATCAGTAAAGACTGAATACATTGGCCAATTTGCTTTATTTACATTATATTTAAGTCTAGGGTTGAATGTGAGTTGAGAATGGCAGAATGAATTAGAAGAGTGGATGAAAATAGGAAAATGATCACTACCAAAGGTGAACGGCAAAGTTTGCCAACTAATTAAGGAAGAAAAATTAGGCGAACACAGAGAAATATCAACGGCACTAGCAATATTGCAAGTAGGACGCACTCTTCGAGTGGGAGAGCCGTCATTTAAAACGCAAAGGTGAATCAATTATTTCAAGAAGTCGTACCGAAAGTGAGTCAGATATGTGCGATCCCCACATTTCGTTATGGATATTAAAATCCCCCAAAATTACGATGGGGCTTTGAATGTTGGAAAAAAGATTATATAAAACATTTAAAATATGCAAAGAAGGTTTGGGAGAACATTTAAAAGAGGATGAATTTTCGTTAAAATAGATAATAAGCTATGAAGAAGATTATTAGTATCAGAATTTTGATCTATTGGAGGATAACAAGACCCATTATTAAAAGAAGACGTAGGAGTTTGTGTGATGTTATTATGAGCTATTCTATCAAACCCATGAGTAGAAGCTGGAGAAGGAGGGGACCGAGTAATGAAGGAAGTTTTTCTGTAAGAAGAAGTTATAGGGCTTGAGCGAGGGGAAGACGAGTTTACAAAGTTTGAAGAAGTTTGAATTGGCGATCTTGTGACATCAGCAAAAGACTTCCTTACTTGAGGAAGCCTAGCCGATGCCTCCAAATATGATATATTGTCTTGAGACATAACAATTTTGATTGACTTTTGTCTAGAATGTTCAGGACAAGAAGGATCTTTAGAAGTGTGCGGTCCTAAACAAAAGAGACAGGTAGGGGGACTTTTAGAACAAGTATTTCCCTCATGGGTTTGAGCACATATGTAACAGCGCGGACTTGAACGGCACTGTGCAGTGACATGGCCAAACCTACAGCACTTAAGGCACTGAATGGTTGGTAATATATATTTTTCAATTGGCATAGAATTTAAAAAACAAATTTTATTTTAGTAGTTCCCATGAAACCGCCAAATAAAAAGTGATGGATCAGTGATCTAATTATATTAGGGGTACCATGGGTCCGAATTAAAGTTCCCTTGACACCCCCACGGATGTTCACCAGGGGAGCCAAAAATTATTTGTAGGTATCTGTGGCAGTTGTGACCAAGTGATTTTTGAATGCATTCTGGAACTCCCTAAAACTATGATTTGCGTTTTGCAGGGATTAACTTTGAGTCCATAATTTGTACTCCACTCAGAATTGTGAGAGATCTTTGTTAACAATATTAAACGCTTCAGCAAGATTATTAACAGGTGCCTGAGAATATATTTGTAAGTCATCTGTGTAAAGATGGTAGGATGAAACCAGTTTATTTGTGATAGAATTAATAAATATTGCGAAAAGTAAAGGAGATAAAACGCCACCCTGAGGTACACCTGCAGATGTAATACACCATGAAGAGTTACATAGGATGGCTAGGATTTCGAGGATAGGAATGAGTGTTGGCACGCATGTATTTTTTAAATTTGCCGCCAATATCCAGAGTCGACTTTCGTTATCCAGATTCTAGAAACAAACTTAACGTTGGCAGAATCATCAGCTAACAATTGAGCCAAAATAAAAGAAATTACATCTTTGCAGTGACACTACTTGTAACACATTGACAATTGGCATTTTGGCATGTCCTGAACTCCTGATTCTTTTTAAGGGATTTGTAATTTATTATTAATGAATAAAAGAGCCGACTATATTTATTTGCTTACTTTCTGTCGTTAATAAAATGATCTATATATGAAAAAATATAGATATTGTAATTCAAAAATTGTATGAATAGCCATAATGAGGGACAAAAGAGGGACACAGGCTCAGTTTGAAATAATGTTGGATTTTATGGAACGGTATGTGTTTACCTGTAAAAACAAAACATACGTATCACTGAGGGGTTAATAGTTTCCCTCTTCCACTGGAGGTGGACCATCATTGTAGTTGGACATTAATAATATTATAGTATTTACTAAACCTTTTATTAGCGAATATTATTGTTTTTTTTTAGAAATGGTGACATAAGTAAGCCACCACCTGGATCTCAAGGACGGCTTGATAATTTGCAAAAATGGCTGGAGCTAGCTGATTTGTTGAATAAGTCTAGGGGAGAGCCAAAGCCTCTGGAAAAATGGAGAAAGGTACTAATCATGTGCAGTCATTATTTAGACTGGTTAGGCAGTGTCTGTCATTTATTTTGTCACTTAGCCTACCACCATGGTCAAAATGTGATAAAACCCTTGAATACCTCTTAGAATCCCCATGAGTGTGAAAGAAGAAATAGGCTATTGTTGTCAGTAAGCTACATCTATGAGATCTGAACATCACCTACAAAAATAATACAATAGGTTGAGGTCCTTCATCTTTTCAAAAAGAAAAGAAAGATGAATGAGGTTGCTTCCTCAAGTTTTGCAAATAAATAAAATGTTTATACTTACTTAAATTGTATTTGTTAATAGGTATAATACCTACATTGTTATTGTTTTGGTTGTTTGCAAAAGCAAAATATTTTTCTTTCTTTATTTCTTTTCTTTAATAATTTCTCACAACAAAAATCTATCATTAACATGGTACCTATTATCTTTAAAATATTCTGTTATGTGTCTCAGTGTAAATTAACAACAATAATAATTAATAACAACATCATGAATATATTTCTAGGCTTGGAGTGATCTCAAAAACAATACAAAAAGAAAATTAAAAAAGATTAAAGAACAAGGAGGTGAAGGTCCGGACTTAACAGATGTTGAGAAGAGACTTTTGAAATTATTACGTGAACAAAATGGTTCCAAGAGAAATTCTGATTCTGATGATGATAATGAACTTTTGTTTAAGGTATGTTTGTTTTTTGTGTGTTGCTATAAAAAACAGTAAAAGTGGTTGTCACTAATATATAAGATATGCATTATGCAATCACCAGCTCAATCAAACTAAAGATTCATCATAACAGCCCATTAATGTCCCACTGCAGGGACGGGTCTCCTCTTTTGATGGAGGTATACTTGGCCTATTAATATCACATTGGCCAGATAGATTGGTATAGGGTTTAATTGTAAGTTTTCCTTCTGTTTATTTCGTAAAGATAATATTCATGGATAGTCCCTTAGTTGGTTTTTACGACACCTATGGGATGAGATGGGGTGGTGACATATTGTATTCTTACTCCGTCACGTCACAAACTAAACATTCTATCTCCTAAAAGAGACTGGACAGAAACTGTTATAGACAATTTATGTACCTACATCAAAAATAAACCTGATGCTGATCACGCTACTCAAACATAAGGAACTAACTTCACTGAAAGGTAATGTGCACTTACAGCATGGTACTTAAAATACCAAAAAAAGTGTTAGTGCTAATCAACTACTTTACAACTCTATAAGTATTATGTTTATAAAGTTAAAGATACTATTTATTATAAATAACTATAACACAAATATTTATTGTTCTTAAAATCTACCCTCCACCTTAAAATACGCACAATTAAACATAGAAGTACTTATAATAAATGAACAGGAAGGATGCGTAAAACACAACACAACATTTATGAAACAAACCATTTAAACTGTAATAGAAAATTAATACTTTTATAATTTTTTTGTTTTAATATGTTTGTTCTCCTAATTTCAGGAAGAATTAGAACCAGATCCATGCAACAGAACTCTATCACCTCCACCTAGATATTTTTGTGCCCTAAATGGTTCAGCTACACGCCGAAGAAAATCCACAGCATCGTCAACCGCTTCCGACAGTTCATCATCACAGCACACCACCGTAAAAAGAAAAAAACATTTGAATGACGAAATAAAAGAAGTTACAGATAGATATTTTGAATTTGAACGCGAGAGAGAAAAGTTGGCACATGAGAGAGAAATGGCTAGAATAAAACAAAATGAACAGCTGATTAATATATTTGGTAGGATGGTGAATGTTCTAGAATCATTGACACCTGGCTTACAGAGATTTTTGAACCAAAACAGTAATGATGTAGGATGAATTTTTCTAGTTGAAATTGCTTGAAAGGTAAACATTTAAGATTTTTTAGATCTTAGATTCGTAGCCCATTTTCTGTAGTAGGTATGTACTACAACTTAAGGCATAAGCAATTTGTGAAATACTTTTGGTAAAAACTATAATTTATTTTCGCTTTTGCCATTTCTTGGAAGTAAAACAAAATTATAGAAGTGTATTTTTGTACATTAACTGAGTTATAGTTAGCTATGTTACTCTAAGAAAAAAAACGAACTTTTCTAACTAGGCCAAAGGAAATAAAGTTTCTAATTTTAAATTAGCTACATGTAAAATATTGTCTTCAAATAAATTGTGATGGCTCTATTAACGTTAAACATGAGTCTATTGTGCTAGTCATATATTTATGTATCTATTGCATTTATGTATTTTTATAAATCAAAGACATGAGATCGTAATAATTACGGGTTCTCTGTGTTATAAACAGTACATAAAATATCCTAAATTAAATTTTAGACTAGATTATCTATAATTAAAAAGTAGCTTAGTTACTATAGATATTATTATATTTACAATATTTATAATTTCAAAGTAGTCAAGCCAAATTTAATATTATAATATTGTCTTGAATTTTTGTATTTATGTAAATAAATTATAGTAAAACATGTAAAACTTAATATATTAAACAAAGATATTTGAATAAAAAACATTTTCGATTGTATCCTGATGTATTATTATTTAATTCCGCATGTCAATTCTCGTTCTTTAAAATCGTTAAAAATTTGGTTAAGTGAGTCGTATAGGATCAAAGGTGGCAATCTGTCATTTTTGTCAAATTGGAGTTATTGATGCAGTCATAATAAAAAAGTAAAACTGTACACATTTATGTGACATATAATAATCAAATGCGGCTATTTTCGGTATAAATTCAGTTAGAAAATATGATTTGGTGTCAAAGGTGGCATTCTTATGATGAATGAGAACCAAAAGCGGCAAAATTTTGCGCTCGTCCAATCACAGGCGTTCATTTGGCGGTATTACAAGATGGCGCCAAATTGCTTTTCCTAACGTTTTTTCAAATTTGACTATAAGTTGGGTTCAAAGTCGGCCATTTTGGTATTTCATTATCAAAGTCGGCCAAAATGATTATTTAAATGTAAAAAAAATCTACAACTTACAACGTATCATCGTGTAATCATTTTTAAACACTTTTATTATATTTGTTAATAAATACAATGTAGAATAAGTAACTAAGCCTTCCTACTAAGAATAAAAAACGTTTTTTTAAATTTGCCACAAGTTGATCAAATGTCAGATTGCCACCTTTGATTCTACACGACTCAAGTTAACTTTTAGTTGTCAAATTGCCTTGTTTTTGCTATTGCAATTGTAATCTTTTGTGGTCGTGTTAAAGTTTTATTTAGAATGTGACAATTTGACAACTAAAAGTTAACCGAATTTTGGTACGAGAATTGACATGCTGGTTGTCCAAGTTTGTTCTTCTGGAAGAGATGTATCTAAACAAACTCTTATTCTTGAGAATGTTGATGCCATCGCATATCATAATCATAACAGCCCATTAATGTCCCACTACAGGGACGGGTCTCCTCCTGTGACGGAGGGATACTTGGCCTACTAATACCACGCTGGCCAGACGGATTGGTATAGGGCTAAATTTCAAGTTTTCCTTTTTTTTATTTCGTTTAAAATAACATTTACGGATAGTCCCTCAGTCGGTTTTTACGACACCCATAGGTTGAGAAGGGGTGGTGACATATTGTATTCTTACTCCGTCACCACACGGAATATCATATTAATGTCTACAAATAAGGACAGGCCTTCTCTAGCTTTGGTGGGTTGGACCTATTAATACCACGTTAGTCTGATGGATATAGCGTTTAGTATCATAGTTTTCTTTATTTTTTCAAATTAGTGGGATTTTGAGATAGGTACCTCTAGGAAAAGATAGGGTGGTATCATAATATCGTGGTCGGTATAGAGGTAGTATCTATAAATTACGAGACATGTTTCAAGACTGTGTAATTTCATACTCCGTAGTATTATAATAGTAGTGTGTTTTTTTTTTTAAATTGACCTACCAGAATGACGTTGGTCTCAGATATTACCACCATACCAGCTACAATATTTGTAGAGGCATGAATGTCTCCACTATGGCGGTTTAACAATTAAGTAGATTGTTGTCTACCTAGGTATAACACTTGATTACCATGATATTGAAAATAAAATGGCAGTAAAGCAGTAAGTATTACAAATACAAACTGCTATGGATGTACTTCGGCTGATTCCCATATACAAAAGCAAGTGAGTTTCCAGATTTTAACCCGTTCACAGTGCCGCCAGCAGACACAATAGTAAAACAATGCACGTGTACCATATATGGTACACTGCACTGGGAACGTGTTAATTCTACGAAAATAAAAGTAGGATACCAGCATTAAACTCAATAGGTACCAATCCTAAAAATACCGAACTAAACTACTACCTACATTAATTATAACCCTCCTACAATGACGGAGAGTCTGCACATGGTGGGGTCTTTTTTGTGGGAGCCGGTCCCATACTACATTACTTCCTCGGGCAATGGGGCGTATTTTTACCATTAATTCCTGCTTAAAAAAGTACTAGGTTAGGTACCTACGTACTCAACAATATTCATTAATTACTTATTTTAAACTATACAAAGCAAAATCACGTAAGTATTCATTCTGCTTATTTGCTAGCAGTTCAGAATCAACAACAGTACCACAAGGAGGTCATTACTATCAATCTCTCTGGCAAAGTTTGACTAAGTACAGAGGAACTACTGTAGGAAACACAGATATCAGTATATTATTTCTGTGGTAGGAAAGCTTCTTTAACTCTATTTTCGTTTGATTATTTGATTAAAAACGAGGCCCAAGACGTTTTAGCTTTTCCTTAGAACTTCTGAGGTCAGGCTCAGAAGTCTAGTCCCATAAAAAGTTCATTCATCTACATTGTATATTCAAGTTAAGTAATATTTTGCATAATTCTTGTCTAAGATAAATTAATTTCGGTATATTTTTAAATATTACCTATCAATATTCAATTTAAAAATATCTTTTGTTCTTTTGATATGATTTAGTTCTGTTTATCTTTAGTAATTTCATCAAAATAGCGTTCACATCAAATTAAGAAAAGTAAAAAATAATTTTACGTAACTGTAAAATGTAGGTCATTACAACGTTTTGTGCAATTTAAGCCTCAGGGTAACAAAAGAACACTTAAAAACAAGAGAACGAATGTAAACGGTAATTTCGACAACATTGTTAATCGCTCCGATAGCCGTGATCGTCTAGTGGTTAGGACCCTACGTTGTGGCCGTAGTAACCCAGGTTCGAATCCTGGTCACGGCAGTGTAAACACTGTCATGGCGGAGTACACTTTTTGATCATTTTCTGTATTTTTTAAAATATTTTTGCCAGGTTTTAGTCATTGAGGTAATAATGTACTACGTACGTAGTACATATTACCTCAATGGTTTTAGTAGTCAAAACTATATTGGCTACTTTTTACAAAGTTTTTTATTACCGGAGTAACGATGTCAATATTAAATTTAAATGGAAAATAATAATAATTATAATAACTTTTGTTTACATAGATCAAGTATGTAAATAATCAGTTTTATAATAATTTTAAGTACAAAACTCATTTTTTGTCCAGCTTACGCCATCTATGCAAAAACAATAAGTCTCGTTCCGTGTCAGAGGCCGTTAACCTCCCTTTGTTGCTGAGAAGCTTCCACTAGATGGCGTTACTAGTATTTGTTTTGGTTCAACACACGCCGCAGCTGTTCGCTATCACAGAAATCCGTGAGAGAAAAGGAGTGGTGATTAGGTCTGTCTTTGCCTAAAAAATACGTTTTTTCTATGATAGACCATCGTTTTGTTAATTGTGACAGTTGTATGTGTTAGTATAAGTTGTTCTACCTGTGATATATTGTTGGCAGTGTCGGAAAACATTGCAATATAGTGTAATTAACGATGTAAACGTTGGTTATGACGTTTACTACGGTGTATTTGTGTGTGTGCGTGAGTGACAGCATTGCCGACGACCGTTGAAGCGAATCTTGTAACGGAATAGGTAGATATTGCATGTGAACGCTCATGTTTTTGGTAAGTTAATATTGTTTTGATGAAGTTAAACCTAACCTATTTGGTTCATGCCTGCGTACTAGCGTTCTATATACGAATATTATATTGTTTGACCTCGATACGCAGCGCGATCTCGTTCGCTGTTTCCCATTGAAAAGCAATATCTTGCGTAATTTTCTCTTTGCCGATTCTGATGTTTTTGCAGTAATGTTTTGTTTGATTACAAGAATATTCGCGAATGTAAAAATGTTTAACATGCACTAAATGTACTACTAAGGACCTTATCACCTTTATGTCTTGTGTAATACGGTTGAATATAAGTTTTAATCTATTTATTGACGACCAGCTGATTAAGGGTTGCTGTCATTTGGGAGAAAAATGGAGATGTGTATTTTTGTTATACTTACCTACATAATAATACATTTCGTTTTTTTTGTAAATATCTAAGTTCGATACAAAATGCCCTGTTTTATGGCTATTGATAAGTATGTAGGTACGTAATGAACCAGCCATGGTCTTCCAATACCTAAATATTTAAAACATGCATACTACTTACCTATTATCTAGATATAAGTAGCTTATAGTGCGTCCCTATCCCTACCTACTTATTAGAATAATACAATACTTATAGGTATTTTACTTTTAATCGGTTTTATGGTCTGTTTATTCTAAAGCTTATTATTAATACATAATACTATTGTACGAACATTAAGTATACTTACGATATCAAAAACCAAACAATTATTCGTAAAAAGTAGATACAAACGGCGTCTTATCACAAAAATTGCATTATGGATAGTAAACAGAATTCAAGACAGATTGTTATTGTATACAAAATAAAAACATAAATAAAAATTAATACTTATCACGATTAAACAATTTTTCAATATGTACGTTATTTAATCTATTACCTATATATTATTATCAATCTTTCGGAGAACCGAGCTCTCGGTTTTCGGATGTACGAGGTGCAGTGATTTCTAACGTACAATTATACTGTTTAAGGGTAATTCGGTAAACAATTCCGTGCTCATATTGAACACTCATTAGGAAACGTAAACGTGTAGGCCTACCGCGATTTCAATGTACATAAATAAGAAAATAAGTAATAGCTATTTACATAAAACAAGTATAGCAAAGATCTTAAAAGGTATTTTTTTTTCATTTATTTAAACACGTACATACTTAGATTAATTACGCACTACTTACATAAATATCGTTTGATATAAATGAAAATCCTTTGCTTCCCACCATATTCTACAACAATTGTATACATGAACGTACATAGTTTTTACTACGAGTCAAGAAACATGCCAGAAAAACTACATTATATCTGGGTCTTCAAGTTCAAATTGCAATTGTCCTAATCGTCCAATCTCTTTTCTGGGTAAACTGTAGTAGTAAATTACTTGTATTAAATCTAAAGCCGTTGGCTAAGTATTCATCATCATAACAGCCCTTTAATGTCCCACTGCAGGGACGGGCCTCCTCCCGTGACGGAGGGATACTTGGCCTACTAATACCACGCTGGCCAGACGGATTGGTATAGGGTTTAATTTCAAGTTTTTCTTCTTTTTATTTCGTAAAGATAATATTCACGGATAGTCCCTTAGTCGGTTTTTACGACACCTATGGGGTGGTGACATATTGTATTCTTACTCCGTCACCACACGTTGGCTATTGGTCTGCGTCAAACATTAGAGTTCGGTACACAATTCATTTCAAGTCGTAGTTTACCGTAATAAACACACGAATAATGGCTAACGCAGACCTGGACGGCATGGCAAAGTATTTTAATTTTTACTAATGGAAATTCAACCGTACTAATAATACAAATGATGCCGCGGCATTGAAAAATCCCTTTCAATGCCGCGGCATCATTTTAAAGCATAGCAATTTGTGTCGTATTTCTGTAACAGTACGGTTGAATTTCCATTAGTAAAAATTAAAATACTTTGCCATGCCGTCCAGGTCTGCGTTAGCCATAAGCCGCTGTGCTCTATGTCATACACTTGGATATTAGCGGACAAACATTATTAATCTTAAAATCAATAGGTGCCCTAAAATAATAATAACTATCGCCATTTTGAGTTATATATTCTAAATCAAACAACGACATACAAAAGTTATAATATTGTACTGAAGTACAGATGATATTGTTAAGTTGGTTCGTGTTAGAATAATTGTCTAAATTATCTAGGTTACGTATTTCAACCAACGCATATTGTAACGGTAGTTCAGCTACGGTGGGAAGCGCGGTAATGGCGGATGAGGTGGGCGAACTATTCTGTGGCTATTATTATACTTATTAAGATTTATATTATTCTGTAATAGTGTAATATAATCATAGAATTATAAATCATCATCTATCACTTAAAACCTTCTTTAAGTTAGAAGTATATTCTTTATTACAAATACAAGGGGTGTTTTTATTAAAAATAAATACAAAAATGACACATAAAAGTCAATATCTCGCTCAAAAGTTGTTGTAAAATATAAAATAAAATAATCAAAATAATATAAATTACTTGTTATATTAAGCAAAATTTGTTGTTCCTAGGCTACAAGCGCAGGTATATCAGTAAAAAGTTAAGGTAGATGTATTCCAAATATTCGCAATGAATAAGACGGCAACAAAAAAGAGACCTATACCACAGATGATAATCCCTGAAAAGGTTTTGAAGCCTCTTGAGCCACCAGAAGTTGCCTTAGCTGCTATTGCCTCATATAAGAGACAAAAGGAAGTGTCCGATTTCATTGAGTTCTTATTAGCAGCTCTGGATAGAAATGCAAGCTGGTTAAACAACCTAATTGGAAACCAGAAAGACTTTAGATGTGCTTTAATGGTAGGCGCAGGGCCCAATCGTTTCCAGCTACAAGAAATTATATACCCAAGAGAAGATACCGATGTTAGTCTTGAAGTAGAGTTGAAAGATTCTGAAGATTATGACAAAGTGGCGTTAGCAGCCGTACTTAAGCTAAGTAACCACGAACTCGATTACCTTCTTCGATATTTAAAAAATCGTCTTGGGGAGAATACTTTATTGGCCAGTGATCTAGTGAAAGGAAAAACATTGGGGGTAAATTTCGCTGTATTGAGACCCATTTCTGAAAAGAGTTATCGTGTTATGGATAGAATTGTTGTAGGTAACTCTATTATATGTCCACCTGAAAAAAAGCGTCGCAAGACCGAGCGATCGATCTCATCTCCAAAAAGGAAAAGAAGAGTTGAGTAGCTATTTTCAGGCTCTTGTTGATGTCACCTCGATCGATGCCAATGCCATGTTGTGAAAATATTATTTGTGTGAACAAAATGTGCACTGGCGCGGTGTACCGCAGGGGCATGGATCATGTAATAGCAGCAATTTGGGTCGACTGTAAAATGCGAAACTGGCAGTAAATTATACTCATTTTTGCAATGATCGCTTCCGATTACCTATGATGGATGAGAGACCATTAGTGGCGAACTGTCTACTACATTGTGATATATATTTTATTCTTGTTATGTGCTTTGAAAAGTATGAAATGTTACATGAGTTTTTTTAAGAATATAGATAAGATGTCGCCAATTATTATTCTTTTTTTGTGTATAATTTGTTTATTTATAGAGGAATATTTCATTAAATTCGTAGTTAATGTAGGTGATAAACATGATTGTTGATTAGATTTGGATAAGAAAGTAGCTTACAAGTTCAACGAAACTAAGCAAGAAAGTAACTATCTCGCTAGTTAGTTTCTTTATCTTAGGTACACAAATAATGCAACATCTTAAGGACATCTAGAATAAGGACAATTATTTGTGGATCGAAGCTTCAGACGTAACAACCTAACAACCGCATAGGAAAAGCGCCAATGTAAGAATGGCGCAGCGTCACGTCAATATCGTAAATTAATAATATACTTGAACTATCATTCCATATATAGCCTGGTTCTATAAGATTTGTTTATGACGGGTCTTCCAAAATATTGTATAAGGCTAGGGTACTTATTATTATTATGCCACGTATTTGAGAGCTAGGGCTTTCGAACTTTTGTCTCGTTATCGAAATTTATCTATGCGTGATATCTTTTACGATTGCAATGATGTTACAGCGTATTTAAATACATCGGCTAATATGTAATTGCAACAGGATCAGCAGCAGGGACTATCACAGGGATCACGGGCAACATAATATATATAATAAATAAAATATTTGTTTTAAGTAACATAGTTGGGACGAGATCGATATCTTTAGCATTGACGTAAAAACGATACGAGTCCAACTTCTATCCACAAATCCTTGGCAATAACTTATTACAATAGAACTCTCCACAGTGAAGAGTAAAACAATACTTTGGAAAAAAGCTGAAGCTTCCGAAAATGGTTAGTTTAGAAAGTTTGCGATCTGCTTATCGTAGAACATAAATCAATTTGAGTCATGGGAGGCCGCGTGTAAGTTGGGTCCGTTCTCAGCCCTTTTTTTTTTACTTGGGACTGAGAATACGGATTAAGGAAGGCCTGGCGTTGCGTAATTGGCGTAATAGATGTTTGATTTATCTATATTTTAGGTGCTTTTTTATTGAAAATCTTACTATTTGAATGAATTTTAATATTTTAACTGTTAAGATCAATCCTACCGCTGTTATGGGACTTTATAAATAACGGAAATTAGCTTAGCTTACTAAAACATTGCTATGCATATTCGTATTGGGTCTGCTTAGTTCCCATAATCGGCTTTTATGTTACTATGAGATGTTTGTGTAATTTAAATAGTACATTTGCCAAACTGCCAGAGCCGCCAATCGTAGCTTTCTCTATCGTGTATATTTAGAAAATAATTGCATCACCAAAAGGTTTTTTACACAAATCTAAAATTAACAAGAAAAAACTAGGGTAGTGAATAATTCAACCGTGATTGAGAAGAACTCTAACTTCCTTTACGACAACACAAGTAATATAATGTTATACGTTATGGCCTCTCTGAAGCCACAAGACTTATAAGGGTGGTACTACCGAAAAACAAGTGCTTACGACTTACACAATAAACATATTTTATCTTGTTTGCACTAGAGCCTGAATCAACGAACCGATGAAAAAGTTCTTAGAGGCATCTCTTGTTACCTATAGAAAATTGTGTTTTGCTATACTTATTGTATTTTGTTGACGTATTTTAACGTTAGATACCTATTGGTAAAGATTTTTGTTGGTGACCTTTTTAAACCTTAATTTTATTAGGGATAGAAGCCCTGAAGTAGCGTTGGGAAATGATATACCTATTCATAATATTTTTCATTATTCAGAATCAGAATTATTTATTTGCAAGAATATGGTAGTAACAATGGTTCTTAAAATTAGTGTTAGAGCATACATATTCTGCCATGCAATGGCATATTGAAGTTTTTCTATAAACAATTTAATTAACACTAACGTAGGTACTTAATGGGATAAGTTGAAGTGCCATTACTCTAGTGCCAGTAATGACATAAGCTAAGTGATGTTACGAAAAAATCAACATGGCGGATTTAAACTGTCAAAAATAGCGATTTGTTGTGACCTTCTTTAGCGAACTTTGACCCATTTGGTAATTAAGGTGTCATTAAATTGGATTTTAGTTATATTTGAACTGATTTTTATATTAATAGTCAGCATTAAATAATTATATGTTGTTTCAGTCTCTTCCTTATCTTTTAGGTCTCTTTTAGAGTAGATAGGTAGGTAATTCAATCTTTTGCTTCTGGGTAATTAAGTACCTAATGTTTTAATTTTTTTAATGTTTTAGACCAGTAGATAGATTTACTCACGTAGTACTTAATACTTTTAAGAAGAAGTCTAATTATTGAAATATTTAGTACTTAATTTGTTTTTTATTTTTTTCTTTTTTTATATTGTTTTTCTAACATAGAAAACATCTAACAAGCGAATAGTAGTACCTAGTAATATAGAGCATTGTGTTAGGTATCTTGTAGCGAGGTCCCGAGAGCTACATATTACATTTTGAGTGTCTTCAGTGTCGTTGTGAACGAATGCCAAGTGTTTTCTTGTCTTGTAAGATATGTTGCGCTATCATAGCTGTCAGATAACTACGGTATTGTTTTTTTTTTAATTTTCCTACAACAACTGTTCTTTTTCTTCTTTCTTTTATATGGCAAACTATGCCGATGTCGCCAATTCTGCCAGAGTCCGAAGATTGTGACGTGTGGCATGCTTACTGTGAATTACCTTTTGTCATCAATTGTATATTCTTTAGACATTGCACATGTAGAATTTTATCCATACGTTGTTGATGCCATAGTATTCTATAAAAACATTTAGTCCTTAGTTAAAACAATAGTACCTATTCAATAAAACAATAACTCCATTGAAAGTACAACCATTTTACAACAAAACAGATAAATAAATCAAGACAAAACACAAAGGTATATTCCGGAACGCATAATTTAAAAATGTAAGGTCTCTCTTGCAGTATTAAAAGGATCCCGCAAAGCTTAATACAGAACTTCCCACAGACTTAATATAAACCGCGCCGGTGAGAGAAAGTACGAAAATGTGAAACGAGGTAATAACAATTTTATAAGAACAAATAAATGCATCTACGATACCGCGGGGCATAAAGTACCTTCATAAAATGAAACTGCTTTTTAGGGTTAAATTTTTATTTTAAACATAGAAAGGGATTTTGATGGCCCTCCCACGTCGTTCGTGCACGTTATCTTTAGATTTAGGGTTTCTGTGCAATAATAATACGATGAGGAAATGGTGATTTACAACGCCATCTAGCGCCACTGACACGAGACACTGATTTAGTGTTGACATTTTCATAAATTAGTAGAGAGCTCCCGTTTATTGAATACGTTTGACGCAAATGAGCAATTTGTTTTAAAACATTGTGATAATGTGTCACTCGTCGGATTGACGCTTATGCATGCTTCGGGTTAAATTTTAGATTGGTGGAGCTGTGAGTTAATTTGTTGTTTCTGGGTTAATTTTGTTTGCCCTTTATTGATTTTATGTAATGTTTGGGTTATTTAATTAAAACGAAAGATATTCTTCAAACTTTACTACATCTTTAGTATGTATAATGTGTTGGTATTTCTTCATCCGTCATCTGGCTCGATCTACCTGCATATACATTTGATCTAATATTAATAGATTCAAAATCCATTTTATTGAAATCCATTCAGTAGTTTTAGGTAAAAGAGTTTACAACATATTCTATCCATACTAGCAAATTTTCGCAATTATAATATTAATAGGGTTAAGGAAGTATTCATTTTATAGGGTACTTGCTGTATATCCCAAAATGAGTATAAGAATTTAAATTTCAAATTCTCCGTCCATTTTTCGAAGGTCACCAGCCGTTTTAAGATCCTCATGGGAACATTAAAAACGTATTTCCATGTTTAAGTTAACTTAAAATCAGTAAGGGATTAGTTGTTCAAGAATGGGGGCTAAGCTCTGAACTAATAACCATTATTCTTGAATTAATAACAACATTAAATGCGTAGGTATCATTCTGGGAATATTGTAGACTGATAAGGATTTTTGATGCCTGAATAGACCCTTGAGGAAGGAGACGACCAGATATTGCACTGCATACTCACTGCAGTGCAATATCTGGTCTAAACGTGGAAGGTACTAATAATACGGGCCCACCCATTTCATTCCGAGGGTGGTGGAAACCGGGCTCGTATATTATTGTCGTGCTGATAATCTTAAAATAATAACATTTGTGTAATATGTCTGTAATCGATTCTGTTCTATTTAGGACATTTTTTTATTTCAATCCACAGAAAACATCAAAAACTATCATAAAAACATGATATTTCGTTTAAAAAATAAATAAACTCAAACTATAAAAAATGCAATGTATGAAAATTCGTATGTACTAGTCAATACAAGTTTTTATACAATTTTACGAGGTAAAACGATCTATTCAGATCACATTTTTGGTATTTTATAATTTTACTTAATCATTTCTATAATTGAATTTTAAACTTGTCCCAGAAGAAGTTCCAAAATAGATTTCCGTTTTTGTTATTCCATTTTATAAGTGTTATATTTAAAAAAAAAACTACCATTTCGTTGAACAATTTTAACTTGGCAATACTACAGGTATCATTTAATGCCGCCATCTTAATTTATGTGTCAGTCACTGCTTTACCGACATTGCAGTGTGTAACACGTTTCTAGTCACAAACTCGAATCTCATTCTGGTATTTGTTACTCTGTTTCAAGGTAAGTCGATAATATTAACCATTTTCTTTAACATTTCACAATAGTTAAACTCTTGTTATCATTATATCAGACGTAACTCCAATTTTTATAACCTTAATAATGTTTTGATAAAACTACACCACTGTATCGTTACTATTTTTTTTGTTACTTTGGCTCGGTAACGTATAAGCGGAAAATTAGAGTAACAAAAAAGGAATTCTAAAGTTGTACGTTTTTATTCAACAGCGCAAGAAAATGCCACTTACTTCTGCAGAAAAAATGAAAAGATATAGGGAAAGATTAAAAAACAACCCGGAAAAATTGGAAGAAATACGAAAGAAAAACTTAGAAAGAATTAAATCAAAATACAAATACAAAAAAGTTTCTGAAATGACAGATACCGAAAAATCTTTACAAAGAAAGAAGTGGAGGGAAGAAAAAAAAAACAAGAGGACAAAAGAAAATAAAAACGAAATAGAAAGAAGCACAAGCTCCACAACAGAAAAATATAATAATATACGAGATCATGAAACTGCAAGAAAAAAAAATTACAGATTACAAAAATTTATAACGGAAGAACGGAATAAGTTTGAGACTGAATTGTTAAAAATAAAGGCTAGAAATGAATTCTTAGAAGCGTCACTGACATTTTGTGTATTTTTCATATTGTCAAAACTTTGAAATTTGTCTAAGTGACAGGTTTTAAAAAATAAATAAACTTATAATTTGATAATGTTTTTTAATTTCCTTAGTATTTCTTAGTGTTATTAAGTACATATAAGTATCATAAAGTATCAAAAAATATTATTCTGGATATCAAAATTGCTATTTCATAGTTTTCTTTAACAAATTTCTTTAAAAAAGTAACAAAATAAGAACATTGTAATCTATCCTCATTTAGTTTTTAGTACTTTTTCCATAAAATTATTAAATAAAATACATTTCCACATAAAAAATCCAATTGTTATTAAAGTAAACTACCTAATTTCATAAAAATAAAACGATTTATTTAAATATTTTAATTTTTGGCGACTTTTGTAAATATTGGCCAAAAAAAATGAGAAATGCTCAACTGTATAATCGTTTCATACCAAATACGACTGTCTCGGTAGCGCGACGGTAGCGCAAACGGCTGCCGTGCACGTGGTTGTGGGTTCGATTCCCACGCTGGACCATATTTGTATGGTTCACAAATTACTATACAGTCTGGATGTTTGTTGTGTCCGCAAAATGAATGTTTGTAAAAGTCCCTGCGACACAGGTTATAATCCAAAGTTGCGGAGTTGTCATTAAAAAAAAGTCTAAATCTAGCATAATATGCTATTTATTTTATGCATACTAGCATGTTATACTTCATATTATCTTCTTTTCACCTAAACAACCTTGATTCTTATAAAAAGGGTGCTCACCAAATACACAGGTAGTTTTTACAACATATCTAGTACAATAGTCGTTATGGAGCAAGTTATAAAACATCTGTCCTCTAGTAATACAACGAGTCAACGCACCTGCTTCCTGACATATATACTTGTTGTTTGTAACGCGTACTTTAACTTAAGTTAAACCTTATTACCTGAGGATTAGATCTTTTTATCAATTATGTTGTTTAATACTTCATTTTTATATTAAAAAATGTAAGGAAGCTCTAGAAAAGTGTTTTTTTGATATTGAATTGAACTATACTATAGGTATTATTTTTGTATATGTTTCTAAATATAATAATAAATTATGTATTCATATCTTTATATATACGTGTGTATGTCATTGAACTCCTCCTAAACGGCTTGACCGATTTAAATGAATTTTTCTGTATGCGTTTGAGTGGCTCTCTGGATGGTTTAAATTCACAAATCAGCCCGGCAGATGGCGCTGAATATCATATGCAGGACAACGTTTGTCTGGTCCGCTATTAATGTATAAGATTCATCACATAATTACACCTCTAGTCCTAAAGTAACCTGATTTTGTACTATAGGGGGTAATATACAATGGAATACCATTGGTACTTATAATATACTTCTTTTTGTAAAGACCAATCCAAACATTCATGCACACAAAGGTTTTTATTGAGCGATTACCTTTTATGCAATTGTCATCCTTTAGAAATAAAGTAGCACTCGGAACTAACTGATGTTTATGTAGAAATACATTAATGAATGTAGAAGCAAAGTAGGTTTGTGAGGATTAGTATATGGCATTCCGTTGTCTTCGCCTAGCCCCATGGGCACAGGGCGTGATTAAATAGATTTTCTTTCTCTTATTTCAAACAAAGATAAAACCAAAATATTTTGATAATTCGGCGTGACGTGTTTTTCAAAATAAATACCTTTTTACTTTTTTGACAAATAATCTTTAATCCATTAGCGTATGGTAAGAAATCCCTAATGGTAAGAAAATTTCAAAAGAAAACAAGATTTCTTTTATATTTTTTTCTACCAATGAGCAGATAGAATGAAGTCAATATGGCTTCCAGCTTGAACAAGTCAAAGTTTTTTAATAGCTTCTTCTAGTTTTATCTAACCCTAGAGAATATTTATTTTCGTTAATAGTTGAATAATAGAGTCTTTTTTATGGCTTCATTTACTAGTTTTTATATACATAAGCTACGGGAAGTTAATACAGCAAACTGAATCAGTAGTAATATTTCTTGAAAACAAATAAGCTTTAAGTAAGCTTTTCTTAAGTAATTATAGCTTTAAGCAGTAGCCCCCTAGATATACCCGTTTCCTGTTTATACCTGTTAGGACGTATTGTTCCTTACTTGATTAACTTTGTAAACAAACACAACATATTGCAAATTCACTAGTTTTTAAATCAATCGCACACTCTGATATGGATGAAAATTTCTGGAAAGTAGCATTAAACGTTTATGCACTAGAAAACACGTAAATTACTTTGATGTAACTACTATTTTTCTTAAATTGTCAAATGTATTTTTTGACAAGTACAATATCTAAAACACATTATTTTTGTATTGTCTCTATAACTAAAGAGCGACTGACATTTTAGGCGCCATAATAAATTCGTCCAAGGATCAGCTTTTACAAGGCTCACCAATTTTACCTCTACCCATTTTTGATAAACGAGCCAGTTGATAGCACACTTGTCCGTAGAAGGGGTCCAGTTTTTTGATAATATCTCGTCATGGGACAAATTTCTATGTGATATAAACGTAACTGCCCCTTTTGGACGATAAACCCCTTGCAGGGTGTGATAGACGTATGTTCAATGGACGGTATGAAGACAAATTTGGGATTTGTTGGTCCCCGGAAACGTTTATGATTTTAGACAAAGTATGTAGAACAAAAAAAGCACGTTGTTTATATTCAGGAGGACAATTTATAGTGATTTGATGTTCGAAGGGTCGAGATGTACTAAGATTCTTGTATACATGTATTGTTTGGTCATATTTGATGTGTGTTTTACCACACTGATTGCGGTCTGTGTTAACAATGGGTTTACCCAAAAACTTAAATAGAAAGGGCTGAGAAGAACGGAAACGCAAAAGAAAAATATAATAACGGTACATAAATATTATATCCTAATCGTCTAATAACGAGTTAAATAAGTTTCTCTCCTGATAGTAAGTTCCGTGGTTGATCATACTGCTTTAGAAATTTGTGATTTTTTATGACCTTCCATTTATAGTTAGTAATTGGAGGTGGATTAAGTGGGCCTAACTACGGCACCCTTAGGCGCCCTTATGCTGATGAGGCCTAACATCACAAAAAATACTTACATAATTATCCCTTAATTTACAATTATGTACGAAGGACTGTACAAAGTCTTAATAAATAAAATATTTGAAAGTCCGCTCCCCACTTAAATATTATATCGACCAGTCTGACACGTAAGACAACTTTCCATCGCATTGGTGTAGATCCGTTTTATGTCCCTCAATATTTTCTATCCTTTATAATGGTCTGCAGTGTATAAGGGTCACCTTGATGTTACACAGAATACTACCTCTCATAGTTATTCTTAATCTCTTCATAAGATATTCATCATAACAGCCCATTAATGTCTCACTGCAAGCACGGGCCTCCTCCCGTGACGGAGTGATACTTGGCCAACTAATACCACGCTGGCCAGACAGATTGGTTTAGGGTTTAATTTCAAGTTTTCCTTCTTTTTATTTCGTTAAGATAATATTCACGAATAGTCCCTTAATCGGTTTTTACGACACCCATGTGATGAGATAAGGTGGTGACATATTGTATTCTTACTCCGTCACCACACGGAGGTATTGTGTATTAGTATTGATTACACATATATTTATACGTATATTTTACCAAACATATAGACGTTTGTGTGATTATACATAAGTCGAATAAAAAGAAAAACAAGTCACAGTTTACCATAACAACGCTATACGTATCGCATTACAAAATCCATCATCCATAAAACATCCAAACTTTAAATAAGAAAAGAGAAAAAAAAAACCGCTACACATCTCCATGGAGGCAATAAATATTATTAGATAAATATGTATCAATGTCCCATGTCATGACGACGTTGTTTCGATAAAAATGGCGTCTTGGGGTGGGAATTCAAAATAGTTTGCGAGCTAAAAGCAAAGGGCTTTTGAGTTGAGCTTCGTATCTTCAAAGAAATTCCCGCGCCTTTGTATTACGTGACTATATGTCGTTACGCGTCATTTCTAAATATGATATTTTATCTTTGATACGTATGTAAACGTGACTTGTTATAAGTACCGGAATCGTGTCAAAATTTCTACTTTACTAAATAGTTTACACTTTTTCATACGAGTAATGACTAGCCCCCTTACTCATAAACGCCTTTTAAATTTGATCACTGTTTAGCAAGATTTTTATTTGTAAAATCAACCTTATACCAAACAAAACCGTAAGAATTTAAGCTAATCAATCGACTAAAATTTAAGAGGCGTTTATTAGTAAGGGGGTAGATGAATAAGTTGCTTGTCTTATGGTAAGCTCCAGGTTGGTCCATACCTATACCTTTATAACTATCGCGTTTCATTACTATGAATATAATATGGCCAGTTAGCTTGCGACCACGGCCAGTGCAACCTGTGCCAAAACGTCAAGTAAAAATAAGGTAAATAAAATGCGCGTAAATATCCCGTTTATATACTTTTCATACCTATACCGTTAACTCTGTCTGTTCTGTTAGTTTTGACAAGTTAAAGATATAATTCTAAAACTTCTTTGGAATCGTCAAATATGGACCAAGGAAACGGATCCATTGATCTTAGTGTTTTGCAAATATAGAGCAAAAACGCCGGATCTTAGCTCGTTACCCACTTACTGGCCCTATAATTTGTCTAGCTTCTATAACTTTTAACTTACATGTAGTTTGTAACATTTGCAGGCTACTGTTTGGAGATGGATTAAGTAGGGTTAGCAGTGATACCAACCTAGTCGACCTTTTCCTGATGATGCATACCATCATAAAAAAACTTACATAAGGAAAAAAGGTAAAATAATGCATACAATGGTACTGCTAAAATAGAATTTGGATTATGGTCTGTTTTTGTAAAGTCACGTTTTTAATTAAATAGAATTTGTAGGCCGTGAACGTAACATTATGCAAGTCACATTTTCACATGTGACTTGATTAAGTTTATAGCTGTTACATATAACTTGCAAATGGCGCCCAACATGGGGCCTAGAAATACGTCGTTCTAGACTAAATTGTAGACCTTACATTTGTCTTTTGTTTAGTATTGAAGTGTCAGAATAGAATACAAAAAACCTAAAAAAAAAGATATAACTTGACACAAATAGATAAATTGAGGCCTCGCTATAATTTATGTGCGGAAAATAAATCTGTAAGCGGATACAAGTTTATCCGTCCTTTCAAAATAAGGGAACAGCGGTAGGACCGCCGCGCTCGGAAGTCGGATGACGAATGTCCACATCTTTGCCTTGGGACGGGTTATATAATGCGTAAAATTACTGTCTTCAACTATCTTCATATGTTTCGTGTGTAACGTTTTCTTCTGATATACCTTTATTTATTTAAGCGGGTATAAATCACTTTTGGGATGCACATATATTTTTGGCGTAGACGTTGTGCGGTAAATGCCGTTTTATTTGAAGCCTTCCAGCTGCTGGATTTATTGCCTTTTTGATTTTGGGTTTATTTTGTGTCTTTAATGTTTGTTGGTGTTTAGGTTCGACGTGGAATTTATTTACTTGATATTTTATTTATAAGTAACGTTTTTAGTGTCATTTAATTGGAGTTTATTGAGAGTCATTTTGGAATGACTAAAGGTTGCTGTTAAGGAATACATTCCTTTAACATAACCTCAGTATAGAATATTTTTTGAGCTCTCGAAATGGACAACCCATTTGATTGCCCATCAGTGGGTGAATAAAGCTTCTGATCTTTTTGGTTTTTATTTGTATATTTTACATTTTCATCATAATAATCATGTAAATGTAAACATGTCTATTTACTCATGTTATTGTTAACCCTTGTACTGTTGTTAAAAATGTAAATAAATAGAAACCCATATACTAGAACAGTGATATAAGGCTGTTCGCAACAAAACGCAAGACTAATGCACTTCGTCTTTAGTTCTTAGTCCTAAGTGTTGTAGCGCATTCTCTAGCTTCCTGCTGAGACAATATCTTAAACATGCACAGCGGCCACGTGCGAACCACTCCACTTTAATTAAGACCCGATTAAACTTGTACACCGGACTTCACAAGAATTCATTCGTCCGTGCGTTCTTGGCGCCCAACATGGGACCACTTTATTAATCTACGTCTACCCGTTGCATTCTTTTAATATAAAACTGTTGCTTATAAAAGCCTTTGAAATTACCTCCGAGGTACCGTAATAAATAAAATATGTTTGCTATTTTGTTTTATAAGGGGTAAAGTACGGTGAATTTATTACCCACTTTTCTGTTATCTAGAAGCACCCGCTGAGATATTCGAGCATGTGGAAAGTACACCGGTCACGTACGGATTTATCGTGTTTAATTAACTGGTGATTAAAGTTCAAAATGGACTCTAGACGGACTTTTTAGTATGAAATTGAGCATTTTAAAGCACTTTATGCCTCGCAATGAATACTAAGTTTAAGACCTGTTTGAATCTAAACTAGGTAACATTTTATTAACCTTATTATGCAGGCTATTTTAAGTTCAGCAGGTTTGGGTAAAATAAGGTTAAGAGGTAATAAAGTTAATGTAGAAAGGTATTTTTAAGGTCTGTTTTATTTAATTAACTTTCTGTGTTCAAGAATAGACTGAGAATAGAGCTTTTTATAAACTAACTCGTTTTCTTAAAGTGGTTGATGATTTAAACTTGAAACTCGTCTTATAAAAAGTCTTTACTAGCTGATGCTGCGGCTTCACCCGCGTGGATGCGTAGCCTAAATGTTATTCTACACCCTAAACTACCAATATTCCAAATTTTATCAAAATCCGTTCATTTTTTTTGCGTGAAAGAGTAACAAGCATCCATCCATACATCCTCACAAACTTTCGCATTTATAATATTAGTAGGATACAATCGTAAATGTAACTAAAGTCTAAAATTCACCCTGATGCTCTATTATGAACTGAAAAACTTTTTTTAAAGTCCTAAATATACTACATACTGTATATGTATATAAAGTGTTTTTAATTTATTTTAAGTCAATCATCAAAAACTGGCGTAAAATTAAAGTTAGTACAAGTAAAACGCAACTTGCAATATTCTGTTATAACACAATAACGAATAATACCTTTTTTTTGTATGATGAGAGGCAAACGAGCTAGCAGGTCACCTGATGGTAAGTGATCACCGCCGCCTATGGACACCCGCAACACCAGATCAATCACAGATGCGTTGCCGATCTTTTAAAAGGGAGTACGCTCGTTTCTTGAAACTCCCTAAGTCTTAATGGTCCGGAAAAAAAGTAATTTAAAATATTGTGACAACACAAATGCTTGCGTGACTTTCCTCTGTCGGTTATCGTAGTAGAATGTTGAGTGATGGATATCCAACGTCAAAACCATTTATAACTTTTATTTTCTAATTAATTATAATTAAACAAAAATTAGTTCGAATCGAATAATTAGATAAGCTCACAACGAAATTCGTGCTGCTAAAAATTGTAAATAAAGTCAAATTGCTAAATTGAAAAGAGGCCTATGTTCCTTATATCCTTTTCTATCTCTTATTAACCATCAAGTCATCAACAAAAATGATAGTAGTTTACCAAACATTATAACATAATTTAATTAACATTTTTGAGTTTGACTTTGAAAAAAGAAATAACGATCTTCATAATATTCACGATACAATAATTCAAAAGGCACTACAAAGAGAGTGAATGGCCTCCTGTTCAAGATATATTTATCGTTTGCCTAATTAGCCATTAGGAGGTCCCTTTTTCCTGAGAAAGCAATTAATTTACAATTATGTACGAAGGGCTGTACAAAGTCTTATTAAATAAAATGTTTGAAAGTCCGCTCCCCACATTAATTTGAAGCAATTTCTTTCTTTAGAAGAATTCTTTAATTATCAAAGATTTACTTTTTGTTGAAAGATGTTTGACACGTGCTTACACCTTGATACTTCCATAACTTAAATATTGATAATAATTGTGGTTCTCTTAAAAAAAAAATTAAATATAAACATTAGATTAGGTACTATAGTATTTGTACATATTGATTATTAACTTAAGAAAATATAATGTCACCACTCGTGTCTTGTATGTACTTACATAGCAGAGAAATAAAATATGTCTAGACATTGGCCTTTACATCCTATAAGGGACGAAACAGCTTAATAATTGAGAAACTGCTTGTTAAATGTGACACAGAACCAAATGCTTACCATTCCATCTCGCAAGCAGTATAAGGGTTGTAGCAGATATATCAAAACGTAAACGGATCGGCATCGTATCAACTCGATCCGTTCAGTATTATTTGTATGAAACTCCTTACTGCAACGCACACTATTTGGAATCGTAACGTAATCGGATTTTTGACGTTTGACACCGAGGAAAAAGGCGAGGACACCGAGGAAAAAGGCGAGGCGGTGCCGTTCCGTTTACGTTACGTTATATCTGCTATAACTCTAAGCCTAATTTTACATGGCTGAGGCAAGACACTGCAAATCACACTTTAATCACTTGATACTACCTCACTTCATAAAACTAAGTGATTCAAGTAATTTACTTACATAATTACGTAGTCGCTAAAATAATTTTCTCGTTATACATATAGATCGTAGTGAATATAAAATGTTCAATCATGATCTTTAAGATCACTAACGGGCCTCTGAAGAGTCAGCCTTAAGGTTGATATTTGAATTTTTAATAAAGAAACTTCAACACAGCTTTTATGATAAAAATGTTCGTCAAATACATACCTAAACGCTTGAAAAAGCAAAGAATGTGTTAATAAAGTTACTTATTATAAATATTAATATATTCTTAGCATAATATTATCGTTATCATGGCAGCTTATGTACTAAATCTCCATGTATAGAGAATGTAAAAGTGTGGGAGGGAAATAATGGCAGGCCTTTAACGAGTTTAAATTAGACATTGACCTCCAGTCGATGAATACAAGTGAGTTCACTAATATTCATTATTTATACAGATAGATGGATGTTGTCAGTTTAAGCTTTACGTTAAAATTTGTAACTTAGGCTGACTTGGTCATAAATGACCACAAGCCTCTAAATAAAAAAAAGATAATAAAAAAAAATTTGTAACTTCTAGTCAACCGGGCAGGGGCCAGTAAAAGATGAGAAATTGTATTTCTGACTAAAATGTACATGATAAAATGGATCGATTTATTATTGTTACTATTTTATGACAAGTCATAATGTATTATTAGACCACCATATTCACGACACAAGAACTCAAAAGACACTGCAAGGAGAGTCAATGGCCTCCTGTTCAAGATATATTTATCGTTTGCCTAATTAGCCATTAGAAGGTGACTTTTTCCTGAGGTCTCCTTTTTTTTACAAATAAAGATAAAAATAAGTTCATAGCAGAAGGAAACTTCTGCTATGTAGGTACTTCTTTATTCCAGACCAATACAAAAATCATGTTCATTCACACAAAGATTTGCATTAAGCGGGAATCGAACAAGACCTCTGCGAAGCAGTCATGTTATATAACCACTACGCCATAGATGTCGTCGAGAATATCCGTATACGTAACGAAACGTAGTGTAAATACAAACTATAGCTAAGTATACAAACTGTTTACAAAGAGAAAAAGTATCAAGATAATATAGGATTCTCAGCGCACAAGGTTTCAATCGTAGCCGTATTTAATTAAGCACACCCCATGGGGTTTTACCCTGTTACGGTGATACGTCGTGATTTTATTTTACTTTACTCACTCAGTCTATCAGAGTAAATACATAGTAGCCTTTCTGTGCTAACTTAGATGTTTTAACGGATATCGGAATACGGTTTTATAGTTAGTATGTATTTTATCTATTGTTTTTATAATTTTTAATTAAGTATTTCTGCTGTTGTATCCCACAACATCCTGTGATCCTAGTGCGGAGTCTAGCAATAGTATTGTAAAGTAGGTATAATAATCATCAACAATAATAACATTCAACATCTCCGTGTGGTGACTACTGGTGACGGAGTAAGAATACAATATGTCACCACCCCATCTCATCCCATGGGTGTCGTAAAAACCGACTAAGGGGCTATTCGTGAATATTAAATATTTTAATGAAATAAAAATAAATGAAATTAAACCCTATACCAATCCGTCTGGACAGCAGCGTGGTATTAGAAGGCCAAGTATCCCTCCGTCATAGGAGGAGGCCTGTTCCTGCAGTGGGACCAAGTGGGACATTAATGGGCTGTTATGATTTCAGCACCAGTCTCATCAAATCACTTGTAGGATACGTATACAAATATTTGTGCCATGCATAAATGAATGTTCTGAGTTATTCTTGTTGTAGTACTGTACTCCCTTATTCATATACGGCTGAACTTGACAACATTGTGATGTAAAGTTCAAGTTCAATTAACAAATACTTACACAGACGAGAACCACCTTCAGTTACCCAGTAGACAAAGCCACTATTAATAAAACCAATCGACCGCCAATTCTACATCTAAAAGTCTATTTAAACTACAATTGTATAGAAAACCTAACACAAAACAACTATAACACAGTACAACCAGTAGTCTATCTGAGCGGTACGTAAACATGCGATAGGGCTGCCCACCTCCAGCTTTTTAATTGCATTTACCTACTTTCCCGCTCGTTACTGCGGCACAGTCGCGACTGTTCACTCTGCAAAGCCACCGCTATCGTGAACGTGTAGGTATAACTCGGGTTTCGTCCGTTTCTATGAAGTCGAAATACTGTATATATTTGTACTATGACAAAAGAGCCGTTTTCAATAAAAATAAAATAACATTTCTTCGTCCAACTACGTCTAAATTACTCTCTATTAAGGTCCGTCCCTCAGTTTTTTCTCCTATTCAAATTGATTTGCATCGTCTGTTGGAGTTGCCCAGGGGAAACTAGGAAGATTAATTTAGACTGTGGTTTTGTTAGATATGAATTATTGTTAGCCTATGGTGCCCGTACAATAGATAGGCTAGATTCGACCTGGGATAAACGCTGTAAAGTTGTTTGATACAGTAGTTTTTACTATCGTAGTGAAGATCTCTATGCAGAACATTATTAACTTTCTAATTAGCATAACAACTCCAGAGTTACTAATGCAATTTGGTTAATATGGGTGATATATAGAAATTTCGTAATTAATTGTTGTGATAAAACAATTAATCTAAAAGAATTTACATGGCACAATACAACGCGATTTTTTTAGAGCTGTGGCGTTTGTCTCTGTCGATCTATAATTTTAACTGTAGTTTAAATTTTAAGTTGATTGTAAACGAAGATTTCAAACAATTTGTGATAAATTTTATGAAATAAAGCAATTCGAAATTAGAATTTTAAAGGACACCTTAAAGGACACCTCCATAGAAAGATTGTTCTAAAAATAATTATGTTCTGAGGTAGTAAACATTAAAAAAATAAAGGCATTTCTAAACCCAGAACAAGAAGCTTGTTGTAACTACAGTCGCTAATAATATGCATGTCTGGAACTATCGATTAGCTCGATATTGATGAGAGGAAGCACTACAGACTTATCTAATATTTTAAGGGGCCATAAGAGAGTTAAACGCTCGCTAATTCGCCCTTGAAGAAACTAGCTCAGCATAGTATATTATATCACTACAGATGTTAATCTACGACTATATTTACTCGTAGTTAGCATTGTTTAAGAATATTAACATCATAACAGCCCAAAAATGTCCCACTGCAGAGACGGGCGGAAGGATACTTGGCCTACTAATTCCACGCTGGCCAGACGGATTGGTATAGGGTTTCATTTCAAGTTTTCCTTCTTTTTGTTTTGTAAAGATAATATTTACGGATTGTCCCTTAGTCAGTTTTAACAACACCCATGTGATAAGATGTGGTGGTGACATATTGTATTCTTACTCAGTCACCATACGGAGAGAATATGTTTAAGAATATACTCCCTAAAAATATCGTTACCAGATTGTAAATGTTCTTCAAGTATAGAACAATGACGTAATCAGAAAATCGTATAAATAAAGTAATAAAAACTCAACTAATATAAATAAAAATCGCAATCGAATCGTTAATCGAAATAGGTAGAACTTCGTCTAGGAACTATTCCACTAACTAACTCTGCTTTGTAAAGCCATTTGTATAGAAAGTCTATTGTTAAACATGGAATAACAATTTATCTAGAATAGAAATAACTACAGGAATATCAGGGGTCAACTAAACAATGGAACGCGGGAGATAAAGCCACGTAGTTTTATTTACATAGACGATCTGAATATATAAATATGCCAGCCTCTTTTAAAAGAAAATAGAAGGCATATTTGTTAATCGATATTTCTTTGTGTATAGTGGTGTTTGAGAAGGAATATAAATAAATAAATATTCCTCACACATTCAGACAACGCCATCTAGTCCAAACTAAGCAGAGCTTGTACTAGGCATACTAGACAACGGATAAACATACTTAAATACTTTTTTTTGTAAATACGTACATATTATACACAGAAAACACCCAGACAAATGCAAACAATCATGTTCATGCGCACGAAAATTTGCATTGAGCGGGAATCGAACTGGAGACCTCTGCGTAGTAGTCATGTTATATAACCACTACGCCATAGTGGTCGTCAAAATATACAATGTATCCTTATTTTATCCTGTGAGTGTCGTAGAAGAGCAGGAAAAATTATCATAAAAAATCTTATTCAAAAGCTTATGGCCAAAGCACTATTTGATTAAGTTATCGAAAGTTTGTTACACAATTTGATGGTTCGGCACAGAAAAGAATATTGACATAAAACGTATACGAAAGTAAAGTAGACGCCCATCACTGCAACGGGACAATAACAATGGATTATTATAAAGAACTAGCAAGCAATCAGTAGAGTACACGAAAAAAACCCCGAAATCATCACAAATTTTATTATGAACAATATAATTTCATTAGTGTAATATTTTATCCAGTATAACCTTATTCGGCGGCGCGCCCGAGCCTTATCCAAATCGAAATACAAGCTAAATCGGATTTAGTAGCACTAAACAATCACATAGAAGGAAATGACTACCCGATTATCCTTATTTATTGAGAATACGATTGCAAGTTACATATATACGTTTGTATGTATAGAATTGGAGAGTAATCAAACCAATATTTAGTTGTTGGAGATTGGTATGTATAATACGCTCACTGATTCATGGAAACGTCTCTGTAGTACCTGTAGTACAAGCTCTGTTTAATTTGAGACTAAATGGCGTTGTGTGAATCCTACTAATATTATAAATGGGAAAGATTGTGAGAATGGATGGATGGATGAATGTTTCTTACTCTTTCGCGCAAAAACTACTGAACGGATTTTAATGAAATTTACAATATAGGTAGTTTTGGGTGTAGAATAACATTTAGGGTACCTATACCACTCGGGTGAAGCCGCGGGCATCAGCTAATATGGAATAAATTATTACTGAATTAAATTAGGTGTAAATAATATTAATTCTAATTTAATAGCTGTAGCACATAGCCACACATATCACATACCAGGATTAAAAAATTAACTTTGTAATTATTTTTTATGTTCTTATCCATTTAGATTAAACTATAAAGGAGAATGAAACCTTCACTAAGAGTTTTGGGCCAAGATTATACAGAAATGAAGTATTATCAATTAATATCTTCACACTTATTAGTCTCGTGCTAAATTTTTTGTTAGTTTTGGCAATCTGAAATCCAAGATAATTTTTTTTTTGAAGGAGATAGAAACTTCTGGGCTAAAGCCTGTACATTACTGTACAGAGTAAGGATATGCCCTAAAAATCTTTTCTATTTTTTTCAAGTTCGAATCTTAATAAAATTGAGTAATTTTATTATTATTTTATAAAAAATAGAAAAGATTTTTAGGGCATATCCTGACTCTGTACAGTAATGTACAGGCTTTAGCCCAGAAGTTTCCATCTCCTTTTCGTAATTAGTACTGTATCTATATACCAAAGAAATAAATGGTTTGCTATCATTAAATGAAACTGATTAAGATACTTACTTTAAAAAAAATCTTTAAACATACCGAAGTTTCTATCGACGAGTATTACTCAAAAACATGTCGAATGTTTTATAGCAAACAGTTCTGTACAATCCATCTAACTATTCGTCATATACTTGTCCCCTTAATGCGATTCTAACTCTATTAGCTGTCTGTCCCTTTGTATCGGGGCCCAGGTGTACACTCAATTGTTTCTTTATAAACGTTTACACTGGTACAACTGGACACTCCCTTAAGACTGCTTTAACTAGATTCTTATTGTTTATTTGTTGTCCGTTTTATTAGACATTGTCTTAATTTTTTTTACGGGTTGTCTTTTTTTGGTAACTGTTTTAACTGTGATAAATGATAGTTTTTAACGAAAGGTTTTTTTTTTAAAGAGAACTTGCATGAATTGATTGCGTTGCCGCGCGAACTTTTACTGACATTAAATAACGAACACAGACTATCATCATCATCATAACAGCCCATTAATGTCCCACTGCAGGGACTGGCCTCTTACTATGATGGAGGGATACTTGGCCTACTAAAACCACGCTGGCCAGACGGATTGGTATAGGGTTTAATTTAAAGTTTTTCTTCTTTTTATTTCGTAAAGATAATATTCGTGAACATCGGGAGATTTAGTATAAACATCAAAAAGCTCTCGAAAGAAACTTAAGGTGAAAAGTTTGAATATCGTACCCTTTCTTTATAGTGAGATAGAAATGGTCCATCATTATAACTTTACACCTTATTATAAGTTTTTTAAGAACACTTACCGTCTTACTAATAAACATTTACACACTCGTTATAACAAGGTTATAACAAAAACGTTACTAATAAACACACTCTAGCTATACGCCTGTTATAGCGGTGGTGTAAGTTGTACGTCACTTTATACAACTGTTATTCAGTCGACAGACCTCGTATAACAAGTTCATAACTTACAATATTGTGTTGATTTATCTCTAATTATGGATTATTTACATTATTTTGACATTTTTGACGAAATGGAGAGTGAAGAACCACCAAAAAAGTAAAAACTACTAATCTCGCCATAATCCGTTTATTTTAGATGATTGTGAGTTTAAAACCAAATAAAGATTTACGAAGGCGTATGCAAAGGAAGTGGTAGATTTAATCCGTGGTGAAATGGAACAGAGTACTATAGGTCGTGTCTTTTCAAGAGAACTTCAAGTTTGTACAGCATTAAGGACATGGGCGCGACAGAAAGTGGAAGATGATGCTTCAGACATTCACGGCAGGAGTCAACAATCCGTGACGAATGTATGCCGACACGAGTTGCTATTGCACTAGCAAGGAAAGCTTACCATTTTATTCATATGCCACGAACTCTTGAAGAGGAAGTCATAGCAGAATTTCGTAATATATGTGGCTTAAGAAACGTAACAGAAGCTATTGCCTGATTGCACACATATTAAGATCAAAAAGGTTGGTAGTGACAATACTATAGAAAAGGAGTGTCTTCAATAAACGTATAAGTGGTATGCGATTCCAGCCTATTAATAAAGGACATTGTAGTACACTGGAGGGGAAGTACTCATGATTCCCGAATTTTCAGAGAAAGCCCAATACGGCAGAGATTTGAAAATGGAGAATTTAATGGTCGTTTTTGGGTGATGCAGGTTATGGACTAACAGGTTATTTGTTTACACCTGTACAAAATCCTGCTAATATTAAGCAGGAGGCCTACAATAAGATTCATATACTGACTAGAAACCCTGTAGAAAGATGCTTTGGTGTATGGAAACAGAGATTTCGATGCCTATTACACGGATTCAGTGTATCATTAGAAAATGTTAAACTGTATTTAGTTGCACTTGCAGTTCTGCACAATATTGCAATAAAAATAGGGCAAAATACAGAAATAATGGACATAACGCCCGGTGACCCCGTTTGGGACATAGACCACAAGAACTCAAAATAATGCAACTGGATAAGTTGCAAGGCAATTATTTATGAATAAACATAATTCAAATATAAATTAATGAATAAACATAATTCAAATATAATAAAGTAATATAATTAATTATTTTAAATAAAATACATTTTAGTTATCAATTTTATTTATTTTCGCTGTACGTATTACATTTTGAAGTTCTAAATTTTTCATTTTTAACTGCTGCTCTTTGCCTTGGAGTAAGTGTTCTTCTTCGGCCCACTCGTGGGACTGTGTGGTATCACATTAATCCATTTTTAAAGCTTGTTTTGTTACAAAATCACACCATACATTCGCCTATCGATATTGTCACTATTTAGTTTTCGAGGTCAACTAAATACCTTTTCTAATAAATCCCAATTTGCAAAAAGGCTTCCTCTTCTTTGCTATATATCTATAATCACTTGATTCCATTTAATGGTTATTTTTAGGAGATTGTAAATCAAAATAAACCGCGCAAACAGAATACGAAATGAAGTCTCAAATACTCAACCGTTTTGACATATTTTAAGAGACGTTCAAAAGTAATGTCAAAATCTGCTAATGTACTAATATGTAAAAGTGTGTAAAATTATGCGTTTATTACGATTTCTAAGTCGAATTTCAACATTAGGGTATTATATTAATATTCTTTATGACATATTAATTTATTTAATATTTTTACAATAAGAATGAATAGGTAAAAATATGAAACTAATTTAATGACACTTTTTAATATATTACTATTTAGAATGTTTCTGACAGTATTGCCAGTGGTCAGTGTCATGGGGGAGTCAACTCTGTTCTACACATTGTTACACATGTTTCTATTAGGGCTGTTAGTCACGACAGAGAGAAAAGATGAAATAGAAAATGTTATGTCATTTCCTAGCAACCACCTAATACTTGTTTATATGGAGCTGTCAACAGTCAACACTACAAGAAAAGAAACCGTTTATTTTGTAAATTCCTAAATATCTTGTAAATAAATAAAAAATCTCGATAAATAACAAGTTTATCCTGAATTAAAAACGTTGCACGAGCATCCTATTCCTTAGTTGAAGTGTTTTTGTGAAATTGCATCCTATTCCTTAGTTGAAGTGTTTTTGTGAAATTGAACGTTATTGACTCCAGTTCTGAGAAAGTGACTCCTATAGGGTTTTTGTTATGTTACAATGAGTTTCAATGTAGAGAAGAATGTTTCAATAAAGAATGTGAATATTTTTTATTATGAATATTATTTACATAAATAAATTGTAAAAGAAATGAAGTTTTTTATTATCAAATCCAACTCTAAATACAGTCATCCTAATTTAAACCTTCAACAAAATAAACAAATAGATATATTATATAACGCCCTAATAATGTAGGGCGTAATATAATATATCTCTTTGTTTTTATTAAATAAAAAAAATAATACAATTTCCCGCGCTGCTGATTTTAACCGCAGTTTTGGCTCCCGATAGATGGCGCCGCACGCTTAGGAAAAGTTTCCTCACGAATTTTATATGAAGTTGACATTCTTCTCCTTTGAGTATAATTGTTCTGTGGTCATAACTATTTAATAGTTACCCAATGCTTATACCTCGTTTATTATAGGCCGACCGTTTAACTCAGACCCCGCCTGCGGTAATAGAGGTGCGCGGGGGGCGAGGACAAAGGAGAGAGCTATCTCTTGATTTTATGCCAAAACGGCGCCATCTCAGATACTGTGACCCGAACTACATTACATCACAAAACAGCTCTAATTTTTAGCTAGCTTATTTTTATGAAATAAAAAGAAGGAAAAATTAAAATTATACCCTAAACCAATCGAAATACCTGGAGAGGTTGTTTTATTTTTCTGGTCAGGCTTTAAATTGTGTAATAATTTAGATTGCATATTTTTTTCTAAGAAAGTACTAGTTTTAGTGCCAAGATGACGCCACCATCTTTGACATTTGTAAATTGTATAGAAGACGGACTAGCATACTGCACTAGTGTCATACTGACATACTGACTAGGTGTCCGTTATGGTAGCGTGTAAAAATAAAAAAAAGCATTATCTGTAAACATTTTCTAAGATTGATTCTTACAAATTAATATGTTTAAATCATACCTGTTTTAATGTAAACTGTGATTATTGTAATGTGATTATACTGTGATTTTAATATACAGGGTGGCTCATTCAAAGGGGTCAGTATGGGAAAGTCTTAAATTATAAGTCATACGATGTTTTGTTCTTAGGAACCATGACACCGATTTTGATAAAAAGAAAAACTGCATTCATACATTTGAAAAAGATACTGTACCCAGCCGGGAATCGAACCCGGTTGTTTTCCAAAAATAAACTTATACTTTTTTTTATTTAAATACCGATTCTGTAGGTCATAAGCAGTAAATGTCTCTAAGAAACACTATGTCTAAAATGAATAAAATGCATATTATGGATTTTTTTTAAATTTAAACAAATATTAAATAACTATTTTTATCATATTTAAATAAATATATTTTAAAATACCTGTGTCACGTTCAAACGTTTTAATATACCTATTTAGTAACTGATTAAAGCTTTCCATAACTTATGGGCGTTTATGGGGCTAACCAGCACCGTCAATTGAAAAAAATCGTAATTCGTGAATAGGATTAATAATGCAAAATGTTGTCTACAAAGTCGTTAGAAAAGGCAACAGAGTTTTGTCTAACACATTCTGATCACTTTAAATAGTTTTAATTTGATAAATATTTTATTTAAAACAAACATGTCCGTTTCATTTTCGCATGAGAATTTTAAGTAATTGTCTTTGATTCGTAGTACTTATTTCTCATCTTAGTCTTTAGTCAGTGTATAACGCGACATCATATTTCTTTAAATTTATAGTCAGGAATAAAAAATAGAATATAACTATCGTGGCTGACACCGACTCCAAAAATAACAATAATATTACATTATTTGTAATAATTTGATTATATTTTAAAGAATCTTCAAATAAATATATTTGTAGACTCTTCAAGAAATATCCTTAACAATACTTTTTACAATAATTAAAAGAACCTTTTCTTTAGATTATAATTAAGTAAAAAGAATGTCTGATTTAATGTTGCAAAACAAAAATACAACTAATTATTTTTTACTTTTTAGTGCAATTTTTGTCTTTGAAGTCGGTTTTTTTTTGTAAAAACTTATTTTATTTGACATAGTAAACAACTCGATATAGCTCTTGTGTACGCTACCATAACGGACACCGCTACCCCGCCTCCTCGTCCCTTTCATACCGCAGGCGGGGACTGAGATAAACGGTCGGCCTATAGTCAAGTAGTGTATAAACAGCTATTACGCTCCTATTCAATGAATAAGTATTTATGTGTATAACGACTGTATAAGAATTTTTTTATTAGTAAGACAGTTAGATATTAAATCTTATGCCATAGATGTTGTGTAAAATTCAAGACAGTTCTTTGTTCGATTTTCAAATTATTATGTTGAGCCAAAATATACTCCATGTAGTGACGGAGTAAGAATACAATATGGCACCACCCCATCTCGTCCCCATGGGTGTCGTAAAAACCGACTAAGGGACTTTCCGCGAATATTATCTTTACGATATAAAAAGAAGAAAAACTTTAAATTAAACCCTATACCAATCCGTCTGGTCAGCGTGGTTTTAGTTGGCCAAGTATCCCTCCGTCACGGGAGGAGGCCCGACCCTGCAGTGGGACATTAATGGGCTGTTATGATGAAAAAAAAAAGAATTTGGCATATTATGTTCCTTATAAATTAACATCTAGGTACCTAGATGCCGTTATGTAAGTAAGCCTACAACACTTACTTTTGAACTGTAGCATTATTTACGCATTTGCACAAAGCCATGGATTTAAATACCTTCAAAAGTTCCCAACACATACAAATATGACCCTTATTACATTCATTTATGTATAATAGCGGTGCCCTCAAATCCATTGAAAAGTTTCTATGAAAACCATTTAAATCGTATTTCACAATAGATTTGGGAATGCATTCAAAGCCGGCAGGCCATGTTAAAAGCAATAAACGGTGAATTTTAATAAAATCTTTCTGCGATTTCAATATGTTGTATGTTACCTACGTACCTATCTTCTTACATATGACTAGCGTCTTTGTAATGTATAATATTTTATAGTTATAGTCGTGTATCGCATTAAAGTCGTGTCGGAATAAGAATACATGGTGAATTCATGGTCATGGTTGAATTACCAATGAGCTATTTCCATGTTCTCGGGCATAATATTTTTTTTAATAAAAGGGGAATCGAACCCGTTATCTTTACGTAGCAGTCATGTCCTACAAACAGTAGTGCATGTGCGTGTGTGTAAGTATGTTTTTGCGTATTAAGCGCCGATTACACTACCCTACATGTAGGACACTATATCGTGTAGGGCACTACATGTTGTCTAGTGTAATCACATGTAGGCTTTTAGGACACTACATATCGGAGATTGGCGCAAGATGTAGTGCACTACATGTAGGGTAGTATAATCGGCGCTTTTTTGTCTGTGCGTGTTAACGAATTCTACAATGTTATAAATTCTTTTGTTTGAGTTTACTATCTCAATCATACCCTACATTTACAATTGAAATTCGAAATCAATTCCCAGTTGAATAAGAACAAGGTCTTTTACTGAATTCAGTTTTATCCTTTAGAAAAATCTAGATCTACATTTTAATATTACCAATGCCGTCTTTGTGGGCTTTCAACACCCATTGTATAAATCCTTTGGACAGACGCTTTTATCTTTGCCTCAAAAGTAAATACGGGAGATGGAGTCCTAACGTCCTAGCATTTTCTCTTCAAGATGTTTGATAATCATCTACTGTGTTCAAATTTAAACTTTATTGCTATTATTTTAAAAACAATTTTCCAATGAGTAAAATGTAATGGGTGTTCGCGTTTATTATCTTCGATAGAGTATTTGTACGTCTTTGATTTTACTCTTATCTTTTGTTAGTCGGTTGTGTGCCTAAGTACATATTGTGTTGAAATATAACAGAATCTAAGAGTACCAGTAAGTTTGCCTAACCTGTAGCTTTCAATTTTAGATCGATAAGTGAAATAAAATGAGGGTATTTCTTAAAAATTTACTTAGCGCAATATAGTAATGGAATGGTCATGCATATAGATGCTAGCGGGAAAAAATCCGAATAATTCAAGTTGATTAAATCGGAATAATACCGAAATATACCGGAACTTTGGGATTTTTTCAACTGATCGCACTGTCACGTGATTTATTTATTTTATTATATTTATTATATTATTTATGTGCTATAAAATTTACATTATTATGTTTTTATTTATTATGTGTATAATTATAATTTATAGGTAAGTATAAATAATTGTAAATAAACTATTTATGCATTTTGTCTGGTACCGATAGTTTTATATTATTATTTTAGATTAGTTTAATATTCGGGCGATATATTTGACGGAAAATTCGATCGAATCTTTCACTCACTCGCGAGGAGAAAGCTCCTCCGCAAAGCATGTCCTCTCTCTCTTACCGCACCAGGCACCGCTGCCGAACAACTCGAAAATCATGTCACAACGTGAAACACTCACGTCGTGACATGAGTCGTGCAGACGGGTTCGCGCCCGTGAGGCTGCGGCCGGCGCACAAAGTTGTAGCGGCGCCGGCGCGGCGCGGCGGTGATCGATGATTGATGCAAAATACTATTTACCAGCAAATAAAACATAAAAATATTTATTAAATAAATTTTGAATAAATCCGATTTTATGAAATTTTTCCTGATTTTTTCCGGTATTATTCCGTATTAATCAGAAGTTTTGCAACTATCATGCATGAACTAAACATGGCTAGTAGTGTAAACTGGCCGACACGTCGAGTGTCTCAAGGAAATAATTGAGTATTTACCAAATATTCGTCTTAATACCCGTAAATATAAGTAAATAATGAAAAGCAAAAGTTTCATATCGATTAACTAAAGCAAATAGACTTTTGCAATAATATAAAATATAATGCTTTCAAAATGCACTTAAAATAGTACACAACAATATGTAATACATAAATCTGTTGTTCAGACAGCCGGTGCGAGTCAATTTACTCCACATCTGAGACCAGGATAACCGGCTTTGTTCACTCGCATTTTTATTGTTTTAATGCATGTAGTTTAAGTTCTAGGATTAGCGACTAAATAGTTATTTGAAAGCTTAGCTGAAGAGAGTAGTAGGAGATGCGTGTTCTTTGTATTGGTGTAAGATTGAGTTCAGGTTGACGAAAATAGAAGTTTAGCTCTTGTGAAGTGACAGTTGATTGTTCAATTGTTTAAAATTATATTTTAAAGGGTAGGGACTTGAGCTCTGGCATAGCTAACGTCCATTAATAATTATCATCATTTAAGCCGCTTGATTGCCCGCCATCTTAAGGCAATAATAAAATAGAATTAGAAATCTATTTATCAATGTATTTAACAAGGCTATAATTTTATTAAAATTTTATTTTTTCGTTAAATTTCGTTGGAAATTAAAATCTGTATGGCTTTCATTCACCTTTACTCTATAACTCATCCTAACCAAGAGATACCTTAATGACCCTTACCTTCTCTTTCTTCTTCTCGTAATCCTCGATTTTTTAGATACTCGTCCTTGTTTTTCTGTACCTTTTTATTAGGCCAATGAACTTATTAATGTACACACAGCAACACATCAAGTTAAACATTTTCATTTGAAATTGTGTTTTATTTCAAGGTATTAAGGTACATGAGTGTCTAGCTTGATTAGTTGCTGTGTGTACGAGTACTGCATGCAGCTTTTGATATGTTTCCCTTACTTCTGTAGTGGTGTATGTGTGCATGTACAATATAAGTACCTACATGCACTTCTTTATTAATAATAGTGCATGTACTTATATTGTACATGCACACATACACCACTACAGAAGTAAGGGAAACATATAATATAAGGGGAACTTATACGTCAAATAGTTTTATATATAGTGCACACAGTTCAATAAAGTGCTTATCGATAATTTACTTCTTTTTTAATGAAAAATGAAAATGAAAATGAAAATGAAAAAATATTTTATTTCATATAAGTCAAATCAATGACACTTATGAACGTCGGAGTTTTTATAGTGATCACAGCACGTCTAACTTAACGGCTAAGTTTACTGAGGGTTCGGAACACTACCATGACAGAGAAGACACCCACAAGAAACTCTGCTGGGTTCCTATCGCTCTTTTAGGTGATCACTTCACAAATATTTTATTAAGAAAACAGGACAATTCAGATCCAGGCATTTTTATCGTTTAAGTAATCCTTTACACTGTAATATGATTTAAATTTATTAATTGACAATTCTTTAACTTCCATAGGGAGCTTATTATAATAAGCTCCCTATGGTATTGTATTCGTTTATAAAAACGAATACCATTACCAGCGAAAGAATTACTTATTTTATGAAGCCTTGTGTGGAGAACAGCAAGTTTATTTTTATTTCTTGTATTAACATTGTGTATATCACTCATTTTTTTATATTTGTTTATATTTTTGTGTACATACATTAGATTTTCGAATATATACTGGCAATGCACAGTCATAATCTTAATCACTTTAAATTTGTCTCTAAGAGACTCTCTTGGGCCCATATTATATATACAACGTACCGCTCTTTTTTGCAATACAAATATTGTGTTGATATCAGCCGCACTACCCCACAACAGAATACCATACGACATAACACTATGAAAGTAGCTAAAATAAACTAGCCTAGCTGTTTCTATGTCTGTTAACTGACGTTAACTGACTTCTTAGAGTATCCTTGGACAGGTCTACAACTCAATGCACTCAGCTCATGCCTTTGTACACGTACGAATAAGTGGAAGGGTACTTTGGTTTGTTGCTTTATTGGTAGGGTTGCAATAAATCGTGGTTTCATAAAAGAAAACAAAACTACTTAGAACTGACCTAAATTGTTGTAATGCAAGGACGAGACTTCTCCGGTGAAGTAAGAATTCTGCTAGGACAGATAGATATAGATTTTTATTAACCTACCATAGGAACATAGGGAGTACTTTGCCTGATGATAAAAAAAACAACAGTATGCCAACATAAGTTACCTAACAACTATCACAAGATGTCGTTGAAAGGCCATGACAAAATGATGGCATGAAAATGGTTAAATAGTGGCTTTCGTTTTATTTGTTGTTTCCATTAGTACTAGCCTAGTTAATATTTTATGTAGGTATACCTGTACCGTGTGGTGACGGAGTAAGAATATAATATGTCGCCACCCCATCTCATCCCATGGGTGTCGTAAAAACCGACTAAGGGACTATCTGTGAATATTATCTTAACGAATTAAAAAGAACGAAATCTTGAAATTAAACCTTGTTCCAATCCGTCTGGCCAGTGTGGTATTAGTAGGCCAAGTATCCCTCCGTCACGGGAGGAGACCCGTCCCTGCAGTGGGACATTAATAGGCTGTTACGATGATGATACCTGTACCTGTGATACCTTACATCAGCCTAGTGCTTCTATGCCCAATCCTTAATGCCTTAACCATTGAAGTACCTATTAAATAAAATTGATCCATAAATTTTATCTCAGTACATTTATTTCTAATAAAGGTCCTTAATTAAACTATCTAAAACTCATACTTAAACATACATTGTATCGAAATAAAATAAACGGTCTGTGAGACAAAACGATATCCTTAGTTTTTATATCTAAACTATTAACTGGGACGTAAACTGGGATCCGGATAAACAGGCCATGCCATTATGAGAATGAGCGCTGCCATAGACCTTGAAATGTCTACAGAAGGCAGTATTATTTTCCTTTGTTATAAGTTATAGTCAAACATCTTTATTACTTTGGTTTTAAAGTAAACATAATATTAGTGAATAGAAAATATCTGTCAAAGTACCACCACTTTTGCAGATTACAGATAACCTTTAATAAGATTCGCAACGCGTTTAGCCATCGGACCCTTAAGAATCTGCAAACCTATTTAAACCTTGAGGTAACAATCTGAGAATCCATAATATTACAATCCGATTATAATCTGCAAGGTATTCAAAGCCAGCCAAGAGATTACTAACACTAATAAACTAAGTATATAAAAGAGAAATTATCCGTGTGGTGACGGAGTAAGAATACAATATGTCACCACCCCATCTCACCCCATAGGTGTCGTAAAAACCGACTAAGGGACTTATCATGAATATTATCTTTACGAAATAAAAAGAAGGAAAACTTGAAATTAAACCCTATACCAATCCGTGTGGCCAGAGTAGTATTAGTAGGCCAAGTATCCCTCCGTCATGGGAGGAGGCCCGTCCCTGAAGTGGGACATTAATGGGATGTTAAGATACAAGAGAAAGAATACTCAATAGGTTCCCATACCTGCAATGCGACATTTATACACTATCACAAATATTTTCGATTGCCCATGTCTGTTTGTTTGTAGTACTCATGTCACAGATGCGGGATATTGTGGACAGTCTCAGTAGGGAATGTTCCAATGACCTAGTAGTTCCTTTCTTTCGTACGAGGTTTACTTCCAACTAGTTCTTTTGTCACATTTGTCTCAAATTTTCGTCTCGGTTTTTCCTCCTTGTATACGACGGAACGGTTCCAAGAAGTTTTTAGACTAAGTAGTTTGAAATAGAAACACATTTGGACAATTTTTAGGTAACTGTTGCGATGTAGGGCGTTTGAATATCTACAGATAGCGCGCGAGTTGAATGCAGTCGGGGTCTGAGGTAAAGGGCGGGAGCATCTCCCCCCGCTATCCGCACGCCCCACCTCACGCGCCTGCAGTGTAGTGCTGTGCCATCCTTGTCAACTATCGTACGTTTGCCGTGTTATTGTGTTAATAGTAATACTGAAGTTCCCGTGTTATTTTTTTATTCCGTTTTGTGAAATGATTATTAAAACATGTGATAATTATGATATTGTTTTTTTTCACCATGTTAACCTAGTGTACAAAATAAAATTAAACTTAGAACATTGTTTAAATTTATCGATATGAATGTCAATTAATAATTTATAATTAGGTCACAGCACTACCGCATTCCTAAGCTCTGCATTCAACTTGCGCGCTATCTGTAGATGTTGTCATTGTGCTAATACTACAAATAAAATAGGATTAAGTGCGATAGTAGGCATCTCGCTACTGAATCGTTTTATATTGTCGTTAATGACAACATGCTTCTTCGTCGTAGTAGCAAATGTGATTTTTCAGTCTGATAGATTCAAATGCCTCGGTGGTAAGGTTAACATAATTCACAATTATTTGTGCGAACCAGATGTACTTCTCCTAAGAAAACAATCATTTTAAGAACCGTTTGTAAACAAAGGTTTCTTTTTAACAGAAAAATATTGAATTGATCATTTCATTAATAAATAAAAGGCAAAATAATAATCGTTGTTTACTAGACATATCCCTAAAAGACATTGGCTACACAAAAAACACAATGTATGCAGCTTTTGGACTAAATGTAAATTACTAATCAAAATTTTTAAAACAAATTAAATATCTATGTCGGAATCACTGTCAACACAACGGCTATTTTTAAAGCGCACCAAGTTTGATAATTTACCATTATACATATTTGATAAAATTTCTTGCTTGGACCTCTTCTTGGGTGGACCAGAATTCAGCGGTATTTTTCGCTTCTGCGCACTTGTTTTTACCTGCAAATTCCTGTTCCGAGCCTTACTTGCCAGGTTCGTCTTTTTATCAATTCTTATTATATTGCTGGATCTAACAGGCATATATTGTCCCATGGGAATAAAACGACTGCAACCCATTTCAGTAATATTTACAGTCTGATTGCTGGAAGGCATTGCGATTATAGCCTTCATTGCTTGCCTGTAAAAGAATCAAATATTAATACTGAAAATGATCTGTGCGTAAATACGAATAAGAAGTACATGAAATACATATTCTCATCCAATGGACATAGAAAAAGCTAAGTTGTGAAGATCTGTAGATCAAGATGTAATTAAAAAAAACTTTCTCCTAGGCCATCCCCAAGTACTATTCCTCATCATCATTATCATTTTAACTAACTACGACGTCCACAGCTGACGACAGACCTTTTCTAAATAAGATAAGATAATGTTTATTCAGGAAACTTATGAGCTAGAATTTACATGGTATATGAATTTTACTTAATTAGTTCACTTTTATTTTAGTTACCTGAACTATACCGTATTTATCCTTACTTGATTTATTTAGTAAACAAACACCACATATTGCAAATTCACTAGTTTTTACATCAATCGCACACTTTGATATGGATGAAAATTTCTGGAAAGTAGCATTAAACGTTTATGCAATAGAAAACACGTAAATCACTTTGATTTATCCACTATCTTTCGTAAATTTTAAATAAATGTATTTTTTTCCAACATAAAATTTCACAGATAAAATTATTTTTACGATTTGACATTTGTAGATTATAGAATTTTGTCCTTGATTCCTATACATTTTTCAAAGATTAAAGACTAAAGTCTTTAGTCTGTGGTTGACACGACGCCATATATGTTTACGTTTTAGAGCAAGTCTGTTTAAATAGACAGTAGGTAAAACCTGTATTTCAGGTACTGTGTCAAATATTTCCATCATGCCTTACTCATCAAACAACCTTCCTACACTATCTTCATCATCATCATTATCATATTAGTCTATGGACGTCGTCCACTGCTGGACATAGGCTTTCTCCAAACATTTACACTATCTTGAATGAAATTAAGTATTTCCTTACCTTACGGTATCCGCTGAATTGAAATCTATTGGTCGTAAATTTTGGACGTCCTCATACATATCATTAAATTTATTAACTTCCTTTTTCAATACCACCGCTCCCTCTAAAGCGTCAGTTGATTTTTCATTCTTATCATTTAATGCCATTTAATATTTCAGTAAGAATAGTATTAATCATTTGCTTATATTAAAATATATATAAAAACAATGTTCTAAAAAATTTACGGTTTCATAATCTCAGAAATTCAGTTGCGTCACAAAATGACAGAATGAATTTTTTGCAAACTCTTTGGACAAACAGGTCGTAACTAAAAAGGCTTTTAATCCCGTCTCATTACGCTGAGAATCTGGAGCTCGAGCACTCGTAGCAACTGCAACACCAACACCCTTCGTTAGTCAAAATAATTCACAATTCTCTAAGGATTTGAGACAAATAAGATGAGATGAGTCTACATAACTCTCGTCTAGACAGACAAAGAAAAATGTCGTATTCAAAATTTAATTAATCAAAATTTCACGGTTTACTTGGGTATGTACAAATACATATTTCATGAAAATTAAGACGACCTGGTTGCTGTAACATTGTGGAACGTTACATTTCGGAAGGTTACGGCTCACGAGGGAACGATACTTAATAAGCTTTATAATTTAACACAAATCCACCCCGCCTTGAACAGGAAGACTTATTAGTGGCTGAATTTGTGCAGTGCAATATTATTTGTAAGGTTTACGATGCAACCTAGGACTGCGTCACATTGGATTTAAGGCTCTTAGGTAATATTATTTTAATACTGAGAAAACGAGCAGTGCTCTTGTAGTGATTTAACAAATTTTGGTTCACATTCATTTGCTATTTTCATCAAATGGTGTATATTTTTATAAAAATATTAGGTCTTTAACTCTTTACCCCATGGCAACACATATGAATTAGTACATCCCAAATAAATAATGATTGCCTTTAAATAGTATCATGTTTTGCGTTTGTTCAAATACATGTGGTACTGTATCGGTGGTGCCTAACCTTTTGACCAGCAGACCTACTAACTGCTAAAATATCCTAACCTGACCTCATTTATTCATATCTCAAAAATGAAGACTCATATCTCAAATATGCAAGATATCTTAAGAACAGTAAGATTCCGCTATCGTTGTTCAGCTTCAGCAAAGATCGTTTATGTTTATCAGTAAGCGTTGCTATCGCACTTCAGCAATCTCTTAGCGGATCGTATCATATCGGAAATTGAATTTCCGATTGGCTCTCGAGTGCACAGCAGACTGCCTGTAATGGATGGCCCCACGGTCCCTGTTTCGCGAACTTCATGAGGATGATAGATAGATAGAAATATTTCGAGGAGATTTTCGGAGAATGGAGGGATATTGATGTAGACCATTCTATTTTCGCGAGTGTTGGTTCTGCCGAGATCAAAGTCTGTTTAAATATAACGACGGACGAATTCGATACTGCAACAATACTGCCTTTGTGTTATTTGGTTGAAACATAATATCAGTTATTTTAAATTTGTTTTTACATCCATTTTTTTGTTTTGTTCTTCCTGTAAGTATTTCTTTTATGCCTTAAGATAGAGTAGTCCTAAAGTAATCGATATCGATTAGTCACTCCTGTGGTCGTTTACTACTGAACCTAGGCCCTCTTTAAAGGTTTTCACGTAATTCTTTCTTGTGTTTGTACCCATAATGAGAAACACCTTTTGTCGGGTCAGGATATGCACACATTTGTACTACCTATAGGTAGAGGACCGAACGTAGCAGACAGTGAAGGTGACCGCTAACGCGTTGTAAGGCGGCCTCCTTAAACCTACATCTAGGTCGTAAGTCCCAGACGCTGTTATGCAAGTGTTCCGTCCTCTATCACGCGATGGACCCGGCACCCGGACCCGCACAGAGAACCCATGGAATGCTAAGATTAGGTCTTATTTCTTACTTCAATTAATCTTTTTAAACCACGCATTCTTGAATCCCTCATATTTTCCCTGTTGCTTTTCTAAAACTACAACGAAACAAATAGAAATAGAACCTAAGTACCTTTTATTTCGTTTCTAAAACGTCAAAAGAAATATATTTCCCGCGTCAATACTAGAACGTCTCAAACCCAATTTGTCTCAGTACCCACCTATCCACATATTCTTATTACGTTATCTGTCAGTACAAACAACAAGGGATATGTGTGAGTATGTATTTGTCCAAAACTATGTTTAACGTGAATAAAAGTTTTTGGAGCTTTTTATTTTCTATGAGGCTGTTTGGATTGTCAGCTTAGCTTTTTATGCTATTGTTTTTAAATGACCATTAAAAATAAATAACATATAAAGTTTAATTGACAATAATTATGGACGTTAATAGAAAACAATGGAAAATTTAAGTGCAATAATGTTTACGAGTTTACGGTTTTTGATTCGATTTTAATTCCACGAAATGCCATGGACAAAATGAATAACATTGGACATTCTACCAGCTTAGACATTGGACATTGTTACCAGCTTTTAAGCTGGTAAACAGATCGCGTGTTTGGATTCCATGCTAGAAGCGATCTACAATAATTATCATCAGTCTGGATATGTTTTGTGTTTGTTTTTTTAATATCTGTAAAGGTATCTTATTTCCTAATGCAGGAAATATCGTTTAAAATAAAAAAAATAATATGAATTATATTACAGTAAACCTTAAAATACTGCAATATGTCTACGCTAGTATTAAATACTGAATTAATTAATAGATCGTTCAAGTTGGAAACGAACTTGCGCGCTCGTGGGAGTTCATTCGCGTTGGCTAAGTTCATTTCAGTTCATAAATACATAAGCAACAGCTAACGCAGTTGCCGATATTGTCTGGCGTGTGTTAGACGATGTTTAACTAAACTGCACTTACACTGAATATGTCGTAATATTAGTCAGTTAATTGTTGAATGCAAAGAAGGGATTTATTTAAGCATTTTATTTTAATTAGGCTTTTATAATCTTTATGTATATAATTCTGCTGTACGTGTGTATGTCATTAAACTCCTCCTAAACGGCTTGGCCGATTTAATTGAATTTTTCTGTATGCGTTTGAGTGGCGCCCTGGATGGTTTAGATTCATAAATCAGCCCGGCAGATGGCGCTGAATATCATATCCAGGACAACGTTTGACAGGTCCGCTCGTATATTTCGAAAGACGCAGCACTTTATTACAGTTACAAAAAATTATGGTTGAGTTTCTTCTCATGACTCAATCCCATAAGCGAATCTCTTCCCGTCTATCCTTGTTTTGAGCAAAGCTAAGTTATATTGAACTTACTTTAACTTGCTATTTTTCTAAATGAAACTCTTTTCGTATTTTCAACCGACTTCAAAAAAGAGGAGGTTCTCAATTCGGTTGTATTTTTTTTTTTTTTTTTTTTTTTATTTTTTGTGTTTGTTACCTGATTTCTCGAAAACGGCTAGACCGATTTGAAAAATTTTTTTTTTGTTCGATTGGGTATACTTCCCATTTGGTCCCATTGTCACCAGATCTGGATCTGGATGACGGGATCCTAGAGAAATCGAGGGCATCTCTTGAAAATTGTAGGGACGCATTATGTAAAATGTTGTCATATACGTGCATCTCTGACGTCACTACCAAATAGTCAAGAGTCAGAACTGGTCTGATGCTGGAGACCACAGAGAGTCGAGGGAACAACTCAACGGCATATAGCAGCTACCTTGTGTTTGGGCTTATTTTAATTGTATTGATGTAAACTTTACGAAACTTGACACAAACATGATCTGATGATGAAGAAGACTGAGGGTCGAGGGAACTCCTCAACGGTATGTAGCAGCTACCTAGTGTTTAGGCTTATTTTAATTGTATTGATGGAAACTTTACACAACTTTACACAAACATGATCTGATGATGAAGACGACTGAGGGTCGAGGAAACTTCTCAACGGTATATAGCAGCTACCTAGTGTTTGAGCTTATTTTATTCGTATTAATGAAAACTTTACACAAACATGATCTTATGATGAAGACGACTGCAGAAATTTATTTAATACGAATCTTAGAAATTGTTATCAGCATGGTTTTTAAGTTCCGTGTGGTGACGGAGTAAGAATACAATATGTCACCACCCCATCTCATCCCATGGGTGTCGTAAAAACCGACTAAGGGACTATTCGTAAATATTATCGTAACGAATTAAAAAGAAGGAAAACTTGAAATTAAACCCTATACCAATCCGCCTGGCCAGCGTGGTATTAGTAGGCCAAGTATCCCTTCGTCACAGGAGGAGGCCCGTCCCTGCAGTGGGACATTAATGGGCTGTTATGATGATGGTTTTTAACCGACTCCTGTTGAAGTCGGTTTTTTAATTAGAAAATTATCTACAAAAGTGACATTCCAAACAAAAAAAGGTAAGGTTTTTTTATAAAACAACACGACTTCAAAACACTCGTTATCACTTTTACTTAAAAGGAAGTACAGTTTAATCACTTTGCATACATTACAACAACTAAGTGAGTAACTTATCGGCTGGCTGACTGTCCCTTGACACATTTTACAAGGGGACTCTAGAATGATCCGACCTGAAGAAGGACATTGATGTGGAACCCTTAATCTAACCCCGAACAATAGAAAATCAACTTTACTCTTTAGCCAATACGGTTGTTTTTAACTTAGCATTAGATTTTTGTTAAGTATTTGTGTCAGTTTAAAATTAAGTCCCTATGTTGAAATGTTCTCTAATAATGAGCTATGACCTTTGTAGCGTAATCTACGGACTTTCCCTACAAGTTTGAATTGCATCGTTTGCCCTAATTTGGACACGTCACGAAATGGACAATGCATGTTAATAGCTTGTTTTATTTATATCACTACACCTTATCCCTTGGAGTGGTGGCAGGAGTGTCTTGATTAAATTAATTGTTATTTAGTACTTTTTGTTTTTGTTTCTTCATTTACGTAGTGCTGTTGGCGTTTTTTTTTGTTATGACGGATTTGTTTGTTTTGACGGATTTTTTTTTTGTTTCTTGCTGTTAAAGAATTTAATTGTATAATACATAATATTATAATGCTCATACATTCACACAATGACGCCTAGCTACAAACTAAGAATAGCTTGTAGTTCAGGTACTAGACAACTGATATAAATTGAAACACCTAGTCGAACAGTCATTTTTGATAGTCCTGTGCAGACAGAGATCTTTAGTCTGTATGTATCATCTAAAACCAAATGAATTTATTTTTATTTGTAGATTTATAAAATTGTCTCCTGATTGAAATTTAAATTGAGAAGAGTTCTCCGGTATTTTAATTGAGACATCTAGTGCACTTATCCAGAAATACTCGGGTTTCAGTACTGCTTAAAGTATCAAATTATGTTTATTTATTCTCATTTTATTAAGGTGTTTTCTAGGTAATATAAATATAGAACAGAAAAAAGAAATCCAAGTACAAATATATAAAGAAAAAAATATACATTTTATATACAAAAGTAGGCCTTCCTAAGCTCAATAGGATAAACCTCCTCCTTACAAAAATATAATATTACTAAACAGATTGTACCATGTGCAGTTCAAAAGACGAGGTTCCCACATCCTTACAAAACTACTAAATGATCCTCCTCACCAGGATTTACGTCTGATTGCTTTCCTTATTACGAAAAAAATATATATATCCCCGCCTTATGTCCCCGTAATCAGTTACTATGAGCAACCATAAAAAAATATTCCATCATCCCAAATAAAGCCTATTTACTCAATATAGCCGTACAGCCTTTTTCACAGTATGAAAAATTGTTTACTGCGGGAGCGACACGCTTTCGACTTAGGGTTCTGTTGTAAAAAACCCTAATTTCCTGCACCCTTTCATTTATAACCCGGCAATCTGGAGACCCTGTAGCTTATTTATAGGGGTCTTGCCCATTTGATGGGTGGGAGTCAGAATGTGTAATGATAAAGGTTGTAAAAAAATGAGCAGACGGGCGATTATAGATGGTCAACATTTGTTGCTTAAGTGATGGACATGTTTGTTTTTAAAGGATAATGCTTCTTTGGTTATAATGTTATTATCTTAATAACTAAACGGATTGATTAGCCCTTAACAATGAAATAAAATGGTAATATAATTGGCTGAGACGACGTAACTTGATAAATAAAAAAGGTATTTTATTGATTTTTTACGTGTTATCAGCTTACTGATTTAAAAACTGTAATAATGAGTTTATAATTTTAACCAACTCCAAAAAGAAGAGATTTTCAATTCGGTTATATTTTATTAGGTTTTGTTAAAAAAAAGCTTAAAAAACGAGCCTCTTATGCTTCTAAGCAACTAAAAGTAACCAATTAGTTGCCCGTCTGTATCTCTGTAACAAAGCTCACTGCATTTTCATGTCGAGCAACTTTACGAGTTTTAGTTTGGTTGTTTGGCCGTCTCGATGATATGTTATCATCATCTGCTATTTTTGACGCGTTCCTACCCTTAACCCGAGCCCTTTATCTGTGCCATATTGAGCCATGACACATAGATAACCCTCTAAGTGCTTCTTTTTGTCATATCAAGACGTAACGAAAGAAAAAAAACTTGGGCTTAATTTTACGTTTTTGCGCGAAATACCTGGTTTTGGAATACTCGTAAAATTGTGGTGTTTTCTGTGATGTATGTTGGTGATAGTTTGGAGTTCAGAAAGCCTTTTTTTATGAGAATGCAACGACTGTTGTGGATATAGGTACATATGTTTTTACCACGTTGATTGAAATTTAGAAATAGGCGTGTACTAAAACTAATGTAAAATTATAATGCTTTAAAAAACATGAAACTTTTATGCAGATTGATAAAATCAGTTTTAAAAAATGACTTAAAATAATAATATTTTACTGTCAATTATTTCTTGAGAATATTGCGTTTAATCTACTTTGAATTATTATTTACATTTTAATAAGCCTTAAATATAACTGGATGGAGTTGTATGAGACAACTCACTCAACACTTTTACTTGACAACTAGCAAACATTCTTATGAGTACTTTCAATTCGGTATGTAAAGAATTTTTTTGGTATTTTTTTATATGTCTATTTTAAAGGTTTATTAATTAGTACAGTCAAATAAGGCTCTTAAAATAGGGGCAAACTTCGGAACGGAAGCGAATAAGCTGTAAATTCGTATAATCCTTTGTTTTGATGTTCTGATGACTGGTGAAAAAGTCTCATATGATCACGTGTCTGCGTCATAAGTTATTCAAGGTCAAAGGTCACGAAAGTTAGTTTTTTCCCATTATCTCGTTTTCTATGGGAAATACGCATTTAACGTCATTATAAACATTGTAGATCATAAAATTGTCTACAAAAAATATCTGAACACTTTTCTCCTAAAAAGCATCGCTTTCGAGATATCGTGACTTTAGAGCGCAGGAAAGTCGTATTTCCGACTATATGCACACACTAGCTTTTTCCCGTGATTTCGCTCGCGTTTATAAATATTATGAAAAATAAGGCTTATTTCAATATATAGTAGCATATGCATGCTTGGTCTCAGCCTAATCGGTTTGAAATTGACAAAGTTACATACAAACTTCCATCCCCTATCTTATCCCTTTAGGGGTAGAATTTACCAAAATCCTTTCTTAGCGGATGCCTACGTTATATCATCTACCTGCATGCCAAAATTCAGTCAGATCTGTCCAGTGGTTTGGGCTGTGCGTTGATAGATAACTATGTCAGTCAGCTTTGAGTTTTATATAAATAGAAGATTTCCGCACCACCTCTGAGGTAGATAAGGCCAATCTTGCACCAACATTAAATCAAACACACAAAACTGATTTTCGTGACCTTGAATAACTTATGACGCAGACACGTGATCATATGAGACTTTTCTACCAGTCACACCTTTCTACAGTACACCAAAACAAAGGTTTATGCAAATTTACAGCTTATTCGCTTCCATTCCGAGGTTGAATGCTTATTTTACTGGAGTAAATTATAAACAACTAATTTGAGTATTTTTTCTTTCCTACCTATAGTTTATTTGTAATAAACATTTTAAGTTTTACTTGTGATGACATCATGCGTACGGCCGAATTACTTGAGCAATTAAAGCAGAAACAAACTTGTAGAGCCGGGCGCATGACGTCATTTAGACGTCAAATGAAAGACAAAGTAATTTATGTATAATTGTAAAAATGAACACAATCTTATTCCTTACCGATCTAAAATCTCTAAATGGTTTTGGATCCGACATAGGTAAACTTTTACTTTACATACCGTATTATTCTGCAGCATTTCTTTCCTTAAAAAAACTAAAGAGTTAGAGAGACAAAAGCTATTCTTCAAATGACTAATCCCGTAACAGTTTGTCAAGTTTCCCTAACACCCAACAAGGTACTAGTGAACCTTTTCACAAAATCCGTTTAAATTACTCTCTCACCCCGTATCCGAGGGTGGTCCACGTATTTAAGGGGAATTTAATTACTCATCGACTTTAAAAAAGTGACTCGAAGACTCATTGCAGTCGAATAAGAAGTTCTACTACTGACTTAATCTATCGGATAGTACAGCTATCCGATAAGTAAGAAAAGGTTTTATATAAACTTAACTCTATACTTGTAAGTTAAGTTACAAGAAGTTGTGGATTCCTACTAGACGTATTATTTAATACTATTTTCTTCAGCAGCTTGTAATTAATTTTAATACGCAAAAAACAATGTTGACTTAAAAAAAGTAACTAAAAAGTAATAGCATCTGAAACTTCAAAATCGGTAAAGCGTGGTTTTACGTTCTATTTTATTATTTTTTTAAATGGCTCCATCGTATACCGATGATTCTGCCACAACGTTTGTTTATATTATCTAAAAAGGATGTGTAGTTTTTAATATTGCTTTTTTGCTGCTTGCCCATATTATTATTACGATCTGTAATTACGATCCTCAGCAAAATTATTTGAATCTATCCTATATAATATTCATAGATACACTTTGTATTCGTAGCCCGTCCCAACAGAAAGATTGTATTCACATTTTAATGTATTTAAAAAGAAATATATTTCTCTGAAACCCTAAAACGGAATGATCAATCAACATCAGTCCGCTTGGAAAATATTCCTCAACACAATATATTATGCAGCTGTCAGCACCGGGGTAAGCTGACAGACATGAGAACAGATAGTAGACATACAGGTGAAGATTACGTTACATTAGGTTTTCGGAAAAGAAAATGTAAAATTCAGGATAATTATAATATTTAAAAATCTAACATTCAGTCTCACTTCGTTATCTCCATGTGGTGACGGAGTAAGAATACAATATGTCACCACCCCATCTCATCCCATGGGCGTCGTAAAAACCGACTAAGGGACTATCCGTGAATATTATCTTTACAAAATAAAAAGAAGGAAAATTTGAAATTAAACCCTATACCAATCCGTCTGGCCAGCGTGGTATTAGCAGGCCTCCTCCCGTGATGGAGGGATTCCATCACGGGAGGAGGCCCGTCCCTGCAGTGAGGCATTAAAGGGCTGTTATGATGAGTCTCTCTTCGTTCTCATCGTTTTTGAACTACAGCTGTGTTTAACATTAGGTGTATTATCTCTTCATTAATAAAATAAACAAAAAGTCATTTTATAAATTGTCCTGTGTGGTAGGCCAGTTCAAAATCTCTGTTAAAAACATCATCATAAATGATAACAGCCCATTAATGCCCCACTGCAGGAACGGGCCTCCTCCGATGACGGAGGGATCCTTGGCCTACTAATAGGTACCACCGGATTGGTATAGGGTTTAATTTCAAGTTTTCCTTCTTTTTTTTTCGTAAATTTTAATATAATATTCACGGATAGTCCCTTAGTCGGTTTTTACGACGCCCATGGGATGAGATGCGGTGGTGACACACTGTATTCTTACTCCGTCACCACACGGAGAACATACAAATCATAAAAATATCCAGCTCATATGTGTAACATTCGTATGTTTGATGGACATCAATTGCTGTACTTAATCTATGCGTGCCTTTTTTAGACTGTAGCACTTTTTTCAACCATTTTATAGATACATCTTTTTTTTTTATTTTTCAATCCTCTGCTAAATAAAACTTAAAGAAAGCATATAAAAACCCTTTTCTTGTAATGAACGCTAAATTAAAAACTCAACAAAAACATAAAAGAAACTTACACTAAACTTTAAACATAGCTAATAAAATTATATAGCAACAGTTAGATTTAAATCTAGCTCATACAATAAACTGAAAATGCACAACTATTTTCTGGAAAGCATTTTAAAAAGTACGTATCAAAGAAGTTTGCATAAAGATTGCGCTTAATATTCATTCTAGTTCTCTATGTAATGGTCTCTTTACTTTTTCTCTTGTTTTCTTTTAGTTCAATGATATTTTAATAAAGGAGTTTCTTGTGTTTTTGAAAGGAATTTTGTTTATATGTGGAAAATTTAAAGCTTGATGTTTCTCGTCCTTAACATCACTAAAAAGGAAGGTGTGGGTTATTCTTTTTTTTCTTTTTCTTCTGAAATTTGCCGCGCTAGGGATCATTCCTGTATCCGTCAGGTTGGCGAGTGTGTGGTTTTAAAATAGGTCAAAAATTAACTATAAAAATGTATGAAAAATTTACGTTTTCCTACTAAAATATGTGTAAATGTACGTTTCTGTGTGCGTAATAAACATTATTTTTAAGTGAGCCGCCATCCTGACGGCAGTTAATTTTTTACCTATTTTGAAGCCACACAGCCGCCAACTTGACAGATACCCTATATTGTGGGGACTTTTACAAATATCAACTTAACGGACACCAAGATCAATCGAACCTGACCCGACCAAGTGCACTGTAGCCACTACCGCGACTGCCGCGCCACAGAGGCAGTTTGAACTGATGAGAAGATTTGACTGCCCAGAAGCTGTCACATGCAACAGTAGTCTCCCATAGTGATTGGAGAATATTTCTTGGCGCCCAGCTCTACTGGTTAAGCAGAAGTTGATTTTTCCCTCTATACAGCACACTACTGTTTCAGCAAACAGAGCGACAGCTTCCCACGCTGTCTGGCTCCGTGCCATAATTGCCATCAAGGTCGGCAGCGCTCATCAATTACATCACAAATCGGACAAACACATAAGGTATTGCTGCATTTAGATTATTATTTGATGACCTCTTGTGTAGGTCTGTCTGAAGGCTTTTCGGCTTAGTAGTCGTTTTTAGCAACTACACAGAGGTTTTAGGTTTAATTAAAAAATCTTAAATAAGACATAAAAATTAATGTTCATGAAAACAAAGATTTTTTGTGTTTTCAAAAAGTATATAAGTTTGGTTGTTCCTTATTAAACAACTGATAATACAAGCTCTGCTTAGTTTAAGATTAGATGGCGTTATGTGAATGAGTGAAGATTATAACATTCTTTAAACTATTTATTTATTTTCCTTTTGTGTAATATTAAAGAAAAACACACCGATTTGTACTGAGTCCAAAATATGAACTATCACGTCTTACATTCTAGGCGAGCAATATCGCCGTCTGTACACCACATGATGGTGTTAAAGATACAATTGAATCTAGCTTTTTATTGAAATGTCCTCGCCTGGACAGTACGCTGTATAGTGGACTGTAATAATATTGAGCGTTGAGAATATACAATTATTTAAGATGGGTTTTAAAACTATAAAAGCATCGTTAAAATAAACTTATAATGTCTTGGCTTTGTCGTGTTGATGGGGGAAAACTTGAGTTTTATGCCAAGTTTTCTTACTTTTATTTTTCAAGACACATGACTAAGCTCCTTATTTCAAGTGTTGTTTAATTAATAAATTAATTAGTTTATTTGTTAAAGTACACTTTGTTAGTAAACTAGTAACTATCTATTTACAATTACAAAAATAAAACTTAATATTCATAAAATGTATGAAAAATCAAAGTATTTTCTATCAATGGTCATGACTAGTACCGTCTACTATACAAAACCTGTCATTTGTCTGGCATTATGAAACTGTATTTCTATTAAATTTTTTCGTTACATCGTGTTATTGTAGTTTTTGAAATTAGGTTTCATTGTGACGAGATTTAATACGTCTGTCCCTGCAGTGGGCCATTTATACACTGCCTCAGTGGCAAAGCTGTGGTGTATGCGCCACGTGCGTGAGGTCACGATTTCAAATCTCACGCCATATAATTATTTGTGTGATTTACAAATTATTATCTTGAGCAACGGTGTTCTTTGAGTCCACAATGTCTGTTAAACTCCTTGCCACACATAGCTTGATCATAACTTTAAAACTATCGCGTTTCATTATTATAAATATTATATAAACGGGATATTTAACGCGCATTTAATTTACCTTTATTTTAATTGACGTTTCGACGTATATATAATACAGAGCTTGATAATTAGTACAGAAGTTGTCTTGTCTTAAAAACTCTGCTGAATTAGAAAAAGCTAATTTACATTGTATCAAAAATATTACCTAAATACATATAGCCAAATGTAGCATTCATCTTAAATATTGCATTAAACTTTGTTTATACGTTTTCATATCAATGCATACAAATGAAGACATTACGTACACAACAAGCTTTGAATTAACGCGTAATTGAATCTATTCAGATGTTTCATATTACATTAAAGCTCATTATCCTTTGAAGTTTGAGTGCAGTAATATTATATCTTATGGCAACTATGTACTCGTCTTGCTAAGCTTAACTAAAGGTTCAAGAAACGTTGAGTTTAAAGTAACAAAAAATTGAATACTAAAGAAAATTAAGAAATACTAGTATTATGAAACAATGTCAACAAAAATAGAGACCCTATCTATCAATATCTATGTTCATCTTGTTATTTTCTCTGAAGACCGGAACTACCTAGTTATTTAGTAATCAATCAATCTTCTAAGCAATGGTTGTTTGGTCGACAATCCAGTGGCTCTGAAGGAATGGTGTAAATCAGAATGATTAATCCTATGTAAACCTATGAAGTTCAGCTATGGAGTACAAATAGTTAATTTAATTCAGACTAGTTTTTGCCCGCGGCTTCGTTCGCGTTAAATTCGGAGTAACACTGTTCCCCTTTCCTGGACACAGAAGAAAAAAAAAGTGGTATTTGTAGCTTAAATGTTATTCTCCACCATAAACTACCTATTTTCCAAATTCAGTAGTTTTTGCGTGAAAGAGTAACAAACATACATCCATACATCCTCACAAACTTTCGCATTCATAATATTAGTAGGATAGGATAGGATAAAACTCAAAATAAACAATATCTAACAATCAAACAAATTATTGTCCTGAGTCTGGGTGTTCTATGTGTCCGTTAATATTGATGTTTGTAAAAGTCCCCGCGACACAGGGCATGATCCCTAGTGCGGGAGTTGTCTTTTAAAAAATAAAAAATAATAATAAAAATAATAATAATCTAGTTGTAGAAACCTATGTTCTATAATGAAGCACTAGTGTTTAACTACATTGGACTATTACTAATAGGACTCTCGGGGCTACTACAGCGAACTAGGGACTATTGGGAATAGAATAATGTTGGGAAAGCAGCATGATTTCTGAGAGCTTCGCTTTGGCAAGTTATTTAAGGAATTCTTTATAGTACCTACTGTTTATATATTAACGACCTACCCACTTCCTCAAAAAGGTCTCTTAAATTTAATCATTGTTTAGTTTAGAGTTTTTTTATTAGGAAAACCATCCTTATACCAAAGAAAACCGTAATAATTTAAGCTAATCAATTGACTAAAATTTAAGAGGCGTTTATGAGTAAGGGGGCTAGTGGCAATAATCTATTAATGCTACGCCGAGATCTCTGGTTAGACTCTAGGTCAATGCAAATTTTGGTGTCTATGAACATGAATCTTTGTTTGGTCTGTGTGTTTTCAATGTAAATTAAGTACTCGTATGTATTACAAAAAAAACATATTTTATGAGTAAGTTTACTAGTTTTCTAGTACCCTTGGTACAAACTTTGTTTACTTTGGGACTAGATGGCGATGTGTGAGTATGTGAGGAATATTCATATAGCTAATGTCATTAACACATTTTATCCTGCATGTCAATTCTCGTACCTTAAAATCGTTAAAAATTCAGTTAAGTTAACTTTTAGTTGTCAAATTGTCTTAGCTTGTGTGATAATTTGACAACTGAAGTTAACTTAACCGAATTTTAACGATTTTAAAGAACGATATGACATATTGATTTTTCTCTCAAATTTATTTTTCTTTTTCCCTTACCATTTTTCCTTTCCAATGAGCCTATTAACTTCAACCAAAGATTTCTAATGGTCTTGGAGAGCATTAGTGACCCCACAGCGTTAAGGACCTTCGCCGTTTTGGCCCCCGGAGTGTTTCCGGCGGACGCGCCCTTGACGCCATCTTAAATTTCCATTAATAATTATTTGTTTTTGATGAAAAATTATTCAATATTATTATGGCGGAAATTTGTTTTGGAGAGGTTTGGTAACGACTAAATTTTGTATTATCAAATGTAAGTCGGCGGAATATTAACAAGATGTTTTTAAATATGAGTTACTACGTGGCAACCAAGTTTTCCTCCTCTTTTTTTCGTTAAGATGATAGTCCCTTAGTCGGTTTATACGACACCCATGGGATGAGATGGAGTGGTAACATATTGTATTAGGTATATTGTATAGTATCCAGCCGTGTGGTATAGAATGTATACCACACGGCTGGACCGGTTACTGGGAATGCTTCTTCGTTCTACTACTTTTTTTAAAACGAACGATTTGTACGATATAATGAGAAGTATGAAACCCGAGAAACACATTTGCCGTTCTATTATTTTGGTAATGTATGGCTTGGTTTGCGAGAATCTCTTATAAAGAAACTGCCTAAGCTAGTTTTCTTGGTAGGGCTACAATAACTTGAATGCTAAGTCTACTTTTACAAAGCCTAGGTGATAAAAATAGGATGGTGACATAAAGTATCCTTATTGCACCCCCACACGAATTATACAACATATTAAACAAAATATCCTTTTTATTAAACACATAATATAAAACTTTAGTAAAACAGAACTTCTCGCATTGTTTTCTCGAAAGGTCAAACTCTAGAACAACTTGTGGTGACAATACAAAACACACAATATTTACACTTCACCAACTATTAACACACAATATCTTTTAAGCAATCCGATTCCTATATAAACTTTTTTATTTTTCGCGTATCCCTTGCTTATAAGGGTTCGTTTACATACTTTTATATGCTAAGAATATGGATTATGTAGGTGGTTATATGGTTTAATTTCCGTTTAATACAAATCTTTGTGTGCTTAACAAGCACATTGCTATTTGCATTGCCATGCAAGTATACCTCGTAATGCACTAATGCATTAATCTGATAGTTTTCTTTATGTCGCAGGGAAATGAGGAAACCAGGGATTTCACGAAATCCCTAGGGATATGACGAAATCCTGGTAAATGTCGAAACGCCTTGCACTTCGGCGGCCGCTGCCGCGGCACGCTCGCTTCGCTCGCTTGCCTCGTGCGTTATGGTCACAGTTCTAACCTAACCTAACCTACAGAAGTTGGAATACTTGTTTTTTTTTAACCTACAAACATAAATATGAGCTTTTCTTTTCTGGTAGAAACGGCATTTTCGTCATTTACCGGGATTTCGTGATATCCCTAGTGATTTCGTGAAATCACTGGTTTCCTCATTTCCCTGCGACATATATAAGCTTTGTGTACAAAAAATACTAAAATTTGGTTTAAAATTTTACACTAAGCCATCTAGCCAGCGTGGTATAAGTAGACCGAATTACCCTCAGTTCCTACAGGTGAAACCCTATACCATCTGGTCTGGCCAGCATAGTCACTAGACCAAGTTTGCCTCCATCCCCGGTGATTATGACCCATGATTTCATTGGTAACAGAATTAAAAATATCCTCTATTGTATCCAAACCTTTAGTGTGCACACGATCTAATATACAATTTAAATGGTGTCCCGAAACTCGTAAATGGAAGTCCCGACTTATATACACAGACCCTTTAGTTTTTACTACCTTCAATATTCTCCTTTAAATAAGTTTCCAGATATGACATTGATGATAACGTTTTGTGGACATCAAAAGGGATACAACTTTTTAGGAGATAACGTATTCCGAATGTTGTATTAATAGTAATGCGTCACAACATCTTGTATAATAGTTTATGACTTTATTAATATTGTTAACGATCGTATTCGCGTGATTGAAATATCGTATTTTCCGCACTTACTTATACAGTAAAGCACTTTTAGGTAGTCGTAGGAACCGACTAAGGGACTATCCATTAAAAATCCGAGACGAAAAAAAAAGGAGGAAAACTGGAAATTAAACACTATGCCAATCCGCCTGGCCAGCGTGGTATTAGTAGGCCAAGTATCCCTCCGTCATGCGAGGAGGCCCGTACCTGCAGTTAAACATTAAAGGGCTGTTATGATGACTAGTTCCAATACTATGCACATCAATTATATTTGTGATTCACAAATACTTTTTCCTATTTGTCCATTACTCTTTTAAGTTTCTTCCAAAAAAGAGCTTATTAATATTGGAATAAGAATAAGCTCTGAAAACAGATTGAAGAGTGTAACGGTAAGAACTTGAAATTAAAACCAGGGAATTAGGATACAGAAACTATCTCTATTGCTGCTAGCCCCACACATATTACTGACAAAAACAACTAATTATCATAACACCAACAAAACAAATATACATATCGGGTTTTGGATTGTACCCAAGAAGAGTTTTCTGCCTCAGTTATGAATCCCAAAACGGAAGTAAATATCGCGGCATAAATACATGCTGTCCACAAGGGCCCAAACTTGATAATTACAGAACAGCGTAACTCCAGTGCTGGTAGTCTAGAATAATTAAAATATTGTACCTACTTGTATATGAAGGGAAACACCGGCTTCTTGCTACGAATAATATGAAGGATACAAGTTATAAAAGGATGCGAATGAAACAGCTGATGTAGTGATGCATAAAACGGTGTGTAGTAAACAGTTGCGTTTGTGTGCTTATATCACATTAACTCAAATTAAAATAAACATATAAATTGATCATACTCTAAGAACCTAAGAGCTATTAATGTCCCACTGCAGGGACGGGCCTCCTCATTTAAAATCCCTACAAGAGAAGAAACATTAGAAATCAAAGTTAAATCGCTTTCACAATCAATTCCTATTGTTTATTAGTGCAGTAGTGCTAATAATATTGATTTAATTAAGAAGTATAAAGAAATAAGATTTTACAAAAATGTGACCAGCATTGCCTTACCTATTGTGTGATAATTTGACAACTAAAGTTAACTTAGCCCAATTTTTAACGATTTTAAGGTACGAGAATTGACATGCTGGATAAAAAAAACAATTTACTACGAAGGCACGCTCTTATTTGTTTGCAGCCAGGATTAATTACCGCTTTCCCGTTAAACTTAGACCACAAACAAAAGGGTAATCCAGGGCCCTTTCGTAAACTTTGTCAACTGCTTCCCAGGGAGCGATATCACGAGTTCAGTAATTTTAACTAATGACACTTCGCGAACGCTCGCCAAGGCTTGGTTTAGGCTTAAATTTGGTGCCACTGGTTGAAGGATTTCTACCAGATTTGAGTAATTACAGTTGAAGAGTTACATGAGAAACTTCTAATAGAAATAATGCTAAAGTTAATATTTTGTTTGAATGACTTATGAAATGTTAACTGTTGTTTCGCATATGCTGTAGATTTTGTTATTAAGTTGCGGCCACAGAAATCTAAATAAAAGGAGAAGTGGTATGACGGGGTTTTCTTGTCAACGCAATATGATTAGACCGATTATATAGCTAAAAATGGCTGTCACCTAGGTTTAGCTGTGTTTTGACAACGACCGAGATAACATATAAAATGCCGAGTTGTTCAGTGGTTGCCTGTAAAATTAAGAGCAATAAAAAAATCTTTATTAATAATGGAATCACTTACCGTATGCTAGTACATGTATTTTATTGTATTTACCTCTAAAATCATGAAAAAATAATCTTTAATGTCCTCACTATGTTATTTTCATGTTCGGACAATTAAGTACTATAATATTTTTGTAACATATACATTGCTTCTCTAATGCTGTCTAAACTAGTCATTCAATGATGTATGAAGCAATGAACTATTCGCTCAACGATATTACGTATGACAAGTGGTTGCTAACCGTGATCGCTCTAACAACCAAACAATAGTGACGATCCGTTCATGACTACGACTATCTATCGTTTTCGATAAAAAGTCGTGTATTGTAGGAATTTTAAATTGTAAAAGTTTTATTAAGTTAAATGAGATTTTTTTTTTAAATGTTGTGTTACGCTGTTTCAATTATGTAATTTCAATATAAGTATTACAATGTTGAAATAATATCCTAAATCAAAGGTGGAGTAAGTACTCTAGAACATAAAGGTTTAAAATGTTGATTAGAGTGGTTTTAAAAGTTTTTTTTAAACGCTCATCCATTTATTAGCACACACGTGCTTTTAACTGGTTTTATCAGATTTGCTTAAAATCAGTCTAAATGCTCATCTATCAATTCCTATATTCATGCTATTGTTTTAATTTTATCTAGGCGCAATATTGCTCGCGCATTTTGGCATGCGCATGCACATGCTTGAATAAATGAACTGTACACGCTGTTACCTGCTTCAAAAAATAATCTGTATACTTAGTCTTATATTATACAACTATCCAAAAATTGACATCTATAAGTTGTAATTGACTACAAAACAGTTTTGGCCCAAAGCTCAATATATGGACCACACAAGCTCACTCAAAGAAATTTAATGAACCATGATGTAATTAAACAAAGCGCTTTTTGAAGAGATTGATAATTGGCGATGAAAAGTAGATCATGCATGACAAGCACGTGCGGAAAAAGTCGTGTTTTAAAGTCGGCTAGGTTTTACCGACAGTCGCTAAATTATCGCTAGCTCTCCCTCACAGGTGCGTTACTTTTATGACAACAGTCAAAATGTTACAAGCTGCTGCGACAATAAGGACGCAAAAGAAGTATGACGCTTGAGTTCCTTCAACCTGCGATATTACGACATCAGTTCACGGATTAATTTGTTTCACGACATGTACGATCTTACACAAACTGTCGTGAATATTATTTTACAAAAGTATTGTACAATTATATATTATTATATAATACATATTTATATAAAAGTAATTATTATTTAAGTATATGATAATAAGTATTTAATTTTTAATAATATATAAGTCTTGTCTATCGATAAATTTTATTAATTATTTATCGATAAGGTCAACGCCTAGCATAAATGTAATTTTTTTGAATGTAGTAGTTTTAAATTGTAGTACTTAGTTCTTCTATCTAAATTTTTTGAAGTTTGTTTTAGTTGTATATATATAGTAGCGCTGATTGGTTCGCTGTGACACCGTGTAAGGGAGATATTTCAAGGAAAAACGAGACAGAGTATTGCGTTCATTGATAATCTAGATGTAACTGAGAACAGTACTCTATTCGTATATTCTATTGCTGTGTGTGTTAATAAAACTGGCGACATTAGGTTTCCATACAAAATGACATTCAGGGCACATCTCCTTTTTTCAGATATCTGTGGTTGCGGCTTTTTGAAGTTCGTGGAAGCTGTATTGTTGTGTTAATTTTATAATTACTGTAAACGTTTCATTTTGAAGCATGGGTTTTCTTTACTGTTAAAAGGACTAAATCCCGATGGGTATATGGTTAGTGTTTAGAAGCTAAAACGGCATTAGCCACTAATACAGATGTAATACTTAAGCATGCGTTGCTAAGCGGATTATTAGAATCGATATTAGCACTAATAATGCTTAACACTGACTCGAACATCATGATCTCTCCGCAACACCTTTTTACAGACCTTGTGCTGAATTAAGCAGGTCTATAACCACAGAAATATAAATAATGCTAGAGGCTTTTTAAAACGGATAAACGTATTTATAGACTTATTTTTGTAAAAGCAACACGATTGAAAGATTTGATTTGAGCGAAAATCGAGTCCGAGACCTCTACGTAGCAGGCATGACTTACAATAAATAAAAAGTTAAAATAGTAATAATAAGATTTTTGGTTTTGGCAAGGGGAATAATATTATAAATTAATCAATATTTCAGAATAATATTATTATAAAACAATGTTATGGGAATTTGTATGAAAATGTAATAGTTCAAAAGCGAAGTTGGACTATAACGAGATATCTTCATCCCTACAATAATATAAACTTGTCTAATTTACATGCAAATAATTGTAACAGATTTAGTCGTACCGCTTAGACTAAATTGTATTCATTTAAATAATTCGTCGACTCCACTCCATCCTTGTTCGTTATGTTCAAATTGTTCTCATTCCTATCATTTTGTTGATTCCGATATTGTTTTGTTGAATCAGAAATGAGAATTGTTTGAATCACTGATTCATAAGCTAAGGAGTTCAGGTGATTGTTGAAATATTTTAACGGTATATTTTGGAAGCATTATTTATTTATATTTTGTTTGTTTGTTTTGGTAATTATATTGTTACCACGCAAATATATAAATTAAATAAAATTTAAAAAGAATACAAAGAAAGATTTAATTACTAAGTATAAAGTCAGTACGAACTTAAGACCATAAAGATTTACAAATTATTTTCTTTATTTCAGATGTAGCAGCTACCATCTTTATCTGATGATGGTACAAACATTACTTTGGTAAGTTGATGAAACAATCATTATATTATTCTAGCTTTGATAATAAAATCCATTTTAAACTTTGATTTGTGAAGATGATTTAATACTGTAAGTCGGGTCTTACCCGTGTTACATACTGCAAAACTTAGATACATCCATATCTAAACAAAAACTTAAGAAGGAATACTTGACGAAAATCCATCTAGGACTCCCTTTGTTTCTGGATCAGTCTTGTCCTTGTCTTTTCATGGACTGTAATGATTGATGTTGTTCTCAAAAAATATTACCAAAACCCAGCTAAAGTAATAAGAAAACAAAAGAAAAATGAATAACAAAGTAATTAGTATTACTGGACACATCTTATAATTGTTTACAATGAAAATTGGCGAGAAAATTCAACCCTGTTTAATGAAAAATGTTCAACGGGACTTTGTCCTTGGTTCTTTATGGCCCAAGTTTTGCGGGTAGGACTTAAATTATTTTAAGTGCGGCAATTTCTGCACGCCTTGCGGTTATCGTCTACTCACTGTGATTAATGCAAGCCGAGTTGCCTTTTTGAGGGATTTGCACTTACTCGTAGGTTCAGCCTGTCGCAATGATTCCATCAACATTAAAGAGTTTCTGAAACATTCGTAGTGTTAGTCTGCTTGTTGATTTATTAGGGAACTGGTGCTATTGTTATGGAATTATATTTTCGTGTAAATTTGTTGTTTAGTGTAAATTTGTTTGTGTACTGCCTTTGTGTAATATTTTAATTTTTACTGTAACATTATTGCCGATCAACCTATTAGCAAGCGCGAATCTCTGACAGATAATGTAAAACTTATCTAAAAGAAAAGAAAGAAAGAAAGATAATGTTTATTAAGGCGGAAGCGCAAATGCATACAATATTGATATAATTGTAGGTACATTTCCGTCCTTATTTCTACATAATAACTATAACATAAATATTTTCTGGTTCTTAAAATCTACCTACCCTCCACCTTAAAATATGCGACATTTAAACATAGAAGTAAGTACATAGAACAGATGAACAGGAAGGACGCGTAAAACACAAGAGCACGCCTTTCACTCCTACGCCAAAAAAGGTGTTGGTTCAGTTAATTGTCGTAAAACCCTAAAAGTTTTACTACATTGGTTTTCAACCAACACCCTGCAATGACGACACGGATGCCAATCATTCACACAATCAGAGCTGTCTACTGCAATATCCGCTGAGTTCTTAAACTCGGAATACCGATACTGATATCGGCCGATGTATGCTTGCCTGGAGCCTTTCTTGTAATTTCTTTATACTTATTTCCTTTTGTATGAGCTGTGCTTCAAATACAGGTAGCTCCCACATTTTATTTCATTAAATAATAATTATTCCTAAACAAGAAATGAAGCCATATTAGTTGTAAAGACTTACAGGCTGTTCTAAATGTACATAGGATGCTAGGCTTAATATACTTAATCAATTTGTGAATCGAACAATTCTTTTTCTTAGGCGGCTTAGACATATAAGACAGTCGCAAATGCCATCGCTGCACCAACTTTTATTTTTAATAATTGAATATTTTACCTTCTGTCAGGGCATCTGTTTTATTTTAAAATCGTATTTGGTATATTTTATTGAAGAAGACAGTTTTAATTTCCTGTTCACGCTTAAATGCATTCCGACCGAATTTTCACTGTCATTATAATTTGTTTTGAAATAATCCAGCATTGGAAATATGAATTTGGGTTATCAAAATTATTTTACACCCAAATTTTAAGAGACTATAATGTTGATGAAATATTAATTGTTGGAATTGCCAGTCGAGATTATAAGTAAGTAATGAGTATTGTTCCTAGTGCAGTAAAAAATAAAGGAAAGCTTAAAAATTTACTTTGTTTTTAAAACGTTGAATTTTATTCCAAATTGTACCTAACCTTACTCGGAAACTGGACGGAAAGCTCAAAACGGCATCCTTCCTGTACTAAAACATAATTTTAAGCATAAAAAGTTCCCCAGTCTCCATATCAAATTATTTATTCTTGTTTCTGTTACCTTATAGTAGACAACTTTTAAATATGTCTTCTTTAGAAGAGACAAAGTTTCAATGATATACAAAGTTTATTTCAAAACTTAGTTAATAATATTAACAACATTGTCAACTGACGGTGCTTAAACTCCTCGCCTTAGTGAATTAAATTTAATGACAAAACAATCCACATTGTTGAGAAGTTTAATTGTTTACGACTCTATTGCGATCGTTCATTTCATTTTAACTACAATAAAAACTTTACTGTATTCTATTTACATAATCATCTTTAAGCTTACTGAAATTCTTTGTCTAAAATATCAAAATGATACTATAAAATATTCTACTATGTATCACAATGATCTACGCAAAGGGTAAGTCATTAAAAAGCTCGTAAATCTCCCAGATATAAAACTGCAAACAAGTAATTACTCTGACCCAAGATTTGAAATAAAAGGAGCCAAGATTAAAAACAGTTTCAGCGGTGTCATAGCAGAGGAAGTAAATCCAGCAAAAACAGATAAGCGGACGCAGGGCGAACTTAATTTGAAATGCTTCTAAAAGTGGAGTATAATTTTTTTTTGTTCCGAATCTCAGATTATTCGTTATCTAAAAACAGGTTTTAATTAAATTCTTTTTTTTTTCAACTATCAGATGGGACAAGGGATTACTGGCACAAAATACGAGTCATAAACTCTCCTGTTTCGTTTATCTCGGAACTGCTCAACCGTTGATTGGCGAGTCGATAAAAATAGTCCATTTAATGAAATATCGTAAAAAATCCCTGTTTCCGAATGTAAAACGGATAGAATTAAAATTTTACTCCGCTATTCGCCGACAACCATATAATGCCTGTATATTTTAATAAAATGAAATTGCTTAGTACGGTTGTAAAATTTGAAGACCTTTGAATTAATGCGGGGAAGTGTAATTGAGTCGGATTTGCTTACGAAACATAATGTTGTTATGTTTAGTTCATTTAGGAAGGCGTTCCTAGCTGTAGAAATGTTTCTAGTAGTGAAAATAGTTGAGATTGTTTAAGCTGTTGATGTAAGATGCCTTTGTTCATTGTCTATAGATGTTTTAGTACCTATTGAAGCAATGCAAGTTTTGGTTCTAAGCTGCTATTTTGAATGAGTCACAATTGCACCCCATGTATGTCCCATTGTAGGAGCATTAATTACCTCTTGCAGATATGGAGGGGAAATTGGCCTACTTATACCACGCCCTAAAATTTCCATCTTTTGTTTTCGAAGAGATGATATCTGTGAATGGCTTTGCATTCATCTTAGCCCAAACACGTCTATTTCCAACTGTGGGCGTCCAAAGTCGGAAGTTGGAGACATCTCCACCTTCTTCTGTCCAGCGGTTGCCCGCAATCTTAACCGTATTGTCGTCACACCTTGTGAGGGATCAGTCTGGGTCTGTGTCTCATCTCCGTAGCTTCGCATACTTACAAATTCAGAACAGTATTAATGTTTGTTTCTGACGCTAGCTGCATCAACGGACTCTAAACCAAATTCAATGTGACAAAGTCCTTAAAACTCAACCGACTTAAAAGTAGCTAGCGATATTTCTACAAGTTTCTTTTATAACTGGTAAAATGGTACCATATGGTAGTAAATCTTTTGTTCATATAAAAGTTACATTATTTACCGCTGCGAAAACTGGCAACGAGTATGGGTAACAATTATTAGTTTTCTTTGTTTTGTTTAGCGGTAAAACTTGATACATTTGATACTTTATCGTAGTTTTTATGATTTATTTGTATACTCTAGTGTTATTTCGGTTAAGGACGTGATGTTGAAGGGTAAATTGGTGTTGTAGGTTTATTCATCTGTACCTATTGACGACCTCTGTGGCGTAGTGGTTATATAACATGACTGCTACGCAGAAGTCTCGGGTTCGATTCCCGCTCAATGCAAATCTTTGTGTGCATGAACATGATTGTTTGCATTGGTCTGGGTGTTTTTTATGTATAATATGTATGTATTTACAAAAACAAAAGGATTCATGTATGTTTATTCGTTGTCACTAGACAACTAAGCTGAGCTTGTACTATGGGTACTAACCCATAGTACAAGCTCAGCTTAGTTTGGGACTAGAGAGCGTTGTGTGAATGTGTGAGAATTATTTATTTATTTATTTGAGAATTATTTATTGAGGTCTCCGGTAAAACTAAACTTTCTCGACGACCTTTGAGGCTATATGGTGGTAGCCATGCTTGATTACACCTTGTACCTACGTAGATACACTACTGAACTTTTTGCTTTGTCCACTACGTCATTTCAAAATCAATATAAAGTTACCTGCATTCCAACAAGCAACGCACCTAACTATGTATTTTTAATTGCACGGTTTTGATGCTAGGAACATTGTATACCTTGCTAGATGCAAAGTGCTCCCAAATTGATCGTTATGAAACGAAGTACTAGCATGATGGTGCCTACTAAATTATGAATGCAATATATTTATAAATTGTAGCTTATGTGTTATTCTGAAGTATAAGCTATACTATAGTAAAATTTCATTCAAATTCATTCAGTAGTTTTTACGTAGAAGTGTAACAAACATCTGTTGTCCGTGTCCATGTGGTCATGGAGTAAGAATACAATATGTGACCACCCCATCTCACCCCATGGGTGTCGTAAAAACCGACTAAGGGACTAACCGTAAATATCAACAAGGACAACTTGAAATTAAACCCTATACCAATCCGCCTGGCCAGCGTGGTATTAGTAGGCCAAATCCCTCCGTCATGGGAGGAGGCCCGTCCCTGCAGTGGGACAATAATGGGCTGTTATGATAATGATGTAACAAACATCCATCTAAACTTTCCCGTTTGTAATATTAGTAGGATATTGTTTATATGTATGTGTGGTATGGTAATATTTATCTTTATCTTGGCAAGTTGGTACAACTCCGACTATACGTCTGCCTCCAACTTTGTCTGTAGCCTTTTGTTTTTATTATGCATTTTAAAGTTGCCTCGTTCTTGTTTGTGAGATGGTTTTACGAGTTTTTTTCTTCATTTCAATATTAATAATGGGGTTCTTGTTGAGAAGTATGATTGTTTGTGTTTTTTTAATTATTTTAATCTGTTATGCAATGATAGCCGTTTATGCAAAGAGATCTTAACATTTTAGGTAATGATAGTATCTATTTAGGAAGATACCATCGAATCTAAAGTGGCTGCTGTGCAGTATCGAATCCCACAGAAGGCAATTTTTTGCGTGATCTACAAATTGTTGTCTTAAGCCTAAAGTCAGTTTTAATCAGTAAAAGTCGCCGAGACAAAGAGCTTAAAACCTATTAAGTACAGTAGTATCATAAAAACTGAACTAAACTAAACAACAAAAGGGTTTTTTTTTAAATTTGCATTTGCGTTCAAAAATCCGCGTACTTGTTCTTATTCATATTATATGCAAACACTATATTTTGGCATTGGTAACCATTACATTTTATGTAACTAGCCCAATCAATATGAAGCTATTTTTTTGTAGATTGGTAAACAATATAAACTGGAACATGGCGGATTGGAATAAAATCCTAGGGGTGGTTTTATCTGGAGGTAATCAAGGACGGATAGGGATGGGGTGATAACAATTAAAATGTTTATTAGATACGTGAGAATAAATAATATTTATATAGTACATGTGGCGTAGTAGTTATAGTACCTGACTGCTCGGTGTTGCTTTATATTCCTGCTCAAATCTTTGTGTGTGTCGAATGTATTCATTAGGAATTTCTCATACATCCATACTATCAAAATCAATATCCATCTAGTCAAAACAAACTAGGTATGATCTCAGTTAGAATGATTGACAAAAATATTCCACCTCTAATGCGATGTCGGTTTATTTGAGTTGGATGAAATCAAATGTGATTTTTTTCAAATGATGTAACCACTAATACTGCTTGCGGGCATTCTTGCGGAAGAACAAAGACACTATCATATAAGCATTTAAAAAATGAAAGAAATGGTCACCATTTGTACTATGTTAGTAAAGAAAAGAACAAAACTGTTATCGTCCATCGCGTTGTAAAAACTAAAGTGTAGATAAGACTGAGAGACAGAGATGGATGGTCCAGAAGCGACGTGTTATCACGTCTTGCCTTATCTATGTAGTAAGGGTACTCTGGTTAATTACATACGCTTTTGTAACTTTAAGTGACTGGTATGTTTCTTCTTTGTGTCAGTGTCCAGGCTTTGCAGCCATACGTTTAAGAAAAATTTCATGACGTAAAAACAAATACGTCGATTGCGTATATTGCGCTGCCTGGTCGTGGACGGTCAGAAACTTATTTCACGATAATATTTCAGATTTATTTAAACACTTTCGGATCGTAAATGTCTTCGACAAAATACGCATCTGTATAATAAGTGAAAACTATACTAACATAACACACATACAAAAACGTGAACGACCTATCTCATTTAGGAACTTATCGTATTTACCTACTTATGTAGCAAAACAATCTACCAATGTTTACGGCTCACGAACGTGGCAATGCATGTTACCTACTATATTAAACGAAATACCTATCGAAGTCTGCAATAACTTATATGAGAAGAATTGTAAAAAAGTTCTTATAAATCATTACCTATCTTTATAAGTTACATTTTTGTACCGAGTATCGTGACTGAAGTACCACTGATAAACCGTGCCCGGTTTTTGTGGTAGCTCAAACTGTTTAACCAATGTACTTTTTATGTTTTAAATAAATACCTTAAAAAAAAAATTGATCCCGTAATTTCATATTCGTTAAAGTCTCCGTGACTTCGGGGTAATCGCGTAAATTTTCCAAGAAAAATGAAAACAGATTCTTCAAAATGAAATGGCTCTCCGTGTCGCCATTTTGGCTCTAGATGCTGTTGAATGGATAAGGGACATAACACTGTTATTTCTCTAATAAAATTAAATTATACCCTCCGAGACATATTCAAAGACAAACACAAGTTTAAATTAGATAATTTAAAGTACAGATCTTAACATATACAGTTACGGTGAAACTCTTAACCGTAAGCAAATCAAAAGTTTAATACACGAACGTAAAAGCAATTAAACATTTAATCCAAGTGAACACATTACTTTGCGCACTTACAGTTTACAGTTTTGTTTACATACCTTCTTATATTGTTTGCCTTACTGCTTTGGCAGGGGCTGGTGTGCCGAAGATCGTAGGTTCTACTCCCGCGTGGGAAAATTGGTTGCGCGATCGACAAATTATTGTACCGAGTCTGCATGTGCCTTGGATCTGTTTAAATTGTGCTTGTAAAGTCCCTGCGACATAGGACATGAATCTTCCTAGATAATATAGAAGTCAAACTAAACGTACATTGGTACTTGTTGGCCAAGTATCCCTCCGTCACGGGAGGAGGCCCGTCCCTGCAGTGGAATATTAATGAGTTGATAATGATGAAACATGTGTCCGTTTATTGTAAAAGTCCCCGCATCACAGGGCCTAATACCAAGGAGGTTATCATTCATAACTTTAGCTCTTAAAATAGTCCAATTAAAAGAGGTTACAATTGTATTACCGTTTCTTCATATTCTTAAAATACCTGCCAGCTATTTGTATAAATACAAAAGGAATAAACGAAATACCCCAAAATTATTTCGTTGAAATCTTCGAATGTTCTATTTGATTCATAAAAGGTAAAAAAATGTGATACGATCCTTTGTTCTGTTTGAACTCCTTTCCATTTTATCTTTTCTACATTAAAGGAATTTAATTCTAAAGGAGTTGAATCTTCAAGAAACTCGTTTGCGATTCAATTAGATAATCCTTTTTTGTTGAATATTTAAATGCAATTTTGATTTGCAGGCGCTTCTCTCCTTTCTTTTAGAAACTTTATCCAAACAAATATTAATTTATATTAAACAAATTAGTTTTTGTGATGGATTGAATTTAAAAGTTGAACTCAATATTAACCCAGTTGGACCGACCGACCCATGTATGGGTTTCGGGAAATAAAAAATTCTGCCCCCTTTTTACTGTTTTATTAAAACAATTTATAAATACTTTTGGAATCAACAGTTAATGACTGTTAGCTGTGATGACAAAACAGGTAGTAAATTTAATTATTTATAGTTGTTTTTTCCAAGTGAAAATGTCTGTAGTAAATATGGTTAAACATGTCCCTAAAAAAGTGAAATTATATTACATTATATTGTTATATTTCTATAAATATAATATCAAAAATATAAAGTTTGAAACATAACAATATTTATATTACAAAGAAAATTCATTTTTTTACTATAAAAATCACTGTTATTTTGCTGAATATCTTAGGAACCCATACATGGGTCCGTCGGAACAACCACGGAATACGTAATTTTCGTAAAATAATATTTTTTTTTTAAATTTCTAATGAATTAATTATTATTCTACGAAATATTGAATAAGTTAGAGAATGGTAATGATCCGATTCTAGAATGCATCACATTTGACCACCAAATAACGCAAATGCGGTGATACCGACGAAGATTCTAGAGAAGAAAACACTTCGATTCAAGCCTAAAACACTTGCGAAAATGAGACCATGGTTTATTTCACTGAATCCTGTTTTTCAGGAGAATGAGACTATGGAAAAGACGTTTTGCATCGACGATGCTATAATATCTTTATTACAGAGGTCACAGTTGTTAGCAGTTCACAGGGATATCTCGATCAGGCCGGGTTTTTTCAATCAAATTCGATCAAAATCGATAATATTATTTTCAAAACTGTAATAAGTCATAAAGTTAATAGTAATACATTTGATTTAATTATAATTATTTAATTTATAATTTTATTTTAGTTGTAAAAACGTATTAGCAAAAAGGTTAAGACATGCCGACCGACCCATACATGGGACATGATTTTCCAGCTTTTCCAGAAGTCGCATATTTTTTTTATCATTTTTCCCGAGCTACTGGGACTATAATAAGGCATATTTGTAAAAATCACTAACATCGAAGCTAAAAATAGTTTCAGGCTTATCTGGGTTAAAACGAAGTAAAAATTTTCGACCAGCCTTGTACAGTCACGAGCAATAATATGTACACATTTTCAAATTTTCTAAACTATCTGCACGTTTATCTAGACATTACAATATCAAAATGAATTCGTAATTTAGAAGAGGTTCCGTACAGTTTTGAATTAATCTTCGAATTTTCAATTTTGGATTGACAGAACTTTAGATAACTGGTTTACAAAATGCGAAAATGTGTACATATTATTGCTCGTGACTGTACTAGGTAAAGTAAATGAGTATAAATAGAAAATTTCGCTTAAATGCTATGCGACGCAGTGGAGAAACACGCATAAGGATGCTTTGCATGATGTCACCCCATGCAAGACGATTATTTGTCCGATCCAGTAAATTTAGTCCCATTTTAGGTGTTGAAGTATAATAAAATAAATAAACAATATAAACATACTCTTTCTAAAAGAACGCTTTTTAAAATTCTTATCAGCTATAATCCTCTGGGTAAACTAAAATGCATTTTCCTCGATATTCGCAGTTATATTCTCGTAAATACAACAGTATGTAGTACTAACTGATTACCGCGGCTGCCATAAAATCCATTCAGTAGTTTTTGCGTGAAAGAGTAACAAACATCCATTTCATCCATCCAATACATCCTCACACTTTAGCATTTATAATATTAGTAGGAAAGTAGGAAGTAGGAAATATAATAGTATTTCCTACTAACTACTACTATGACTACTACTTGTGTTGATGATGTTTTGTTTGTAGTATTCTGTGGTAATATAAGACTGTTATATTCACGTAAACACAACACTACGTAGTATAATAACAAATGAATAGCAGTACCGCAGCATCATTGCAGTCCATGGTATTGCTCACGGCGGTCATGATTACTTGCACAATAGCCTGTCTTACTTCCCCCTTTTACAATTGTGTGATACTTCGGTTTCGAATAAAAACTTAGTAAGTGGCATTTTGTGATAGTTTTATTATTTAATGAAAGTTTTAAAGTTAATATTTTAGATAGTTTTTTCGGAATATCTCTTGTGCTGATGATGTTTCGTGTTATCTTGTGGTACTCAAAGATGATCGTTATTGGTCATATCAGAGAGATCGGGTTTAGTCGGCTTTTATGACAGCCACAAGATTAAGTGGAGTGGCAAATTCGTGTATTTTTACTCATTCACTACATGGTAAAGTTCATAGGCATATTATATATATAATAATACCAGGTAAGAACAGATTTAATAAAGACCAGAAAACGGCAATAATAACTTCAAAGACCTTCTAGTTATTTAAATATTTATTCCTGCAGAATTCAGTATCAATATCTGAAGTAATTTATATCAAACTTTTTTTATTTCAAAGGTTATATTTCAATTGATCCTATAAAAATTTCATCATAGTCGGTAATGTAGTTAAGTTTTATCTAAAAAAGTTGAATTTCTGTGAACTAACCATGTAAACGAAATTGCGTAATTATCATGATCAGTATCAATCTGGTTTAAATTGTTTTTTTTTTCGGTTACTAAATTATGTATGTGAAGGTACATTCATAATGTCATCTTAAGTGAATAGAGACTTTGTGTTGTTAGCCTTTTGTACTTTACGAGGTTTTGAATACAATGCCACGAAACGCACACCACAAGGAAATCCTTTCATTAATCTGTGGTTAATGAATGTAGCTTTTTAGACATGCCTTTACATACATGATTTTTAATAACTTTTTTACATATCACATATCTATACTAATATTAAAAAGGGGTAAAGTTTGTGTGTTTGTGACGTTGTAGGGGGTAATCTCTGGGTTTAATGAACCGATTTTAAAAATTATTTTTGTGTTGAATAGTCCATTTATCGGTGAGTGTCATAAGCTATATAATATTACGTTATGAAAAATAGGAGTGGAGCAGTAATGAAATATGTTTAAAAAAAGGGCGCTTAACAACGTTTTTTTCGCCGGCCAACGAAGTGGACAGGGGTCAGCTAGCCTTGAATATGTTTATTTATGGTAAAAGTCTGTTCTTTAAATATTTTAGGCGAAAACTATACAAAATATACATTCTTCGTTTAAAAATAACGTTTTAGAACGAATTTAACAATAAGCAAAATCTGTTTTTACCTCTAACAAACAAAAGCAACGTATTAATAATACTTAAACATTACTTTTCAAACATCACAAAAGCAATACACTTCCATAGAAAGTAGTTACGTGCATAAATCACTAAGTGTACGAGTTAGTGAACTATAGTTCAGTTCCAAGTACAAGTTGCCGAGATACAGAACAATGAGAGTCTTTACACTTTGACCGCACCTTGCAGCTCTATGAGGTTACTCGCGAAAGTTTCACTTGCATATGTATGTATATTAAAATACTAGCTTATATAACGCGGAAATTATGTAATAGGTCTTTACCTATGAAATTACCGTTTTATTTCTGCGCAGTCTTTAACCTCTACATTCTTTAAACACATATATTGTTTAAATTATTTATATTATTTAAGAAATATAGGATATAACCAACATCTAACAAAAAATTTCATTTATTATAATAAATGAAATTTTATTATTTGGATTAATAATAAGCCTGTGAACATGGGTCCAATTTAAAACAGCGGATTTTCCCATTTGTTTAATTGTTACTTTTCCCTGATACTTTTTTTTCTGTGCTTTTAACACAGCAGTTAGTTTAAATCTGCGCCATTACTTATACCACATTTCATTCTATTAAGTTTTATAATTATTGAAAAACTCAAGAAAACGGTAGTATGAAAAATCTAACTTCTGATCAAATCTTCATACAATACTGCAATTTCATAGGTTAAGATCTAATATTTAAGTTTCTATGTCTGATGACCTCTGTGGCGTAGTCGTTATATTACATGGCTGCTTCGCAAAGATCTCGGGTTAGATTCCCGCTCAATGCAAATCTTTGTATGTAGGAATAATGATTTACAAAAAAAAGTATTTATGTATGTTTATCCATTGTCTGTCTAGTACATAGTACAAGCTCTGCTTAGTTTGGGACTAGATGGCGTTGTGTGAATGTGTAAGAAATATTAATTAATCAAATGTTACGTTGGGGTCGTGCTTTTAGATTTAAGGTCCAAAGAAATGATTGAATTGAAAAAGAAATTGAGTAATAAACTAATATTTATGATTCGTGACTATAAAGCATGTCGTTCTATGTCTTATTAATAGTTAATTGTCTTTCCAGACCAGATCTATATCAGGCAATATCTAGGACCAGACTATCATAATTATCGTCCACGTTAGGAACTGAGATCACATACATAAATAGGCTCTTGTCTTACTGAGAGCGTTTAGCAAGAAATATTAATACTGAGCTTTTAGATAAAAGTTGTTTCCGTGAGTGCGATGATTATACGAGTATAAAGGGGCGATATGTAACTGATATTCTCTTCTCTAGACTATTTTATAAAATACTAATGTTTCGGTTGTGTCACCGCCCGCGAACATAGTTTATTAGCCTTTTACGAAGTTCAATTAATTATGTACGAAATTAAGTAAACTCCATGGTTTTTTGATTTATAACATAAAATAAAATACAAATTGGGTGTCAGCTCCACTAAACTTGTATAAAAAAGAAACAACATACTCAGCACTCAAAAATTGAGAGGGAGCCAGAGAGAGAGTGGGATTAAGATTAAAAGTAAAAATACACCATACTTACAGAGCTATGAAACGTACCGTAAAGGGCAGTGCAAATGCAACCAGATATTTATACTTGTGCAGCACCTACTAAATTCTCCTTATAATCAACCAAGCGTCTTATTAGAATACTTTTTTAAAAAACAAACCTGCATTTTGCCACGCTGTATCGCTGCCAGTAAGACAGGTCTTTTCCTAAGCTACGGTGAACATTAGTGTTTATTGCAGTGTGTAATCTACTGGCGCGTGCTAACACTAGTCTGTAAGCGTGTTATCTACTGTGTGCAGCGTGATTACATAGAGTTACACGGAGAGCGTGAATCAAATTAGTAAGAATAAATATAAATATTCCTCACACATTCACACAACGCCATCTAGTCCCAAACTAAGCAAAGCTTGTACTATGGGTACTAGACAACGGATTAACATACATGAACACTTTTTCAACCGACTTCATTTTTTGAAAAAAAAAAATACATATTATCGTCTATTCCCAGTTTCCCCCGAATACTTTCCCCCGGTCGGGGGAAACTGGGAATTCTGAAAAATTTTGTCGCATCTTCCCCCAAATTAATAATTGGGGGAAACTGGGAAAAAGTTGTCCTATATTCCCCCGAATATTTAATTTATAAATCCATTAAAATAAACTGAAATAAGTATAATACATTATATTATAAAGTTAAATATTTGAGACCTCTTTAAATTTAAAGAGGTTTCAATTCAATGCCTAAATCAGTCTAAGATGTGATAAAAATATTTCATTTACTTTAACCTTGATACAGTATTAAAAAATCTAAATATTATAATAAGTACTATTTTGAGGTAAAAAGTTTCAATTGTATTGTTTTATATTTTCTTAAATAATCAAATTCAACTGTTTGATGTCACTTGTGACGTTACTCGGGTGCATTGTGTGAAATGAAAATCAAACTTTAACAGTTGGCCACATTATTGAAAAAATTAAGTAGAATAAGTTAAAATACTTTTTTTTAATGATAACTCTTCGTCATAACTTTTCTATTCAATGCTGTAAATAATAGGTAAGATTTAATTTTATAAAGGTATGGTAGTGTTATGTTATACTCGTATACATATTAATTTACATAATTGTTTGATTTAATGTAAATAGTTATGAGTTACTGTAAAAAAAACCAGATTTTAAACGTTTTTATTACATCTTTTTAAACGATTTTATTACAAGATCACTGTGTTAGAATACAACTAAGTTCTTCAAAACTTCTTGAATTAGAATCGTTATAAGGCATTGAAATATGTGTAAGTTTAATCCACACTTGCCTAAGAAAAGAAGAGAATTACGCGCTGCGCCAGTAGTCTCGATAAAATCTTCATTTGCAAAAAGACATTTCACTTACCGATCAGCTCTGTTATACAATAAAATTAACAAACACCTAAGTATAAATAAACTTACATACTATAAATGCAAAAAGGCGCTAATGGAGTGGCTAAACCTAAAGACTTATGATGATATTGAAAATATGTTTTTAACATAGAGATATAAAAAAGTGGAATAAATATTATAAAAAAATAATAGTTAATGAACATTCATGATACTCACACACACACACACACACACACACGCACACACACACACACGCACATACACACACGCACATACACAAACATACATGCTATATATACATTTTAATTGTTTAACTTCTTTCTATTTTCTTATATTCTTTTGTTTATGATAAGAAGTTCATTGTAAATGGATACTGAAGAGCGAAGTTCCCCTAGCACAGGCATACATTTGCTTAAAAGGTGACTTTGTCAACTAGTTGTTTGTAAAAATACTTCTGTGTTTATGAAAAATAAAAATTTATTATTATTATTATTATTTGGATTGGTACTAGTTTCAACTGTTATTTTTTAATTAGTGTACAGAATGGCTTCTCTATTAAAATAAATATTATACCGTTTTATATTTTTACAAACTTTGTATTAATCATTTTATTTAAGTGGATTTATAAAATAATTATGGAATATGGGATACTTTGTTCCCAGTTTCCCCCGATGAATTCGGGGGAAGATGGGATAAAATTCCCAGTTTCCCCCGATTATGAATTCGGGGGAAGATGCGACAAAATTCCCAGTTTCCCCCGATCGGGGGAAAGTATTCGGGGGTAACTGGGAATAGACGCATATTATACATTGAAAACACCAAGACCAATGCAAACAGTCATGTTCATGCACACAAAGATTTGCATTGAGGGGGAATCGAACCGGAGAATACTTCTATTGTTGAATATAAGTCTCTCTAGATACTTCAACTGGCGTAGTTCGGTGTTTTTCTCATCCATTGACTTCCCTCCGACCCACTAGGTCCTTATTCGACGGTGTGAGGGAACTAAAAAAGAAAAAAATATGAATATTAATTGTAATATGCATGTATAAACATTTAACAAAATGTATTACTGTTGTATGAAACTAATAACGATTCACAAGTTGCATGAACAGTAGTACCTGCAGTTATTCTGTGAGCATTCATATTCAAATGGTTTTGTTAGCAAAGTTTTAATTTCAAAATAAAGTCTTTTTTTAATACTATTTGTTTTCGTTGTTAACTCGAATCGTATACATCTTTCTGCTCTTTTTGGAGTCGGCTGAAGGCAGTCAATGGCAATTTTGTCGCAATAAAATAAAAACTGGACTCTCTCGACTCGACGAAAATCAAGACAAAATTCATTAATAACTTGATCCTAACTAAATTCATACCTGAATAAAAAATTAAATTAAGTAAATGACTACATCAATTACGACAAAAAAAAACCTTTTTATATAAACTGCCTATTTTTTTTTGTTTATTCAAAAATATATTCTTATATATTTTTGAATAAACAAAAAAAATTGTAAGGTTGTATATATATATACAACCTTACAAGAAGCAAACTTTCTGTCGCAGTGATAACAAAAATAAAAAGAAAATTGGCTATTTATCTATTTTTTTTCTTAATAATTATCACTCGAAAACTCGATTAACTTAAATTCGAGTTTCACAAGTAAGTGACGTGGGACTCGCGTGACCGTTCCGCCTGTTTCAGTAGCATGCCTTGAATTAAATTAATTATTGTCTATATATTACTTCCTAAGACGCACCGAAATATTTATTATAGCAGTTTTGTTTTCAGTTTAATATAATTTAAACTGTATTCTTGTTATTTTAGTTTTGGTTGTTCGTGGTCTATAATGTATTGTATTACATTAATTGTGTTTAAAGCCTTTGTTTGTTTTAGTTTAGAATTATTTTGTTTGAATTTTTTTTGGTTAACTGTAAGTTGTCTTTGACGTTCTAGTAAAAGGACAGGCTGGCTGTAGTGACAGCGACTTGGTCTAACAATTTTATATTGACAAACATACATGTTATGACTATTGTGTCAGGTTCATAGGTTACCTTTTTACGTGCAAAAAAAAAAGAAAATCTATTTTGATAAACCGCTGTATATGCATAGAAGTGAAACTTAAAAGCTCTTCAATACTTTTAGTTTTCTAAAATAGCAGACTTCTGTCCATGTTTTGCCACAATACATATAGACATGGTCCGTTGTGGCAACTGTGTGTGGGCTATGAAAAAGCTTTTGAATCAACCAGTTTGATCTGCAGTGTCCATTAAGATTTATATTCTGCTTCAATCAAACAAAATACTTAAAATAATTTGGTTTCGCTGTTAATAACAATAATTCCGTAGATTTACCTCAATATTAGTTTTATTTTACTGGTCACGCTTAGATACAAACAAAAATAAAATAATAATTTATCAATCCATGACCCTCAATAAAATAAAGCGGTCTATTCATGCTTTATTAAAGACACGCTATACAGAAAAAAAAATTGTTTAATTGTACGAACGTTCCGGTGTGGCCACAAATAACCGAAAAAATGACGAAAATAAACCGATAAAGTCGCTTTTATATCTTGATATTTACCACAAATTACTGTAATTGTTTTGTGTTAATAACTTTGTGGCATGCTACTGTATTTCTATTAAATTAGTTCATAGTTTACTGAAGTAAAACCTTTATGTTACGGGACTGAGTGAGGCTAGCTGTTTTCGTAATAACAATGGATTAGCCTTTTTTTTTAAAACACTTTCGTTCTAGGTATTGTCTTGTGTGGTCACTTCATCATAACAGCCCACTAATGTCCCACTGCAGGTACGGGCCTCCACTCGGTACGGAGGGATACTAGCCCTACAAATACTACGCTGGCCAGACGGATTGGTATAGGGTTTAATTTCAAGTTTTTCTTCTTTTAATTTCGTAAAGATAATATTCACCATGGGATGAGATGGGGTGGTGACATAATATTGTATTCTTACTCCGTCACCAAACGGAGAAAGAATACAATATGTAATATGTATACACGGAGAAGGTGACTTTGAAGACATGAAATTAAAAGGATATGAAGGACATCTAGGCTTAATACAAGGATTTGTGGATCACACGGTATTATCATGTGTGGGCTTAAAATCACAACCTTGCTCACGTCACATAGGTTTTTACCCATGGATTGAGATAGTGATGACAACGCATTTTTACAAATTACTTCTCAATTTTTTCTTACGGAAAATGTTGGTATACATAAAAAAAACTATTTACCACGCTTTGCAAAGCTACTTTTTTAAGCTAGTTTTTTCATAAGCTATGTTAATATATTGTTGTTTATAATATTATTATGAATGTTTATTCATAATTTCATTAACCCACTCTCTGCCGAGTGGTTCTTCAACAAAGCGGAGTTACGCAAATCTCAAAATCGCTCGGATTGGTATTGTTTAAGTTGATATTTCAATTCATTCATTCGTTCGTTCGTTTCTCCCTAGAGCTCGTTTGAATGCTCCTTTTGTTTCTTTTAAAGAACAGCTAATCAGATGGATGCGGTTTAAAGTTAATTAAAATGGATTTTCTTTATTGTTATTTCTAGTTTGAATCTGATACTGTCTGCAATTACAGTGAAAGATCTAAGAAGTATTTACTTTAGTTTATTGTAGACTTATTGTCTGATCTTTCTGGGTGTTTACGGAGTGTAAATTTTCAATGCATTATTTATTTTAAATTCGAAGATTCGGAAGTATGACAGTATGAGTAAATGAAGTAAAAGTATGTATGTATGTAACAGTATATAAAAATAGTTATTTAGACCAGAAAACTTACGGTGGACTGACGCTCTAATCAATATTGCGAGTACCAGATAATTGAAGGATTGGGGAAGACTACGAGTTATGTTTACCAGTCGACGTCTTGGTTTGATGATGATGAGGCTTAGAAATTACAATCGGTTAAAGGTGGTCCATCAGTCGTGCTCGTACAACACCCATATCTCATGTCGTACATTATCATTCCCCTGCCCTTATCCCAATTGTAGTTGGGGTCGACGCAGCATGTCTTCTTCTTCCATACTTTCGGACGTCATCTCACAAGTAACACTCTTCGCAGCCATATCGTCTTTCACACAATCCATCCAACGTTTCTTTGGTCGTCCTCTTCCCCTATATCCATGTCGTACATAAAAAACAATAATGAAAGTAACCTACCTATTAATAATTTCGTAGCTTCATAATTTATATTACAAAGCACAACTTATTGTCTGTATAGTGATTAGATACTGAGGATAATAATGAATCTCTCCCGTTTTGTTATATAAAACACTTCTGTTTTCATTCAATTGCTTAAATTGGATTCACCGCAGATTAAGTTTGAATTACGTCCCTACGTCTTTCCCGTCCCAACGTCTTTCCGTGGCGTCGACGTTGACGGGTTTAGTCGAATGTTGAATTTACTTTTTATTTTGTTGTTGTTGTCTGTTTGTGGTTTCTTAAGTGGTGAGATAATTAACATCTGTCAAATGCAGGTTTGAGGAAAATTAAAAAAAACCGCTAGGGTGTATACTTATAGGTATAAATTGTTTTCCTATTAGTCGTTGTTTGTTGTTCAGTAATTTATAAAAAAAAATTGAAAAATTTATTGTTTTGTTTCGATTGTTGTCTTTTTGACGTTTATTCCAGGGACCTTCCATTACTTACCTTTCGAAGCATGAAGACGCTCAGATGGTATACCACTTAGCGTTGTCCCACCCATCTATATAATGACCTTATCGACGTTGCTTAACCTGCCTTATCGTTTAGTTTCATAAAAAATATACTCTAAGCATAATACTCATCCCCCCATTAATGTCAAACAAACTAGTGGGTATTAAAAGCGTGTATTCATTCTTTTGTTGTCTTTACAAGCCTCTTTAGTTCCCCCAGTCATGTTTATTACGAACTATTTCTTAGCTATAATTAAGTGTACTTATCATAAAGCATGTTCCTTTGTTCCATAAGTACGTAGTTTTAGTGTAAAATGAATAGCTTGTTTAGTAGAGTAATATGTAATAATTTGCGTGGAGGTTCTTTTATAAAAAAGTATTTTCTAGTGTGCACTGAAATATTACGGATCTGTTCAGGATACGGATGTTTTTAACAACATTATATCAATTACGGATACGAACATAAAATGTTTCGGATAGAGTTTCAATGTAGTTTACTTCTTAATTTTAGAAAACTTTATGTTTGATATGACAGCCCTAACTAAACATGAAATAATAGTCACAATTGAACAAAGATAAAGTAATAGTCTGATAAAATAGCTAGGCTCTTCAAGACATACACTCTTCGTTTCAGACATTTCCTTATTCGCTCGTCTAGATTGCCATTTAACGAAATGATCAGTTCTTTGAATAGTGTCAAATCCGAATCTTTTTATTCGGATATCCGATAGATACGAATCCTATTACAAAACTCTATAACACTTCTAGTATGCACCTGCCTCTTTGAAATGTTCTGTACAGGAAACAATTACGCCGTAAAAGCTACGTTTTAGATCAGACGAACAATATTTTGCAGTTTTCAATTTAAAAGGATTACGGAATGTTTCTATGGGATTTTGTTTGAAAGGATTGCAATAATCTTCTTTTACTTGCGTTTAAAGGCAGTCCTCTGCAGGGATACCTAAGTGTCCTATAACGTGCAGAGAATTTTAGTCGTTGTAATTTCTTACTTCTGTTATTCTTATCAGCCATGGTCATCTCGTGACTATAGCTGGTGTAACCTGGCCAAAACGTCGAGTACCTCAAAGGTAGATAGTTTCAATATTTACCACAATTAATCGTGTTAATACCCGTACAGTTATTAATAATAAGTTACAATGAAACTCGAAAGTTTTAAAGTCTGTTTCTTTGTCTGTTTCGTAATGTATGTCTGCAAAATCTTCTCGACATTGGGTAGTATAGTGCGGGTGTAGTATTATTAAATTGTATAACCAACTCATAAGGCCGGCTTCCCACTATGAGCAGGCAACTATCTCATTGGCAAAGTGATTGTTTGTGTGGTTGCAGAACGCGTATATTTGAATCAATACTTTAACTCACACTTATCTATACTAATATTATAAAGAGGTAAAGTTTGTGTTTTTGTGACGTTGTAGGGGGTAATCACTGGATCTATTGAACCGATTTTAAAGGGACGCGTTTTTTTCGCCCTCCAATGAAGTGGGCACGGGTTAACTATGTATTTATATAATTTTACAATAACAGAAGTCTTAAAATTGCCTACGAGTATAACTCTATTGACTCATTTATGGTCTGCTAGGTAAAAATAGCAGTTTTAAATAAACTAAAGTTAACTTAAGTATCATGAAAAATCATTTCCCAAAGGAAATTATTGCCGAGCTGCGATCTAATCAGTGCTATTTGAACAGCACCTTATTATTTCACTTCAATGAAACCTAGCTACGTTCAATAGGAGGTACTTTCATAGTTTTATTCATACCTATTCGTAGGTATATTTATAGCCCAAAGCATCTACAGTTTGTTATTTTTAAAATGGTAAATTCGTGTACACCTACCCCGCGACGACGTAGTGTAAATTAAAAAAATAAGTATCCCTGTAACCTGAATTAACGAAATTTTAGTCTAGGTTACCGAAAACAAAAACAACAAAAATGGTCAACGCCACATTAATAAATAAATAATCCTCACACATTTACACAACGCCATCTAGTCCCAAACTAAGCAGAGCTTGTACTATGGGTACTAGACAGCGGATAAACATACTTAAATACTTTTTTTTTTGTAAATACATACCTACATATTATACATAGAAACACTCAGACCAATGCAAAAAATCATGTTCATGCACACAAAGTTTTGCATTGAGCGGGAATCGAACCCGAGACCTCTGCGTAGCAGTCATAGACATAGACACTAACAACTAAGTGTATGTTCTTAAGTATTACAAAATCTACATGTAATGTTTAGAAAATGTGGTAAAAGAAAAGTATAGTATTTTCTGTGGGCCGAGTAAACTGAGTGATCCCAAAACCGAGAATTTCGATATCAACGTATAGAGAATTAAGAACAAAATTTTGGACATAACCATTCTAACTTCCTAAACATTACCTTTAATATCAAACGTTACAAAACTTCAAGCACTTAAAGCTGACGTTATACACTAGATCGCACCGAGGTATGCGATACTAGTAACAAGGTAGGAACTAAACAAATATCGTACATTCGTCAGCCGGGTACCGCGCTCATTTGCACCGGACTAGCCGACCACTGCCCTCATACTACTAAAATATAGGTGAGTTTGTACACAGAGATTTGCTAGTGCATAATATTATTTTTGGGTAATAACAACGTCTACCCTGAATTGGCCTGTTACTGATTAAAAATTAAATAAATAAATATTCCTCACACATTCACACAACGCCATCTAGTCCCAAACTAAGCAAAGCTTGTACACAGATTGTACACAGTATGTAGGTAGAGAACAGATAAACATACTTAAATACTTTTCTTTTTGTAAATACATACATATTATACATAGAAAACACTCAGACCAATGCAAACAATCATGTTCATGCACACAAAGATTTGCATTGAGAGGGAATCGAACCCGAGACCTCTGCGTATCAGTCTTGTTATATAACCACTACGCCACAGAGGTCGTCAATTACTTAGTTGTGCTTTATATTATTAACATAAATTGATAATAATGTAAGCAAAAATTATTATCTGTTTATATAAATGACTATATAGCACTACCGCTTCACCAAATAAACCGAGATCACCATAGACCGACCACCGCTCTCTTAGTACTAAAACATAGGTGAGTTTGTACATAGAGACTTACTAGTGCATAATATCGCTATCGATCTTCAAAAGCCTTTGAAATACGAAATGAAATTGCAGCTGGAATGTTTTGTGTTTAAAATGTTGTGTTGTCGATACTAGTTTGAGTTGAATATTGTTACGGTTTGTTTAGGTAAGTTATTGTAAACGTAGCTTTAGCTTTTTGGTTGAAATAATTTCATTGAAGTGATTTTAATAAAAGCTGGTTCATATACTCGTAAAATTTAACGAATATCTAAAATTGTGTATTATAATGACTAAAGAATTCATTATGGTGGGGTAACCTCCGGTTTCCGAATGACTGACCAAGTAAAAATCAATTACTCAAGTGTCAAAACTGTCATTTTAGTTTCTGAAAATGATAGTTTTGACACATACTGACAGTAAGTCTACGGAATGCAAGATACTACAGTTAAAAACCTACTTTGCATGTTGAATGATCGATGAGATGAAACTCTTATTCATATCTTCACATTCATAGGTTCCGAGCGCCAAGCACCTGCTATTTCTGAAAGATGAATAACTTAATTGCCACTGTGATCTATCTGATTAACAGAGTTATAAACGGACAAGAAAAAGAAATTGAACATTTAATTATGCAGTTTATTTACAATTTTAGCCTTCACCCGCGTTGTATAGGTAGCTTAAATGTTATTCTACACCCTAAACTACCTATATTCCAAATTTCATCAAAATCTATTCAGTAGTTTATGTGTGAAAGAGTAACTAACACCCATCTATCCATACATCCGCACAAACTTTGGCATTTATAATATTAGTAGGAATAAGATACAGCTTATTTACTTTTAATAATAGGTCTTTACCTATGAAATTGCGGTTTTGTATGAATATTTTATCAAAAGTTAGATTTCTCATACTAACGTTTTTTCAACGTTTTTTCGAGTTTTTAATAATTTATTAATCGTAATATGATGAAATTTGGTATAAGTACTGGCGCACATTTAAGCTAATTATTGTGTTCAAAACAAAGAAAAAAAAATCAGGGAATAAGTTACAATTAAACAAATGGGAAAATCAGCTGTTTTAAATTGGACCCATGTTTACAGGCTTACTATTAATACAAATAGTAGTTATTTTTATTTATTATCTTTTGTTAGATGTTGGTAATATCCTATATTAATTTTCTGAATAACAAAAAATATTTAAACAGTATATGTTTTATAAGAATATAAAGTCTAAAGACTGCGCAGAAATAAAACGGCAATTTCATAGGTAAAGACCCATTATTAGGTATAGTATAAATGTAATTGTTGTAGAGAAACTACTCTGTGTATATTTATAACAAGCACGCATGATGTATGGCTGAAGGCGATATTATTTTTCATATTCTGTTTGACCACTTACGCCATGTTTGTTTCGTGTATACCTTAGGCTTATTGTTAGGAATTCATACGAAACATATTAATTATAACAACATATTACAACTTGCTATAAAACATGGTTACAAAGAGTGTACGAAATAGTTATTTTTAAAAACAATACACAACTTCATATAAAAATAAAAATATTTCTCTGAAGAAAAAACCTAAGAATTTTTTAGCTTTTTCTTCTCATAAATATTTTTTCAGACTTTGTAGTAATCAGACTATTTGTAAATAAGTCTATTAAACTAAATACCAAAAAATACTGGGACAATTTTTCTCGAAGGAGTTTTTGCGAAGGCAACGTTGTGCGATTTAGTAGAGTAGTCTTTTAGAAGACATGTAAACATTATGTCCCAGATGTAGTCTTAGTTCTTAAGCCATGACAGAGGTATGAGCAGCTTGAACAATTCTAGACAGTTGACATTTATCACTAATCTGCATGCGCCTACCTCCTTAAACAATTAAACCACGGCCCCAGTTTTCATTATATCACGATTTAAATGCCTATTTAAAAAAATAAAAGCATTGTCTAAAAAACAAAATGACAAGAACCATTATTATAGAATATTATATACTTATTTTCCATAATACCTTTGCAAAATTAAAATATCAACACTAATTGCTAATGGACAGGCAAATAACATTTTTAATTGCAGTATTTTATTAAACATGCTTACTAAAATTTTAATTGCCTATAAAATGCCATGTGTATTTTTTATTTCTCTACGTTTCCTAATTAAAATTCCGACTGCCCCGTGGGGGGTTAACTAGCAGGGATGTAAGGAAACTATTTTCCTGGTTGCCGTCGTATTTTCACTTGATAAGATCTAGACATAATTATTTATGCGACTATTAGGGGAACCAACCCCATCGATGTGCCTCTTTATATGTGGCCAGTGTACACTTGATGGCAAAGGTGTTTAGCTTTATTTTTTATCATTTAAACATCATCATTCCCCTGCCCTTATCCCAATTTTATTTGGGGTCGGCGCAGCATGTCTTCTTCTTCCATACTTTCCTATCGGACGTCATCTCACAAGTAACACTCTTCGCAGCCATATCGTCTTATACACAATCCTTCCATCGTTTCTTTGGTCGTTCTCTTCCCCTATATCCATCCACATACACATCCACATACACATTTTTATCATTTAAACATAAAACCAAATGATTACTACTTTTCATTCGATATGAATCTACTTCAGGTAATCTTTTTTCTTTTAGAATCAGCCTATGACGATCGCCTTTGTCACCTCATGATTACAATCTTAACATATAAAAGCAACAATTAATGCCTCTTAATTATTGCATAAATGCACGAGGTAGGCCGCTACCCGAGAGGCGATTCGTTGCGAGGTTTGCTACTGACACCAGAATTGATACCTACGATCACTTTGTCTGAGTGATATCGACAGACAAAATGAATATGATACATGTATACTTTACACGATATTTTAATGTTCATGGGTACCTTTACTTTAACCTATTAATGTGCTAATGTAGTTACGGGCCTTCTTCAATGACGGAGATAAAATAGGCATATCACGGTATCAATCAATCAATCAACTAGCTTATTGCAGTCCACTACTGGACATAGGCCCTCCCAACACGCAATATCACGGTAGTCGGTGAATAAATAAAAAATAAAAATAAAATAAAGTTTTATTTTTGTTTCTTACATGTCTTATAGCTATACATACATTTAAACATAAGAAGTTAACAGTAGGTGCATAAGTCAGAACAGTAGGGGCATAGTTCAAAACTAGGACCAGTCTCAGCATCATGCTGCAGCTAATGCGGTAGCTTACAGCGCTGTTCTGTGTGAATGGGTTTTGTCACAACTTTTTTGTGTAATATTCTTGATCTTGATTGTTTGCATTGGTCTGAGTGTTTTCTATGTATAATATGTGTATATTTACAAAAAAAAAAGTATTTAAGTATGTTTATCCGTTGTCTAGTAACCATAGTACAAGCTTTGCTTAGTTTGTGACTAGGTGGCGACGTGTGAATCTGTGAAGATTATTTATTTACTTATCTTACTGCTTGTTTTCTGCGATCACTTTTGTTATTAACTGTACGGACGCCATAAGAGTCCGATAAGTTTTTTAGATCGTTAAGTGACTCGTGATGCGATTTATGGGGTACTCGTCTGATAGTTTGTCATTTAAAGAAAAGTAATGTATTGACTTCATTAACTAACTCCTTGTTCGTGTCGGTGTGGTGACAGAAGTACATAAACTAAATATGATATCCCGTCATAACATCACATCCTGTGAAAAACTTGTATGAAATAAATTGCTAAATCGAAAAAAACTTGCAAAATAAACACTCTACCTACCAATCTGTGTTGCCAACGTGGTCCAAATTCCCTCTATAATAGGAGGATAGGCATGTCCAGCAGGTGTATGTTTATGGGCTGATATGGATAGATGCCCATCTATATGGGCTAAAAATGTAAGAATTTACATCCCATCTGGTATGATTTAATGTTAAAGAGGAAACCTTGAAAGGAAATACTGTGCCACCAGACTATCGTGGTATTTGTAGTTCCTATTTAACTTTCATTACCATTATCCATTCGGATACCAAGACCCGGTGCATACCACCTAGCACCTCGGGTCAACCTCCGGGTGGGAAGTAATTCACCAACAACAGCATACCCAAGGAGGATTGGCGTAAGGCAGGCAGCCGGCCGTAAAACATAGCCAAAACTTTTAGCAGCATGTGGAAAAGGACATACTGCGCCGACCCCAAAAAAAAATGGGATAAGGGCAGGGGAATGATGATGATTCAACTTTCATCACCGTATGTTCTTATGACAATACCATAGGTATTAGTCTTTTTATACATCAACAAACAGCACTTCCAGTTGACAGAATATACCGGAAAGTTATGTATAGTGTATTTTTGTATTCTTAATCCGTAAATCAATATTAACGTTTGCAATTAAACCCTATACCAATCCGTCTGGCTAGCGTGGTATTAGTAGGCCAAGTATCTCTCTCGAGGAAGCCCGTCCTGCAGTGGGACATTAATGGGCTGTTATGATGATTAAACATAATCGTATCACCCGAAGCATTGTCAAAAGCACAATTAATATAACAATCTAAGATCAAAGTATAGTTTTAAATTATCTCGTTGACAAATTAATATCTCCGTTAGTCCTCTCGTGATTCCAATCTATTTTGTGATTAATCCCTCGACTTTTGATATCCTGAGGAAATTGTGTTTTGGTAAATCTGGGTTATGTAATAATTTGACGTGATAAGGAACTCTTTGTAGTTAACGAACTATTGAGGACCAGTAGATTGATAATAATTTTAAGCTTTAAAAGATGGTAAAATATTTTATTTATTTTAAAAGGCATTCATCTTTGTTGGCCATATAGAAATTCCATCAATATTGCTGTAGTAATTTGCCATTTGATTTTTTGCTTATCATCATTTAAACAAAATTGTATAGGTATTTTATTAATAGGTATCAAAGCTATAAGTCGGTTGTATAACTATGTCGGGAGTCGACTAGATTAAAACCACAAGGAGTTCATCTCAGCTGCCCTATGCTAAAAACTCTAGGTAACAATAAAATATATAAAACACACACATATACTATACACCTGCACTTCGGCGGGGAAGAGGCCGGCCGCCAATTGGCTTAGGATCCCGAGCCCCACAGGCATCAAACACGGTCCCCGCTGCTGGTGGTAATGTGCACCGCATGAAATGGACATCATCAATAAATGAAAATGTCATGCGGGCATATTTTGTGGCAACAGAGGGAGGAACTAACCTTACTGCGTATCGTGATCGCATGCTGTCTCTATTTCAGGAACTTGAACCAGCTGTCAACGTTTCAACCCAACGACTATCGGATCAAGTACGTGCCATTCAACGTTGTCATTTGTTGAATGACACTGTACTTGATAGGATTCGTTCTGATATACTTAGTAATCTCACAATTTCTACACCACCATCAGTTACGACGCAGGTAAATACCATTATACCTCTGTCTCAGCCAACAGAACTAAATAGCTTTGAGACTATTGATTGTGAGGTTACAAATGTAAGTATCCAATATAATGATCAATTAAGGAGTGCTTTGGAATGTGCTATTCGGGAATATCGTTTCATGGACCCAGGTAGGAGACCCCGAATACCACGATTACCTACGCATAAACAAAATATAGCTCTTGTGTGTGCTCTGGATTCACTGTTATTAAACTACTTTGATAACAGTGAAAATCTCGGCGATGCACACTCAATTATGTACTGTGGGGCTGTCGCTGCATGTCGAGTAGCACATATTAAGTTTCCAGTCGATGATATTGCTACTCGACTCAGACCAACTGTGCCGGCGTGGCAGTGCAGGATTGAGCGTCGTATTGCTGAGGCTAGGGCACTCATAGGTAAGCTTATCTGCTTCAGGTCGGGTAATACGCGCCCGAGGGTAATGCGTTTTGTGACACGTGCGTTCTCTGAAACCAATATAGATCGTCGAGATTATATGTTACATGTCACAGAACGCATTGACTTCCTGAAGCAGAAGGTTTATGCGTGGCCAAATCGTATCAAAAGATTTAAAAAGAGAATGGAACGATATACCCAGAATCGTGCATTCCAAAAGGATGAGCGGTGGGTTTACAGAAACTGGGAGCGTCCTGTTCTAGGCTCGGTTGACATGCAACTACCCGATGCTGATGCTACGAATGATTTTTGGCGCAGCATTTGGTCGGTGCCTGTCAATCATACAGAAGGTGACTGGATAGGGGATGTTGAAAAAGCGTGTGAACATATTCACCAAATGGAGCCAGTAGTTATAACAACTGAGGATGTTACTTGTGCAGTCCGTCGACTACCAAATTGGAAATCAGCTGGACCAGACGGATTGCACAATTTTTGGTTAAAATGGCTCCATAGTTCCCACGCTTGTTTAGCGTCTCTTTTCCAGTCATCTTTAGAAACAGGTACGCTACCAGATTTTATTACTACTGGTGTAACCCACTTGCTTTATAAATCAGGTAGTTCCACGGATCCTAAAAATTATAGACCAATTACTTGCCTCCCAACAATATACAAACTTCTTACATCTATTTTGAGAAAAAAAATATCTTTACATATACAAGAAAATTCTATCATGTGCATTTCTCAAAATGGATGTAGGAATGAGGCACGTGGAACTAAAGAACAACTCCTTATTGACACTACTATTAGTGAACAGGTACGTCGTAACCGAAAAGACCTGTCTACATGTTGGATAGATTACAAGAAGGCGTATGATTCTGTTCCTCATACACGGCTTCTGAGAGTGCTGGAGTTGTATAAGATTGATGCAACTCTATGCACTTTTTTTGAGGACATGTATGACAAAATGGAATACGGTTCTTTTTTATTCAGGATGTAGACTGGGCTTAGGAAACGAGCCTCGTTTCCTAAGCCCAGCCTATTTGAATAGGCACCTCGTTTAACGAGGTGCCTATTCAAATTAAGCGAGGTATATTTCAAGGTGATAGTCTCAGTCCGTTGTGGTTTTGCCTAGCACTGAATCCTCTTAGTACTTTGCTAGAGTGTTCAGGGTTAGGCTATCGGTTAAAGAGACATGGTCAAGTTATATCCCACCTCCTGTACATGGATGATCTGAAATTATTTGCTCCAACTAAATCCCAATTATTAGTTTTACTAAAAGAAACAGAAACCTTTAGTAATTCTATTAAAATGGAATTTGGTGTGGATAAATGTGCTGTCATGCATGTAAAGCGAGGTAAGGTTGTGGAATCTGATGAGTTACAACTTTCAGATTCCATAAAACTTAGATGTCTCTCTCCATCCGACACATACAAATACCTTGGTATGTCACAGGCTTTATGTATAACGGAAACGGACATGAAACAACAGTTACGGGATCGCTTTTTTGCCCGCTTGAAAAAGGTTTTGAATAGCCTTTTGACAGGGGGCAATAAAGTTCGTGCCTATAACAGTTGGGTCATGCCGGTTCTGATGTACTCCTTTGGCATACTAAAGTGGACACAGACTGAACTAGAAGCTTTGGATAGAAAAGTACGAACTCTACTGACAGCTCATCGAATGCATCATCCGCGTTCTTCGGTAATGAGATTGTACATTCCACGAAAGAGTGGGGGTCGTGGGTATTTAAGTGCTAAGACCCTCCACAATCGCGAGGTGTACAATCTCAGAGAATATTTTCTCACTGTGGATGCGGATATACACAGAGATGTTGTGTCGGTAGATGTCGGACTTACTCCGCTTTGTTTGGCTAAAGAGAATTGGCGCAAACCTATAATACAAACTATCGATGATCGTAAAGAAATATGGAAAAGTAAGGAGTTGCATGGTCGTTTTTACCGGGCCTTAAATGGGCCTGATGTTGACACATTATCATCTGTGTCCTGGCTGCGATTAGGTGATCTCTTTGGAGAAACCGAAGGTTTTGTATTTGCAATTATGGACGAAGTCGTAATGACTAAGAATTATCGGAAATATATCCTGAAGGATGGTACAGTTGACATATGTCGGGCATGTCACTGTCCCGGAGAATCACTCAGACATATTGTTTCCGGTTGTTCTCGTCTTGCGAATGGTGAATACTTGCATAGACACAACCAAGTAGCCAGAATTGTCCACCAACAACTTGCTCTTAAATATCATCTTGTCGATGCAGAAGTACCGTATTATAAGTATGTACCCGACCCGGTTCTCGAAAATAGTAGTGTTACATTATATTGGGACCGATCTATCATCACTGATCGGACTATTGTTGCCAATAAGCCAGATATTGTGGTGATAGATCGGTCAGAACGCCGAGCAATGATAATCGATATCACCATTCCTCATGACGAGAATCTTGTTAAAGCAGAAAAAGACAAACAAACGAAATATTTGGACTTGGCTCACGAGGTTGTCGACATGTGGAATGTTGATTCGGCGATCATTGTTCCGATAGTACTTTCGGTCAATGGACTTATTCCAAAGAGTCTCTATCAACACCTACGGAGACTCTCGCTTCACAGTTGGATCATAGGTCTGATGCAGAAGGCAGTACTGCTTGACACGGCACGCATTGTGAGGAGGTTCCTGTCTCTGGAGCCCTAACCATCGGTAGCTTGGTCCCTGTACCCGATGTCGGTGGGTCTACCTTTTTTTTATATTTTTAAATGTTTTTATTTTTTATATCAATATTTAAAAATGTAATTTAATGTGATAAATGTAAATAAAGAAAATATATAATATACCTACAGTCTTTACCTGCGAAGTTAATGCGGCCTTCACATTGAGCTGACAATGTTATCTATAAATATGTATGTACAGTCGGGGTATTTGCCGCTCGACCACCCTTAGGCGAGAATCGCTTGGCACGCGGCGCATGCGATACGTGGCACGCCCACGTATCGCATGCGCCGCGTGCCAAGCGATTCTCGCCTAAGGGTGGTCGAGCGGCAAATACCCCGACCGTACATAAACTTAATAAAGTTAAGTAACATATAACATGCAGTCAGATTGCGTGTTTCAAATGTACGTGACAAAGTATGTACGCAAGATTTACTGAGTCTAGACCTATATCGGAGCGTGAAATATGAATCTAACGTTCCACAACCTTTCTGATTTTACAAATAACTGCTATTATTGGTGATATAATAATATTGAGGTGATATAGTATGTCTTATGTCTTATGTAATAGTGTACTCGATTTTTCGCAATTTTTCTCTCTTATTTGTAATACTAGCGACCCGCAATGGCTTTGCACGGACGCAATGTTCATACATACCTAGATATAAACCTTCCTTTTAAATCACTCTATCTATTAAAAAAATTGCTTGAAAATCCGTTGCGAAGTTTTAAAGATTCAAGTATTTAAAGGGATAGACAGACAGCGTCAACGACTTTATTGTATACTATAGTAAGGTTTACGCTTCTCATGTAAGTCATACATTTGTAGGCAAATCAAGCAGTGATTTTCATGGCTTTCATATTTGTCAAAATATAAGTAGGTATGTATGAAAAAGAAAGAGTAAATACTTTACATAAATTCATTTAGCTATATTTTTTTATTAATATTGTTACTGTGTGTAAAACAAAGAGAATCATTGTTGTATTATGTATATTTTATTTTATTTATTGCTTTTGATTTGCACGTCACAGTTTTATGTTCGTGAACAAAGTTACATAAACTTTCGTAATATTTCTTAAACATTTTTATTTTCAACGTATACATATATTACAATGCAAAACGTGTACATTTTATAGCGTTAAGGTTAAAATGGGCTGTAATAAGTTTGCCAGATTTATGTTGCATTTTTTGGGATAAGAAAACCTTTATATTAGAAACCAGACCTGTGTCAAAGTACAAATATATATAGTATTTCGACTTCATAGAAACGGACGAAACGCGAGTTATACCTACACGCTCACGATAGAGGTGACTTTGCGGAGTGAACAGTCGCCACTGTGCCGCAGTAACGAGCGGGAAAGTAGGTAAATGTAATTGTTAATAAATAAGATAGACTACTGGTTGTACTGTGCCTGTGTCACGGGGCACAATGACCACCTAATCTGGGCATCACACAATTTATTTTACATTGTCATCTTGTCTTAAAATAAACAAAGCTCATAGAACAAACAAAAATCATGGAATGATTACTTTACTATACCATTGTTAACTACTTTTGATAACATCATCATAACAGCCCATTAATGTCCCACTGCAGGGACGGACCCGTCCCGTGATGGAGGGGTACTTGGCCTACTAATACCACGCTGGCCAGACCGATCGGTATAGGGTTTAATTTCAAGTTTTCCTTCTTTTTATTACGTAAAGATAATATTTACGGTTAGTCCCTTAGTCGGTTTTTACGATACTCATGGGATGAGATGGGGTGGTGACGTATTGTATTCTTACTCCGTCACTACACGGACAACATACTTATGACTAATACATATGATAACATACTTACAGTATGGGGACATTGATAATGTGATTGGCTTTTAAAGAAAGACAGCAAATCAATGAGTAAGAAAAGTACATCCGATTACCGAAAATAGCTGAATAATTTTAGCATAAGATTTGAAAATTACTACATTAAAATATATCTTATGGCGTTTGGCATAAGGTTGAAATTATAAAAGATTGAATCCCTACTTACTTCTATTTGACATTGTATGTTTCATCATGTCTTACTAAGTGACACTGGTGACGGAAACATTGCACTTCGATAAAAAGTCATTGCAGTGCAACAAAGTATAGCACTTATTGTTAACGTCATAATATACAATTTCAAAATCATCAATAAATTATAATCTCACTTTCTCGCTTCCTCATTGTTGTCTGTCTTTCTTTAAAAACCAATCATATTATCAATGTCCTCATACTGTAAGTAGTTATTTAACTGATTTTTAAGCTAGATAAAGAACAGAAATTGTTTAAAAAAACTGTGTCGCAAAGGTCGGATTTCAAAACCTACAAAAGACAATTTACATTAAACGAGTAAGTCCGAACCACGAATCGTTATTCAGAGCCTGGATATAAATAGTGTTCCTTAAATTAATGTTTTTTTGCAGGCCCTAATACGGAAGTCGCCTTTAAAAAAAACAGACTATGGAGTTAATAAACTCAGACAATTGACCCAAAAATCTCTCATTAGGTAATTAAAAGAAAGTAAGTAACAATTAAGAGGTACCAAATAACAGTAAATAACAATAATTAACTGTCTGCTTTATAGCTCAACGTAATGATGTTAGAACAGTTAAAAACGCACAGAATAAATCTTATTTTATTACCTAAGAATAGTAACGTTACCTTTGAATACACTTTTATGATAGAAAAGGGGAATAGCACACGGATTGGATGTAAGAGAACACAGAGATAGGTGAAAAAGTCAAGATATACAATATAACAGGTCTTACCTATGAAATTGCCGTTTTATTTCTAGGTAGCCTTTAGACTGTATATTCTTTTAAAATATATACTGTTTAAATATTTTTTGCTATTTAGGAAATATAGGATATTACGAACATCTAACAAACGATAACAAATAAAAATTATTATTATTTGTAGTAATAGTAAGCCTGTGAACATGGGTCCAATTTAAAACAGCGGATCTTCCCATTTCTTTAATTGTAACTTCTTCCCTGATACTCTTTTTTACTTTGTTTTAAACACAATAGTTAGCTTAAGGGCGCCTTAAAATTTGCCGCTAAGTGCCGCGCAGAGGCAGCGCGTCTGCAGCGCTGAGGTCCCGCTGCTTTGTAAATTCATAGAGATAAAAAACGCGCGTTTGTAGCGCTACGCCCGTGCTACGTCCGTGCATCCGTTCATCGAACGACTAGTGTTGTTCAGAATTCTTTTTCTTTTCAATAGTAACATTATGAGCAGTGTTTTTTCTTCTGAGTCCATCGTAATACTAAACAACACTATCATTTTCAAACCTAGCGGCGGCAGCGCGACTGCAACGCTGCAGACGCGCTGCCTCCGCCCGGCACTTAGCGGCAAATTTGAAGGCGCCCTTAATGTGCGCTACTACTTATACCAATGAAATTGCCTGAAAATATTTTATCAGAAGTTAGATTTTTCATACTAACGTTTGCTTAGATTTTTTTAATAATTATTAAACATAATAGAATGAAATTTGGTATAAGTAATGGCGCATATTTAAGCTAACTATTGTGTTTACAACAAAGAAAAGAAAATATCAGGGAAGAAGTTACAATTAAACAAATGGGAAAATCCGCTGTTTTGAATTGGACCCATTTTCACAGGCTTATTGATAATACAAATAATATTATTTTTATTTATTATCTTTTGTTAGATGTTGGTAATATCATATATTTCCTAAATAACAAAACAAATATTTAATGTTTTAAAAGAATATAGAGCCTAAAGACTGCCCAGAAATAAAACGGCTTATACCTTTTATAAAAAACTACCATTAAAAAATAATTTATGAAATAATTTAAAAGAATTTCTTACTCGTTTTATAAAACACTAAGTCTCCTTCCAGTATTCTTTCTTTATAATACATTTTCATTCAGTATTGCGCAATATTACCTAAAAGGTCGGCTTTACGGGCTCCGCTTACGAACCCCTCCACCCGCCCTAATAAATTAAATGGCCCTAAATAGACATGCTAATTTCTACTGTTCGTTAAAGCATTTTTTTATTTGAGACCGTTCTTTAGTGATTTGTGTTTACAATGATAGCTATTTCTTTTTGCTTTGTTTATTTTATTAGTTTTTTTATACAACAAGATACAGTTCATAACAGCCCTTTAATGTCCCACTGCACGGACGGGCTTCCTCCCATGACGGAGGGATACTTGGCCTACTAATACCACGCTGTCCAGACGGATTGGTATAGGGTTTAATTTCAAGTTTGTCTTATTTTTATTTCGTAAAGATAATATGCACAGAAAGTCCCTTATTCGGTTTTTACGACACCTTTGGGATGAGATGGGGTGGTGACATATTGTATTCTTACTCCGTCACCACACGGAGAAGATACTAACTGTATCTTCTCCGTGTGAGAGACCTACTGGTCGCGTAGTATAATGGCCTAAGGCTGCCTGCACACTGGAACGGAGCATGAAACAGCGGATCAGAGAAACGGGGAACGAAATATTATCGACAATGGCGATCCAGTGAGTTTGGTTGCCTGGCATTGTCGATTCATGTCGGGCTGAATCGAATGGAATCGCATGTCGGTACGGTAAAGTAAGTCGAATCGAGCGACGCGTAGTGTCGTCGTGAGGCCACTATGATGTTCAATATTTACTAATGCAAAGCAATTCAAAATATTTAAAGTTTTATAATGTCGCGACGGTGTATGTCGGTTAATACGTCCACATATACAGGCTATATAAGTTAAAACTCGAACGTGTCAAATAAGACTGGCTACACGTGTCCTATTGCATTTAGCAAATGTGGATGCGTCTTTATAGATGCAAAGCAGTGAATGAGAAAACAATATTACTACGTCTAAGTATTCGTTTTATCAAGTTAGAAACTTCAAACTAAAAAAAAATTGCAATGAATCAAGAAACATTTTTCATGCGGTTTTGTGAATATCATCGTACATTACTACCGACCTAGTTCTCTACTTTTAATTTCTACTTTATTATATAACTTTAGTGCATCGGAAACTTTCTCAATGTAGATAGAATTTTAAACGAACATCTGAAGTACCTGGCCTTTTGTAATGCACTTTATGAATCGTAGAACACTTCTTTGTCATGAAGTCTTTTTTAAAAAAAGTTAGAAAACGAATGGCTTCCACATCACCTTAAACTATTTACCTTACTTACGTTGCTTTTTCGAAATATTTCTGATACATTCTTACAACACTTACACTATATTGTCCTAAATTAAACAGAGCTAGTACTATGGACACTAGACAACAGTTAAACATAGTTATTTTTTTTTTCCTAAATACATACCTACATACGTGTTCTACAATAAGTTGTATCATTGTTGTGGAATAAGTAAGGAATAGGCCTTATTTCACTTTTGTGAAGTAAAAAAAGGTTAGAAGAATTGAAAAGGTCAAAGGCCAGGAATGCACCATTTTCATGTGCAGTTTTGTAAAATAATATAAATTTTAATAAAACTGGCTCTACGATCACTCTACATTCACTCGATACAATTACTAAGGGTCGTAGCACATATACATATAACGTGACGTAAACGGATCGCCCCCGTATCAACTCGAGCCGTTCAGTATTATTTGTATGAAACTCCTTACTGCAACGCACACGATTGGTAAGTAACGTAATCGCATTTTTGACGTTTGACACCGAGGGAAAACGCGAGGCGGTGCCGATCCGTTTACGTTACCCGGGAAAACCGAATTGAGATACAACACTACAGCCAAAACAATCGACTTACAAATACCATGACAACAGAGAAGCTACCGGATAAAAAAAAAAAAAAAAACCGGTTAAAAAAAAGAACCGTTAACAAAACAATGTAGTCGAGTTTGTCCTGTAGTAATCCTGTCTGAGTGGGGATTAACTCAGAGCCTCAGTAATTACTTGGCTGATGTGTTCTCTCTCTCATCGATGCACTTTTTTTATTAAACTAGAAGAAAAAAAATGGAAGTACTGGTTATCACACTAAAACATCATCATTATAACAGCCCATTAATGCCCCACTGCAGGGACGGGCCTCCTCCCATGACGAAGGGATAGTTGGCCTACGAATACCACGCTGACCAGACGCATTGGTATAGGGTTTAATTTCAAGTTTTCCTTCTTTTTATTCCGTAAAGATAATATTCACGGATAGTCCCTTAGTCGGTTTTTACGACACCCGTGGGATGAGATGGGGTGGTGACACATTGTATTCTTACTCCGTCACCACACGGAGAAAACTAAAACAATTAAATATCTAATATTATTTAATACCTCTGTGGCGTAGTGGTTATATAACATGACTGCTACGCAGAGGTCTCGGGTTCGATTCCCGCTCAATGCAAATCTTTGTGTGCATGAACATGATTGTTTGCATTGGTCTGGGTGTTTTCTATGTATATTAAACCCCTTCCAGCGTAAGTTTAGCTTTTTGACAGTTCACGTCCATGAAGTTTCGTAATACTTCCGCTTATTTTTCGAACCAATTATATTGTATTTCATGGATGTACCCATGTTTTTTTCGGTTACCATGGTTACTTAGTGATGGACACTCATAACGATTACAACCATTATGAAACAAATTACAAATAATCGGTAGAAATAAATGCTATGAATAAACCTGAATTATTCTTAATACGTTTATAAACTGTAATATGATATTTTAGACTAGCTATAATCCGCGAATGTTTCACGAGAAATTATGTATTTTAAATAATACCTAATCTAACTATAATTATATAATTTTAAGCTATAGGCTAATTCTCTTAACATACATATAAAGAAAGAAACAATAATATAATGTAAAAGATGATGTTAGTTGATATAAGGATCCAAATGTGTAAAATAAAGCAATTTGGAAAATCGAAAAATCGCTTACAATCGAATGGCATTACATTCGAAATACTGCTAAACGTCACTAACGACAATCTGTCAAATGTTGTTAAATAAAGTGGAAGGGGTATAGGTTATTTTATAAGTTATTTACAAAAAAAAAGTATTTATGTATTTTTATCCGTTGTCTATAGTGTGACCACAGGAGCTGTGCACCTCCTGAGGTATGTGCGCGGCGAGAGGGGGGTGGACATATAGAGTACATGTTATATACTGGTATAGAATAAACAGTCTATGATGTAGCTACCAGCGACATCTGACGCAATATACATAAGTTATTTGGCTGGTACGGGTCGCTACACGAGCGGCTGTAGCAGTTTTCTATTAAAAGACAGTCATTTTTAAAAACTCCTAGAAAGTATTTAAATTATTGTATAGTTTTAAGCGTAAATAGGAACATTATTTGTGTTTTTATAATGTAACTTTGAGAAAAATGACATCTAGCGGAATGTATCAAATACTCTAAGAACATGAAATTCTTAAAGAACAATATAATGTTCGAATTGTTATGACACTGCCGTCAAAACTCGTGACGGCAGGTAGGTGTCCGTTATGGTAGCATACACAAGAGCTATATCGAGTTGTTTACTATGCCAAAAAACTCTGCATAAATAAAAATTAAAAAAAATCCAATTGTTAGGATTAATGATGAGGAATTAGAAATCGTTAACACTACAGTATTCCTAGGAATTACTTTATACAGATTACCCGCTTACTCATAAACGCCTCTTAAATTTTAGTTAATTGAATACCTTAAATTCTTACGGTTTTGTTTGGTATAAGTTTGATTTTACAAATAATAATCTCGCTAAACAGTGATTAAATTTAAGAGGCGTTTATGAGTAAGGGGTGAGTTCTTATTTATCACCTGCATATTTTTAATAAAATATGAGTATATTTGGGCTACATTGTGATCAACTAAGTAAATGTAATTACAGATATGTCTATGTCTAAAGTCGTCAAATTTGTAATTTTTATTAGTTCATTAATCTACAATAAACTAATACTGACTTACGAAGAACAATGTAAACAATGAGTAGAGTAAATCAAAGTAGCACGCGGGAAGTGATTTTTAAAGTTACAAGGCGATGTTTAGCGAAACACAATTCTGGTCAAGTTTTATGCGATTTGGATGATGTATATGGGCGGACTGCAACTTTGATGGGTATGTAATCGTGTTACTGTTTTTCGTAATCTGTCTCAAGTAATAAATTCACTCCATTTGAGATCTAGAGACCAAAAACAGCCATTGTGTACATAGCACATTTTAAGGTTAGATATTCATTGTAAGTAAGAAAAATGCAGCACGACCATTTCTGTTGATACATTATCAGTTGCATTAGTATAATTCAGTCAAGATTTATCACAATTTGAATTTGAATTAATTGCTTAATGTCTATATTACGGTTGATATTGATAACTAAACTATGTCACTTTCGCATCGACTTCGACTGGTCTGTCTACAAAAAATAATTAGTTGCAATATTTTATTAAATTTTATATCATTAAGCTCTTAGTAAATCCATGTTAAATGATATCTTGTTGGTTAATATTTAACACTGAATAAATTTTAGTCAGGTATTGTAGTATTCTTTCCATTCCATTAGAATTATTAAATTTAAAAATAACAGATTTAAAAATAATGAAAAGCTTGAAACTCAAATAATCAAATGTTCAATTTACATAACTTTTGTAAAATGTCGAGTTCCAACCCTCAGAAAATTGCAGATGATAGCTAGAACTGAGATGGATTTTAATTGTAGTCTTGAAGTTCTACGCAAAACTTTAAATGCTCTAATAGTGTAGTGTTATTTGAACATAATTGTTTTGAAAACTCAGACTAAATAGGGTTGCTACGTGTACGACAGTGGCGCCCTAAATTTTTGTCAGGACTTTATAGACAGACTGTACCTACATTTAAAAAAAATAGATAATGTAGTTTTAATATTATAGCGTAATGAAATAACTCCAGCCCGGCCCCAAAAAACCGTTAATATCTCCGATAATATTGAATTTTGTATTGAAATAAAGTGTTACACAGGCGTTATTTCAGGATTAAATTTCTACTGTATTAACAGAATTACTGTACCTACTATGTTTTTTAGTTCTCGAGATATTCAAATCACTTGTGAGCATATTATCTGTACCAGTACTATGAACATAAATTAACATGGATTTTTGACATATTCCACTGTGAATTCGCATAAAGCATTTACTTACACTAATTCAGTCAGAATTTCACGCATTATTTTTACATAAAGAATTTATCAAAAGAAAAGTTCCCTTTCTATCAGAACTATCACGTGTACGCTACCATAACGGACACCTATTTTTTCTTCGTCCCCCACCTCGCCGCGCATACCTCAGGGGGTGCACAGCTCCTGTGGTCACACTATAGTACTCATAGTACAAGCTCTGCTTAGTTTAGGACTAGATGACGTTGTGTGAATGTGTGAGGATTATTTATTTATTTATTTCACAGTGCGAATACAAAAGACGGGAAACTTAACATTTCAACCTTTTATCAACCCGTCTCTTCTGTGTTACAAAAGAGGTCCCTTTTAAGGTCCAGCACTGAAACATTAATGGCTTCTTCCACTACATATTAGGTATATCACACTTTTAATATCTAAGTAACTTAGTTGAGTAAATAACCTTACACTCACTTCTCATCAAAATAGTGAAAAATAAAACTAGTGTCAACTAATTAAATCAAAGTTGCAATTTAATTTAAGTTTTAAGTCAAGCTCAGACAGACTTTAAAGTGTTCAAGTTTCAATATTAAAGCTATCCTTGAGTAGATTTATACTTAGGGACATACATTATTTATTACTTAAGTGAAAGTGCTAGACTTAGTGAATATACAAACATTATTGTCTAGGGAATACTTTTATGCTTAGATTATCATAAAATTGTAGGTAAGAAGTTTATTAGCGTCTTATTAAAAGGACTTGAGATAAAGGTTAGTTGATCTTGTTTATAAAGGAGGCTGTAGGTCGATCGATGAGGAAGGTATATGATCTCGCGCGGCGTAGACGTTACAAAGAGGTTATCTTCAGTGAGAACTTGGGAACGAATATTATTAATAATAACTTTATTCCCTTAAAAAGTACGTTTTCTTGCACTTGAGATCAAGCCATGTGCTATGAACCTTTTACATACTATAAATTAAAGGAAACAAAGAACAATCAAACTCATAATAATATTATGTGGATAACAAAATTAATATCTTACATCGGAATACAACACGCGGCTTCATACACAGCACCCGTATCCAACACCGCTGTGCCACCGCAACTGTTAATATTAAGATCATAATATTGCACTTAAAAGTATTTTAGCAAAATTCAAAGATGCTATTTATGTTTACCGATGTTCACGTAAGTTTCACAGGTTTTCTCGGCTGGAATTTCTGTATGTGACAGGTGGCAAATCGAATTCCATGCGGCCATTTTAGGTTATTGGGCCGAATTCTATTACGTAACTAATGTCAGTTTTTAAAATAAACTGTGCCAGAATATGGTAAAGGAAAGGCTGACAATTTTCTCTTGGACTTAAGTATGAAAAATGTTGAGATGTGATTTTAACTTTAAATAACTGATGCTTACTTCTCTCAGGTATATTAGGAACTTGAAATGAATGAAAATGAAAAAATGAAATTTCAATAAATGAATTTTTCAAATTTTCATTTTTCATTTCTTTTTAGGAACTTGTTTACGGTTATATTTATCTTCTTTTTTCAGACAACTCCTGTAATAGGGGTTTTATTCTGTGTCATGGGGGTTTTTACAGATAAGAAACTAACAGACACAAAATTTATCTCCGCTTAAGACAATAATATTTACAATTATTTTTTAATTGCACAATCCATACTATAATATGATAAATGGGAAAGTGTGTATGTATGTTTGTCTTTATTTCACGGCAAAACGAAACGACGAATTAACGTTATTTTTTAAGTGAAGATAGTTAAAGGAATGGAGGCTACTTCTGGCTACCCCGAATTTAACGCGAGCGAAGCCGCGGGTTCTATGGTATTTGAAACTGTAACACCGCGCACGCTACCCGCTTTTGTACAGACGCTGTATCATAGCGTTACATTTATACAGTTTTAATTTTTTTGTTTTTGTAGATTTTTCTCTTCGACTTCACAAGGCCCATAAAAAGAAATGGGTAGGTGACACTAAATTTTGTTATTCCGTCATCACACAATGACGAATTTTTTTATAACGGTGGCAAATCTAAACAAAAACGAAATCGACAGAACTCTTCATATAATAACAATAAACCAAAATAGGTGTTCAAATTTCAAATTCAAATTTTTTTCAAATTTCAAAATACTTTATTTCATAAAATTTATTACAAATTGTTTGAAATCGTCGTTTACTTAAAATTGAAGCTACAATTAAAATTATAGATCGACACAGACAAACGCTACAGCACTAAAAAAGCCGCGTTGTATTGTCAAATGTAAATTAAAGGAGAAAAATAAAACCAATCTACTACTCGAATCTACTTGTCTGTCTGTGTTGATCTATAAATTCCAGTTTCCAAATGGTAGGGCCAATGAGAAGAAATCTGGCAAAGAAACTCATGGCAACTCTTTTAAAATTCAGTTGTGTTTACATTTTTTTTTTACATAAATCATATATCCAATGAAAATATTTGACAGTACCAGACAGGATAATACACCATTTATACATCATAAAAAATAATAATCAAAGAAAAGAAAAATAGAAGACAAGCATGAGAACAAGGAAGACAGAAAAAAAGATAGAAAGGATACAATAATACAATAAGAACTTAGAGATAAAACAATTAGCACAAGTAGCACACATAAATAAAAAAAAGTGCATAAACTTGCATTATTTGAGACAGCCTGGGGAACAGAAGCAGTTAATCCCAAGCCTTTTTGTCTTTCGTGTAGTCTAGGATAGTATAATATCCCTTTACGATAAGTTTTTGTTTGACTACATTCTTAAATTTATTAAAACTTAGATCTTGAATATCTTTCGGAATTTTATTATAAAATCGGACACATTGACCCTGAAATGAACTATGTATTTTTTGGAGCCTAGAATACGGATGAATAAGTCTATCTTTATTTCTAGTATTTATACTATGGACATCACTTCTTTTGACAAATTGGTCTTTATTTTTATGAACATAAATTATGTTTTCATAAATGTATTGACTTGCTACAGTTAATATATTGATTTCTTTAAATTTTTCTTGAAGTGATTGTCTCCTACCTAAATTATAAATTGCACGAATAGCTCTCTTTTGCAGCACAAAGATAGAATGAATGTCGGCAGCATGTCCCCATAGTAAAATACCGTATGACATTATGCTGTGAAAATAACTAAAATATACTAATCTAGCAGTTTCTATGTCTGTCAGTTCTCGAATTTTCCTAACGGCATAAGCTGCAGAACTTAGTCTCTTTACCAATGTCCTAATATGTGGGCCCCACTGAAGCTTAGAGTCTAGTGTTATACCAAGAAATTTTGTAGTGTCCACAAGGTCTACCTGATCCTCCTTAACTCTTATTGTGGATTTTACTTCTTGTACATTCGGCGTTATAAATCTAACACATTTGGTTTTGCGGCTATTAAGGAGCAAGTTATTAATGTCAAACCAACGAAGTTGTTAGTAGGTGTAACCGCTTCACAAGTACTCGAGGGCATAATAAACATAAACTCGTGAAGTATCATCTCGCGTTAAATGGTGAAATGTTTTAAAGAATAAAATTTACGACCTACATACAGCGGTTTAATGTCCTACTGCTGTAAGGATTCTTTCAGTCCTCATAATATAAAAACCAATCAACATCCTACTGGATAAAATATTTTTTGTTTATTTTGCAATTAAATTGACTGAAAGCTTTCTAATTTAATTGTTGTGTAGGTAACATTTTCGAACGTTCGCTGGCACTAAACTCGCTGTATTCAGGTGCCATTCACGAGGTTTTTTAATCCCAACCAGGATAAATATTTGTGCGAAACACAAATGATTGCCTTGAGCCAGGATGTCTTTTGTGTATTTTAAATAGAAAGGTACTTGTATAAGTCTTCGCGATACAGGGCATAATTTTACTGACTATGTGCCCTAGCAAACATTATGTCTAACGTTGCCATATTCTGTTTATGATCATATCTTACGCCGTACAGCTTGTCAAAGCCTGTTCGTCGGATACTTTAATGCAAGCATTTATCGGCCGTTTTAATTTGAAGCCACGAAATAGGCGATAATACTTTCGTACTTATGGTTTTTTACTACTTTACTTCATCACAATACGTAGGTATCGCACGGAAAAGTTGACCAAACACAAACAGGTTACAAAAGGTTTAAAGTATAAAATAGCCTTTAGAGCCTTTGTCGCCTCCAAGGGTATATATAATCTAAAAAGTTCTTGAGATCTATTCCTGCTCTGACTTCTCATCTCGCCGTTTTCCTGGCTTCAAAATGTCACGCACCGTCATCAATAATGGCACCGTGGACATTGTAAACGGTGCTTAATTCCACTCGTCTGCCAAATTAACTTTTACTAAAAGAATTCATGAGCCCAGTGTGTATGCAATTATTTTTGATTTTTATTGTTGTATTTTAACTTTATAATATTAGATTTCATACACTTTACATACACATTTATTTTTCAAGATACGAGTATGTAGATATTTTGTAATTTTTTTACCTGAGTTATTTAGAATGAAAATATTACTTACCCATTATTAACAATTACAGCTAACAAAATGCACTGACTTGTATAAAGTTTTAGTTACACCATTTTTACTTGTGAAAACAAAAGATTTCGCTGATAATTAATGAAGTTATCCAGAGCTTGCGCATGTGAAACTTTTTACATGAAATAATAATTTAATTCCTATAATATCCTAATCCATATGAATAGATATGCATTAAGATATTATTGGAATTAATATTACTATTTCTTCAATATAAAAAAAATATAAAGTAATATAAAAAAATGCCTGAAATAGGTAATCCTGTGCATTTTTTCCCGTCACGGAATAAGCATACAAAATGTCACCATCCATTTTCAACAGACTGAACAGAGTAAAACAATTGAGTCATTAAAACAGCAAAAAAAAAAGCGTATTATATAAGAGCTTTAAAGAAAAATAGGTTTTCATTACAAGTATTTACCTTCTATTTTCACTCAGAACTCAGTGATTTCTGAGCGAAAATAGAATGGAATGAAGGACATTCGAAATAAATACATCCTACGTAAACCGCCATCAATGACGTCTGTTTACCAATTATTTATTTAATTAAAATTTGTTGATAGTATTGATCTGTTAGTTAATACATCCTTAATATGAACATCAGTATCATAGTAGCCTATGAAATTTAAACGGTTTAAATAGATTTACAGGAGATCCTTTCTTTATAAGGAAAAGGCAGACTAAAGTATACTAGACCTACAAAATAAGTAATAATTTATAATACCTGTAAAGTATTCTCCGTGTGGTGACGGAGTAAGAATACAATATGTCACCTCCCCATCTCATCCCATGGGTGTCGTAAAAACCGACTAAGGGACTATCCGAGAATGTTATCTTTACGAAATAAAAAAAGAAGGAAAACTTGAAATTAAACCCTATACCCATCCGTCTGGCCAGCGTGGTATTAGTTTACCAAGTATCAGTCCGTCATGGGAGGAGACCCGGCTCTGCAGTGTGACAGTAGGTAATGGGCTGTTATGATGATTCTTCATACATTCGATTTCCTCTTCCTGACTGATACAGGCCCCTTTAAGGGTTCTCCGGCTTTCTCTGCCCAGTGCCTTCCTCATCAATTGGATGCCTGCAACCTTCATCAGATCTTCGGTCCTTACTGTGAGGGTCTGCCCACCCTACGCCTTCCTGTAAAAACACATTTTGTTCATCTATAATAAATTATTATAATGTAAATGCACTCAACATTATAAATAACACTTTAGGCGCACAATCACCGTACATCAGTCACACGTGTGCGTATATAAATTTTGTTAACCCTGCAGTGCTTTGCGGTCTCTCATACCCCAGGCTTTTTATACACGATTATTGCATACAATTGAAATATACAAATTGTGTGCTATCGTTATTCACTGTGTTTTATACCTCGGATTTTTGTGTAATATTCAAATTGATGTAATAAAAAAATAATGGAGTTAAATATCACTCGATAGTATTTTTTGCTATGTATTCAATTAAAATCTGATGGCTGTTAGAGCCACGTTGTCTTTAAGTAGGGACCACGTATTGGCAAACGTACGTCTTAAGAAAAGTGGCTAGAAATAGTTGGATGAGACAGGCAGATATCCGGAAAGAGGGGCTCAAACTTGGCGGGGCATATGTCCAGCAGTGTACTTTTTAATCATTTTACGTTTATCTATACTAATATTATAAAGAGGTAAAGTTTGTGTGTTTGTGTGTTTGTGACGTTGTAGGGGGTAATCTCTGGATCTACTGAACCGATTTCAAAAATTCTTTCTGTGTTTGATAGTCCATTTATCGGGGAGTGTCATAGGCTATATAGTATCACGCTATGACTAATAGGAGAGGAGCAGTAATGAAATATGTTTATAAAAGGGACGCTTAAAAATGTTTATTTTGCTTCTGCTGCTTAAACGTCTGGAGATATACTGAAATGATGTATTAAAGAATTGTACCTTTAAAAAAGTTTTACAATTAAGTCAGCGATAGCATATATCTATCTTCTAAGGTTGACTCACTACGACCTTTTTTATAATAATCAAATATGATTTAAAGAAATGCATTCTTTGTAAAGGTATTTTGTGTATATGGTATCGACCCTTATCAAAATAAATACGTTAATCATTATATTTATTTAATTTTAAACATAATTGACCTTTACAGCGACGAGATCCGATTATTAGTTTGAAAGATATCTCAGTTTTAAAATAATGCGCGAATAACGTAATATATCTGTCTAACGCGATGTTAGTATAGATGAATTTTCTTAGTATCAACATTTTGGTTGGAGTAAGATTTTTATTTTAATTTTAAATACCTGTCATCATCATAACAGCCCATTAATGTCCCACTGCAGGGAAGTGCCTCCTCCCGTAACGGAGTGATACTTGGCCTACTAATACCACGCTGGCCAGACGGATTGGTAAAGGGTTTAATTTCAAGTTTTCCTTTTTATTTCGTAAAGATAATATTCACGGATAGTCCCTTAGTCGGTTTTTACGACACCCATGGGATGAGAAGGGGTGGTGACATATTGTATTCTTACTCCGTCACCACACGCAGTTAAATACCTGTAAGTACTATAAATTAATTCTACCTCAAAAAGATCGCTTGGTCGGACTAAATTCGGAGGGCGGAGGACCCTGTTCTGTGGCCTTTGTTGAGAGAGGCATTTTGTCCAGCAGTGGACTGCGATAGGCTAATTGGTTTATTGATTAATACCATGTATTCTTAATCCATCGTTACATGGATAATACTCTATACCAATATTATAAAGAGGTAAAGTTTGTGTGTTTGTAAGTTTGTGACGTTGTAAGGGGTAATCTCTGGATCTACAGAACCGATTTTTAAAATTCTTTTTGTCTTAAATAGACCATTTATCGGGGAGTGCCATAGGCTATATAGTATCACGCTATGACTAATAATAGAGGAGCAGTAATGAAACATGTTTAAAAAAGGGAAGCGTTTTTTTCGCCGCTCAACGAAGTGGGCACGGGTCAGCTAGTACAATATAAACAAGCTCGACTGAGAGATAAAGATAGTATAAGTCTCATTTGTTTTTTCAGACTTAACTTGTTTACGTGAAGTTTTTACTCAAAAAAGATACTCATTATCAAACCGCGACGGCTATTAGTGTCAACAAAACATTAGTTAACTATTGTTCAATGTTGATTGAGCAAATAACTATTTAGTTGTAATTTACAATGCTAATTATTGTTGATTGCAATCGAACATTAGTTTTGAATGCCCTATTAGAGTAATTTTATTCAGTTCATTGCAATTGCCGTTCTCATTCAACTATGTGATTTCAATATTGTATTGTTTATTTATGCATTGTATTTGTATGTATTTTAGTGTAAAGTGTAGTTATACACTATAAAAAACCCATGACAAAGCTTAAAAATAATGTTTAAAATACCGAGTAATTTATCGTAGTGGTCACTTAAACGTCGTTTCTTAAAGTAAGTAGTTTTAGAGTCCACCCAGAACTTATCACCACATCTTAAAGCAATGTTATTTCAATAAACTATAGTTTAATATATTAAAGTATCGTTAAAACATGTAGCCATTACAGTTCAAAACTTTTAGAACCTCGAAACTTTAATCTTTCTTTCTCCAAGGATCGCATGCTATCAAGATTATACAAAAACTTATACCTTATTCTCATAAGGGTAAGCTGAGAATATTGAAATCATATAACGGGCCTCCTCCTTTAACTTGGCCTACTAGTACATATCACGCTGGGCAGACGGATTGGACTTGGGTTTAATTTAAAGTTTTCCTTCTTTTTATTTTGCAAAGATAATATTTACGGATAGTCCCTTAGTCGGTTTTTACGACACCCATGGGATTAGATGGGGTGGTGACATATTGTACTCTTACTCCGTCACCACACGGCTAGCTGAGAATATTCATATCATTTAACTACAACAGCTTTTAATAAATCTTCATAAATTAATTAAAAGAAATGACTCATTTACCAATTTAAACAGCGGAAATGTCTCAACAATACGCATTAAAAAACAAGAAAAGGCCATTCAAAAGCCATTTTATATTGACGCAAAAATCTTATATCACAGTACAATATCTACAGTTAATAAATTCGGTTGTCTAAAACGTATTTCAGTTGTTTCGCAAACAGAGATAGGCTCGCACAAAGGCAAAATGGTACGCCCTGCGGCACTGGCGGTAATTAAAATCTGCCTTTTGGGTTTTGAACGCAGATGCAGGGTTAGAAATAGATGTTGGTGTGTGAGTGTTTTTGTGTAGATTTGACGTGTGTGTGTGTGTGCTTTCGTTATTAAGTTACGTTGCATTGTTTGTTAGGGAAGTAGTGTAATGTTAGTGGAGTAAAGTTTTTAGGGGTAAATTAAAATGTATGCCTATGTGTAACTGTTTTGTTCTTGCTAATGCTTTTTGCTAAGTTTATGAATTTACTCATCATCATTGCAGGAAGGAATTTTCTCCTATGATACAGAAAAACTTGACCTATTCTATTACAATACTGGTTAGACGAAATAGTGAAAGGCTAATATTCAGTTTTCGTCCTTTTTCATCCTTTTTTAAGATATTTCTAGTAAAAAGTAAACTACAATTTTTAATTCCTTACGTTTTATTTACCCTAAACCTTTTGATTAAAACCTTCGCTGCTTTTAACGACACCGTATATTCACACTCCGTCACCACACGAGATGATATTTTGAATTCTTAGTTCGTCGCCATACAAGCAGTTAATCAGGTGTAGTTCTGCATTATACTGCACTCGTTGAAAGTCGGTTGGATTAATTTGTTCGTGCAGTAAATAGCATACAAGCTTAGGGTGTGTCCCTACTTAGAACGGGATTCGTATGCGGTCCTTAGACAACCACCGCGCGTATATGTTTCTACCTGTACCTACATCAATTTAATAATGCTCTTACTATTTAAATACTTACCATAAGGACAAACGACCTCGGTGGCACGCCGGTAGAGCCAGCGGCTGCCGCGCATGAGGTTGTGGGTTCGATCCCCACGCAGGACAATAATTTGTGAGATCCACAAATTATTGTCCTGAGTCTGGGTGTTCTTTGTGTCAGTTAATTGATGTTTGTAAAAGTCCCCGCGACACAGGGCATGATCCCTAGTGAGGGAGTTGTCTTTTAAAGAAAAGAAAAAGAAAAGAAACCTCAGTGGTTTATTTGTGCTTTTCAAACTTCATTGTTAAAATTCAAAATAACAATTTTTTTAAATGGGTAATAAAAAAAAAACTATTTGCTCTCCTCAAACATTCGTCAGTTGGTATTGGTTGAATGTATTTTGTGCACGTACATGGATAATAAAAAAAAATGATTATTAAGATTAGATTTAATGATTGAGGGTTTCTTCGAACATGACTGAAGGAGGCCGATCGATGTGAAAGGCACATGATTGCGTTTGGTGTAATAAGTTTGAGGAGGCCAGAAGTAATCGTCTTTTGGCTGATATGCTTATGATGATGAAATTGTCGACATTAATATTTTGAAGTTGACTTGGTGGTTTTTACCCAACATCTCCTCGTTACAGCGTATAAATACTGTAGGGGCGAGATCTGAGTGATACCGTGATAGGGTTCGCTACGCTACTTAGTTAAACACTTTAATTATTTTAGAAGTTTATTGCTATTGTAAAGAGTTAACAAAGAAACTTTTATGCTAAGCTATGGCTAGAGGGATGAGAATAATGAAATTGAATGCACGCGGTAGCTGCCCGTAATGTACTGAGCTAGCAGCGCACTCGTGCGGCCTACATTAGATCGCTAAGTCAGCTAAACGTGATCGATGGCAATTATTGCATCGAACAAATATATTTCTAATTCACTTTCAGCAATGTTTCCCATAGGAGAGCCGCAACAAAAACTGCAGCTCTGATATCAATTAAAATGCGCGAACGGCTAGGTTTCCTGCGCTATACAATCGCGCAAACATTCGCCCTTTCATGCCAACGCACGGCAAAAATGTATCACAAACGCCGCGTATTCCTGCCGCGCTCTAACCGCCTAATGTAAGGACCTACCCTTAACCTCCTTTCATAATGTAAACATCACATACACTGAAACATGAAAATATATTGTAGATAATGTTATTTTGTGTTCATTAAGATTGTTTCATGTTTCGTTGGTAATATTTAACTGTTTGTTTTGTTGTAATGGTGCTACAACTATGTTTTGTATTTTGTGAGGTCCTTGTATCTCCGTGTGATGACAGAGTAAGAATACAGTGTGTCACCACCCCATCTCATCCCATGGGTGTCGTAAAAACCGACTAAGGGACTTTACGTGAATATTACCTTTACGTAATAAAAAGAAGGGAAACTTGAAATTAAAAACTATACCAATCCGTTTGGCCTGCGTGGTTTTAGTAGGCCAAGTATCCCTCCGTCACTGGAGGAGGCCCGTCCCTGCAGTGGGACATTAATGGGCTATTATGATGAAGGTCCTTGTAGATATTTATTTGTATTTGTTTTATTAAAGAGACATGTCTCTCGCAGGGATCGTGCCCTGACTATTGAGGTTTTGAACTTAAAGACATCCCTATGTCTGAGTCCCTACTTAAGCCAAACAGCTATTAGGTTTTATAAAAGCAATAACTCTTTATTAGTAGGTCTAGTTTTTCTCCGTCATTGGAGGAGGCCCGTCCTAGTAGAGTGCCTTTCAAGTGCTGATAGAGATGTAATGTAGTGTGATGAAAATTAATAAAAGAGTTGACTTACCAAAACAGAATATTCAAATCTAAATCTGTAATTTTTCATCACCAAAACCAAATTGATTAGAAGAAATAATACATCATTACAGCCCAATAATGTCCCACTGCAGGGACGTCTCATCTCCCGTGAAGGAGGTATACTTGACCTACTAATACCACGCTGGCCAGACGGATTGGTATAGGATTTAATTCATCAGGTTTTCTCGGACAGTGCCTTAGTCGGTTTTTACGACACCCATAGGATGAGATGGGGTGGTGACATATTGTATTCTTACTCCGTCACCACACGGAATCAAGAAATTATACATAAATATAATACACACATCAAAAAAGTCTAAGCAACATGCATGATATTACAAATTTACCATTTATATTAATTAATTTCTAAGTATTTACTCACTCAAAGTGTATAGGTAAGTAAACTTTTTTGTTATTGATGACATACTGGCTGGTTGTAAAAAAAAAAATTCGATTATGTTTTGTTTTTTTTCATAAAATTCAAATGACTGCGAATTTGTTTGAATTTGAGTGCATGTTAATTGCTACGTTTTAGTCTTGATTTTATAATTTTACCAACCATTTAAATACAGTTGGCGACAAAATTGAATTGTTAGATATTCTTTACGTCATGGAGCGACGTCATTTGACGGCAGATGAAATGCAAAGAGCTGTAGGGATGTTGCAAGCGGGAAGTAATCAATCTCAGGTATCTCGACATTTTGGTATTCATAGAAGTGTTATTTGTCGTCTTTGGCAGCGCTACAATAATACAGGGGAACCCGCTGAACAGCATCCAGGCCGTAAAAGGAGTACAACCACTCGGCAAGACCGGTACATACAACTGACTGCAAGACGCCAGCCGATGTTAACCGCTCGAGAGATAAGTTTGAGGCTACAAAATTCAAGTGGTGTTGATGTAAGTCCCCAAACTGTGCGAAATCGACTGCATGAGTACGGCCTACGAGCTCGACGCCCTATCAGGTGCCCACCGATACGTCACGGGAATCGCGCTCGTCGAAATGAATGGTGTAGAGAACGCATAACATGGACCCAGGAACAATGGGATAAAATTATGTTTTCCGATGAGTCGCGATTCGGGTTTAGGCCTGATACAAGAAGGGTGCGAGTGTACCGTCGACCCGGAAATACTGAAAGACTCAGGTGCGTTCAGGAAGTTCATCCATACAGCGGCTCAACAGTTATGGTATGGGCGGGTATTATGAAGAACAGGCGAACTGAGCTCGTTTTTGTAAATGGAAACATGAACGCTGAAAATTACGTTGAGGATATTCTCAGACCTTATGTCCATCCATTTGCACAAACCTTTGGCTCCGATTTTACGTTAATGCATGACAATGCGCGTTCACATACAGCTCGGCGAACCAGTGAATACTTGGCAACGGAGAACATCCAGGTATTGCCCTGGCCTGCACAATCGCCAGACCTCAACCCCATCGAGCACGCATGGGACATGCTCCAGAGACGTGTTTTGAAGGACTTGGACGGAGTGACAACAACCCAACAGCTGAAGGATTTGCTACAATTCCATTGGGAGCGAATACCGCAAGATGACATAAACAGTCTCATTAATTCAATGAATAATCGTTGCCGACAAGTTCTGAATAGCAGAGGAGGCCATACTTTGTATTAAATTGTCCTATTCTTTCACAATAAATTCATTTTCTTAAGAAATTTCAATTTGTAAAAAAAAAGTTTAGTTTCTTATGTACCTGTATATTCTAATATTGTTAATTTCTGTTATTAAAAGAACCTATAAAGAAAACAGCTGTTATTTTTACATCATAGAACCCTAAAAATATTATTTTAAAAATAAAATACAACGTTATAATTAAAATAAATGGTAAAATAAATTAATATAAATGGTAAATTTGTAATATCATGCATGTTGCTTAGACTTTTTTGATGTGTGTAGCTTGTTCTGACATAGTTATTAGTCTGAAGCTATTATCATGTACATATAGCATAGTATTCAGGCTTAAGATAACTTGTAAGGAGATGACCAAGAGCTGGATATTGGGCACTGAGCCAAATCGAAGTCTCTGTTCCATTCTATATCTAGGCTATAATATTTAACTAGCTGTGGTAAATTAGATGTTGTAAAATAATGTCAATATGTATTTACTATTCTGTCTGATAAGTCTTTAGACAGAGGCTGTATAGGTTGCTACTACCACCGCTTTGCTCTCTAATTCTACCTCTAAGCAGGAGTGTGCAAATGTTAATGTGTTTAGGTGAAAGGGCATAGTAGATAGTGAAATTACATGGTTATAAAACTTTATCTGTTTACGGAGTACGTATATCTAGGGAATAATTACTTAAGCGCCGATTACACTAGACTACATGTAGTCAACTACATCATGTAGGAGACTACATGATGTATAGATGTATATATGTATATAGTCTAGTGTAATCACATGTAGTCTGTTAGGACACTACATATCCTTCATGACGTCCTTATGTAGGAGACTACATTTTGTAGTCTCTTACATGATGTAGTTGACTACCTGTAGTCTAGTGTAATCGGCGCTTTAGCTGCTATGCTGAGGTCCTTAAGCAGCAGTTACTGTCATGAGCGCCACTTGCTCATCTGGCACCTTAATGCAATAAGAAAATCTTTATTATACTCGATATTCGAAACCACGATCTAGATGCACGGCTGCAGCATGTAACGACCACTTCATTAATGAGACTAACATAATAAATTATTATTAATATTTAGAAAATTGCGAAAATTATTATCAATACATTAACACAGACCGCATTGCCATAATAGGACCCGGTTCAATGACATCCTCCCTCTTATGTTTAATTCACTGTACACTGACCCTTTCAAATATTTAATTAAGGGTAGAAAGATTTTACTTGACCCCTGTTTTTCGTTTAAAATCTAAACAGATTTGTTTTCTAACACATTTTGCAAATACCGCAGGTGTGGTGGTATTTATTTAATTTGAAAACCAAGGTTTTGCGGTCTTGTATGCGGTTTTATTATACCGTTATGAAGTCTATAAGTTTGATTACGTAACTGACACATTTTTAAAATTGTTTAATTAAGGTTTACCTGATTTGTTTTGTGTATAAAATTCATAAACAGTTATCAATTTCCCAGTGCAGTGTACCATATGTGGTACACGTGCATTGTTTTACTATTGTGTCTGCTGCGACACTGTGAAAAGGTTTACTTTACCATTTTTATATAATGAAAGGACAAACAAGATGCTATCTTAATTGTAATCTCCATGTTCAAACGTGTGAAACAATTGACAGTTGTCAGTTCTTTTGCATCTAGATTAGTTGACTAATCGGATACAAATAAAGTCTGCACTTAACCAAAGCTCTTACGTTCCATGATTTCTTTTTTTAAATTCTGTAATTTTTAAATTTTAAAAGATGTTTTCTGTAAAAAACGTGTTTTCTAAATTGATTTCCATAGCTTTGTAATTTTACTATATACACCTTCTATCTAAATATATTAATATTTTAACGCTACATCTTGGAGCAGTGACTCCCCGTGTGGTGACGGAGTAAGAATACAATATGTCACCACCCCATCTCATCCCGTAGTTGTCGTAAAAACCGACTAAGAGACTATCAGTGAACATTAATTACCTTTATGATATAATAAGAAGGAAAACTTGAAATTAAACTCTATATCAATCCATTTGGAATTAATAGCTCAAGTATCCCTCCGTCACTGTAGGAGGCCCGTCCCTGCAGTGGGACATTAATGGGCTGTTATTATGACAGCTTGGAGCAGAATTAAGCAGTCTCAACGGTGCGTGGTACCAACGATAATGGCACTTTCAAAAGAGACACACCACATAACACCAATAACCATATTAATAGTCATGTGAAAACACTAAGCGTGAAAATTTTATAAGCAGAATGCTCAATAAAAAATCTGCCTTTTTTCGCCACATTTCCAGGATTTATCTCTGTTTATTGTTTGAATGACATCCAGTTCCGATATCGGAATTGTTTTAAATTGCTAACGTCAATCCCAGACATCGGGATCTCGTCAATCTTACTCCCGCCATTTTTGTTTTCCCCCCCTTTTTTTCTACGCGATTTGGTATTTCTTTCTTATCTAAGTGATTGTTTTTATTGTTCTTTTAGACGCAATAAATGTATGTTTTGCTGTGTCAATGTTTTTATTGTATTTTTTGTTATAGCCTGTTTATGTAGGGTTTTGTATTTATACAAACATTATGTACCACCTACTCTTTATCTGTGTAGTCATAGAGTAAGACTACATAGTGTTGCCATTTCACCATGAGTGTCATAAAAACTAACTAAAAGGGCATTTCTTTTACATAGGCATATAATGTCTATGTAAAAGAAATCAAGGAAATCCAATACCTTTACTAATGTGCTGGCCAGCGTGGTATTAGCAGTACATGTTTCTCTCTCTTTGTAGAAAAGTCTTGTCCCTGCAGTGGGACATTAATAAGACTGCTATGATAATAATACGTTCTATACTACTTACGCTAACTCTACATAAACTCATTTTCCCTCATTTTATTCCATTAGCAACATTACCAAAAAAAGTTTAATTCAATAAAATATTATTTAACTGTTATTATCTGTAAAAAAAATCATAGAATATTTTCCCATCATCAGATTTTAAACCCATAATAACATCAAGGTGAAACCCCATTAGGAGCACTTGAAACGCCTTAAAAAATGGCCGATAAAGCTATCAGTTTCCTTAATACTGTTCCTCATTTACCCCACGAAGGATCGATTACCCTAATTTTAGGGGTGCCTAAATATCTCGCGATACGGTTAGCCTATTTAAGGATGTGGTACATAGCTATGCTACGCTATACAGAGTCTTAAAGACATCTTTATTACAGGGTTTATTTTTGTGTTCCATATATTTAACGGACAAAAATGTCTTCCTAACGTAGTGTAGGACGCCCCCCAGCTAGGTGAACCGACGACCTCATAAAGGTCTCTGGGTCGGCCGCCCCCCAGCTAGGTGGACCGACGACCTCATAAAGGTCTCTGGGTCGGACTGGATGCAGAAGGCGCAGGACCGAGTTCTGTGACGCTTATTGGGAGAATCCTATGTCCAGCAGGTGACTGAAATAGGCTAGTTGATTGATTGATTGAAGTGTCTTCCCAGGTTCAGGACAATCACTTGTTGATGGTACAAATTCTTGTCAACAATCGGCTTCGAATTCCCCAAACATTTTTATTTGGTTTGTGCTTAACTTGATGATGAGATAAACAAGATGCTTGCCTGATGGTAAGCACGTTTATCCACACCATATGGCGGAAAACTCTGTACTTGCACAGCGCTCGTCATACCGAAATACAAGGTGTTAAGTACCATAGCCAAGTATTTGACCACATTCAAAGCCGATCCCCATCTCATCCCATGGGTGTCGTAAAAACCGATTAAGGGACTATCCGTGAATATTTTCTTTACGAAATAAAAAGAAGGAAAACTTGAAATTAAACCCTATACTAATCCGCCTGGTCAGCGTGGTATTAGTAGACCAAGTATCCCTCCGTCACGGGAGGAGGCCCGTCCCTGCAGTGGGACATTAATGGGCTGTTATGATGATTATGATGAAAACAGAAAACCCTTTCCATTCTATACACAGCACATAGTATAGCTCGCTACTACTAAACGGCCATCTTGCCACCCTTAAGGATCATTTACCTCTCACGATAACACATTGACCTTATACTTAAATATAAATGGTCGTTAAAAAATATTGATGAACATCGTCAAGAAGCGATTTGAACTTGTAATTGTGTAGTGGTCATTTGCAATCTGGTTCTAATTATAAGGAGGTCAAGTTTTGAATTTGGTCTGGCAAGTATTGGTAGTCCTAATGAGATGAATTCGATTTGACAGTGCGTATTTCGGTTGAGGGTTTCAAGGTCTCTTTTTGAGTGTTATTTTCAGGATGTATTTAAAATATATTTCTTGATTTTAATAAAAATAAAGTAAATATACTACACTCTTTATATGGTATAGGAGTAAGGAGCAAATGGTATGACCATCCCCACATGTCACCGTATACTCAGGCGTAAAACAACAGTTCGGACTTGCGTGTCGTGTATCATAACAGTCCATTAATGTCTCACTGCAGGGACGGGCCTCCTCCCGTGACGGAGGGATACTAGGCCTACTAATACCACGCTGGCCAGACGGATTGGTGTAGGGTTTTATTTAAATTTTTCCTTTTTTTGTTTCGTTAAGATAATATTGACGGATAGTCCGTTAGTCGGTTTTTACGACACCCATGGAATGAGGTGGGGTGGTGGCATACTCTTACTCCGTCACCACACGGATACGTGTCGTGTATGTTTCTTCATTATTCCTACTGTAAATGCGGTTTTCTTCAGATTTGATATAAAATAGATATAAAACTATACTTTAAACATCACGTGATAGCTCTAACGATATCTTAATACCCCTATTACTTAGATCTTTAGTACGTGCGCGACTAGAATTGCTAAAGGCACAAGAAGAATCAATTTAATACCAAAAACTGGCTGTGGGCCAAAGAAATGCTAATCAACGGAAGACAAACTTTAAGTCGCAGAATTTCGGAGCACTAATTTCAGCTTGATGCGCTATCTGCATTCATTAGCTGGATAAAACCTCTTTATATTTTACCTCTAATGATAATTTTGGAAAAATAACTGAATGTAAGTAAAAACCCTGCTGTTTAGAACAGATGTTATTACAGATCGTTTCCGTTTTCACATCGAACCATAACTCCACCTTAATATATGCTTTGACATTTTTCTAAATCAATGATTATAATTTTATATTCCTTACACATCACAAAACGTCTATCTTGTACCAAAACTAAACAGAATCATAAGGGCATTGAACAACAGGGAACAAGATGGTATACTCTTTATAATATTTGCGTTAAAAAGGTTTTGGTTCAGTTTTTTCTCGTATATCAGACAAAAATAATTTAATTGTGTACTAAACAAGACCTGTATCTACCCATCACGAAATAAAACTGCTTTGACAACGGTCCTGTAAAACAGTAAAATACAAGAAACAAAATGTTCCCATTAGAAGAATCCGTAAAATTATATAAAAAGCGCTGTTCGCTTGACGAACATTTGCACAAAGACACCTACTTCCTTCCTAATGAGAGCTTGTCTCGACAATAACTACCCAGTTCTATAGCTACTAAGCAATCAGAAATAATACTCGGGATTTGGTATGCTCTAAATTTGCGTCAAAAAAGATGTTGTTGGTTCAGTTTCTAGTTGTAATTCCAGACAAAAATAATTTAATTGTAACTGAAGGCAACCGGTATCCTTCGGAAAACAGAATCGCTTTGACAAAGCTACTGTAAAACAGCACAAAACGAGAAACAAAACATTCCCATTACAAGAATCCGTAACCTTACATAAAAAGCGCTTTTCGCTTGACGACCATTTTCACAAAGACAGCTACTTACACCCTAATGAGAGCTTTTCTCGACAAAAACTTGTACATAATATATATAGGTATGTATGTATGTATCTGTTCTATGGTTGCTTCGGTTATTTGGTGGTTGTTCGTCATAATTGCCAGCTATTAGAGCCTTTTGTCGGACTCCCCTGAGTTAGATACGGTAGGAAAGTCCGATTTGCTATAGTTTTGTACGAAGATGTAGCTATACAATATATAGTTTCACATCAGTACAGCAGCGAAACGCCATTATTCGATATTTAAATGTTTGTTTTATTTTTCTTTTTTTTAATGGAACTTTTGAATGTAGTCCATGCCAGTTCAAATGTTTGCTTTCGTTTTAAAAGTAGTTACATTTGTAACAACAAATATGTGTCAATTGCCGTTAGACCGGAAAACATAAAGAGTTGTAATAAAGGGGTCTAACTAAGCATATTGCAATGTTTACCACAACATAAACGTCGGTACTGAACCCTTGTTCTGGTTGTTGTATTCTAATAAATTAACAATCAATATTTGAAAACACATTCTTTGCATACGGTTTCAAAACCAAAACAAACCAAAAACACCATTCATACATAACTCAACAGCTACAATAAACCTCTCCAAAAACATCCAAAATAACCTTTAGATACAACCAGCCAGTCTCAACGACCTCAATTCACATTCACTACGACAAGGTACCATCTCACGTAAACATGCCGTAGTTTTTCCCCCAACAAAGCCCAATGTAAAGTGTGTCACTAATGAGACGGCGTCATCAGTCATTAGTCGGAGAACGCGCTTGTACTTTGTGAAGGTGCCTTTACGATGTTTATGTGTAAATAGGTTTAGGCTGTTTACACATGAGCGACTTCAGTTTTAATTTAAATGTGTGTTTTATTAATCGCTTGTCACATGCTGTTAATACTGTTTAATTAGCGTTATATTTAAACCGTTGCTTTTATGTAAATAAGCAATAAGCGTCAGTGAAAGAAATTAATACATACTGTCATCGTCCCATCTTATACCATAAAATATGTTGTAACAGTCGACTTTAAAAAAACGCTGATTTTAAAAGCTATGCTATGCAGAAGTAGTAGAGCTTACACGTTATTCAATTTTATAATATTCTTCTAAATCTTACTAGCTTTCTCCCCCAACCAAAAATTGATGACCTCTTTGGCATTCGGTATATTACATGGCTGCTACGCAGAGGTCTCGGGTTCGATTCCCGCTCAATGCAAATCTTTGTGTGCATGAACATGGTTGTTTGCATTCGAGCGTTTCTATGTATAATATGTATGCATTTACAAAAAAAAAGTATTTAAGTATGTTTATCCGTTGTCTAGTAACCATAGTACAAGCTTTGCTTAGTTTGGGACTAGATGGCGATGTGTGAATGTATGAGGATTATTTATTATTATTATTTATTTATTGTATTTTTAAGCTACCTTACTTATTTACTCTTTGGTCCCAATTTTCTCAAACTGTCGTAAGCCAAACTTAGCTTAACTGAGCACGTTAACATAAACGATAACTTGTGACTGTAAACATTAGGACAATTTTTCATTCCGATGTTTAGAAAATCTCTTCCTCCTATTTAAAACTCATATATATTTAAAATTTGCGCTAAGTATAACCATTGCAGTTGCAATTCAGTCGCATAGTGTGTAAATGACCTTATGAAAGTGCTCTCTTGTACCGCCGTGGTACGAGTAGGTTTGTAAAAAGGAATACGTGTGGTGTAAAGGGTTTTTCTGGTAAACTTACACAAAGCTAGTCAAAATTGGTGTAATTAAGTTAGTAGTACTAATACATACCGGTCATAACATTTACCGGTAATAAAAAATGCCAATAAGGCAGTCCAACTTTTTGCACTGCCTCATTGGCGCAGCGTCGCGCCGGTTCGATTCACATGAAAGACTACTTGTCTCCGGGTGGTGACGGAGTAAGAATACAATAAGTCACCACCCTGTCTCATCCCTTGGGTGTCGTAAAAACCGACTAAGGGACTATCCGTGTATTGTATCTTTACGAAATAAAAAGAAGGAAAACTTAAAATTAAACCCTATACCAATCCGTCTGGCCAGCGTGGTATTAGTAGGCCAAGTATCCCTCCGTCACGGGAGGAGGCCCGTCCCTGCAGTGGGACATTAATAGGCTGTTATGATGATGATGATGACTACTTGTGTCCGCTAAACCTCCCCGCGTCAGATGACTTGATTCCTAACTGCGTGAGTTGTCTTTTTTAAAAAGAAGATAAACTTTAAAAGAGACTAGACTAGACTTTAAAAAGAGATTAAGACTAAAGGAGACGAGGGTTTATTTGTACAACTGTACACAGTTTTGCAAGTTACATACGTTGTATCTCATATTAATCATTTGTGAGCATGTCTTTGAAGTTAAACATTGTTCAGTGTTGAGATCACGACAAAGTCTTTGTAATCTGTCGTACTGCACTGCACCGGCTACATTCCTGTTTGTTTGAATTTATTCATGTCTCGACTTTGTAGAAACTACGGGGCTCTTTAAATATTATAGTTAAAATAAGATGAGTTATTTAGTATTATAAGTAAACAAAATAAAACAATATGCCTGATTAATTGGTGTAAGGCACTTTAGAGTGCAAAGTACAAAGAAGGCTTTGGTTATGCTTATGCTGTTCCAATGCTTAAAAACAAAACAAATATTTCTGAGAATCATAATATCTTAAGCGTAACAAAATAAATACATATTTATACATAATAGTATCAAGCCTGGATATCGGTTAAATAAATATCTGTAAAATAATCCCGCAATTCAGTGCTTGGCCTACAAGAAAATTTCCTAATAAGACTTTTCTGTAGAAAATAAGATACTGCAGGATTGGTCTACATATGACAAGCTGACACGTGCCCACTTTGTTGGGCGGCGAAAAAAATGCGTCCGTTTTTTGAACATATTTCATTACTGCTCCAATCCTATTAGTCATAGCGTGATAGTATATAGCATATGAAACTCCCCGATAAATGGACAATACAGAAAGAATTTTTAAAATCGGTTTATTAGATTCAGAGATTACCCCCTACAATGTCACAAACACACAATCACACAAACTTTACCTCATTGTAATATTAGTATAGAAGTATAGATTTAAAATTGTCATAATAATAATATGATCTTTGCATACTCGTATTTGTGCGCTTTTATAGAAAGTATCTCTGAGATCCCGTTGAGAACAAGGCTTGCTTGAGTAGACGTGAGTAATGCATGTATGCATCGTTACCTATGACAATTGTATAGGTATAAAGTTAACACTAAGTTCGCTCTGACTGAAACAGTAGCGTAAATGTCGCACAAGACTTGTTTAACCATACATCATTTTTAATTATTAGTGCTGTTGTTATGCCGTCATATTTTTTACTAGGTTTACTTTAGGTTAATTAACCTTTGGCATGTTGTAACAAAGTACTTATTGTAAAATTTGTGAAATATCTTGTAGCGAATGAGAAAAAATTGAATTGTTTTGAATTGAATTGATATATAAAAACAAGTCTAAAGTCAAAAACACACTAGAGGACAAATGTTCCACGACATGTGTCGGCGATATATCAAGAAAAGTCGGCCGACATATCTGGCGAAATGGCATGACGCGACGTTCTCATGTCAAAAATGTTGCCAGACATGTGGAGCGAAGTCCAGGAAAGTTGCGCTGATACACCCGACGTCGCTGGCGTCACGTGTCGCGGGACATTTGTTCCCTAGTGTATCTTTGCATTTATACAGACTCATAGTTTCTGAACAAGTAAACGGGTAGATTACCCAGTGAAAATCTGAAAATTGTAAAAGAACCTTTTTATTTCCCGACGTTTCAGTCGAGTTGCATCGACCGTGGTCACGGGTGGACTGGTGCGTTGGCTCAGCATCGCCTTTGTTTCGCACGGGTTGTTAACTACCTCCGCTTGTTCGTCACCTTTTTTGTTTTTTGTAGGAAATGTAGGTACTTCGACACACTACATTTGCAACAACCTTATATTTACGGCATAAGGCTTACTTTCACCTAACTCTAAATTCCTCGCTATTGCTCACACTATACCTACAACGTTCTGAGAGTACCTTATGCTAATGTCATAAGGTTTATTTTCACCTAACACTGGTTTCCTCGTTATTGGCAAAGGATAGCTGTCCTCTCGATTGTCAGTATCTATGAGTTATGCCAACCTGTCTTGCCAACGGCTAAGTTTCGCTCCATCAGTGGGGAAGGTATAACTGAGATATAACTTTGTAGAATGTCTTATCCGTTTCAGACATCATCGGGATGGGACAGGTTGGTGATGTTCTTTATGTAGTAGGTACTAGTTCCCGCACGCGGCTTCGCCCGCGTGGTGTTTTGATAAAAATTGACTTGTGTTCTTTTTCAGATTTCAGACTATCCATTATTATATAATTTTGTAACAAATTGTAACGAGAAGTTTTTACGACACCGAATGAATAAGAGTGTCTTGTCGTGTCCTACAAAATAGTAAAACAATGTGTAAAAGCTTTCTTACTCCGTGTGTGTCGTAAAAACATACCATGGGTGTCGTAAAAACCACTAAGGGACTATCCGTGAATATTACCTTTACGTAATAAAAAGAAGGAAAACTTGATATTAAACCCTATACCAATCCGTTTGGCCAGCGTGGTATTAGTAAGTAGGCCAAGTATTTCTCCGTCACGGGAGGAGGCCCGTCCCTGCAGTGGGATATTAATGGACTGTTAAGAAGAAGAAGAATGTGTTAAAGTAATTCATCAGATTATAATGCTCGTTGCTCGTCTCGCCAATAGACACAATAGTAAAACATTGTGAATGTATCATATATGACATACGGAACAGAAAACGGGTTACCATGTTTTGGCTGTTTTAACTTGATTCAACGATTTTACAAAGGCGTTGTACATATAACTTTAATGGCTTTGAGCGATTAGTCCCGACTCTACAAAGGAAAATCCACATCAAATGAATTCAAAAGGGTTAAAAAATACTATAAAGCAGACGAATACCTTTAAACAATCGCAACAATGTACAAACCTTAGCTTTAAATACAAAAACAAAACAAATTAAAACAAATAATTCCATAGATAAAAATTTCCGCGGATGGCCCAAATTTTCTAAAAAAGGGTTTGACCCCAATTTTATTTAAGGGGTTGGTTTAGATAACAGACTTGATAACATTAATCAAAGCATATAACTGTAAGGCTGTGCCGTCAATTTTCTGGTCAGTGCCCCGGTAATTTGAGTTTCCTTCGCAATTTTTCAGTTGAACTGTTATATAATAAACATTATCGGATTTCGTGAGGACACAAATTTTCTGATGAAGTTTGTAGATATAAATCTAGTTGTGACTGAAATGGTTTTCGCTTTTCGAACAGGTTTTGAGCCTACTTCATTCATTGGCTTGCTGCTATCCTGACCAGCTCATCTGTCTATCATGTGAATAATAAATAATAAAATAAATAAATATCCTCAAACATTCACACATCGCCACCTAGTCCCAAACTAAGCAAAGCTTGTAATATAGGTACTAGACAACGGATAAACATACTTAAATACTTTTTTTTGTTTGTAAATACATACATATTATTCATAGAAAACACTCAGACCAATGCAAACAATCATTTCATGCACACAAAGATTTGCATTGAGCGGGAATCGAACCCGAGACCTCTGCGTAGCAGCCATGTAATATACCGACTGAGCCACAGAGATCGTCAAATGAATGGTCTACCTACCCTACGTTATCCGGTAATACGCTTATCAGTTAAATTGTGTAGTCTTGATGGCGAGGAGACTGGGACAGCAGAGGCCGTGGCTTTAAATCCCTTGCAGAACATAGTTATTGAGCGATCACAAATTGTGAAAATTTTCTGGTCAGTGCCACGGTATGTTATATTTCCCTGGCACTTTTAAAGTTGAACTGATAATAAACATTATCGATATCGTGAGGAAAATTTTGTTGTGACTTTGGTTGAAATGGATTTTTTTTCGTGGTCCTGTGCCTCTCTCATTTATTGTCTTCTCACCGTATTGACCAGCTCATCTGTCTACTATGTGAGAAGTCTACCCATCCTGGGTCATCCGGTAATACATCATCATAACAGCCCATTAATGTCCCACTGCAGGGAAGGACCTCCTCCTATGACGGAGGGATCCTTGGCCTACTAATACCACATTCAAGTTTCCTTCTTTTTTATTTCGTAAAAATAATATTCACGGATAGTCCCTTAGTCGGTTTCTACGACACGCATGGGATGAGATAGGGTGACATATTGTATTCTTACTCCGTCACCACACTGAGATACGTTTTGTACTAATAAAGCCCTCACCCATTCCCACAACTACTCATACATAAATGACATTTATAATTCAAACATCGTCCAAAACGTGTACACAAAAATGTACCTTTTCGCTTACACATTAATATATATTATTGTGTACACTTTCATTCAAATATGATGTTAGCTCTTTAGCTGTTCTCAAAGAGTTTCTCACTTCAGAATAAATATGAATGTTTTAGTGAATGAATGAGGAACGTTTCATGAAGTCGAGTGGTTTAAATTATATTTGAATGTATGTGTTTTGTAAAATGGTTATGAATAAAATTTGTATATTTATTTTGACTTTATTTTGTTCTTAGTTATTAATTATTAGCTTCGTTACTTTGGTAAATGGTTTTGCTTTGTACATACATACATTCTCTCCGTGTGGTGACGGAGTAAGAATACAATATGTCACTACCCCATCTCATCCCATGGGTGTCGTAAAAACCGACTAAGGGACTATCCGTGAATATTATCTTTACGTAATAAAAAGAAGGAAAACTTGAAATTAAACTCTATACCATTCCGTTTAGCCAGCGTGGTATTAGTAGGCCAAGTAACCCTCCGTCACTGGAGGGGAGGCCCTTCCCTGCAGTGGGACATTAATGGGCTGTTATGATGATGATGATACATACATTCATGCTTGTTCAGAGGTAGGTAGAGACTATGGAGTGCCACTCTACTACGAACTTTACAAACGTGCTTTGCTTGTCTGCATTAATAACTTAACACAGGTTTGTCACTAATAATGTCCCTTTTAATAATGTGGTAAACATCTATTTCGGTAACTACTCATCCGATTTGGGTGTTGCTTGTCAAATATTGCATCTCTTGCAATAAAGACTGTGTACTGTGGGAATTTTGACAAAAAATATTTAGTTACAAAGAACATCCAGGAACATCGAGCCAGTGATTAGTAGGTCGTTCAAACTGTCTTCGTGTATTCGCAACGCCCTGCAATTAATTGGAGTAAATGCACGCCATCCAAATAATAAAACTAAATGAATAAAATCTGATGTCTTAAATAGACTCAGCTTTAAATTGACTTTACATTTAGTAAATACGTAAACGATCATCGTTAAACTCACGATGGCCGTTTTATAAAGGAAACCGAATAAAACAAAATATATTAAAAGTTTTGTATGTCAAGCTAATGTAGACGAAAATAGTTTTATAGGAATCGTTAAAACTGATCAGCAATGAGTTAACGTTTTTTTTTATTATCTGAATGTGAATCTGTGCGAACAGATTATAGTCACAAAACAGATAATATATAGAAGTTAAACTATATACAAGTACACTCAAGCATACGTACAATACGCGCAGTCTAAGTTGGCTGGCTTGAATTTGTTGCGAATGGCTGCGCTGATGACATTTTTTAAACTAAATGACGGAGAGCGGCTGCCTTTTTAGTGACTGTACAATGCGTACATTTGCGGACGTATCTGAAACTTAACTTCAGGCCGGCCAAGTAAGATTGCGCGAGTTGTATTCAGCGCTTATGATATCTCTGAACATTCACTTCTGAAACCTCGAGAAAACTGGGAGACCTCGAAAGGAACAGCTCAGCTAAATTCGGCAACAATAACGCGACCGGTGATCATAGAGATGAAAATTAAAGATCGTGCGTAAGATTGACTTCTATACTTACCTTTTTTGTAGTATAGTTGCGCAGTCACTGGCCGATAATATTATTTACGAATACGGTTCTCAAAATAAATACTCCCTTTTTAAAACATCTCATTTTACCTATTTTTAATTGAACACGTAATTTGAAACAAAATATATTGAGTGTTGAAAAAGAATAGAAAAAGAAAAAGTCGTTTAACTAACGACGACCCGTCGACATTATTTTGACACTGATCCAAGATGTCTCCCACAATCCATGGTTAATTGCATCGGTTTCCCTTCCTCACACCTAACGACTACACGTCAAATGATACTTATTATTTATTTTTCAGTGTTCTAAATACGGCTGCGGCGCAAAAGCAAATTAAACTGTGAAAAAGATCAGAGAGTTCCAATATGGCGGCGGTGATTGCGCGGCAAATAGCGCGTCAACGACAGCGCCATCTGTCAGCGATGTACGATGACCACTTCCGTACTTTGATTCATACAGAACATTCGAAATAGTCATTTGTGAATTAACTGTGACAGTGTGGGGTCGTAATGTGATAGTGTTTTTGTGTTAAGTGTTGTGTCTGTGTGTGTTTAAAATGTCTGAGGAGAGGTCGAGGCGGTTGTCGCAGATCTTCGATCCTCTGGCGAGGTTCACGGATCACAGTGGTGCTGGCCATTCGGCTAGTACTCCGAACAGTCCTAGACTATTGCCGAGGAGGTCGCGAGATCCGCCACCACCGCCACCTAGGTAAGTATATATTGTTTAACTATTACTTCTAAGATCTCGTGTTTTGATAGAGTAAGGAAACATGGTATAGACACCCAGTAACATCCCAAAAGAAACAACTACTAAGGAAAATTCGCAGAAATCATCTCTACGAAGTGAAAAGGAAAAACTACTTGTCATAAAACAACATGGTATATCAGCCCTGAATCCCTCCTTCATAGGAAGAGTCCCGTTCTTGCAATGGAACACTAATAAGTAGTAAATTGAATGATCAGTGATTAATTAGCTCGATCGATATTAGTTTAACAACGTAATTTCTCAGCGTCTTAATGTAATGAAAGATAATTTGGACCGCTATATCAATTCTGTCTCTCAATCAATCAATTTAATCCTAGGTTAATGTCATCATTGCCTCAGTAGTCGCAGAGCAGACTGATGATATGATATTTTGGGTTCGAGTCCCAAACAATTATCAGTTTTCGGGTTGTTATTTTGTTACTACATGAAATGGGGAAATATGCATGTATATATTTAAAAAAATGTTTATTTAGGTATGTTTAATTATGTTTGTTCTGTTATTTTCTTTTAAAAACAACTTTTGCATAGGATCGATCACGCGGGGACATTTACAGATATGACATTGATAGACACTATAGACTTGAATTGCAATTACTTAAATTTATTTAATTTAACTATTGGCTTAAGCGGTGGATTGCAATAGGCTAGTTGATTGATTGGAAGACTTACATTTCTGAATCACAAATCTTGCTTAGGATTCGAAACCACGACCTCGTACTGAGCAGTCGTTTAGACGACCGCTTTGCCACCCAGGCAATTTATGATGTTTATTACTTTTAGTGCACATAGTACAAGCTCCCCCTTATTTAGGACTACATACCTTAGTATGACTGTATAAGATTATTCTTTACACCCAACGGGACTCAAACCCTTTGTTACTCTTATCAGTATTCCTTTACATCAAGTCACAATAGACAATGACGCAATACTTTACCGATGACGTCATCATTGTACAAAGAGTCCTTATACATCAAAGTTTAACGAAACTCTTTGGCAATTACTTGATTAAACTCCTTGGAACAATATCTTGATGAAAATCGATGCCTCATTATATTAGTAAAAGGTTTAGGCGTTAAAGGGTTTGTTTTCTCGTGATTTTGTAATTAATTTTGAGGGTTTTCAGTCCCACGCAAGTTATTTGTGTGATCCACTAAAAACTGTCTAAAACCTGGATGTTTTTTATGGGAGTTAATTTCATGTTTGTAAAAGTGCCTGCGAAACACCGCTAAAAATAAAAAAATACTTCTAGAATACTTATAGTATTATGGTTAACAATAAATACCCGTATTCACAACCACCTCTAAATTTTAGTCAATTGATTAACTTAAATTCATACAATTTTACTTATAAAAATCTCAGTGATTATATAAGAGACGACGATTTAATTTAAGAGACGTTTATAAGTAAGAAGGTGTGAAAGAATTATATGCGGATAAAAAGGGTCGACAGAGAGTTCCATTCAAACAACAGTTCAAAAACAGTTATCCAAATTTCAATATACTTTATACCAATCCATTAACTCAATTTGATCATTTCAATGATCTCATCAGATAATCCGGCTTGGATCCCTCGCAAATTAATCATTCAATATTAATAATAGCTCATTTGTCGTATTAATCCTATGAAAGCTACCAACTGGGTCGTTTTCACCCCGTTCAAGTATTTATAGTGCTCCGTAATATTGTGCATTTAAATTAATGAACCCAAGTTATATTTATGAGAGTTTCTGCACATTTTTGAACGAAGATTGGTTACGTGTTGTGAATTTATATTTAATATGTACTGGAGTAATAAATAAATAAATATTGCTTACACATTCAAACAACGCCATCTGGTCCCAAACTAAGCAAAGCTTGTACTATGGGTACTGGACAACGGATAAACATAATTAAATACCTACTTTTTATTGTACTTTGGGCGGTAACGCCAGCGGCTACCGTGCGCGATGTTGTGAGATCCACAAATTCTTGTTATTGTCTGGGTGTTCTTTACGTCCGTTAATTGATGTTTGTAAAAAGTCCCCGCGACACAAAATAAATAAATTGAATGTATATGCGAGCGGTTGCATTAGCGGCTGGCGTGCACGAGGTCGTGGGTTCGAATCCCAAGCAAAATATTAGGCCTGGATGTTCTTTGTGTCCGTTTATTTCATGGCTATATCTAGTGCAAGAAGTGTCTTTAAAACATTTATTAATTCAAGTTTCCTTCTTCAGGCCAATAGCTCACTCTTCACGCCTTGACCCTGTGGAGTATGAGCTGGCTGAGGTGGGGTCCATCAACTGGCAGGAGCGCTGCTTGGAGCTTCAACTGGAACTGCATCGGAGCAGACACCAGGCCACCAGGGTTAGAGATATGCTTCGTGATAAGGTAAGAAGATTTTTGAGAAATGATATTATTATGTGATATAGGTTTGGTTATGGTGGTGGTTGTTTTATTACAAGCAAATAAGATCTACAGAGGTGTAGGTTCATGTACGTATTTAACTTTATTCTGCATAAAATGTTTACAGGGCTTTTCGCTGGAATGTATTTGTATGACACAGTGGTCACCACGGCGCACAGTGAACGATCCCCATACAAGCATGGTCGACAAAAATATTTAGAGCTTGTAATTATGTGTTAACGATATCTTGACGTATGTTTTATCATAATAAACATTTTACAGTAAGTTTTATGGCTTCACTGTTCAACCAGCAAAAACCTGCATTGGAAGTCAAAAAAACGTTCATAACACTTTCCACTTAGCAACCATTTTTCGTTTTATTTGTTGTAATTTTATGCTATCACCATTTTTAAACGCCTGATCGACTCCTCAGTAGCTCACCTTATTTATTAGATAATAAAAAAACCGTTTTTGTTTGTTATTTTTTGGATGTTTCACCCATTTATCGAAAAAATATTTTTTCGAGAGGTAAATACTGTGTTCCGAAAAAAAAATATAATGAACACCAGTGTGCTGCTTAAAATTATTATTTTTATAAAAAGCATGAATGTGGCTATAATATATAAAAAATGCAGCCTGGATACCAGAGGGTAACTATAAGTTTCGCTTTAACAAACATAGAAGATGTAGAAAATTTAAGTATCTCACGAGTTCCACTGTACATATCTCAATAACCGAACATGTTTTTACACTTGTAATATATAAATAAAATACAACTTACTAAGCACTTCACGATTCATAACAGATAATTTCAATTTATTCATAAATAAAACT